>OZ010796.1:141550475-144130475 GCA_963932465.1 Maratus speciosus | reverse complement strand
ATTAAAATTAGATGTAATCGGAAAAGAAGACATATTGATTTTGTTTAATAATTACTTTAAAATATCGTTTATTAAGAAATGTTTTTTTTAAAGAAGATTGCATGCGAATAATTAAAATACCAAGCTAAATTATAATTATTATGCTAGTAAGAGTTTCGAATAAGAAAATCAAGCGAATAGGAATGTCCGATTTTTATGAACTAATGAACTTAAGGGAACCTTTACAACGTAAATAAATAAGAATTTTTTGAATTTTCTCTTATAATACGCAGAAAATACACATTTTACAACGTAAATAAATAAGAATTTTTTGAGTTTTCCGTTCTAATACGCAGAAAATACACATTTTTAACGCAGCATAAAAAATAATATAAAGCATAGCGTTTTGAATAAAATATTTTTTTTCTTTCATTAAACAGAAAAAGACATTTTGCAACTATGGGAACAATAGGAAGATTTCCCTCCGCTCTTGTAGTGGTAGGACTTACTACAAGTTGTATGAACGCATCAGACGTAGTACTTTAAAGGACTAAGTTAATGCCATACTTGAGAGATAGAATAAGATGGCGTTGTTCATGATCCGATTGTAAACGGAAAAAAAAAAGAAAAAAAAACTATACTTTACCGGTTCCCAGCCAAATGGAAGAGCGAGTAGAAATCCTGGAGTACACAAACGTGCGAAAAACAGTTAATATGCCTGGTTAACTAACTTATTCTCACTCTTTACTAACTTTCTCTATGCATAACGGGGCTGTGTTTTTATGTGATTTTTATAAAGAAAAAAATAGTTAATGATATTGTAGATACGGTGTATCTTTAAATATGAAACTCTGATAAACTTCCAGAAAATAATAGTCTGAATAGTAAAAAAATATAATTTTACTAGGCTTCTAATTTAAAAGCTTTGCGCAACTGGAGGATTTGGAAAATTATTATTTTATTATTCATTCATTTTCGTAATAGCAACGTAACCTGTCAATCAGTTCACTTTTTATAGGTACTATTTTGATTCTTATTTTTGTTTCAATAAAAAGGGATTTGCTTAAAGACAAAAGACAAAACAATAAATAGTAATCAGAGATATTCAAAGATAATGTAGTTTTTTAAATTATTCTCAGATCTTCAATTTATAGAAATTTAAACGTTTGCTCATAGTATATTACTCATATGAGTTAGTATATAATTATAAATTACAATAATAAATTACTTGGCGCAGTACAATATAAATAAAGAACAACGTTCAAAGCACCAAAACACCTTATTTCTTGTTGAAAACTAGTTTCGATTGCTTTAGCGAACCATCATCAGTGCAAAAAGATCAACAAGAAATAAAGTGTTTTGGTGCTTTAAACGTTGTTTTTTATTTATATAATTGTAAATTATCTTTTGAACCATTGACAATGAAATTTATAAAAATGCATAAAAGGAAAAAAGACAGGATGAGTTCTCCCTTAGGAATTTCTAAGTACTGGGTTTCCTTGACTGAATGAGACTTGAGTTCTCCCTTAGGAATTTCTAAGTACTGGGTTTCCTTGACTGAAAAAAAAAATATATATATGTTGAGGGTTCTTTCCATTCCCTTTGGAGACGCTGTGCAAATCGTCTTCTTGACACGTACATTAAAATGTTAGTTATGCGCGAATCTTAGCTGTTAAATTAGAAAAATCTAAAAATAAATATAATTTTGCTTAAATACAGATGAAATATAGAGTCAATCGTTGATGAAAGCTGAAAACGTAATATTTCACTCCATGTTAGGCATATGTCACAAATTATGGTAAAATTATGGTAATAATGAAAAATAACAGTGTAAAATTTCGGTAGCCCTTTTTTATATGCCGAAAAAGTGAAAATCTGATCCAGTGACTTACATCTGCATTGAACAAGCCGAAAAGAGATAAGGAGGGTAAGATTTTTCGTGAACTCAGTAAATGGATTAAAATGCTGTAATTACTATGATACACTTCTTACAACCCTTCTCTTTAACAGAAAATATTTAAAATGTTTTAATCTGCTCTCGAAAGATAAAAAAAATCAACAGCTTCTTACACTTCTTACAAATCTTCTCTCCATATACTACTTCTTACCAATATTACTTCTATGCTAATTTATCCCCTTAATCGTCGCGTAATTTTCGGAAAAATCGTTCAAATATCGTTGAATATTTAGATTCACACACATCTTCCAACTTCTACAAATTCTTAAAATTAAGCATTCCGATGTTAAAATTAAGTTTGTCAATTCAGTGCTGCCATTTATTGAGAGCTTAAGCATTTAAAATAATCTCGGAAGCAACAGAATCAAAGAAGAAACTGTAATATATCAGCTAAAGTTATGAGGTGTTCAGCCCGTGAGGGACACAGGTGCGACAATATTTGTTCACAAATGACTGCCCGCGAACATATCGGGCGCGACGATTAAGGGTTAATATTACTAGTAATATTATCATTTCTTTACCAATACTAATACTATTTCTTTGAAAATACTACTTCTTACAACCTTTCTTTCTAACAGATAATATTCGAAATTACACTAGGTTAATTTTAACACAATTATTCTAATTGGTAAATAAATCATATTAAATGTAAATTTCCAACTGGGCGAAAAAAATGTCCGGACCAGGATTCGAACCAGGGATCTCCTGGCGGAAGCCGCCAGTGCTCTACCATCTGAGCTATCCCGGACGAATCTGGTGGAAATTTTTCACCCGGCTAACCTTAATGATTATAGCATCTGGCCTGAAACCAGGTTCAGCTCAACAGAATAAATCACATGTAATGGAATTCCAGAAATCGCTGGATACAAAATTACACTAGATTAATCTTAAGACAATTATTCTAATTGGTAAATAAATCATATTAGATGTAAATTTCCAACTGGGCGAAAAAATGTCCGGAGCAGGATTCGAACCAGGAATCTCCTGGCTGAAGGATCTGCTTTCAGACCAGATGCTATAATCATTAAGGTTAGCTGGGTGAAAAAGTTCCACCAGATTCGTCCGGGATAGCTCAGATGGTAGAGCACTGGCGGCTTCAGCCAGGAGATTCCTGGTTCGAATCCTGGTCCGGGCATTTTTTCGCCCAGTTGGAAATTTACATCTAATATTTGAAATGTTTTTCATCAAAAGATGAAACAATAATAAGTTTTCGAAGGAAAATCATAAACTTCATCGTGCTTCCCATAGAGGGGAAGATGACGAATAAATAACTACTTACTACAGATAACAATATCAATCAAGGTACAGTCGAGGAAAAAAAAAAGTAAACACCCCCTACTAACTCCTCAACAAATCATCATAGAAGAAAGTTACTGGTACCGAACGATTAAAAATAAAGTCTATTTTTAAAGGATGTATATACAATTTTCTTAGGGGTCATCTACATATTAAAACGAATCGTAACTTCATTTTTTTTCAAAGGCAATACCCAATTTTAACGATATATTTCAAATCTTCGGTTCAAACTATGCCTAGACACCAAATTTCAAGTCATTTGAATGATAAGTTTTTGAATTATAAACATTCAAAATTTAGTGCTTCTAATGTTAAATTATATTTTCATATTTTTATTTATATCTCCCGAAATTATGCTCCTAATGTGCTAATTTTTTTTTGTGGTAATAATACTAATATACCCAAACATAAATAAGCTGAATTTGCAATTTTTATAATTTTATGATATGAATTATGAATTATGAAATTAATATTCGAAAAAATTATGAATTGCAACCTACAATTTTTTTGATGGATTTAGATTTATTAAGTCCTGCTTTATGGAAATTCAAAAATTTCACATTTTTCTTCCAAGTAGTTTTCAAATTATGCTTAATAAACGGCAAAATGATGGTTTAAGGGGCCGTCTATGATGGAAGTGAGTAGACATTTTGAAATTTATTCTGCCGTACTGTAATCTAACACGCTTCATTGACTCCTTGAGTGGCGCTTAAGGTGCCTTGATCAAGGAAGCGGCTCTCTCGGTTAACAATCTAGTACGGAACTTCAATTTGGATACAGCCCTTAAAATACACTCGTTTTAAAATAATTAATTTCTCAGAAACTTATGGTACGAATTGCATAAAAATTCGTTTTTAGGCTAATTGAAGGGTGTAGAGTTCATTTATGCTGTCAGAATTGGGTACTGCTATTGAAAAAAACAAAGTTATGGTTCGTTTTAATATATAGGTGGCCCCCTAAGCAAATTTTATATACATCATTTAAAAGTAGACTTTATTTCCAATCGTTCGGTACCAGTAACTTTCTTCTACGATAATTTGTTGAGGAGTTAGTTGGGGGTGTTTACTTTTTTTTCCACGACTGTACCTATAAAACTTTATTCAATACATTTTACAACAGTCCATACACATTCATAATTTATCCAAAACAGGTCTTAAATTGAAAATTCAATATCGCCAAGATCTGTGCCTGGATTAATGTATATCCCAAGCAGGGTAATCAGCATAAGCCCAAGGTTTGCCAGGAAGCATTGGTAAAAAAAGTTCACCTTTTTCCTTTTCTCCTCACAGAATGCAGTAATTACTGTCACAATCTTCTGTATCATTCTCTGTTAAATACCTGCAACAAACTGTCCTGTCATACGAGTCTGTTCAAAAATAACGGTTAATTGACATTTTATTAAGCTTCTTACCATATTATTATCCATATAATAAGCAGAATAATGTTAAATTACTGTTATATAACAATTTTCTATGAAAACGGTCTAATGACTGGACTGGACAGTTTGCTGTATGTTTTTAACAGTGTTGTCAACCTCATCATCTTGCTCCAACAACAGCATATTTGTTTAAACTTAGTTTATCATTATAACCTTCATTGTAAATAATCTATATTTCGTATGGATTTTTCCGTTTTGAGTTATATTTTTAGAATAATTTTTGTGAGGGATTGAATAGCTTATAACAGGTGAGTAATTCATGGCACTGTGATGTCCAAAAATTACAACTCAATTTAAAGTCGAACTTTGACTCACACTTACATAAAGGTTATACTGAAGAAAATTGTTGACAGTGAGTCACATGATCCTCCAGCAATCCAGCAATGGTCTCTGATGTACCAGGCCAGGTGCTGATACGTTGAGTGGACGGGACAAAAAATGATATCGTGATTTTATACCCATTTCGTTATTTTGCCCTCCTTTACCTTACAATATGGATAACTAATGCTCCCTAATTGCATTCTCTGAAACCCTATGCATTTTCCCCGCTTGTTTCCGATTTTTTTTAAAAGGAGGATCCGTAGATATAAATTTTTCCTACGCTGTAAAGATTGGTATTAATATTTTTTCAGAATAATTTCTTATCTATTGACATCAATTTCTTAAAATAAATTTTATATTATTTTTAAAATGTACTGTTTCCTTGAAGAAAGAAACCAGCATAGATAATTGTGTGTTTTTAAACTGAAGACTTTAGTCTGATGCTCATATTTATTTTCATTTTAATGATACTAAGTTAAAAACAAAAATAAGATAAACGTAAAAAGAACCACAATAAATTTTATCCTAAAAAAACACTCAGCGTACTTTAAAACCGAATTAAGCTTTCAAAAGAAACTTCAGATTTATATTAAACAATCGCGGAGTTCAGTTTTAAAGAAAATTCTTGTTTTATTATTGTGCTTTTAAAAGAAGCCTTGATTAAAATGAGAGAGACGAGCAGATCTTTCCGTTCTTTATGAAACCCCAAGATAATCCCCCGAAAAACTAAACTCGGACGAAGAAATGCATATGACACTTGTAAATGAACAATCTGCTTAATGCTTCTGTATTACTAGAAAGATAATTAAGGTTCCTTAAAAAGCTTTTCATTTAGAATTTTTTGAAAATTAGTTTTTGTAATAAAAATCTTGCGCAGAACGTCAAAACATTCATGAATGAATTTCTTTTAAAGTTTAAGGTAGAGATAAAAAGAAAAGATAAAAAGAAACATCACATGAAAAGAACAAACAACTGTGGTCTTAGTTTTAAGTAATTTTGAAACGAAAGACATGCAAAAGAAAAGTTAAATGACTAAGAAATTTATTCGATGCAGCTAGAATATCTAGATTTAAGTTGGAAAGTAACCGAGAAAAGGGTAGTATACTGAACCTTCTAAACAATTACATTAAATGTAATTTTCGAAAAGATTTTTTTATGGCGTGCTTTATGATAATTTTTACGCTTTTATATTAAAACTATTTTGCCGTTAACATTTTCTGAATGTAAAAGAAAGGATTCGTAAAATGTTATTAATAATTTAGATCTTATGTTTTTACTTTAATTTTCTGATTCAAAATGATACAACTTCTAGTGTGCAAATATATAAAAAGTCTTGGACTATTTTTTCTAAAAAGAATATTTCTAATAAAAGGAAGTTTACGTTAAAAATTCGAAAGTGAGCAACATGCATTAAATGTTTTAAATAAAGTCTCATATAAAATATTTCTAAAGAACAATCAAAACGTTCTCATCTTATAACGGAGAAATGGTTAGCTTATTAATTAAATTGTATAAGGGTGGCGTGAGTACCATTGAAAACAGAAATACTGTGCTATTAGTTCACTTTTGCTATTAAAAAAATAATAAAACAACTACTTAAAAAAAAAACTGAATAATATTATAATCCAAAGAAATGCTTAGGGAGATTTGTGTAAAGGCGGTCATCGGGTATAGGCGATGACCAGGGCATCCGGTATCTGCTCAGCGGCAGAAGCGGTTTAAGGAGTGCTGTTAAACCTTAAATGCATTGTGATGCATATCTGCATCACTTTTTAATTAACTCCTAGTCTCTCTTTTAACTCTTAAAACTCTTAGTTAATATCAATCCTCTAAAAAGTATAAAAATATGATACTAAATAAAGTTAAAAACCTATCTTAAAGCTGCTGGTGTCTAATCTTTAATATAAAAATAAAGAACACAATTCTAAAAGAAAGTTTTATAAAGAAAAAAAATATGTATATAAAATAAGGTATTTTGATTCATACTTATTAAAATATTTACTAATTTGAAATGTTTTAGTTTTTACTTGTATTGCAAATGTGCAACATAAGAAAAGGTTGACGTATTGCACGAAAAATGTATCTCTGAGTTTTTTCATTACTTTTCCCGTGTAATAAACCTTTCTGAGAATCATATATAATTTTTTTCGAAACAAAATTTAAAAGAATCATGCATTTAAGGGTTAAACGTGGTCCTCAAGTGCTGCGGTTTCCAAACTTTATTGTTACGCGGACTAACTTAAAGTATAAAAGTTATTCATTTATTTAAAAGTTAGAAAGTTATACAATATCTATATTAAAGCTATACATTTATTTATAATAGTATTTCTTTAAAAATGTAATATGAGTTCGTTATATTTTCATATAAGATAATTTTGACAATATATATTTGAAGACCTGACCGTTTGTTACACGACCCCCATTTTGTCGGGACCTACAGTTTGGGGACCGGTGCTTGTGTTTTTTTACGTATTTTGATTAAAAAAATAATCATCTTTACATTATGTTAAGTACTCGAACTTCACTTAGGTACAGATTACTATATGTGATATACTACATTATGCATGCGTACTATTAATATTTCTATTTTAATGTATAGTATGTGATAATTTGTTTTAACGTTTATAAATATGGCGTAGTTTTAGGGGTCATGACAGTCAGTCGGACTCGAAAAGAACAGAAGACTAAATAATAGAAAATAATGTACAAAATGCAAATAAAACTGTAAGCTTACTATAAGCGCAATACTTGTTAATCATTAAACTGTGAAAGTCAATTTCTTCAAGGATAATGTAAATTTATAAGGCCTTCTTTTACATATGTATCTATTTAACGTGATTTGTTCTATTGCAGAAACACTCTTCTTACAAATTCATACAACAGAATCAAAAAATACTTTAGTCATTTTGTACCAGGCAGTTTTTTTTCAATAAGTTACATGTTGACTGAAGTTGTCCAAGCTAGGAATAATGCATGCCAAAGGTTCAATTTTGTAAAACAATATAAAAAAAAACCCAAGGGGATAAACCTGGTCTTCCCGGATTACAGAATATAGGTAAAAATCATCATACGTGTTTTTTTTTTGTTGTTAACATCCCCTTTTCTCTGCGCATACTAAAATCAGAGCGATGAATGAGGAATTTTTAGAAAGGTTCTTGCATACAGTAAAACACACTGTTAAAAATTTTGCAGCATTCTGGCAAGTCATTCGACCGTTTTTGAAAAAAACGGTTTCATAACCATAATTTAACTATATTCTGACCATAAAATGGCCAATAATATGGTCAGAATAGTGTTAAATTAACGGTTGTGTAACCGTTTTCGGAAAAAACGGTCAAATGATCTGCCAGAATGCTGCAAATTTTTAAGTGCACGTTGTTTGATTTTAAAAAAGAGCAGTTAATCAAAAATTAATGAGCAAACTTATTAGCAAATATCAAAGATTGCGGCACGAAAGTTTCGCACGGGTTTATAGTTTTTTTTAATGATAACTCTAATAGATTTGTTGCATGATACATATATATTTTAGAATGCTCATTAACAATACTGAAAATCATATTTATATGAAAAATTGCAATTTTGCGTTGAAATAAAATTTTGAAAATTATTTATATTGGCCTCGTGCCAGGAGTTAACAGAGGAAGAAATCGCTATTTACATTATGTTCATTTCAGTGGTTTAAACTCGTACGGTTCGACTACATGTCTTAAATTCGTGATTTATTTATAGTTTATTGTTTTATTTATAGATTGTCGAATACTTTAATTTAGTTATGGAATATAAGCTGGAAACAAATGATGTGCTATTTATACTAATTTAACTGCAAACATATTTATCTTTTCTCATTGTATGCACGCAATAAAGATAGATTTGAAAAAAAAAATCATGCTTAGAAATTATTTCAAAAACAATAAAAATTGCGTGAATTGTGATACAGTTTTCAAACAAATTGCATTTGAAAGTACATTTTTTCCTTATTCGACGGCGCAAAAGTTGAAAATAAGCAATATTGGGAAGATTAAAAAATCACAATAAAAGTTAATAAAAGTTAAATTTAATCGTCTGCTATTGCCGTCAAAATGGCGTCAGCATTACGCACGGACACGTTTGTGCTTTATAATATAGATATCATAAATGGCTTTCATGTAGTTTGAAAAGAATAGCTTTTAATATAGACTTGCACTGTTGAAGCTTTAGGCAACCGTCATTTCTTCAGGTGTACCATTGCCATCGAAATACTCAAGGCCTGAGGATACGAGTTGTGACGTCATCACTAATGGACCGACTTCTCACTAGTGTTGGATCTCACACCGGGAATTTTTTAATAGCAATTTTCTTTTCTTTTATTTGTGGAATATCTATCATCTTATAAAACAATACCAACTATTTAAACTTACTGGTGAGAATTCGGAATCCCTAAATAAAAATTCAGCTAGATGCGGAATGTCACAGTGTTGCCTCATCTGGCTGATTTGTTATTGAGGGATTCCAAATTCTCACCAGTAAGTTTAAATAGTTAATATTGTTTTATAAGATGATACATATTCCATAAATAAAATAAAAGAAAATTGCTATTCAAATTTTTCCGGTGAGAATTCGGTCGATTAGTGATGACGTCCCAACTCGTGTCCTCTGGCCTCGAGTATTTCGATGGCAACGGGTGTACCCTACAACAGCACATTTTATACTTCTAACTAGTCCTTACTTAAGCAGAACATCTTTCTGAATTATGGTAAAGAAGTGACCAATCTTTTCTCAAACAATATACATATTCTCTTAGAGTTTTTTTTTTAATTCCTTTTCCCGGAGATCAAACAAATTGTTTACCCAACTATCTCTTTATTTAACGATCTAACAAACTTTTAGTTTATTTAAATAACGGTTATGAATTCTTTTTCCTAAAAATGTATTGCCTTTTAGGAATTAAAATTAAATCTAAGTCTGTAATTCTTTATCAAAGGACCTATCAAGATTTGAAAATCTATTATGAAATAGATTTCTATCCTTTTACCCAACAAAGAAGCAAGTATTTTCAAATAATCAAGTAGATTTCAATTTTATATTTTAATAAAAATATTATACAAAATCGAGTTTTAATTGATATCTCAAACCAGCGTCATAAAATGCTACGCCAAATTTACTTATTTAGATGACAAGGAGAGTTAAATTGATTGAAATATTGCCCATTAAGTTCTCTTAAATATTTTACAGCAATATATCTTTGAATAAGTATTTTGGCAGTATTAAGGGGAAGTTCGCTCTGGAAATTTTCAAAAAAATTTTTTTTCCCTTTTTTGAACTTTTTGAACCCTTAAAGTGTCTAGAATATGCCTTATGAACCGTTTTTGTATCATGCAATATTTAACTCATGGCAACCAGTTTAACGGATCGGTATATCACTTGGGCTGACAAAAGGGCCGATCAAAAATTTTATACGCATTTTCTTTTGAAACAAGTTTCTTTTGAATGGCTGTCAGTTCTTACGCTTAAACCGTTGAAGTCATCGACGTTTTCGTTTTTTAAAATTAAATTAGATATTTTTAATTAGAGAACAAATCTTTACAAAAATTAATAAGTTTGATTTTTTAAAACAGTTTTGAAAATAAAAAAAAAGTGCCAAAAATTGACCACAATCTTCAAACAGTGAGAAATTTTGATGTAACCTTTGAGTTTTAGATTTGGCCTCTAACTATTTTAATAATGTATGTGACTGTTTTGTTTCAGATAATTATTAGCGCAATTACCTACAACGAATTTCTTTGTCCGGCGCGCATGGCGATTTTTGGAAGAGTTTAGATCGATTGAAATATCAACATTTTTATATGACAGTATTCACATACTTACAAGAAAATATAATAAACTCAAGGCCTAAAAAATTTTTCCTATGTACATTATTAAACAAGAAATAAAAAGTATGCATAAAACATAGGTTATGAAAATTTGTAACAGAATGATTTCAAAAATACTGTATTGTAACTTCGTTGTTTAAAAAAATGAAAGTAGAGATCTAAGTAAACAACTTAGAAAACACCTAATACGTTTGAAAACCAGATATTAACACTTTATGTATGGTATTGGGATTCTATGTGCATTCCTGTACACGATTGGCAGACTGTATGCACACGACATAGTGGGCGAAAATGTAACCTAGGTAGAAAACTCCCAACATAGTCGGAAATTTACCTTCAGCAATTTTCTTTGATACACGAATATCCATTTACATGTTTTGTACAGCTCTGTATATTATCTAAAGATTTTTATTCACGCTTTATAATAAATAAAAATTTTATTTATGAAATAAAAATGCATAACACAAAGGAAAAGGTAGTTTCATATATTAACATCCATAGACAGCAATATACCCAGGTCTTTGCTATGAATAACCTTGAAGACACCTCGGTCGCCCGATTAATTAAACGCCCTAGTCACCCGGATCCACTGGTCGATGTTTTAACTTAGAGAAAATCGGTTTTAATGTTTCTCGGTGGGATTTTCCGTGCTCGGGGCATCCTTCCCAACAGGGGCTATCAAATTTACTATCGTGGTTCCGCCTGTTTCGTAGCGGCGGCGGTCGATGAATATAAATTTATTTCTATTCTACAAACATCGCTTAGTATAATAAGTATAGTTAAGCTAAAAACTGCAAAACTCTATGAAAAATACCCTTAAGCAAGTCACATTCATAAACAGTAATGTTTACGATTTCTTGTGTAACCCTGTATATATGCAAAAATATTAGACAAAATTAAAAGTGCATTACTGCAACTGAAAAATGCTCTTGCTCAAATTATTGTTCATAGACACTACAGAAAACGCAATCTCTTGTGTGTCCCTGTAAGTGAATGATAACTGTTATTAACTCCGTATTTAACAGCATTTTGTAGCTCACCTCAATACTGTACATAAATTTCATTATGTTTGAAATAGTGTAATATTATTAAAATACACTGCAAATATTTTTTCCCTCGTAGATCATTATGTAATCAAATTATTTTGTGTCATTCTGCAAACGAATGATAAATGCTTTGCACTCCATATTCTACAGAAAGAATGTTTATTGTATCTCAGAACTGCATATCAATTCCATTATGTTCAAAATAGTGTAACATGATTAAAATACGCCTTAAACGATTTTTCGATATATACCATATTACAATGGGATTCTTTTGAGTATCTCTGTAAACAAATTATAAATGGTACACACTCCATTTTCAACAGAGGCCATTGTAAACCTCAACAACATATGAATTACATGACAATCCGAGTATATTTACAAGAGTTAGAACACGGACAGATAATCAGAAAAACACCAAAGTCACAAACATTTTAAAAAGACTTTCGAAAGGGATTCCCGAAAATTCTTTAATGCTGTTCTCAAATCCAAAAGGGCAACTGTTGACGTAAGTTTAAATTTATTTTTGTTCGGAAATGCATGAAACCAGAAGGTGTTGTTTTTCAGAAACTATGTAATCGAACTGTTTTTCCGCTTTTTTGCAAACGCAATAGATCTTACAGAAAATAATGTCAAAGTGGGCGTTTTGAACCAAATTTGCACGCGAAAAAAGAATAACCACTCAAATGTGTTTGTCACGTGATCAAAATCGCTTATAATCCAATAGGTAATTTATTTATCAAAAAATGGAAAACACATTTCGATACCAAGTCGCTTCCATAGTCAGGCCTTCCATTTTTTATATCTTTCCGTTAAAAAATGAATTCGCAAATGTGTCAAAACGTTTTGCGCTTGCTGAGCAGAGCAGTTAAGAACAGCCTTAAAAATCAAGAGAACCCGCCTTAACGAAATCATTAATTTTAAAATTCATCAAGAGCTTGGAAGGTTACTTGAAGTAATTTGGTTATAAAACAGCGCAAAGCTTTCATAATGTAATTAAGGGGAATATATATGCTTTTAAAAGCTATAACGAGTTTCTAAATTTTACTTTTATATAGAAAGGGGTCATTGAATCCATTTGCTATACATTTAATATGGTCTGTCTTAAATGTCTGGAGAAAGAAAAATTTTACAAAGATTGGCTCGAAAGCTCTAAACAGTGAAATATTATTTATTTTTGCTCAGAAAAATTTCGTGTTGCGAATATGAATTTTTTCTTATTTTACAAAAGAATAATTTTTGACACATAGAATTTTGCAGGGAGTAGGGTATTTAAGTTAAATATAATACAAAATTAAGTTTTTCAACTTAAAAATATTACGATTTTGTGTTAACGGTTAATATTTTCAAGTTTTCCTTAGGGTGCTACTATTGGATGACTGTAGAAGTTCATGCCCGATTTCTGATGCATCTAGTTTCGAAGTGTATAACCAAGTTGTTTTAAATGGCGAAATATAGTCAAATTGTCAACATTTAGTCTCTCATCAATCTATTCAGTAGTAATCCGTGGATTATTATTAACACTAAAACTATCGGAAATTTTACTCAAGTTTTATAAAAATATTTTACACCAGAATTTTTATTTAAAACTGTTTAACTTATTTATTTAACTTTTTCTTCCTTGTATTTTTTAAACTTATTGTATAAAGAAAATCCTGGCGCGAACCAAAATATTTTCAATTGGTTGGGGTCAAAATGACTCCTCACGGTACGTTTAGTGTTAACCAAATCACAGATTAACACTATTTCTACCAAGGTTTTGTGTATACCTAATTCTACCAAAAGATATCTTTTGACACCTTTGAGTTTGAATGCAAATAACTGCCAAAACTGTTGGGATTTCAAATTATCAGTTAAATATGGATAATTTGAGAAATATATTTATTAATACATTGATGCAGATTTATCAGAGATTATTTAATCATGTTATAAATTCTTGCTAAATTGAACAATCTACAAAAGCTAAATATATAAAATATAAATATATATACATAAATGTAATCAAACATATTTTACCTCAACAGGAAGAACAATTAAAAATTATCATCTTTTTCATTTTTTAAAATTTTTATTACAAAATTAAACATTTTAATATTATTAACTTAACAAACTTTCAGTCTCGTGTATAAAAATTCTATCTTTCTAACAACAACAACAACAGTAATCATAAAAACAGCAGTGTAAAAAAATTCTTTCCTTATTCAATACCACAGTTTTTACAAGAATGAAAACAAAATTCATGTGTATTGAACTCACTATTAGAATTGGAGAACAAAACGCGTTATTCAATTTTTTTTAGAACTAGTCACTGCAATGATCTACACTAAAATGCAACATGGCGGAAAAGAAGCGAATTCCAAAGTTATGTCGCAACTCCTGTTTTTTCCGTTACAACTGAAATCGGGATTCTCTAATCTGTTTATAATTGATATGGTGCTGTAAAATGGTGTTGATATTTATATGTAAAATTGTCTAAAATTTTAAATTATGAAATCCTTAGAAATTGGGAATTATGAAATCCTTAACCCTTAAATGCCTGATTTTTCAAAAATCATTGTAATAATGTTTTTCGGCTTGCATTTTTTTTAATAAATCATGGGAAAAATACTTAAAAAAATCATATTATGCTTTAAGTATGGTTTACGGCTAAAAAACAGTTTGTTACTAATCGGCAATACTGGTCTTTAATTGAAAAAATAATTTTGCTTGATAAAATTCTATATTATTAAAAACACAAGAATTTTAGGAACTATAATAAGAAATAAATTTTACTTGCTCACTGCAGAACAAAATAGGGTATTTCGCAAGCTTCCAAACAAAACAAAAAGAACAAGTAGCAGCAATTGAAAAAATAAATCTATCTTTATTCTTAAACAATACAAGTGTTGCCATCTACATGCTGAAAATCGATTTAATATTTTTTTCAGAATGTATTTTACTGGCAACATAAGACATTATAGCTTCAATATTATTAGAATAGTATTTTAGAGCCTAAATTGGGTATGCCGCCGAAAAGCAACACCCGGCATTTAAGGGTTAATGTGTTAAAAGACACCTCATGGTAGAAATAGGTATACCCTATGCATATATTTAGATCCAGGTTGAGCTGGAGGAAAATGATATCGGTGAATTAATTTAACAAACATTCAACGAAAATAAAAATTAATTATGGAGAAATGATTAAACTTAGAGAATAACTTTAAGTTAAAATCCGAAAGGTGTCTTTTGACACATCTTCGTAGAAATAGTGTTATGACATTATGAACGTCGGAAAGTCCTCCAAACTGAATTTTATCGTTTAGATTGAAATCACCATGTCGAAATCGACAAAACCACTTTTTTACTCTCCTAAGAGCGGGAGCACTATCCAAATAAACGTCTTGAATTTTTTGTGTTGCACGTCCAACACTCATTCCTTTTTAAACTCATATAACATAACATCATGAAAATGTAACTTTTCATTTTCTATTTTGAATATTAACCTTGCACAAAAATTTATTTGAAAAACTTTTTTTAACGTTATGTTCCCTCACGACACACGTAAATAACTGTCCGTTAATAGTATGGTTATAAAAGAAACATCAGCACAGCCAGAATTGCAAGCTACTACCATCTATGAAATCGGGCACAAACATTTGCAGTCACCCATTATATAGCAGGGTTTTTTGACAACGCAACCGCGGGCCGCAGAGATACCAGTATTTTCGTATAGTTTTTTTCATCTTATATAATTGCAGAATTCGAATGAACTTCCTGATATTAAATGAGGTGAAATTCACTATACAAAATTCCTACTCTGTTTCCCGTGGTTGAATTATTGGAAGTCCCTGCTACATAGTAAAGGAATTTTTTATGGATTGTCATAATTTAAAACTTGTAAGCGATTTTATAAAATGTTCCAAATAAAACAAAACTGTCAACTCACACCTCTTCTTTAATCAAAATACATATCGCAAAATATAACACATTTGAGTATTAACTTCAAAAGTTTTTCTTGGTACATTTTATTAAAAATAAAATGTACAAGTTACAAGTAAAATTAAATATTTTTTATATTTAACGAAGAGTTAAAAATTTGATTAAATACTAATGTGAATTAAAGGTAATTTTTAGTTTAGTTGATAAATTTATTAGGACCTGTCACTTGTATTATTTCCTTAAAAATGTGAAAAATGTTTGTTTATTGTTCGCCTTCTTTTGTATATTATGCTGGCATATAGTAAAGTAACATAAATTATTATTACATTTTCCGATTTATCGATAAGAAAATGTTTATGAATACAGTGTAATTTCAAAAATCCGGCATCAAAACCATCTTTCCCTTCCTTTTTCTTTTACACTTTCAAGTTATGGGAGGAGAAAAATAGAAATTCTTTATGAATTAAAAACTTCAAGATCGAAAGTAAAAATGCAAAAAAAGAATATTTGACTTAAAACTATTATTATTATTTTCATTTGTCAGAGGCGATTATTTCCAACACATTTTATGGGAGCTGCACCGTTGCTTAGCAAATGCAACAAATTTGGGGACAACTTTGGCAAATGCATAGCACAATAAATAGTATATGACTATACAAATTTTCCGCAACGGCGACATCAATGCTGAGGAAGTATTTAAGACTTTCACATTGCCCGTGTAAAGACCGCAATTTATGAGCTGACTGAACACGCAAAATCTTAAAATGCATTAAGAGTCGAAAAAAGTGATATAGATTATTGGCTAAGCATTGAAGGAAATGCATCAAGAACGAACAATTTAATGGACAGCGAGATCGCTGACGTTGTGCTAAATAAAACCTCTGACAGTGCTAGTTGCAACTCAGAAGATGAGGACGAAAAAAGGTGCCACTAGAAAAATGCAAAAATTTGACTACACTGTTAAAAATTTGCAGCATTCTGGCAGGTCATTTGACCGTTTTCCCCAAAACGGTTACACAACCGTAATTTTAACACTATTCTGACCATATTATTGGCCATTTTATGAACAGAATATAGTTAAATTATGGTTATAAAACCGTTTTTTCAAAAAACGGTCGAATGACCTGCCAGATAGCTGCAAAATGTTTAACAGTGTAGAAAATTAATATATGCTTTAGAGAAATAAGACTGTATTTCCGAAACCGACATTTTTCATTTGTAGAAAATGAAATAAAATAAAATAAAACTTGTTAAAGAACGGCCAAAAGAAATTGAAGCAAACAAAGTTAACATCGATGTTTCTGAATTTAGAAGAGAAGAAATAATTTCACTCTTTATTAGATATTTTTTTCTGTAACAGAAAATATTAATTAAAGTAAGTTTTTTTTTATAATTCTCTTTTTCTTACATAATTATTACTTATAATGAATTAAATTATGGCTAAATGCACCATTAAGAATATAGTACTACATTTGACATTCCTAGTTACTACTTTTGACATTCCTTCAAAAATCCGGCATATTCTCAGTCCCGATGATGCCGGATTTTTGAAATTATACTGTATAATGTTTTTGCACTTAACACGATTTTTACGATTAGAGCATTTGAGGATGTGAGTTTCAAAACTCGTCTTATTCAAAATTATGAAAATCGAGTTTTTTCTATCAATCTATTCTACTGGTAAACCTGTACCGAGAAAACACTAGAATCTGCATAAAATCTAGTTTTGTCCTGTATTTTTGGCATTGTAAAATCTTCGTTTACAATGGTCGCAGGTCAGAGGTTTTTCGCGATTTCTCAAAATTTGATTTTCTGGATACGACGAGTTTTAAAACTCACGACCTCAATTGTATAAGGATGACAGCAATCATACTTGTAAATCAACTTAAAAAATGAGTTTTTCTGGATGGAGTAAGTAATTTGTAGGGTCTATTATGAACAGCATAAACGCGATATACCGTTAAACTAATGAAATAATATTTAAATATTTATAAAGGTCATCCTTATTGAAATATTAGATATACAGGGTAGCATAAATGAATAGCCGGATTTTAAAAATTTATATATTCAAAACTATTACACATATTAGTGATATAATAAATGATATATGAAAATAAAAAAAATCATCCCAACTTTTCTTTCTTTCACCCAACGCTGGATTGGAACTGATGGTAACAATGATTTACTCTTATTCACACAGTCACCAAGATCCCGAATTTTACACCCTGTGATTTCTTTTTGCGCGGTTACATGAAAGATCTTGTTATGAACCACCATTGTCGAAAATACTCAACAAACTTAAACAACGCATCAGTGACGCAAAATGCTTCTTCATCAGGCGCAGAGAACACGCCCTACTACTTTGAAAAAAATGTGTTATCTGCGCCTGATGAAGAAAGACTAGTTCTTTCGAAAGGCCTTGCGCATTTATTAAAAAAAATTATGGTGTTTTTAAGAAGTTATATTTATCTTATTATATCACGACAGCTTATTTAATTATTTAATGTAATCACTGTAATTTCGATATTACACCGAAAATGTTTGAATGTATAGCTAATGATTAAAATACAGGCGAAATAATGAGAAATAATATTTGCTATTAGACACACTCTTAAATTTCCCCAATATTTTAATGAACTAAAAAAATACACGCAAACGAAGCTTCTCTTTGGACAAAAGAAACCAAGAATTTCGGACACAACAATTAAAAAATCCTTCCATGTCAACAGTTTTCATAAGGTAACATGTGCAAAATAGCTGAACCAATATCTACGACCCTTTTAAATAAATACGTGAAGTTCGCTTTCGTATATAAATTTCTCTTTCGTTTGGCATTATTCGGTATGATTATTATCTAACGACGTGAGCTAAACAAATCGAGACCTTCACCTTAAAATGGGTTTAAAATCACCATGAAAAATGCAGTCAAAACCACAACTCTAACCATAACCTACTAGACTAGATTATAATCTATGAAAAAACAAAAAAAGAACTTATTTTTGTAATTTTAGGTTTGACGTCCTGAAGTAAACATAAAATATGCATTTTTAACGAACCTGAAATATTAAATACTTAACTATCCGAGAACTGAAAACTTATTAATGAGAGCCATTTCTTGAGTTTATTCTAAACATCATTTTTACGTATAAACGTACAGTACGTCGTTGAATTACTACTAAAATAAAATAAGTTTAATTGAAAAAAAGAGAAGCCTACAGATGCTTTTAAATTTATAAAACGAAAATGAAATAAGTAATTAATATATATTTAAAATACATTGTAAAAACAATACTGTCAAAAAACAGAAAATGTGCTGGCAACAAAGTGGCCATCTATTCTCTGTTTTTCACAATGTTTAAGTTTTAATATTCTTCCGTTCAGTCATGGACATTTTCCGTTATTAAAGATGGGAAAATTTCCTTTTTTAAGAAGCGAAATTGCGTGTTTTACAAATAAATAAGCACAACATAAAAAAAGTCTAAATAAAAGCCTATGTGCTGATGTAATTTTTTTTTCTTTTTTTTTTTGAATAGGTGTTTATGATTCATATAATCACGAACAGTCAATTAAAATTACTTATTTTGCCTCAGATTCGAACCTGTGTACTTTCCACTACCAGATGGCCTCTTCGTCTTCTACGTCATCTGGCTGCACTCCATGGTTCTGTTAAAGAGTATTTGCTTCTACAAAAATTGAAGTTCCCGTGTTCTTATTCTTCGACTGTCTTACAATTCAGCTGTTACAGAAAAAATTCCGTTTTAACATTCAACGTGAAAGAATAAAAAGTAAATTTCCCGTTTATTTCTAAACAATTTCTATTTTCCCTCGAAATAGAATGTTACAGTTAAAATACAGAAATTTCACATAAAAATATCCCTATACATACGGAATTTTTTTTATAATGTACCTAATTTCCTACGAAGGAATACCGTAAACTTATTCATCGTTCTATCGAATACGCGTGCAGTTTCAAAAGTTGGTTTTGCTTGGAAAAAGCGATCGTTCCCACTAATCGTTACATAAAATAGTTACACGTGTGAGATGTACAGTCGTGGAAAAAAAAAAAAAAAAAAAAAAAAAAAAAAGCAAACACCCTCTACTAACTCCACAACAAATTATCGTAGAAGAAAATTACTGGTACCGAACGATTGGAAATAAAGTCTTCTTTTAAATAATGTATATAAAATTTGCTTAGGGGGCCATCTACAAATTAAAACGAACCCAAACTTCATTTTTTTTTTTCAATGGCAATACCCAATTTTAACAAGATATTTAAAATCTTCGGTTCAAACTATGCCTAGACACCAAATTTCAAGTCATTTTAATGATAATTTTTTGAATTATAAACATTCAAAATTTAGTGCTTCTAATGTTAAATTACATTTCATATTTTTATTTATAACTTCTGAAATTATGATCCTAATGTGCTCATTTTTTGTGTAGCAATAATACTAATATACCCAAACATAAATACGTCGAATTAGCAATTTTTATAATTTTATTATGTGAATTATTAATTATGAAATTAATATTCGAAAAAATTATGAATTGCAACCTACAATTTTTTTGATGGATTTAGATTTATTAAGTCCTACTTTATGGAAATCCAAAATTTCACATTTTCTTCCAAGTAGTTTTCAAGTTATGCTTGAAAAACGGCAAAATGATGGTATAACCCCTTGAGGGGCACCGGTATATACTATATACCACCTACGATTAATTAAGTTTTACACCAGAAAAATTTTATTAAATTTTAATTTTCTAACTTTGGAGGAAAAAAAAAACCCGTAAAATTGCTTTTACGTATTTTGAAATAGAATTTTTCAAAGATTCCGGTGAGAATTCAGTATTTCACGAACATAATTGCTTGCCCCTCAAGGGGTTAAGAGGCCGCTATGATAGAAGTGACTAGATATTTTGAAATTTCTTATGCTATCCTGTAATCTAGCAGTCTTCAATGTCTGCTTGATTGGCGCTTAAGGTGCATTGATCAAGAAAGGGGCTCTCTCGGTTAACAATCGAGTACCGAACTTCAAATTGGATACAACCCCTTAAATACACTCGTTTTAAAGTAATTAATTTATCGAAAACTTATCGTACGAATTGCATAAAAATTTGTTTTTAGGCTAATTGAAAGGTGTAGAGCTCATTTATGCTCTCAGAATTGTGTACTGCTATTGAAAAAAAAAACAAAGTTATGGTTCCTTTTATTATGTAACTGGCTCCCTAAGCAAATTTTACATACATCATTTAAAAATATATTTTATTTACGATCGTTCGATACCAGTAACTTTCTTCTACGATAATTTGTTGAGGAGTTTGTAGGGGTGTTTACTTTTTTTTCCAATAATCTGTACATTTCCAACTGGTCATCAAATGTCTGGAGAAGGATTCGAACCAGGGATCGCTTGGCTGAAGCTGCCAATGCTCTGCGATCTGAGCTGGCCAGGACGAATCTAGTGGATCTAATTCACCCGGCTAACTTTATTGATTATAACATCTGGTAAGATATCTGAATCAGCTCAACAGAATAAATCGCAGGTAATGGAACTACAGAAAACGTTGGATATGTAATTACACTAGATTAATTTTTAACACAAATATTCTAATTGGAATAGTTGAATTAAAATTAATCTAGTGTAGTTACACGTGGTTTATGATACAGACATCGTATTTTATGAAAATTGAAAATATGTCACGACTTTATTACATAGTCATAATCCTGAAGCCGATTGAGGTGATAAATTTTATTTTTATTCAATATTTAAATACGACTAAAATGCGTTTAACCCTTTAAGACCCGATGAGACGTATCCCTTGTACTTCTAAACAAAGCTAGTCATTCCGGCTGAAAGTAAAACATGTACTACAGCCGCTATTTGTTGATAAAAAAATGATACTTTAAACTTTCTGCAAACCGGAGCGATCGTACTATTCAAGTTTTTATTACACAAGACTGTTACATACGACCCGGAAGCAAAAAATTAAATGTTTGTGTAACCTGCACGATCGTGCGGGCTGTGTCTTAAAGGGTTAAGACGAAAGCGAATTGTTAATTAATTTCCTTTGTAATTAGTTGGGAGATCGCGAAGGGGAGAAATGCACTTACGATACACTGCATGGTCACTTAAATTATTAAACTTAAAAATACTTTATAACGTCATTCGTTCTTCATTCTAGCTAAATAATCATACGAAACACATCTTGTTTCATATCTTTAAATTCAGCAGCGGTCTTTTCCGCTTAGTAAAACCAGTTCTTATGGTTATTATTATTATTATTGCATTTTTCTTATAAAGTACCTGCATAATACCCATTACAAAAGAAAGGTTTCCTAGTATTGCTATTTTCGTCGCTTTATTAAAATAGACATTATTTGAAAGTTTGAGATTTATTTAAATTTAGAATTCAGAATTCAGAATTTTTTACGTGAACATTTCTGTTTAATTTCCGAGTATGAAAAGATACAATTTTCTGTAGTGGTTCTTAAATATTTTATCTCACTGAACAATTTAACTTAAATATTTGACGTGGAATTCAGAAATCATATCTTGAATCTGACGTCATATTTCAGAACTTCTTAAGTAGCTTTTTCTTTTTAAGTTTCAGTATCCAAAAGCAAAATTTGAGAAATGTTGCTCCAAGGGAATTGAATAAGGTATTGTTTATTACATATTTCTGTTACAAAAAGAAAACCTAGTAAGTCTTAAATCTTTACTTTTTACCAGGAAGGAAATGTATTCATGGGATTTCTTCTTGAATGTTTAAACACGAAATTGTCTAGAGATTTTAGCTTGCCTATGTGAATTTTAAATGTATTACTTAAATAATTTAAGATAAATAGAAAATGGCACTTTGTCATTAAAAATGTAATAACTATAAAAATATATTTTTATTGTAATCAACGCACGAAAAGTAGTTCTCCTAAGAACAATATGTCATCTACTAATTGGCGGAATAATTTAGTCATTTCTCATAAAAAAAAAGAAGACGCATAAATTGCGAAAAGCAAAAATAACTATAAAAATATGTAGAATACATAAAAGAAATTGATTTTTTGCAATACGTAGATAATAACATGTATTTATCTTCACTAAACTTTATTCTATTAAATGAGAAGAAATAAAGAACATACATTTTAATATTTTTCCCAGCAACCCTACACATCAACCATTTTATCTCAATTATTTTACTGTATGCGACATTTCACAAGGTATAAAAATAATATGTCAAGTTATATATATCTAATAATTATCAGAAAATGTAAAAAAAAAATCAAAAATTCAAAACACCAGTTAATAAATGTATAAGAGAAAACTTCTATTGCACAAGTGCCATCCGATCTTAAATCAATGTATGTTACTAATAACACCAGAGAATTGATATTTCTATCCCATTTTAAATCAAAAGCTAATTGTATTTAAAAATCCCCATTTTTTTTATGCAAAGAGTTAAATCTATTATAAGTTAATTCTATTATAATTAAATTTCGTTGTATTTGACAATTTTTAAACAACTAATTTTTTAACAAAAAAAATGAAAGGAAATTCAAGTGACTGTTGCTTGTATCTTGCTCGAAATTGTGTAACTTGCTTGAAATTGTACTAAAAACACCCATGTTAATAGAATTGCCTATTTTTATTTACTTATTGCACACTAGTTGGCGTTTTTAGGAAGAGTGGATTTGTCCAACAGTGCGTTTTCTGTAATAATCTTTTATTGTTATCCACCAGTGTTGCCAGTGGGCAACTTTTTTTAAATTCAGATTTCTTGATTGTTACCAGTTTTTTGAAATAGTGAAATTCCGTTATTTAATGACATCTTAATTAAAGCGAAAATAAGGGGAATTTTACCATTCCAGAAAAGTGGTGCCAATCAAGAAACATGAATTTAAAAAAAGTAGCCCACTGACAACACTGTTATCAGAGGTGCCAAGCTCGCACTAATCTTCCGTAATGCGGGGATTAATTTAACCCAGTTTAACGAAGTTTCGAACCAGAAAAATTATTTGATGAATCTTTATTTATTTAATTCCAGTTTCCTACGTGGAACGTATTTAATTTCATCTCTGAAAAAAAATTCCGGTACGAAATGTATTAAACCAGGGTTAAATTAACCCACATATTACGGAGGATTAGTCGCAACTTGGCACCTATGCTGTTATCCACATTCATTTAATTTTCATTGTTGTCAGTAAAGTGAATTTATGTATAACAGAGGGGCAACATACGCACAAGGCGCATGCTCAGAGTGAATGGTTTTGCCCAAACTGGTGCAACCCACGTTTGAGAATTTGCCGATACTTAGCTGGACGAGTTCGATTAGACGAGTGAGACAAGATAGCATGGCAATAATGCAGGTCTTGCCAAATTTCTTTTCAAAATGCACTCGACCAGTCAAATCTCATTGGTCGTATTTAGTCTTTCTCTTATTTATAAAGGCACTCTGATTTTCAGCATCTCGCAAGTTTGGCACAAAGTAGACAATAATATATTATAATTTATAATGTGTTTATAAGAAAATTTACAAACGATATGATGGCTATTTGCAAGTTAACCAATTAAAGACTGACGTTGCGTTTTCGCAACATTATATGTGTGACTTTATTTTATTTTATTTTTTTTTTTTGTACCAATAAAAGAGAAAAGTAAAATTTGCCATATTTAATTAGCACATTTCAGTGATTCTTAAAGTAAAAGTAAGTGTTTAACAAAAAGTGTTGTGAAGTGAATAAAATTCCTGTAAAACATGCTGGTCTTCAATGGGTTAAAACCTTGCATGGTGGCATAAAAATCCCTTCAGTGGATGTTGAGATAACTGTGAAATTACATAATATACGCATACAAAACGGCCGAACTCGAAATTTTTTTAAAAGGTCGATTAAAAAAGATTAATTATAAAGTCTCTGAATAATATCTTTAAATATGAAAAACGAAATTACAAAATAGAGCCATTCTTTAGTGACTTATGCAACTTAAACTAAAATATCGTTTTTTAAAATTTAATCAAATATAACCAAACACCATTTGCCTTTCCTATATTCCGTTTTATCAAAATATGAAAATTGCATGCGTAATATACAAATTATTTATTTATGAAAACTAAATTAAGTTCTGAAAATAGTTGTATGATTTTTATAAAAATTTCAAAGTATAAAATAGATGGAACGCGCTTTTAAATTATTCAGTATTTAATTAACATCTCAAATGTACTTTCGCCAAACAAAACAAAAAGAAATCTCCAGCCCTTCCTTCGCTGCCATTAATGCCTGGCTGAAATTTAAAGACTGAGTTTTAAAGAAAAACTAAAAAGAAGCGAAGAAAAAATAATAGAGGCGAAAACATTAGTTGGCGAACACACAAATTCCCCAAAGGAAAAAAAAGGCGAAAAAACTATGAAGCAATATTTCTGGCTTCCATTTTTTTCAAGTTTCCCGATATTTCTGACTATAAGAAATTTATTCCTATTTAAGGAAGTCAAAGCAGATATTGATTTTCAGTTTTTTCATCAACCCACAAAGTTTTCAAAATGAAAAATAAATTTAAAAACTAGGTTAGAGTAGAAGGGGAGCTTTTTAAACTTTCTGTTCGTATGAAGGAAGTATACTGCCTGTGCGTCGAAATAAAACCCAAAAAATAAAGTAATAAAATATCTTAAAATGTATGTTAATGGTGTTTTATATAAAAATTTACATTTTATTACTAGAAGCATCGTTAACACGTCTAAAAATATTTTCCCTTTTGCGTAAAATTTAAAACCTGTTTTTTTTCTTTTACAAGTTTTCGTTGTAACTTTTATGAACACTTTTCATAACCACTTTAAGGTAACATTTAATAATGTATCGGGTAGACGAAGACGATTTTAATAAAAAAATATACCTTTGTATAGCTTTTAACCCTTAAATGCGCGATTTTTTATTTTGTTTCGAAAAAAATATATATGATTCTCTGAAAGGTTTATTACACAGGAAAAATAGTGAAAAAAATCAGAGATATATTTTTCATATAATACGTCAATCTTTTCTTCAGTTGCACATCTGCAATATAAGTAAAAACTACTGTCGTGTGGCTGTTTGACCCTAAAATAATGAAAATTAGTAAGTACTTTAATAAGTATGTCTCCAAATACTTTATTTTATATAATTATTTATTTTATAAAACTTAACCTTTAACCTTTTCATTTCCAAAATTGAGTACGTTCTAGAAATTACGTAGTTCAAAGAATCTGACTTTGTACTAGGAAGTTTTAATGGTTAATTTCACTTTATTTAAATACGGAATGTCTGTTTTTTAACTAAAGCAAATATTGCTATTTTAATTTTCTACTGTGAATCAGGTATATGCGAATTAAAAAATCTATTAAATTCAAAACAGTGTTGTTTGCATATATGCAAAGCTGCGTATTAAAGGGTTAACCCTTTCAGGGGCAAGTAATTGCGTTTCTGTAATGTTGAATTCACACCGGAGTGAAATTTTGAATTCAAAAAATTTTGTTTCAAAATAAGAAAAAGCACTTTTTCAACATTTTTCACCAAAGTTAGAAAGGTAAATTTTAATTAAAAGTTTTTGGTGCAAATTTTGAGTAAAATTAGGTAGGATAAAATATATCCCACCGCACGTCAAAGGGTTAAAAGTAAATTTCAAAATAAAAGTCATTTTGATTAATAAGACGTATCACTACAATATAATAAAATTCTGTGAAATTCACAGAAAAGTAACCAAGCTGGGACAGCAGCAACTAACCTTTTTTTACGAAACATCTTTTAAGCTGTCAAATGTTACAGTTGTACAGTTAAAAAACAGAATTTTTCTGTAATGAATACATTTTTTACTATCATTTCAGCTGACAGTTTTTCCTTCAGTTTTAGAAAAAAAATTTCAGCATAGCTTAAAAAACAAATTTGAACTTTTTATCAATATCGTTAATATATCAATATTTTGTATTTTTTTACATGTAAAAATGTTGAAAAACTTTTTTGGTTCATATTATTTTTATTGATTAGAATGCTGCAGGCCATAGTAGAAAAAACTGAACACATAAATTTATGACGATGTCATACCATTCTGGTGCGAAGAAATCATATAACAGAACCAGAAAAAAAACATATATTACAGAGTTTGTCGCTTAAGGAGGTACGTTTGGAGTAGAACAAAAATAGATGTTCCTTTACATTTTTTAAGATCATTGTAGCACATGTACTTTAAGAATTTAATTTTAATTTTTTTATTTTTTAATTATTATTTTTTATTTTTTTATTTTTTAGAATTTAATACTTTTGTTCATAAATTATCCAAGAAATGTGAATGTATACGTTGCGGTCAGTTTGATAAATTCGGTTATTATTAATAATAACCACGTCTTTTGGTAAATTTGATAAATATTTCATATTAATCAAATTACCGATTATTATTATTAATAATTACCAATTAAGTTCGGTCAATATGAATAATTAAGCGTAGTAACGAATATATCTTTTACTGGAATATGTACTACCATTACTGTATGAAACTAATAACAAAAATAATTTTTAAGAGACAATAACACTCAATCAAACGACGTGTCCTATTAATAGAACGCCGGGGTTGAAGGAGTTAAATATAATTATTTTTATAGTTACTGAATTAAGTAGATGGAAATTTTAAGTACTGAAATAATGAAGAATAAATAATACAGTTTTATAATACACACTTTTAGCAGAGAATATTAAGAAAAATGTAGCATACCTAGAAAGTTTTAAATTTTTACTTCTATTAAATTAGCCTATACCAAATATATGAAGAGGAGTTACTGTCTTATTAATACAACTCTTACGCCAATTTAAAAGAATAAAAAAAAAAAAAAAAAAAAAAAGGAAAGCGAGATTGGTCACATGTCGGTGCTCACACGGAATAAATATACGCATGCATAATGCAAATCCGGAGCTAAACGAATTGAAATCTTTTACATTGGCCAAACTTGATTGGTAATTATTAATAATAACCGGTTATTATTAATAAATACCGATTAATCAAATTGTCCGTAACATATATATTAGAAGGAAGCACATTGCTGAATTATTTCAAGTGAATACCAACTCATAAGTGTGAAGAAAGAATACTCCCAATCGACCCCAATAGTCTACAGAAGGCTTTAAACATATTTTGGAAATAATGAATTTCATGGGCATAAAAGTAAGATGAGAAACTCATTTTTATGCTTAACCAAAGATGTGAAAGGTGCATGTGAGTTTTTTCCGGGGAACTGCTGGTCCAAATCTTATTTTTATGTATGATAATGCGAAGACACATACAGCGCAACTTATAATAAGCTTCTCGAGGTAGAGATTAGATTGGTCAGTAAGGTCACTGGTCTCACTGAGCATGTAAGGGTTGTTCTAAGAAGAGCCGTGTCACTACCATGAAACTATTAATAAAAAGGAACTGACATATCCTTAAAATAGTAAAGCTTCAACTGTAACCGCTTTCGCATGGGTTGATTACTGCCGGATGACACTTCCACCAGAAAATTTAAATAGAAATTGCCTTCTTATTTAAACGACTTATTAAATGCAAAATTTCAGTCATAAATAATAGCAGAAACAGATATTCATTTTTATTGGTGGACACTTAATTTGGCTGTAGTCAGGCCCTGCGTTTCCGCCATGTTGTGACTACCTAGACAATCTCCTGTCAGATTCAGTGAAAAAGATTCTAATTCCGGGGCAAACTGAAACCAGTAAAAACAAACAGAAATATTTACCATATTTGTAAGCAAATATTTCCATGAATAAGGCACTGAAATTTTCTATTCCAATTTACTGGTGGGAAGTTTGCCCCGGCTGTAATCAGAAACTGTTGGTTACGATTTAAAAAAATATAGTTGCCATCTTGTGCTAACCTCCTCAGTTACCTCGCTCGCAACTGGTAGACAGTACATTATATGTTTCCTCCTGTGTATTCATAACTCCATTGTCACTACTTCAACTCCCTCCCAGTAGACTTCAGGAATTAAACGAAAATGTGTGAGTCGCTGAACGCTCCACTGTAATAAAGATATTTATCCAAGATCATTTTCTCCAATTTTAAGTGCTTTTATAAAAGCATACCTAATATATGAAATCTCCCTCTTAGCATCTTAACATCTTAACCACTGAACTAAGAAGACTATGCTTGCTTTGTTACTAAAAGCTTTTGGATAACACTAATTTGTAACTGTAATCTTCTCTTTATTAATTGGCCAGACATTTTTCGATTATATAAGGTAAATATTTTAGTACGGAAAAAGTGGTGTTTGCCTCTAATTTTAGTTTATGGTGTGGAAAAAAAAAAGTTAAGGTGTTAAAAAAGAAAACGCTAAGCTTGTGTTATAAATATTCAAAAATAAATTCAAATGATTGAAACAGTTTTGTTATTAGGTATTTTGTATTTTATTTACTTACGTTGTTTACTTAGAGTACTGTTGTTGTTCACTGTTGTCTGGTTGTCAACCATTTTAGTAGATAAAATGAAACACGTTCATTATTGTATTAAAAAAAGACACACCCCTGCCATCTTCAGAGTCCATACTAGTCACGCGGAAAAACTCGAATGCTAATGCTAAGTCTATGGGGGCGTTATTTTCAAATATCTCACTTTGATTTTAATATTTTTGATTTTTTTTCTGCATAGGACATATGAGGACGATCTATAACCGGGCTACTTTTTACTTTTTCGATTTTGGTTATAGTATTTTTATATTAGGATAGTTTCAATTTCAGAATCGGTGCCAACCGGTTCTCGCATCGTCTCTTCCCGCGTTGTCGCTACCCACGTCTTCTTCCATTCTTTACTTGCGTCCTTTCTTCCACCCTCAATTTACGGTCACTGGGTCCTGTAAGTTATATTCAGAAGAACTCTCACCATGCTCTGAAAAGTACAACAGTAAAATTTGCATTCGGCTAAGAAAAACTTAAAGAGTTATGATACGTTGAATTCCATGACATTGCGAAGCTTTCTGGTACTAAAACCGGACAGACGATTTTGAACTGACGGAAATGTTTCCGGAAATTTATAAAATTCAAAATATTATGCTAAATATTATTTATTGAACCCAGAGATTTTATAAAAATTCAAATTGTGTAAGTTTTTGAAAAATCATGGTAGGACTATTTCCCCAACCTAATCTTATCCCCCCCCCCCCCATTTTGAACACTTTGGACAGTTACATTGTCTATACCTATATCCAAAATGCAAACAAAGCGCGTTTCAATCTTTTTTAAATCGGATTCTGTATATATTTATGACTAGAATTTGAATTATAGTACACGTAAAAAATTCCTTTTAAGTTTAAGATTTTTATAATTATGTTACAAGAAAATCATTTCTTCGACGAGGGTGTAATCAGAAATTCAGTTACTCATCTTCGCGATTTGAGAAACGCATTATAAAAATTCTGTCAATTTCCCACTTAATCGCGCACAGAACGGTTATTCGGAACCCTGTTTTTCCTTTAACTAATGTATCACACACACGAATAAAAAATCATACTTTTGCTATTTTCCTTTTTCAAAAAAAAAAAAAAAGGGTTTTCATTATTAATAACCCCAAAGAAAGCAACAGAATATTAAGTTTAACCCTTTAGTGCGCAGCTTTGCATATATGCAAACAACCGTGTTTTGAATTAATAGATTTTTTTATTCGTATATACCTAATTCACACCAGAAAATTAAAATAGCAATATTTGCTTTAATTAATAACAGACATTCCGTATTTAAATAAAGCGAAATTAACCGTTGAAACTTTCTGGTGTAAAGTCAGATTCTCTGACTACGTAATTTCTAGAACGTATTCTATCATGGGAATTAAAGGGTTAAAGGTTAAGTTTTATAAAATAAAAAATTATACAAAATAAATATATTAAATATAAAAAAATCAAAAAACTCGACTGCGTAAAAAGCAAACTTATTAATTATTTCTCATGAATATGAAACTATTTTTCATATTACTTACCCTTTTTTTATTTACTTGTATTGATGACTTTTAAGTTGTGTTTAATTATTAGTTCGTATCTACAAACACTGTTTTGATGAGGCCTATAGATGTCTATGAAGGTTAGAGGTACAGTAAAGGTAGAGATCCAAAGTACAAGACTTCCAGGTTGTGTAATATTTAAATGGAGCTTCTGACTGCAAAATTGTCAATGAAACATCGCCTTCATTTTGAAAGATCTATCGAATGATATGTCACTCAATAGGGTACGTACAAATTTTTTTCGTCTCTACTGCCATTTTGTAGTTTATGGCCGCCATTTTGAATTTATAAAAACAAAACCTAGTCTATAACCATCGGAAGGTTAAGACGAATCGATAGAAACCTCATTCATTAAAATCCATCCAGCCGTTGGGATGTTTCGAGGGTATAAAGAAATCCACATGCACAGATACGCGTGAAACACATAACCATTCTTTTCAGTCGGGTAATAAGGTAATTGGAGACATACTTATTAAAACATTTACTAATTTGCAATATTTTAGTGTAAAACAGTCACGCGACAGTACTTTTTACTTGTATTGCAGACGTGCAACAGAAGAAAATATTGACGCATTATATTAAAAACGTATCTCTGATTTTTTTTTTCATTATTTTTCCTGTGTATTCAACCTTTTAGAGAATCATATATAATTTTTTCGAAACAAAGTAAAAAATCACGCATTTAAAGGTTAAAGTAAGACACGCATTTTAAACTTACACTAAATGAATCTGGTCGTAAAATGTAGGCGAATGATAAGACTAATATTAGCCTCATAAATTCTTTATTCACTTCATAGGAAACCCTTTTCGCCCTCAACTACTCTATTGAAAGTCCAATAATTTAATAAAAATCAGAGTTTATCTACGAAATAGAAAATCTCCCTCGTCATTCAGCGAACAAATCTATAAAAAACGAATAAATCCCACTCGGAGAACAAATATAAAAAATCAGAATGCTGTAGAATACAGGTTATCCATATGTCAGAAGAAAATAGACAGGCCGCTTTGTCGTTCTGGGAAAGACTTACGACAAAGGCTTCGAAACGTCAACACACAGAAACAACACTCTGTAACTTATTACCCTGATACTGCAACTTTTTATTCTGAACGGAGATTTAAAAGGCTTAGATGTTGGACTGAACCGACTCACTTTAAAAAGAAAGTTAAAATACTGCGATTTTATAGTTTGATGACCAAGCACTTTTTCCACAGAAAAGGTGAGAAGAAGAATATTATACAAGCTGATAAAAATGATAGGGGGGTAATTTATTGCTGCGAATCGTTTTAGAGATGAAATTGATTCGCCAAAGTAATGGGTTATATTTAAGAAATGCTTTTCATATTTATGCAATTATAGGAAAATTTAAGTTTCATTTTAGCAGATTGAATAGTTGGAGAAAAAATGTCACACAAGCAACGGAAAATGACAAAAGGATAATTTATTCTTAAAAATTGAGTGTTGCTTGAAAGAGAAAATATTTGAGACTCAAATTTTGGTTGACAATAATTTTCGGAAATTAATTTGGTTAAATGAGAAAATGGATTATATTACGGAAATGCTATTCAAATTTTACAGTTATAGTAAAATTAAATATTCACATCAGAAGACGGAATAGGTGAGAGGAATGGTGTCATATAAACTAAAAAATGTAAAATGTGGATTATTTATTTATAAGAATGGGGATTGGTGTTTTAGTTGAAATCTATTAACTTAAGTAATGTGATATATTTAAAGAATGCTTTTCATATGAAAATGTAAAACTCATTTCAACAGATGTAATAATAGATCAGAGGAAAAATATCATATAAACTAAAAAAAAATTAAAAGAATTCAGATAATTAAATTATAAGAAAGGGGATTGTTGTTTTAGTTGAAATTGATGCTTGAGAATAATAAGTGATATTTAAGAAATACTTTTTGTACGTTTGAAAATATATGAAAGTGTAAGATTCATTTCAGCAGATGGAATAGGTGAGAGGGAAAATCTCGTATAAACTAAAAAATATGAAATTTGGATAATTTATTCATAAGAATCGGGATTAGTGTTTTAGTTGAAACTGATTAACTAAAGTAATGGGATATATTTAAAAAATGCTTTTCATTAATTGGAATAATATGAAAATGTAAAACTCATTTCAACAAATGGAATAGATGAAAGAAAAAACATCATATAAACTAAAAAAATGTGAAAAGAAGACAGATAATTAATTTACAAGAATGCGGATTGTAGTTTTAGTTAACCTTGATGCGCGCGAATGTAATAAGTTATATTTAAGAAATGCTTTTTGTACATTTGAAAATATATAAATGTGTAAGACTCATTTCAACAGTTGGAAAAGATGAGAAGAAAAATCTAAATGTTAAAAGTGGATAATTTATTCATAAGAATCGAGATTGGTGTTTTCGTTGAAACTGAGTAACGGAAGTAATGGGATATATTTAACAAAAGCTTTTCGTATTTTTTGTAATTGTAAGAAAATTTGAGATTCATTTAAACAGGTGGAACAAGTAAGATGATGAATACTAAACTAGCTAAAAAGAGTGAACAGAGGACCATTTATTTATACGATTTGGGACTGGTGTTTTACTTGAAATTGATTAAAAAAGTAATGGGTTATATTTAAGAAATATTTTTCAGGTGCCATATTAAAAAAGATTTTTTATAGATAAAATTAATTCGCTAAACTAATGGGTTACATTAGAGATGCATCCATATTTATTGTCGCTTTCTCAAAAATATTATTTATAAGCGTATCTCTTTAAAAAGGCTTTAACTCGGATACAAAAATTAATAAATAAATAGGGTGAGTTATAGAAACCTATGGTGAATATGTTGTTAATCAATATGGAAATTTTATTAGAACTATTTCCACTAAATGAAATATTGCACTGTAAAAAAAAAACCACTGTAGATTTGCCAGAACAAACTCGATCACAGTGAATGTGCTGTATCTTTCTTTAGTTTCCTGACTATAGAAACATAGAAAATACAGTAGTAGCGTAAAATTAACAGCACAATGTGCTGGCAATTTGGACGCCAACACAAACTGCTGGGCATTGTGCGATTAATTTTACGCAACTACTGTATTTTCCATGTTTATATAGTCAGGAAACCAAAGAAAGAAACAGCACATTCACTGTGATCGAGTTTGTGCGCGAGATGAACAGTACTTTGTACTGTAAAAATGTCGTTTTTTTTTTTTTTACAGTGTGGCTCGCCGTATAACAGTATAAGCAAGATTGGTTTACTCTAGGGTTTTACTTTTTAATTTTTAAACATCAATATATTTTATTGTTTTGTAGGTGCGTTCGTAATTATATAAATACGTAGCACCTGCAGTCATCGTCTGGTCTGTCTGTCCGCATATAACAGCACAGAAACTACTCAACCGAATGGTTTGAAATTTAATATATATAATCGTTGTAGAATTTTGTCGAGTCATTTCAAATTTTATGAAAATTGAATCAAAACTTAAAACAGAGGTCGGAGCATATAGCACAAGTTTTATTGTTCTTAACGCAGTCTTTTTTTAATAATCTTCATGATGTATTCCTATTGTACATCTTATAAAAATGCCTCTCGAAGATTACTGATAAACGATACTGATAAGAACAATAAAGTTTGTCCTATATACTCTGACCCCTGCTTAAAGATATTAATAAAAGTTTTCTTCATTCTATTAAATCCTAAAATACATAATTAATTCAATGATATCCCAAGATAGGTAATGATTATAGGTTGTCATGATGATGACGTCCTATTTAAGATGGAATCCTATTATTTGAGTATTAATGAATTGAATATATATAATCGTAATAAGTTTTGTATCCATGCATTTTTGCATAAGAGTGCAACAGCTATTGCACCAAGATCTGAATATTCATAAAACTAGTTATTTTACGAACGCGCCTCATTTGACACGTTTGATACACAATTTCCGACTTGTTTATGTTTAAATCACTTTTGTCCAGATTATAACTCTTATTTTAAATTGTATCATTTTGTCCCAAAAGTTAATGAGTATTTTATTTACCTGTCTAAGGGGCTGCACATATATAACGTTATCACTTTAGGGGGTAGGGGGTCTGGCACTTGATATCATAAGATATCTCTAGGGTTTGGAGCGGTTTGTCTTTTCATATCGTTATCATTTTTGATCCAACCAAAATTTTCAATTTTTGCTAACTTTTTTTTTAACAACAAAATAGTCTATGAAGTTTTTTCTTTGTCTGTTATCGATTTTTATGAAAATACAATGGTATTATTAAAACTATTAAGAAATTATAAAATTCTTTTATTCGAAAATATGGATTATCCCAACGTTCGGCATTCCTATTCTTCTGCAATATGTGGATATAATGTGTTGTTAGAGAAACCAGGTTCGAAATGATACTTGTTATGTTTATTAGTAAGAAAATGGAAAGAATGCTGGTCACCTGTTTTTTTTAAAGAATTTTTCCTTAGCCCCTCTCTGTCAAGGGGTATGTGCAAAAAGACAATATTCTTGTTGAATGCATTGTGTAAAAAAAGCAATATTTCTAAATAGTAAGTATTCCCTTAAAGTGCTATTTGCTATAAAGTTATTCCATGTATAATAGTAATGTTTTATTAACGTCTCTAATAATCATTTAAATCCGTAAAATATGCGAAAAAAATGTATATAATTAAAAACACATTTTAAAAAAGAGAGAGAGAAAAAATTGTAAAAATAAAAAGAATTTTTAGACCTTGATAACGATATCATTAGGGCAGGGAGGGTGAGGGGTTTGAGGAATGATATCGTACGATGTCGTAAGGGGGGGGGGGTAGGTCCAAAATTGTCAAGAAGTTGATAACGTTATATATGCATAGCCCCTAAGGAGATAATCGATTTTTACATTTTTTTATCGTTTCTTTGAAAAAACACATTTGATTTTTTTTTTTTTTTGGTATACCGGTACAAGATAAATGGTTAAAGCCACCAAAAGTCACTAAAAAGACAAATTCTTTAAAGAAAAGACGAATTAAATTAAAAAATAGAAAGACAAATATTTTTAAAGTGAAGATACTATTATTAAAAACGATTATAAGAAAATAACATATTATGTATTGTCAGGACCAAAGTGTACCTTTGAAAATGTGTTAAGGGACACATAGAATATTTTTTCCTCAATTTAAATTTTAAACTGTTCTTAGAATAACTTTTATTCTGATTTGAATGGTCTGAGAGAAAAAAAAAATTAGGATTTCAAGTACATCTGTAGAATTTCGTTTCATTTTGAGATCTGCTGAGTAAGACACCTGAATCAAAAATGTTTTTTCAAAAAAAAAAAAAAAAAAAAAATGTCATTTTTACTGATAGAATGGAACTTGATCAAAATATACGCATAGCAAAGTTTTGTGCAACGCGTAATATTTGCATAAACATAAGCATAGCACTGAAAGTACTTTCCCACCCTTACTTCTATATTTGTCTAACCTTCTTTTATATGACCTTCTTATAAATATGGAAATAAGTTTTGCTAAGCCTAACTCAATTTCTTATGAAATGTGCGTCGACCGTAAAAGCGTGTTAGTTTTCCCAGAGAGTATGCTTATTCCTCAAATCGCTTTTGTGTTCGAGTTTTGTTTTATAATTCATTTTTTTTTCTTCGTGCTATGAATATTCCTTTTTTTTTTTAATTTTGAGAAAGAAAAGTTTGTAGGATGAATTTTTGTGAATGTTTAACTACCGAAATAGTGTGCTAATCTTGTTGAAATAAATATTCATCATGTATATAGCGTGCGTGAAAATGTATTTAATACGCTTGTTAAGATACCTGTACATTGTAAAAAAAAATACAAATGTTTCTTAACCTCTTCGGTCCCTGGGGCCCCAAATGGGGACTTTTTTAAAAAATTCGCAAAAAAAAAAAATAAAATAAATAGCATTTATCTGTTTTAAAAACCAAAGACTCCATTTGGGAAAGGTTTATTTTGTAGAATTCCAGAAAGTTGACAGTACGATACTGTGACTAGAAAGATAGAAATGGCAGAAAAGCGAGAAAGTTTATCTCGGCCTACTAGAGGTGAGGATTGTTCATTGTTTACATCAAATAATAAAAAAAATATATTTTAATTCATTCTTTCATTTTTGGATTTAAGGATAATCATTTAATATGATGCACGTCAATTTTAATATAGCATTATATATTATGTCTGAAAATTTCAACTTTGAAAATGAAGTACCCATTCGGGGACCTTGGAATTCAAATCACCGTTCAACCATTAAAATTTTCTTTTCAGTGCGCTACTTGAATCAAGAAGAAATTGAAGCTCTTCTTGCCGAAAGTGATGGAGATCTTTCGTATCTTGACGATCCAGAATTTGATGACGAAAAACATTCTGAGAGGATCCAAATAAGGAATTGACAGAAAGCTATGATCAATCAAATAATATTCCTTGATTTTTTTAGCTTTGGAAGCCCTTTTGGGCTTAGCTGTTAATAAGTCATTTCAAACGGAGAAACAAAAAAAGGACAAACTTTTTTTAATCAGGCCATTCCTAGATTCTTTTAGAAAGAGCTGTCTACATTTACCCCGAACCGAATGTTCGTCCGTTGATGAACAGATGATTCCGTTTAGTGAAAGATGCCCAGCCAGACAATATGCTCCCTCGAAACTGAATCCTGTTGGGTTAAAAAATTTTGTGCTTGCTGCACAAGATGGACTTGTGTTAAACTTTGTAATATACGCAGAAAAGTATATTGTTCAGAAAACGGATACAAAGTTTCATGCTCTAGGAGGCTCCGTAGTGAAGCTTTTGGTTGATACCGTCCCTATTGTATTCAATCCAATCCTACTATTTACAGACAGATACTTTATTGGCCTGAAAAACTGGACTATCTGATAAATAGAAATGTGTAAAATGTGGCCAAAAAAGGATGGATCGACTAATTTCTTGCTGCAGAATTTCAGCAAGGACAAAGAAGTGGTCGATAAGAATATTTGCCCACTTCTTGGATATGGCAACCTGCAATTCCTGGATTTTATACACCAGGCATTGGAGAAAAAAGGATTTTCCTCAAAAAGACATCTTGCATTTTCTGGATTTTAAATTGTCCATAGCGGAGAGTTTAATTCGAGCTGACAACTCCCGCCGAGAATATACAAGTGAGAGCTCTCAGATATGTCAAAAGGTTATTCCCATTCCTGTGAATGGCATGAGGTTTGATAAAGTTGGACATTTTTCTGAGCATACAAAAATTAAAAACTACATGAAGTATCGCAATCCGGGTTGTAAGGGTTAATCCCGTGTCAGATGCATGAAGTGCAATTTGTTCTCGTACCTCCAAAATCTAAATTGTTTTTAAGAATTTCGTACTAAATAAATTCGAATTAAATTTTTCATGTGTAAATAAATATAGAGGAAAAGGTTCAAATACCGGCTACCACTTTTGTTTTCAATCTATATCATACAATTTTCAAAATTAATAAAATAAAAAGGGACAGCAGGGTACCTTGACATGTTTTACACCTGTTTAGAGAAAAAAAAAATCAGTTTAAAAGGCGTTTTCTGGTTATAAAAAACAAAATTCCGAAAGTCTTGAAATTTTGAGTTTTTAAAATGGGGTCTAAATACCGGCTACCTAAGTTTTTTCCCAAAAGATCACACAAATAGAGCTAATGACAATTATTAAGCAATCAGAATAGTATTTTAATAAATTGTATTGATTAATAACATTTCTTATGCACAGAAAAATACGCAATTTTTAATAAATAAGTATTTTTGTCAAATTTCTAAAATTCTTTACGACTATCTCTCACAGTCTTCTTCCTATTATGTTTCTAATTTTGTTTTTTAACGTGTAAAAAAAAAAAAAAAAAAAAAAAAAAAAAAAGCTTGCTGATTGAAATGAGAATTATTTTATTTGAAAAAAAAAAAAAAAAAAAAAAAACATAATGTCACTGTCTGCATCGGTAAAGTCCCTATCAGCCCACATATCGCATTCTTAACATTGAACCCAGAATCCCCTCCCCCATTCTTGTCCACAGAGAAAGCACCCATGCAGAAAACACAAATTTATCATCTTCCTCTGTTGGATATTTTCCTTTTTCACTTTTTTAACCCTCTCGCTGCGTAATTGTTTTATCAAAATAGCTTCAAAAATTGCGTATTTAACCCCTTCGCGACGACCGTCTTTTAAGAATTTTTATTCTTTTGTCACCGGTTTTTCAAAACAATTTTTTTTTTTTTATAATTTAACCGGGAAAATGCTCCGATTAAATAAGGCAAAATTTACAGTAAAAAAAATAACTGGTGGGAATAATCAAGGAGGTTAATTAGATGGAAAAAATGCATTCCCAAAGAAACTCGAGTTGCGCAAATTTTGCACTTTTACGTATCCCGAGGAAATCTCGGGTTGCACAGCGAGAGGGTTAAAATCAAATTTTTGCCTCTTTCGCCTGGTTTAGTCCGTCATTCTTTTTTCTTTCACTTCACATTTATTACAGGCAATTTTGTAGTTTCTAACAGCACTTTTTTGGAAAGTGATCCGGTAACCAGTGTCGGTCCTGAAGAATTACGGCCATGGTTGCTTTTTTCATATTGCGAAATGGGACTGGAACTAGTTCTGAACCATTTAAATTAATTTATCCCCCCCCCCCCCCACCCTTTCAAGCAGAGCAACCGAGAGAGGTCCAAATACCGGCTAGCCGGTATTTAGACCACTCTAGGTAGCCGGTATTCGGACCACTGCTATGTTTAAGTTAAAACTGGTATTACTCATTAATATAATAAAATACCAATAATGCACGCGTGGCTATTGAGAGCTAAATATGTCTAGAAGATAACTTAATCAACAATTCAAGCCAATAATACGATCAGTATATTTTAAAAAAATGAGAAACACATATCTGAAAAACTTTTGATGGACCAGATTACGTAGATTCGACACTTTTGCATTTACTATTTGTAAATGACACAGACTTCAGCGACGTACTTTTCGTAATTTTCTTCTCTCAATTAAAGTTAAGGGTAAAGTAAAGTAAAAGGAAACATTGTTTTAATAAATACCAATTTAAATATTGAAAATATATTAGTTTCTAAGTTTTATAATGTAAAAAAATACAAACATTTCTTAATCTTCGAAAATATAATGTAACTTTGAACGAAAATATACAATAACCTTTCCCAAGTTACCCACGACTCGAAAAAGCGTTCTTTTATCATTAGAAACCGTAGAAACTAATATATTTTCAAGATTTAATGTGGCATTTATAAAAACAAAGTTCATTTTGCTGCCACCGATTTTCGGAAACGTTTAGAGTTTTCTTGACATTGCTTTAATAAGTTTTCTCAAACCGGAATATCGGTGTTTTTGGATACTGTGCATTATCAATTAAACATTTTCAGCTGCGTAACTTAGTTAACACATGCAAGGGTAAAGAAAAAATATATAATAATGTTATCAATACAATCAATATAAAATAATATATCAATGTTATCAATAACAATAATGTTTTCAAATATTAAGGGGCTCCGAGACACAAAAATCTTCAAATTTTCTAAAAAACATTTATTGCATTAAAAATTTCTCCGTTTTTTTTTCTGCATAAAATGACGTTTAAATCATGTTTCTATCTTAATTGGAACAGGATATATTAATTTTTTCGTTTTGTTTTGTTTTCAAAACCTTGCTTTCAAGCAATGGTTGTCATGAAAACGACTTCTTTTGAAAATGTGTTTTTCTTCATGATGGGTTTTTTCACCATTTCCCGTATTTCACTTATTATAAGTCAAGAACCATTAAAAATAAATGGTTCAAACTTGAAACATGTCTTTTTTTATCGTTTTACTTTAATTTTGATTCAGCAAATTTGAAAAAAAAAAAAATAATTTTGAAGATATAATTTTTTTTTTTTTTTTTTTTGTAAAAAGTAACAACATTAAAAATTTTTTTTACATTAAAGATTTTTAGTTTTTATTTAAATTAATATTTTTAAAAATGCTGATTCAATTTAAATCAGAAAAAAATGAAATTTTACAAATAATATTTCAAATATTTTAAATTACCCTACTTTTTAAATAAATTTTAAATGTTGTAGTAAATATATATATATATATATATATACATATGAGAAGTTTTATCATGTTATTTTGTTTACAAATGATATGGTTAACTATCACAAAAAATTTCAAAATTTTAACTCAATAAATAAAAATTATTTTAAAATGTGTCCCAGACCCCCTTAATGCTGTTAATTGATTGTTTGTCTCTAAAACATGCTTTTGGAACTTGAAAATATTTACTTAAGAATTGATAGCATCAAAAACCTATGTCCCAGGTTGAGAAAACTGATTGATATACTATAAAAACTACTCTAAAATGTTTCCGAAAGTCAGTGGTAGCAAAAGTAACATTGTTTTCATAAATGCTTCTATAAATACCAAAAATACATTGGTTTCTCGGATTTCTAAAGAAAAAGAATACGTTTCGGAATCGTCGGTACCTCGGAAGAGGTTATTGCACATTTCCGTTCGTCGTTATATTATAATAACCTCGATTAAGAAACATTTGTCTCCTTTTACAGTGTACATATGTTATTAAAAATTTTACTGCGAACACATTTTTAGAAATGTTTGTATATCTGAGGTGATAAAAATGTATAAACATAAAAGCACGTTGCGTTATGTACTAAAGAAGCACTGATTATATTAAGGAATCTCAGGACTCTTAAAATTAAAAAAAAAAAAAAAAAAAAAAAAAAAAAAAAAAAAAAAAAATGGAAAAAAAAGACCATTTTCAACATTTAATATCTTAAAATGTATATGATATTAAAACACAATTTTTATTGGGGATGAAAGATGTAAGTATGTTCTTTCATTTCACGTATTTAAAAAATAGCAAGATGCATCAGAATTAGCATTTAATAGGCAGCTCCAAATTGTCAGACATTTGACGAGCAAAAACAGCATTTGGAGAAAAAAAGTTGCGAAACGCTGCTTCAGCTATTGAGCTGGTATACTTTTAAAAGCCATAAATTCTGTTCTAATAGGAATTTCAAGGAAACAATTGTACCGAAATGCTTAAAAAAAAGATAGCAGTTTAACATCTCTCTATTCTAAAAAAAAAGTAACTACCGCTGTCACCGCCGCCGCCGTTTTTGACTTTTTTGTGACCGGAGGTCTTTCTTCGTTAATATTAAGAAAAATAATGCATACAAAAATATGAAAATTGGTAGTATTATACAGAAATGTTTGATAAACACGCTGATGCAGACAGTTTTCAAATCGAAGAATTATTTTAAGAGATATTTAATGCTAAATTTGGAGAAAATCGTTCCACTAAAAAAGTTTTATAGGAGCAAAAACTATACATCGGAATTAAATAATTTTTAGATCATTTTATACGTTATAATTTCCCGGTGTGCAGAATTAATTTATTTTTTTTTAATTTGACTCATTTTTCGAGGTTTCATTTCTATTTTAAATTCAAATTTTCAATATTTTTTACTTATTTCAGAAAACTGTACTAATTTAACCTGTTGACAACTGTATAAACAACGGAAACAATAATGTTTGCTTCAAATTAAAAATTTATTTACACGTGACTATTATAAACAGAAAAAAACTTTCAAATTAGAATTAAATAATTACGTATAAAAAGCAGGATCTTATTGAAAATTACTTCATCTATAATTACACCTGAATTTTAACAGAGAAAGGATATTGTAAAATAATAAATTCATTAACATGCGTTAGAAGTCTTAAATAGGAGAAATTACATCACATTTACGTCACATTACACTTATTACGTAAAATGAACAAAAAATAATATTGCAAAACACTTTAAATTTAAAAATAGTGCGAGACATTTACTTGATATTTTGAGATGAACTTTTCAACTATATATATATATATATTTTTTTTTTTTTTTTGGACAGCGCAAATAATATTTCATTTCTAATAAAAGTATTTTCACGTAAATATTAAAAAGGGAAAGAAAAGTTTGGTGAAAATTACGTCAGATTAAAAACGATATATTTAAAATGTCTTATTTAAAAGGACTTTCTTTTCGCTTTGTTAAAAAATACCGGGAGACAAAGACTCTGTTTACTTAATTCATTTTATATTAGATGATTTTGAAATGCCATTGTATCTTTTAACAACAGCTGATTTTTCCGTAAAATTCCCCAATCAAAGAGAAATGAATAGAAACCCGTTTATAGGGAGATCGTCTTTGTTTTTTTAATTATAATTCAATCTTCCAAAATCTTTTTAAAGCCGATCAAATTAGCGTGCTTTTAGAGACTGCAGTGTCTGAACGGGGGTTGGCGAGCGTAGCTCGTAGGGGGCCGAGCCCCCTAGTCTAAGAAAAATTAAAATTTCGAAAATTTTGAAGCTTTAAGAATTTTGAGACCGCTTAAGGGCGTCCCTTGCACACCCTAAAAAAATAAAAATATATAAAAATAAAACACTGTGTTTTGAGTCTATAAGTCTATAAGTTTAAGAACCGCTAATAAGTTTATAACTTTTTGTTTTCGAATGCAAAACTCTGCCGCGATATGCTTGAGTCAAACTTAAAGATCGAACAAGTATGATCAGTATTATAGTTCCAAATGAAATATTGTTGAATCACTCGGTCTGCTGTAATCGTAAACATTTATAAAACTGCATCTAATGATTGTGCATTAATTTTTTCACCGCGCGTGCTTTAGTATGTTGCATGAGTCTGCACGATTCGTACTTTATACCTGTACATACAGTACTTACGCTATTAGAAATGCAAGATATTTCTTATCAGTAATAATAAACATTAAATGTAAATTTCCAACTGGGCGAAAAATGTCCGGACCAGTATTCGAACCAGGGATCTCCTGGCTGAAGCCGCCAGTGCTCTGCCATCTGATCTATCCCGGATGAATCTGGTGGAACTTTTTCACCCAGCTAACCTTAATTATTAACTGGGTGAAAAAGTTCCACGATATTCGTCTGGAATAGCTCAGATGGCAGAGCACTGGCGGCTTCAGCCAGGAGATCCCTGGTTCGAATCCTGGTCCGGACATTTATCGCCCAGTTGGAAATTTACATCTAATATGATTTATTTACCAATTGGAATAATTGTGTTAAAATTAATCTCGAATAATAAACATATTTGAAGAGCAATTAGATATGAGTGGCATTGTAGTCTAAATCCATTTTGAAAAAAAAAATGAGATAGTCCCATTAGAAGGTGCATAAAATCTGTTTTATCCACTCTTACAGTAAACAGATAACATATATGAGAAAGTATGTGAAAACAGACTTAATTTACTATGGGAGTGTATAAAACAGATTTTATGCACCTTCTAAATAGACTATCTCGTTTTTTTTTTCTTTTTTTCTTTTTTTTTTTTTTTTAATGGACTTGGTCTACTATGGTTGTGAACCCCTCATATATCAGTAGTAAAAATTATATTTTAATTTCTCTGCCATTTGTGAGAATAAAGTGTAAAAGAATTCACCCTTGTCTTAAAATTTACGAAAGCACACCCACTACACTGTAAAAAAAAATTCCGCTAAAATACTGAAATTGTACTGGCAATCGAGACGCCAGTACTATTTCCGTATTTTAAAGGAAATTTTTTCCCGTAAATTCCCGAAGAATAAATTTCCGTTTTTCTGGAATTTATGGGGAAAAATTTTCGTTAAAATACGGAAATAGTACTGCCGTCTCGATTGCCTGTACAATTTCCGTATTTTAACGGAATTTTTCTTTACAGTATAATCTCTTCAATAAGCGCTACAGTTATTGTCATTTAAAATGTGACATTTATGGGACAACCAGTATAATGGTGTATTTTACGTATTATACGTTTTAGAAGAAACTGTTTAACGAATGTGCATATAACATTTGGAAATATTTTGACAGAATATTTGAAGAAATAAAAGTTAACTACTGTAAATTTAATTAACTACTCGTTTTCGTAGATACTGAATCAGCGTGTAACTTTTATCTAATGGTTAAGGCTTTGGCTACAAGAGATGACGGTTTCGAAAACCCCCAACACCCCCTTATAGGTTCATAGTGGGTCGAATTCCACTTTAAAAGGGCGACAATAGTTGCGAAATCAGTTGTAAAACAGCTCACAGAGATTTTTTTTAAAGGAATCTACTGAAAGGATTTCAATTAAACGATTGCGGTTTAAGTATTTAACAGTTTTGTCAGTAGCTAAATTATTAAAAAAAAATTATTGAATTCGCTTCAGTATTTCCTGAGAAAAATGAAGATGAATGTCAATGTTATAAAAGTGTTTTAGCAACTATTGTCGGACTTCAAACAATGCTTCAGGTCCGTTTAGTCTTTCGTGCTAAAGTTGACAGTAGCGGGCAAATCCAGTCAACGAAACATGTATGATTACAATGTATTTCGTTTTATGTACATTTTTTTTTTGTGGATTACTAAAAACAAAAAAGAAAATGTGCAAGTGTATTTATTGAAATAGGCATTCAAGTACTCAAAGCTATTATACGTTAAAAAAAAATAATTTTAAAAAGGGAGAATATATCACTGATTTTTAAGTATGGATATTTATCAATGCATACATTTGAAAGGTATTATATGCGAATATTCAAAATAAGAAAAGATTTTCACTAGGAATTTATTCAATTTTTTGAAAATTTACATATCTTTTAAAAGGGAAAATCTCTGTAAATTTTAAGTTTCGTTAATGAGATTTCATATAGTTACGAAGGAAACCTATTTCTCATGCAAAATCCAGCATCTAGCTCAAAACTGAAAACAAAAGCAATAATTTTAAATAACAACTTTTAAAGAAAAATTTATGCAACCTTTAAATCCTGGGGATTGAAAATTTTGAAACAAAACTGTTTCTTTTGTCACCACCATTTCTAAAATTTATGATTTAAACAAAGCTGCACACCTTCCGGTTTATTTCACAGTCAAATAAAACCAGAATTTTTTATTAAATTAAAGATATTAACTATTAACTACATGCAAAATGATATTAAATTTCATTAAATTTTGTTTTCTTTAATGAAATTAAAGAAAACAAATTCCCCTTTTTGTTCCCCTTTAACTTTCCTTTCATTAACATTGCATGAAAGGATTTTCCTGGTTCAAATTATACTTATTTGACTTGAAGAAAGCCGAAAGGTAGGTAGCTATGATTATGCAGGGTATCCCAAAAGTCCCTGACACATTTTAAAATTTAATATGGAATCAAGTAATTGACGTGCAGGAGTGACCAAACGGACTAAAATGCTTCCCACGATGAAAATTTAGTTTCAAACTTCGCCCATAGATGGCGCTGTACCTTAAATTATCAGAAAGAAGCATCAAAAACTCAAGAAAATCAGTCACAGATCATTTTATTTTGTCAAAAGCAGTTACAGAGCAATAATTTGTACAATCCATTAGCATAGTTCAATGTGTGCACTCTTTGTAGCTCGAACCACAAGCATTTCCTATGCCAGTTCAAAAGGCTGTTTCGAGATGGAGCTTTTTTTATTTGTTCTTGTTAGTTCTTTGATGATGGATTATGTTTCTAACAGTGATGATGGATTATGTTTCTAAGTACCAACCTGCGTAATTAGCGTTTCCGCTGAGAGTCGTCATTTCTGTGTCAGAATGTCAAAACAAATCTGAAAATCAGAAAAAAACGCATGTTTGAAATCAAACATACGGGCAAGTGGCGCCATCTATGATCGAAGTTTACAACTAAATATTTTTCTTAGCTTGAAGAAAACTTTTCATCGTGAGAAGCATTTTAGTCCAAACCGCACTCCTGTACGACAATTATTTGATTTTATATTCAATTTTAAAATGTGTCAGGAACTTTTGGGATACCCTGTATATTATTCTTACTTCACCTTATCACTTAATTTGATTTACTATAGCCGGAGGGAATCTTTTGCACACTCTAAAATCAAACACCTGGGTCGAAAATGAAAAAAAATGTGATGTAATAATATGTGCATTACATATTATACTTACTTCATTATATCACATCATATGATTTATTTTGCCCCGAAGGAAACATTTTACTCACTCTAGAAATAAACACCTAGGTCAAAAAGGAAAAAAAAAAGAATGAAGTAATAATTTCAAATAACATATTTTAGAGATGATTTTGTGCAACATTTAAAACCTGGAGAAGGACAATTTGAAATCAAAACTAATCCTGCTGCCTTCAGCATATCAAGAGTTTATGCATTGTATACTATTCTTATACTCCCGCGCGGAAAGAAAAACATTTTTTAATAAAAACACAAATGAAGTAGAAAATCCGTCTAGAGAGAATTTATGTTTTAAAAAAGTGATTTAAGAGAGTCATAAGACTCTTTTGTCTTTTTTTTTCTCTTCTCCAATAATAATAATAAAAAAACTTCGTTCGCTTTGGTCATATTCAAACCCTCGCAGAAATAGTTTTTTTATTCAATACTTTTTTCTTTTTTGCCTTGTCTTCTTTGCTGTACTTTTGTGGAGCAGATGGGAGAAAATTCTGGAAAGGCTGTTTGAATAAAGCAGAATGAATTGTTTCATTTTTGGTACGTCTGGGTGTTTTATAAATTTCCCTCTTTCTTTAAGAATTCAAGTTATCACGTATGATTATATTTTGATATGCAACGTGCCCCAAAGAAGTAAAAACAGCTCAATAATTTAGCTTTCTTCTAAGATAAAATTCAGGACATTGGATCAAACAGCTGTGGTTTATTGTTTATTTACTTTATGTATAATTGAGAATTGATGTATATATCATATACAGTAAAATTCTCGCTATAGAAAACCTGGATTATATTTAACTCCTGGATAATATTCTAGTACCAATAAGTAATCTTACATACAGCTATTTGTAAGTAGTTGAACCTGATTAAAACCTTTAGGGGTGGTGAGATAAATTATATTTCACATAATTTTAATCAACATTTGCACCAGAATCTTTTAATTAAATTTCGCTTTCATAACTTTTGTTAAATAAAGTAATAAAATGACATTTTCTTATTTTCAAATAAAATTTTTCGAAAAATCCGGTGTGAATTCAACATTACAGAAATACAATTACTGCACAATTACAGTTAAAATATAGGAGATTAGTTTAATAATTTTCATAACCATTCTGAATATACGCTGAAAATAACATATTTTCTCACAAAACGCTTAAAGAATATTAGATTACCTTTGCTTTCTTCATATAATGGTAAAAAAAAGTTAGCAAGGCAAGCTTTAAACATAAATTAGCTTAAAACCTCAAACATATCTTTCCGTAATGTCAATATGATTTATTATATCCACAAAAAAATCTTTTGTTCATTATAAAAATGAACATATAGGTCAAAAAGAGAAAAAAAACGTAATCATTTCAAATGAAATTTTGTGGAGATGAAATCGTGCAATATTTAAATGCTGGAGAATGGTAATTTGCAATCAAACTAATTTATCTGTCGTAAGCATATGAAGAATATATGCATTGCATACCATTGTTATAGTCTCGCTCAGAAAGAAATATATATTTTTAAAATAAAAATACAAATGAAGTAGAAAATCCGTTTAGAAAAAAATTATGTTAAAAAAAAAGAGTCAAAAGACTCTTTTGTCTTTTTTCTCCTCTGTAATAATAAAAAAAACTTCCCTCACATTCGTCTTATTCAAAACCGTCCAAAAATATTTTTTTATTGAATAATATTTGTATTATCTCTTGACATTCTTTCTGTATTTTGTATTTCATATGCGAAATTTTTTTGGAAGGGCTGAATAAAATAGAATGAATTGTGGTATTTTTGATACATATGGGTATTTTATAATTTTCTCCGTTTCTTTAAGAGCTTATATGAATCACGCGACGACACTAGCAAGCTAATGTTAACCTACCGTAGCGTTCTTTTCAAATTTCTCGTTTGCATTTCAGTATGGCTAAATATTTTTTTAGACTGGATATCTGCGGTCGATCTCTAAAGAGGCCATTTTTTACTTTTTCGATTTTAATTGCAGATTTTTTTTTATTTATGAGATCACTTTCTATTTCATAACCGGTTTATAAAGGGAAAATACCCTCATTAACAAAAAATAAATCTGTAATCAAAATCGAAAAATTAAACAAAGGCTTGGTTAGAGATTGACTTCAGCTATCCCATGTAAAAAATCGTTTAAAAATATTGAAATACAAACGAGAAATAAAAAAAAAAGTTCCCATTGGATTAACATTAGCTTGCGAGTTTTTCGTGTGATTCGAGTAGGCTCTTAAGAGTTCAATTTATCACGTATGGTTATACTTTAATATACATCGTGCTTCAAAGTAATATCAACAGCTCACTATTTTATTCTCTTCTCCTAGAATAAATTTAAAACATTGGAACAAACAATTTGCGATATATTGTTCATTTAATTAATATATTATTGAAAATTGCACATACACCGATGTCCAAAAGTTAACCAACACTCAAAAAGTGCTAATTACCGATTTAATGAGTGCTAAAAAAAACTATATAAATGGCAGGTGTAGCAAATATGTACTAACCTAACATCGCAGCTAGTCTATGTGACGTCTCTTTGACGTCACAAATGGTTAAAAGTCTCACAATCACTAATTGCATTGAAATGTGATAGCATTCGTCTCAATATTACTCTCAAACGACCATTATATGGTCACTCGACTGAGAAGTTACCCTGACTGCTGCTTTGTGACGAGTCACCAGGTGACTTTACAACGAAGTCTTCTTGTAAGTTCCACGTGATCATCATTTGGAGTCTCTATTGTAAAGTCGTCATACATATGGCTCGAATGATTCTGTCATTCGAATGATTCGCGCATGCGCATAGTAGCCAACTATGCTTTTAATCACTTACTAGCAGAAATTTTGAAAAAAAAAAAAGAAAAAGAGAGGCAAAAGCATAGCTGCCAACCTTCGTATATTTTTAACTAATTACCTCCAGAAATTTTGTAAAGAAAAAAGTTTCTTATTTTTATGTGGCACTTAATAAAACTAAACTAACTAAACTTAACTAAAATAAGATGCATTTTTTTTTTACAGAATTCCGGTAGTAATTGATTAAAAACAAGACGAAGGTTGACAGTTATGCTTTTGTGCATGCCCGAATGATTTATTCAAATATAAAAGTCATTCATTCTGCCTATCACTAGTTACAGCTATGAGTTACTGTAAGTTACATTACCGGGGCCATTGTTGGCAGTGTAGTTTTCTGGCTCGGATACCGCAGACAATACACTGACAGCAGAAAATCATTCAAAAGATAACATATTTAGAATAGCCGATGTCCTGTGGTTAGTCGAAGTTATCTTCGAGAAAGACACAGGATATCTTCTGTATGTCAACATGTCAAACCTGAAGAAGTCCCTAGGACGACTTTTTATGACATTTTTGGATTGTCAAATAATGAAAGAAGACAGAAAAAAATCAAGAAAGGATTCGTCCCCATGTGCTTCCTTTAAAGAAATCCCATGGTGAACATAATAGGATAACCCGTTTTCTGTTCATTGCTGGATATCTACAGGATGCCAACTGCAGAATCTTTAGGATCTGTTGGACGTCCAGAGGATGACTGTGTTTGTAAGGGATGTAATTACCAAATAAAGCAATAAAGGATTAAAGGCGTACATATATTATTCGTATGCGTCGATGATAACACAAGTAGCACAGAATGTTGACCCACTGTCATAAGTTTGTGGGTAACTTTCGGAAATGTTAGAGTGGATGTGGCCACAATGAGCCAGCAGAGGGCTCGCTAATTTGGAGCGTTGTTCGGCCAACCAAAAATAACTTCGTCAGACCACATCGAATTGCACGGATATCTATGCATCCAAAGCTCCGTTTAGAAACGAAAAGCGGCACCTTTCATGGTGAAGCAATAAAAAATGTCACCTGCACTTTCTTTTTGAATCACACTTGAGGTTTTTAGCAAAAGGAAGGTATATACAATAATGTCAAACAGACATGATGATCAAATCGAGCATGACGCAAACGTTTTTCTCCTGTTGATGTCCGACAATTTCCTTGTAAAGCGATAAAAGATGAATAACACCGCCTGGTCACAACAAAGCCCTGCCTGGCCAGAAGAAAGAGACCGCGATTAGAATGATATGGGTGTGTAGACCTTAACGGTTGGACCACTGTGGGTCCTTTGTTGGAAAATTGTACGGCAAGGCAGATATTTCTTAACCCTTAACTAGCAAGGTGGTGTGTTTTGTACCCCAGAGAAATTGTATATGAGCTCTATATTTCCAAACAAAAGTTTTGTGGTATTTACATGCATAAATTTATATGTATATGTATGTACACTTACAGTAAATAATACAAAATTCACAGGAAATTTTCTTATTTTAATTCGCTAAATTTTAAGGGGTGCAGAAAAAATCAAATTTTGGGGTTACATACATCCCACCTCACCACTTACGTTATAAAAAAATCACCTCACCACTTAAGGTTTAAGGTCCAAATAGACGTATAATTTTTGTCATATACCATATCGGTGTCTTTTTTGTGGTTACGTGGTGTTTTTCATCTTTAATGGCTTTAAAAGGAAACTGACGGACATCTTGCAAAAGGAAAACCATTCCTTCAAGTAGAGCTAATTATCTTATCTCCTGACCCAATGTTTAATTTCCCAATCCTTTTGTGAATAAACCACAGCAGTGTGCAAAAGAATAATTTTCCCGGAAAAGTGTTAAATGGAGGCAAAACAAGTGTTTGAACCCAGTGTTACTGTGGGCCATTGTGGATGAAGAATTAGCCACTATTGGGTTCATCCAATTTGTGTTACTCGGGGAAGGTAGAAACGAAAAAAAATTAATAAGTAAACAAAATAATAATTATGAAAAATATTGTTCTTTAAGTTATTTAAATATAAATACTAAATAAGAGTATGTCCTTTAAAAAGTTAACAGTAAAGAAAAATGGCTTAAAAAAGCAAATCTTTTTACTGAAAAATAATACGATGTTTTCACACCGAAACAACACAAACCTCATATCTGTATGACAGTTACATCAAGCGATATGAAATATTTTATCCAGAACTATTCTTAGACCACGACTCCTGCTTGAATCCTTATTTCCATTTATCTCAGAAAGAATTTTTTGTTCACGGTTTACCAATTTAAAAGGATAGATCGAAATTGCTCGGCAAAATACATGCATGAAATTCTGGACATAGTTACTGTGATCTATTATTTGGAATAAATTGCTTTAAGACTTTCGATTCCATTTACAATAACTTAAAATATTTTCTTCGATATAGAAATTATTCTTTGAATAGTAATAGTTTCTTTTAAATTAATAAAAAGATAATAAGAATAAATAAAATATAAATCTTAAAAGAAAAATTATAAGTAAAAGTAAAATAGTTAAAAAAAACCCCTCGCTTTTATTCGTGTATTTAAAAGTAGGAATGCGTCGAGTTTTAAATTCGTATTTTATAAATGAAAATCCACAATCTTTATATGGCGTCGCATTCCGATGTAAGAACCATACATTAAAGGTGTAAAATTAATGGATTGTTATTAAAAAATATTTAAATTATCTCAGTTTCTTTTAAAGATGTGGAAAAAGAAAGAAAAAAGGCATTTTTATATTTTATATTTTTATATTTTTAAAAAGGCATTATATATTTTAAAGGCATTTTTATACAGGAAATGTCGCTTATTGAAAAAAAAATATTTATTGTTGAGTGATTCGGAATGAGGTTTAAAATAAATTCACGCCTGAAAATTATTGAAACCATCTAGGATTGCATAATTCTCTTCTCAGAGATGAAATTCAATTAAATTGAAGCTATTAACTGAGTATTAAGTTTTGAAAATATGAAATTATTGCATTGTCATAAGGAACACATAACTGTTGATAATTTCTACAAATCTTGCACATTATAAAGTGAGTGAAAAATCGATTACAAATTCCATCGTTACATTATTGAACCAAGTTATGCCTTTCAAGGGCAAGGTACTTCTATTCGCAAAATGCTGAAATGAGTGAATGACACCAGAATTTATGAACAAATTTATTTCAAAATAAGCAAAAGCTTGTGTTCACGTATTTAGTAAAAGGAAATTTTTCATTCTAATATTCTGGTGCCAATGTGGCATTTAGTGATTAAAATTAGGTGGTCGAAAAATGAATCACCTCCCTTGAAGAGGAGTAAAAAGTGTGTAAAAAATGTGGTAAAATACGCATGTAAAAGAAATTCTGGAAAAGTATATGCAAGCATAAATACGTTTAAAATGTGAATAATTTATTCAATTTTTGATAATTCATATTTCACAAACCATTAATTAAAAATTAACAGAAAAGTGTATTGAGACGTTGTTTTAATGCTGAACTGTATAATAAAGTTACGGTGTTGCTATTGAAAATTTGAAAGTTATGTTTTATCTAATCCTTTTGTTACTGATATATATATTTAATTTTAAGGAAAAATGAGGTTTAAAAAGTTAAATATAGCTGTCTGAATCACAAAAGTTAAAGTTTGCGGAAATTTAACGAATATGTCGATAAAAAGTTGTATTACAACAGGATTAAATACACAAAATATTTCAGTGTTTTTAATTTTCTCATTAGTTCAGAGAACATTTAAGATGCATTTAAATTTATATAACACTGGTCTGCAAAATTTGGGTTGTGTCAGGTTTTTTAGCTTTTGATAATTGATTCTTATGTGTTTTGTAGCGCTGAATCCGAAGTTTATCTTCATTTTTAACCCTCATGTCAGGTTGTTTTGCAAATCGCAAATTTCGAAGTTAAAAAGTCAAAACATAACAAAAACCAGATACTATAAAATAAATGTGAAGGTTGTGTTTTTTAGCTTTTGATAATTGATTCTTATGTATTTTGCAGTGCCGAATCCGAAAACAACCTACATGTTTTACCATCACGTCAGGAATTTTCACAAATCGCAAATTTTTAAAAAGTCAAAATATTGCGAAAATATGACCGTATAAAACAGATGTAAAACTTTTTTTTCATAATAATTTATTCATCTTTTGGCTTATACCATGCATTTTTACAGCTAAACGTCTAAAATGTTGAGTATTTAAAAACCTTACAATTTTATTCCATGTATGGAAGTTTCTTGAAATCGCTCATGGTCTGGCCGCGCTTTTCCTTTTATATTCTCTATGGGGTTCATCTTGCTATCCGCTTTTATTTTGGCGATTGATAAGGCTGGAAAATTCTTCCAGATGAATTTAAAACATTCGCCTTCTTTTGGTAAGGACTTGACAAATTGCTTTGATAGATTTTCGCTATTTTTTTACTTTTCAACTTTAAAATTTACGATTTGCGAAAAATCCTGACGTGATGGTTAAATACTGAAGGTCATTTCAGGCTTCAGTGCTAAAATACATAAAAATCAATTATCAAAAGTTAAAAAACACAACCATCGCAGGCTTGTGTAATTAAACAAATGTTAAAAATAAGAGTCACCAACTGTAGTGATATTTAGTCAAACGTTTTATTTTTAACTTATTACTAAATACTGAAACCTAAATGAAGTGATAATAATAAATGTATAGATATATATTATTATTATTATATGCAGCTAATAACAAAAATAGTTGTTAAGACAAAATAAAAGTAATTTAAGTGTACAGGTACTTTTAAATACATTTAGTCGCGGAAAGGTACATAGACGACATCATGCGATAAAATAAACAAATACATTTATACAAATGTTTCCACAAATTAAAATTATACATTACATTTTTTCTTGACCAATCCTTGAATCCAATCCTTGACAATTCCTTGAAATCTATGCCAATGTATACAAAATTGGGATGTCTGTCTGGTTTTCAGAAGAAAGCCTATTTCTAAGTACATTCTGCTAGCGACGTTTAGTCAAAAATAACATTTAATTTTTTTTGTTTATCCTGTTTGTCCGCAATAGTCTGAGAATTGCATAACAAACAGTACATTTATCAGGAGCAGATAAAGAATATTTCTGGCTACGATTTGCAGTTTGCTGCATTCCGATATCTAAAATATTTTTGAGAAAACAGGAAAAAACCGGAAGAAACAATTAACCAATCCTTCAATGATCAAAACTCGAGAAGTGATTCGTCAATTTTAAAGTATCTCGTGTCGATTGAAAGGTCTAATTAAAATTTATAAAGGCTAATAATTACATTTTTAACTTATGACTTACGCATTTATTTTAAAAACTAGATTGCTAAGTACATTAACCCGAAAGTCGAAAGATCTTGGAAACACACATGCAACACAACGGATTGCTACACAGCTATTTAGGAATAAAAGCGTTGCGGGCGGTCGGGTTTTCTTTCTGTTGTATATTGATAGATAGTGTCTCTAAAGATAAAGCCACCCAAAAAATGTGCTGAAATTGATACTAGATAAACAATTTACATGTTATAGAACAACAGACTCTTTAACAAAAATATAATTGAAACAATAGGCAATGTTTTGTTTTTAAGTTAAGAACTATGAAATATACGAATATTTAGTATATAATGATAGAATATTTAAAAAAGTAGCATAAATTTGCATGCTGCATATAATATCCAATAGCGTTTTCGTTTTTATTAACTTACTTAAATACTCTTTTAAAAAAAAAAAGAATTTACATGGTTTTAAAAAGTTCCCAATAAATTCTTATCGGCAAAACAATAAGGGGCCATGTTTTTTAATTGATGATAATATGGCTATACCTTTAGCAATATTAGTCTGACGTATTGCTCAAAAATTGGGGTGTTTACTTTGCCAATATTGAAATGATGTTATCAAGGAATATTTCGTAAATTCATTGCCAATATTACAAGTGCCAAAACGAATATTTCTGCAGTATTGGCGTTGCATCACAAATATTTCCAATATCAAACAAATATTCAACTAAATACTGGTTTTACACTGGTTGTACATTCGATGAATGCAATATTGGCTCAATATTAGGCCAATATACCCAATATAAACATAATTGATTTGTTATTAGGTTCTATTATTCATACATTAGAAATTTAATTGTCAGTATATTCTCCTTGTTAACATTGTCACATGTCTGCATATACTTTCCATATTTATTGTTGTTTATGCGTCGTCGCGATAAGTTGGCAGATGACCATGAAAGAGTTTGCGATGCTACGAGGAAAGTATGTAGCAAAAGCACAAATGGTGAAGTGAACGCAATGAAAAAATAGATACTGCTAATTGCGTTTTTCATTTGGATTAATGAATAAACTTATCTAAATCTGCGTTATTGGCCAACTTATCGTGAACAAACGAACGTTATTTCTATAAAGATAAGGAATATATTCAGTCCAGCCCATAACAGAAATTTATTTGTCTAAAAGCCACTACAGAGTTATATTTTCTGCGCTAAACGCTGCATTATGTCGCTGTAACTTAATCCGATATTAAGTTAGAATTTCGAACGTTGGAGGCAAATATTAATTTAGTACGCTTTGATATTTTTTAATATTCAGGCATTTTGTTAGAAGAGGTATTGCCGTATTACCATTTGGTTTGGCTCCTATTGTGACTGTTACACTACAAGGTTGATATTTGGAGCAATTTAATTCTCTTTTCTGTGGTCGTGTCACTAATATTTTTTCGCATATGGACCAAATACATTTTGAACATTTTTCATAACTCTTCATTATCATTTCTATGTCAAATCTCTATGTGTCTCTACAAATCCATTTCTTGCATGCACAGTGTTTTTGTAACTCAAGAGCTCGCATTTGAAAAATACTTACTTAGATGTTAGAATACACCATTATAACCCTTAAATTTAGTCTTCTAAAATACTATTAGAATAATATTGAAGTTCTAATGCCTAATGTTGCCAATAAAATACATACGGAAATGTTATTAAAACAATTTTCAACATGTAGATGGCAGCACTTGTGCTCTTTAAGAATAAGATTCATTTTTTCAATTGTTGCTACATGTGCTTTTTGTTTTGTACGGATGCTTGCAAAATACCATATTTTGTTCTGCAGTGAACAAGTAAAAATTATTCCTCATCATACTTCTTAAAATCCATGTGTGTTTAATATTATAGAATATTATGTTTAATATTTATTTTTCAATTAAAGACCAGTATTTTCGATTGGCAACGAACTGTTTTTTAACCCTAAATCATACTCAAAACAAAATATTATTTTTTTAAGTATTTTTCCAATGGTTCATTTAAGAAATGAAAGCCGAAAAACATTTTAAAATTGATTTTTGAAAAATCAGGCATTTAAGGGTTAAGCATGTAAAAAAAAAAAAAAAAAAAAAAAAAAAAAAATAGAACATAAAGATAAAAAATGACTAACTAAAAGGTACTTCTGTCACAGCTGCAATAAACAGAAAATTACATACTCCTCATAAATATTAACAATTTTCTGACACAAAATTGTAAAGTATACGAAATTACAGTTATAAAAAAATTACTATTGACGTTTCCAGTCTTTTTAATTTTACAAAATTTACAAAGTTCATTTTAGCAATAACGATGCAAAACTGCTCAAATGATAAATAAAACTTTGGCATGACAAATTATTTCAGTACCGTCATCTGTTGAGAATTCTATGAGCAATTTATATTACCTGCTGCGTTGGGAGATAGCCACAATAAATAAAATCGTATTTTAAAGCCAGCTGTATAACTAACGTTGATTTTTGTGTATGTTGCAGATATGGAAAGTGGTGATACAAAGGGTTAAAATCCAAATATAATTTTTCATAGATTTGAAATAGTGTTCGGTTACTTATGCTTTTATACGTTTATAATTAGGATAAGATGAGCTTCAGTTTAACCAGTATTCTGCATATTAAGATTTAATGCGAGATGATTACGTGCTTGAAAAGAACTTACAAAACCTTCAATGATAAACTGTGCGATGTAAATTTAATTAAAAAAATGCTATTTTTTAGATGAATTATTAACTTTGTCTGTACTCCAGGTTCCGTACAGTTTTATTACATTTTTCGAATAGAATTTTTTGTCTTATTTAATTTCAGAAAAATATTGCAAATTTTGTGATTAATCACCGAAAGATTTTTAATCCGAAAAAAAAAAAAATATCAGGCAAAGATTTCTGATCTGAAATAGTGGTGCCGTACTTCCTGGAAATTCGAAGGCGTGTACGCACCTTGCTGAACCCATTTTTAGGTGCGTTCGTAATTATATAAAATAGTAGCACCTATAGTCGTCTGTCTATGTGTCGGATCGTATGCATATAACAGAGCAAAAACTACCCAACCGAATGGTCTGAAATTTTAAATATATAATTGTTGCAAAATTTTGTCGAGTCATTTCAGATTTTATGAAAATCGGACGTATAGTTCAATTACAGAGACAGTCAAAAGTTTTCCGTTACATTACGACCAGAGGGAAAAATTATTTCATGCACTGTAAAATAAAATCTGTAGTTCTACAGATGTAAAGTTACATGCTTATTAAACTTTACTGTAACTGTACAAAAAAAGCTGCAAGTCTACAAAACTAGCTTTTGTAAAGCTACAGAAATCTGTAACTTTACAAATGCATCTTCTAAAATTACAGTAATCGTACTAAAATTTTATCTGTAACCCTGGTTGCAGTTACCTGAAAAGTTCTAGGAATCCCAGTTTCCTAAAAAACTTTTAGTAACCTTACAGATTTTTTGATTTTTAGCACAAAAGTGTGTCTGTTAGATGAATTTTTGTTGTTGCCGTTGCATAAAAAAATCTGGGAATCCCAGTTTCCTAGAAAAACTTTAGTAACTTTACAGATTTTTTTTTTTTTTTTTTTTTTTTTTTTTTTTTTTTTTTTTTTTTTTTTTTTTTACAGTGTGCGCATTTTAATGATGTCACAGCCTTTCGAACAGAATGAAATTGATATTCACTTATTAAGTGCACTAAAATATATATTCCGTGCAATATGCGGAGCAAAAAATATTTATAAAATTAGTTATCTTACGAACGCACCTCATTTGCCACGTTTGACGTGCAATTTCCAACTTGTTTATACAGGATGTTGCCGAATTCGACCGACAAATTCAGAGGGGTAATAGTAGGCATCAAGAGGAAAGAGGATGAAAAATTGCCACAGAACATGGGGTCGCAAACCATTTACTTATTAAGTCACAAATACAGAGTGTTTCATCTTAACTGAATTTGGGTTGGCGGTAATAATTTTGTGAAAAATGAAAACATTGTAATGAAAATGCACCTCTCGTGTAAAATGCTACACTGTAAAAAAAAAAAAAAAAAAAAAAAAAAAATGCTAATTTACTAAAGTTTTTCTAGGACTTTTTATGTAACGGCAACAACAAAAATTCCTGTAACATCGTCTGTTACAAGAATTTTTGTTGCTGCCGTTACATAAAAAATTCTAGGAATCCCAGTTTCCTAGGAAAACTTTAGTAACTTCACAGATTGTTTTTTTTTTTTTTTTTTTTTTTTTTTTTTACAGTGTATAACATCACGAAAAGTTCTGGAAAAAATGGTGCTCATGCAATCGATGATACCATATGAACTGATAATCGCAGTCCAAAATGTGCAGCGTCAAGTGCATACTGCTGGCGCATATATTGCAAACTTCAATATTTTTTTGATATTATGAGATTTACAACAAAGGTCAGAATTTGTATTAAATGTATAATATACTTCAGTTTTCTGAAAGTTATTACCGTCAACTAGAGTCCACGTGGAACCCGACCCGAACCCGAAAATTCCATCGTAATTTAACCCGCAACCCGACCCGGACTCGACAGTAAAAAAATCCTCAACCCGCAACGCGAACCGAACCCGCAAGAATAATTTTCGGCGACCAGTAACCCGACCCGAAATCGCAAGAATAATTTTCGGCGACCCGCAATCCGAACAGAACCCGACGTATTTCAACCCGCACCCGACCCGCACCCAACCCGCAACAAAAAAATTTGAAGCCGACTGGCCAGATTCCGACCCGCAACGGGAAAATATAGTTCGGGTAAAAGTGGGTAACCCGACCCGATGCAGGACCCAAATTGAGTTAGGGTAGAACACCTTGCATTTTTGATTATATACGTGGTTTGCGACCCCATGTTCTATGGTAATTTTTCGTCCTCTTGATGTTTACTATCACTCCTCTGAATTTGCCATTCGAATTCTGCAACACCCTGTATATGATAAAGAATAAACTTTTGTCATACACTTATTTTGATTGTCTTCAATTATAATATTTTTCAGAAAATTGACGTTACTTATGAAGTTTCATTTAATCGCTTTTCTAAATGAAATCACATGTATGAATAGCGAAAAAGCACCGAAAACTGGCGATATGCAACAATTAAAATAATAAAACTTTGTAAAAAATCACCATAAAACAAAAACAATACATAGGACTCGTTTCGAGATAAAAATATTAACAGCTCGTCATCAGCTAAAGTAAGCGGCATCTGTCGCATTCTTTGCAAGCTCTACTCTCTACCTTTCAGTTCATTTTTTACCTTGTCCCCTTACGGACGCGTATTTACTTTAGCTGATGACGAGCTGTTAATATTTTTAGCTCCAAACGCGTCCTATGTATTGTTTTTGTTTTATGGTGATTTTTTACTAGCGCCATCTGTCGCATTCTTTGCAACCTCTACACTCTACCTTTCAGTTCATTTTTGACCTTGTCCCCTTACGGACACGTGTTTACTTTAGCTGATGACGAGCTGTTAACAATTTGCACTCGAGGGCTCCGGAGCGGAGCCATTTAAAATTTGTCTTATAACTCGAGGGCTCCGCTACGGAGACAATGCAAATAATTTTGTGATACCTGTATAGAAAAGCCAAGATTACATATTGACAATTGCTTCCAGAGGTATCACACTTTGCACGATTACAAAATGTAATAATTTTATAATTTTTTGTTTTTTGTTATATATCATAACATTTGTATTCATAAAGAATTAAAAAAATATTAAGATATAACTAAAATCGCTTCGAGTTGCCGGTAATACGAATGAAAAAAAACTTCGAGTGAAAAGGGTTAATATTTTTAGCTCGAAACGCGTCCTATGTATTGTTTTTCTTTTATGGTCATTTTTTACAAAGTTTTATTATTTTAATTGTCACATGTATGAATGACAAATTAATAGAAGCATTTAATCTAAACGAAACAAATCAATGAGGGAGATCATTTATCTCATTATGTGAGTCAAAGGAATATATTTGATCATCTGATTAACAAAGTTCACTGCGAAAAATCTCAATGGAGTCAAATATTTTGCACGAAAACGGAAAAAAAGAAGACTCATGTATACGTAAAAAATGTTTTTTGCCATTTGTTTCCCATAACGTTTTTTATGCAATTACTTTAACGAAAACGGTGTTTTTTAAATATCATTTATGCTTTTAAAAACCTTTTGGGAGTTAGAAAATTTCATTAGGATTATTAGTGTAAAAGGCAAAACTTTTTTCGAGCATGCATTAAATTCAACTGCAAGAGAGTGCGATTTCATTACCGAAAAAGAATTTGTCTTTTTTAAAGACCGATTTGTTTATAGGATATTTTTTTTTTTTTTATAAACGGAAAAAACGGTGAGTACAGAATAAGCTTTAATTTTACTCATATCAATTCTTTAATTAAAGAACCTGGAATTTGAAAAATTAAATTTTTGAGATCACAGATTTAAACGATTAATAAATGCATTAAAGATTTTTATATGCGTTGTTCAATTTAATTAATGATAGATGGCAATTGGGTTGATTTAAAAAGAGAGACACCAAACAGGGTGCCGCAAAAAGATGGAAAATCGTTTTAATGTTTTTACTATTTGGAAATAAGTAGGCAATGTAGTTCGCCAAAACGTTAAAAATATGTTAAGTAAAATTATGTTAATAAAATAACAGTGTTATTATAATTTTTTTAAAATATACTTTAAAAGTTTTTACAGTCTAGATGGCTGTAAAACTAGACAAATGTTTTTTAATCTAGGAAAATATAATATAAAAATAATTATTAAGATGGAGCTTCGTGCAATATAATAAAAATGTAAAATTATCAACGTTAAAAGCACCATATTTTCCAATTTTAAGCACACCGGTTTCGGCAGCATATAGGTTACTGTGAGTACTGAGGACGGTGTGCTACCGGTATGCTTAAAATTTAAAATTATTTGTGCTTTTAACGTCAATATTTTTACATTTTTATTGAAATATAATATAACCACGAAACGAAAATAATTTTTTGATATTTAATGAAGCATTTACAAAAACAAAATTTCTTTTGCTGTCACCGTTCTTAGAAACGTTTGAGTAGTTTCTGGAGTGTATTAACAAGTATTTTTATCTCAGAATGTATGTTTTTCGGATAATATCATTTCTCATGTAAACGCTATTATGTTCAACAAACATGTTTTACATACAAACATGACCAATTATTAACATTAAAAGCAATGTAACAACACTTTTCCCGAAGATGGTCATAGATGATGACCGAAACGTCGATTATGATAATTTTATTTTAATGTTTATTTAGTTTATGTCTTTACAACATTTCGTATACACCGTTCAGTAAATTTGGGATTTTTTTATTTTCACCTTAATATTGAACTTTTCACGGTGGTCCAGCTCTTTTATTATTAACATTAACGTTAATGATATCTTGCTATTCTTGCATGTATAAATTGAGATACACATCTGAAATGATTAATTGAGAGTGGATAGCAAACCGATATAACGATGTGAGAAAACGGATTAATACGCTATAAAAAAAAATACTCGGAAATGTTTCGAAAATCAGTGATCGCAAAAGAAACTTTGTTTTGGGAAATGCTTCCTTAAATTTCAAAGGAAGTATATTGGTTTCTGAGATTTCTGAACATAAAGAACGCTGTTAGGAATCATGTGCAACTTGGAAGAGGCTATTGTTTATTTTCGTGGTTATATTATATTTTTCTAGATTAAACAAGTTCGAAAACGCACGTCAAACGTGGCAAATGAGGTGCGTTCGTACTATAACTAGTTTAATAAATACTTTTTGCACCGCATATTGTACTGAATATCTATTTCAGTGTACTTCATAAGTGCATATCAATTTCATTCTGTTCGAAAGGCTGTAACATCATTAAAATGCACTTGAAATAATTTTTTCCCATTGGCCGTAATGTAACGGAAAACTTTTGACTGTCCCTGCCATTAAACTATACATCCGATTTTCATGAAATTTGAAAAGATTCGAGAAAATTATGCAACAATTATATATTTTAAATTTCAAATGATTTGGTTGTGTAGTTTTTGCGCTGTTATGTGCGGACGGACGGACAAACAGACGGACAGACGGACTGAACGACGACTATAGGTGCTACGTATTTATATAATTACGAGCGCGCCCAAAATTACTTCCGACAGGGCAAGGTTTACTCAGCCTTTATTCCTTCGGGTTCGATAAAATGAGTACCAAGCTTGATTGGAAACTAAACACCGAGGGTCCCGTATTAGGCTGACTACCTGCCCGAGACCTACACTGCAAATAAAGGCGTCTTAAATTAAGATACATATGTGACTGAAAAAGAATTTCAGACACTTAAGTGTCTGAATCTGAAAATTCAGTCACAATAGATGTCTTAATTTAAAACACCTAAGTGTCTTACTATGATCATAGTGTACACGAACTGATAAAAGTGTCTAAAAAATCTGCAAGTGTCTAATTTTAAGACACTTTCTAACTCCGCTCCGCATTCACCAGGGGGCATTCTCAGTTGCGCATGCGTCTTCCTTTCGAACTCAATGTTCGTTTGTAATTCAAACTGAATGCTTCTTTTTATGTACGCGTACATTTTAACTAATAATTTATTTTGACTTGATTGTTTTTTGTGGAATGTGAAGTTCCGGGATTTAATTTATATCGACATAGTGGTACTCCGTATTAATATTTATCTATAAAACTAATACAGTGTTCTTCATCTCGTCAAATTTGTAAAGAGAACTGTTGTCTGGCGGGCTATGTTTTCAGGATGGAAATTTTCCATCTTTTTAACAGAGCTAGCCGGATGTGCAAGGGGATTTTATTTTTTAAATATCCAAGTCTGCCTAACTAACGGATACTAACGTAGCCTCCAATCCGGACGTCCTCTGGGCGAATGTGCTTTTGGAATAATCAGACCTTTTCCCAGGTAAGTGGGGTCTTAACTATGTATTTAAAACTCTCTGTGATTGTTTTCTCTTTAAATGAAGACCTCACACGAGTCTATAGCTTTATTAGTTCCTGAGTTATGCCAAAATATGTTCAAAGCATTTTGCCTATGGTATTTCCATGTTAAAATTTTATTTTGCTAATATTTAAATTTCTACTCTTCAAATCATCTGCAATCATATTTCTGTATTATTTTCTATCCAATGTTATCTTTAAAATAAATTTTGGTGTCTCTGCATGGTGTATATTAGCGGTTACTGAATTTATTAATTTTACACCTTCCTAAGCCTTTTCTTATGTAGCCATTACTTTAAAAATCGCAGTGACATCGCCTGTTGATTGGCTCATACTTCTTAATTACCATCAAGACTACCTTAATAGCATTTTTTGGTGTAATTATTACTCTGAAGTACCCTTTTTAATTATTTATTTACGTATACAATATTTTTATAAGCATTTAATGCGGCAGCATTTGTAATGTTTACATCGATTTTTACATTTCTGATAGATTTATTATGTGTTATGTACTGGAATTCAAAAGCATTTATAGTAAACATTCCTGTTAATAGCTGCTTTTATTTATTATTTATGCTTTTCTTGTCTAATGAAGTTTTCTTCTGCCTCATAGTGTGTACATCATAAATTTTAAAAAAGAATATAGTTCGAACATCCTTCCATTCATTGATTCCCCCATATATTTAATACAGCGAATTACTTGTGTTCATTTATTTATTTTAAAATGTTTTGACTGATAAAACTCATTAAATCCGGTCATTCTAATTAAAAGATTTCCCTTTGCTATAATTTTAGTGTTTCCGAGTATTTTAGAAATATCCCATTTGCCATACTGAAAATAGTCAACATATAATCTTTTTATGATTCAAAAGTCAAAACCACAGCTTCACGATTTGATTGTTTGAACGGAAATTGACGTCACTAATGTAGACGTTGAATCAGAAAAAAAATTGTTGATGTCAACAAAGATTTAGAAAAAAGGATCTCGCGTTATCTGTAGTCACTTTGTTAAATTTTAATGATTATTTTTAGATTCTTAAATTCATGTAATCATGTACCGTTAACGTAATTGTAAGAATGCGGTAAAAATATACAGATATATTTCATTTGAAATAATTATATAATATTGATTTTTTGATTACTTATAGTTAAAAAGTAATTTGAAATTAAAAATGAATATAAAGTAAAGAGGTAGATTTTTATAAAATATTTATTTGCATATAGCTAGATTTTGCACTTAAAACTGACACGTACATTTATCGAATCATAATACAGGGTTGGACTTTTTCCAGAAGGAGGGCCTGATTAAAGCATGGGCAGACCCTCCCCCCCCCCTACGATTTTACGTGCTCCAAATTCGATATGGATTTTTTTTTTTTAAAGCTTATATTTTAAATGTGTTTCAACATTCTATTGATTATAATCAGCATTTTGAACTTTAAAAGTAGAATTAGATTAAAAACTAAATAAAAAAATAAATACAGTAAAAACTCTCAATCGCGGCCACCTCGCGAATTGAACGCGTTTTGGAACGTTGAATTTGCCTGCTATTCGATTGTGTTCGCTTTTATGAGGTAAAAAAATGTATTTATCTTGAAAAAGGTCAGTGTTCGCTGAAGAAAATTGTCCTATGAAAGTTTTGTTGTAAAATCTCCATAACGGACATTCCTACATAGAGGACACAACTATTTAAGAAGCACATTTTTTATTAACAACATGCACATATTTTATATTTTTTATCTCAGAAAAACAGACACTTCCGAATGGCGAACAAATTCCACGGTTCTAAGGTGCCTACTATTGAGAGGTTTTACTGTATTGTGACAAATATTTGAATTTTTAATCTTATTCTACTCTATAAATTCAAAATATTGATTATAATCAGTACAAAGTCGAAAAAGATTTCAATTATCAGCTTTATGAAAATTGCATACCATATTTTGGAGCCCCTAAAATTAGGCTGTGTGTGTGTGTGTGGGGGGGGGGGGGAGAGTAGGGCAGAATAATGGCCATATACTTTTCCAGGATCAACGTGGTCAAACATGGCTACGTATAATGCTTTAAAAAAATGGCTGCGATTCAGACGTTTGAAGTGTCTAAAATTCAGACGCAAAAAGTGTCTGAAAAAATTCAGACATTTTAAAATGTCTGAAAATTGAACACTCCGTTTCAGACACTTAAGTGTCTGAATTTAAGACATTTCGATTTAGAGTGTATGCTGTATTGCACCTCGAAGCCCAGGGTCAAGAAAACAGGGATGATCACGGTAGGATCAGTCCCTTATGGATCGTTTTGCCACAGTGTTTAGTTTTAGTTACATTAAAAAATGTTGGTCTTTTGTTACAGTGTAGACAAAATTGGCGATTTGAAAAATAAGGCTGTTTTTGCAACAAGATCATTAAACACGTCTGAAATTGTACATCAAATGTAGCAAATGAGGGGCGTTCGTACTATAACTAGTTTTATAAATAGTCAGACCTTGGTACAATAGATGTTGCACTGTTATGCAAAATTTATTACGATTGTATATAGTAAAATCAGTAATATGGAATTAATAGGACTCCATCTTCAATAGGACACTATCACCCTGGCAACCTAGAATCATTACCTATCATGGGATATCATTGAATTTATTACGTATGATAGATTTAATAGAATGAAGAAAAGTTTTATTAATGAACTTTTAAGTTTTGATTCGATTTTCATAAAATTTGAAATGACTCGACACAATTCTGCAACGATTCTATATACTAAATTTCAAACTATTCGGTTGAGTAGTTTTTGAGCTGTTATATGCGAACAGACGAACGGACCAGACGACGACTATAGGTGCTACCTACATATTTATATAATTACGCAATTGTAATAATTGTGAATTTAATAGTGTAGCCTATTATGCCATGACATTTCTGTAAGAATCACAGTAAGTACCGGATGATCCCAAAATTACACAAAAGTAAAAATTGAATAATTCGAAAAGGGTACACATGAGGATGTTTTACGATGGGATTATCATATAAATGCATTAATAGGAATGTGCTATTTTAAAATGTCATGTCCAATTTATAATTATTATATGAAATTCCCTGCAAATATATTTTATGGTCAAAAGAGCAAAATTAGAATGGATGATATCAATTACATTAATTTCTATTAAATTTGATGTGTGTACCGTAAAATAAAATAGAAAAAGAGAAATAAGCCTGCTCTTCCTAAAAAGTGCGATTTTTCGTTGCTGTTGTTGTTGTCTCTCTTTGCATTTTTGATTCTTTGCAAGTTTTGATTCGATTTTCATAAAACTTGAAATGATTCGACAAAATTCAGCAGCGATTATATATACAGGGTGAACCAAAAGTCTTAGCCTGATTACAATAATTCATTACAAATTAACCGTTTGTTTAATAATGTAACTTGTTGTGTCATTGGATAGGTCAGTTTTAGTAATTTTGTGTGCAATAGAACGAAACATTTCCAGATCGGTGGATTGAAAAGGATAGACTAGCAACCCGGCCTCCGCGCTCTCCAGATATTAATCCTCTGATTTTTTTCTTTGGGAGCTATATCAAGGACAGAGTCTTTGCCGCACCAATTGCTGACGTCGAAGAACTGAAGACTAGGATAGAAGCTGCTGTGTGTACTGTAACAGAAGACATGTTAAAGAACACTTGGCGGGAACTAGAATATCGCTTAGACATTCTCCGAGCTTCCAAGGGGGCACACGTTGAAATTTACTGAGGTAAAATTGAGGCGACTATAAAAGAGAAGACGACGTCTTATAAAAAAAAAATATAACAGTAGGGTAATTCCGGGATTTATGCCGCACTTTTTTTTTTTTTTTTTTTTTTTTTTTTTGTGTATAAAGACATAAAAAAAAACATAATTTTTTTTTTTTTTTTTGTGTATAAAGACATAAAAAAAAAAAAAAATCATGCTGTGCTATTTAATGTTAAATATACAACGCGTGTAGTGCGAAAAAAAAATTCAAAACAAATTATTAATATTTAAAAAAAAAAAAAAATTCTGAAACATTACACTGCGGCGCGTCACCCGTACATTCAGGTTGAGACGCCGCACTTGTGCGGTAGTTATGCGCGCTTGTAATAAGAACAGAATGAAATTATAAATAAAAATATTAAAAAAAATATATTCATATCTGGACTATAATTTACGATGTAATAACAAAATGAAACTAAATGAGTACAATGAAACGTATTAGTAGATTCAAATTAATAATTGTTGCCAACTTTCACTATTAAAATTATCGACTTATTTTTTTTTTTACATTAAATTTTAATTATTATTTCAGCAACAACGTAACATCAATGTATCAGAAAGGGAAAAGAAAAAAAGTAAAATTGCGTTTACGTAATTTATTTGTTAACTCTTTCGGGACCGGTGGCTTTTACACAAATTTTATTCGGATGGTACCACTTTTTTAAAAAGAAGTTACCTTTACTTAAGTGATCATGAAAATGCTCTAATTAAACAAAGCAAATATTACTTTTCTTTTTTACTGGTGGCAGAAACAAATTTTGTAAGCTCTTTATGAAGGTGCTTATATGCACCTATGGTCCCGAATGGGTTAAGAGGCCTGTTTTTTTCGACTACAATCTATAGAAAAAGTGTCGAAAAAGCACAGCCTTTATGTAACTACATTTAAACACATGATGCAACGAAGCCAATTACACTTCCTCTTTCTTGGAGTAGTTTGCAAAGAACGTCTGCGTTACGCGTAATCCAATTTTTCATTATTATCAACTTGACTTGCATCTTTCTCACCCTTTTTATTTCCCCCTTTTTCTCCTTTGGTTTTAGTAAACTTGATAATACGCCTAACATGGTTAGTCTGTGTAAAAAGAAAATGAAAAGTTAATAACACTTAATTATCCCGTACAAAAGAAACTGCGGCATGTATACCGGAATGGCAGTGCGGCATGTATCTCATTTTGCATGGTGCAGACGTCGGCCGTCACAGTTACCTGTCATCGCTGAAGGGAATGTCGTAACCATACACACAGTACTCTATACAAACGCTACACTTAGTTTTGACTTCGAAATCATGCATGCATTTAGTAATTAGTGTAGAAAAAGCATTTTAACATAGCGTGTTTAAATGTTTGGACAGTGAAATCATGCACTTACGTCAAATTAAGGATTGTACTTCTACAAGTAAACATCGAAATTGGATTCACGCTATACAGTGGTCAAAATAATCTCATTGCGCACCTATACTGCGTGTTTGACGACCATCTATCGATAATTACAAGAAATACAAGGGGTGCGGCATATATCCCGTATGCGGCGACTCTCCCGGAATTACCCTACTTACAATGTATCAAAACAAACATATGTCTAATTATAATAGTTGAGAACAATAAATATTTATAATCAGGGCAAGACTTTTGGTTCACCCTATATATTAGATTTCAAACCATTCGGTTGGGTAGTTTTTGCGCTGTTATATGCGCACATACGGACAGACAAACGGGTGGACCAGACGACTACTATAAGTGGTACTTATTTATATAATTACGAACACACCTAAAAAACCTGAAATCTCTATCTTTAAAAATTAAAGAGTTTTCCTTATTTGAAAATTGACCATTGTGAATGGGAATCATACATGAAACTAGAAATAATGCGAGATATTAAAAGAGAGAGCAACCACAGACAATAATATGAACCTGACATGTGCAGTTGACCTCAAACGACAAATAATCGATGTCCGCATCAATATTATTGTCCAAGAACGAAAAAATATTTACAGAAGCAATATTAGAAGTGATTAGTTATGTATTAGGGTTCATAGAAAACACTTTGAGAATGAATCGTGAACAGATTTTTTCATTATGTTTTTGGAATTTAAAGGTATATTTGTCTCTTTAAATGATTTATATCTGTGTAATATTTTATTTAGATGTATTTGAGATCTCTCTTTTTCACAATTTTTAACTTATTGTTATAATATAGTGAACGCTGCCGTCAATATGGTCCTATTCTCATTGATAAAACCGCATATTAAATGGTGAGAAAAGGTAGGATAAATCAGATTATTTTTAACTTATTGTTAATACAGTGAAAGCCGCCGTCAATATGGTATTATTCTCATTGATAAAATTGCATATTAAATGGCGAGAAAAGGTAGGATAAGTCAGATTTTTTTTCACTCATTATAATTCTGTTTATTTTTTAAATACACGTGCAATTTTGTACATATGCTTTGTTGCAGCTCTAGGAAAAAAATTCTGATTGACCAATTACGTCTAGAAGTGTCATATAAATATTTAAATCGTATAGTTTTTTAAAATGAATAGAAAGACGATTTTATTATCGAAACGTTATTTCCTTTAATATTTTGAGCACTTCACTGTAAAAAAATATCTGTGAAGTTACTAAAAATTTTCTAGGAAACTGGGATCCCAAGAACTATTTATATGACGGCAATAACAAAAATTCATGTAACAGTCTGTTATTTGAATTTTTGTTGCTGCCGTTACATAAATAGTTCTAGGAATCCTAGAAAAATTTTAATAACTTCGCAGATTTTTTTTTTACAGTGTTTGAAGCTTCATTACTTACTTATTTCCAACATGTAAAAAAAAATAATGGATACAAATGGGGAAGGGAACACGTAATTTATTTAAAATGTTGATTTTTTTAATTGCTTCTTGTGATTTTTACCTTAATTAAAGATTAAATTCAGTTAATTTGGGCTATGATTCGTCCAGCTGATCGTGGACTGACTACAGATTTGCTGTTAAAACTCAAAATTACGGTACACTGTAAAGTAATTATTTTAAGCTGTACATGAATGTATAAACGAATTTGTTATTAAATTTTTGAAAATTTAAATATATTTAATACTCCTCGCCGTTTGTGGTTTTTATTTTTTTTAAATCTTGAGTTACTCCACTCAATTTCCAAAAAGTACCTAGATAGTCAATAAAAAAGAAATTTTATAAATTTCTGACACGAAATTGGTTGGATTACAACATTGGAGTTGTCCTTTCGAAACCAGAGACTTTATCCCTGCGCAACTAATGCCTGATGACATCTCTGCAATATTTATCACTTATAATCTGTCACTTTTTTGTGATTTTTCCCTATAGATTGATAGGCCAAACGGTCTGAAAGTGGTCTTAAAATAGCTTTAATGTCTACCCTCGACAGATTTCTACGAAAATCTTGGTCTTGCGACATTTGTCTATGTAACACATTCGCCGTAGGGGAGCTCAATCGAAAGTATCGTTTTTAGATGCCTTGATAATTACATAAATGTAGCACCTACTGTCGTTATCTGGTCCGTCCGTCTGCGTGTCCGTCTGTCTCTGTCCGCATATAACAGCGCAAAAACTATCCAACGGAATGGTGTGAAATTTAATCTACAGAATTGTTGCAGAATTTTGTCGCGTCATTTCAAATTTTATGAAAATCGAATCAAAACTTAAAAAGATATTAATAAATGTTTTCTTCATTCTATAAAATCTAATCATGCGTAATTAATTCAATGATATCCTGTGATATGTAATGATTCTAGGTTGCCATGGTGATGACGTCCTATTTAAGAGGGATCCCTATTATTTCCGTATTACTGAATTTAATATATACAATCGTAATAAATTTTATATTCATGCATAAGAGCGTAACAGCTGTATTGCGCAAAGATCTGAATATTTATAAAACTAGTTATAGTATGAACGCACCTCATTTGCCACGTTTGACGTACAATTTCCGACATGTTTGGTTTTCATTGCTACCTGTATGGTACTTTTAATTCATTTTTATTTAGACAAAAATTATTCTGTGATATTCGATTTTTATGCTTTGATTTAAATGCATTTAAATCAAATATATCACACTGATATTTCTAAATATCGCGTAGAATTGATACATCTTAATAATTTTTAAATGCTTATCTTATATCAATTAAGCTTATATTTATAAAGTTTTTATTACCGAAGTCGGTTATTTAATTTAAAAGATTAAATTTCTGGAAAAGATTAAATTTGTCCACAGCCAGTTTTAAACCACTGAAATCGGTGTTATTTCACAAAAGAAAAAAACAAACATTTAAATTACTTTTCCACAATACGCAATTTTATGCATAATTGTAGACTACCAAATCACTGGCAATCTAAAAGAAGGAAACATTCTGATAAAATTGCGAAACTTTAAATTGAATACAAAATAGAATTTTTGCTAAAATAAGTTCAAAAGTTGGAACATCTTATCAGATGAAACTGCTGTTCAGCATTTATGTAAGTTTTCTGATTATTTGGGTAGCGAGGGAATTTTCTTATTCTACATAAATTCTAAGAACGTTTGGTTCTTTTACGTATTCTGTAGTGTGCTAGAAATCTGATCCACGTATTCTTTTTATAGCAGCATCTCAAAGTTTTAAGTGGACCTCTTTTTAAAAATTGTATCAGATGTGCTTGTTCAAGCCTCACGTCGACAAATTTTTCTTAACTTTATCTGTAGCATTAAATGCAGAATTTGTTTTATGCTAATACATCAACTCTTACGACAAATACATTAAAAATAACTATTTCTTTTAATTTAAAATATCTGATGATATTCTAGTACTTATATTACAGTCTTAAAAAGTTTCTAAAATATTAATTTCGTTTAAGTATTATTATTTTTCCAAAAATGTATGTAACATTTTAGCAAATCTTCAAAGGACTTAAAAACATTATATGAAGATAAATATAAATAATTGATAGAAAGTAATACCGAAATAAACTATGTTAAAATCTCTGAATGTCTGTAAAAATTTTAATGTTTCTTTGATAAATGAAGTTTTTTATTACTAATCTAAAATGTCTTTTGTGATTTTCAGGAATACTGCAGTATTAATATTATTATTCCAATAACAGGCCGTAATTTACTAATATATTAATTATTAAAGTTTAATATTATTAAAGTTCTTAAAGTTCTTAAAAAAGAATATTAAAGTTCTTTTAAACATTTTCATGAACATATCACCTTGAAAAAAATTAATTTATAATCACTACTAATATTTTCCGAACATATAGTGTTAGAAAGTATTGTAATCTTTATTTATGTGCATGTATGTGGGAAAGGGAGAAAGAGAGAGAGAGCGATTGAACATGATAACTGCCAAACGGTGCTTTCGAGTTGGCTCCCATTTGGCGAATCTGTTATAGACCATTGTCGCAAAATTTTATAATTTTTGGTAAAAATCGGCCGACCGATACCGATTAGGCTTTTAAACTATTTTTAAACCATTTTGTGATCGATTCTATGGGGAAAATCACCAATGAAATGTGACAGAGTATAAGGGATAAATATTATGGCTATATAGTCAAGAATAAGTGGATTGGAGGTAACGTCTCTAGTTACAAAACGGGAGGTCCAGTGATCGAATACAGCCTATTCCATTGTTTCGGAAATTTATAACAATTCCTTTTAAATTTCTGGACATATCCAACCTTGTTTCGAAAGTCGAGTCGAGTCACTCCAGATGTTTAATTTACATTAATTTTAAATATATGTATAGAACTTAAAGAAATTTGTAAAATTTTAAAAACGATGTATAAAAAATACTACTATCATTTAAAGAAAAGTGATTACGAATAATGTACAGTTTTTTCTATCCATTTCTTTAACATTTTAATATTTAATACGGGTCGCCCAAATGAAAGTGGAATTGCTGTAATATCTCTCCCATTTGAAGCAGAAGATGACTGCGCATGCACCTATAGAGGGCGCAGTGCTGGGAATGCATGCGATATTCTCAGATCCTGCCATATACGTGTGTGATAGCATGGAGCACGTTAAAAGGCATCGTTCGCATCATGGATGCCTCCAAACGGTGTCAACGCGCGGTCGTGCAATTTTTAACAGCGGGAAATATGAGTGCTAGTGAAATCTATCATCGAATGCAAAATGTATATGGCATGGAGTGTATGTCACGCAGATAGGTATCCCGATGGTGTAGGGATTTTCGTAGTGGAAGAAGCAGTACTGACGACAGGTCACGACATGTTCAAGGGCATGTGGTCTTCATCCACTGCAAAAATTAATACACCATCGGCATACCGATCTGCGTGATGTACACTCCGTGCCTACACATTTTGCATTCAACGATAGATTTCACTAGCACTCACATTTTCTGTAGTTAAAAATTGCACGACCGTGTTTTGACACCGTTTGGGGGCATCCATGGTGCGAACGATGCCTTTTAACGTGCTCCCACGCTATCACACACGCATCTGGCAGGATCTGACGATATCGCATGCATTCCCAGCACTCTGCGCCCTAGGAGCATGCACAGTAATCTTTCGCTTCAAATGGCGGAGCTATTACAGCAATGCCACTTTCATTTGGGCGACCTTTATATTGATAGTTAGTTTTATTTCTAAAAAAAAAGATTTGTCAAGATAATTTTAGCAACGTTAAAATTTTATTATTGAAATTAGTGACCCTAATATTTGATACATTTAAAAAGCAAAATCTTGCTTTTGTACATTTTATATGGAAAAAAATAGATTAATCATACAATGCTAAAAAAAAAAAAAACGTATGATTTTGTGTTATTTTGAAGTGAGGAAGTTATGAGCAAAAGTAAGTTTCCATGAAGAAAATACTGCAGATTTGTAAAATATCGTGTATTTACGCCTAGATACACCGACTGTAAGACATTATCTCTCTACTTCTAATTTACAAAGAGGCAAAAAACAAGAGACAAGTATAATTAAATAGAGAACCTTGTATAATTTGGAATTAGAAGAAAAAAGAGGAAAACCAATGAATGTGTTATATATTATGTATAACGTATATATTAACATTATATCCTATGGTTGTACTACTTATTTGCCTGAAAGTAATTTGCCATCAGAAATCCTGAAAGGTAATATTCGTCTTATTTAATCGCAAAATTACTACCATTAAATAAACAAAATTATTATATTCTAAAATAGTGGTATAGCTTTGATCCACAGACTGTGCACTCATGTTACATTTTCTAGGAAGTAATAGATTAATCCTCCGAAGTAAAAAAAAAAAAAGGGACTTTATTTTTTTCTTGAAGCAGGCAAGTTATGACCGAAAGTATGTTTTCTTAAATAGAAGCATAGTTTCAAAATATTATGCATTTACGCCGATATACACAGGCTGTATAACATCATATTTACATTTATTATTTCGAACTTACAAAGTGGCAAAAAGACCCAGACCTGATTTTCAAACTACATTAGTTTTAACATAATTATTTTAATTGGTAAATAAATCATACAAGTTCTAATTTTCAACTGAGTGAAAATGTGTTCAGGTCAGGATTCGAACCAGGAACCCTTGGCATAAGCTGCCAATACTTTGCTAATTGAGCTATCCGGGACACATCTGGAGGACCTTTCTCACACAGATAATCTTGTTGATCATGACACCTGGTCTGATATTTGAATCATCTCAACAGAATAATTCGCAGGTAATTACGTATCCATCGTTTCTTGGAGTTTCATTACCTGCAATTTATTCTGTTGATCTGATTCAAATATCAGACCAGATGTTACAATCAACAAGGTTTTCTGGGTGAGGAAGGTCCTCCAGATTCGTCCAGGATCGCTGAATTGGCAGAGCATTGGCAGCTTATAGCAAGGGCTCCTGGTTCGAATACTGAGCTGCAGTTCACTTTCACTCAGTTTCACTTTCACTTTCAGTTGGAAAAGTACAACTTGTTTGATTTGCAAAATTAGCCCATATAATCTACTTGCCAGGGCTCCCTGCTAATTTTTATTTTCAGAGTTCGTACCGTTATTCCTTTATTCTAGTGAAAAACAGTAACTTACAATAAATAAGGCAAAAATTATTATTTGGAAATAGTGATATTCAATAGTTAAAGTCGTAAGAAACCTGTTTTATTGTCAGATCCATAGAATACAAAGGCAACAGTAATTCATTATGCAATTTATCTGTAAATATCAACCATTACATTTTGTTCTTGATTTATTGGTAAAATCTGATTACTAGATTTGGTGTAGCCCTATTGATTTTCATTTCATTTGACTGTGCTTTCCCTATTGGCAAGGCCCCACCAGTGGCCGAGAGGTTCTGCTCTCGAAGCTGATAGACGGGAGGTGCTGGGTTCGAACCCAATCGCGCCCGTCGGCCTAATCGTTCGGAGTTTTCCGTGGTTTTCTTCGAACCTTGGAATTCCTTGCATAAATACGGGTTAAGCTCCTTTAGAAAGACCCTCATGGAGGGCACCCCCCTCCCTTCGGGACTATATCCCTCGTGTTGATAATTGGCCGTCATAAACACAACCAACCCTATTGGCAAGTTTTCCTGTTGGGAAAAAAACTAACGATAACTTAAGAATAAATGCCAATTCTGTCGCCAATCATTAATAATTGACGATAAAAGAAATAATTGTATGCTTAAACTGCCAACATTAAAAAAAAAAAGTTATTTTCGAAACGAATGGGTTAAATAAAGACTTATCTAATGCCGGATTATTAGAAAAAAGGAGGGAAAAACAATGTGTTCAGATATCTTATATATTTTCGTTTACTAATTGTTAAGAAATATAAAATTCTACAAATAATCTTACGCTTTTCCAATATGTTTTGAGGATTTGAATAAACAATAACGCATCAATAATGCATGAACAACTGGTGACTCCCGCATTTAAATCTTGCGAAACTGTAAATACATGCTGCGCTAGGAAAATTCTATGACAACTGCGAGTATGTTATTCAGATTCCTTCCTTCACTGCGTAGCATTTACATTTGAATACAATTCCGAGGATTTTAATTTCGCTATTGATTCAAGTATTATATTATTGAGAATTAGATTGTACAATATTCAGTCAATATCGTTTTGTCTAATTTACAAAATTTCTGAAACGGCTTTAGCATGCAAACGAGTTTGATGTGAGGATATTGACGAAATAACATCTATGTTTATTCACATTAGCTTTATTTTATCAAATTTATGTTTTCAGGCTTTGCTAAAATTCGTTTCATAATTATGACAGAGTATTATGTTTCGGAAACGCATGTGACTAACAAAAGGTATAAGCAGACGAAAAATATCTGATAATATGGTAATTTCTCTAAAACAGACAATGCAATTTGCAAAACTAATCAGTTAAGGGATGTTTAGTTATGTTCAGGTACATTTAAAGTAATCGATTATGATGAATTGCAGTGAAAGGTTTTCGTCCTGGGTTATCAAACTAGAAACGATTATGATATTTTAATGTCTGTACACTATCAGTCCAGCTTATGATAATAAATTTCCACAAAAGTTTAAACTTAGATATTTCCAGTAGTAACACATTACGGCTCATTTTGATGTCAATGACGTCTTGATACGTTATACTCCGCTGCTTTCACTATTTTATCTTTTTACCCGACTGCCAAAAAGGGTTATGTGTTTCACGCGTATGCGGATTTGTTTATACACTCGAAACATCGAAACGGGTGGATGGATTTTAATGAATGAGGTATCTATCGATTCGTCTTAATCGTCCGATGGTTATAGGCTAGGTTTTGTTTTTATAAATTTAAAATGGCGGTAGAAACAACAAAAAAATTTTATGCACCATATTGAGTGGCATATCATTGTGTAGATCTTTCAAAATGAAGACGATGTTTCATTGACTATTTTACAGTCAGAAGCTCCGTTTAAATATTACACAACCTGGAAGTTGTGTAAGTAGGAGTTCTAGCTTTTCTACAACTCTAACCTTCATAGATATCTATAGGCCTCATCAAAACAGTGTTTATAGATAGGAACTAACAATTAAACAAAACTTAAAAGTCATCAATACAAGTAAATAAAAAAAAATAGGTAAGTAATATAAAAAATAGCTTCACATTGATGTGAAATAATTAATTAGTTCGCTTTTTACGTAGTCCGGTTTTTTTACTTTTTAAATTTAACTTTTACTTGTTAATTCAGGGTACTCGGGTGTATAAGATGGTAACGGACAGTTTTTAATTTCCTCTGATTTTAATATACTAAAAATATTTAACTGCACCCCGACGTTCTTTTAAGTACAAGGTTTATTTATTACTCAATAAATACCATCATAATTAAAGATAAATTTTAGATAAGTTCAACGAGTTTCAGTTATAAAAATTGAATAATTCCAATAAAATAAAATCTAACAAACAAAAAATGTTAAACGTAATTAATTAAGGATTCATTTTTTAACAAACCAGCTATTTTAGAAATAATATTAATGGAGTTGGTTGTGGAATTTTGCATATCTAGATTGCCTTGTATTACATCCAAGCCCTTCATTTATATAATTTAGACTACAGTAATGTCTAAGCAGTAGTAACAAAAGGCTCAGTACATTGTGTTATATGATATTTATAGTTTGAATGAACTTTCAAATGAAACTTTAAGTATTATATTGATAAATGCATCTCGTGTTCATGTATCTCTTTTAGCTCTGTGTTTTTTTATAATTATAAAACAATATGGAAATGAAGTAAATAGGTATACTCGCCCACACAAAGAACCACTCTCTTTCACAAATTTTCTTTATGCGCCAAAGTGACTGGCTAATAATAACTTGATAATTTTCAATTTCCCTTGATATTTAATTATTCTATACCTGCATGCATGAGATTCCATACTTAATACATTACGCTCATACTGACATACATTTTACTTTCATTCGTTAATACATACTGGCATACAAACGTCCTGCATAGATAGACATACTACATACTTATGTATTTTTTACTATACATTCAACATACATTCTTGCATATATACAGATACACAAACAGACGTACTGACATGCAAACATATTAAATATACACTAACCTGGAAACATGTTACTTTTTACAATACATTAAACATACATTTTCGCATATATACAGACATACAAACATCTTACATATTTACGTATATTATATATTTATGCAGTTCTTATAATACATTCAATATGCATTCTTGCATACATACTGGCATTTAAACATTTTACGTGCATACACATTACATACTAACAAACTTCATACAGTACATTCAACTTACATACTTCTTACATTATGTACATTACATGTAAAACATACAATAGTGCTTTTTCAACAAATGGAAATAATAACGATTACTCTGTCATTATTGGGGAATCATCCAACAAAAGATATTCTGTATTCGGAAAGCCCTATAAGTTTTTATAAATCTTCTTCTTCTTCTTCTTCTTCTTCAAAAAAAGAAGAACAATAACTACTCTGACGTTAATAAAGGAAAAATTGTCTCCAGGCAGCATCTTTGCATGTATGCAAGTTGTAGTGTTTTAGAACGATAGCAATAGGCCATGTTTTTGTAAATTAAAGTATGTTTTTATAACACGTATTTAAATATACATTTTGGCACACTTGTTTTGGCAAATAACGCTTTTAACAAAATTCATATATTGAGTGTGTTGGGGAATTCTGATGGCATAAAGCGTTAGGAGTAAATCATTATTTGCGTTACACTTACACAGGGAGAGGGAGAGGGTTCTCAGAATGGGACACGGTGTGACAGAGAGAGATTGTTACGTTGTGACGTCATATCTAAAATATGAAAACAATTTGGTATGCATTAGTTGTTAGCAGCCTTATAATGTTAATTTAAAACATTTTTACTATTAATATAAGGTACTTTTTGCCTTTTCATTTGAACTGAAAAAGCTTGAAGTGAAAATACACAAAAGTCTAAAGTGTATGCATGTGTATATATGTGCCTATATGCGTATGTATGTCTACAGTATTTATATCAGCATATAATACATTGCATAAAAATATTTTGGAATACATTTTTGCCTAAATTAACAGTGGTAAAAATGTGACGTCATAGCAAGGGGGAGGAAGTATCACTCGAGTGTGACAAAGAGAGAGGGGAAAGAAAGAAGAAACTAATACGAAAATTGCGTAACGTAAATAATGGATGATCCCTGCTTGTTTAAAATGTAACTACACATATATGAAATAGTCATTTGTTTAACATAAAAATAACGTTTAACATTTAATCGTGCTAATGCCTTTCGCAAATCGAATGTTTTAAAATCAATTTCCATAAGACACGTGAATAGAAATGTTTTCTCTCACATTTCTAATTGCCTGTTTTAGCCATTCCTCATAGATCTGAAATAGGGTCGATAACTATCAAATTTCGCCACTAGGGGCGCTGCGGTTTCTTTTGTTACTAGTTCTTGTTAATGTTTAAGTCATAATCTACTTGGATCGAATAAAATACATATATTTTTTCTATCTAAAATTTTTTATTTACGATTCAATATTAGTGTCATAATGAATGAATATTTATTTTTTATTGAAGATAAAATATCTATCTTAAAAAAGATGGTTGTTGGGTGGCTTTGAAACGCCATGATTATTTTTTGCTCAGGATGTTTAAATATCATATTCCCGAGTTTGTAATGCGCATGCGTTTATAATGTGCAATTTGTTTTTGACAAGGAAAAAGTGATTTCTTTTTCACGCATCAAACTAATCATACTATTTGACATACAAATGACCTTTTTAAAGATTTTTCAGTGACAATGCCTTTCATAAAGACAATGTTTTAAAACTAATTTCTAGAATACATGCGGATATAAATGGTTTCTTACCTCTCATTTTATATCTTTCCGATAGAGTTCCTTTTTTATGATATGACTGAAACATTTTTCACGTTTCATAGGGCAAACTTTTCTCACTCTTTTCCACAAAAACATATTTATCGGCACATCCTTATCTCGCGAAGTTTTTGTACGTTTACAGCACTTGAGTAAATTTAGTTTCCGATAAGAGTGTCAGTCAGTGAATGTTTGGGTGCATTTTTATTTTCACTTTTCTGCTACATTCTCTATACATGCAAGCCACTCAGAAATTTAATACGGGAGAGATGTGATAATTAGGGTTCATTTCAAAATATGCATGATTTGAATCATTAGCGTTGCGCTTCTGCTTCTTTCATTTGAGTTGCATCTAAAATTTTGTTAAGTGCATTAGATGCTTTCATCTTTCGTTTTATAAAATTGCAGTTGTTTTTAATATTTATCCTCAGACGCAAAAATAAGTAGTAATGGCCGTCCGACAATCTGTTCATATAAACTACATTGCAAGACTGCGTAAAATAATATTAATAAATTTAGTCGCTTCCTCTGTTGTTCTTTTATTTATGGTTATTTTAATAAAAATCATCCCTTCGATCTTACGTACATCTACGATTAAATACGGTGAAAAATAAAGTCCGGATGTACACGAGTAACGTTTGAATAAATAAATATTGGTTTCATCTTTTGTTTTATAAATTTGTAGTTGTTTTTAACATTTATCTTCAAACGCGAATATAAATAATAATGCCTTTCAGAGAATCTGTTCATCAGACTATATTTCAAAATTGCATATAATATTAGTTATAAATTTAGTTGCTTCTATTATTGTATTTTTTTATTTAAGATTATTTCAAAAAAAAGTATCACTCCTATATTATGCATATCTACGACTGTATACCATCCAAAATAAAGTCCGGATACACACAAATAACGTTTGAACGGATAAAGCTAGAGTTGGGAACAAATGTTTACGTACACGAATATTTGCGCTATCATATGACAGTGATCTCAGCGTGGGCGAAATTTGGACGTAATAGAATCCGTCTAGAAATCTATGAGAGATAGCGAAAAGATGCCATTTACAAAAAGTGTGGAGAATCCTCGATTTAGTATGAAATCATCTGCTGATTGTTAAAATAACATTAATTAAGGCCTTGAAATGTAAATTTTTTAACAAAAAAATCACTGGCTTAAATACGTCATAATCGCGTAAAGCGAGGCTAATGAGAAAGACAGGCTACCGTGGTGCATTCCACGTATCTTTTTTTACAGACCGCAGGAGTCACGTGATGCTCGAATGCACCAATGCAGGTGTACGAAAAGAGAATCACGTCACTCTAGCGTCACTCATCACGTCACTCTGTGCGACAACATAAGGCATATGTATATGTCTGGTGACTTAAATCATTAGAAATTTGCAACTACCGAAAAAAATGTGAATACATTTCTGAAAAGAAAGAAACTTCACTAGCCTTTATGGAATTTATTCTTACAACTACTCATCTTTTTGTATATTATAAAAAAAGTTTTGCAATATCCCATTAATATACGGGGTACTCACATCATACTAATACATATAGCCAATATTACCCATGAATATGAAATCGATATTAGTGTATAATTAGCATAACATCGGAAAACTCCTAATAAAGATGAAAGTGAGTTAAAGTGAAAATATGACAAATTAAATGACACAATGATAAAAATATTATTCATTAATATGTGTAATATAATAATATTTTTTTTCCAATGCTCGAATTGCGTTATAAATGCTTTTAATGTACATCCAGTAAATATAACACTGGTTTGTCATTTTTCTTACGTTATTTTCGTTATCTTTCTCATATGGAACTTTTTTTGTAAATCGCTTGTATGTGCATTTTTTTATGTAATAGCAATATTTTGACAATATTCTATTGAACAGTAAACTTTTTCTTTATATAACCAATCAAAACAATGGAGCCTCTTGAAATATTGCAAGGGTAGATACATAAAAATACAGAGACCTAATTTTTTATGAAGAAAAAATAGAATTTTACTGTTTTTCGGAATATATTGAAATAAGAATTTACATGTTGCTATTTTCTAATGTTGTCTTTAACCAAGACATACCAATGCAGGCGAAATCTTTTCATACTTTTTAATAATAATTGAGTATTTTTAGAATTTTATTATATTTTAATATTTCCTAATGTAATGCAATATTTCTTAAATATTGACAATTTTAAATATTTTTGTAAATATTTTCAAGTATAATACCAACAAGCATAATATTGGCTAATTGTCCTTTCTGCAACTGCCCTAGTAGCGCAATAATATTGTATTAGGTATATCTTGGTCAAAATTGACCTGAAATATTGGACTAATATTGACAAAATATATTTTATAATTTCGCTTCGAATATTTTCAATGAAGAGCCAATATAGCTGGCATTTTGGCGTTTCATTGCAAATGTTTCCAATGTAAAGCCACTATTTAATCTGTATTGTTATTTCATTGGAAGTATTTCGAATGAATGTAATATTGTAACTCAATATCACCAGTATTGTTCTAATACTATGATAGAGTCAATGAAAAATCAATATACCTGCAATGTTGGCATTTCATTGCAAATATTTCCAATGTAAATCCAATTTCTATTGTTGTTTATTCTGCATTGTTATTTCATTGGAAGTATTTCGGATGAACTTTATATTGGGCCTCAAAATTACCAGTATTGGTCCAGTATTATGATAGTGCCGATGAAAAGACAATATATATGCAATTAGCCTCCCACTGCAAATAATTCCAATGTAAATCCAATATATAGGGTAAGTCAAAATGAATATTGCGATTACAAACGGCTATAACTATTTAATGGAAAAGAATTTCTCGATAAGATTAACACAGAATGTAAACGGAATTTCAAAATTTTGTATACATACGTCATAGATGATCTATGTGACTTCCCTTGGTCACACGGACAACATCTAGGCGGTAGTCCATTTCGCGTCATACATTCTGAAGCATTTGTTCAGTCACCGACGTAAGCGCATTGCAAATGCGTACTTTGAGTTCTTCAATTTTTTGGGCATGGGGTCTTTCACATAAGCCCACAGAAAAAAATTGGCTATTTTTACCGTCATAATTGGTATACCGTCCCATTTTTACTAATGAGACGGCCGCAATGAACAGGTTTCTTGTCGTTGCAAAGTTTCAAATCGCGCATGTGTTGGCTTCCGCTTTACTGCACCTGCGCCTTATGTAAAGAAATTTTGAAGTTCCGTCTACATTCTGTGTTAATCTTATTGATAAATTATTTTCCATTAAATAGTTATAGCCGTTTGTAATCGCTATATTCATTTTGACTTACCCTGTATAATCTGCATTGTTATTTCATTGGATGTTTTTCCGATGAAAGCAATATTGGGCCTCACTATGAGAAATATTTATCATATATTATGATAAGGTTATAATTATTATTTAAGTGTCACAAAAATAATCAGGCTTGAAAAAAAAAAAAAAAAAAAAAAAAAAAAACATACCCAAATTGCACTTTTTATTTATGACAGTTCAAACGATATAAAAGAAAATGTTCTTTTTTCTTCAAAAATTTGACGGAACTCCAATGATATTTTGGTCATAAATGTTATGTCCCAAAGACCAAGCGGAAAATATTTGAAATCGAAATTTATAGCATTTTAGAGAAAAAGGCAGAGTAGTAATTCCGCAAAGCACTCACTTTAGAGAGCAATTCATTTTAAATTATATCAAGGTACTCGACTTTTTTATTCAAAACAAAACGAACATATAGGAATATTTCATAAACTGAATAAAAATATTTTCATGTAACTCGGTTATTTTGTTCAGAAAACCAACCATAAACAATCATTTCATATAAACTGAAGAATAAGGGAGAATATAGACAGGATTATATAAAGAGGATTTATACTGGTAGAAAATGCAGAATTTCCATTGGCTTATGAATTTTCTATTTATTTTAAAGAGATTAAGGGGTAAGGTACATTTAAATCGGCCAAAAAAAAATCTAAATTTTTTTTATTCACTCATAACTTTACTTAATTTGTAATATCAAGATCGTATTCAAAATTTTAAATTAGAAAAACGCCATTGTAAGAAGTAATTTTTAACATAAAAATAAATTGATTTCAAGGGATTATTTCTTACTTTCGGAATACTGTGGCAACCCTCGATTATTATCCACAGAACCCTTTAATACCTGACCTACACAACTCCTAAATAATCCTAAAAAAAGAAATGGTGTTCCTAAGGTCCTAAAGTCCTAAAGGTAAGGTCCTAAGATCTTAAAGGTGATCCTAAAGAAAAATAAAAAACATTTTCCTCTTTTTGTGCAATTTATTGTCGAACCTGCGCCCACAAAATTGCGTGGATCGTCCCTTGGCATATCCTGATATCGGATATTTTTTTGAATATTTTTTTCAATCAAATATGATCCTAATTGTCAGGGGAAACCACCAAGACATTTCCTTTCTACCAAAAATCTTCCGGTCTTAAACGGTTAAAGGTCTTGCAAGGAGCTGAACCCAAAAATTGGTATTTGAAATGAAATCAAAAGCAGACCTGAACACAGTATACTTCAACTAGACACCGACTTGAAACAAAAAATGAAACAAAAGGAATCCATATTCTATTGCAATTATCAAAAAATACTCTGTAATTATATCTCTGATATCAATTTTATCTTTTATGAAGAAACATGTACAGTCGTGGAGAAAAATGTAAACACCCCCTACTAACTTCTTAACAAATTATCGTAGAAGAAAGTTACTGGTACCGGCCGATTGAAAATAAAGTCTACTTTTAAATGATGTATATAAAATTTTCTTATTGGGCCATCTACATATTAAAACGAACCACAGCATTGTTTTTTTCAATAGCAGTACACAATTCTGACAGCATAAATGAACTCTACACCCTTCATTTATCCTAAAAACAATTTTTTATGCAATTCGTACCATAAGTTTCCGAGAAATTAATTATTTTAAAGCGAGCGTATTTTAAGGGCTGTATCCAAATTGAAGTTCCGTACTCGATTGTTAACCGAGAGAGCTCCCTTCTTGATCAAAGCACCTTGAGCAGTCAATTAAGCCTGTTACATTACAGGACAGCAGAATAAATTTCAAAAATCTACTAACCTGTATCATAGACCATCGTTTTATCGTTTTTTAAGCATAATTTGAAAATTACTTGGAAGAAAAATGTGAAATTTTGGATTTCAATAAAACAGGACTTAATAAATCTAAATCCATCAAAAAAACTGTAGGTTGCAATCATAATTTTTTAGAATATTAATTTCATAATTCATAATTCATATCATAAAATTATAAAAATTGCAAATTCAACGTATTTATGTTTGGGTATATCAGTATTATTGCTACAAGAAAAAATAGCACATTAGGAGTATAATTTCAGGAGATATAAATAAAAATATGAAAATGTAATTTAACAATAGAAGCATTAAATTTTGAATGTTTATAATTCAAAAACTTATCATTCAAATGACTTGAAATTTGGGGTCTAGGTTTAGTTTGATCCGAAGATTTAAAATATCTCGTTATAATTGTGTATTGCCATTGAAAAAAAATGAAGTTTGGATTCGTATTAATATGTAGATGGCCCCCTAAGAAAATTTTGTATGCATCATTTAAAAGTAGACTTTATTTACAATCGTTCGATATTAATAACTTTCGTCTACGATAATTTGTTGAGGAGTTAGTAGGGGGTGTTTAATTTTTTTTCCACGACTGTACATACATACAGTACATGGCCATAATTCACCGGACACTTTCGATTTTTCTCAAATATCTAGAGAAATAATTTTTCTGGATCTCCAGGAATATAAAGAAAATTTTTAACCTCATATTTTTTAGCGAAGGTTTAACCGCAAAAATAAATAAATAAATAAATATGAGGACGTGAGTTTCAAACTCGCCTTATGCAGAAAATCAAATTTTGGGAAATCGTGAAAACCTGCGACTGCGTCCATTGGTTTTGAGTGTGAACCAAGATTTTTCAATGCCAGAAATACACGATAACACTAGTTTTTTTGCAGATTGTAGTGTTTTATCGACGCAGGTTCACTAATAGAATAGATTTATAGGAAAACTTTATTTTTTAAATTTTGGATAAGGCGGATTTGAAACTCACGTTCTCATATATACAGAGTGATTCAAAAGGTCATGAGAAACAAGAATTACACAGGAACTGGGGGTTGGAAACGCGATCGTGAGGATGCAATTGCATAGTGGCCGCGACTCAAAGAAAAGATAACAAACGGTGTAAAAATACCTTTATTTTACAAAAAAAGTAATCCAAGTACAAAATACAAATGGAAAATGCTACAGCTCATAAAAAGTGCCGAAAATGTGACCCATTAGCCGTGATGCATGCTTCTCATCGGCGCCGCACAGCGGGACGTTTTTATGATCTAGGTGGACAAAATCTAATTTTCCAGTTATCTCGGAATTTGACAAAATCGCGTGTACTGGTAGCTGAATGTCTGTATTTTCCTGATCCATACTAGTTTTGGCGTAAAAAACCAGAGGTGTCGATTAATTGAGACCGTAAAGTAACATTTGCGCAGTTGGTTTGAGGGAGTTTCAAAAGTTGCACTAGCTTCCTCTAAGTTTGAAAGCACGTCGTGACTATTCTATTTTATTTGAAAGCACGAGTTCGCTGATTTAATGTCACAGCTTTGTCAAGGTCAGATTTAACCCATTTTTGTTTGAAAATAAGAGATATTAAAACCGCTTTACGTCTTTTTTCAAATGTTGAAATTCTGGATGATCTTTGATATTGTTTACAAATTTTTTCTTGGCTTTCAGCAAATTATTCAGCATTATTCAGCAATAAGCATTTTTTAAAATCAAAGTGGCATTCCTAAAGTATTGAAAAATTAAACAAACTCCTGCAGATAGCTGCAGATCAGTAAGTTTTTATTAATAAACAAGCATCATATTAACTTCCAGTGCATGTATGAATGTTTAGTTCAAATGTTGTAAGTCAAATTTAAATCACTTTTAATTATCCTATTGAGCCGAAACAATGAATACATGTGTAATTTGAATGACAATACAATAGTATTATGATTTAAAGAAAGTTGAAGTTTGCTTAGAATACTGTTTCTACAGGGCTTCACAAAAATTTAGATTAAAATTTACAAGTTAATTTTAAACCAATTTCAATAATCTGATTGAGTTGAAACTTTGCTCAGGATATGTAATTCTGATGACAATGCAATATTATTATAATTTATGAAACGTAGTAGTTACGCTTTTATTATAGGGCCACATAAAAGATTAGTTCAAATCTTGCAAGACAACTTTAAACCACTTTCAATTATCTGATTGAGCTGAAACTTTCCCTACATATGTTTTCAATACGGACAATTCTATCAAACTATAATTTGACGAACGTCGAAATTATGCATTTTTTACAGGACCACACAAAAAACTGCGGAAGAATTGTCGCTAAAAAGCAGAAATTTTAATTAAATTTCTACAAAATCACTATTAGTTATTGAAATACACAATAGCATTTTTAAAATTGAAAACAAATTGCGTAGCAGTTGTATTTGTTTTACAGGGCACATAAAAAATACAAATACATTATAGTCTATTTGCAGAAATTTTATTTCAAATTGAATAAAACTTATATAGGTTATTCATTCACCCAAGAGCATTTTTTCAACCGAAAATAATTTTGGTAGCATTTATATGTTTTACATGGTACCACAAAACATTAAAGTTTTTTTTTTTTTTTAATTGTGATTTTACTTAAAAAATTTTATTTTTCAGGATGACTACACAAATTTCTCGAGAAATTCTGAGTAGTCAAAATTTCAAAAAAGAAATGAATGTTAACTGACATGTGTGTATTAAATTGTTTTTTACTTAATTGTAAAATAAGTATGCTTAGCCCATTATTTGTAATGCATTATACAGGGTGCCCACTTAAGTCCTTCCAACGCTCTTAATTGCCGAAAGGTTGCAGCTATACTCATAAAAGTGGTGTCTAGGTATAGTAAAGTGGCTATGCTCTACCAAATGACATCGCTTCCAGCGTTACCCGGTGCAAAACAGCTGAGTTAATATTACTATCTCGAAAACGAGATTCATACTCAGAACGAGATTCATGTAGCATTCATGTTTCCAAGGTGTCCTTCCGAATTAAATCGATGATGCTCTACAAATTTGTCATTGACCTTTATCCCATATTTCGAACCGTTTTCGCGATAGGAACGCCAATGCCGCCATTTTGCACCAGGTAGCGCTGTAAGCGGTGTCATCTAGAGATCCTGCATTAGAGAATGTAGGATCTAATGTGGGATCTCTAATGTAGGATCTGTAATGTAGGATCTCTAGTGTCATCTAGTAGCGCATGAACTCTTTACTACACATAGACACCACGTTTATCAATATAGATCCAGTCGTTCGGCAGTTAGGAGGGTGGGAACGGGTTTAAGTGGGCACCCTGTACTTTTATTTTAAGACATTGTTGTTAAATAACCAAATATTTATCACTGTTTGAGTATTTTATTAGTGATGTGTTAAAAAAAAAACAGCAAAAACTAATTAAACTTCAACTAAATAATTTTGTCCACCGAGATCGTCAAAACGTCCCACTGTGCACCGCGCCGCATGGAATCGCGAACACGTTCCAATTGGCCAGGAGTCTCATGGACACGTGCCGCCGCTTTAGCGATCCGTGCCATGAGGTCCATGGCCAATGGAACGGATGTCTCGTACATCAGAGACTTAAGATATCCCCAGAGGTAGAAATTGGTTGATTGGTCTTGGAGGTTCTGAAACTGGCGTGAAATTTTGTAAAAAACCCAGCATGCTATAGACAAAAACATGCAAAATTTTTTTGAACTTAAAAAAATATCTATATATCTCCATGAATATACGTTCTATTCTTCCACAAATGAATACATATATAATACAATATTCATATATTCGTAAGCTATAGCGATAGATCATTTCGTGTATTTTATTTTGCAGGGTGATCCCAAACATTATTCTTTTTCTTTGATTTTTTGTTGGCCCCCTAATGGTCCTTCTGATCAAACCGCCGTTGATAAATATAAAGTAGAACATTTTCTTCATAATCCTAGTAGAACATTTTCTTCATAAGTTGCAGAATAATCCTAGAAATGTATCTTCAAATAATGTCCATAAAGTATCCGGTCATTAATTGCCATATACTGTATATATATGTATTTCATCACCCTTTAAAACAAAATGCTTGCAAAAGTACTACACAAAAACTACAAAACTTGTAGAAAATGACTATAAGGCAACCACTTATTCATGCTATGCACATACCGAGCCCCTCCCCCCAAATTTGCCCCCCGGGGGCATGAATGATGTCCGCAAAATTTAGAAAAGTGCCCCCCGGAGGGAAAATTTGGGGAGGGGCTCGAGATATGCATAGCATGAATAAGTGGTCACAGGCCTTTCCAACAATATGTCACATGTGGTGGTCGGTATAAGCTTCAAAAATGCCTCCCATTGGGTCTACTATCGTGCCTTCTGGAATTCATCCTCCCCCCCCCCCCTCTCTTTGAAATACCGGTTGCACAAATGTGTTACTGTGCACACTAACTATATAGAAAAGGACTCATAAAATGTAGCAATTTCATAAATTTAACTCAATTATTTCTATGTGAGGGCAAAAACTAATTGATACACCCTCGTACACAAAATGAACACTAATTCAGCATTTTTTCAGACCAGCAACGGTGGAATATGATGTTAGTGGTTTGTTGAAATTACAAGGAATTGAACATTTTCCTACATTTTGTTACGAAACGAAAGAATATGGTCAAAATGAAATCAAATCTGGTATTTTGAACTAATTTTTAGGACATAGTAACAGAAACGCTGACTTTTTAAAATAACAAGGAAATCACATATTTTATTCATAATACTGAGAATAACTTAACACTTCATACATATACAGGAAAGAAAATGAATTTGTAAATGTTTTAAAAAAGCATGTTGTGGAGCATGGGAAACAATAAAATTAATTAAGAACACCCAAAATCGCCCACTATTTGTAATACTTAACAATCTTGAAATACATCAACTAACGTGCGAGCACGTCGCATATCTTAACACAAGAAAGACGGGAAATTTTTAGCACTATAACTCAGTTAGTAGACTTTTTTACATAAAAATATCATAACATGAAACCTTGCTAATTATTCAAATTTACAATCATTAAGTTATTCAGAATAAAACACGAAGACACATTAAAAAAAGTACAATAACGATCATTAAAAAATTAAAAATGCTTAAAAAAAGAAGTCCGAACACCAGCTAAACTTATTAAAATACGGCATCATTACCCTGAAATTTTAATTTTAATTACATTTTTAAATATTTAACGGAAATATCTAAATTTACGTCCCAATTTTAATGATAATTTTCCGTACAACTTTAAAGTGCCTGTCGTAGGAAACAATTATTAGCAATAACGATAAAGTAGCTTAATTAAGAAACACATTTAGCAAAACCAAGAATATAGCCCATCATTAAAACTAAGTACCATTAAGAACATAAAGTGAAATTTATGCAGAAAAAGTAATGCACATGCTTAGAATCTATAAATTCAAGTTGTTTACAATTAACTTGATTGGATTCTATTAAGTGTTACAGAACGTGGGTTTTTTTTAATCAGAAAAATCTCTATTTCGTAAATCATACGAATACATATGTATAAAATTTCGAATAAAAAACTCATTCGCTTTAATTATAAATTTTTGTTTAAAATTAATTTTTATGAATAAAGAAACAAAGAATTAATTATTCAAAAAAATTGTAAAATTGCAATTCCCTAAAAGATTTTATTAAACAGAATTATTACAAAGTTATAAGAGTAACTTGATATAAAAATATGTTGTAAATTATAGTTGACTATAAGCATTTATGGTTTCACAAAATCATAAAGTTGTAAAATTATAGTTATTTGAGTGTTTCTTCAGTTTGTCATCAAAATCGGATGAATGTATTTTTCTGTTAATCATTTTAACACAATCAACGGACTGGTAAACAAATCACACGAGTAGTAATTTTCCCAACAGAGTGAAACCAGGAAACTTTGGCTTTAACTGCCAATGTTCTTCCAATTAAGCTATCTGGAAGACATCCCAGACAACGCAATATTCATCCAGAAACCATTCCATAAGGACATCTGGTTTGTTATTTTAAATAGCTCAGCAGAATAAACCACAGGTAAAGGAACTCGAATAAGTTATGGATGTGTAATTACACTGTTAATTATTTCAACACAATCAACTGATTGGTAAATAAATCACAGGAGTAGTGATAAAAAAAAAAAAAAAAACTGAGTGAAAATGTTTCCAGGCTGGGACTCGAATCCAAAATCTTTGGCTTTAATTTCCAGTGCTCTTCTACTTGAGCTATCTGAACGACATCCCAATCAACACATGAATTATCTGCGGTATATAATGTTGAGCTGTTTAAAATAACAGACCAGATGTCTTTAGAAAAAAGGTTTGCGAGTGAATATTGTGTTGACTGCGATGTCGTCCACATAGCTCGATTGGAAGAGTATTGCTGATTAAAGCCAAAGATTTCTGAGTTCCAGTCCCGATCTGGACACATTTTCGCTCTGTTGGAAAAATTACAACTCGTGTGAAAGTATTTTATTGTTTTGCCTAAGATAACCATTTGCCAACAAACTTTCAATCCTTTTTATTGCTGTTAAATTGATATTTAGTAAAGAAAAGTTTAAAATTTGATATCGGAATAATATATAGGTTTGTTTAAAATGATGTTTAACTATTGTAAAAGAAATTTATTAAACTATATAAACATAACTTGAAGTGATATGTAGACAAAACTGAATCTGTATAAAGCTACGATTACGCTTACTCTCCTGACATAGGTAGTATTAAATTTTCGCTCATAAACAGGTATCACGAGAGACGAATGTTCAAAAATGTAACTTGTGATAGCTTACCTCTAGCAACTTTTTCGAACTTATTGCTGTTTGTATCTGCACCGATTGATGTCAGCTCGAATTCCCTCAATCAGAGCGCTCTAAAAATATAGGGTGCTCACAAAGTCTCTCCATAATTTCAAGCTTTTATTACAAACACTAATGAACTGATACATTTACGGAAAGTAGAACAATAAAGGAGTATGTATTGAACAATTTTTTTGCATCTATTATTAAACCTCTATATGTGCACTATTGATCAAGGCACGAAAAATTGGTTGCGGGAAATCATCGATGTTTTTCTTTCGATGTTTTTCTCTCTTTCGTCCATTCATTGCTTTATTCAACACTGAGCCGATTTACATGAACTTTTTGTGCCATACAATTACCGCCTTGAAGAGGTTTATTTAATTGATGAAAAAAACCCTTCAATACATACTCCTAATGTTACTACTTTCCATATATACATCTGCTAAGTTGTGTTTGTAATAAAAGCTTGTAATTACAAGGAAAGTAATTATAAAATGACTTTGCGGATACGCTACAGTTGTACTTAGTTCTCAGCTCTGATACTACTTTTTAAAACGCTTAGCAACAATTATTCGCCAAATTTTCCGCGTATTGCTTACATTTGCGGGTTCCGTTCAGTTTTGAAAATAGCCCTACTTGCAACCCGAAAAAACAGGCGAGGCAAAATAGCATATATTTCGTCATGCGACCATGCGACAGTAAGTATGATTAAAATTTTATTCAAAGAAGAGAATAAAAAAAATAAAATTTTTATTTGAATTTTTAGAAAAACACACATAAAATCTAAAGGCATAAGGATGCTATTCTATATTTTAGATATATACAAAATGGTTTACATATATCCTATAAAGATTAGAAGGCTCAAAATATGGAAAAGTTGTAATTTGACTTTTTGATCTTAATTTCCATTTTTCTTCTAGCTAATCCGTACTGGTGATGAAGCGGACAAATATTGCGCCAATTTATAGAAAATACTTCCAATGAAATACCAACATTTGCTAAGTACATGTTGGTCAATGTTGGTATACATTGGTATTCCTCATGTTGGTACACATGTAATGTATATCAACATTCGCTAATTGTTATGTAGCCAATGTTGGTATTTTATTAGAAATTGTTCCATGCTGCTTCTATACCAATAGCCAATGGTGCATGTATACCAACATTGGCCATGTATACCAATGATGGTATACATTGGTGTTTCCATTGGAACGTTGGAAACATTTGCAATGAAATATCACTATTACAGAAATATTGGTTTTACATTGGAGGCATTTGCAATAAAACGCCTATATTCTAGAAATATTGGCAATCAAATTACAAGATATTTCTTGACACAATATTGGCAAAATATAAAATTCCCAATGTTGGATGCAATATTTCATGCCAATATTTAGCGAGGATATAGAGAATACAAACAAAAGTAGGGCAATTTTTTAATTCGTGTTCATGTTTTCTTAACAGCTTAAAAAATTGATTATGCAATGAATATCTAAGAGATATTTAGATTTTATATTTGAAAGGATACTTTATTTCAAAGGAAATCCGATTATCTCTATTACTTAAAGTAACCGTTATGGAATACAATGCTCCTTTAGTTGAATAATAATCGCAAACGGAAATATATAACTAGATTAATTGCGCTTCCATGTCTTAAATGATATGAATAACATATTTGCACTATAATCTACGTAATTATATTAGCCGTAGTTACGACCAACTATAGAGAGATAGATATCTAGGGTAAATTTCGATGATTCTTTTGATTCTGAAGAATTTTTCCTCCCAACCTATCTCTCTTCATTTTCTTTCAGTACACGCAGCGTCTATTAAATTATGACCCGCTAGGGAAAATATTTGCTCCTTTAATTATTAGAGCCTTGCGACAAGCTGATTAAGACAAGCGAACCTCGACACATTTATCTAAATAAAACCGAGAGCGATCCTCAAAGAGAATTTTACGTCCCTGAAAATGCAAGGATACTGAATTCTATTACTTCTCATTCGGAGCATTCCGTACTAAATCTTTGATTTTGTACACTAGCTGCATAACAATGCCTTATCGTTGTTATTTTAGAGATGCTTTGCTTCTGCTTCAACTGAGATTTTTCTTGAGTGTTATCTGTAGCAGAAAAATGGGGATTATTAGATTATGTTGGTAGTAGAATGTATTAAGAACATCTTGCAAAGATGGTGCAGCATATTTTCTGAGGGAAACATTTACGAAAAAAAAGGAAAATAGGAAATAGTTATAGATTTACATGTTAATATACTGTTTAATAAACATTCTTACTGGAATCCTAGCAGAAAACCAATATTGGTTATGTTGGATATATTGCGAGTACAATTATTGCATTCCTCAAAAATAATTTCAATGAAATAGTAATATTGGTTTACTATTAATTTTACAGTGTAAATAATAAGGTGTCACCTTTTTTATTTATTTACTTGTGGTCCTCTATTAATTAAGTCACACTTCACAATGGGGATCCACAAAGGGTAACACAATGTGGAAAGGGGAGGGGGTAGATTAACACATTGTAAAGTCACATGTAAAAAATTAAAACAATTGGGTAGGTGTTATTTGCAAGCACCATAATAATACTCACTAAAAAAATATTAAAAAGAACCCGTATTCTTATCCAGGTAGTAACAGGTATATTATTCTTTTTTTTTCTTTATTTCTTTTTCTTTTTCTTTATTCCCTTTTTTCATGTCAACAGCTTGGAGTAAAATTACGCATACTATAAATTTAAAAGCAACGTTAGAAACGATAGAATATTTTGAGTAGACTTTGAGCAAAATTTGCATATTCTTGCGTTTCTAATGTTGTTTTTAAATTTATATTATACTGCGCCAAGTATCATCCTAATATTTATTTATCCAGCTTTAACGGTCTTTTGTGTTATAGGATATTTTTGTTCTTTTATTGCTGAGCAACCCAATCGAAACCTGATCCGAGGGTGAAGTTCGGTCAGCAATTTCATTCATCTTATGCAGAAAAAGTTAACCGTTTCTTACGCCTACGGCCCAATAAGTTAAAATCCCTCAACCGGCTGGATTTCTTCCTTCGTTGCGTACGTAAACGTATTATGTCAAATTTCATAGTTTTAAAATGTAGCATTTCTAGTTCGGTATTCGTCTAGAAAGCTATACACAGATCCCATTTTGCCACCCTTCGTGCCATCATTAAAGAAACTCGCCTTAGCACTTCCAAAACTGAAAAGGAATTATTTGATTTGCATTTAAAATTAGCGGTTGATCTCTCCAATTTCACGTCCATAGGTTTGAATTCTTAGTCTCATGCTGACAATCGTTCCAGTAAACATTCTTATAAACTGAATGCAAAATTTAGCCGCCTTCGTGAATCACAAGTTTCCTCAGCACCTTCCTACGGTCAATCAGAATGCAGTCGTCAACCTATCTATAATACGGATATTTCGGAAATAGAACATTCAGTTTTAAATCTCAACTCGAATTTTGCAATTTCTAAAAAACCTTTTTTCCCCAGTTAATTTCTCCTGTTGAAAATGTCTTTAAAAATAGTCGCCTTTGCTCAAAATTTGCATATTCTGGCGTTTCTAACGCTGTTTTTAAATTTATATTATACTGCGCCAAGTATCATCCTGATAATTAAAATTACGCATGATGTTGATGCTTTTACATTATTTATATCAGCAGGTAAGGATTAGTAAAAACTATTTTGCCATGTTTCAAAATGTGTTTTTCAAATGTAAACACAATACGTCTGTAATAGTGATTTTTTATTGTAAGGGGTTTACATTAATTACGTCACGCAAATTTTATGTTTTTTTCAATTCCTCCTTTACCCTATGCCACAGATTGTCATAGTAAAAGAGTAGGATAGTGTAGATCTGCATGTATATTATAAGGTTTACTTTAAGTTTTTTGGGTCGCTGAATCCGAATTTTTAACTTACTCCCAAAATTCTCCCCCCCCCGAAAACCCCCTAAAATAGTTGTTATTAACTTAAATTTCTTATTCTTTGAGGGGAAAAGCATTACGAAATTCAGAAACTAGGCAAAATTTGCAACAAATAGGATACATGACAATATGACGTAGGATAAACGGGGAGAGACTTGGCTGCCTCGGAACATTCCCCCCGCGTTTTTCTCAAAAACCAAATTTTTTTAAAAAATAAATTTTTTGGGGGGTTGCCGGGTGAAATTTTGGTGGGAAGTTACAAATTCGTATTCAGCAACTCAAAAAACATAAAGTGAGTCGAAATCCAGAACTAGTATTAATTTTTCCAGGTAAAATCCCCTATTGCCTGGACTTCAGAACTTAGTGCACGTAGCGCCGCAGTGCATGCTCAGAGGCAGGCTTCCCCCTCTCCGTTCATCCTACGTCATAATGTCATATATCCTATTTGTTGCAAATTTCGTCTAGTTTCTGAATTTCGTAATGCTTTTCCCCTAAAACAATAAGAAATTTGAGTTAAAAACAACTATTTGGGGGGGGGGGGGAGTTTGGGGGGAAGTTAAAAATTCGGATTCAGCGACCCAAAAAACTTAAAGTAAACCTTATAGAGAAAGTTCGGAGGGGCGATGGGAGGGCGAATGTAAGCGTGTGAGTGGTTAACTGGAATTGTGCAACTTACAAGGAGAGGGCCAACCTTGTTAATCACAGATCTTGATTATTTTAATATATGCTGTAGGGTAGAGACCCCTTAGTCTCAGGTTCAACGGATTTTATCCAATGCTCCTTAGTTCTTGAGAAACCGACGGGGGGGGGGGGGGTCTAATAGTAGCATACAACTTAAATACTTACTTTGTAACATAAAGGATAGTTAGGTCGTAGCTCAGTTGGTACGGCGTCTGCTGGATGATCTGCGGGCCCGGGTTCGGTACCAGAACGCGCTACATTTCTTTTTCTCATTTTTTGTTTTATAAATATACTTGTAATTATAATTTAATAATTTAAATTAAAATTTTCAATATCATATATTAATTATAATGTTAACAAACTTAAATTTATCACTTTTTATTTTTAAACTATTATTTTTCATCCTTTAAAGAGGTTTAAAAAGAAATTGGATCTATTATTGTAAGATGAAAATTCCAAAATCGTGACAAAACCTGTTGTGGCGTCATCTAGTTATGATAAAATAAAAGAATATTCAAATAAAATTAAAATAAAAGCAGAAAGGATATAACGGGGAAAGCAAAATTATTGAAAGTGCAAGCATTACAAATTTAAAAATCTTTAATATGCAAAAAGTCGGTTGTAATTTAATTCTGATGCTAATTTTTAATATAATTATGCTTGTTACTTTAAAAACAGAATAATAGAATTATCGCATTGACTTCCTTTGTTAAAGGAATGCGTAAATGATGTTTTTTTTTAAAATCACGAATTGACACAATTGCTCAATATCATTGCATCGATAAAGAATTCATTTTAAAAGTGATTTTAAAAATATAACAGTTTTATGATGCTTTATGCAACTATTTAGTTAAAAGTAAAAAATTGAATAGGTTAAAATTAAAATTGATATACAATATTATAAATTTTAATTGACAATGATATTATTAAGCTATACTTATGAATATATCTATAAAAGAAAAAATGAGAAAACCAATTGTATCGTGTCCCGGTATCGAACCCGGGCCCGCAGATCTGCTGGCAAACGCCATCCCAACTCAGCTATGACCAACCTATCCTTTTAGTTACAAAGTGAGTTTTTAAGTTGTGTACTACTATTAGAATCCCGGTTTCTCAAGAACTAAGGAGCGTTGGATAAAATCCTTTCAACCTGAGAATAAGGGGTCTCTACACTACACCGTATATTAAAATAATCAAAATCTGTGATTAACAAGGTTGGCCCTCTCCTTGTTAGTTCACGCAGCATCGCACACATGTTCCGAGAAAGATCCCCCCTTCCCCTTCATCCTAATTCATAATGTCATATATCTAATTTGTTGCAAATTTTGTCTACTTTCTGAATTTCTAGATACTTTTGATTTTTTTAATAAAAACCTTTTTTGCGGGGCATTTTACAAAAATTTTGGGGGGTTGCCGGGGGAAATTTTGGTGGGAAGTTACAAATTCGGATTCAGCGACCCCAAAAACATAAAGTAAGCCTTTTTCCAGAACTACCATGAATTTTGCTAGGTAGAGCCCCTATACGGTCTCTATTGCTTGGATTATATGCTGATATTATCACAGCTGTACATGATTTACTGAAGTAACTACAAAATGCCCTTGCAACTTGCTTTGAAAAGCAAACCAAACTATAGGATCATAGTATATAATCTTCTGAGGGAAAATATTTTAACAAAATATAAGACTTTTTTTAATGTGATTATATTATTATTATGACAGTATAATATGAAAAAAGTATAAATATAAAAAATGTAGAAAGTATATGAATAAATTATGGAATTAAAAGAACTAAAAGTAACGGCCCTGCTATAGTCCGCATCGAATATTATGTTTGTTGGATGATCTGTAGTCTGGTCATAAATGTTTAAAGACATAATCCCATAAAGTGATATAATGTAAGATAATTCGTCCTTGATTTACCTAATCATTAGAATGAAATATTAGCATATTTCTGCAGCGAGAAAAGCAGCTTTGAATAGAGCGTAATTAATTTTACATTAAGCGAAATTCATCACACACAGATTTCGATAGGTTATAGTATGGATAATGCGTGATTTTTTCCTATAGTGTGATATTACTTTGATGCGGATTAATGAGAATGTTCTCAATAGTGCATCACAATGGAATTACGATTAGTAATTTTGTAAAACTGTGCGATGTATAACTCAACATCTGCAGTTTTCCTGTGGAATGGCACATTTCACATCAGCATAGAAAATCTTTCTGTAACGTTACGAGTAAGCAAAATTTGAGAGTAGAAGAGATTACTTTACTTAAAGACAAAGTTTATACTTAATATTATAATATTTCTCGGTTGTTAAAAAAAGTAATTTTTGTAAACTAAAATTTACATTTTTCCCCCTTTAAAGCTTAATAATAAAAGAGCAATTTAAAAAAAAATAATTGAGACTTTTTTTATTTATGAGACTAAGTTTGTGTCGTTAGATACAAGAATAAAGTCAACGTAACGAACGTAAAAACGAGTGAATTCAATTAATCATTTTACTTATTTTTCAATGTAACAATAATTATTGAAACTTAAAAATTGCATGCAAACATTATTAGTAACTAAATAAATTTTCATCTTAAATCTAGAAGACGAGATTATTATTGTTTCGTAATTACATTATTGTTCCTTAAATCATGTCTAACCTAAAAAAAACCTCTAAAATCAGAAAATGGATTCATATGAGATTGATGTTTTGTTACTAGATCCGTTGGTACTATATCTTTATAAAACAAAATCTGGTGCGACTCTTGACTGTCCAAGTACTGATGTACGTGTCTACAAAGTAAAAAAAAAAAAGTAAAACGATTTTTATAAATTTGTCGGCTAGATTGGATCGCTGGGCCTACCGTTTTAAAACCATTTTAGCATTGCCTTTGCGGTACTAATGCTTGGATAATTACCGTAATATTGATCACTTCCCTGTGGCATTTTTTTATTGTTTTCCTGTCGAATCGGTCACAAAATTGTATAAAAAAATTTAAAAATCTAATCCATCGGGCACGTTTTACAAAAATCTACACAGATCTAGGCCTATATCCTTCGCGTACATAACCGCCCGCAACAACACACAACCACCTCATAGAACCCAGACAAATTAGGTAAGCTGGTAGTAAAAGTAATATGAGGTAAATTTACCAATAATGAGTTATGAGCCTATAATGAGTCACTTGCGTTGACAAATGAAGCTCGACATCTCATTCACAAGCAACTAAGTTGATAGGTCATCGATTGAAACAAACACTTTGTCATTTTTCCTAATTTTTGGAATCACAACAATGGTAATTTTTCCAAGTACGTGGAGAAAAATGCCCATTAGGTTATCATTGCGTTTGTTGATTTGTCGACCAGATAGCTCAAGTGGTAGAATATTGGCAATATAAGCCAAAATTTCTGGGGTTTACTACGAATTTGGGTACTTTTTTACTTAATTGATAAAATTATAACTGGCCTGTTACTTTATTACCTGTCACTTTAGTTGCTCATGACTGTGATCAGTGGCGTGGCGTCCGGTCATCGCTGGATGCGGCGATGACCAAGCAATAATTTAAAACTCTTAATAAGCTTTTAAAACTCTACGATCCAGTTTTAGCAGAACATTTGGAGTTCATGTATAAGTGAAGGTAAGATTTAAAGTTTCTTTTTTGAACATTCAACCATTGAATTTTAGAGTTAATAATTTTTCACCACAAACTTAAATAATTGCGATGACCACCGAAAATTTTCACGCCACGCCACTGACTGTGATACATAAGCTTGTTTGACATTTGTTAAACCACGACAGCCGCTATACATCTTACATGGCCCATTACTAATACACTTACCTTACTATATACGGAATAAAAAAGAATATTACAAATTTTATATTGTTTTACCCCAAATAATATCATTGAAAACGGCTTTTATTGAAAATAGAGAAAAATATACAAAGCAGATATAAAAACAATTGTATTGTAAGGTTAAAATTTATCTCCTGGAAACTGCACCTTCATAAAGAACTGAAACTCAAGAATTAAATAAATACAGCACTTACTCAAAATAAATACTCAAACTAAATCTCACTGATGAAATTCAATTTTATCGTTTACTTTTAAGTACGACTTACATGTTACACCCTTATTTTTCTGAATAATATTAATTCAATAAATGTATATTCTTGATAGAGCATTCCACGAAAAACTTCAAATAAATCCAGTTATTTTGAATTTAATTCTCTGAATAAAAGTGGTGTTTTTGGTTTTCTGTATTCCAAGAAAAGCAATGCGCGTTGTTCGAATACCAAAACTAGATTAGAATCTCTCTTTTTTTCGAAGGAGGCCTAAAATAAAATTTGCTTCTTTTTTGCATTTAGAAAATGCGGGACAAGATTCAGAAGTGATTACAGTAATTTTTTGAATGTTGCTCTACTGTTTCTCTACTAATAGGAACAAAACATTTATACAGGATGATCCAAAATTCGACCGACAAATTAAGATTAATTAAAAAGTTCAAAATTGTAGGAGAAGTGTGGTTTTTAAATTTTCTTATAAAATAAATAATTTTTTTCAAACTTTTACCGCAAGAAGACGTGCATTCTTTCATGAGGAAATCATTTTCCTTCATAAAACCATTTTGTAATATATTCAAAAGATATTTTAAAATACTAAAAAAAAAAAAATCGTTCAAAAGATACAGGGCACCTTAATAAAATTTCCTTACTTTCAACTTCAAACATGAATTTAGAATTATGTTATTACTAGCCAGTGAATTTTTAGAAAGATATTTTTAGAAAAATAATTTAATATGAGCAAATTATTGATACTGATATTTTCCTTATATTTAACTCTGTAAATCCTTAAGATTTATTCTCCCAACGTTCTAACGATAAATGAAGGTCTTTTCTAACGTAATGAAATTTCAGTTTGAGAAGCATGCCAGAATTGGTTAAGGTTTCATTTAAACAAGTACATTTAATGCGGTTAAACAATAACAGACGTTATACATCAATACTCTAATTGAATAACTGAATGTTCTTCCAAATTTACACCTCCACCATGCAACATTAGTACGAAAGAAAGAATATACAAAGCCTATTAACTTAAGATTTCTTCTATATATTCACACGCATTAACTAATAAAGTGAATGTGGTGAATACATTTTTTTCTCAAATGATACTTTTTCAATAAAAATATTTACGCTTGCTTATTAATTTTTTAATAATAATTTTTCTATTTTTGATTGATTGGAGCCTGACGTCTCGATTATAAAATAAATTATTAAAATTATAAAACAAAAATTTAATATTTGTGTTTCTTATTAGTGTAATTATTTATACATATATCAGCGTAATAACTTTGTTATTCAAAGAAATGTAAACCACAATAAGTATTTTTCTGACACTATAGCATAGCTGCCAACTTGTACGGATTTTTCATACCACTAAAATTTTATAGTGAGCCTTAGCTATTTGAATTACCGAAATTCAAGCAAATTTAACGTTTGAATAAGTGAAAAATTTCTATTAAATTTTAGTGGTAAGAAAAATCCGTACAAGTTGGCAGCTATGCTATAGGAATTCAATATTTTGTATATTTTCTCGTTCAAATGACCAGGTACCTGAAAATCGTTCTCTAAAAATCTTATTTTGATATTATATAGGTGAATATTTAATAAAGGCAATTATCTAAGTACAAAGGATACAGAAGCTATACAGGGGAGAAACTTTTATAACCCTTCAAAGCAGTAACCAACGTTGTCTAACATCCACTGCCAGCGTTCTGGAAGCTAAAAGGATGCCGTTGGCAGCTCATGTTCTGTAGATCCTTCAAATGGAGCTAACTGCAGCGTACAGAATATCTGGAACGGTATGGAAGCGAATGCCACGGAGCGGTCCCTTCCTATCGGGGATGAAATCAAAGTCATGGAGACATAAATCTGGGAAATATGGGGGTGGTAATGCATTTTCTAGCCAAAGCGATCAAACACACCAGCCCTTTTTTAACTGTATGCGAATGAACGTGTCATGAAAGATAATGGTTGGGCTCTGCCGAAAGCGTCACCCTTCCTTACTCAACGCTGGTCGTAGGTAGTGTTCCAGGAAGGTACAATCGTACTGCGCATTGACTGTTAGTCTAGAAGACGGTAGACAGCAATAGCAAACAAACATGGCTGTGTTTTTTGTCACTGAGTAGGCGTGTGATATTTATGAGGAGAGTGCATTCGCTCTGAGGTAAGGCAGGTATGTGACGTAAGTGTGATGTAAGCTGCTTTCCTGAGTTCCGCTGCGTGGCATTTTACAACAGTGTTCCCACTATTAAAGTTCTGTGCCTTGTATGCGTTGTTAGGTGAAATTTAAAGGGAAGAATTAGGAGCATTTAATTTTCCCCTACAAAACTAAACGCGACAAATATTAACACAATTTTCATAACTACAGATATACACATATTAAAATTTTATTAAAAACAATTAAAATATAATTAAAAATATGTATATACGACAAAGATTACTTCAAGAAAGTGGCATTGTATACCATTTTATGAACTCATTTTCGGGGGAAATTTCTGGAAATTTATAAGCCGTTTTTACTTACACCTGTCGAGCAACGTTCTTTATTTTTTTCCAATCAAATTAGTCCAGCAAACGTCACATTTAAAAAATATCATAAACTAATTAAGGGCCAAAATATATTTCAAATACCACTATTCCTTAATGGTGTTGCACTCTTCTCCTTATTTAATTGAAGATTCTGTCCTTAAGTAAGGCGAATATTACTGGTCACTATTTCGAAATAGTGACACTCAAAAGGCCTGAGAAACGGCTCACGTAAACTCTTTTAGCAGATACAGCGCAAAAGCAAATCAAGCAAGTTCCCGAAGCAGACCACATACGGTGCACTGGAATATCAGTAAAGTGGTTAAGGCTGCACACAGCCGCTTGCTATGCCATCCTTCTCCAGTTTTCATGGAAATCTTTTGTTCAGGACCCGTCTGCGGTTTATTCACAAAAGAATGAGGGGAATCAACAATGGGTCAGGAGATAAGAAGCTCAACCCCATTTGAAGGAAAGGTTCCTCTTTTGCAGGACATCAGTCCCTTTCCTTTTAAAGTCATTAAAAATCCAAAACACCGCGTGGCCACAAGAAACGACGCCAACACTGATAACAGTTAGAAGGATGGTACGTTCGCAGCTTTAGATACTAAGGTTATAACGCCTAGAATATATAGTGTGGAAATTTGCTATCCCTGTAATACTTAAAAAAGTACTAAAATATTGTATCCCTTAAATGTGCAACGATGCTGCTGAAATATACAGATCGCAGCGACATCTGCAGGATATTTTCTACAACTGCAAGATATTGCTAGTCTATATAATGTAATACGAAAATCCCGTAGATGTCGCTGCGATCGAAACTTGGGATTTTATCAGTATCGTCGCACATTTAAGGGATACAAATTTTTAGTGTTGCTTGAATAGCATATTTCCACACTAGGTATTCTAGACGCTGTACTAAGGTCCTCTATCTTAAGGAGTCGAATGATAGTTATCTCGTAGACATAGGAGCAACTTCCAGGTACAGGGTGTCCAGGGAATAAGACCCTGATTTCAAAATTAAATATCTCAAAAACAAAGATCAATAGAATTATGCGGTAAACGGTTTGTTTATTAGCTAAGCTGTAAAAATGTTGTACAGAAGTTTCAAAAATTAGTTGCAAAAACCGCTAACAGATGGCGCTGTTATCGCAATGCCTATAAATTGTGTTTTGAAGTCGAGAGCCATAGCGTCTCAATCCTAGATGGCTTCCTAAGGAAGAACGAAAATTGGGAAAGACCGCTTTTTCGTTGGGGTGATGTGCAGAAGTGGACGGTCACAGAATTATTGCCTCAGCTTCAATTTTAGAGAATTTCAATTAATAGAATTTTCAATAAAAAGTTTAGCAATCATTATATAAGAACTTAAAAAATATTTTATTTGGGTAATGTGCAGAAGCGGAGCCATGTGTTGACAGAATTGAGATTTGTTTAAAATTTTGTTATAAGCTACTTCGGTCCGGTTACCAATATCTCTGTGATATGTCTTTTCTCTCCTAATTGGTAGATCGTGGAATCGAATCCTAGTAGAGGAGGATTTGAAAAAAAAATGGAAATCTTTACTTTTTAATATTTATTTAAACTGTGAAAAAAGTTTGAATAAAAATTCTAAAGTTTCTGGTTTTAAAATTTAATTAAGTTAAAAGAAACCCCTTTTTTATAAATCATTGAGAATTTATAATAATGATTCATCAATAATTTTTTTTTAATTGTAGAGAATAGTTTGAATGAAGAAATACAAAGTTTCTATTTTTAAAAATTTAATTAAGTTAAAAAATAATTTTAATTTTAAAAACTCGTTTTCATTTTTTTTTTATTATTGAGCACAGAAATATGGTGCAGCTTCTAGCGATAGGATGCGAAGTGTTCGAAAGGAATGCAGCATCCAAAATACTTTTGATTTGACGTTGATGATATGACTTATCATCATTTTTTTTTTAAGAAATAATTTAATGCATAATTTCTGTCTCTAAAACTTTGTTTACAAAGAAAAGAAATATATGTGTTGTGCTAAAACCAAAATATTATGCCGTGATTTAAAAATAAATTAAAAGTGAAAAATTACTTTTTTATTTATAATAATTCGGGTATAAACAATAATACCAAAATATTATGCCGTGATTTAAAAATATAAAAAATAAATAAAAAGTACAAAATTATTTTTCTAAATATATGCATTTTCATTTAAATAATTATATGGCATTAAAGATTGAATTTAATAAAATATTTAAATTCTTATAATGATTTCCAAACTTTTTATTGAAAATTCTATTAATTGAAATTTTCTAAAATTAAAGCTGATGCAATAAGTCTGTGACCAGATGTCTCCATTTCTGCACATTACCCCAATGAAAAAATGAACTTTCCCAATATTCGCTTTTACGTAGGGAGCCTTCTAGGAATGAGACGCTATTGCTCTGGACTTCGAAGCAGTTTACAAGTATTGCGATTACAGCACCATCTGTTAACGGTTTTTGCAACTAAATTTTGAAACTTCTCATTAAATTTTTACAGCTTAGCCAATAAACAAACCGTTTACCGCATAATTCTATTGATCTTTGTTTTTGAGATATTTAATTTTGAAATCAGGGTCTTATTCGCTGGACACCCTGTATATCATTCTACAGCAAAAAGGACATTCCCGCAGTTATTTTCATGGACATGCAACTCTTGCCTACAGGGCTGGAAATGTATAGTAGAAATTTTATTGTTCGTAACAGAATTTTGAAACATTTTTTTTTTAATTTTCATGATATATTTTGATTGCTTATGTTAAAGAAATTTACATCTAAGATTATTGATTGGAGATACTGGGAGGAACAATACATATCTTCCTATAAACTTTGAGCCCTGCGTCTATGGACAAACACATTAAAAAAATTAAGGTGAGAATTAAGGAATACAAAAAAGTTTTTAAATTTCTTTAAGCTAATTAACTATCATGCCGGTATTAGTCAAGATAGTGTCATGGTAGTTTTGATGCGTTGCAACATTTTCCTTCTCCCCTCAACTCTTTATTACATGATTTTTTGTCTGCACTAAAAACGACTATTTAATGCTATCTGAGAGGTAAAAAGAAGAGACTAATTTTTTTTTTTTAAATGTAGGAATATTCAGACAATTTTTTTTTAATTTTATCGCTTGGGCCATGATTAGTGTAAAGCACAGTTTACGCCTTCGGGAGCAGTGTGATTTATACGATACAGAACTCACTCTAATAATTAAAAGACCATAAACAAGGTCGCCATAATTAAAGATGGGGTGTTTATCTTTCGAGTAAAAAAAATCCACTGGGCCATACGAAAGCCAAACTACAATAGATAGCTCTGAAATCCAACATACAGGGCTCCCAAACGGTCCGCCAACTGAATACCTATATTATTTTAGAAAAATGTTCTTTTTAGATTTTTCTTACAAACCGCCCCGGAACCACCTTTGAAAGTTAATTCTAGTACAAACCTACTATAAAGTTTTCTGTTAAAATTTATTGGTATTCAGTTGGCGGGCCATTTAGGAGCCCTGAACATTACTCCAATTATCTGAACTCTAATGAACCAAATGTCCAACTATTCAAACCTCTATCAATGTGTTTTGTTTAATCGTACGACTTCAAAATAGATTATCTTTTCTTATTAGACAAGACAAATGTGTGTAAAACCCATCAAAATATTTCTGACTTTTCCATCTACATTACTTCGAGAACGTACAAGAGATTTTATAAAAGAAATACTAGGTCACGGTATTTTACTCTTCGATATATTGATCTGAAATTAAAATGATCTGAAAAAGTATCTTAACATTATAAGATTTTTTTTTATTATTATTCAGAATTCTTCAACTTATAAAAATAATGTCCAGAATCTCATAAAATTGGTAAGATAAAAAATAAGAAATAACTATATCTTTTGACAGATCTCAGGATATTTTATATCATATTTTACAATATCTTACATTGAATCTATAAGCAATAGTGCACCTGGAAAACATAAAAATAAAATTTGCATAGTATGTGCTACACAGAAAATATAGGATACAAAAATTATGATGCACATATTTTTACGAAACTCTGCAAAATTACATTTTATGTCTGTGATATCTGTCGAATATTGTTGCTTTATATGAAAGTTTACAATTTTCTAAGAATGATATTTGAGTTTTGTAATGTGTTTTTTTTTTAATATAGAAATATTTCAGCTCCAGAAAAGATATGAAATTGTATCCCTATTGTCAATGATTGAATGATATCAAAACATGCGTGTCTCTTAGTACAGACTATAAAAATAAATATTTACTGTCCATTTATACAAATAAAATTGACGACAAAAGAATTTCAACAAGAACCCTTATGGTGGGATATCACAGATCTCTATTACGTTTATATTCATAGAATTGAAGTACTATCTTACACTTTAAAAAATGCTACCAAAGAAACAAAAAATAGTATTAGAGATATTTGAATTCAGAACAACTCCGTTGCAATAAAAATATTTTTCCGTTTCTTTTTATGCGTCATTGAAAGAGAAACTTAATGGGGTTTTTTGAGCCACACTTCAAAATGAATCCTACAAAAAATGATGAGATCAAGATGGATCGTCTTATGATATTTCTTTGGCAATTTAAAAGAAAGAGATACTTACATTAACGAAATGGCTAGGCTTCGAAGAGAAAAAATCTGCGCAATGTGTTTGTTAAAGAACCACATCATATTAAAGATGGTACTTCAAACACAGTGATTGCGATGGCCGTTTAAAATGAAAGGTTTTTCTTATGAAGTGGAAATTAAACACCCATCGAACGAATATTTTTACAGTAGAAAATTATGCGTTTCATAAATGAAACGGAGTAAGGTAAAGAAACAAGATTTCAACAATTAAACATAGATAATTAAATATAACTAAACTAGAAGGTAAATGAAAAAAACATGTAATAGTTTATTATTTGCCCATTTAAATATAATATTTCGAAGCGAAGAATTTGATGACTTTCGGTAGCAAAAAGCGAGAACTGGTTATACTGGTCCGTGTTGCCAGATTGGGGACTTTTTTGTCCCCAGATTGTTGATTGTCACCGCTTTTTTAAAATAGAAATATTCGGCCTATTTAAAAATAGATTAAAAATTCTGAAAAGTAAGGCGAATTATACTATTTAAAAAAAAAGTGATGACAGTCAAATAATCTGAATTAAAAAAGTCTCCAATCTGGCAACACTGATACCGGTACTTAATCCTTGATATTGCGCAAACATTGCAAACATATTGGCTTTACATTGGAATTTTCTGTAATGAAATGGCGAAATATTTCATTAAAATGACAGTGCAATATAACCCATTAACCACCAAAACTATTACGATAGAAATTTTCAAATTTCTTGTTGAAAGTAGTTTCCCACCACAAATTCAGTAAGGTAAATTTCGCTTTACTAAAATAGCAAAATTTCTGCCAATAAATAAGACATTTTTTTATTCTAAAATAGTGGCGCCAATGTAATTAATTGATTGCATGAGCAATTATTTTGACTGTTGCGTGAACGCAACGTCAGCGGTTAATGGGTTAATAAACACACCACTGTTAGTAAAATAGTTCATGCAATATTGAAAACATTATTTTAAATACAGCCAATACTAGGAATATTGTTTCAATATGAATTTTCTAATAGGATTTATTTTACATTTCAATATTAAATATAATCCAGATATATTCCACATTCTTGTGGTTAAAAACCACCACCAAACAGTCTGACAATGTGTCAGGAAATACTTGGTCCACAAACTCTCTTTACAATTTGAAGATTTTATTACGAACACAAATGGATAGGTACATGTATGAAAAATAGTACAATATTAGGAGAATATATAGAAGATTCCTTTAGAATAATTTAATAACCATCTATACGTGCACCATTGGTTGCACGAAGCACGCCAAGACGATAATCGTCGACATTTTTCTCCGGTACACTTTTCCGCTCACTCTTTGCTTCATGCAATACCGAGCCGGTCTCCATGAAATTCCTCAGACATTTACAAATTGATGGACGTGGTTTAAAAAAAAATGTGGAAACCTGTTCATTATTGGATAAAGGAAGGAGTGGACGAAAAAGAGTATCAGGGGAAAACTTCGACGATGATCTACTTGACGTGCTTCGTGCAAACAATAATATGCATGTAAAGGTTTATTAATTGATTCAAAAAAAGCTTCAATATATACTACTAATATTGTATTACTTTCCATACAAGTACCTATTCACTTGCGTTTGTCATAAAAGCTCGAAATTGTGAGGTGACTTTGTGTTGCATGTTGTATTAAAAAAATAATCACGGTTAGATTTATTAATTATGATAAAGTTCCAGACTACTGGTCCGGCTTAAATAAATTATTACAAAAGAAATGTGAAAAACAAGATATTTACTTTGCACTAAAAAATTTTTTTTCGACATTTTTTATTTTTTCGTAGGAAACCTTCTTCTTTGTTTTAACAACTTTGGTACTCAAATCGTAAAGCATAATACATCTAATACATTATTCTACAGGGTGTCCCAAAGAGATTGAAACGTTCTTTAATTTTTTACCTATTGGAGATAAGTGAATTGGAGATAATGTGAATTGGAAAAATGTTCAAAATAAGTTAAGAAAAAGTACGCTAACGAAAACGCTTAATAGGTACGCTTAAAGTACGCTTAATAGGCAAACACCTATTCATTTCCGAAAAGTTTCACTTTTTAAATTTTTATACAACCTTGCAAGACAACATGGGCGAAGCAGAAAATTTTGATCCAACAAGATTTTTAATTTTTAACCACTTCATCGTTTACCCAGAAATAAGTCGGGAAAGGGGGGGGGGGTACCAGCCCGTAATCAAAAGGTTAAACCCGAATAAAAAAATGGAATAGAAAAAGTGGTAAGAACAGAATATTGCATAGAAGTTTTCGGGAAGATGAGGGAAAATATATATAAGTACTCAATGCAATATGCTTATCAATGGGCGGAGCTACTGACATTGCATTATCAATGAATTATTAGGTATAGTGGGCCTTTTCCCTCATTTTGAGTGTAACATATTGGATTTACACATGAGACTAAACTTTGTCATCTAAAATTATCAATTTTTTTTATGGGTTTTTAGTTTAAACCATTTTTGTGATTTCCGCCATTACTGATATTATTTTCACGTACCCCTGGTTTAAAGCAATTCGTAAATTTACTTTCTCACGAATTAAATAAAATTTGTTTAAATCTTAACTTGTGTGTTATGAAAATGTATTATTTGTGCTTCCTCAATTTAACTTATATTCTATGATAAGATTATGCCTTGAATTTTTGAAAATGACACAATGACATAAGAGAGATTGTATTGTGGCCGACATTTACAGTGTAAATCAGAGGATATCAAGGCGTTTGTCATTTTTCTGAGGGACACCAAATTGACTGTCTAGGCGAGTCAAGTCCCGGCTAGAATGATGACAGTTATATCAAAATAATAAATTTCCTTTCCTAGATTCCTTAAAAATGTTTATATTACATTTCTCTTTTCCGATAATTGAATGTTTGCCCTTTTAAGAATTAAGGGCACTCGTTGGCCATTGAAATATTATTTTTTGTTTGAGTATTTTCTAATATAGTTTTAGCATATTATGAAATGGATTTATGGAGGAAAATCTTTTTGAACTAAATACATTCTTGTAATGAAATTTAAAAAAAAAATAATGAAAAACAAACCTCCTACAGTTTTGATTTATTTGCAGCAATTTTTAACTCGATTATAAATGTAATAACCAGATTTCTAAAAAGTTAATTAGCAAAAGACAAAATGAAATGAAAGTTGTAAAAATACATGAAAATTGTCTTTTTACTTAACATTTTTTTTCCCAAAAAATAAACCATTTATATTGCATCTTAAAGAATGCTCATAAAAAAATAGCGAAAAGAATATGTTGAACTTTTAGCGTTATGATCACACTGATATATTGAAAAAAATACTTCGAAAAATAAATGTTACAGAGTCCCCTTAAATGTTTATGATAAAGAGAATTAATATATAAAGAGAAAGCTTTCCCAGTTTTCTCTTAAGATGATTCTATTGCAGCTAATACCTGCGTATAGCTGTGCATAATTATTTCACGAATAAATCTTTCCTTCTTAAATCTGGTGTTGGCGCACTATGAACCGAATTAATGCACTCACTTATATTAAAGCGACAGAGATGAGCCCCTAGGAGCAGTTCAACTCGCAAACAAATCGGACAATCAAATCCATTTTTAGCGTGAAGATTTTGTCTCTTGTCAAAATATTCTTACTAAGTCATCTATGATCCTATAGCTTTTAGATAGCATCAAGACCCCTTAATTAGCAGGCATGACTTGAAGATCAAAAGACACACCGCGATGATTAGAAAGCTCCAATTTTCCATCCAACAGAGTTTAACGTATTGAAATGCTTAGAGGGAGGATATAAATCTGGTCCAAAGTTCATTCGTAAAAAGACTCCAACAGTCTCAGAATGCATATAATAAGATGGGTAAAGGAGACGACTGATGATATTCTATGTTAATGAGAGCACTTTGATGCACATTTAACTAACAGTAAGGGAAATGTTGTTAAGCTGCTTCAACGGTTAGAGAACAACAAAATTCTAAACAATGTAGGCTACCTCTCTAAATTAAGGATATACTGCAATTTTAGAGTAATGGAAGTAATAAAATAATGGGAGTACTCCTGAGTAAAAATCACTGTGTAACTAAATGGAGAGAAATGACGACATTAGTGCAATAATTATAATTAAAAAATTATAACAAGCGTTAAGGAGAAACTTTCATTAGACACATGGTATTTATAATAATATACATACATATTATAAAAAAATAATAAAATAAATTTTCGATTCCTTGATTTGTCATAAACATAATACTTATATTACTTTTTACTTTTCCTAAAAATTGAATATTTTCTCTCATAAGAGTTAAATGTCCTTTATGATAAAGAGAAATCTTTCCCAGATTTCTCTTAAGATAAATCTATTTCAATTCCTACTTGCGTAGAGCTGTGCATAATCATTCCATGAAACAATCTTTCTGTCTTAAATCCGGTGTTGATGCAAGATGAACCCAATTAAGGCAGTCACCTAGATTAAAGCAACAGAGATGAGCACCTAGGAGCGGTGCTACTCGCCTACAAATCGGACTATCAGATCATAGCCATTTGTAGCGTGAAGAACGAGTCTCTTGCCAAATAATTCTTACTAAGTCGTCTATGATCCGCTAGCTTTTAGATAAAGATAGCATCGAGACCCCTTAATTAGCAGGCATGAGTTGAAGATCAAAAGGCACCCCGCGATGATTAGAAAGTTCCAATCTTCCATCGTACAGCGTTTAATTTATCGAGATGCTTAGAGAAGGGGATTGCAAGCAGGTCCGAAGTTCATTTAGAAAAGATCCCAACAGTCACAGAATGCATATAATGAGATGGGTAAAGGAGACGATTGATAATATCCCATGCTAATGAGAGTACTTTGACGCACATTTCACTAACAAGATGGGAAATATTGCTAAGCTGTTTCAACAGTTTAGAGAACAACAATACACTGAACACTGGAGGTTAACTCTCTGAATTAAGGTATATATTGCAAATTCGGGTGGGCAATCGAAGTAGTAAAACGATGACTGACTACTCCTTTGATGAAGCACTCAGTAACCAAATGACTAGAAATGATGGCATAGTGCATTAATTATAAATGAAAAATAGCACAGATGAAACAAAAGAAATAAAAAAAAATCTGAACACTTCAATTCTGGCTCCTACAAAAGAAAATGAAAAGTCATATGGGGTAATCTATATATTAAAATTGGAACTAATTTTTAAATGTTCAATATGACTACAATATTAGTATAGATTGAAGTTTTTGCTTTAAAAAATGGAAATAAAGGGAAAAAGAATTTTCGTTATTGTAATTTCAAATACTAATTGGAACATAACTCTTAAATATTTAAAAAAATAAACGATTTTTTTGGCACCAATAAAATCAGCATGCTCTAAAACCCCCAAAATTAATTTCTCTTTTCATTCTGACTTTTATTATAACTCACATTATGGACAAATGACGAGTTTAGTGGAAGAACATGTTATTATGCATTTTGTCAAAAATCGTTTTATTTTTGGATGAAAGCGTTATGAGGTATTATATTATATGGTAACACTAAAATACTAAAATTCTACTTAGTATTGAAGATATGAGACAGTATCTTTTAATACTTAATACTTTTATATATAATAATTTAAAAAGGTTAAAACAATTTCTAATATTTAATTATTAAATATTAGTATTTTTTTAGGAGAGTTTAGTATCACATTTTAACATTCAAACATATGCTGCTAAGAAGGAATTAGATAAATAGCTAAATTACAAAAAAAATATTTCACTTCAATTTTCTCGAATTCTAATTTTTGTTACATAACATCTTGTTTTACTCGGGTCTTCAAATATCAGGCTTTGCGAACATTTAGGCGAACTCGACTAAGATCTTTTTTTAAAAAATAGAACAAGGGAAACAGTAGTAACTGGTGAAATCTCTTGTGAGGTTCAGTTCGCCTCTAATACTCTGATATTTGCTTTATGAAATAAATCCATGGACTGACGATAATGTATATATTCAAACTGCTTGTTTTCGAAAATTGTGTTTTGCGAGTTCACCCTTAATATCCGCAACGTTTCACATGTAAAAGCAGCATTGTTAAATGTAGGTGTATTAGAATTGAAAACTAGTTTCATGCCTTTTGAAAACAATCATATATTTATGGAATTCAATGAAACCAGCGTCTATTCTAATAAAATATAATGGTTATATCCTCATTTTAATAATATTTTAATTCAAAATTTCAAAATAGACTTCACAATATCGATTCAGTTCTCAAACATATTAAAGCTTGTATTTAGCCTGTTTTTCACTGTAGACTTGAAATATTTGGCATTTAGGGTAAATAAAGCTAACTACCGATCTTGAAAGTTTTGGGCAATTAGTAAAAAAATATTTTAGCCTTTATCGAAGATTATCATGCTTTTACAAGAAATGTATAAAAGAAATGTGCGAATATACTACAATGTATTACTTAATGTAATTGTATAAATGAAATATTTAAATCACTGTTTAAACAAAGTGATTTATTATTAGCATTAATATTTTTTTAATGCAAAAACGAATTTGGATGAAATCAAATACGATAAAAAATAAGCAATTACGTAATCTTGATAAATCTCTGTATGCAATAGAAAATAAAACTTCAGCATATGACATAATTTTTAAATTACAACACTCATTTAATATATCAAGGAACATATAAATACAAAAAAAAACCCATAAATGATTTGGACTGCACTAATTATTAAAAACACGTAGACTAATACTTTGACCACATGCAGCAGAAAAAATGTAAATGTACTCGCATTCGTAAAAAGAAAGATATTGCAAAATATTCATAATTATTTGAAATAATTATAATTCAAACTTAGAAAAGCCAAATATCATTGCTTTTTAAAAATGTTTTTTTTATGTCGATTTTAACGATGTCTTTACATTTACTTTATACACTTTTTTTTTTTTTTTTTTTTTTTTTTTACATAATTTGTATAATGAATCAAGAAAATTAAAATATTTATCGCATTACGCTGTTTTTTAATAAAATTACTGCTAGAAACTGGAAAAAATTTTGACTCCCCAAAATGTAAGAGCCCGTACTAGGGAAGTGTATAAAGCGCGATAACTCGAATAAAAGAATAACAATACGGAGTTGGTATTGAAAATTCCAAAATTCGAACAAAACTATGTTTACAGTCCTTCAAGAGTCTACTAGAAATATATAGATCATAAACAATCACTTTAATTTTTTTATTCTGCGTTTTATAGAAATGGATGTATGACTTGCGTTTGGACTGTTTTATTTCATACATTTCATCATTTATTTTATACATGAAAAATAAAATTTCATTATTTCTGATAAATGTAATTTTAGACATACTAAGTTATCTTTACACAAATTAATGAATTACTGTATGAAAAATTAAGAAAACTTCCTAATATATGCCTCAGATTTTGAATGATTTAAAATTTTTGGAAGGCAAAATATAATAGCGTTGTAATCTAGTGGTTTCCATATTCTTTCCGCTTTATTAAAAATAAAACGAAATCGTTATTTCTGATAATACAATTTTATATATACTACGTAAAATGATTTCTGTAAAATGAATGAATTATTGTGGGAAAAACTATGAAATCTTTATCGAATGTCAGCCTCAGATTCTAAATGTTTACTGAAAATATTTGCAAAAAAAAAATAATATACAGTTAAAATATACTGCTTGCCCATATTCTTCCGTAAACCTATAAAAATGAAAATGTACAGTAGCAATTTGTAAAAATTGCTTCTGAATACTACAAATTAGAATAACTTTTGAAAAATAAGAATCTTCTATAAATTTGAAAAATGTTTCAGACAATGTGTATAAAGTTGTTCTATGTCTATAAATAATTAAAATACTTTTAATTTTTCTGACCAATTGCTAGATCCCAAATATATTTATCGTTTAAACAAATTATATTATAATTAGAAATATTAAATAAATTAATATCTATAAAAATACCTACGATATTTTATTCATTCAAAATTATTCATTTTTTTTTCCAAAGTATTCAATGATTTCAATTTGCGCAACGCTTTTTATCACTGCAGAAATACATTGCGCTTATTCCACTTATTATGGAAAAATGCTTTAAAAATTACTATTCTTTAAGTTTTACTTTTATTGACTGAACTATTAAATAGACTTAATTTTCAAAATTAAAGCTATTTAATTGAAAATTATAACAGAAAGTACATTTGAAGCAAAGCTTGTGCCTCTTGCATTCATATCACTTTCTGTTGTATTTTTACATCTTTAAATTAAAAATTTAATTTGACTGATTGATCTGATACTATATTTTCAATAAAATAAAAATATATAAAATATGAACTGAGGGAGGAGGATTTCACCTGCATAAGTTCTTATTCCTCCTAGCTTTAAGCAAATCTTGCCTCAGCATCAAGCCTCAAGATTTTGCACCGTTTAAATGCAGTAGGCATGTTTTGATGGTCGCATAGAGTTTTCCAAACAGTAGAATTCGGAAAAGCGAGTTGTCGACTGAGTCTTCACTTTGCTCAACCTGTGGTGTTATGGAGGAGGTCAGTTTGAACCAGCCATACTCAACCTGCGGCTCAAGCGACCTGTTATTTGCGGCCCGATACGCACAATGTAGGGGAAGAAGGGGGTAAGATGACGAATGGGGAAAGACGACGAGTTCAGTATTTATCACAGTTAATCACAGACGGTAGCACGTCGCGCCACCAAAAGAGTTACCCCAGGGGCGAGACGTGCATTCCCAGTTTCGAAGGAAGTTATAACATTAGTTCATTTTCAGTGCGTTTCCCTAAAATATTTGACCATCATAACGGGGAAAGATGACGAATAATTTTCAGTTCGTCATCTTATCCTACATGCATTTTAGCTCACAGGCTAATGTACCCGCTAATGCTTTCTCGCTATGAGAGCTAATGGGCCCGCAGATTCTGTATGTACGTGGGGCATTCTCTCAATGTTTGACTTTTGGGGAAAAAATCTGGCGAAATTAAACTTGCTAAAATAACATTTTAATCTGATAGACGAATGCCTTAATGATTCAAAATAAAGAAAAAATGGTCAGCAGCGAAAATTTTTTTATTTAACTGAGGTTTAAATTAAACTTGCGAGTTTAATTTTTCCTTACCATTTTACCCCTATAACTTTTTATTTTCTTCTAAATTTTTACTTATAATGAATTTGCATAGTACCCACAGGACATTCAAATAAGAAATAATACAAATGTAGTACTTTTAATACAAATTTTTGTATAACATTGTCTTAAAGGGGTGTTAAAGAAGGGACGGTAAGGTAAAAAAAGGGACGAAATGGTAAAAAAAGAGACGGTAAGGATGGAACGGAAACGAAAATTACCACCTATTTTTAGGAAAATCATGTTAAGACAAAGTGATAGCCACAATGTTCATTGATTTTTAGAAACAGTTGTTAACATTGGATTAAATTAATTTTTTTTTTTTAATTTACCTCGAAAAGTGCAGGAATAAACCTTGGGGACGGTAAGACTACCAATAAAGCCACGGTGCTTGAAATTGATATTTAAATGCTGATTTATATTCTGCAGTAAATTTCCTGTCAAAGAATTTTAGATATTCTTTCTCTAGCATACTTTTCTGCATGAGCAAAAACTTGAAAAAATTCTGTCGCTGCATCTGAAGTGATTTTCTGTATCATTTTAGAAGAGGGATGGTAAAGAATCTAAAACCCAGGGACAGAGTTCAAAAAATAATATCAACCCTAAAAATGTGTGCAGGTTAATTTTTAGCTACATATTTATATAAAACAATAGTTCCAGTTTCAGAAAAAAATTACATCGAATTATTTTTATTGAAACAATTTTATCCAGACAGCTCCAAACTTCAAAATCAGCATCAGGAACACGGGACGGTAGATGAATTTTCCATATGTTTGGACCCCCCCCTCCCCCCCCCCCCCCCAACATCGTCCAAAGCTTATTTATCTCGTTAATATTGTTGTGCAATCATGCATTAGGATGTTCCCAAGTATATGAAATAAAAAACTCACAAAAAACTGTATTAAATAAAAATTATTATTCAGGGGCATGAAAGTCAAAAGATTGTGATAATGCCCCAAGTACGTACGTATGTATGTACTTAACGCCGTAACTCTTGATATAAATATCCGATTTGCTTAAAATTTTGTAAATTAGTTCATTCAGATAAGGCGCTTCCCTCATTAATTTTGGGGGTTAATTGTATAAGTATAAAGGGAGGGAACGGGCGGTTAATCCCCACCAGATAAATGGGTTTTTCATGCAGAATTAATAGATTTGCTTCAATTTGGTATACCGGTTTATTCTGATAAAGCGGTTTCCTGATTATATTTGGAGGTTCATTGGTAAAGTATTAAGGGGGGACGGACTGCTAATCCTCCCTTAATTTAGATAAATCGGTTTTTATGCAGAATTATCCAATTTGCTTCAAATTTGGTATACCAGTTTATTCTGATAAGTTGCTTCCCTGATTATTTACCGTTTTGCTCAAAATGAGTGAGTTCTATTTTATGAAAAATAGACTTAAATAAGAGTATAATATATAATTAGTGTGAATAGCCTGTGAGCTCAGTTTAACTGGGCATTTTTCTTTTTATTTTAAGTAATTCAGTTCGAGTAAAAATTATTCTCCGTTACTAATGCATAGTTGTTTTCGATTCAGCGTGAGAATGCACTTCAGGTGAAACATGCCTCGAAAATACCAGCGAATAAGTGATAGGAAAAGGGAAGAAAATAATGACATGGACGCAGCTATAGCACATGTTGCAAGTGAGGTCTCGAGTCTGAATGAATGTTGAACGAGTATGAATGTTGCAGCGATAAAATACAATATACCCGAGCCACCGCTGAGGAGATATAAAAAAAGAGTTCGCCCTTGAGAAGGAGAAGGAATTGATGTGGTTACTAAGAAAATACATACCTAATCAATAAACATTTTATCAGAAAAAAAAACATTAATTACTGCTACTACTAATTTTTATTATTATTCATTTATCAATAATGAGTTGGAACCCGTCGATATTCGCCGTTAAAAAAAGTTTTAAAAATGTTATGTAAAAAAATAGTTTAAAATTGTCTTCTTCAACCATTGCTCGTTTCAAACTTATACCTTCTGGAACGCACCATTGTTTTATTCTAATAAATTTTTATGTAAAAATGGAGAAATTATTCTATAATGATAATATTTAATCTGCAGATGCGGCAGAGTTTTAATGTTTTGAAATGACAATTTTTTTGCATGGTTTCTTCATAATCTTTCCATAAGCGGGACGTGTGTCCCTTTCCTTTTTATAAAGTGACATACCAAATATGTAATTTTTAATTAAAATGCAATTCTTAGCACATTCTTATGGAACACATATTTCAATCAATTCATTTAATATTAATTTTATATTCAACAAAAACTGAAAATCTGTCTTTTTGTTTAAAGATTTCAGTTTAGTGTCAAAGTATTTTATGGGTAATCTGAAGTTATAATTAATCTTTTTTTTACGTTTTGTTTTCTTTTAAAGTTTTATTAGAATTTTGATGTTTTATTGGAGTTCCTTAATAAAGTTTTTGTGAAGCTCTTAAATCCCAAATTTTGTTTGTCCTTTTACCCCATCCCATTCGTCATCTTACCCTATGTCTGGAAATTTAAAACATCCTAAATGTGATATGCCTTAGACAAAAGTTGTTTTTACATGTAGTCGTATATGTTTTACAGTGAGGTATATATATATATATATATATATATAATCTTCAACTATAAACATACATGATTTAAAATTAACTAAATTCGCTCTATAAAACGAGAGTAGAGATTTTATAAATACCTTTATCAATGAATAGCAAAATTATCACAAATATTGAAAAAACCATACCTCTGATTCAAAACTTAATTATCAAGAAGGTTCTGGAAGATTCATCACTTACCTAAAAAGAAAGAATATAAGTTAAACTACATAGAAAAGAGGAATGATTATTTAGTAACTTAGTAAATAACATGTACAACAACTCGTACTATGGCATTTTGCATTGAAATTTGGAAGAATTAGTAATCTTTGGACATAAAGAAACAGCCTCAAATTTTTGACTTACACTGGATAAGATCCCAAAAATTGAAAGATTTTTCTAAAAGTACTCAATCTTACCAATAATTTCAAATGTAGTGTCCTTTGGACTCTTTTTCGTCGAATTAGACTTCAATAAAGTTGAAAGTTGGAGAGCAGCACATCCAACTGTTTTCAGTTTCAAATTTAGAGCGACAGAAATTTCAAGTTTAAGTGTCCATAGAAATGTTTGTGTAACTTATTAGAAGATTTAATCAATTTACGGTATAATTCTGAAGATGCTTGCATGCTATTCATAAATCAATAGACTTTCCTTCAAAAGGCACGGAGAAGCACACCACTCTAGATAATTTCCAAAATTTCTGATGATGTGTCATACCGAATAGAACGTTGATTTGTTTTCTATTTATGACATATATTGCAGGTTAGACATGACATTGAATAGTATCATCATGATTAAATTTGTTTATTCGGTTTATATCGCATGTTTTTGAAAAGTTAGTGTGAACCGCTGTCCTTTAGATAATATTTTAATTATTTAACTATTCAGAGTATGTAGTATAGCAATTTTCTTCAGATTTCATAAAATTAGAAAAGTCAAGCTTACAGTTTCGGGAGCAATTCAATCCCTTTTTTTTTTATCGCGTGGTGCAAATCGTATAGACACCAATAAAAAGTAGAACGTAGAAGTATATTATTATTTACGTAAATGATTTAGCGTTCCTTGCCAATTGCGAAATTAGATATTAACATATGGGGGAAATTTAAACAAAAGATTACTCCTTACCAAATGCACTTATCAAAACTTGGCTTTCACCACAAAAATTTTTTTTCCGATGCGTGTTAGTACCTATTTAAAAACTATTCTCCAATGGATTAAATATTTTTAAAATGATAATAAATTTTGAAATGCTTACACAGGAATTTGTTTAAAAATTTATTGTCTTAAAAAAAATTAAGGCGATAATTTTTTGTTCAATTTAATTGTTTAATTAGGCGATAATTTGTTTATTCAAAGTTCAATTTCGTTCATTGAAAAACAGATGTCTTCAAAGAAATAACTGCGATTTAAGTTTACTAATTGTTTTTACAGTGCTATACATTGCCAATAACTACTATAAGGTTATATTATTGCTGTTATAAGAATTTGTAATTGCAGATAAAATTTTCGTATGCTACTTAACAGGCAGATTTTCGCAAGTTATGACGTCCTCGTCTAGTTCAGTGTTGACAGTGGGCTACTTTTTTAAAATTTAGATTTCGTCATTGGCACCAATTTTTTTGAAATGGTAAAATTCCCCTTGTTTTCTCCTTAATTAATATGTCATTAAAAAAGTCGAATTTTACTATTTCAAAAAAATGGCACCAATTAAAAAAGCTGAATTTAAAAAAAGTATCCCACTGGCAACACTGTCTAGTTTTGTTCATCCTGTCAATAATTTTTTCCGAATTACGAGCAAAAATCTTTGTAATCATACGTTATCGGTCCTTTTGTCAGTTTTTCAGTCACTTTGTAACTTGCGGAACGTCTGCGTAAGATTTCATGCGAATGAATTTCCTGCTACTGTTTTATTTTGGCTGCTCGCATTATGCAAATTTTTAAACTTCGGCCCACCCCCTAGTCATTATTAAAACTCAATAGCCGCTATGCGAGGTAGCAAATTATTTAGCAGTGTGAAGAGATTATTGGAGAATATTGAATCGATCTCTGCAGTTATTTATTTATTTCCTAACAGTTTTTCAAAATGCACATTTAATAGCTAAAAGTAATTTCTAAAACTAAGGGTAAATTGAAAACGAAATTTAAATATAATAGGTAAAAATACATACTATACATTAATTTAAATAATTTAAAACTTTCTAAATATATTAAAGAAAAAAATTAACAAAATTAAATAATAAATATTTTTAATTTTAGAAACATTCGAAAATAATACAAAAACAATTAAGTATAAAAACGTCAATTTCTATTGTGTACATTTTCTTTAAAATTCAACATTAATAAGAAATACGCGTGGAGGGTAATAACTAATTTACAATGTCATTAACAAAGAAAAATTCCCATATTCCCAAGTATTTCGGATTGTGTAAATAGTGACTTTTCTTTGCCTCTTTTAAAATGGAATATATATATTATATATATATTTATTTATTTATTTATGTACGACATTATTTCTTATTTCCTGTTTTTCTACAAAGAGCTCCTTAACATAAAAGAAAGCTACTAAATTCCTCTATTTATACTCTATTCACTAATATTCCAAACTTGCATCAAAATCTCTAGAGAAACCCATTGTTATTTATTTTCATCCCTTTTTTTACATTCGCCTTTCATTCATCGTTTTATATTTGTCTCTCTTTGCCCGCAGGTCCTAAGCTATTAGTACTTTGAGTCTCCTATTTCAAGATTTATTTGTCTACCAGTTATATTAATTGAACTTAACATAATCTATAATATATTCGTTATAGAAAGCAAATATTTGCTTTCGCAGGTTTCAAAAATGACAGAAGTGTTTATACATTTAGCGTGTTTTATGAAGTCTTCATTTTTTTTTGCCTCGTGGGAATATTATCTTCAGAGCTTTTATGTTTGAAATTTTTTATTCTAAAAACCATTAGATTAAAATGCAATAAAGCAGGCTTACGTTGTATATTATTGGCATTCTCTTCACATATTCATAGTTTTAAATAGATGTAATCTTTTAGCTTTAACGAATTTTTTTTTCCAAATTTTTCTCAACTTTTCTGCGTTGTTTTCAATTTTGCGTGTTTTTCCGAGTTTTTCCCCAGCTAATTAACATTCTGTGTTTGCTATAAAATTAACATGTGCTGCGCTGGATCGTATCTTTATTCTAATACTACTTTTAAAAAAAATTGTTTGCGCAGACCGATCGAGGCTTCAATTTACGCAACCTTTTTACGAAACCTTAAGTTGTAAACACAAAGATTTCGTTGCACCTGAGCCCCATCTTTCGATGATGTTAAATTTGGTATAAAAACGCCAAAACTGAAGAATATAAATTAAACAAATAATTTTGAAGAAAAAATAACATATTAATTTAAAGAAAATTTAATCTGTATTAAAATAAACATCGCAAATATTGTAATAAAATCGTAGTAAGGACAGTTTTAGTACATCACAAATTCACAATTTAAGATAAAGAGCTTAAATTCAGTAATATTAAACATCGTAAAGAAATCTTTCGTTAAGTCACATAGTTTACAATAAACATATTTATCCTTCTTAATATATCGCAAAAAATTTATTTTATCAAAAGAGGATTTTAAAAATACTTAAATTTTACACAAATTCTAATACATTTTGCTTCTTAATATTTTATATTTTAATAAAAAAAAATCTATGTCATGCTACATGAGTGGTGTAAAAAGAAGGAAAAATATTTTAAAATTAAAACTTAAAATTAATAGCCAAAATTTTCAGTTTTACCATTCAATGCATAGGTGGCGCGCAAAGTACAGTTTACGTTTTTAGACGAGTGAGACAGAATGATACACACAAATTGAATAAAAATTCATACCGGGTGTCCTATTGACTGATTTTAAAATTCAATAACTTGCAAACGGGGACAGATATTTAAAAAATTCTTGCAGGAGGGTTATATATGATGTCAAAAGATTTTTTACTGTGATTCTCGAATTTAGTTCGAATTACAAACAATAGATGGCGCTACGAGCAATATGCGCTAAATCCAGGTCCGATTTTTGGTACTTCCCGACCCACTGAATAGATTTTAATCTCCTTTTTTGGCATGAGAGAAGAGAAATGCCAAAAATTCCAGCTTGAATTTAGCACCTATTGCTTGCAGTGCAATCTATTGTTTGTAATTCGAACTAAATTCGAGAATCACGGTAAAAAAAAAAACTTTGACATCATACATAAAACTCCTGCAAGAATTTTTTAAATATCTGGTGCTGTTTGCGAGTTATTGAATTTTAAACTCAGTCAGTCCTTTTTAGGACACCCAGTATGTTTACCTATTAATACAGAGTGTTTCGAATAGAATGACACGAATACAAATGACCATAATTTTACTATAAAAAATGATCGAAAAGGACGCTTTAAGCTTGATAAAGAAAGAATCTTAAAGTATTGTTTGCGAGCTTAATTATTCTAAGTCACACATACAACAACAATTTCAAGCCAGTTATTATGAATGCATTGTGCATGGTTCATTGAGACAACATTTTAAACAGATACATCATCTTTGCCTACAACAGTGAACGAACTGAAGGTGCGAATAGAGAATCTAAGGAATATTTCGATGGGGAGTATAGAGGTGCTAAGTTCCAAGCACCAGAATTCCTAAGCAACATAGAGGTGATAAATTCCAATACACTGACGCCATTGTCTATGCAAACACATTTCACAATACCTGATGCGAAATGGAACTGGATGGTGGATTTCCTTGACATTTTGCGTGACACTGAAAAAAGCCAGTGTTGCCAGTACGCTACTTTAAAAAAAAAAAGTAAGATTACGCGATTGTCACCACGTTTTTGAAGTACTAATTTTCGACTTTTTTAATGACAGATTAAATACAGGGCCTCCATTTTTATTACGAAATTTCGACTTCAGCCCGGAACTTTTTGAAGAAGAATTTTTACTTTTAGTAATCAAGAATAGTTTGAAATTAAATAAATCTGAAAATACTTTTTGCATTTTCTGGTGTGAATCCGAATTGTTTTAATAAGTGTGGAGGCCAAACTGGCAACCCTGATTAAATCAAGTGTAAATAATGCGAAATATACTATTTAAAAATAAGTGGTGGAAATAAAGTAATCTGAATTAAAAATAAGTAGCGGACTATAAACACAGAAAGGAGCCACATAGGACAGTTATGAAGTAGGCAAACGAAACTATAAGCTTTCTTCTTTTTTGTACTCAAAGATATTCTTATAATCATTGTTTACAATGAAGTTCTTGTCATTTGTAATCGTATTTGATGCATCCTGTACTTTAACTTCATAATTTTAAATACTCATTAATAAAACTAAAAAAAGAAATCATTAAAGCTTGACTCACACTTCAAGCTTGTACGTACAATAACAAATTGTACAATATTTATTATAAGATTGGCCTTATGTAGAGTATATTGTATCATTTACTACAAGAGATTGCTTCAGAAGTGCATCAACGCTCACGCCGTGAAAATCATGCGCATGGTGAAATAGGAGAATTTTTTGGCTTGATTTATATATGCTACAAAATTCAGTGAAAGATTATAATAGTCCAGAATACTTTGCAGAAACACAGGAATTTTATGGTCTAGAAATATGCGTAAAATTTGTAAGAACAACTATGAGAACTTTGAATAAAAGTTAGGCTATTGAGAGGAACATTGTGATGCATTGGTTGTTCCACATTTCCAAAATTTTTTCTGAAAATATTAAATATATTTCACGAAAAGATAATACATTCTGAATGTTTTTCTTGGTAAAAGTTATTGTTAAAAAAAATCATTTAAAATTTAGGCTAAAAGGTTTCTAGATGTAATATATACGTAGATATCAGACACGTCTGCATATCTACACACGTCTGCATAGAATGTTATAGCTACTTAAGACGCTACATGCTTGTGATGTTACATTAATGTGATTCAACTAGATGTAGTTATTATGACTTCCATAACTATAAATACTAAACAATATTACTTTGGAATTCCCCGTATGACCTTAAAAAAGGTGCCTTCCAAGATTTTCTTAGAAAAAACTACTAAAGGAAGTTTCTATTTCTTAAGTTTAACAAAAGTAGAAAAACTATTACGCACATTTTATATCGACCATAGTACGTAAATTTTCTACTAATTTTACAAATTGTGCACAGCTGTCAAAATGCGATGATAATAAGTGTAGATAGTCTACTGTTCCATATTTGTGTTTAATTCAACAAAAAGTATACATGAAAAAATTATTAGCACTGTTATGTAATTATGTAATTTATCCGCACTGTTATGTAATTACAATCATTGAACGTGATATTTTCTATGCACATTCACATAAATTCACTTTCCGCGGAATAGAATACCTCAAAACTAATTGCCAAGATAACTATTATTATTTTACTGAAATATCCCCAAACTTATATTTTTATCGATAAAAGGTTAAATTACTTTGTAATTGCAAATTTTGGTAGTCTTTAGCCTTGCTTGCAAATAAGAGTTATGGGCTTGTAAACAAAGTGTACATAAATCATTTTTATAACTCAATACACATTAATGTATTATTTTCTGACAATTTATTTTATTTCTGAAAGTAAATTTGTTCTAAAGTAAATTGAATTTTTTAGCGGCAAATTATACTTTGATCTGGAAAACCCCCTATCAAATTAGGTTTTTGTACTTTTACGTTTTCATGCACATTATGCCTAGAAGCCTATAAGCCAGCATGCTTTTTAAAATTTACCAAAAAGTATGGTAAGTGATCAATCGTTATCTCTAATGAAGAGGAAAACGTGCCGCAAGAATGAAACCCAAGGTAGATAGTATCAAGCAGGACGGTCGTTCTGCCAAGCCAAGCTGAAAAAAATGCTAACCCCGCCAAACAAACAAACGCCAAGAATAACGGCAAGACACCGTAACTGCTTATTATACTGATGACAACTTCTCCATGTTAAATGGACGAAATATGACAGCGTAAAATTTCCCATATCAAAAGAAGCAATCATCGCAGAAAAATAAAACCACCACCAGAAGGACCTAATAAAGAAGATCTTCAATTTGAGATCAAATGCATCCTCATAAATTAATTATAAACAGAGATATAGATTTTTTAAAATAACGTCGAGATACTGAAAATGACAGATTTATTTTCTTCGTCACAACTTATGTTTCAATTGAGGTAGAGACTTAAATAATGGACAGAAAAAAGTAAGGATTCAATTTTTGGATAGATATTTACTCAATCTACGTGCTTTTATAAAATTCATCTTTAAAAACAAATTTTCTATTCATAATTAGCGAAAAACTGTTAATTCTAAAGTTTACAAATTACGCCAAATAGCGATAAACCCGCCAAAATATTTTAGAAATCTTATACTTTTCTTTTATATTATCCTTTTGCATTGATTTCATCGAAGATAAATATGGCTGAGATTCAGATAGAATTTTCGCTGTTAGCGAAATGAGTTTGACCAATCAGAAGCCTGCATGTTTGAGAATATTTGCTGTTTCTGGATCCCGGCCTATGTCATGAAAGTTTTGAGTCATTTTTTTAGTGCCGTGGATGAAGTGCAATGTTTGTAGAAATGTAGGCTAGGATCCAGATAGATTTTTCGCTGTTAGCGAAACGAGAATCACCAATCAATAGCCTGCATTTCTGCAAACAGCGAAAAGTTCACAAAAATGCAGGCTTCTGATTGATGAATCTCGTTTCTCTAACAGCCAAAAATCTATCTAGATTGCGCCCAATGGAGGATATTCCAAATATGGGTTCGAGGCTGAAAAAAGTCACGTGATACCGGTAATTTATCCAAAGAACTTCTAACTGATAAGAAGGGAAGATACTACTACTTTGCCTCATGAACCGTTTCATTGGCTAGCGGGGATTTACATTACACGTCTACGGAGCCTTCCCTTCTTTACGATAGAAGTTTTTACCTTGACTACGTGATCAAAATGTAGATGGAATATCCTCCATTATGTTGAACACAATTTTGCATTTCCACATCCAGGAAGGGTATTGATTGTCATAACGACAATACATATTCGAAACTATTTAAGGCACTGATTCTGAACTCCTTTGCTATACATTTCGATATTAAAGAAGTTGTTGTTTCCATAGTAACAGTACTTTTCTGTATTGCTTTCTCTAAAACACAAATATAGAAATTTAACAAAGAGCGCTCAGAATCAACACCATAACAGAGAGCCTTTATACATAAGAGTGGTGATATATGCACAGGAAGCATGCTCATTTCAAGTTTTTGCCGAAAGTATGGCTACAGCGTCTAGAATACCTTGTGTGGAAATATGCTATCCAAACAACACTAAAAATTTGTATCCCTTAAATGTGCGACGATACTGCTAAAATCCCAAGTATCGATCACAGCGACTTCTGCGGGATTTAGTATTACATTGTATAGACTAGCAATATCTTACAGTTTGAGAAAACATCCTGCAGATGTCGCTGTGATATGTATATTTCAGCAGCATCGTTGCACAGTTAAGGGATACAATATTTTAGCACTCTTTTAAGTATTACAGGGATAGCCAATATCCACACTATATATTCTAGGTGCTATAGTACGGCAATCAACTTTCTTGAATAGAGGCTATTCTATCTACGTTATGATCACGTGGTCAAGGCAAAAACGTCTAACGTAAAGAAGGGAAGGCTCCGTCGACGTAATGTAAATCCCCGCTAGCCAATGAAACAGTTCACGGGAGAAAGCAGTAGTAGTTTCCTGTTTCCCTTCTCATCAGTTAGAAGTTCTTTAGGTAAATTGCCGGTACCACGTGACTTTTTCAGCCTTGAACCCATATTTGGAATATCCTCCATTAGACGATACGCGCATGGACGAGCTTTATTAGACTAGGGAAATAATTCAATATGCATTAGTCTGACGATAATGACACGCTCGCAAAGACCTTTAACGATTTGTTTTTATCAATTCTACCAATAAACCTTTATTGGCCATATGTCGCTACTTCGTTATAGCGACACACTTGTTCCTAATTGGATCCCGGCTTTAATGTATCAAAATACGGAGTTTGCTTTCTGTACTATTCTTGAGCTCAGTTATAACGTTTAGAAATATAGGCCGAGATCCAGGTATATTTTTGCAAACAGTGAAAAGTTAGCAATACTTCTAGCTTCTGATTGGTCAATCTCGTTGCGATAACAAAGAAAAATCTACCTAGATCATGGTCATGGTGTGGAAACCGGCTATTCCAGTAATACTTTAAAAATTGCTAAAAATTGAATCCCATAAATATTGAAAAATTCTGAATGACAAATGTCGATAGCAGCAACATTTTCTAGATCTTCTCTGAGCGAAACGTTTTCTCATTTGATGTCTTTTGAAATAGTTACGTTGGAATTACCATATGTCGCTGTGATCGACATTCATCGTTCAGCCTCGTTCAACATTTATGGGATATAATTTTTTAGCTCCTTTTTAATAAGCCGATTTTTAAACTGTATCTTCTAGATACTATAGCTCCGTTATAGGCCTAGATTATATGTTGTAGAAATCGACTATCCCAGCAATACTTAAAAAAGCGCGGAAATAGTGAATCCTTTAAATGTACAACGATGTTGAATTCCAAACAGTCATTTGCAGCAACATCTGCAGGATATTTTTTAAAGAAGAAAGATACACGTGTAATGCACCGCTATAGCGTCTAGAATACATAATGTGGAAATTTGCTATCCAAGCAGCGCTAAAAAGTTGTATCCCTTAAATGTACACTGACGCTGAAATCTAGGGAGCTGATCGCAGCGACATCTGTGATATACTTTCAAAGTAAACATCGTATTATTACAGCGGGCTTGACGCCAAGCACACAGGTCAGATGTATGTTAATAAAATGTAAAAAAAAATGCTAGAGCGTCTAGACCAAATTATAGCGCCTAGAATATATAGTGTGGAAATTGGCTATCCCTGTAATATTTAAAAAAGTGCTAAAATATTGTATCCTTAAATGTGCAACGATGCCTAATCCGTATTTACACATTTCTACACTAGGTATTCTAGACGCTGTTACCAAATCGTCATAAAGATTTAGGAAATATCCTGCAGATATCGCTGTGATCGACTCATTGGATTTCAGCATCATTTGAAATTTAAGAGATCCAATATTTTAGCACTTTTTAAAGTATTACTGGGATAGCCGATTTCCACACTATATATTCTAGGCGCAACAGCACCGCGGTAGCTTGTTTTTTTCGTTTACCTCGGAGTAGATATAGATGAAGTCATTTGTAGCTGTTCCTAAACTGTTTCCAACAACATATAACGCCAGTTCATAACGTCACACGGAGTTGATTATCTGTACACGGCAATGGACACAAAAAAAATCGGCGCGCAGCTTTGTACTAATCATCGTGTAAAGATGCTGCAACTCTGAGGCTAACGAAAAAGACAGGCTACAGCGGTGGGTCCGATTCTTCTTTTTTTACAGACCGCTGGAGTCACGTGATGCTCGAATGCACCAAAGAAGGTGCGTGGAAAGAGCATCACGTGACTCCAGCGATTTGTAAAAAAAGAAGAATCGGACCCACCGCGGTAGCCTGTCTTTTTCGTTAGCCTCGATCCAACTCCGTATGACTTTTAAACATCATGAACTGGCCTATTATATCATTGGTCGCGCTAACACCCTCCCTCCTGCGTCCACCGTATATAGCGGCATCTTGTACTGGAGACTGCTAAATGGGCTGCTATCGGTCAAAATCAAGAGAGAAAAGGGCAGAAGAGAGGGAAAGAACTCGTTTTTTTTTGGTAACTAGTTTTTCCCACGGGAAGATTGACATGTCTGTTCCTTTCCTTTCATAACTTCATGGTGGTGAAATAAGCCAAAGCCTCCTAAATATTTGAGAAAGTCTTGACTCGCGTCACGAAAACATAACACAAAGCAGGCAAAGCAAAGAAACAAAATCATTCATCGGCTTGTTCATATTCACGAGCCAATGAATGATTTTTCTTCCTTGTTTTGCCTGCTTTGTGTGACGTTTTCCTGACACATGTCAAGGCTTTCTCCAATATTTAAAGGGCGTTGAATAGGCCGGGATCAAGATAAATTTTTCGCTGTTAGCGGGATGAGATTGATCAATCAGACGTCTGCATTTTTCCGAACTTTTTGATGTTTGCAGTAAACACCGAAAAGCCTGCAAGGATGGAGGCTACTGATTGGTCAATGTAATTTTACTAACAGAGAAAAATTTATCTGGATCCCGGACATTAACTTTGGTTGGTTAAAACAATTTTGAATAAAATCAAATCAGGAAGCCAATGTTTGTTAACTTTTCTGGTTAGTTTGATTGAAATCTTCCTCGTCTATTACTGAAAACTAAATTACCGTACTTTGGACAAAAAATTGAAAATGAGTACACGAATTGTATATATGTCACCACTCTAACACAGTGTTGCCAGATGGGCTACTTTTTTTTAATTCAGATACTTGATTGGCACCACTTTTTTGAAATTGTAAAATGCGCCTTATTTAATGACATATTAATTAAGGCGAAAACAAAAGGAATTTTACCGTTTATAATAAGTTCTGGCAATCAAGAAATCTGAATTTACAAAAAGTAGCCCACTGGCAACACTGCTCTAACATATAAATGTTCTCTGTTATGACCCTGATTCTAAGTGCAGTTGGTTAAATTTGAGTATCTTGGCATATTAGAGAAAGCAATAGTGGCCCAACGTGGCTGAGTGGATAAGACACCATGCCGCTAATCGCTTGAGAGCGTAGGTGGAAGCAGATTCGAATCCCGCCGTGATCCGCATGTGATATGATGTATGTGTTCAATAAATCAAACAAACAAATAAGCAAGCAATAGCGAAAGGTACAGTTGGCATGGAAACAACGACTTCTTTAATTCGTATAGAAAATTAATGAATAGTAGTAAATGACTCAAGTTTAAAATGTAGGCAAATGGTCTGGAAATATCAATGGCTCCCATCTAGTATTTCACAAAATTAATTTAATAGATTCACATGATGTATAACTTGATGTAACTCTTAGCTAATGAAAATTCTGCAACAAGACTTATGTAGGTAGATCTTTTGAATGAATAATTCAGAATTCTGAGAACAAAACGAAGTTCTTAAGGGCTCTTCCTCACCCCCCCCCCCTCAAAAAAGGAAATACGATAGAAAGATATAAGAATTTGGGTAGCTTCAATATGTCTGTGATCTTTTGTCTGAGTTCAGAAAAAGAGTCTGGGCATAAAAAAAAAACAAATTTGACGAACGATAAGACTATAGATTTCAGGCAAATTTTAACCGAAAAATATTTAATTCTAATGTATATGCGGCTTTAATAATAGACTATTAAAGATAATCAATTTAGGGGAAATTTTATTGTAAATTAATATCCTCACATTCATGCAAATAGGTATGGATAAACAGACTTGAGTAAAATTACATATTTATTCTTTCTTCTCTATAACACGATCTAAATGAAGATGAAGTTATATGTACAGTTTATATCTTTAAATTTTTAGATTTTTTTTATCAAAAATGTTCCTTTATTATGTCTAGAATTGCTAGATTTACAGATCTTCGATTCTTTAGATGCCTGCGGGGTTTCATTCTTGGATTAACCGTAGGTATTTGTAAATGTAAATTTATTTTGCAAAACCGTCAGCATAAAAAGTTAGAAAAAACAATTAACTGACAGACTACCTGTAAATATATATTTTATTTCGACTCTGTTTTTTACTAAATTTTCATCTTTCGTAGAAAATTTTAAGGAGATATAAATTGAGAAAGACTGATACTTTGAAAGAAGAAATTGACTTTCCTTACTTTTAAATTATTAATCACTATAAAAACTGAATTATAGGTAAACAAAATGTATAAAATTGTGTTTGCTCCCTTCTTATAAAGTCTATACAAGGACTAATTTGAATTTGAGCTAGTACAATTATTTCAATTATATATCATTTGTTTTAAAAAAAAGAACTGATATCTACTAAAAAACAACTTTTGAAAAGTAAAAAAAAGCCAAGCAAAAAAAAAAAAAAAAAAAAAAAAAAGGTGAAAGTTGTGGCTAAAAAATAGTGTGATATCAAATTTCCAAGCTTATATTACGGTACTTATTTAACATTTTTTGATAAAAATTTACCATATGTAAGTCGAGTACCTAAGTATGCGTTGATAGAAAGCCTTTTCTCCTTTACTAAATACATCATAACGTGTTTCTGAAAATTAATTTTTTTTTAATTATGCATGATGGGCTTGGCGGCCATCTTTCCATATTTTACACAAATTTCTAAGCACTCAAGCTCGTAACATATTTGCATTATTAAGAATTTCGAACTTCTAGTTTTAGCTACAGACAGATAAATTAAGAAAGTTTTTTATTTTGAAAAAACAAATTGATTTTTACTGCTTTAACTAATTAATTACCCCCCCCCCCCTTCCGAAAAAAGAGAATCATAAGATGAAACCTGAAGTTACTTCAGCTTTATTTTTAGACACAAATGTTTAGGCACTCATTTCCATAAATTAAAAGAATAAAATGTTTGCTTTAGTAACAATTTCGAACTTCCAATCTTAACAATGAACTTGTGTGCTTAGAAATTTGTGTAAAATATGGAAAGATGGCCGCCAAGCCCATCATGCATAATTTAAAAAAAATTAATTTTCAGAAACACGTTATGATGTATTTAGTAAAAGAGAAAAGTCTTTCTATCAACGCATACTTAGGTACTCGACTTACATATGGTAAATTTTTATCAAAAAATGTTAAATAAGTACCGTAATATAAGCTTGGAAATTTGATATAACACTATTTTTTAGCCACAACTTTCACCCTTTTTTTTTTTTTTTGCTTGGCTTTTTTTTACTTTTGAAAAGTTGTTTTTTAGTAGATAGTAATATACAGGGTCTATAAGAAAGAATGGTCCGATTGCAAATGAATATAACTTAGTTGGAAACAAGGGTTAACCCTTAAATGCATGATTTTTTATTTTGTTTCGAAAAAATTATACAGGGTGATTCATAAAAGATGGGCAGAACTTTAAGGGGTTATAGTACACTTAAAGACAAATAATATTAAATAGGAGACTAAGGGTCCCAGACGTATTCCCAAGGAGATAGGGGGCATTAAAGTTTAGGGTCCGAAATTTCAAATGATTATAAAACATGGAAAAATTGGTCGATTCGTTTGCGGTTTTTGCAAAAAATTTTCTTTATGCCAGTATTTTCTTGAAATAAAATTTTAAAGTTCAATTTCAAAAAATGCCGATAGGGGGCGCTTTAGACTTTGGAGTAACAAACAACTATTTTTTAACGTTATTTTTTTGTATTTCTTTAAATGATTTCGAAAGCTTAGACTTAAACTTAAATTTTGATCTAAAAATCTGAGTCCTAACGAGTAGTTAAGTAGCATAAACTGAAATTTGAAATTTGAAACCCTTCTCCCCCCAGAACAAAAATCAGTTATTCCCGATCTTTGTGTCGTAGATTAGGCTCTAACTACTGCCGCGTTTTGCTAAAATTATTCTTTATGTCAGTATTTTCTTGAAAATAAATTTTAAAGAAAATTTTCAAAAAATTCCGATAGAGGGCGCTTTAGACTTTGGAGTAACGAACAACTATTTTATACCGTTATTTTTTGTGTCTCATTAAATGCTTTCTAAAGCTTAGACTTAAACTTAAATTTTCAGCTCAAAATCTGAATCGCTGAGCGTGGTTCAGTAGCGAGGGGAGGGGGTTCAAATTTCAACTTCTGAACATAGTTCAGTTTGCACTACTTAACCATGCCCAACGATTCTGTGCTGTGATACGAAGCTAAAATACAACTTTCGTCAAGGACTGCATAGTCGGAATTCACTCATAAAGGCACTGGCACAGTTGGAAACGTCGCTCATGCAAACGTTAAAGCTCCATTCCTGACGCTAGTCACCGGGTGAAGAAGGAAACAGAAAGTATGCAAATGTCAAATGGGGAAGAAGAAGAACACGTATGCAAAATTTCGACACGATTCAGGCATAAAAACCACTGAACGGTGAGTCAAGTGTAAATCGCTGTAGTAATGAATCGGAAGATGGTGCCCTTCACGAATAAGGAAAAGGCTGAGATGCATTTAATTTACGGAGCGGCAGATGGAAATGGTGCAGAGGCACAACGAATGTACGGAGAGCGATTTCCCAACAGGCGGTTGCCTAACCGCAAAACTTTCGAGCGCTTGCACAGACAGTTGTGTGAGACGGGATCATTTCTCGCTTCCCGGTCGAATGCAGGTCGTGCAAAAAAGGACGAATCAGTAGTTGTTGCAGAAGCCATTCTGGATGTAGTAGCGGCGCAGCCAAGTACAAGTACACGAACAGTGGCTAGGCAGGTGGATACCTCACAGTCCATGACTTGGAGGGTACTGAAGGATGAACATTTGCTCCCGTTTCATGTGCAACGAGTCCAGAAACTGTCTCCAGGGGATTATCCAAATCGTATTGAATTCGCCCGCTGGTTTCTGCAGCAGAACGCGCTAAATCCACATTTTGGACGAACTGTGCTTTTCACCGATGAATGTACCTTCACACGTGAAGGTACATTTAACACACACAATGCACATGTATGGGCGGATGTCAATCCACATGCTACGTATCCACATGCTCATCAGAGACGCTTTTCCATCAATGTTTGGGCAGGAATCCTCGGAGACCACCTAATCGGACCGTACCTTCTTCCTGAACGCCTCAACGGTAAAACATACCTCACATTTCTGCAACATGTGCTGCCAGACCTGTTAAACGTTGTTCCTCCACGCATCCGGCGGGTCATGTGGTTCCAGCACGATGGAGCGCCAGCCCATTACGTACGAGACGTCCGCAACTATCTGGACATCACATTTCCGAACAGATGGATTGGTCGAGGTGGTCCTGTTGCTTGGCCTGCTCGCTCGCCAGATCTTTCACCCCTCGATTTCTTTTTTTGGGGACGATTGAAGGCTCTTATGTATGAGACACCCATTGAATCCCCCGAGGAACTGGTCGCCAGACTTTCCGCCGCTGTAGGGGAAGTGCTCGAAAAGCCTGATGTTTTCGCGAATGTTCGCCGTTCCATTCTTCGCCGTTGTTCTGCGTGCATAACCTCTGGTGGTCACAATTTTGAACATTTATTGTAATTACATGTTAATAAATATGCTTTGGTAACATAATCCTAATTTGTGTCTTTTTACCTCGTATCACAGCACACAATGTGTGGACATGGTAAACTGAACTGTGCTCAGGAGTAGAAATTTCAAACCCCTCTCCCCAGAAACTTAACCACGTCTAACGATTCAGATTTTGGGCTGAAAATTTAAGTCTAAGCTTTAGAAAGCATTTAATGAGACACAAAAAATAACGGTATAAAATAGTTGTTCGTTACTCCAAAGTCTAAAGCGCCCTCTATCGGAATTTTTTGAAAATTTTCTTTAAAATTTATTTTCAAGAAAATACTGACATAAAGAATAATTTTAGCAAAACGCGGCAGTAGTTAGAGCCTAATCTACGACACAAAGATCGGGAATTAACTGATTTTTGTTCTGGGGGGAGAAGGGTTTCAAATTTCAAATTTCAGTTTACGCTACTTAACTACTCGTTAGGACTCAGATTTTTAGATCAAAATTTAAGTTTAAGTCTAAGCTTTCGAAATCATTTAAAGAAATACAAAAAATAACGTTAAAAAATAGTTGTTTGTTACTCCAAAGTCTAAAGCGCCCCCTATCGGCATTTTTTGAAATTGAACTTTAAAATTTTATTTCAAGAAAATACTGGCATAAAGAAAATTTTTTGCAAAAACCGCAAACGAATCGACCAATTTTTCCATGTTTTATAATCATTTGAAATTTCGGACCCTAAACTTTAATGCCCCCTATCTCCTTGGGAATACGTCTGGGACCCTTAGTCTCCTATTTAATATTATTTGTCTTTAAGTGTACTATAACCCCTTAAAGTTCTGCCCATCTTTTATGAATCACCCTGTATATGATTCTCTGAAAGGTTTATAATGCAGGAAAAATAATGAAAAATATCAGAGATACATTTTTCGTATAATACGTCAACCTTTTCTTATGTTGCGCACCTGAATTACAAGTAAAAACTAAAATATTTCAAATTAGTAAATATTTTAATAAGTATGAATCTAAATACTTTATTTTATATAATGTTTTATTTTGTAAGACTTAACCCTTAAATTCATACATTATTTTTTAGAAATATGTTTTTTACTCTTATATTAAAGATTAGACACTAGAAATTTAAGATAGATTTTTAACTTTATATTTCTGTAATTTTTGCAGCATTAATATTTCTATATAAATATACTTGTTGCTAAGAATTAAACAAAAATTGATGTAGATATGCATTACTATGCATTTAAGAGAAGAGTTAAAAGACACGCTAACAATATACAGAAGGAAGTTCAAACTCTTATTTTCGTATTTCATAGCTGTTATAAGTGTTTCCTTTTAGTCACACACAAAACATTCAAGTAACAGTCCATTCCACATCAGATAGTGCGAATGTGTCGTGCATTTCACTTTGTTACTGCACTGTTAAAAATTTCTGTCCAGTCATTCGACCGTTTTTTGAAAAAACGGTTTCATAACCGTAATTAAACTATATTTTGACCATAAAATAGCCAATAATATGGTCAGAATAGGGTTAAATTACGGTTGTGTAACCGTTTTCGGAAAAATACTGTCAAATGACTGGAGAGAATGCTGCAAATTTTTTAACAGTGTGCTTTTTATAGGGCTAGGCCTTTTTCGCTTACAAAAGGGAACGAACTCAAGGTCAGGGCCCGACTTAGGCTATGGGGGGCCCCGGGGCAAGAATCATTCTGGGGGGTCCCCCCTTCTATCTATAGATTTTTTTTGTGAATAATGTGGAAGTGGATAGTACTAAACTTCATACATATTGCATTATATGCATAAATTTTGTACCTGGCACTGCTCACATCTATATACAGAGTGTCACAAAAAAAAAAAAAAAATTATCACAACTTTAAGAAAAAATGCTAGTAGGATAATAGTAGAAAAAAAAATGATAGACTGGTTGATATGAGTATTTCTTTGCAAACTTTTACTTTGCTTATCTACGTACGTTATAAGATGTCTAAAATAAAATGTCCCAAATTGGTCATAAATAATGGTTTTAACTTGCCACATTATGAGGTAAACGTTAATAAAGAATTTCTTTTAAAAACAGTAGAATACTAAGTTGTCATAATAAAATATTAATCATTAGTCTTCTAATGATATAGCTTGTTTTTTGCATAGGTGGAGAAGGTACTGGAAGCAGATAGGGGAAGGAGGACCGCACTCCCTTTCTAAATGTTTGAAAATACATGAATTTTGGTTCCTTTTGGATAATTATAATCATTTGGCACCTTTTAATGAAAATCCTGACTACTCTGATGGGGGGCCCTAAAAAGGGGGGCCCGGGGCAGCTGCCCCGCATGTCCCTGCATAAGTCGAGCCCTGCTCAAGGTGCGCATAGAGAATGTATTGGCATTAACCCTCTCGCTGCGTATTTTTTTAAAAAATCGAAATAGGTTAAAAAATTACGCATTTATTTTATTACATATTTCAAATCTACATACATTTTAGAGTTAAAATATGAAAAGATTTTTAGTAAAACAGCTCTTTTTTTAACACTGTCCAACAAAGTTGAAAAGTGTTTATGCATTCGGTTTGTCTGTCAGTCTGTCCGTCTACCCGTATGGCCGTCTGTACGTCTGGCCGTCTGTACGTCTGGCCGTCAGTCCACGCTCTAACTCCCGTAAATACACTCGGATTTTCATACAATTGATAATCCATATTTAGGGTCATCTAACCATGTTTGGTATTGCACATGAAGTATGTGGGATTAATATTTCATTTACAGGGCTACCCAAAAGAATTCCATTATATTATGGTATATGGGGAAAATCGTTTGCGGAGTATTTTAATGACATTACACTGTTTCAAATGTATTGAAACTGATATAAATCACCGAATTTCACTACAAAAGGATTACGACAGAATAGAGTATTCGTAGCATTTGTCGTTCATTTACAGGGACATACAAAAGAAATCGGTTACAATACTGTCTTTGAGTAATAATTGCTGAAGTACGTTTTCAATTTCGGCTTGCGCTTTTAAATTTAACAGTTTTAATCATATACAGTGCTGCTCAAAGTATTCGGATAATTTTCCGATTGTAGATGGGAACAGCTGAAATTGGGTTTTCAAATTTCTTATGAGTTTCCATATGTTTGAATTAGACATAATATTTTAACTTATTAAACTATGAAGATTTGTTACATTATTTTGAATGTGTTTGGAAGTGTCTCATAATCTATGCATGATATAATTAAAAAAGAATCTAATTCTGAAAAATTATTTGCTTCTCGTATTAATACAAACGTAGAAAGATTATTAAACCCTTCGGGCGCTGCCATTGAAATACTCAAGGCCAGCGGAGTGAATTGTGACGTCATCACTAATAGACCGACTTCTCACTAGTGTTGGAATTCACACCGGAAAATTTTGATTAGCAATTTTATTTTATTTTATTTTTGGAGTATCTATCATCTTATAAAACAATATTAACTATTTAAACTTACTGGTGAGAATTTTGAATCCCCCAATAAAAAATCAGCCAGATGAAGCAACACTGTGAAATTCCGCATCTAGCTAAATTTTTATTTAGAATTTCCAAATTCTCACCAGTAAGTTTAAATAGTTATTATTGTTTTATAAGATGATAGATATTCCACAAATAACATAAAAGAAAATTGCTATTCAAAATTTTCCGGTGTGAATTCGAACACTAGTGAGAAGTAGGTCGATTAGTGATGATGTCACAACTTGTGGCCTCTGGCTTTGAATATTTCGATTGCAGCGAATTTGCCCATGTATGAATTAAGAAACTTAATTTTTAAAAATGCTCTTGTACATTATAATAAGCATTTTGGACCAAAATTAATGTTATTTTTTAAATTGACCTCTGTGCTGCAATTTAACCAATTTTACTTTTTCGTGAAATAATTTACATGTTTCTTATTACATTTTCCGTGAACTGCACTAAACGCAAAGAAAGGGTTTTATGTTTTAGAAATTCGTGAGCAGTTAGCCGAATAAAAAATAAAAAGAAACAAAAAGCATTATTCATTTTGAAATGTACGAGAAGTATCAGCGATAAAAAGTAAATTAGTAATTCAGCTCATTATATTTCACAAGGAGCATTAGCATATTTAACAACAATAATAAGCATGTCTAAAACAAATTAGACAAAACAAAAAATATTAGCATTTTCATCGTTAACAAAATGAAAAAATGTTGCTTCATGGATTCGTTTTGCAAATTAAAAAGTATTTGGAATTTCAGTCAAATTTTTTTTTCTATTATCATTTCGCATCTTTTCGCAGAAAATATTAGCATACTTAACTTTATAAAATAACTCACTCCAAATTAATCTTGAATTAAAAAAGTTTTCATAGTTATTTCATATAATAAAACTAGAATCTTAATTTCATGAATAATTTTGTTTTAATTAATAAATACTCCTCTTTTTAATATCGCTTATTTAAATTAATTGTGCACTTCTCTTTATATACATTATAATTTAGGAGAAATGTCTTATTTTTATAGACTCTTTAAATAGGTATGGGGAAAATGTATTCGGTAGAATTGTGTATATGTTTATAATTTTCATAATAAAACTATTTATACGCATATAAAAACACCATAAAACATGAAAAAAGAAAAAAAAAACATGAAGAAAAAGTTTTCATTTGTATTAGTGTTTTTTACATTTAAAAAATTATTTTCAAGCTTTTAAAATTATCCAAATAAACATTTCATTAGTTTACTTACGTAATTTTACATATAATGACAGTGTAAGTGGGATTAGAAAAGTTATGGTATTTACTTATTTAATGTTCGTATACTCCTCAGTAATTCTAAGAACTGTGTCACCACTTTTTCTGAATATTGGAAATTTTTTATTTTTTATTTTAATCTCATAATTTGTTATAGCACTATTTAATTGCAGAATTTGTAATATTTTTTGCCAGTAACGCTATGTATGCCGGATTAGAAGTTATGGAATTTACTATTTTAATGTTAGTATACTCCTCAGTAATTCTAAGAACTGTGTCACCGCTTTTCTTGAATATTGGACATTTTTTATTTCATATTTTAATCTCATAATTTGTTATCGCACTATTTAATTGCAGAATTTGTAATATTTTTTTGCCAGTAACACTACGTATATCGGCATCAAACGACATTTTTTGAAGTTTTGACTTGTGTTTATTTTAATAGCAATTTCTGCTAATAAGAATAAAAATAAGTCTTCAGTGTACTGAAAAGTATTTGTGATTGTTTTAAACAAAAAACTAGGAATAAAGTAATAATAAATCGAAATCTTTTAAAAGGTGTCATTTAGCACTGATAGAAATTGCGATTAATAAGAGGAAAAATTGTATTAAAAAATTGTGGTATAAATTTACGTACCATGTTTATTGCAATGTCTAATTTTTGTATTGATTAAAACCGGCTGAGTACCGGGTGTCTTAAAACTGCTGGGCCTGTTTAAAAAATGACTTTTTAAGATTTGGAAAACGATAGAAATGCATCGATTTCTGCAATGTACTAGGGAAAATATCAAATTTTGATACACAGAATAATATTTAAATAATATGAATTTAATTTAATACTAATATAAATAAAATAATATATATTTTTTAAATAAACCCTGCATTTTTGGGGCACATGGTATATGAATTAAAAGAAAATGAATCTAACAATCGATTTGGTACAATTGCGGTTAGAGTGAACTAAATTACATGCAGTAATATTGCATTGCATATATTTTTAAAAGTTAAGAGCCTATGACATTAAATGAAATTTCAAATTGCTCATTTTGATTTATGAACTGCTATTATAAATTAATTAGTCTATTATACTACTTCATGGAAGTGTCAATAAAAAATGACATAGGTAAAGGTGGAATTGGGTTCTGAGAGTGATTGAGTGATTGAATGTTTGTATTTTTATCTTTTTATAACGCTATTTACTTGCTTTAGGACAAATGCAAACATATTCAGAAGGGCCTACATTAATTATTCATCGTTCCATTTTTTAGCTTCTTATCTGAGGAGTAAAATCCTCTCAAAAATTATTTGTCTAATATATTAATTTTTTTCCAAAATTCTTTATCGTTTTTCCTGTATTAGATGACGACCCTTACCGTACCTCTTTGATTGTAAAGATGTAATCACACATACTATCCTGTAATATTCGATAACAGACTATTTACTCATAAACAGATTTTTCACAAGGAAAACGGTCGAAAACACACCATTAGATAGTTTACCTCCCGTGAGGAAGTTATAACTGTTTGTATATTCTATGATAGGTAATAATTTGAATTCCACCAATCAGAGCTCTAAAAATAATTTTACTCAGTTGTCGAGCTTTAAACTACTTTTTAACAGTGATTGCTCCTTAAAACCCTTTCCGGCACAGTGTTTCCACATCGGGACCACCTAATTTTAATTTCAAATTTACAAACGCACCAAGAATATTTTAATAAAATGAAAGTTTTAAAATGAAAGTTTAAAGTAACAACTTTATAATTTCTAAAAAAAGTCGTTTGTAAATTCCGGTGTCAGTCAATCATTTCATCTTTTTGCGAACAGAATTTTTCTGTGTCCGAAAGGCTTAAATGTTCCGCCCGTTGCTTACATTTGCAGATTCCGCTCAATATTGAAAAAAAAAAAAAAAAAAAAAAACATACTTGCAGATAACCTTTCGAATGAAGAGAGAGATAATACCATATATCTTAGGTCAAAAGGCGGTATGTGTGATAGAAACGTAACTCTACGCAGCATGTACCCACTTGTGGATACACAAGGAGAGAAGAAGTTATGATTTATCATTGAAATTTAACCCATATTAGACCACACCGATTAAATATTTTTGAAAATTCTTAAAACTTCAATTATATCATTAATATGGTGTAATTAAGTAGATACTAGCAAAATTTTGAAAAAATGTTTTAAATTTTTTAAGTAACTAGTTGTCCTATAAACAGGACATACTAGTAGGACACATAGTAAAGACATATAAAATGCATACATAAACTAATTTTATGAGCAAATATTTTATTTTACTTTAAAAATACTGTTTATGTTGTACAAAAATACTCTATGATTTCTCCAATAAAAAGATAATAATAACGGTAAAATTCTAGATTATAAGATCACAATTCTTAAATAATTTTTTTAATTGATTTTTTTCAATTAAATTTTAATTTGTTACTTGTTTTTTTTTGTTTATATGTTATACTTTTATGTATTTTAAAGACGTCATAATAAAATGCTTCCAAAAAATCCTTACCAATTTTATTTTAAAAAAGGTTTTATTAGCTGTCCTATTTATAGGACAGCAGTCCAATATGGGTTAACGAGTATAGAATTAGTGGAGGATGAATAGTCATGTCGAAACATGATATTTTTGCTTCACGCTTTAACTATTTGTTTAAAGTTGTTCTCCACCAATAAATATCCTTCCTTCAAATGTAAACAATCTAAAAAGACAAACTCAGTATATCATGAAACTCAATGAGTATTCATACATCGTGAATATATTTCGAGAAGGTGAAGTTTTATCTTGAGCAATTCTTAATTGTCCTGAAAAGCAACTGCTTCATACTTCTCATTTTGACATCTGAATGGTCTTTACCTTAATGAAAATACATGAAAGCAACTGCCGCACTTACTGAACAATTGTAGAAGTTTTCAATACTGAACAATTGTAGAAGTCTTTCATAAGTCAAAATTGGCGTATGTCTAGACTTTTACGCAGCAGTTTTTAATTGCCAGAATCTTATATCTAAAGTACATGTGTATGCTGTTATTTCGGAATAACGATCTAAATGCAATATTTTATCACACTTACTGTTAGAGTTTCACTGTTTGCAATTACAATTATTTCGATTAAAACGAAGGCTTTCCTCGCTTTATGTGATTTTAGTTACACTGTAAAACAAAATTGTTGATTTTACAGAAAAAAAAACCTGATAGTTAATAATTAAAATATAATTGAATCTTAAATGTTCTGAAAACTACTTAGGTGGAATCTTTCACGATTTTCCGTGTGATAGATTTCTTTTGTGAAACATTACCTACAAATTTTCTCCATAGCACAAAATAAAGTAAATAAATGGTTTCTTTCTCAGTACAGAATACTAAAATCTATTGATTTTACCGGAAAGACCCAGGACGCCATTAAAAAAAACTGTTTATTTTACTGAAAAAGCCTGTAATTATTCTGTTATTTTAACTGATTTTGCTCGTAAAATAAACTGTTTACAGATTTCCTTCGAAATAAAATCTGCGTGTATTACGAATTTTCTGTTATTTTAACAGATTTTGCATTAAAACAATCGTTTTGCAATTTTTCTTTATAAAATAAACGGTTTGATACTGGCGTCCTGGCTGAGAGTTTTTATTGCAAAATCAACAGTGCTTTTTTTCCCTTTGCAGTGTAGTGCGGTAATTGTTTCTTAGCTGATCCCCCCGATTAGAGCGGGGAAAATTTCGATTAATGCGCATGTGATGTCATTATACCAGCCAAACGATACTGAATTGTTATGAAATAAAGTAAACATTCAACAAGAAATATGACCCATGGTGCAACAACCAGACAAAGGTCATTATCATGCAGAATTGAACTTAAGGGGAGGTTCTACCTCCGCTTAAAATCGACATTTTTAAAGTTTCTCGATTCTCGCTCATCAAATTATCTCGCACATTAATGCTAATGGAAGTTCAAGTAAATTAGATAAATTTTACTTCAAAAGTTTCAAATCAAATTTCAATAGTAATTTATAACAGTAACACATTCAAAACAATATCGTAGTACATTATTAAATTGTTTATCTATAAGTATTGGACATTAAAAAAATTGGCTCTGATTCAATTTTAGTTTTTTCCATTGAATGTATGCTTCGATTAGGGCGCTAATGTCGCAGGATCAATTATCCGCATTAATCGAAGGAAACCTGTTGACATAATCATGTAAAATTACAAGTCTAACTAGAAGATTAAATATTTCTACAACTATTTATGAAAGAGAAATGGAGAATCACTTATTAAACGGATATCTGAGTTCTAAAATTAACTTTACTCAACGAACCTTCTACCTCTAAATATCTAATTAAACACATCTACAAAATTTTGAGTCCTCCGGTAAATCTTGCTTTAACGAGACCAAAAACAACAAAAAAGTGTGTGTGTGTGTACGTGGAGGGGGTGGGGTCCAGAATCCATACATGAAGATGGATCTCTAATTTCAATTTCTTGATATTGACATTGCCAATAGTTAAAAAGCTATTGATCACCTTTTTGGAAAAAGATAATAATAAAAAGAGCTAATATATTATAATGTTTATTTTAAAAATCAATTATGGCCGTTTTTTTTTTCTACTGGGATTTTAATGAGAATTTTTTCTTTATCTGAATTATCGTCTTTTTTTTAAACTTATTTTCTTTTCAAAATTAAAGCAATTAAAAATTTATAGGTTATAACGAAGTTTTGAGTCTAACATTTGCTACGCAATCAAGTTCTAACTGAAAAATTTGTGAAAATGAAATTAATAGAAATCAGTGTGGCTTTAGAAAAAGCAGCCAGACTTTTTTGAACTAATTTTTTAAAAGACATTTATCGCTTTTAGCTTGATATATGCAGATTTAACGATCAGCAAATACTTTTCTTATAAAAGTTCTTTCTCCAAAACGTCATTTTCAAACCTCACTCCAGATTAGCTCCATTAAAACGAATCCTGGCGTTAAGAAAAGCGGTTTGGTGAGTTCTTTTCGACATTCTCTTAGGAGGAATAACAGTTTTTTTTCCTTCTGTGTAGCTAAGCACATAAGATTACCTGCAATTACAATTGCGTCGATAAAGATGGATTAAATACTAAAAAAAGTTGAAGGGATCTTTCTTTTCTTACTTTTCACTGAATTCTTTTTAACTTGAAATAAAATCCCAAATCATTAAGCGAGTCGCTATGATAAATTTAAATCACCGAAAACATTCAATAATGAAAAACAATCTTGGAAGAATTTCGAGTTAATCAGTTTCTTCTTTCCTCTTTTTTTTTTTTCTATTTTAAGATGAAATTCCTTCCAAGATGAAATTATTAAAGCATGGCTCCAAAGTTTAAGCTTTGTTGGATTTCTGTTTATAATGGAAAGTATTTTTGACTGTTCATTTTCTTTAAACATGAATAAACTGCTAAAGTTATTCGGGAGCAGCTGAGTTTTCTTCTCATCTTTTAAATATTTTTCTTACTCTTTAGATTCCAACGCTGCAATTAACTCATGCGTAAATTGGGTATTAGTGTTTCGATAGTTTTCTTTGCCTCCAATCGATGATTCTAAATTTGAAGTTAATTTGAAATTTAAAAATTAAGATATTCCAAACGCTTTTGTTGATAGATAGGAAAATATTTATTTGTGAATGAATTTTAAGCTTTTAGTCATTCACGGGAGAAAAATCAAAGAGAAAATGTTTTCAATCAGGTTCAATTAAAATTCGTATTTTGGAAATAAAAAAAACAATAGTGAATAGTTTCCTGAAATTCGAGTTTAATTTAAAAAGTAATGAATGTCATATTAAATACCCGCTTAGCGTATGGGTAAAAGCAATAGAATAAAAAATGATTTCAAATTCTTCGAAGAAAATCTTTTCTTTTAATTGTTCTTTAATATTGTATTATTTGATGTATTCTGATATCATTTAGACTTTCAATCTCATTTTACTCTCACATGTAAAGGGATATTGCGTAAACGTAAAGGGATAACGTAAAGGGAGATGAGTAAAAGTTTGTTGGACCTAAAAAGTCAATCAGTTTTACAATTTTTGTATCCTGGAAGTGTATAGAATATGTGGCTGAAACGAGTTCAGATTATTCAAACTATTTAGCAAGTTATGGCACTTTAAACGGAGCCGTTGTTGAAAATTAGTAGTTTTTTCTACATCACGCGTTTTTCTCAAAACAATGTTTCCTAGTCGCAATGCAGCATTCGAATAAATCAACCGATTATCAAAAAATTATTCAGGTTAGCCATGAATTGAGGACTAAGAATGGAAAACACTGAAAGTACTAAAAAGTCGAAAAATTTTTTTTGATCAAACAATGTCTTAAATGGCAAGCTTAACAAACACGAGAACGCTTGAAGTGCTAATCCTAGCAGTAATAGTTCAAACAAGTCAGAAAAATGTACATCAAACGTGGCAAATGAGGTGCTTTCACCTCCTTTTTTTTTCGCTCTCTTGAAAATTTTCCTCTTTTGGACTTTCAGCGTTTTTCATTCTTGGTCTTCAATTTTGTTAATGTTTAAAAAAAGATGGAGGATCCACCACAGGCTTCCCATGTTAGAGAATATAGATAAAAACCATTTTTAATTGGAAATTCTAATAGATTTTTTACATCAAATCAATTTTTTTGAATTGCCTACTAATAACACCAAAAAACATTTTTATATAAAAATATTAATAATATATTCGAAAACAGTTTTGAAATTTATTAACAGAAATACTGTCGTATCAACCGCTACCGTCGTATCAACCGCATGCCAGGAGTTAATAGCCGAAGAAATCGCCGAAGACTTTGCTACTTAAAGCAGCCTTTTTGATTTCGATAATTTCAGTTTTTTAGGCGCGTAGTTTTATTGCACGTCTGTTAAATTTGTGTTTTATCTATATTATTTTATGTATTGACTGGCGAAGTTTTAATTTCATTATGGAGTCTTCCCCGGAAACAAATGTTGAATAATTTTTATTGTTTTAAGTGAAAACGGGTTAATTTTTCGTAATCGAGCTCAAGCGATAGAGATAAATTTTTAAAAATCATGCTTGAAAATTATTAAAAATTATGAAATTGAAATACAGTTTGCAAGCAAATTGCATTTGAAAGAACATTTTTTCTTTAATTCCATGGTGTAAAAAAAGGAAAGAGGGAGAAGAATCTAGAGGTTAAACAAATTGCGGCAATAACGACATTCCTTCGTCAGGTTTTGCCACCGTTAAAATGACGTCAGCATTACTCACGGATATTTTTGCTTTATAATACAGGGTGTCTATAAATTAGTTGGGCGAAAAGAATGATTTATTGGATGGAATTGGCAGGAGCAAAATTCAAGTACATATTGTTGTGAGACAGAAAAATTGTTCAAGTCTACCGTTATCACAAATGTTCGATGACTCTGCAAATGTCCCATTAGTAAATCATTTCTTGCCACAGATTTGTCAGCATGTTTCTGTCGGTCAAATTATTTGCAGTGCAAATTCTTGATTTTAGTTCAGGAATGGATGTAGGAAGTGGCGGCTTGTACACTTTATCCTTTGCAAAACCCCATACACCGAAATAAAACGGTGAAAGATCTGGTGATCGTGGTGGCGATTGAATAACACCTCCAAGACAACAGCGATAGCGTCAGTTATGACACCTAACGCCATCTATGAATAAACTTTGGCAATATTACTACTAGTCTGACTTTCAACAAGTTAATTTCATTTAATATTTCGGAAGTTCTTAACTTACGAAATTGCCCAACTCATTTGTAGACACCCTGTATAGATTAACTGTTAAATATGTTTTCTAGGAATTTAAATTTGAAATGAAAAAATTGCATACTCTGCAGGTTTATTTTTTTGTGGGTGACGTGAAAATGTCAATAAAAAAGGTTCTAGGTTCCGTATACTTAATTGGATTTTGTAATCTGGACCATTTTTGAGTTTGAGATGACCCTATGAGGCAAAATCTTGCACTGTGAAAAGTCGTGCAAGCTAGGCACGTGCGTTTTAAAAGGAGAATATCGCCTACAGCTTTTATTTTTTACACACAAAAAATTCTCAAAATCGTAAAAAAAGAAAAAAAAAAGAACTTGCTTAATAATAAAAAATGCGGTTTGGTTGAATGTTCCTTCGTTGACAAAAACAAAACAAAACAACAACAAAAAAAAATTCTAAAAAAAATTTCTTTTTGACCTTACAAAGTGGAATCTAACCGTAACCTTTTCAAGGGCCAGTGTTGCCAGATTGGGGACTTTTTTGTCCCCAGATTGTTGATTGTCACCGCTTTTTTTGAAATAGAAATATTCGACCTATTTAAAAATAGAGTAAAAATTCTGAATATAAAGGCGAATTATTACTATTTTTAAAAAGTGGTGACAGTCAAATAATCTGAATTAAAAAAGTCCCCAATCTGGCAACACTTTCAAGGGTGGTGGTTGCAAATATGCGAACACTAAATTTTAATTCCAAACTAACGAATGACATCCATAATATTTTAATAAAAGTTTACTTTCATTATCTACATAAAGAAAAGCAAGTATTTATTTTCTAATAAATTCGTTTGTAAATGTTTGTGTCATTCAAATCATTTCACCGTTTTATAAACAGAATTACGCTGCTCCTGAAAGGTTTAACAATTTGGGGAAGGATAACGAGCAATCACGAGTTTCCTGTTCTGACGCTGGTGAGAAACCACGAGATTTCTATTGGTAATGCAGTTATGTGAAAATATGACTATCCACTAAGGAAAGCTAGTAATAAAATTATGGTTAAACTGGGAGAATTGAACTTTGCGCCGACGTATTAAGAAATAAATGGTGAAAATAGCACAAATTTAAATATGTGTCTACAAAAGAGTACTGCAAGCTGTTTCGGAGTTTCTAAAGCTAAATCATCAGTCAAAAGGTCAAAAATAGAGTTTTGTACATAGAAGTAAGCGAAAGACACGGCTGACAGCTTGCGGTCACCGACGAACTGGTCGGCATTTCGTCGATGAATATTGAAAAAAAAAAAAATCAAACGTAATTTGTTTAAAATCTGAATTTATTGATTTTTTAAGCTTTTTAAAATAATTTTTCTAGCATAATAAAAAAAAAAAATCTTTCTTTATCTCGTACAGTGCGATTAAAAAAGATTAATCCGTTTGCATTTGAAACAATTTTAATCGGTCAGTGTTTGCTTCCGGCTAATATTCTATAAATAAATGAACACTTCATTAATAAATAAGTAAATAAAACACAGACTTAACAGATATGTAACTGAACTGTTATCTTAACCCTTAAATGTCGTGTGTTGCCTTTTGGCAACATACCCAATTTAGGCTTATAAATACTATTAGAATAATATTGAAGCTATAATGCCTAATTTTGTCAATAAAATACATTCTAAAAATATTATTAAATCGATTTTCAACATTTAGATGGCAACACTTGTGATGTTTAAGAAAAAAGATAGATTTATTTTTTCAATTGTTGAAACGTGTTCTTTTTGTTTTGATTGGAAGCTTGCGAAATACCCTATTTTGTTCTGCAGTGAGCAAGGGGGCCTCGGTGGCCGAGCGGTTAGGACACTGCATTGCCAGCCGCCAAGAATTGAGAGCGGCAGAGGTCTGCGAGTTCGACTCTCGCTGGCTCCATTGCACACTCTTTGTGGAGCTCCCGGATGTAATTTCTCTGTGTTGTAAATTTCATTGTGATATCTCGTCCCTGTATATTGACGATGACTTATAAACGGACCTAGATGTCAAGCACACAAGTCAGATGTATGTGTTAACAACAATAGGAGTGAGCAAGAAAAATTTATTTCTTATCATAGTTCTCAAAATTCTTGTGTGTTTAATAGTATAGAATTTTATGAAGGAAAATTATTTTTTCAAATAAACGCCAGTATTGCCGATTAGTAACAAACGGTTTTTTAGCCGTAAACCATACTTAAAACAAAATATGATTTTTTAAGTATTTTTCCCATGATTTATTTAAAAAAAGAAACCCGAAAAACATTTTTAAAATGATTTTTGAAAACTCAGGCATTTAAGGGTTAAATGTTGAAATATTCAGAATAAAAAAGGGTGCTGCAAATCCTCCTATATAATATTTTACAGGCGACTTTGTTCTGCTGCAGAATATTTGACGATTTCTTTGGTTATAAACATCTGGGCGGGTGGGTTGGGAGACCGCCACAGAATTCGCGGAGCGCGGCGGTCCGCTTGGCCGTCCAACGTCCCTGCCTAAGCCCCTTTATCCGAGACTCTTGGGGAAGCCAGGTTGAAAAAAAAAATCCGGAAAATTGAAACCGGAAACATTTAAAAGGAAAATTGATTAAATCAAAGACATTGAAATGAGGGGAGGGGGGAATCGGGCGTTGCCATCGAAATACTCAAGGCTTGAGGACGCGAGTTGTGACGTCATCACTAGTCGACCGAATTCTCACTACTGTTGGAATTCTCACCGGAAAAATTTGAATAGCAATTTTCTTTTATTTTATTTATGGAATATGTATCATCTTATAAAACAATATTAACTATTTAAACTTACTGGTGAGAATTTGGAATCCCTCAATAACAAATCAGCCAGATGAGGCAACACTGTGACATTCCACATCTAGCTGAATTTTTATTTAGGGATTCCGAATTCTCACCAGTAAGTTTAAATATTTGGCATTGTTTTATAAGATGATAGATATTCCACAAATAAAAAAAAAGAAAATTGCTATTCAAAAATTTCCGGTGTGAGATCCAACACTAGTGAGAAGTCGGTCCATTAGTGATGACGTCACAACTCGTGTCCTCAGGCCTTGAGAATTTCGATGGCAACGACTCGGGGCTCTGAAGCTATGGGACGACCGCTGCTGCTTCTAGATCTGTACCTATTTTTATGATTTTTGTGATAGCTTATATCTAAAATCTTTGAAGTAACTATGCAATATGGAGTAACGTTTCCAACTGAGTGAGAATGTCTTAGGCCGGGATTCAAACGCAGAACCTTTTGCTTTAATTCCGAATAAAAAAAAAAAATCGGTTTTGTTATTTGGTTAATATTGTTATTATTTATTTGTGTTGTTATAAAAAATCTATTAAATGTAAAAATTGTATTACAGTTTTCAGTAATCATTTTCAATTTCAATATCATTTTCAATAATAAGCGACTTTGGTCTGCTGTACAATATTTGACGATTTCTTCGACTATAAACCTCTGGCATGCGGCTAATACGAAATCATCGCTTATAATAAATTTCAAGAATTTATTTGAATACACAATTGATATTTTTCATATAAAAATTCTTTTCGGTTTTGTTTTTGGGCAATGTAAAAAATCTAATGTAATGATTGTATGTACAATTGTACAATGTAAAAATTGTATTACAGTTTCCAATAATAGAAAAAAGCTTTTCACTTATTTTCTGTATGCCGGGCAGTACGTTTTGTAACGTGGGAAGCCCGTGTTACGTCATCTGGTTTCAATAAAACAAAAATGCTGAATAAATAAATTTCTTGTTATTGGAATGTTTAAGTTTAGTTATAAAAAATTAAATATCACTTCATTTTTTTTAAAAATTGTTTTAATAAAGCATTTTAGTAAAAAAATGTTTTCAAGAGGTCATAAATCAAACATGAATTCTAAAATATATTATAAATCGATTTTATTATTTAAAAAGTGCCGCCTATTTATTAAAATAGCTAAGCGATAATATTCATCGTAATTAATAGTGTAAATATTCATTCTGTAAAAATTTTGCAATAACTGGTGAAAATTTTCAATAATTAAATTATGTGAAAATGATATTTTTTCACGGTTGATAAGTTGACATCCTAATTAGCTAACGATGATGCCATGAAATTTCATTTTTTAAATAATAAACTTAATTATATGAATATCACCTATAATACAGCTTAAACATAACTATAGCTGTGTTACACTATGTTTTATTTTTAATTACAAATTACGCACCCTGTTTCTCTCTCTCCCTCTCATACACGTACAGGCAAATATGCATACACATACAAATAAACAAAGTACATAAACTTATGACTATCACATCTCTAAACTGCAAGTTATTAAAAAAGCAATGATACAAATGAAAAATAAATATCTTTCCATTTCTTTACTTTTCTCTTTATTTTCCTGGTGAACATATTATTTTAAATTAAATAACAATCTTGCACTACACATAGAATCTAAGGCACTTTCCAACATTATTTACAGGTTGTCCGTTAAAGTCTTTCCAACCCCCATTAATTTTAGAGCTGTGACATAAACATGGAGACACGACGCGATCAGACCACTTACAAACTATGGTGACAACTACGGAGTTAGCAAAAACGGTACGAGATACGGGACAGAAACAATTACAAAGTTGTAGAGAGTCGTCTATTTAGTCAGAAATGTGAATTGACTTTACATGTGAATTGACTTTAACAGAAGCCTTGAAATGTAATTTTTTTATATCTTATGGCTTGCTAAACTACACCCGAAATTGTATGCGGAAGTGTCGCATTGTAAGGCAGATGCAAATTTGCTAATAAAACTAAGACATGTAAGCAAATAACAGTTTATTTTAATAAGAAAATTATGGTAACTATGCCGAATGTTTCTATCATGGGAACACATGTAGAATGCAGGATGCATTATTGCTGGCGATGGCTGTGACATTCAGCTTACTTAACTTGATTGTTTAATTAAAAGAAAACCTGTGCCTTGCATACATGTGTTAGTTTTATTAGTAAATGTACACTGTAAAAGATCTGTAAAGTTAGTAAAATTTTTCTAGGAAATTGGGATTCCCAGATCATGTTATGTAAAGGCAACAACAAAAATTGATGTAAAAGATACACTTTTGCACTGTAAATCAAAAAATCTGTTAGGTTACCAATAATTTTTAGGAAACTGGGATGCCTAGAATTTTTTATGTAACTGCAACCCAGGTTACAGATAAAATTTTAGTAAGATTACTGTAATTTTAGTAGATTCTTTTGCAAAGCTACAAATTTCTGTAGCTTTACAAACACTAGCTTTGTAGCTTTACATCTTTTTTTGTACAGTGTACAGATAAAATTTTAGTAAGCATACAGATTTCTGTCACTTTACATCTGTAGCATTACAGATGTTTTTTTACAGTGTACCTCAACATATTATTTGCAGCATTTCTCGGATTGCAAATATTGGCATATTAAGATGGTGATTAATAAAATCACACTGAAAACAATAAATGAAGTATTTTTGCATAAAAAATTGACTTTCAAACTGATATGATAAATAGTTTATTACTTGCAGGCCTTGGGAATACCATAGTTAGAAAGTGTGTGAAACTAGTCAGTTTGTTACTTAACCTCTTCAGGGAATTTCTTTTTTCTTTTTTTATGGTGAGAAAAAGGTGCCTTTTTTTAGGATTTCGTTCATCTGACGAAACCCTATCCGTCTCGCTCCTCTTTCTGTCTGACTGTCCGTCATGGAGTCCGTTGTCAGAAACTATATATGTTGGAGACTTGAAATTCTGCATACTTATAACTGAACACCTCACATCAAACGGCAAATCATAAAATTTTGAAAAAGTCTTATATTTACCCTTCAGGACACTAACTTGTGTATTTAAAGCTTTTTTCTTCTAAATGAGCCCCTAATTAAGTTGAAGACTTGAAATTTTGCATACTTATAGCTGAATACATCACATAAAACGACAAGTCATAAAATTTTGAAAAAGTTTTATATTTACCCTTCTTGGCTCTAACTTGTGTATTTTAAACCTTTTTTTTCCTAACTGAGCCCCTACACTGTAAAAAAAAATTTGTGAAGTTACTAAAGTTTTTCTAGGAAACTGGGATTCCTAGAACTTTTCATGTAACGGCAACAACAAAATTTCATGTAACAGACACACTTTTGCGCCGAAAATCAAAAAATCTGTAAGGTTACTAAGAATTTTTTTGGAAACTGGGATTCCGAGAACTTTTCATGTAACTGCAGCCAGGGTTACAAATAAAAGTTTAGTAAGATTACTGAAATTTTAGCAGATTCATTTGTAAAGTTACAGATTTTTGTAGCTTTCCAAAAACTAGTTTTGTAGATTTGCAGCTTTTTTCGTACAGTTACAGGTGAAAGTTTAGTAAGCATGTAACTTTACATCTGTAGAACTACAGATTTTTTTTTACAGTGTAGTTAAGTTGAAGACTTGAAATTTTGCATACTTATAGCAGAACACTTGCAATCACACGAAAAATCATAAAATTTTCAAAAAGTCTTATATTATTTACCCCTCCGGGCTCTAACTTGTGTATTTTAAGCAATTTTTCTAACCTCCCCCCATTGCACCCTGTGGGTACTTTTCTAACTTTTGCCGACTCTTTCACGCCTTTGACCACTCTTTCATATTATGCACACAGCCTACATATTTCAGCTCCACTTTTTGCCGCCAGGGGTGCCTACCTATCTCGGGTGCTATGGGCTCAATCCCCTCGATTAATATATCAACGGATAGGTTGTAAAACGGAGTTTCGTTCGGATAGAGGTTTGTGTAGAATATAGTGCGCCCCCTGGTTGCGAAATGTGGAACTAACAGATTTTGCAAAAGGATAAAGTGTTTTGAAAGGAATATTAAACGAAACCCTCTGTGCGATGTGTGATCACACTTAACCCACTTGTTTTCTTTTACGATTTATTCATTTTATATTAATAGGAATTCCAAAAAAAGGAAAAACTATAAAAAATTCACAAAAACAGCGTCCACATTTGTGGCCGCTGAGCGTTAATGGTAATTTATGAGTGAAATGATTTCTTATAAAATAAAAAAAAACTAACAGTAAATTTCTTTCTTACATTTCTACAAATTATTAAAACCTAATGTATTTAATGTATCTGATATTATTTTTATCAAACATTAACGATTTGTTCAAAAAATCCAACAACACTGACTGCCGAAAAATTAATTCACGCTATTTTTATATTTCTAACTGTACATCGGTGCAGCCAAACCATAAAATTTTTATTTCTCTTGTTGAGGGATTCTGTAGCGAATAATTTATTATAAAATTTTTATTCTTTTTATTATTGACAGTAATTATAATTATAAAAAACTAAACGTCCACATATGTGGCCAAGGACGTGACGAGGTTACAGATTTTAAAGACTTTTTTATATGTCTTGTAATCACTTTTAGCATCTAAATGTATATTTTAGTACTGCTGTTATTATGTCAATTCTATATCTGAAAATAAAAATGAAAAATGAGTATCTTTTCGCATAAAAATGAACTTCGAAACTGAGAAACGTTTCATAGAATCATTTTTTTTATTCTTAGTTAAATTTTTTATTCTCAATTCGTTTTCTAGTTCAATTTTATGCGGAAACAGTTTATTTATTATTTGCAGACCTTGAAAATGCCTTCTATTAGAAAATGTATTAAATTAGTCATTTTGTTTTTGAAAGATTTTAAACCTTTTTTTGTATGCTCTGTATAATCACCTTTATCATCTAAATGTATACTTTATTTTGATATTGCTGTTATTCGATAAAATGTATATCTTAAAATAAGGCGAAGAAATTGGTTTCTTTCCTCAAAAAATTGAACTTTGAAACTGATAAACAGTTTCAAAAAATTATTTTTTCTTATCAATTATAAAGTTAAATTTTATGTGGAATAAATAGTTTATTTATAATGTGCAGCCCTTGTGAATGCCACCTCTAGAAAGTGTACGAAAATATTCAGTTTCTTAATTAAAGATTTTAAACACCTTTGTTTTAAATGTACTGTAATCACTTTTATCATGTAAATGCATATTTCCTTTTAAAGTTGCTGTTATTTATTAGATTATATATCAAGAAGAACAAAAATTGGTTTATTTCCGCAAAGATTGAACTTTGAAAGTAATAAACAGTTTCAAAGAATAGTCTTTTTATAATTTACAAAGTTTAATTTTATGCGGAAATAGATTATTTATAATTAACAGACTTTCAGTATTTCACCGTTAGAAAGTGTACGAAACTAGTCAGTTTGTTATTAAAAGATTTTAAAGACTTTTTTACATCTACTGAAATCACTTTTTGTGTGTAAATGTATATTTTATTTTTAAAATGTTATTATTCAGTAAATTCTGTATTTCAAAAGAAGAAAAAAAATGTTTGTTTTCGCAAAATATTGAACTTTGAAAGTAATAAACAGTTGCAAAGAAAATTTTCTTTTATAGCAACCATAAAGTAAAATTTTATGCGACAATGGTTTATTTATAATTTACAGACCTTGATAATGTCACCGTTAGAAAATGTACGAAACTAGTCACTTTGTTACTAAAATATTCTAAAGACTTTTTTACATGTACTGCTATCACTTTTAGCATGTAAATGTATATTTTAGTTTAATTTTGCTATTATTCAGTAAATTCTGTATGTTAAAAGAAGAACAAAAATTTGTTTCACCCAAATATCAAATAATAAATGTTATAAAGCAAACAAACATGTAATGTCGTCGTAAAATATATTAATCCCACAAACCTTCTTTGCTAGTAAAAAAAGCTAACAATAGAAACAAAAAATTTTTATTTTTGCATATTACTCCATTTTCCAAGGAAACGGAAAAGATTTTATAGATTTAAAATTCTGTTATTACTCTGTTTAAACATTTACTTGTTGTAGGCCGTTCCATTCTGTAAACGAAAATTGCATCATTTCGTAAGTTAACAGCTTATTTGAAATTGGGTAGTTGTGAAATTACGCCTAGAATTCTAAGGAAATTTCTACATACAATAGATCAATCTAAGCATCTTCAGATGCATAAAAGTTCTATTATAAAACCAGTTAAAAATGTTTTGCAATATGTTTTGGAACAAAATTCCATTAGGTTTAAAATTGTTGAAATGGTTTTTTTTTTTATTTTACTTAAAACTAGTTATCTATTTTTAGCAAGAGAAGTTTGTATACAATGATTTGGAAAACAGTTTTTAATATTTTAATGAAATATATATATATATATATATATATATATATATATATATATATATATATATATATACATATATATAAGTGTGTGCGTGTGCATATGAAAAATGTTAGGTTCTTTTTATTTTACTTAAAAGTACATTTTAAGTTATCTATTTTTAGCAAGAGAAGATTGTATAGACTGATTTGAAAAACAGTTTTTTAATATTTTGATGAAATATATATCTATCTATATATATATATATGTGTGTGTGTGTGTGTGTGTGTATGAAAAATGTTTTAATAAAATATTTATTTATATGTGTTTTCTATCACTCAAAAGCATTAAATAAAAAAAAAAAATGAATAAGCCTTCTTTGTGAAATTTATTTTTTAAAATGAGGTTAAGCATAAAGTGGTACAACCAGTTAAAAAACAATAAAATTTTATCATTTTAGTTGAATTAACGACGTATAGCTTCTTAACTAACATACATACCGGGCGTCGCAAAAATGACTGTTGGAATTCAAAATTCAATAACTTCCAAACGGTGACAGATATTAAAAAAAATTCTTGCAGGAGTGTTATGTAAGATGTCAGGAGTTTTATTCTGCGATTCTCAGTTTTAGTTACAAATAGCATCGATAGATGGCACTGCACGCAATAACAGCTAAATCCAGGCTCTATTTTTCTACCTCTATTTTCTTCCATGCGAAAAAAGGAGATTAAAATGCATTGATTGGATCCCGAAGTACCAAAAATCGGGTCTGGACTGAGCACCTATTGCTCTCGGCGCCATCTATTATTTGAAATTCGAACTAAAATCAAGAATCACAGTAAAAAAAAACTCCTGACATCAGACATAACCCTCCTGCAAGAATTTTCTAAATATATGTCACCATTTGTAAGTTATTAAATTTTAAAATCCATCAGTCATTTTTGGGACAACCGGTAGATATATTTTACCCTATTGATTCTAGAGCTGATTTTAGTTTTTTTTTCTTTTTAGGTACGCTCGTAATTATATAAATACGTAACATCTATAGTCGTCGTCTGATCTGTCCGTCTGTCCGCATATAACAGCGCAAAAACTACCCAAACGAGTGGTTTGAAATTTAAGACATAGAATCATTCCGGGTCATTCCATGTCAGTTCAGGCAGGCATGTAACCCACCATCACAGATTTTGATGAAACTGCGTGTGTTTGTTCCTTTTATTAAGATATGATTCCCAGTATTTTTTTTTACTTCTTGGTCAAATAGTTCCTGAGAAAAAAATTGTCAAAATTTTGAAAAACTGCCATCAGTTGGCATTCTTGACTGCTCGATTTTCAAATGTAGCATGACATAAATATGATCATATTTCAATATCTATTCCACAAATCATCTTCAAATAATTTATGCATAATATATAGGGTACGTATTTTATGAAAAAAAATACTGTTACGCTTATATAACATTTTAAGTGTGTCTAAAAAAATGTTTAATCTTTGAAGTCGTGATTTTTTTATGAAAAATAATGCATTAACTAAAATAGCATTATTAACAAAAGGCGGTATTTTTATTAAATTTATTTTTTGTGGGGGATATACTTAAAGGTGTCCTTTACCTGATTCTGAAATAAAAGTAGTGGGATTTTGGGTGTTTTTAGTAGTATTTCATATTTAAAAATATTTTGAGGCGTATTTCAAATCAAATCAAGCAGAGTCATTCCATGTCAGTTCGCCTAAGACATTTAATTCACTGTCACAAATTTCAATGAAACTGGGTATGTTTATAGCTCATTTTAAGACAGGATCAAGGAAATTAAAGGTGATTACAAGTAAAATATTTTTTAAGATAAAAAAAATCTAAATTTTGAAATTTTTTAAAAATGTTTTTAATGACAGATCTATATTCAAAGACTGCATAAAAAGAAAGTCATTTCAATATAAAATCACTAAATAAGTTTCAAATAATGTATATGTGACAAATAATGTAGGCAGATTATTATTTATTGTTGTTTGTCATGTTTAAATGCTAAGAGTGTGTTTAATCTTGTGAATTCTTAAAATCAAGAATTTTGTGAAAAATAATGTGTTAATCAAAAATTTATTATTAACCGAAGGCAGGCTGCTATTACTTTTTTTAATTGTACGTAAAAATATCTTTTCAATAGTTATAAAATAAAAATAGTGAAAATATGAGCAATTTTAACAAAATTTTCATAAAATGTGAATGTTTAATGATAAATATTGAAGCTTTTCATGCTAAGATGTACTAAAATGACTACGATATCGTGTATTTCTACTCTTGCTTAAATATAATACATACAATAATAAAATAACAAATATTATTTACAGCAATAAAAATTAAATTAAATAGTACCAGTTCCTTTACCAACACTACATTGCTCAACAGCCGACTTAAAATCAACAGCCCACTCTTATTGAAAAATACTTTCAACTGTTCAAATAATAAATAAACTGCATTTAAAAATTTTAATATCAACTTGTTATCTTAAGACGATAATAATAACTAAACAACATGATGAATTTATAAATCAGCTTTTAATTGAAAAGTCATGAAATGGTCCCTTTAACTATTGTTGTTCCTCGAGTCAATCAAAACAAATTATATAAAAAAAATAGTGAGCCTAATATGCTGACTGCAATGACACTTCTAACAAAACTAATTAATTCATTACCATCTGAAATCAAACCCGAAAGATCAAAAAGAAAAAAAAATCATCTGTAGTGTGAATGTGACATACTCAGTGGTTGTTGAGGTATAGGAATGTCTTTGTGACATTTTCACCTGTACTTCAATAAAATATAAACTTTTTTCATTCATCCAAATTAAGTAAAACATTTATAAAATTTTGTTGTCATTACACCAGATGTTAAATTTTTCGTTACATACTATTAGATAAGTTCTTTACTTTTAGACATTATTGACATAATATCATAAAATTTACTATATGTATTTTCTATAAGTGTATAAACAATATATATATGCTTTATTAAACATAAATGAATAATTTTTAAATAATTTGTTTGAGAACAGGGATATATATACACACATATATATGTTGAAAATCCATCTTTCAGCAATATTGTGATGAAATAAATCAAATTACCGTAATTTCCGGTGTATAGCCCGCGGATCAAACAATCGTGTTTCGACCCAGAAATTTTTAAAAATAAAATGTAACTTTTTAGATCACAGTAAATATTGGTCTTCAAATACTGAATAAAATTTCTGGGTCCAAACTGAATTGTTTGATCTGCGGGCTATACACCCGAAATTACGGTTCATAACATTAGAAACTGAATAAAGTTACAAAAGTGCAACTCATTAAGTTTTAAATATTTTTTTAGATATAGTTATTTGAAAGATATAAATATAATGAATTATGCATTTTTTGCATATATTTAAAGCACAATACGTCAAAATTTTCTTCAAAAGAGTGAAATTTGGTATTTTGTTTCAATATTAGCAGCTCAATGCTAAATTTTCAATATTAACAGCCAAATATGAGTTTAAAGATTAGGACTGTCATTTTGAAAATTTCTATTGGGCGGTGAGGAGCTAGTGATTTTTCTCTTTTTTGGAAAGGGATAATTGCCCTTCGCCCTAGAAGTTTTACTAAAAAACAATATTGTTTATTTTTTACCTTAAGAAACGAACATAAAAGATAATTTGAAAAATAAAATAAATGTATAAATAAAAATATTTCCAGGGATGATACATTGGATAGGTTTTACATTTGAAAATATTGATAATTTTAAATATGATTTAAATACTACTATAACCAACCAAAATCCCACTATTTTTATTTCAGATCCAGTTATAATGTAGTATTATGTACAATTTAAAATTAAAAAATTAGTCATAGAAACTCCGCCTCTGATTGATAAAGAATTTTTAATAATTTCATTATTTTTTGTAAAATATTTTTGATTTCAAAGATTATACAATTTTTTTAGACACATTTAAATATTTTTTAACATAACAGCAATATTTTTTTCATAATCTACATACTTTATTTACCTTGATTAAATTATTCGAAGAAGAGTTCTTTATTAGTTATTGAAATATGATTTTATATATAAAATGAGGCCTTTGAAAATTGAACAATCATTAATGGCAACTCGTGGCATTTTTCCAAAATCTTGATAATTTTTTCTCATATGTTCAATATTTTTATTTTATAACCATTTAAAAGATATTTTTACGTACAATTAAAAAAAAAGCAATAACACCCTGCCTTCGGTTAATAATAAATTTTTGATTAACACATTATTTTTGACAAAATTCTTGATTTTAGAAATTCATAAGATAAAAGACACTCTTAGTGTTTAAACATGATAAAAAACAAGAAATAATAATCAGCCTACATTATTTGTCACATATACATTATTTGAAACCTATTTAGTGATTTTATATTGAAATGACTTTTTTTTTTTAATGCAGTCTTTGAATATCGAACTGTCATTAAAAAAATTTAAAACAATTTTTCGAAAGTTTGATATTTTTTATCTTAAAAAATATTTTACTTAGGATCAAGAAAATTAAAGGTGATTACGTCTTAAAATAAGCTATAAACAAACCCAATTTCATTGAAATTTGTGACAGTGATTAAATGGCTTAGGGGAACTGACATGGAATGACTCTGCTTGATTTGATATGAAATGCACCTCAAAATATTTTTAAATAGGAAATACTACTAAAAACACCCAAAATCCCACTATTTTTATTTCAGAATCAGGTAAAGGACACCTTTAAGTATATCTCCCATAAAAAATAAATTTAATAAAAATACCGCCTTTTGTTAATAATGCTATTTTAGTTAATGCATTATTTTTCATAAAAAAATCACGACTTCAAAGATTAAACATTTTTTTAGACACACTTAAAATGTTATATAAGCGTAGCAGTATTTTTTTCATAAAATACGTACCCTATATATTATGCATAAATTATTTGAAGATGATTTGTGGAATAGATATTGAAATATGATCATATTTATGTCATGCTACATTTGAAAATCGAGCAGTCAAGAATGCCAACTGATGGCAGTTTTTCAAAATTTTGACAATTTTTTTCTCAGAAACTATTTCACCAAGGAGCAAAAAAAATTACTGGTGATCATATCTTAATAGTAAGAACAAACACACGCAGTTTCATTAAAATCTGTGATGGTGGGTTACATATTGATATTTTACTGCCTGATTTGACGTGGAATGCCCCTTCCAGAAGTTTGTCGAGCCATTTCAAATTTTATGGAAATCGAATCAAAACTTAGGTTGAAATGTTGATTACGTCATATTTAAGACGAAATCATATTATTTCCTTAGTACTGAATTTAATATTTATAATCGTAATAAATTTTGTATTCATGTTGCATAAGAGTGCAACAGCTATTGCACCAAGATCTGAATATTTATAAAACTAATTATAGGGAAACTACTCATTTCCCACGGTTGACATAAAATTTCCAACTTTTTTTTTTTTTTTTTTTGGGGGGGGGGGGGGTCAGTTTTGACTCGATTTCTGCCTCGCGTTGCATTTTATTTCTTTCGGGCTGAATTTGAGTGTAGAAGGTATTCCAATAGAAAAACAAAGATTGCATATTTTAAAAGACTCTAGACTTCGGTTCCTCACACTCGCACTAGTGCGATTTGGTATTCCATAAATTGAACTGCGTATAATTTCGTTGGCAATATAGTGATAATGAAATGTAACATCTGATTGCTATACGAAATGTAAGGAGAATTAGAAGCTTGATATTTATTTTTATCAAAAATTTCATTTTGTTAATAGAAAATGGAAATTAATGAAAGTATGTTTCCAAAAAACCCCGATATTTGGAATTTTGGACGGTGCGAATTTGCACTAGTATGCAGTTCACGTGTTAACACTGATAGTAATCACTACAGTAACCCATTGCACTGTCAAAACATGTTTAAAAATATTCATAAAAACTGATTCCTTATATTTATATATATTTGTTATTAACTTAACTACTAAAAGTTTCTAGTTAGTTATAAATTATATATTTATTTGAATACAACTGTGGTCAAATCTACAGAAACACAATGTGTAACTCTTTTTAGGTGCGTTTGTAATTATATAAATACGTTGCATCTATAGTCGTCGTCTGGTTCGACCGTCAGTCTGTACGCATATAATAATGCAAAAAATATCTCTGTGCGAATTTTGCGAGTCATTTCAAATTTTATGAAAATCAAATCAAAACTTAAAAAGATATTAATAAAAATTTCCTTCATTCTATTAAATCCTATACGTAATTAATTCAATGATATTCCATGATAGGTAATGATTTTAGGTTGTCATGCTAACGACGTCCTATCTAAAATGGAGTCATATTATCTCCGTATTACTGAATCTAATATATATAATCCTAATAAATTTTGTAATAATGAATTTTTGCATAAGAGTGAAACAGCTATTGCACCAAGATCTGAATATTTATAAAATTAGTTATAGTACGAATAATCATTTGCTACGTTTGGCGTACAATTTTCTACTTATTTTTCCCCTCCTGATCGACTGATGTCATGTTTTATGTATTTAAGATGTAACAGGTTATCATTATTCACACATTGTCGACTGGGGACGAGAATAATCGTCTTTTCAAAAGCTGCTAACTTTAATTTTTTTTTTTTTCTACCAGAAATGTTGTAAAATGCTCTTTGCTTTATTTGATCGCAGAAATCTGCATTCAAGTAAGATTAGTTTTAAAACAAAATGGTAATAAAATGGCATTGTAGAAAAGTGATCTCATATTATACGAATAGATTATTTTACGGAAATAATCTGTAGTTACTAGGAACTTCGTCAAAATCTGTTACACTAGCAGACAATCCTTAACAAATACAGTTTATTTCTGTAAATAAACAGTTTTTTACTCTCATGCTGGCTGAAAGTTTTTTCTATCAAAACAAGAGTTTTTCTTACAGAACATGGGATCGGGTAAACCAATTGTACCTGCTTCAGGCATCCAAACCTGCGAGTCAGATAGGTCTAATTTTTTTTATTTTTTGCATTGGATCAGGTACAAGGGATCGGCATGGATTGATTGTATTTTTTCTGTGGGTCGATTTTGACTCATTTTCTGGCTCGTGTTAAGTTTGTGTGTACCCGATTTTCCAATAGAAAAACAAAGACTGTATATTTTAATATTAATGAGCATATCTATTCCCTAAAATCCACGTTAGTGATACGATAGGCTCTTTTTTTTATTACTTTGATATAGGGTTATATATATATATTTTTTTTTTAATTTGAGATTTTTGGTTCAAGTTGACTAAAATCTTAATCAGATTCTTCAGTTAAGAAGTTATTTTAACCGCTTCAATAGCTTCTTATCAATAGAAACAAATCCGCTAACAATAGAATTGATTAGTGTGAAGTGAGAATCCTTCTTATGCTTTCAATAAGACAAATTCTTGGTCTAAGAAAGATTCTTAATTTACATAGATTTGTCTTCCAGTCTTCTTCGGGATGCTTATTAATAGTAACCAGAATTGAATGGATGTAGTATTAAAACAGGAACTTTCGTCAAAATCTTTATTTTCGTGCACCATATTTACAACTAGTGCTTTTGTTAGCATTTTTGCAAATATTTTAATTAAGAGAAAACAGATTGAGTTTCATTTAGAAATGACATATCTTTAAGAAACTTGCATGTACTGCTATCATCAGTTAACTATTCTTTGGATTGACGGCGAATTTTCTGTCAATGCCGCTTGTAAAATTTTTCACTTTTTATTTTAATCATAACAGTCTTAATTTTTTAATACTAATTAACCCCTTGGGGACGAGCGTCTTTGACAGAATTTTTAATCTTTAATCACCGGTTTTTTTAAAACAGAAAATTTTGCCTAATTCAATCGGGAAAATGCTCGGATTAAATAAGGCAAAATTTGTAATAAAAATTTACTGGTGAGAATAATCCCCGATTCTGAGCACCTTACGCGGCGCGAATACCCGTCGTTTGTCCCCAAGGGGTTAATATTTCGAGTAATAGGCTTAATTTTCTTTTTCTCGGTTTCGAAGAATAAAATTTAACTGGTTTATTTCCTACGATACGCATGTGTACCTCTCATGATAGCGACCTTTGGCTATCAGCATATGTTTTTATTACTTTTTAATCCAAATAATTTTAGCGGTAAATTTCTATTAAAAATCTATGTGAAAGATTATTATCTGTAAGTAGTGGTAGCCAAAATAGTAAGAACAGTCGCTGGTGACAATCCTGTACCAATCTGTGTAAAATAATTGGTATTCTGATTGTTAAATATAATTGTTCCAAATTGAAAGCCTTCGGCACTTTTTAGAATTTTATTGATAACAATTGAATTAGAGACAGATAATGGGAATAAATCTGATAATTCACTTTACAATTCTATTGAGCGTTTTTTAGATTACTAATATCATATATTTTTCTTGCTTTCACTTGGCATATAATGCTTATTAAAAGTCACTTTTTGCTTTTTTGGAAAAATCATTCGCGGTGTATTTTAATAAAATTACACTGTTTCAAACACATTGAAATTGATGTACCTTATTGAGATGCAACACAACATTCGTTTTGTAGATTGTAGAGTGCATACCACTTATCATTCATTTACAGGGACACACGAAACAATTACGTTACATTATAGCCTATCGGGTAAGGTAATTTGCAGTGTCTTTTCAAAATGTTAAATTATTTCAAGGAGAATGAAATTGATGTACATTGCTGAGGTGCACTTCAAGATGCTTACTGTGGAATGTGGAGTGCGTAGCATTTATTCTTTCATTTACGGAGCACAAAAGTGAATTCTGTTACAGCGTCTATAAGGGATAATAGTTGGACGTGTGTTTTCAGATGCATTTAGTAAGTTGTGTTATGCGTTTACTAACTGAATTAAATTTTAGCTTAATATTTGGTGTTCATAATAATATTTAGATTATGTACAGGACTGCACAAAACATTTCAAGTCATAATATATGGGCCATAACTGCGGGGAAAAATAAAAATGTGTTTTACCTTTTATAGCTAAATTAAATGTTAGCAAACCATGTGGAGTCTAATAATCTATCATATGCACGGCTGCTCTAAAGATTTCGAATACCTTATTGACTGCAGTCTTTAAGGGAGATCACCTATAGCAGCTAGACATAGCGTGATTTTAACACAATATTACACAAAATTTTGGAACTGTAAATATTTCTTCAAATTAAACATTTTTTAAGAATAAATTGTACAAATATATTTTTACTTATTCCTTTAAATAATTTTAATGATACATAATTAGAATTTGGTTTAATTAACCCTTAAATGCCGGGTGTTGCTTTTCGGCAACATATCCAATTTAGGCTCTAAAATACTATTAGAATAATATTGAAGCTATAATGCCTAATTTTGCCAATAAAATACATTCCGAAAATATTATTAAATCTATTTTCATCATGTAGAAGGCAACACTTGTGCTGTTTAAGAATAAAGATAGATTTATTTTTTCAATTGTTGCTTCTTGTTCTTTTTCTTTGTTTGGAAGCTTGCGGAATACCCTATTTTGTTCTCCAGTGAACAAGTAAAATTTATTTCTTATTATAGTTCCTAAAATTCTTGTGTGTTTAATAGTATAGAATTTTATCAAGGAAAATTATTTTTCACTTAAAGACCAGAATTGCCGATTAGTAACAAACTGTTTTTTAGCCGTAAACTTTACTTAAAACAAAATATGATTTTTTTAAAGTATTTTTCCCATAATTTATTTAAAAAATGAAAGCCGAAAAACATTCTTACAATGATTGTTGAAAAATCAGGCATTTAAGGGTTAAGACATACTAATTAAGGATTTTCAATGACATACATATGTGTTGCGCGCAGGGTTATAAAAAATATATTCGATATATCCACATAATATTGCATATATATGTTCTTACAATATTGTACTTTAACTTCAACCTAAATTAATAATGAAGTTTAAAGATGAAAATATTTTTTTCAGGCAATTAAACCTTTAAAACACAAATTCTATGATAAAATTTTAGCAAAAATTAAAAAAATAAATAAATATGTTACACAGGGTGCGTACGGGTACCGTTATTTTCAAGGCGAAATATCAGCATTTTTTCATAGAAAAAAAAATCTAGTTTAAACGCTCGAAATTTCGCTTTATTTAAGGATAGATTTTCTATAAGAAAATATTGGTACCAAGGAATTTCTTAGTCTAAAAATTCAAGCACCCGTACGAACCCTGTTAAAGGTAATTACATAAAAAATAGGTATAGGTTATAAAGATATATAAGATAGTATATGATTCACAATTTTAAGTTTCTATGTTACTGAGTTTTGGAAATATGATGCGCAAACGATGCAGTGTCAAAAATATCTGATTTGAGTAAAATGACTTTAAAGTTAGAATTTACATTGATTTGGATAGGAATTGCTCCACATATTTTATCATAAAACCGGTTTTAAGTTATGTATCGTCATATATGTATATATTAAGTCCTTGAGGGGCGGTGGGATATATTATATCCCACCTAATTTTAATGAAGATTCACACAAGAAACTTTTAATTAAATTTTACTTTTTTAACTTCGATGGAAAAAAGGTTGAAAAATTGCTTTTCCTTATTTTGAATAAATTCTTTCGTAAATTCCGGTGTGAGTGCGACATTACAGAAACACAATTACTTGCCCCTGAAAGGGTTAGGTACAGTAACGTGTTATTCTTTCATAATAGGAAAAAGAAATTGTGGTTTTTAAAAATGTTTTAAGGTGATTTCCCCCTTAATTGCTGAAATTGTGTGTTTATCTATGTTATGAGTTTTCTAAATTGTTTATTTAGATTTTCCTTTTACCTTATTAAACAGTGAAGTTTATATTATTAAACAATATTCTGGAAGTGCAGGAAAGTGTTTCAAAATCTGTGCGTGACACATGTTTTTTTTTTTGTTTTGTTTTATGTGTAACGTGTTCTTTTAAATGCTTACTAATAACAGGGCTCTATTTGAATTTCATGCTTTTATTTAAAGCATAATGCATATTAAAACTGACTTTTAGATTTCGAAAACTTTTGCGTGGGCGTACTGCTTCATTAAAATTTATTTCTAATTTTCACTTATAACATTTTGTTGACTAGCAATTTAATATACAATCCCTTTATCTATATATATATATAACCATTAATTAAACATAACCTACCACCATAATATATATATATTGTTACCACTATATTTAAAAAATAACCTTCGTCTTATTTATTCACAGATTTATGCTATTAAATAAGTCGAAGTTTATACTTCAAAATTTCTAATAAAAAAAAAAACAACAACACAAAAGTGGGAATGTATGAAAAGGTGAATATATACAATTCACCGGTCAACAATATATTAACCCTTTATGTACGGAATTATCAATCAAAAAATTGTCCCATCTCAATAATTATATTCCTTAGCGTCTGAGGATAAATTAAAGGGATAATAAAATAATAAAATAAAATTTAGATAATTTTTTTCATTAAAACTAATTTTTAAGTAGGTAGTTATCGCACTTCTTATAAAATATTTACACAAATAATTAGATTATTTAACAAAAATACTTTTATGGGAATCTCGTAATTCTTATAAAAACAATGTAAATAGATGTATTCTGACCCCATCTGTAACTGAGAAGTGTTTTGTAATTGCAAATTTTTCATATAACATTTTTTAATAAGGGAAAAGCTACACCTATGTAAATGGTTGAGAAACTTACCACAATAAAAAAAATAGTTAGCTTCGAATGATATGCTGTGCTTTCTAAATGTGATCGAGAAATGCATTTTGTATGAAAATTAAAATCTAATTTTTATCAATAGATGAGTTAAATAAATTTTATATAAAATTTTCTGTATTGGTACTTAAAATCACCGTGCATAAAAGGTTAAGGTAAGACAAAAAATCTGAGATAAATGTGATAGGAAAAAAATCAAAATCCTGACATGAATTAATCTGCTTCCTTAACTGCTAGCATTATCCATTTTTTTTTTTTCGGAATCTACTAACAAGGCAGTCTGAAAACGCAATACTGTAAGTCTCTGCTGTTGCATGCATGTGTAGTCGTGAGTCGTTTGTAATGCGAGCCGAGGCACATCACAAGCGTCACCTGTATTGAAAGGTTGTTAGTCCCCGTATTTTCTAGTCTTCTCTCCCACCCTGAATCCTAGCATATCCCAGCTTTGGTTACATCAGTTCCCGTCGCTCTCTCGTTAAGTTTCAAGGAACTTGAAACGTGCCAAAGTTTTAGATTCACTCTGACGATTTTACTCTTTATAAAGTTACCGTCTAAGCCTGCTAACTGCTGGATAAAATGAAAAAAAAAAAAAAATCCAGGAAAAAAGTAAAGCTTTATAAACTCCTTGTGGCCGGGCTTTGTTAAGTTTTCTACGGTTTTTGTTATTTTTGTCTTGTTTATTCTGAATTGCATTAAAGACGGTGGGGAATTTTTCTTAGGGTTGGTTTGTTTGCCGTTCAGGGATTTCGATTTTCTGAAATTAGTTTTTGTTCTGTGCTTTTTTCAAGATCCGTTAATTATTTGGTATTTGTAAACGCGTGAGGAGTGTTTCCTTATCTTTCAAAAAGGTTGATTTTTTTTTTTTTTTTTTTTTTTTTTTTACCCGTTATCCTTCCTTTTATTTTATTCACTGAAATAAATTTTGTGGGTGGATGTGCTTCGAGTGTTAAAATTTTGTAAAACAATGTAAACTGTCATTTTTTTTTCTTTTATCGCACTTTATTTTGTATTTAAAGTTTCCGTAATTTCTGAATGAATGTAAATCGAAGTATTTAGTATATAATGATTTTTCTGTCCATAAAATTAAAAAAATAATCGCTTTTAATTAATCATTTTTAATATATTTTGGAAAAAGTTTAAATCTTGAAAATATATACTCTCAGAAAAAACTGTAAATTTATGAGCGTTTCCACTTCAATTTTCACGGACAACAGCCTTATTTGATGAAAAACGGTCTGATCCATTAAATAAGCGGCCTTATCCCTTAGATACTTAAAAAATTAAGGGCAATCCACATATTTTTACAGTTCTAGCCCATCTGTTAGCAAAAATACGGAGATTGGTAATTGGATATTTTTTTTTTTTTTTTTTTTTTTTTTTTTACGGGGTATTACTGGAATTTCTGAAATTAGTTTTTCTTCTGTGCTTTTTTTCAAGATCCGTTAATTATTTGGTATTTGTAAACGCGTAAGGAGTGTTTCTTTATCTTTCAAAAAGGTTTTTTTTTTTTTTACCCCTTATCCTTCCATTTATTTTATTCACTGAAATAAATTTTCTGGGTGGATGTGCTTCGAATGATAAAATTTTGTAAAACAATGTAAACTGTAATTTTTTTTTCTTTTATCGCACTTAATTTTGTATTTAAAGTTTCCGTAATCTCTGAATGAATGTAAATCGAACTATTTAGTATATAATGACTTTTTTTCTGTCCATAAAATTGAAAAAATAATCGCTTTTAATTTATCATTTTTAATATATTTTGGAGAATCTTCAAATCATTAAAATATTGGCCAACTCATACGAATTTCGCTCTCCAAATGAAGACATATTGAAAAGAAAGCCTTTAAAGAGGATCGTACAGAGTTAAAAATGCATAAAACCACCAGAAGTACAAAACCGAAGTACACTTGCGAAGGAACTTGATATATCGCTATTTCGATCACTGTGTCACGTCATTAGATTTATGGTACATGCCCGTCGTGTTAATTTAGTCATTGACAACATCAATTGCGAGAAAGAGCTTAAAATTTTAAGATGAGTAAGTAACTAAAGATTTTGTAAGGCCAAAAATTAGCCTTTTTAAATGAAATATTTTCTCAATGAAGAATCAGTAAAATAAATTGTTTTTTCCCCGACTAACAAAAAGATTTCTGTCTATTTTGACATTTTTTTTTTTGGCATTTAAAAAAATAAAATTAAAACTGGCAGCATTATCCTTATTTTAAAATGCGTGTAAGCAGCAGTAGGACTTTTCGCGATGCAGGATTGTGCCTTGTACAATTTTCTTAAACACAAAAATGATACGGGTTAAAACGGCAATTGAATTTTTTAAACAATGAACCTATTTTCATAGAAATAGATTCACATAAACAAAATGGCGTTTGTTTAATTACCTTCTGGAATTCATGTTTTTCTTTATCCGTTAATTTCTCAACATTAATTAGGTTCATAGTCTAGAAAAAAAAATCTTCTAATTTCGACTTTTTTTCTTGATGTTTCCTTGACCGGATTGAACGCTATGCTGCACCGCGTTTTGAAAAACGTTTTGCTTCATGAATAGCCGGGACACACACGGTTCCGTTCAAAGGGCCGTAACTTCATAAATAATTTGAATAATCCAAAATCGTTTCAGAAACATATTCTACACACTTCACGGATGCAAATAAATGTAAAAAAAAGAAAAAAAAAACGAATTTCGGACACAAGAAGTGGAATCTCTCCTTAATCTTCTGTTAATCGCGCCTGATTTGCCATGTGCCATTGATTATGATTCTTTCTCTTTCCTTCTATCTCCCTAACTCCCTTAAAATGGCTGATCAGTGTGTCTAAGATTTTTTAGTAGCACGAGTATCGGGCTGGAAATTTAGCGCTTGTATCTCGACTAGATTTTTGGGTGTAGAGGCGCGACTAACAAAAGGTTAAGATGTTTTCTGAAATGCTTGTTGCTAAATTTTTGGAACGATCCTCGCTGGAAGTAAAATCTCTTACTAAAACATTGAGTATAACATTGAAATAAGAAATCAGTTAAATGTGAGGACAAATATTATGCAGAAGACAGGTGAAAAAATGTTCAGATGGTTTGGACATGTAAAAAAGATGGAAAGCAGCAGATTTGCAAGCTCGTTAATGAACTGGTAACTGGAAGGAAAGAACAGAAGTGGAAGACCAAGAAAACGTTGGAATGATAACCTTAAACAAAATATTGAAAAATATGGACTGAAGAAGTCAGAGGCGGAGGACAGTGTTGATTGGCGAAGGAAGTTACATTTAGCTTTTGGTTGAGGAAAACCTCAAATGTGGGACAAATCCTAAAGAAGAACAAGAATAAATTATTATTTAAATCATGTATCTGTATCATCGGCATCATTGAAATTCCATACCTGAACTTCTGAACGAAAAGCTGCAACAGAATCCCGATATAGTTATCTCTCTTTCGCTTTCCACTTTGATTCATTTGCTAATGTTTAATGAATTTTTGAAGTTAATATTTAATGATTTTTTTAGTCTGTGTACTATTAAATAAGAAGCTTGCATTTTTATATTTTTCTTGAGATCTAAAATATTCTTACAATTGTAAAACTGTAATAATTCTTCGAATGAACTAAGTCAAAATAGAAGTTTTTCTACGACAACATATTTTTTTTTTACCTACTGACCGTCATAACACACAAATGTGTGTGCCAGTAAGATTTCCTAGGGTGCCAAACCAAGTGCACCATCAATAATTTTATTGAAGACAGTTTATTACTATGAAACGGGACTATTGACTACCATGTATTTAAAAAAAACATCCCTGTCCCCCCAATCCCCACAAAGGCATATTTAGTGATTTCAGTTTGTGGGTCAACATGTAAAAACCCCCATAAAATTTAATATTTTGAATTAAAAATGTATAACATTAACTCTTTTTACCCGCCTGCCAAGAAGGGTTATGTGTTTCACGCGCATCTGGGTATATAGATTTCTTTATACGCTCGAAACATCCCAACGGCTGGGTATATTTTAATGAATGAGGTCTCTATCGATTCGTCTTAACCGTCCGATGGTTATAAGTTAGATTTTGTTTTTATAAATTCAAAATGGCGGCCGTAAAGTATAAAATGGCGGTAGAGACGAAAAAAATTTACGCACCCTATTGAGTGGCATATCATTGGATAGTTCTTTCAAAATGAAGACGATGTTTCATTGATTCTTTTACCGTCAGAAGCTCCGTTTAAATATTACACAACCTGGAAGTTGTGTAGGTAGGATCTCTAGCTTTACTGCAACTCTAACCTTCATAAACATCTATAGGCCTCATCAAAACAGCGTTTGCAGATAGGAACTAACAATTAAACACAACTTCAATGTCATCAATACAAGTAAATAAAATAAAATAGGTAAGTAATATAAAACATAGTTTCACATTGATGAGAAATAATTAATGAGTTCGCTTTTTACTCAGTCGGGTTTTTTTTTATTTTTTAAATTTAATTTTTACTTGTTATAAAATTAAACATTACCGCGATTAGGAATTGTGAACCGACTCGATGAACGCTGTAAATCGCTTTATCAACATCTGCCAAAACCCCCCGCTTCATCACAGTTTTCTGCGTTCAACGTGTTGTACTGAATGTACTGAGTAGTCGTTATATTTGTAAAGCTTTTAGTTATTATTAAGTTTCTTATATAATTTCAAAACGTATTTTTATTTAAAATTGTTAGTAGAATACTGTTTATTCATAAATACATTTATCTTTACACCTTAACTCAGTTTCTTTGACAAAAAATGCTTTTATTTTAATTTAAACAAGACGGAAACTGTACATCAAACGTGGCAACTCAGGTATGTTCGCACTATAACTTGTTTTATAAATATTCAGCTCTTGTTGCAATAGCTGTTGCAAAAATGGATGAATACAACATTTATTACTATTATATATATTAAATTCAGTAATACCGAAATAATAGGACTGCCTTTTAAATAGGATGTAATCACCACGGCAACCTAGAATCATTACCTATCATGGGGTACCATTGAATTAATGACGTATGATAGGATTTAATGGAATGAAGAAAACTTTTATTAATATCTTTTTCAGGGATCTCAGGACTCTTAAAATTGGAAAAAAGAAAAAAAAAAAGACCATTTTCAACATTTAATATCTTAAAATGTATATGATTTAAAACACAGTTTTAATTGGGATAAAATATATAAGTATGCTCTTCCATTTCCTGTATTTAAAAAATTACAACATGCAGAATTAGCATTTACAAGGGGCTCCAAACTGTCAGACATTTGACAAGCAAAAAATTGGCATAAGAGCTTACGCGCAGGATTACAAAAAAAAAAATGAAACTAGAATGAAAATTTTTGTGCCTACTTATACTTCAGATTGTAATAATTACCCTGAACCTGAATAAATTCGTATTTAAAGCATTTTTATATTTTAATACAAAGTTGTATTTAGCTAATACAAAAGTTTGAAAATTTCAACAGTATAATCACATTTTTTTTTTTTTTTTTTTTTTAACAATAAAACGGAAATTTTAGGTTCAGTTTATACAGACTAACATGAAAAATATGATTCGAAAACTTCATGAAAATGTATTCAGAAGTTTTTCATATATCCTGCGCGTTACGCTCAAAAACGTCATTTGAAGAAAAATGACTCCAAATTTCGGAAACGCCGCTTCAGCTATTGAGGGGGTATAATTCTAAAAGCCATAACTTCTGTTCTAATGGGAAGTTAAATGAAACAATTAGATCAAAATGTTCAGAAAAATTAGGAGTTTAACATCTAGAAAAAAAAAAAATCGAAATTTTTTAAGATTTAAGAGTCTTAAGTCCCCTTAAGTTTTGATTCGATTTTCATAAAATGTGAAGTGCCTCGACAAAATTCTGCAACAATTATATATACTGTCGAATCTCTATTTAACGAAGTTGCTAAATCCCCCCAAAAAAATTCGTTATATGGAAAATTCGTTAAATAGAGAGACACATTTTAAAATACTTTAAACTACATAAAACATATTTTAAGTCCATAAACACTAAATGTAATTTAAAAAAGTAACTGATCACATTTTTTTTTATAATATATTTGTTTTATTTATTTTACCAATCAAAAATAAATCTGGAAGGGAAATAAGAATGAAACAAAACAAATTGTATTTTCAGTTAAAAAAATAATTTTACATTAAAATCACCGTTTTGTATTATGGTTGATAAGATGTTTTGAGGAACGCCAAATTTTTTAAAAGCAATATTTTTTCTCTTTGCACCTTTATCCCCCTCATCAAGAAATATATTTTTTTTTATTATTTGTTTGATGCTCAGGCACTTTCGCTCTGACATTTTCGAGCTACAAGAACCGAAATTACCAGAACGACTAATCAACAATCTAGAAAACGGGAGACTAGTTTAGGGACACTGTGCACTCCATATTGAGGATTAAAGGGGGGAATTGAAAGTTTGCACTTCTTGGATAAAAAGCAAAGAATCGGACTTTAGTGTTCTCGGTGAGTTAGGTGCCTGATAAGACCTGCTCCTGGTCTTTGATCATCATAAAATGTGTTAAAAGAAAGAATAAGCCGGAAACGTCTAGTAATATTTTGAGAAATAGGGAGAAAAAAAAATTAGATCCCACGAAAAAGTTCGTTAAATAGATAATGCTATTTGGAGGTTATTTTACGAAGGAATTCGCAAAATGTTCTTGGTTCCAAGGAAATGTTCGCAAAATAGAGGAATTCGCAAAATAGATGTTCGTTAAATAGAGGTCTAACTGTATCACATTTCAACCCATTCGATTGGGTAGTTCGCTGTTATACGCGGATAGACGGAAAGACAGACGGACGGAACAGACGACGACTATAGGTTCTACGCGGAAGTATAATCACGAACGCACCTAAAAAATTAAACAAGGATTATAGTTGAAAATTTATCTTTCTTTCAAAAAATCCCGTTTCATATGAAATCTTGTCAAATCTAAATCAGTATATCATCGATGAATTTTAAAATAACAATTTAATTAAATTAGAAGTTTTAAAATAAATATACATTACTTATATTTTACTTTTTAAAACATAAATTTAATTATTATAACTTAAATTAATTAATTAAGCATATGTAAATAGTGTAAAATATTTCGAATTTTTATTGTTAATTCAGGAAAAGCAGAAACCATGCGTAACAGATATTTGTAAATTTCCTACACTTCTAGTTTTCTAAGCTAATAACTATGTATATTATTCTTATTTTCTAAATATAGGAGAAAAATTCACATATTCATTTACACTTCTTTATAATTTACAGCTTAACAAATGACTTTTAATAATTTCAATTTCTAAATTTGAAGTTTGAATACCTTTTGACATTTTATCGCCTTATAAACATTTAACCCGATTCTTTCGTATTTATTTTGTTATATGCTTACATATAAATGCATTTATAAATATTTATTTTAGTTCAATATTTATAAATATGCAATTTATTCTTCATGCTTTTCCTTTATGCATTATAAAAAGAATTCGAAAATCAATAAATCTAGGTCTGTAAAATAAAAAAAAGGAAAAACTAGAGTGTGGAAAACCATATGTGCTCCTTAAAAAGAATATCGAGAAATTCTAATTACTGCAAAGAATATGATTCTTTCTTCAAAGAAATCTCTTAGGAAAGAAGTTTTCCAAATTTTTCTTTTTCTCCCCCATTTAATATTGCATTCATTCCTTTTTATTTTATTTTTTACTTTATGAAGAATTACGTTTAAAACCTTCGCCTAGCTCTGCAGAGATTTCATAACATAATTATATACATCTATGTATATAACGTGTCTTGAATTTTATCGTTTATAGCAGAAAATTAATAATTAATTAAGCATATTTCGAGTTTAAATAATAAAGTCTTAAATAATATTATTCTTTTTTCTTCTTCTTCTGTGTTTAAATCAATAGTTTTTTCAAACATAACTATGAAGATAGTAATTTGGCTTCTTCAATATAATTATACGAGTGAATATTTTTTTTCTAGTGAATTTAACACAGCTGTATATCTTTATTACAATGGTTTATCCTCTAAGGATGTTTTTCGAACATTAGTTGTTTACACTGATTAATTTTCTGGATACTTTCCTCACAGTACTTCGATTTCAAAGTTTGATTTTGTTTTCCTATAGTGATACTCCCACAAGCATTTAACTTTTTCTCTTTAATCCGTAGTTACAAAGTTAAATCACTTGGAATATTTTGTAAAGGTCTCATTTTAAATGTTAAATGTCTTGGGGAGGATTTCGTTTACAGGTTCTTCCTAATCTTTATCATCAATTAATCATATTGAATAAGGGGAGGGTTTTCTAAATATCCCTTTAAAGCTTTCCTCAACCAGAAGAGCGTTTACTGTTTGAAATAAAGAAATATTTTTACCAGGAATCATTTGTCATCGACCTCAAAAGCGAGTAGAATGGTTATTTTCAGGGTGATTTCAAGTCATGGGAATCATTTAAACCGTTTAAATTGAACGAAGAACAAGTGTTTCCGAACTTGTTTGGTTTTTGTAGGAGCTATTTTCAAATTGTGATTTCACTTGTTTTTCTTTCTGTTTTTCTTCGTAAAAGTATTTGATTTCTGCTTCAGTACATTTATCACGGTAAACAAGTTCTTTCCTTTAAATTAAATTCAGAACATTAATGTATTTTATTTTTTATTATTTATTTATTTTTTTTTTTGAAATAATTGAAAAAATATATTTTTGAAATGTTAGAGTAACATAAACAAATTCCTATTACAATAATTCAGTGGAACGTCGTTAAACCATCGGCTCTTTAAAAGGGGGACGATGGCACAAACGAAATATTTATTTATTGAAGTTTAGTTTATTGTATTCATTTTTAATGAGTATGATGTTGAAATATATTTATGAGAATAAAATTTATAAAAATTCATTTAAAAAATCCCTAATAAAATATTTATTTTATAGCTGTTATTGAGTAAAATTTCCGCTATTATTAAAATACATTTTAACAAATAATAATCTAGAAAATAAACAAATATTACCAAACCTGTCCGTCAAACAAGTATATTTTCTCTTTAGTTTCACCGATTTAACTTTTTTTCCTACTTTCATTGGTATTGCGAAATCCTATTTTTCCATATCTTCAAAAGAAATTGCAAAACTATGGAAAGTACACGTTGCATCTACATGTGTTTGAGTTTGAGTACTGCTGGTTTCTCTCCAAAGATATAGTCGTCATTTTCTCTAAATTCCTTACCTCAATTTTTTTTTTTTTTTTTTTTTTATCATTTTCCAGCTATCGTTTGTAGAAAACAGAAGGAAAAAGAAATCTTAAGTCAAAAGTGACGGTTAACAGGATCTCATATATTACGAGCGGTGGTTTAAGGCTCCTGTCCCTAACGGTGAAATCACTCACGAGCTAATGCTAATCCTATGGGGAGGGATTTTTCTAATATCTCGTTTGCATTTCGACATTTTAAAACAATTTTTTTTGCATTGAATAACCAAGATCCGTCTCTACATAGCACCTTTTTTAGTTTTTTGATTTTGGTTGCAGATATTTTTTAGAATGATACTTTCATTTTCAGAACCGGTTTTAAAAGTGAAAGTCACTTTATAAAGAATATCTACGACTAAAATCAAAAAAGTAAAAAAAGGTGCGATGTAGAGACGGACCTCGGCTATCCCATGTAAAAAAATCATTTGAAAATGTCGAAATGCGAACGAGATATTAGATAAAACCCTCCCCATAAAATTAGCATTAGCTCGTGAGTATCTTCGCAGGCAGGGACAGGAGACTTAATAGGATTTGAATAGCACTAATTTCTTACCTCGTCAGCCAGGACTTCACTGCAAATAGAAGCGTCTTAAATTTAGACACATATGTGACTGAAAAAGAATTTTAGACACTTAAGTGTCTTAATCTGAAAATTAAGACACTATAGATGTCTTAATTTAAGATACATAAGCGTCTTACTATGACCATGGTGTAAACGAACTGAGAATAATGTCTAAAATATCCGCAAACGTCTTATTTTAAGACACTTCATTGCTTTAAACGTGTCTTAATTTAAGATGTTTTGATTCTTCCGACGCAATAACCACCAGGGGGCACTAGCACTCCCAGTTGCGCATGCGTTTTAGATGTCTTCGTTCGAAGTGGTATACGTTGTAATTCAAACAAAGTTTGTTTTTATGCACGCGTGTATTTTAATTCGTTTTTTGCGAAATGTGAAGTACTGTGATTTTAATTCGTATTAACTTGGAGTATTTATTTATTGAATACATACATCTGACGTGTGTGCTCGACATCAAATGTCTCTTAGAAGCTGTCGTCGATACAAGGGCGGGATAGACACAGAACAGAAGTAGACGGCGGTTGAAGATTACACCCGGAAATTCTACAAAGCGTGTGCAATGGGCTTAGTGTTAACTCGTATCAATTTATATCAATAATATTGTGTTATTCATCTTCGTCCTGCCGAAACTGGCAAAAAAAAAAGAAACTTTTGTCTGGCGGGTCCTGTTTTTAGGATGAAACATCTCATTCTTTAAATATGGCTAGTCGGATGTATTATGGGATTACCTTTTAAACTGATGAAAGTCTTTCTCCCTCACTGTGGTTGTGGTAGTTTTAAAATTTCAAATCGAGGAATATTTCTTACCTCTTGCAGCAACTCAAGTAAGTTTCTTTATAGTAGTAAAATTAGTGTATTTTATGATTTTATTTATTGTACTAAACAAAATCCTGCATGAAATTTAATTAGTTTTGAATCTGTTCGCAAAAAACCCCACTAATTCTAGAAGTATATATTTTTAAACTTATGACGTTCTTTTTTATTACGAATTATATATTCAATGTCAGTTCTTAGTTTCAATGGATAATTTTTATCTCGCAGTAAATGACGGCCACAAGGAAGTAAAGAAAAAAAAAACTTTGAAAGATGACCTAATGCTTTCTTACTTCCTGGCATAAAACCGCAGATTAAAAAAAGATAAATAAAGTAAATGAGACTGGTCTATTATATGAACCTGTCTGTAAAAATATACATATGTATTTGATTTGCAATCAACTCTAATACTGATTTTTTTTATTATTTTTAATAAAAAAGTAATTTGAAATTTATAATGGGAAAAAGTAAAAACCTCTAACTAGATTTCGTATTTAAAATTGTGGTAACTTTATTTATATGCACTTATACGAAAAATACAAAAATGACAGATGTTACTGTATATATTTAAGACGAAAGAAGTTTGGAAATCATAAGTTATTTTTTCCTCATGTTTTTAATATAGAATATGTACTTATTTGTTTTTATTGATAGTTGAATAGCTTTTGTGAGTACCCTCTGATCTACATAAAAACTTGTCTATGTGGAAATATAAATTTTTTAAAAACATAATTTTTAAATAAGTATTTTCATTTTTTTTTTTGGGGGGGGGGGGAGGGGGGGATTTTGCATGAATTTTTGTAAAGCTGATATCTTAAATCTTGCACTGATTATAATGAAAGTTTTGAACTTTTAGAGTAGGACAAGTTTAAAAACGCAAATATATTTAACAAAATACCAAAGTCATTTTTTCCCCAATGTTATTAAAGTAGAATATTTATTTATTTATTTTCATTATTCATAGTTAAATGGCTGTTGTGATTATCAAGTGATGTATATGTAAAATTGCCTATGTGGCAATATATTTTTTTATATTTTAATTTTTTTTTGGGGGGGGGGTGGGGGGTGGGATTTTTGCAATTTTCGTACATCTGATATTTTAAATCTTTTTCCACATTCAACCGAGTATAATAAATATTTTGAACTTTTAGAGTAGGACAAGATTATAAAATATATATATATATTTATCTATGTACCTTAAAAGCCCTTAATAGCGAACACCTCGGGACCGCGGAATTTGTCCGATAATTGGAGATGTCTACTTTTTTGAGGTAAAAATATACAAATATGTATGTCTGCTGATTAAAAAAGTATTCGTTAAATAGAGGTGTTCGCTATTCGAGAATCTCCATTAACCTCCACAAAGGATACTCCCGAATACCGGACATCTCAATTTAGACAACTATAATGCAGGGTTGCGTTTTTTGCAAAAGTACTTCTTGATTAAAGGAAGGGCAAACTGGGAAGTGCCCCGTCCCCCTACGACTGTAGTGCCCCCAAATTTGATGTGCAATATTTGTAAAGCTTATATTTTAAATCTGTTTCGAAATTGTACTGATTATAATCAATATTTTGAACTTTTAAAGTAAAATAAGGTTAAAAACGAAATAAATTTTAAAAAATCTAATATTTAGATAAATATTTTTTGTTTTTTAATCTTGTTCTACTCCTGAAGTTCACGATATTGATTATAATCAGTACAATGTCGTAAAAGATTTAAATTATCAACGTAACGAAAATTGTATACCAAAACTGAGAGCACCAAAAAAATCAGGCTGTATTGGGGGGGGGGGGGGGCAGGACCACAGCCAAATATTTTTCCAGGATTCAACGTGGTCAAACATGGCTACGTATGATGCTTACAAAAAAATGGATGCGATTCAGACGTTTGAAGTGTCTGAAATTCAGACGCAAAAAGTGTCTGAAAAAATTCAGACATTTTAAAATGTCTGAAAATTGAACACTCCATTTCAGACACTTAAGTGTCTGAATTTCAGACATTTTAATTTCGAGTGTTATAAGCGGTGTAACGGAGCGGATGTCGTAAAGTGGTGTGGTAGCGGACAACTTCAACGGCCAAGGCTTATTTAAAGTCGAAGAAACATTAAATTGCATTACAAACAATTAAATAATATTTTCTGGATTATATAAGTCTTATTTACAACGTTTTTCATAAAAGGGTTCGAGTTCAGCTGACAATAATATATTTCTAGAATCAAGTCCAGTCCTCGAATAATAGATCGCTTTCCGTGTAGTCAGTCTCTTACTTATTCAATGTCCACTATTTTCGAAGATAGAGTTCGCGATGCTCGACAGGAATGTCGCACTTTTGTAGGTGTTTAACCGAGGTTTAGGAACCTCCGATCTTCAACTCCGTGATGGAGATATCTTAACAGCCACACCTGGCTTTCGCTTTTCTGTGCTTCGGAGTATGTCTCGAAGCCGTCGACCCGTGAGAGATTTCCACTCTGCACGGCCAGAAACACCTTGAAGTCTCAACTTCAACAGAAGGGAAAAATTAAGCTCCCGAGAATGCTCTTGCATCCTCTTTTATCAGTTTCGTTTTTCCGTCTAGGACCAAAGCCACTCCCATTAGCCACTCACCATCCGTGGGCCATGATCTCATAGACCAGCCCTTTCTCTATAGGCTGCAGTCAGGAACCTTCGCGTCCGGTTTCATCTCTGGTTTCACCTTCTACTTTCCCACGGGAACGAGACCTTCGTGAATATCAAAAGAATATTTCTCTCGCTAGATAAAATAGTTCCTTTCACCCTAGTGTCATCTGCGAAGATCGATTGAAATTGAAGTATTTGTTTCATCTCTAGCGACATTTTCTGGGACTCTGAAGAAATTTGGAGCTAGGTGAAAATACATTAGCTTCCCTATGCTGGCTTTTGCCTTGTAAATTGAGAGTTCCAATGTGAGATATCGTCGAATTCTCACAGCGGTTTGACGTTTTGAGAGAGTGGCGTCTTAACAAGTTTTTACTGTATCTACGTGTTAAAATTTTTTAAGTAAATCTCTCTTTTTTTAATGTTTGAAGAAATCCTGTGCACTTCTCCTAATTCATGCACTAATTATTTTTAAGTAGATTCAAAATTGATGTCTTTACATTGTACTCAAACATCATGGTAAATCTTAATCTAAAATCACAAAATCACAAGCTTCCTATTTAAAATCAAATCCATTAATCGTAGTCGGCCCCGCTTAATCGCATACAGTTGGTTTCACTGAATTGTATGCATTTAAGCGGGGTATGCAATTAAGCGAGAACAGCAATCAATGTTATCAGTATACGTTATCATTTGATTATATACCACAGATGTTATAAATATTAACGGATAATAATCATTTACCTAATAATTTAAAAACTATCTTATTAATAATTTTAATAAATAATTTATTATTACCCGATATATAACAATATATGTAATAAAGTATAATGTATTATCACACTATTTACGTTAAATGGTTTAATTTTGCATTATAATTTATGTGAAAATTAAAATGAAAGTAAAATAACAATTTTTTTTTTAAATCATACCTTTGAAAAAAAAAAAAAAAAAAAAAAAAAAAAAAGAAAAGAAAGAATCTGCTTAAATGCTTTTTATTTTTCAATTATTTTCCAATTTATTATTTATTTTTTTGTTGTTGTTGTTGGTGCCTACACAAAAATTCCTTTAGGTAAATTTGTTTTTTCATACTTCGGACTCTGCATTTCTCCACTTCCGGCGCTAAATATTGTTCTTTTATTCTCTTGACCGCCCCGATTGTATTTGCCCCCGATTCCAGGATTTTCCAAAAAGTACCCATAGCACCTTGAGTCACAGTATGTACGACAAGCTTTAAAAGAAAAACCCAACTGTCCAAATTCAATACTCCCATGCGTTTCCTAGAATTAAGATAATAAAGTCTTCTTTCACAACGATTTCTGTTCTTCGATTGTAAATATAACAAACTATTGTTACAAAGAAAAAAAAGTTCTTCCTTTCTTTCCATTTATCACTATAACAGGAATTCATAAGATCCGGATTACTAGATTGGAGATATTTATGCAATTAACCGGGGATTGTTATGCGATAAAACGAGTATATTTAACATTAACCTTATAAGGAGCGTTTCTATTCCACGGCATTCTATGCGTATAAGCGGGGTATGCAATTACCTTTACCCGATTAAGTGGGGCAGACTGTACTTCTAAATTGCAGAATTAAACTTAATTTTTTTTTTAAACAATTGAATATATTTAGAATATTTCTAGATGAAGGTAAGTTTGGTCGCATTTAAAAATAAGAAATGAATAATAAATAATGTTTCTTTATACCGGATGTCCCAAAAATGACTGATGGATTTTAAAATTCAATAACTTGCAAACGGTGACAGATATTAAAAAAAAAATTCTTGCAGGTGTGTCATCTAAGATGTTAGAAGTTTTTATGTTGTGATTCTCAGTTTTAGTTACAAATAGCATTGATAGATGGCGCTGCAAAAAATGACCGCTAAATCCAGGTTTGATTTTTCGGCCTCTCTCTTTTTCCATGCGAAAAAGGGATATTAAAATGCTTTGAATGTTTCCCGAAGTACTAAAGATCGGGTTTGGACAGTGCACCTATTGCTCTCAGCCTCATCTGTTGTTTAAAATTCGAACTAAAATCAAGAATCACAGTAAAAAACTCCTGACATCATACATAACCTTCCTGCAAGAATTTTTTTAAATATCTGTCACTGTTTGCAAGTTATTGAATTTTAAAATCCATCAGTCACTTTTGGAACGCCCGGTAATAACTTATTTCGATAGTGTAGTGTTCGTCAACTGGCTCATTCAAAGTTCTTTCTAAAGGTTGTATACAGCATAGATAATCATACAAGAGGATGATACAACAAGTGACAAGGGGGCAGAACTAACAAGCTTCCGGAATTTACCTCTGTTGATGAAATATGTTTATGCTCTATGATTTGCATATCTATTCTTTCCTTCACGAGGCAGAGATAGACGGTATTGTATTTACTTGATTTATTTAGCTTATTTTTTTTATCGTACTTGTATCGTTCCTCATTAACTTACAAAATAACAATAATAATATAAAAGAAACACACTAGAAGATTCTGTTGAAAACTTAAACATGTAACTTTTTGAGACTGAATTGTAAAAAATCAAATGCGGGTATTGTGTTATTTTTTTAACATCGAATGTTATCAAGTTTTTATCATTCTTTCTCAATTTTTAACTTTTAGATTTATATAATTATAAAAATTTACAAAAAGGAATTTTTTCTAATAAGTAATTTTATTATTATTTCGCATATAATGATATTGTAAATATTATTGAACTGATTGTACGTTATTTAAATTAAAAACAATCTTTTTATTTGCTCTGCGATAAAGAAAAAATGCGTAAATTAAAATTAACATATTTTAACGATTGTTTTAATGCATTAAACTTCCTAAATTAATAAAACATCGGCTATAAAAATTTTCCTACCAAATGGGAATATTTATGAAATTTTCTATGACTTGTAGAGTACGATATTTCGTATATTTTTATATTATACCATTGCTTTATGTAGCTTTAAATCCAATTATATCATATTTACTTGATATATATCATCCAAGGCAAATTTTTTACCTTTTTTTCGTTGCAGTTATATCGTTTACCCTTCATGAACAACAACAAAAAAAAAAAAAAAAAAAAAATCCATGTAAGATTGTTGAAAACGTAAACATGCAACATTACAAGAAGAAGATCACATTAAGGTACACGCCCAATAACAAAAATATTCCGAGGATTAGACGTTTCTTCCCTAATGCCACGAAAGGAGCTGCGATCGCAATCGTATTACCATTACGCTCTATGGTAGCAGTGTTGCCAGTGGGCTACTTTTTTAAAATTCAGATTTCTTGACTGGCACCACTTTTCTGAAATGGTAAAATTCCTCTTGTTTTCGCCTTAATTAATATGTCGTTAAATAAGGCGAATTTTAGTATTTAAAAAAAAAAGCGAATTTTACTATTTAAAAAAAGTGGTGCCAATCAAGAAATCTGAATTTATAAAAAAAATAGCCTACTGGCAACACTGTATAAAAGTGTCATCTCTTGTTGTTCATCTATGGTATATAGCTACACTTATAACAGGAAATGAACAAAGATATTTAAATAATGTCCTTTTCAAGATTAAGGTTCTAAACTGTGGCTAGTGTCATTTTTCAGTATTTTTCCATTTGATAGCCCTAAAAATTAAGGAAAGAGATTAAATTTTAGATAAAATTTTAATTTTATAATATATTTACACTGTTAGTGATCAAGCTTATGATTCTTGCATGCCGTTTTATAAAGCGTCTTTAGGGGAGTTAGTCATACTAGGAGTGTTTTCTTTAAATAAGTACCGTTTTGAAATTAAAAAAAACACAAGGTCAGTTTTTTAGCAATTTTATATTTACATGGAAGCCTGGACCTTAATCTACTTTTCAACATAATTTCCGCCTATATAAGGCACTTATCGTATCGTAAGAAAAGCTTTTGTATCCCATCCTCAAAGAAATGTTCACCTACTGTGCTAACCACTGCATCACCGCCATTTTGATTTTGTCTTCGTTGTAAACTGCGTCGTGTAACCCAAATCAAAAGGCCTGAAATGCTCAGTAAAGGATCTTTTTGCTTCTTGACAATGCTCGTCCATAAACGGCTCATCGATCCCGGGATCTCATCGCGTCATATGGTAGAGAATAACCTCATAATCCTCCGTATAGCCCTGGCCTAGCGCCAAGTAAATACCACTTGCTCCTGAACTTAAGGCTGTTCTCAAATCCAAAAGGGCAACTTTATGAGATAAGTTTTAATTTATTTTTGTTTGGAAATGCATGAAACTAACAGGTGTTGTTGTTCAGAAACTATGTAATGGAGTTGTTTTTTTCGTTTTTTTTGCGAACGCAATAGATCATTCAGAAAATAGTGTCAAACTGAGCGTTTTGAACCGAACTTCCGCGCGAAAGGAGAAAAACCTCTCAAGAAAGGATGAAAAACGTGTTTGTCACGTGATCAAAATCGCTTATAACTCAATAGGTAATATAATAATAAAAAAATGGAAAGCACAATTCGATTCCAAATCGCTTCCATGGTCAGGCTTTCCAATTTTATATCTTTCTATTAAAAAATAAATTTGTAAATGCGTCAAAACGCTTTCGCTTGTTGAGCAGAGCAGTTGAGAACAGCCTTAAGGGGATAGTAGACCTTCAGTTTGACGAAAATCTACTGAAAAATTGTTTTTTTTCTTTTATTAATTCTTTAATGTCTTTAATTATTAATTCTTCAATTTCTTTAATTATTAATTCTTCTTAAATTTATTAATTTTCTTTTATTCCCATTTATTAATATACTTCCATCTTAACTGCATCATTTGCAGAAAACCGCAAGCAATTACAATGATACCTAGTGAAGTTACAAGCATTTCAAATTTGTATAAGGTATTTGAGTTACATTAAAAATGAAACTTTAAATCATGTTTTCTGAAAATGAGAACTTTCGTCGTCTTAGTCTATTCAAAATGTTCCATGCGTCTTATTTTTTGTCCAATTTTCATAATATTAAGTATTATTGTTTGCAATATGCTATATTTGCAAAACTTAGTATTAATATGCACGCTTTTTTGTACATAAAATATAAATTTGGTAGTTAAATAACATTGTTATATGAAATTTTAATAAAAAAGTGTAATGATGGTAGATTTATAATATTGCAACAAAAACTGGTATGCGTTTTAAAATTAAACAAAAATATTGAGAAAAAATAATAATAATCTTGCCCTCTGCTCTCTACGCTCACGAACCCACCGCGTAATCGCTTAGCGATACCGAAGCAATATTGCCAAGCAATCCTTATTTTGAAGCCAACCCCAGACGTAATTGTTTCGCGTTTCCATTCTGGATCGTTTCGCAATCCCTTATTTTCTATGCATTTAATTTTTAGATTCCAAACGCAGATGACCCCTCCTCCCCTTTCTCATTAGTTAATGGAAATTTTCTTCTTTCTGTAAAAATCACTTTTACCATCGACCTCTAAAAAAAAACGCCCCAAAATAGAAGTCTATCAAAATGCAGAAGATTCTTCCCTTTCCCCTCCCATCCTGTCGAAAGTCTCTACTTTTATAATTTTCGCAAAACACAATTTTTGCTAAGAAAAGACAGAAAGTTCTGACCAATCAGATGTGTTTCGCGGTATCTACGCAGATTTTCATTGGCCCATTTCCAAATTGTTACTTTTTTTAAAAAAAATTATACTTAAAATACACGCCTCGTATATTTTAAAAATATAGTCTTCATTTTACGGATTCACTTTTTGAGAGGTATCTTGGGAATTTGTAATAATTCTAAATTACTTTTAAGCGACCCTGTGCACTTTTAAGGGGTTACTTTCAAACGGTACTTATCTGTTAATACTTGGCGAGTAAAAAATTAATCATCGTGTGCCAAACTAAACAAAGAATTTAATTACCTGATATATCAGAATCAATTGTATCTTCAGATTCTGCAATTTAACTAAGTGCGATGAAAAATAATTATAATTTTCTTAAGACGCTGTGAACTACAAATGATTAAAAATCAATGAAGCAATTAACAAACTTATGTATAAATTGTGCTTGAAAAAAATTGCGTTGGTTCAAGTGAAGCATCCGAGTTAAGAACAAAAAAGTTCATTTTTTTTTATTATTTTCAAGTATTAATTACAATTCTGTATATCAAAACTCCCCAGAAATCGTGTCTGCATTTTATATAAGTTCAAAATTAAAAAAAAAATGCGGCAGCTGATATTCACAGATACTATCTATTAAATTAAGCTGGTTAAATTAAATTTAATTATGCTATGTTTATTTAATTATCAATTAAGAAAAAATTAATAATTTGTTTGTATATGAAAATAATAATAAGAATTCATACATCTTAGATTATAACAGTACATATTGAAACTTCGAACTCAAATCTTTATTGTAATATTTGCATATTAATTTTAACATTTGTGACCTAATTATAATCTTAAAGCTACAAAGAAGATATACGCAAATGATGTATAATATATAAAATAAATTAATACGCCTGTAGCAAAATCAAGCAATTAGAAGTTAGATAAAAAAAAAAGAGGGGCTGGATAACGATAGAGCAAATAACGTTCTCTGTAAATAAATAATAAATTTGTTAAGATATCTTTAAAAACAGAGGATAAACAACGACTTACGTAACATATTTCTAATCTTTTATCAAGTGATTCTGCAATCGTAAGTACAAGACATGTGATGCAATGTATAAGAAAATCTTTTTTATGAGATAATGTTCTGTTCAGCATTTTTCACTTGTTTTACCTGTTTGAAACATTCCTTGCAAAAATAAATTGCGTGAATCGCAAGTTGCTGGTACGTGATTATAAAACTGATAAATGAGGAACTGATTTGCGTTAAAACCTACATTATTATTTATTTAACGATGGGTGTTGTTCATGACGGCCAATTATCAATACGAGGGATATGGGCCCAAAGGGGGGGGGGTGCCCTCGGTGGGGGTCTTTCTAAGTAAACCTGACCCGTAATTACGCCAGGAAATCCAAGGTTCGAAGAAAACCACGAAGACTCCGAACGATTAGGCGGACGGACGCGATTGGGTTCGAACCCAGCACCTCTCGTCTACGAACTTTGACAGCAGAACCTCTCGGCCACTGGTGGGGGTACTTAATGATGTCTCAAGACTGTTTTCAAATTTAAACAGTCGTTTTTATTCATGTATGGATCAAATTTTCAGTTTATGTTTTCGGATAAGAAAAATCGGAAGTTTTTCACATTTAAATAAAGACGAAAGTTCTTTCAGAGACAGTTGCCGAAATTGCCGTTTCATGTCCAATATTCTGTTACGGCAGTTGGAGAAAAGTCGTCAGCAAAGAAAAATCGACTATAATTCAAGATGTATCCATTTACGAAAAAATGACAAACACTATTCAATTCTTGGGCACTTAAATACTAATGTCTGCAACTTTCATCAATTTATGGGGAAAAAATAAGCTTGTAATTGTAGCATATTCATAGGTGCCAAGTTGCCACTAATCCTCCGTAATATGTGGATTAATTTAACCCTAGTTTAATACATTTCGTACCGGAATTTTTTTTCAGAGATGAAATTAAATAAGTTCCACGTAGAAAACTGGAATTAAATAAATAAAGTTTCATCAAATAATTTTTCTGGTTCGAAACTTTTTAAACTGGGTTAAACTAATCCTTCCATTACGGAAGATTAGTGCGAACTTGGCACCTCTGCATGTTTGTTAATCTTGGAAAATAAAGAATATAAATATAAAATCATTATTATTTATTTACTAGTTAATAAAAAACTTCCTGTTTTTTTATCTCATATTTCTTGCATTCTTCTACCTTATATTCATTCTTATTTTCAATTAAATTTATACTCCAGTTGCAGTCTGACTCTGTTATACAAATTTATCATTAACCCCTTGGGGACGAGCGACCGGTATACGTGCCGCTTAAGTTGCCCAGAATCCGTGATTATTCTCACCAGCAAATTTTTATTGTAAATTTTGCCAAATTTAATCCTAGAATTTTCCCGATTCAATAGGCAAAAATTTATGTTTTGAAAAACCGGTGATAAAAGATTAAAAATTCTGTAAAAGACTCTCGTCCCGAAGCGCTGCCATCGAAATGCTCAAGGCCGGAGGACACGAGTGTAACGTCATCACTAATCGACCGACTTCTCACTAGTGTTCAAATTCACGCTGGAAAATTTTGAATAGAAATTTTCTTTTATTTTATTTGTGGAATAACTATCACCTTATAAAACAGTAATAACTATTTAAACTTACTGGTGAGAATTCGGAGTGTCTAAATAAAATTTCAGCCAGATGCGGAATGCCACAGTGTTGCAGCATATGACTGATTTTTTATTGGGGGATACCAAATTCTCAACAGTAAGTTTAAATAGTTATTATTGTTTTATAAAATGATATATATTCCACGAATAAAATAAAATAAAATTGCTATTCAAAATTTTCCGGTGTGAATTCCAACAGTAGTGAGAAGTCGGTCGATTACTGATGACGTCACAATTGTCTCCTCTGGCCTTGAGTATTTCAATGGCAGCGCCCGAAGGGTTTAAGCATCTTTCTAAGCTTGTATTAATAAGAGATGAAAATAATTTTTCAGAATTAGATTCTTTTTAGGTGCGTTCGTAATTATATAAATGCGTAGCACCTATAGTCGTCGTTCAGTCCGTCCGTCTGTCCGTCTGTCTATCTGTCCGTCCGCATATAACACAGCAAAAACTACCCAACCGAATCGTCTGAAATTTTAAATGTATAATTGTTGCAACATTTTGTCGAGTCATTTCAAATTTTATGAAAATCGGATGTATAGTTTAATTACAGGGAGAGTCAAATTTTTCCGTTCCATTACGGCCAATGGGAAAAAAAATATTGCAAGTGTATTTTAATGATGTTACAGCCTTCCGAATGGTCTGAAATTTTAAATATATAATTGTTGCAAAATTTTGTCGAGTCATTTCAAATTTTATGAAAATTGGATGTATAGTTTAATGACAGGAACAGTCAAACGTTTTCCGTTACATTAAGGCCAATGGGGAAAAAATATTTCAAGTGCATTTTTATGATGTTACAGCCTTTCGAAGAGAATAAAATTGATATGCACTTATGAAGTGCATTAAAATATACATTCATTACAATATGCGGTGCAAAAAATATTTATAAAAATAGTTATAGTACGAATGCACCTCATTTGCCACGTTTGACGAGCAATTTCCAACTTATTAGATGTTTACATCTAATATGATTTGTTTACCAATTAGAATAATTGTGTTAATATTAATCTAGTGTAATTTCCAACTTGTTAAATTCTGTCATTGTCATATTTTCTCGTGTTAAAAGTACGCCTAAATATGTTTTTACAAGATCATGAGTTTAAAGGTTTAGGGACATTGAATACCACTATTTTTTAATAGTATTTCTCGCCTTATTTAACTACAGGTGCAGCTGATTCCACAAACAATGATAGAAAAAAACTGAATGGTAATAAAACAAGCAATTTTTTTACTAAAATATTGAAACATTTTTTACAATCTTTCAGTGGACACGTTAAAAATTTCCCCACTAGCGGGGCGCTTCGTCCTTATTACGACACAAGTGTTTCGTTTTGTTACGTCATTGTTACAAATGCAAGAAATTTCATAAGACTAATAAAATTGCTCAGTTAGTTAAGTAATCATAGTCAGGAATAGTGAAAATTGAATTTTAATATTATTACCATGCAGGAAAAAATATCCAGAAATATACTTTTAAAGAATGTCAGTAAGAAATATTAATCATTAAGGATTAAGATTATTTCATAAAATTATATATCAAACATGATTTAATGCAAGAAGACAACGATAGGAAAATCTATTACATTAAAGAAAAAACCCTAATATTTTCAAAAAAGGATCTAGTTTATCTTCGATATTGTTCGCAATTTTTTTTCCAAGATATAAATTTTACAATGACGTTTATCGTTTTTGACAACGCGCTATATTCTGTTTTACTCCATTTTGTTTTATCCACACAAATATATTTTTTTTAATTTTTCAATTGATTCTTCTGAATTGTCAAGAATATCAAATTGACTATGTCTCATTTTTTTCAGTTTTGGCAAAAGTTATAATTCTTATTAAACATTTTTCCTTTGACAATGCAAAAACTAGATAACAGGAATTCTGCTTTTTCAGAATTTAGTGTCGCCGCGGATGAAAAAAAAATATGTATATATAAATAGTACAAAATATATTTCAATTTTAAGACTAACAGCACACGCTTTTATTATACGTAAAATGACGTCATTCGCATCCATTTAAGTATTCCACATTTACGACCCACTCTTAAATATCTACAGTAAAATATGCATAGGACGTCACTATCGCGAAATAATACACAAATGCAGCAAAAAGACGCCGTCATTTTAGTCATGACGTATTGGTTGGAAACTGACTCCAAACAAACGGTTGCTATGTTGTATTTTCTATTTTGTTTGTGTGTTGCAGCTATATCTATATCTCACATCTAAGTGTTTTAATACTTGATATGTACTGGTAACATTTTCCACGATTTATATTTAAAAAGAAATGACGCATAGTAACCGTTTGTTAAATTAAATATAATTTAATATAAAGACACTGAAAGCGTCTATAGATACTTATAATTAAATACAGTTTATAATAGCTCCATGTTTTAACAGAAATCATTCGTTTATATTTTTTCAAAAGAGTACGCATTTTAATTATATTTTCTTTCGATCGTTATGAAAAAAATGGCAAGAAAAACATATAATTAATATTTTACAACTGTTTTTCCTTTACTTTCTACAGAAAGGGAGTACTTCCGTTGCCAGTATTAAGCAAATGGTTCAAAAACTACAAAAAATATATATTTCAAAAATAAATGGAGATTCAGTTTTCAAACAAATTGCATTTAAAAGTACGTTTTTTCCAAATACGACGGTATAAAAATTGAAAATGTGCGACGCTCAGAAGTTTAAAAAATTGCTATAGTATTTAATCGTACTGCTTTGTTTTACGGTTGGCTTCTGTAAGGTAACGTTATTTTTTGGAGATGACACAAAATAAGCTGGGGGAAAGAAATAGCATACCGCACCGGGGGTTAAAAAAAAGAAAAAGAAAGTTCATCTAAAAATATATCAATCAAATTATTACAAGAATAAATATTTAAATAAATAATAAATATTAATTTTCTATAGCGTAAGCGCGAAACAAGTATATTAAAGACCTACAAAACTGCATTGGAAATCGATGAAACTGCTTTTAATAGGAAGGGGTAAGTTTAATTGAGGAATAACTATGTTATCCTTGTTTGTTACATAATATCCTTGTTTGTGCGCACTCGACTGTAGAAAGGTTAGTTGTGTGACGCGCAAAATGACTGACACATTTTATTTAACCCTTTATGCCCCGACGGTACTTTAAAGTACCATTAAAATAACTTGTTATAAAAATTAATTTAGTACATTAATTAGTAACAATACAGTTTAGAGTGAGTTATGTGTACTTTACTTTATCTTGCTCCAAATGTATTATTGGTTGCACAAAACTAAAATATTTTTAAAAGGATGATTTCTTTTTCTCTTGCATCTTTTCAGCTTTCTTGACGTTGAAAGATTGTAGTGGAAAATTTTCAGTTAGGAAATATTTCTAGATTTTTATTGCAAGAGCATTATATTTGTACATTTCCTAACTCTATAAAATACTAAAAGATATATTGTAAATAAAAGATTTGAGTGAAGTTATAAATATTGCACAAAATCCCTATGAATTCATATTAAATTAATTAATTTTAATTGGCAAAATCCTGCTATAATTTATTAAATGATTGTGGAAATCTTCTAATGTTGTTTCAAAAATTCACAAAAAATGCTTTAGAAGATGAAATTTTCATGAATTCATAATTTAGGATATAAAAAGTTAAACTGGTGAAGGGTAAGCTTGGCGTTCTGTCTTTACAGTCTATTTAAGGCTGTTCTCAGCTGCTCTACTCAACAAGCGCAAAACGTTTTGACACATTTACAAATCCATTTTTTAACGGAAAGATATAAAATTGGAAAGCCTGGCCATGGAAGCGATTTGGAATCGAACTGTGTTTTCCATTTTTTTTTATCAATTAATTACCTATTGAGTTATAAGCGATTTTGATCACGTGACACGGCATTTTTCTCCCCTTACTGACTGGATTTTCTTCTTTCATTCGGAATTTCGGTTCAAAATGCCAACTTTGACAGTATTTTCTGAAAGATCTATTGCGTTTACAAGAAAACGGAAAAAAACAGTTCAATGACATAGTTTCTGAATAACAACACCCTCTAATTTCATGCGTTTCCGAACAAAAATGAATTAAAACTTATGTCAGAAAGTTGACCCTTTGGAATTGAGAACAGCCTTAACGATGTCTTAACAAAATCATTAATGTTTATCTATTATTTGACAGTATTTTCCCCGATGCTTTTTATCTCATTATTCCTGTATTCTCTTACTTTATATCATTCTTACTTATATTTTCGTCTGAAATTATTCTCCAGATGTTATTTACCTCTGTTATATAACTTTATAATTAAACATCTTTCTACGTTTGTTCCATTAAGAGAAGCTTTTATCTTCAGAAGCAGATTCATCTTGGACACTCTCATTTTCGACTCCTCACGCGTTAAAATTAGTTGATTCCATGAATAATGCCAGAAATAAACGGACTGGGAATAAATCAGTTTTCAATTTAAGAATGTAATGCCCGTAAACCTGACTCTGACGCTCTGACAGTAGTGTTTCGTTCTGACTTCTCACACTCAGCGATTCTATGTATTTAGTTTTAATTAAAGTAGATTCTGCTTTCGAAATAACAATTCTGTCTTCCTTGTTTTTTTAAACGGCTGATTTTTTTAAAATTTTAAATTATTCTTTTTTTTTTCCTTTCTAAATTTATTTTTCTCTTAAACGCTAGTATTCAGTATATTTTTTTGCAAAGTAAAAAATACATTAAGGGGACCGGGAAAGCCCTATTTCCGCCATGTTAAATTCACCATATTTATGTACCTTTTTCTCAGAAATGGTGAAAGATAGAGGTCTAGATTTTTTAGAGTAGTTAGAATAACATGATTTACGTATTTTAACTGACCATTTTCTTTCTAAGTAAAACTCAAAGTTAATTATTAATTATTTATTAAATGTCATTTTTAAATGAGCATTTTTGGTAAGATTTCCCTGCCTAAAATAAATAATTCTCAACAAATCATTAAATCCCCGTGTTAAAGTATACAATATAACATAATATAAGGATTTAAAAAAAAATATGGGTTCTTAACTTTAATAGATATTGAAAAAAAGGAACATAAACATGAAAAATCCAAATTTTGAGATAAAGTTAATTAAAGATTAAATGGACATTAAGCCGCGAAGTACTCTTAGAAAGAATGAATAATTTCAACACTTATTTTTTTATATATAAACATGTGTGACACATCGTTGGAAAGATAAAAGATTAAACTATTTGATGATATAAAAAAGTAAAAATCGATTTTTTGGTTGAATTTTCCTTTCCCGGTCCCTTAATATGGAACGATAAAGAAATGGTTTAATTACTTTTTAGGGATCCGTACTTAAAAAGTAAAAACGGAACCATTATAAGATCACTACTGTGTCTGTCTGTCACAGTCATTTTATTCGTAAACTATGGAACGTGGAAAGTTCAAATTGGCTGAAGTAATAAAGGCTATTGACCCACATATGTAAAGATTATTAATCATTCCGAAATACATTTAGAGAAAAAATGTAGAGAGGCTAATTTAGTTATATGAAAACAATATGTCGTGTGGGATATCGTGTGAAAGCTTCCGTAACATCGTACTCAAAAGTACATTTCTGTTAATTTTAGGTATTATATTTTCAGAGATATTGCCGAAAATGTAAAGCAAAAATATCCCTCATCTGTTTTCAAATCTACTGAAACTAAAATTATGAAAAAATTAGGGGTAGTAGAGGTTAATTTAAACCTTGCCGGAAAACTATAGCAATTATCTTAGTGACATAGTTTTCGAGAAAATAGCATTTTTTCGTTACGTACAAATTTCGATTTGCTTGCATTGAAAAAAAAAAAAAAAAAAAGAGTTGTGTCGCAGGATAAAAGGATTGTTGATAATGATTTTCGAAAAAATTGTCGGTAATTAGGTGAGATATTAATCTTTAAAGACAAAGACAGTTTGGACATTAGCCGCGGCCGACCTACTCTATGCACCATCGTCTTTTAAAGCCCAAATAGAAACTTTTAATGATATATTTGTGTAATGGAATGTCCAGTTACTAATTCATATATTTATTGTACGGAGCCCTCTGTGCGCGAGTAATACTCGCACTTGACCGGTTTATTTTTCTATGAAAAAAAAAACTATTGATTGCCAGTACAATTTCTGTATTTTTACGGAAATATTTTTCGACGAAAATGGTTTCGTGAATGTGTTAAAAAGTATGGATTTGAGAATATCGTTGACAGAGAATGCAAATTTTTCGTTTTCTCTCAAGCTGTGGGATTTTTTTTTTTATTATTAAACCGGAAAAATGCGGAAAGTATACTGTCAAAATACGGAAAATCTTTTTAGAATGGGGAAATATAAAAAAATCTCAAAGCGTTTGCGAAAACTACAAATCAATTAGAATTTTAGAACTATTATCTGTCAGGGATATAGGGTGATACCGCCAGTAGTTGATACCCTTCCAGTAGTTGATCAAAGTTTTTAAGGGGTCTCAGGACTCTTAAAGCTTTAAAATTTTCGAAATTTTAATCTTTTTAGATGTTAAACTTCTATGTTTTCTGAATATTTTGATATAATTGTTATCTTGAAATTCCCATTAGAACAGAAGTTGTGGCTTTAGATACTCGCTCAATAGTTGAAGCGGTGTTTTCAAAACTTTGAAGTCATTTTTCTCCAAATGGCGTTTTTGGGCATAACGCGCACGATCAAAAACTTCTGAATATTTTTCATGAAAATTTCAAAACACATGTTTCATGTCAGTCTGTATAAACTGAACCTAAAATTTCATTTTTATTGTAAAAAGAAAATATTTTTTTCGGGGATTATATTGTTGAAATTTTCTAAATTTTGCATTAGTTAAATACAACTTTGTATTAAAAACATAAAAATGCTTTAAATACAAATTTATTTAGGTTCAGTGCAATTATTATAATTTGAAGTATAAGTAGGCACCAACATTTTCATTCTAGTTGCAAAATTTATTTTGTAATCGTGTGCATAATCTGTTATGCCGATTTTTTGCTCGTCAAATATCTGACAGCTTAGAGCCCCCTGTAAATGCTAATTCTGCATCTTGCAATTTTTTAAATATTTAAAATGAAAGAACACACTTATATGTTTCATTCCCAATTAAAATTGTGTCGTAATATCAAATACTTTTTAAGATATTAAATGTTGAAAATGGTCTTTTTTTTTCCTTGAGTCATTTTTTGAGTCCTGAGACCCCTTAAATATTGCGCCATATAATATTTTTGGTTGAATGTTAAAGCACCTGTTTTCACATTGGTGTCAGGTCTCTGCTGTATGAGAAGCCATTTTATGAATTTTTTTTTTATTATAAAGTGTAAATATTTATTTTTTGATTAGTTGGAGACCATTATGGTAAGTTAAAATAATTCAAATAATATCATAAGACGAAACGCAATTTTTTTAACCTTGATTCAGTATAAAATATATAATGTGAACATTAAAAAGGTCCACAATCTTACTTAAAAGGCGACTAATGTAATGAAAAAGATGTTACAAGTTTAAAATATACATTTTATTTAAAACTTCTTAGTACTTTCAAGCCTTCCAGGTTCATCATCAGAGAATATCTTAATAACTAAATGTTGTTTATTTATACAAATACGTCACTTTGATTTGAAAATGAGAGAGCCAATAATTACTAGATTCGAAAGTAGCAGTAGCAGTAGCAGTTTCTTGTATTGAATTTAATTAGAAGAAATATATATATATTATTATTAATTGCAGTTCCATTTATTTTATGACATCACTTTGTTTCTCTTACGTCGAATTTTGAACACCATGGAAAGTGGCGTATGAGAAACAAAGTGATGTCATAAAATAAATGAAACTGCAATTAAACCATGGAAAGTGACGTATGAGAAATAAAGTGATGTCATAAAATAAATGGAACTGCAATTAATAATAATAATATATATTTCTTCTAATTAAATTCCATCCAAGAAACTTACTACTGCTACTTCTACTTTCAACTCTAGTAATTATTGGCTCTCTCATTTTCAAAACAAAGTGACGTATTTGTATCAATAAACAAAATTTAGTTATTAATATATTTTCTGATGATGAGCATAGAAGGCTTGAAAGCACTAAGAAGTTTTAAATAAAATGTATATTTTAAACTTGTAACATCTTTTTCATTACAATATTCGCCTTTTAAGTAAGATTGTGGACCTTTTTAATGTTCACATTGTATATTTTAAAATAATCCACTTTCATCTTGCTTAATTCAGCTAATATTTTTTATAAGAATTATTGTTAATCACAGCCCAGGGATGATATTTTAAATGTTAATTTTTAGATTTTCGATTGACTTCTTTCGCCTGATCAACCACGGGGAAAATGACAATTGAAAAACTATTTATTTATAATTTTGTTGTTATTTAATTTCAGCGGATTTCATTTTTGTCCATTATAGGACATTCATTAAGGGTTGTAGCACTCATGTTAAACGTAAAAGGAAGGAAAATTAAGAAAAACCCAGTAGCACAGCCTTATTTGATCAACTAGTGGCTGGGTCAACGTACTTAAATGCTTATTCGTTAATTTTTGACCCATTCACGAAATTGTTTCACCGAAAAAAAAATCTGGAAATTGTACTGGCAATCAACTTTTTCTTTCTTTTTTTAGAGTGAGATAAAGTCTGCACTAAAGTTATTAATTGATTAATTGATTTCTGCGTGTATGACATTCATAAGTCTGAAAAAACGTTTTACTTAAAGCTCTTATATACTGAAATTTTAATTGTGTATTTAAAAGACATTTATCCTAATACTATATAACACACTGCTCAAAACAATTAAAGGATATTGCAGTTTTAGGTGGATTTTGTATCTGGTAAACTGTTTAGCTGATTGATACATGGTCGACAGACATAGTAGGTTATATGAGAATAAATTACACATGTTTGGCAGAAAAAAATGCATTTTATGGCGCATTTGTGTACTAAAGGAAAAAAACACAATTTGTGCATATGAGAAAAAAAGAATAAGAAAAGGTGTTTTCTTCAAAGAAAATCATTTTCAGTAGGGGGTATGGTTTCCACGGGCGGCCAGCAACGTTGAACACCTTTGAGGCATGGACTCAATGAGGCTATTAATGACGAGTTGGGGTATTCTGCCCCACTCTTCCAGAAGAGCTCTTTCCAGTTCTTGGAGAGTTTGTGGGAGTTGTTGGCGGCCAGAAACTCGTCTTCCTAGAGCGTCCCAAACGTGCTCGATTGGATTCATGTCTGGAGAACACGCTGGCCATTCCATTCGAACGATTCCTTCCTCGAAAAGGAAATCCTCCACCAGGTTTGCACGATGTGGCCTGCAGTTATCATCCGTTAAAATGAAGTTATCTCCGATTGCTGCAGCGTAAGGGACTACAATAGGTCTGAGGATCTCATCCCTATATCGGCGACCAGTCAGAGCTCCATCTCGAATGATGTAGAGGTCAGTGCGCCCGTCAATGGAGATGCCACCATACACCAACACTCCTCCACCGCCAAATCTGACACTTTCGTGCACGAACGCAGGATTATTCCTACTGCCACGGTCCCTCCAGATGAAAATACGCCTATTATCCGGATGCACAGAAAAACGGGACTCGTCAGAAAACAGAATATTGCTCCATTCATTTCTCCTCCAGTTGACATGCTCGGTTGCCCACTCCCTGCAGTCGCGACGATGCCTTGATGTTAATCTAACACATACCATCGGTCGGCGAGCATACAGACCTACAGCATGGAGCCGGTTTCGGACAGTCTGAGTTGAAATCGTGGTGCCTGTAGCCGAGCGAAGGTGTTGTTGGAGAAGAGTAGCGTTCATGGTTCGGTGTCTCCGAGCTGTTAACGCTAAATACCGATCTTCATTGGGCGTTGTTGCCCGTCTACGACCTTGCCCTGGTCTTCGGCCTGCACATCCACTCTCCAAAAAACGGTTCCAGATCCTGGAAATGACACTTTGTGACACTCCAATGGCTTGCGCTACTTCGGCTTGAATTTGGCCCCCTTCTAACCTACCAACAATTCTCAAAGCTTCTGAATCTGTCAAATGACTTCGCTGAGACATCGTACTCATCGAAACAAAGCAATCACTGAATGCCGATCATCCTTGTCTTCATTCTCTTTTATCCAGTTGAAAGTCAAATTTCATTCGCTGCCGCTGAAGCGACGTTTTTGACGTCGAACTGAAACTTTGCATACTCCACAGTTTGAAAACCAGAAAAATTTGCATTTGTGATTCTCTTCTTCTATTTTCGGCAAAAAAAAATTTCGTTTATATCTTTATTTTATATAAAACTTCAAATATCCTTTAATTGTTTTGAGCAGTGTAACTTAAATTCTCAAAAAAGTTGATTTTTTATTTTAATTTTTCAAAAATAGCTTTACTGAATAATATGCAAAAAATATTCTGCTCTGAAAATGCAACTTTACAAATGTGGCTGTAAGAAGAATTTTAATATTTTTATATGTTTTTTGTATAACGCTCAGATAATTTTAATTACCTAATTAATTAAAAAAATTAAATTCGAATTTTTTTTAAGATTTAAAAAACAAGAATACCCTCCACATTCTTCCCATTTAAAAAATACTCAATATATGAAAAAGTAGAAATTGAACAGCGGAGTTATTTCGCTTTAAACTTGTCATCACAATCAAACTTTCAACGTAAAAGTTTTTGAGGAAAACTATCTATCTTTTACATTTTATTCATACAGAAAAATGTCCACATAAGATATGATATTCATGTGGATAAAATAAATGTCAATCAAGAATTCATTGTTGTTCGGAAGATGAATGATTTTTAAATGCACAACCATTATGCTTTTTATTTTGATATATATGTTATTTATAACTCTTCACCAATTAGCATAGCATGTGAATTACAAAAATCCAAAGTTCGAAGGCTAAAGCATTTTTAACACATTCTACCCACGTTCATATATATATGCGCATAGGATACATTAAGCGCGCGTAGAATATATCAATGACATACATATTTCATTGAAGAACATACTTATGCAATCCATCTTATTTATGTCAGTATTCATATCCATCATCTTATTTCATTCAAAAAATACATTAAAATATCACTGCTTTAGTGACTAGCTTTGTTAAATAAACAAGTTTTCAATGCTATTTTTTTTTCAAAATATTGAAAAGGATAGTTTTTTTTTTTCTTATTATAGGCATCATTCACTTGTGACTATTGACAATTTTAAAACAACTAGTTTAGAAAAATGTGAATAAACATTTCCGTAGCATCTCTGCTGCTTTTATGCTATCGAAACACTCTTTTAAAGCCTTAGAAATTTATCTTTACGTTTTAAACTCACTAAAATATAGCTTCGGTAACTTTTGTGTTTGACTTTTTGAACTCGCCACTAATGAAAACATTTATTTTTTTGCAGTGCAAAAAGAAACTGAATAATTAATTACGAGGATATAGTTGTTTGTTTAATTTAGTATATGCGCTAGATGAGAAATTGTTGGAGTTCGGTTCTTAATGTTTTCAAACCAAAATATACTAAAGACCGGGTATGAGAAACAATATCAACAACATTTTTCGATGAAACCATCGAAATGTTTGGCTTTATTTTTAAGTCATTCTTTGGTTATTTGATTATCTATGACTGCATTTATTCTATCTTTCACTACGTTGGCAGAATTTTAATAAAATGTGGCAAAATATTTCTACTCAAACTGTACTTGAAAAGACTGCACTGTAAAAAAAATACTGCCAGTTTTCCGGTAGGAATCAGAAAAATAGTTGCCCTTATCGTAAATAATTTCCGACCCAGCTCGGAATAAAATCCGTAAAAATAAGGAAATAGTCAGTAAAACGATATTTTACGGATTTTATTCCGAGCTGGGTTGAAAATTATTCCGGTACGATAAGGGCAACTATTTTTCTGATTGCTACCGGAAAACTGCCATTATATTTTTTACAATGTGTGCTGCTACTAATAATCAGAATACTTGGAGAAAAATGATAATAGAACATTGTTTTTTATGTAATCATTTACAAATGTTTATTTATAAAATAGTATTACTACTAATAATAATATTACTATTACTATTTATTATTTTTTACTAGATAAAAGGGTAGCCCAGAAGGTAATATTCGAAAAACAGTTTTACACATCACTGTGAAAAGAAATCCGACTAGTTTTCCTGTAGGAATCGGAAAAATAGTTGCCTTTATCGTACCGGAAAAATTTCCAACCCAGCTCGGAATAAAATTCGTAATAAAAAAAGGAAATAGTCAATAAAACGATATTTTACGGATTTATTCCGATTTTACGGATTTTATTCCGAGCTGTGTCAGAAATGAAGATTACCCAAACAACGTATGATTTATCTCGCTCATACTTAGCAGGATCTATAAACCTTTTTCCAAACATTACTTTCAGGGCATCCTGTATATCTTTAGAAAAATAGCCCATCTAATAGTCAGTTATGTGCTATTGGAAAGAATCATTTAAATTTGTATTAATATTTTTTTCTTTTTATGAAATTTAAAAGGTCGATTCATATATCATAATAACCGGAATAATAAATTCTTTAAAGCGGTAAGAAATGGTCCTATAAGTCATAAAACCAAAATGAGCTATTTTTTTTTTAAGAAGTGGACTTTATTCAACGAATAAGAACAAAGATTATTTGAATTAAAATATAATAGAAAACTTTATCCAGCACTTTACAAAAGGAGACTATAATTAAAATAGAGTTGTTTAGTACTGGATTAAAAAAAAATTCAACCTTGTTAAAACCAAGAACAGCAAATAAATATATAAATAATATTTAGACTAGTAAATCTGCAGATCAGGAGCCTCAACGTAAGCTTTGCAAGTCATTGTTTATAAACACACTTTGGTAATATTCAATTTTCTGCAAACCACAATTTAAAGTTTTCAAATTACTTAATTATTTATAAGAATAAAAAAATACGAAGTTTTCATATATTAGAAGCGTTAAATTAAAAACGTTGTTATGTAAGGATATTTTGAAATTTTCATGAGCTATTAATTCTGGTATTTTTTTACATAATAAAGTCAGGAGGGGGGGGGGGACGGAGCCCCCCTGAAGAAATCTACTTTATTATACCTCCCATTTTTTCCCTACATTTTCTCTACTTTATTATCCCTCCATAAGTTATACACCGAATTTAAAAACTCTGACAAATGTATGCAAAAAATTTCAAACTAATATGAATAATGCAGGGTTCTAATTAGGAAATTTCATTATCCATAATTTACTATTTAAATCCTTCAATCATATGAGCCATTTTCTTTCTACAAATAAAAATGGAAAAATCGTCTGAATTGCTATAGAAAAGCATTATTGCGCAAAATAAAATATTCTATATTTTCCGAACGAATGAACCAAATATAACAAAAAACTATACAGCTAAATCCGGGTACTTCACCAACATACCCACTTTATATCAAGCTAATCGGATGCTTTTTGCGGCAGTCATCGCTGAACAGACAGACTAACGGAAACCAAAACTTTTCGTGTCTCCACAGTAAGCCTTCACTGAAGTTTCGGCAAATAATAGGGACTAAATTTTCATATCAAGAAAATAAAATCACACCATACCAAAAGGAGTGCTTGTAAGCAATCAAACTAACGATAATATAAAATGTTAGACAATCTCAACAATCCATTTTTTAGTTCTTGTGTCTAATTTGCTACACAAGACCTGCACAAGTGACACACATTCTTAGTAGTTTGCGGAAACCGTCGAAAATGGTAGAGTACAGAGGCCCTCTCTAATTTAGAATGCATATGAGCATTATTTGTGGAAGCTAACAGTTGGATCACTCTTGGACCTTTCTTGCGAATGATTCGTTGGCTAATGGTACGGCAACGCGGTATTTCTTACTGTAGGCCAACGTGGAGCAACAGTTGGGCAACGTTATTCGAACTATTTTGTGCTTCTTGATAAGTGCCACCTGAATTTGCCACTGATGTCGAAAATGCGAACAATTGTTTTTGCATCCAATCTACTCCCCATGATCTGAATGGTGTTTTCACTGCGTTTTATAGCGTTTGTGTCAATGAAATTTTACAATGGAGTTCTAAACCTGTAGTTCTATCATGACTACCGTGTTGGCATAATCAAGAATTAAATATAGCTTTTGCATATTTAAGAACGTCGGTCGTTGAAAATTTATGCTAAAAATTTCGTTATAAGTGTTTAAAATTTATAGTATTTAAAGTTTAATTTTTAAAATCATCTTAATTTTTAATTTTTCCTTGCTTATCAATATCATATTATCAAATTGCTTCCTGCAGAATGTTAATTCTGATAGATTTAAAAACATAAATTACCACTATTTTAAAATGATATATGTACTTAGTGTTTAATTATTTTTTATAATATATGCGCGTTAAATAAAGGCTATTTATTGTTTAACATGGATTGTGTTAACTAAAATCGTGTGTATTTTAATAAACATCTGCACTGCATCTTTGCAGAATGAGGCATGCTATGTAAAGAAAAATTGAAATATACATAGATACGGTGTACGTGCTTTGTTCCAATAATTCTTTTTCATTGAACTTCCAGAAGTTTTGTTAGCAATTGACTAGAACTTTTATTAATCCCAGGACTTTGTACAAAAATTAAAGTGATCTAGATTTATTATTGATTTTTCCTCGAGACTTTTTGAACTTGTTAAAGAATTTTCTCAATATTACTGTTATTTCTTTTAATAAATGATCAGTCGAAATTCTACATCTGAAATGCATAGGAAAAGAACTTTTTGTATTTGATCAAAATAAAGTGTTTGAACTATTTTCTTCTTCGGATCCCGCGGTGATAATTTCTTGAATTCTTCTAACCTTCTCGAATTTCTTTCGACATTTACAGAAAATTTTGACAAGTTTTCAGAACGGCCTCATATAAAAGTCAAGAAAAAACTCGAAATCATTTTCCACTGAAGTTTTGCCAAATCCACGTGAAAATGTTTTCATCAAATGGGTTCTGGAATAAAGTTGTTAATCGTCTAATCCAGCGATATATATTTTAGCTTTTTTCTAACAACCTGAATTTAGAGAGAGTTGATTTTTGCTGTGAAGTTTAAAGAAGATTTGGGTTACAGCAATTTATTTTGACAAGAGTTTTATTTATGGTTGTTACCGTATGGCAATCAGTAAACTTATTTTTCAAAGATGAGAAGTAGGTTTCATTTTGGGGAATGCAGAAAAAAATGATTTATTATCAGTCTGCTTGTATTGTACTGTAACTATTATTTTCATTTTATGGATTCTGGAATAAAGTTGTTAATCGTCTAATCCATCGATATATATTTTAGCTTTTTTCTAGCAACCTGGATTTAGAGAGAGCTGATTTTTGCTGTGAAGTTTAAAGAAGATTTGCGTTACAACAATTTATTTTGACAAGAGTTTTATTTATGCTTGTTACCGTATGACAATCAGTAAACTTATTTTTCAAAGATGAGAAGTAGGTTTCATTTTGGGGTATGCAGAAAAAATTGAATTATTATCAGTCTGCTTGTATTGTACTGTAACTATTATTTTCATTATATGGGTTCTGGAATAAAGTTGTTAATCGTCTAATCCATCGATATATATTTTAGCTTTTTTCTAGCAACATGGATTTAGAGAGAGTTGATTTTTGCTGTGAACTTTAAAGAAGATTTGGGTTACAGCAATTTATTTTTAAAAGAGTTTTATTTATGCTTGTTACCGTATGGCAATCAGTAAACTTATCTTTCAAAGATGAGAAGTAGGTTTCATTTTGGTGTAGGGGAGATGGGGGCACATGTGAACAGGGGGCAGATGTGAACATAGAAATTTTTCAATAGTTATTATAAGTTTTTTTATTTGAAAAAAATGCCTAAAGATGACAGCACCTGTAGACATATGGTAAAATTTTTTTGAAGCTTTTTGACATTTTGTTCGTCCTCTGTAACCAAAACACTGTTTTTAGATCTCAAAAGTAAAATCTTTGTTCCAAGTTGATAAGCGTATAACTTTATTTATTTATTCATTTATTTGAATTTGAGTGTTTTAACATATACTATGAATACTAATAAATATTTTAATAAAGTTCCTTTTTCTTCTAAAATTGAGACATGTTAATGATTTATCAATTTAACAGAAGCAGCAATGTGGGGCACATGTGAACAGAAAAGTTGGGGCAGATGTGAACAGTACATAAGTGCCCCAATAATCATTCTGTGATTCTGTTCCTTTCAGTTAACTTAATGATAAATAATGTCAGTTCCATTATCAATAATTTTCCTGAAATAGAAGATATTTTCCTCACACAAAATTGATTTTGCATTGAAACTTCATCAAACACATCTTTCACCAAATACATAAAGAGCAACAAGCTCGTTTACATTCAATTATATTTTAAATAAATTTAATGTTTTCTAAAATGCAATAAGTGTTTTATATTATTTTACTAAACAGTGTACAACAATACTTTTTATGCATTGTTAATACAAAAGTATTACCTTGAACAACTTTTCAAATTTTTCTATTACATTTGTTCTAAACTTGCAATGATGGCTTACTTCCATATCTAAAACAGTTATGTATATGATGCTTTGAATGGGGATAGATATGAGTAATATTTTAAGAAAGTAAAATTTTTAAACTGATAACTACCGTAAAATCCCTATTGTAACCCCCCTCCCTCTTTCAAAAGCAAAAGAAGTTAGGGGAGGGGGGGGGGGTTATATTCGAGATATTTTTTAAATCATTAAAAAACCCTTCTTTTATCTATAATATACAAGTAAATAAGGCAAATACAGCAGTGGGAATCTTTCGTATTTTGGCAGATTTGAGATAAATAGTATGTAAACGCCCCCTCCCTAAAATATTCCCCAAACAAAAACACCTAAGCAAAGTTTAAAAGTTTTAATTTCTTTTTTAAAATTGATTCTTCATTCTTTTATTTTATTTCAGCAATACTTAATGAATCATCTAAGCCTCCACCCCCAAAATCTACTTACTTTCATTTTATAATCTTTTGCTTAAACATATCACCCAGAAACTAGAGAAATATACATACATATATATATATATATATATATATATATATTTCTTTAAGGTGAATTTCACAGGCAAATGATTACGATGACAAATGAATAACAGAATAAAAAGCATGTCAAAGGATATTTTTTCCTTCTGTTCACATGTGCCCCACGTGTGTTCACAACTACCCCGCTGATGGGGCACATGTGAACAATTTTTCGAATTTATAAAACTATTAAAAAATGTAAGAAGAACTATACAGATGATTTTAAAAAAATTACCATGTATAAAACGAAGTTCTATTTACTATATTGAGTAGGTTTTGTTTATAGAAATTAATCCAGTCATGAGAAAAAGCTATATTTATGCGAACTGTTCACATGTGCCCCCATCTCCCCTATGCAGAAAAAATTGATTTATTATCAGTTTGCTTGTATTGTACTGTAACTATTATTTTCACTGTAGTTAGAATAATGTCCATCATCAAAAATGAATATTTTTTCCGTTCTAAACAAATTTTACGGATTTTTTGAAATTACATCAGAAAATCTGCCCAATCATTAAAAAAATTTTAGAAGGATTTCGTCTATTAAAATTAATTAACTAAATCAGAATTTACAGGAGTTTCGTGGAATATTTACAAATCTATTCAAATAACTTTTTTTAAATACAAGGTGACCACAAAGTTTCTTTACAGTTTCAAGTTTTTAATACAAACACAGAAGAACAGGTACATTTATAGAAATTAGTACAATATTAGGAGTATGTATATATATATATATATATATATATATATATATATATATATATACACTATATGTCCATTAATGACTAGACACTTTCAATTTTAGACATTTTGTCGAATATTTAAAGATAAATTTGTCAGATTTTTCTAGAACTTCAGGATTATGAAGAATATGTTCTACTTCATATTTATCAACGGCGATTTGATCAGAAGGAGCCAACAAAAAACCAAAGAAAAATAATAATGTTTGGGATGACTCTGTAAAATAAAATGCACGAAATGATCTATCGCTATAGCTTATGAATATATGAATATTGTACAATACATGTATTCATTTGTACGAATAGAACGTATATTCATCTAGATATATCGAATTTTTAAAAATTTCAAAATATTTTTGTATGTTTTTTGTTTATATTATGTAAGGGTTTTTACCAAATTTGACGCCAGTTTCAGAAAATTTGACAAAATGTAGTACAAATAATATGGTGTAATTGGAATGTAAATATATTAAATATTTGATGAAATAGGAGCAGTTGAATGAAATTTTTTTTATCTGCGCATGCGTGCACAATAAAAATATATTTTTCATGATTTGATAGTCAACTCTATGTAGCAACTCATAAAAAAAAGCCAGTCAAATATCGTGAAAATTCAGAACGATATCAGCAACAGACTGAGCAAATTTTTAGTTGTTCTCTAAAATCAGCTGAATGATGAAGGGCTTTCCATAAATTGTCGTTTTTAATTTTAACTTCTTTTAAATTTTATTTTTTATGGATGCTGTAGTTCTTTTAGGAAAATCACCAGAAAGAATCTATTCAAAGAAAAAAAGAAGTATCAAAATCTAAGCATTTCTTTTAAATCTACTCGTTGACTTTCATTGAGCACAAACTCCTTTGCTGAAACCCGGATAATAAAAAAAATGACAATTTGTGGAAAATCCCTAATCATTCAGCAGCTTTTAGAGAGCAACTAAAAATTCGCTCACTATATTGCGATTCTTTCTGAATTTTCGCGACATTTGACTGACTGTTTTTATGAGTTGCTCCATACAGTTTGCAATCAAATCATGAAAAAAAATATTTTTTATCATGCGCGCTATATTTAAATTCCAATTACACCATATTATTTCTATTTCATTTTGTCAAATTTTCTGAAACTGGCGTTAAATTTGGCATAAAACCCTCATGATATAAACAAAAAAACATGCAAAAATATTTTGAACTTTAAAATAAAATTGATATATCTCCATGAATATACGTTTTATTCTTCCACAAATGAATATATATATCGTACAATATCTATATATTTGTAAGCTTTAGCGATAGATCATTTCGTGCATTTTATTTTACAGGGTGATCCCAAACATTATTATTTTTCTTTGATTTTTTATTGGCCCTCCAACTGTCCTTCTGATTAAATCGCCGATGATAAACATGAAGTGGAACATATTCTTCATAATCCTGAAGTTCCAGAAAATTCCGAGAAATATATCTTTAAAAATTTGACAAAATGTGTAAAATTGAAAGTGTCCGGTCGTTAATGGCCATATACAGGCTTGTGAAAATTATTAGAATAATTGTGAAATTTACAATAAAAACTTGTTATATTAAAGAAATATTTAAAAAATATTGATACATTTAATATTTAGTGTGCATCCCCCTTATTTTTTATTAAAGAAATGATAGCACACTTGTCTTGGCATGCTTTGTATGAGTTTTTGGCAATTAATTTGTATTTCGTTGTCATGATGCCAAATTTGGATGAGTGTTTCTATCAGACAAGTCTTGTTTGTGATGTTGTATTTCTTTAATTTTTCCTTTACAATGGCCATAATGTTCTCTATGGGGTTCATATCTGGACTGTTTCCAGGCCATGGAAATGTTTTCTTTAATTAAATTAAAGAAATGTAACATCACAAACAAGAATATTCTGATAGAAAAACTCATCGAAATTTGGTATCATGGCAACGAAATACCAATTAATTGCCCAAAAACTCATACAAAATATGTCAAGACGTATTTAATCTTTAATAAAAAACAAGGGGGTGTACACTAAATATTAAATGGGTCAATATTTTTAAACGTATTATTTCCTTAATATAACAAGATTTTAATGTAAATTTCACAATTATTCTAATAATTTTCACACGTCTGTAGTGTACACTGTAAAAAATATCTGTAAAGTTACTAAAGTTTTTCTAGGAAACTGGAATTCCTAGAACTTTTTATGTAACGGCAACAACAAAAAATCCTGTAACAGCGTCTGTTACCGTCTAGGTATCCCTGTTTCCTAGAAAAACTTAAGTAACTTTACAGATTTTTTTTTACAGTGTATATTGGAGGTTTTTCGCATCAAGTAATAAACCTCTATATTTTCACAATGAGTTGCAGGAAGCATGTCAAGATGATAACCCTCGATGTTTTGCTCTAGTATTCTTTTTCGTCCGCTCCTTGCTTTATCCAATACTGAAATGATTTCGCTGAATTTCTTATGCCATTCATGAATCGATGGACTTGGGTGCAAAAAATTTCACGGTGACCGTCTCAGTATTAGATAAAAAAAAAAAAAAAAAAAAAGGACTGACGAGAAGAGTGCCAGAGGAAAACATAGGCGATTATTGCCTTGACGTGCTCCATGCAGCCAGTGATGCTCATAAAGATGTTTATTAATTGATGCAAAAACTTTTTTCAATATATACTCCTACTATTTTACTACTTTCCATACATGTATATGCTCACTTGGGTTATAATAAAAGCTTGAAATTGTCAAGAGACTTCGTGGACACTCTGTATTGTTTTTAATATTTTACATAAAATAACTTTGCAATACAGATATTGGTATTTTTCAGAATTGGAACTTTTCACTCCATGGGTTTAAGCATGAAAAAAGCTGAACAGTTATAATTGGAAAACTAATTATCCATTAAAAATTATTTTAAGTTTGTAGAAACAAATAACATTTTTGAAATATGATAAAATGAAGTATAACTTATCCTAAATTGTATTAGTGTCATACGATGGGTTAATTTCTTTGATAACATATTATTTTTAATGGTATTTTAACCCCTTGGGGATGAGCGACCGGTATACGTGTCGCGTAAGGTGCTCAGAATTCGTGATTGTTGTCACCAGTAAATTTTTATTGTAAATTTTGCCTTATTTAATCCGAACATTTTCCCGAATCAATAAGGAAAAAATTTCTGTTTTGAAAAACCGGTGATAAAAAATTAAAAATTCTGTAAAAGACGCTCGTCCCGAACGGGTTAAATTATTAGGGTTTAAATTATTATTATTAATAATAAAGGGGTATTATCGGAGTATAAAGATTTCATCCTACTGGGTGATAAATAAATGATGAAGTAAAATATATAAGTCAATCTTGAATTTTAAATGTTTTACCAAATTCCATTTAAATATGACTTGATCTAATATATTTCAAATACAAGGTTTTCCAAAATTTCACATACAAACCTTAAGAAGTAGTAAAATTTACTCAAAAATTTTTAGAGAAAGCGCCTGTTGTCGAAAGTTGAAATTGAAAAATAATTGAAATTATAATAAATGCACGTATTTATACAAAATTTACTTAGCCTGTCTCAAAGTGCAGATTATTAAAGTTACGCTTATATTGCAGGCAACATTTTGAATGAACGTTAAATTTAATATTTTCGGGTTCAATTTTTTTCTTTTGTAGGGTAATTCATTTTAGTTTAAACTGTTAAAAGAGTAGACACAAAAGTTAAATATTGTTTTACTGAAACATGGCGATTGTGTTCGTCGTCATCGTAATTATCGAAATTTTTCGTACGCTTATCTGTCATTTGTAATTATCTAATGTACTGCTAATAGGGCAATGACTTTGGGCAGTAAACTATTTGAAAAAGGATTGAAAAATTTATTATTGTTACAATAGACTTAAACTGAATATCACACATCCCTTCATATCCTCCGCATATATCACATATCTCTTCAAATTAAGACGATTTTTAAGAATAAAAAATAGAACTGACTTCAAGATATTGTTTCTTAATTTATCGGACTTGTGTTTACTTATTACACGCTACTTGGAGTATTTTAGTTAGAGGTTTTTCTGGCAGCATTTTATAGTTATTCCCAATTTATTTTAAAGCCCAATGTTGAGAATATCACTCATTTTGGCGCGTAGTTGACGGTGACAGATAAAAATTTCTTTACGTGTCACTGTATAAAATAATTGTACACAATACGATGACTAAGTTAATAATGTTCAGTAGTACTGTGTACTTAAGGGGGAAAATCACCTTAAAACATTTTAAAAAGCCATTTTTTTTTTCCTATTATGAAAGAATAACATGTTACCGACCATTAAAAAAATTATAACGATACTCCAATTATCTATTTATAAGTAAGTACCTGCAATATATATATTTATTTTTTATTGAAATTTTATCATGGATTTTGCGTTTTATGGTTTAATTGACTGAAAAAACATATTTTCATCTGCAAACTTGATTCTTATTTTAGGTTGAAGTTAAAGTACGATATTGTAAGAATATATATATGTAATATTAAGTGGATATATCGAATATGTTTTTTATAATTCTGCGCGCAACATATGTATATTATATAGTCTATCTTAATTAAATTCTCATTATATATCATTAAAATTATTTAAATGAATACGTAAACAAAGATTTGTACAATTTATTCTAAAAAAAAATTGTTTATTTGAAATAAATTTATGTAGCTCCAAAAATTTTTTAATACCGTGTTAAAATCACGCAATGTCGAGCTGCTGAGGGTGATCTCCCCCCTTAACACCATATTCAAAATTCGTAACCATTGGACAATTTTTACAAAAGTTAAAGACTATAAAGCTAAAAAAAATCTGACTGACTCCATTAGACTTTTAGAATACAGCTGTAGGTGTCTACAAAGTAAAGAAACAAGTGTGTAAGCATGATCACAGATCGCACAGAGGCTTTCCTTTAATATTCCTTTCAAAGCACTTTATCCTTTTGCAAAATCTGTTAGTTCCACTTTTCGCAACCAGAGGGAGCACTCTATTCTACACAAACCTGCATCCGAACGAAACTCCGTTTTACAACCTGTCCGTAGATATATTAGTTGAGGGGATCGGGCCCATAGCATCCCAGATAGGTAGGCGCCCCTTGGCGGTAAAAATTGGAATCGAAATATGTAAGGCTATGTGCATAATATGAAAGAGTGGTCAAAGGGGTGTCGGCTAAAGTTTGAAAAGTACCCACTGTGTGCAACGGGGGGAGATTAGAAAAATTGCTTAAAATACACAAGTTAGAGCCCAGAGGGGTAAATAACATAAGACTTTTGAAAATTTTATGACTTTACATGTGATCGCAAGTGTTCTGCTATAAGTATGCAAAATTTAAATTCTTCAACTTAATTGGGGACTCAGTTAGAAAAAAAGCTTAAAATACACAAGTTAGAGCTCGGAGATGTAAATATAGGACTTTTTCAAACTTTTATGATTTGTTTTTTGATATGAGGTGTTCAGCTATAAGTATGCAAAATTTCAAGTCTTCAACTTATTTAGGGGCTCAGTTAGAACAAAAATATTAAAATACACAAGTTAGAGCCCAGACGGGTAAATATAAGACTTTAGAGCTCGGACTAAGTTAGAGCTCGGAGATGTAAATATAGGACTTTTTCAAACTTTTATGATTTCTCGTTTGATGTGAGGTGTTCAGGTATAAGTATGTAAAATTTCAAGTCTCCAACATATATAGTTTCTGAGAACGGGCTCTGTGACGGACAGACAGACAGAGGAGCGAGACGAATAGGGTTTCGTCAGATGAACGAAACCCTAAAAAGAAGGACTTTTTATAAATTTTTGTCACAATAGAATTGGGTGGACGTGACATTTTGATTACATCGCCGCAATATTTATCACTTATACTTTGTCCTGACTTTATGGTGATTTTTCCTCTAGAATCGATGAAAAATGGATTGAAAACGGAAAAAAAATGAATTAAATACCTGATTCGTCGGCTGATTTTTTCGGAAATCTATACAGTTTATGAAAAATATATTCGCCAAATGAGAGCTCAATCGAAAGTACCGTTTATCAGTTATTGTGTTTACCACCCCCTCCCCCTCGCCTCCACATACACAAATCATTATTACAATTCTTTACTTACAGTATGTGTTCGGTAAGTCAAAATACAAGAAAAGAAGAATAACAAACATACAGTGTTTAGATTCTAACGAAATTGCGATGATGAAACCAACAGAACGGTACCTTCTCCAAAAGAAAACAAAAACTGAAAATTGGAGCAACTGTTCAAAAGTTATGTGTGGACATATATATATACATATTAATTTGTATTGGTTTAACGATCATTTACAATTGTGAAAATGCAAATTAAAAATGAAGTTTTATCCTTTATAAAAAATACGAAAATATTGTTATATCAAGCGAGAAAAGGAATTGAAAATACAGTAAAACACTGAATAAAAATATTGGAAAAATTGAAATATTTGTGGAACCAAGGCAGAATCGCCAGGAAAAAATTATCTTAAGCTCCACAAATAACATGTACGATTTCAACCTTGCATTAGCCATAATAAACTAAAAAACACAAAATCTAGGCTATCGCACACAGTAAATCTACAAAAAAGTCAAAAATGACAAGAAATAAAAAAAGAAAATGGACTAAAGAAAGCGTTTACCTTCTAAAGAATGAACAAAGTCAGTAATAACATAACGAATTTTTAAAAAGTGCTAGAAATAATTTGCACATGTTACCAGAAATAATAAAGGCATAAAACTACTTATACATCCATGGTGTTAAGAAAAACAGTGTATTAATGTTGAATTTGATTAATATATATACCGGGTGTCCCAAAAAGGACTGACTGATTTTAAAATTCAATAACTTCCAAACGGTGACAGATATTAAAAAAATTATTGCAGGAGGGTTATGCATAAAGTCAAAAGTTTTTTTACAGTGATTTTCGATTTTAGTTCGAATTACAAACAATAGATGGCACTGCGATCAATAGAGGCTAAATTCAGGCTCGATTTTTGGTACTTCGTGGCCCGTATAATACATTTCCATCTCCTTTTTTCTGCATGGAACAACAGAAAGGACCAAAAATTGAGCCTGTATTTAGCGAATATTGCTTACAGCGCCATCTATTGTTTGTAATTCGAACTAAAATCGAAAATCACTGTAATAAAACTTTTGACTTTATGCATAACCCTCCTGCAAGAATTTTTTTAATATCTGTCACCGTTTGGAAGTTATTGAATTTTAAAATCAGTCAGTCCTTTTTGGGACACCCGGTATATGTATGTATGTATAATATGTTCGATTTAAAAAAGACAACTAACAAGTTCATATATAAAACCGTTAGAAATGAAATGCATGCGAGAAATAAGCAAGAAAGAAAAATCACGTATCAAGCATAGATTATGAAAGACTTTCCAAAACTTCCTGAAATCTTTAACAATACTTCGTTAAATATTTAATACGTGATTATCACACTGCTAACTAAGCGTAGGATCAACAGTGTGAAAAATGCCAAACCGGGAATCGAACCTAGAACCCTTGGAATAGCGCTTCAAGTGCTCTGCCATTTCAGCTGCGAGAACGATACCCAGCCTAGCATCTCTCATTCACATATGTTAGCAAGGCTGCAACTGCACCACAAGGTGGAATAGTCTTCATGAGCGCACAATCCTGCGCCGAAACTTGAGACACAAATAATACCAGCATCGGTGAACGCATATATAATTTTAATTAATTTTTCAATTAATTTTAAGCAGTGAAATTACGCCTGAAAGTGTTGAATATTTAATAAGTTTCACTAAAACTTCGTTATTTAGAGAAATAAGTTAAATAAGATAAGTAAGTAAACATTTTTAGGTGCGTTCGTAATTATATAAATACGTAGCACCTATAGTCGTCGTTCACTCCGTCTGTCTGTCCGTTTGCCTGTCTGTCCGCATATAACAGAGCAAAAACTACCCAACCGAATGGTCTGAAATTTTAAATATATGATTGTTGCAAAATTTTGTCGAGCCATTTAAAATTTTATGAAAATCGGATGTATAGTTTAATTACAGGGACAGTCAAAAGTTTTTCTTGACATTACGGCCAATGGGAAAAATTATTGCAAGTGCATTTTAATAGTGTTACACCCTTCCGAATGTTCTGAAATTTTAAATACATAATTGTTGTAATATTTTGTCGAGTCATTTCAAATTTTATGAAAATCGGATGTATAGTTTAATTACAGGGACAGTCAAAAGTTTTCCGTTACATTACGGCAATGGGAAAAATTATTGCAAGTGCATTTTAATGATGTTACAGACTATGCACTTATGAATTGCAAAAAAATATACATTCAGTACAATATGGGGTGCAAAAAATAATTATAAAACTAGTTATAGTACGAACGCACCTCATTTGCCACGTTTGACGAGCAATTTCCAACTTGTAGAAAACAGTTAAAACATTTGAAAAACTGATTTCTGCAGTTTAAGACAAATATGACAAATATGCATCCCATAGACAAATATGTATTCCAATTCTTTTGAACAGCCCTGTATTTGATATATAGGTTGATATATATATATATATATATATATATATATATATATATATATATTATATAATATGAAAATTTACTTCAGCAAGAAAAGGCATAACTTGTTGAAATTTCTCTTTCAGTAATTTATACTAATAGATGAAAAAATATTTGAATACTTATATTCAGCCCTGTAATTTACTTAGTACCTGTATTACACGCTACTATTTAGCTAAAATTTAATTCAAACTAAAACACTCTTAAAACTACTAAAATCACAATTTCAGAAATTAATATCCATAGACGGCCATGTACCCAATTCTTTACGTGGCCCTGCATATCATTTTATGTATATTCTACAAACATTTCTTAGTAAACTAAATGCAGTTCAGCGTAAAAATGCATAACTCATTTAAAAATCATCTTTAAGCAATTTACGCTCATACTCATTAATCTTTACGAATTCTTTTGTGTAGCCCTGTATATCAACTATATGATTTATACACACCATATAGTTTACATAAATATAGTGAAACATAAAAGCGCATACCATGATCAAAAATGCTTTCCCAGCAATCATAGCTTATGTACAGTTCTTCGGACACAATATAGCATCTGAAATATTTTGTGTGTCCCTGTAAATGCTATGCACTTCTTATTATACATGAAATAACTTATAGTAAACCTCAGCGACATATATCAATTTCATTATATATGAAATTGTTTAATATAATTAAAATACAAAGCCCCATATATCATTATGTAACGGAATTGTTTTGTGTGGCCCTGTAAATGAATAATAACTATTATTTGCACCGCATATTCTACAGAATGCATATTTTAGTGCACTTCGCAAATGCATATCAATTTTATTATGTTTGAAAGGGTGTAACATCTTTAAAATTCATTTGAAACGATTTTTTCTCATTGATCGTAATGCAAACAAATACTTTTAACTATCCCTGTGAATAAACTAAACATGCTACAAACTTTATTTGAGATAGGGATTGTGCAAGGGTAAGCGTCAATAACATCCAAAAATTTAAGGGCAATCCGAGTGTATTTACGAGAGTTAGAGCGCGGACAGACGGCCAGACAAACCGAAATCATAAACACTTCTCAACGTTGTTGGAAAGTGTTAAAAAGGCTTTTATTTTCCACATGCATTTAGTAACAGAGCACAATTAAACCGTTTTGTTTTTCTGATAAATGCTCTTCATGTAAAAATGAGGAGATTATTCGAGAACAAGAATTCCCTTAAGTTTTTTAAAAATTAAAAGTATATAAAACGTCAGAAAATGATATTTTAGTTAACAAACGATATAAGTCAAACAGAATTCGGAAAGATATTATGCTCTTTTCATGAATTGAATTAATAAAATGTTCCTTAATAGGTTTACATAATAATCGACTTCGATAAGTGTTGTGCGCCTGTTAAAGCTTGCAAACTCATAAAGTAAAATTTCCTAAATAAAATATTGGGTTTCTAAATTTACAGTTTTAGCAGTTTTAGTCTTGAAAATGTCACTTTGGGTGATGGATGAGTTTATATCGCGATTTCTTTTCAACTGTTTCCATCATTTTCGTACCAGTACGGTTGTAAAGGCAACAATCCATCTGCTATACGTCCAGGGTAATTTTTCTTCGAAATCTACAGCCTTAAGGTATCTTTTTCGGTGAAATATTCATTTTAAAATCCTCTTCATATTTGCAAAATATATTCCAAAAATATTGAACATTAATTCTTGAAAATTATTTTAAATTTGAGCTTGAAGATCAAGTGTGGAAATAATGGTTTCGTTGAAGATAATTTATGTTAAGGGGACGATAGACTTTAAAAATTATTTTTTGTACTTACGTTATTTTAACGAGATATTTTTCAAAAAAGTGTTCTATACCTCGAATTATATGAAGTTAAAAAGGTTAAAAGCTATAAATTAGTTAAAAAAAAAAAAAAAATCATGTGTTCTAACTTTCAAAATTTTTCCAACTGCCTTTTCCAATTTATTATTTAACAGTTCTTTATTAAAAATATTATTTTAATGTGCGCTCGTAATTATATAAATACATAGCACCTATAGTCATCGTCTGGTCCGCCTGTCTGTCCCACATTACAGAGCAAAAATTACCTAATCTAATTATTTGAAATTTAATATATATGATCGTTGCATAATTTTGTCGAATCATTTCAAATTTTATGAAAATCAAATCGAAAATTAAAAAGATATTAATAAAAGTTTTCTTTATTCTATTAAATCCTATCATACGTAATTATTTCAATGATATCACATGATAGATAATGATTCTAGGTTGCCATGGCGATGACGTCCTATTTAAGATGGAGTCCTATTATTTCCGTATTACCGAATTTAATATATCTAATCGTAATAAATTTTGTATTTATGCATTTTTGCGTAAGAGTGCAACATCTATTGCAACAAGATCTGAATATTTATAAAACTAGTTATAGCACGAACGCATCTCATTTGTCCCGTTTGACGTACCATTTCCAACTTGTTTAATTCGAATATTAGTATCCTATTTAACATATTTATTGCTATGAAACGGGATTATTAATAACTTACTACTATGTATTAAAAAAAAAAAAGACCCGTGGCCCACGAGCGAGGTTTAGTGATTTCAGTTTGAATTTAACGTATAAAAAAAACTAAAGTTTGATATTTTTGAATTAGAAATATACAAGAGTAAAAATTAAATAAAAAAAAAATTAAAAATCCCGACTGCGTAAAAAGCGAACTAATTAATTAAGTGTATTTCTCATCAATGTGAAACTATTTTTTATATTACTTACTTATTTTTTTATTTACTTGTATTAATGACTTTTAAAGTTGTGTTTAATTGTTAGTTCCTATCTATAAACAATGTTTTGACGAGGCCTATAGATGTATATATGATGGTTAGAGGTGTAGTAAATGTAGAGATCCTACCTACGCAACTTCTAGGTTGTGTAATATTTAAATGGAACTTCTAACTGTAAAATAGTCAATGAAACATCGTCTTCATTTTGAAAGACCTATCCAATGATATGCCACTCAATAAAGTGCGTAAAAAAAATTTCGTCTCTACCGTCTTTTTGTATTTTACGGCCGTCATTTTGAATTTATAAAAACAAAGCCTAGCCTATAACCATTGGGCGGTTAAGACGAATTGATAGAGACCTCATTCATTAAAATCCATCCAGCCGTTGCGATGTTTCGAGGGTATAAAGAAATCCACAAACCCAGATACGCAAGAAACGCATAACCCTTCTTGGCAGCCGGGTAAAAATGAACAAGCATTGCCGCGATTAGGAATTGTGAACCCACTAGATAACCACTGAAAACTACTTTTTCAATGTCTGTCTAAAATAGTGTTGCCAGTGGGCTACATTCTTAAAATTGAGATTTCTTGATTAGCCCCTCTTTTTTGAAATGATAAAATTCCCCATGTTTTCGCCTTAATTAATATGTCAATAAGTAAGGAGAATTTTTCCATTTCAAAAAAGTGGTGTCAATCCAGAAATCTGAATAAAAAAAGTAGCAGACTGGCAACATTGGCCTAAAAATCCGCTGCGTCGCAATCTGTGGCAATTAACCTGTAAAAGAAACTGTCATGAACTATATTTCCATTCGAAATTCACATGTTAATAAACTATGACTAATTTTTGAACCATAACCCCTTAACTGTTTTCTTTTTTAGACACAATAAATTAAAAATAAGGACCCGGCATTACTTTTTTTACTAAAATATTTAGCTTTGTGCAATCGGAAAAGATTAGCCAACATCTCTTAATTGTTCCGGAGACTGGTCCAAGACGAGCAAGTTTAAAACCGGAAAGTGTTTATATGAAAATGTGTCTTCTTTCAACATGGTACTTATTAGATTTCATTTTAAAATCGTTTATTAAATAAAATTTCCGGTTGGAAATGTTTGTCTTGAATCAGACTCCGGAATAATTAAGAGATGTTTTCATCTGTAGTTAATGTATGAATATTCTAAAAATGTAAAATGAAATTGAACTCTCCATCAGGATTCTGTTCAAGCACGCAGAAAAAGAGGATCACAGGAATGGTGCAAATGACATCTGCCAGACTTCACGAGAGACCAAAAATGGCCCCACTACTCTCTAGATGTGAAGCATATTCACTGCAAATACTCAAACACAAAAATAAACACATTTTGCAACACTTTTTGTCACCAAATTGACAACACATTAATGTGTTGTGAATTAGAAAACTTCATATACCAAATATTTTTTGTGTTGTGATTGTATTCTTAATATGTTACAAAAGTGTTGCTATCTAAAAATGTGTTCTTATTATTTTGAAAAAGTATAAATAGTGTTGTTAATTGTGTTGAAATCGTGTTGTAAATAATGTTGATGACAATATTTTCTTTCAATAGTGTTATGCTGCACAACACTTTGTCACCAAATTAACAACACATTGTAAATACCACACAATTTAGAACACTATAAAAGAGCAGATGTAAAACACTTTCAAAACACTTTCTACATGGTGCCTTTAAAATAACACACTCACACATTTAAAGATACTATTTATTAAACATCTATAACACAATTTAAAAAATGAATGTGTTGAAATGTTTTGAAAACACATTTTCTCGTCTTGTAATTTTAACATTTTTTGCACAATCTTTTTACTTGGCATAACACTGTCGCAACACATTCACAACACATTCGAAAATTATTTTAGTTAGAAGTGTTATTATGTTCAGTTAGTGCTGCAAAAGTGTTTCACGAATTTGCAGTGTTGGCTATTCTGACTCATCCTCTTATTAAGTAGAGTTTGTACAAAGCCTCACGCTGGTGTCATATTCCCTGAAAAAAAACTTTTCAGGAATAAGGGACCAAAATATTGGGGATAAGTTGCGACCTTTTGCTGAAACTATTTTCAAATGATTTCGCTTCTACGTAAAAGTAAATGGTGGCTATTTGTAGGTTATCTATAAGTCACAGGTCTGTACTTTGTCTATCATCAAACTGATTTTCATTTCTATAATTATTCAAAAATTATCACCTAAAATTTATCTCAGAGTTATTTTTTGTCACCTTGTATAAACTGGGAAAAATTTGTTTTGAGAAAAATGAATTGTAAATACAACATGATATGTCAATTTCATTGTTTACTTTTAAGAAGTATGAAAAACCACTTTCTGCCAGGTAGATATGGCAAAATAATGATATTTATTTTTAAGTTTTAACAAGGTAATAATAACTCAATAACAAAAATTCCGATTTTTTGATCGATTCTCGTTCGTGTCAAATTCTATCATCCGCTTGAGGTGACGGTGGATTTTATACAAGTTTAATTTTTTGTCAGTTTAAAACAAAAGTTAACAAAATGAAGTATGTAATAAATATATTTTTTAACGAATTAAATAGATTCCTATTCAATTAGTTCGAATATCATTTAGATGCAAGCAAATTTTAAAGTAGTTTTGTGTAGTTTTAAAATCTCCCTATTAACTAACAATAAAAATGCTACATGCAAATTATTTGTCCTCCAATCCCTTACAAATTTCTTCTTCTTATTATTATATATTCTTATTTACCTTACAAATTCTAACAGTTAATGTTGGAATTTTACAGTATTCAGAATGTATTGCATAAAGATTTTGTAAATTTTAGCCCTTAATTGCGGAACAGGTGCGCAGTTCCTTCTAGGGTACCCGGAAAGATAGCGGACCCGATCGCAGACGATCCCACAGGAAAACAATTAAAAGCTAAATTCAGTTAGTTTAATACTTCGACCAGTCGGTTATTTCTAAACTAAATTTTGAAAGGTAAAAATGGCGCGGCATACTGAAAAAAAAATATTGTATACAGAAACGAGTATATATTTAAGATCACTTTTAGGAGATCAGTTTATATTTTAAGTAATAATTGGTTTTGAATCATTAAAAACTGCATGGAACTTTTTTAAATATGATATATTAATGCATTATTTTCTTTAAAAAAGCTCTTTTCCTCCAGAATGTTTTTTTAATATAACGTAGACATAAATTAGTCGTGCAAAAAGAATGGTTCATTGTCAAAGTTGAGAGTACATACGATCATAAGATAATGAAACATACAAAGTTTACATTTTTTACATATGATCGATGCGACTACCCTTTGCTACTCTTTTAAATGTCCTATCAGTACATGTGTTCTTGTCATACGTTTGTGAACATGTTCTCGTCGATCAAACCAACTTAACGCTTATTCGTGATTTGACTGTCTCTTTTCGAGGCATTTTGTTGTATTCGCGACGGAAATTTTTTTGCACTTGCACGGCGGAAATAGCTTTGTGAAACCCAGACAGCATTTTGCTTTTTCAGACTTTTTATCAGTCTCCATCGATACAAGAGCGCAGAAAGAATGATGAACAACAGGTGAACCACATCTCACTGAGACGTGAACTTAAAATACATTGTGTCATATATCCGTAAATTTAAGAAACAATACTTTTAATCTGACTCATGATGTGCTATAGTGTCTGGAGTAAAGTAGTGTGGAAATGAACAAGCCAAAGCACATCCAAAATATTACATTTTCGCCAGAGGACGCTATGTTCGAGTCCCTTGCTGCGAATGAATTGAAATTCAGTGTGTTTTTAGATACTTATAACGCAATTTAAACTTCGGAAAACATATATTTGGAAGATAAATTTTACGAAAAACAGAATTAAAAATATTTATGTTGTAATACGCGATACATTAGGTTGGTGTTGGTATTGTTTATGACGGCCAATTATCGACACTGGGGATATAGGCCCGAGGGGGCAGTGTGGCCTTCGTGGGGGTTTTAATAAGGGAACTTAACCAGTATCTATCCAAGTTTCGAAGAAAACAACGAAAAACACGAACGGTTAGACGGACGGGCGCGATTGGTTTCCAAAATCTCCCATCTATCAGCTTCGAGAGGGGACCCTCTCGGCCACTGGTGGGGCCGTGATACATTAGGAGTGAACGAAAATTCAGATATATATTAGGTCATTATGTAGGAAACGTCCTATTTTAAAGAAGGTTTTTTTTATGTATAGAAATTCTGAATTCACACCAAAAAATTTTGAATAGTAATTTTCTTTTATTTTATTTGCTGAATATGCATCATCTTGTAAAGTAAAATTAACTAGTAAAACTTTCTGGCGAGAGTTCGAAATTTATAAATAAAATTCAAATCGGACGAATCGTACTAACGATCTAATATTTTAAATGCATTTCACACTACATATTCCTAGGCGCTGTAACTAACGCTTGTCGTTTATACTTTTAAGTAATAAATTTGATGGCGCCGCCGCCTAAGAAAATGTAACTTTTTAGATACAATCTAAAGCAATACCGATATACGCGATTTCCACACTGTATATTTATAGACATTAAAGATGTGCCATCGAAGTTTCTTTATAGTGGAATACTGGAATGGGTTTCCTGGAACCGAAACCGTATTTAGTTTTTTCAGTGCTGTTATAAGTATTCATCTTTACTACACTGGTGTCCAAAATTAAGGACCAATCACAAAATGCTAATTTTCAAGTTCGCGAATACTCAAAAGGAAATAACATAATTTGAATAATTATCATCGGTACAGCACAGATAATCCATGCAACATCTCATTCATGTCACACATGGTCACAAGTGTCACAGTCACTATGGTGAAGCAAAAAATAGGAAATTCCATGCATCTCATTATGAGTCGCAAATGATCACTATTTGTGACTCCACTGAGTCGTCACTGTGACTGCTGCTTTGCGACGAGTCACCATGTGACTTTACAATGTAGTTACATTGTGACTCTCATGTGACTGTCATCTGTAGACTCCATTTGAAAGTCATCGTGAACGCTGCATTGTGATAAGTTACCACATAATGTCACATTAAAGTCACGTGATGACTTTCGGGTGACAGACTACTGTGAAGTCACCATTGTGCTCTTTTGTGAAAAGTCACCATGTGACTATAATGTGATATTATTTGGTGACTTATCATAATGCAACGTTCTAAAAGTGACACTCACATGAGAGTCACAATGTAACTACATTGTAAAGTCACCTGGTGACTCGTCACAAAGCAGCAGTCACATTGACGTCTCAGTGGAGTCACATATAGTGATAATTTGAGACTCATAATGAGACGTGTGGAATTTCCTATTTTTCGTTTCACCGTAGGGACTGTGACACTTGTGACCATGTGTGACATGAATGAGATGCTATATGGGCTAGCTGTGCTGTAGGGATAGTAATTATTTGAATTATATTATTTCCCTTTGAGTATTCGCTTCCTTAAAAATTAGCTTTTTGTGACTGTTCCTTAATTTTGGACATCAGTGTAGGATACAGAAAGAATGATGAACAAGCACGAACTACATCTCACTCACTCAAAAGAGCCCTTGAAACACTGTGTCATATGTCTGAAAATTTAGGAAACAATACCGAAATTATTCAGTTACGATATTACACAACTAAGTTGTGTTCATCCTATACTTTATTTCCAAACATGCTATATTTCGTAGGAAATGCTTGTTTGATGTCATTCATAGTTTATAGACATCGTCTAAATGAGAAAAGAACATTTTCAATTACAGAAACCACTATTATCTTAAAGATCGCATGAAGATATTGATATACTGAAGACAATTAAAATTGTTTAAAACTTTATTTAATTATTAAGCTTAATTGGAGCCTGATTGTAAAATGTAAACAAGGTAAACAAAAGTGAAATCCCAAAGCGAGGCGATAATAATTAAATAATGCAGCTGTGTTGTTTCGAATGATGATGAGAGGATTCCGAATAAAAAAGTAATGGCTCTTTCACAAAATACATTTGTAGATTCTTACTTGGAATAACAGAATGCTTATAATGAGGCTAAAAAAAGCTTATCTTCTATCAGTTTAATTTATTTTAAACAAAAAATTTAAAAAGCTTTTTTCCGACACCTGCTCGTAAAAGATGTAATTAGTAAAAACTTATAGTTACTTCATTTATTGATTTAAAAACATTTGTCTTAATATTTCTAGAAAATGCATATTCATAATATTTAAATGGACATTTTTAGAAGTGATGGGCAGAAAGAATGATTTTACTATTAAATAAATCATTCGGGCATGCGCAAAAATATAGTTTTCAACCTTTGTATATATTTTTAATCAAATACCACCAGAAATTTAATTAAAAAACTCATATTGTTGCCAACATTTATAATTTTTTTAATTAGTTATCTTCAGATATTTTGAAGATAAAAATAATTTTTATATTTTTATGGATTTCTTAAATTAAATTAATTAAAAAAAATTATACAAAATTTGTGGTAGAAATAAAAAATAAAAGTTGTCAGCTGGGCTTTTGCGCATGCCCGAATGGTTCATTTGAATAGTAAAATCATTCATTCTACCCATCACGAGGTTAACGGAAAAGACAGGCTACTGCGGTGTATTCCAATGTACAGTATTCTCCTGACGTCACAGTGGGTATCACGTGGTGTAAAAATAGCCGCTACCGTGTTTGCTTACCTTATTGCGTCATTTGATGCAGCAGAAATACAGGTAAATGCATGCGTAAAAAACTTCTAATTCATTTTGTAAGAATTATTTTCGATCAATACTTATATACATATTAATTAAAATCCATATATACGCATTAACTAAAATTTAAAATTTTTATTTTATAAATAAAATGAAAAATACCAATGCCATTACTTTAAAATAGGGAAAAGAATTCATGTATAATCCATACCTGCCCTTTAAAAAGTCTAAAACTCCGTATAAAATAAAATATAAGCATACATGTTTTAAACACAATGCTTTTTAATAGTGCGTTATGAATGTTATTCCCAAGCAGACGAATTTTTGTAGCCTCGAACCAAAGGGGAGAATATGGTCCATTATCTTTTTTACAGACCGCCGGAGTCACGTGATGCTCGAATGCACAAATGCAGGTGCACGAAAAGAGTATCAAGTCACTCTAGTGGTCTGTAAAAAAAGACACGAGGGATGCACCGCGGTAGTCGGTCTTTTTCGTTAGCTCCGGCCCATCACTAATTTTTAGTGGCCGAAATCTGATTATTTCATGTTTGAAACCTTTACTAACGGTTTTGATTTAACTCCGCTCTTAGAAATCTCTGAAGACTCAACTATTGTGTAAAAAACAAAGAAAATACTTCACTTCATACATTTAAATCTCAAAATTCTCATAGAAAAAAAAATAGAAATAGCCATTTAAAAGAAAACATGTTTTTTCACTTCAATTTGTAATAAAAAGATATGCTTATGATATCGTCTTCTTACTGAAATTGTTGTACAAAAGCCTGAAATTTTCAATGCAAGCACCTAAGCTTACATCATATTTGATTTTTTCAGTGAATTTTACCTTAGGATACGAAACGGGAAGTCATTCGGTCATGTAGTTTAGGATTTATGAATGTTAAAAATTTGGAACTTCTAATGTTAAATACACTTGTAATTGATACAAAACATATTGGAATGCGGGTAGTTTTTTAAGCATAACTCAAGATGAGCTGTAATTTTGGATTTGCATATTTGAAACTTTTAAGAATTGATTTCTGCTAAAAAAAAATTATAGATTAGAATTCATATTCAGTTTGAAAATTAATTAAAAGAATGTTGCTTCGAAGTAAATGTTCGAAATTTGATTATCTCCTGAAACCTTTGTTATCGTATCTTCTTTATTATTATTGTTATCTATAAAAGAGTACGGTTCTACTGGTGTGCACTGTATCGTATGTCCAGTGATATCACAACCTCATTATATGACATTAAAAATGTATAGAAAACAAAGTGAACGCATTCTATATTTTTAAACTTGGTTCTGACACACCGTGCATATGTACCAATCTCTGTTTTCTTACGCGTCATTTTAGATCAACATTTTTCGCATCCATTAAAAAAGGCAAGATTTTTCTGAAAAGCTTAACTTTTTTAAGCTGGTCAGTCTTGAAAAAAAAAAAAATCCTCCTTTACTAATTCTGCTTCAAATCATCGTAATAAAATGTTAGTGGTTCCATCCGATTGGTAAATAACGTATAATATTAAATGATGTACCAAAAACAGAGTTTGGGTACCATCTAAATATAAAAATGAAGTTTTCAGTTGAAGAAATTGAAGCTTTTCTCAAGTGGTAACACACGCATGTGACACAATATTCATGTTCCTTGGATCTTTTCAGCCCAGAAAAGTACAAAATATCTACATTTAAAACATGAACAAAATGAACAAAACATTAATGTTGAGCAAAAAGTTCTGGGAAATTTTTAATAATCTAATAGTTACTAGAATTTGTATCGTATATAGGATTACTAGTGGTATATTTATAGGAGTTCTGGAACTTTGGATCCAAAATGCCAATTTAACAGTATGATTTGCGTGTGATAACCCGGCATTATTAGAAAAAAGGCCTAACGATTCTGAACGCCGTCGATGAGATTAATGAGGATGAAGGTGCTGGTAACGGCGACAAACTTAGCCAGCAAATCCAGAATCTGGCAGAACGGTGGCAGAAAGTCGTGGACTATGATGGTATCTACTGTAAAGAATAGTCCTTGTTGCTTTTGTTGTTAATTTGCAGATAACAACGCAAATTTCACAAATTTCCCAGAACTTTTTGCTCAACCTAGTAACTTGGCACACATATTTGCCAGAATTATACCAACTTGTGCCGCCATACCACATGAAAACATGCGAAACAATATTATTATTGAAGACATTTTATTGCTGTGAAACGGGACTATTGATAATTTATCCCCATATATTTCAAAGAAGACATCCAGTGACCCCTAGGCATTTTTAGTGTATTCAGTTTGCCGTTCACAATATAAAAATAACTAAGTTTGATATTTTTGAATCAAAGTGTATAAAATTAGCACTTTGTACATTATTGGGTTGGCTGGGAAGTTCGTGTCGATTCGTGCACACTGATAACCATTTTTATATTCTATTCATACTACTATTTAAACAAATACGTTTCATAGAATAGTCCTTATTCAGATCTTGTCAAATTATATGTGAAAGATTTTTGTTTTAAAAAAATGGTGCGAGATGAAATGTCACGTGAATTAAGAAAAAACTTTTGGGACAAACTTTGACTGTCAGAAACAAACTCCTTGCATTCGTTTGAGAGATTCTAATCCTCTCTCCCAACTCTCCGGATACTGCTCCACCCGACTACTCTTTGTTTTTTTTTTCTCATAAATTCTCTTCGCCAAAACAAAATTGACTCTTTGAAGGACTAAAATGTATCTCGATAAGTATTTTGCCATCGCATCACAAATGTTTTGGAAAGAAGGCATTGTGAGACTTCTGACAGATGGAAGAAGATTGTAGAACAGAATGACACCTATATAATTTAATAAATATATACTAAAATTGAAATCTTCTGCGTTTTATTTTTCCTTCAAAGTCGGCACGAACTCTCCGGACAATCAAATGTTAACCCTTTAGTGCGCAGTTTTGCATATATGCAAGCAATAGCGTTTTGAATATAATAGATTTATTTTAGTCGTATATACCCAATTCACACCAGAAAATTAAAATAGCAATATTTTCTTTAATTAATAACAGAAATTTCGTATTTAAATAAAGCGAAATTAACCATCGAAACTTTCTTGTGTAACGTCAGATTTTTTTTTTTTTTTTTTTTTTTTTTTTTTTTTTTTTTTCCAACTAATTTGAAGGCACCCTGTAAAAATATCAATACAAGATAAAGAAAATCTGCAATCTTGCACAATATACTTTAAAAGAGAAAGATTCATGAAAAAAATGTGAAAATTACTTAGAAGAAATAGAATATTTATTTATGATAAATCTGAAATGAGAAACCAAGGAAAAATAATATAGCATTTCTCTGCTTGTATTTGAATCACGAACTGGCAATACTTAACATCCATTGAAAATACTTTCTACAAACCGCTCGGCCTTATTATACAACTCAATAACTTGGTTTCTCAAATATCGATTCATTAGAGTTCGTTTAATTTTATTAAACACATATAGTTGGAAGTTTTCAGAGAGCTATAAAATAAACGTAGAGACTACTCTGGAATAACTTCATTGTTTGTTAACAAAGTCATCGATGTTTATTTTACAGTATTTTAAAAAGATGAATGCTTTAAGTATTTGTAAATACAACATAAGTGAGTTTTAGAAAAGGAAATTCTGATTTTACTCTTTATTAGTTTTTTTTTCAAACTTATTCTTTATTGCGAAGTACTTTTCAACTCATTGGTGGTTACAAAATCATCTCTGTTTTAGAAACATAAAATTGTGTATAAAATTTAAAACAACACATTACATTTAATTTAATTATTTCTATTTTTTGTTTTTACCCTACTTCTCTGGAGAAAGAAACGCTCTTGTAAATATTTGCTAGAAATGCGGGCGAAAGTTTTCCTTCTTCTTTTTTTTTTTTTTTTTTTTTTTTAATATTGAGCTCGTTTATTATTTAGAAGAGTGAGAAAATAAAAAGATTATGGAATTCTGCAATTTAAAATTTATAAAGATATATGTAGCCGGTATTAAACGTTTAAATTATTTCGCATGATTTATATTTTTTCATTTAAAATTTAGATTAGATGGCTAATTTATATCTGTTAGTCCTTTTCAGGGCACAAAGTACTTCACTGTAAAAAAAAAAAAAACCGGACTAAAATACGGAAATACTACGCTGAATTTGCAGCATTCTGGCAGGTTATTTGACCGTTTTATCCGAAAACGGTTACATAACCGTAATTTTTACACTATTCTGACCATATTATTGGCCATTTTATGGTCAGAATATAGTTAAATTATGGTTATGAAATCGTTTTTTCAAAAAACGGTTGAATGACCTGCCAAAACGCTGCAAAATTTTTAACAGTGTACTGGCAATCTAGACGCCAGTACTATTTCCGTATTTTAACGCAAGTTTTCCTCCGTAAATGCCAAAAAAAAAAAAAAAAAAACCGGAAATTGTTCTGTAATTTACCGGGAAAAAGTTCCGTTAAAATACGGAAATAGTACTGGTATCTCAATTGCCAGTGGCATTTCCGTATTTTAGACCGTCTTTTACAGTGTTCAGTTACAAAATGTTGAAATGATAAAGTGACACTCGGATTTAAGAACCATTTAAAAAAAAAGGTAAAAAGAATTTTTTTCACGTACATTGTAAAATGCAAAAATTTATTTTAAAATTCTTGTGCCGTTGTGGTATTTGGGGAATAAAATTAAGTGTTATTTTTACCCACGATGCCGGAAATGGTTAGGAAATATTTAAATCTATTATACAGGGTGATTCTAAATTCATGGTACAAACTTGAAGGGTTGGTACAGGACACGGTAACAATCATTTATTGTATAGGAATGTATGAGCGCAAATGACAGGTTGAGGTACAATCACAAGGGGGCCAATTTGGACCTTTTTTATTTCAAAATTTCTGATTCATACTAGGAAATTCCTATACTATTCTTTTCTTTATTTAAGACAGTCTCTCCCCTTAAAAAAATTTCCCTTAAAAAACTTAACCCTTAAAATCCCTTTAAAAAACCATTAAGAAAAACTCCATTTCTATTTCTTTTCATGTATTTCCTGTGTTTGATGGATTTGCCAGTTTTGCGTTTTTTTTTTATTCAAAAATTTCGATTTCATACAGGAAATTTTCAAAGATGAATTATTTCTTTATGTAATTATGAAATGGCGTCTTAAATAAAGAAAATAATAGTACAGAAATTTTTTAATTAAAAAAGGGCCAAATTATTTTTACCTCAACGCATCACTTGCGCCCATACATTTCTATACAATAAATGATTGTTACAGTATCCTGTACGAACTCTTAAAGTTTGTACCATTAATTTAGAATAACCCTGTATTATAGTTGAACAAAATCTAATCTTCAATTTAAATTGGATAATCAAATAAATACTTCGTTATAAAACCCCTTTAAAACAAACTGTGAAAAAACGATAATAGGATGTTTTTCGAGTTCCTTTTAAATGTATTACAGTGTGCTAAGAAAAGCTCTCTAAACATTAAAAGTGATACAGCATTCTGTAGCAAACATTTTTGTTATACAGGCGCCGACGTGCTCCTTTTTTGATTTTTTTTTCTAAGAATTATCTTCTTTTTAGATTTCTCTTTTAGAATTTTGTAGAAACCTACCCCGAAGATTATTTCTATTGCAAATTTAAAAAAATCTGCCTCATAAAGTTTTTTTCAGAAATACCGGTATTAAAAAAGCTGGCCAGTTGGCGAACTTGAATATTGGAAACCAAGATCGCAATTCATATATTCAATTAAAATTACAGGGTTTACCTTCTAATCCGAAACTATAGTTTTGTCCAGAAATTCAACAATAATAAAATCCCCTTAATGAAAAATTTAACAGACTCACCTTACTTTCTGGAAATAGCGAATGTACGCTGTAAGTGTACAGCAATTCAGTCAGTCACGCCAAATTTAGATTTAACTACATTCCGAAATATGAAGCGTCCGGTTTAGTGCTTTTTGGGTGTTAGTGATATTGTTACGTTTCACACAAAGCAAGACGAATTTCTTTCAAAATTCCTCCAAATATCTTCATTGTCATTAAACATAAAAACAAATTCTGGCGTTGTATTGGAGTGAGACACCCTGTATTTTTGACTGAATAAATATATTGCGAACTTACTTTGCTATATAGAAATCGTTTATAGTAGTATGCCCTACCACATTTTAAAGTCTGTTCCATCTTTCTTGAAACACCATGCACAATCGTGGAAAAAAAAAGTAAACACCCCCTACTAACTCCTCAACAAATTATCTTAGAAGAAAGTTACTGGTACCGAACGATTGGAAATAAAGTCTACTTTTAAATGACGTATATAAAATTTGCTTAGGGGGGCCGTCTACAGATTAAAACGAATCCAAACTTCATTTTTTTTCAATAGCAATATCCAATTTTAACGAGATATTTCAAATCTTTGGTTCAAAATATGCCTAGATACCAAATTTCAAGTCATTTGAATGATAAGTGTTTGAATTATAAACATTCAAAATTTAGTGCTCCTAATGTTAAATTACATTTTCATATTTTCATTTATATCTCCTGAAATTATGCTCCTAATGTGCTAATTTTTTTTGTGTAGCAATAATACTAATATATCCAAACATAAATACGCTGAATTTTTATAATTTTATGATATGAATTATGAATTATAAAAGTAATATTCGAAAAAATTATGAATTGCAATCGACAATGTATTTGATGGATTTAGATTTATTAAGACCTGTTATATGGAAATCCAAATTTTCACATTTGTCTTCCAAATAGTTTTCAAATTATGCTTAAAAAACGGCAAAATGATGGTTTAAGGGGCCGTCTATGATAGAAATGACTAGATATTTTGAAATTTCTTCTGCCATTCTGTAATCTAGCAGGCTTCATTGATTGGTTGTGTGGCGTTTAAGGTGCCTTGATCAAGAAGTTACCTTAATGCACCTTTCTTTCTCGGTTAATAATCTAGTACCGAACTTCAATTTGGATACAGTCCTTAAAATACGCTCGTTTTAAAATAATAAATTTATCGGAAACTTATGGTACGAATTGCATAAAAATTTGTTTTTAGACTAATTGAAGGGTGTAGAGTTCATTTATGCTGTCAGAATTGTGTACCGCTATTGAAAAAAACAAACTTATGGTTCGTTTTAATATGTAGATGGCCCCGTAAGCAAATTTTATATACGTCATTTAAAAGTAGACTTTATTTCCAATCGTTCGGTACCAGTAACTTTCTTCTACGAGAATTTATTGAGGAGTTAGTAGGGGTGTTTACCTTTTTTTCCCACGACTGTACAAGGATTTTTCGAGTGTTTTCTTTCTATTATTCATATTTATATAATGATTGCATAAATGCAATGAAAGGAATTAACAATTTATTATGGAAAAATATTGCTTTAAAACAAAATTAATCCGTATTAGATTTCGTTCGGTTCCAATTGAACCCGACCCAAACGCAAAAATTCTATTTGAAGTCAACCTGTAACCCGAACTGCGGTTCGATTGGTATTCGACTAAAAGTGGGTTCTCCATCTCGATGCAAGACGCTCATCTAAGTTCATCATAAATCCCCTTGTTGCCAATACCGCTGATTTGAAGCACACTAGACAATGTTATAGTAAGATTTTTGACGTATCCCCCCCCCACCACCACCACCACCACCATCACAAAAAATCACAACACGACAACTATTTAAAAAACGTAAAATAGTAATGTGTGCTTTACACCATACTCAACATTAGTGACGATTGATCAGTATTTACGAAAGTTTACTCCTTCACGACGAGCGTGACACACACGGTGGTCACAAAAATTGATTCTTTGGACCACTAATTTCAATTAGAAATCTTCACCTTATTTAATCACAATTTCTGAAATTAAATTGGGTAATAATTTTCACTGGAAATACCGGTGACAAAAGGTTAATAATTCTGTAAATAACGCTCGGCACGATGGGGCTCAAGCCTATAAATGAACAACAACAAGAAAAAAATACATAAAAACAGACTAACAAAAATATTTTTTAGATTCTAATAAAATGGATTTGGGACCACGAGTAGAAAGAGTTCCAACAAAAACAAAAATGTTGGAAAATTCAACCATTCGTCTAAGATTATGTGTGGGCATTCATAAAAAAAAAAAAAAAAATACATACAAACGGATTGTATAACCCACTTCTATTAAAGTCGATTAAATAGCATATAATCGTCTCAGTATTTAAGCAATATTTATGTCTTAATATTTTTATCCAGAAATATTTTTCTACAGTTAATTATTTTCAAGAATTAATATGGGAAACTGAAACCAAAACTGCACCCACCTTCAAAATGAGGACTCCTTTCAAATTCTTCAGAATTCTCAGTATTTTCCGGTATCCGATTGACAGATCTGTCTTGATTTTCCAACATTTGTGAACTTTGATGCCACATATCAGGGAAATAATAACCGTAATACATATCCGTTAATGTTCTAAAAGTAATGACACATCAAAAGTTCTATCCCGCACGATGAAATTATTATGTTTTGATACGTTATCTCCTCGGAGTTTATAACCCAGATGCAATTATTTGTCTTCAACGGTTTTTACCTTAAGGTGAGATCTCCTCTCGGCTCTTTATGAGTTTGTTTGAATTGTGAGCTATACATACAACAGATGCCTAGATATTGCATCAACTTCCGTAGAAGAATGGCGACGGAAAACAGAGTTAGCTTGCTGCGAGGGAACATTCGGTGTTGCTATCAGTTGTTTGTTCTTGTATACTGATAAAACCGTTTTAAGACAATTGTAGATAACATCGGTTTGAAACTGGATTTTCCATCTATTTCACAATGAATCTTTCCAGTTTGAAGTTCGATAGATATCAAAACCTTTGCTTTTAAAAAGCACTTTAAAAATAGATTTTTCATGAATAGTTATTTTTGTAGTATCAATATATTATCGCTGCAAGAACATTTACACTGAATTGAATTAATATCGCTGTTTTTATAAAAATAATTTTTTTAATCTATAATCTCTAGTTGCATATTATTTTGTTTAAAACAACGTAAAAAATGCTTATATTTCTGTTAAATTTGTAAAGCTAATTAGTAACTAGTAAAATTCCCATTCTAAATAAATAAGGTAAAAAATTAACGAGAAATATGACTGTATTTACTGTGAATACAGATTTTTTTTTTAATCTGTGATGTATAAAGAAGGTGAAAATTTGTTTTCATTGCATCATATTTTGGCAAAAAATGTCATATCTCAGAGATTCTTCTCTTAAACTTTCGAGTTTTTGAATTCTTCCTCTGTCGTTCCTAAACATCGCTGAAAATCTTCCGGTTTTTTCAAGTCAAATAAACATATTTTGAACTACAAATTTTTCTTAATAAACAGGATCAATTAAAACTATATAGAAACTTGATACATTATTATTAAAAATTTTTATGGTTCCAAATATATTAAATTTGACATGTAAAAAAAAATAAAACGTAAAACCACCAGCTACGCTAAAACGAGCATGATTTTTGCGGAGAATTTACTATTATTTATATACTCACAAACAAAGCACACAAATTTATTTTTTAATTAAAATATTTCCCACACATTGAAATTTTTACTTGAGGCACCATTTTATAAATAATCGTTAACTTTTTCTAAGATGGCCAGTTAAAGGATTTCACATTGCAGTTGTGGATGGTAAATGATGTATTTAATACTTTAGCGTCTATGTGAACAGAAAAAATCGTCGATTTATCCGCGTACATGTTTATTGATGTTTTACTGTATTTGGTTCGTACATGAATGGCGTACTATATTCCCAGTGATGAAATCAGGGGATGGTCCGGGGGGGGGGGACATTCTCCACGGTGCTCGAAAATCCCCCACCCCCCCTTTGTATTTGCTATGGTTCAAAAATGCAAATTACTCCCGGAACTCCAGAGTCTCCCCCCGGAGCTGCAAAATTCCCTTCCGGATAAAAATGTCTGAATTCATAATGACATAATCGGGTTGTCATAAAATTTAATCTGTCTTAATATAACCTAATTTATTATCTGAATTGCATTTATAGTATTTAAAATTGTAACCCATCTTCCACAATAGGACAGGAAAAGTTTAAAAATCGTTGCGCCTTGGCATAGTCAAACAGTCGAAGGGCACGCATTTAAAATTATATATACGGCAGGGGTTAAAAAATATCTGAAATTAGTTCTATATTTTAACAGTAATTGATTTTTTCTCTTGTGTTTCGTAATTAATACCGAGACTGCGGATTTTCAAAATGGCTTATTGGGACAGATCAGTTTTTGAAATTGTGAATGAAAGGTATTTTTTTATTATTTCTATTACATAGAAACAAAAACTGACAATGACATACTCTAATCCATTATTTTTTTTAAAATGTCTTAAACTTTTACAGAAAAAAAATATTTATATATAAATCCGCTTTATTAAAAAAAAAAAAAAAAAAAAAAAAAAAAAAAAAAAAAGAAAACCGATAGCTATATATAAAAAAAAAAAAAAAATTAAAAAAAAATTGATAATTCTTAATTTTACAGTTAACTGTCATTCATTAATTATGTCCGGCAAAATGGAACTATAAATATAGAGGATTTGACATATGTTTAACCCATTAACCGCCAAAACTATAAGGTAGAGATTTAAAACTTTTTAGCTGAACGTCGCTCTAAAAGATAATTTTCGCTTTGTTTGGTCTGAAAGTTTTTGTCTTTAATTAAGGGTAGTTTTTTAATTGAAAAATAGTGGTGTTTAAGTAAATATGTGAACACGCGCAATTATTTTGACCATTGCGTCAACGCCACACGAATGGGTAAAGTAGAAGAAGTGCGTTAAAGTAGCGAAGCTTCAACTGTAACCACTTTGGCAGGGGTTGATTAATGCTAGGGTAAACTTCAACCAGTAAATTTAAATAGAAATTTTCTCCTTATCTAAACGCCTTATTAATATAGAATTTCAGCCGTAAATTATGGCGAAAACAGTTTTCTATTCAAATTTATTGGTTGAAGTTTTCTCCAGAGGTAACCAGAAACTAATTTAAAAAAACAGCAGCCATCTTGTGACAACCTACTCAGTTACTTCGAAGCTGGTAGACGGGAGGTGCTGGGTTTGAACTCAATCGCGCCCGTCGGCCTAATCGTTCGGAGTTTTCGTGGTTTCCTTCGAGCCATGGATTTCCATGCGTAAATACGGGTTAGGTCCCCTTAGAAAGACCCCCACGAAGGGCACCCGCCCCCTGGGCCTATATCCCTCGAGCAGATAATTGGCCGTCAAAAATCAACCAACATCAACCAACTACTCAGTTACTTCACTCGCAACTGGTAGACATTTCCACGGAACTATGAATAAAGAAGAATTGACAGATCCTCAAAATGGTGAATCTCCAACTGTAACAGGTTTTGATGCGGCACATTATCACCGGGGCAAATTTCCACCAATAAATTTGAATAGAAATTTTCTCTTTGTTTAAACGCCTTATTAAGGTAGATTTTCAGTCATGATTATATCCAAAATGAGATATTTATATTTACTGGTGGAAGTTTAATTGGGAGGTAGTCAGGCCCTGAGTTTCCGCCCTATTTTGACAACACAATCAATCCCCTGTCCCTGTCAGTGAAAGAGATTATATTACCAGGGTCAACTTCCACCAGTAAAAAATAATAGAAATTTTTACCATATTTGTGAGAGAAATGTTGCATGAATAAGCTTCTAAACTAATGCGAAATTTTCTATTGAAATTTACTGGTAGAAGATAGCTTCAGTGGTAATCAAAGACTGTTGATCTGTTTTAAAAAATCGTCCGCCATCTTGTGACAACCTACTCAGATAGTTCACTCGCAACTGGTAGACTCTACACAATATGGCTCCTCCTCTTTATTCATAACACCATTGACAAAACACCATATGTCTCCCCTTTATTCATAAAACCATTGACAAAACACTATATGTCTCTTCTTTATTCATAACACCATTGACAAAACACTATATGTCTCATCTTCATTCATAACACCATTGACAAAACACTATACGTCTCCTCTTTATTCATAACACCATTGACAAAACACTATATGTCTCCTCTTTATTCATAACACCATTGACAAAACACTACATGTCTCCTCTTTATTCATAACTCTATTATTTTTATCCCCACTCATTCCTCTATGTCACCAGTTGTCACACTCGAATGACACACCTTCCACTGTTATGAAATCACATTTGTTGCAATTGTTAATTTAGAGCTGATTTTGATCAGTATGGCATTGTAATTATTTATAGAATAAGATCTTTTTTTTCTCCATATGAGTAATAGGGAATACAAGTATAGTTTCTAGAGCAATTAACAGTATTTTTTTTCCTTTCGTATTTTGCAATTCTTATTGAGACTGTTGTTTTTCAAAATAGCTTGGTCAAATTGTGACAGCGCAGTCTTCTGAAATTTTGAATGAAAGTCGGATTTCAGGCACTTTTATAAAATTTCCATTACATAGAAACAAATAGTCTTGCTCTAATCGATTAAATGTTTATTTAGCCCTTTCGGTGCACACTTGTCAAAGGGCTGCCACTGGAGAATTATTTCTTAATTCTATCTTGCTCCACTTTCTCAAAACATAAGTCTTTCATACACATATTGACAACATGTGAAAGGGTACTACAAAATTTATTTAAAAAAAAATAGTGGTATGAATGGAATATAAAAATAAACGCCAGTGAGCAAGTGCATGACGTGCTAATACATCAAATACGGCCAAAGGGTTTACCCTTAAATACACAGTGTAACTCAGACGTTACATCATCTTACACTGTTAAAAATATCGTGAAAGATTACCTCTGTTTTTAAAGGCTATCTATTTTCTGACTAATGAGAACGCTCTATAAGTGTTTATGTAGCGTTCTCATTGGTCAGAAAATAAATAGCCTTTATAAAAAGAGGTAATTTTTCACGATATTTTTAACAGTGTATTTTGCCGTTTGGCGCTTTCTATTGCTTTTTTGACGAACTATTATGTGTTACTTACCTGAGATAACAAGTATTTAAGGTCGTGAAGTCTGTTTTTGTTCTGATTTGTTATCACGGGGAGGTTATAACATCTTATGCTGATACTGTTTGCTATGTGCTCGACTGACGTTTTTTCTCTATCTTTATAAGGTAGTAACTCTTAATTCTGCAAACTATTAAAAGCATTATAAAAATTATTATACTGTTGAATAGTTGTTATTGTGCAGTGTAAACACTTTAAATTAAGTATATAATTTACATTTTTTGAGAAATTTTAGTTATGAAACTCAGAGTGACATTATGACATTGTGCCACAGAAAGATAAATAATTTTTTTCACTATTTTCTAGTGGATAATTTACAAAAAATAGACTCAAATATAATGTTTTCAGAACAAAATAAAAAATCTTGCATTAACCCTTTATCTACTGACGTATAAGTACCAATAAAATAACTTGTTATAAAATTCATTTAATATATGGATTAGTTGTAATATAGTTTAGAATGAGTTATAGATACATTACTTTATCTTGTTCTAAAAGCATTATTGGTTACACTTAACAAAAATATTTTTAAGAGGATGATTTCTTTTGCCTTTTCATCTTTTCAGCTTTTTTGGCGTCGGGAGGGGGGGGGGGCGATTTTCAATTCGGAAATATTTCTATATTTCTATTGTAAGAACATTATATTTGTACATTTCCTAATTCTACAAAATACTAAGAAAAATATTTAAAATAAAAGATTTCAGCGGGGTTATAAATATTGCACAAAATCCCTATAAATTCAAATTTAATTAATCCTTCTAAATACTACAATCTTTCTAAATCCTTCAATCTTTCTAAAATCCTTCTAAAATTTATTAAATGATTATGTAAATCTTCTAATGTAGTTTAAACAATTCACGTAAAATGCTTTAAAAGATAAAATTTTCATGAATTCATAATTCAGTACAAAAGGGTTAATGTCTAAAGCTTTACAAAATATTCGAAAAATTTCAGCTTCATTAAAAAAATAAAAGATACCTATCACTATAAAAAATGCTAAATCTTAATTTTCCAGTTAGATGACATCCATGCAAATTTCATAGTTTAACAAACTTCACACCCCAATGTCACAGGTTGTCACACTCGAATGACATCCCGTCCCCTGTTATGACATCATATTTATTGCAATTGTTAATTTAGAGCTAAGTTTGATTTAGATGGCATTGAAATGATTGATATAACAGGATCTTTTTTTTCTCTATGTAATAGATAACACAAATATAGTTTCGAAAGCAATTAAATACTTATCGGCTTTATCCGTCAGGTCAGTAACAGAGTAGTTAAGCTAATAACATATAATAGCTAATAATAACAGCTAATAAATAACAGCTAATAATAACAGCTAATAATAATAGTTCATTAAGCTAATAACGGGAAAGCAGGTTATGCAAGGAGATTTTAAATCTTTGATCTAATACAATAGCCCCTTGTTATATCGCACATACATGCATCCGGAAAAAAGGTCATTTAGTACACATACCTACACATACGTACAGTAATACGTACGAACCAAGTGCATTTAAAATGCAAGAAAGTTGATAACCTAAAAGTAACCGTTTTATATTTGTTTCCAAAATATTAGTTTGTACGCATATTACAAGTTCCTTAATGAAAGCAATGATAAAAGTTACATTTATTCAAATAGACTGATACATAAGTTACTTAACACGTTCACTGCCGCAAAAAGTAAGAATTTTCAAACTTCTTGAAAGTCGTTTCCCACTACAAATTCTGAAAGGTAAATTTCGCTTTACTAATACAGCGAAATTTCTGCCAATAAATAAGGCAGTTTTTTTTTATATTAAATAATGGTAAGGAAGTAATAAATTAAAGTCACGAATATTAAAGCTACGAGTATACTCGTAGCGTGGCAGTCAACGTGTTAACTGATTGTTGATTGGCAATGTTGCCAATCTATGGCGTTTTGTTATTCAAAATATATACCAGATATTTTCAACAGTCATTTTCATTTTATTTAGTGTCAGGCATTATGTGATTATATAAAGCAAATATTATTCAAAATTTTTGGTAGATGTTTTGAATTAAGAATTGCGTTAAATTATTGACGAGTAAATTCGTCACCTGACACCAAACGGCTGTTAAAAACAGCTGTTAAATTAAAACTTATTATTTCGCGAGATGGGGAATAAAGTGATATGTTCAAATGAGTGAATAACTGGGGACTACAGTAATATTTTTTCTATGAACAAGTAAAAGTTATGCAAAATATCGATACTTTGTTCTACAGGTCCCTGAGAATGAGTTGTCAAGCGACCGCGATGTATCGTCAAATTATATGAAATGTATGGTGTTTTGGTCATATCTGACGTATAGGATATTTTATTATGTACATGTCCAGGTTACAGCCATCTATGACGTATATATGACATATATTTATGTCAACTGCAACTTTGGCGTAGTCATAATTGTGTAGACCTTTGTAACAAAGAAGTGCCACAATATCTGTAAATTATTTTATTAGATTTTATTAACATTTATATGCCAATTTGTACTGCCTGAATAAATTTGAGAAAATATCTTGAAAGTAAATAATGTAATAAATAACTCAAATATTTATATCAATTATTCCTTCTATATGCCTCACAGAAAAGACATAAATAACTATCAATAATTCACACTTCATGACACTTTAAAACTGAATGAAAATAAAATCTAAAAATTTTCATTGCGATAAAGTGCTTTGAAAAGAATTTAATGGCTTCGAGAGTTAAAAAAAAATTAACAACCCTCTATTTGATTTTATAGTCTTAAATATTTTATGTTTGCATAACTGTATTGAATTTTCTTTCTTTATAAAAGTAAAAAAGAAAAACTACTCAAAAAATCTTTTTTTCTTTAAACTGATTGTATTGTGTGAGGAAAAAAATGTATAAAGATATAAAGCATTTCAGAGCGAAGGGAAATATAAAAACATTTGAGCTTTATGTAAATCAAGCATTAAAAATGATATAGCAAAATTCCATTTTTTTGAAAGAATGTATTTATTAAATGATATTGTAACAATGCTATCTTAAATATCAGTTATCATTGAACTTAATTTTTTCTCTCCAATGAATCATTACGTATGCAGAGAATAACGAAAAAAAAAAAAAAAATCCCTTTTTTTTTCAAAGACTAGATTTCAATTTTTTCCCTTATCTTTCCAAGAATTTGTTCCAACCCTGTTTTAAATTCGAGTTTTTCAATGCAGATTAGTCCGGCGAGTGATATTTTTTCAGCATTGTATTTTCCTTTGCCGCAGACACGCCGTTAGGTTAGAGGGGGAAAAAAAGAATGAACATTAAAAAAAGTTAAATAAATACATCACAAAATGTTTTTAGGTTGGAAAGAGGATTAGAAAGAAAAAAGGTCTTGTCACAGAAGAAATAAAGTTTCCTTTCATGTATTTGTATTTAAGAACGTGAAAGGAATAAACACAAATTCCTTAAAATGATAGAAGAATAACCTTTTTTCCCCGTTAACTAATTCATTTGCATGTGCCAAATGCAATAAAATATTCATCTGTAAAACTACTGCTGCTGAAGTCTTGAATAATTGAAAACCTTTTTGAAAAACATCGAAAGGATCTTTCGGAAACATTTTCCCCGTCTCTTTGTTGCATTGTTATCCTTCTCTTTTGTCCTGAATACTATTCCGAAGCGTCACGTGATCCTTTCGCACCCCTACAGAATTTAATTAAGAACTACCATTGCTCGGAGTACATTAATCATACAATCATGTGTTGCATATCAGGCCCAAATGGCTGGCATCGTTTCATAAGGGGAAAATGAAACATTAAATAGCAAAATATGAAGTTGAATTTTTTTAAATGTGCTTACGAGTTTGTAAATTAAATGTAAGAAATATAATTCATGAACTAAATGAGTAATTAAATATCATTTAAACATTTTATACGCTTTTAAGAATACAACTTTAACCCTTTCAAGGGCGGTGATCATACGGTGTGACCACGTAATTTGAATTCCAGACTGACAGATGGCACCGGGAACATTTTAATAAAATTTTTCTTTTATAATGAAAGTTTAGGAAAACAAGTTTTTATTTTCTAAGAAATTCGTTTGTAAATTCTGGTGCAATCAATCATTTCATCCCTTTTCGAACAGAATCTTTCTGCGCCTGAAAGAGTTAACCGATATTTTTCACCATACGCTATATACAGGGCAGCTGAGATTCCTCGAATTTTCACAAGTATTATCTTTTTTTTTAAATTTCTGACCCACTACTAAATAGACTTTAAGATTGATAAGTGCGACTTGCAATTATTAAGGGGATCCAGGGGTTAAAATTCTAAAAACAAATTGGATTTTCTTTTGCTAATAAAATACTAATTTGAATAAAGGAAACTGCATATTTCTATGATGATTACATCAACATATATAACAATATTTCTATTGCACTATCAGACTTTACTCGCCCGTAAATAAATCTTTTACTTTTTTTATTTCCATTTTTCCAAATGGATTTTTTCATAATTTGTCATGTTTGAACCTATTCTAAACTTTCTTGCGCCGAGAGGTTCTGCTCGTGAAGCTGGTAGACGGGAGGTGCTGGGTTCGAACCCAATCGCGCCCGTCGGCCTAATCGTTCGGAGTTTTCGTGTATTTCATCGAACCGTGGATTTCCATGCGTAAATACGGATTAGGTTCCCTTAGGAAGACCCCTACGGAGGGCATTCCCTCCCCCTTAAGGACTATATCCCTCATGTTGATAATTGGCCGTCATAAACACAACCAATCTAATATTTCTTGCAAGATATGTGTACGAAATTGTGTACAGAGTTTTTGCATTATGTTTTTAATTTCTTTAGGATTTTTAATTTCTTGCAAAAATTTAAAAAATATATTCTTCGAAGAAAATAAGACACTGTCAAAAACTTCTTTTTTTAAAAACTTTTAAACCTCATATAAATTTTGTAAGTAAGATTTTTATAAATTCTGAAGACAAAGTATTAAAAACATCTTTTTTTTAAACTTTTAAATTTATTGTAAATTTTGTAAGTTAAATTTTTATAAATTCTGACAACAACTTAACAAGAAACCTTTTCTGCATACAATAGTGACAAAAGTAATGAAATTGACCCAGTGGTTCATCAGTTATATCAAAAATTAAATAAGTTTAAAATTAAAAAATTGCAATGTTTTTCAAAAAATTTCAAAGTTAAAAAAATTATCTGAAATGTAATCCTTATAGCAAAATAGATCTCAGGAAAAAAAAATCATTTAAAAAGGCCTATAAGTAAAGAAAATAAAATTTTGACACCCGGACCTCCGTAACAATGCAATTCTAACCGATATTTTAACATCGTACTCTATACAGGGTAACTGAGATTTTTCGAATTTTCACAAGTATTACCACCTTTTTTTACTTATGACCCGCTAACTAAAGTAGATTTTAAGATTGATAAGCTCAACTTGTAATCATTGACTTATTTGCAACTGCTGCTTCCATTTATGGAATTTCTTTTTTATTTAGAAATTCACATGAATAGTAATTTTTATGAATAGGAATATATATGAATAGTAATTTTTGCTTTATTTAATGAAAGACGTTTTGTGATTATCTACAATAAAAATTCTTCTTTCTGAATTTCCGGTATGTATTTGAAATCTAGGAATAAAAAGGGAATTCCTGAAACGGACGCATATATTGCGCTAATGATGCAAATGGCTTTTTAATTTGATTCCTTTTATATATATTTTTTAACTTGTCTAAATTTTAGTAATCTATGTAATCTATGACTTCTTATTTTTTTTATTAAATACTTTTTTAAATTAAGTAATTGTGTAAAGAAGTGTCAAAATTGTCTTCAAATTTTATCATGATAAGTTTTACATATCATTGCTGATAAAACTGAGTCGTGCTGAGTAATTTCAAAATATATGTACGCAATTTAAAGTAATTTATTGCAGAGCTGTCCGTCCTAGCACCGTAAAATATATTTTAGATAGTGAATTCGTCATTATTAATCCCCGATATTCGGCGATTGAATAAGGCAATGATAAAAATACTTGTTTTCCGCGGCCTCTATATTTGACAGTCGTATATATACATAGCTGCCAACCTTCCACTAAACTTCCGTAATATCTGGATTAATTTGACTCAGGTTAACCACTTTCGAACCAGAAAATTTATTTCATGAATCTTTATTTATTTAATTCAAGGTTTCTACGTGGAACACATTTAATTTCATTTCATAAAAAATTTTCTGGTCCGAAACGTATTAAACCAGGGTCAAAATAACACATGTATTACGGAAGATTAGTTTGAATTTGGAACCTATGTATATAGGACACTTTATGAAACAAACAAACAAACAAAAAGCAATAAAATGTTGGTTAATTTTTGAACTTAATACTTCTATTTGTTGTTTGATTAGCATGTAATAGCATTTTTTTTCTCTATGTGGTAAAAATTGGGTTAACGCATCAAAAGATTGAATTTAAATTTTTATATTAATTGACGGTTATGTTCGTTGGGAGCATTTTGTGATATTAAATTTAAGCTGCAGTGATTTTGTATCTTAAAATTATCATACAAACAAATAAAAATATTTCAATACTTTTTCCTAACTCTAATGTTTTATAAGCTTTTATCCCGGGATACTAATTTCGGATTATTTCACAACATTTTCTTGCCATATTCAGAAATCATGACAGACGAATTTTTAGAGATTGCATTAATTATTTTTACATAAATAAATATTTTATAAGAAGAGTTTAAAATTAATATCGAAAACTTTAATTTTACTGGAATTTTTTAAGCATTTTTGGGCATAACATTTTTATTTTCTAGCTTACTTTCACGAGACTTTTACTTTCACTTATTGACAATTATTTATTTATAAGTTATGAAAATCTCAGATTCGTTCATTTGGAGCAGGGGTGGCTAACTGTGGCGCGGTCGACACCACTAAAATTTTATAGTAATCATTGCCTTATCTAATGAAGTCGAGTTTTTCTGTAAAATTTTAGCGGTATTCGGCGTGCCACACAGTTGGCCACCCCTGATTTAGAGGTTGCGAAGCTAACTTTGCGGAGTATGGGGAATTACCAAGACAGTATAATTTCCTGCTACTATTTAAGAGCTTTATTTATCTAACAATTAATAAAACTGCATTATCATGATCTGGTTTTAATTCTTGCATAAATATTCATTTTGAGGTAATTTATAATATATATGTTTTTCACACTTACGTTTTGCAATGTATTTACTATTGAACCAAACATTTGGTTTTCGTAATTTTGTCCATTGCCTTACATTGTTACATATTTTATTCTTCTAAGTTTTTGTACTATATGCATATTTATTTATTTGTCTTTTTAAGAACTTCCATCCCAGTAACACTCTATTAGAAACATTTTCTATAGGACCGAAAAGATATATCATCCTTATAAAAAGTTCACGCAGTATATACAGGGTGTTTCATTAGAAGGTAGCCCCTGAAGATGTCGCTTTTAGAAAAATGCACAGAAATATATATTTAAACTGTATTTGTAACCTCAAGGATAACATTTCTATTAACTCATTAATGCCGGTTGGTACAAAAATCTGCCATTTAAGAAATACGAAAATTTTGAATACGAAAACCAGTATATTAGTAAGGAAATTTTCATATTACTTAATCTCAAACTTTGAGAGATTAAATAAGTTAAAAATTACAATATGGGAAAACTGGTGTCAACTGGTACCAATGTATTAAAAATATGTAAAATAAACTCGGCATTAATGGGTTAACTCCTATGCTGACCTCATTTCTTAAACATACAGTTATGACATGTACTTTTCTTAAAATTCCCTCCAGTGCTTGCCCTACCAGTGCCCGAGAGGTTCTGCTTCCAAAGCTGGTAGACGGGAGGTACTGGGTTCGAACCCAAACGCCCCTCGGCCTAATCGTTCGCAGTTTTCGGTAGTTTTCTTCGAACCTTGTATTTCCATGCATAAATACGGGTTAGGTTCCCTTAGAACGTCTCCCACGAAGGGCACGCACCCTAGGGTCTATATCCCTCGTGCAGATAATCGGCCGTCGTAAATAACACAAACACCCTCCAGTACTTTTTTCTAAAACCAACATTTTCCTGGTCACCTTTCTAGCGAAACGCTCTGTACATTAAGAATTTTGGATGGGGCTTGTCGAGTCTGTCCTATATGGTAAGCCTCACACCTGGCTGACCCTGTATATTAAGAATGCATCATCATTAGTAAGAACGATCTTTGTAGAATGAAACTTAATAAATCCTATAAAGTTTCAAGTTCCAATCACACACGCATTCATACTGACTGTTTCCTTTATAAAAGTTAATTTCAAGGAGATATTAGTGAGAGCCAAAGGAGTAATTTTATCATCAGTATTTCATTTTCATGGCGTCGCTGTCTTGGGGGTTAAAAAAAAAATTAAAAATAAGAAACTCTCATCGATCTTACTTTACCCCCTAGTGATCCTTTGTTTGAATTTATCGATCCCTCGGGCTCAATATTGATCAAACTCGCAATCACTGCCTGCTGTTTCGACGACATATGGACTTGCTTTCTACTAATAACGTGAAGATTTTTTAAAGAGCTTTGAAAATACCCACAATATGTTATTAAGAAACGCAGCTTCTTATATTTTTAAGAGCTATGGGGAGTAAAAGGCGTTGTGGTTTTTTATGTATTTTTGCATAAGTCGATTTTTCGAGGAAAAATAAAACTTTTTAGAATACCGGCATTAAAATCCATTGTTTAGTTTTATTTTAAATATGAACTTAAACAAGTAAAAATTAAATTTTAAAAAATCAGAAAACTCGACTGCGTAAAAAGAGAACGAATTAATTATTTATCATCAATGTTAAACTATTTTTTATATTACTTACCTATTTTTTTATTTACTTGTATTGGTGACTTTTAAGTTGTGTTTAATTGTTAGTTCCTATCTATAAACACTGTTTTGATGAGGCCTATAGATGTCTATGAAGGTTAGAGTTGCAGCAATGCTAGAGATCCTACCTACACAACCTCTAGGTTGTGTAATATTTAAACAGAGCTTCTGACTGTGAAATAGTCAACGAAATATCGTCTTCATTTTGAAAGAACTATCCAATGATGTGCCACTCAATAGTGTGCGTAAAATTTTTTTTCGTCTCTACCGCAATTTTGTATTTTACGGCCGCCATTTTGAATTTATAAAAGCAAAACCAGCCTATAACCATCGGAAGATTACGACAAATCGATAGAGACCTCATTCATTAAAATCCATCCAGCCGTTGGCATGTTTCGAGGTTATAAAGAAATCGACATACCCAGTTATGCGTGAAACCCGATTGCTACCGAAACACTTAAGGCCTGAGAACACGAGTTGTGACGTCATCACTAATCGATCGACTTCTCACTAGTGTTGGGATTCATACCGGAAAAATTTCAATAGCAATTTTCTTTTATTTTATTTGTGGAATATCTATCATCTGATAAAACAATAATAACTATTTGAACTTACTGGTGAGAATTCGGTATCCCTAAATAAAAATTCAGCCAGATGCGGAATGCCTCAGTATTGCCTCATCTGGTGGATTTTTTATTGGAGGATTCCAAATTCTCTCCAGTAAGTTTAAATAGTTCTTATTGCTTTATCAGATGATAGTTCTTCCACAAATAAAATAAAATAAAATTGCTATTCAAAATTTTTCGGTGTGAATTCCAACACTAGTGAGAAGTCGGTCGATTAGTGATGACGTCACAACTCGTGTCCTCAGGCCTTGCGTGTTTTGGTGGTAACGGTGAAACACATAACCCTTCTTAACAGTTGGGTAAAAAGAAATATTATAACAGGATGCATACATTTCTGGCACATTTTTAAATAGAATTTTTGTCCTATTTAATCGCAGAAAAATATTACAAAATCCGAAGTTAAGTAATGTGTTTAGAAATTCTGCGATTTGTATATTTAATAAAAAATTTCTATATTCAGGTAGTGGTGCTGCTCCTTCGCGTGTACTCACCTTGTTATAATCATATCGTACGGTTACTCGTACAGTGACTCAATTTTAACCCATTTATGCCTAGCGTCCCATTTTTGGGACGTTTCAAATTTTAATGCATTTGTATAATTTTCTTCTTCTTTATAGCATGAAAATTGCATGAAATCATTATTTATAAAGGTCTTTATCTATAACCGAGAGATGACAGCACAAGGTGGTTACTTATGTGTTTAAATTAAGGCGCTTTTCGGTGTTTATAGATTTTTAATTTTTCAAGAGGGCGAAATGTAAAAAGTAAGTTTATTTGTATTTTTTCTATCATGGACCCAAAATCGCAAGTTATAATCTTAGCTTGTAGACTTTTTTGAAATACATATTTTTTTAAATTTCGAAATTAAATGTTCAAGCCTATTTTTTATGCATTTTTGTAATGTACAAAATATAGGGTTCTAGGCACAAATGGGCACATATTTTTGTTAGAAATTTAGGAAGCAGTTTTTTATGCAATCTCCTTTCGAAGATATGAGATAAATTGTTATTAAGTCTGCAATACGATTATTCTTATTTTATTATTAATAATAGTTATAACGTTACTAGTTTCTGCTAAGAAATAAATATATTTTTTTTTGTAGTTCATTAAAATACTAATTATATTACATAATATACAATTTAAAAACATTTTAAATATAAATATAGGCAAAATATATAATTATGCATATTATTCTACTAGAAATACTCATATTTAGTTCTTTTACGTTTTATCAAATAAATACAAAAAAATTTAAGCTTAATTTTTTTTAGTATTTTTCCAGTTCATTTTGCAACATTTTAATGTGATTTTACCAAAAAATTTGAGAAAACAAAAATTCAGGCACAAATGGGTTAAAAATGAAGTTTTACAGAAAAAGCAAAACATTTTTCAAGCTTAATAAAAAGTATCTTAAAAATGAATTTAAACAGGAAATAATTAATTTTTTTTATATCTAGCGGCAAAAGCAATTTATCTACAGTCTGTCTATCTGTGTATCATGTTATATTAATGGAGTTATGAATAACGAGGCGGAGACATGTATGTATTGTCTAGCAGTTGCTAGAGAAGAAATTGAGGAGGTTGTCACGAGATGGCGGCTGTTTTTTTTTTTCTCTTTTTTTTAAAAAAAATCGGTTCAACAGTTTCTTGTTATCACTGTGGAAAACTTCAACCAGTAGATTTGAATACAAAATTTCTTCTTATTTAAGCGGCTTTTTCATTGAAAGTTTCTCTCACAAATAGGGTAAAAATTTCTATTTGTTTTTACTGGTGGCAGTTTGTTTAAGCTTATTATAATTTTATTGTTATTATAATACTTGACACTGGCAGGAAGTTGTTTTGGTTGTCACAATATGGCGGAAACCTAGGACCTGACTACCGCCGGAGTAAACCTACTTCTATCTGTAAAAATGAATATCTGTATTTTCCACAAAATATGACAGAAGTTCTGCATTAATAAGGCATTTAAATAAGGAGAAAGTTATTTAAATTTATTGATAGAAGTTTGCCTTAATAAACCCCATGCGAAAGCAGTTACAGTTGAAGCTTTACTATTTTAAGGTTCCACTTTATTCATAATTACGTGGTTATATTCGATTATCTGAAGGTTTGTAGATTCTTTGCATATATATATATACATATATATATTTCCTTCTGTTGTATAACGCCACTAAGAGCGAATTTTAAATATTTATTTGTATTTCAAATGATAGAGCATGTTTGTGGTACAGTTATGATAATATATCAAAATTCAAATTTTAGTTTTATCACTTTACGAACAACTGTACGATGCATCTTTTTGAAAGGAAAAATATTCTGATGTATTATTACACGTATCTCTAAATTAATCAAATAGAAATTTTTTAAAAATAATTTCTGTATTGTATTTCAAATGATAGAGCATGTTTGTGGTACAGTTATGATAATATATCAAAATTCAAATTTTAGTTTTATCACTTTACGAACAACTGTACGATGCATCTTTTTGAAAGGAAAAATATTCTGATGTATTATTACACGTATCTCTAAATTAATCAAATAGAAATTTTTTAAAAATAATTTCTGGAAATATACATTGATATAGAAAAACTTTTAGCATAAAAAATTAAAGCAATTTTATAAAGTAACCGAATAAATTCATGAAAATCTTTATATAAAGCGATATTATTAGCAATTCATATCAATAAGAAAATATCCTAGTAGAGAAATTATATTAAGTTAATATTGTTTGTATTGACTATATCTTTTCTAACACTAGCAATATTGGCATAATACAGTGCACTAATATTGGTAATGAATGTTTGACTATCGCTTTGCTAATATTTTCAATGTAAAGAAAATATTTTTGCAATATTAGGAAGAAGTATTTCATTTCCATATCATCTCCATGGTATGTCATTTCCAATATGAAGCCATAATGCTGCAATATTTCCATTTTATTTAATTATTGGTTACATTAAATGGATTTAATTGAAATGAAATACCAAGTTTTGTTAAATAATGGCTTTATGAGAAATAATGTCATTAAACAGTAATAGTTCTGTAATAATGCCATTTCATTGAACTTATTGCCAGTGAAAAGTCAATATTTCTGTAATACTGTCATTTCTTTTCAAACCGATATTTAAGCAAAATTGATATTTCATTTCATTTATTTCTAAAAAATGCAACATTGGCGCAAAACTCGTTTGTTATTAGGATAAATAAAATTATTTTATAATACTTTTAGAGATCTTATGGTGTACGACTAATCATTCGAAATTTACATTGGAAACTGTTTCTATCTTTTAAATTCCTATATCAAGCTCAGACAAAATTTTGATGAATAATTCAACAACATGTTCATTCCAACAATATTAATGAAATGTAAGAGCACATTTCATTTAATATCTATCAACGATTTCAGAGTTTAAACTCTATTTCGATGTTGCACTCATTGTATTCTATAAATCATGGTCAATATAGATTTTGGACTGATGTTTGCGACGGGTTACAAATTGAAATTGCTCCAAATTAAGCTATCGCTAGAGTGACAGGTAATACCGCCCCAGGGCACGAAGACCGAAAACACGAGGCACATCGTTTACAAAGGGGCATTCAAATTTAAGTCGCTTTGTAAAACGGATTAATGCATTAGTTCGCATAGGTTTACATATAGGTAAATATATAATATATATACAGGATCAATAGCTTATTCCTCAACAGTTAGTTTTAGTGGTATAGTTTCAATTACAAAAATGTTATGAATTTTTCCATATTAGTGTCATAAGACACCGAAAATTATCAAAATATAAAGTATCGTAACTTTGTCGAAGAAGAATGGAATGTTTACAGTTTTACGTGTTAGAGTATGGAGAAAGTTTTTCTAAATGTAATTTATAGTATACGTGAACTTCAAAAATGTAAATTTCTCAACTTAAAAAACAATCTAGTTTTACGTATATGGATTTTCAGATGATAAATAACAGCATTTGAAAAATTTTCGCAATTGGAATCAGTAATTTGCAAATTGAATTCTAAAATTACCATTCTTTACAAATTGTTATCCCCTTCCTTTCAACTATTATTTTATTTTCTAATTGTTTAGAGAATTCTTTTATGTTTTTACTATGTTCCCTAAAGTTCATAAGTCAGTAAATATTCTGTATGCACTATTTTTTTTAGTATTAAGGACTACCTTTGGGAGTTGCTCTCTTGATTTTAACTAAAGAATGAATCCCGATTTGAATTTGGAATACCATATTGGCAGCGTGAATTCCTCCCCTGTATGCAGTAATGTTAAATATGTACTGGAGAGATGAGCCATAAATAAAATTAACCATATTACAGGATTCCCCACTATAAAATTCAATAATTCATTAAATATAACAAGCATAAAGATAAAAGAAAAGCGGCATGTTTATAACATAGATAATACATTTTGTATACAGGAATTTTAAAAATAGCTCAAAACGTCTTATATAGGCGATACTCTGGGGTCTCAAACCGTAAGGAAGGGACGCACAACCTGTGGCCCGCGATGGGTTAGCGTGCGACCCGCGGATTTCGTCAATTTATAACTGGAAAGAATTACAAATTTGTCCATAAGTCGCAAGAAAAGTTCATGAATTTCGTCAATTTGCCGCAGGGAAAATTGAAAATTTCGTCTGTCATTTAAGAATTGCGAACTTTTTCGATTAGTTGAGGAAAAAGCGCAAATTTCGTTGATCGGGCATGAAAAATTGCAAATTTGCGACGAAAAAAATCGGGAGTTTGTCGATAGGGCTCGGAAAGATGGCAAATTTCGTTGGTCGGGTACGAAAAAATCGCGAATTTTATAGATCAGGCTCGTAAAACTGGAAATTTCGTTGATAGGGTACGGAAAAATCGTCAATTTTCTTGATAATAGCGCGGAAAAATTGAAAATTTTTATTGATCGGCTGCGGGAAAATTCTGAGATTTATCAGTCGTGAGAAAAAACCACGAATTTCGTGGGAACTTGCCGTGGAAAAAAATTGCAAATTTCTTCAGTCAGTTAAGAATTGCGAATTTTCTCGATCAGGAGAGGAATAAACTTGAATTTTGTTTATCGGCTCCGGAAAAACCGCGTGTTCGTCAGTTTATCGCGAGAAAAAAACGCGAATTTTGTCAATTTGTTGCGAGAAAATATGCAAATTTCGTCATTCAGTTAAGAATCGTGAATTTCGTTGATTGGGTGAGGAAAAATCATAAATTTCGCCTATGAGGAGCGGAAAAATCACAAATTAGTCAATCATGCACTGAAAATCACGATTTTATAGATCAGGCTCCGAAAAAACGCGAATTTCGTTGATCGGGCACGAAAAAATCGCGAATTTTGTCGATCAGATGTGTAAAAATTGAAAATTTCGTTGATCGCCAGCGGAAATTCGTGAGTTTCGTCAGTTTATCGGGAGAAACAAACTCGAATTTTGTCAATTTGCTGCGGGAAAAAAATTGCAAATTTTGATAGAGTCAGTTAAGAATTCAAAATTTCGTTTATCGCGCACGGAAAAATTGAAAATTCGTCTATCAGGCGCGGAAAAAAGCAAATTTTGTCGATCGGGTGCGGAAAAATAAAAAATAGCGAGTTTTGTCGATCGAGTGCGGAAAAATCTCGAATTTCGTCGATCAGCTTGGGAAAAATTGCGAATTTTGTCGATCAGACGCGAAAAAATCGCTAATTTTATTGATTAGGCGAGGGAAAATCTCAAATTTCGTTGATTGGCTCCTACTCTCCTCTTCGTTCATAAAGTTCACATTTTTTTCCTGCACTAACCACTTTCATGCCTATATTTGTTTTTTAGCACTTATAATAAAACAAATTTACTCCCCCGATTAAAGTCATGGAATATTATCAATCCTTGAAAGCAATCCTTGCTATGTCTGTGTTATATATACAAACGTAAACTGTAGATATATCTTTGCCAACTGAAATTGATATGTTGACTGAGTAACCTAGGGCAAAACTACCCCCCTCCCTCTGAAACCATGTTTTTTATCTGATTATAGGCTACAGATCACCTCCTCGAAATAGAATTCTCTACGTATTACTGATGTGGCCCTCGTCAACTCAGTCATTTTTGTAAGTGGCCCTTTTCTAAAAAAGGTTGTGCACCCCTACTGTAAGGATTCTTGAAATGATGAATATCGCTAGATCAAGGGAAACTAGTTTTACGCATCATTCCGTTTAGATGTTGAAACACAATAATACATATTTTTTAACTTTGAAGTATGTTTGAACATTCCTGAAAGTTTTTCAGAAAAATCAAAACATCATTCCAAGTTATAAAAAAGCATCTTAAAAAAATTGAATCGGGAAATAATTCTAAATTTTTATATTTAGTGGGAGAAATAGTTTATCTGCGATAATATCTGTCACGTTATATCTGATTATCTGAAGATTTGTAGACAATAAAGTTGTATAACGTCACTAAGAGAGAAATACGCTGAACTTGATGTAACTCGTTTTTTTTTAAATATATTTATTCGTGATCTATATGACAGATAGAGAAGTATATTTCTGGTGCAGTTATAATAACATATGAAAATTCAAAGTTACATTTTATAACTTTACTTACAACTGTTTGATGAATCATTTTGAAGGAAAAGGGATTCAAATGTTTTACTACAATTATCACTAAATTAATAAAATAATAAAAAAAATATCTAAACATATTTTTTTGAATTGTATATACGAGACAATGAAGCGGCATCTTTTGAGTAAAATAAGAACTATTTTAATATTACCTAATGTATAGAAAATTTATGAGTAACCTTATAAACTTACATTTATTGTCTCTTTTTATTTATTATAGAGCTGGAGAACTGAAGAAGACAACACTGAATAATTTTAACATATTTCAATAGTGTTTTGAGTAGAATTGCGCAAATTGTCGTTTAATCGAGGTCAAGAAAATACAGTTATGATAACTTTATTATATATAGAATATGATGAAAATAAAATATAATCCAGAAATTAACCTTCTTTTCGCGAATTTTATAGAATTCAGGGAGAAAAAATTGAAATCGAAGTTAAAAAAAAATGCACTTCAATAACTTATTTATTTATTTTAATAACGCGAGGGAATGTCAGTAATTCTGTATCAGGGTTCGTACGGGTACCGTTATTTTAAAGGCTAGATATCAATATTCTTTTACAGAAAAATAAATCTAATTTATACGAAGGAAATTTCGACTTATTTCAGGAGAGATTTTCCATAAGAAAATATTGGTGCCGCAGAATTTCTTAGTCTGGAAATTCAAGGACCCGTACGAACCCAAGCTATACCCTCTTACAATTTCTGCGTTTAAAAAATAAATAAATAAAATAAAACCTACGAATCGCCATTTTCAGAGAAAACATACGAAACAGGAGTAAACAAAAAGTTTAAATTATTCTTTTAATCAAGGCGTATCTGGGTATGTTGATTTCTCTATACCCTCGAAAGATCCCAACGGCTGTATGGATTCTAAAGAACTATCAATTCTTCTGAACCGCCCGATGGTTATAGGCTAGGTTTTGTTTTTATAAATTCAATATGGCGGTAGAGACGAAACAAATTTTTTACGCACCCTATTGAGTGGCATACCATTGGATAGGTCTTTCAAAATGAAGACGATGTTTCATTGACTATTTTACAGTCAGAAGCTCCGTTTAAATATTACACAACCTGGAAGTTGTGTAGGTAGGATCTCTAGCTTTACTGCAACTCTAACCTTCATAGACATCTATAGGCCTCCTCAAAACAGCGTTTATAGATAGGAACTAACAATTAAACACAACTTAGAAGTCATCAATACAAGTAAATAAAAAAATAGGTAAGCAATATAAAAATAATTTCACATTGATGAAAAATAATTAATTATTTCGCTATTTACGCAGCCGGGTTTTTTTTATTTTTAAATTTAATTTTTACTTGTTCCATATGCTTATTCTAAACGTAAGAGACTCGAAATAGCATTTTTACGACCCAACACATAGATTCACAATCCTTTCTTCCTTCTGCAGGATACAGTTACATATTTATGAATTCCGAAGCACACTTAACTAATGATTGAAAAATTAAAAAACTTCGCCTTAAATACAGTCCATGTTATTGTATCTTAAGCATTTGTCATTGCTACATGAGTTTTTTTTTATTAGAACAATGTACGAATAAAATACGCTGCACCATTAAAAAAAAAATGAAGAAAAATGAACGAACAGAAAGAATAAGAAATAAACTAAGAACTGAAGACAAAACAAATTTAGTTGGATTATGATCAACTAATAATAACGTTAAAAAAAAATGAAGGATAAAGAAATTGTTTTCTACGTTATAAAAACTTAATGGAAATTAATATAGTTTAATACAAAATTAAAACTTTGGATGAAACAAGAATTAAATACTAACTGCGTAAAATTAGATTTGTAAAATGTAAGGATAGTAGTTTTTTGAAGAGTAGGAGAACTACATTTAGTTACACATTTAACGGTTAAATGCATTTAGCAATTTGGAAACCCTATAATGTTTCACGTACAGAGCAAGAATAATAGTAAAAGGAGATATTTCATTTTTGACATATTCAAAAACTTCGCGACAGGCGTTTCGTTCACAATTTCAAATAATTTCAAAGTATAATTTCATACAAATATCTTTACCTAATTTAACCGTATAAGTTATTCGTACAAAGCGAAATGTTCTATAAAACAAAAATGCCTTTCAAAACTAATGGTGAGAAACATCAAGGACTGTACGTGTACGAGCCCTATCGGTCACGTATAAGTGACATTCGTCGCAAAGAGGTTAAATGGACAGTTAGTTTTATAATAAACTTATTATTATTGTATCTGTCACACTTAATGCTATATAATGGCAAGTGTTGAAGGTTTCTCGCGTAAATCTGGTCCTCAAATGCTCTGGACACCGCTAATTTCTTGCAGTTTATTTCGCAATCTTTCATCGCAGAAAATTCTGCCATTAGTTATGGCGAAGAAACCTACTTTAAAATAGTGGTGTCCAGATAATTTGGAGCCCCAATTTATGCGGGACATCTGGCAAAACTAATTATTGCATAAATTTTCCAGATTTGAGCGTTTACGTGTATAGAAAGTTACAGGTATTTAGAAAATGTATCGTATGAGAGCTATCTCCTTTAAACCCTTTCCGGGGCAAAGTACTTCTGTTGCTAAAATGTTAAAATAATTGATTGACGCCGGTTTTTATGAACAAATTTATATGAAACTAAGTAAATGCGTTTCTTCCTGTACATTGTATAAATTAAGTGATATATATAATGTACCGGTGCCCTTCAAGGGGTTAAAACAATTTCCCTGAAGGCTTTGTTCCAATGCCTTCATGTCCAAAAGGGGTGAAGACGTTTAATTAATCAGATGAAGTCAACCCAATATTATCTTCAATTTATGCTTTTTCCGTCAAAGGAAAAAGAAACAGATTTTATTACCTGCCCATTTGCATTTATTATGCCATCTGTCACCAATCTTAAAGAAATATTAAAAAATTATTAAAAATGAAATGCGATACACAAAATTAAATTGGTTTCATCGATAATATTTACGTTTTCGAGATCTGTAAGCAATACACGAAATTCTAAAGGCAAATCGTTAAAATAATTAAACACAATGCGACATCTTTATGTTAAAGCATAAAACTTGTGGATCGATAATCACTTATCCTTGCACTGTTAGAAAACAAATAAAAGAAAAGTAATCAATTTTCTTCACCTGAAACTTAGCGAATTTCCAAGCAGCTTTACATTATTTATAAGCCCATTCGCATTACCTCGTATGGTAATTAGAAATGTACCAATTCGAAATGTAAAGGTTAATATGGAAAGAAAATCATACTTCGCCGCAAAACAGCAATATTTAATTCTAGTAATGAAATGTTAAAGATTTTGTGTAAACCTTTCCTCATTACTGCATCAGGAGGCTCATAATCTTTTTCTTAATTAATAGCTCAAGATTATTTCGAGTGAGAAGGTCAAATTTGAATCCGTCTGTGTCAAAAAATTTTGCGTAGATTCCAGTATTATGTGCAGCTTACCAATTTAATAATGTTGAGAATTTAGACAGGATTTTGCGAGTGTTTTGAAATCCAAATCGTTCCGAATTAAGCTGTCGTCACACTGGCATGTACCCACCCTAAGGCGGAAGCGAAATTTATGAGCGTTTCCCTTTCAAAATGTGCCGTGATTGACTATGGAATAATTATTCGCAATATATTTCCCTGAGGTATAGTTGTTGAAAGGCGTTATGCAGTTAAGGATTGAAAAGTTGCATTTTCAGTTTGAAGGCTTCAGGAAAAAGGATTATAGAAAAATAGTTTTATTCTATTATACAACAAATGATAAAGAAATTTCTAGTTTTTAAGCAATACAAATCGATAAATCCAATGAATTCAAAATTGGATTTAAAATGGAAAAGTCCTTCTCGTAATGAAACGTTAAAGATTTTGTGTTAAATCTTTCCTCATTACTGCATCAGGACTCTTATAATCTTTTCCTTGATTAATAGTTCAATATTTATTTCGAGTGGAAATGTCAACATCGAATCCGTCTGTGTCAAAGAATTGTGCGCATATCCCAGTATTACGTGTATCTTACCAGTTTAATAATGTTCAGAATCTAGTCAGTATTTTGCGATTGTTTTGAAATCCAAATCGTTCCGAATTAAGCTGTCGTCAAACTGACATATACGCACCCTGAGGCGGAAGTGAAATTTATGAGCGTTTCCCTTTCAAAATATGCCGTGATTGACTATGGAATAATTCTTCGTAATATATTTCCCTGAGGTATAGTTGTAGAAAGGCGTTATGCAGTTAAAGACAGAAAAGTTGCATTTTCAGCTTGGAAGCTTCAGGAAAAAGAATTTTAGAAAAATAGTTTTCTTCTTTTAACGAAAAATGATAAAGAAATTTCTAGCGTTTAAGCAAAAAAGGAATCGATAAATGCAATGAATTCAAAATTGAATTTAAAATGAAAAAGTACTTGAGAAAGGACCACCGCTTTTGAATGCAGGATTTTGGAAGGAAACTGAATTATTGGAAGCATAATTTATGTGTTTAGTAATGTGTTTTACTTGTATTTTTGACAAAAATTTGACTGATAAAACTGCAGAACAAATTGAAAAAGTTTTTGTGTTCTTTAAATGAATTCGGATACTTTTGAGTAAATTTGATATTCTGAATTTAAATCTGCGATTAGATTTTTTTTTGTCGCGTATAGTTTTACATTTTATATATTCCAATTTTAAACGAAATTGCGTCATTCAATAACGAACTGGTGAATTGATTCAGGCACATCCTAGGGGGAAAAACACAAATACAGTAGCTTTTACAGAAAATATCTGTCAGCAATGTTTTCTTTGTAATATGCACAGATGAATACTATTAAATTGGTACAGATTTTCACTGTATGTAATAGAATTTCCGCATGTTACAGACAGTGTAATCATGCTGAATTGAAAAAGAGCTTCTCTACAGGGAACAAAATCTCCTCCATCTACACTCTAAAAAAAATCTGTAAAGTTACTAAAGTTTTTTTACTTTTTATGTAACGCCAACAACAAAAATTCATGTAACAGGTACACTTTTGTACCGAAAATAAAAAAATCTGTAAGGTTACTTAGAATTTTTTAGGAAACTGGGATGCCTAGAACCTTTTTTATGAAACTGCAACCAGGGTTATAGATAAATTTTTAGTAAGATTATTGCAATTTTAGCAGATTCATTTGTAAAGCTACAGATTTCTGTAGCTTTACAAAAACTAGTTTTGTAGGTTTTACAGCTTTTTTTTTGTGCATTTACAGATGAAAGTTTAGTAGAATCTGTAGAAGTACAGAATTTTTTTTACAGTGTAATAGAAAGGACAATACTGATGAACAGAAACAGATTTTCTCTACCTTACATAACAAGAAACTTGTTCAATCCATAGATAAACAAAAAGTTAGAGCACTTGCGGCAAAATCTGCATTAACAACTGTACTAACGTCACCAGTGACAAGGGGCTGAACTAAAGCTACTGCTATCAGATTTACCAGCTATTCGAGCAGCTTTTGAGTCAACTCTTGAATTCAACTGATTTTCCGCGAGAAATCATCTCAACACTCTGTGTGATAGCAAACAGCAATATTATCAACTTTTTTTTTTTTTTTTTTTTACCACAGCTTTAAAAAATCTCTGCTAGTCCGGACTTTTCACCCAACTTCCAACATTTCAGCAAATGAAAGATAGATGGTTTTCAACGTCATTAATTTCCGAACTACCATGTTGGCCGACGCTGCGATTAAGATGAAATGGAATGATGACCAAGAAAGAGTTTTGATGTAAGGCGTAAAAGAAAAACCACATATATGGGACATAAAACACAGTTTATATATAAATAGAACTTTGAAAAGGTGCTCATAACAAGAAATAGCGGAAAAAGTGATCGCAAAGTTTCCGGAAAATTTATTTGCGCCAACGAATTAACGATAAATAGTAACAATTGGTAACACTAGTACCGGTTTTTCGTCCAATTTTAGCAACGGCAATTGCAACCCTTTTTTCACTTTGTACGCAGAAAAGTTGGAGGAAAAGTCCACTAAAAAGTTTGTAGTTCAAAAAATTGGTGGATGTGATAGCAGCTTAACAAGACTCCGAAATTTATCTATGTCGCTGAAATATGTTTGCGCTGCGCTCTGTGTGTCATATATCTATTCTTCTCCAAGAGACAGAGGCAGACAATTTTTTAACTTATGAAATTTTCTGCGACTTGCAGAGTGCAATATTTCGTATAGGTTTCTATTTTACCATTGCTATATGTGGCTTCAAATATAATTATATCGTATTTACTTGATATATAACATTAAGACGATTTTTTTTTTTTTTTTTTTTTACACTTATGTCGTTCCGGCTTCATGTACGCAAAAAAAATGAAAAAAAATCCGCGGTAGATTCTGTTGAAAACGTAGACATGTAAAATTAAAAAAAGAAAGATCTTAATAAGGTAGCCGCTCAATAACAAAAATATTCCAAGGATAAGAAGTTTCTTCTACATTGTCACTAAAGGCTCTGCGATCGTAATGCATTGCCATTACGCTCTATGAAAGTTAGAAAGTGTCCTATCTTGTACGTTTATCTATGGTTCTATGATAACAAAGTTCTTTTTACCAGATTAATCCCCTCTTTGTTAATAGAATTTCTGGTACAATTGGAATGAATAAAATAAAATTATTTGTACATTATTACTAAAATTATTCTTTACTCTATTTCTGGCATGAACAAATTTGTCGGTGAAAAATGAAGGTAACTTATGATTTTAAAAATTTCAGCTGGAGGGCGAAAACTATACCTATCTTGGATAACAGAGAAAATCTACACTTTACATAATATGGACATATTCTGTGTAAAGTAAGGTAGGATATCTGTTAAAACAACAGCTATTTTTAACAATGCATATAAAATATATCTACTATAAAAATTCTTTAAATTGTTATTTTCTAGCTTTTTTGTGTATTTTGTTGTTGATAAAGTATCTCTAATTTTAATTCATCATAGGGTCATCCCATGTCAACTCATCTAGGTGTCCTTGTTCAACCCTATTCAATTTTCATGTAATGGCTACAGATAGTACATATAGGTCCAAGTTGGACATTTGTAAACTGTAGGGCCATAAGTAGTATTGTCAGGGCATCCACTGGTCCTTTAAAAAAAAAAAAAAATTACGACAGGTTTCTGAAACAAAAGCAACAAAAACTCCTTTCGAGGTAAGTGTCGACGAAATTAAAAAAAAAAAAGATTTTTCTTTGAAAAAAATTGGTGGTCAAAAAACGGACCGAGTAGGGGTCCTATACTGTTGGGAACCCAGGAGTGCTTACATATTGTTGAGTCTTTCAACACCGTCCTGTCAAAACATTATAGAAAACAGTCAGATATTTGATCTGCTTTGTGGCAATTTTTTTGTGCGCACTTGAAGACAACTGCAATAAATTCAATTGAATATATTTTGGTAACGTTCTGTCGAATAATTAATCTGAATGAATGACGAATTGTCCAGCCTTTTTCCTTGCTGTATCAAAGCACGGAAAATGTGCGAAAAATTTTGAAGTACGCGCATGAAGGGTTTTGTATTTGATATTTGGCACCATTATTTGACGAAATTTATTTTCTAAAGCTTTCAAAAGTCTGACTATACAATACGGTCTAGTCATTTCGTCAGACAGATATCTCTGAACAGTGCAACTATTACTATCTTTATTTCCGTCCTACAGCACATAATCTGAAATTCATTTGCAAAGCATAAATAGCAACTTACTCAGATGAATTTGGCTAAATCAGCATCGCGAAACCAGTTTACAGAGAATATTTCAATCGTATAAAAGTTCTGTTTTATTTACATTTATAATCTCTCGTGGATTCATTAATTTTCTTTTAAGAAGTCGAAGTATATCCTAATCAGTTTAATTTTCTCCAAATATTCCAACTACTTTATTCAAAATTGTATTATACTATTCTCAGATTCTGCACAAAATATGTTAAGTATGTTTAAACAGCTGTTTGAAAGTGGTTGGCATCGTATTTTATCCGATGGCGCAGCAAAACATGAACTAACAAATTGTTCAAGATATCTTTCAAAAGTTAAACCAATTGATTATAAACTATAAAATGACGAACTATGTACACTGGAGAGTCTCGGATATTTTAGTGGGCTATTTTTTTTTTTTTTACATTTTTAACAATTTCGCACGGAATTAGATTGATAAAAACACTTTCGTAGCTTCAAGGAGAAACATTTCTTTCCTGTTAGGCTAATTTCAAGACTTTATTTAATGGAATGCAGAAATTCGAAAATGAAACCATTTAAATTACATGCATTAAAATTTTTGAAGATATTTAAACAAATTTTAATAAAAATGTTATTTTAAACATTAAATTCGTTTAGTATTTGTTTAATCTATTTAGATACAGGAAGATGTGAAAAAAAAAATCGATTTTTTAAATTTCTCTTGAATAACAGCTCCCAAACGTACACTGGCTATCCATTTTTTTAGATGAAAGACGTAACTTTGACACACATATTCAATGAATTCTTTTAAATAAACTGCGTACATATAAATAAATAATAAAATAAAATAAATGCATTCATTCATATTTAAATTTAGTTAATTTTACACAAAACAACATTTAAAATCCTGCGTTAGAACAAAAAAGCTAGGATGAAAAGAACTACAGTTTTAGCAATATACAGCATACGGAATGTTCAGTTTTAAAATCATATTGTTCAAAACTGTTGCCTTTTAACTTGCGCGTATGATTCACGAAGATGAAAATTAAAAATTTTTGAAATACTATCTTCATATTATTTCTTTATCTTCATTACCTCCATATTTTTCTGTTACAGTAAATGAACAAACATGAAATGACAATGTGAATTCAACATTCAAAAAAATTGTTTGCTTAAGTTTTTAAAATGTTTCCGAATTTGCAAATTTTATAAAATAGTTACTTCCTATTATTGAAACTAGCCGGATGTGCCAATTCCAAAACTTTTTTCTTTGTCATACATGCTAATATTTCAAAAAGTTGTTACACATGTTAATCCTCCAGTGTTACTACTTCAATACTACACCAACTTTGATTTTCATCTTAAGTGTCTGCTTCATTTTACAGATCGGAATAACGAGATAATCACGATCATAATATTTATTGAAACCAATATTGTTCGTTAATCTGTTGTAGATCACCTGCTTTAGAATCGCCGGGTTATCTGGATGCCAATTGCCTGTCACTGCATGAACAGTCGATGTACAACAGAACTATGAAAAATTGAGAAAAACTGTTATTACAGCGCCCCCGTCCGGCGGATTGTTCACAAATTGACCTTGGACTTGCTAGCCATAGCCAAAAATGTACACATAAAATTTTATTCAATTCTATGCATAATTTCATACACTTTTCGATGATACAATATTGAAAATGACACAAAAATTGCTATTACAGCGCCTCCTTCCAGCGGAATATTTCTGAATTCAAAGAGCATGGTTCAATTCTATGCATAACTTCGTACACTTTTCGTTGGTACAAAGCGGACATACGAACATAAGGACAAACAGACAGACAAACATTTTGTATATACATGTTTGTCTGATATCTGACCCCTAAAACGTGAAAATCTGTCGAAAGCCGCAAGTAAAAAAAATCTCGATTACAATACTTTTTTCTTTCGAAAGAAGAAAGTAAAAATGTATCAAATTCTCAGATACTTTCATTAAAAAACTATGTAGTCGGTCGTTTTTCTTCGTTTTCCAGTAAATGTAGATTTTAAAGAAAACACCATCAAAGCGGGTGTTTTGAACCGAATTTCCGAACGCGATTGCGCAGAAAAGGGTAAAACTGCCCTCCTGACACAACAATCGTTTTTTACAGGATATTTAATTCATTCATCGGAGAAAAACTGTCCGATTACAAATCGCTTCAATAATCGCTTTTATGTTTAGACCAATGTCAGACGGGCGTCTTTTGTGCTGCTTTTTTGCTTAAGTACTATCCATTCACAATTCTATAGCATTGTGAATGGATAATACTTAAGCAAAAAGGCAGCAAAAAAGACGCCCGTCTGACATTGGTCTTAAAAATGTGTCAGAAAGTTTCACGTTGTTGGATATGGAAAAATATATTCTGACAACTACCTTATGTAAAATAATCGAAGTTATGTAAACTTTATGCTATTTCTGGTGTTTTAAAGCGAATGATGAAATTTTAATATAGCTTGATGTTTGGAGTAGAATGTATTTTCTTCTAATTTTAGATGTTAGAGATGGTTTTAAGAAAAATGCAAGTTTCAACAAAGCGTTTATAGTGCTTGTGAAAGAATTCCGACACGTTTTCAAAATCAGCTATAAACTTAGTTCACGTTTAATAGGAAACTTTCTATTCTCAACTGCGATTAACTGCTGACAAAACCCTCTCAACTACACAATGAAGCAGAAACACATTTGTCATATCTGTCACTTTATGCTAATGGATCGCGATATGCTAATTTAGCATTCAGTAAAATGTCTATTTTGTTAGGTATTTCAAGAAAAATTTAGACTGATATTTTCTATCATTCTATATATCTCCATTTCAGAGAATTTTGAATTTATCACAATGGTAGATTCAGGAAGAAGAAAGGATGATAAAAGTTGGAAAGCTGATTTTACAACAATATTTCGATATTACACAGTGAAGCGGAAGAATATTTATCAAAGTTGTCATTCTAAACAACGCCGACGTAATAAGTTAAGTTAACAATTTATTAACCGAATATGTTGTTAGTTATTTTGCATAAACTTCAGACTGACATCTTTTTAACTTTTTATATTAACATCGCACCAAAACGTAACTGAATTTTTTTGCATTGAGGTTTTGAAATAATTGAAGAGCTCAGGAGTAAAACAAAACTGGTCAATTTTTTATTTTATTATTTGGTTTCGTACATAAAATTATTTAACGGCATCCCGACACCCTTTTAAAAGTACAACGTTGATTTATTACTCAATAAATGTCATCATTTTCAAATATAAAGTTTATCTAAAATTTATCTTACCTCTATTTACCTTAACTATTTATCTTACCTCTATTTATCTTAAAAGTACTAAGAGTTTTTTCATAAAATTATTACACGTTCAATAAAATAAACAAGTCGGAAATTGTACGTAAACGTGACAAATGAGGTGCGTTCGTACTATAACCAGTTTTATAAATATTCAGATCTTGGTGCAATAGCTGTTGCACTATTATTCAAAAATGCATTAATACAAAATTTATTACGATTGTATATATTAATTCAGTAATACGGAAAAAATAGGATTCCATCTTCAATAGGACGTAATCACCATGGCAACCTAGAATCATTACCTATCATGGGATGTCATTGAATTAATTACGTATGATAGGAATAATCAGAATAAAGAACACTTTTATTAATATCTTTTTAAGTTTTGATTCGAATTTCATAAAATTTGAAATGACTCGACAAAATTCTTGATGGACCAGACGGCGACTATGTGTGCTACGTATTTATATAATTACGAACGCATCTAAAAATGTCCAGTCTTAACAAATCAGCTGTTTTAGAAAAAGCAATCATAAGTATTTTGTTTATAGTTTTTTTTTTTTTTTTTTTTTTTAAGAAAACTTGAATACTGAATATCTTGTAAACCTGAATTTTGTTAGTTACCTTGTTTTAGACTCGAGCATTTCAATTTTAGCCCTTAGCTGACGAATACCACCATATTCCTGACAACCAATTTTTTTTCTTTCCAAATGTGTTGTTTTCAATTATTAATGTTTTGGCCCCAATTTTTCTGACAAACTTTTTTTTTCATTGTTTATTTGCTGAAATTTTGAGGTGAAATTTTCTGTACAAAAAATGGTGTAGAATTGGAAACAACACATTTAGACAGTAAAAGTTGTCAATCGGCATTCGTTAGCTAAGAGTTAAATTTCGTGGAGAAAAGAATGTGGGAGTGAAATCTTGGCTTAACAGCGACCCCGCTTACACTGACCTTACTCCAGTTCAGTAAAAAGTGTATAATCATTGTAATCAACTATAATCATTGTTGTCAGGAAAATACCAAAATAGTATTTTGAGTATCACTATTTTCGTATTGTGTTTTTCGCCAGATTTGATTGCAAAATTTCTTTAATTAAATAAGGCAACTATTTCGTTACGAAAATAGAGGTATTCACTATAAAGTTTTAGTATTTTCCTTGCAATATTGACTATAGTCCTCCTACGATAACTTGGCTAACGAAATAATTTGCGATGCGGGAAAAAAATAATTGCTACCAGACACAAATGGTACAGAAAATGCATTATTTAATAAAATCTAGATACGTCTAGCTGCTGGTAGTGAGTGTAATGTTAATTCAAGAATACTTAAATCTAAATTTGAGTTACTTATCGGCCAAGTCATCGTAGAAAATTGTAAAATGACATAGCATACTTGCCAACATTCAACTAAACTTCCGTAAAATGTGTGTTAAGTTGACCCAGGTTATACGCGTTACTAACTAGAAAATTCATTTGATGTATCAATGTATAGTTAAAATCATGTTTCTCTATGAAAACTATTTCATTTAATTTCTTTAGTAAATTTCCGGTTCGAAACGTGTTTAACCTGGGTCAATTTAACTCACATTTTACGAAAGTTTAAGGGAATGTTGGTGACATAGTACGCAAATAGTAAAATAATATTGGACCACAATTGTTTGTATCAGGTTGTAATGAAAGTTTCCCGCGACAGCTAATACAGTCTGTGCAAACAGTTCGCGTTGACGTGTTTACTCATATTTTGTCAAACGATTTTTGGCATTTGAAAGAAAGAGGCATGCTTTATAACACTGTGTTGTGAAATTTGTAAAAAAAATATAGTTAACATTAAGTACAAGGTATCTGAAATGGAACTATCACGCTACCAGACTCGAACCATCTTTTACTTCCAGTTCTGTTGTAACAAGTCAGCTACAGAATGTCTCCGGAAAAAGTGTACAGCTTTAAGTAGTGTTGTATCATATCACACTGTGAAAGTTTGGCGGAATGGAGGTTATATATAAAATTACAGTTAATTATATATATTATAATTAGTATTATGCAATGGTGATTTGGCAGAAAACTTTCGTTACAACCTAATATTTAAGATAGGTTTGCTAATATTGACATAAAATATTGAAAAATTTACGTTTTGTCGATATTACATGAAAATTGGTAAGCAATATTTCTGCATTTTATTGCATATATTTTCAATATAAAACTAATATTTCACCAATATTAGAGATTTTTTAAGTGTTTGTTATAAGTGTACTTTTGTATGGACAGTATTAGTATTCTCAATATTTGTTTGCTGTCATGGATATATTTCATCCACAGCAGAAGAAAATATTTAATATCCTACAGAACTTACAAAAAAAAAAAAAAAAAAAAAAAGAAAAAAAAAGAAAAAAAAAAGAAAAATATCATTAAAATGTTAAATATCTTACTAAACGTCTTTATATCTATTTGAGTGACTCTCTTCTAAAAAGTTTTTTATGTCTCACTCTTTTATGAAGAGAGATTTATATCTAGGGGTTAATAGCAAATATTGATCTACATATAAGGCGACATCTATCTGAACATTACTTCTTATGTTTGGGATTTTAAGATTAGCAGAGATAAAATCACGAAGCAAATATTATCCATAAAGATCCTGATATTATAAGGAAAAAATATTTTGTAGAATGTCGGATTTTGGGTGTTAACAGGAGAAAAGAGTAGGATTATCTTCGGATTTCAGTAAATATTGTAAACGGTATTATATTAGGAAATTAATGAATCTCTGTTAGACGGTTATATACACTATAATATAACATAAAAATTTAGCTTCATTTTTAGGTGCGTTCGTAATTATATAAATACGTAGCACTTATAGTCGTCGTCTGGTTCGTCCGTCTGTCTGTCTGTCTGTCCGTCTGTCAGCATCTAACAGCGCAAAAACTACCCAACCGAGTATGTTGAAATTTAATATATAAATAATCATCGCAGGATTTTGTCGAGTCGTTTTAATTTTATAAAAATCGATTTAAAACTTAAAAAGATATTAATTAAAGTTTTCTTCATTCGGATAAATCCTATCATACGTCATGAATTCAATGATATCCCATGGTAGGTAATGATTCTAGGTTGTCACGGAGTTCACGTCATATTTAAGATGGAGTCATATTATTTCCGTATTACTGAATTTAATATATAGAATCATAATAAATTTTGTATTCATGCATTTTTGGATAAGAGTGCAACAGCTATTGCACTAAGATCTGAATATTTATAAAACTAGTTATAGTACGAACGCACCTCATTTGCCACGTTTGACGTACAATTTCCCACTTATTTAATGGAGTCTTATTTAACAAGTCTGTATTTCTCAATGTTTACATATGGAATTCTGGACATTTCCAATGCTATTTTTTAAACTACTCGTTTTATATACAAATTTTCAATGATTACATGTATACTTAAAAACTTTTCCGAAACTATTCATATGCCAATTTTTAAAGAACGGAGTTAAATCAGAATTTAAATTTTTCATATTTACTCTAAGCTTTATTTCATTTCTAATTATTTTTTATGGCAATATTTTTAAATACAAAAAAACAACACTTCTCCAGAAAATGCCGACTTAAATATCACTAAAAGTTGTTGTTGTTGTTGTATTTATGTCGGCCAATTATCAGCACGTGGGATATAGGCCCTAAGGAGGGGGGGGGGTGCCTTCCGTGGAGGTCTTTCTAAGGGAACCTAACCCGTATTAACGCTTGGAGAACCAAGGTTCGAAGAAAACCACGAAAACTCCGAACGATTAGGCCGACGGGCGCGATTGGGATCGAACCCAGCACCTCCCTTCTACCAGCTTCGAGAGCAGAACCTCTCGGCCACTGGTGGGACAGATCTCTAAAAGATAAAACAACATGTCAACTGAATAAATATTGTTCAATATATTTGTGTTAAATGTATGCCTGATGTCATAGGTTTATCAAACAATAATGAAGTCTTTTTAATTAAACAACACTTTAATTCACAGATAAAGCATCCAAATACTTCAAAAAAGGATATAGTCAGAAATAAGTCGTCTTAAACTCGTCGATATTCGAAAAATATCGTACAGAAAATTATCGGTATATCGAAATTTTGTCATTGTTGCTTAATGTTATACTACAACGAATGATTTATTTATCTTTGTCTTAAGTAATGTTTTAAAATGGCTTTTAAGTTACACACATATTTTAAGGTTAACGTTTATAAAGTCGCCGAAATTATTTTCAGTATTTTTGAGGCAATCTGTTTTTAAAAAAAATAATAATCTAGTTGTACTTCTAGTTTATTATTTGATCTTTCTGATGTTCAGGTCGAATACTTTCTTGTAATAACGTTTTTAATATTTTTTTTCGGTTAACTATTATCTCTAACATTAGTTGTATTAATTTTGATGAAATATCTCCAAATATCACTTTTTGGAGCCAAACTAATTTTATAAACTTACTCGTTGAATAGCAATAAAAAAAAATTCCCTACACAAACAAATCTAACACATCAGCTCATTCGCGAAAAACATAAAAATCTACCTATCAGATAAAGTTCACGGCCAAATAAAGACAAAGCAAATAGCACACCGTATATCTTTGACATCTTGGCAAGCAGAAACATCATTTGAAGCAATGGGATGGAGCAAGGAAAGATCTTTTTACCAAGTTTCTGATTTCAGTAATGATGGACAGGATGTACATAAATGAATACCCAAACTTTACAGGACTCTTAAAATAAACAAAAAAAGTACAACCTTGTTGTTCATCGGAAATCAAAAATAACTGTTGAAAGTTTAAATTCAACACAGTTATAAGCAGAACTGAGGAATCGGAGTCGGAGTCAGACCCATTTTTGACCGAAAGAGTCGGAGTTGGAGTCGGTGTCGGAGTCGTCCATTTTACAAGTAGGGCTGCGTTGTCGGAGCTCAGAGGAAAGATAGGAGTGGAGGCCATACCCCATTGTTCTTTCAACCAGATTTTGAATCCAACATGTTTTCGCTCTTTCATCGCCAAAAGGATGTCTTTTTTGGCAGTGATCCGGTTATTGGCAAATTTCGGATTTCATTCTCATTCTACTCAAGATCCGGAGGGAAATTCCGAAAAGCTTTTTTCGGGAGTAAAACGGGTTTGGCGCACATTTCTGCCGTCCATCACGTGACGGAGGGCAGAGATATAAGCTTCAAGAAAATGTTACCAAATTAGGGTCTACTTATATGAGAAGTCTGTGTGTCGGAGTCGGGGTCAGGCCCATTTTTCGGAGTCGGAGTCGGATCTGTTAAAATTCCCGGAGACGAAGTCGGAGTCGGAGTCGTCCATTTTTACCACAGACTCCGCACCCCTGGTTATAAGTGTTCAATGTTAGCCTCTCCAGAAAGGCGAACTATGTCGAGGCGGTACGATAACTCATCCCGTATTTTTTTTTCAGCATTTCCGCTGTGACTCTTTGAATGGTTGCAGATATGCGTGTCTAAGTTCGTCAACGTTAGTTGGTACAGGGTTGTCATGAAGATGAAGATGGTCTTGGTTGGTAGCGATGGAAAAAACACCTGATCTTTGATGAGGCTCCACAAAAAAAATCAGGCTGCGAAAAGCGTGGGATGAGTTATCGTACCGCCTCGATATCGTCCGAGTTTGTAGGCACATTCAACACTTAAAAGTGAGTTGTGATTAACACGTTCACGCCGGCGCGGTGGGTCACACTCGACTGTCTCAGAGTTGGTGCAGATATGCTTGTCTAAGTTCGTCAACGTTCGTTGGTACAGGGCTGTCATGAAGATGAAGATGGTCTTGGTTGGTAGCGATGGAAAAAACACCTGATCTTTGATGAGGCTCCACAAAAAAAAAAAAAAAATCAGGCTGCGAAAAGCGTGGGATGAGTTATCGTACCGCCTCGATATCGTCCGAGTTTGTAGGCACATTCAACACTTAAAAGTGAGTTGTGATTAACACGTTCACGACGGCGCGGTGGGTCACACTCGACTGTCTCAGAGTTGTCAAGTCTCCGGCTTTTTGCACACCACTATTATTTTAGAGAAAATGTTCCTTTAAATAGCCCAATTGCTCTAATTAAATAAAACAACATTTTCTGTATTAAAATACTGGTATCCAAAAAGCCGGAGACTTGCCACCTCTGAGACAGTCGAGTGTGGCCCAGTGCGCCGGCGTGAACGTGTTAAACTTCCAACTGTTATTTTTGATTTTCGATGAACAACATGGTTGTACTTTTTTTTGTTTTCTTTTAATAGCCTTGTAAATTTGGGTTATTCATTTATGAACACCCTGTATATTAAAAAATAATATAAATTATAATGGGTTGTTTTTCTGACTGTCTGAAGTGAATTTTCAAGTTTCCAAAACATTTCAGCCATGTTGAGCAACTTATCCAATAAAAACAGATTGTTTAATCGTTATTTTTATGGATCTATTTATTTATTTATTTTTGAAGAAAAAAATCAATTTAGTTTGATTTATTTAGAAACATATGAGAGAAAGGCTTTAAGTTGATTTTTACATATAAAAAAATTCTAACATGGATGCAAAAAAAAAAAAAAAAAAAAAAAAGATATATGGATATTTAGCGAGAGTCTAACGCCGACGACAAAAATCTATATTGTTTGACCCGATATTTTCGATAATTTAATGCCATCCCTAATCAAGACAAGCTGCATTTTTGCCTGAATAAGTGGATAGCTATAATGGATTCCTATATAATTTTTTTTAATCTTGATATATATTACGACAACAAGTATTAATTCTGTTATAATGCTATTTAAAGTGTGTCTTTCAGTATTATTACATATTTAACTGAACCTGCATATAGAAAGACTAAAAATGTAAATTTAGCATTCTATGCGACTAAGTTACTGAATATTAACAACAGTATCTCAATTTGGAAAAATATTAGTATTTGCAATATTTTCCAAATTATAGATATACGTATACGGATGTTACTAATTTTGGTAAATGTTTTATTGTGCAACTGTAAATCAGCGGTCAGAAAAACTACTTTTTTATTGCAGTGAATTACAAGTACAACTACTTTATCGAAAACGTACTGAACTACGTACAACTGGTGGATTTCAAAAGTAGCGACTACAAACTCTTTTCAAAAATAGTCACTACTTCGCTACTTTCAGATTTTGTCAAGGGATTCAATTTACATACAAAAATGAAGACACGGATTAAATAACACTGTGACCGTCGTTAAATCGCGTCTGTCCGGATACAATTACATTAGTGAGATATAGCCGAGGACATTAAAAATTTAAGAAAGATAACATACAAGAAAATGTAGAAAATGTTTTGTGTTAGTTTATGCACATATAACAAATTTCATAGCGAAATTGAAAGATATGCATAATACAAGGTGTATATGAATGAATATCTCAACTTTATAGGTCTATTAAAAGAAAAAAAAATACAACCTTGATGTTCATCGGAAATCAAAAATATCAGTTGAAAGTTTAAATTCAACACAGTTGTATGTGTTCAATGTGAACCCCTCCAGAAACACAAACGATATCGAGGTGGTGCGAAAACTCATCCCACACATTTTTCAGCATGTTCAGTGTGACTTATTGAATGGTTCCAGATATCAGGGCTCCCAAATGGTCCGCCAACTGAATACCAATAAATTTTAACAGAAAAAATTATGGTAGGTTTGCGCTAGAATTAACTTTCAAAGGTGATACCGGGGAGATTTGTAAGAAAATCTAAAAAGAAAATATTTCTAAAAAAATATTGGTACTCAGTTGGCGGACCATTTGGGAGCCCTGAGATATGCGTGTCCTAAGTTCGTCAACGTCAGTTGGTAGCGGTCGAACAAACACCTTGGACCGGGTGCCGGCAGCACAGACAAATGGTTCGTACGGATACCTTTATTTCTCCAGGAGAACTACCAGTATCATTTTATGGAAAAAGAAATCTAGGTTAAACGCGCAAATTTTCGGCTTCTTTTAGGAAGTGATTTTCTATAAGATAATATTGGTGCCGAAAAATTTTTTGGTCAGCAAAATTCAAGGAGGCGTACGAACCATGAGACAACCACCTCATCGAGTTGGAGGCTGAAATTCCAGAATTAGCTAAAACTAGATTCCCATATTAAAACGCAATCGGTCTGCCAAGTCATATCTTGGTGGAAAACAACTAAAAATCCGATTTTACCGGTTGACTCGTAGGTTTACCATTGTGTTTTCCTGCTCCCAGTCCGCCATGTTTTCATACCTTCGGGTGCAGGAAAACGCAATGGTAAACCTACGAGTCGACCGCTAAAATCGGGTTTTTAGGTGTTTTCCACCAAGATATGACTTCGCAGACCGGTTGCGTTTTAATATGGGAATCGAGTTTTAGCTAATTCTGGAATTTCAGCCTCCAACTCGATGAGGTGGTTGTTTGTGCTGCCGGCTTCCGGTCTACCAGATCATTGATGAGACCCCACAAAAAAAATCATGTTGAGAAATTGTGGTATGAGTTATCGTAATGCCTCGATATCATCCGTGTTTATGTAAGGGCTCACTTTGAACAGTTACAAGTGTGTTGAATTTAATCTTTCAACTGTTATTTTTAATTTCTGATGAACAACAAGGTTGTACTTTTTTTTGTTTTATTTTAATAGCCCAGTAAATTTGGGATATTCATTTACGTACAGTGTACATTGTGCACCCTGTATAATCAATATTTGAAGATAGTTACTTTAACCCTTTATCTACTGACGGTACTTATAAGTACCATTAAAATAAATTATTATAAAATTCATTTAATACATAGATTAGTTGCAATACCATTTAGAATGAGTTGAAGATACATTACTTTATCTTGCCCGAAAAGCATTATGGGTTTCACAAAACAAAAATATTTTTAAAAGGACGATTTCTTTTGCATTTGCGTCTTTTCAGCTTTCTAGCGCTGAGGGGGAAGGGGAGGGGATTTTTCAATTCGGAAGTATTTCTATAGTTCTATTGTAAGAACATTATATTTGTACATTTCCTAATTCTATAAAATACTAAGAAAAATATTTAAAATAAAAGATTTGAGCAGGGTTATAAATATTGCACAAAATCCCTATAAATTAAAATTTAATTAATCCTTCTAAATCCATCAATACTTCTAAAATCCTTCGAAAATTTATTACATGATTATGTAAATCTTCTAATTTTATTTAAACAATTCACGAAAAATGCTTTAGAAGATAAAATTTTCATGAATTCATAATTCAGTAGATAAAGGGTTAAAAAGTATGGTGTGACTCCTCTCGACTTTCTGTATACTTTACAGAAAACTGTGGATTCAAATAAATAGTAATATAACAATAAAAAAGAACCTTAGATCCTAATTTTATATTCGTGACGTATTTACCATTAGATTTGTTTATTTAACTGTCAAATACATTCTTAATATGTTAATTGTATTGAGATATGTTAAGAGTTAATTATATGGAGTTGTTTAATTTTATAATCTGGAAAATTATAGAAAAACAACTCTAAATAACACAACATATAAATCTGAAAATAAAGCATTTACAAATAATAAGATACCGAACATTTTAACATAAAGATCTAATAACGAGTAAATAGAAAAGCGTGTCCAGCAAGAATAATTCCTTTGGTGTCTTAGAGCTTGATTTTAATAGAAAATGTCAATGGGAAAAATCTATGACTTTATTCAATGCGTTGCTGTAAATAATAATAATAAAATTGTTATAATAAAGCAATGTATATCCCTTGCTCTGCACCTGGGAATTGCCGCTGAGATTCGTAAATTGTTGAATAGAAAAAAAATACATAAAAGAAGCAAGTTATGGCTACGTAATCCGACGTAGCATTAAGAATAGCGTGGGTACTAGCTACAAACTACTAAGTTTTGGTATCGGGCTACTCTCTACATTACATTGTTCAAAATATAAGGCGCCACACTACATACTGCTGTAAAAAGTAACGACTACTGCGTTTCGCTACTTTCGACCCCTGCTGTAAATGATAGAAATAAGTGTTTAATTTTTAATAGGCTGATATTCACTATCTATCTAAAATGCAAATATGTCTGGCTTGATGTATATTATCCCCTTTAAATGTTTATATTATTAATTTTCAAACAACCTGTTTAAATTTATCACGGAACAAAACAATAATTTCATTGAGAAAGATTAATCCGATTTATATAGTCCCTATTATATCCACTCTTGACAATTTGCACATTTTCAAGCAAGTTAATACTTAAACTATTATTTGAAAGATCTGAAAACAAAAATAAAAGAGATATCTTTGGTTTTTTAAGTCCGCTTTTTAAAAGAATTCCTTCAGGAGACAAAAGAAATCCTCAGTAGTCATGTTCATTTAAATAAAGGTAAAAGTACAGAGAGGGTAGAAGGCTGATGAAATTAGCTACCTAAGCTAAATAAACTTTCACGTCGCGGCACCACAGAGTCAGTTTTCTAATTAGTACTGGTTTCCACACACAAACTTTTACAAAGATTAAAAAAATTCAGTTTAAATTTTCTAGATTCCATTAGGTCCAGAAAGCTTTAAGTAAGTTTTCCAACCATTGTGTGAAAAGTATAATCCTAAAATGTAAAAAAAAAAAAAAAAAAAAAAAAATCATTCTGACTTTAATTAAACTACTTTATTTTGAAATGGGATCTTGGAAATGTAATCTTGGAGATAGAGATGAAGAAAAAATAGCAATTTTCTAAAGTAAATTAATGAAGACAGCATTTGTTCAAAATATGCTGTACAGCTGTAGATACATATCGTTCAAATAAGGAAAATATTTTTATGTGGCTTTATTTATTGCACATGACAAGAAATCACATTATTTAACATAAAAACACTTTATTAGGGTTCGTACGGGTTCCGTTATTTTCAAGGCAAAATAACAGTATTTTTTATAGAAAAATAAATCTAGTTTAAACGGGCAAAATTTCGCCTTGTTTAACACTAGAACGCCCGGAAACAGTCAAATCGACTACGACCGAATGATTAAATATCAACAGGAGCCAGAATTTTTTTTCATAAAAAAAGTTAAATTTAAACCACACAGAATTACGTTAAATAAATCAGTTAAATAATTTTAAATACAAATTCTGGTGTGAAATATTTTTATGAAGATTGGATAAAATTTCCGGGCGTTCTAGTGTTAAGGAGAGGTTTCCTATAAGAAAATACTGGTACAGAAGAACATCTTAGTCTGGAAATTCAAGGACCCGTACAAACCTTGTTTAAGCATTCATATAATACTAAATTTAAGTCATGGATTTCATAATATTTATCAGTCATTTCTTTAAGCACATGTGCGCACACATGCACACAAACAGCCAAGGAAAAAAAGATGCTTGAGATTATACCCAATAATCATTAATGGACAACATATATTTATGATATATATATATGTTCGTCTTTGACCACGCATTCACTAAATTTCAATGTTCTAAAGAGCATCTAATATATAAATTTAAAAATATAAACGTGCTAATTTGTCTGTAAGTTTGGCGAAATAATTTTGAAACTCGGCTTATTAAAATGTAGAATTTTAGGTTTTTGGATGAAAAGAAACACGTCTTGAAAATAGTTTTACATTGACAATATTTTATAAAAAAAAAAAAAAAAAAAAAAAAAAAAAAAATGATTCGTCAGAATGAGCAAATTTCAAATGGTTCAGAGTAAAATATCGCCGAAAAATGTTAGATAAAACGTATTACAATGTCTCCGATTTTCATTAACATTCAGTTCATAATGAGTTGAGCCGCTGCCATCGAAATACTCAAGGCCTGAGGACACGAGTTGTGACGTCATCACTAATGGACCGACTTCTCACTAATGTTGGATCTCACACCGGAAATTTTTGAATAGCAGTTTTCTTTTCTTTTATTTGTGGAATATATATATATCATCTTATAAAACAATACCAACTATTTAAACTTACTGGTGAGAATTCGGAACCCCTAAATAAAAATTCAGCTAGATGCGGAATGTCACAGTGTTGCCTCATCTGGCTGATTTGTTATTGAGGGATTCCAAATTCTCACCAGTAAGTTTAAATAATTAGTATTGTTTTATAAGATGATACATATTCCATAAATAAAATAAAAGAAAATTGCTATTCAAAATTTTCCGGTGAGAATTCGGTCGATTAATGATGACGTCACAACTCGTGTCCTCAGGCCTTGAGTATTTCGATGGCAACGGTTGAGCTCGTTTATATATTGTTCAGTATGTTTTTCTTTATAATGACATTCAAAACTCATTCAGCAAGCATTTTTCAGCAAGCAAATGCTATCAACTACATTGCAAGTAAACGTGTATTTTCCTAAATTGAAAACGCCCTCTTGCTCTAGAACCGTTAGTTTCGACCTCGTATAGTACACAATAATGTTACGTCTAGTTTAATGAAACTTTATTTTCTTTAAATTAATTTTAGACGAAAATAAATAAAAATAATAATAGAAAGACAATAAATAATAATAATAATAATAAAAGGGCATTCCATACATTTTAATCACCCAAATTGTCTCAGATTGAAAAAAGGAAATAGCCATACGATTGGAAATTATATCTTCTTTCATTTATGTTAAAAAATAAGCTTAGGGGTGATAGGTATGTGTATTTTCGAAATTATGTTTTAGAATACAATATGAAACGTGTCTACGATTTTTTAAAGAGGAATTGATTTCCATCTTTAAATATGTGAATCCAAAATTACACCCCCATTTCTCCAAGTAGTACGATTAAAAAGGAATTTAATTTAACATAAAATTTAACAGAATGAGGAATTTTACATAATGAGTTTTAAAATTCAGACATACATAATTCTTAAACTATTTGATAGAATGGCTCCCCGTTTTGCATCATCGGGTAAAATTTAGAAAAAAAAGAAAAAAAAAAGATGTGTTGTCAAAATTGCGTACGCGTGTTCGCATTGAAAAATTTACAGTTTGGTACAATGACGGTATGAATATGATACTCTGAGATTATTTTTTAATAAACTGAAAGAAAACAATTTCCAATCGAGTGGCTTTTTAAAAAATGTTTTGGGAAAATTTGGTGATTAATCCTTTCCGGCACAGTGATCCCACTGTGGGACCAGCTAATTTTGACTGCAAATTTACAAACGGCACCAAGAATATTTTAATAAAATTTTGCTTTTGTAATGCAAGTTTAAAACAACAGGTTTTTAATTTCTAAGAAGTTCGTATGGAAATTCTGGTGTTAGTCAATCATTTCATCATTTTACGAACAGAAATTTTCTGTGCCGGAAAGTTTTAACACTTTATCTACTGAAGGTACTTATAAGTATCATTAAAATAACTTGTTATAAAAGTCATTTAATATATCGATTAGTAGTAAACAGTTTAGAATGAGTTATAGATGCATTACATTATCTTGTTCTAAAAGCATTATTGGTTAAGCAAAACAAAAATATTTTTAAAAGGATGATTTCTTTTGTCTTTGCATCTTTTCAGCTTTCTTGACTTTGAGGGTTGGGGGGTGGGGGATTTTTCAATTCGGGAATATTTCTATATTTCTAGTGTAAGAACATTATATTTGTACATTTCCTAATTCCACAAAATACTAAGAAAAATATTTAAAATAAAAGATTTGAGTGGGGTTATAAATATTGCACAAAATCCCTATAAATTCAAATTTAATTAATCCTTCTAAAACTTTCTAAAATCTTTCAAAAATTTATTAAATGATTATGTAAATCTTCTAATGTAGTTTAAAAAACTCACAAAAAATGCTTTAAAAGATAAAATTTTCATGAATTCTTAATTCAGTACATAAAAGGTTAAGGCTTTTTAGAGCCAATGCCGCCATATAAGCTACATTGGCACCCTTAACAAAATTTATTCGCTTGGCACAACTTTTTTTTAAGAAACAATTTTAATTGTACTTTGACAACATGTGCCAGAGAAAGGGTATAGCCGGATAAGCATTGGAAACATTCATTTCAATCAAATTTCCTGATTTTTTTTCCAGATGTGGCTACATATCTGACAATATATTTCCCCTATTAGCACCCGATAAATATTGATATTTAACACGTTCATGCCGGCGCGGTGGGTCACACTCGACTGTCTCAGAACTGCAAAGTCTCCGGCTTTGTGGCTACCAGTATTTTAATACAGAAAATGCTGTTTTATTTAACTAGAGCAATTGGACGATTTAAAGGAACAACATTTTCTGCTAAATAAGAGTGGTGTGTAAAAAGCCAGAGACTTGACAACTCTGATACAGTCGAGTGTGACCCACCGCGCAAGCGTGAACGTGTTAATGAGAGAAAAATGTTTTTTCGATTTTTTAAAAAACGGAATTTCTCAAAAACTGCTGCGCGGAGTTTTATGCCATTAACTGAGGATATATAGATACCAAAGATGCATAACTGGTAATTTTTGTATAATTTTGTGTTTATAAAAACTGTGTAAAATAGCGAAATAAAAGTTAAAAAAAAATAAAATTATATCTTATGGTTATCCGAAAATTACCATTTTTTTGTAAAATATTCTCCATATGTGCCCGTATTTTCTATATAAAGGCCGAATGTTTGCGTTGGGTTCTACATATAAATATTTACAAAAATGTATATTAAAATTATTGAAATTCATTTTAAGGCGTTATTTGGAGCGGAGCTACTTAACTTCAACATCCGAAGAAATTTTGGAACAAAGTCAGCAGACAATATGTCAACTGATGTATTTTAGATTCCATTTAGCGTATAAGCCATGTTTTTCAACATCATGTTCATTTTGATATCAACAGTGTTGAGAATGTTGCTCATGTGTTCATTAAAATTTAAAATACAGCAATTCTGTAACTGTTTATTCCAAAAATTCTTCGGGTGTGGAAGTTGAGTAGTTCCGACCAAAATAACACCTTAAAATGAATTTCAATAATTTTAATATACATTTTTGTAAATATTTATATGTAGTACCAAACGCAAACTTTCGGAATTTATATAGAATATACGGGCACACATGCGGAATTTTTTACAAGAACATGGTAATTTTCGGATAACCATAAGATATGATTTTTATATTTTTTATTTTTATTTCGCTATTTCACACAGTTTTTATAAACAGAAAATTATACAAAAATGATCAGTTATGCATCTTTGGTATCATTATAGCCTCAATTAATGGCATGAAATTCCGTTGAAGAGTTTTTGAGAAAATCCGTTTTTTTAAAAAATCGAAAAAGCGTTTTTATCTCATTAAATATCAATATTTATAGGGTGGTAATAGGGGAAATATATTTTCAGATATGTAGCTACGTCTGGGAAAAAATCAGGAAATTTGATTAAAAGGCATGTTTCCAATGCTTATCCGGCTATGCCCTTTACTAAAAAAATTACTTTTAAAATGTAGCGCTGAAAAATAGAATATAAAAATAGAATCATGCATTTAAAGCAACTGTCCGTTAAGGGTTAAACTGATTAATTACTACTGAATTCAATAAACTCGAAAGACTATTCCTTATAAAAACGTAAATGTAGTTTTCAAATATGTAAAATTGATTTTAACCAGTGGTTGCTCATGACAGGCTTTTTAGCGCGCTCCAAAGCTGGTTCCAAACTTTACGCTTTTTCCTACCTCTATTTTTTAATAGAAATTTTCGCTTTTTCTAATTTAAGAATTTCCAGACTTAAATATGGCTAAGATTTCTATTAAAATGTTGTGTTAACAAAAAAAGCGTAACAGCGGAAGTCATGTTTGTAGCGCTCTAAAAAAGTCAATCAGGAGCCGCAACTGTTTTTAAATGAATCAAAAAGATTAATCTGACAAATGACTTTCCCTTTCCTTTGTTTTCGATAATCCAACCAATTAAATATAAGAAGTACGAATTATTAAGAAATATTTTAATTCCAATTTCTTTGTGTGTTATGTTATAATAAGTGCAGTCTAAATATTTTGAAGAAGCTCTATCCTCAAACAAAGAAATAAGAACTAATCTTAAACGAATAACATCAAATATTCAACAGAGCAAAATATATTACTTTCGACTGTCGTATATTTTAATTACAAAAGCAATTCAATAAGTCTTCCGTCAAAAAGCCAAGAAATTGCTCAAATAATGCCTTTCTCAAGAAATAAATTAAAATAAAATATTTCCAAGAAATGGGTAGCGATTACATTCTGGCGTGAAAGCCTGCGTGCATTTGCGCAGTCGGGGATGATAAATTCATATTTCATTGATTCTGCAACGCAATGCGTTATTAATTCTTGCGATTGCATTGAGATCCACACCTGGAGACAACCGTTGGGAGGTTATTAATTACATTTATTGCCAGAAAACGTGCCAATCATTCCTCAAACGCTAGTTTTATTGGGTGGGAGAGACGGAAGTGTGAACGGCGTGTACGACTTATGCCACGTTATCCAAAATAGCAATTTTAAAGATGCTTGAATGAAATTTCAACGCCAAAGTAATTTTAAAGTTGTTTTTATAAAAAATGTTACTTAGAGAAGTATCCTATTTGATAATGCGTGGAATAGTTTCGACTATCTTCCATAACATTTATATGGACGGCGACTAAAACATGTTTACGTCGCACCTCTGCAGAATGGAGTTAAGAATAAACAGAAGGAGACATATAGTGTATTCTCTATTAGTTGAGAGTGAAGTAACTGAGGAGATTGTCACAAGATGGCGACTGATTTTTTACATCAGAGCAACAGTTTCTAACTACCGCCGAAGAAAAGTTCCACCAGTAAATTTTAAATAGAAAATTTTACCCTGTTTCAGCTGCTTTTTAAGGAAAATTTCTCCCATAAATGTGTTTAGAATTTCCATTTGTTTTTACTGGTGGCAGTTTGCCCAGGTTTTAAAATCTTTTTCACGGGCGCTGATAGGAGGTTAACTAGGTTGTCACAGTATGGCGGAAACGCAGGGTCTTGCTACCACCGAATTAAACTGCCACCAGTAAAAATGAATGCCTGTTTTTGCCATTATTTATTTTCCAATTTTGCATTAATCAGGCTTTTAAATAAGGAGAAAATTTCTATTTCAATTTACTGGTGGAAGTTTGCACCGACGACAATAAACCCCTGCGAAATCTGTTACAGTTGAAGCTTAACTATTTTAAATATATGTCAGTTACTCTTTATTAATAGTTCGATGCTCTGCAGATGTGGGTTAAACTTGAAAAACTGATCTTTTCAACAAAAATATTTTCATTTTCATGCATGTACCATTAATGTATGCACTTGGTAACGGTAATGTGGTTTCAATCAAATTCTAGCTCATCTACTCTATGTTTTCTTATTAAATAACGTTATGTATATTGCATAATTATAATACGCATTTGAGAGCAATGGCAAGGGAAAAAATATATTTCTCGATTTCGGCTGCTAATGTATAGCAACCGTTTATATATTCAAGAATTTTATCGTAGCGTCCTCAGTCAAATAATGTTTGAATTTTTATTTAACAAATCCGCCCACTAGTTTGTTCAAGCAAGATATTTACATTATAATAGAATGTGTCACTACCTCTCACTAATATTCTCCAGGGGTTTTCTACAGGATTTATGTCAGGGCTCTATGATGGCCAGTCCACCAATCAAACTTAATTTTTACTTTAACCCTTTCAGGGGTAAAATAATTCTACTCGTAAAATGCTGCAATGATTGACTGACTCCAGAATTTAAAATCAAACTTATTTGAAAATAAGTAAAAGCTACTTTTTCTTTCATAATCCTATATTTCTTTTCCTTGGGCGCATTGTAAACTTTCCCGCCTTTTTCAGGCCCAATTACGCACATTTTTTACCATACACGGGAACTTAGTGCCTTTAAGTTAGCCGATTGGCTAGAAATCTAGTTCAATCTCGTTTTTATTTTTTATCTATATTCATGCGCGCAATTGCATAAAACATTCTGAAACCCCTCGGAGTGAGACAATCTTGTGCTTGTAGTTTCTTGAATTTTTCCCCCTTAATTATCTGGAAACTTTTATTTAAAGTCATGTACTACACTGTTAAAAATTCAAAGCAAACTCTCCAGTCGTTCGATCGTTTTTATTGGAAACGGTTACATGACCGTAATTTATTCCTTCTCTGACCACAATATGGTCAATGGTGAGATAAGCTTCATAATACGGTCAAATTGCCGCAGTGTTGCCAGCTTGGGGACTTTTTTGTCCCCAGATTGTTGATTGTCGCCGCTTTTTTGAGATAGAAATATTCGGTCTATTTAGAAATAAATTAAAAATTCTGAAAAATAAGGCGAATTATGCAACGCTAAAAATTTTGCAGCATTCCGGCAGGTGATTCGACCGTTTTTTGAAAAAAAAAAAAAAACGGTTTCATAACCATAATTTAACTATATTCTGACCATAAAATGGCCAATAATATGGTCAGAATAGTGTTAAAATTACGGTTGTGTTACCGTTTTAGGAAAAAAACGGTTAAATGACCTGCCACAATGCTGTAAATTTTTAACAGTGTACTATTTTTAAAAAAGTGGTGACAGTCAAATAATCTGAATTTAAACAGTCCCTAATCTGGCATCACTCAATTGCCGTTATCTTTAACAAAGCTAAAATGACTGGACAGTTTGTTGCAGAATTTTAACAGTGCATTAAATGTATTAAACGAAGCGTATTATCATCGAAAGCTGCGTCAAAGACATCTTATTAGTAGCAGTGGATGTTAGCCTCTCATTTCCTGTCACAATAGTATGGCAATAGGTTAATAAACTGCATTGCCTGTTAACCTGCTGTTTTTAATTGGTGAAAATTTTCAAATGAATTTAAAGTCCTTGCCTTAATCTAAGCCTCGTTTTGACTGCCCTTTTCTCTTACCAGCCGATTATATTACTGAGACGAATTATAAGGCTGCAATCATGATTACTACGATTTCTCTCCTAATTTTTAATAAATTTGTTTCCAAATCGTCACATCTTTGAAATAAAGTCTACACTGCAAATAGAGGCGTCTTAAGTTCAAACAGATATGTGACTGAAAAAGCAATTAAGACACTTAAACGTCTGAAAATAAAATTTCAGACGTGATAGATGTCTAAATTTAAGACACATAAACGTCTTATTATGATCATGGCATAAATGAACTGAAAAAAATGTTAGAATTATGATTATATGTCTGAATTTAAGACACTTGCAATTTTAGACATTTCAGGAATTCAGCCATTTGAACCACTCACCAAGTAAAATGAACTGAAGTGAGTAGGTTTGTTTGTTGTTGCAAGCATGAACGGTGCGCGAGAAGAACGCGACCGGATTTGATTATTGCTGATTTGGCGGGCAACGGTTTTTACTCAACGGATTGGCGAAAGTGAATTAAAGTATCTCAGTACAGTAAATTTGTCTGAAGTGTTAAAATTGCTTTTAAATTTATCAACATTTGATAAATTATTTGAAAGTGTGACGATATATTTTTCCTCAATCCGAAATCTCTATAATGACGTTTGTTATTCACATAATAAATGGAATCGTCAATCGTCGTTATAACCTTATAATGCATTTAAAGTTTCTGCTCTATTTCCAAAACATTACACTGATTGAAGATTTGAACTTTGAATTCTCTTACTTGTAAATCGAAGATGAGTCAGAAAGTGAGTGTATCATCATTAATGAAGAGAAAGTAGTGACGCAGCATTTACTGTCTTTTGTGAAATAGTATGCACATCTACACCTACATCCGTTGGTGTGTTAGTCGTTAGAGAAAATTTTTTTTTAGCATAGTGATCCGATGTCTGTATTTTATATCTTTGTGTCGTCATTTTATAGATACTAGACGAAAATTTATATTCGATTTATTGGAATGGTTTGTCAGTACGTGCTTATAAATGGAGATCGAAAAAAAAATCAATTGGTAATTATATTTTTCATGGAAATATAAAATTTTCAATATTTTTACGATAATTTTTATTCAAGACTCGCCAAATATTCAAAAGAATAGCATGATATTTATAAAAATACAGTGGTAAAATAATATGAATACGCATATATTTTTAAAATGGCGTTCAATATCGTAAAATAATATGTCCTTCAAACTGGATTAGCTGTTACAGTTTTGGATATTTACGCCAAGGTAAGGTATTCCACAGGTTTGGAATGATAATTCACAGAACGTTCTTACATATATATTATTATTTATTTATTATTTAAATTATTCTTATTAGACTAATTTGCATTTTTAATATTTTTGTCCTTTTTTTATCAAATAAATATATTTTGTGTGAAAAGATTTGTTTGCTTATTTCTGATGCTTTTCAATGAGTGCATATGATTTTCAGTGTTAATAAATATATTTAATTCTCATCTAGATCTTTACTTTATAAATTAAAGTTTCATGTAGTAAATAATCTATTTATTTTTTGAATAATAACGTGAACAATACATCAGTTTCAATTAGATTTGGTAAGATGTAAAGAAGTTTTGAAATTATAGAATTAATGTTTCCTGCATGCTATTAAAAAAGAATATTTATAATTTTGTTAATGATTGTTAAATAGCTCGTATCATCTGAGCAGCATATTAAAAAATTGTTCAGTATAAGTTTAAAAAGAAGCTAATTTTTATATAACTTTGCACAAGTAAGTTCTTTCCTTGCGAATTCCTTTATTTTATATTAGTGATATAATTTTACATACAAATTTTCATTTTTAGTGACAAGAGTGCCATTTATTTATCTTACAGAGTATATTATTGAAGTGATTTTTTTTATATTAACAAATTTAAATTTATCTTTGAGAAACCATGAACTTTTTATTTTTTGTTTTATATGGTGGATATAGAGTATGAAAAGAAATCTCGAAAGTATAAGGGTTTGTGTTATCGTGTATTTCGGAGTATTTGTAAACTTGCAGTTTTTCCTATTGGAAATAAATCACTCTTATTGTATTCAACTGTACGCCGATACTATATATATATATTTAATAATCCTTATGAAAATTTATTTCAAGATGGAATATACCTAGTATGTATTTCCTGCGTTGCATCTCAACACCATACTTAAATTTTAAAACATGAAGCGATCTTGAAAGTAATTATAAACAAATTATAAAAATCGGCGTAATTAATTAAATATGTGCGGAAAATATTAAAAAAATCAATTTAAATAACATCATGCAAAAAATTTCAATAATATGAAAAAAATAAAAAAGAAGAAGAAGATGGGTATAAGAATTCTCGCCCATAACAGTAGGAGATATTTTTCATTTTTGTAATAAAATTTAAGACCTAAATAAACATGTTGTGAAAACGCACATCTAATGCAAGATTTCAAACATGTATTGCCAATAATTCTGACTGATTGATAAAGTGTAACTATGCTGATATTTAATATATTTTGAAAAAGTAACATGGTTTGAAGATTAATTATTCTTATAATTATTTTTGCTCCGAGTATGTATATATTTTCATATTATTATAACATTTTTTAATACAAATTATTTTTATTGTGATGTTTATGGGAAGAAAAATGTTTTTAGAAGTGTTTTTCAACCCTCAAAGAATTTTTTAAAAGCATATCTGGGTGCTAAAAGGAATCCATGAAAATAATAATAAAACAGAAACTCATTAAAAATATATATATATATATATATATATATATATATGGATTTTAAGTTTTATTTATTTATTTATTTTTTTTTTTTGGTGTGTGTGTGTGTGTGTGCCTGTGTTCGTTAATGACAACGTTAATATCAACACACGTTATCTTTTAAATTTAGTTTGTAGAATATTATTGAATAGTATCAACAACTGGACCTAGAATTTATTTGGAACATATTTCTTATACTGTCACAAAAAAGGTAAATACTTTTTACCCTTTAGAATGTGCATATAAATGAATATACAGCAAAACCTCTGAATAGCGGACACCTCGAGAGCGCGGAATTAGTCCGCTATTTGGTGGTGTCTACTTTAAAGAGGTGAAGACGTACAGATTTAAAGGTGTTGGGGATAAGAAAAAAAAAAAAAAAAAAAAAAAAAAAAAAAAAGAGGTGTCCGCTATTCAGCAATTTCCGTTATGGAGGTTTTACTTTAAATACACACAGTAAAACCTGCGTAACGGACATTGCTGAATAGGGGATACGTCTGTTTAGCGAATCATATAGGGCTTCTGCTTAAAACATGGGATAAGGGTACCTGCTCCTTTTTGTTTTTTATTGGGGGGGGGGGGGTGATACAATTTTCGTAAATCTGCAATTTTGAATACCTTTCGAAATTACGCTGATTATAATGAATATTTTGAACGGTTAGAGTAATATAGTATGATTTAAGAAGGTTTTCGCTACACAGAAGTATTCGGGAATGTTCATTAGCGGACACTTCCGAGCTCCGAATTCTGGTCACTTCTATTTAACGAACCATAACGTTGGGTTGGATTTTTTGCAGACGCAGGATTTTATTAAAGCATTAGCAAATTGGGCGATGCCCCCTTTTCTTTGTATTTTGGTGGCCCCAAATTTGGTATTCTATTTTTGTAAAACTGATATTTTGAATGTCTTTCAACATTATGCTGATTAATATGCTGTTGTCAAATGTTTCAATATTTCTTGCTAATGATAAATAATATAATAACAACAAAAAAAAAGTAAGAGTTTCATACTTTTTTTTTTTAATGTTGGGATCTCATATACTGAAAATTTTGTGTAATCTAGTGTTAGATTTTATTTAACACACAAATAAAAATGTCACTGGGAATATCTAATTTAAATGGGAAAAAAATTGAACAACAAAGCAGGGATAATATTCTTTCTGAAGGAGTGAATCATTTTTTATTATAAATGGGAATAATTTGTTACCATAAAGCAGAGCTGATTGCAGCATGGACAAACTGGGCTGTTTCTCTGTGCCTTTAGCTTTACGTGCTCCTACATTTGGTATGAAATTTCTATAAAGCTGATATTTTAAATTTGTTTTGATCTTATACTTATTTTAATAAATATTTTGTACTTTTAAAAAATGATTAGGTTAAGAAAAAGAAATATTTATCCAAATATGTATTTGTATTTAATGGCATTGGCATTGTATTTAATGGCTTAATTTTTTTTGTAACAGTATATGAAAGGCGCGCGGGGGGGGGGGGGAGGAGATGAATGAATACTAGATCTTTGGACTAGAATTAATTTAAAGTTCTCACTGAAAGTAATAAACGTTTTTTATGCGCGCATATATGATATTACATAAATACAATTTTAGGTGATTGTATATATATATATATAATATCCTGTTCCAAAACTACAAAATACTGATTACAATCGTCATAAGTTCAAAAGTGATTTAAAATATCAGCTTTATGAAAATTTTCTACCCAATTTGGGGTACCCTAAAATAAGGGGGCAGATGCTTCAAAGTTTTCCTGCGCTGCGATCAGCTCTGCTTTATGGTAACAAATTATTCCCATTTATAAAAAATGTTTCAATGTGGTCAAATATGGCTGCGTATGTGGCTTAGAAAGAAAAGTGGTCAAAGATGGCTTCATATTGGTGGTGGTGGGGGGGGGAGGAAACCGGCTCAAAGATGGCCGCAATTAAGACATTTGAAATGTCTGAAATTCAGATGCAAGAAGTGTCTAAAAATTTTCAGACATTTTAAAATGTCTGAAAAACGAACACTCTTGTTTCAGACACTTAAGTGTCTGAAATTCAGACACAAGAAGTGTCTGATAATTTTCAGACATTTTAAAACGTCTGAAAATTGAACACTGCGTTTCAGACACTTAAGTGTCTGAATTTCAGACATTTCAGTTTAGAGTGTACAGATGATGCATTAATGAATTACAGTGCATATCATTCAACTCTGAAAATAACATACTACTATAGAACTGGTTGCATTTTTTTGATAAATTTCTTGAAAAAAAAATTGTGAGAAGAATGGAAGTTTCATAACATATGCAAATTTCTTAATGGGAGGGATTTGCAACTTATGTAAATAATTGTCTTAGTTCCAACAGTTTTGGTGAAATTAATATGAATCTTAAGAAAAGTTTATCAAAGTTAATGTTCCAATTTTTTCTGATTTTACAAATCTAAAACTAGATTCTATGTCTCAATTGGAGGAATACTTCCATTAAAAGTTAGATTAGGGTGGAAAATTTTGTTTTGATGAGGGTTTAATTTTACAATGTTTAAATTATGGATTAAAAACAGCACTTTTAAATACTACTACTGAATGGTACAAGGTAGCTGATTCTAACCAGTTACAACATCTATTGTTTCTCAACTGAAAAGTCTATCTGAAAGTAATAGGAATAGATTCCAGAATGCTTAAAATAATGTATCTAGGTATGTGGTTAGACCACCAAACCCCAATTATAGCCTAATCAACAAAGAATGTTTGTACCTAGAGTTCCAACCATGCACTGTCACTAAAATGTTTATTCATGACCGTGGGGAATTAGTACTACGGGTATTAGTTATGCTTTCCATTGGGAAAGAGTGTTGTTTTAATGAGGGTAGAGTATTACCACAAGCTAATGTCAATAAATACCACCTTCTCAATCCTCTTTGTGACATTAATGACTTCTTGTTAGGCTAAGTACCGTATATACACGCGTATAAGCCGACCCTCCTATTTTTAATGACAAAATAACGGTAAAATTTTCGACCTGTGAATGAGCCGACCCTAAAAAATTCAAATGTAATTTCGGACAAAAATCACATTTTTAATGAAATACTAAACAAAAAAATTATATATATAAAAAAATTAAGAAACATGAAACGAATCGTTAATATTCGAAATCACTAGCTGAATCTTGAAAAAATTCTATGGAGTCCCGTTCCGTTGCTTCCGCGTGATAAATATCGAACTCACGTTCGTAAATAAAATCGTCGTCAGTGCTATCCATGGCATTGCTAATACAGCACTTCGTAAATGATTTCACAGTCATATTCCTTGGAATTGACTTCCACGCTTCTTTAACTCAAGAGGCGATAACATCAATTCCCGCTTTCTTCAAATTGCACTCCTTTGATTTCTGCACATTTGGCGAACCCATCCACTCAATCCAGATTTTTCTCAATCTGTCTTTAAATAATTTGTTGATCAAGTGGGTGCAAAACTGATGTCAATCCACTTGGTATAACAGCCATAGACGTATTAAGTTTTTCAACTTTTTCTTTCACTTCGTTGGTTATATGAGCTCTGAATGTATTCCATACAAGCACTAAATACAGCTCCGGGTCTGTTGCCCCACACATTTTCCAACCAGTCTATGGTTTCTCTTTCATCCATCCATCCACTTTTTTTTGGCCTGATAATTAACCCAGTCAGAAATTTTACGTTGGATGGAATTTTTTTCTCTCTTAACCCGAATTTGCTCGCGCTAGGTATGTCACATCCAGTACTGCTTTTATGCAGTTTACTGCCAAATCTTTCTTCAGAAATGGATGAGTCTTTGTGTAGCTGCCTCGAAGGTAATAATCTTAGAGGGGGAGAAAAGGGGTTAAATAATTCGAAATAAAGATCTATCGTAATCGCCACATATGGATATCTCACACCCAGCGAGAGCATTTCTGTAACAGCTCTGAGTACAGATCGATGCAGGAAATTTGCCGAATAAATGTAAATAGCATTTTTAATATATCTTTAAAATTATATTATCCCTTTCTTTTTCGTCGTGTTTTATGTTTTATGTAGGTTTTAAGGTAAAAATTTTGGAAAAAAAACGCCATGGGTATGACATACGCAGAGCGAGTAAAACCAGCAGTTTTTCTCGAGCGTGCATTCAATATAGATAGACGCAGCGAATGTACAAAATAAATGTAAGTAACATGTTTAATATCTGTTTAAAACTCTATTATCCCTTCTTTTTTCCGAGTGTTTTACGTTTTATATAGATTTTATGGTAAAAAATTGGAAGAAACCGCCATGAGTATGACATACCCAGCACGAGTAATCTCGTTCGTTTTTATCGCGCGTGTAATGCCGGGTTAAGGTTGTTCTCAACTGCTCTGCTCAACAAGCGCAAAACGTTTTGACACATTTACAAATTCATTTTTTAACGGAACGATATAAAATTGGAAAGCCTGAACATGGAAGCGACTTGGAATCGAACTGTGTTTTCCATTTTTTGACCAATAAATTACCTATTGAGTTATAAGTGATTTTGATCACGTGACAAATACGCTTTTCGCCCTTTCGAGAGTGGTTATTCTTCTTTCGCGCTGAAATTTTGTTCAAAGCGCCCAATTTGACACTATTTTCTGAAAATCTATTGCGTTTGCAAAAAAACTGAAAAAATAGTTCGATGACATAGTTTCTGAACAACACCACCTGCTAGTTTTATGCATTTCCAAACAAAAATAAATTAAAATTTATGTCATAAAGTTGCTCTTTTGCATTTGAGAACAGCCTTAAATATAATAACTGGGGCAATTTATAGCCATCTGCTAAGCAAGATAAAACGCGTTTTCTAGTTATCTTTGTGTACCTTAGTTACCTTTTTATAAGCCGACTCTTCCTTTTCAAAATACAATTTTAGGTCAAAATCTTTCGGCTTATGCGAAAGTATATACGCTATGTTAACTTTCCATGAGTTATTGATACGTGGTTTACTATCTATTTATTACTCTTGAACTCTTTAGATCTGTGCATGCTAGAATTAAAAATATGAGATACATTATTATTATCAGTCAAGCAACATGTAATATTAAGATAAACATGATATGCAAAATTGTTGTAAAATTAGGGCGAATCAGAAAATCAGCAAAATTTCTTGTTTTGGACAGAAATCTTGAATACGCCAGTGAAAGACTATAGTGAATTTGAATGAAAGATAAAAAATTGTAAAAAATATATTGTATCTCAAAGAAATATTGCGTTAAAGTCCTAGAAATGTAATTAATAATGATCATGAAATTTGCATGACTTCCATGCTTTCCTATTTTAAATTAAATGAGTCAAAATATTAATAATTATAATTTAAAGAGAGAATTATTTCAATTGACGGGTTGATGCAGCATATCCTTAACGGGGTTTTGCGCCATTAAACCCTATACAACTTAGCAACCAGTCAATTGATGGCATTTTACTGGGTACTTTAAAAGAATATTTGGGCATTTACATAGCTGCCAACTCTTCCGCTTTTTTGTACCAGAAAAATTCAATAGAAATTTTTGCCTTTTTTAATTGACAGATCAAGGCGATTTAAAAATGTAAAATTTACTAGAAAATTTTTGTGGTACAAAAAAGCGTAAAATGTTGGCATCTATGCATTTATTTTAAACATAAATATGATATAGTCAAAATTTCTATTGAAGCAAAACGTATCTTTCTTTAAAAAAAAAAAAAAAAAAAAAAACTTAGGAAATAACAATTAATTACTAATTACAATAAATTCTTAGAACTAAATTCAGAGACCACACTTTAACTACATCTTTAATTTTTTAATCATCAATTACTGTCGATTTCTCAATTTTATCCCTTTCCAAACTACAACAAATCTGTAAACATTTAGCAAATTAACGTTCAATTTTAGTCTGAAGTTCACTTTTGCCGAGCCCGTTTAGATAATATCACCGGAGTTTAGTTCACACTTTACTATAATGCCTATTATCGTATCTCTGTTGAATATTTGTTAAATCTAATTAGATTCGCTCGCTCTCTAAACTTTACTTTTGTATCTAACGTCTGTATTCAGTTTTACAGTTTTATTCACTACCAAGTAATAAGAAAACGGGCAATCACAATGACTTCAGCGCATGATTATACGAGAAAAATCTATGTAGCTGTTATTTATATTGGTTAAAGATAATGCCACAGAACGAAAGAATAAGAAAAATGTTTTGATTTTCCAATCATTAACAGAAGATTTTAGCTTTAGGTCAGAAAATTTCGAGCAGATTTTCCACTTAAAAATAAAAATAATCTAAAATAGTTCTACACATTAAAAAAACAGAAAGTTTTTGACTAAATTTTAAATGCGATGGATTTTGCTTACTTGAGGCTACCTGCTGATATACAGAGATAAACGCCAATAGGGCCTTTACCTTTACATTTTTGTAGTAATGCTCTGGCATTGTCCAATACAGTCTTTTCGGTGGATAAATACCTTCAGAAGCATGTTTGCTGTCACTCACGAGTGCTGAGAAACTTCCGGGTTTATTAAAGTCAAAATACATACATTGAACAAAAAAATATTTAAAAAAATTTAATACGCAATATTTTGTCTTTTTTCTATATGCTGCTTATTCGATTTAATTTAAAAATTAAAACTTCTGAACCAAGGTGCATTTTTTATTTAAGAAAACGGAAGGTTGGTATGTATGAATAATTTCAATTCAAATTATCATGAATAGTTCAACAAAATTAAATCTTTTATTTATTTTTTTATTTAAACAAAAGTTTACTTCCATATTGTAGATTGAAAGAAACATAATAACTATACATATACATTTGTGTAACAGTTGAATTTTAGTTATAAATGTAAAATGGAAACATGTGAGTATCATTATCAAAATTATCCTAAATTTCCCCTGGAATAGAAGAATCACTCTTATCCCCTTAATTGAAAGAATTAGGAGCCATTTTGACTCATAATCAAAATTAGTTACACTACTCATTTTGACTCAGGCGACCTTCCACGCAAAACTTAATGGGAGAAGAAGGCGTTCCCAACACGTGTCAAAAGGTGACAAGGTGCCAAAATGACGCATTCTTCCATAATCGGGATAACGTAAAAAATCTGATTTATCAACATGCATTTCCGATGCTCTAGCATATTTTGAATCTAAATCAAGATTTCTATTTTGAAATAATTTAGAAAGCGATGTTTTAAAAAAAGATTATCTACACATAAATCTTTTGTTGGACAAAACAGAGAACAAACTGAGGCATAGTCTTATAATAAAATCCATTATCTGTTAAAACTTCATATAAAAATATTAATTAGTTAAAACGATATTTTGTGTGCAGTAAAAAAAAAAGAGATAAATCACTTTGAAGTATTTTTAGGGTTCCGTACTTAAAAAGTAAAAACGGAACCATTTTAAGATCACTCCTGAGACTGTCTGTCTGTCACAGTCATTTTGCTCGTAAACTATGGAATGTGGAAAATTCAAATTGGCTGAAGCAATAAAAGCTATTGACCCACATATATATTGATTATATTAACCATTCACTAATATATTTAGGAAAAATGTAAAGGGGCTAATTAAGTTACTTGAAAAAAGAAAATCTCTTCTTTGTATATCGTATGAAACCTTCGTAACACGAAACTCAAACATACATTTCTTTTAATTTTTCGTATTACATTTTCAGAGATATCGTCAAAAATGTAATACAAAAATATACCCCCTCGCCTCTATTTCCGAATCTACTAAAACTGAAATTATGAAAAACATAGGGGTAGAAGTTAATTTAAACATTGCGGGAAAACTACAGCGATTACCCTAGGTTGCATAGTTTTTGAGAAAATCGCATTTTCCCGTGACAAACAAATTTCGATTTGCGGGCATTCAGCAAAGGAATTGAGGAGCGCTGGAAGTACCTATCGTCGCAGAGGTATAAAAAGATTCTTGATAGGGTTTTTCGAAAAAAAATTCGGTAATTAGTCGAGGTATTAACCCTTAAAGACACGGGCGGTTTGGACACAGGCGGCGTACTCTATACGACATCGGCTTTTAAAGCCTAGATAACAACCGTTAATGATATATTTGTGCAATACAATGCCCAGTAGTAGTATAAAAGCAATAAACGTCAAAATGTTAAAAACAGACTAATTTAATTAGAATTAATCACATAATTACTATGGGATTCGTGACTAGTTTGCATCGAGTAGCTCTCTCAATACGCCACCGGTGTCTTATGGAAAATTATAACTTATTTCAAAAAACGCGGCACGGACCACGTTTCAAAATTGCCATCTCCTTTCGAAGCGTGCTTAGCACAATGCCAAGTTTAAACTTTGAACAAGGGTTTTGTTTTAGGTACACTGTAAAATAAAAAGATTATTACCACGCTGAATTTGGGTTTATGAAATGCCAAATAAAGTTTAAATATGAACTACTTTTATTATCAGTACCGAATTAAGTTCATCGTAAACAGATTAGCATAAGATTAAAAAAGAGTTACACAGAATAGCAATATTTGATACTATTTAGGCTTCATATCTCTCTGAACATCCATGGTATATCCATTTATACTTTTCTAGTACATACAGCTATACCCAATCCTACGTTGTATAGTTTTTTACATAGTCTTATTATTCTTTTAGCAGCGATTTTTTTTGTAACAATACACTTACTAATTAATATATTTATTGTACGGAACCCTCTATACGTGAATAGAACTCGCACTTGACCGTTTATTTAATAATTGTTTTTAGATGACATCTGATACATATGTAATCATAACTACCGTATTTAAAGAAGCTTTATATATATATTTTTAAATTTTTGAAGACGTTTTTACTATTTTACATACATATATATATATTTTCAAATAATTGAGTTTATGAAGATTTAACAGTCTAATAAATATCTAACAACTGTTTTCACTAAAGAATTTAAGAAATCAAATGCAACATAAGAAAAAGTAACCTGTTCTTCCAACGCATATTAAAACGAACATAATATCAAATTAATTTCTATAACGAGAGAATTATGTCTTGTACTGGGCCGAGAATTTTAAGAATGTCCCAATTAATATTTTCAAACGTTCGAAAATTCATTAATTTTTATTATCGGATTCTTACGCTACCTTTACCTTTTAATTTCATGACTAATTTAAGCAGAGCAAGTAAATCCGCATCACACCAATAGAGAAAACTCAGTTTTCACAAAATTAAAACGTCGAAGCACTAAATGTTGCTTTTAAATATTTCAGACATTTGAATAGCGAGCTAAATGTGACATTTAATGAAATCAGAAGTTAAAAAGTATATTTTTACTTTGTGATGCTATTTTTAGTGTTCCGTAGTTAAAAAGTAAAAACGGAACCATTATAAGATCACTCCTGTGTCTGCCTGTCTGTCTGTCACAGCCATTTTACTCGTAAACTATGGAACGTGGAAAGTTCAAATTGGGGGAAGTAATAAAGAGTATTGACCCACATATTTACAGATTATTAAACATTTATAAATATTTTTAGGAAAAATGTAGAGGGGTTAATTAAGTTGCTTGAAAAAAAAAAACTTTTCTTTGTATATCGTGTGAAAGCTTTCGTAACGCCGAACTCAAACACACATTTCTTTTAATTTTAGGTATTATATTTTCAGCGATATCGTCGAAAATGTAGTGAAAAAATATGTCTTCCCCATCTATTTCCAAATCTACTGAAACTAAAATTATGAAAAAAATTAGAGGAGTAGGTGTTAACTTAAATATTGCTGGAAAACTATAGCGATTACCCTAGGTCACATAGTTTTTGAGATAATCGCATTTTTCCGTTACACACAAATTTCGATTTGCGGGCATTCAGAAAAAATTTTGATGAGCGCTGGAGGTATATATCGTCGCAAAAGTATAAAAGCATTGTTATAAAGATTTTTGAAAAAAAAATCGTCGGTAATTAGCCGAGATATTAACCCTTAAAGATATGGACAGTTCACTCTCAGAAATAAAACTCTCCCTTTTGACGATTCAGAAATCCTCGAGCTGTATTTCGTCGTTTTTGACGATCATTTCCTATTAACATCACGTGACTTGTAACGAAACGTAAACCCTCAAATATTTGACGAAATTTTTGCCTCAATCTCGGTCAGACTCAATGCATTTTAAGGAAACATTTCCTCAAATCCTCCTCAAATCCTACGATTATTTCCTATACGATCCTCAAATCCTACGATTATTTCCTATACGATCCTCAAATCCTACAGATATTTGCTTGTTTGTGTTAGTCCTGTAATAATTTATTTTAAAACAGCACTTAGTACTTTTCAGAAAATACTGAAATATAGGTAGTTATTGTTTCTTCATTAGTTATTTTTTTAGCTGTTAGAATTTTTAGGAATGCTTATTATTATTATTATTATTTTATTTATATGTTGTCGTTCGTTATGTCTTAATTCGAAAAGAATAAATTTCCTGTGCTTTTCAAAACCATTCAATAAGAGAATTAGGTGAATAAAATTTCAAACTTCTAGGATATCTTTTTTTTTTTTTTTTTTTTTTTTTTAAGAAGTACATTATGTTTTCAATCAAATTAAAAATAAACATAATTGATCCCTCTCCTCTTTATAAACAAAACAGTAAAGTGTTAAAATCTTATCTTCCTACTCAAAGTGATAAAATCTCAAGCAATATGCACTTCACAATTCATTATTTGTGAGCAACAAATTAACCAGACCATATTCTAATCATCCATTGATCAAAGAAAATTTCAGTTGTAAATTATTTAATCAAGCCATATTATAATTATTCATTGATACGAGAAAACCATAAAAATAAATTAGCTTTCCTTAAAACTTTCAGAAAATATAGCAGCCCGATAAAATTGCAATCTACGTTATAAAAATAAAATACGAAGTAGAATTCATTATATCAGGCTAAAAGCAGACACTTTCAACTCCCCAGCAGCCAGGTTGGCAGAACACCGACCTCCCATACGAAAGGTCGTGAGTTCGAATCAAGCCGGGGAAAGAGAGAGGTGGTTATTTTTTCTTTCCCCGTGTCAAATATTGGAGCTTCCAAACTGATTGAGAGATGGCGCCACCAGCCCTCTTTTGACGAAACTATTGACGAAATTTATATCGTCAAGCAAGTGAAGAAACTAATTTCATCAATTTGACGAAATGTTCGCTCGGAGCATTTTCCAGGAAACTATTTCGTCAAAAACAAAGAAAATTTCGTGAAATCTGAGTATTCATTTCTGAGAGTGTTTGGACATACATAATGACAGGGGCAGCATACTCTATGTACCATCGGCTATTAAAGCCTAGATAACAACTTTTAATGATACATTTGTAATATAATGTCCAGTAGCAGCACAAAAGCAAGAAATGCCAAATTGTTAAAAAAAGACTAATTAGAATTAATCTCATAAATGCTATGGGATTCGCGACTTGTTTGCATTGAGTGGATCTCCCAATACGTCTTCCGTGTCTTTAAAAGTTAATTAAAAACCTATCTGGAAAAACGCGGTACGGACCATTCAACGTTGCAACTTTGCGACATCCTTTCGAAACGGGCTTAGCGGAATGCCAAGTTTACATTGAACAAGGGTTTTGTTTTAGCTACACTGTAAAAAGAAAAATTTATTACTAGGCTGAATTTTGTTTTATGAAATGCCAAATGAAGTTTAAATATGTACTATCTTTTTTGTCAGTGCCGAATTAAGTTCATCATAAACAGATTAGAATAAAATTTAAATGTGTTATATAGAATAGCAATACTTTATATTATTAGGCTTCACATCTCTTTGAACATTTACGGTATACCCATTAGAGCCTTAGAGCCCCCATTGCACCCTTTTCAAGTATATATACAGCTATACCAAATCCTACGTTGTATAATTTTTTACAAAGTCGTATTTTTTTTTACTTTCGCCTATCTTTACAAGAAAAAGTATTGGAATCGTGAAAACATTCGGCTTCCTTTTTTTGCGGATTTAAATGCTTTAGGGGTCAGAGATAACGAAAAACATGTTTTTACAAAATGTCTGTCTGTGAGTCTGTCTGTCTGCATGTATTTTTCCCCTCGTGGACATTTAGCTCCTATACCGCAAGGTTGGCTATCCACGAGTGGGTGATTTCTGTGATTTCTGTCTGCATGTATGTGACACAAACTTTGTGGGCGATCTACAGTGGCGGTCAAAAGTTTCCGGCCAGTTAATTTCTTTGATTTGTTTGACGGAACGTTTCAGCTAAGAAGAAGCACAATTGCTCCAAAAGTTAGAAATAAGCAAATTACCTCAGACCACGTGATCATTTTGATTGGATACTGAATATACTTGGTGCAAGGGGGAGGAATTCGAAATTCGCGTGTGCAAAAGTTTCCGGCCATTCGTCATCCGTTACTTTTTGCTATCGCTAAAGTGTTTTTTTGGCCGTGTTTGTCAATTAATCAACGTGAATAACGTATTTGAAATTCAAAAATAAAAAGTTGAACAATTTATTGTTCCTAATCGAGTGATTTGTTTGTCGCTAAACGGACAATCCGCTCGTGAGATTGCGGCAAAGTTGTCGAACCGAAAATTTGCTGCGAACGATATTTAAAAACGATAAATAGCCAAAAATATAAAGATGGTGATTGCCTTCGGAACTTGCCACGGTCTGGGGGACCCTGGAAAACGACTATTCTTGCGGACAGAATTATCAGGAGAAAAGCAGACGATGACCCGCATAAAAATGTCGCTGCAATTCCCCGCGATTTACATTGTTAAAATATTGCTGAAATAAATTGTTCTAGCGTGTCAAAACGCTTACGTGACGTAGGACTTTATGCACTCTCAGAAATAAAACTCTCCTTTTTGACGATTCAGAAATCCTCGAGCTGTATTTCGTCGTTTTTGACGATCATTTCCTATTAACATCACGTGACTTATAACGAAACGTAAACACTCAAATATTTGACGAAAGTTTTGCCTCAATCACGGTCAGACTCAATGCATTTTAAGGAAACAGTTCCTCAAATCCTGCGATTTTAGCAAACAGATATTTGCTGGCTTATGTTAGTCCTGTAATAATTTATTTTAAAACAGCACTTAGCGCATTTCAGAAAATACTGAATAGGTAGTTATTGGTTTTCATTAGTTATTTTTTTAGCTGTTAGAATTTTTAGGAATGCTTATTATTATTATTATTATTTTATTTATATGTTGTCGTTCGTTATGTTTTATTTCGAAAAGAATAAATTTCCTGTGTTCTTCAAAACCATTCAATAAGAAAATTAGGCCAATAAAATTTCAAACTTCTAGGATATATATATTTTTTAAGAAGTATATTACGTTTTCAATCAAATTAAAAATAAACATAATTGATCCCTTTCCTCTTTATAAACAGTTAAGTGTTAAAATCTTATCCCCCTACTCAAAGTGATAAAATCTCACGCAATATGCACTTCACAATTCGTTATTTGTGAGCAACAAATTAACCAGACAATATTCTAATCATCCATTGATCAAAGAAAATTTCAGTTGTAAATTATTTAATCAAGCCATATTATAATTATTCATTGATACGAGAAAACCATAAAAATAAATTAGCCTTTCTTAAAACTTTCAGAAAATATAGCAGCGCTGATAAAATTGCAATCTACGTTATAAAAATATTAACACGAAGTGGAATTCATTACACCAGTCTAAAAGCAAACGCTTTCAAGTTCCCAGCAGCCTGGTTGGAAGAGCATCTACCTCCCATACGAAAGGTCGTGAGTTCGAATCACGCCGAGGAAGGAGGGAGAAATGATTTTTTTCCTTTCCCCGTGTCAAATGCTGGAGCTTCCAAACTACTTGAGAGATGGCGCCACCAGCCCTCTTTTGACGAAACTATTGAGAAAATTTATATCGTCAAGCAAGTGAAGAAACTAATTTCATCAATTTGACGAAATGTTCGCTCGGAGCATTTTCCAAGAAACCATTTCGTCAAAAACAAAGAAAATTTCGTGAAATCTGAGTATTCATTTCTGAGAGTGTGGGACAGTCAGTGTTAAAAAACTTCCATAAGTAGAAAAAAAAAAAAAAAAAAAAAAAAAAATCAGAGGTCCTACTGGCGTTTGGCAAGGAATACAAAGACTGGTCAAGTGAAAACTGGAAAAAAGTACTATTTTCCGATGAATCGACGTTCAGTCTTTTTGGGAATGATAACGGACACTACAACCAACGACCTAAAACAAAATATAAGATTTGAGATATGTTATTCCTGCAATGAAGCATGGCGGAGGACACGTTATGCTGTGAGGAGTATTTTTTAGAAAATATGCCTGTTTGTTATTTGAAATCCGTGGCAAGATAAATAGTGCAATGCATAAGGATATCTTGCAAGATCATTTGCTGCCTTATTGGAGGAAACATTGTGCTCGCAACTATTTGTTTCATCATGATAACGACCAAAAGCATACATGCAAGCTCGTCAAGCAGTGGCTTTCACACAAAAAAATTCCGCTTTTGAAATGGACAGCCCAATCACCCGATCAGAATCCAATAGAAAATCTTTGAAACTAACTTGAAAACGTGTGTCGAATTATTACTATTCTAATTCAGCAGCGTTTTAACAAAAATTGCAAGAACCGTGGAAAAAACTCAACACTGACGATCTACAACCGTTCATTGAATCAATGCCACGTTCCTTCGCCACAGTACTTATTGCTAAATGTATGAATACAAAATACGAATTGCAAAAGTTGTTAATCACTGTTATTTTCTGTTATAACACCATTTTTTTCCAAACTTGCCAAGGTGGCCGGAATTTTTTGAGAACATGCGTTTTCTTTCGCAATTAATTTTGTCAATTAAATTTATTAATATTTATTTTTTATTCCATAAATAAGTTCTTAACTGTTATATCAATAAAGTGTATAAGTATCACTTTGAGATTCCTCTTCATATGGATATACTTATTAAAATTTTATGCTGGCCGGAAACTTTTGACCGCCACTGTATCTCAAGAACTAAAGCTTGGAAATTTAATAGAAATTTATATTCAGGTAATCCCTTATAAAAGTTGGTGCTGATTAGTTTTTGGTGTAAATCGCCCTACAGGTGGCGCTGCTGCATTTTTCGCTATATCTGCAATAGCTCTATGTCAAGAACTGATGCACGGATTTACATCAAACTTCAGATTTAATTAGTCCTTGATGCGAATTGGTGCTGCTTGCGTTTTGATGTAAATTGCCCTACAGGTGGCGCTGCTATGCTGCATTTTGCAGGATTTATGCGATTTCCGCAATAGGTCTGTCTGAAGAACTAATGCACGCATTTTCTTCAAGATTCTGATTCAGGTACACCTTGATAAATATTGGTGCTAATTAAGTTTTGGTGTAAATCGCCCAACAGATGGCGCTGATGTGCAGCATTTTTCACGATTCGCGCAATAGCGCTATCTCAAGAACTAATGCAAGAATTTTCATCTAACTTCAGATTTAGTTAGACTTTGACACAAGTTATTGCTGATTCGCTTTTGGTGTTAATCTCCCAATAGGTGGCGCTGCTATGCTGCAATTTTCACCATTTTCGCCATAGATCTATCTAAAAAAAAACTAATCCACGGATTTCCCCCAATCTTCAGATGCAGTTAGACGTTGACATAAATTGTTGCTGATTATGCTTTGATGTAAATCGCCCAGTAGGTGGCGCTGCTAGGCTGCATTTTGCAGGATGTACACGATTTCAGTGATAACCATATCTCAAGAACTAAATGCAAGGAATTTCATATCTTTAGAATCCTCGTGATGGGCAAAGATTGCCATTTAATTCTGGCAGTGTGATAGCAAATTTTGAAGTATTAACATGTATGAGATAGAAGCAAGTTTTGGGATTGGTACAAAGGACTAGTTGTTTTAGTATGAATCTTTTAATAATGCAGTTAATATATCATATATTTATTGTACGTAATCCTCTGAGAGCGAGTAATACTCGCACTTGACAGTTTTTTTGTATGAAAAGTAGCTTAATATTCTTTTTGAAAGTAAGTATATGAAATTAGGATTATTATTAAATATGACTAAGAATTATTTTTTTCTACCAAAACCGTATTTTTTATTTCGTTTAAAGTTGAAAATATGATCTATATGTTTATGTAAGACTTATATTGAAAATACAACTGTTATTTGTATTTATTGGCTTCAAAATGTCGGGTTCTTTTTTTATTTAAAAAAATTCTTATAATTTTTTATTGACAGTTCCAACAATTGCAATAAGTCATTCTATAATATTATATTTTTTAAGTTTTTCGACAAAAAGGGTTCACTGATAGTTATTATTGAATTTGACAATGTTAATATTTTTGAAAGATTTTTTTTTTTTTTTTTTTTTTTTTTTGCATAGGACACCCGAGGTCGATATTTTTTTATTGTGCGTTTTTACTTCTTCGATTTTGGTCATAGTTTTTTATGTATGAGGATAGTATCATTTTCAGAACCGGTTCTAACCCCTTCCAAATGTGAAACTATCCTCATATAAAAACACTGTAACCCAAACCGAAAAAGTACAAACGCACAATAAAAGTTATCGACCTTAGGTAACCTATGCAAAAAAAAAAAAAAATAATTTCAAAGTATTAAAATGCGTGCTAGAAATCTTTTAACAATCCTCCCATTAACATTAGCTTGAGTTTTTCTTTCCGTGAGTAGTGTTGACTCTTAAGAGCTCTTTGTCACACGACAAAACTAGAAAGTTAATGTTATGGGAGCTTATCTTATGGGAGCGTTCTTTTCAAATTTCTCGTTTGCATTAAAAATTTCTTAAATCCTTTTTTTTTTTTTGTATAGGATATCTGGTCAACTCTAACCATGCCATTTTATTCGTTTTCGAATTTGATTGCAGATTTTTTTTTTTTAAATTAAGATACAGTTACTTTCAAAACCTTCTCCGAAACCTTCCCAGAAAAATATCTGGGACCGAAATCGAAAAGTAAAAAAAGGCCCCACATAGAGATCGACATCAGCTATCATGTGTAAAATATAAATCATTTAAAAATATTGAAATGCAAACGATAAATTTGAAACGAACGCTCCCATAGATTTAACATTAGCTTCTGAGTATTTAAATGTAAGTGCTTAAACAAACACATGCGCACGTTAATAAAAAAAAAAAATATTTTCATTATCATAAGTAAAAAAGGCCGAATTTAAATCCCAAGGTTATTTTTCTAACTAAACGGCTGTAAAAATTGATCTCTTTCTTGTTTCATGTAATTCCATGGGTACAAACGAAGAAAAAGTGACCTAAATACTTAATACATTAAATAGTTAAAACATTTTATGCAACTATTGTGGAATTGGAAAATCTATTATGTTATATATTATTCTTAGAAAATAAATGAAGTCATCTAAAATGAATTAATTGATTTCCAGAAATAAAATAAATCATCATCATTGAAAATATAATAGCGAGTTAAAAAAAAATAATAATAATAAATATTTGTTCAATAAATAAAGATATAAAGACGTACCTCATTCTTTATTCCTAAATATCATGCCTTCATACTATTATTTCTGCAATTTAAAAAGCACTCGAAATTCCCTTCAAAATGCGAATTGGAGTACCGATGATGGATGCCAACAAGAAAACAAATATCAATCATGCTTTGTCATAGCAATTTAGCAGATTTGCTCAGAAAATGAGCTCATTCGTTTCTTGAAATATTGCTGTTTGACCTCAGAAAAGCTTTTCTATTAACAAGAATTAGATGATGAAAGGGAAAACGGGTTTCTAGATTTTTCACGGCTATTATTTCATGACAAGTTTATTTATTTTTGTTTATTCCTGCATTCATTCATTTTTAGTGCAAAAATAGCTTTTAGATAAAATACTTAAAATTAAATAAAACCCTAATGGCAAAACAAGATTGGTTATATGGATTAATTTTGTATCTGTTAAAAATACTTCCAAAGAAATTTGAATATTGGTTAAATATATGCTTTATATTGGAAATATTCGCAATTAAAAATCACTATTATAGAAATATATTCGCAATGAAATCGAACTATTACAGAAATATTGACCATTCATTGGAAATATTTGCAGTAAGATTGCATTACTGTACTGGCAATGACCGTGCAAAATATTTCTAGACATTAATGAGCCAATATTGAAAAACATTCTGTTGATTGCCTATATTTTACGTCAGAAATAGCATAGACATAGTCAATACAAATATTATTGGCACAATATTTTATTGTTAACATGATATGCATACAAAAATAAAAAAATTTTATCTGACAATATATAAGTGCAGATAGACATAAGCATCACAAGTGAAAATTTAACAATTCTCAGGATAAAGGGCCCTTTATGGACCCTTCTCAGTACCCTTTATATCCAAAATTATAAATTTTAAAACTATCTCCTCGAAACTTTTTTTCCGTGCATTACTATGCTACATTAGAAGATACATGCACTAAAAATAAATAATTTTTTTCGTTAATTGCGGCTAATTTCTTGATATGGTACTTCAAAGTATCATTGGGTCATAACGCTTGAACGAAAATCGAGAGTTAGAAAAATAAAACTATATCCAAATTTTTCTTATAATTTTAATGTGACTTATCATGCATATATCTAGAATATACAGTGAGCAAAAAAAGTATTTGCACACAGACGATTTTTTGCATAAGTAACCATAGAAAGCAAATTTGATACTATTCTCTTAATTATTCATTTATTTAAATAAGAAGAAAATAAAAATAACTACCCATTTTCCTTAAACAGTAATATTACACATTTTAAAAAATAAATTAACATTTTCTCGTATCAAAAAAGTATTTGCACAAGAAGCATTGACTGTTAAAAAAGGCATTAAATGTGAACATTATGCAAATGTTTGGCATATCAGTCCCGCAGTACATTATCCCCGCACTTTAATGTCACGTAATATATTAACTGGAGCAAGGATTCTGGGGAGTTTTTGTTCTAATGGCGCCGAAAACGTGTGAACTGTCTGCTGCTACCCGTCAGAAGATTATATTTCTTCACAATTCTGGATTAAGTTACCGAGGAATAGGTAAAAAATTAAATCTAAACTTTTCTAGTGTTCGTTATGTAATTAAGAAGAAAAAAGAAACTGGTTCGACAATAAATAAGCCGCGAACTGGGCGTCCAAGAAAACTAAATACCAGGCAAAGGAGAGCCATCATAAAAGAATCTTAAAAAACCCTTTTCTAAGTGTTCGAGAATTGTCTGTTGATGTCACTTCAACGTCGGGAACAATAGTTACACCACAATCAATTAGGAATATTCTTCATGATGCAAATATTCGAGGACTAGCCCCTCGAAAAAAACCCCTTTATTAGTGAAACAAATAGGGTGAAAAGACTTGAATTTGCAAAAGCTTATGTCAGCAAACCACTAGAGTTTTGGAAAACTGTTATTTTTTCCGATGAAAGCAAGTTTAATATTTTTGGCTCAGATGGTAAGAAAACAGTATGGCGAATGCCAAATACTTCTCTTCAAATTAAAAACTTGAAACCAACTGTAAAACGTGGCGGTGGTCATGTAATGATTTTGGGATGCATGTCTTTTAGCGGAGTTGGCGAAATGCCATTCATTGAAGGCAATATGAATGCAAAACAATATATTAATATATTGCGAGATCATTTATCTAATAGTGCTCTGAAATTAGGAATTCCTAATTCATATTATTTCCAACAGGATAACAATCCGAAACACACTGCATATATTACGAGGTTATGGTTGCTTTATAATGTAAAAAATCAATTGAAAACGCCACCACAATCACCAGACCTCAATCTGATTGTAAATTTATGGCATATTTTGGATGTGAAAATAAGGAAAAAGAAAATTTCTAACAAATCAGAACTCTTAGGGAAGAATGGCTACAAATCAGCAGTGAAACATGTCACAAATTAATAGAATCAATGCCCAGACAATTAGAAGCTGTAATTGAAGCAAAGGGCATGCATACTAAATATTAGCACTGTTTTTAACTTATAAATAATTCCTCTAGTTCTATTTTTATTGCTAGTGTGCAAATATTTTTTTGGCAGTAAAAATGCTACTTTTTTATGTTTTCATATTTGAAATATAATACTAAGTCAGATATTAAATATGTTTATTTGTTTTGTAAAAGTGTTGGTATTTTTAATTCTTAGTTCCTTTTTATTTATTTATACATATGCTACAACAAATTTACCTGGTGTGCAAATACTTTTTTTGCTCACTGTATATGTCTATGATGTATATATGAATAGATGATGATGCTGTTAATACATCGTCAGTTAGCATTTCGTCATCAGAAAATGTTCTACAGCTGTAACTCTATTGTCCGATGGAAAGCATATTTGAAAGAAATTTACAAACTTTTATTTGTAGAAAACTCAAAAGGATTCATAAAAATGCTAAAAGATATTTTTAGATTTTTTCTTTCTAATTTGGGATTTTATTCCATTTTGTTTTATAAAATACAATATTTTTTCTAAAGATAAAAATAATATATTTTTTGCTTTATTATTCATCAATGTCATACATAAATCATGCAATATGTTCAACTATATTGTATAAAAATCCACTTGTATAGCACCCACGCTTCCCTAGTAAATATATACGTTTTTATGCACCATTCAAACGATAAAAATCTAAGTAAAAATCCTGTTCAACGTAGTCCCGACGGTACTCAAATGCACCGCTTTGAAAAGTGCTTTGTAAAGTAAACAAACTGAAAATTAATTATTTTTTAGCATAACATATTGCCAAGTGATCTATTTAAAACAAGGGAAAAAAAATTATAGCCTTACCTTTAAAATTTAAGATGCTTCCAAGTAAAAGTTAGGGATACCATGACAGACAAGAAAATGGAAGCGAAATTGGCAGTCATACGCGCCAAAATAGCTTCGTGAACAATTTTCAGCTTACCGAAACCGCTATTTCTATCTAGTGATGGTCAAGGGATGCATTTACTATTGTTTCCTAAAAGTACCATTGCGTATGCATTCAGTGAGTGTGTTTTAATTGGGATAGAAAACAGTGGTACTTCAAAGTACCGTCGGGGTATAAAGCATTAAAGCATTTATCCATAGCCGCCAACTTTTACGCTTTTTTCCTATCACTTTATTTGAACAGAAAAATTTGTCTTGTTTAATCTTCGAAAACTCAGGATTAACCCTTAAATGCCGGTTGTTGCTTTTCGGCAACATACCCAATTTAGGCTTCTAAAACACTATTATAATATTGAAGCTATAGTGCCTAATGTTGCCAATAAAATACATTTTGAAAATATTATTAAATCGATTTTCAACATGTAAATGACAACACTTGTGCTGTTTAAGAATAAAGATAGATTTATTTTTTTCAATTGTCGCTACTTGTTCTTTTTGTTTTGTTTGGAAGCTTGCGAAATACTCTATTTTGTTCTGCGGTAAGCAAGTAACACTTATTTCTTATTATAGTTTCTAAAATTCTTGTGTGTTTAATACTATAGAATTTTATCAAGGAAAATTATTCTTTCAATTAAAGACCAGTATTGCCGATTAGTAACAAACAGTTTTTTAACCGTAAACCATACTTCAAACAAAATGATTTTTTTAAGTATTTTTCCCATGATTTATTTAAAAAATGAAAGCCAAAACACATTATTACAATTATTTTTGAAAAGTCAGGCATTTAAGGGTTAAATAAGGCACATTATTTTTCCCTTTCAGCAATAGTGATCTAAAAAAAACGTAAAAGTTGGCAACTATGATTTATCATATTTTGCCTGTTTATTTTATCCCCTTGTGTATTTTATCCCCTTGTATCCCCTTTATTAATATTAAAAGTTTTCGATTTTTTATGATTCAATGAACATTTGTAATTCATTCTTAATGTGAGAATTATTGACAAACTAATTAACCTGCGAAAGACAGTCACTTGATCTGCCTTTTCCAGTGTGTCTGTACAGTGTTCAGTGTATCTCTTACTTAAAAAAAATGAAAAGACTGTGATTTAGTTTTGTTTATTTCAACATCATCTATTGAAGTTCACATCATGTGACATATTATTAGACATCTTTATTTTTAATTAAATAAAAAAAAATCATTTAAGAATTTTTACACGTGACGTTTTTGTTATGATTTTGCTCTCTGCATATTTTTTATTTTCGAGATCTTCCACAAAATTTTGACACAATCAACAATCGTACTTACAAATTATGATAAAAGCGTATGTTATACTGTATATACTGGTAGTGGAATTATTTTTGTGGTCGAAACAACCCAAATACTATTTAGCGTTTGTGTAGTTATCTCCCTTTAGTGTTTGTCAAGAGAAAGTTAATACTATCTAACGTTAATAAAGATATATTACCACATTGAGTGCCACGATGACTGATACTGAAGCGCTGAAAATTTACCATGTTTAAAGTAATTTTTAAGAAAGTATAATCCTGTAATAAATAAAAGGTGGGTAAATTTTAAATATTTGTTCAGTAATTATTTAAAACAATGTATATTTTTTCAGCTTTGTATCATATTTTAGACGTCAGCCATCGATGAATGACGCGTTTTAAACGGAAAGTTCGCTGTCAGCCACCGGTGGCTGACGTGGTGGCGCTTAACGTGTTAAAATAATTGATTAAGTTTTGTTACATAAAAATTGAATATATTATTAATAATTGAGGACTAAGAATAAAAAACGGTAAAAGTACCAAAAAATCGATTTTTTTTTTTTTTTACAAAAAAAAAAAAAAAATGTTTTATATGCCAAGCTTAACAAACACGAGAACGCTTGAAGTGCTAATCCTAGCAGTAATAGTTCAAACAAGTCGGAAATTATAGATTAAAAGTGGCAAATGAGGCGAATTATATATGCTCAGAGCATATATAATTCATTAAAAAATATATATATCGTCTTGTAAAAACTGCAGTAGAAAAGCCTGAATTATCTTTAAACTGGAAGCACATACTTGATAGCAACCGTATTGCAAAATATTGGTTGAGTGATCAATAGTAATACAGCTAACGGTCGGACCACTGTTGGGCCTTTGATGGCAAACAGTTCATTGGCTATTGGTACGACAAGGCGGATATTTCTTACTGTGGGTGGAACGAAAATTAGCCAACAATTTGCCAACGTTGACCCAACTATTTTGTGTTACTTGGGTACTTAGATATTAATGTAACACTCGTTCGTTTGAGGCTAGAATACATGCGACCTTTTATCTTAATAAGCTTTAACTTTGAGATATGTATAGGGTGGTCCATCTGCTGGGTTTTTTTTTTTTTTAACTATGAATATTTCACAGGTTATTTGTGTCAGCTGTCATGTGTCATGCATGTATTACCTGTCAAATGTATGCCATTTGTAATTATGGACTCGTTGACAACACAGCAACTGTGCAATGGCACTGCTCGCCGAACCATCAACTTATTGAATGATAAATATCCAGATCGCGTAATTTCAAGAAATTCTGACATGAATTTGCCTCCACGATCGTGCGGTTTAACCCCAATGGATTATTTTCTTTGAAGGTTTCTGAAAAGTAAAGTGTATGCCAGTGCTCCCCGCACAATTCAAGACCCCAAACGTAACATCCCGTCTGAAATTTTGGCCATGGATCCGCTCATTCTGGGAAAGGTCATCAAACATTTTGATGTTCGGATGATGCCATGTAAGCGGAGCCGCGGTGGCCACATGTGCGATATTGTATTCCATACATAAATGGCATACACCCGCCTTCCATGTTCAATAAAGAATTTCTATTTTCGCTGATAAAAAATGCGTTTTCTTTCATAATAAAAAAAGAGCCAACACATCGACCACGCTTTAGTTATTACAATTTAAAGATAATAAAAAATATGTTTTAACGGCTTACATTTTTTAAACTGTTTTAAGTATGTAATTGAAATTAACCCGCCATCAGGCGTACATCTGGACCGCCGGTTTGAAAGACGCCTGATTTAAAATCGTCATTAGCACTTAATTAACTCAATTCTAAGGTTATTAAAGTGATTAGTGAACTTCAATAGGAAGTAAAAAGACAGAATATTAGAAATCTGATTTAAAAAACCTCATTTATTGATCTCAAAACAAGTAAAACACTTAGCAATTTTTGAGGCAGCCGTCACTAAACCTTGGAAGCGCGCCTGTCAGGCACGCTGCGCTCGATCGAGGGCTAACGAGAGTTTTTGATTAACATGTATCTTACTGGGAGTTTTAAAATTTTTACAGCGTTTTTGCTAACGTGCTTGTAACTTTAAGATATGCAGTTATTAAAATTTAAAGTCCATAGAAATGCGTTTGAGCTATGTTAAATACTTAAAATTGATGATTATTGAAGTATGATGTTTTATTTAACATGTTCACGCCGGCGCGGTGGGTCTTACTCGACTGTCTCAGAGCTGCCAAGTCTCCGACTGTTTGGATACCAGTATTTTAATACAGAAAATTTTGTTTTATTTAATTAGAACAATTGGGCATTTTAAAGGAACATCATTTTCTCTAAAATAACAGTGGTAGACAAAAAGCCGGAGACTTGTTAACTCTGAGACAACCGAGTGTGACCACCGCGCCGGCGGGAACGTGTTAAAGAACGATCAAAAATATTATTCTTTGCGTCCTTTTAAATATCTTAAATATCAAGATACGTTTATTTCCCTTAAAAGATTATGTTAAGTTATATACAAATTTAATCATAAATTTATAAAATTTTATATTAAGACTATATTTTTTATGTTTTCTTTTCATATTAAGTTTATAATTAAAATGTTTATGATTTTTTTTTTATTCCCGAGCAATGTTTATATGTTTTGAAATCTTAAAAAAACACAAACAAATTTTCGAACAAAAATGAATTTACGAATTCTAAATACTAATTTCTCAACCTACACTCGATAAACAAAAACAATTTTTATTTCTGTCGATGCGAAACTAAAAATCCGATGAAAGTAAGTGAATATGAATGTCTAGTAAATATTTTCTTCTAGCTTTCTGTTTTCTTCCATGCAAGGCAGATTTCTCGAAAGATGTTTCTTGTGCAATCATATTTTTGTATCGAATTTTTGCTAACCATACAAATAGTTAGTATTAATGGAGATTTAGTTCTCATATTACCCAAACAACTGGAAACATGTTTAATACATATTTAAGGATTGCATATGAAATCAATGTGGTAGAACAAAACGAACAAGACACGGATTGGGCGCCATTTTGTACCATTTCAGTCTGTAACGAACTTGTAAACGAAATACAGGAGTATATGCTTCTCATAAGAAATATAAAAAAAGGCCTTGGTTTATCGAAAATTTTTGTAAAAATTGTAATTGGACAGTGATACATCCATATAGGTAATGTACCTTAAATTTAGGAGAAAATATAGGTGAATAGTAGTATAACCTAAAGTTTTTAAATTTTATTTGCAAGCAAATGAAGATCTACTTATATATTGATATAACCCTGTTTCATTTGAGGCTAGAATCCATACAGCACTATCTGCTAACGAATTTTTAATTTTGAGATATGTAGTTATTATAATTTAATTATCATTAAAAAATATGTTTTATTTTCTATAATTGTAAACTGTTTTAAGGATATGGGTCAGTCAGGCCTCAAATTCCCATCGTTAAAGTTAAACTTATGGTTGCGGAATGGATTCTTATTTTTAAAATATTTTGTCAGGAAATTAATAATTTTAACTTTTCTTATACTCTTCTTAAAGGATGTCTCTTTCTTTTTTAGTTGACAAAATATTTATAAATTATATACTTAATTATATTTGAAGTCTTTAAATCCTACTCACACCATGAATTAACACATAATTTTTTACTCCTTTTTCTGTGTACTCTTCTTAAAGGATGTCTCTTTCTTTTTTAGTTCACAAAACATTTCTAAATTATGTACTTAATTATATTTGAAGTCTTTAAATCTTACTCACACCACGCATTAACGCTTAATTTTTAACTCCTTTTTTTCTGTGTACTCTTCTTAAAGGATGTCTCTTTCTTTTTTATTTGACAAAATATTAATAAATTATATACTTAATTATATTTGAAGTCCTTAAATCTTACTAACATCACGCTTTAGTACATAATTTTTAACTCCTCTTTTCTATGTACTTTTCTTAAAGATGTCTCTTTCTGTTTTATTTGACAAAACATTTCTAAATTATATACTTCATTATATTTGAAGTCTTTAAACCTTACTAACAGCACGCTACGATTTTAATACATACAATAATTAATTAAGCATAGAAATTAGAAATGTTTTGAGAAACGAAAAAAAAAGAATAGACAGCATTTAAGAAGAGTACACAGAAACTAGAATTTACAAATATTTATTTCTTTATGATATATTTTAAAAATAAGAATGCATTCCATTCACATACATTTAACCATAAAGGGGGGAATTTCAGATCTCACTGAACGACACCTATTACTGTATAATTGAAACTAACTAGAATTTTTGCGAAAAATTTATCTTAATAGAAATATTATTTCAAGTATGTTGTTTACGAATTAAAAATTTCTGATATTACCTACTTACCTGTGGCAGGTTAAAAATGAAAGGTGTGTTGCAACTTTTTCGTTTGTTTCAACTTTTGACCCTGCATACATCACTCGTTCTTAAGCCAGCGTTCCAAGTTTACAATCGCATCGAGAGGTTTAGAATGGGATTTTTTTTTTTTTTTGTAGTTCTTCAATGAAACTTTTAATTTGTAAATTGTAATTTGTTTTCCTGACAGATCATGATACATACTGTACTATGTAAAAATCAGTAGTCCGCGTACGATAATTTGACTGAAGACCTTGAAAAAGTTCACGATGCTACGTATAAGGAAAGTTGCAATGAGAGACAAAAGGCGCAGGAAATGCATTATTTAATAAAGACTGGGTTCGTTTAGCTGCTATTAGTGATTGTAACCATAATTAACGCTGCTACGGATAAGGAAAGTTGCAATGAGAGACAAAAGGCGCAGGAAATGCATTATTTAATAAAGACTGGGTTCGTTTAGCTGCTATTAGTGATTGTGACCATAATTAACGCTGCTACGGATAAGGAAATTTGCAATGAGAGACAAAATTCGCAAGAAATGCATTATTTAATAAAGACTGGGTTCGTTTAGCTGCTATTAGTGATTGTTACCATAATTAACGCTGCTACGGATAAGGAAATTTGCAATGAGAGACAAAATGCGCAAGAAATGCATTATTTAATAAATGCTGGATTCGTTTAGCTGCTATTAGGGATTGTTACCATAATTAATGCACAAATTCATCAAAAGTTTTGCGCAAATTGTCTCTATTTTAAGGTTGTCAGAAAAGTTTGAAATGACGAAAATTTATTTTTTGTTATTATTATTTGTGTAATGTGTCTTTAAGAATATCGAACATATGGTCTGATGGAAAATTCCTAAAATAACGGTCGCACAAGTCGTAAACGTTGAGTCGCTAATCAGCGATATCTGCGAAGGACAAACGTTTAAACTCAATTCTATCAAAATACTGTTCTTCAGCGCTTTTGGTACGCTATCATTTGAACAAGTTAACGGAATTTCATGTTTCTTTTCTATTAAATAATGGAAATTAAACACTCCATAAACTATACTTGAAAAACAAACAAACAAAGTTATTTTTTAAAAGTTATATCAAATGATAAGATCAATTTTTATGGATTTCGTTTTTTTTAGTTATAATCGAGAGAGAACGTAACAAACAATGTAAAGAAGAAATTCTAACTCAAAAATATGCAGCCTGGACTTCAAAATTGTGACGAAACTAGTTCTGCAAGATTAGTTTTGTCGTAATATATTTTTAAAAATCTTGTTATTTTTAACAGTTTAACTAGTATTTTTTATTTTATAAAACATAAATAAATGCATGCAAAAAATTGTAGTGGTTTAAATTTATTACCAGTTTCATAATCCGTGATCAAATGTCAGACAATTTTTGTCATTGAAAGCCTCTCTGCCCCCCTGAATTTGGAATAGTTTCTCAAAAAATTTTCATCATTTTTTTTCACTTTCTGCTAAATGCAGAATAGCAATAGATAGAACAGTAAAAATACAACTATTGTAAATAAAATCAACGAAATGCAATATTTCATCTTGATTCAATCATAAAATACATACTATGAACTTAAAAAAGCTCACTGTTTGATTTAAAAGGCGACTAAAATAATAAAATAGATATTACAGTTACAAGTTAAAAATAGAAAAATATTTTTAATTTGTAACATCTATTTTATTATTTTAGTCACTTTTTAAGTAAAACAATGAGCTTTTTAAAGTTCATAGTGTGTATTTTACAACTATTGTTTTATAGAAAATTCTCAATTTTTCTATACTTATTCAATAAACATAATTGATTAACCGATACATTTTAACACATAAAATTATTTTAGAAGACCGTAGTTTTCAAAAAACATACATAGGTATAAAAGATAATTATTATTAATATTTTTAAATAGCCTCAGAATAAAACAAGTTATTTACAACAATATAAAAAATTGGTCTAATAATTTTTTTTTTAACCATCATTATTAAGTTTTGGTTTAATCATTTTTTTCCTATTTTTACGATACATTTCATATTTTTATTAATATCTCCTGAAATTATAATCCTGATGTGATAATTTTGAGCTTGGTTCAAATATTAAAAAACCCGAAGATAAATACACTGAATTTGTTATTTTAAAATTTTTGCAATATGAATTAGGAATTATGAAATTAATGTTAGAAAAAAACTATGAATTGCAACCTACAATTTTTTTGATAGATTTATATTTATTATGTCCTGCTTTATGCGAATTATCAATTTCAAATTTTCGTTTCGAGTAGTTTTCGAATTATCATTAAAAAACGTCAAAATGATGGTTTAAGGGGCCGTCTATGATGCGCAGAAAAGCATAATTAAAAAATATATATTTTACTCATTTTATTGAAATATTTGGGCTTCTATAGTCGAAACATACTAAGCGAGTGAAATGGTCATATTGGTTTGAAATAATACATTAACAGAAGTAACATAGTCCTTCTGTAGCATTTCAACAATCAAGTACCAAACTTCAATTTGGATGCAGTCCTTAAAATAGGCTCATTTTAAAATAATTAATTTTTCGGAAACTAATCGTACGAATTTCATGAAAATTTGGATTTAGGCTAATTGGCGGGTGTAGAGTTTATTTATGGTGTCAAACTTGGGTATTGCTATTGAAAAAAAACCCCAAAGTTTGGATTCGTTTTAATATATAGATGCCCCCTTAAGAAGATTTTGTATACATCATTTAAAAGTAAACTGTATTTCAAATCGTTTGGCACCTATAAGTTTGATCTTAATTTGTTTACGTTTTTTTCCACGACTGTATGTTTCGGTTAGTACGGTAACATCGTGGAATCAATTAACCGTACTACTTTGATAAAAACCTGTGCATTATAAATTAATGAAAAAGGCACGTAATTTGCCATTTTATTCAATAAATTTAAACTATTAGAAGGCAAATATGGAATTTGTAAAAATATACTAACTAAACTAAACTCTGTGGCTATACAATCCAAGAAGGATCTGGGCCGACAGTGCCCATCACTGTTTTCTTGACCCTGGGCCCCGAGGTGCTATGCAGCATGCGTCCCGGCCAGGTGGTCAACCTAACGCGAGACCCTCGGTGTTTAGTTCCCAAACAAGCTTGGTACTCATTTTATCGACCCCGAAGGGATGAAAGACTGAGTGAACCTTGCCCAGTCGGGAGTCGAACTCTCGACCTGCGGTGCGGCAGACAGGCGTGCTGACCACTACACAACTGGGCTTACGTAAAAATATACTAGGTACCCATAAATTATTCCCCGAGTTTCCGTACCTCATAATTTTCTATTTAAGAATATGACAAAAAATATTATTACATATTCATTAAGTATAACTCAAATAATAATAATACTAACAATAACAATAATCAAAACACAAACAAAGTTACATTTGCGTAAATATGCAACTCAAAACATTGTTAATCTAACAATAATTAATATTAAAATTTTATCGATCAAAAATTTTATAATTTTTTAGTTATTAATGTATTATGAACACAATGTCAGATAGTTTCTACATGATAGTCTCCGTCATCCCTTTTTGATAAATTTGTCAAAATTTTAATAATAATTATTACTTGATTATAACAACATTTTGAGTTGAAAATTTACGGATATATAACTTTTTTGTGCTCTTAAAAGAACCATTTCAGTTGTACCTTATTAATGTATAATAACATTTTTCTTCATGTTCCTTAATCAAATGGTATGACTCAAGAAAACAACGACAATAATTTATAGATAGCCTGTATATTTGGATCTAAATTCGGTCTGTGTATAGGACAAATACTAAATTAAGTAGACAACGCTTTCATTTATGATCGTGGCCATAAATGGAAGAATAGAAGGACTCTGCTCAGTTCTTTAATTTATCACAAAACATATCGACGGAATTATTGGAATGTCCTTCTAAGCATTCCGCCATCTTAATCCTCCATTTATATGAGGTCTTCCCAGGGGTAACATAGTAGGGTGAATAATGATTATAGATCGTATTTACAATGAGGCAAAATGGATCCTCTTAGAAAACGGTACATGGAAGTGTTCTTGTTTTCAAAAATTTTTTTTATGAGGCTTGGCTTTTTTATGAAATGGAATTTTATATAACAATATTTAACTACAAAAAGTTTATCCTAAAAAATACATTAGGAAAAAATTACGGGAATTCGTTCGCGCGAAAAAATGTAAACTGTTAATTAAAATTACTGAATTCTTAGAAGGATTGGAAGGTTCAAAAAAGGAATTTAACTATATATATATCACGAAGGGACTTTATAGAAAATGGGACATGGAAGTGATTTCGTTTTCAAAATATCTTTTATATGGCTTCGCTCTTTTTTGGAAACTGAACTTTATATAATAATATTTAAGGGGTCTCAGGACTCTTAAAGCTTCAAAATGTTCGAAATTTTAATTTTTTTAGATGTTAAATTCCTCTCTTTTCTGAACATTTTGGTATGATTATTTTCTTGAAATTCCCATTAGAACAGAAGTTATGGCTATTAGAATTATACACGCTCAATAGCTAAAGCGACGTTTCCGAAACTTTCAAATCAATTTTCTTCAAATGACGTTCTTATGTATAATGCTCAGGATACCTCAAAAACTTCTGAATATTTTTTTCATGAAATTTTCAAAACATATCTGTTCTGTTAGTCTGTTTAAACTGAACCTGAAATTTCATTTTTATTGTTTAAAAAAATATTTCTTTAGGTGATTATAGGGTAACTCCGGGAGAGTCGCCGCATCCGGGATAAATGCAGCATTTTTTATATTTCTTGTAATTATCCATAGATGGTCGTCAAACGCGCAGTATAGGTGCTCAATGATATTATTTTGACCAGTGAATAGCGTGAATCCCATTTCGATGTTTACTTGTAGATGTAAAATCCTTATGGTATGATTTCACTGTCCAAACTTTCAAACACGTTATGCTTAAATACCTTTTATGCGCTAATTATTAAATGGATGCATGATTTCGTAGTCAAAACTAAGTGTAGCGTTTGTATAGAATACTGTGTGTATGGTTACGCCATTTTCCTTAGCGATGGCAGGCAACTGTGATGTGCGACGTCTGTACCATGCAAAATGGGATACATGCCGCACTGCAATTCCGGTATACATGCCGCAGTTTCTTTTGTATGGTATGATTAAATGTTGTTAACTTTTCCTTTTCTTTTTGCACAGACTAACCAAGTTAGGCATGTTATCAAGTTTACTAAAATCAAAGGAGAAAAATGGAAAAGTAAAAAGGAAGAAGGCCAAGAAACATGCAAGTCAAGATGATAATAATGAAAAAATGGATTATGCTTAACGCAGACGTTCTTTGAAAGGAATGTTTAGAAAACTACTCCAAAAAAGAGGAAGTGTAATTGGTTTCGTTGCATCATGTGTCAAATGTAGTTACATAAAGACTACTTTTTCGACACTTTTTGTGTAGATTGTGGTCGAAAAAAACAGGTCTATTAACCCATTCGGGCCCATGGGTGCATATAATCACCTTCAAAAAGAGCATACAGAATTTGTTTCTGCCACCAGTAAAAAAGAAAAGTAATATTTGTGCTCTTTAATTAGAGCATTTTAATGACTATTTAAGTAAAGGTAACTTCTATTTAAAAAGTGGTGCCAATCGAATGAAATTTGTGTAAAAGCCGTCGGTTCCGAAAGGGTTAACAAATAAATTATGTAAACACAATTTTACTTTTATTCTTTTCCCTCTCTAAGACATTGATGTTACGTTGTTGCTGAAATGACAATTAAAATTTAAAGTAAAAAAAATAAGTCGATAAATTTAATAGTGAAAATAGTCAAACAATTATTATTTTCAATCCACTAATACGTCTCATTGTACTCATTTGATTTCATTTGGTTAGTACATCGTTAATTATAGCCCAGATATGAATATTTTTTTATAGTTTTATTTATAATTTCATTCTGTTCTTATTACAAGCGCGGCATAACTACCGAACAAGTGCGGCGTCTCAGCCTGAATGTGCATGTGACGCGCCGCAGTGTAATGTTTTAGAATTTTTTTTTTTAAATATTAATTATTTGTTTTGAATTTCTTTGTCGCAGTATACGTGTTGCATATTTAACATTAAATAGCACAGCATGACTTTTTTTTTATTTTATGTCCACCATGGGACTTTATACACAAACTAAAATTTATGCGGCATAAATCCCGTAATTACCCTACTGTTGAAATTTTCAAAATTTTGTATTAGCTAAATACAACTTTGTATTAAAAATATAAAAATTCGTTAAATACAAATTTATTTAGGTTCAGGGTAATTATTATGATCTGAAGTATAATTAAGCACAAAAACTGTCATTCTATTTGCAAAATTTATTTTGAAATCCTGCGCGTAAGCTGTTTTACCAATTTTCTGCTCGACAAATGTGTGACAGTTTGGAGCACCCTATAAAGACTGTAAATACTAGTTCTGTGTCTTGCAATTTTTTAAATACAGGAAATAAAAGAACATACTTATATCTTTCAATCCCAATAAAAAATTTGTTTTTAAGTCCTATACATTTTAAGATATTAAATGTTGAAAATTGTCTTTTTTATCTGATTTTAAGAGTCTGAGACCCCTTAAGGGGGCTGGTCACTCAGCTTCTGATTTCCCCTCACTAATGTAAAATCTATGGGCATTGGATGCATTCGTATATTTAAAATATCTCCTCGGGAAATTAATAGTTTTAACTTCTATTTTTTGAGTACACTTCTTAAAAGATGTCTCTTTTTTTTCTTAGTTCTCAAACTATTTCTAAAGTATAGGCTTAATTTTATAGGAAGTGTTAAAATCTTACTCCCAGTTCGCCCGCTTTTAACACATAAAATATTAAATTTTGCATAGATTTTAGAAATATATTAAAAACTAAGAAAAAAAGAGACATCCTTTAAGAAGAGTACACAGAAAAAATATATTAAAAATATGAATTTCCCGAGAAGATATTTTAAATATACGAATGCATCGAAAGTCCATAGACTTAACATTACGGAGGAGAATTCCGGAGCTGTTTGACCAGCCCTCTTAACTACAAAAAGTCTATCCTGAAAAAGATATCAGAAAAAAGTTAAGGGAATCCGTACGCACAAAAAAGTAAAAAGTTAATTAAAATTAATGTATTCTTAGAAGGATTGGAAGGGTCAAAAAAGAATTTAACCCTTTATATCACGAAGGGACGTCATATTCTATTCAAAGAAAATTTTATATAAAATTCATTAATAACAGTATATTTTAGATATGCAGTACTTGTCTTTACCAATTTTAGAAAGCCCTGCCATATTAATGAAGCAAACTCTTTTAAACCCTTTAAATGGTGGCGATATAGTATTTATATTATTTAAATATAGATGGGATAAGAAAAACATTATCTTGTTTAAACTACTGTTTTCAAATAGCAAATTTTGTTTCATGTTTCTGCTGACATTACTCCTATTCGTAATTCTAGGTAAAGTTGTTACGAACTAAATTGATATTCATTAGCGGTTCTTATTAGAGACTCTATTCAACAATATAAAAAAAGGGAGAAAACTGTAAAATTTTTAATTATGACATTGCTCCGTAATTAGTAAAACATAATATTTACATAATTTTTGAACAATTTAGCTAATAACAGTGTTTATAATACTTTTATTTTAAAAAAATATTTAGGTCGTTTATTGTTTTGTTGTTTATTGGTTATTGTCACTTTAAGGTAAAATTGAAGTAACAAAAAATTCTGTATAATTTAATGTAAACATTTTAATTAATATATATAAATCTTACAATCTATGCTCCGAAAAAGTTAGTTATGATAAATAAAAATTCAATCAACTTTAACGCATTGATAAACTAAAGCAAAAAGATCTCATATAACGCATAAATGGATTAATGGAAATTATTAAAATAAATGGATCACATATTTATTTCAGTTATAGGGTAATTCGCTATAAAAAAAAATCGGGCACAAAATGATGCAATGTTGCTCTTTTAAAACCCTAATGCTAACATATAATTTATATTTTATGATGCATGTAGTTAATAATGGAGATACAATAACGTTAAATTTAGAATATTAGTTTATAAGAGTTAATTATAGAAGTTTTTAATATGAAACTAAAAGAAAAAATCTATTTTGCATTTACTTTGACGTTATTGATAAATAAATTATGATGATATTTTTGAAAAGGTGTGAGAGACAGGAGCTCATAACAAATTATATGATAAGAACAAATGCATGCTTTTACCATAGTAATGTTTTTTTAAAGCAAAAATAGTAGGTCAAAATTTCTCATCGTATGCGGATGGTAATTTCTAATAGTAAGTAATAATTTTTAGCTATGATTGTTCATGTCGTAAAATCTTGTTTTATGCTTTCTTGTTGTTTTTTTTTTTTTTTTTTTTTTTTTTTTTTTTTTTTTTTCATTTTATCGAACTACTTTTAAAGTCGAAATAATTTTTATATTGAACGAGATGAACTTTCCTGAATTATATTTAATACAATAAAATTAATGTGTGAAATGTAATAGAAAATTCAAATATTCCTTTATTAAAACTGATGTTTCACTTAAATATTAACCCATTTACGCCTAGCGTCCCATTTTTGGGACGCTTCGAATTTTAATAAATTTGTATAATTTTATTCTTCTTTACAACATGAAAATTGTATGAAATAATTAGCTATAAATGTCTTTATCTGTTGCCGAAAGATGACAGGATAAGATGGATATTCATTTGCTTAAAATGGAGGCTTTTTTCGGAGTTTATAGATTTTTCATTTTTCAAGATAGTGAAATGTAAAAGTTAAGTTTATTTGTGTTTTTTCTACCAAGGATCCATATAAGTAAGTCAAAATCTTAACTTGTAGACTTCTTTGAAATAAGATTTTTTTTTATTGTGAAATTATATGTTCAAGCCTATCTTTTATGCATTTTTGTAACGTATAAAATATAGGGCGCTAGGCACGAATGGGTAAATATTTTCATTAGCCATTTAGCGGACAGTTATTTATGTAAAGTACTTTTCAAGATGATTATAAAACAAATTGTTTCTGAGCCTGAAATACGATTATTCTTAGTTTATTATTACTAATAATTATGACGTTATTAGTCTCTGCAAAGAAATAAATATATTTTTTTAGTAAATCAAAAAAATACTACTTACAGTATATAATATACAACTTAAAAGCTTATTTTATGTAAATTTAGACAAAATATATAATTATACATATTATATTATTACAAATATTATGCACATCCCCGTATTTAATACGCTTACATTTTATCAAATAAATACAAAAAAAAAAAAAAAAAAAAAAAAAGCGTAATTTTTTTAAGCATTTTTTCAATTCATTTTGCCAAATTTTAAAGTGATTGCACCAACAAATTTCTGAAAAGTAAAATTCAGGCACAAATGGGTTAGCTTAACCCCTTGGGCGGTGGTTCATTTTTGGACCCATTAATTTTAATCCCTAAATCCCACATTGGCACCAGAATATTGGAATCAAAAATTTTCTTTAATTAAGTACGTGACAGAAAGTTTTTGCTTATTTTGAAATAAATTTGTTTGTAAATACTGGTGTCATTCACTCATTTCATCATTTTGCGGACAGAAGTACCTTGCCCCTGAAAGGGTTAATATACAGTCCAATCTTTAGCTAAAATATAGCTAAAGCCAGCTTCTTTTCTAATTAATCTTTGACTATAATTATTTAAAGCTTCAAGTTAATTGATCTCTCTTACTGAATGGGAAATATTATGTAATGTCAGATAAAAAGCTTTGAAACACAATATGTAACAAAAATTATTTTTTTGTCTAACAGAAGCATTTCCTCTTTTAATACACATGCATATAGTTATGCGCTTACGTTACTACACTCATGTATCAAAGAAAGAAAAAAAGGAAGTTGTTTATCAAGGAGAAAAGAAATACTACCTAAAAATAGTCTAGAAGATAAAAAAGATATTTTGATACGGAAATTTACTGCATTTGTTTAATTTTAATGTAGTATGTAACGCTTTAAGGCGGTATTATTTAACCGAATTCCAACGAAAGAAGTTATACAATTCGTTTGCGTTTGTATTTTTTTAATGTCTGCCTACAAATAGCTCTTGAACGGATGTCTGATTTTCATTTTTTGTCTTGTTGGAAAGGTATCGTGTTTGTGGTTGTCCCATTTCAATTTGATTAGGATCTAAAAATAATATATCTGTCTGTTTTCTTGTCTTTATTATTTTATTAGCTTTAACGAAAACTGACCAATCGTTACGAATTTTAACACATTTGTGCCTGAATTTTTGTTTTCTCAATTTGTTTGTAAAATCACTATAAAATGTTGCAAAATGAGCTGGAATAAAACCAAAAAAAAAAAAAAAAAAAAAAAAAAAAAAAACAATTACGCTAAAATTTGTTCGTATTTATTTGACAAAATATAAATGTACTAAATATGGTAATATGCATAATATTTGTAATAGTATAATATGCATAATTAAATGTTTTGTCTAAATTTATATAAAATAAGCTCTCAAATTATATATTATCTACTGTAATTAGAAATTTTATGAACTACTAAAAAAATATATTTATTTCTTTACAGAGACTAATAACATTATAAGTATTAGTAATAATAAAATAAGAATAATCATATTTGAGGTTTAAAAACTATTTGTTTCATAATAATCTTGAAAAGGACGTCACATAAATAACTGTCCCCTAATAGTCTAATAAAAATATGTACCCATTCGTGCCTAGCGTTCTATATTTTGTAAATTACAAAAATGCATAAAAAATAGACTTGAACATATAATATGACTTATTTATTTGGATCCTTTGATAGAAAAAATACAAATGAACACGCTGTTTACATTTCGGCCTCTTTAAAAATGAAAAATCAATAAACACCGAAAAAAGCCTTCATTTAAGCAAATAAATATCCATCTTATTCTGTCATCTCTCGGTAACAGATAAAGACATTTATAGATAATTATTTCATACAATTTTCATGTTATAAAGAAGAAGAAAATTATAGAAATTTATTAAAATTCGAAGCGTCCCAAAAATGGGACGCTAGGCATAAATGGGCTAAGTACAGTGTTAAGGCATAAAATACTACTTTACATTTTTAAAATAGTCATCTAGTCGATAGTTTTTTTTTTACACGGACACGTCAAAATCTTAACCCTTTGCACTCGAGAGGTCCTCTCACTCACCACTAGTGTTCCCAGGTGTCCCGCGTAAATAGGGACTCCAAATGCTCTGGACACCAGTATTTTAAAGAAATTTTCTTCGTTTAATCTAATGGCAGAATTATCTGTGATTAAAGCTGGCGAAATAAACTATGGTGTTATTAGCGGGCTATGGTGTTATTGGTGGGATTATGGTATAATTAGTGGTGTACAGAGCAATTGGTGTCCCAATTAACGCGGGACGCCTGGCAACACTTCCGGTGAGTGAGAGTCATCTCTCGAGTGCAGAGGATTATTATATTATTGTCTACGGCACGTCAAAATGATATTCGAAGGTATGGAATTTAAAATGAATGCGTGTTAGACTATTGAATTGGTTCGTGTAACCCAATTATATAAAAAACCTGATCCGGCTCACTGTTCTGATTCGCTTTAACCCATTGACGGGCACCGGTATGGTATATATGTTATGTATACCACTTAATTTTAATTCCCAAATACCAAACTGGCACCAGGATTTAGGAATTAATCTTTTCTTGGCATAACGTACGCGAATAAAAGCTTTTACTTACTTTCATAAAAATTTGTTCATAAATCCCTGTGTCAAGCAATCATTTTAACATTTTAGCTCCAGAAATATTTTGCCCCTGAAGGGGTTAAACTTCTATTACTTCGGAACTGATTCGGGTCGGGCATAATTCGAGCTGCATAGAATTGTCATGTGGATATCAATAAAGGATTGCTATAAACACAAACGTAACAAACAATCTCTTGAAGTATTTTTTTCTTTAAGGATTATTTGTTGGAAAATTCTTTTAGACATTACATAAGACTTCGTTTCAGATGCCATAAAAAATGAGTAATGGATTGCTTTTTTTTACCTGTCGACAGGTGATGCCTTAGCAAGTAGATTCAAAAAGAAAATAATAAAAAAGGAGGTAAGTACTGGAAAGAAACTTTGACAGATTGCATCGTTGTATTTTCAGAGGGGACTTCAGCTACTTAATTAACGACATTTGGCAAGCGGGGAGCATTCCAACTGCACAACAAAATTTGGCAGTGACGAGCAATGCATATTCAAGCCTTCTAACAATTTGCAGTAAATGCGAAGAAAGAATCTTCTGTCTAATTGTATCCAATTAACCTATAAAAATTGGCATCAAATCAAGAGTTCATATTCTTATCATTTTCAAAATGTGGGCATAAAGTAGACATACTTTGATATGATTGGACAAAAAATGCTAGTCGTAAGTATAAAGGCATGTCATAAAGTTACTGACCAGTGAGTGGAAGTAGCACGCTACAAATAGCGAAACTACACTAGCCGCTACTTTTTTCGATATAGTTTGTAGCTTAGCGAGTTACATTTTAAAAAAGTAATGTAGCGATTAGCGCGATACAAGTTTAGCACTTTGTAGCGAACTCTGAGTCTACTTTTAACGCTACTTTAGGAAACAAAGTGCCATTCTTCTAGTCAAGGGATCATAACTTTCTTCTTTTGTGCAAAATGTGTTCTACGTAGTGTTGCAGGTGTTCCATGTAAATCGGGGCTTCAAATACGCTGGACATAAGTATTTTAAAGTAATTTGCTCCGCCTTATATAATGGCAAATTTATCTGCGATTAAACTTGACGAAAAAAATTGTTAGAAATTTGTGGTTTCCGGAGCATTTGGCCACTCGAATGTCAGCAACATACCTGCGGACATCAGCAACGCATCCTATCACGTCATGGATTTTTCCATTCACACTTGCAGGTATATTAAAGCCCCCCCCCCTCCCCCCCCAAAAAAGAAAATCGTGTTTGTCTAACTTACTCATTATTAAATCTTTATGTTTTAATGCCACGTTTCTTATTTTGGAATTGCTTTATTTAGAGATTTATTGTGTTTTTATAATATGACAGAGAAAATCAATTTTGAATTGCTCTGATCAGCATAAACGAGTAATATGTGCTTAAACAAACATTTTAGAGAATAACAGAGCATTTTTTCGTATTTTACCTTTCTTAACTTTTTAATGCCCTCGGTTTTATCGCATTTATTTTATTGTATCCAGACATACGTGGTATAGCGAGGTGTCATTGTATTACTTAATCCGTGTCCTCAATTTCAAGTGTAGACTAAATCTTTTGACAAAATCGTAAGGGAGTGAAGTAGCGACTACTTTTGAAAAGTAGTTTGTAGTCGCCACTTTTTAAAACAACTTGTCATAGTTGCAGCTCTATGGAAAAATACAGTAGTTTTTCCAATCAATGTTACAGACATATGAACAAGTTCAAAATGTTTCTTTTGCGTAACATTAGCAAATCGGATAGACCATGTTAGCATTTTTTTATAGTTTAACATATACGAAAAATGATTCTGTATCCATCTTTACTGAAGTAACTTGAAAAGTGTGTACTGCATAAATTTGATTTTGTCGAGCAGTTCATTCTTAGATGCAGTAATAAATAGTACGATTCGCACTTTTCTGTCTAAAATAACTGGATCAAAAGCAGTTGAAGCAACAGAGATGATAACATTTTGAGATTATTTTACATAGCTGCATTAAAAAGAAATACAGAATTCTGATTGTAAGATTCCTCTATAGTGGTGATACTAAACTGGTGTGCTGTGGCACACTGGTGCGCTGTGAGAAAACCCCAGGTGTATCGCGGCAATTTTCTGTAACTTGAACATTTCTGCAGCGGATAATGAATGTTAAAAGGAGAATAAATCTCCGCTATAGTCGTATTTTCGTAGAATATTTACAAATATGCCTATCGGAAACTTCTTTCTTGGAAAACAGATATTTAAAAAACTTTTTATTAGAAATTATACCAAATATTTTGATTTTTTGGCTATGATAGAGCATGTTGGTGTTATTAGTAAAAGTTTAAAAGGCATCTATTCCTTTGGTATGACTTTTTAACCCTTTTTAAGAAGTTTACCGTGCTATAACCATTGGCTTAAGTGTACCGTGAAGTAAAATAAGTTGAGAAACGTTTATCTATGCTATGCTTTTTCTTTAAACGGAGCAGTAAAAAAATTCGCTTTAAAATCTACAGATATAAAATCGGCATCAAATAAAATCTGTGTTACATGCTAGGTATATAATATGGATCTTCAACTTGAGAAAATGTTGTCATATTATTTCGGCTATATATTAACCATTAGCTGACCCACCCAGTGTTGCCCGAGCCTTTAATAACAACCTTAAATCTGCCTAAAATAAGCTTTACAAGAAGTTATATATTTAAACGAAAGTTCTTCTAAACTAGCCTAATGTTGGGAACGATACTGCCTTCGTCAGTGTATACTCTCGAATCTGAATGACATTATATTGTTAAATAAAGGTCTATAGAAATGATCTAAGGGGTCTATTTATAGTGATTGCAAATTTAATTTCTGACGTTTAAATATATGGAATTTCAATTCTGAGCAAAAGAGCGTATTAAATAATATAATACGCGTCCTATCCTACCTCTTTTAAACTCAGAAAGATATCAATCTCTATTGAAAATGTAGGTTTCCCAACTCATGAACAATTATGAAGAAAATGGTCTAAAGAAGAAATAAAGGAGCATACTTATCTTTAAAGTCACTAATATAGAGAAAAAAGCAAGTTTCAGAAAAGAATTTTTCTTTTAACGGGTTAATAATAATATTTTTTTTAAGCAAAGACGTCGTTTTATAGATAAATGTATACTGATTAAGTGTACCTTTTTTGCGTATATCAAACAGGAAAATAGATGCCGATTTTTAAAAATTGCAGAAAAAAAGAAATTCGATAATTTGTTTCCGGAAAGGAATTTTTTTAAAGGGTAATATTCATATTTTTTAAAATCGAATCCTTCGTTTTAACAAAAAATGTACTTAGATATGGTTTGTAGTTTTAGCTTTATCAAATTTTGATTTCGAAAGCCAATTCAGATATTTAAAATTTGCAGAAAAATGGAAATCGCTAAAAAAGATTTTCAGAAACGATTTTTTTTTAAAAAAATCGTTAATAACAATATTTTTAAAAACAAATTTCGCCCTTTTTAAGAAAAATGAACGTTGTTATGGTTTAGTATCTTTTGTTTTTAAATACAGGGTGTCCAGCGAATAAGACCCTGATTTCAAAATTAAATATCTCAAAAACAAAGATCAATAGAATTATGCGGTAAACGGTTTGTTTATTAGCTAAGCTGTAAAAATGTTATACAGAAGTTTCAAAAAATAGTTTCAAAAACCGCTAACAGATAGCGCTGTAATCGCAATGCCTATAAATTGTGTTTTGAAGTCCCAAGAACTAGTGTCTCATTCCTAGATGGCTTCCTATAGAAGAACGAAAATTAAGAAAGACCACTTTTTCGTTGGAGTGATGTACAGAAGTGGAGATATCTGATCACAGAATTATTGCATCAGCTTCAATTTTAGAGAAATTCAATTAATAGAATTTTCAATAAAAAGTTTAGCAATCATTATATAAGAACTTCTTAAAATATTTTATTTGGGTAATGTGCAGAAGCGGAGCCATGTGTTGACAGAATTGAGATTTGTTTCAAATTTTGTTATAAGCTACTTCGGTCCGGATACCATTATCTCTGTGGTATGTTTTTTCCTCCGTAGATCGTGGAATCGAATTCAAGTAGAGGAGGATTTGAAAAAAATGGAAATCTTGACTTTTTAATATTTATTTAAACTGTGAAAACAGTTTGAATAAAAAAATCCAAAGTTTCTGGTTTTAAAATTTAATTAAGCTAAACTAAACCCATGTTTTAAAAATCATTGAGGATTTATAATAATGATTCCTAAATCATTTTTTTTAATGTAGAGCATAGCTTGAATGAAAAAATACAAAGGTTCTATTTTTAAAAACTTAATTAACTTAAAAAAAGATAATTTTAATTTTAAAAACTCCTTTCATTTTTTTATCACTGAGCACAGAAATATGGTGCAGCTTCTAGCGATAGGATCCTAAGTGTTGGAAAGGAATGCAGCATCCAAAATACTTTTGCTTTGACGTTGATGATATGACTTATCATCAATTCCTTTTAAAAAAGAAATAATTTAATGCATAATTTCTGTCTCTAAAACTTTGTTTACAAAGAAAAGAAATCTAAGTGTTGTGCTAAAACCAAAGTATTATGCCGTGATTTAAAAATAAATGAAAAGTGCAAAATGACTTTTTTATTTATAATAATTCAGGTATAAACAATAATACCAAAATATTATGTCGTGATTTAAAAATATAAAAAATAAATAAGTAGTGCAAAATTATTTTTCTAAATGTATGCATTTTGATTTAAATAATTCTATGGCATTAAAAATTGAATTTAATAAAATATTTTAATAAGTTCTTATGTAATGATTTCTAAACTTTTTATTGAAAATTCTATTAATTGAAATTTTCTAAAATTAAAGCTGATGCAATAATTCTGTGACCAGATGTCTCCACTTCTGCACATCACCCCAATGAAAAACTGGACTTTCCCAATATTCGTTCTTCCGTAGGGAGCCATCTAGGAATGAGACGATAGGACACTGGACTTCGAAGCACAGTTTACAAGTATTGCGATTACAGCGCCATCTGTTAACGGTTTTTGCAACTAAAATTTGCAACTTCTGTATAACATTTTTACAGCTTAGCTAATAAACAAACCGTTTACCGCATAATTCTATTGATCTTTGTTTTTGAGATATTTAATTTTGAAATCAGGGTCATATTCACTGGACACCCTGTATTTCAATTTCCGATACCAATGCAGAATTTTAAACATCGCAGAAAATAAGGAAGTCTCAAAAGTGAATCTCGGAAATTTTTTGAAAATGTTGAAATTATATTCTTTAAAGCGGATACTACGTTTCGAAATGAAAGTTAAAATAGATATGGTCTGGAATTTGTCTTTTTTTTTTTTTCATTTTGATCAGAAGCGTGGATACAGATTTTTAAAAATTGAAAAAAAAAAAAAAAAAAAAAAAAAAAAAAACGAAAATCAATGAAATGGCTCTCCTAAAGAAGCATTTTTGAAAGGGATATTTCTTTTAACAGATCGCGGCGCTTTACAGGCAAATGTATTTTCTATTAGTGGTTATTTTTGTTTTTTTCGCATTTTGATTAGTTTAGCCGTTGCGAGCTTCGAAGAATGCGGAAGGGAAAGAAGCACGAAAAATAGTTTTGAAAATAATTTTTTAAAGGGTTAATATTGATATTTTTAAACCGATTAAACTGTTAGAAAGGAAAAATTACGATAATAAAGTGGATATACTAAAGGTCGGTGGGGGCTTTGAAAATCACTTTGAAAATCGAGCTATTTTGCACCATCGGATTTTCTGCGCTACACCATCTTCGGAACATGGTCGGGAAGTTTTCGAACGGTGAACTATCTTGGTTAATTAACAAAAAAGGAAATAAAATAAGACCCTGGTGCATTAAGACATGACGTGCGGTAGGTTTTCCCAGCCATTGCTCACACACATACAAAAACTTTTTTTTTTTTAATTAGTATAGATTAACAAACGAAGGATATGAGTTGGGAATATCGAATTGAAAAATTCATAAAAAAAATTAATTTAAATAATTTAATTACTTTAGAAAAAAATGACTTAATTTTTAAAATAGAATTCATGTTTTAATCTTAAACATTATAATGTACAGAAAATCTTAAAAATGGGCTTTGTCATTTTTTACAATGCAAAATTTTAAATTAAAATAAAATAGAAAATGATCTATTACTTCCAAGAAATAGAGAGATGTACTAAAAATTACTTATATTAGTAAACATTACATTATCAAAGATATAGGAATATTGACAAGAAATGCACGTGCTGAAACTCTTTAACCCTTTCAGGGGAAAAGTACTTCTATTCGCAAAATAGTGAAATAATTGAATGACATTAAAATATATAAACAAATTTATTTACAAATAAGTAAATTTTTTTTGTTCCAAATGAATATTTAATAAAAAGAAAATCTTCATTTAAAAACTGTGGTGCTAATGTGGCATTTAGGCATTAAAATTAAGTGGTGCATAAATGTATCACCGCCCTTCAAAGGGTTAAACTTTCATGTTTCCCTTTCATAAAATGTGTTTCAAATAAAAATAAAGCATACAAAATTTGTATAATTTTATCCTCGCCATATTTTAAGAATTGAGATCGTTAAAGAAATTATTAGACGATTAAGCATGGATAAAAATAATATGTATATGTGGAACTAAATTCGACCTGTAAAAGTTTAACAAACCTTTATTTTAGTATAAAAACATTTGGAATATCTTATTAAACGAAACATATATACATACATTGTAAAATAAAAAAGACAAATGTTTCTTAATATACGAAAATATAATACAAGTTGTTCGTAAAAGAAGGTCCCAGTTTCACTGATATATTATAACAGTTTAATTTTGGACTATTTCTAACCAAACATACATCAAATTGAAGGTAAACTAACCTAGTTTTTCTTACAAATGTCCAATAGGTGCGCCTTTAGCTATATGGCACCCATCCAACCTAAAGTCCAATTCTTCCCACACTTCGGTTAACAAGTCCGGAGTCATGAAAGCAATAGCCTTTTCAATTCTGTGTCTCAACTCTGGCAAATCATTAAATCATTAGGTAGCGGCAGAACGTAGACACGATCTTTTATAAAGCCCCCCCCCCCCCAAAAAAAAATCCCATGACTCTAACAGCTTTTAAATTTCACCCCAGCAATAACGCTTTATGCTCAGGAGTCGCCATTTTGAGTATGTGGCACTGCAAGCGAGTCTATAACAAAGCAGTACTCGTGGATACGCTTATCTAAAACTGTTTGAGCGACTCTTTATTTTTGGCCTTGAACCAACACTCTACAACGCTTACAGTTGACACTATTCATATTTATAATTGGGGCATTCTTTCACGAACACGCTGTATAACCACGTACGAAAGTATAGGGAACCTCTTACGAGTTAACTACGTTTCCGAAAAGCATTTTTATATTTAGAAACTTTAGAAAACAACATATTTTCGAGATGTAAATAATAATTTACAAAAAGTTTCTTTTACTGCCCCTCATTTTCTGAAAGATTTCCAGTTTTTTTTTTTTTTTTTTTTTTTTTTTTTTTTTTTTTTTTTTAATGGATTAAACTATTTTCACAAACTGGAATATCCAGTTTTAGGATGCTATCCATTCTGAATAATACATGTTCAACAGAGTAACTGAATTTATACATGCAAAAATAACAAAATATTATTAGTTTTAATGTTCATGTTAATTGTATTAATTTATCATGTATGTCTATAAAATAACATCTTTTAAACATGAAAATATTTTCTTAAGAATTGATAGTATCCGAAAAACCTAAATTCCAATCTCAGAAAGCTGATCAATCCACCAGTAAAGCCACTCGAAAACGTTTCCGAAAATCAGTGGTAGCAAAAGAAACCTTGTTTAAGTGATTCTTCTAATCTGGAAAATATATTAGTTTACAGACATTTATAAAGTTAAAGCACTCTTTTCGCAATCGTGAGTAACTCGGACGAAGTTAGTGCATATTTTTGTTTGAGGTTTATTATATTTTCCTATCTTAAGTCTTTTTTTTTTTTTTACAGCGTAGCATGAGCTAAATTCTTCAAAAGTGAGAGGTGGTGATGGTTTAAAGTGAATTATCTTTTTAATTCAATAACCCTTACTACGCCTACACCGTAGCATATATTTAATAAGCTGCATATCTTCGCCATTCCTACATTAAACTAGAAGAAATAGAATCGTTTATATACATGACAATTTCAAAGTTAATTACCTTCTACTATGAAGTTATGAATTTCTCGTCCTTAGCTGTTTGAGTATAATGAGTTAAGCAATCATAATTACTTTATTAGCCAAATTATCATAGACCGGACAAATTGCTACTTAGAGTTGAGCAGTCATAGTAGTTAATTTAAAAATTCATGCTAATTTGAACAATTAAGCGCTACCATTTTGTTGAAGCATGAATATGCGCTCTAAATGATTAAGTTAAATATTTTAGTACGTGACTGATCTTGCTCAAAAGATTTAGTGATTAAAATGACTTTCACGTGAAAATGAAACTTAATTTTTGATGAAGACTATTTATTGAATAGTAGTTGCTAGTTTGAAATAATTTTTTAAATTTTTTAAACTACTAAAACTACGTTTGCCTCATTTTAATAGCATCCCTCCGCCATATCGCACTTCATAATATCGCTTATGTGGATATACAGGGTGAATCTAAACTCTTTGGCAAAACTTTAAGGGGTGATAGTATACATCAAGACAAACAATATTAAATAGGAAACTAAGGGTCTCAAACGTCTTCCGAAGGAGATAAGCGCAATTAAAGTTTAGGTTCCAAAATTTCAAATGATTATAAAAAACGGAAAAATTGGTCGATTCGTTTGCGGTGTTCGCTAAAACTATCCTTTATGTCAGTATTTTCTTGAAAATAAATTTTAAAGATAAAGTTCAAAAAATGCCGATAGAGGGCGCTTTAGATTTTGGAGTAACGAACAACTATTTTTTACTGTTATTTCTTGTATCTCATTAAATGCTTTCAAAAGCTTTGTCTTAAACTTAAATTTTGAGCTCAAAATCTGAATCGTTGGGAGTGGTTAAGTAGTGCAAACTGAACTGTGTTCAGGAGGGGGGGGGGGGTTCAAATTTCAACCCCTGAACACAGTTCGGTTTGCGCTACTTAACCACTCCCAACGATTTAGATTTTGAGCTCAAAATTTAAGTTTATGTCTAAGTTTTTGAAAGCATTTAATGAGAAACAAAAAATAACGGTAAAAAATAGCTATTCGTTACTCCAAAGTCTAAAGCGCTCTCTATCGGCATTTTTTGAACTTTATCTTTAAAATTTATTTTCAAGAAAAGACTGACATAAAGAATAGTTTTAGCGAAAACCGCAAACGAATCAGCCAATTTTTACTTTTAATATAATGATCTGAAATTTTGGACCCTAAACTTTAATGGGAATACATTCTTCGGAAGACTTTGTGGACCCTTAGTTTCCCATTTAATATTGTTTGTCTTGTTGTGTACTATCACCCTTAAAGTTTTCCCCTAGAGTTTAGATTCACCTTGTATTGTTGTTTTTAATGTGTCCCGAAAAAAAAAATAAGTAAGAAAACTTTAATAGCATTTCTACACTATTTAAACAACAAAATATGTAGATAACTATAAATACGTTTAATTAATTATCTATTTATTATAAAAATTATAACAAGTTTATAAACTAATGTTTGAATACAAATTTAAAACATTTACTAGCATGATTTTGTTCCATCCTTAATTTGTAGGTACCGTGTATATTATATAGATTGTTATCTGAGGAGTAAGTGCTTGATTCTTTTATCGCATTCTAATCATACTATCTAGTCTAACTTTTGCTAAAAAATAAGTTAAAGTGATATTCTGGATTAAAAACGAGACATTTATTACGTAGTTATATTTATCTCTATTTAGGAAATTTAATAAATTATTTAAATTATATATATATATATATATATATATATATATATATATATATATATATATATATATATATATATATATATATACTATCTAGTCTAGCTTTTCCTAAAAAATAAGTTAAAATGGTATTCTGGATTAAAAACGAGACATTTATTACTTAGTTACATTTATCTCTATTTAGGAAATTTAATAAATTATTTAAATTATATATATATATATATATATCATACTATCTAGTCTAGCTTTTCTTAAAAAATAAGTTAAAATGATATTCTGGATTAAAAACGAGACATTGATTACGTAGTAATTCAAATTAAATTTATAATTTAGCAAATATTCATAACACAGACATTTTACAGAATAAAGAAGGAACATGTAACTATTAATACAGAATTTTATTAAATGGAACTAATTCACTAGCATATTGCAGGCAATAAATCTATATGAAACATATGAAAAAAAAAACAATTATTGATAAAGTCCGATTAAAGACAATAGATAATTATATATATATATATATATATATATATATATATATATATATGGCAGCAATGTTTTGGTTTTCAGTAACTAAATTCTGGCCACATGATTCAATAGTTTTAAATCTGATTGCATCCTCACGTGTTACAATACATTCTGAGTCAACTTTCTTAAGTCTTGGTTTCTTGTCTATAATTGAGGTATTGTGCTCTAATCATTTTTCAATTTTTAATATCTTGTGTGAGAGTTATTTTTCTTTAGATCTCTTTGTTTTTTATCATTTATTCTGTTTTATGATGCGCTATTAGGGGCTAAAGTTTGTCATTTTAGGCTTAATGCCGACAAAATTGGATGAAATAACGCATCTTCACTTTGGATTAAAGCTGCAAGCTCCTCTGACGATTCTGTGGGTTATTCATAGTTACTTATTTTACATACTGGTCTCCTATGTTCATATCTTGTTCATCTTTAGAATTTTCCACTTGTTCATATATTTGTGATTTCATCTTTATTATATATATATATATATATATATATAATAAATTTGAAATCACAAATATATGAAGAAATTGATAAAGTTCTAAAGATGATTTACAAATGAACATATGAAACTAGTATGTAAAATAAGAAACTATGAATGACTCACAGAATCATCAAAGAAGCTTGTGAGTTCATTCATAGAAGATGCGTTATTTCATCCAATTTTGTCGGCATTAAGCCTAAAATGACAAAATTTAGCTCCTTATAACGCAAACATTACAGAAAATAGATTGGATCTAGATTAATAAATTGGAACTGGATTAATAACAATAATGTTTAGAGTTGCCATCTTAAGTCAAAAAAAAAAATAAATAAATAAATAAATAAAAGGAATGAAAATGATTGAAGAAATCAAGAAAATACTTACAAGGAAGGTCTCCATACTGGGCATACTCAGAATATGTTGAAAAAAAATGCTAGTGAAAGTACTCATGTATGTAATAAAGGATCAGTTAAAATTAGCGGCGGAATTACAGTAGAAAATCTGAAAAAAAAAAAAAAATACTTTCGAATTATTGGCGTGAAAAGACGAAAGCGGCACGCAATTTGGCGAGCAGCACTTTTTCTCGCCAAAAGCAAACGATTTGAATGAATTTGAAAATTGTTTGTTAATTGATTTTGAGAATATGCGGTTTTTTATGAATTTAAATGTAAATCATGAAAGAAATTATTATTATGATTATTACATTTTGTATTATACATGTTGCTTGTTGCCGATTTGAATGAAATTTTGCCATTGTTTTATTCTCCAATCCACAATTATTTAATTTAAACCACATTATCGGTTATAAAAATAACTTTTAACGCCAGATGAATAATGCTGCCGTAATACATTTCCATACCGAAGAAGTTGTTTCCATAGCAACGAAGTTGAATCCACAGTGCTGAATGGAGCATATTTTTGAGTTTGGAACAATTTTATTCAATTTAGATTTTGTTTAAAATCGTAAAATATGATAGTTAAAAATCGTTATATGTACATAGAAATATATATGACAAAACTATAGTTAAAACAAACTAAAAATGACAAAGCTAAAGTTATTTAAATTAAACTTATTTAAACAAATTCAACATAAAAAGTTTTTTTCTTAAAGAGTATTCGACAAGCGTATTTTTTGAAATTTTATTTCTTCGCCAAGCGGTGATAAGTCGCCAAATAAACGAAATTTTCATTATTTTTTTACGAACGTTCTACCGAGGTTCCGCCTAAAATTTTTTTATAAACATATATACCCATGGGAGAAGAACATTCTGTATTTTTTTCTGATTTTTCCGAGTATGCCCGTATGGAGACCTTCCTTGTTAGATTAACTTTTAGTTAAACTAGAATGAAAAAATAGGAATAAACTTAATAAGTACTGAGTGAATACAAAATAAAATAAAGAAAAGGAATAAATTAATACAAATAAATAAATAAAGAAATAAAGAATTATATAAAAATAAAATAAAAGGGTAATTGATTAAATTAATGTTTTAAAGACAAAAAATTATAATATAAAAAAATGAGAATATAAATAACATTTAAAAAGATGAGGAATATTTGAGATAGTAAAATTTAGCCTTGTATTATGTAAATAAATGTGAAAATTTAAAAAGCAATGAGGAATATTGAGATAGTAAAATATATCCTTAAATGATGATGCAATATGTGAAATTTTATTATGTTAAATGCATGATACCCCATATTTTTTTTTGTATTATTATTATATGTCCATACAATATATAAGCATATATACATACACTTATACACGCTCACACACATAAAACATATAAGGTTTTAAACTTTTTTTAGCATTCCCGACCTCAACCCTCCATAATGATATTTTTATTTTTTATGTTTTTTATGTTTTTAGTGTGTAAAAGAGATAAAATTTTATAAATTTCTTAATTTTATCAAATTATAATTTACTGTGGTAATTTTTGTAACATTTCAAGGTCTGTTCATGCCATGTTATATTAAAAACAGGAGGAAATAATACTTTTACACAAGATGTTTGTGGTTTCAGGGTTGTATTAAAAATATTTGTCTTATAACTTTGAGCGTCGAAAACATAAAATACTTAAAAGATAAAATATTTCTTTTAAAACTAAATTTGAAAAGTGATTTTCTTCTAAATCTTTACGTGCGAGGTGCATCAGCAAAACACTCCTCTAGATATAATAAAATAGACCAGAAGTTTTAGACATAGCGTGTTTTGCCCTTTTCCCGAGGGTAACTTAGACTCAACTACACTCAGTGGAAAAATTTTTCTCTGGACCTTATTCGCACGTAATATAGAACTTTTTATTGCATGACAAGCATTTCGTGATACTCAATACATTTATTTTTTAATAAATTTATTTTCTTATAGCGATATTTTCATGTCATTAGACATTTAGAAAATTTTAATTGTATTTTAAATTATAGTACTTTTAATCGTTTAAAATTAATAGAAAGATATTTACTTTTAGCAAAAATAAATATATCAAGGGATCTTCTTCTCCAATTTATGTACAAATAAGAAGTATATTTATTAGTGAAATATGGTTACATAAGTCCATTGAATTACATACATTAAATAATACACGTAATATACACAAATAAATAAACACTTGTTATTAAATATTAATGAAAACAATATATTATATCGAAATAACTTTGTGTTCAATGATAATTCATGCAATATTTTTAAACATATAGCTGAAATGTATACTAAAATCACTATTATACACTGGTGTGCAAAACTTAAGCAACAAAATTTTATGAAAATTAGCATAAAATGCTAATTTTCAAGCACGCGAGTACGCAAATAAAAAAAAAAATAGTAATTCAAATAGGTACTATCCCTACATCACAGCTAGTCGATGTGACATCTCCATCAAGTCACACTTGGTCATAAGTGTCTAAGTCACTAAGGTGAAACAAAATAAGTGATCTTTCATTCGTTTCATTATTAATCTCAGATGATCGCCATATTTTGACTCGATTGAAAAGTTACTGTGGCTGTTGATTTGTGGTGAGTCACGAGGTGACATTACAATGAAGTCACCTTGTGATTCTCATGTGACTGTCATTTGAAGACTAAATTCTGAAGTCATCGTGAGCATTGCATTATGTTGAGTCACCAAATAATGTTACAATGATGTCACATGGTGACTTTCAAATGACTGAGACACTACTATGAAGTCACTATTGCGTTCCTCTATGTAAAGTTACCAGATGATTTCATTTTCTGTTACTTAGGAATTCGTCAAAAAACAGCTATCATGATGACTTTACAATGGAGTCTTCAAAAGACGGTCACACGAGAGTCACAAGGTAACTTCATTGTAATGTCACCTGGTGACTCGTCAAGAAGCAGCAGTCATAGTGTCATCTCAGTGCAGTGACCAAATCAGAATAAGAATGAGACGAATGAAAGATATCACATTTCAGTTCATTGTAGTGACTACGATACTTATGACCATTTGTGAATTCAAGGACAGTTCACATCGACTGGCCGTGTTCTTATGGTAGTACCTATTTTCTACACTTTGTGTTCATAGAATTTTCTTTTAACTACTCATGTATTCAGAAATTAGCATTTTGTGATTGTTGCTTAAGTTTTGCACACTAGTGTACATAAACTTTCATAACCCGAATAAAGATTTCCCCTGTACAAATAGTTTTAGGGCTGGAGTTATAGAATTTTCTCAGCTATTTATGTTCGAAAACAGTTATTAATTAGAATTTTAAATTACACTTAAAACTAATTAAATATTTAATAGAAAAATATATCTATTTTTTCAAAAATAAATATCACACTGAGTCATATTTTCCAATTTATAGATTAATAAGACTTATATCTGTTAGAGAAAATCAGTTAAGCATGCCTATTGAATTAACATGCATTAAGTAATTCACCTAATTAATGAATAGATAAAATCCTCGCATTAAATATGCAAGAAAATAACATATTATATCTAAATAATTTTGTGTTACATTTATTTTTATGATAATTAATTAAATAAATTATTAACATATATCAGCACTAAAGTTATTATTTATAAACTATCATATTAATTCAAGTAAAGCTTTGTTCTGAGCTAGAAGCTAGCCCCACCAGTGGCCGAGATGTTCTGCTCTCGAAACTAGTAGACGGGAGGTGCTAGGTTCGAACCCAATCGCGCCCGTTGACCTAATCGTTCGAAGTTTTCGTGGTTTTCTTCGAACCGTGGATTTCCATGCGTAAATACGGGTTAGGTTCCTTTACAAAGACCCCCACGGAGGGCACTCACCCCCCCCCCCCCATAGGGCGTATATCCCTCGTGTTGATAATTGGCCGTCATAAACACAACCAACTAACCTGAACTAGAGTTTTCTAATTTTCATAACTATTTAAGTTCAAACAAATTGTATTACACAGAATTTTAAATAACACCTAAAACTAATTAAATATTTAATAGAAAATAACCCTACCAGTGGCTGAGAGGTTCTGCTCTCAAAGCTGGTAGACGGGAGGTGCTGGGTTCGAACCCAATCACGCACGTCGGCCTAATCGTTCGGAGTTTTCCGTGGTTTTCTACGAACACTGCGTAAATGCGGATTAGGAGCCTTTAGAAAGACCGAAGGGAATCCACTCTCGGACCCATAACCCTAGTGCAGATATTCGGCCGTCATAAACAACAGCAACACCTTAATAGAAAAATATCTCTTTTTAAAATAAATATCTCAATGAGTTATGTTTTCCCATTTATAGCTAAATAAAATGTATCTCTATTAGCGAACTACAGTTCTATTGAATTAACATGCATTATGTAATTCACCTAATTGGTAAATAGATAAAATGCTTGCATTAGATATTTAATAAGATACCACATCATATCGAAATAACTGTGTGTTACATCCAATTTAATGATAATTGATATGATAAAATTTTTAACATATTTCCGCACTAAAGTTATTATATATCCCCTATCGTACTGACTCGAATTAAGCTTTACCGTAAACGAGAAGTCATATACCTGAAGTTTTGTAATCTTCTTAACTATTTAAGCTCGAACAAAAAATTTATTTCTTCTTCTAAAAATAAACCATTCTTGATTCTTCCGCAAATTCTTATAAAAGAACTGAAATGTGTAGCATTCATTTGGAGTGTGAAGACATCTTAAGCACAATTTTGTACAAGTGCATTTTATATGAAACATTACACTATGCTTTTCGTTTTGAGAAACCACACTGTCATTTTTATAAGTGTGACTTAAACTGCTTTCAGGAAGATTTAATTTTCACAGAAAAATTTCCAGAAGTACTGTTTGCAAGTGATCTATCTAATGTAAGAGCACTAATTGCACTAGACCGTTGTTCTAAATGCAATTCTTTCAACTTTTAAAATATTAAAAGTTTCAAAAAGTTTTACAAAAGAACATAATTATCCTTGTTTAACTTCATTGTGTGTTGAAATATGAAGGAAGACGAAAAATAATTGTTGCGTAGTACAATTTTTATATCAGTTTCAAGGAAGGTAAAAGTATGTTTTTATAGTGAGATTTATAAAAGTACTTTGGAAAGAATTGAAATACATATTTAACTTAATTTTGATAAATTTATTTGAAACAAATATGCAAGTAGCGAAGAATAAATGTAAAATGTTATTTTCTAACAAGTCTAAAGCATTCCTTTCATTTCCTTGTAAATAGTCAAAACGACAGATTTTAAAGTTGTAATATGTTTTAATATTCGATAGAGGCTTTTTAGAAAAAGTGTTCATTTAAATAATGGAAAAATGTATTTTACATATAAGAAACTACAAATATGACAGAAATTCCATCATCTTTTTAAGGCCTCAAATCAAAACGAGCTAATTTGTGACATATGTCTGAATTCCTTTTTGTGCGGAAACGCATGGAATTGGCATGTATTCTTATTCAGAAACTATGATATCGAATGGCGTTTTGCATTTTTTCGTAAAGATAAAAGATCTTTCAGAAAATACTGTCAAAGTTGGTGTTTTGAACAGGTTTTCCTGGCGCGACAGCGCTGGAAAGGAGAAAAACCCGTCGTCACGGGACCAAAATCGCTGGTAATTCCTTAAGTAATTTATTTGTAAAACAATGGGAAAGGCCGTTCAATTCAAAATCTGTTAGTAGTTTGGCCTGCCAATTTTATGCCTTCACGTGTGTCAAAAAGCTTCGCGTTGGTTGACCAGGGAATTTGAGAATAGCCTTTATCACTTACCAGTCTCCGTAACCAAGCATGCGACTGAATATGTTTGTAAAATTGGCTTCAGCAGTGGTTTCTTGTATGCATTCGTAAACTTTTAGTGAGCAAAATATTATCACGTAAACTATACAAAATATTATAAAGCAGTAAACCAACGTATAAAATGCACAAATAATGCGTGAAAAGCAGCAAACAGCTGTTTCGAATCTACAGCAAGATTCTTCTTCAGTGCAAGATAGGGAAAAAAAGAACAGCGTGCTAGAAAAAGCAAGGCTGAGCAAAATGATAGACAGAGACACGCTGCCTTATATACCCTATGTGGGTAGCGAAAGCGCCAGAAACAACCAATGAGTACTAAACTTGCACTGAAAAAGAATCTCGCTGTAGATTCAAAACAGCTGTTTGCTGCTTTTCACGCATTATTTGTGCATTTATACGTTGGTTTACTGTTTTATAATATTCCTGCACAAAGGCTTTAATTGCTATTTTTAATATACAAAATATTCTTATAAAAATTACATTTCCAAGTTGAGGAAAAAAAAAATATGAAAAAAGTAAATTTTTTAGTGATTAAAAATACATCTAAAATGGGGTTGTTCAGTAGTTAAGTAAAAAATTCCAAAATATTATGAAATTCTAAAAGTATATACTTGCCATTGTAAAAGTTGGAACGTAGAAAGTGGATCGTGTAACGTGGAAAAACGTGGAAAGTTTTAAGGGGCTTGCTACCCTTCATTTGAGGGAACATGACAAAAATATCTAAATTCATATTTTTGCTTAGAATGCATTTTGACATTCCTAGTATATTCTAGTGAAACGAAAAGATCCGATGATTATAAATATATGAAAAAGTTTTCACTGCATGCATTTTCCTTCCCTGTTTCAGATTTATTTTTAAATTCATTTGTATCACATTGTGTTTTTTCAATATAATCAGTATTTTGTCGTGAAAAAAAAGTAAATACCCCCTACTAACTCTGCAACAAATTATCGTAGAAGAAAATTACAGGTACCAAACGATTGTAAATAAAGTCTACTTTTAAATGATGTACATAAAATTTGCTTAGAGGGCCATCTACATATAAAAACCAACCCAAACTTCTTTTTTTTTTTTTCACTATCAATATCCACGTTTGACATCATAATTAAATTCACCCTTTCCAATTAGCCTAAATCCAAATTTTCACGAAATTCGTACGATTAGTTTTCAATATAATCAGTATGTTGTCTTGAAAAAAAAAGTAAAAACCTCCTACTAACTCCGCAACAAATTATCGTAGAAGAAAATTACAGGCACCAAACGATTGTAAATAATGTCTACTTTTAAATGATATAAATAAAATTTGCTTAGGGTGGCATCTACATATAAAAACGAACCCAAACTTTGTTTTTTTTTTTCAATAGCAATATCCACGTTTGAAACCATAAATAAATTCACTCTTTCCAATTAGCCTAAATCCAAATTTTCACGAAATTCGTACGATTAGTTTCCGAGAAATTAATTATTTTTAAATGAGCATACTTTAGGGGCTGTATCCAAATTGAAGTTTAGTACTCGATTGATGAAATACTGCAGAATGACTATGTCACTTCTATTGATGTATTATTTCTTGCCAATATGACCATTTCACAAAATTAGTAAAATATATTTTTTCAAATTATGCTTTTCTGCACATCATAGACTAAGGCATGCATTTCCCCTTAAACCCTTATTTTTATATTTTTTAACGATAATTCGAAAAGTACTTGAATGAAAAATTTGAAATTGAGAATTTGGATAAAGCAGGACATAATAAATATAAATTTATCAAAAAAATGCCGGTTGCAATACATATTTTTTGCGAATATTAATTTCATAATTCATAATTGTTATTATTAAATATATAAAATTACAAATTCAAGGTATTTATGCTTGAGTTTTTTAGTATTATAACCACACACAAAATTATCACATCAAGATTATAATTTCAGGAGTTATTAATAAAAATATGAAAATGTAATTTAACATTACAAGCTTTAAATTTTGAATATTTATAATTCAGAAACTTCTGATTAAAATGACTAGAAATTTCGTTTCTAGATATATTTTGAGCCGAAGATTTAAAATATATTGTCAAATCTGGGTGTTGCTATTGAAAAAAACAAAGTTAGGTGTGGTTTTGATATGTAGATGCCCCCCTAACCAAATGTTATGTGCATCATTTAGAAGTAGATTTTATTTCCAATCGAGTGGTACCAGTAGCTTTCTTCTATTATAATTAATTGCCGAGTTAGTAGGGTGTGTTTCTTTTTTCCTACACGCCTGTACAAATGTAAAAAATCTTCAATATATATAGTTTTAATGTACTTGATATTTTCTATTGACGTTCTTTATCGTGCGTTTTTTTAAATTAAGCATCGGACTTGGAATAATGTAGTTAATTTTTTTTTAAATAAAAATGTGTAGAAAAGTAGTCTTTATAGCTCTATTTTAAATTTATTATTATCATTTTTTGCTTTTTTTAAGCAGTTATTTTTTTTGGAAATTAGGTTATTAGGGTTATAGAGAACTGTTTTTCTGAGATTATTTATGTCCTTTTTGTCGCGTTATTATTATTATTAATATTATTTCTGTCTTAAGGAAAAATAGAAAATTAATATTTTATTGTTATTTTCCTCATTAAGTTTTTGTTTTCTTTGCTAATAAATTATTGAAAATATTTGATAATTTTTATTTTTAAAACGTGAGCCCGATCAATGTATCCTATTATTTTAGATTAGTAATCGATACGGTTCTTTTAGAATAACATAAATATTTTAGAATAAAAGCTACTTTAGGACAATAGATAATATAGAGCTCTAAATGTAGATACATTTAGAGCTCCATATAAAATTGAAAAGTACATGCCCGCTTTATATAGTTTTCACATATAATATAACATAGATCCGATTCTCTTTAACCCCTTAATTCTCGCTCCCGTCATATTCACGGGCTGTGTCTTTTTTTAGATTTATTCAGATTTGCTTGATTTCCACCAGTTTTATAAAATAGTTCAATTAGCTTTATTATGGTACCATTTTACCTGTCATTAAATAAGGTGAATATTTCTTTTTCAAAAAAGTGGTGCCAATAAGCAATTTTAATTTTTAAACCGTAATTTAATGCGACCGTTAAGGGGTTAACAGAGTTCGTACGCATCAAGGGATTCGGTGGATTTTGGTTGTTTTACAACCAGAAATATCATAAAGTACTGGCCGCTATCTGAAGATAGAATTTTCTTTTCATCAAATAAGGCAAATATTATTTTACAAAAATTCTTGTAAAAGGTGCTTGAAAGTCCTTGAAGCGTAAGAACCTTGTTTAAAATGTCCTTTTTAATAATGTCGGTTCTAATTTACATTTGTAATACGAAAACTAGCAGAAATTAAAATAACCTAAAACATGAAAGTTAGAGGAAACTTTCGCAAAAATGTTTTATCCTTGAATTTTTTTTTTAGGATTAAACATTACAGATTTATAAAACAGTCAGTAATTTGTAATCCTGGTGTGATTTTACAGGAAAGCTTTTCTATTTTTAATTAAATTTTCAATTAATAAAAATTCCCTCAATTAAACGTTTAATTAAGTAAAATGTGTAGCGATTTTACGTAGAATGAAATGCTACTGGTGTTGAGATTATTTTATATGGAAAGTCGTTTAATTTTTTGTTTGTTTGTTTTGTCTTATTTAGATTTTCCATGAAGGAATTCGAAAAATACAGATAATTGCTTAATGTTATAATGATGATACGTGTTTTATAAATTAATATTAATGAAACAGTTTTCCGCTAAATATTAATACAGTGTATCAACTTAAAAAATAATTCTTAAATTTTCTTAATGCTGTAACATTCTCATGTAAAGTGAAAGAAACGCTTTCCATTGAATTATACGTATGTTGGAATTTTGTCTCCTCTTACTATGAGCTGCCAATTTAGAAAGGTTACGTAAGAAAGAACACATGGTTGGAAATGTTTATTCCAGGAGCTTCACACACTAAAAAATAAATACAAAACAGTAATTTTTACAGAAAAAACTGTTTTAGAATAAATTACAGATATTTCCTGTAAATTAAACGGTTTTCCACTGGCGTCAAAATTTATAGCTTTTCTGTCAATTCTAGATATTTGTTTTACAGTGAAGTAATACGGGTGAGATGAATAATTAGTAATATTAATTTTCTTGTCTCCATCGCAGTAATCTGATATAAATAAGGAATGAAAATTTTCTTATAATTATTCTTAACCAGACAGTCACTTTTTTTTCCTTTCAAGATTTTCGTGTGTGCTCGGATTACGACACCAAACTTTAAAAAATTATAATCATGATACGAAAACATTAAATAAAAAATAAATAAAACATTTGAAAAGAAAATTGGACAGTTTTTCGGAATCAGCACAATGAAATTCAGACATTTTCACCAAGTAAAGATTTCTGCCTGTCTAGGGTGGGGAACGACACTGTGGAATTTTGGGGGAGGAAATTTGCAATTTTAGACCATTAATGAGCAAAACATCGGAAATATCTCAGATGGGGAGATTTTGGTGATCAATGGGGAAAATATTTTTAGAACATACCGTGAAGTCAGGGCTGATTTCTAGCATCAGCATCATTTAGGGCAAGACATGCGCTACACCACTGTATAATGTTATCCGCTATGCTTCAGGGCGGCCAATAAAGCACCTAAATTTTTAAAGGGTTGCCTCTTTATTGCTCTTCTGTATGCTGTGTGTAAACAGATTTCTCCGTTGACACCTCGTAAGCATCTTTATACCTGGATACTTTGTTGTTTGTTATCTGTATACTCAAGACTACTTAATCAAATTGTATTAATGAGAAGTCTAGCATCTTGTGATTTGAATATTAGAACATGTGGTATATTTTATTTGAAAGCAAGACGAATGTATGACTTTCATGCCCTACAATGTCATAAAGCTTTTCTACAGGTATCCTGTAAAAAAAATTGACCTGATTTAATGTTTTCATAATAGAAAACAAACGTTATGCAACTAGCCTTTTCACAGATGGTTCAAATGCACGAACTCTACATTCGCGATTGTTAGTACTCCATCTCCACAAACAACAACAACTGAGTGAGACCCTTGATTAAAATATTTGATTAAATTGTTCTCCATATGTTGTCATCATCACTTTAAATGAATATTTTCTTTACTCATTAATGTCACAACACATTGTAAAAATGACTGAATACACAATCTGTGTGGCTTACCATCCTTTAATTGCAATTTCATGATGCTACATTATCGTTAATTCCACAAAACGTGGATTATGTTATCCGCGGATTACGTTACATACATATTTTTGATGTTTTATTAATTATGTTTTTAAAATAATCCGAATATATTTTTTATTAATTAATATTATTTTTATATGAAATAATATTATACACATATATATATATATATATATATATGCATATATATATATATATATATATATATATATATATATATATAGATATATATATGTATATATTTTATACAATGAAATTTAATTGAGGTTTAATTAAAACATTTTTAGAAAAAAATATTTAAAATAGATATGGGGTCATAAAAACGCTAATGTATGGAATTTTGTGCATAAAGTTAAGAACTGCGCCGTCCATTAACCGAAATGTAAATCTTTTCATTTTTATTTGGCTGATTGTTTACTTTAAAGAAAATATTTTACTGTTATTTGGTTGTACGTGTATTTTTGCTCATTTACTGATGAATAATATACATTTTGTATAGTTATGAAGTGTCAAAATACACGATAAACTGAAATTTATCCTCATATTTAACATTTTGCACTTTTCATGGCTTGTCACTTTGAGCGAATTGTAAATATTACTGCATTTAACAATAAAGGGAAAAAATTGAGAAAATATATCTAATTGTAATTTATCATAATAATTATTGTTTGTAATTTTTTTATATAGATTATTAAAATAGTTCATTGTTTATGTTTGGTTTAAAGGTGTCAAAAAATTTCATATATTTTGTGTTTATTTAGAAAGAATATTTTTACGGAAATTAATTATAGAATTTTTTTTATTATTATCTTAATTTATATTCTCAAAATAACACTTATCATTTATTTTTAATATTTCTGAGAAATTTATTTTTTTCCCTTTTAATTTTACAATTATTTTCAATACCTTATTTTTTGAAAAATGTTAATTTTAAAGAGATTAAGTTTCACCTTTTGAAATCCCATGAGCAATTTCATCTTTTCTTCTCTTTTTTCAATGTTTTTTGGCTTTTCGTTTTTAGAGTGGGTAGTCTAACTGTAATAAAAATCTAGATAAAAGCCGAAAAATTCGAACACTTTGTAAATTTTAACTGCGCAATGCATAAATTAAAAAAAAATGATGTGGTGACAAGAGTAATTTTTCAAAAGATAGAATTTCAATTTAAAATTAATTTTACTATCCAAGAAACATTTTATTAAAGATATTTTTTTAATTCCATGATTATAAATGAAAAGCGTATTACTTCAAATATTATTAAGTTTGTTTTAATAAAATGCCGCTGGTGAATTAATAAATAATATATTATCATTATTCATTATTACATTGAATTATTCGACAATCAATTACTGCAGGAAACGTCAATGAGAATTTAACACCTAAAATAACAGTAATCCAAGTGAATGAAAACTTCCCTTTTTCTTTATATAAAATGGGATTCGAACCACTGGGCGGTAACCTCCGAACTATCAGCGAAGAGAAACGGAGTTGCCAAAGCCGGATTTTTCAATACCACTATTTTCCAATAAAATTTTTCGCTTTATATAATGCAGAAATTCTGCGATTAAATAAGATAAATATTTCGATTAGAAAATAGTAGTATTTAAAAAGCCAGAGTGTTGTAAGCTCTGCAGAAGACTTTCAAAATGTAATTATGTTTTTAAAAGTAACGAGTAATAAGCAGTTACTGTCAGCGAACGAAATCATGTCTAAACTAACTGAATTTTTAAAAATGAAATCACGCTTCAAATCAGTAAATTAAAATATAACTATGTGATAAATTAGTTTTAATGTGTATTTCCAACTTTTCTATGATTAAATAAATATCTGAAAATTATAAACTTACTTCAGTATAAATTTTTAACCGTTTTCATTGTTTTTATTTCTATTGCAAACCAGTATATTAATTAAAGAAATTAACATAGTTTTATGCTTTACAAAATTTACTCTGTGAAAAAATTTAACTAATCGGTTATCACTAAATAAGGATCAAATCTTATTTACGTTAATAAGATAAATTTCCAGGCCCATTATAGATACCAGAATAGGTAATAGTAATAGTTTATATCTAAATTACATTTTATTCGTTATTTTTTAGATACAAGGTAGACATGAGAATATGTGCTTCAGTATTCAAAGGCCATGTCAGCAGTTCTAGCTCGTGCTCATGTCACGCATAACTGATTGCATCACAAAACAATGAAACTGATGATAACTGATTGCATCACAAAACAATGAAACTGATGATGAGTTCCATAATTTAGCTGAACGGATATCTCGAGTAAAATCCTTTAACAAACACAACTACGAATTCTTAAAAATACTCAATGTACCTGTCTCGGATGAAATGTAACATATGGATCCCCTTATTTAAAATTTCAAAGGATTAACAACCGTACAGAAAGAGATAGCAGTAAGTATTCTTTCGAAATAATCTTAAACTATGTTTCCCTGAGGTGAAGTAATTATTTCAACATTTTGCCTCCTTTCTCATCTTTTATATTTTTAGGATTTCAGATCGCCCTAAGTAATAGTCGGCGATAAAAGCTTTCTTACCTCATTGTCTTTCGTGGCCGAACTTTTTCGGACTTTTCTGGGAATTCTCCTAGAAGTTAATTGTTGTAATTCTTGGAATTCCATCACGAGATATCTTGAGGTGATGAAGAGTCCGAGATACAAAATTTGCATTTCATTAGTCTCCGCATTCCTTTGACCTCTTTCACCCAGTATTCTGAAGAAGGGATGCAATTGCTTAAAGGTCGGAAAATTTAATTAAAATTTGCTTATTAACAATAAAATACGCGAATAGTGGTTCCTTCCCTGGTATGCGCCTTTATTGACTTTGACTAGAGCGTCTTTTATTCACTTTCTCTTTGTAATTATATGCGAAAATTTCAATTAAATGAACATCTGTTGATAAGAATAGGGTTTTGCTTCTCCCTCATTTCCTCACTTTTTTCATCTTTTCACCATTGAAAGGAGAAAAGGGGTGAATAACAAATGTGCTATATCTCCAGATTTTTAAAATGTGTTTCTCTTTACATGTCCTTAGTCGTTTATAAAAAGCTTATCTATTTCTACATTTTAATTGACACTTATATCATCTTTTGCTTCCATGATTTTTTTAAATACTTTGCATTCTACACTGCTTGTAAGGGGATGTATATAATTAATGAATTTTATGATTTTTCAGCATCAGCATGAATTTGTATTGGCATTTATAATTATACCACATTACAATTACTGTTTGTTTTATGAAGTTCTCTCAATTTAAATTGCAAAATGGTGGTGTTAGTGCGGGATATAATACTGCTCCAGATTTTGATTAAAAATTCAACGCTCCCTAGGTAAATGATTAAAATATTTATGAATATTGATCTCAGTTTTCGGTGAATAGAATGCTTTTAGAGAAGAAATGGCGGATTTTCGTTAAATATTTGATCAGTTAAGTTAATTTGTTGTTAACAAAGGACAGGGGGATTAAAGAAACCAGACAGAGATGCTTTATAAATATTTATTGCCTAAATATTTATAATGTGTCTAGACTTTACAATAGTCTTGTTATGCATATGAACAAGGGTAATATCTATGAAAGTTAATCTCGATGCCGTTTTTCATGAAAGAGATTTTTTTTTTCTCTTTACAAAACAAAAGCTTAAGTAGATAAAAATTTACTACCTTGTTTAACAGAGACGTTAAACTTTCGCGAAAATATTTAAAGTGGTTTTCTTAGAGGAGGAAGATCTTATTTTAATGATAAATTAAAAAGAAAGTTGAGTAAAGTTTATGATTAACTTAGAAACATCACGTATAATAAAGTAACTAAACAAGGAAGCTGTATTTTTATAACGCATGCGAATTTTTTGCTTTAGAAGACGGAGATTAATCTAGAAACTCAAAAATGTAATTTTTCACATATTTAAAATCAATTTTTATTTAGTTTTTAGCTCATTGTATTGTCTCAATTTCATTTAATCTCCATGGTACAGTGTTTGTTTACTGCACTGAATATGTGAATAAATGTTACATACTAGATTAGGTGATATAAAATATAAGGCAAAAATAAATTTGAAATAAAGCAATATTGTTTCTTAATGAAATGTATGGAACTGTATTTGTTTATATTCTTCTATAAAATATGATATACAGACAAGTTCAAATACAGATATGCTTTATTAAATGTTAATTTTCCTTCAAGTAAAATAAATTTTTATGTGTCTTTTACCATCTTGTCATTAATCTTGTTCCACAAGTCTTCAAAGTTTATAATTTTCGATAGACATATGAATAATGCTCTTTTAAAAAAATGTAGGGACAGTACAATTTCCATATTTTTACTGAATTTGTTTGTGCGGGGGATATGACAATTCAAATGGACATTTAGCTCTAAAAACTGTCTTTGTTTATATTTTAAAATCCATATTTGCTGTTTTAAGACACATTTAATAAACCACTTTTATCGGGGATATTTTCCTTACATAAAAATACGTAAATTGTACGGACAACTCGAATCCTCTCTGTATTTTTGCTATTTTTGAAAGTGTATTTTTTTCTACATTAAAGATGATATAAGCTTCTGTGTATGGAATTGATTCATGTATTTCCTGAAATTTTGTTTGTTGTTAATTTTCCGTTACATGCAAAACAAGCAACAATTGCAAATTCTCTGCAGATGATTCTGATAAATTCTTTAAAGCAAATTTGGAGATTATTCTTCTCTTTTATGATAATAATTTTTTCTTTATGGATTTCAATGGATTAAATATATCCATGCATGTGGTTACAACATTCCCCCTACTTATATCTAACTAAATTCTTCTCATGTACAATTCTGCTGTAAATTTTGAGTGCGAGACATGTCGTAAAGGTACAGTCGTGGAAAAAAAAAGTAAACACCCCCTACTAACTCCTCAACAAATTATCGTAGAAGAAAGTTACTGGTACCGAACGATTGGAAATAAAGTCTACTTTTAAATGATGTATATAAAATTTGCTTAGGGGGCCATCTACATATTAAAACGAACCATAACTTTGTTTTTTTTTCAATAGCATGAAACAATTCTGACAGCATAAATGAACTCTACACCCTTCAATTAGCCTAAAAACGAATTTTTATGCAATTCGTACCATAAGTTTCCGAGAAATTAATTATTTTAAAATGAGCGTATTTTAAGGGCTGTATCCAAGTTCCGTACTGGATTGTTAACCAAGAGAGCCCCTTCCTTGATCAAGGCACCTTAAGCGCCACTCAAGGAGTCAATGAAGCGTGTTAGATTACAGTACAGCGGAATAAATTTCAAAATGTCTACTCACATCCATCATAGACGGCCCCTTAAACCATCATTTTGCCGTTTTTTAAGCATAATTTGAAAACTACTTGGAAGAAAAATGTGAAATTTTTTAATTTCCATAAAGCAGGACTTAATAAATCTAAATCCATCAAAAAAATTGTAGGTTGCAATTTATAATTTTTTCGAATATTAATTTAATAATTCATAATTCATACCATAAAATTATAAAAATTGCAAATTCAGCTTATTTATGTTTAGGTATATTAGTATTATTACTACAAAAAAAAAAAAAAAAAAAAAATTAGCACATTAGGAGCATAATTTCGGGAGATATAAATAAAAATATGAAAATGTAATTTAACATTAGAAGCACTAAATTTTGAATGTTTATAATTCAAAAACTTATTATTCAAATGACTTGAAATTTGGTGTCTAGGCATAGTTTGAACCGAAGATTTGAAATATTTCGTTAAAACTGGGTATTGCCATTGAAAAAAATGAAGTTCGGATTCGTTTTAATATGTAGATGCCCCCCTAAGCAAATTTTATATACATCATTTAAAAGTAGACTTTATTTCCAATCGTTCGGTACCAGTAACTTTCTTCTACGATGATTTGTTGAGGAGTTAGTAGGGGTGTTTACTTTTTTTTTCCACGACTGTACGTTAAAAACATTGTATGTATGTTTATTTTTTAAATTTAAGTAGCTGTTAAGCAATCTATTTATATTTGAAAATTAGCAGTTTAATTATTCTGTTATAGTTTTTTAAAGTTGGCTGGTTCACATTTAAAATTAAATATCTTATCGCTAATGTATTAACAAATTTTCCTTTGTTCTTCGTTTACATATTTTGGAATACTTGTGGTCAGATTTTCATCTTGTCTCTGACCGCGTACCTAGCGATGTACAAGACTGTAGCATAATGTGTGCATATTTCCCCACCACCACCACGATTTCCGCGGTCAATACTCCATGTACAGTTTTATTCAAATTATGAAATGTTGCACAACTTTGTTATAAGGAGAAAGGGGAACACAGATAAGGTGAAGTAATACTTTTAAATTGTGAGCGTAGAAGAAATATTTGAATGCAACAAGGATATTTGGAAAATGTTTCAAGGTGCTTCTAAAAAGCTCATTGAGAAATAAATAAATAAAATAATTTTTTTTACGTAATAATTTCGTTTTGCAATGGAGAGCAACATTTTCAGAAAGAAACAAATACTGTATTAAATGTTAACTTATACCAAACAATATATTTTTTCATTGGATTTATAAAAGGAGGTTATTATTGAAATACGCGCGAAAATTTTGTAAATAAAATATCATAAATTAAATATTTTGATTCGTTTATCTTTTTTAACTGAATCCTAAAACAATGCATAATTATGTATTGATAATATATTCCTAAACACTGCGCTTAAACATGAAAAAGAAATGTCGCTATGAAAAGATAGTTAACTGCACATTTCTTAAAGAAGAAAGTTTTCAGTTAATTTCATTCTTTTCACAGGATGATCATTCAATATAATTAAAAATGAGCTTATTTTCAAGATAAAATATCACTTTTCATGTCGCATATTTCTGTCTTTTTACTACAATTTATACACCAAAATATTACTTACAGTTTCCAACATATATAATAAATCTAAATAAAAAAGATCTGGAATTAAAGATAGAGATGAGAACATAAAAATAAAATAATTTTAGATGAGAATATAATAATAAAACCACGGAAGTGAGCCTGTAAGCCATAATAAATAAAATTTACCTAAAACATTTAATGGTTAAATCAAGTTAAATCAATGGTTTAACTTAAGAATTTTACTGTAAATTTTGAAACAATCTGCTTTAAAACTCGAAAACGTAGGAGCTAAAAAGAGGGGCCTTTTGCTGTTATGCTGAGTTCCATAATCCGGTGCGTGTGATTTTGTATTAATTTTGTTTAAAATTTAACTTCTTTTATAAGGCAAAACATTAATCATATTTTCACAATTTGTTCACCATTTATACCTGACAAACATCACTACTAAATATTGGTGACTTTTTGTTTTTTTAAGCAGCATTTAAAGTAATTTTTTAAGGGACCCATAGTGCAATGAGATTTAAAATTTAAATTGCTGAACTTTTAATGGCTTCATTTAATTGTAGAATTATAATAAATCTGTGCTATTAAATAAGGCGAAATTTTATATTTTAAAAAATTGTATGCACCCTACCAAGCTGTAATTACAAAATTGTGTAACAATAAAATAGTAAACGTATAAGACAATTAATTAAAGAAGTTGAAAGGTGAAGTTGTTTGAAAACTATCAAAATAATTTATTCTTACAGTTCCTTATTTCTTTTTCTGAACATTTTCAAATACCTGGATTTGTCTCCCGGTGGTGTTAATGCTAATTTTATCTTTTTTTCTAATTGAATGAGCAGATAACAAATTAGATTTTTAGAGTTGTGAAAACATTGTTAAGCAATAGAATAGCGCTTTCTATTCAGAAAATTGTCTTATCCAACCAACATATAATTTTAATTTAAGGAAGTATTTCTTTATCATTTTGAATTACATGATTCCCTTATGTGTAGAAACTTGTTTTGTATTGTTAGAATTTTTTATACACGCTATTTTCTTTATTTAAGTATTACTTTTGAAACTTGGTCGATATTTTAATGCAAAGTTTACGCGAAAATGCAGAGGTTAAAAATCTAAATGGTTCAATAACTAATTGAACCATCATTTTTAGGAATTGTCATTGAAAAATACATTTTTTTCATAACCTGTTTTATTAAAAACGAACGCTAAAATTGCAATTAACTTTAGAATTACAATTCAACAACAACAAAAAAAAATCTCTCAAATTGACAGAAAAAAAAACTGTTAATTTTGGCGCGAGTGGAAAACCGTTTAATTTACAGGAAATATTTGTATTTTTTTTTTTTTTTTATAAAAAATAGTTATTTCTCGTTAAAAATGTAGTTTTTTTTCTGTAAAAATTACAAAATCCATATTTTTTACAGAGAAAAAATTGTTTCTTCTTGAAAGTTTTTTTTTTTTAATATACAGTTCTTTTCTTTCAAAAGCTTTACAAGAAGATTTTCTAAGTTAAATTATTTATTAAAATTATTCAGCAACGCTGCATTATTTAACATTAATTTTTTCCTTATTAAAATTTATCTCTAGAAATAAAAATGAACATAATTACAAAAAAATCTTTTTATTTTACATTATGTTGATAAATATTGAAAATGCAGAACATACTATTTATATCATACGAACGGAATTTTTACAACTGAGTGAAAAAATGCCCTAGCCGGGAGTTGAACCCAAGACCTTTGACCTAAAATGCCAAAGCTCAGATAACCGGTTATCTGAGTGAAATGTGTCTGCCGGTCTGTCGTCCCACGTAGCTCGCTATGTTGAGCGTTGGCAATTTAAGTCAAAGGTCTTGGGTTTTACCCCTGGGCATCTTTTCATTCAGTTTGAAAAAATCAGTTCACATGATATCTTTACCAATCAGCATGATTGAGTTTAAAATAATAAAGTAAATTATTTATAGTTAATAATTATATTTTTGTTTTAACAGTAATATAAGCGAACAAAAAATCAATAGACATCTGAAAGTAGTTGCATGTAATTTTTATCTTTCAGTACTTCCACAGAAGTTTATTATTGCTTCGTAGTTTACAGGGGTCCACTCAGCCCAGTAATTGTCATGCTGGCTACAAAATGGGGAGCTTGAGCCGACGTTCGCGGTTCAAAAGAAGAGCGGTCTGGGTGGGGTGACTGCGCAATGTTGCCAGGTTTTTTGTTGTGCGAAAGCAATAATTCTACTCACTTTTTTCTAGAAAGTCATCCTAGACTAGAGCCATACTTCATGCGGCAATGTGGCTTAAATTTGCCGATGTTTCACTATAAATCAATAAATCAATTGGTAGTTTACTCAATGGTTGTAACAGGTAAATTCATTACAAGGTATAAAATATATAAAAAATAATAATTTTTCAGCTATATGACCTATTACATTTACTTAAAAAATATATAACTTGACTGAACTGCAACTCTAATATTCTTTACTCTTAATCGACATCCTCATCAAATTTCTAAGAATAGTGTCAATAAGTTTTCGACTGTGCGTCTGATAAATTTTAGTAACAACTAGATGTAAGATGCATTTTTAAAGTCAGAATGGTTTTTTTAAGGTACTAAAAGAAGAGAAAATTTGTTTTGAGAATTTTTATATGCTTCATTCTATATGGAGAAAAAATTCTTGTATACATTGCAAACATACTTTTATTGCTCTAAATGTTTTTAAATTTTAAATAAACGTTTTTGCATATAGTTGACCAGCTGGCCTATACCTAGACCAAAGGACTGGTTGACTCTTCAGAACTTCAGAATTGTCTTTTCACCATCACACCCTAAGTTGTGTAAACGTTTCTCATACATTTGGTTCTCCTTGGTATTTTTTTGGCCATTCGGGATGGGATTCAGTGTCATTATAGGAAAATAATGGCTGACTTGAAAAAGTTCTCCGTATCTTGTGTCTATATTCTGAGATAAATGCGAACTTTCATATCTTTAAGTCTCTAATAGATAATCAAATATGGTTTTGACAAAATGATGGGGTAGGACAGAAAAACATCCGTGAAAATGTTCAACCTGGTATTTACGTTATAAGGATTGTTATGCCGCAAAATTTGGAATTTAATCTCTTCGCCCCAGTGTATCCGCTCGTGGATATATACTACGCAGAACTATTCCATCAGGGGCGAAGGGGTTAAAGACCTAATATATTCTGAGATACGTTTATTCTCACCTTTGAGGGGTGGGGAGGAGTAGGGTAGGAAGAATATTTTAAAAATACTTACTATTTCTCGCAGATATAACTAGACTTTTTCATTGTGTGAACTTTCTCTTTCTCAGTGTTTCGTTTTTTTTTTTTTTTTTCTTTACGGCCGATTATCTGCGCGAGAGGCCGAAGTGAGAGTATGCCTGGTCACTCAATTTCGGAATTCTCCTCCGTAATGTTAAGTCTATGGATTTTTGATGCATTCGTATATTAAAAATATCTTCTTGGAAAATTCATATATTTAAAATCTTTTTTCTGTGTACTCTACTTAATGGGTGTCTCTTTTTTTCTTAGTTTTCAAAATATTTCTAAAATCTATGCTGAATTTAATATTTTATGTGTTAAAAGCGGGCAAACTGTGGGTAAGATTTTAACACTTCCTATAAAATTAAGCCTATACTTTAGAAATATTTTGAGAAAAAAAAAAAAAAAGAGAGACATATTTTAGGAAGTGTACACAAAAAATAGAAGTTAAACATATTAATTTCCCGAGGAGATATTTTAAATATACGAATACATCCAATGTCCATAGGCTTTACATTAGAGAGGTGAAATTGGAAGCTGAGTGACCAGCCCCCTTAAGCACGGTTCCGAACGGTTAGACTGACGAACGCACATGGGTTTGAAACCGGCAACTCCCATCGACCAGCTTAGAGAACAGAACCTCTCAGCCACTGGTGTGGTTTGGTGTTGAGTTATCAATTAAAATTATCTCAGTATTTGTATTTAGCCATAATGGACTCAAAGATCTAGCGATAAGTCAGCTAAAAAAATAATTATTATAAAATCGCACACAAAAATAAAAGAAAGGCATACAAACACTTTCATTTATTATTTTAATTAAAAGTGATGTTTGAGTAATACAGCTCAGCGTTTGTGTGTTTTGGAAATAATCGATTAAGGCTATATAATCATGAGTAGAACGCTTTCAGAAAGTATTTTTCAAAGAGAAAATAATTTTCGTCTTATGTGTGGAAAATTTTACATGACTACTTCACTAAGGATACGTAGATTCTAATCCGTGGACTCTGCTCCTCGTATTTGCTGCAAGCACGATAACGACTACACTGTAAAAAAAAATACGACCAGTTTTCCTGTAGGAATCGGAAAAATAGTTGCCCTTATCGTACCGGAAAAATTTGCGACCCAGCTCGGAATAAAATCCGTAAAATACCGTTTTATTGACTATTTACTTTTTTACGGATTTTATTCCGAGCTGGGTCGGAAAATTTTCCGGTACGATAAGGGCAACTATTTTTCCGATTCCGACAGGAAAACTGGTCGGATTTTTTTTACAGTGTATGCTGACTGGCTAACCTCAATTTTTAAAAACCAAACAGACTTTTTTGTGGCTCATTTACTATACACGTTCATTTTTGCTCATGTTACTTTAATTCATTTCCATGATAAAAAATTCAAGAATAAAATATTTTAAAAAGCCACAGTGTTAAAAAAGACAAATGTTTGTTAATCTAGAAAAGTATAGTATAACCACAAAGTAAATGTCCATTAACCTCTTCCGAGTTTCCCATGATTCCGAAAAGCGTTCTTTATCTTTAAAACCCCCAGAAAAGAATACGTTTTCGAGATTTAAAGAAACATTTTTAAAAACAAAATTTCTTTTGCTGCCACTTATTTCCCGAAATATTTCCAAGTAGTTTTTTATTGTATTCTCAACCTGAAATATAGGTTCTTTAGACGCTATCGATTTTCATGTAAAGTTTCCATGCTCAACAAACTTGTTTAACAGACAAACATGATATATTAACAGCATTAGCATTAACATTAAAATTAATTTTACACTTGCATATATAAATTCTGTTGTGCAACGGAAAATATTTAATTGAGAATTAATTGCATCCTTATAACCGATATTCCAGATGAAGAAAACTGATTAATACACTATAAAAACTAACTGAAACATTTCCGAAATTCAGAAGCAGAAAAAAAGGAACTTTGTTTCTATAAATGCTTCGTAACCCATATTGGACCGTCCTATAAGTAGGACAGTTGTATTAAAACTCTCTAAATAAAAATAACAAAATTAATTTAGATAAACTTCGTCATAACAATTGTGAAATAAACCTAAATTTAATATAAATTTTTATTATAAAGTTTTTTTAATAGAACTAAGTTTAGTACTATTTTTGCTTTTAAAAGTCTTAATTTCGCTCTCCTATTTATAAGATGCTGGTAAATTTTGGGCTAAAATTCCAAAAATATATTCATTTCTGTGTTTTCTAAAGATAAAGAACGCTTTTCGTAAACGTGAGTGATTCGGAAAAGGTTATTGTGTATTTTCGTACGCGGTTAAATTACACTTTCGTAGTTTAAGAAACCTTCGTCTTATGTTACAGTGCAGAATAACCTCACTGTAATAAGAGTTAAACAAAAGGAGCTAAACTTAAAACGGAAACTTACGCAATCTTCCAAAGAAATACATCTCGTTACAATCTTTTTGTACGAGAATAGCAGTACAAGCAGTTAGTTTTGCTTTTCTTACAGGGTTTCTATTGCACCTGTAAAGTTAAATCAGATAGGCTCTTTCTAGGAAAGTAGAGTGTTTTTCCCCCTTCTTGCAATTGCTTCTAATCCTGGGATCTGTTTTTTTCTTCCTTTCTTTTCTCTTTTTTTCCTTAGCTTACAAGGATTAAGTTGGATGAACAAAGTTCAAGTTTATTTGAAAGCTGTTCTTTAGCGCACAGAAGATGCCAGGAACAGCTTAATTTATAAGAATTACTGATTCGTTTTGAAATGTAAAAAGAAAGGTTTTTTTTTTTCCTTTCCTTGAATAAACTTAACGTTCATAATCATTTAAAGTTTATATCGGAAGAGCAGAGTATTTAAGAATCAGAAGTTATTATTTCATTCAAAGCTTTTTCCTAAAGAAAATAAAAAAAATAAAAAAGAAAGGATGGATTCAAATTGAATTATCTTTCCGAAATATATTTTTACACCCCACTTATTCCTGATCCTTATATTTTAAGAAGTTTGTTTTTTTTTCAAGAATAAAAATTTTCAAATATGGTATTAATTCATTAATTATTTTATTTATTGTGATATAAACCAAATAATTCTTTTTTTAATTCGCTTTGAAAAGTATAAAACCATTCTTTTTAATTGATAAGTTCCTTCCTTACATCATCAAACGTTAATAACTTAATACTCAATGTTTTGATTTAAAAAAGGCAATTTTTTGTGGCATTCGTATTTTGTTATTTGAACATTTAAAATTAAGGAAGAAATCGCAAATAATTTGCGAAAAAATTGAAAGAGTTCTTTGAGTTTCGTTTGATATTGGAAATTATTTTAAATAAATAATTAAAATGCCTTCTTAGTAATTAAAACATTTTATTCAAAAATTTTGGTTCATTTAGAAAATGCTTTCAAAGTATACTTTTATAACATTATAAAAAAAATGTAAGCATATTACATATTAATATATACACCAGAGAAATGACTTCTGAAAAGCTAAAGCTACGTATACTTTTTACTTTGATGTTCACGGAACATGGAATTCGTAATTTTTTTTTTTATTTCTAAGAGGAAAAACATCCTCCGCAATACTTGTCACTTTTTGGAGAAGAAACCAAATCCACACTCTTTTAACTTAACACGTTCACGTCGGCGCAGTGGGTCACACTCGACTGTCTCAGAGCTGCCAAGTCTCCGGCTTTTTGGATACCAGTATTTTAATACAGAAAATGTTGTTTTATTTAATTAGAGCAGTTGTGCGATTTAAAGGAACAATATTTTCTCTAAAATAATAGTGGTGTGCAAAAAGCCGGAGACTTGACAACACTGAGACAGTCGAGTGTGACGGACCGCGCCGGCGTGAACGTGTTAAATCATATTTTAGATGCAGCACAATTGTAATAAATACAATCGCAATAAATGGAGAATGGAAAACATTTTACACACCATTTTCTGACATTTACTGAACAGCCTGTATAGGAAACGTTTTCATAAAAACCAACATGATAACTTGAGTATATGAATATTTATCGGAATATTCTTTAGCGATCAAATTTTGCTAAATTATAAACTTTTTTGTAACAAAAAAAAATAAATAAATAAAAAAAAAAATGAAAATTTTAGAGACATAAAATACGGCAGATCTAGTTTTTTAAATTATTCTTTTCCAATTTCAACAATTCACAACATGTAACCATTGATACTTGATGTATACAGGTAACGTGACCAACCATCTACATTCAAATACTCTTTGTGTCATAATCTGACCAAAAATTTATAGCATGAGCCAAAAGATATTTAAACAAATCTATCAACTGTGAAGAAATTTCTTGAAAATTTCAGAAATTAAAAGGGGGAAAAAATGGACAAATCATTGAATAGAAATGAGGCTTGAACGGTAAGTGTTAACAGCATTAAAGCTGATTACGGAAGACAAAAAAATTACGAAAAACTCATTAGAAATTTTTTCAAAACTTAACAAATCGAAATGCGGAAGGCTAAAGAAATTTATTAGAGGGCGACTTGTAAACTGGACTTGTATCAGGAAATACTGGATTTATAAAAGTTTTACATTCATTAAATTGGAATGTTTAAGCATATTCAAAAGTAACAGAGCCATCTTCCGATGATTTTTGGAACTAAATTTTTTTCAGTTAAAAGAATATTGCCAGTTCTCCCGCAAAGCAATAATTTACCTCGTTTTTACAAAATGATTAATTTTACGTAACTTTTTTTCTAGTCGGTACCTATTGTCAGCAAAGCTATATTCGGAAATAAAAATAAAAAATTTTAAAGAAAATTTTATATATATCAACCTCCGATTAGCTATTTCTTTCGAGCAACAATTAAAATGTAGTACCTAAAAAGTAACATTCCGTTACACTGTAAAAAAAAAAAAAAAATACGACCACTTTTCCTGTAAGAATCGGAAAAATAGTTGCCCTTATCGTACCGGATAAATGTCCGACCCAGCTCGGAATAAAATCCGTAAAATACCGTTTTATTGGCTGTTACCTTTTTTTTTTACGGATTTTATTCCGAGATGGGTCGGAAATTTTTCCGGTACGATAAGGGCAACTATTTTTCCGATTCCAACAGGAAAATTGGTCGTATTTTTTTTACAGTGTACATAAGACAGTCGTAAAACGACGCAGAAGTATCATTGTACGGTTACGTACTGATAATAACTACTGCAATTTTTTTAACTTCTAAACATAGCACATTTTCACTTTTTACACCGTCGTATAGAAAAAAGTACTTTTAAATGCAATTTGTTTGAAAACTTAATTTATTTTTGAGATATTAATTTTCTTGTAGTTTTGAAAGCTATTTCTGTAATTTTGGCAACTGAAGTACTCCATTTCTGTAGAAACAAAAGAGAAAATAGTAGATTACTATAGCTTTTTGTTGTCAATGTCTCATGAAAAAATGTATTTAAATTACGCGCTATGCCAAGAATATCGTCTGCTATAAAAATGTATTTGAAAGTATATATGTGTGACTGTTTTTCTTCGCATTTACTTAATTCCCATCAAAAAGCTAAAAGAATGCAATTTTATGAATCCGTGTTAAATAACATTTTCCGAATTTTAAAAAAATATAAATGAATGATTTCTGATAAAACATGGAGCGATTATAAACTATCTTTAAATTTCAGTATCCATATTAATGTTATAAACAAATGTAGGCATATGAATCGTCAGATACCCGATATTTTTTACCGAGTTTCTTGAATGACGACATCGCTTTTTGTTAGGTTTGTGTATTATTCGGCGATAGTGACGTCACATGGCTACATTTCTATAGATGTTGTTTAAGACTGGATCGTGAATGTGGAATTCTTCAGCGAATGCAAATGACATCATTTTATATAAAATAAAAGCGTGTCTGTTAAGTCTTAAAACTGAAATATGTTTTGTACTATCTACCTATATATAATAAAAGTGCATTTCGATCAAGGAAATGATCAGTAGCGTAAGAAATGCACTTTCTTCTACTTCTGATACGTTAAAAAATATATTTATTGAAAGAAAATAAGTTTGTTTAACATGTAGAGTATAAAAAAAAAAAAAAAAAATAAATAAAAAAAAGTAAAGTTCCGCGAGTTGTTGACATAAATATAAGCTGAAGATTTACAGAGCCAGTTCTCAAGCCGTTTAGAGTTTCTTATATAGTAACTGGTAGAGTCTTTAATAACTTTGGGGATTCCAATCTGAGCCCACCATTGTCAGTGAAATATTATATAATTATTATATTATATAGACCGCCGCAGAATTCGTGGAGCACGGCGCGTGCGTTCCCCCCGCGGTCCTTTCTCTTTCACTTCTCTTATTCCAACTCTCAAGGAAGAAAGGTCCCGACCCACGTCCTAAGTGCCGAAAATCTAGCGGAAGCCAGGTTGAAAAAAAAATTCAAAAAAAGATACCGGGCAAATTTAAAAGAGAAATTGGTTAAATTAAAAACATCGAAAAGCGGGAAGGAACGAGGTCAGGCGTTGCCATCGAAATACTCTATAGATGTAGGATAGATCAAGGCCAGAGGACACGAATTGTTACGTCATCACTAATCGACCGACATCTCACTAGTGTTGAATTCACACTGGAAAATTTTGATTAGCAATTTTATTGTATTTTATTTGTGAAATACCTATAATCTTATAGAGCAATATTAACTATTTAAACTTACTGGTGAGAATTTGGAATCCTTCAATAAAAAATCAGCCAGATGAGGCAAAACTGTGGAATTCTGCATCTAGCTAAATTTTTATTTAGAAGTTCCGAATTCTCACCAGTAAGTTTAAATAGTTATTATTGTTTTATAAGATGATAGATATTCCACAAATAACATAAAAGGAAATTGCTATTAAAAATTTTCTGGTGTGAATTCGAACACTAGTGAGAAGTCGGTCGATTAGTGATGACGTCGCAACTCGTGTCCTCTGGCCTTGAGTATTTCGATGGCAGCTGTTCAGGGCTCTACACTGCAAATAGAAGCGTCTTAAATTTAGACACATACGCGACTGAAAAAGAAATTTAGACACTTAAGTGTCTTAATCTGAAAATTCAGACATTATAGATGTCTTAATTTAAGATACATAAGTGTCTTACTATAACCATGGTGTAAACGAACTGAGAATAATGTCTAAAATATCCGCAAACGTCTTATTTTAAGACACTTCATTGCTTTAAACGTGTCTTAATTTAAGACGTTTTGATTCTTCCGACGCAATAACCACCAGGGGGCACTAGCACTCCCAGTTGCGCATGCGTTTTAGATGTCTTCGTTCGAAGTAGTATACGTTGTAATTCAAACAAAGTTTGTTTTTATGTACGCGTGTATTTTAATTCGTTTTTTGCGAAATGTGAAGTACTGCGATTTTAATTCGTATTAACTTGGATTATTTATTTATTGAATACATACATCTGACGTGTGTGCTCGACATCAAATGTCTCTTAGAAGCTGTCGTCGATATAAGGGCGGGATAGACGCAGAACAGAAGTAGACGACGGTTGAAGATTACACGCGGAAATTCTACAAAGCGTGTGCAATGGGCTTAGTGTTAACTCGTATTAATTTATATCAATAATATTGTGTTATTCATCTTCGTTCTGTCGAAGCTGGCAAAAAAAAAGAAACTTTTGTCTGGCGGGCCCTGTTTTGAGGATGAAACATCTCATTCTTTAAATATGGCTAGTCGGATGTATTATGGGATTACCTTTTAAACTGATGAAAATCTTTCTTCCTCACAGTGGTTGTGGTAGTTTTTAAAATTTCAAATCGAGGAATATTTCTTACCTCTTGCAAACAGCGATTGAAGTAAGTGTTATAATTTCTTTATAGTACTAAAATTAGTGTCTTTTATGATTTTATTTATTGTACTAAACAAAATCTTACATGAAATTTAATTAGTTTTGAATCTTTTTGCAAAAAAAAAAAACCAGTAATTCTAGAAGTATATATTTTTAAATTTATGACGCTGTCTTTTATTACAAATTATGTATTATTTATTCTCATCTTTTTTCTCAAATTTAAAGTAATAACATCACTAAAAAACAGACATATTTAAAAGTTAAGTTCATTCTCTTGTTTTGTTTTGTTTTCAATATGGCAGTTCTTAGTTTCAATGGATCCGGATTGAGATCCCGGGATCCCGCTTTAATTTTAACCCCGAAAATCCCGGAATTTTTACTGGAAAATTCCGGGATTTTCGGGATTGCCTTTTTTTTCCCCATTGAACAATATTCAGCTGAAATTAAAAAATATATTTATAAACTTTCGCTTTTGGAAAAGAAAATCAATTGCTTTTCATGAAATTTATATATAATTGAAAATGAATGTTTATCTCAAGTATTTCTTAGATATATTTCTAAAGCTATTAAATCTTTTAATGTGTGAAAACTTTTGAATTTGAAACATAGAAGTAAGCCAGTCAGGAAAAAGGAAATAATTTGTTTATTTAGATTTCGCTGCATGTGTGGATTCGAAGGTCATTTTCCAATTAGACTTTACTGATAAGCATCGCAAGTTTGTATCATAGTGATATCACGTGCTAACTTTTTTTTTTTTTCCTTTAAAGATGTCTTGTTTATTAGCTCATAGGAATGATAACAATAAGCCCATGAGGCAATATAAATTTTTAAAAAATCTAATTTTTAAATTATAAGGAATTTTATTTTTTTTTTCGGGGAGGGGGGGGGGGGTGATTTTGTATGAAATTTTCGTAAAGTTGATACCTTAAATCTTGCACTGATTATAATGAAAGTTTTGAACTTTTAGAGTAGGACAAGATTAAAAAACACAAAATATAAATAAACAAAATACCGAAGTAATTTTTTTCCCAATATTAACCCTTTGCACTCGAGGGCTCCGGAGCGGAGCCATTTAAAATTTGTCTTCAAACTCGAGGTCTCCGCTACGGAGACAATGCAAATAATTTTGTGATACCATGTAATCTTGGCTTTTCTAGACAGGTATCACAAAATTATTTGCATTGTCTCCGTAGCGGAGCCCTCGAGTTTGAAGACAAATTTTAAATGGCTCCGCTCCGGAGCCCTCGAGTGCAAAGGGTAAAGTAGAATATTTATTTATTTATTCATATTTAAATAGCTGTTGTGATTATCATCTGATATATATGTAAAATTGCCTATGTGGCAATATAATTTTTTAAAAAATCTATTTTTAAATTATATGAAGTAGAGTAGGACAAGATTATAAGAAATATATATATTTATCCATGTACTTTAAAAGCCCTCAATAGCCCTTGCCGCTGAATTTGTCCGATAATCGGAGATGTCTGCTTTTGTGAGGTAAAAATATACAAATATGTATGCCATACAGATTAAAAAAGTATTCGCTAAATAGATGTTTCAGAATAGCTATTCGGGAATGTCCATTAACCTCCACAACGGATACTCCCGAATACCGGACATCTCAATTGAGATAACAATAATGCAGGGTTGCATTTTTTGCAAAAGAACTTCTTGATCAAAGAATGGGCATACTGGGCCGTGCCCCGCCCGCCTACGATTTTAGTGCCCACAAATTTGATGTGCAATATTTGTAAAGCTTATATTTTAAATCTGTTTCGAAATTGTATTGATTATAATCAATATTTTGAACTTTTAAAGTAAAATAAGATTAAAAATAAAACAAATTTTTAAAATCTAATATTTAGATAAATATTTTTTGTTTTAATCTTGTTCTACTCCTGAAGTTCAAAATATTGATTATAATCAGTAAAATGTCGTAAAATATTTAAATTATCAGCTTAACAAAAATTGCGTACCAAAATTGGAAGCACCAAAAAAATCAGGTTGTAGGGGGGGGGGGGGGGCAGGACCCCTGCCAAATATTTTTCCAGGATTCAACGTGGTCAAACATGGCTACGTATGATGCTTACAAAAAAATGGATGCTATTAAGACGTTTGAAGTGTCTGAAATTCAGACACGAAAAGTGTCTGAAAAAATTCAGACATTTTAAAATGTCTGAAAACTGAACACTCCGTTTCAGACACTTAAGTGTTTGAATTTCAGACATTTTAATTTACAGTGTAGAGTTATCGGACGACACTTGGCGATTCGAGATTAGACCGCCTCAGAATTCACGGAGCGAGGCGCGCGCTTCTGTCCGCGGTCCTTTAGCTTCTCTTTTCTTAATCCGACACTTTTGCGGAAGCCAGGTTGAAAGGTCCCGACCCACGTCACAGATAGACGAGACTCTAGCGGAAGCAAGGTTGAAAAAAAATCAATAAATGAAACCAAACAAATTTAAAAGGGAAATTACACAAATTTAAGACATCGAAAAGCAGGAAGGGTGGCTCGAGTCTCTGAAGCTACCGAACGACCGCTCCTGCGTCGAGCTTATTGTAGTTCCAGAACCTTTAGCTCAACGCAAGGTATCGGCACATTTCGTGGTATTCGGATACGGTGAATTTTTTCCCCTAGTCCTTGAGAGCACTTCACAACTGGACTACTTTTCAGAAACCCGTTGACTTTTCATTTATTTTTCTGCTCCGAGAAAAAATTAACTAGCGTGAGATTTTTGTAATCACCTATGGGGGAACTAAAAAGTGATGTCAGCCTCAACATCTTTTTTTTTAGTTGACCAATAGGTATGGACACTCCTTGACTACTCAAGGGAACTAACATTGAAATCTGTCCTTATCAGCTTAGAGCAATTACTCGGCCTTTTTCATCTGCTATGAGTGTGGCCTCCTTTTCAACTACAGGATAGGTTAGGACTTTGGATCTTTTCATTAATGAAGGTTCCCATGCACACGCAATAAAATCGGTAAAGATCACTTCTTTACAATATGTATACTTTTTTTTTCATCGGGGGCAACACTAAATCAAAATTTCTGTTTTTTAGTAATTAAATATTACAAGCAAAATGAAAGGTTAACGGTCTTGTAAAAGCATACTGAAAAATAAAATTTGTTACCATTAATGAATTTAAAAGAGCAGTGAAAGTTTTAAGTTGTTTATTTCCATAGATATATTCCAGACATGCAACTATTTTTAGCATATTTGAACAAAATTCATAAACAAATTCAAAAACATTTATTCTCCTTCACTCTATTTCATGTTTTTCGGTTATCTTTGTCAAAATGCATCCCATGCAATTTTTAAAAATTATATTATTGTTCTTTTATTTACATGTATTTTTTTTTTTTAATTTTACGAATTTTAAGCGATCAACGTAGCACACAAAAATTAAAAATCTTAGAATTTATTTATATTCCTCATCCTTGTGCGTAACAGAAAATTGATAAAACAATGTAAATGTTTAAAAGGATATAAAAAAAAAAACCCGTATAATAAGCTACTTAAACTATTTTAACAATACCTTTGATTATTTCTTATTAATTATGTATTTAGAGATGTGTAAGTATCTTATATCTAAGATAAAAGGAGCATGAAAAATTAAAATAACTTGAAGGAAATATAATTAAACTCCTTTGTACTAGTCATAAAGATCAACAGTATAAAGGGATCAAAGAAGGCAAAATTTTCTCCACATAAAGACGGTTGTTTAAGGTTTATAATCTACTTAATTTCGTCTGCAGTATTTTTACATTTTGCATATTCTTTTCCTACAAATAGAACATATTATTAAATGAAGCGAAATAGCTTTAACTCCGTTCTCTCGTCAACATGTGGGCATATTATAATTTTTGGTAATGGCATATATACATTTTAAATTTTATATCGAAGAAATATATATTTATTTTAGAAAAACAAAAAAAATGTACCCTATCGTTTGACATATAGCGAAAATTTCAAGCAAAATTTGGATAAGTATTATAGAAGTACGTAGCATTTTACACAAATTTTAAATATTAAAATAACCAAGTAGAAAAACCATATTGGGACAATATTGTTAATATGTTGATTATATTTTGTGAAATATTGGCAATAATGGCATGAATTATTGCCCTAATCTTGGAGAATTTACATTTGACAATTTAGCACCAATATTGCAAGAACCATTTAACCATATCACTGGTCATAATTCCAATACAAAGCTATTTTGTTTGCAATATTGGTGTTTCATTGCAAACACTTCCAGTGTTAAGGAAATATTGGAAGTATTTCATACGAATGCAATGCTGGGACAATATTGAGCTGCAATTTAACAAAAATTATTTTGCTACTAGAGAAAGCAGCGTTATATTTATTACAAAATATTGCAAATATTTCTTTATGCATGTTAATTTAATCTTGTATAGGGAATAGAATGCTGCAACTCTGTTTATATTTTTCTTCCTAATGCTTTTTTTAACGTAGAGATATGTGCCTGGACTATAAAGATATTAAACTAGATATATTCTCTCATAAGTATTTGTAATATAAAAACAAGCTCTGTACCTATTTCTAGGAGTTTGGAAATATTTTATTTTAATATTCGATATACTGAAACAAAATATAAATTGGGTATATTTTGCGAGTATATAGATTGATTTTTATGGTTAGTAAATGAGTCTCAATTTATAAGACAGGCAGACTCTTTTGTGATTAATTAAGGGAAAGATTACTATTCGAAAATAGTGGTACTCAAATTCAAGCACTTACGAACGCTGGTTAGGCATGAGTTTTTGTCCGTACTGCTCTAACGCTTCTATTCACCATCTTCCTCAATTGCCCAGTAAGAGCCTACACTAGTCAGGCGACGTCATTCACAATTTAATATTGAATCAATGGCATAATTCTTTTCAAAATGTGTCACTTGCATTTCAATATTTTAAATTAAATTAAATGAATCTTTTTTCTTTTTCTTTGCATACGATATGTGAAGTCAATATCTAACTGGATATTTTTTTGCTTTTCGATTTTGGTAGCAGTTTTTTGCTATTACTTTTAAATTCGGAAGCAGTTCCGATCTATACACCCACGAAAGAAATCATAAGGACCAGAGAAAAGTCGCCAAATGTTGCAGCCGCTTGGCTAGAAAACTATGTAAATATTTGCTTGGAACAGAACATTTCTAAACAAATTTTAAGTCGAAAATTTAAAAAAAAATTAAAGGCATGAATTTAAATGTTTTTAATAACTTGCTACTCGGAAAAAATTATGAGGAAACGCATTTCTTTTGAAATCGCAAACAAAATTTTGCCTATTTGGTTATATCATAGGACTGTTTAAAGTAGCCTAAAACTGTTGCACACTACGATTGTTCAGTTTCTCTCGTTTTTCATCATGCTAAAAAGCACAAAATTATCAGAATTTGAAAAGGGAAAATTTATTGCTTACAGAAAATGTGGAATAAGTGGACTTGAAATTGTAAGAAATATAAACAGATCCAATACAGTAATTTATAATTTTTTGAAGAATCCAAAAGATTATGATAAGAAGAAGCATACAGGTAGGCCTGCGTCTCTGACTATGCGCCACAAACGTGGAATTGCACGTCGAGCTTGCTTAAGAAAACTTAGAGTTCTACTCAAAACCGAAATGAATCTACCGTGCACTAGCCGAACAATGCGCAATGTTCTGCAAAAGACTCCGAATGTTAGATATGCTAAACTACGGTCAAGTCCACTACTTGCAAAACTACATAAGAAGCTTAAATTGGAATTTTCTAAGAAACGCGTTTGTTTTGGATCTCGCTGGAAAGATGTGGTATTTTCGACGAATAAAATTTAATTTGGACGGACCGAATGGTTTTTGACATTATTGTTATGACTTGCGAAAAGATAAACCTGCAAAAGACAATGCAAGTTGCTATGTGTCTCGTGCATCAAGTTCATGGTTCGAGGCCAACTCTGTCAAACTTTTAGATTGGCCGCCAAGAAGCCCTGGTTTAAACACCACAGAGTATCTGTTGGGCATTTTAGCTAGAGAAGTATAGAAGTATGCTACACAATATGCAGATACAGACGGTTTGATATCATCCATCGAATTAGCGTGGAAAAACATTTCTAAGCCGACTTTAAATGGACTTTCTGAGTCAGCGACTGCGCGATTAATAAAGGTCATTGAAAAAAAAGGTGATTTTCTAGAATATTAATTTATTTTCAGGCAAATTTCATTATGTCCTTGTAATTTTTTCCATGTTTCACGTCATATATTTCTATTAATATGGGATTTATAAATTTTATTGTAATTTAATTTCGTATTAATAGGTTTCTAATGTTTTCTAATTACGAGTATTAATTATGTTTGATTTTGTTTTCAGTTGATGATTACTTTAATACATATTACTCATTTTTCAACGTTTCCTTATTATTTTTTCCATGGCTGTATGATCTTTCTTGTAGAACATATGGTCTTAATTTATGGATTTTCCTATAATCATTTAAGGACGTCTGGAACGTTATTATTATTATTATTATTTTAATTATTATTATTTTTCGAGGAAAATGTTCAAAATTCTCAAGAGATACATAACCGTTCAAAATTAAACTCTTGAAGAATTTCACTGCTGTTGGTGGCTAAATACAGCATCAGGGGTGTAGTATAATATCTAAATTTAGGAAAACACGTAGTTTGTTAAAATTTCACACTCTTCTATTATTGAGCTATAAACAAAAAATAATTAAATTATTTCTTAAACTTTTTATTTCTACACTAATTTAAAATTAAATTACTTATAATATAATTTGAATAATAAATTAAAATGTCTTAAAATTACATGTTTCTTAAAAGTGAAATATTTTGAAACTGATGGATCTCCAAGCTGAACATACAAGTTTCGAGAATATTTTTTACATTTCAAAATCAATGCAATTTAGACACGTTTTCCTTATTTTTAAACAGAATTGTATTGATTTAAAGTAAAAATACCAGTCATTCCCAAATTTACAGATTGAAAAACATAAAATTTCCAAATTTATTATAACTGGAATAATTTCATCCATGAAAAGTAATCTCTTTTATAACTCATGCAACTTTTTTCCCCCGCTAAATTTATTTCTTTTTTCCTGATAGTCTTTGAAAATAAAGAACCATCGATTAACAGATTTGAAAAAAGATTTTACTTAGATTACATTTAAACTTTGGTAAATTATTTGGATTATATAATTAAACCATGTTGATTTTCTTATAAAGTACTTAAGAATTTTAACTAAAAGAGATTCTTTATTTATCCGTGCTTGGTGTTTACAAAGACTCCGGTAATGATAATTAAGAGAAAAAAAATTAATCGGAGAGTTCCAGACTTTGACATCGATTTCCAATCTAAAAGTAAAGATGTGGGTATTGTAGATAAACCAGAGATTTTTCCGTTCGAAGGATATATATAGACCAACTTACATTCAAATCTTATAAAACTTTACGATTATCTTATCTTAGGTAATATAAATGGAGAGAAAAGTTAAAACAATTTAAAGTATGGTTTATTTTTTTAAATTGCGGTATTAATTTTATATCATAATATGATTAATTTTAGTTTTTAATCAGTATTACCTAAAAATGTTATTTTCAATAAATAATGTATAAAATCCATCAAAGAAAAGTGTTTTTTAAATGCGATCATGAATTTCATATATTTGGAATCGAAAGTTCTCACAACATAGCCACTGCATAGTTTTACATTTTTTAGGTGCGTTCGTAATTATGTAAATGTGTAGCACATATAGTAGGGTGGAACTAAAAAACGAAGGTTCGAATTTTATATTCTAATAGTGATTATTTTTTTCCTTTTTAACTCCATAAAATGAAAGTATTTTTCTTTTAATTTTAAAATGATATTTTCCGGTTCCACAAAACGTCTGATTTTCCCTAAAAAACGAAAAAAAAGACAATAATTGCATGAAAAGTTTTTTAAGCTTATTATTAAATTTAAATTTCAAAATTAAATTAATTAAGTGTTAATGTCCTGTAATAAAGAGAATAATTTAGCTTGAGTGCCTTAGAAAAGTTAGCCCCACTTTATTTGACTTTTGTAGAAGCCAGCGTCGTGGGCGTCGGCTTTCATTGTCTCTGATTTATTTGGCTGCGACACATAACAAGTTATTCCGATTTAACGTGTGTTAACAGTTTCTTTAATTATTTTTCAATGAACATTAGGTGTCAAAAGTGACAAAGTCTGTTAACGTACCTAAATCTAGATAATTGTTGAAGTGTCCTGTATTTCGTGAACCAAAACAATTAACATTAGACTGTCATCTTTGACGAATATATGAAGATGTTATGAAACATTATTTTTGGGTTCAATTTAACTTAAAATCTGACAGTTGGAATCTGGTACACACTATTTCTAAAATATCTAAAGCTGTTGATGATACAATTAAAAGTTCATTGCTGAGACCTTTAATTCCAACAGTTTCTGATACACAAATCATAAAAAATGATTAGAGACTAGCCCGAGAAATGTCAAAATTTGAAGAAAAATATTAAGATTAGAAATAATAATCTCACATCCAATATAAAATTGCAAAATGTTAGGTAATCCTGCAAAAAACATTTATTTGTATAAAAGCACTAAATATTATCGTATATCAGAACAAGAACGTCACTTTCTCAAAGACCAAAGAGAGATGGGGTGATGGCAAAAGCATCAATAGATATAAAAACTACAAAAAAATTGTGTAGCAAGACTGGAAAAGGGAATATCAAGGAAAAAAGTTATTTTAAAACAAAAAAATGATGTTTTGATTGAATGATCGTCAAGAGTAAAAAATTGTTCGGAAAGAAATAGTTCAATCGGTTGTTTTTCTAAACCTGAATCTGATAATCAACAAGGTGAAAGAACCGGAGTTTAGATAGAACTGCAAATATTATTGCAAATGGCACCTTAGAAGATATGGGTATTTCTGATCATAATAAAGAAGGACTTGAAGACGACAAAGAGAAGAGAAAGGGAAGAATTTCAAAGAACAGGAAAGACGAAATGAGTTAATTTTAGAAGGTTAGTATTTTGATGGCAGAAAGGATAACACTATGATAACTGAAGCAGAGGGGAAAAAGTATAACTAAGAATCATTAAAGACGAACACCTGGTCTTAGTTCAAAAACCAGGATAAAAATATATTGGTCTTATTTCATTGACATCTTCTTCTTATATTAATATATCCACTGCAATTTTCGTGTATTTTCAAAATAATAATACAGACATTTCAAGTTTGAAAGTTATTGTGTGAAACAGAAATGCCTTTAATGTAGGATGCAAATCTGGAGTTGTTAAAACATCGGAAGCAATACCCTAAAAACTTTATAATGGATAATTTGATTATTACATGCAAATGAACTTTTTTCTTAGATACTTATTTCAACATCTTGCTGGAAAAACTACGGGTAAAAAAAGATTTTCTGGACCAGTAGGAAAGCGACTTGAAAAAATTCGAACATATTGAAATTATAGACTATAAAAACTGATCCTATCTTGACGGACTGATCGCATGAAGAACTTAAAAAAAAGTACAAACCTGGGATACACCTGAATTTTAGATTTTCCTTGTCATACTCAAACAGTAGAAACGTGTGTCATAATTTTCCCGCGAGCTGAGTCAACCGTCTTTAAATATTAAGCAAAAGATGGCTTAATCTTGGGAAAGTTGAATTCCCACAATGTAATGACAAAGTTTGCCTAAAAAGACAGTAGGTTGAATATCCAATTGAATTAATCCATAACAAAGGGAGGTAAGGAGGGTGGAAGTCGATATTTAACCACCTCCTCGTGGTGACTTCTGGGTAGTATTTGCTAAATAAAAGTAGATATGAGCTAACAGCTACGTTGTTTACTTTAAGTTACTTTATACTGAAATTTCAAAACTTTGACCTCCTTGAGGAACCGGAAAACAACTTAATTTAAAAAAACCTTTTCAGCCAAAAGTTTAGACATTCAAAAAGGAAAAAAGTTTTCACTATTACATATTAAAACAAAAAAGTTTTTTTTTCACCCTATACTTAAGTTCCACCCTAACGTATAGTCGTCCGATCCATCCGCTAGTCTGTCTGTCCGTCTCTTCGCATATAACAGCGCAAAAATTACCCAAACGAATGGTTTGAAATTTAATGTATAGAACCGTTGCTCGATTTTGTCAAGTAATTTCAAATTTTATGAAAATCGAATCAAAACTTAAAATGATATTAATAAAAGTTTTCTTTATTCTATTAAACCCTATCATGCGTAATAAATTCAATAATATCCCATGACAGGCAATGATTCTAGGTTGCCATGGTGATTATATCCTATTTAAGATGGAGTCCTATTATTTCAGTATTACTGAATTTAATATCTATAATCGTCATAAATTTTGTATTCATGCATTTTTGCATAACAGCTATTACACCAAGATCTGAATATTTATAAAACTAGTTATAGTACAAATAATCATTTGCCACGTTTGGCGTACAATTTCCGATTTTATTTTTCTCCTCCTGATCCACTGATGTCATGTTTTATGTATTTAAGATGTAACAGATTATCATTGTTTACACATTGGTGATTGGGGACGAGTATAATCGTCTTTTCAAAAGCTGCTAACTTTGATTTTTTTTTTTTTTTTTGCTACTAGAAATGCTGTAAAATGATCGTCGCTTTATATGATCGCAGAAATCTGCAATCAAAAAAGATTAGATTTAAAAGAAATTGGTAACAAAATGATATTGCAGAAATGTGATTTCATATTTTACGGATATATATTATACGGATAGATTATTTTACGGAAATAAGCTGTAGTTACTACGAACTTCGGCAAAATCTGTTAAACTAACAGAAAATCCTTAACAAATACAGTTTATTTCTGTAAATAAACAGTTTTTTACTCTCATCCTGGCTGACAGTTTTTTCTATCAAATCAAGAGTTTTTCTTACAGTATACATGAGATCGGGTAACGCAATTGTATCCGTTTTTTGTATTCACGCATTTTTCCATAAGCGTGCAATAGCTATTGCACCAAGATCTGTATATTTATAAAACTAGTTGTAATACGAACGCACCTCATTTGCCACGTTTGACGTACAATTTGCGACTTGTTTAATTCACAAGTGATTTAACATTCGCACTTATACAAAGTTTCAGCAGTTATCTTTTAGATCTACAAAAGAGGGCATAAACAGCATATTTAGCTAGTTGTATATGAATAGAGGACCTGCATTAGTAGCTGATGAATTAAGTATGATTTTTGCTCTAAACTCCTTTTCATTTAACCTACTTATTGGAAAATTATGTTTAACGAAAGGTTTTCTTTGAGTTTTATTATACTGAATGAAATTGTGTTATAACACATTCAGTTACGTAGTGGTTTTAATTCGCAATTTTCTTCGATTTATAAAATAACAAGTTTTGCTGCACTGGAAAAAAGACAATTGTTTCTTAACCGAAAAAATATAATATAATCACAAATAAAAATATGCAATAACCTCTTCCGAGTTTCCCAGAATGCTGAAAAGAGTTCTTTATCTTCAGAAACCTCATAAACTGACATATTTTTGGGATTCAAAAACGCATTTTTAGAAATACCGTTTCTGTTGCTGAGACTGATTTTCAGAAACGTTTCCGAGTAGTTTTTATAGCGAATTAATCAGTTTTCTCAACTTGGAATATAGGTTTTTTGGATGCTATCAATTCTCAAGTAAACATTTTCCTGTTCAAGAAACGTGTTTACTGAGAAACATTATAAATTAACAGCGTTAAAATTAATACTATTTTGTTACTCTCGTATGTATAAATTCAGTTACGCAGCTGCAAATGTTTAACTGAGAATTGATACTATCCCAAAAACCCGTTTTCCGGTTTCAGAAAAACACACTATAGAAGTATAGAAGCTACTCGGAAACGTTTCCAAAAATCGGTGACAAAAAAAGAAACTATTTTCATAGATGCTTCTCTAAATCATAAAAACACATTCGTTTCTGAGTTTTTAAAGATGCAGCAGTCTTTTGGGAATTGTGAATAACTCAGAAGAGCTCATTGTAGATTATTGTACATGGTTATATTATAATTTCGTACATGTGTTTCAGTGTAGTGCTTGTTTACCAATGGATGGTAGTGGACAGATCATGAAATGGCAGTTGATCATATGACTTAAAATAAGCGAATTATTCCACATATTTCTGATAATTGTTTTCTGTAAATCTAAAAGTACCCTGTTTCCTCTAGGTCCGATGTGGAGTCCTGAAGGAGTCGTGGAATACCAGAACTGAAACCGAAATATCTAAATAAAGGGAATCCAAAAATCAACCGGAACCCGGCAAAACAACATTTCGTTGCATGGAGACCCTATTCAAACGTAACAAAATTATTTTCTTCGGTTCGAATCCCGACTACAACTCGACACCTATCCACCTGAACCCGACATTCTTGAACACAAAACAGATCCGAAACGAAAAATGAATGAAAATTCTCCAATATTTTAATATAGATATGTAAAAATAGTTTATAATTATATATATAATATCAATTTTACCTTTTTTGTAAGACGAGGAGGAGGGATTTTGTTAAGCATCTGTCTGTTTGGAAATATTGCTATAAAAGAGATGCTTTGTTGAAGTAAAACATTTAGGGATTTCCTTTTAGTAATATATTAGTTTTCTTATTCTTTGGCTGAGTACTTAATTTTAAATAATCAAAACTGAAAAATTTATAGCTTTATAGGAATTTAATAAAAAAATTGACGCACTAATAGTGGTGTATATTTAATCATAGACTGCAGAAATATGATCAATGGATCAAGTTTTAAATCCAAGATGTTGGGGGCAACGTAAAAGTGCCGTTTCCCAATTTATCTAGAAACATGAGTTTCAAAGTAAATGGTCAAAATTGTTGTCTGTAGTTATATTTCATTTGATCCTTTAAAGATATTTTCGTAATGCCATAAACAAAGATTATTTTCTACAATCCCATTTGAATTTTTACTCGCCCCACCAGTGGCCGAGAGGTTCTGCTCTCGAAGCTGGTAGACGGGAGGTGCTGGGTTCGAACCCAAACGCGCCTGTCGGCCTAATCATTCGGAGTTTTCGTGGTTTTCTTCGAACCTTGGATTTCCAAGCGTTAATACGGGTTAGGTTCCCTTAGAAAGACCCCCACGAAGGGCACTCCCCCCCCCTTAGGGCCTATATCCTTCGCGTTGATAATTGGCCGTCATAAACACAACCAACCATCAATTTTTACTCTTCTGCTCGATGTGATTTCTAGCTAACTAATTTTCATAAAGGAGCTTAAAAAAATCTAGACTTGTGAAGCAAAGTGGCCGGATCTCGTTCAAGGAGAACCCTGAAAACACTGCACAGTTACCGCACCCAGACCGCGCTGTTATCGAACCAGCAAACATCGCATCGGCCCAAGCTTCCTCATTTTGTGGCCCAATTTTTAAACAGAAGTATAAATGGGCACCTCTATTATGCGGAAAAGAAACTCGTAATTACTCATTATATTATGTCTTTCTTGAAAAAAAAAAAAAAAAAAAAAAAAAAAAAAAAAGATAGGATTGTGACCAGCATTTTAGTCACTAGTCTGAATGGGCACCTGTATTATGTAGAAAAGTAACATATATTTACTCATTATATTTTAGTCTTTCTTTAAAAAGAAATTGGATTGCGACCAGTATTCTAACCACTAGTGTCAAAGGGCATCTACATTGTGTAAAAAAGAAGCATATATTTACTCATTATATTTTCGTCTTTCTTAAAAAAAAAAAAAAAAAAAAAAAAAAAAAATCGGATTAACCCGAACCTAACCTTTAAGAGTCAAATCCAAACTTAAACTCAGTCTGAATGGGCACCTGTATTATGTAGAAAAGAAACATATATTTACTCATTATATTTTAGTAGAAATCGGATTGTGGCCAGCATTTTAACCACTAGTCTCAAAAGGCATATACATTATGTAAAAAAGAAGCATATATTTACTCATTATATTTTAGTCTTTCTTTATCCTTTTATCTACCGACGGTACTTTTAAATACTATTAAAATAACTTGTTATAAAATTCATTTAATACATGGATTAGTTGTAATACAGTTTAGAATGAGTTATAGATACATTACTTTATCTTGTTCCAAAAGCATTATTGGTTACACAAAACAAAAATATTTTTAAAAGAATGATTTCTTTTGCCTTTGCATCTTTTCAGCTTTCTTGGTATTGGGGTGTTGGGGTGGGGGAATTTTCAATTCGGAAATATTTATATATTTCTATTGTAAGAACACTATATTTGTACATTTCCTAATTCTGCAAAATACTAAGAAAAATATTTTAAATAAAAGATTTGAATGGGGTTATAAATGTTGCACAAAATCCCTATAAATTCAAACTTAATTAATCCTTCTAAATCCCTCAATCCCTCTAAAGTCCTTCTAAAATTTATTAAATAACTATGCAAATCTTCTAATGTAGTTTAAACAATTCACGAAAAATGCTTTAGAAGATAAAATTTTCATGAATTCATATTTCAGTACATAAAGGGTTAAAAAAAAAGTCGGATTAACCCGAACCCAACCTTCAAGAGTGAAATCCAAAATCAAACTCGACCGGAACAAAAATTATTAGCGCCCACCCATTACCCGACGCGATGCAGGACTCTTGTTGTATCAACTGCGGGATGGCTTATGAACTACTAATTCTATAGACTTATATATCTACCAATATGAGACATGAACGGGCTTATGGGAAATATCTACTGTTTTTTTAATTAATATTTTCTTCAGCAGTATGTTTCTCTTATTTTAATTTAGTTAAGACACCGTAATGGATGTAATATAATTTTTAGGTAGTATAAATAGATTGAATATTTGTATACTGAAATATTGTTTAAAATATCAATTCTTACGCAAACGAAAAGTTTAAAAGAGCGTGAACTGTCTATATCAACACTATGGGATAATTAATTACTAAAACATATCTTTCAATAAGAATTTTTCAGCAAGTCTTTACTCATAAAAGCGTTCAATAGCACTAAGTAAACGCACAAAAGCCCTTTTAAAAAACGAAATTATTTAGTATAAAACCTATAAAGAAAATATCCAATTTTTATAAACACTATTTACAAGATATTAATAAAAATAAAATCTATTGAAAATTCTGTCGATTAAATTCAAAATGTATAAGGTAGTGGTTCACGAAATTGACATTTTATTGATTTAATAAGAAATTTCGCAGTGTTTACACTCGCTCGCAACAATACAATATTCTCCTCTTACGCAATCAAAATATTGAATGATACAATATCAAAACGAGTAAAAAACATCGATTGAATAATCGATAAAACTTTCTGCTGACTCATGTTGAAGATTTTGAAATTATTGTATAAATATTGATATCGAATAAACCATGATTAAAAAATATAATAAAATGAAAAGAAATAAACATTTCTAAAAATAATGATCATTTACATATACACTTAATTATGTTTTTACACGACCATTGTATTTTTACGGAAATTGAATACCAGCATTTCTAATAGTAACGTTCGCCTTATTTCATCGTAGATTTCTGTGTTTAAATAAGACGAAGACTTAATGTCCATAAACCCTTAAACCTATAGTCGTGTAAAAAAAGAATTAGGTGTATAAACTACTATAACACTATACCTTGTAAATAATACACAATAAGATTTATACGTCAACGGAACTTTGAACTTTCAAACTCGGGTTTTTGAAAGGTACTTTTTAATATTTTACAAACGTACAAATGCTACTACCAACTGAGTTAAAATATCGAAGCTCCCTTAGCATAAAGACGTGTTGTAAAATTAAGATAACATTTCCATTATTATTTATGACATATTCGCAGAAAAATTAAGTGTAACATATCATTTTTAATTACTGTCTATTCAATTAATATTTAGTTGAATCCCATTTTTATTGGGAAATAAAATAATTTAAAATGACATGTATTTTCATAGCACGTAATATCATTTTATTTTTTAACTTTTCAAGTTAGAAATTTCCAGACTCAAACGGGCTCTGTATTTAAGAAAACTGCATCTTAAATTTTCATTGAATCATGCTTCAATTTTCAAATTCAGTTCGCAACTGACACAAATGCTTTACGACATATGCAGCCGACTGAAAAATCTTTTGAGTCAATTTCAAAATTAAAAAGTAAGGAAGGAAGAAAATAATTATTGATGGAAGCCAGATTTCATTCTTAGTGAAATAACAGCCAGGCATTCTCCTTTTACAAATCTTAAATTTATAGTGCATCCCTTTATTTCTTCTAAGAAATGCTCAAATTACTTTCATTTCCGGCTGTGAAACGTGGCGTAACTCGAGAATTTTAATTATCGGTATCTCAAACCTTTTTTTTTTTATTATGGAAAGGGGTAAACATTTTTCTCTATAATAAAAGAAAAGCAGATTTTCTGATGTATTTATTTATATTTGTCTGATGCTGTACGGATTTTTCATTTTTATACGACGCGTATGGTCTATTTTTGGAAGTCCAAGTATCATACTAGATTGCTCTGTTTCCAAAACGTTTTTGACTGTTACGTGAAAACTGATTTATTTCGCTTCTAAGTCACTTTTCATGAACACTTTTATTATGTCGTTATAATGAATTTAAAGCAATGGTATCCACTACGCGGTACGCGAGGCGCAATTACTGCTTTTTTTAAAATAGATATCTTCACCTAGATTTATCTCAGAAAATCTGTCATTAAATTACCCGATTACCACTTATTGAAAATAGTATATGAGTGTACCATTTAGAAAATATAGTGAGTGCTCTGAAGTTTCCATCACACGTGTAGTATTGTATGATCTCAAATACATGCTATTTCCTTTTGTTTGATTCGGGAGGCTCTTTTGCGGTGCAAATAGGGCTATTTTCAAGACTGAGTGGAATCTACAAATTTAAGAATCACGTGGAACATTTGTTGAACAATTGATGCTAACTGTTCTAAAAGTAGTATAAAGCCCGGGAGCTGAAAACACTATTTTTATGGCGCTCTGGTTGTTACAATTAAACATCTAGCATTAGCAGCTACGAATAATGATAAGTTCGTCAATGACAAAATTACAAGAAGCAGCCTTGCTCTTGAAAAGCTTATATATAAGGGAAATATCTGATATTGTCTATGACAGGATAATATGTGTGATTATAGCTTTAGTCGTCCCAGTCATTTAGGTGTATAAGTGCAAGTGATTAAACGCGCGCGCGTGCGTGCAACTATCATAAAATCTTAAGAGGTGGTTCAATATAAAGCTGTTAAAAAGATTATTGATCAATTTATATACAGTTAAACAGATTAAGTTAAATAATGCTATAAAAAGTGATAAAATATCTTTATTAAGATTGACGATCGTTTCATCGCACAAACGGCGACATTTTCAAAATCATTCACGATAGAAAATATTTTCACATAATTTAAAAACAATAACACAGTACACAATGTCACGAGACATGATGCACAATGAAAAACATTGCAAACCTAAAATAAAATGAAAATAAAATTAGCTATTTGCGAGCGTGGATTAATTTTCACATAATTTGAAAAACAATAACATGGTAAACTGTGTCACGAGACATCATGCATAATGAAAAACATTGCAAAACATAAAATAAAAATAAAATTAACTTGGCTATTTGAGAGCGTGGGTTAATTTTATTTTATGTTTGCAATGTTTATCATTGTGCATCATGTCTCGTAACATTGTTTACTGTGTAATTGTTTTTAAATCTTTTGAAAATATTTTCTATCGTGAATGATTTTGAAAATGTCGCCGTTTGTGCGATGAAGCGATCGCCAATCTTAATAAAGATATTTTATAACTTTTTATAGCATTATTTAACTTAATCTCTTTATATGTGATTATTATGCATGTAGTTGTTACAGCTAAACATTTTATGATATTGTACATTAATCTTCTATTACTTTATCGTATTTCAAAATCATTACCCGCCATACAAAGCAAAAATTTTTTTAAATGGATAATTTTTTTTTCCAATTATAAATATAGAGATTTTTTCATGTTGAAAGATATGGAGAGGACGATTTCAGTTGTAAAATATTTGGTTGTTTTATGCCAGGCCATTATATTTATATATTTTCTAATTCTTTAACAGTATTATAAAGAAATGACTTGCTATAGAGTTGTAAATACTTCATAAAAATCCTATAAATACCACTTTAGTTTATTAGTTTTAATAGACTAAATCTTTATAAAATTTCAATAATGATTACACAAATCTTTAAAGGTTTTTTCAAAAACTTTCAAAAATTTGGTTTCAAAGGTGAAATTTTCTTCAATTAAGGACAAAAAGGGTTAAGGAAGCAAGTTTAAAGGGATAATACTAATTTAATAAAGTAAAAAGAAAAATACATTTCAGAATGTTAAAGCTGTAATGACATTGAATAAGGGATTTATTCTGAACAAAATGATATTAATCTTTAGATCAGACGATAATTCCATATCAAGATATAATTTAAGATATAGTTGCCATTCTCCGGTTTTACGAAGAAATTAAATCTTTAAATAGCTTTTCTCAGAACAAGTGATATTTTTTTTTAACTTAAGCTCATGTTATATAATTAAACTATTTATGATAAAAAAAAACCGTTTATTAATACTGAAAATATTAAGAATTAAAATTTTTAAACTTGCTTAGTTTAATACAAATAATCGGGAATTCATCTTTAAAAAAAAAAATCACTTTGATCTTGTTCGGCAACTTCTAAAAAATATATTATTATACTTTAGATATATTTGGTCCGTATGAAAATTACTGCCAATGGTGATTATCTATCTATATTATAAAGAACATACATAATCTGTGCGTAACGCTGACATCATTTAATGAATGGCCAAAGCAGACGATCAAATTTAACTTTTATTTACTTTTATTTCGATTTTTTAAATTTCTAAATATCGCAAATTTTCAATTTTTACACCGTCGAATAGAGAAAAACCTGTACTTTCAAATGCAATTTGTTTGAAAACTGTATCGCAGTTTACTCAATTTTTATTGTTTTTAAAATAATTTTTAAGCGTGATTTTTTTAAATCTATTTCTGTCACTTGCAGACAGACGATTACAAAAGATGTTTGCACTTAATATACAAAATATGTTTGCACTTAAAATAATATAAATAAAATAGTTCAGCATTTGTTACCGGCTTATATTCCATAATGAAATTTAAACTTTCATCCATAAAAACTTACGTCCATTTAAATTTCAATCCATAAATTAAAGAAATACATATATAAATAAAACACAAATTTAAGACATATAAACGACTTAACTCCTTGGCTGTGGAATATATTTGAGAAAAGCGTGCGAAAAATGGAATTTTTTTCTCCTCTGAATGGTTTGAATGAAATTTGGGAAGAACTGCAAAATTACAAAAATCCGACAAATGGAGAGAAACTGCCTCCTTTTCGCGGGAAAGTATCACCCTCTATTAGGAAAATGGTAAATTTCATATTATGCATTGGACGAACTGAGTTCGGGATTCACGGAATTGAAACACCGATTTTTCTCTTGCTCGAAGTCGGGTCGAGCATTCCGAAATTGGCGCATTTGCTTTTCCCGAACTGAGTTCGGGCGTCACAGGCAAAGGGTTAAACCACTGAAATTACCAGAAAAAAAGGACTATCAATCTTTGGCGGTTCCTTCGTTTTTTATATATATTTTTTTTTTCAAAATCGTTTTCAATCGTTTTTTTTTTTTTTTTTTTTTTTTTTTTTTTTAATTATATTTGACTACATTATTGCTAACATATAAAAATGATTGTTGGTATTGATAGTGAAAAATCTGAAAAATATATATTAAATGTAAAAAATCTATTAGTTAAAAAAAAAAAAAAAAAAACATATATATCGTTTTTACCTGTATTCAGTAACCCGGAAACCCCGAGTTAGAACTCCTTAATAAGAAAATTAGTCTAACATTTTAACGCTATTATGGAAATATAATATATTTAATCATATATTTAATATTATTTTTTCTTTTAACCAGAAAAATGCATATTTATGTACTCATTTGCATTAAAATTATATTTTTTTCATCTTAAAGGTTATTTTAATTTTTCTTTTGAAAAAAAAAAAAAAAAAAAAAAAACGAGTATACCTAAACAAGATCCGATAAAAAAAAAGGCCTGAAACTGAAAAGATTACAGCCAGTCTGCCTCCAATGAGACTAGTTGTGTAAAAAATCACTAAAGTGAACGAAACCTGAGTTAGACACTCTGGAAACAAGCGGGTAAGAGTGATAGAATATCGCACAGAGGATTTCGTTTAATATTCCTTTCGAAAAACTTTCCTTAATTAATAAATCCGAATAGTTAATTTATAATTATTAAATACTTAACCCATTTTCAATATGAACATAAATAGCAGTACCATTAAATTTAATTTTTTAATTATTACACTTGGGAGATACTTTATAAATACAACAAAAAATATTGAAGAACTGCTTTTTCGACAATTGCAACAGCATATGATTGTACATTTGAAGAACAGATTTAACTACACGATTTAATTTTAGTTAATAATAATTAAAAAAACCCGAAAACCTTAAAATGGCAAAAAATTACAAAAGCTTTTTTATTTAAATCTATCGGACAAAGAAATGTAGTCAATTTAAAATTTCGCAATTTCTCAAAAGAAAAAAAAAGAATTTTTGAAGAAAAAGAAGATTTGATGAAATATTTTGCAGCAACTTTTGGTCGTAAAATGGCAAAAGAAAAAAAAATTAGAAAAATCTACAGCTGCGAAATAAATTCAAACTCCAAAGTAGAACATCGAACCCGGAACCTTTAGATTAGCAGGCACATGTGCTACCACAGAGCTATCTAGTTGCGCTAAAAAGACTGAAATTAAAGTTCTGTTTTGAAATCTAAATCGCCAAAATGGTCGGATGTTATCAAATTAATTCATTTAATTTAAATAATATAAGACTTTATCAAAATTTTAAGATATGTCGTATCATCGGAAGTATTCAGCTATAAGTATGCAAAATTTTAAGTCTCTACCATATACAGTTTCTGGGGATGAACTCTGTGACCGACAGACAGATAAAGGGGTGAGGTGAATAGGGTTTTCTCAGAAGAACGAAACCCTAAAAAAGAGCAAAAGCGATTCAATTACTATTCGGAGGTCGGTCAGTTCGGGTTTAGGCAAAACCGGGTTACTCGAATCGATGCAGTACTCTAATATGAGTGAGATCAATTCAAAATAGGAGGTATATAATTTAATAACAGAGATAAGTAGGGATTCTGGAATATGAAAAAAGAAACCGAAATTTTAAAGTAAACAGTTATGTAGTATAAGTTTTTAATATTACATTATCAGTCATTTAACTCTTTCGGGTCCCATTTTTTTCATTTTGAGAAGAAAATTACTTTTACGTCAATAATGTAAATATTAGCTATCCAAATAGATTTACTGAAGTTTAACGAATAGGTGATTGTCTGAAATCTAACGAATATAGTTATTTTGCGAACTATTCAATTCATATTCATATGACAATAGACTAAGGAAGAGTTTTTGCGTTTGGAAAATATCGTATTACAACAGGATTTAACAGTTATTACAACTTTCTAATATTTTTTGCATTTTATCATACATGATTCGTTCAGAAAAGTAACCTATATTTTAAATTTAAAGTGAGAAATACATGTTTAAAATAAAAGAATCGCTAGCAGTGAAACACAATTAAGCAAACTTTTATTATTATCGTTATTATTAAATGCCAAAACATAAATGAAGTCATAATGAGAAATACATAGACATACACTACCATTATTACATGTAGCTAGTAGCAAAAGTAGTTGTTCAGACAAAGTATAATACTCGATGAAAAGACATGTAGGGTAACTCCGGGAGAGTGGCCGCATACGGGTTGATGCCGCATCTCTTGTATTTCTTGTAATTATCGATAGATGGTCGTCAAACGCACAGTATAGGTGCGCAATGAGATTATTTTAACCAGAGTATAGTGTGAATCCCATTTCGATGTTTACTTGTAGAAGTACAATCCTCAATTTGACGTAAGTGCATGATTTCACTGTCCAAACTTTAAACACTTTATGTTTAAATACTTTTCATGCAGTAATTACTAAATGCATGCATGATTTCGAAATCAAAACTAAGTGTAGCGTTTGTATAGAGTACTGTGTGTATGGTTTCGCATTCCCTTTACAGATGGCAGGTAACTGTGATGGTCAACGTCTGCATCATGCAAAATGGGATACATGCTGCACTGCTATTCCTGTATACATGCCGCAGTTTTTTGTACGGGATGATTAAGTATTATTAACTTTTCCTTTTCTTTTTGCACAGAATAACCATGTTAGGCATGTCATCAAGTTTACTAAAACCAAAGGAGAAAATGTGAAAATAAAAAGTAAGAAGGGCAAGAAAGATGCAAGTCAAGATGATAATAATTAAAAATTGGATTACGCGTAACGCAGACGTTCTTTGCAAGGAATGTTTAGGAAGCTACTCCAAAAAAGAGGAAGTGTAATTGGTTTCGTTGCATCATGCGTTTAAATGTAGTTACATAAAGACTGTACTTTTTCGACACTTTTTTTGTAGATTGTAGTCGAAAAAACAGGTCTCTTAATACATTCGAGACCATAGGTGCATATAAGCACCTTCACAAAGAGCTTACGAAATTTGTTTCTGGCACCAGTAAAAAAAGAAAAGTAATATTTGCTTTGTTTAATTAGAGCATTTTCATGATTATTTAAGTAAAGGTAACTTCTTTTGAAAAAGTGGTACTAACCGAATACGACTTCTGTAAAAGCCAACGGTCCCGAAAGGGTTAACAAATAAATTATGTAAACACAATTTTACTTTTTTCCCCTTTCTGATACATTGATGTTACGTTGTTGCTGAAATAACGATTAAAATTTAATGTTAAAAAAAAAAGTCGATGATTTTAATAGTGAAAGTAGGCAACAATTATTAATTTGAATCTACTAGTACGTTTCATTCTATTAATTTAGTTTCATTTATCGTTAACCTTTTGTATCACCGTGTTGCAGATCAGCAACATACCCAAAACGTCATTGTTATTTAAACAATAACTTTCGAAAGACGATTTTGTTGATTATTGTTATTCTATTACACTACTATAAACATAACTATTTCATTAAATCCGAAACAAATGTCGATACTGATTTTTTTTTTTCGCGCCAAAGTTTGGTTTATCGCTTGATCAGCTACACGTGATTTTTGCTGAATTAAGGTTTGAAATACAGGAGTTCAAAAAGTCGCCAGACGTCTACAACAGGGTTCGCACGCTATTAAGCCACGCCTCATTTTGTAAGGACTTTAGCACCAGTAATCGCATAAAACTATCTTCTAGCTAATGAATCGTGAAGAAAATGATCTTTATAATAATACTGGTGGTAGAGTCCTTACAAAATGGGGCATGGCTTAATAGCGTGCGAACCCTGTACAAGTATATTGTTTTCAAAGGTGAGTTTAAATTCTTTTTTTAAAGACCATTTTCGAGCTATGAAATTTATAATATGTACAAGATAAAAGTAAACTTTTGTTTGTTGTAGATCTGCAACAACGCGCCATATAATGGATTTTTTAAAAACATCGAAAGAGCATCGAAAATATCTTCTAATGGTTATTTAAGTTGCATTTCTTTCAGAAGAGCATAATTATTGAAAAGGGGAAACATTAGTCTGTTTTTATATTATTTAATTGCTATAGGGTCCATTAGGGATCCCCCCACTGTAAAATTAACTCCAAGTCCAAAGTTGACAAAAAAGGGAAAGGCCAAAGAATTCAACAGAAAAATCACAGAGCGCCTACTCAACATATTCCACCAAAACAAGTGCGCCTAGACAAAATTGGGCAGAAAAAAGAATACGTTGTAAATACCCTGATTGTAAAAACTTTAATCAAATTCTTTGTGAGAAATGTGGTGTAGGACTTTGCTACAACAAAACTAACAATTGTTTCAAAAATTTTCGTGCAACTTAAAATTCTGAATATTTTGAGTTTTTGTGCCATTTTGCAAGATGTTGCAGATATGCAACAAACCCATTTTTCCAAATAAAATTTTATTTTTCAGTTCTGAATTTTTTTTATTATTTTTCCATGCTTAAAGTAATGCATTTTAATATCTGTGTAAGAATTTTTTTAATCGGGGTTGTTGAGTTACAAAGGGTTAATTATAGTCCAGATATGAATTTTTTTTAATATATAATTTCATTCTGTTCTTATCACTAGCGCGGCATAACTACTGCACAAGTGCGTCGTCTCACCCTGAATGTACTGGTGACGCGCCGTAGTGTAATGTTTTAGAAAAAAATAGTTAAAAAATATTAATAATTTGTTTTGAAAATTTTTGTCGCAGTACACGCGTTGAATATTTAACATTAAATAGCACAGTACACCCACCATGGGTCTTTATACACAAATTCAAAAAAATGTGCGGCATTACCCTACTATTACTAGTAAGCCAGACCCGAACGGGTTATAATTAAAAATCTGCTAAAAATAAGAAAGAAAAATTATCTCTTAAAGAAACAACGGAAATACCGTAAATCGATTGCATATATTTTTTAATTCTTTGGAATATTTTTATCAGTACAATAAGAGATGTGAGCGAAAAACATGCAATCTTTTACAGATTAGTAATTAACATTCAATTTTTTTTAAATAAAGACTTGGAGTAAAAAAAGTAATCGAATTTTTAAAGGAAAAGTATAATAATTCTATAAATTAGTACGTATTAATATATAATATATATTGTAGCTTAAACAATGATTAAACGGCTTTTTAAACAAGTTGAAAACTTACCATATTTTCTAACCAATAGTAGCATTATAAAAAAAAAACTTCAAGTTAGCCAAAAAAATATTTGCAGAATTTAATAAAGTTTAGAATATAAAAAAAAAAAGGTTTCAAATTTCTGTAGGAGAGTAAAGTTTTGTTTCAAATGTTGTTTTTTTTATAAAGGTGTGAAACATTTTACTATAAAATCACTTATTATTACATGTCTGAGGCTCTGTTGTTATTTTTTCCCGGTAAGGACTCCCTTAAATTAAGAATACTTTATATAACTTCTTTATTTTATATTATTTTAAATAATTTCGCAGAGATAACTTCTAGAATACACGTTTTTTTACTTTCAAATCCGACTGGAAATGTCTAGTCTCAAAAGAAACAGTCAATCAAGGAACTTACAGTGGAACATTACTGGATATAGGAAACACCTCTCTGAAGTCTTGGGGCAAGTGAAGGGAGAATAAAGCTAGGGGAAATTACAGAGAAATGCTATTATAGAGAGAAATCTATAACAACATTTCTCTATAATTCTCCCCACTTAGCTATTACTTTGCCTATCTGTGCAATCTTTAGTGTCACAATTTAACCTTGTGATATCTATCATGTATGTGGTGTTATTCTGACAACGTATGGCTTTGATTCTGACCTGTTACATTTAGTTTTATAACGATCAAATAGATCTAGCTTTGCATGTTATCAGCCAACTACCAATATGTTTGTAGCTTAGTGTTACTAGTTGAGCGAATTATTTTTATTCAAATTTCTTCGTTGCTACCGTTTTCTTTGAAATAGAAATATTTACCTTATTTAATTTATCATTAAGTAAGGTGACTTATACTATTCAAAAAAATCGTATCAAAGAAGCAACCAGGATAATAATAAAAGAAAAAAAAAACTCGCCCTACTTGAAACACTGTTGTAGTTTGTATTGGAAAAACATAAACCAGTTGCGTATTGACTCGCATATCTATTTACTTAAGAAAAACAGCATTATATAACATTTTCCCCTGTGCTGTAAAACACAAGTAAATGCGGATCGAGATAGCTTTTAACTGGTATAGTAAACAAAATTATATCTGTTAAGCTAACCATGATATAAATCATACTACTTATAGAAATGAAAAGGTATAGTGCATGATAATAAACTATGCAAAAAGAGAGCACCCGTCAACGCCTTAAGCTGCGATTTTTCACTTTTAAAAATATGATTAGAAAAATACTTTAAATTTAATGTACCGGGTATATTTATTAAGAGATACTTATTAAGCCTCTTCTTACTCATTAAGATTGTTATGCGAGGGCGATATTTATGATTTCCCCCTAAAATAAGATGATTGAAAATATCATAACTTCTGCTTACCGACATATCATTTCCTCTAGGGTTTAGTAACTTAAATATTCCAGCCGAAGTAAAGATGAAGGAAGATCATCATAACTCTAAATTTATAGTTAAAACATCGAGTTCTCCTTGAATTAAAATATTAGTACAGAAAAGCATTTTCTTTATCCCGTATTCTCTTTTCTAAAATTACATCCATAAATTCATAGCTCATATATTTTAAATTATGCATATTAAAAAACTCTCCGCCATTAAAAAGAGAAGTACTCTTGCACGTTAACTTCCAGTTCGCTCCCCATCTTACTCCCAGAGGCTCTAAATTTATATTATAGGTGTTTTAAACTTAAAAGGCTTTGGAAACTCAAGCGGAATCAATCATCTTTAAATAATGATTACCGTGTTCGGGAAATATGGGTACTAGCTGTTAAGACCCCTTTTCGACATCCTCAGAATCTCTTTTATGAGTCCCCACGGTCCTTGCTTTTCAAGCAACCTAACTCTTTTCATTAGCAGCTGATTTTAAATGCAGCCACAACTCTATACAAGTGGATTTGGGGCTCAACTTTCCAATCCCTTTTTAATCTAGAAAGATTCCTTATTTCTTTTCTCTAAAAACATTTTGTGGCAAACGCAATAATGCATCCGTTCGAGTGGCGGTTATAATTCACGAAATAAACACGAATTTCATTTGATTGCCGCTTATTTCGGAGAAACAATCGCCGTTATTTATTTCCCGTTTTTCCTCTCCCGAACTCCTGCCACTATTCATTTCTGATGATTTTTTAAGGCGAGTTTCCCCGATTGAATTTATTTTTTAAGTATTGACATAGGTAACATTAATATGCACCCATTCTAAAATCCAATTTCCTCTGTTGCGTCTTTTCACTAAAGCAACTATTAATCATGTCCTCGTGTTATCTATAAAGAAATTATTATAAGTTATTTTTTCCGGGTATCTTTATTACTTTCTCGATGCTATGTTTAAACGGAAAAGTGCAAATGTAAAATGATAGTTCCAATAATTGAATTTTAAGATTTTGATGTATTTGCCAAGTTTGAAGAATTCTGTCGAGATTTTATTTATTTTTTTAAATAATCTTATTCGATTTCGATTTTTATATGATCTAAACCGATGACATAAATAAAAGTTCGGGTATAAATTGTAATTTTCTTTAACGATAACATTAAATATGGATTTCTCTTCTCAACATCATTTATCGTACGAAATCATAACCAAAACGCATCCATCTAGCACTGTTCATCCACATTTCGATTTTGATTTGATCAAAGAATTTAATAAAACCATTTAATGCTTTCTATTTTTTAAAATAACTATTATTTAAATAGCTATACTAAAGCATAAAAATTATTGAGATTTATTTTTGCTATTCATTTTAATTTATTCAATATTAAAATACTTCAGCTAGTAGGTAGGCGCATTTTACTTAATTTGTTTTGTTTTTTATAGTGAGGATTTAAAATAAAACCGACAAGAAATTGTTTCTTATTTTCGTGTTTTTCTGGCAACATTTTAATGTTACCCACGTTAAAGTCTTGCATGGATTGGCACCTAACTCGTCCCAAACGTGAAAGTTGTATTTGAAACCCCCACCAACCGCTGGTCAGGTCGTGTTTGGTTAAAATTAGTTTACCCGACTAAATAAAACACTGTAATATAAATTTACTTTAAATTTCGTCGTTGCCAATATCGCTCATTTTTACATTATGATATATTATGATATATTATGATTTTTGATGTTTCCTAGTAAAAAACAAAAACTAGACACGCTACAACGACTGTTTAAAAAACATAATGTAGTACAATGTAGAGTCTTAAAAAAATGACTGGAGCCATTCGACTGGAAATTATGACTCCATTCACTTTATTTTATAAAAAGTACGCCTAGGGATCCTCTTTATAGTAAAATTGGAATTTTTTAAAACAAACACTTAATTTGAACATCAAGTTTGATTTTTATTGGTAAATCTTAACGTACACTGTAAAAAAAATAATGCCAGTTTTCCGATAGGAATCGGAAAAATAATTGCCCTTATCGTACCGGAATAATTTCCAACCGAGCTCGGAATAAAATCCGTAAAATCGGAATAAAATCCGTGAAATACCGTCTTACTGACTATTTCCTTATTTTTACGGATTTGATTCCGAGCTGGGTCGAAAATTATTCCGGTACGATAAGAGCAACTCTTTTTCCGATTCCTACCGGAAAACTGGCAGTATTTTTTTTTTTTTTTTTTTTACAGTGTAGATACCTAACGGGAAGTCCTTCGGTCGAGTAGCTTAGGAACTATAAAGGTTTAAAATCCAGAACTAATATTAAGTTCATGTTTAATTGTTACAATGCAAATAGCTTTTTAAACGTAGCTCAAAAACTAGTTAGGGGAATGAACTGTAATTTTTGATTCACAAATTTGAAGCTTTTCTACACTGTAAAAAAACCCGAACAGTATTCCTGTAGGAATCGGAAAAATAGTTGCCCTTATCGTACCGGAAAATTTTCCGACCCAGCTCGGAATAAAATCCGTAAAAAAAAAGGAAACATTCATTTAAACGGTACTTTACGGATTTTATTCCGAGCTGGGTCGGAAATTTTTCCGGTACGATAAGGGCAACTATTTTTCCGATTCCTACAGGAAATCTGGTCCTATTTTTTTTTTTACAGTGTAGAAATCGATTTCTTTTAAAAAATCCATAAGTTACAGTTCTTATTTGTTTCGAAAATTTATTTTCAATGTATATATATACAAAATTTATGTTTTGAAATTTATTTAAATCAAATATGAATTACAATCTATGAAAATTTTTTAAAACAAAATTGATTTTTAGAAGTTTCAAATATGCGAGATTCATCCGTACACTGTGAAAAAAAAAATACTGCCAGTTTTCTGGTAGGAATCGGAAAAATAGTTGCCCTTATCGTATTTCCAACCCAACTCGGAATGAAATCCGTAAAATACCGTTTTACTGACAATTTCCTTATTTTTACGGATTTTATTCCGAGCTGGGTCGGAAATTATTCCGGTACGATAAGGACAATTATTTTTCCGATTCCTACCGGAAAACTGGCAGTATTTTTTTTACAGTGTATTCCACAAAGTATTTTTCTAGTTTTGTTTAAAAATATTCCCGCATTGCATTCTGTTTCACAACGACGAAAAGTGACTTCAACATTAAGATTTCTAACCGTTACATCTTCATAATTTCTTCATAATCGACCGAATGACATCCCAGCCATGATGTAAAAAATTAGGTGTTCAAATTAAAAATTTCAAAAATATATACAATCACATTATTAAGACGACTCCTAAGCTTGTTCTTTTTAGTTGCGTTTGTAATTATATAAATACGTAGCACCTATAGTCGTCGCCTGGGTCCGTCCGTCTGTCTGTCTATATAAAATCGCAAAAACTGCCCTACCGGATGGTTTGAAAATTAATATATAGAATCGTTGCTGGATTTTGTCAAGTCCTTTCAAATTTTATGAAAATCGAATCAAAACTTAAAATGATATTAATAAAAGTTTTCTTCCTTCTATTAAATCCTATCATACGTCATTAATTCAATGACATCCCATGATAGGTCATGATTCTAGGTTGCCATGGTGATGACGTCCTATTTAAGATGGAGTCCTATTATTTCCATATTACTGAGTTTAATATGTATAATAGTAATAAATTTTGTATTCAGGCATTTTTGCATAAGAGTGCAACAGCTATTGCGCCAAGATCTGAATATTTCTAAAACTAGTTATAGTACAAACGTTTGACGTATAGTTTCCGACTTGTTTAAACATAAATTGAAAGAAAATATATTTTCCAGTCAAAGGGCTATTTTCGTTTTCTTTCTGTGACACTTTTGCGATTAAAATGTATTGGATGCTTTCTTTCTTTATTTTATTTTATTTTATTATTATTTTTTAAATAATGTATCACGGAATTTTCCACAGACGTCAAAAATGGTTTTAAAACATGAAATAACTTTATTTTATTAAAATAAGGTTTGGGATGAATTCAAATGTTTTATACTCAGAGTCGAACGTGTATTTTTGAAAGCGTTTTTACTATTAGAAAAACATAAGATTTCACTTTTCAATCCACGCGTAATTTCTATGTTTTTCAAAGTGTATTTACTAGTACAAAAATTACACTGTCAGAGAAACTCGTCTATATAGACTAAATTATTCGTTATTTTTTAACAAATAATTTCCGTATTCCTAGAAAACATGTTTTATCCGTAAATTGTTCCCGAAAGTCGGAAAAGAGGGAGAAATTCCGTTCATTCATAGCACGCATGCGTATTCGCTCTATTAATACTAACATCTGAATTCATTTTAAAAACGAAAAAACAAAAATTCTATGAATTGAGATTTCTAATTTAATTTAAAAAAAAAAAGAAATTAAAAGAAACTAACAGCAAAGAAAAGAAACGTTTTCGAATGTAAAAATAAGTAACAATTTTCTCATTCATTTAAAAATATTCACAAATTATTTCTTAAAGTTATATATCAACCGATTCCGATGTGTGTGAGCATGTGCACAGGAATTACCAAGATCTCGACCAAGTTCACTGGTTAGCCTCATCCAACATGTTGTCTTAAAATGGCAGGCACTTCAAGGTATCGCCGAATTTGGCAACCAAATATAAGTTACTTTAAATAAAAGCAGCTTGGATAAAGCTGACTAATTTCGCGAAATTCTCATTCATAATGATTTAGTATTAATAAAAATTAGTATTGAATCTCCTATAATCGGTTTCCACTAAATTGAGGTTTGCGTGTTTGAATAATATAAGCTGGCTTTTAAAAAATAAGGAATATGAAAGCTACCTCTTCCTCCCGGCACTGGCCGGAAGGACTTTTGTAACATGTATTTAGTAATACAAAACCATGATCTTTCATTATGTGTGAGATATTACACAATTTCTGTATTTCTATTATTACAAAATCCTAAGATTTTATTTTGCAAGCATTCACACGAAATGTCTATGTTTTTCAACGTGTATTTACTAGTACAAAAAATACCGAGAGTTACCACACTATTTCTGTGTTTCTCAACATGTATTTCCTAATACAAAAACACAATCTTTAATTTTATACGACATATTACACAATTTCTATATTTTTCAGAGTGTATTTATATCACAAAATATGAGGCATAATTTTACAAGAGATAATACATAGTTTATTTTATTATTCTAAACTATGCATTATATTGTACTTCATATTTATTAGCTGCGGTTGTAAGTACTCCCTCGCATGTTAAATATATTTATTTTAAAAGAATGTAGCTATCTTCAAAATAATATTTTCGTCAGTGAATTTCCGGCTCAAATAAACTTCACTACATGGTATCTAGAAAGCGGTCAATAATTATGATTTATGGTGCGTACTTTTCTAATAAAATTGGAAAAGTGGATGGATATTTCAAAATAACTTTTTTTATTTTTTACAAATATGATGAATTATTTAACCAAAACGGATTTGAAATATTTAAAATGCATTCACTTTAATTAGATGTACTTTATACAGGATAAGAAATAAGGATATTTAATTAATAAACGGTAGAATATTTTAACTGAATTACAAATTGTTTTGAAGCGGCTGCAATTTATTAATAAGCCTTATCCTCTTTAATAAATAGAGATAACCTCTCTGAATAATATTTGGAATTGAAAGGTGATAAATGCCGCCATATGTGCATTTTATGAAGCGAATAAGCAGGTGTTGTAACTTTTTAATATTCCTACGCAATTTTCCTAATTTAACAAATTTTTGGCTTCAATTTTTAAAAATAACAGGTACAGTCGGCAAAAAGAAAGATAAAAGAAAATCTAGAAAACAGCAATTCTCCTTTTTCAGAATTTAGTGTCGCCCTCAATGAATATAATATAATATATATATATATATAGATAGATAGATAGATAGATAGATAGATAGTGCAAAGCATAATTCGGTTTGAAGACATAAAATATACACTTTTATTTTATATAAAAGACGTCAGTCGCATCCGCTGAAGAATTTCATATTTACGATCCAGTCTTAAACAACATCTACAGAAAAGTATGCATATGACGTCCCTAATTGCAGAAAAAGACAGATATCCAGCAAAAAAATATTTTATAATAGCTGCATGTTTAATCAGAAATCCTAAATTTATGTTTTTTCAACATAGCACGTACTTTAATTACAATTTTTTTCATTTGTTATGGTAAAATGGCGTCCAAAAGATATAATAATCTACTATTTTACAACTAATTTTCCTTTACTTTCTACAGAAATGGAAGTTGTAAAAAAAAAAAAAAAAAAAAAAAAAAAAAAAAGGCGTTATAAACTACAAAAAAAAATTAATATCTCAAAAATAAATTAAGATGCAATTTTCAAAGAAATTGCATTTAAAAGTACATTTTTTACATATACGACGGTATACGAATTGACAATATGCGATGATTAGATGTGTAAAAATTGCAATACAGATTATCAGTATTTAACAGTACAATGATACATCTGCTTAATTTTGCTGGCTTCTGTAAAGTAACGTTATTTGTTAGAGACAACACTTTAATAGCCGCCCGAAAGAAATAGCATATCGGGGGCTAAAAATCATGAATCAAGCATAGATTATGAAACTTTCCACTCCAGAATATTGTAACAGATGCCCGCCGTTTTATAATGTGAAAGAGGATATCTTCCGTAAACAACAACAATAATAATAAAACACATAACAACTAAAAACGTGCTTTCAGAGATAATCACCCATAGACGGCAGTGTATCCAGTTTTTTGCATAACCTTGTATATGAGTCTATTTATATTCTACAAATATCTCTGAGTATACTAAGTACATTTCAGCTGGAAAATGCATATTTCGATTTAAAAACACCCTCAAGCAATTTATGCTTATATACAGTAATGCTTACGAGTTTTTTGTGTACCGCCGCATATGATCTATAGAATTTATACACACAACGTAGTAAGCATAACATGAGTTAGAAAAGCTTTTCAAAACTAAAAATACATTTTCAGCATTTTTTCGCTCATAGACTGCACTGTACCCGAAATATTTGTGTCCCAGAAACTGAAAGATAACGCGTCACATTCTAATGTACGCATCACCAAGTGCATCCCAACAATGTATATAAAGTTCATTATACTTGATTAATTTTAACACAATTAGTCTTATTTGTAAATACATCCCATGAGTTGTAATTTTCCAACTGAGATAAAAAGTGGTAAGCCAGGATTTCAACCGAGGATCTTTGGCTTGAGCTGCCAATGCTTTGCCAACACAGCTATTCTGAACAAATAAGGTGGGCGCAATTCGCCCAGAAAACCTTTTGATGAGAGCATCTGGTCAGTTATTCGAAACATAATTAATACACTCTTTTATTTTGTTTTAAATATTGAAACATTATTAACATCTTTGTCTCGTAGACCATTATGTAAGCGAATTCTTTAGTGTGAGCCTGTAAACGAATGCTTGGTGCTTTACAACCCATATTCTAAGGCATATCTTAGTCCGCCTCCTAAATTCATAGCACTATTATTATGTTTGAAATAGTATAACGATTAAAATACATTGCAAATAATTTTTTGCCTTAAACCATTAAATGTAATGGAATCTTTTGAGTGTCCTGTAAACGAACTATAAATGCTACATACTCCGTTTTCAATAGCGAACATACCATAGTAATCCTAAATAACATATATCAATTAAATGGCAATCCGAATATATTTACCAGAATTAGAACAGGGACAGTCCAACAGTCAGACAGACAGATCGAAGTCATAAACACTTTTGAACCATGTTGGAGTGTGTTAAAAAAAAACAATCCATACACTTTAATATCTAAATTGTGATAGAAAAAAGGAAATAGCTCTTTGACTTGAAAGTTGCTTTCAATTTCAGTTATAAAAATAAGCTTAGCCAGTCTTCATAGAGAAATTGTACCATACTCTGAAATTTTTGATACAGACACCTAATATTAACATAGTAGTTAGCCTTTTTGTTAGTATACCAAACGGAATGTCATTTTGTCGAGTAGCTGAGGATTTTTAAAGGCTTAAAGTTTGGAAGTCCTAATATTAAATTCATTTCTAGTTTTTGTAAAACAGATTGCAATGCAGGTAGTTTTGAATATAAGTTAAAAACTGCTTGGCTGAAATCTGATTGACAAATATCCTTAAATGCTAACGTTCCACAAACTGTTTGGAATAATTGTTTTTTTTTTTTTTTCTGCTGGTACACTTTTTTATTTTCTAGAGCGACTTCAAAAACAAATTCTTTGGCAAATTCTGATAGATTGCATTATGAGATCAGTTTTTATCTAAAACATTGTTTCTTTAATGTTACGTTTTATTTTAAATTACACAACTGTTAATATACTCTTTTACATTGTAAGTAATTTGTTAGATAAGCCAAAAACTGAAAGCTTCATGCATTAGAAATTTACTAGGCCCACTACTGGAGCATACTGGTAGGTAATATTTTGTAGTTTTAATTTTTTTGAAGAATATATTTTGAAACTTTGAATGTTTATTCTGATACATGAAGGTTAGGAATAGTCCAAAAAATGTGTATCTTTTGGAATTCCCAAACATTTTAATAATAATTAGATAAATGTCCTTAAGTGGCTTACGTTTATCTTAATGAAAAAACACTATACTCACATTCAAAATGTAATAACATACAGTTCACAATTATTAAAAACTGTCTGGAACATTAGCATTACTCATCATCGCTGCTGAATCGTTAGAATCACTATTTCCGTTAATCTTAATTGAAATTACCCTGAAACTTTGAAACCTTTAATAAACTTTTATAGAGAAGTATTCCTACAAAATTTTTATTTTTAAAATTACCGGATTATTTGCCGTTAAATTAGCATACTGTGAGTTGAAGGCGAGCTTGTTTTTAAAAATCTTTTTGCATTGCATAGCGTTGATTCGTCAATAACATAGTCTATACACTATGACGCAAAAGTTTAGACAATGACGTCATTCAGCTTTAAAATGTAGAATTAAAACGTCAGAATTACAAAAACCTGTAAATATATTCAAAAACTGATTTAAAATGCTATGTACAAAAGACAGTCGTTTTATTTGCTATAATACTAATTTTTTTCATAAAAATTCAAATGTGCTTGTCGCAAAAGTTTAGACACTATTCTAAATTTCTTTGAATATTCGCTGGCATATGCAAATTTAGAATCGATGATGTCACAAATTTGGAGTACTTAAGTTTTGCAAACGATTGCGCTTCATAGTCGACATGCCGAGAGCTAAAGAAATTCAAGTGAATGAGGTTTCAAGGATTTGGCAGTTGAAAGGTGAAGGGAAGAGCGTTTCTGAAATTACTGCTATTATTAATAGGTCAAAAAAATCTATTTATCGAGTTTTATCGAGTGGTTCCGAATATAAAGCAAAATGTCGGTCTGGGAGGCCACGTGTGACAAATGTACGAGAGGATCGCCTGATACAAAGACTAGCGAGTACTCAACAAATGAGCGTACGTGGAGTTCAAAGCTCATCGGGACTCTCTGTATCAAAGGATACGATTCGTAGACGAATTTTGGAAAAAGGAACAATCGTTTATAGCAAAATGCAGAAGAAACCAGCTCTGAAACCATATCATAAGTTACAAAGACTTATGTGGGCTCGAAAGCATATGTCATATGGAGAGAAATGGCAGTCAGTCATATTTAGCGATGAAAAAAAGTGGAATCTGGATGGTCCAGATGGTTGTTTATCGTATTGGCATGACTTGCGGAAGGAACCTCGACGTTTTTTTAGTCGCAGACAAACAGGGGGCTCGGTGATGGTTTGGGCAGCCTTTTGCTATAATAGACAAGTATCTCTGACCTTCACCAGTGGTCGTCAAACTTCACAGCATTATGCACAGACATTAGAAGAAAACCTACTGCCATTTGCTGAGCTTCTAGGGGGTCCTCAGTGGGAATTTCAGCAAGACAATGCTTCAATTCACACTGCAAAACATTCAAAATCTTGGTTTAATTCCCATAATATAAGAGTTCTCGACTGGCCAGCATGTAGCCCAGATCGTAACCCTATAGAAAACCTTTGGAGCATCATGTGTCGCAAATGATTTTCCCCGATGAATGTGATTTCGTGAATTAGTTAAATAGTATTGCAATTATCGATTTGAGAGTATCCTTGGCAGATAATGAAAAATTTTCATTTTCTCGTAGTAAGCTTGAGAATTTATTTTTATTGTTACACGGTAAACGATAAAAAAAATTATTACAAATACGGAAATTCTACTGGCAAAATACGGAAATTCTCTCTAGAGAGTAAAAATATAAAAATTCAAAAACCTTATCTAAAAAGACAAATTAACTAGACTTTTGGCATGATTATCTGTCAAAAATGTTCATATATCCATATTCTTTACTTTCTGGCACATTCACCAGATCATTTCACTAGGGGGAAAAGAAATCCGTAAAAATATTGAAATTGTACTTGCAGTCAACGGAATTTCTTTTTACAGTGTAAATACGGTAACATACAAATTTTCAGATTTTTCAAGTGTCATTTTTTCAAGCGTTTCACCGTGTGTGTGTGTGTGGGGGGGGTATGGGGGGCGGAGAACTCCGTGAAATTGTACTTGCAATTAACGGAATTTCTTTTATAGTGTAAATATGGTGACATAAAAATATTCGGATTTTTCAAGTGTCATTTTTCAAGTGTTTCACCGTGGAGAGTGTAAGTGTGTGTGTAGGGGGGGGGGGGGAGAATTCCGTGAAATTGTACTTGCAATCAAAGAAATTTCTTTTTACAATGTAAATACGGCAACCTACAAATTTTCAGATTTTTCAAGTGTTTCACAGAGGAGAGGTAGGTGGGGGTAGAATTCCGTGAAAATGCACTTGCAATCAACGGGTTGGGTTGAGTTGGGTTGATTTTTGACGGCCAATTATCTACTCGAGGGATATAGGCCCGGGGGGAGGAGTGCGTCCCCCCTGTCTTCGTGGGGGTCTTTCTAAGGGAACCTAAACCGTATTTACGCATGTAAATCCATGGTTCGAAGAAAACCCCGAAAACTACGAACGATTAGGTCGACAGGCATGACTGGGTTCGAACCCAGCACCTCCTGTCTACCAGCTGCAAGAGCAGAACCTCTCGGCCACTGGTGGGGCCTGCAATCAACGGAATTTCTTTTTACAGTGTAAATACGGTAACCTACAAATTTTCGGATTTTTCAAGTGTTTCACCGTGGTGAGGTAGGGGGGGGGGGGAATTCCGTGAAATTGTGCTTGCAATCAACGGAATTCTTTTTTACAATGTAAATACGGTAACATACAAATTTTCTGATTTTCCAATTGTTGCTGAAAAAAAAAATAATAATAACACGTCTTTTTTTTTTTTTTTGCAACTTTTCTGCATTGCATAGAGTTGAAAAATACCTAATTTAATCTTTGATAGAATTTAAAATTCTTCTGTGAAACATATGGAAGCTCCTTCACTGAACATTCATGACGATGACCTTTTAAGTTAAATGTATGAGAGATTTTATTCCAGACTACATTCATCATCCATTTGAAGCTCCTGAAATATTCCTTCTAAGGTCTTATGATCAAAGCTGCTTCTACCTTATTTCCTATCACAAGTGATGAATTATTCAAGTACGATGTGGCTGTGTGAAGGAAAAGGATTAAAGTTAACTAAATCAAATTTCGAAAAGAGAGGAAATACGCAATAATGGAACACATCCACCGAGGCAGCAGGAAATATATTACAACTTGTTCAATAATTTTAAATTTCCGATATATTTACTTTAAGTGAACGTATGAAATATTTTATTGGAAATATAACACAGGACTGTTAACTGCGCTTTACGGGAATATCGGGAAAATACGCTACGAAAATACTCGAAATGTTGCCTTAGTGCTTTATTAACAAAGACTGGTTTCAAATATATATTTTTTAAAGTCCATGTAAAATTTAGAAAAATGTTAAACGCATAGTAAGATGTAATATTACCTTTTCCCCATCGGAAAAATGCACGCAAAAACGTATATTTATATCTGAATATCAATATTAGAGATCTTTAAAGCTTTAAAGACATGTATAAAACTGAACTTTTTTAAAAAGCGAGGTAGAAATATTGGAGTTTTTGGTATCAATCATTGCTTGTTATAAGCAACCGCCTTTTTTTTTTTTTTTTTTTTTTTTTTTTTTCTTCAGGAAAATCAGCCATCTTGCGAAATATGCAATAATCGAAGCTCTTTTTTAATAGATAATTCGAGGGCGAAAAATATTAGATCTATAATGAAGAAAATCTATGAAAGTTTTTTAAAAATGCGTAGGTTTTGTAAGTGTCTGATATGCATAATGTAAATCATAATAATACAAAATGTAAAATTACTATGGATTATTAAAATTAAATTGTAAAATTACTAAGGAATATTTCTAAGGATTTGTTAAATTATTAAATAATTTAATAGATGAAATTTTAATAATTATGCCAAGTCATTCACATACTTTCTAATTTTTAATGCTGCATAATATCAACTATTAAATTCGAATAGGTAGAATTTTATATGTAAATCAGTTAAAAATTGCACAAAATTCATTACTCTAGTTTCACACGGTGCTATATTCAGCATACTATTTAAATGGGCACTTTAAAATAAGCAAAATATGCGTATTTTGCGAGTATTTTTTCGGTTTGTTATAATTCAAAGTACTAAAGAGGGCAACAGTATCGAAATCACGTGTAAAACAGCCGGTATTGATGTACTTTCCCCCCAGGAACTACTGAAGGGATTTCAATATATTTTTCTTTGTTTTGCCAGTAATTAAACTAAAAAGTTATAGTTTTTAAACAATATACAGTGTGACTTCAAAAATCCGGCATTCAGAAATCCGGCAACTTCAAAAATCCGGCATCAAAACAATATTTTCCCTTCTTTTTTCTTTTACACTTTCAAGTTATGGGAGATGAAAAATAGCAATTCTTTATGAATTAAAAACTTCAAAATCAAAAGTGAAATACAATAAAAGAATATTTGACTTTTTTTTTCATTTGTGAGTATTTTCAGGGAACTGCAATGTTGCTTATCAACGGGAACAACTTTGAGGGCAACTTTAGCGAATACATGGCACAATGTATGGCCAGAACGAATTTTCGGCAACTGCGACATCAATGATGAGGACGAATTTTCAGGCTTTCACATTTCTCGTGAAAAGTCCGCATTTTATGAGCTCATTGAACACGCAAAATTTAAAAATACACCAAGTGTAAAAAAAGGGATATAGATGATTGGCTAAGCATTGATAATCCGATAATGCTAGTAGCAGCTCAGAAAATACCCCACAACCGGCAGAAGAAAAGGTGTCACTAAAAAAATGCATAAATTTTACTTGAGAATTAATATATGCTTTAGAGAAACAAGACTGTATTTCCGGAATAACATTCTTCATTTGTATAAAATGCAAAAAAAAAAAAAAAAAAAAAAAAAAAAAAAAAAACTTGTTAAAGAATTCCCCAAAAATTTGAAGCAAACAAAGTTTCTATCGATGTTTCCAAAATTACAAGTGGGAGAAATACTTTCACTCTTTATTAGATAGAAAATATCGATTAAAGTAAATTTTTTTAAATATTTAATTTTCTCTTTTTCTTATATAATTATCTATTAACAATGAATTAAATTATGGCTAAAGTCAGCATTAAGAATATAGTGCTCCTTTTGGTATTCCTTCAAAAATCCGGCATAGTGTCGGACCCATAGTTGCCGGATTTTTGAAGTTATACTGTAAATAAAAAATACAACAGTACTCAATTTCGCAGAAAAAGGAACTTAACAGCTGACATTGATATACCTTTTTCCGGTAAACTACTTAAGGGATTTCCATACTTAATATATATATATATCAATCATCATCATCATCATCATCATCATCAACCGTTTTCAATCCACTGCTGCATGTAGGTCTCCCCGAGATTTTTCCAATGTTTCCTGTCTAGTGCTTTAGTCATCCAATTTACACCGTCTACTTTTCTGGTTTCATCACTCCATCTTACTTGAGGTCGTCTTCTTGGCCATTTTATATCTGTGGGATACCACTGTAGGGTGTTTGTGCTCCATCTATTGTCTTGTCTTCTTGCAATGTGCCCAGCCCATTTCCATTTTAGCCGTTTAATTCTCTCAATGATGTCAAAAACTTTCGTCTGGCTTCTTATCCAGGTTATTATTTTTCTGTCTCTTCTAGTTATACCTAGAACCTAGCATACATCTTTCCATACTTATGTATATATATATATATATATATTTGGCAAAGGTAAACTATGGATTGATCTCTCGGCAATAAATAAAAATAAAAATTACAATGGTTAAAAATTTATTTATTTTTTTTAAATTAGATTTTATTTGTTTTCAAAAATACGTTATTATTGTATTTTTTACCCACGGTATGCTATTTCTTTCAGACAACAATTAATCGTCACTAAAAAATAACGTTACACCTACCCATAAGCCACACGTAAAACAAAGCAAGTGTACCATTGTACGGTTAAATACTGTTAATCTACATCAATTTTTTAAACTTATAAAAATTGCAGACTTTCAATTTTTACACCATCGTATAGGAAAAAAAAGTGCTTTTAACTGCAATCTGCTTGATAACTCCATCTCAATTTCTTTTTCAGATATTAATGTTTTTGCAGTTTTTAAGACCATTTATGTAATGGTAACAACTGAAGTATACTCTATTTCTCTAGAAAGTAAAGGGAAAATAGTAGGTTACTATCTTTTTATTGCCATTTTCTCATAACAACTGAAAAATATGGTAATTAACATACGTGCTATGCCAAGAACATCGTGTGCTATAAAAATGTAGTTTAAAGAATATTTGTGTGACTTATTATCTCCGCATTTACTTAATTTCTATCAAAAAGCTGAAAGAATGCAATTTCATTAATCCGTGGGTCATAACATTTTCCGACTTTTGAAAAAATATAAATGAATTATTTCTGATAAAACATGGAATGTTACAAAGAAATGAAGGCACATGAATCATTAGATACTCGATTTTATGTCGAGTTTCTTGAATCACTTTTTGCTGTGTTTGTGTATAATTCCGTGATATGCATATGTCATATGCATGCTATTCTATAGATGTTTATTAAGACTGGATCGTTGATGTGGAATTCTTCAGCGGATGCAATTGACGTCATATAATATAAAGGCTTGTTTCTTAAGTCTTAAAACTGAAATATGTTTTGTACTATCCATATTTATATATTTTTATTTCATCGAGGGCGACACTGAATTCTGAAAAAGCAGAATTCATGTTTTCTAGTCATTTTTGATTCTCGCCGAATAAATTTTTAGTTCAACTACTGGCAAAGCAGTTAAAAATGTTTGAAAAATCTTCAATAGTTCTCGCAAAAAATCAAAATCAATATTAGCTTTTTTTCGTGTGTTTTCAAAACTCTTGCCTTCCTTTAAAGTTTCAATATCGAAAAAAAAAGTACTTACATTTTACACTATAGCAAGAAATGTACAATATATACTCGTATATAAACCAACCCTTATCCCGACAAAAATAATATGTTAAATACAGTAGACTCCCTAAAATCCGCAACCATAAAATCCGCAAACGCCTAAAAGCCGCACACCATCACAGTTGTAAACGATGAAGCTTTCAGTTCAGATGTAGGGGCAAATGACAGAACTTTTTAGTTTTATATCATTCCGTATGTCTTTTAATATATAATTCTCAATAATATGACTGAACTCGTATTTTTTCATGGAGGAAGTATAAATGTATTTGTGAAAAAAAAAAATCAAGATGTTGCTGATATCACTCGTAATCACAATCTTTTTACTAAATATATTTATGTACTAATCAAGCTTTTTTGCTTATTAAGACTGGCTGAAATAAAACTTCCTTACTTTATGATTTTGATGTGAATTAATAGGTTTCCTTTATGAGGAAATTAATCATTCAGGAAAATTGTATCCAATCTTTATTATGCATATTTAATTATACATTATTAATTATTTACTTGACCTTTACTTTTAATAATTTAATCACTTTAAAAATTATCTTAATTTTGATCTTATTAGTTTATTACTTTACTTAATTATTTTAATATTTTATTATATTGCAAGCATTTATTATAATTTTGCTTGCATTACTGTTTAAAAATTATAAACAAAACAGTGACCAGAAATCCGCAAAATTCTAAAATCCGGACAACCTCTGGTCCCAAGCTGTGCGGAATTGAGGGAGTCTATTGTACCAGAATTTCCGACTAGTTACCTTCGCCGTATTTAATATCAGAAAATTTTTGCAAATTCTGTAGTTATATAATACGAATTACCCGTATTAGCACTTTCCAACATATAGTAGTTGAAAAGTGTTTATGAATTCGGTTTGTCTGTGTGTCTGTCTTCCCTTGCTCTAACTCGTGTAAATGTAGTCCGATTCCCATGAAATTTATAAATGTTATTGGGATTTACTATAGCATGTTCGGTATTGAAAATTAGGATTGTAGCATTTACGGTTTATTTACAGGGATACTCAAAATAATTTCGTTAAATTACGATCTATGGGGAAAAATCGTTTACGGTGTATTTTAATGATATTACACTATTTTAAGCATAGTGAAATTTATATATATCACTGATGTGTACTGCACGATGCTTACTATAGAGTAGTGTGTGTATAGAATTTATCGTTCATTTACAGGGACGCACAAATGAATTTCACTACAGAAGAAATTGAACAATAATTGATCTATTGAAGCCTACGAACAATAATTGCTGGTAGTACGTTTTGAGTTGTGGTATGCATTTTTAAATTTAATTACTTTTTAAATATTACTTGGTGTGTATAAATTCTATAGTTCTGCACGAGATTTTTTAACAACATCCGTTTATTGGCGCAAACTGCCGAATGGAAATTTTCAAATGTGCTATGCCTATATCTGAAGTAACTTTTAATATACTATGTAGTATACATACATATCTATCGATCATATACAAGGCTGCACAAGAAAAAAATCTCATTTTCCCGAATATTCATGGTAATAGCAGAAATTGGGCTTTCAAATGCATTATGTGTTTTCCAAATTGTTCATTTAGAGATCATCTTTCATCTTAGCGAATTGTAAATTTTGTTAGAGTGTTCTGCATGTGTTAGAAAGTGTTTCATAATCTATGCCGTACGCATGATTTTTCGTTCTTGTTTTAATATTGGTATTGCCTGTTATTCCTCTCGAGTTTTGGGTCGGCTTACACGCGAATCTACACGAGGCACACATAGTAGTGATACACGATTGTTATGGGGGGAGTTATGGATATATTCTTCTCACGAGAATTAAACAGACCTGAACCTCCCTTTAAATTTGAATTCAACCTACCAACAGCATAATGATGCTGAAATGGAATTTGAACAAGTCATCATTGGATTAGAAGCCAACCCCTTTAGACAAGACTAGTATAGGAATGTATACAACATGGATTTGATCCATTCGCATAATATACCCCTTTAAGATCTGACCTATACAATTGTGTAGGTGACACTAAGGTAAAAGAAAATACAATTTCCTCTTTTTCTGTGATTTAAAGCCGAGCATGCACCATACAATTGTGTGGATTCTCCCTTGACGTAACATGATATCGGAATTTTTTTTTAAATTTTTGTTTTGAATCAAATATGATGTATAGATCAGGGTTAAAACCAAGACTTCCAATTTCTACCCAAACTCTTCAGGTCTTAAAAGCATACACTTAACGCTCAATCCATATGTATGGGTGTGAGCGTGTCTAACACTCTTATACATAAATAAACTTGCGATGAAACTGTTTGAAGACTAAACTTTTAAATTAAATATTTTTTTAAGTACCCAACATTTATCTATCGTAGTATAACAGCATCGATTTTCTAAATAATCATTTTCATAATTAAAAAGTGTGTATTTATTTTCAGTTGGGAAATTATCTTTTTTAGAATACGAAACTGATGTTTCAGAAAATAGATACTGTTATATTACGATAGATAAATTTTGGGTAAACATAAAAATGCCAAATTTAAAAGTTTAGGCTATATAACCTTTAAGTACAAAGCTAAATTATGTGTAAAAGTCTACTAATGTGTAAAACAAAACTAAAAGCCAACAGAATTCAACGATTGCGGCAGAGCATTCTGGACTCCTACTCGGTTTGTTTTTGAACACAACTTCTATTCAAAGGAAAATCTTCTTTATAATTTTCTTATAGAAACATTACTTATCTGGAAAGGCATTTTTATTGCTGTTGCCGCAAAAACTTACCACGAATTTTTCTCTTAAAAAATACTGGTTTTCAAAAAACGGAGAAGTGGGATCACTCAGCAATTGAATAGAAGACAAAGTATCATGAATTTGTTAAGCAGCTCTTAGTGCACGCACCTTAAGAACTCCCAAATATATGGCACATGACAACCAGCTTCATTTCAATTATACTACTTCAGAACTTTACATGTAAGAGTCATTAAATTACAAATGATAAAACTATTGACATAACTTTTGATGTTGACATTAGGAAGCTTTTTATTTTAGACTTTATATTATGGATCTTCAATCTTTCATGCCCGAGGGTCACAACAATAAATTTTTAATCTCCAACCATGATTCAGTTAAATGCCGTTGGCAAAAAATGTATGTACGCCTACGTTATAATAGGTGCGTTTTATATATACGCTTCAGAATTGTATATGTCACAATTTTCATTATTTTTTTTTATTCATTCAAAAACATTTTACTTAAATTTGCACGAAAAATTTAGGTGTCACAACAGCTTTCATAGAATTATGTAAATTCGATTCATATTTAAGATAAGGGTATTCAGCCAGTGACCCAATGGCCATCCGAACTACATCTGTTTTCGAATAGAAAAAATTTCCTTATTTAATACCGGAATCTTTACGATAAAATAAAGCAAAGATTACTGTTATGCTTCTTCCGTTGTCAATACGATGATGATGATTATGCAAACCCCAGTCAACCGCTCATAAAGACTTCGAATAAACAACGTTTCTTTGATAGGCTGCCACCACAGATATATGCGGACACAATGTGAGAAGGATAATAATTAAATACTAACTTATTCAGTTAAAATTAAAGAATAATTTACTTTCAGATTATTTACATAAAAAAACGTTATTTACAATTATAGGCTCGGACATAGCAGATCTGCCCAACACGAAGTTATACGTTGAAATAATGTCTACGTACTGGGTAGCATTATTAAATTACGCACTATTCCTTTCTCAATTTCACGAACTCAACAAGGCTTTCCGGAGAACGACTCAGGTATATTCCTACGCATACACGTTTCTCCCCGCAGGAGTAAATCTGTTCTCTAGAGCACTTTCACTGGCAAACGCATGGCTCCAACCTCCAGCCGCACTCCAAGAGACTCCAGCCAAGACTGCTTAACACACTCTCTCAGTTTCTACCTCGAGAGAAAATCATGTGGGTTGCCTCCCCTGTACAATCTCGGAATCCCCTTATCTCCCACTTCACTTCGCTTTCTCGCTCGGGGATCGTAGAGATAACGAAGAACTTCCTTTGTTCCTTTATCTATTTTCGTTTGGTGACCCCATTCTCATATACAAAAAATACTGGTATGTCATTTACATAATGGATCTTTTTATAAAATAAGATATGAATATAATAGCTTATTTCAAACTTCAAGATAAAAAAAAAGATTTCGCCAACCCATGTACATAGAATGTGATTTACATATAAAATACAATAAATAAAATAAATTAATATTAATTAACAGTAATCTTAAATAGTAATACACTCATTAACGTCAGATACCGGCCAATTTCTTTTTTGAATTTGCGCTGGAAAATGACTTTCAAGCAAAAACGTTGAAGACTCCTAATTTATGACGCCTACTCCAAACAATAGTTATATTATGATATTTGATTTTTTGTGTTATTAGTCTGTTTCTATGAAGAAGTGATGCTAGTTTTTCGAACAAAATTCCATTGACACAATGCCCCACCAGTAGCCGAGAGGTTCTTCTCTCGAAGCTGGTAGACGGGAGGTGCTGGGTTCGATCCCAATCGCGCCCGTCGGCCTAATCGTTCGGAGTTTTCGTGGTTTTCTTCGAACCTTGGTTCTCCAAGCGTTAATACGGGTTAGGTTCCCTTAGAAGGACCTCCACGGAAGGCACTCCCACCCCCTTAGGGCCTATATCCCACGTGCTGATAATTGGCCGACATAAATACAACCAACCAACCAACCATTGACACAAAAGTTTGGCCGACTCGGTCACAAACTAACACGATTTTGCGAATTATTAATTGTTGAAAGAAAGAATTGAACAAAATTAAGCACATTTATTCGTGGTTGTTCTGGAAGTCAACCAATAAAACTTACCAGATTTGTATACGCATGGATTTTTCTGAAGATTACAGCTAATTTGTGGCTTTCATTTGGTAAGCATCACTAAAATAAATTAACAACTTTTGGTATTTATATGTTTTAATAACTTTAAATTAATAGTTTTATGGGAGTATAAGCAATTACTGTTATTCTGTTTTTGTCCAACTTTTTCACGAAAACATTTCGGTTATTTATATGTTAACTAACTTGTAAATAAAATATGCCCAACATGAAGTAATTTTACAGTCTATTTATTTAAGCATATAAAATATGAAATTTTTGTGTAAAACTATTTCACTTGAAAAAAAACAGTTTCATTTCAAAAAAGCCTATCATATTTCTTTAAATGATATTAGACATAAAGTACGTAAAAAATACTCTTTCCAAGCCATAAGAAATGACATAAATATATGATAAAGAAGACATGCATTTTTAAGATTTGGACGAAGCACTTAAATAAAGAAGAAAGCAGCATAAATTCGAATCTATGGCTACACTGTATCAAGTTAAACGTACAAAAATGTTTCAGCTTTTAAATGGCGTAGAAATTAGATGCATTTTTCAATGAACTAATCTAGAAAACTGGTCAAAAAACATCATTTAATTACAATTGCAATGGAAATAAACAAAGAAAACAACTTTTATGTCTGAAACATTCATTCTGCTACTCTGTACACTCTTTGAAAGATAACTGTTGTTACGGATAGTCACAAGCTGTATACTTCATTAAAATAGACACGTATTTAGTTGAAAACCGAGGAACATTCCGTTACTTATTACACTCATAATAATAACAGCATGGTTATTGCAGCCAGGCTATTAAATAACTGATAAGGTTGAACGTAGAGGAAACGAAAAATGGTCTTCGACGAATGGCATGAAATCGTCATATTCCAAGAGATAGGAGAAAAGCAAAAGAAATCGAGAATTCGAAGTTAGTTTACGTTAGTGTAAGAGAGAAAATGCCAAAAATCAAACTGATTTTTTGCTATAAAATTAGTTTGTACCAGTTATTACAAAACAGGGTTATTACTCGTCCCATAAAATATTTTTCTGCCTTTTGATATAGATAACTGAGATTTTTCCGTCTATGTTATTGATATTTTTAACGAGAGAAGGGAATTCAAATGATGAAATAAAACACTGACTGTTAGTAAATGACTGAAAAGAACAAATGTACAAAACGGAAGGCTCGGGAAAAAAAGGCGAGATAAGGCAACCACATTTAAAATTCGATAAGTGATTAAAATAATCGTAAGGAAAGTGCAGATTTATTCAGTTTTCACTGAATGGTAATTAGCCAAAACATTCACTCACAGTTAGCTTTCAGGGTTTAATTATTATTTTTTCTTTTCTTTTTGACACAGAGCTATTACTAAGTTGTGGGTGTTATCGGCGTGTATTTTTATCAGTTATCGACAAAATTTTTAATTGCATTTTTTGTGGAAAATATCCAAATTTGGCTAAGACAATAAATACTGAAGTAAAATGTAATTTTGGAGCTAATGATAAAGTAGTTAGCATGTGACGTTCAATATATATATATATATATATATATATACAGACATAATTATTTCAGTGAAACGCAGTTATATTTATGGACAAATGTTGAAAATTACTTTTCCTTCAATATTTTTTACTATTAAATATCCGTATTTGAAAGATGTAACAATATTTAATTTTTCAGAGTGTATATTTCATGAAAAAGAAACATTTATGTAACAATATTTAATTTTTTCAGAGTGTATATTTCATGAAAAAAAAAACAAACATTTATGTAACAATATATTTTTTTTTTCAGAGTGTATATTTCATGAACACAAACAAAAAAAAAACATTTACGCCAGTTAAAATTTTAAATCTCATTTCTTGAAACTTGAAATAAATACAAAAAATCGATTAAAAATCCAGTGAAAGGATAATTTCAAAGTAAGGTTTTTCAATTGAAAGAATTTATTATTTTAGAAACAACATGAGACATTGATATTATTTGTCTTATGACAGAGGAACAAGACGAAACGTCTAAAAAATATTTAAAACAAATATTTGTTATGTATGTTTTAAAAGAATTGTTCACAATACTTTCAAAAGAAAATCAACAGTGTTTTAACAATTATAATAAAAAAAATATATTTTTGTAAAAACTAATTATATTTTATTTTTGTGAATGGGCATTTAGAAATATTAAAATTTACCCTTAAAAGAAAAATAAATAAATAAGTGTCAGCTATTCTTCAGAAAAGTTGTCTAAAAATGAAAACAGCATTTAAAAAATTTTCATGGTAAAATTGAAGTTAAGATTTATTTATCTAGTAACTCGCATATTATAGTATATTTTTCTGAAACTTTTTTGTTACTAAGAGGCTTGTTTTTTAAATGCCGGTTTTATATTTAAAAAATAGTAAATTTTTTTAACAATTTTATGTTAACATGAAAGCCTGGACCTTAATTTATTTTTCAACATAATTTCCGCCTATATTAAGGCATTTATAGTATCATACGAATAGCTTTTGTATCCCATCCTAGAAATCTGCCCCATGCTGTGCTAACCACTGCATCAACGCCGTTTTGACACAGTAACGGTCTTTGTTGTGCTGATCGCCAAGTTACTTCTCTAAGTGCATGAACAAGTGGTAGTGACTTGGAGCTAGGTCAGGGCTTTACGGAGGGTGATAAAGTTGTTCCCATCCATACGACGCGAAGAGATCCCAAGTTTAACTCTGACCTAGCGCTAAATGACTAATACTTGTTACTGCAATTAATCTGAATTTATATCGCGTTTTAACAGTCCCAGACAAAAAGTCGTAAATTGTTTCCCTGGTGTTCCTTTTCCAAAGGTTCTGTGGTCATCAACGAAACAAAAGGGAGTCTGAACAAAAGGAAGAGGCAGTAATTAGATGTAAGGAATCTCTTCGTCTGACCTCTAGACGTGCTTCAGACAACTGACCACATGAAAAATTCAGCTGAGTCTGAACGCAGTCTGATAGATCGCTAGATAAGGACTGTTTCCTAGAAATCCGCACAAACTTTGCAGTTATGCAAAATAGCAAAGGAATACGATTCGGGAAAACCTGCGCGTGAAGTGTTGCGTTATCGTATATAATGTCTCGCCCATTAGCCCAGAGTCAATTCAGTAATCTGTATTTTTCGAGAATGGGGTCAAAAGAGGAGTGTCTGCGTACACGTGTGCTCAAGTTTTACGAAAGCAATCTACATAATGGGATCAAGTTCATCGTGAACCATTTTTTCCCGAAAATATCCTTAGATGAACTATATACGATCTTCTACAAAGTTACTACTAGGAACTTCCAGAAAAAGACAACCGGGATCGGGTAGGAAGACCGAAAAACTCACCAAGTCAAATTTACAGCAGTTAAAACGACTCTTTGGCAAAAACGACGAGTATTAATCCATCGCACGGCTGCCAAATTCAGTGTTTAACCCGGCCACCTACATAAGACAATAAACAAAAAGCTTAATATGAAATATCACAAGAAAAGGGTCATACCAAATTGAACAGAAAAGCAAATTGTTGCCGCGAAAACGAAGTGTGGTCGCTTGTTCAGAAAATTCTCTGATTGAGCATGATTACGAGTAATATTTCACGTTCACATACTCCACTTTTAACGATAATGGTGTCTACTACACATCTGTTGTATCCACGATACAACCTATCATTAAATTTGCTACTAAAGCGAATTTCGAAGACAAGATCCTAGTTTGGATAGCAATGGGTCCGAAAGGCTTGAGTCGTCCGTTCATCCGAAAGTCTGTATTCGTTGTCAACGAGTAACGACATTTGAATAAATGTGCTCACCGTTGTCTCATTCCCTACAGCAGTAGCAATTGCAACGGCGGTGATAACGTCATCTGCCTAGACTTGGCTTGCAGTCATTACTGCAAAATCTTTCTTTTCAACTTCCGCCAGCACAACATCACTTTCGTAGAGGAACTTCGACAATCTGACTAACGTAATCGAAATTCTACCAAATGAGTGGTTCGTAGAGTATCTTAAGTTCAAAGTGTATTCTAAAGACTGGAAACTAGGTAACATCCAGAAATGGATCAACCGAATCAAAAACTGTCTGAAAATGATGAACCTAAATTTTGTATAACGCAAGTACCACCGAATGTAAAATCGATAATGTCTGACGAAACGGTTTAATTAAAACCCGATAACAGTTTTACAGAATAATATGGTTATTAAAGTTACCTCAAAGTACCCATTTGTGTTTTTTGTCTCGTTTTTTCATAGCTTTCCAGTCAAGAAAAGTTTGTGCGGATTTCTAGGAAACAGTCCTTAGGCTGTTCTCAAATTCACTGCTCAACAAGCGCAAAACTTTCTGACACATTTACTTACTCATTTTTAAACGTAAAAGCACAAAATTGGCAGGGCATGGAAGCAATTTGGAATCAAAAGACGTTTTCTGTTTTTTGATAAGTAAATTACTTATCGAGTTATAAGAGATTTTAGGTCACGTGACAACCAATTTTTCTCCTTTCCTGAGCTGCTTTTTTGTCTTTCGTCCGGAAATTCGGTTCAAAACTCCAACTTTGACGGCATATTCTGAAAGATGTCTTACATTTACGAAAAAATGAAAAATGTTTTTCGATTGGATAGTTTCTGAATAGAAACACCTGCTAATTTCATACGTTTCCGAACAAAAATAAACTAAAACTTATGTCATTCATAAAGTTGCACCTTTGGATTTAAGAACAGCCTTAAAGACGCATCTTGGCGGTTAGCCCTACAAAGACAATGACGACGTCAAAACGGCGGAGATGCAGTGATTAAGGCAGAAGATGGTGTTTAAGACAGCGGTAGATTTCTATGATGTTCAGATACAAAAGCTGCTCGTTAGGTACGACGAGTGCCCTAATATAAGCAGAAATTATATTGAAAAGAAGGTTAAGATTAAGTTAAATAATGCTATAAAAAGTGATAAAATATCTTTATTAAGATTGACGATCGTTTCATCGGACAAACAGCAACATTTTCAAAATCATTCATCATTGGAATTATTTTGAAAATATCGCCGTTTGTGGGACGAGACGATCGTCAATCTTAATAAAGATATTTGAGCACTTTTTATAGCATTATTTAACTTAATATGTTTATAAGTGATTATTATAAATGTTGTTATAAGAAGGTTAAGATTCTGGTTTTCATGGAAAGATAAAATTGTTTAAAAAGTGACGTTATGTTTTTTTAATATAACTAAACGGTACTTACTTTAAAAAAAATCCATTTTTACTGAATGGTATTAGCGCAATTAATAAAATTTTAGAAAATAAAAACAGTCATAATTTATTTTAAGGAAATAGAGCATAGAGATCCCTACTGCCCAACGGATAGGGTGTTTAATCTCTACTAAGTTTTGCTTCTTTTCTTCATTGTTTGACATGTATCCAACTACTGATGTTTTAAACCTGAAGAAGAAATGTAATAACATTTGTTCGAAACGTACATCGTTATTCTATTCAGTGTCCTGTCAAAGATATTTAATGTACAAAATATATTTAATGTCAAAGATATTTAATGTTGAATAATACAGTTCCATAACATTCTGTATGTTTTATACAGTTTGAATACCTATAATTAATAAAATGGCACCAGCGATAGTTAATAAACTGTAGATGTTTGGATTTTAATTTTGGCAATATAGTCTGTTTCCTGCTAAAATGTATTTATAGATGTAAAATTGAGAACATGAATGTATATTTAATGGGTGATTAACAACGCGAAGCAAAAATATACGAATAAAATGGCTTTTAGATACACCAGTTTAATTATTTAAACTTGGTATCATTAACCGCGATCTTATGTACGCTAATTTACATTCTAAATTCGAGTATTCCGGATGAAATAAAATTGAACTTAAAATAGATTTCATTTTATTCTTTGACGGAAATATCATTAATAACACGAATCTTTTAAAAGGTGTTATTACGGAAACGTGTTTCAATAAAGAACCAGATATTAGAAGTTTATTGCGGATTCACGATGAAACATGTCTCAGTCTTGAATGGAGATTTATCATTTCATCTAATGTTAAGAAGTTTTAAGCAGCTAAACTTTTCAAATTTCGAAAATTATTTCACTCGTTTTCCAATTAAATTTGTTCCGATCAATTTTATCATTAATTTAAATAGAATAATGAAGTTCAAATAAGAAAGTTATCGAAAGAAAAAGCTTGCGTTTTACAAAAAATCTTAATACAAAACTGAAAAGATATAAACAGCTGAATCTAATTAAGTAATTTTAACACACGCTAATGTTTTAGGTAACATTTTAAATATTTAAAATATTTAAATAAATAAAAGCAAGTCAACAAGTTATTTTATTATTAGTCTACATATTATTAACCATTTGGAAAAATGGTTATTGCCCTCGTCAGGGTAGGAAATCAAAAGCATATCTGAAGCTTTTTATTGGTTTAATCCGCATTTTATTTGTTTTCTGATGGGTCTATTCAGTAATCTGTATTTCCCTTTACTTTCAACAGAGATGGATACTTCTGTTGCCCCTATGACAAAAAAGTAATAAAAACTACAAAATAAAACTAACTCAGAAACAAATTGAGATACAGCTTTCAAACAAATTGCATTTAAAAGTACATTTTTTTTCTCTATACGACGGTGTAAAAAGTAATAATGTGGGATGTTTAGAAGTTTAAGAATGAAATTTCATTTAAAATGGTCGTCAGATTTCTTGGACGATGGAAAAGCCTTTTCCCGAACAGCCAATGAAATGCTTGGATAATACGTAAGTTTCAGGTGGATAATACGTAAGTTTCAGGTGGATAATACGTAAGTTTTAAGAAATCTGACGGGTCGCAAGCGATTTTTTTCGCTTGCAATTTTTACGTGTAATAACACTATTAATGTTTAATTCATGGCGTACGTAATGTATGATCAACTCCGTGCGATTTTTTATGTCGTAAATTTGTCTTCGAAAAAATCATTTTCCAACTGGTCGTTGTAATTTGTTAAATTGCTTTTTTTATTATTATTATTTTTTCTTTTGAGTAAATGAATTAGAAATTTGGGAGGGAAAAATTTTTATTTCTCTTGCAACTGAAAGAAAAATATTTTTTTTATTATTGAACTGCTAAAATCATTTACGAATATATTAAAGAGTTACTTCAACAAGATGATCATATAATTAAATTAAGATAGATTAACCTATCTTCCCTGATTAAAATTCATCTGAAACAAAATAAAATTACACTTGTGAAATATAAATTTAGTCTGTACGAAAAGATATGTTTCAGTCCTCAGTTTTAAAAGGAATCTACTATCGTTCATATGATTAACATATTTTTAAATTTTATCACGACCTCATTTATTTTATGAAATTTTAAGAGCAAAAGAACAGGCAGACAGTCAGAGAGACTTAATAAGTGACAAACAGGAATAATAATTATAAAAAAAAAAGGTATAACTATGTCTCATTAGTACAAAAAGTAAATTATCCCATATAAAACATTTCATTTTTAATCTTTTTAGGGTACAAAGTAAAAACGGAACCATTGTAAGATCTCTCCTGTGTCTGTCTGTCCGTCTGTCACAGCCCTTTTACTCGTAAACTATGGAACGTGGAAAGTTCAAATTGGGGGAAGTAATAAAGACTATTGATCCACTTATTTACAGATTAATAAATATTCATAAATATATTTAGGGAAAATGTAGAGGGGCTAATTAAGTTACTTGAAAAAAAAAATCTTTTCCTTGTGTATAGTGTGGGCTTTCGTAAGAAAGTTTTCGTAACGCTGAACTCAAAACTATACTTCATTTAAATTTAGGTATTATATTTTCAAAGTTATCATTGAAAATGTAGCGCAAAAATATGCCCCCCCCCCATCAAATTCCGAATCTACTGAATCTAAAATTATGAAAAAATTAGAGATAGTAGACGTTAATTTAAACCTTGCAGGAAAATTACAGCGATTACCCTAGGTCATATACTTCTTGAGAAAAGCGCTGGAGGTACCTATCATATCAGAAGTATAAAAGCATTGTTGATAATGATTTTCGAAAAAAATCGTCGGTAATTAGCTGAGATATTAACCCTTAAAGACATAGACGGTTTGGACATACATAATGACAGGGGCGGCGTACTCTATGCTCCATTTTCTTAGAAAGCTTAGGTAACAAATTTTAAGGATATATATGTTATGCAATGCCCAGAAGCAGTATAAAAGCAATAAACGTCAACTTGTTCAAAACAGACTAATTTAATTAAAATTAATCACATAAATACTATGAGATTCGCGACTAATTTGCATTGCGTGGCTCTCTCAATACACCTACCGTGTCTTTAAATGTAAACTAAAAACTTATATGGCACAACGCGGTACAGACCAAAGCGGCGTTGCGACGTCCTTTCGAAGAGCGCTTAGCACAATGCTAAGTTTAAATTTTGAACAAACGTTACTCTTTAGGTACACTGTAAAAAGAAAAATTATTACTACGCGGAATTTAGATTTATGAAATGCCAAACTAAATATGCACTACTTTTTTGTGAGCACCGAATTAAATTCATTTTAAACAGATTAGGATAAGATTTAAATAAAAAGAAAAGAACTAAAAAAAAATTGTAATTTAATAGATTACAACGACCATTTAGAATTTATTTCGTCCGCCAAATTTCGTCGCATCCTCTTCAACAACAGATCGCAAAGATCAAACTTCAGCCGACCAAAACCTTCATCAATAAACTCTCCAAGTCCCGTTTCGAGAAGAAAAACAGTTTACAAATCGAAAACAGTTCCACCGAATCATCCAGAGGTTGCGACAAATTACCTACGTTGAGCTTAAATTTTCACGGTTAGAATCGACCTATTGTAAAACGCCGTGGCTAGTGGATTGGAGCCCCTCGATACATGGCCTTTTACTATTAATCGATTAAACATTAGGTGGTTTCCTTTTTCGCGTTCGTCTTTTATTCTGTAATCGATTTTCATGGGCTACATAATCAGTTGAAGACCTCGATTTTCATGGGCTGCATAATCAGTTGAAGACCTCGATTTTCATGGTCTACATAATGAGTTGAAGACCTCGATTTTTGCTTTGCAAGACGATTTTCATTTTGGCGTTGCCCTTTGGCTTTGGATTTTTCCATATCTGATAATTTGCGCCTACCAATTTTGTAACTCTTTCAATTTTTAACGATTTTATGCCTTTCGATTACCTATTCAAACAATTTTTAACGATTTTATACCTTTCTATTACCTATTCAAAGAAAAATTCTTAAAAAGTAAAGGGCATCGTTGAATTTCGTTGAAAAAAATAAAATGCGAGCATCATTTGGCCCCATCCTCGACCGAAAACAAAAACCATTTCCAAATGGTTAAAAAGAGTCATGCAGAATAGCTATATTTGATATTATTTAGGTTCCATATCTCTTTGAACTTTGATGGTATATCTATTTATACTTTTCTAGTATATACAGCTATACCCAACCCTACGTTGTATAGTTTTTACAAAGTCTTAGTATTCTTTTAGCGACTTTTTTTTTTAAATTATACATTTAATAATTCATGTATTATTGTACGGAACCCTCTGTGTGCGAGTAGCACTCGCACTTTATTATACAGTCCTAGAAAAAAGAACACTTACTTAAAAAATTCTTATTACTAAAAGCTTACCAAAACACGTGTACAAATTAGAAATACTGTTATTTATTTAGATGCATTTAATTAAAGTTGAAGCTCAGAATGCAAGATGAAGATAGAGGCACTTAAATAAGCGGAGAATTTGAAAAATTATCCTTACACATATTTCTAATGCGCAACAATTTAAATGAAGTAGACAAACTGTATTTTTACAACCAATTTCTTATAATATGAGCTATATTATTATGAACTCAAATTCTTGAGTCCTGTGAATTTTTTTTAAATCTATATATATATATATGTATATATATATATATAGATATATAGATATATATCTATAGGTTAAAAATAAAACTAAAAATGTTTGCTGTTTATTCTCAGTTTAATTATGGTGCGAGGTTCTGGGTCTGCCGAATGCATTTCATACATAATATGCTATATATATACATTTGCCTTCCTCTTAACCGGAACTTTGGTTTAACCGGCCGACTTTTTTTTCACAATATCAGTCAAAATTCAGAAAAGGAAATTTCAGTTCGCATTACTTTATGGTTAATTAACTCAAATTTACATAACCTCTTATAAAGGTAGGTGAGAAGATTTTCAACAATTTAATTTGTATTAAATATTGTTCGTTATTTGTTATTAGTGATAATTTTTATTTCAATTCAGTTAATTACAAATAGTATTCATTTCACAAAATATAGAAAATATTTACTTTTTTAAAACTATACAAATTAAAAAAACTAAATGCATCGTACGCATTTAATTAATTAAATATGCAGTTACTTATTTAAGTTTTTTTTACATCTCCGGTTTAACCGGTTTTTCGCTTAAGCGGATAAACTTCGGCCCTGTTCAGGCCGGTTAAGAGGGATGCTACTGTATATATATACATATATATATATATATATATACAAGGTGGCTATAATTAAACTGAAAGTACTCAGAGTGTTCTGTAGAGCGACCTAATTGAAAGAATGACGCCACATTTTGTAAGAAGGTTAAAAAAGAAGGGGAACAAAGGATTCCGCGAAAAAAAATTAGTTCCAAAAGTCACCATTAGGGGAACATGTGGCACTGCGTAACAGAAAAGAGAGTTTTAAAAATACAGAATCAATACTAAAATCGTTAAATGTGCTAAATAAAAGGTAATTTTATTTCAGTATTGATTCTGCATTTTTTGAAACTCTCTTTTCTGTTACACAGCGCCACACATTATCCTAGTTTAAAAAAATCAGAATCAATACTGAAATAAAATTACATTTTATTTAGCACAATTAACGATTTTAGTATCGATTCTGGATTTTTAAAACTCTCTTTTCTGTTACACAGCGCCACATATTTCCCTAGCGGTGACTTTTGGAACTATTTTTATTTTCGCGGAATGCTTCGTCCCCCGTCTTGTTTAATCTTTTTGCAAAATTTGGAGTAATTCTCTCAATTAAATCGCGCTACAGAACACTCCGAGTACTGTCAGTTTAATTATGGCCACTTCGTATATTTAGCAGGGTGCATATACTAAGTACAGGGTATATATACGCTACAAAATAACATATACTTAATTACGCAATTACCCAGTTATATTTTAGAAAATTACAGACAGACAGGCAAACAGCCAAACTGGTGCGAACTATATATATATATATATATATATATATTTATTTATATATTAATCTAGTAGGTTAAGCAGCAAGTTTAATATTGTTAAATGTCCTATTTCAGCATACAACAATCACTGATCAACGTATTCAACGTATCACTGATATTAAACGCTTCTGTTATGAATTCTTTCATTTCATCCATTTATCCATGATCAACTTTTATTCTGACGATTATCATCACTGTCATTACTGTCTCGGCATTTTTATGTGCGTTCGTAATTATATAAATACGTAGCATGTATCGTCGTTGTCTGGTCCGTCCGTCTGTCTGTCCGCATATGAAAGTCCAAAAACTACCCAACCGAATGGTTTGAAATTTAATGTATAGAATCGTTGAAGAATTTTGTCGAGTCATTTCAAATTTTATGAAAATCGAATCAAAACTTAAAAAGATATTAATAAAAGTTTTCTTCATTCTATTAAATCCTATCTTACGGAATTAATTCAATTATATCCCGTGATAGGTAATGATTATAGGCTGTCATGGCGATGACGTCCTATTTAAGATGGAGTCATATTACTTCCCTGTTACTGAATTTAATATATATAATCGTAATAAATTCTGTGTTCATGCATTTTTGCATAAGAGTACAACAGCTATTGCACCAAGGTCTGAATATTTATAAAACTAGTTATAGTACGAACGCACCTCATTTGCCATGTTTTATGTACAATTTACGACTATTAGTTTCATAATATTTCCAAAGTTAGCTACAGTTTTTTTTTTCTATGAATTTCAGTTTCCTGCAATTATTTGCTTAAAAAAAAAAAAAAAAAGTAAATATTACCTAAAAATAGTAAATAAAAAAAATGTGTTCTACACAATTACTGTATGCATTTTGGCATACCCTCTATGTGGGTAAAATATCGAAAGATTTAGTTCATATCATATTTGTTACTCTAAAAAGTGCACACTGTAAAATAAAAATCTGTCAAATTAACGGAAAAAACTGTTAATTTTGGCGCCAGTGGAATACCGTTTTATTTACAGAAAATATATGTAATCTGTTCATGAAAAGTTTTCTTTTGTGAAAAATATAAGATTTTTTCTGTAAAAATTACAAAATCCATAATATTTACTGTTTTAAAGAAAAAACTGTTTTTTCTGTAAAAAATAAGGATTTTGTAATTTTTACAGAAACAAATCTATATTTTTGCGGGAAAGAAAACTATTTTGAGGAAAAGATTGGAGATATTTTCTGCAAATTAAACGGAAATGCACTGCCGCCAAAATCGACAGTTTTTCCCCGTTAATTTGACAGATTTGTTTTTACAGTGCATTGTTTTAAGTGCAAACGAGTTACCTATCGGAATCGGGCTGCAAGCGATAAAGACAGATTTAAAAAAAAATTCCTGATTGAAAAATATTTCTAAAACCATTAAAGTAAGTATATTGAGATGCAGCTTTGAAGCAAATTGCGTTTGAAAGAACAGTTATTTCTGTAAGAATTACAGTTTGTTTTTAGAATGCAGTTAAAATGACAAATACGTTTATTTTCCAATTTTTTTGCTTAGAATGAACTTAAAAATTCATAATATATTCTGACGAAGTGTCATAATGTTTCATTAGTTAAAAATATACGAAAAAGGATTTTTACAGCAATAATTTCGCATTAAAATATCCAGAGTTTTATTTTTTTAGTTCATTTTTGTCAGTTTGTATTTTCTTAACCTATAGCAATATAATCAAAATCCTTAAAGTGCAACATATAATTTTTGATTTAATATTTTTTATGGACTTGCATCCTTAAAATCCTTATCCTTACAATGCATTTCTTAAAATTAAGGAGTTTTAGAAACATCAAGTGTTTAGTTTTAAAAGATAAAATATCAAGTAAACAGGCATTTTTTCTGTACATGTTATAGGGATTCTACATATGTTGCAAGATTTTATTGGCTTTGTCTTAAACTAATTAACTTTTTGTAAACCTGATCTGTACAGTTTTAGAGCACACTTATAATGAAAATATGATCAAACTAGTCGGATGTACCAATCCCAAAACTTTCTTCTATCTCATACATCTTAATACTTTAAAATTCGCTATCATAATGTAAAAAGTAAATGACAATCTATGCCTATCATGGGGGCTCTAAAGTTATAGGTTCGTTTAATTGTGTGCATTTAAAAAGGCGATATGAGCATCCATTTTTCAAACAAATGGTTGAATGTAGGCACACGCCATCTCAGATGTCTGGAACCATCTAAGATGGAACCAAAATTACCAACCTAAAAAGTATAAAAGCAGCAGATTTTGGGCAGTACACAACCAAGCCTAATAAGGATCTATTTATGTGAAAGTGTACAGAATACGAAGTTTGAAAAAGTTCCATGCATTAGCTTTTGAGGTATAGCTATCGCGAAAATCGTAAAAAATGCATCATATCAGCACCACTTGATATGATTTACACGAAAACTTAATCAACACCAATTTATGTCAAGTCCAACAAAATATGTTTGATGAAATTCCGTGGATTAGCTCTTGAGCTATGACTATCGCTAAAATAGTGTAAATCCTGAAAATGCAGCATAGCAGTGCCCCCTGTTGGGTGATTTACACTAAAACCTAATCAACTACAACTTATTTCACCATCTAACTTAATCTGGAGTTTGATGAAAATCCGTGCATTTTGTCTTGAGATAGAGCTAATGCGCAAAACCTGAGAAATGCAGCGTAGCAGCGCCATCTGTTTGGCGACTTACACCCAAACCTAATCAACAACAATTTATGTCAACGTCTTACTGAATCTGAAGTTTGATGAAAATCGGTTGTTTAGTTCTTGAGATAGAGTGCCCACTAAATTTTTGTTAGATACAGACAGAAAGACTCATAGGTATACATGTTCTAAAAACAGTCAAATAATTTTGAGGACTTTATAAAACGTATAAATCAGTTAAAAAACGGAAGTTGAAATTTTTCACGAATCCAATACATTCTTGTAAAGATAGAAAATATTAAAAATTTTGCAAAAAGTCAAAAATTGTAAGAAAAAACTTGTTTAATTTTTTTTTTGTAATTTATTAAAATTAAATTATTTAAATGTTACCACAAGAATTGTATTTTTTCTCGATTAAATCGTTATTCTTCGTAAAACATTTAACAATATGTCAAAATGATATTATATAAAATTTAAATAATAAAAAAGTAGTTTAGAATGTACCGACTCTTTTACAAGAAGAAAAATATAAATTTTATTGAAGAATATTATACATTTTAAATTTTAAATTTGTAAAAATTATTTAATGTAAGAATTGATGTAGATTTTTAACTCCTGAGAGACAATATTCTGACGTTCTCTATAGAGAGCATAAAACAACCTTCAGGGTTTAAAATAACACTTAAGTAAACAATCGAGAAAATATTACAGTTAAAAGAGTGAGGGGAAAGTGTTTTTGGTTAAGATAATGGTTTGAAAACACTGCTGAAAACAATGAATAAATATTTTGTAGTTAAAAATATTGCAGGTAAAAATGTAAAGAAAAAGTCTTTTTCGTTACGAGGTCATGCACTTACCAAACGTTAAAAGTTATCGAAACTTTTAAAGTTTATTATTTAAAAGCTTTTAAACCAACTGATACAAAAGTTTAAAGAAAAATTTATATAACTATACTATTTAAATTTTGCTTTTGCAAAAAACCATACATTTAATTCGATATTAATTTTAAGGCATACGCAGCTATGTATCTTACGCACTGCGCTTCGGTTAACACTCTCGCATAACTGAATGGTATGGGATAAATTCGTTAATACTTAGACCAATATGGTCTAATTGAAATAACCTATTCTCTAAACAAAACTCGTTTCACTTCAATAATAAAAAGTAATTTTTTCGCAAATGTTGGAAATGCTGCGACATTTTAAAAGCATAAATACGTATACTTTCCGAAATGTTACTAGAAAGATCAAAATACTAGGCCATTTTTTGTACAGTCGTTAAAAAAAAGCAAAAAACACCCCTTACTAACTCTGTAACTAATTATAACAGAAGAAAGCTACTGGCACTACACGATTGCAAATAAAGTCTACTTTTTAGGATGTATATGAAATTTTCTTAGGGGCGACTTAAAAATGAAAACAAGACCAAACGTTTTTTTTTTTTTTTTTTTTTTTTTTTTTTTTTTTTTTTTCAATGGCAATACCCAATTTTGACAAGATATTTTAAATCCTCTGTTCAAACTGCGCCTAGAAACGAAATTTTAAGTCATTTGGATGATACGTTTTTGAATTATAAACTTTCAAAATGTAGAGCTCCGAATGTTAAATTACATTTTCATATACAGTGGAACCCGTTTAAGACGCGTTTCAAGGGAGTGGACAAAAGTCGCGTATTAAGCGGGATCGCGTATTAAACGTGATTTGTATCATGTTGCAGGAACTGGGCTTATTTACACATTTAATCGTCTAAATGAACTTTTGAGCTTTCGTTTATATGTTTACGGTCGAAAATTGTGTCTTTTACATATGTTTAGTTTAAAATTAAATTGTATTCAACTTTAACTCCTTGTTTCTTTTTATATGACTGAATGGAATAAAAAAGGAAAATAAATGTGGATTCCAACCTGGTTTTGTTGTCGATTTGTACTTTGCAAGCAAAAATAAAACAACAAAAATAATTTTCCTACTAGACTAAAAATTTTTTAACAAAAAGAATAAAACATTAAAACTTTGAAGCACAACCCATTTTTAAAAATCAAATTTAGTACTTGTATTAATAAGTACCATTATAATTGACATTTCTTTTTAATATAAGAAGAAACTATTTTTATTAATCTTCGTGTACATAATATTGATAGCATAACAAAAAGTAAAGAAAACATAAAAGAATTATCCAATCGCAGTCGTATTCATTTAATCTTTACGAGTTTCATTTTTTGTTGCCTATAACATGCATTATAAAACATAGTGATATAACGTACATTTAAAAGCTCACTAACAACAGGCATGATTATCTCTAATCATAATAATTTTTATGATGTATCTGAGTAACCTGAATTCGTCTATATCTCTCTTACTACTGTAAAAACATACACGAAGCGAGAGGCAAAGAATGTTAGAAGGCGGAATTAAAGAAGAATTGCAGTTTTACTAATTTAGCGGAGCTTTGTTTTATTCAAATATCTACCACTATTTCTGATTAGTAATTTTTGCGTTAATTAATCTGTTATTAAATAAAGTAAATAATACTATTCGAAAACAGTGTTTTTTATCTGAATAAAAATAATCCGCAAAATTGCCAACACTTGAGAAGAGAGACGGAATTCGCATCTTGATCAATGAATCCGCGTCTCAAGCGTGATTATTTTCCCTCAAAGGACCAGAAATTTATCGCGTATTAAGCGGGATCGCGTAATAACCATTCGCGTATTAAACGTGATATTTTTACATTAGTCTTATGAGCGATATTCAAGGGATCGGAAAAAATCCGCGTATTAAGCGGGATCGCGTATTAACCGTGAGCGTCTTAACCGGGTTCGACTGCATTTACTAAAATCTCCCGAAAATTATAATCCTAATGTGATAATTTTTTGTGTGGTTATAATACTAAAAACCCAAACATAGACACATTGAATTCGTAATTAAAAAATACAATATGAATTATGAAATTAATATTCGAAAACAAACATGAATTGCAATCTACAATTTTTTTGATAGATTTATACTTATTTTCTCCTACTTTATGCGAATTCTCAAAGTTTTCGAATTATGATTAAAATCCTCAAAATGATGGGCCATCTATAATGTGCAGAAAAGCGTAATATGAAAATAAAAATATTTTACTCCTTTTATTGAAACATTTGCGCTGGCAACAGTCGAAACAGCTCCGTTGTCGAAATATATTAAGCGAGTGAAATGGTCATATTGGCAAGAAATAATGCATTAATAAAAGGGACATTGTCATTCGGTAGCATTTCAATAATAGAGTACCAAACTTCAATTTGGATACTGCCTCTAAAATATGCTCATTTTAAAATAATTAATTTCTCTTACGAGTTATATTAACTACTTATTTAACTACTCTTACGAGTTTGTAGAAAATTTGTTTTTAAGCTAATTGTAGGGTGTAGAATTTATTTATGGTGTCAAACTTGGGTATTGCTATATATATATATATATATATATATATATATATATATATATATATAAAAGTTTGGTTTCGTTTTTATATGTAGATGGCCTGTAAGCAAATTTTATATACATCATTTAAAAGTAGAGTTTTTAAAAATCGTTTGGTAGCAGTAACTTTCTTCTACAATAATTTGACCCAGAGTTAGTTGGAGTGTTTACTTTTTTCCCCCCACGACATTTATTTACCGTATAGGATCTTAAAATTTTATGAAAATCTCGCAAAACATTAGTATAAATTTTAAAAATATCTGTTTTGAATAAAATGATTATAAAAATGAGCATTTCCTATGCTATATAGGGCGAAAGTTTGACTTCTTTTTAAAAATAACTTTTCTGCTAAAACAAAATTTCCTGTTATGGCGATAACTTAAGTTTTTTTTTTAAATAACTTTTGTTCTAAAGTGAAATTTCAACTAAGGTATTGTTTAAACTGTTACAAACTAAATAACTTGTAATATGAGTAAATAATAAAAAGTTTCTGCTTTTTACTCGATAGAAAATGTACCAGAATTTTTTAGATAATAGTTTCCAAAACATACCTAAAAATAATAAATGTAATGTTGCCGGTAAATAATTTCAAATATTTCTATATAACTGTTTTTTTTTTCTTTAAGAAAAAATATATACGAACTTTTTACGGTCTACCCCATGAAAGTCAAACAGTTTCGATCACTTATGTAATCTGCGGATAGTCTGGTCATAAGATAAATATAATAACAGTAATGCGTGAAAAGAGACAACAATGTCATCTAACAGCAGTTAACTGTATATTAAACTTCTACACATGGGCTACACCTATACATATAGCTGCCAAACCCGCAGTCAAAGAAGGAGACATTCCGCAGTACTCAAAACTGTTCTTGACAACTCCCTTTCAGCCTAACTTGGTCACATGGCAGCTCGACATTTTGCTGAAACTATCTTGAACACGTGACAGACAAGATTTAGATATCTACGTCGGGTCAGTTTCGGGTTGTGGTCCGTCTCTTGTGGGTCTGAATTCTACCCGATTTTTCAAAAAGTATAGAATAAATTTTCATATGGTAACACTTATATTTGAACATTATTGAGTATTTATATCATCATTTTTCAAAGATGAAATTGAAATTAGCGGTATAATTGTAGATATTTTTCCACCATTGTATTAAAATATCGATTCACTGTCTCCAATTTCGATTTTAGGTTTAATTATTTCTTGTTCAGATAGCGATCTTGTTGAAGCGTGTCGGGATAGGGTCAGTTTTTGGTCTGACGAACATTTTTTTCCGGTTCGGGTCCGGTTATGCACAACCCGTGCAAGGCTCTGTGAAAGTATCGCTGCCTGACTTTTCTGTTGCTTGTGGTCAACCATTATAACCTTTGACTACCATTATTACTGATTAGGTATCTTCGTCTTAATTAATTGGAAATTTTCGTCATTAAATAAAACAAACATTTCTATTCCAAAATAGTGGTGTACAAAAATCGAAACGTTTGGCAGCTATGTATAGAACTATCTTTAGTCAAAAGGATTACTGCAAAATTGAAGGGAGAGTATTTTTTTCCTAGGGAAAGATTGTCAAGAACAAAAAAAAAAAAAAAAAAACCTTCATACATTTTATTTTATACAGAACACAATTATCTGTAGTTTTGTAGCCTTGGAATTCGATTCCAGGTCACCTAAATTGGATAGTCGACTCTCGTATTCTGCTCCGCGAAATCACGATTGTTCCGTCGCTTTGCTATTTACTTTTCCTTTTCTTTACATTTTCGCAAGTGCCATTTTTTATTTTCATAATGGAGTTGATGATTGTCTGTCAGAATTTTCGATGTAAAGAGAAAAATGTTTGGTACTTTCAATATTAAAAATTGAAGAAAAGATTCATTGTTAAAAAAAAAAGAAATGGGAAATGTTATACTGAAACGTTTAGGAAAATCAGTGGCAGCAAAATTGAGATTAACAGAGACAACTATAAAAAGTAGGAAGTATGAGATTTAACGGAATATTGTTCACTAAACCTTGAATATAAAATAAAAATAAAATAAAATAAAACTGAATAAAAAGTGACAATATAGAATTGCGGTATTTCTTATGGGGAAGAAAGAACAAATAAGAAACATACAAATCATTTTTTATTAATAAATATATTTTTTGTGTTACACAGAACTTCATTACTTCAATGCTTAAGGAACCCGGGAAAGCCCTATCTCCGCAATGTTAAATTCACCAAATTTATGTACCTTTTTCTCAGAAATGGTGAAAGATAGAGCTCTAGATTTTTAAGAGTAGTTAGAATAACATGATTTACGTATTTTAACAGACCATTTTCTTTCTAAGTGAAACTCAAAATTAATTATTAATTACTTATTGAAAGTCATTTTTAAATTAACATTTTTGGTAAGATTTCACTGCCTAAAATAAATAATTCTCAACAAATCATTAAATCCCTGTGTTAAAGTATACAATATAACATAATATAAGTATTAAAAAAATATTTGAATTTTTAAGTTTAATAGATATTGAAAAAAAGGGAACATAAACATGAAAAATCCAAGTTTTGAGAAAATGTCAATTAAAGATTTAAATGGCCATTAAACTGTGAAGTACTCTTAAAAAGAATGAATAATTTCAACACTTATTTTTTAATATATAAACATGTGTGAGACATCGTTAGAAAGATAAAAGTTTAAACTATTTAATGATATAAAAAAGTAAAAATCGATTTTTTGGTTGAAATTTGCTTTCCCGGTCCTCTTAATATATTGTGTAACACTGTTAAAAAAGGGAAATAATGTTTTAATCTAGGAAAACATAATATACCGGCAAAAGAAAAAAATAGGAGGTCTTTTTTTTTAACGATTTACACATTTAGCATACATTTACGATATTTAAAAATACATACATAATTACGTCTGGATTACATAATAATTAAACACAATTTGCATAACTACAGACATACACACATTAAAAGTTTTATTAAAAACAATTAAAATATAGCTAAAAATATATATAAACGTTTCGGCTATTTTCATAGCCCTCATCAGTAAACGAACAGAGTCACAAAACAGCAAGTGATAGCCCTCATCAGTAAACGAACAGAGTCACAAAACAGCAAGGATTATTTTATCCTACTTAGACCGTGATTTTAACTGTTTTTTCGTTTACTGTGGCTCTTGCTGTTTTGTGACTCGGTTCGTTTACTGATGAGGGCTATGAAAATAGCCGAAACGTTTATATATATTTTTAACTATATTTTAATTGTTTTTAATAAAAATTTTAATGTGTGTATGTCTGTAGTTATGCAAATTGTGTCTAATTACATTTACGATAGTTTGACAAATTTTGTTATAACCAAGCATGTCCCGCATGACGGTTATCATTTTCAGATGCCATCTGGAATCGTATGATAAGACATGTTCCACAGTTGACCGCAGTGTGTTCTGGGAAATACTAGGAACATGTCGTGAAATGCTGTCTTTCGAATCAGGTTAGGCTAATAAGTAAAATTTCTAAACTATCGTAATGCTGAATGTGTAATTTTTTAAAACTCGCCTTCTGGTGGCGAAATTTTGAACCATTTTTCCCCTTTTTTTTTGCTTAAACAAACTCCCATCACTTTATTATATCTTTCACAAAATTTCACAACTTTATCAACGAGGGTTTTGTTTGTAGACAACTTTAAATTAGGGTCCTTTAATTATGGGCACCCTGTATATGCAAAGGGATAAACTTGGTTGTCCCGGGTTACAGAAAATAGGTGAAAACCATGCTATTATACCATATTATTTCTGATATCCGCATTCTTTTTTCCCTGCATATATAAAGGAACAGCGATGAATGAGTTATTTTTCGAAAGATTTTAAGTAGTGTACTTATATATCCTTAAAACACGTTGTTTGATTAAAAAATAATCAATTAATCAAAAATTACTGAAAAAACGTATCAGCAAGTAATCTTAAATATTGCGGCGAGAAAGGCTCGTATGGTCTACTTTTTAAAAAAGTAATCTAATAGATTAAATATATAGAAAATCCATTTGTAAAAGAACGTCAAATTCACCTTAAAACGTTAATTATAAACATGACTACATCAAATGATTCATAGTTTTATTACTCAAATAGGTGTAAAAACAATTAAAAGGCTTTAAGACATTAAAACCAACTTACAGGTGTTAAATATAAAATAATTCGCCAAGAGAAGCACATGCATTTTGCGGGAGTCTTTAGAGATATTAGCTAGAGGAAGGAACCCATGTAATGATACATTAACATTCCGCACATTTGGTTTAGTCGGCTTGATGTTAATGCCGTATTGGTTTAGAATGATCTACGTTGCTCCATGGACTCATTCATCCCCCCTTCCCCTCTCCCCATTTTTCAATTTTGGTTTTGCCCTGAAATATTTAAACCAGTGTGCATTCTGGAGGTTTGCGGATTTCTTCTCACTTCACCTCTTGATGATGACCAGCGTTTCGTCGAAAGCGCGAATTCTTTTGTATTTAACATCTCTAAATTGGTTTTAATGTTTTAAATCCTTTTAATTGTTTTTACATCTGTTTTAGTGATAAAACTATGAATCATTTGATGTATTCATGTTTTTAATTACTCTAATAGATTTTTTACATTTAATATATATTATTTAGAATGCCCATTAACAATATTAAAAATCATATTTATGAATTATAGCAATAATGCGTTCAAAGAAGGCTTTGAAACGTATGAAAAGCGAAATTTTACTATAGGCTTTGCGTCAGGAGTTAACAGGTGAAGAAATTGCTAAAGATTGCCATTTAAAACCAGCCTTTTGGATTCTGTTCATTTCACTAGCTTAAACTCGATATTCGATTGCATGTCTTAAATTTGTGTTTTATTTACATTTATTGCTTTATTTATTGGTTTATGAATGCTTCATTTTTATTATGGAATTCAATCTGGAAACAAATGATGAGCTATTTATATTATTTTAATTCCAAACGGACTTAACTTTCGTAATCGTCTGAACGCGATAGAGATAGATTTGAAAAAATGTTACGCTTGAAAATTATTTTACAAACAACAAAATTTACGAAAATTTCATTACAGTTTTCAAACAAATTGCGATATAGTTTACAAATAAATTGCATTTGAACGTATATTTTTTTTCCATTATCGACAGTATAAAAATTGAAAATGAGTGGTATTTAGAAGTTCAAAAATTTGCAATAAAAGTTAATAAAAGTCGAATTAATCCTCTGCTGTTGCCACCGACAACGTGACATCAGTGTTACGCTCTTATACGTTAGTCCTTTATAATATAGCTATATACATAGAGAGAGAAAGATTGGGAGAATTAGAGTGCTCAATTGCCCTTTAGGATTTGACCCAAAAGTTCTGAACCCAACTATGTGTTGTTTAATTTTTTGAATATTAAAAACTGTAAAAAAATATTTAGTGAAAACAACTTCGACGAATCAGAAAGAATTGACGTAAATTGAATATATTGACGATATATTGAACGACAAATTGACGATAAATTGAAATAAATTTCATTTGAACGTACATTTTTTTTCCCTTATCGACGGTGTAAAAATTGAAAATGATTGAATATATTGAATGTATTGAATATATAAATTGAATATATTCAGGATAAGTTGAACGACAAATTGACAATAAATTGAAATAAATTGCATTTGAACGTACATTTTTTTCACTTCTAGACGGTATAAAAATTGAAAATGAGTGGTATTTAGAAGTTCAAAAATTTGCAATAAAAATTAATAAAAGTCGAATTTAATCGTCTGCGGTTGCCACCGACAACGTGACGTCAGTGTTACGATCTTATACGTTAGTCCTTTATAACATAGCTATATACATAGAGAGAGAAAGATTGAGAGAATTGGAGTGCTCAATTGCCCTTTAGGATTTGACCCAAAAGTTCTGAACCGAACTATGTTTTGTTTAATTTTTTGAACATTAAAAAATGTAAAAAAAAAATATTTAGTCAAAACAACTTCTACGAATCAGAAACAATCGACATAAATTTAATATGTTGATGATAAATTGAACGACAAATTGACGATAAATTGAAATAAATTTCATTTGAACGTACATTTTTTCCCTTATCGACGGTGTAAAAATTGAAAATGATTGAATATATTGAATGTATTAATATATAAATTGAATATATTGACGATAAATTGAACGACAAATTGACGATAAATTGAAATAAATTGCATTTGAACATAGATTTTTTTTACTTCTCGACGGTAAAAAAATTGAAAATGAGTGGTATTTAGAAGTTCAAAAATTTGCAATAAAAATTAATAAAAGTCGAATTTAATCGTCTGCGGTTGCCACCGACAACGTGACGTCAGTGTTACGCTCTTATACGTTAATCATTTATAACATAGCTATATACATAGAGAGAGAAATATTGAGAGAAATAGAGTGCTCAATTGCCCTTTAGGATTTGGCCCATAAGTTCTGAACCCAACTGTGTTTTGTTTAATTTTTTGAATATTAAAAAACTGTAAAAAAAAAAATATTTAGTCAAAACAACTTCGACGAATCAGAAACAATTGGCGAGATCCATCTCAATTAAAAAAGAAAAATCTGAGTAATTTACATCATTTAAATTATTTATGAAATAAATATAGATTATAGCACTCGGAATCTAAAATAAACAAAATTTTCTTTTCTCAGTTTTATCAAAACCCTTTTTAACCCTTAAATTACTCTGCTAAAAAAAAAGAGAAAGAAATGAAAAGAAATAACATTAAAAACGGATGGAAAGTAGTTGATAATGACAAAAGCAAACTACGGTGAAATGAATGATTGCAATTAAAATGGAATATATTAAGAAATGTTGAAATACGCATTAATGGTATTATCCTTGAGCAAACAAAGCATTATTTTATTATTATGATGTTAAGAAAAAAAATAAAAAGTGCAATGCGTTAATTGGAAGGCTTTACGTATTAGAAAGGACGTGAATGAAATCAATCTTGAGAATGCTGAAAATATAATATATCGCTTTATTTTTTAATGACTGATTTCATAATTAAACTTAATTAATCTGATTTTTTCTCCGAATCACCTTTTCTATTTTATATTTCTCATGGACTTGAAGAAAATAAATATTATTATTGTAATTTGGTTTTTATGAATTATTCAATATATATTGATCTTTAAGCTTAGATGAATTGATTAATTTTAATCACCAGGAAACACGTATATAAAATAAAACAGAGCATAATGAATTAATGTGATAGAGGTGTTTTGAAGCTATTTATGTCTAATGTAGTTAATTGGGAGATAAACACACAGATTTTAACATAATCCTATACGATAAATTAACAAATAACTGTTAACATAGTGCATGGTGTGTTTTTTCATCGATCATTGTTGTTGATTCGTGTGAATTCTTTAGTTAAATTGAAATAAATTTTAAATAAGTTCTTAAAGTTAGATTATTTAAATAGAGAACATTAATATAATACAAAAAACGTGTTTAAATGTTACTTTAAATATTATAATAGAAAATGAATATTTAAACACATACTTTCAGCACTAATTTATGGATTTGTTTTATTCAATTCATGCATTGATATATTAACACAACTAATATATAAAACTTTATGACTATTATAAGCATTCCCGATTCATCTATTAGAAACTTTTAATATTTTAAAGCTTATTTCCATTTTATGCCGCTTTAATTATTATCCTCCTAGTACTATTGGGCTCTTTATTGACTCCATTATATTTAGTTTTAAAGTTTTTATGTTTAAAACCTGAAAAAATAATTAATTATTCTTAATGAATAAAATTGACACCTCGTACAGAGAATCTACATTAAGTAAAATTAAATTCCTGGTTCAGATCATGCAAAATCAAAAATTGTTATAAAAAATTAATACCTGGTACCAGGAGGGTTAATAGAAACTTCGAGAGATTTTCCAAATACTTTTAGCTGGATTAGGACGATATTTTAAAGTAAATAACAAATCATTACTATATAGTCCTTCTACAATATGTTGGCTTATAACCTTAAAAGATTTCGCGATGCTACGGGGAACAAAGTCGCTAAAAAGACGCAAATGGTGCAGGAAATTCATTTTTTAATTAAAAACTTGATTTCTGTTAGTTGTCAGTAGCGATTATCACTTAGTTAAAAACTAGATTCTACTAGTTGCTAATGATTATTACCTTAATTAAGAACTGGATTCTGCTAGTTGCTAGTAGTGGTTGTCAATGTAATTATAAACTAGATTCCGCTAATTGTTACTACTGATTATCCTCTTAATTTACGAATGAATTATTCTTCCTATATGTGTTAGCCGTATGTGAAGTTATCGTGCGCGGACTCATTTTCGTATAGTTTTAAGAACTTTGGTGATTTCTTAGATCTATTTGGCGAACAATAATTTAGTGATGATCATTTTAGTGATTTTTTATCTTTTCATATTATTGGTAATTATTCATTATTTGGCATTTTGTTAAATATGAATCGTAGAAATCGTCAGAAACATTCATGTGAAAAAAGGAGCCAAGCTCTTATTCAAATACTTCCCTAACAAAAAAAATATTTTAAATCTAAAATTATGGCAAGTTTGAATACAACATTTCATGAGCAAATGAATGACAGGTACAATACATTTTCAAAGTTAGCTTGCTTTTTTTCTTTTGAAATCTGAACGATTGACTTTCCCCCACTTTGAAGCATTGCCATGAAGTATTGATCTACAATGTGATTGAAAGTAAATGTGGATACTTTCAAAAAGTATAATAAATATTCTTCTTTGCCAAATAGCACTCACGTGTCCTTTGGATGTGGACTTTATTAATGAAGATTAATTGTAAGATTCGAAAACAACTAGTGTTAAACAAACAGAAAAAAAAAAAAAAAAAAAAAAAAAAAACGGATCGAGTGGGAGCCCTGTAGGATGCTTTTATACATACATTTCAATGGACAGTGGTTTTTTTTTTTTTTTTCAGTCATTAGTGTGAATTCTTGCGTTAAAGTGAAGTAAATTTGAATTTATTTTGTAAAACTAGATTATTGAAATACAGAACATAAATACAATACAGGAATGCAGTTAAAAACTTTCATGTAAACTGCATTCTAATATCAAAGCCAAACGCGCACATGTGATCAACAAACTGAGGCAACAATTGACAATTAATTTTCAATTCCGAGAAAAAATACTGCATCCCCATGAATTGGCCCATTACTTTATATTTTGAAAAATGTTTATAGAAATTTTAATGGATCCCGAAAACTTCACACAATCATTAAAATACAGGGTACTAATTTTTTTTGCGCATATATAATATTTAAATATACATATTTTTAAATATAAATAAGTGAAATGTAAATAAACTGCAAATCATTTTCTAAAATGGTGTATAAACATTTAATACAGATTAAAACATTAAAATCATTAAAACATCTATTCCACGATTCATTTAGATTCCTGAAGAAGGCCACGGAGGTGTGCTGAAACCGTGGAATAGATGTTTTAGTGATTTTAATGTTTTAATCTGTATTAAATGTTTATACACCATTTTAGCAAATGATTTGTAGTTTATTTACATTTCACTTATTTATATTTTAATTACCTATGGTGTAATAGTCCAAAGTTGTTTATACATATTTTTATTTTTTAATTATACTTTATAAATTTTATGAACACGGAATCTACATTAATTTTTAGTTGTAAAAACAGCAAATATTTTTTACTTGTTATGCTCCCATTTATCATAATTATTCTTATGAAATCATAGATATAAAACTAGCAAATAGTTTCTTGTTTATTTTATACGCTGAATATCTTTACAATATGACTACGTGAATAAAAATATCTGAAAAACTTTCATAGGCACTCCATCTATCATGATTGCCGTTTTACAAATCTGTGACTGATATCTCTGGTAATATACAGCACAATGAGTCTAACTTCGGGAGTTCTTAGTTGTCGAATACAATGATTAGGGATTATTGCATCGTGAATCCTCTTTTCCTAATTTGATCTACAATACAGTTAATGATTTCGAGTGAATCTGAATGTCAGAACATCATGCGAAATCATGTTATGTGAACCATTTATTTCTTAATGAGTTTAGCAGTGTGATATCTTGTATATTTTGCTGTCAATGGTGATGACTAGCATGGATGAAACTTGCCATTCACTAGTTCCGAACACGTCCATAATAAAGTTGGGATTGTAATATTGGTCTGTTAGCGCCCAAAAGTATCTAAAACAAATGATACCTACACTACACAACACTGCTGCTTCCCTGCTTATAGACTTAAAAATAGAACCGTTTGTCATTGTTGATATAGATAATCTTTGTATTACATCCTGATATCTATATGGTAAGGTAAAAAATCACAATTTATGAGATTCTTTCTTCTATTTCTTGATGATTGATGTTTATGATTTCACCCTATTCTAGGAGTTGTACGTAGAAGGAGGAGAAGTCAATTGTAAGCTGCGCATATAACTTCCTTAAATTGCGTGTAGCGGTATTTTTTTGACGATCACGCTGTAATTGTTGCTGATTCGTTGCGCTGTTTCTCCTTAAAAATAACCGCATATGGGCAATAAAATAAAAGCGTTCAAATATTTCATGAAATGTCTTTATCAATAGGAAAATACCTTTTATACACTCGTATGTGCGAATAATTTGTTCTCTTATATGCCGAAGAATGAAAGAGAAAAATATCAAACGCTAAAGAGTTTTAAGAAAAGTCGAAAAAGCTAAACAAGCTAATTTTGATACTGATTTATAGTCCACTTTAGAAAGTCTTGGACAGTAGCAACGACAGAATGTCGAATGGGATTTTTATCTTTTAAACTAAAAGAAGTTTTTTCTGTATGAAGTACAATACTTATTTTAAGGATCGGAAAGGTATTACTTTCAGAATCGTTTTACAAGGGAAATTAGGTTCCAATTGCTTTTGTCTATAAGGCACGTTGGAATAGCTTTATACATATTTACCCAACTCTAATTACAAATACATTGTACATGAAATATAAAGTAGAACACAAATGTAGAGTAAAAATCGAAACAACTTTGATGAAACTTTGATCTATATAGACAGAATAATTCTGAGATTTCAAGTGAATTATTTGGCACCATTAACACTGTACGTGCAGTCAGTATAAAAATAAAACAACACGCCTGTCTTTAGTTGCAGGTCGTTTATAATAAACTCACACTAAAAAGTTTCATTAAACTTAAAATATTGTCCTCTTTCAGAATATGCATGCAATTTTTTAAATATTCCATATATTAAAAATTGGATCAACTTCGATTGTTACAATGGTAACACTCACTTTTGATATCATATTTTAATTCCTTGTGTCAAAGCATACTTGAAAAATGTATAGTTTATACTATAATTTTTATTTAATTTCCATAAAGGTATAAAAGACAACTTTTTAAGGCTATATCGTCGGTACCATTTCAAACTATCCAATATGAAAACTGTGTTGCCTGTGGGCTAATTTTCTTTTTAATTCAGATTTCTTGATTGGCACCGCTTTTCTGAAATGGTAAAATTCCCCTTGTGTTCGCCTTAATTAATACGTCATTAAATAATGTTAAGTAAGGCGCATTTTACTATAGTAAAATTATAGAGGTAATCGATATGTAATATAATTAAAAATAAACTTTGCTCCAAAATTTTATATGAGATTTTTCTCAGATAAATTTTCTACTTGCAGTTTTCGATTTTGTTATATGTAATTGGACTTTAGCATATTAAGGGCCTTTTAGACATTTAAAAAGTAACATTTCGCTATACAGTAGCCTCCCGCTTAACTGGCCTAAACGATGACTGAGGTTTAGCCGGTTAAGAGAAAAACCGGTTAAACCAAAGAAGTAATAATGTAAATAAATAAGTAACTACATATTTAATTAATTAAATGCATAGGATGCATTTCGTTTTTTAATTTGTGTAGTTTTAAAAAAGTACATATTTTCTATATTTTGAGAAATGAATACTAATTGTAATTAGCTGAATACAAATAAAAATTATCATAATAACAAATAATGAATAATATTTATTAAAAATTAAATTGTTGAAAATCTTGTCACACCTTTATAAGAAGTTGATATTATTCTACATTATATAAATTTGAGTTAATTAACCATAAAGAAATGAGAACCAACATTTTCCTTTCTAAATTTTACCTGATGTTGGGGGGGGGAGGGGGGGGGGAAGTCGGCCGGTTAAAGCGGAGTTCCGGTTAAGAGGAAGGCTACTGTATCTCGAACGATAATGACTGGAATGAACTGTTAGCTTACAAACTCATGTTTTTGACGATGCCCATTCTCTTTATGTGACAATCGATGTATGACATAAATCAGAAATTGTTTACAGTAATTTATTAATAAGTTTCATAATTACAATTATGCTTTTGAGTAAAAAATGTGAGTAGAATATATTTGGGTCTGACGAACGTATCTCGCTGAAAAAAAAATATTAAATAGGAAATTTTTTTGAGAACATATAAAATAAAGTTTGTCATGTGAATTTAACATTAGTATTCCCAAACTTTGACCTTTTCTAATACTCCATGAAGATAAAAAAAAAGTATGTACTTTTCCAATCTGACTTAATCCAAAACACCGAAATAAAATATGAAAATTTAGTATTGCTATTTGAAAAATCGAAGTTGATGAACTATTTTATGTGTGAATGATACCTATTTCAAAAATTTCATTCATAGTTTGAAAGAAGATAATATTCCAAGTTTAAAGAAACCTTTGGTGTTATTTTCTCGTAAATGATCTGTAAATAAAGTGAGGTGTTTCTTTTCTTAAATACTGACTGTACATAAGATGCCGAATGCTTTTAAATTTAAAAGAGTTAAATTCTGAAGAGATAATCCACATTCATATGAATTGTAATACAGTGTAGTAGTTTTTACATATTACTTTTTAGAAAAAATACATAGTTTAAGATAAATGAAAAAAATATTTTGAAATGTCTTTTTAAATATTTTGAAATAAAACTTAGTTAAAAAATAAATGTGATAGAATCGAGATATTTGTGTGTGTTGACGTTTTGTGTGTAAACAAAAATACAAGCATTACACTTCAGTGATATGCCAAGCCTCAGTTATTTAAGATGAACTAAAGATGAATGGTAAGTGATAAGGCTAAACGGTGAATTTAATAAGTAGAAGAACCTTCGCAGATTTTAAAACTACATCCTTTGCACAATGCAAATGGTACAATTTAAACTAGTTCGTTAAACTACAAATAAAAAAATTTCCCCTGTCTACTGTATTTCATCTAGAAAATCATAGAAAAAAATCTAGAAAAAATTTCATTGAAAGCATTCTTGTCAAACATGCCTTTAAAAAAGGGAAAACTAACAGACCTTTTTTTCAATACAGCGCAAATGTAGAATGAATGGTTATTTGTAATATAAAATATATTGTTAACGCAAGACTCCGAAACTAAATCAATAATTTCTGCATAATTCTTTTTATTAAATTTGGAAAACTTACCATTTCTGTTTTCACTGTCTGCAGGTTTCATCTGTATTGGATGGTGCATCTGCAAACAAAATTAAATTAATTAAAAATTGAGAGTAATATGTACATAAAATTACATACTTATAGGCTATTTAAAACATAGTTAGCCCTTTTTTCAGTATCACTCAAGAATCAAGATATTTCAAATGAACCACTTAAACCCTTTCAAGGTCAAAGTACTTGTATTCGTAAAGTGCTGAAATTATTGAATGACGCCAGAATTTACAAACAAATTTATTTGAAAATAAGTAAAAGCTTTTCTTCGTGTATGCGTAAAAAGAAATTTTCATTCCGAAAAATTCTGGCCCAATGTGACATTTAGGGATCAAAATTAAGTTATCCTAAATTGAAACACTGCCTTTCAAGGGTTTAAGGTTAAGACCGCAAATGGTTTAAACTACGAAATTTGGCTTAAATCGCATATTACAGATCAGAATAACAACCAGTGAGCTAAGCGGGCCTCAGAGTGGTTGAAGATATAATAGATATTATTTATCTATCATACATAGTGTACATCATACATAGGTAAGTCTTGTAATCGTTTTACACATCAAAAAATATTGTGACAGATTTGCTCGTTTCAGACACTAGAGATTCCGAAAAACATATTTTTAGAAAAAAAAAAATGCCGTCTGTCTGTCTGTGTGTGTGTCTATGTGTCTGTAAACGCTCTACCTTCGAACAAATTGAGATAGAGACTTGAGATTTGGTGTGTACTCAGTATGTAATAATAAGACGCAGCCTATTGAATTTCAGTAACTTCGATTATCCGGAACTGATTTTTTCGGACTCTCGAAGTATTCGTTCTGATACAAGGTATATAAAATTTTTCGAAATTGTTTATTTCAATGAGTAAATTTAAAAGACAATAAAAAAACATAAATTTTGCATAAAGAATGAAGCCGATCGGATAACTAGTTGCTGAGATTTTGTAATCGTATTTTTCACACTCATCGATTTTTCATGACACTGTATTTCATTCAAATATGAGTTCAAAGATACATTTTATTTGGAAATGAGACGGTTAATCCGACGCAGTAAATTGTTAGTTAATATGATTATCATTTTAGGAGTTATAAGGATGTTTCTTTTACGCAATTCATTAATGGAGCATTTAAAGTTTATGACGTCATCAAGCCACGATTTAAAACACTCTATCTACCGAACAAATTGACAACAAATACGTTTAAATTTTATTTTGGAATTGAAATGCCTTTTATAAATAGTTTACACATGTTTTATTTTCATATTTTATATTATGCATATCCATTATGGGTAAGCATTATGGTGGCCCCCGACGGCTAGTTTTTAATTAGTCTTTAGAATTTTGAAGTTGTTATAATTTTGTATCAAAAGGTTTTAGTAGAAATTAAAATAGAAATTAAAACTATAATAATAGCTCTGATAATAGTTTTTAACAAGTTATATAACTAAGTCAATCAATCCTATTTTCTTTCGGATGCACAGAATACTTTATATACTTTAAATCCTTTTAATATCCTATTTTAGAATTTTGCTACTTCATTTAAAAGTAGGTTTTCACGGCATGTATCCTTCATGCCCTCTATAAATTCATCATATACATTTATATATCATATGCTTTCATTTTAACTATCCTAACGTAAACGATAATTTATAATTATTCGTTTAAATGCGCTCAGACAGATATGAGAGAGACCGAGAGAATGAAATCATTATTATAGAAATAATTTAGGGTATTATAGAAATGATTGCTTTGTACATTTCACAAAAGATGCTAGCGTAAAATTAAAATTTAAACGATAATATGACATTACTTGACTGGTATAAATGACTGTTGTTTTATTAATAATGAAAAACGGATAATGAAATTAATTATAACCAATAAATCCTCTAATATTTAGCATTTGAACAGTCACCAGTATAATATGAGAACGATTTTGTAAAGTAATAGAAATTCTGGTTAATTTGAAAATTTAGCAAAATAATTGAATCGGGGATCCAATTTTAACCAACTAATCCGCAAACGTACCATTTGAAAACTTTATGTGAAGTATTGGTTATCTTTTATCTAGTTTCATTAAAACCCTAGTAGAAAAACAACATCGGGCTGATAGCGTTTATATCTAAATCAATGTTGCTTTAATAATAATGATAAACCAATTATGAAATCCAATTATAACCAATAATTTCTCTAATATTTAGCATTTCAACAGACACCAGAATAATATGAAAATTATTTTCTAAAGTGATAGAAATTCCGAATAATTTGAGAACTTAACATATGTAATTCAATCAGGTATCGAATTTTAACCAGCTAATACAGAAATTATTAATTTTAAAACTGTTTGCGTGTCTTTTGGTAATTTTTAAACAGTTTCAAGAAAATTCTAGGAGAAAAACAACACTGAGCTTATAACATTAATATATTGCCAGTAATGCACAAACATTGATAAAGAAAATTTCGCAGTTCAATGTAAAGTCAGAAATACTTCTGTAATAGTAGCTTTTATGCGCATAATTCCAATGTAATTCCTGTATGCCAATATTAGTATATAATTTAAAGTATGGCCAATGAAATCAATATTGTGCCCAATATAATCAGTATAGGTTTGCTACTAACGTTTTATCCCTTTCAGGGGCAAAGTATTATTAATTATTATTAAAGTACTATTCGTAAAATATTGAAATGATTGAATATGTACCAGAATTTACAAACAAATTTATTTGAAAATATGGAAAAACTGTTCTTCGTGTACTTAATAAAAGGAAATTTTTTCATTCCGAAAGTCTGTTGTCAATCTGCCATTTTGAGATTAAAATTTAGTGGTCCAAAAACTAACCACTGCCCTTCAAGGGGTTAAAAAGTTGAAACAAAAGGATTAAAATAACTGATTATTTTCAATTGAAACAATTTATTGACAATATTTTAGTCAGAAAAGTTTTCTCCATTCTTTGAAATAATTTTCTTATAAACTGTAATAACCCAGGTGAAAAACATATATTTTTTTATTTTTGCCATTTTATACCCTACTTCAACTTTCTTGCAGACAAAAACATAAAACCTGTTTTCTCCGTAAGCTGACTGAAAGCTGTCAGCTTTTACTTGTATCCTTAGGTACGAGATTCAATGTGCAAGTATAGAAATTCACAGTACAGTGGACGTAAAGAGAATGAATTTACCCGACTACCCCCTCCTTCTCTCATCGGCAGGAAGTTTTCTTTCTGAACGGAGAAAATTCAAAAAATAAGTCCATGATTGTTTTGGATTATAAGAATACGAGGAAAAGAAGGAAAAGCATGAAAAATAAATATATCTTTCGAAATTGGATAAGTAGCCGTGTTAAAAAAAAAAACTTGTTTTCTGTTTGTAATAAAACAAAAGGAAAAATACTTTCTCGAGTCATGTCAAATGTACAATGAACTTAGTCTTTTTTTTTAATCTCAAAAATAATGGCGCTGATGTGTGGATAACGGATCATTTGGTAAAGAACTCAAGTACTCTTAAACTTTTTTTTAGCTGTGTGATGGTAAAATCATTGGTGTAAAAAAGGTAAACAGAACATATTGAAACTCCAAAAATGCTTTAAAAGCATTTTTAAGCATGTTTACAAAAGCTTTTTTAACATTTCTGAAAATTTGTAAAAAACTAGGATGCTTAGAAAACACACAAATGCTTAAACAATCTTTTTTAAAACAATTTTCTTGTTTCTAGAAGTTTCGTGTACAAAAACATTTTTTTTTCTTTTTTTTTAACGCCGGCAAAATTAATTTCGCTCTCTTTAAAATATAATTTTCTGCTTTTGGACTTTTTTGTTATTCTTAAAAAATAAATAGCTATAGCATGTAATTTTAGAATACACCAACCGCAGAAAGCAGAAGTTTCTGACAAAGTTTTACATTAATTCTATTGAAAATTACTGTATAACAGCACATTAAAATTTCTGAAAATTAAATTGTTCTTCTAAAGTTTTTAGATTCTTAAGAATAAGTTACAACCGATCAAAAATTAAATTACTTTTCTAAAGTTTTAAGATTCTTAATTGTAAGATACTGCCAGTCACATAAGAAATTCAAAGCATACTGTAAATAAAGACAAATGTTTCATAATTTAGAAAAATTATATATTATATTTTCGTCTTTTAACCCCTTAATTCTCGCTACCGTGATATTCACGAATTGTGCCTTTTATGCAGATTGTTTGATTCCCACCAGTTTTATAAAATAGTGTATTTGGATTTATTATGGTGTCATTTTGCCTGTCATTAAATAAGGTGAATATTTCTTCTTCAAAAAAGTGGTGCCAATAACCAATTTCAGTTTTTAAACCGCAATTTAATGCGACCATTAAATGGTTAAACAGCTTCATATAAAACGAATTAATGAGAATAAATGCACATTATCCTAAAAAATGAACTGGAATTTTGATAATAAATAATAATTATAAGCGAAATATTGAGGATTGATAAATCCGCTTTACTGTAATCAATCTGACCCCGAAATTATCGCCTTAAAATTTGTTGCATGTGCATATGGTATTTTACTCCTTGAGACTAGGAAGAAAGAAACTCTTTTTACAGAATCTTACATGAGGTAAATCAAAAGGCTCAAAATCCGTTATACCGTTTAGAAAAGTGAATTTCTAGAAAACCTCCACATGCAAATAGATTAAGCAACTTCTTTTTTGCTTTCAACAATTTATAAGAACTAAATTATGTTTGAGGCCCATAAAATGTTTGATTTTTACACAGTAAAAAGGGGTATTTTAAGTACCACTGAATGAACCAATAATGATGTACTAATATTTAGTACATTGTCGGCATATAATAGCTCCAAGCACTTACATAAACCTTAATAAAACATGTACTCATGTTCTTAAATGTAGAGCAAAAATGTAAATAAAACAAGAAGGAAACTTTGGTCTTTTTTTGCATTTGATATTTTAAACGGATCGAGAACTCTGTTTCCGACCCACTACGAACATCTAACCCGAAAACGGTATTTGTACCCACTTGGGGTTAACCAACAAGAGTTTTACTGACTTTTCAGTCTGTAAGTAAACCAAATTAAAATTAAAGTGATTCAAATCTATGTATACAATTTGAATAACAATGGATATTTCAAATAAAACCATTTTATAAGAAATTCCACCAAGATGTAATAAATACCGTATTATAACTTTGGCAGCAGTTGTTGTCTCACTTAACTCGTGACGGATGAATATATTGGAAATCAGGTTTAATTGGTTGAATTCACGTTAAAGCTCAGAAAATTTATGGTTCGGATCCCAGTATGCCCGTTACGTCCTACCAGAAGCTCGCCCACACTTTGCATGGCCACTAAAAAAAAAAAAACAGAATTCTTGAACCACTTCGCTATCATTTATTTCCCTCTATGCATATTTATTGACAGCGGTACAGTTCAAATGCAGTAAACAAAAATTGGCTTGATGAATGGATTGCTTCAAAACAAGCAGGCTTCTTCCATTGCGAAATTCATTTATTGCCTGACAGATAGACGAATGAAGTAGCTTTTTGATTGAATATACTTTCAGTAAATATTTCTTCCATTTTGACAAGAAACAAGTACATTTATTTTAATGGAAAAAGGGCTGAAGCATCCTTATACGCATAATACCATCTAAATTTAAGTAATATTACTTATATCAACAGCTAATTTACAATAATAATTTATGTTTAATTGGTTTTAGAAAAAAAAACCACTGGTTTAATGTTGTGGAACTATTAAGTCTAAACAAATAGTAAAATCTGATATTTGTTTAACTATTACTGTTATCGATGTATTTGATAATAACACTTAAGCGTTTTTTAATTTCACTATGCCTTGGCTACTATGAAAACGATTGTTCGGACTAAGCAAAGTCCGGCTTAATGGGGTCTGAAATGATGAGGGTTTCCAGTATTAACAACATCATATTAGCCAATGCCTAGAATATATTCAAATCCGTACAAATACACTCCTAAATAAAATTTAGCTATAGTCAAACAATTTAAACTACCAAATATCTTAACATTTTAAAATAAAGCAATTTTAAATCTAATTTTGCATATTTTTATCATTAATTATAAATCAAAAGAATGTAATTTAATGGTATGCATCCATATGAAAAGAAAAAAAGAAAAATGCTGGTACATTAATTCTGAAAATTTATCTAAACTAAAATTCACATTTCCTCAAATTTGTTTGCGAAATCTTCCAGATAAATTCAAATAAATTAGTAATACTTTTGGAATTATAATATACGAACCAATAAATTTAAAAGAGCAACGAATAAAGAACTTAATTTCAAATATTCCAGGAATGATAAGCTCTAATAAAAATATTTAGAGAGAAATGTTTTTAAATTTGCATCTTCGAGAAGCCACTAACTTTGTCTAGACATCATAGTTATTCAAAATAGCGTACCTTCAGACAAAGTTAATGAAACGATTCAAGTTTTAATTTTCAAATGTTCGAGCTTATTCTGGGAAATAACATTAGTTATTCAAGAATGGCAGATAAAGACGTACATATTTATTCTTCGGAGAAAATTTACTGATAAGTTATTTATCTATTATTAGTACTTTTAAATCTAAAAGAATATCTCGTGTTATTGCTTAAAATTTTTCAGAAGAAATTAACTGTTTACTTGAAGTTAATTTACAAAATTCTTTTTTGAAAAGAATATCTGAAATGAAAACATGTCTGGTATCACCAAAAAATTTCGATTTCGAAGCAAGGTCTGAGTACACCGCTTGGTCCTTTTCGTGATTTTATTAACGAAAAATAAAACTAAAGACTAAACAATACATTTTTTTTTGTTTCCCATCTATGCTAAACACTATGTTGAAAAGCCAGAATATGTCTGGAAGTCTGTTGTTTTACAGATGAGTCAAAATTTAATTTGTTTGTATCTGATGATCGACGCTTTATATGGTGAAAGGAAGGAACAGCACTAAAATTAAGCAAATAAAAGGGACTGTATAACATGGTGCCGGATGCGCTATTGTATGGGGGTACAACGGTGGTTAGCGGCGTTATATATTTGGTGTTCATCGAAGGTACAATGGGAAAACAAGTGTAGTTAGACATTCTAAAAGAAAATTTAGTAGAAACAGCAGCAAAATTGAATTTAAATAGAAATTATTCTCTGATTCAAGACAATGATTCTAAACAAAACTCTGAATGGCACTTTAGTTCATTTTTATTCTTAAGGCTCCTGTCCTTTCTGGCGAAGACACTCACGAACTAATGCTAATCCTATGGGGAGAGATTCTTTAATATCTCGTTTGAATTTCGACATTTTTAAATAACTTCTTTTGCATTGGATAGTTGAGATCCGTCTCTACATCGCACCTATTTTACTTTTTCGATTTTGGTTGCAGATATTTTTTAGAATGACACTTTCATTTTCAGAACCGGTTTTGAAAGTGAAAGTCAATTTATAAGAAATATCTGCGAACAAAATCGAAAAGGTAAAAAAGGTGCGATGTAGAGACGGATTTCGGCTATCCAATTTAAAAAGCAATATTTAAAAATGTCGAAATGCAAACGAGATATTAGAAAAATCCCTCCCCATAGGATTAGCATTTGCTCGTGAGTGTCTTCACCGGCAGGGATAGGAGCCTTAATTTCCTTCTTTGGAGCTTTTTTCTCCATATACGGCTACATATAGAAGCTCTAAAGGATTTAAATCTAGAATTTGGAAAATTGATAGATAATTATTATTTTCCACCAAAATGTCATCAATATCAGGTGTGTTTCTTTTATATTGCTACGCACAATAGCCAAATCCGCCAAAATGCTGACCAAAACACGAAAAAAAAAACATTTACACACTTTACATGCCAATTTTTCATAATTGCAGAGTAGTGTCCTTGGAATATGTTTTGATAATCTTTTCGGCGTTGGAAAAATGTACATTGGACCAAAAAACAGTTGGACAGCAGCTGTTTTGTTTTTCCCTATAAAGCACTTTTAAAATAAAATATGAAACTAAAGCCAATTTCTAAGATGATTCAAATAATTTTATCTTACTTCAGTAAACTTTATATATAAATTTCAACTTTAAAGAACATCGAGATAATATCACTTTTAGTCAAAAAAAAATTTTTAAGTCTAAAACAAAAATATCTAATATTTTCTGTGGCATTGTTTACAGTTCTTACAGCTTGTAACCTGTTATTCATCGAAAGAACAGGTTTTTCGTTGAAATCTGTCGACACATTGTCCGATATTCTGAATAGCACTTTTTAGTTCATTTTTATTCTTAATCTTCCTCTCTTGCAAATGTTTCGTCGTATATACCCGCAGATGTTTGATAGGATTTAAATTAGTGCTCCCGATTAAACTCTTATACGAGTATACGTATAGTACGTGTTATACGGTGTACATATTTTGGGCATGTATAATACGGTCAACACGGTTATACGCATTATACAAAACAGTATATAAGGTACAGGTATCTGCGGAATTTAACCCCAGTGGGTAAACGCATAAACGTTTAAACGTCTTTTGTTCGTTGCATGGAAAATATACTTTTCTACTGCTAGTCTGGGAATAAAAGACATTGAGAAACACCCGATAGAGTCCTGCATTCTCGTGGTTTGCCAGAGTCATCGTGATTCATCTGTCAAAGAACCGCGATGTACCCTGGTTTACCTGCCTTGTTGTTCCTGCGCAGGTAACTGGTACTTGGAAAGAAAGTAAAAAAAAATATCGGAATTTATTTTTCTTCAGATTAGATTTTATTGCTTTTTCCTCAAAACTAATCTATTAATTATGAAATGTTTTACTACACGGTATTACGGTTAAATGTCGCTATTGCACCCCATCACTGGAAGCGTCGCAGTGTCATGTAACACAAACCCAACCTCGTTTATTTTTTAAAAAACATTATATGACTATATTATTCAACCATAATGACAAATTTAAGAAATATAAAACAGTTTAAACTATTTCAACATGTAGTATTTTAGCACTTAATTCAACGAAAATTAGAAGTAACATAAATTAATTAAAATATTTTTAGATGAAAATAACAAGATCCTATGTATGAAACACATTATGCAGATTGCTAAGGTATGCCACCGATTTTCAGCTTGCTTTCCATTCAGTGACGTAAGACTAATGACGTCCATTGGTATTAACAGGGCTCGTACGGGTCCTGAAATTATTAGACCAGATAATTCATCGTACCAGTATTTCATTATAGAAAGTTTCTCCTTAAATAAGACAAAATTTCGTGCGTTTGAACCAGATTTATTATTTTTAATAAAAAAATACTGGTATTTGGCCTGGAAAATAACGGTACCTGTACGAACCCTGTATTAAAAGTAAATACGTGTATTTGAAATATACGTATACTTGAACTATACGTATAACCGATATACGCTTATACATATCCGGATACGTTTAAGCGTATAGTTTTAGGTATATCTATTTCATACCGACTTATTATACGTATATAAGAATATCGGTTAAACGTATAACTGAAATACTTATCGCGTCGGGAACACTAATTTAAATTTAGACTTTGTGAAGTTGAGGCAAATTTTTGTACCTTATACAATAGCCATTACTTTACATTCTGAGCGAACGTATTTAGAATCGTTTTCTTGAATCAAAGAATCACTGTAAGAAAAAAAACGGACAAAAAAACGGAGATTCTACTGGCAATCTAGACGCCAGTACTATTTCCGTATTTTTACAAAAATTTTCCCCCATAAATTACAGAAAAATTTCCGTTTTTCTGATTAAAAACGGAAAATTTCCTGTTATTTATAGGGAAAAATTTCCGTAAAAAAAAAACGGAAATAATTACTGTCGTCTAGATTGCCAGTCGAATCTCCGTTTTTTAGTCCGTTTTTTTACAGTGATAATTTATATTTAAATTCAATTTTGCAGCTTTTACCCTCAATTTTCCATTGAAATGTCTAAATAAATTATTTTCTCCATTATATATTCATTGAGCACTAAATTTCCAACATTACTAGCCCATTGTGCACCTCATACCATCCGTGAACACGTTTTACTGCTAATTGTTTTTGCTAACTTTACTGCTGTACTTTCCCTTCGCCATACAAAACACCCATGATCAGATACCGACAAATTACATTTTAAGAGACATCTGTAAAAACAACAGACTCCGAAAAATCCCGTGACTTTCTGACATAGTGTTTAGCTCATTCAAGTCTCTTTTGCATTTGTAGTTTTGCGTTATGTATATTCTAGAGAATTTGGAATGTAAAAAAAAATTCTTATAGTCTGTGGATGCACTTTCACAATAGATTCTCCATAAACTCTCCTGCTATTTTTACTGCTGAAATTCTGGGATTCTCTTTCACAAATCTTACAACCCTTACTTCTGTTTGAGGGAAAGAAATTTTTTTGGGCCTATCACGTCTCCGTAATAATCCGTATTTTTTCTACATTTTTATTATCTAACACAATTTGTGAATGAGGGTTTTTTCACAGTTTCTGGAATATCTCCTTCAAAGGTATATCCGTATACCTTTTTTTACTCTTTCCGTAATTCAGATTTAAGTTTTTTTTATAATTACAGGTTTGAGTTTGCCGTTTCTCCATTTTCGAAAATTTTAACCAAGAAAAAAAAAATTTAAGCGCGTCACAGTCTTATAGCTTTGATTTGGATCCATTCCAGAAACCCACAACTTGTTCAAAATTTGCATAACAGCTATGTACAGTGCAGATGAAATAAGTGTCTTAGTTTTATTTTGACAGTGAATAACCCATAATTTCGTTTTAAAATTATTTTAAAATTTAATGTACTATTTTACTGAAATTGAACTACTTCAATATTTGAAGAACTTTCCCTTTTTTTGCGTTTTGTCTGTTTACGATACAGCATGTTTAAAAAATGGAAAGCGACGAAATCGAATGTTGTTGCTGTCCAACTTTTATTTTGGGTTCACTACATCTTTTTACAATTGAGTACACATGATCATACGTTTGATGAGTTTTTACTTGGTTATGACTTGAGTTATATGCTTGATGATAGACCGGGTTCTTTAGATAACTCTGAAGAAAAAACTCGTGAAGAAAAAAAAATATGCCGCGAGTCAAAATCAAATTAATTTTATTTTCAAAGCAAGATATTAAGAGGATACATAAATCAGATCGCATTACCAGATAGGGGCCCAAACGAAGCGAGCTTTTACTTAGACCACAGTCAGAGAGAAAATCCACTGACCATCGTATTAGGGGTGGTGAAAAGCCGTAATATTCGACTGCAGTCTATTAAGCCAAAATAGAAACCTTGATCTATAATAAAACTAACAGATAATTAACTTAACAGGTTCATGACGGCGCGGTGGGTCACACTCGACTGGCTCAGAGTTGTCAAGTCTCCGGCTTTTTGCACACCACTGTTATTTTAGAGAAAATGTTGTTCTTTAAAATCGGCCAATTGTTCTAATTAAATAAAACAACATTTTCTGTATTAAAATACTGGTATCCTAAAAGCCGGAGACTTTGCAGCTCTGAGACAGTCCAGTGTGACCGACCGCGCCGTCGTGAACGTGTTAATATCAATTTTTACTTCCAATCCAGCCAACTGAGTTATTAATTATCTTAACTGAAATTACAACGTATTCATTAGAATGATAAGCGCGAGCGTGAGGTATGTTCAGGGATGCAAGCGCTGCTCCACAAATGGCTGCTGTCTACCACTAAATTTTTATAGTATTCCCTACCTTACTAAATATGAGAATTTCCGAGATTTAATAAGGCGAAGAATACTATTACTATTTAGTGGAGAAAATCAGCCATTTGTGGCGCAGCACTTGCATCCCTGGGTATGTTTATATTAAAGGGACTTGCTACCCTTTGAACATTTTTTAAATTTAAGCATTTTAAAGTATATTTTTGGCATAATGATAAAGGACTCAATGAAAGAAAATGAGATCAAGAAATTAAGAAATTGTTTGATTCCCCTGGCAAAATTTGAAAAAAAAATAATAATAATAAAAAAAATTAAGTAAATCTTAAAATGTATTTTATTATACAATTTGTAACTAATTTTTTTAAAACTATTCTTAAAAGTGTGCTGTATAATTTTAAGCATCGGATTTACCATAAGTTAATTAGTTTGGGAGGAAAAGAATAAAATGTGCAAATACGTGTAAAATTACAGTTAAAACTGAATTTATTTTACATTTTTTATGTGTAAAACAAATTTAAAAAATGCAATTTAACAAATTACAACGACCATTTGGAAAATGATTTTTTTCAAAGACTAAAATTTAAGACATAAAAAATCGCACGGAGTTGATCATACAATACGTACGCCATGGATTACATTTTTCGGTACTGTAAATTTTTAAACTTCTACGAAGCTGGTCATTCATTACGTACACCATGGATTAAACATTAATATTCCTGGACCAATTTTAAATGAAATTTCATTCTTAAACTTCTGAACATCACACAATACTACTTTTTACATCGTCGTATAGAGAAGAAAATGTACTTTTAAATACAATTTGTTTGAAAGCTGTATCTCAATTTGTTTCTGAGTTATACATTTTTTTGTAGTTTTTATTACTTTTTTGTCATAGTGGTAACAGAAGTATTCATCTCTGTTGAAAGTAAAGGGAAAATACAGATTACTGTATAGACCAATCAGAAAACGAATAAAATGCGGATTCAACCAATAAAACGCTTCAAATATGTTTTTGATTTCCTACCCTGACAGAGAACAATAACCATTTTTACAAATGGTTAATAAATAAACAAATAAATAAACTTTTTACTTTATTGCATATCCGATACTTATTATCAAATTTTATCAAATAAACCACAAGGAACTACAAAAAAAATCAAGTTAATTGAAAAATATACATACAAGTTTTATCACTTTGAACAAGCTAATTCATTGAGAAAACACAAACTGAGAAAAATCACTTTTAAGTGAAGTGGGTGTGGCATTTAAAGGGACAGCAATGCAATAAAATTGCTTTTAACTGCATTTATAATAATAAGATCTTTACGAAACTTCATCAGAATATACTAGGGATAATAAAGTATAATTTACGCAAAAAATAAGAAAATCGATATTTTCGTCATTTTTCGCCGAATGAAGGGTACCGAATCCCCTTAAGGAGCAAAAAGAGAGGCGTAAGTTACATAACTATGAATACGAGGCCCTTTATATACATTGAGCAACATACAAAATTATGAGTGAAATAATCACTTCAATTGACGACAGTTTAAGAGCATTAATAAGCGTTTAGATTAATGCGGAAGGAAAGGCATATGGAAAAAGAAGACTTTCACTTTATTTTCTTATTTTAACTGCCGTTTTAAATAATAAAATCTGAAGTGGGTATTTTAAATTTTACTGGTGGTAACTAATAATATGGAATGATTAGATACTCACATCATGATTAGATACTCAAATCACCGTGCGGGTTCGAATTTATTCAATTTTGCGACTTTCTGGCATGTTATTTAGTCTAAAGGAGTTGATATTTATAAATACAAAATATAAAAAAGGTAGTTCTGAAAAAATTGGTTTAACATATTATAAATAATATAGCTTGCTTCAAAAAAAAAATATTTTCCCCTACCACTCTTAAAAGCTTATAATTTTTAGGTAGCTTTCTTTACAAAAAAGCTACCTATTGCAGCCGTTCGGAGGAAAGCGATTTCAAAAAATTTTGGTATATTTTCATCGATCATGACCCCCAGACCCCGAAACCACCCTCCGTTCAAAATTGATATATATATATATATATATATATATATATATATCTGACCTATGTCACACTGTAACTCCCGTAATTATGAACCGATTTCGATGTAATTCGGTGTATACATAGTACATACCAATGTCTCGACTGAGTTCGTTGGCCAGCTTCATCCGCCGTTTTGTTTCAAAATGGCGGCCATTTAAAATTTTTAAAAAAATTTAAAACTTGAAATGTGGTACCAAAAAATTAAAAATGGAAAAATATTTTTTTCTTATGTATTTGACCTTTATACAAAGATTCCGGAACAGTTTTTCTTTCGTCTATATCTAAAAAAAATGGCTGAGTAATAGCATTTTGAATTTCTAGCGTGGCTGACATTTTGAAACGTCCTGAATTTTGTCACGCGATAAAAGGCGTATTTATGAACCGATTTGGATGTAACTTCGTTTATACATAGTACATACCAATGTCTCGACCGGGTTCATTGGCCAGCTTCACCCGCCATCTTGTTTAAAAATGGCGGCCATTTAAATTTTTAAGAAAAATTTAAATTTGAAATGTGGTACCAAAAATTGAAAATTGAAAAAATATTTTCTTCTTATGTGTTTGACCTTGATAAAAAGATTCGGGAGCAGTTTTTGTTTCGTCTATATCTTAAAAAATGGCTGAGTTATAGCATTTTGAATTTCTAGCGTGGCTGACATTTTGAAACGTCCTGATTTTTCTCACGTAATAACAGGCGTATTTATGAACCGACTTGGATGTACCTTGGTGTGTACATAGTACATACAAATATCTCAACCGAGTTCGTTGGTCAGCTTCATCCGCCATCTTGTTTCAAAATGGCGGCCATTTAAAAAAATAAAAAAATAAAAAAATTTAAATGAGATACCAAAAAATTGGAAAGTGAAAAAGATTTTTTTTGTATGTGTTTGACCTTAATACAAAGATTCCGGAACAGTTTTTCTTTCGTCTATATCTAAAAAAAAATGGCTGAGTAATAGCATTTTGAATTTCTCTTGTGGTTGACATTTTAAAACGACCTGATTTTTGTCACGCGATAACAGGCGTATTTATGAACCTATTTGGATGTAACTTGGTCTGTACATAGTACATACCAATGTCTCGACCGAGTTCGTTGGCCAGCTTCATTCGCCATCTTGTTTCAAAAGGGTTGCCATTTAAAAAAAATTAAATTTAAAATTCAAAATGAGGTATTAAAAAATTGGAAAATGAAAAAGATTCTTTTATGTGTTTGGCCTTGATACAAAGATTCCGGAGCAGTTTTTGTTTCTGAAAATTTGTTCTTCTGTTGATATCTTAAAAAATGGTTGATTTATAGCACTTTGAATTTCTAGCATGGCTAACATTTTGAAACGATCTTGTATTTGTCACGCGATAACACACGTATTCGCCTATTTCGATGTAAGAAGGCATGTGGATAGTATACATCAACACCTCGACCAAGTTCGCTGGCCAGATTCATCAGCCATCTTGTTTCAAAATGGCGGCCATTAAATTAAAAAAATATATATATATTTAAAGTGTGGTGCAAAAAAATTAGAAATTGAAAAAGGTTTCTTTCTTAAGTATTTGATCTTGATATAAGGATTCAGGAGCATTTTTTGTTTGTCTTTACCTTAAAAAATGGCTCAGATATAGCAGTTTCAATTTCTATTGTGGGTGACATTTTGAAAAATCTGATTTTTTGCATGCGACAGCACTCCTATATATTAACCGATTCCGATGTGAGTGAGCATGTGCACAGCAATTACTAAGGTCTCGACCAAGTTCACTGCTTAGCCTCATCCACCATGTTGTCTTAAAATGACAGGCACTTTAAGAAATTGCCCAATTTGGCAGCCAAATATAAGGTACTTTAAAGAAAAGCAGCTTGGATAAAGCTGACCAATTTCGCGAAATTCTCATTCATTATACTGATAAAAATTAGTATTGAATCTCCTATATTCGGTTTCCACTAAATTGAGCTTCGTGTGTTTGCATGATATAAGTTGGCTTTTTTTTAATAAGGATTATGAAAGCTACCTCTTCCTCCCGGCACTGGCCGGAAGGACTTTTTTTAGATCTTACGTTGTTGATGTTGAATATTTACAAAATTATTTTTTTTTTCTTTTACTGAAAATCATATGCTAAAATTTTACATATTTAGAGTTCCATTGTTCTTTGTGTTTGAACATGAAATGTGTATCCGTATCTGTAGATTTTTATTGCAAGTATGTAAAAATAAAATAAAAAAGTTATCAAAAATGAGTAGCTTCACATTTAATTGATAGATATATTGTTCTTTAAAAAGGTTTGAAATGTTACCCTCTTCTAAAGAAATAATGAATGCGTCAAAAAGTTTGCTATATAAACTTTACAACACTAATACTAATAACTACTTTTGAGTGCTTTTATGAAAAATAATGCAGCTTTATTATTTTACTATATCAGGCAATAAATGCACGAAGCTACTTACATTTTTAGTAAGGTTCATAATTTTTCCCCCACATGAACTTGGTGAGATCTATTTTCCAGAAAATATTGATTCATAGCAATTTGGAAATACAATTCTTCATTATGACAACCTGAATTTTTGAGAGAAAACTCGGAAAAGCATTAACCGATGCTAGTTTCAGCGAAGAATTCGAGAAAATTTGCCACCGTACTTCATATTTCCGTGCCTAGCACATTGCCAAGTAACCTACCCTACAAAAAACAGAAAACTTTAGATAAGTGAATATTGGACATATCGGAGGATTTATTGTCAATGCGTTTCCGTGTGGATCATCTGTGTGTGCGTTTGTGTGTATAAAACGGCGAAAAGATGTTTATTTATTTATATTTCCTCAAGTAGTTCGCTAATTATAACTTTGCTTTCTTAATACTAGAAAGTTATTCCAATTTTCAAATTATGACTAAATGGACGGACAGCAATCTGCCAGCATAAAAGAATCGTGTTATTTGTAAAAAGGAACAATTTTTGGTAGTAATTCTCATTTTTCGTTGCGGTTTAGGTAAGTTCGATAATCGGTTATAAATGTGCTGCAGCTTTTGTGCTGCAGTATTTGAAATTATTTGTTAATACTTTTTAATTATTTTTCTTGTTTTAAGGAAAGATGAGTATACTATGTCAAAAATCTTTTGAAAAATAATTCGTATGATATCTCACTCACTGTTGGGTATTTTGATGGCGAATGTGGAGATCAGAAATAATATATATGATTTAGAAAGTTTTACTGTGAAGGTATTAAACTTTTGTTTATTCATTTTCACATTCTAACGCATGCATATGATAGGACGAACACATTTCCTGTACATTTTCCTCTTTTAAAGCAGTATAATTGGACTTTATTGGGTAACGAAATGGGTTAGTATTGGATAACCGTATTTGATTCGCTGTAAATAAAATGATGGAAATCTGCTGCAGTAAGTTGTGCAATGTGCTTTTGGCAAATGTGTCATTGGACAAAAAGTCAGGCAACGTGGGAATTTCTAAACTTTTTCCAACCATTCAATTCATCGTATATCCAGAATTTGCCAACTATTTTATGCTACTGGTGTGCTCAGTACTAAAATATACTTCAAACAATGATTGAGTGCTGTTGACACGTTATGGCCTACTTTGAATTACCTTCAAACGAAGGGCATTTTTACGAAACTTTACTTTTTCTATATTTATAACATCAGTAAAAAAAACAAAAACTTCTGTTGTTTTACCTGAAAATCTTTTATTAACCCCTTGAAGGGCGCCGGTATATTATGGATACCACTTAATTTTAATTCCCAAATGCATCATTGGCACCAGCATTTTAAAATTAAATTTTGATTTACACTATATATTTCAAATGAAAATCAAATTTCAAAGTAATTGCTTAAAAGGCACAAAGGCCAACATAGTGAAAAAGATTCCATACCGGGAATCGAACCCGGGAGATCAATATAGAGCACTGGCGTTCTACCCACTAAACCACATGGAACGATACTCAGCCTGGAGAATTTCTCACTGTTATATATTGGCAAGGCTACAAACGCAGCACGAGATTGAATATTTATCGTGAGCTACCGACCTGAGGCGAACACGAAACTTAATTAAATCCAGCATCGATAGAAACTATATTAATACATGGAAATTATTCCAGCGAGAAACATTCACCTTGCATACAATATTTCAAATGAAAATCAAATTTCAAAGTAATTGCTTAAAAGGCGCAAAGGCCAACATAGATTTTCATTTGAAATATTGTATGCAAGGCGAATGTTTCTCTCTGGAATAATTTCCATGTATTAATATAGTTTCTATCGATGCTGGATTTAATTAAGTTTCGTGTTCGCCTCAGGTCGGTAGCTCACGATAAATATTCAATCTCGTGCTGCGTTTGTAGCCTTGCCAACATATAATAGTGAGAAATTTTCCAGGCTGGGTACCGTTCCATGTGGTTTAGTTGGTAGAACGTCAGGTGCGCTATACTGATTGCCCGGTTTCCATTCCCGGCATGGAATCTTTTTCACTATGTTGGACTTTGCGCCTTTTAAGCAATTACTTTGAAATTTGATTTCCATTTGAAATATTGTGTTTCTATCTGGAATAATTTCAATGTATTAATTACACTATATACTCGAAGAAACGCTTTATGTTACTATCAAATAAATTCCCTTGTAAATCCTGATGTGAATCAATCATTTTACAATTTTAGAAACAGAAGTACTTTGCCCCTCAAAGGGTTAAACAGGGTTCGTACAGGGTGAAATTTAGCACGGTTAAAAGAGATTTATTTTTATATAAAAAAATACTGATGTTTGGCCTTGAAAATAACGGTATCCGTACGAAGCCTGTTAAAAATATTCTATGATAAAATACTTTTTCCTCAATCAAAAATATTTATCCAAAACAATTTCATTTTAAAAAGACTTTACTAGAAAACTTTGCAAAGACTTCATAAACTGTGCACTAGATTTTACACACAAATTTCAACTACTCAGCAAACACGAAGATAATCGTACATTTGCGTGATGGTATTGGTTTGAGATAAATAATTTATTGTTAACCGTTTGGTGAAAGAATAAAAAATGCTAAAAATGAAAGGAATTGGAAACATTATTGAGTTTATTGAATTAAAGTAGAGATCACGGTAATTAGCATCAAAATTTACTCTACTGTTGTAAGAAGGTTGCTATACCTACAACGAGAATCAATATATTTGAAAAAAATAGTTCTAGAAAACTCTCTTTTTCAGCTATTAAAAATAAATTTGTCTGTATTGCAAAAAGTGATTTATGTAAATTCTGTAAATAAATCATTTTTAAAAGGTCTTTCCACATACATGTAGAAAAAATTAATTATATATCAAGAAAATTATATTATGAAATTGTACAACATTAATTTTATTAAATTGTGTGACTAAAGGTCTATGAGTATATTATGATGAAAGGTTTAACTGCAAACCACATAAAAAAAGATATATGTATAATTCCCATACATTCTATATGTTCTCACTGCTTAAACATATCTCTGTTTAATGATTAATTAATTGATTTAATAAGAAAAATATATATATTCAGTTTATTAATGTATAGCTTAAATGTTTGTTCATTTTGCTAATTCATGTTTGTTTGTTTGAAAAAGTTCATTTTCATGGTGGTGACGGTAATTATATCCATTCGAATGCAAAAATAATGTGTCTGTCCTTTTGCCTATTACCCGTTATTACTTTCGTTATAATATTCAATTTGTTAACCAATTTATGCCTAATCTTCCAATAGTGAAAATGCAAATGTTTGGTAGTTTATATATCTTACTGACCTATGTTTATGGATGTTGTCAGATTTGTCACATCTCGTTTTCTTCCTAAAAGTAGATTGTATCACCTGGAGCGACTGATTTTTTTTATTTCTGTCGTTAGGAGTATGTAGGTATGTTATGGAAAAGGGTATTTGAATCTTTGTGTAACTTTTTGAATGAACTGCAGATAAGTAATCATAACTTAGCGCATGGCACCTTATTATATATACATTAATATAATATATTTGTATTTGTTAAAATTTTGCAAAAGGTTGTGCTATTGTGTTGAAATGAAACAATACAGCAGAAGTGTAAATGCTTCTGTTAATTATGCTTGAAATTTTGTCTATTTTCCTTTTTTAAGGGTAGGAAAATGCTTCATAACAAAGAAAACAAAGGGGAGTTTAAGAAATGATATGTTACAAACTTCTTCCCAGCATATACGAATTCGCAAATTTCATAGTTCCATCCTCTTGTATTCACAGATTAAGGCAAAGGGCAGTAGTTTAGTTTAGAAAACGATCATCATCTTGCGCATTTTTCTTTTACTGCAGTTACGTTATCTACCACGTGCTACATAAAAACACTCAAATTTCTACGAAAGTTTAATATGTCAAACAGGTTGAGCAAAATACTTCTATTTGAAAACCGTTATCCTATCATAAATATATTTTTATAGAGAAATTTAAATTAAAAATATATTATCACCTTTAAAAAATATTTAAAAAGTTTATATAATGATTAATCTATCACAGAGGTGCCTCTTTAACACTAGATAGGCCAGAAATTTTACTCAAGTTTTACAAAAATATTTCACACCACAATTTTTATTTAAAACTATTTAACTTATTTATTTAACATTTTTCTTCATCTTTGAACCTTATTTTATTTAAAAAAAAATAATAAAAAAATTGGTTCGAACCGCAATATATTCATATGGTAGCGATCAAAATTACCACTCCCAGTGTTAACCCATTAACCGCTGACGTTGCGTTGACGCAACAGTCAAAATAATTGCTGATACTTAAAGTAATTACTTTGGGACCACTATTTTAGAATTTAAAAAATTGTCTTATTTATTGGCAGAAATTCTGGTATTTTAGTAAAGCGAAGATTACTTTACTGAATTTGTGGTAGGAAACGGCTTTCAATGAGAAATTTGTAAATTTCTACTTTATAGTTTTGGCAGTTAATGGGTTAATAAAGTGGCGTTGTCAGCCACAATGAGGTGCTTGGGTTTGGAAAAAGGTATCTGAAGTTTTCTCCATATATTTCTTAATTAATTACGCTTTTTCTATCAGCAGTTTATTGATTTTTCAGTCTAATTATTGTAATTTTTTGCTATGATATAGAGTATAAACTAAGACGGAATTACAACAGACTGCAATGTATTCCGTTTAACACGTTGAGAGCCACACACTGTGACGAAATGACTTTTTGGCAAAAATTTTCAAAGGGATTTTCAGTGTTGATCGAGTCACTCCACGATTCTAAATCGTGGCAATATTTGTTAATTTTATGGATTTTTTATTCTAAAATATCCAATGTTAGTTATTTTTACACGTTGAATGCCAAACTGAAACCACCAAACTTGCTTGGGGATGACGGAGTCCTTTTTTTGAATACATGATAATAAATTACTAATAGTCCCGTTTAATATCAATAAATTGTCTTGAATGAAACAATTGATGGCACATGTATTCGCGCGGTTTATCTCCCCGAGAAATATTGCTGGCATATATATTTGTATGCAATGGCAGCCAGTGTGCGAGGGCTCCATTGCACTGAAACTCCCGGATCACGACATCCCATATTAGCCTATGGGAAAACTTTAAAGCGCGATTACTCATTACCTAATATAATTATTAAAATACCGCTTTCACCACCTGAAAGTAGACGTCAGGTGCCGAGGATGTGCGTTTTTAAAAATTATCTCCGTAAATTTTAAGAACATAAAAAATCCCTATAAACTTTGAAATTTCCTTTTGTTTAAATTTTATCGTCTTAAAAATACTTAAAATTTACGCAGACAATTTTTAAAAACGCACACCATCGCCATCTGACGTCTACTTTCTGATGGGGAAAACGGTATTTTAATAATTATATTAGATGATGAGTAATCGCTCTTCAAAAATTTCTCATGGGTTATCGTGTGATTTCGCGATCAGGGAGTTTCAATGCAGCGGACCCTTAAGACAAGTTTTCGTCTTTGCATAAACATCTTCCCTTACAATTGCATTACACTGTTATCACAGGGACCATAGCAATTTCCGTTTAACACTTTCAGTAGATGTGGTATGTTATATATAGCACATAATTTTAAATCCAAGCTGCCAGTTGGCACCCAGAATTATTTAATAATATTTTGTTTTATAATGTACGTGATGAAAAACAATATTCATTTTGAAATCTAATCATTTGTAAGTTTTGCTGACATTTAATCATTATTACTTTCCCTTGAAAGAGTTATGGCAGGCTTCTGTTATACACAGCAAACATTTTCACGAGTTTTACTGTATTATATTTTAAAAGGAACAGGATTTCTGAAAATGCAGGTGTTCCACGAATAAAATTTCCTTCCAAACTGAAGCTACTTTTGTAGTCTAAATATTAGATTTCAATAAATTCATTTTGTACTTAAACTATTATTATACCCAACATGTTACGTGATACAATTAAGATACAATGTCGTAATCGTAGTGTTGTGTCCCATCCATTGTATATCTCATATCCTGTACCATAAGCAGTTAGTACATGATTCATTTCTATCAATGTCTGATATATTATCCTTAATAAAGACACTCAATTTAAATTATAGGACTCTATCGACCAATCCTATGTCTTAGATTACGGAATGTGAATCGTAATATTCTATGGAAGACAGTTTAACGAATTGTAATAGCCTGATGCATTTCTCATTTCACACATACATGGTTAAGATCGATTGAATCCCATTCTTCCCTGTTATATATATCACCGAAGGGAGGTATTCTGTTTCTCCAATTCATTTCAATAGATTTAAATTTACCACGGTGAAATGCGTTTCATATCTGAAAAGGATTTTAATTGTTCAAAGAGAAAAACAGAAATAATATAATCATACTAAAGCCGAGTTTTTTAACCCTTTAGTGCGCAGCTTTGCATATATGCAAACAACACTGTTTTGAATTTAATAGATTTTTTTATTCGCATATACCTAATTCACACCAGAAAATTAAAATAGCAATATTTACTTTAATTAAAAAAAAAGACATTCATATTTAAATAAAACGAAATTAACCATTGGAACTTTGTGGTGCAAAGTCAGATTCTCTGAACTATGTAATTTCCAGAACATATTCTATTATGGGAATTAAAGGGTTAAAAGTTAAGCTTTATAAAATAAATAATTATATAAAAGAAGGTATTTGGAGACATACTTATTAAAGTATTTACTAATTTGCATTATCTTAGCATCAAACAGCCACACGACAGTAGTTTTTACTTGTATTGCAGATGTGCAACAGAAGAAAAGGTTGACGTATTATATGAAAAGTGTATCTCTGATTTTTTTTTTCATTATTTTTCCCCAAAATAAAAAATCGCGCATTTAAGGTTTAAATCATATCAGGCGATTATTTGAATTATTTGACGTAACTTCAACGCGATGTTGTGTATTCCTGCATTAAAAAAACTATGATATTATGTCAAATTTAATTGTTGTTTTTAAACTGGGAAAGCCCTTTTTTTATTTGAGCGGCTAGTTAATTTTAAAACATTGACTGTCATGGTAGACAAATACATTTGCAGACATATTTACTGGAGAGCGATACAATACGATTACGTGTGCCATCTATATTATCATTGAAGACAATTTATTGCTATTAAACGGGGCTTTTGATAATTCATTACCGTGTATTTAAAAGAAGAACCCTGTGACCAACAGGCATGTTTAGTTATTTTGGTTTGACGTTCAACGTGTAAAAATAATTAAAATTTTATATTTTTAAATTAAATTTTATAAAATTAAAACTTTGTATAAAATTGACAACCATTGCCGCGATTGGAAATGGGAACCGACTTGATAAACACTGAAAGCCACTGTGTCGATTGTTGAAACAGCGCCGAAAAACTGGCGATAAATCACGATTTAAATAATAAAACTTCTTATATATCGCCATAAAAAACACGAGCGAAAAAAACGTTTCAAGCTAGAAGTCTACACGGGCCGACATTTTCAGGCCCGGGCCCGGCCCGACTCAGAGAAAAGTAAAATTCGGCCCGGCCCGAAAAAAAGTTAAAATCTCGGGTGAATTTCTACAAAACATTGATTTTTACGCCACATTGGTTAAAAGTTTGTCTCATACGAAGAGAGTTCAAGCCAAAAATATTTATCTTAACTTTTCTTTTCATGTTTATAATCTTCATTTTTATAGAAGTGCCTCAGGGTGTGATATTTATTTTTTTAATGAATCTCTATTTCTTGTATGTAAATGTTTCAGTTATCATTAATATTGTTAATCCATATTCCATGTATTGAAGTGTTAAATATCTGAAAAATGCTATACAGTAAAATCTAAGACTGAATTGCATAGAAAAGAAAAAAAAATGCGTTATAGACAAGTTCCCTTCTTAGCAAGTGTAAATGTATTATATATTATTTTCTTATGTAGTAGTATATTAATTTTGCATTCATCAACACGTTTTTTTCAGTTTAAAACAAGATTCCGTCATAGACAGGTAGTTTTTCACACGTTTTACAATATTTTAATTTAACTATATTTTAATAAATGTAGAAATCTACTACTCTTAAAAAAGAATGAATTTGAACGTTTAATTGTAGAATAATGGCGATTTAAAAATGTATGCATTTTTTGACAAAAAATTTGTGCCACGTCTAATTTTACTGATCTTTGAACGGATCAGGCCACGCCGAGACAATGATTTTCATACGGGGTGGGTGAAAAGTAGGAATGAAAATTTTGGGCCATGAAGATTAGGAATGAAACCAGTATCCGGGTGTGTGCAGAAAAAATAAGTTAGGCCCGGCCCGTAAAGAATAGTGACTAGGCCCGGCCCCGCCCGAGACTTCAGAAAAAAGTAAGGCCCGGGCCCGGCCCGAGTGCCGTGAATGAAAATAGGCCCGAGCTCGGGCTTCGGGCCACGGGCCGGCCCGTTCAGATCTCTATTTCGAGCTGGAAAATATAACAACCCGTAATCAGACAATGTAAACACGTGTCCGTAAGGGGACAAGGCTTTTTGTGACCTTGTCTCCTTACGGACACGTGTTTACATTCACTGATGACGGGCTGTTATATTTTATAGCTCGAAACGTGCTCTGACCGTTGACTCGATTTTATAGTGATTTATGCAAAGTTTTATTATTTAAATCGCTTTGTCGATGTCTGACAAAAAAGCAATTTCGTCGAAGTCTGCGGCGGTCAACGTGTTAAATTGAGCAATTTTTTACATCTTGTTATCTTAAATAAGATTATTAGAACCACTTGTACAAAACTTAAGAGAAATATTTAAACAACCCTATTCTTTAGAATTTTAAGTTTAATTCAATTGAATGCATTATTTAACTTTTCTGCAATGCAATGTTTATTTTTCCTGCAATGCAATGTTTATTTTTCCTGCAATGCAATGTTTATTTTTCCTGCAATGCAGTATTTTTTTCCTGCAAAGTAGCATTTTAATTTTATGTATTTCTTATCCTAAATAAATGTTTTTAATTTTATTCAATAATTGATGCATTGCATGAGAGAAAAAACAGTTGAAGCATTTAGTAGGGTGGGGGTATTTTTTTAATACACAAAATGATCTAATATCGAAACAAATCTTGTATTCTTTCAAGAATAAATTTAGAAAAAGATCTTAAAAGTCGAAATTTTAAAGTCATTTTAAAACATAAACAGGAATATTTAAGAAATTTTAACTTAAGGATAAAAAATGTAGGTAATTTTGCTTACGTTCATTTACTGTAATGGAATTCATGAAAATCGGGCTAATTATTTTCGCAAAATCGTGTACTCAAAATTTCAGCAAAATAATTATTTTAAATAAAAAGTGAGCCTTCATTATGTCATATATAGCGAAGTTCTTTTTACCATAACTTTTGTTCTAACTGAAAATTTTGAATGTGGTTTGTAATATTCTAAAGAATATAACAGATTAAAGTAATTTCAGAATTAATTAATATAAAATATTTCGAATTTAGTCAATTTAAAAGGAATTTAATCTCTTAATATGTTAACCCATAACTGATTTGACAAAAATTATCGCATTACTACTGTGAGCGGTCTCTAGGACCGCTTCATCGAATCATGAATAGAAGGTTCGATTCACTCATAGTTTCTGTCATAGTCACTGTTTCTGTACTAATAGATAATATTAGCACTCCAAACGAAATAAAATTACACTAATATTTTAAGTTAAACTGTAAATTACAAGTTAAACTATGAAAACTGAATAAATCTGCTGTCTGTGAGACCGACAACACCAGTTAAGTGTTAAAAAAATTACTTTTAACATTTAATGCGTATTAAAAGCTACCTACACTGCAAATAGAAGCGTCTTAAATTTAGACACATATATGACTGAAAAAGAATTTTAGACACTTAAGTGTCTTAATCTGAAAATTCAGACATTATAGATGTCTTAATTTAAGATACATAAATGTCTTACTATGACCATGGTGTAAACGAACTGAGAATAATGTCTAAAATATCCGCAAACGTCTTATTTTAAGACACTTCATTGCTTTAAACGTGTCTTAATTTAAGACGTTTTGATTCTTCCGATGCAGTAACCACCAGGGGGCACTAGCACTCCCAGTTGCGCATGCGTTTTAGATGTCTTCGTTCGATGTGGTATACGTTGTAATTCAAACAATGTTTGTTTTTATGAACGCGTGTATTTTAATTCGTTTTTTGCGAAATGTGAAGTACTGTGATTTTAATTCGTATTAACTTGGATTATTTATTTATTGAATACATACATCTGACGTGTGTGCTCGACATCAAATGTCTCTTAGAAGCTGTCGTCGATACAAGGGCGGGATAGACACAGAACAGAAGTAGACGACGGTTGAAGATTACACCCGGAAATTCTACAAAGCGTGTGCAATGGGCTTAGTGTTAACTCGTATCAATTTATATCAATAATATTGTGTTATTCATCTTCGTCCTGTCGAAGCTGGCAAAAAAAAAGAAACTTTTGTCTGGCGGGTCCTGTTTTGAGGATGAAACATCTCATACTTTAAATATGGCTAGTCGGATGTATTATGGGATTACCTTTTAAACTGATGAAAGCCTTTCTCCCTCACTGTGGTTGTGGTAGTTTTTAAAATTTCAAATCGAGGAATATTTCTTACCTCTTGCAAACAGCGATTGAAGTAAGTGTTATAATTTCTTTATAGTACTAAAATTAGTGTCTTTTATGATTTTATTTATTGTACTAAACAAAATCTTACATGAAATTTTATTAGTTTTGAATCTTTTGCAAAAAAAAAAAAAAAAAAAAAAAAAAAAAAAAAAAACACTAATTCTAGAAGTATATATTTTTTAATTTATGACGTTGTCTTTTATTACAAATTATGTATTATTTATTCTCATCTTTTTTCTCAAATTTAAAGTAATAAAATCACTAAAAAACAGACATATTTAAAAGTTAAGCTCATTCTCTTGTTTTGTTTTGTTTTCAATATGGCAGTTCTTAGTTTCAATTTCAATGGCTAATGCTTATCTCATACTCGACCACAAGGAAATAGAAAAAAAAAACTTTGAAAGATCTCCTAAAGTTTTCTTACTTCCTAGCTAGGGATTACAATCCCGGATTGAGATCCCGGGACGCTTTAATTTTAACCCCGAAAATCCCGGAATTTTTACTGGAAAATTCCGCGATTTTCGGAATTGCCCTTTTTTTCCATTGAACAATATTCAGCTGAAATTAAAAAATATATTTATAAACTTTCGCTTTTGGAAAAAAAAATCAATTGATTTTCATGAAATTTATATATAATTGAAAATGAATGTTTATCTCAAGTATTTCTTAGATATATTTCTAAAGCTATTAAATCTTTTAATGTGTGACTTTTGATTTGGAAACATAGAAGTAAGCCAGTCAGGAAAAAGGAAATCATTTGTTTATTTAGATTTCGCTGCATGTGTGGATTCGAAGGTCATTTTCCAATTAGACTTTACTGATAAGCATCGCAAGTTTGTATCATAGTGATATGATGTGCAAACTTTTTTTTTTTTTGGCTTTATTTTGCAATAAAGATGTCTTGTTTAGTAGCTCATAGGAATGATAACAATAAGCCCATGTGGCAATATAAATTTTTAAAAAATCTAATTTTTAAATGATAAGGATTTTTATTTTTTTTCGGAAGGAGGGGGGGGGGGGATTTTGTATGAAATTTTCGTAAAGTTGATACCTTAAATCTTGCACTGATTATAATGAAAGTTTTGAACTTTTTGAGTAGGACAAGATTAAAAAACACAAAATATAAATAAACAAAATACCGAAGTAATTTTTTTCTATATATTAACCCTTTGCACTCGAGGGCTCCGCACCTGAGCCATTTAAAATTTGTCTTCAAACTCGAGGTCTCCGCTACGGAGACAATGCAAATAATTTTGTGATACCATGTAATCTTGGCTTTTCTAGACAGGTATCACAAAATTATTTTCATTGTTTCCGTAGCGGAGCCCTCGAGTGCAAAGGGTAAAGTAGAATATTTATTTATTTATTCATAGTTAAATAGCTGTTGTGATTATCATCTGATATATATGTAAAATTGCCTATGTGGCAATATAAATTTTTAAAAAATCTATTTTTAAATTATATGATGTAGAGTAGGACAAGATTATAAGAAATATATATATTTATCCATGTACTTTAAAAGCCCTCAATAGCCCTTGCCGCTGAATTTGTCCGATAATCGGAGATGTCTGCTTTTGTGAGGTAAAAATATACAAATATGTATGCCATGCGGTTTAAAAAAGTATTCGCTAAATAGATGTTTGAGAATAGCTATTCGGGAATGTCCATTAACCTCCACAACGGATACTCCCGAATACCGGACATCTCAATTGAGATAACAGTAATGCAGGGTTGCATTTTTTGCAAAAGAACTTCTTGATTAAAGAATGGGCATACTGGGCCGTGCCCAGCCCCCCTACGATTTTAGTGCCCACAAATTTCATGTGCAATATTTGTAAAGCTTATATTTTAAATCTGTTTCGAAATTGTATTGATTATAATCAATATTTTGAACTTTTAAAGTAAAATAAGATTAAAAATAAAACAAATTTTAAAAATCTAATATTTAGATAAATATTTTTTGTTTTAATCTTGTTCTACTCCTGAAGTTCAAAATATTGATTATAATCAAGACAATGTCGTAAAAGATTTAAATTATCAGCTTAACAAAAATTGCGTACCAAAATTGGGAGCACCAGAAAAATCGGTTTGTAGGGGGGGGGGGGGGCAGGACCCCAGCCAAATATTTTTCCAGGATTCAACGTGGTCAAACATGGCTACGTATGATGCTTACAAAAAAAAGTGGATGCTATTAAGACGTTTGAAATGTCTGAAATTCAGACACGAAAAGTGTCTGAAAAAATTCAGACATTTTAAAATGTCTGAAAAGTGAACACTCCGTTTCAGACACTTAAGTGTTTGAATTTCAGACATTTTAATTTACAGTGTAACCTCTTAATATCTTAACTCTTAACTGGAGTGACAAAAATTATCTCATAACAACTGTGAGCGGCCTCTGAGACAGCTTCATCGAAGCATGAGTAGAATGTTCGATTCCCTCATAGGATACTGTTTCTGTACTAAACTTTATATATAGGCTAATTATAATTAAAATTCACCCATTCAGAAGTCTCTAACGATAGTATTAGAACTCCAAACGAAATAAAATTACACTAATATACTAACTTAAACTGTAAATTACATGTTAAACTATGAACACTGAGTAAAGCTGCGGCCCATGAGACCGACAACACCAGTTAAGGGTTAAAAAAATACTTTAACATTTAATATTAAAAGCTACCTAATCTCTTAATATGTTAACGCTTAACTGGTGCGACAAAAAATATCGCATAACAACTGTGAGCGGTCTCAGAGACCGCTTCATCGAAGCATGAATAGAAGGTTCGATTCACTCATAGGATACTGTTTCTGTACTAAACTTTATATATAGCCTAATTATAATTAAAATTCACTCATTCAGAAGTCTCTAACGATAGTATTAGAACTCCAAACGAAATAAAATTACACTAATATCCTAAGTTAAACTGTAAATTACAAGTTAAATTATGAAACTGAATAAAGCTGCGGTCTCTGAGACCGCCAACACAAGTTAAGGGTTAAAAAGAATACTTTTAACATTTAATATTACTCAACATAAATACCTTTTTTAAACATCTTCAGATTAATATTAAAGTATGGAATAATAAGAAGATTAAAAATCTTCAGTGCTTTTCAGTGTTTGATTTCCATGCATGACATAGCTTCAGCAAACATAAGGTTATTCTATTTCAGTGAAATCGTCACGCGTCATTATGAAAAGTATAAATGAGAATATCTATTTATAGGCATCTTACGACACATAAGAATCAAAGAATAGATTAAGCAATCAAAATCGGAGTAATTGCGCGTCTTTTGGAAGAGAACGAATCATAATGTCTATTTATAGAAATCGTATGACACGTAAAGATCAAACAAGGAATCAATAAACCAAAATAGAAGCTACTACATACATTATTTTGTTTTATTTTTATGAAATTTATTTTGCTGAAAATACTAATATTTTGATTAAAACACATAAAAAGGATTTCTTTAGCATTAAAATACAAATTGAATGCTTAAAACGGTAACTCATATCTCAAGTCATTTATTGCTTGTGTAATGTCATCGTAAATTGATTTAAGACGTGTACTTAACGTTGTACTTCAATTTTAAGATATACATAAATGAATTCTTTAAGGAATCGCTTACACTTTTATGTTTTCAATATAGTCAGTAAATTTGCTTAGACTTATAGAATAATGAAAGGAAAAAAAATCAATTTTACTGCATTGCAATCATGCTTCATACACAATCTATTAATTTAAAGATCGAATTTTGAAAAATCCTTTTATTCGTAGTCACATGTCTATAAAATTTAAAGTAATCTAAAATAATAGTAGTCATTTTAACCCTTTGCACTCCACTGACACCTGTACTGTGACGTACTAAGTTCAGGGCTGCCACACGCGACTATTTTTTTAATTCTACCTCACACCATTTCCTCAAAACAAAAATTATTGACATACTATTCAAGAAGATGTGCAAGAGAAATATACTAGAAAATGCGTTTTTTTTTTTTTTAAATAGTTGTGGGAATAGAATAGAAAAATAGTCTCCTGTAGCAGCCCTGTAAGTTTAACCGCAAATCCACTGTCACCGTATAGCTGTCATTGGAGTGCAAAAGGTTAAGAGTAAATGATACTGTGTTTCTCTTTTTTAAGTTTAATGTGTGTTTAGATGTTTTTTCTCCATTTATCCTTGTTTTTCTCATATCTTTAGATGAACTAAAAAATAGGTGACAGTCACAAGTTATTATGCTACACAGCTAATTGTAAATTAAGCATAACAAATACTTTGTGTGCCACAAAAATCATAATAACTAAAGGAAATTTTTAATATTTGTAAAACTTTTATCCATATTTAGATCAATAACTGTTTATTTTTCTATTTACTTTTGATTAGTTATTTTTAAGGAGACTTAAATAAATAAATATTCTGTGGGGCGTGTCCGACGACAGAGATCGGAAAAGGGTTAAATAAATCGACAGATTGTTCAGAGCTAAAGAAAAGGCATGATGTTTGGCTGAAGGCAGAGTGCATATTGAAGATAAGACAGAACTTTGGATGTTTAGAATGCTTTAGATATTGATAAAATAGGCGAGAATAAAAGTAGGTATTCGTCACTAACATGCAAATTCAAGATTCCAAAGGAATTCTGACTCCGCGAGGTGTTTGAATTGTATTTTTTACATTTTTTTTTAAAAGGAAGAAGGTTTTACTACTTTCCAATATAAAAACTGACAATAAACTGAATATCCGGTCAAAAGTGTAATCAATTTGTAAAACATTCCCTCCCGCTGATCTCCCAAAGCCTGGAAACCCAACTTTAATATATCATTATCCCATATATGGCCCTGATTACCGACCAGGCACGAGAAGCGCGTGCTTCCCCCAGAGAATTTTTAAGGGGCCCGAATTTGAGAAAAAAAGGGGCCTCAAATTTTATATTAAATTAATTCCATTCCAAAATTCTAATTTCTTTTTAAATTGGTAGCTCATTTATATATACTATATATACAGGGTGCGGCAGGTATTTGAGAACAAAGTAACGCCTGCTTTCAAACCTAAATAAAAACTACAGATGAAGCACTTTTTACATTTTTAACAATCTGTGCAGTTGACTATATACACAATGGATGGTATCATACACTCAAACCACTGTTAGCCGAAATAACAGCCTCTACATGCTGCAAAATCAACTGCAGGCAATGATCACATGGGAACATTTGCCATTGAATACAAATGGCTGCCCTGAACTCAGCAGCAGTGTTCTGTAGATGCCTATTGGAGCCCCTCTTAACAATGCCACGTACGTAATAGCCGGGTGGGTACGTAATAGTGGGGTTAATACCTGGAGAGCTTGGGGACAAGAAGTTGAGGATGACATGTTCATGAAAGATTTTGGGCATCCATTATTGGGTTTTATGGGCTGCATGGGATGGTGCAGAGTCTTGTTCAAAAACGTACGACCTCTCACGTATAAAAGAAGTAATCCATAGCTTTAACACCTCGGTATAAACAACGATGTTGACTCTGGCACTTTGAAAAAAGACATAGGGAGACATCAGGTCATCTTCGCTGCTCACGACTCCAGAGAATCATTAGTGAGGCTGGGAATTTTCTGCGCATGACGGTTGGAACTTCTTCGGTAATTTTATTCAGCCACCGATATTTTTGCGGTTCACTTCTTGCACCTGGACAAATTTTTTCTCATCTGTGGAAAACAACAGCATTCCTGGTTCCCCCTTGTGTTTCAGCTTGTTAAGGAGGCATTTGGATTTAGTCAGGTGGTTATCCCTGGCTCTCTCGGACAATAACTGTCCCCTCCTTCTCACGCACGACCTCTAACGAAATCCTCACGTATCGCACATCGGACGGTGGCCTTATCAACCTGCATCTCCCCAGCGAGTGCCTTCATCGACAGCCTTGGATTTTCAGCGACACAATTGGAAAATTCCGCCGTCAAGATAATGGAGTTAAGAATAAAGGGGAGGCGACATATAGTGTGATGTCTATTAGTTGAGAGTGAAGTAACTGAGGAGGTTGTCACAAGATGGCGGCTAATTTTTTACATCCGAACAATAGTTTCTTATTACCACCGAAGAAAAGTTCCACCAGTAAATTTTGAATAGAAAATTTAGCCTTACTTCAGCTGCTCTTTTACGAAAAACTTCTCCCATAAAAATGGTTACATTTTCTATTTGTTTTTACTAGTGGCAGTTTGTCCAGGTTTTAAAATATTGTTCACTGGCGCTGATAGGAGGTTATCTAGGTTGTCACAGTATGGCGGTAGCGCAGGGTCTTGCTACCGCCAAAGTAAACTGCCACCACTAAAAATGAATACCTATTTTTGTCATTATTTATTACTCAAATTTTGCATTATTAAGGCTTTTAAATAAAGAGAAAATTTCTATTTCAATTTACTGGTGGAATTTTGCACCGAAGGCAATAAACAGCTGCGAAAGCGGTTACAGTTGAAGTTTCACTATTTTAAGGATATGTCAGCTCCTCCTTATTAATAGCTCCATGGTCTTGATAATGTCATATCGCCAACAATGTCATTCCCTGTATGAAACGGCTGCCATATGAAACCTGTCAGGCTTCTGTTTGCTCCTTACGTTAAAGACGAATGACCGGGCGAGTTTCAAGAATGCAACAGTCTCTAAATCGGAGTGTTCTTCAGCCAATGTGACAATGGTAGCATGCCTCTTCATTTCCTCAGTTAGTCTAGGTTCTGAGTTCTGGCATGCTTTCATGTAACAGAGAGATATTTGCAACCATAACGTGTGTTCTCAAATACCTATCCGTACCCTCTTTCTCTCTCTATATATATATATATTTAAATGTTTCATAAAAATACCTCTCATAACAAATTAAATTTTCATACAATAGATCTGTTTCAACCACATGATCACAATTCTTCAGTTTTCCCAACCAACCAAAGTCGTCAATTATTAGGCAGTATTATCATCCAACCAATAAAAATCGAGAAAATCCAATAATATAATATTTGTAATAATTGGAAAATATTTGTAGCATTTGTGAATTTCCGAGTACATCGAACTTAGGCAAATCTTCTCGATTGAAAAAGGTCCACGAAATGACACTTTGCTTCCTATAGTTTCAGAGGTTAATCGGTCCCTTTCATTATATCTTACTCTGTGTCAGAGTTGGGCAAATTTGTAATTCCAATTATCTGCAATGTAATTACAGTTTAATTGTATGTAATTAATTATAGTTAAAAGTACATGCCGTAAAAAATTCTTGCAGCACTGTAACCGGAACCGTCCCCATCCCATTATTTGACAAAATTTCTGTGTTGGAATGTGTGTAACTATAACCAATTGCATGCAATTGACCTGAACGGAATTTTTTCTGTAATTTACGGGGAAAAGGTTCCGTTAAAATACGGAAATAGTACTGACGTCTAGATTGCCAGTAGTATTTCCGTATTTTAGTCCTTTTTTTTTTTTTTCAGTGTACTGCTTGTTTTAACCAAGATATACCGAGGGGCCAATACCTAAAACTTTTTACTTTTTACTTGTTAATAATAATAAAAAAAAAATGGTCTTTAAAATGCAGTCACGGGAATGAGATTAATACTCCTCATATAAATATAATTCTAACCGGAAATTTTATTTAGTATCCTGTAACATATATTTTGTTTGCATTTATTTAAACTCTTTTCTTAAATATAATTTCTGGTCGGAACAAGTTTCTTTAATCTAATCAAGGCATAAAATGTCTGGTTCGTGGTCTGTTAACCCCTTAATTCACGCTCCCCTGATATTCACGGGCTGTGTCTTTTATTCAGATTGTTCTATTCCCACCGGTTTTATAAAATAGCGTAATTGGCTTTATTATGGTATCATTTTGCCTGTTATTAAATAAGGTGACTATTTCTTTTTGAAAAAAGTGGTGCCAATAAGCAATTTGAATTTTTAAACCGTAATTTATTGCGACCGTTAAGGGGTTAATCTGAATTGTGCCTTTCCGTATTTTTTTTTCTGCGTGCGGTTTTTAACTTCAATTTCAGAAAACTACATATTATTTTATACAGTAATTTTTGTTTAAAATAGATTTTAAAGGCAAATAGATTTTAAATTTCTAACTCTGCTGCCACTATTTTTTAAGAAAATTAAATATTTAATGAACTAGGTATTTGATCGTGTGACGAATGTATTCGCATGCTTGGTATAGAATATAGAGGAGGCGAAAATCGAGAAATCATAAAAGTTGCGTGACAAAAAATAATGAAACATTTTAACTCGAAATTTTTACTTTAATGAAGAGTTACCGAAGCAAATTAACTATTTTAGTGATTTAAAAAATGATTTAAATTGATTCAAAGAAAATGTTTTTATTCTTTTAATAGAAAACTTCCTTATCATCCCTCCTTAACATTAATTTCTTTACCTTTTAGATCACAACAACTCCCTCAAAAATAGTTCATTTTTGTCCATGTTTTGCATTTACATCTTCAGATTAAAAACAACTGGTCATATTTCTTGTTTTAGTCCTTTAAGACCCGATGTATTTGTAAACAAAGTTAGTCATGCCTGTAGAAATTAAAACATGGATTGCAATCGCTACCTGTTAATAAAAAATGATACTATATTCTATCTGCAAACCAGAAATATCGTTCGATTCGAGTTTTTATCACATACGACTCAGAAGCAAATAATTAAGTGAATGTCTAACCCGCACGATCGTGCGGGTTGGGTCTTAAAGGGATAAGGCCTTTTCTAGAGACTCCACTGCCCACTTATTTCTTCCGTCTTTGCTCTGTTTTGACCCAATCATCAAGTCCTTTCTGTAGCATATGTCAAATTCTTTATTTAAAAAAATATAGTTATATTTGTACCATCTTTTATCATTCTGTCTCCATTGGTTTTTTTAATAAAAATTCCTCCCTGTTGCAAAACATCAAAGTAAAATCTTCCCTTAAATATTTAAATAATATTTTTTTATTATTATCATTCAGATACTTAAACAAAATCATCAAATTTCAGTTGTTTTTACATACAGGCATTGGGTACTCATGAATAGGAAACTTTATTCTGAGTAAAATTATGCCAATCTCTGTAATTGCGATAATGATTTATTGAGATATACAGCAAAAAAAAAAAAAAAAAAAAAAAATCTCAAAACAGTGGTTATAATTTTTGCGAGCACGATATCTACAAAAAATACTACCTTCAAATTATCTTTCTTTAACCCTTTAAGACCTGACCTACTCAATTGTGCAGGTGATCCTAAAGAAAAAGAAATAAACATTTTGATCTTTTTTGTACGATTTAAAGTCGAGCCTGCACCCATAGAATTGCATAGTTCGTCCTCTGGCATAACCTGACATATTTTTTAGCCCCCGGTACGGTATGCTGTTTCTTTCTCCCAGCTTATTTTGCTCCAAAAAATAACGTTACCTTACAGAAGCCAGCAATAAACAAAGCAGATGTATCATTGTGCGATTAAAAGCTCTATAGCATTTTTTTTAATTTCTAAGCATCGTACATTTTCAATTTTAATACCGTCTTATTGTAAAAAAAAGTACTTTTATATGCAATTTGTTTGAAAACTGTATCTCCATTTATTTTTGAAATATTAATGGTTCTGTAGTTTTTAGCACTATTTGTTTAATTTTGGCAACTCAGGTAATGCATTTATGTAGAAAATAAAGGGAAAATGATTGAATAATAGCAATTATATCTTTTTGCTGCCATTTTATCATAACAACCGAAAGAAAATGTAATTAAAATACGTGTTATTTTGAAAAAATATAAACGAATAATTTCTGTTAAAACATGGAGCTATTATAAACTGTATTTAATTTTAGGTATCTATAGATGCTTTCAGTATGACGTCAGTCATAAAGTTTTGGTTGGAAACTGACTCCAAACAAACGGTTGCTATGAGTCATTTCTTTTTAAATATAAATCATGGAAAATGTTACCAGTACATATCAATTATTAAAACACTTAGATGTGAGATATAGATATAAGATATAGCTGCATCACACAAAGAAAACAGAAAATACAACATAGCAACCGTTTGTATGGAGTCAGTTCCCAACCAAAACGTCATGATACTCATGGACTGCTGAAATCGTCTATATTAATGTTACAAACAAATAAAGGCCTATGAATCATTAGATAGCCGTTTTTTTGTCGAGTTCCATTAATGACGGCATCTTTTTGCTGCATTTTTGAATTATTTAGCGATAGTGACATCCTATACATACTTTACTGTAGATGTTTAAGAGTGGATCGTAAATGTGGAATTATTAAGCGGATGCGAATGACGTCATTTTACATAAAATAAAAGTGTGTACTTTAAGTCTTAAAATTGAAATATGTTTTGTACTATTTATATATACATTTTTTTTTCATCTGGTGCAACGCTAAATTCTGAAAAAGCAGAATTCCTGTTTTCTAGTTTAAATATTCTTTTCAATCAAATATGATAGTATTAATTAGGGGAAAGCACCAAAACTTTTCATTTCTACCAAAACTATCTCAGTCTTAAAGAGTTAATTGTACAGAAACATTAATTACTATGAACTAGAACTGTTGAGTCTTGCATACAACAGTAAGCTGTGTGGCAATTCATGATATAAACTTACGGAATTTTATTTTTAAAAAGTTCATTCATAATTCACAGTCGCTTCCAACTTAAAAAAAAAATTAAACCAGGTAAAATGATAAAAAGCAGGTTATTTTACTTTACTATTCAAAATAAATAAGTAGAAAACAATTCGAGTCAATACTTTATGTTTATTTGTTGCTATTATCCGCTCAAGTTTAAAATAATATGTATGGTAGAAAGCCATTTAAAAATTTAATAACTTAATAGAAAAGAAAAACGACTGAGAGGTGATTACATTTTGTTTTATATGTCTATAAATAATCTTTGTAAGCTGAAAACATGGATAACATTTTATATACAAGAACATGCACTATTCTTTGGCAATAAACCCTTATGAGGTTTTATTTATTACATTTTAAAAATGTAATTTTCACTTTAAACTTCAAGAGAAATGATAAATTAATTTATGTAATTTATTTACAATGTAAAACAAGCTAGTAAAATAAGTTAGTACGCAGACTATAATCATTTTACAATACAATTTACACAAGAAAGCTTAACCCTTTCGCTGCGCAATTGTTTTATCAAAATAGCTTCAAAAATTGTGTATTTAAGAATTTTTATTCTTTTGTTACCGGTTTTTCAAAACAAAAAATTTTGTCCAATTTAATCGGGAAAATGCTCCGATTAAATAAGGCAAAATATATAATAAAAAAATAACTGGTAGGAATAATCAAGGAGGATTAATTAGACGGGAAAATGCATCCCCGAGGAAATCTCGGGCTCCGCAGCGAGAGGGTTAAAAGGGTTTTATACTATGCCAGGGTTTGTATGGTTCAAGCACTTTCAAGCACACTTCACCAGAATTTTTGTAAAGTAACATTTGCCTTATTTAACGAAAAAAATTCTACCTTCAGACATAGCGAACAGTACATTACGAAATTTCTGGTGCTAAAACCCCTAAAATCTCATAAATCCAGGGTTTGTACGGGTGCTTGAATTTCATGACTAAGAAATTCTTCGGTACCAGTATTTTCTTATGGAAAATCTCTCCTGAAATAAGGCGAAATTTAGTTCATTCAAACTAGATTTAATTTTCTGTAAAAAAATTCCGATATAGGGCCTTGAAAATAACGGTACCCGTACGAACCCTGAAATCCCTTGATGCGTACGAACCCTGTATGTATGATTGTTAAGATTCATGTTCATGACATCTTTGATCATTATCCTTTTCGATTCAGTTTTTTTAGAAAGGTTTATTTTAGTTTAAAGGGGTTCAAATACTTGTATTTTGTCTATTAAACATGTGATATTGAGGACTCTTTATCTCGGAACTGTTCTAAGGAATAAGCTGAAATTTTCAAAGCTTTTTCCCTATATATTTTTACATAATTTAACATAGGGATTACTTGGAATTGACTGTAATTATAATTTTATGATTTGTACTGGAAACTATTACAATTTTTTTTAATTGTCTAATTCACCCTTTAAATCATAAACTATACAAGACACACCTTTGAAATTTTTAACACACGTTTTTCTCTCATATAGTTTAATACAAGCTTTTTGTAATTTGAAGTTTTGTTATTTTTTAATGAATATTTAAATTCTATTTTTTTTATTTTTTAGTAGTTTGCAGTAAAAATCTTAAAATTATAATTAAAGCCAATTTCAAGAAATCTCTGTGTTAAAATGTATGTAAAAATATATAAGGAATAAGCTTCGAAAATTTCAACTGATTCCCTGAAACAGTTCCTGAGATCAATATGAATAATTTAACATTTACACGATACGGGTGCTCGAACACCTTTAAATATATAAAGGTAATTGCCAGAAAATTGAAAATAAAATTTTACGTGAAACGACGAAAACATTATAAATTATCTGGTCTACAATTAAAAGAACAATGGGCTTTGGAAGAGCTTTGTTTGCGAAATGATGATTTCAAAAATTCTATTATTGCCTACACTTAAATCTATAATTTAATTTTCTGGACTCATGTGCATACCTTAACTCTTCTCCATTAAGGGGACTCTGTACCTTTCATTTTGAGAAAGTCGATAAAAATATAAATTTTCCAAACTGTTGCTTAAAATAACTTTAGATATTTCTAGTACATTCTCCTTAAGTGCCGTAAAGACCCAGTCATTAAGAATATCCGAAACAGGCTTTTTGCTGCATCCCAGTCCCTTAAAATGATTCAGAGTTGCTATCTTTAAATTCATTTCTCTCAGGTTGAGTCTTTATCACTGATCAATAATGCTAAAGCTTCTACGTATACTTTTCAAAATGATAAAATTTCAACATATACCCATATGTCGTAACATTTTATTTATATTTTTACCCGACTGCCAAGAAAGGTTATGTGTTTCACGCTTATCTGGGTATGTGGATTTCTTTATACCCTCAAAACATCCCAACGGCTAGATGGATTTTAATGAATGAGGTTTCTATCAATTCCTCTTAACCGTCCGATGGTTATACGCTAGGTTTCGCTTTTATAAATTCCAAATGGCTGCTGTAAAATACAAAATAGCGGTAGACACGAAAAAAAAATATCCATCATATTGAGTGACATATCATTGGATAGGTCTTTCAAAATGAAGACAATGTTTCATTGACTATTTTACAGTCAGAAGCTCTGTTTAAATATTACACAACCTGGAAGTTGTGTAGGTAGGATCTCTAGCTTTACTGCAACTCTAATCTTCATAGACATCTAAAGGCCTCATCAAAACTGTGTTTATAGATAGGAACTAACAATTAAACACAGCTTAAAAGTCATCAGGTAAGTAATATAAAAATACTTTCACATTGATTAGAAATAATTAATTGGTTCGCTTTTTACGTAGTCGGGTTTTTTGATTTATTAAATTTAATTTTTACTTGTTCTTAAGATAATTAGATATTTAGAAATCTGATATTTACCGTTATAGAGCACTCTAATGAGAAACATATGAAAAAAGAAGTTTCAAATGTTTAAACTTCTAAAAGTGTGGTTTTAAAACTTTCTTACACGTTTTTCTTAAAATGAAAATTTGAAAATTTTACCATACGAATTGCCTTTTTTTTGGTTTTGCTTCGATAAAACAGAATTCCCATTGGTCCGTTTATTTAAAAAACAAGTATTTTTTTAAGAAAAAAATCGTGATAGGTTTCTGCAACAATTGCAAGAAAAAAGCCTTTCGAGGTAAGTTCCTACGAAAATTATAAAGGACATTTTTTTTATAAAAAATTCTGGTATTCAAAACACGAATCACTTGGAAACTCCGCCATCGAAATACTCAAGGCTAGGGCTACTCAAGGCCAGAGGACACGAATGTGACGTCATCACTAATCGACCAACTTCTCACTAGTGTTGGAATTCACACCGGAAAATTTTGAATAGGAATTTTATTTTATTTGTGAAATATCTATCATCTTATAAAACAATAATAACTATTTAAACTTACTGGTGAGAATTCAGAAACCCCAAATAAAAGTTCAGCCAAATACAAAATGCCACAGTGTTGACGCACGGGTTTCCAAATTCTCACCAGTAAGTTTAAATAGTTGTTATTGTTTTATAAGATAATAGATATTCCACAAATAAAATAAAATAAAATTCCTATTCAAAATTTTCCGGTGTTAATTCCAACACTAGCGAGAAGCCGGTCGATTAGTGATGACGTCACACTCATTTCTTCTGTCCTTGAGTATCTCGATGGCAGCGGCGTGAGCCCTAGAAAAAACCACTTAACTATATATAAAAGAAATATTATGAAATACCCGAATAAGACCAATAGGTTAAAGATTAGAGAATCTCCTTAAGTCGAAATCACAATTTTCCGGATTAATGTGTAGCTTGATTCTTCTCTGTCAAATGGAAGTAGCGCCAATTTTAATAAGAAACACAAAATTTCTGTTTGAAATGAAAATATTTATATTAGATTATAAGTACTTTCTTACTTCATTGATACTTTATTGAAGATGCGTATAGTTATCACGCTGTAAAAAATGCCAATTTACTGATACAAAGAAAACTTTTAGCCCCTTAATCGTCCCACCCGATACATTCACGGGCAAATTGCTTGGGGAAAGGAAACTGCGACGATTATGGGGTTAAGAATAACCTCAACGTGACCCACAGTTCAAGAAACCCCTCTCTTATAATCATAAACCTTAGAAAAACTGTTTTCAATGTTTACGGAAACTTCTCTGAAAAAGTTTTCGAAAAATCCATTGAATTAATTTTGGAAACGGAAATTTTCGGATTGATTTTTCTTCAGAGGATTTTCACGATAAAGGAAATAATTCCCAAATCGCAGGAAAGCAGGAATTAAGACTGAATTTTAGTAAACATTTTGACAATGTAAAAATTCATTTTTGCATTCTTTTTACAATATATGATTTGAGAATGGAAAGAGTTATGTTTTATATAGTGTTGCAAGTCTGTCCTGCGTAAATCAAGAGCTCCAAATGCTCTGAATACCTCTAATTTCTTACGGTTTATTTTGTAATCTTTAATCGCGGATAATTCTGCCATTAGATAAGCCGGAGAAAATTACTTTAAAATACCGGCATCCAAAGCATTTGGAGCCCGTTTTACTCAGGATATCTGGCAACAATAGTTGTATAGTATTTAACGGGTGTCCTAAAAAGGACTGACTGATTTTAAAATTCAGTAACTTGCAAACGGTGACAGATATTTAAAAAATTCTTACAGGAGGGTTATGTATGAGGTCAAAAGTTTTTTTACAGTGATTTTCAATTTTAGTTTGAATTACAAACAATAGATGGCGCTGCGAGCAATATACGTTAAATTCAAGCTCGATTTTCGGTATTTTGGGACCCACTCAATACATTTTAATCTCCCTTTTCCGTATGGAAGAAGAGAAAGGCCAAAAAATCGAGCCAGTATTTGGCGTATATTGATCGCAGCACCATCTATTGTTTGTAATTCGAACTAAAATCGAAAATCACCGAAAACTTTTGACCTCATGCATAACCCTCCTGTAAAAATTTTTTAAATATCTGTCACCGTTTGCAAGTTATTGAATTTTAAAATCAGTCAGTCCTTTTTAGAACACCCGGTATTTACTGCACAGAAATAGTTGATGATTATTCAAGAGTGATCATATTCTCTTTGGTATCAAAGGATTTCACTGTAAAAATTTATTCACTTTTCAAAACACTTTCACCAATAGCAAGCTTAAAGTTGGGCAAAATTGGCAACTGTCTGGGGCTATGGCGGCCGTATAAGAAAGTGGTGACACACGCACTTACTATGCAGAGACTGGAAGTTTTGTCCACTATGGCAAACCGACATTACAGAACTTGTTTATACCTGCCTACATGAGTTTTATTACCCGAATAAGACAAGTTAACAAACATTAGTTTGTTAGTATGCCAGACTCGCCAAGCATCTTGGAAATTCGTTTTCGTACAAAACCGTCCAACCAATTACATGTTATTACCTGTAAGTCGCCACTCTGTTATGATGGCTCCCTACCCGGAGACTTCAGCTTGTAAAGGATCAAATGATGCATTTTAGAAATCAAAACTGCAAAGAAAAAACAAATCACTCACCCGAGACACTGCAGCCTGTTTTTGACTTATTTTTATTTATTTGGGAATACTTCCGTGATTAAAGAGGTAGAAACCTTATCAGAAATTCTCATTATTTTATTTGTAACTATAGAAACTCTGTACTGTAGTTTCATAGGAACAAAAAAAAAAAAAAAAATGACATCTGAACGAAGAATATAATATACAAAGAAAAAAAAATATCAATTTCGGTATATGCTTTCTTTTTCTTTCTATTCTGTTAGCACTACACGAAATAAGCATACTGCTAATAGAAACAAGTTTTGTAAGTACCAGAAGCTTTGGTAATTTGCTGCGGAAATTCAATTTAATCAGAAACGATAAACAATATCATAAATAAAGAAAAGAAAAGGAACAATTGTTATTAATACTGCTTGATTATGCAGGAAAGAACCATCAACTGTGAAAAGTATTAAATTCTTGTTCGGTTTGACAATAGTAAACGAGCTTATAATACTTTTAAAGCATACTTGAAAAAGTTACTTCATAATAAGTAATGAATTATTTTCTTAACAATAGAGATACTGTATCACGAACTGCAGAAATAAGAAAGCTTAAATAATATGCAAAAAAATAATAAGTTTTTGTCGTTTTTTATTTTATTGATTTTATCGATCACAACAAAATAAAGACGTTAGGAAAGAGGAAATATCATTTACGGAATTCTGTTTAAAATTATCTTTAGAAGAATGATATTTAAATAATAAAAACTAGGTTTCAGACACATATTAAGCTGAAAAATTATGAAAAGATAGGCACATTTTTTTAATAATTACTAGAATAAATATTAAATACATACTGATTTGTAATTTATTATCACGAACGATTTTACTCCTACACTTCTAAGTACAAAAATACATATAATATTTACAAAATGAAATTTCAGAGCATGTATATGTTTGATTTGATCGATTCATAATGTGTGGAAAAAATAGTCTCGTTTCTTTCATATAATACCGTGAGGTAAACAGAAATAGTATTTTCCAAGATGATGTCATCTCGATCGTTATGTGTATTTTTATGTTGCCTTTTGATAAATGTTTATCAGTACCTTTAAATATTGTATGCAAAAATAGGTGCAAACAGCTGCAGTAAAACTGTCATATTGCGCGAGTCCGTTCTTTGAAAATGGTATATATTGCTTCAATGGAAGTAATCTTTCCATTGACATATTTTTATCTTAACATTTCCAAAACATTTTTATACATAGGGTGACCCCGCGAGTAGTTGATCAAATAAAGTCAATGCTACGGAGTTTTTATTATATTTCCTCCCTTTTAAGTTTAACCCGGGAGGAGTCGCGTGGGGTGTGACATACCCAGGGTGCATACGTTTTTTACAATTGCCACCACTATTTTTCGAAAAGTAATCTTCAACTTACTTTAAGGCATAATTTGTAACAATCGTCTCCCACAAAATAAGGTGACGATTATTATTTGCATTTATTGGTGACAAACTGAAAACCGATCATACCCTGTTTTTGCGCGTTTTCCACGGGGTTAACTACCATGATTGCTACAACCCTTAATGAATATTTTATAATGGACAAAAATGAAATCTGCTGAAATTAAATAGCAATAAAATTATAAATAAATATTTTTTAATTGTCATTTTCCTAGTACACTGTTAAAAATTTGCAGCATTCTGTCCAGTCATTTGACCGCTTTTTGAAAAAAAACGGTTTCTTAACCATAATTTAACTATATCCTGACCATAAAATGGCCACTAATACGGTCAGAACAATGTTAAATTACGGTTGTGTAACCGTTTCGGATAAAAATGGTCAAATGACTGGACAGAATGTTGCAAATTTTTAACAGTGTAGTTGATCAGACCAAAGAAGTCAATCGCAAATCTAAAAATTAATCTTCAAAATATCATACTTGGTCTGTGGTTATCAATAATTCTTATAAAATTATTAGTTGAAGATGGAAGTGGATTATGTTAACTTACCGTAATTGTCTCCAACTAAAAAAAAACTAAATTTTTATACTTTCTAGTAAAAAAAAATTCATAAAATGGCGTCTGTTACAGGAGACAGCTGACAACAATGTGACAACAGGTGCTCCAACATTCAAACAAAATTATTATATCCCGTGCCACGTGTAAAACTCATTTCCGCCTGAAATGGCGCATCACAGTACAGCCCCGATTATCCGCGGAATTGGGTGGCAAGGGCACCGCGGATAACAAAAATCGCGGATAACCCGAAAAGGACTGAAAATGGGGTACAAACACACACACACAAAAAAATTCAACATAAAAACTATGTTTTAGCGTACAAAAAAACATAACAAAACGTTTAAAATATGTACATATGCGCACACTGTTAACAATTTGCAGCATTCTGGCAGGTCATTTGACCGTTTTTTCCGAAAACGGTTACACAACCGTAATTTAACACTACACTGTAAAAAAAAATCTTAAAACAACAGAAAAAAATCTTCGAATTCCGACAGTAAAAATTACGTAGCAGACTTCTTATGTCATTCCATCATCCTATCGCTTATTTTCATGTCAAACAACAACAAATTCTGTTTTCTTTGCCATCAGTTTTCACTGCGACAGTATAAGCTGTTAAATGACAGGAGAAACGCTTTGAAATGGAGGTCACCCCCTATGACGCCTAGAAGGTCATTTAGAATGACCAATAAGCATTCGTTATCCTACACGCACGCTAACTAACTGCTTCTCTCCTAACTTGAATTTGAATCTTTGTTGTGACTGTTGTGTACTGCGTTTAAAATCGCAGGACGTTCAATAAAATACGTTCATCTAATTGAAAAAGAATAATATATAAAGAATTTTTAACAGAAAATTAAGAATCAATTTCACCATTGGAACCCGTGACACACACCTTTCAGATCAGAACCGCTAAAAATGGAGTGGTTTTCTTCAATAATTAGGATTTACTGATCGAATACTAGAAAACAAACATAGCAAGGTATGTTTTCATCTTTCTTTTGAATATGTAGCAATGTTTTTCCGATACATAACAATATGTATGAAAAATATTTCCTATTTGCTAAAAGTCTTAATTAAGCATTACTGTTTATTATTATTATTTTTTTTATATAATGTATGATTTACTTAAATTATTAGTATTATTTTATACTTCATTATTTAAGTACATTAGTAATTTAGTTGATCTAATTCTGTTAATAACTGGAGATATTTTTTTTGATCAGTTGTTTATTTTAATTTAAATTAATAATCTTAAGTTTATGATTAGTTCATAAATCTTGAATTTTTACATAGCTGTAGAATGATTACTTATTATATTTAACTTTTTTATGACTAAGAGTTTAATTTTACTTCATATGTATTAGTTCTAGAGATTTTGATTGAGATTTTAAATTAATTTTGTCATCAATTGACATACGTGATTAGTTTTGGAGTGATAGTTTTAATAATAAGCACGGAGTAGCTGTGCATTAATTATTATAGTTATAGATAACTGATATTTTCGTTTAACATTAACCAGAATAATATTTATTAGATCTGACGCTGTTCGTATATTTTTATTGTTTCAATTCATCACATTTCCTACTATTCACTATGTTGTTTAAAATGGAGTGATTGATATTTTGTTTAATCGTTCTATATGTTAATTCTGAATTTTTTTTTTTTTTTTTTTTTTTTTTTTTTTTTGTACAATCTTAGAATAAATGTGGTGATTAAGTTAAAATTTGTAAATTGTATTCACTCCATTTAATGAAATAAATTTTGAGCTACAACTGTGAGAATTATTTTGAAAATAATTACTATTTAAGCATTAAATATTCATTTTATAGAATCAGCAAGTTCAATTTTGTTTAACATTTTAATTTAAATTATATTGTAACATTTTTTCTTATTTAGTTGATTATCATTTACTATATTCGGAAAAACATTGTAAATTGTTAAGAAGGATGAAAACTCATTTTATCACTTAAGCTGAAATGAAATATTTTTTTCCATTTTTTTTTTTTTTTTTTTTTTTTTATGGTGATATTTATGTAGATTTTAATGGCTCTTCTTTTTCCTTTCTCATCTTTGCTCATAGCTGTCAACTTTTACACATTTATATATACAAAGCTTTCTATTCGAAAAAACTATAAAAATTGGCAGGAGTACATTTACATAATTAACCAACATCACTGATTTAACCTAATCAGTTTTCAGAAATATTGCATGAATATTAAAGTTCTTTTAATTACAAATCACATTCAATACATATATTTATTTTATTAATAAATAATTTTATGGGGGGAGGGGGGAGTTACCATATATCGTATATATATATTTTTTATTATTCTGCGGGGTGGGAGTTTAAGATATCTTCTTTCACTTATTCCAATCTTTAATGTATTTTATTCACAAATCTATATAAATTCAACTGTTTAAATATTTTATTGCGAATAAGCTATTTAAATTATTTTTGTAAAAGTTTGGAGGAGAAATTCCTATAAATATTTATTATTATTAATATAAACAATTCGATCGGTAAATAGAAATTTCCCGTGTACATAACCTATAATACGCGATTCTTCTGTTAAATAGAACCTCACCCCCCCCCCCCTCGCCAACAGGAATCAACCTACAGATTTTGACTGTTGGGTAAAGCGTCAATTGTCAACACCAAGTGCCTGTATGACTACGTATTTCTGTCGTGTGATAACGCATTCTTTCGTTAACAGATATTTTCTTAAAACAGATTTTTTCTGGCAACTTTTTGCTGCCAGAAATTTTCTGTTGTTTTACAAAAATATTTTTAACAGTGTATTCTGACCATATTATTGGCCATTTTATGGTCAGAATATAGTTAAATTATGGCTATGAAACCGTTTTTTCAAAAAACGGTCGAATGACCTGCCAGAGTGCTGCAAAATTTTTAACAGTGCAGTACAGCAAAAACCTTTGCTTTACATCTAAATCGCTAAAATAAATAACAGTAAACAAGAAAATATGCCATACATACTGTACAAAAAGTGTTGAGTTACACCTTTTTTTTTAAATCAGTCACTTGTTTTTGCTTCTTGCTTTGGAAACATCTTTTCTATCTCAAAAATGAAACTATTATTGATATGCTCCCGTGGAATTTATCATAAAAGTCTTATTTAATTGTTAAATATTTTAATTGCTGTGTTTACTTTTTGTTAATAAAATCAAGGAAAGACATCAAGACTTTATATCTGATATTTTAAACATGGCAAACGAATCTAGAAATATTCTTCTATTACTTTCGAATGCATGAATTTTTCAGTTTATATTTATTGTTAGAGTTTATTGTATTTTCCTTGCTGTTGGCTTGAATTTAAAAAAAAAATTCGCTTTGCAGATAATCGGGGCTTTACTGTATTTCAAAAATTCGATCAACTACTGGAAGGGTACCAACTACTGGGGAGGCGTCGCCCTATCTAAAGAAAAATGCTATAATAGTAAATTTGAAATGTAATAAATATTTCGTTTCCTGGAAAAGATGTGATTTTCTTTCATTATGCCTAAGAAAATTAAAACTACTGAAAAAAAGAAAAAAATTATTAAAAAAGTAAATTTAAAAGAAGGGCCGATTACCTGCGGTGAAAACTTCCACCAGGAAATTTATATAGAAATTTTCTTGGTATTTAAAGGCCTTATTAATGCACAATTTTAGTCATAAATAATGGCAGAAATATTTTCAATTTTACTGGTGTAAGTTTACTTTTGCGATAGTCAGATTTTTCGTTTCCCCCATATTGTGACAACCGGTGAAACACACTTATTGTTTTACCGCTAAACTTACACCAGTGAAAACAAACAGAAGTTTTTAGCACATTTGTGAGAAAATATTTCCATGAATAAGACGCTTAAATAAGGCAAAATTTTCTATTCAATTTTACTGGTTGGAAGTTTGCCCCGGCGGTATTCAGAAACTGTAGATTCGTTTTAGAAAACGCAGCCGCCATCTTGTGACAACCTTCTCAGTTACTTAACTCGCAACTGGTAGACAGTACACTATATGTCTCCTCCTCTTTATTCAGAACTCCATTGAAATTATATGTCAAACGTGGCAAATGAGGTGCGTTCGTATGTATTATAGCTTCGTATGTACTATGTATTCAGATCTTGGTGCAATAGCTGTCGCACGCTTATGCAGAAATGCATGAATACAAAATGTATTACGATTATATAAATTAAATTGAGTAATACGGAAATAATAGGACTCCATCTTAAATAGGACGTCATCACTATGGCAACATAGAATCATGACCTATCATTGGATATCATGGAAATAAATACGTATGATGGGCTTTAATAGATTAAAGAAAACTTTTATTAACCCTTTGCATTCCGTTGTCACCGCTGCGGCGACATCATCTTTCTTTGCAAAATTTGTTTTTTGGCACCAGTAATAAAGGGAAATAAAATTTGCCTTATTTAATCAGAGCATTTTTGAAATTGTGTACTTGAAGGGAGATTCCTTTACAAAAGTGGTGCCGACCGAATAAAATTTGTGTAAGAGACGCCGTAGTCCAAAGGGTCAGTATGTTTTATGTTTTGATTCGATTTTCATAAAATTTGAAATGACTTGACAAAATTCACAACGATTATATATACCGTATATACACGCGTATAAGTTGAGGAATTTCTGACAATTTTCGGTAAGCAAATTTGGGTGGTCAACTTATACGCGAGTCAGTTAAAAAAGCAAAAATAGAAACTTTGAATACTAAAAAATTATGGCTTTTTATGTGTATAAATAAAAAAATAATATATAAAATATACAAATAATAATAATTCATCATTTAAAAAAAATTAATGATTTGTTTCTGTTTTCTTACTAACTTTCCGCATTAGAAAGCGAAATCTTTGGTTTGATTTTGTGCAAAATTGAAGTAAAAAGTTAGGGGGTCGACTTATACGCGAGTTTTTGATTTTTTCCAAAATTTGCATCCGAAAGTTAGGGGGTCGACTTATACGCGATTCGACTTATACGTGAGTATGTACGGTATTAAATTTCAAAACAGTCGGTTGGGTAGTTTTTGAGCTGTTATATGCGGACAGACGAATAGACAGACAGAGAGACGGACGGACCAGAAGACGTCTATAGGTGCTACATATGTATATAATTATGAACGCACCTAAAAAGAAAATTGAAATGCATAATGAACTAAAATTTTTAATGAAAGAAAATTGTTTTGAGAAAAATAATCTGAATTGTTTGTTGTAATTTGTTATTTCTACATATCTTTGTTCTTTATAATCTGATTCGAATAAACATTTCATTTATTTGCCTACTAAAGGTTCCACCTGAATAAATGTTTTGAAGATACTAAATTCCATCCAGTAAAAATTGAAAGTTCAACGTATCATAAATCGGTAAGGCTTAGATGTACATGAGTTGAATTTTTACTGTTTTATTTGATAGAGCGTTGGAAAATGTTTTCTTAATTAAATTTATAAATCGCAAGGACTGTATAAAAAATTTAAATTTTGGATTTTTAAAAAAAATAACTATTTTAACTAAAATGGATTTTTTTATGATGAATAACATTTGAAACGAATTTGTATTAAGAACAATACCTCTAAAAGTAGCAGTTTAGGTATTAGCTATTAGTCAACGATAAGAAAGGGCAACCTACATATTGCACCAAGCATTGTGTTTTTGACTAGCAATTCTGTGGCAAAAACAGTATATAAATGTTTTAATAAAGTTATTAATAATGCGAGGAAATTGATTATAACGATATACGCGAATAATAAATTATTTTCGCGATCCCTCCAACTTCGTTATAAGCGGTTTTCATTGTGTAAGCAACAGAGAAAACTATGATCACCCTTCGTTTGCACATTTTCTTTTCCTTTCAATCGATTTTTCAATTTGTTTTTAAATCACTGACACGAATCTTCATGGGAGGGATGTAGCAATATTATTTGATTGGCAGTTTCTTAAATCGTCAACCCTTCAGGAAATATTCGATGAGTAGTGTTACTTAATGAATTAAGTAGCCAATGTTTCCAGGAGTCCCGATCTACACGGGACGTCCCATTTTTCACCTTTCTCAGGGGTTCCAAACGTCGGGACGTCAGACATCTCAATTTTTCCTGATTCACAAAATCTTTTAAATTTCTTTTTGTATCATACCATTCGTTACTCTTCATATAAAGATAAACTTAATATAGTGAAACCCGTGAAAACATAACCTGTAGGGTAAGGTGCCCTCTTATCGTCCCCCAGTCACTTTTAGGCCCTTGGAAGTTGTAATTTTCAGTGAAAATCTACCAAATTTGGATTTTACATAGACTAACTAACCACGCACATAGAAACGCAGGTTAATATCGTACAAAAAATTTTAACAATGCGAAAAATTGTTTTTTCAAAAGTATCTAAAAAATGCAAAAGAAAGAAAAATGGTCCCAATTTCGTCCCCCTAAAAAATCCAATACGCTGAGGTGTAAATTATAACTAAATCAAAATTTATTTCTAAATGAGTAAGTAATTTAATTTACATTAAAGTAAGGCACAAAGAAATGCACTAATTATCAGTGGAAGAATAACATAATGAAACATTAGCATAGTTTCCAACCTCCCGATTTTTTTCATACCAATATTCTTATTCAAATACTTGCTTTATACAATCGCAGTTTTAACGAAATTAAATAAAGAAAACATTTTTGTAAGATATTACTGGTATCGAAAATATCGGGAGATTGGCAACTGTGCATTAGCCATCCAAATATGAGGAAAAAATTAAGAAAAATGTCATGAAAAGCATTCCTAATTTCGTCCCCGGGACAAAAATAAGAACTGCAAGGGGGACGAAATTAGGACCACGCTACTTCCCAATATTATGGATCTTCAGTTCCCGTAAGATAAACTGAATGTCCTAAAACTCACTGTATGCCACAGTCAGTATCTTACCAACGTAAAATAGATGCAATGAAGAAGAAATAAATATTTACAATACAAAAAAAAAAAGTTCTACAAAAGACGTAATAAGAACTCGGGTGTTCTAAAAATAGGAAATTCGCCGTCTTTAATTTATGTATGCGTCTTGGCGAACGAAACTTTCAACACTGACCCCTTTTACCTTCCGTCCCTTGGGGCTTGCGTCATAAGTGGGGCCACTTTCTCAGAAGCGGAGAAGTAGAGGGGGACGAAAATAGGAGAGGGGACAGAATATGGGCACTTTACCCTATATAAGGGGGCATTTTTGTGTCCTAATGAAAAGGTTAATAAGCAAATGTATCTGATCAGACAGAAACCTGTCTAAAACGAAAACAAATTCCGACCCTAGCATTCTGTTTTCACATGTTTTAATGTGCTTTGTTCAGTAAAATTTTCGAAAACGGCATTTGTTTATAACGGAATACTAGCGTAAAGTAAAACTTTATAGTACCATCGTAAGGAATGTCATAAGATTTTAACTGCTTCATTGTATGCTTCTCCAAAACTGAATTTTATTCCGATCCCTAGCGATTCCACTTTCTCAGATTTTACTATATATGATTTTTATGTTTATTTCTTGCAGTAAAACTTACCAAGACAGAGTCTCAAGTACGCGGATAAATACCCCGTTTTAAACAGGTTTCTATCTTAGCAGGTATGGTTATTTTTTGTTAGGGTCCATCTGTTTTTTAACACTTTCCAACAAAGTTGAAAAGTGTTTATGCATTCTTTTTGTCTGTCCGTCAGTCCGTCTGTCCGTCTGTCCGTCTGTCCGTCTGTCCGTCTGTCCGTCTGTCCACGCTCTAACTCCCGTAAATATACTCAGAATTTCATGAAATTGATAACGATTATTTAGGGTCACCAAAGCATGTTTGGTATTGTATATGAAGTATGTAGGATTAATCGTTAATTTACAGTGGCACTCAAAAGTATCCCATTACATTATGGTATATGGGGAATAACTCCCGTAAATATACTCGGATTTTCATGAAATTGATAAAGGTTATTTAGGGTCACCAAAGCATGTTTGTTATTGTATATGAAGTATGTAGGATTAATTGTTCCTTTACAGGGGCACTCAAAAGTATTCCATTACATTATGGTATATGAGGAAAAATCGTTTGCAGAGTATTTTAATGACATTATGCTATTTCAAATGTATTGAAACTGATATAAATCACTGAATTTCTCTACGATAACGTTAGAACAGGACTTTCATAGCATTTTTTATTCATTTACAGGGACACACAACAGAAATAGGTTACAGTACATTACTGTCTTTGAGTAATAATTACTGGAGTGCAGGGTTTAAAATTCGGTATGCGCTTTTAAATTTAATTAATTTTTTACATCTCACTGGTTATATATAAATTCCATAACTCAAATACAGGGCTTCACAAAAGTATTCCCGTACCCTTTCGCCTTATTAGAGGAAATTGTTGAAAGAAAATTTTCAACTGAAGTATATGTATCTCTTAAGTAAACTAAATTTTGGCTTGCATGTAGCTAATAGATTAAAATCTATAAATCATATACAGGGCTGCTGAAAAAATGTGCATAATTTTCCGATTGTGGTTGGGAATAGCTGAAATTGGGTTTTGAAATATATTATGCGTTTCCATATGGTTGAATTAGACGTAATATTTTAATTTTTTAAACAGTGCAGTTTTGTTACATTATTCTGAATATTGGAAAGTGTTTCATAATCTATGCTTGACGCATGATTTTTTCTTACTTGTTTACATTTAAGACAGGATTCCGTTAGGAGACAGTTTCCGTTGCTATAGGATTTACTACATTAATATGGTTCGATTTAGAATAAACTGCCACCTTTTTCGTCCTTCTGCCACGCTTTTTCGCAAAGTATACCTCTTAGCACTAATAATTAGCGCATATATGCGTGAAATTTGCCTGGTCTATATCACCAAAAGACGCATTTATGCGCACAATTGTTTTATAAGATTCAAAACAGAAATTATGTGTAGGCACTTTTACGCGTAAATTATCTTTGTACTTAAATAGTTTGAAACCCAAATATTTAAATTAATTATTTTGATGTTCATCCAACATCTATCAATATTATTATCGCAGCATCGAATTTCTGAAATATCAGCTTCATGTCTAAAAAAGAGAATTTCCATGTGTAGCAACAAAAAAGTAATGCTTTTTTTAATATGAAAAGGATGAATTAGAAAATCGATACTGCTATATTCCAATAGATAAATGTTGGGTAAACATAAAAATATTTAATTCAAAAGTGTCGGCTTTAAACAATTTAAGTATAACGCTAATTTATATGTAAAAGTGTTAGACGTGGCCCATGGATTTGGCATGTTTCAACATTATTGAGCTACAAAAAAAATGTGCTTTCATTGGGTACTCCGTTTGATTTTTTGTTTTATACTGTTTCCTCCCTTTTTGTAGAACATAAAAGCTTTTGGGTGATATGAGCCAGTTTTCTACTTTTCCAAATGGCCCGGTAGCAGAAAGTTCGAGACGGGAGACGGGCGTCGCAGATTTTCTTTTCTCGTTTGCAGAATATTTTTCTATCGAACCTTTATTTCGCTTTATATTATGCTTAGCTCTTTATTACTTTATACAAAAACTTAAGATTATTATTAGTAAAATTTATAAAATGTATAATAACAAAGGTAAGTGATCGTTTGATTAATTAATGCTTCAATTCTAAAATATTTTACCTGCAGATTATTTTCTGCCCCTGAAGTATCTGTTGTAGACACTTGGGGAAATTTTTTTGCTACTGGGCCAAATGGTGTAAAAGGGTTAAAGCATCACCCGACGATATTGCTTTAAAAATATACAGGGTGTTCCAAAATTTGACTGACAAATTAAGAGGGGTGACAGAAGGCATGAAGAGGTTGAAAAATTGCCATAGAACATGGGGTCGCAAAACACTTACTAAGTCACAAATACAGGGTGTTTCATTCTAGCTGAACTTGGGTTGACGGCAATAATTTTGAGAAAAATATAAACATTGCAATGAAAACGCAACGGTATGTACCTTGTTAGCTCATAGGCTATCAAAGCCTGAGAGCTAATGTGCCCGCCGGTTCTGTATGTATGTATGTATGTATGTACAGTCGTGGAAAAAAAAAGTAAACACCCCCTACTAACTCCTCAACAAATTATCGTAGAAGAAATTTACTGGTACCGAACATTTGTAAATAGTCTACTTTTAAATGACGTATATAAAATTTTCTTAGGAGGCCATCTACATATTAAAACAAATCCAAACTTCATTTTTTTCAATAGCAATACCCAATTTTAACGAGATATTTTAAATCTTTGCTTCAAACTATGCTTAGACACCAAGTTTCAAGTCATTTGAATGATAAGTTTTTGAATTATAAACCTTCAAAATTTAGCGCATCTAATGTTAAATTACATTTTCATATTTTTATATATAACTTCTGAAATTATGATCCTAATGTTTTATTTTTTTATGTAGCAATAATACTAATATACCCAAACATAAATACGTTGAATTTGCAATTTTTATATTTTTCTGATATGAATTATTAATAATGAAATTAATATTTAAAAAAATTATAAATTGCAACCTACATTTTTTTTTTTTGATAGATTCAGATTTATGAAGTCCTGCTTTATGGAAATCCAAAATTTCACATTTTTCTTCCGAGTAGTTATCAAATTTAGCTTAAAAAACGGCAAAATGATGGTTTAAGATAGAAGTCTATGATAGAAGTGGCTAAATATTTTGAAATTTCTGATGCTATCCTGTAATGTAACAGGCTTAATTGACTGCTTAAGGTGCCTTGATCAAGAAGGGAGCTCTCTCGGTTAACAATCGAATACCGAACATCAATTTGGATAGAGCCCTTAAAATACGCTCGTTTTAAAATAATTAATTTCTTGGAAACTTATGGTACGAATTGCATAAAAATTTGTTTTTAGACTAATTGAAGGGGGTAGAGTTCATTTATGCTGTCAGAATTGTTTCATGCTATTGAAAAAAAAAAGTTATGGTTCGTTTTATTATTTATTTCCAATCGTTCGGTACCAGTAACTTTCTTCTACGATAATTTGTTGAGGAGTTAGTAAGGGGTGTTTACTTTTTTTCCCAACGACTGTACGTATCGCGATAACTTTTGGTAGAAATATCCGATTTGCTTCAATTTTTTTTCTAGGTTAATTCTGATAAGGCGCTTCCCTGATTAGTTTTGGGGGTTCATTGGTTAAATATAAACGGGGTAACGGGGGAGTAATTTCCCACCCTTAACTTAGATAAATGTATTTTTCATGCAGAATTATCAGATTTTCTTCAAATTTGGTATACCGGTTACTTCCGATAAGGCTCTTCCCTGATTACATTTGAAGGTTCATTATTTAAGTCTAAAGGGGGGAAAGATGGGCTAATACCCCCTAATTCAGATAAATGGGTTTTTCTATCCGATTTGCTTAAAATGTGGTATACCGGTTTATTTAATTTATTTTTCGAGGGGCATTATTCTTTGAAATAATAGAATAATCTGCAATTAGTGTGAATAGTCAGTGAGCTCAATGCCATCAGCTTAACTGGACACTTTTCTTTTTTATTTTGTGTGAAATGTTATACCATTACGAAAAATTCTGGGAAAACAGGGTGCTCACGCAATCAATGATACCGTATGAACTGATAATCACAGTCCAAAATGTGGAGCGTCAACTGCATATTGCTGGCGCGTATAACGGAAACTTCTACTACTTTTTTTTGGTGCTGTCTTATTTAAGACAAAAGTGAGCCTGTCTATTAAAAGTTTCATTATAATATATTTAAGTTTTCTGAAAGTTATTACCGTCCCCCTAAATTATGTTAAGGTAGAGAAACCTGTATTTTTGATTAAATACGTGGTTTGCGAAACCAATGTTCTGTGGTGAGTTTTCACCCTCTTGATGCCCTCTAACACCCCTCTTAATTTATCTGTCGAATATTGGAACACACTGTATACAAATATAAAAAATATCGCTTTGAAAAAGCAACTTTATAAAATAGAAATTTATAAACATAAAAAATTACATTAGAAAATTTATTATTATTGATATTATTTCACTGTATTGATATTGTTTCGTTATATTGATATTGTTTCATTATAATTTGCTTTGACTGTGCAGGCAAACTATAATCATGCTTCGTTTATACATTTGACTTTTCTTTCAATCGATTTTTCAATTTGTTTTTAAATCGCTGACACCAATCTTCATGGGAGGGGTGTAGCGATATCGTTTGACTGGCAGCTCATTAAGTCGTCAACCCTTCAGGAAATATTCGATTAGTAGTGTTACTTAATGAAGTAAGCAGTCACAGTAGAACGGAGTTTAGAAACATTGCGGGCTTGCTTGCGCTTAAAGAGCTTCTCTTGATAATAATGCTACAATAAATATTAAAGTAAAAATTGATTTTTCTAAATAAAAACCATGATTTTATGGACAATTAATGTTTATTTTTTAAAAGCGCGCCTCATTTAATGTTTGCAATCATTTCATGTTGTTCCAAAGCATATCTGTTACCAGCGGTGTAGTCGTAAAAAAAGCAGAGGGCATACGCTCTAAGCAGAGGGTATACGCTCAAGGCAGAGAGTATACCCTACAGTGTATATACTATAGCTTTTTTGAGAAACAGAAGGTATACGGTGATCCTTAAAAAAATTCCGAAGGTAGCTCCACTACATCCCTGTCTGTTACTTAACGTGAATTCGGCGTGGCATACAATTATGGAAAATTCACTGCGTTTATTTATCAGTGGCAAAAAGTACTACTACTAAGTTTACTAAATTTTTATGGTTCGATTTAGAATAAACTGGTCCATTTTTTATCCTTCTGTCACCTTTTTTCGAAAAGAAGACTTGTTAACGCTAGTTATAATTATCGCATATATGCATAGAATATGCCTGGTCTATATCACCAAAAGACGCATATATGCTCCCAATTTATTTATAACATTCAAACCAAAAATCATGTGTTGGCAATTTTATGCATAAATTAGCTTTGTACTTAAATTGCTTGAAACTGAAACTTTTAAATTAATTATTTTGATGTTTATCCAACATCTATCTATCGTGATAACGCAGCATCGAATTTCTGAAATGTCATCTTTATGTCTAAAAAAGAGAATTTCCATGCGTAGCAACAAACAAACAATTCTTTTATTAAATATGAAAACAATGAATTGGAAAATCGATACTGTTATATTACGATAGATAAATGTTGAGTAAACATAAAAACACTTAACATAAAATTTTGGGCGTTAAACAATTTAAATCCAACGCTAATTTATATGAAAAACTGTTAGACGTGGTCATGGATTTGGCATGTCTCAACATTATTGAGCTAAAATATATATATGCTTTTTTTTGGTTACTCCATTAGATTTTTAGTTTTTTATACGTTTAAAACTATTTCCATTTTTATACAACAGAAAATGTTTTGGGGATATGGGCCAATTTTCCATTTTTCTAAATGAGGCATATAGGTCAAAGAGTCACCTGAGGATAATTTTTCGAAAACATGTAGAGATATAGAAAATATCGCCTTGCAAAAATAAATTTATGAAATATAAATGTATAAGTAAAAATAAAAAATTATATTAGAAATTTTACGATTATTGATATTATTGCACTACACTGATATGTTCCGTTATACTGATATTGTTTCGTTATATGTGGTTTCACTGTGTAAGCAAACTGTAATCAGGCTTCGTTTACACATTTGACTTTTCTTACAATCGATTTTTCAATTTGTTTCTAAATCGTTGACACCAATCTTTATTGGAGGAGTGTAGTGATATCGTTTGATTGGCAGATCATTAAGAGGATCATGTTAAACCTATGGGCAGGCTGTTTTCCAATTGCTCGTTTAAATTTGAATATTTTTAAACAATTGTTTCGCATAGGACAGCTGAGCTCGATCTCTAATAGGCCCATTTTGTACTTTTTCGATTTTGGTTGCAGATGTCTTTTATAAAGGTACTTTCACTTTCGAAACCGGTTCCGAAAGTGAAAGTACCTTTATTAAAGAATCGAAATTGAAAAAGTTAAAAACAGCCCTATTAAAGTTCGAGCTCAGCTATCCTATGAAAAAAAAAAAAAAAACCACGCGTTTAAAAATATTACAAGAAATTTGAAAACAATCTGCCCATAGGTTTAATATTATCGAGCGGGTGTTTTCAAGTGAGTGAAGAGTCCCCTTAAGTTTTCAGCCTTTCAGGAAATATTCTACTAGTAGTATTATTTAATGAAGTCAGCAGTCACATTAGAACGGAGTTTAGAACCATTGTGGGCTTGTATGTGCTTCCCTTGATGATAATGCTAGAATAAATTAAAGTAAAAATAGATTTTTCTAAATAAAAACCTCGCTTTTATGAACAATTAATGTTTATTTTAAAAAGCGTGCCTCATTTAATGTTTGCAATCATTTCACGTTGTTCCAAAGCATATCCTTTACAATACATGAATTCGGCGTGGGGCATGATTATGGAAAATTCACTGCATTTATTTATCAGTGGCAAAAAGTACAAACTAGTGAATGTATTAAAATAATCACATTTTCGTTCAGCTTTTCGCATGTATGATAACAGGAAAGGAAAAAAAGCATTTTTATATTAATGCGAATGTTACAGAATAGTCAAACAAATATTTATAATTCAGGCACGAGGTAATAGATTAAAAAATAGACAAAAAACTTATTTTTTAAACTATGTATATTCTGGATTTCTAAATTGTTTTCTCAACGTATAATCATATTTTAAATAATATTAATATATTAATTCAAAATTAAGTTCTAAAAATATAAAAATATTGCATTATCATCTTGAACACACAACTGCATACAAGATTTCCAAAATTCAGCACATTAGGAATTGAGTGAAAAACAAATTACAAAATTTCATCTTTACATATATGAATTAAGTTAAGTTAATTAAAAGCGTGTAAAATCATGTAAAAATACAGAAAATATCGCTTAAGAAAATAATTTCACAAAATAGTTATTAAAAAAATGCATTAAAATTATCCGATCATTTAACTACAAATTTCTTATTAAGAAAACTCATAAAAATACTTTTTGAGACACAAAGCGTAATCATCAAGTTTCGTCATATTTTATTACAACTAGAAATTGACAAAAGAAAATTTGAAATTTTATCTTAAGCATATCTAATTTATAGCAAAACAAGTACTGTAAAAGAAAGTTTAGCAGATATATGCACCATTCGGAATGAAAATTTTTGCAGTACGCTATGTATGTATGTATGTTCTTTGTTATATCGTAAAAGTTACTCCGATCGATTTTCCGAACATTTTACAAAATACCTTGCATTTAGATAAATTTCTGACGCTATGGAATCAGCTGTATTCGAACACTTGTCCTCACGTTTCGGAACTAGTGGCTTTACCTCTCAGCAACTAATGCTTCTCTGCATCGCTGCAATAATTATCACTTATGCTGTGTTACATTGTTAAATTTTGCTATACAATTGGTTGCAAAATGGTCTGAAAAGGGTTTAATAATGATTGGATGCCTAATCCGTCGGCCGATTTGTATGAAAACCAATCCAGTTCTTACGACAGTGGTGTATAACGTATTCGCCAATCGGAGCTCCAATGGTGGTACCGTTTGGAAACTATTGTGTTCAGTCACGCACGCACACGTAGACCTACAAGAAAAATATTTTTTAATCAGTCATGGATATACTGTGTTGCGAATATTGACGTCATTCATGGAGTATTAGTGAATAGTGTCGATGCTCTCAATATTATACAACCAGGATCGATTTAAAACAGTTTTCCGTTCTGGATCCTATTAATTTCAGTTTACGATACTTAAAAAAATATGTAAATACAAAATGGTACTCAATCTGAAATTAGTTTATGTTCTATTATGTTCTGTTTATGCTTCCCTACATATATTATATACATATAAATTCGTATATTAGTATGCCTACGGGAGTGCGCAAACGAAGAACTTAGAAAACCAAAGTGCGGGATGAATGACGTCATTATTCGCAACACAGTATGTCCAAAATTCATGCTATTTTAAAGGTTAATAATCCTTACAAGGTGTTAAAGTGAAACCCGTCCTTTTTTCAATAAGATAGCGCCCTCTAGATTTTTGACGGATCAGTTCAGACCTTGTATTGTAGGACAAAATATGTTTCTTTCCATTGTATTCTGTTTGTCTTTTTAGCTAAGATATTTTGACTCTTTTAATATGTGATTTTAACTCATATCATATCTCCACTGTTTTTCACTCTTTGTTGTTTTTCTTATCATATTGTTATGACCATTTTTTAACTTTTTAAATTATACTTCTGTGTTTGTGTTTTCAACCATTTCTTGGCGCAGCATGTCCCTACAAGGACTTTGTGCCATAAAACCTCAGTAAGCCAACCAACCAACCATTGTATTCTGTCATCTTTTAAAAGTTTCTTTTGTTTTGAGATACCGTGTATATGTGTGTTTACATTCTAATATATCTGAATTTGTTTATTAAAATATCGTGTTCTTATTATAAAAATAAGAATGAAACTAAAATAAAATACCCTGCCTTTACGTTAATTCACTAAACGAACAATTTATCTTTTGTACTCTTAAAGAAAATTGTTAACTCGATTGTTTAAATAATTGTATGTAATTTCTTTCATTTATTCTGACTGCTACAAGAAAAGTATAATCTCCATCCTTAATTACAGGAATTACCTTCGACAAGTGGGTATAATTTTCATTCTGAATCATTGAGATCGGTTTCACCGCCAACATTACACGTTCTGTTTACCATCAAATTATTTCAAAGTAAATGGAAAAAACAATTTTTCAGACTGTGTTTCATAAAACAACAGGAGATGGATTGTTTGATGCATAAAAAACATAACTGGGAGAGAAAATCAAATTATCCTTTTACAGGAGCATTTTAAGAATATACGTCAAAAAGCCATTTATATTTTCTTTGCGCTTTGTTTTAAGAGGAAAAACAAATGGAATTAGGTTACAATTATTTTTCTGGAGTATAACAATTCTCTTTTCGTGAACAAAAACTAAGTGGAAAACTTTGTTTTTCGAAATACATTTATCACTCCTTATTTAAAGCCTTGAAAAATGAAAATAACACACTTTCACTTGGAACATTTTCATTGATTTAAACTAATAATTAACTACTAACTAAACACAAACTATTAAACAAAACTTTTTTTTTTTTTTGTAAAAATATATATTTTATCACAGTTAACAATGTTAGGCGTTGAAGATAAGCTAGATAGATAACCTAGGTCTGCGAAATGATAAAATTATTTTTTTTTCTGCTGTGGTGTTTGTAATGTTTCTCGATACGCTGAGTTCAGAAATGCCAAGTTCTTCAATATATAATTTCAGGGTTTTTTTTTTCCCAAATTGCGAATGAATATGAATCACACACTTTCTTTTGAACAATTTCATTAATTTAAACTAATAATTAACTAGCTAAACACTAACTATTAACTAGCTAAACACTAACTATGAAACTTTTTTGTAAAATAATATGTTTTATAAAAGAAAGTAACATTAGATGCTCAAAATAACCTAGATAGATAACACAGGACTGTGAGATGATAAATTATTTTTTTTCTGTTGCGTTTTGTATGTTTCTAATGTTTATCAATGCTCTGACTTCAGAAATGAAGAGCTTTTTAAGGTATCATTTCAGATATCTCAATAATGTGCAAATAAAGATAATCGGGCACTTTCATTAGAAAATTTCCATTGATTTAAACTAATAATTAACTAGAAACTAAACACTCACTTTTAAAGAAAACTTTTTTGTAAAAACAAATATTTTATCATAACTTGTAATATTAGATATTGAAGATAAGCTACATGGATAACGCAGGCCCGTAAAATAATAGATTTTTTTTAAATTTTATTTATTTATTTATTTATTTATTTATTTTACAATATTTTAAATGTTTCCTCGTACGCTAAGTTCAGAAACTCCAAGCTTTTCAATGCATCGTTTCAGATTTTTCGCCAAGTAAAATAAAGATTTTAAAAATACAGAGAATATTTAGCAGTGTCAAAAAGTTTAATAATAAGCTGTATTTTACATTTTTAAAATTTTTAGATATTAACACTTTGCTTACTGGTGACAAGTACGCTATAAACAAATTTAGCGAATGTTTTAATTCAAAACATTCTACCAAAATTTTTAAGTTTGCTTTATTTAATCACGGAATATCTATTATTAAAAAAAAAAGCTAAATATACCGTTGGAAATTTTTGGAAGGTAATTTCATTAAAGACAATTTGTTAAATAGACAACAATGTGTTAAATTTGTAATGTTTGTCACTAGGAACAAAGGAGCAGTCTTCACAAGAATAATGAAAAAGACAGGCTACAGCGGTGCTTTATGCGTATCTTTTTTTACAGACAACTGGAGTCACGTGATACTCGAATGCACCAATGCAGTTGTACGAAAAGAGCATCACGTTATTCTAGCGGTCTGTCTTTTTTCGTGAGCCTCTAGACTTCATAAATGACGTCACTTGAAGCCGCTGATAACCTCCTCTCACTGTGGACGCATTTTGCACTGGAAATTACTGACGGCTATTGGATGAAGTCAAATATGATGTAACTTATTGATTGTATATTCTTTGTTAATAAATGTTCTTTGATATACCCAAAAAATTATATGAAAGGCGCAAGGGCAAATTTTAAAGCCTTGTCGACCTGGACCTTTCAGTCCTGATTTTAAAAAAAATTAAAAATAAACATAAATAGAACAAGGAAACGATTAAAAAGTGTTCGTGTTAAAGAATTTAGATAATATCTGCTTTGAAACAAAATTTTTAGGTTTCCATGTAGGTAGAATTTAGTGATCTACTTTTCTTCTCTAATAGTATTAGGAACAAATAACTGTTAGATTTGGGAATTGATATTAATTATTTAATGCTTTTTGATTGCTTATACTTAGTTAATAAATGTTTTTTGAAATATATATAAATTAATATGAAAGTCGCAGAGGCTAATTTTCAAGCATAATCGATCCTAGACCTTTTATTCTTCTATTTATAACAATTAATAAAACATAAATAGAACAAAGAAATAACTCGGTTAAACAATTTAAACACTATCTCATTTAAAAGAAAATTTTTAGGTTCTCGTGTAGATAAAATTTAGTGGCCTACTTTTCTTCTCTAACAATATTAAGCACAAATAACTGTTTGATTTGGGCATGGATATTAATTATTTAGCGTTTATTTAATACTTTTTGGTTGTTTATACTTAGTTAATAAATGTTTATATATATATATGTATATATACACATATATATATATATATAATATTTACTATGAAAGACGCAGAGGCCAATATTGAAGCGTAATCCATCGTAGACCTTTTATTTCTCAATTTATAACAATTAAAAAACATAAATAAAACAAAAAAATAACTAAAATGTGTTTGGGGTTAAACAATTTAAATAATATCTCCTTTGAAAGAAAAATTTTAGGTTCCCATGTAGGTAAAATTTAGTGGCGTACTTTTCTTCTCTAACAGTATTAGGCAGAAATAACTGTTTTATTTGGGCGTGGATTTTAATTATTTAGCGTTTATTTAATACTTTTTGATTGTTTATACTTATTTAATAAATGTTTTTTCATATTTACAAAATTAATATGAAAGACGCAAAGGCTAATTTTGAAGCCTAATCGATCCTAGACCTTTTATTTCGTCATTTATAACAATTAAAAATATAAATATAACAAAGAAATAACTAAAATGTGTTTGGGGTTAAACAATTTAGATAATATTTTCCTTGAAAGAAAAATTTTAGGTTCCCATGTAGGTGAAATTTAGTGGCCTACTTTTCTTCTCAAACAGTAATAGACACAAATGATCGTTAGATTTGGGTGTTTCAATATTTCCTGAACCAATTTTACGGGCAGGTTTCTACAATTATTGTCAAAACGGCGGCGTAACTAAATCCTTTCATGGCACAAAAATCTCTAGAGTACAAAAAATGATCAAAATAAATAAAGATAGGATAACAGTAACGATTATTTTCTTCTTTTTCCTATCCCGAAATCTTTAGAGCTTCGTGAGCAGATTTCTGTACGGTTTCAGCTATAAATAGTACTATCACGTACGCGATGCACATAAGTTCTGTGCTCAAAGAAGACGTTCCAGTATTCTAAACCACTTTTTTGTTATTTTTGTCGCGTGGAAAGGAGCTTGCGGGTCCAAATTGCGGAATTATTAAGGCTATATTCTACTATTCACACGTCGTCGGCCAGATATTTCGTTCAACCCATATATTTCAGCATAACTTTAATAAAATATCTTGGATCAAATTTTGTTATCTTTTTTAAGGCAATTTAATGGGGTTATTGCACTCTTTTTTTTATTTATAAATAATACGTTTAAAGGGACCAGGTAAGCGAAATTTGGGAAAAAAATCTATTTTTACTTTTTTATATCATTAAATAGTTTAAACTTCTATCTTTCCAACGATGTATCACACATGTTTATGTATTAAAAAAAGAAGTGTAGGAAATATTCATTCTTTCTAAGAGTACTTCACAGCTTAATGGCCATTCAAATCTTTAATTGACTTTATCTCAAAACTTGGATTTTCCATGTTTGTGTTTTTTTCAATATCTATTAAACTTAAGAACTCAATTTAAAAAAAAAATACTTTTATTATATTATATTGTATACTTTAACACAGGGATTTAATGATTTGTTGAGAATTATTTATTTTATGCAGTAAAATCTTACCAAAAATGCTAATTTAAAAATGCCTTTAAATAAATAATTAATAATTAATTTTCAGGTTAACTTAGAATGAAAATGGTCTGTTAAAATACGTAAAGCATGTTACTCAAACTACTCTAAAATTCTAGACCTCTGTATTTCACCATTTTTGAGAAAAAGGTACATAAAGTTGGTGTATTTTAACATGGCGGAGCGGTCCCCTTAAGGCTACTATGTGAAATTGATCAATATGTAACAATTAAAAAATGAATTGGTTTTCATAATTTGGTTTTTCATGTGAATTCTATTTGATTTTATCATAATAGACAAGTTTTTTTTATATTTATGAATTGAATTTCATTGACTTCAATGGAACAGTATTAGCATTTCTCTTTTATTTTATATTTTATTAATAGACAAACTTTAAAAATATCAAAGTGAAACCTTTAATATGAGAGTTTAAGTGCAATAATTAATACATGTACAATATGTGTTATGTGAAAGCTCTATGTTGCAAAAAATGAAATAAAATCATTTGTAATTAAATTAGTTTTTATTGCTGTTTAGATCAATCTTCAAGAAAATTTAAAAAGTATGAACAAAGATGTTAACTCGGTTTAAAAAATGAGTTATAAAGCGTTTTATTACTGAATAAAAATTTCAGAGACCATAATTTCTGTTTTATGATTTGCAGGAAACAACTATAAATCACAGTTAAAGCAGTTTCCACATGGAACTACACACCTGTGATTTCTTAATAGTCTTGCAACGAATGTTTGCTTAGGAATAATTTAATGATTTTGTACTTATTTATTTATTTTAATCCGCCAGATTTTCTTAGAAATTTGTTATTTATGCTTTCCTTTCCTACCAAATCTTTCTTTGCCTTATATGATAAATTAAACATATTCCAGCGAAGAATCATTTATTGAGGTTTTAAGGACAAAAGATGAAATGTTTAGAAAATTTTATTTACACCTAAATGCACAATTCCTTGATTAAAGAGCAAATGAAAGCTACACAACTGGGTCCCATACCTTATACAATATTCATTACTGGAAAAGAAATACAATCTATATATCGAAATCGAATGCTTGAGTCAAAAATTCGTTATGTAAAAGATGGCATAAAAATTCCTATTTAATGCGTAAATTAAAAAAAAAAATGTTTTGCGCTGTTTAACACTAGAACGGCGGGAGGGGTCATTTTGACACCTGAGTACATTCGCCCGTTGATTACTTTTGTTTGCTTGGTCGAAATCATTTGAAATTTTTTGACTTTTCCTAAATAGATAACATATATTTCTGAAAAAAAATTCAGCTTTCTAGATTTGTTAGTTTTTGAAATGTTGACTTGTATTCCTAGAACGGCGGACGGGGGTCATTTTGACCCTTTTAGTAAAATACTCTTTGTACTCAAAGCTGCTTTTGTTGCTATACTATATGTTCGAGGAGCAATAAAAAAAAGGGTTTAGATTTTTATTCATTGTCGTTCAAGGCATGAGGAATGCTATTTTGCAAAGAAACTATCTCAAGAGATAGATTCAAAGAAAGAAAAAGATTTTTAGGTTTGATGAAAAGACAACGAGATCTAACAAACTACAGACTGATAAATTTGCTCTTGCATCTGAAATGTGGAATAAATTTATTGAAAATTGCAAAACATGCTACCGTCCAGGACAAAATATTACAGTTGATGAACAATTGTTCCCATCTCAAGATAGATATAAATTTACGCAATATATGCCAAATAAATCGGATAAATTTGGAATAAAATTTTGGTGATCTGTTGACGTTGATACTAAATACCTCTTGAATGAATTTATTTATCTAGAAAAAGATGAAACAGCCAATCCTTAATTACGTTTATCGGAAAATGTTGTCATGAAATTAACAGATCCTCATCTAAACGAAGGGAGGAATATTACGACAGATAGCTATTTTACTAGCATCAAATTAGCAGAAATGTTAAAAGCTAAAAATACAAGTTTGGTTGCACAATGAAAAAGAACAGAAGAGAAATTCCTATATCATTGAAAAATATGTGCAGTACTCTTTATTCATCGAAGATAGTGGAATGTGATAATATGACACTTACCATCTATCAAGCCAAAAGAAAAAAAAAGTGTTTTTCTACTGAGCTCATTACATTCTACTATAAAAACTGAAGACGGTCTCAAGAAGTTGCCCGATTCAATAAAATATTACAACGCAACGAAGTACGGTGTGGATATCCATGATCAGATGTGCCGAAAATACTCCGTGAAATCGGTTTTTAGACGATCGCCTGTACATATCTTTTTCAATATTTTGGATCATGCAGATTTAAACACCTGGATAATTTATAAAAGTGTAACAGGAAAGCCTATCAGTAGAAGAGATTTTCTATTAAATTTAGGGGATGTGTTCAGAATGGATCTTATGGTTTCAAAACTCCCAAAGATCTTTTCTGAGTCTTCAGAAAAAAAAAAAAAAAAACACGAAAATAAAATAGATATGAAGAGAAAAAATGTCAAGTACAGACATGCAATGGAAACAAATCTCAAGAATTTTGCGCACCATGTTTCAAAGTTGTGTGCAGAAAATGTACTGGAAAAATTGCCATTTTTTGGTTACAACTGAATTAATTCCTAATACGTGTGCACAATTTGGAGTATTATAAGCATTAAATAAAATTGAAACAGAATGCTTAACATATTAACCATTCAGCTACACTTATAATGAAATAACGGAAACAACAGAACAAATTTCTCATTTATGGATTTAGAGAGTGAATCATTCGGCGAATAAGTTAGATGAAAATATATATATATATATTATTTTATAAATTGTGTTTTATTTTAGTTAACATTAGTTTTAATTTGTGAAAACATTAATTTTAAATCGATTTTTATATCAAATTAATGAGTTTTTTGAGTAGTTGTAGTATGGTCCAATTAATCGCCATGTATGCGTTACTTATACCGTACTTCTAAAATTCAATAAATTATCGAGTAATATTAAATATAAATAATGAAATACACGGGAATTACATATTTTTGCCAATGTATGGCATTTAAAATTATTTTAGAGTTGTTATTTCAGTATTTTCATCGAGGGGTCAAAATGACCCCTTCCCGCCGTTCTAGTAAGTAAGATTTTCCCGCCGTTCTAGTGTTAATTAAGATTTTGAAATTTTTAGCTCTAAATATTACTTGATATTGTATTTTTTAATGTTTTAAACAGTTTCAAATCGGAAAATAAGCATTTATTTGGAAGTATAATGTAAAAAACGCATAAAGACAACTTTAGACGAAAAATCTTTAATTTTTGGTTATTTTGATTTCAAAACTGTTACACTCTTGTAAATGTTTTGAAACGTTAACAAGGAATGAAGAATTGAATCGGTAACATTTTTTTCTCCTTATAACATCCGGGACTTCTTCATGTCACTTCGATATTTTTTTTGTTTTGTTGTTGTTATAAGTTTTCATTAACTCTGTCGTTTTCACCATCACTGTTCAGAGTACTCTTTAAAATATCACTATCTGAGCGATACTGCGCAACAATGAGATTGTCATCCACCTCCAAAATATCAGTGAGAGCAACATTTTCTTGAACGCTTCCGCGTTCCTTAATTATACTCTGTTTCTGTTTTAAGCTACTAGAGTCACGTCCACGTCCTCGTCAAAATCCATAGAATCCTCCAGTTCAGAATTGCCGGTCTTTAAAAAAAAAAAAAAAATGTAAATTGTTTTTTCAGTGACATCGAATCTCTTACCTTTATAAAGTTCCGCAAAACCCTTTCTAAGTTTATAAATGTCTTGGACGGATTCGTTTTTTTTTTTTTTTTTTTTTTTTTTTTTTTCCGTTAACATTATAAAACTTGTGTATATATTGTAAAAGTTGTATTAGTCTCTTTAGTCAATTTTATCGTTTTGTTATCTTATTTTATTTCTCAACAGAGTTGGATTTTGTGTCCGAGGATGTCTTCAAGCCAATTTCAGTTTCCTTTTCAATTAAATGTCTGTTGTTCGGGCTCACCCGACGCTCTGTGTTGTTGGATAGTGGAGGGTCTTTTCAACCGGAGCAGGTTTGCCGTAAACCTCATCGATTAGCGCTCTAGTTGGGTATTCCTATTTCTGTCCACCTCAAAGGATTTGAATCTCCTAGTTCTCCTTTAAGAGAACGAGCAGATTTACTTTTGCCAATAAGCAGCATCAGTAACTTTTCTTTTCTTGTCATGTTAGCCCACAACAAAACATTTATCCTTTGTCTGCTGTGTTTGCGGCCGAAACATTTGTCTTCTTTAAATTCCAGAGTTTTGTTTTGAAGGCACTTGTAAAAGAGGTCGGTTTCGCCAGTGTTGGAAATGTTCTGAAGAGAAAATTCTACCAGAATTTCTGGTGTCTTAAAACTCCAGTTCTCACACACCGTCACCGGAGCTTCCACACTTTCACCAGAGACAGCTTTCTGAAATAACCAATGTATCTTCTATAGTAAACCAACTTTTGCAGCCAACCAACGCTGGCTTTGAATTCAGAGTGCCCAAGAAATGAAGCAGATTCTAGAGCATTTTCTAAAATTATAGGTCCCGAAAGAGGTCAATTCTCCCTCAGAGGTCAAAGTCCCTCATCTCTCTGATCCACTTAAGTATTACTGCATATAACTCCTCGTACTGGTAACTACTCTTTCTTTTTTTCACGCCGGGCTTGGTCCAATTTGTTTTCGTTGAGTGACTCCCGATTTTTTATGACTGTTGACAGAGTGCTTGCCGGAATCGCAAACTTTTTTGCCACATCCTTTTTTTCAGTCCCTTATCGATTTCTTTCAAAATCTTCACTTTATTAGAGAGAGTTTCACACTTTCTAAGAGTCATTTGTTGCAGATTCAGTAAAAAAATCACCCTTCACAGATGAAGTTCAGTAAAAATTCTCCTCACGAATGACATCTGACACTAAAATATGCCACAAAGAAAAAGCATCCACCTAAACTGTAAGAATGTTGAGGTTTAGTATGGATAGATGAAAAAGTGTAAAAAAAGACGACCTATTCTTCCATTTGCCCCCATGATACCATCCTTATCTCTGCCCCACTAACCAAAACCAAACAACAAACAAAATTTTCAAGGTGACCATGGAATTACAAGGAAATATTTCAATATTTTCCAAGAACGCATGCTCATCTTTGTTAAAACGCACAATGGCAGGCGTGACCGTGCAAAAATCCACTGTGCTAAGAAGTGTGTTGGATCAAGGTGGGGGGTATGACTGATTTTCTTGGACATAGAGAATAAGGTAGCTGCACTCGACTTTGAGAGATAAACCTTGAATCAGTGAAGGAAAATTGAATCCACGTGGTTCTGAAGCTTTATCTGAAGAAATAAAGAAATATTTCTGAAAAAATTCGTTATATGGAGATAGATATTTAGCTATATGTAGATAATTTTTTATGTAATATTTGGAAAAAGTGACCATTACAACTATATTTCGTTATATGGAAGTTCGTTATAGATAGACTCAACTGTATATATTTTTTCAAGGAATTTAGACTTAAAGATATATGAATCAACTTCTCAAAAATATCCAAGTATTCGAGTTTCTTTCGTGACGTTTAAATTCCGTAACCCTTTCAGAGTGGTCGTCATGTAACGGCATTTTACATTTTAGTACCAGTATTTTTAAATAGCAATCGAAAATTGCTTCGATTAGAGAAGACAAATATCAATATTAAAAATTTTTGAAACTCAAAAATTAGAACCTCTTATACGTAGTGTATACGTGTCAATGATCTCAAATGGTTACACTGCCTTACAGCATCTGAATCAATAATGCGAATGTATTTCGCAGAAAGAAATTCAGAGTTTTGCCAATAGATGGTAACTAAAGCTACTGAAATGCTCAAACAATACTCTTTGTTTCATGCAGATAATTGAAAGCGGTGTGGAAAAATCAATTATGAAGAGTTTTCAGCTTAAAAAGTATATTTGTTAGAAACATTTTGCAAGATTTTCTCAGATAAAATACATCATAGAAATTTAAGTAAGTAGGTTTTAAGTAACGCAGAAATAATAAGCTTTCTTTTTAGGCATAAAGATTGTATAGTAAATTAGGATAAACATAACCATGTGCTGTACTTTAAAAAGTGGTTATATGGGGAGGTTTGACCAAATCAATGTGAGGGAGGGCAAAGCTCCCTTAATTAATTATTTTTGGAAATCTTTTTATTATACACTGTGCATAATGAAAGGTTAATGGTTATTTTTCTAAAATAAGGAAAATTAGCTAGGGTAGGGTAGGGTAGAGGAAAGGAAAACGTTTAATATTGATTACAGGATGATGTGAAAAATAGCTATAGAAGTATGAAAAAATTTAATGAAATATAAATTGGAAAGTTGATAGGAACTTTTATTTCATTTAACTAGTACCCATAGTAGGTAAATAGAAAAAATGGAAAAGACTAGAAAGGATGAAAGCAGCAGCCTTAAGAAATATTAAGTATTCATACTTCTGCAAAATAACATAACATTGATCAAAACACTTTAGGAAGGTATGTAGATAAATTTCACCAAATAGAACATAATGAGATGAAGCCAAGCTATGTGGCAAGTAGTACTGCCAGGTCGAGTATCACAAATGTGGGTGTTTAAAACGGAATTTTCTTCATGTGCCTTGAATTCCGTATATGCAGGTTTGTTTACACATCACATTTTCTCAAATATTTTTTAATAATAATTAAACCATGTAGCATAAATTTATTGTGCCTTTTTTAAAAACGATTTTATCTCCCTTAACATATACTTCAATATAAAATAATATGGATCAAGCCTACCATACGTGGAGAGTCTTAGCCCATTGTTTTCTCATGATTACAATTAATCATTTTTCTAGTTTCTTATATATTACACTTATATCGCAATTTTATTTTGATAACTGATAGTATAACGAGTAAAATGATACATGAAACTTTATTTAAAAATTAAAAAAATAACTTTGTAAAAAATTGGTCAACCCTCCCAAGTCTCCCGTGTATATGTATATAAATAAAATACCTTTGAAAATCAAAAGACACACACACACACATATATATATATAAAGTTTTAAACCGGCATCCAACCTTCCCGAGTAAACATACAAAAAACTTTCAAAATAGTTTTAGTAATTATCTTTCTAACCTCCTATCATAAAGCATACTTTCAGCTGCAAAATGCTGTCAAGTCAAGTATAGTTTTCGTTTTAAAACACGTACTATAATGCAAAATTTAATTTCTTCAATATAGACCCTTTCGTTGAATTTACATTTAGTCAAATGTTGTACCGTGTCTAAACGGGAAATAAAAAATCCTACGCATTCATGTGAACCGCCGCTGAAATATCGAACATTCAAAATTTTTATAGTTCCTAAAACATGAAAACTACCATTTCTTTTCCTATTTTCATGTACTGACATGCTTTTAAAAGTAAAAGGTTTATATTTTACTAAACGTTTATCATCACAATTAAGCGTAACTTTTAGATAAGTGCTAAAATTTTTTGTTATTAAAATTATTTATGTCCAATAAAATAAAATCTCTTTTTGAAAATGCCATATCACAACATTTAGAAGAATGCAAACAATCTTTAGCCTAAAGAACTTCAGAAAGAAAATTCAAAGTCTAAAATGTGCCGTTCAGCATTAATGTATTGGAATAATAATTAGTAAAGATTTGAACATAACAAAATAAACTAATAATAGATCACATTTTTATCGCACAAAAATATTGATGACAGTTTGTTATATGTCATACTATTTCATGTCTTGTTTAATATTCAAAGATGCTCTTTCATACAAACATTGTTCATCTATGCTTTTAGCAGAAACAGTAAATGGAATTATCTTACATTTTTAGTTTCTATGAAATTCTGATGTAGGTGACAAAATACTTTTAATTAAATAATATAAAATTGTAATTCAATCTTCCTTAATGAATGAATTAGTTCAATCAACGATCAGTTTTCTAATATCTTCGAGAGAGTATCCTCTTTAAATCTGCATTCATTCATTATTCATATGTTACCTGCAGTGGAAAACTTTACCCTTCCGCTTTTGTAAATGAATACGGCAATCTAATGTATAAATTCGATCTCAGGCGAATAAAGATGTCACATCAGATGGCTGAATTGATTCTGTTACAGTATCTTTCAGGTAAAATTCGAGCCTTTTTGTTTTAAATACTTCTTTTGAAACCAATATTAGGGCTATTTCCGGAAAGGGGTGATTCATTCGTTATGTCACGAATATTTCGTGTTTTATTAGCCCTACTGCCTTATGTCACAGGCTGTCACACTCGATTGATCCCCTCCCTTCCTGTTGTGAAATCACATTTCTTGCAACTTAATGTATAGTTAATTTTATTAATAAAAGGTTATATACAATATATAGAGTATTCATAAAGTTTTTTTGCATAAATTAATATACCTGTATTAATTTGGTAATTGGGTGGGTCCAAAAAAGCAAAATATTTCACATCAACTTCTAGGAGAGCAGAAAAGTTGCCTTTTGTAACTAGAAGAATAACGCAAAAGAAGGTTTTTGAAATCGATTTATATCATTAGGTCGCACATTGCACTTGAATTTTGGAAAATATGATAAAAATTGATGATTTTTTAATTTAATGATGAAAATTAAAAGAAATATTCAGGGCAACTTCTAATAGTGCGTAAATGTTATCGTTTGTAGTTAGAAGAATAACGCAAAAAATTTTCTAAATCAATTAATATTTTTATGATGCGCATTGCACTTGTATTTTGGAAAATAGCATAAAAATTGACAAATTTTGAAATTAAATAATGAAAAAAAAAAATGATTCGACGAAAAAAAGCATCAGAGGAAAACGTCGAAGATTATGGCCTTGACGTGTTTCGAGTTTCTGGAATATGGCGCTGATTAAAAAAACAAAAATAAAAACTTCAATATATACTTCTAATATTGTACTCCTTTTCATACACGTATCTGCTCATTTAAGTTTGTCATAAAAGCTGGAAATTGACTGACATAAATACTATAAAACCATTAATATCTTTTGTGCTCTTAGTTCAAGTTGCTACAATTCGACGTTGGAAGTCTGGACCCCGATTCAACCAATCAACATTGTCCATAATAAAGTATTTTGAAACTGTGTAGTTAATTTTCTGTGCATGGTGATGTACAATGACTAAAATAGTGGCAACCATCGGACAGGAACGGTACTATTAACTTATACCGTTTTGGTTATCTAAAAGGGGTGTTGTGTAATGTGTAGGGTTTTTTCCTGAGATCTTTATTAATTTATTATGAGTTACTCTGTATTTTTTAATTGAATCTTTTTCATGGAACTATATTTACATATTTAATTTTACCTAAGAGCACGTTAATAATTAAATTGAAACATTTATTTAAACGCACTAACGACTTCGAATAAAATCACAAAAAATATTTTTATGTGATTTTATTCGAACTTTGGCGGCTTAAAAATATCTAATTAGCAGAATTAATTTATTAAAAATATTCCTTTTTTTAATTAAGTATGATTGTTCATACATAAATTACGGATATATATTATCAATTGTTCTGTATATATTTTTTTATTGTAAGTTGTATAATGTTTAAATGTGTTTTAATATTTAATATCATTTATGAACTTTTTACTATAAATAAACTGAAATGTAAAATTTAAGGCAATAATAGCATCTTCCAAATTTACATAAAAAATATTTCTATATTAGAACTTTACTAAAGCAGCTTCATCTATTTAGCTGAATTAATTTATTAAAATATTCATGTTTTAAAATAAATTATGATTCGTAATATAAAAATTACATTAGTCTATGATATAAATTATTATTTTTTTGGCTGCATTTTATTTTAAAAATTAACATTTTAAATTGAATTAATGACAAAATGATAATATATTCAGTGTATTCTATCTATTTCATGAACATTAGAAATATATTATATTCGTCACCTATGATTTGTACCCAAATATCCAATATTGGTTAATTCGCAACCCACACTTACAACGTACGATCCACTGGAAATGCTCAAGTAAATGGAACGAGGTGGCCTCTAAAATCTAGTATGCGTGACGCAGTGCGATAGTCAGTCTTTTTCGATTGTCTCCATACCTCACTTCTGACACACGCTAGGACCGAAAAATACGCAAAAGTGACATCTTTATCTGAGTGACATTTCTAGTGGTTTTCTGTTCTTTGATAATTAAAGAATAAAGCTCTGGTTGAATTGTTTCGTCAAAAAACAAACAAACAAACAAACAAAAATTGCGCCTGTACAGAAGAGTCTAAAAGTGAACTTTTTTTAATTTTGGAAACTGGCCAATTTTAGCCTAATTTTGTTCCTCTTTGTATACCTTTATTTTCAGTGATAACATTTTGAAACTTTGAGGGTATTTACCTCCTATATAGAGGGCAAGAAAAAACAACTAACACGTTCAAATAATGCCATTCTATGTGCAGAGTTATGGTATACAATATTTAAATTTTAAGTTGCCGAGTTAAATTGATTGTCATAAAAACAAGCTTCAATAAATGCTTCATTAGCCTCGGACATGGCTTGGCAATTTTTCTCATCTACTACATAAAGAAAAGTTATATGTATTTCAACTGCAATTATATGCAGTTGTGTTCGTACTCCCTATTGTATATTAGAAGCAGTAGGAGGTCCATGTAGGCTCAGAAAATTCCTCACCTACACTATCAAAGGTCAAACTGCTAAAACTACATATTAGACATATCATCATGATGTAAATTGAAAAGCTACTATTATCTCAGGAACAAAATATAGGATTAGAGTCCGAATTCCAGCTTTTAGTCCCTTTCAACGTTAGTCATAGTTCGCCATACACTGTTAAAAATTTGCAGCATTCTGTTCAGTCATTTGACCGTTTTTTGAAAAAACGGTTTCATGACCATAATTTAACTCTATACTGACCATAAAATGACCAATAATATGGTTAGAGTAGTGTTAAATTACGGATGTGTAACCGTTTTCGATAAAAACGGTCAAATGACTGGACAGAATGCTGCAAATTTTTAATAGTGGTTCGCCGAACGTGCGCAGGAAAGTGGTATGGCTCAGCAGCTATGGCTCGCATTGACCTGCGGATGGTTCGATTTGATTCAGAAGAAACAAATTAGATAAGAATCGAAACTGAAATATTTCATAAAGGAATATATTTTAGTACGAGTTGTAATTTTCTAACTGAGTGAAAAAGTCCCGCCCAGGATTTGAACCAAGAACCTTTGACTTAAGCTGCCAATACTCTGACAACTGAGCTATACTGTACACAATTCACGCAGATAACCGTATTGATAATGACATCTGGTTTGTTAGCTGAAGAGCTCAACAGAATAAATAACAGGTAATGGAACTTCAAGAAACGTTCACTGAGAAAAAATGTATACCGCCTTCACCTAAAATGAATAGGTAGTCATTTTCTGTATCCCTAAACTAGAAATATAGATTTCCGAGCTATGCGAATTGGGTAAACAACTAAGCTGAATATACGAAATGATCCAGAATTTCTAGTCTCTTGTTTTCTAGGTGACGAAACGATAATGAATCGTTTCAATAGCGAGAAATTATCGTTTAACTTTTGGAATGGTTTCATAAACAAAAATTATAGTTACTAAAACTAACCTCTGGTGTTCGTATCTATTTTCAGGGTTTTTTAAGTAAGTTTGACCAGGAGAATATAGGAAAACGCTCTTGAATTCTAGTAGGAGACTCTAGAACTCTCTATCAAAGGGAACTAGAATTTATAAGGATGACATGGAACTATTTTTTCTAGAGCCACAATTTAGATTCTAGATGCCAGAATTATATTTTTTTTCTCAGTGTTGGATAAATAATTATACTTCATTAATTTAACACAATTATTCTAGCTGGTAAACAAATCATACGAGTGAAAAGGTGTCAAGGCCAGAATGTGAACCTGGGACATTTGTCCCAGGTCCAAATGCTAGCCTGGAAACTTTTTATGCCAGTTGAAAGTGCGGTTTATTCTGTTGAGCTTTTTAAGATGACAGATCGGATGTCGTTACGAACGGGGTTATTCGGGTTAATTGAGTCCCAGATTTGTCCACACTGTTAAAAATAAAGGTTTAACTTTTCTCCAGAAAACTGGATTAAGGAGCAGGTTTCACCATGTTTTCCGTTCAAGTAAAAATGTCTGGAAAAGATAATTACATGTCGGATGCACTATATCCGAAATTATGGTTCAACATTTGTTATCGTTGAGTGGCAACAATCGATAAACTTTAATGGCGTCTTCCGCTCTGCCGATGCTGAATCAAAACTTGGATATCTCAAGCAGAAACGTGGATACTGGTATCCAGGTTTAGTTTTTCGCCATGTCAATCCATGAAATACTCGAAGTAAGTGCACTAGTGATTGTTTATTTTACTGTTATACACATAATAATGTTTTACTGTAACTCTCGTAAACAAAATTTCGTATCAACGTATTTCTTTTACCGGCAAATGCTGAATATTTTGCTTAAGCCTAAATAATTTCCGATCTGCATTATATCCGAAGCGAAATTCGTTTGAATTATTGTTTTAATGTGTGGTATAAATTCTATTTTGTGAGTGAAATAGTGCATTCCTTGAATGAATAGAGAGTCTTAACTCAATTTTATAAACATTTGATCATGAATAATAACATTCTCTCATAAAAATTCAAATTCATAAAACGAAGAGTATCGCCTTTTCTAAACATGCAACTTTTTACTTTTAAAAACTTATAATATATATCTCTATCAGTATCTTAAACATTAGTTACCATGTTTAAAGTAATTTATACAAACAAAATAATAAAAAAAAGAGATTTATATGAATTTTAAGCATTGTTTTTAAAAAGTTACATGTATCCAGATTTTTTTTTTTCTATTGTCTTTATATTTGATGTAACATCATTTACATTCATGATAATTTTGTTTTGTGAGGGAATTACTGCATTCCTTGAATGAATAGAGTGCCTTAATTCAATTTTATAAACATTTGACCATGAATAACATTCTCTCATAAAAATTCAAATTCATAAAACGAAGAGTATCGCTTTTTCTAAAAATGCAACTTATTGCTTTTAAAAACTTATAATATATATCTCTATCAGTATCTTAAACATTAGTTACCATGTTTAAAGTAATTTATACAAAAAAATAATAAAAAAAAGAGATTTATATGAATTTTAAGCATTGTTTTTAAAAAGTTACATGTATCCAGATTTTTTTTTTCTCTTATTGTCTTTATATTTGATGTAACATCATTTACATTCATGATAATTTTGTTTTGTGAGGGAATTACTGCATTCCTTGAATGAATAGAGTGCCTTATTCAATTTTATAAACATTTGACCATAAATAATCACATTCTCTCATAAAAATTCAAATTCATAAAACGAAGAGCATTGCCTTTTCTAAAAATGCAACTTATTACTTTTAAAAACTTATAATATATATCTCTATCAGTATCTTAAACATTAGTTACCATGTTGAAAGCAATTTATACAAACAGAATAATAATAAAAAAAAGAGATTTATATGAATTTTAAGCATTGTTTTTAAAAAGTTGCATGTATCGAGATTTTTTTTTTCTCTTATTGTCTTTATATTTGATGTAACATCATTTACATTCATGATAAATTTGTTTTCTGAGGGAATTACTGCATTCCTTGAATGAATAGAGTGCCATAATTCAATTTTATAAACATTTGACGATGAATAACAACATTCGCTCATAAAAATTCAAATTCATAAAACGAAGAGTATCGCCTTTTCTAAAAATGCAACTTATTACTTTTAAAAACTTATAATATATATCTCTATCAGTATCTTAAACATTAGTTACCATGTTTAAAGTAATTTATACAAACAAAATAATAAAAAAAAGATTTATATGAATTTTAAGCATTGTTTTTAAAAAGTTGCATGTATCCAGATTTTTTTTTCTTTCTATTATTGTCTTTATATTTGATGTAACATCATTTACATTCATGATAATTTTGTTTTCTGAGGGAATTACTGCATTCCTTGAATGAATAGAGTGCCATAATTCAATTTTATAAACATTTGACGATGAATAACAACATTCGCTCATAAAAATTCAAATTCATAAAACGAAGAGTATCGCCTTTTCTAAAAATGCAACTTATTACTTTTAAAAACTTATAATATATATCTCTATCAGTATCTTAAACATTAGTTACCATGTTTAAAGTAATTTATACAAACAAAATAATAAAAAAAAGACATTTATATGAATTTTAAGCATTGTTTTGAAAAAGTTACATGTATCCAGATTTTTTTTTCTATTATTGTCTTTATATTTGATGTAACATCATTTACATTCATGATAATTTTGTTTTCTGAGGGAATTACTGCATTCCTTGAATGAATAGAGTGCCATAATTCAATTTTATAAACATTTGACGATGAATAACAACATTCACTCATAAAAATTCAAATTCATAAAATGAAGAGTATCGCCTTTTCTAAAAATGCAACTTATTACTTTTAAAAACTTATAATATATATCTCTATCAGTATCTTAAACATTAGTTACCATGTTTAAAGTAATTTATACAAACAAAATAATAAAAAAAAGAGATTTATATGAATTTTAAGCATTGTTTTTAAAAAGTTACATGTATCCAGATTTTTTTTTTTTCTATTGTCTTTATATTTGATGTAACATCATTTACATTCATGATAATTTTGTTTTGTGAGGGAATTACTGCATTCCTTGAATGAATAGAGTGTCTTATTCAATTTTATAAACATTTGACCATAAATAATCACATTCTCTCATAAAAATTGAAATTCATAAAACGAAGAGTATCGCCTTTTCTAAAAATGCAACTTATTACTTTTAAAAACTTATAATATATATCTCTATCAGTATCTTAAACATTAGTTACCATGTTTAAAGTAATTTATACAAACAAAATAATAAAAAAAAGATTTATATGAATTTTAAGCATTGTTTTTAAAAAGTTGCATGTATCCAGATTTTTTTTTCTTTCTATTATTGTCTTTATATTTGATGTAACATCATTTACATTCATGATAATTTTGTTTTCTGAGGGAATTACTGCATTCCTTGAATGAATAGAGTGCCATAATTCAATTTTATAAACATTTGACGATGAATAACAACATTCGCTCATAAAAATTCAAATTCATAAAACGAAGAGTATCGCCTTTTCTAAAAATGCAACTTATTACTTTTAAAAACTTATAATATATATCTCTATCAGTATCTTAAACATTAGTTACCATGTTTAAAGTAATTTATACAAACAAAATAATAAAAAAAAGACATTTATATGAATTTTAAGCATTGTTTTGAAAAAGTTACATGTATCCAGATTTTTTTTTCTATTATTGTCTTTATATTTGATGTAACATCATTTGCATTCATGATAATTTTGTTTTCTGAGGGAATTACTGCATTCCTTGAATGAATAGAGTGCCATAATTCAATTTTATAAACATTTGACGATGAATAACAACATTCACTCATAAAAATTCAAATTCATAAAATGAAGAGTATCGCCTTTTCTAAAAATGCAACTTATTACTTTTAAAAACTTATAATATATATCTCTATCAGTATCTTAAACATTAGTTACCATGTTTAAAGTAATTTATACAAACAAAATAATAAAAAAAAGAGATTTATATGAATTTTAAGCATTGTTTTTAAAAAGTTACATGTATCCAGTTTTTTTTTTCCTATTGTCTTTATATTTGATGTAACATCATTTACATTCATGATAATTTTGTTTTCTGAGATAATTACTGCATTCCTTGAATGAATAGAGTGCCATAATTCAATTTTATAAACATTTGACGATGAATAACAACATTCGCTCATAAAAATTCAAATTCATAAAACGAAGAGTATCGCTTTTTCTAAAAATGCAACTTATTGCTTTTAAAAACTTATAATATATATCTCTATCAGTATCTTAAACATTAGTTACCATGTTTAAAGTAATTTATACAAACAAAATAATAAAAAAAAGAGATTTATATGAATTTTAAGCATTGTTTTTAAAAAGTTGCATGTATCCAGATTTTTTTTTTCTCTTATTGTCTTTATATTTGATGTAACATCATTTACATTCATGATAATTTTGTTTTCTGAGGGAATTACTGCATTCCTTGAATGAATAGAGTGCCATAATTCAATTTTATAAACATTTGACGATGAATAACAACATTCGCTCATAAAAATTCAAATTCATAAAACGAAGAGTATCGCCTTTTCTAAAAATGCAACTTATTACTTTTAAAAACTTATAATATATATCTCTATCAGTATCTTAAACATTAGTTACCATGTTTAAAGTAATTTATACAAACAAAATAATAAAAAAAAAGAGATTTATATGAATTTTAAGCATTGTTTTTAAAAAGTTACATGTATCCAGATTTTTTTTTTTCTATTATTGTCTTTATATTTGATGTAACATCATTTACATTCATGATAATTTTGTTTTGTGAGGGAATTACTGCATTCCTTGAATGAATAGAGTGTCTTATTCAATTTTATAAACATTTGACCATAAATAATCACATTCTCTCATAAAAATTCAAATTCATAAAACGAAGCGTATCGCCTTTTCTAAAAATGCAACTTATTACTTTTAAAAACTTATAATATATATCTCTATCAGTATCTTAAACATTAGTTACCATGTTGAAAGCAATTTATACAAACAGAATAATAATAATAAAAAAGAGATTTATATGAATTTTAAGCATTGTTTTTAAAAAGTTACATGTATCCAGTTTTTTTTTTCTATTGTCTTTATATTTGATGTAACATCATTTACATTCATGATAATTTTGTTTTCTGAGATAATTACTGCATTCCTTGAATGAATAGAGTGCCATAATTCAATTTTATAAACATTTGACGATGAATAACAACATTCGCTCATAAAAATTCAAATTCATAAAACGAAGAGTATCGCTTTTTCTAAAAATGCAACTTATTGCTTTTAAAAACTTATAATATATATCTCTATCAGTATCTTAAACATTAGTTACCATGTTTAAAGTAATTTATACAAACAAAATAATAAAAAAAAGAGATTTATATGAATTTTAAGCATTGTTTTTAAAAAGTTGCATGTATCCAGATTTTTTTTTTCTCTTATTGTCTTTATATTTGATGTAACATCATTTACATTCATGATAATTTTGTTTTCTGAGGGAATTACTGCATTCCTTGAATGAATAGAGTGCCATAATTCAATTTTATAAACATTTGACGATGAATAACAACATTCGCTCATAAAAATTCAAATTCATAAAACGAAGAGTATCGCCTTTTCTAAAAATGCAACTTATTACTTTTAAAAACTTATAATATATATCTCTATCAGTATCTTAAACATTAGTTACCATGTTTAAAGTAATTTATACAAACAAAATAATAAAAAAAAGATTTATATGAATTTTAAGCATTGTTTTTAAAAAGTTACATGTATCCAGATTTTTTTTTTTTCTATTATTGTCTTTATATTTGATGTAACATCATTTACATTCATGATAATTTTGTTTTGTGAGGGAATTACTGCATTCCTTGAATGAATAGAGTGTCTTATTCAATTTTATAAACATTTGACCATAAATAATCACATTCTCTCATAAAAATTGAAATTCATAAAACGAAGAGTATCGCCTTTTCTAAAAATGCAACTTATTACTTTTAAAAACTTATAATATATATCTCTATCAGTATCTTAAACATTAGTTACCATGTTTAAAGTAATTTATACAAACAAAATAATAAAAAAAAGATTTATATGAATTTTAAGCATTGTTTTTAAAAAGTTGCATGTATCCAGATTTTTTTTTTCTTTCTATTATTGTCTTTATATTTGATGTAACATCATTTACATTCATGATAATTTTGTTTTCTGAGGGAATTACTGCATTCCTTGAATGAATAGAGTGCCATAATTCAATTTTATAAACATTTGACGATGAATAACAACATTCGCTCATAAAAATTCAAATTCATAAAACGAAGAGTATCGCCTTTTCTAAAAATGCAACTTATTACTTTTAAAAACTTATAATATATATCTCTATCAGTATCTTAAACATTAGTTTCCATGTTTAAAGTAATTTATACAAACAAAATAATAAAAAAAAGACATTTATATGAATTTTAAGCATTGTTTTGAAAAAGTTACATGTATCCAGATTTTTTTTTCTATTATTGTCTTTATATTTGATGTAACATCATTTACATTCATGATAATTTTGTTTTCTGAGGGAATTACTGCATTCCTTGAATGAATAGAGTGCCATAATTCAATTTTATAAACATTTGACGATGAATAACAACATTCACTCATAAAAATTCAAATTCATAAAACGAAGAGTATCGCCTTTTCTAAAAATGCAACTTATTACTTTTAAAAACTTATAATATATATCTCTATCAGTATCTTAAACATTAGTTACCATGTTTAAAGTAATTTATACAAACAAAATAATAAAAAAAAGAGATTTATATGAATTTTAAGCATTGTTTTTAAAAAGTTACATGTATCCAGATTTTTTTTTTTTCTATTGTCTTTATATTTGATGTAACATCATTTACATTCATGATAATTTTGTTTTGTGAGGGAATTACTGCATTCCTTGAATGAATAGAGTGCCTTAATTCAATTTTATAAACATTTGACCATGAATAACATTCTCTCATAAAAATTCAAATTCATAAAACGAAGAGTATCGCTTTTTCTAAAAATGCAACTTATTGCTTTTAAAAACTTATAATATATATCTCTATCAGTATTTTAAACATTAGTTACCATGTTTAAAGTAATTTATACAAACAAAATAATAAAAAAAAGAGATTTATATGAATTTTAAGCATTGTTTTTAAAAAGTTACATGTATCCAGATTTTTTTTTTTTCTATTATTGTCTTTATATTTGATGTATCATCATTTACATTCATGGTAATTTTGTTTTGTGAGGGAATTACTGCATTCCTTGAATGAATAGAGTGTCTTATTCAATTTTATAAACATTTGACCATAAATAATCACATTCTCTCATAAAAATTCAAATTCATAAAACGAAGAGTATCGCTTTTTCTAAAAATGCAACTTATTGCTTTTAAAAACTTATAATATATATCTCTATCAGTATCTTAAACATTAGTTACCATGTTTAAAGTAATTTATACAAACAAAATAATAAAAAAAAGAGATTTATATGAATTTTAAGCATTGTTTTTAAAAAGTTGCATGTATCCAGATTTTTTTTTTCTCTTATTGTCTTTATATTTGATGTAACATCATTTACATTCATGATAATTTTGTTTTCTGAGGGAATTACTGCATTCCTTGAATGAATAGAATGCCATAATTCAATTTTATAAACATTTGACGATGAATAACAACATTCGCTCATAAAAATTCAAATTCATAAAACGAAGAGTATCGCCTTTTCTAAAAATGCAACTTATTACTTTTAAAAACTTATAATATATATCTCTATCAGTATCTTAAACATTAGTTACCATGTTTAAAGTAATTTATACAAACAAAATAATAAAAAAAAAGAGATTTATATGAATTTTAAGCATTGTTTTTAAAAAGTTACATGTATCCAGATTTTTTTTTTTTCTATTATTGTCTTTATATTTGATGTAACATCATTTACATTCATGATAATTTTGTTTTGTGAGGGAATTACTGCATTCCTTGAATGAATAGAGTGTCGTATTCAATTTTATAAACATTTGACCATAAATAATCACATTCTCTCATAAAAATTGAAATTCATAAAACGAAGAGTATCGCCTTTTCTAAAAATGCAACTTGTTACTTTTAAAAACTTATAATATATATCTCTATCAGTATCTTAAACATTAGTTACCATGTTTAAAGTAATTTATACAAACAAAATAATAAAAAAAAGATTTATATGAATTTTAAGCATTGTTTTTAAAAAGTTGCATGTATCCAGATTTTTTTTTCTTTCTATTATTGTCTTTATATTTGATGTAACATCATTTACATTCATGATAATTTTGTTTTCTGAGGGAATTACTGCATTCCTTGAATGAATAGAGTGCCATAATTCAATTTTATAAACATTTGACGATGAATAACAACATTCGCTCATAAAAATTCAAATTCATAAAACGAAGAGTATCGCCTTTTCTAAAAATGCAACTTATTACTTTTAAAAACTTATAATATATATCTCTATCAGTATCTTAAACATTAGTTACCATGTTTAAAGTAATTTATACAAACAAAATAATAAAAAAAAAGACATTTATATGAATTTTAAGCATTGTTTTGAAAAAGTTACATGTATCCAGATTTTTTTTTTTTTCTATTATTGTCTTTATATTTGATGTAACATCATTTACATTCATGATAATTTTGTTTTGTGAGGGAATTACTGCATTCCTTGAATGAATAGAGTGTCTTATTCAATTTTATAAACATTTGACCATAAATAATCACATTCTCTCATAAAAATTGAAATTCATAAAACGAAGAGTATCGCCTTTTCTAAAAATGCAACTTATTACTTTTAAAAACTTATAATATATATCTCTATCAGTATCTTAAACATTAGTTACCATGTTTAAAGTAATTTATACAAACAAAATAATAAAAAAAAGATTTATATGAATTTTAAGCATTGTTTTTAAAAAGTTGCATGTATCCAGATTTTTTTTTCTTTCTATTATTGTCTTTATATTTGATGTAACATCATTTACATTCATGATAATTTTGTTTTCTGAGGGAATTACTGCATTCCTTGAATGAATAGAGTGCCATAATTCAATTTTATAAACATTTGACGATGAATAACAACATTCGCTCATAAAAATTCAAATTCATAAAACGAAGAGTATCGCCTTTTCTAAAAATGCAACTTATTACTTTTAAAAACTTATAATATATATCTCTATCAGTATCTTAAACATTAGTTACCATGTTTAAAGTAATTTATACAAACAAAATAATAATAAAAAAGAGATTTATATGAATTTTAAGCATTGTTTTTAAAAAGTTACATGTATCCAGATTTTTTTTTTTTTTCTATTATTGTCTTTATATTTGATGTAACATCATTTACATTCATGATAATTTTGTTTTGTGAGGGAATTACTGCATTCCTTGAATGAATAGAGTGTCGTATTCAATTTTATAAACATTTGACCATAAATAATCACATTCTCTCATAAAAATTGAAATTCATAAAACGAAGAGTATCGCCTTTTCTAAAAATGCAACTTGTTACTTTGAAAAACTTATAATATATATCTCTATCAGTATCTTAAACATTAGTTACCATGTTTAAAGTAATTTATACAAACAAAATAATAAAAAAAAGATTTATATGAATTTTAAGCATTGTTTTTAAAAAGTTGCATGTATCCAGATTTTTTTTCTTTCTATTATTGTCTTTATATTTGATGTAACATCATTTACATTCATGATAATTTTGTTTTCTGAGGGAATTACTGCATTCCTTGAATGAATAGAGTGCCATAATTCAATTTTATAAACATTTGACGATGAATAACAACATTCGCTCATAAAAATTCAAATTCATAAAACGAAGAGTATCGCCTTTTCTAAAAATGCAACTTATTACTTTTAAAAACTTATAATATATATCTCTATCAGTATCTTAAACATTAGTTACCATGTTTAAAGTAATTTATACAAACAAAATAATAAAAAAAAGACATTTATATGAATTTTAAGCATTGTTTTGAAAAAGTTACATGTATCCAGATTTTTTTTTTTCTATTATTGTCTTTATATTTGATGTAACATCATTTACATTCATGATAATTTTGTTTTCTGAGGGAATTACTGCATTCCTTGAATGAATAGAGTGCCATAATTCAATTTTATAAACATTTGACGATGAATAACAACATTCGCTCATAAAAATTCAAATTCATAAAACGAAGAGTATCGCCTTTTCTAAAAATGCAACTTATTACTTTTAAAAACTTATAATATATATCTCTATCAGTATCTTAAACATTAGTTACCATGTTTAAAGTAATTTATACAAACAAAATAATAAAAAAAAGACATTTATATGAATTTTAAGCATTGTTTTGAAAAAGTTACATGTATCCAGATTTTTTTTTCTATTATTGTCTTTATATTTGATGTAACATCATTTACATTCATGATAATTTTGTTTTCTGAGGGAATTACTGCATTCCTTGAATGAATAGAGTGCCATAATTCAATTTTATAAACATTTGACGATGAATAACAACATTCGCTCATAAAAATTCAAATTCATAAAACGAAGAGTATCGCCTTTTCTAAAAATGTAACTTATTACTTTTAAAAACTTATAATATATATCTCTATCAGTATCTTAAACATTAGTTACCATGTTTAAAGTAATTTATACAAGCAAAATAATAAAAAAAAAGAGATTTATATGAATTTTAAGCATTGTTTTTAAAAAGTTACATGTATCCAGATTTTTTTTTTTTTTCTATTATTGTCTTTATATTCGATGTAACATCATTTACATTCATGATAATTTTGTTTTGTGAGGGAATTACTGCATTCCTTGAATGAATAAAGTGTCGTATTCAATTTTATAAACATTTGACCATAAATAATCACATTCTCTCATAAAAATTGAAATTCATAAAACGAAGAGTATCGCCTTTTCTAAAAATGCAACTTGTTACTTTTAAAAACTTATAATATATATCTCTATCAGTATCTTAAACATTAGTTACCATGTTTAAAGTAATTTATACAAACAAAATAATAAAAGAAAGATTTATATGAATTTTAAGCATTGTTTTTAAAAAGTTGCATGTATCCAGATTTTTTTTTCTTTCTATTATTGTCTTTATATTTGATGTAACATCATTTACATTCATGATAATTTTGTTTTCTGAGGGAATTACTGCATTCCTTGAATGAATAGAGTGCCATAATTCAATTTTATAAACATTTGACGATGAATAACAACATTCGCTCATAAAAATTCAAATTCATAAAACGAAGAGTATCGCTTTTTCTAAAAATGCAACTTATTGCTTTTAAAAACTTATAATATATATCTCTATCAGTATCTTAAACATTAGTTACCATGTTTAAAGTAATTTATACAAACAAAATAATAAAAAAAAGAGATTTATATGAATTTTAAGCATTGTTTTTAAAAAGTTGCATGTATCCAGATTTTTTTTTTCTCTTATTGTCTTTATATTTGATGTAACATCATTTACATTCATGATAATTTTGTTTTCTGAGGGAATTACTGCATTCCTTGAATGAATAGAGTGCCATAATTCAATTTTATAAACATTTGACGATGAATAACAACATTCGCTCATAAAAATTCAAATTCATAAAACGAAGAGTATCGCCTTTTCTAAAAATGCAACTTATTACTTTTAAAAACTTATAATATATATCTCTATCAGTATCTTAAACATTAGTTACCATGTTTAAAGTAATTTATACAAACAAAATAATAATAAAAAAGAGATTTATATGAATTTTAAGCATTGTTTTTAAAAAGTTACATGTATCCAGATTTTTTTTTTTTTTCTATTATTGTCTTTATATTTGATGTAACATCATTTACATTCATGATAATTTTGTTTTGTGAGGGAATTACTGCATTCCTTGAATGAATAGAGTGTCGTATTCAATTTTATAAACATTTGACCATAAATAATCACATTCTCTCATAAAAATTGAAATTCATAAAACGAAGAGTATCGCCTTTTCTAAAAATGCAACTTGTTACTTTTAAAAACTTATAATATATATCTCTATCAGTATCTTAAACATTAGTTACCATGTTTAAAGTAATTTATACAAACAAAATAATAAAAAAAAAGATTTATATGAATTTTAAGCATTGTTTTTAAAAAGTTGCATGTATCCAGATTTTTTTTCTTTCTATTATTGTCTTTATATTTGATGTAACATCATTTACATTCATGATAATTTTGTTTTCTGAGGGAATTACTGCATTCCTTGAATGAATAGAGTGCCATAATTCAATTTTATAAACATTTGACGATGAATAACAACATTCGCTCATAAAAATTCAAATTCATAAAACGAAGAGTATCGCCTTTTCTAAAAATGCAACTTATTACTTTTAAAAACTTATAATATATATCTCTATCAGTATCTTAAACATTAGTTACCATGTTTAAAGTAATTTATACAAACAAAATAATAAAAAAAAGACATTTATATGAATTTTAAGCATTGTTTTGAAAAAGTTACATGTATCCAGATTTTTTTTTTTCTATTATTGTCTTTATATTTGATGTAACATCATTTACATTCATGATAATTTTGTTTTCTGAGGGAATTACTGCATTCCTTGAATGAATAGAGTGCCATAATTCAATTTTATAAACATTTGACGATGAATAACAACATTCGCTCATAAAAATTCAAATTCATAAAACGAAGAGTATCGCCTTTTCTAAAAATGCAACTTATTACTTTTAAAAACTTATAATATATATCTCTATCAGTATCTTAAACATTAGTTACCATGTTTAAAGTAATTTATACAAACAAAATAATAAAAAAAAGACATTTATATGAATTTTAAGCATTGTTTTGAAAAAGTTACATGTATCCAGATTTTTTTTTCTATTATTGTCTTTATATTTGATGTAACATCATTTACATTCATGATAATTTTGTTTTCTGAGGGAATTACTGCATTCCTTGAATGAATAGAGTGCCATAATTCAATTTTATAAACATTTGACGATGAATAACAACATTCGCTCATAAAAATTCAAATTCATAAAACGAAGAGTATCGCCTTTTCTAAAAATGTAACTTATTACTTTTAAAAACTTATAATATATATCTCTATCAGTATCTTAAACATTAGTTACCATGTTTAAAGTAATTTATACAAGCAAAATAATAAAAAAAAAGAGATTTATATGAATTTTAAGCATTGTTTTTAAAAAGTTACATGTATCCAGATTTTTTTTTTTTTTCTATTATTGTCTTTATATTCGATGTAACATCATTTACATTCATGATAATTTTGTTTTGTGAGGGAATTACTGCATTCCTTGAATGAATAAAGTGTCGTATTCAATTTTATAAACATTTGACCATAAATAATCACATTCTCTCATAAAAATTGAAATTCATAAAACGAAGAGTATCGCCTTTTCTAAAAATGCAACTTGTTACTTTTAAAAACTTATAATATATATCTCTATCAGTATCTTAAACATTAGTTACCATGTTTAAAGTAATTTATACAAACAAAATAATAAAAGAAAGATTTATATGAATTTTAAGCATTGTTTTTAAAAAGTTACATGTATCCAGATTTTTTTTTTTTCTATTATTGTCTTTATATTTGATGTAACATCATTTACATTCATGATAATTTTGTTTTGTGAGGGAATTACTGCATTCCTTGAATGAATAGAGTGTCGTATTCAATTTTATAAACATTTGACCATAAATAATCACATTCTCTCATAAAAATTGAAATTCATAAAACGAAGAGTATCGCCTTTTCTAAAAATGCAACTTGTTACTTTTAAAAACTTATAATATATATCTCTATCAGTATCTTAAACATTAGTTACCATGTTTAAAGTAATTTATACAAACAAAATAATAAAAAAAAGATTTATATGAATTTTAAGCATTGTTTTTAAAAAGTTGCATGTATCCAGATTTTTTTTTCTTTCTATTATTGTCTTTATATTTGATGTAACATCATTTACATTCATGATAATTTTGTTTTCTGAGGGAATTACTGCATTCCTTGAATGAATAGAGTGCCATAATTCAATTTTATAAACATTTGACGATGAATAACAACATTCGCTCATAAAAATTCAAATTCATAAAACGAAGAGTATCGCCTTTTCTAAAAATGCAACTTATTACTTTTAAAAACTTATAATATATATCTCTATCAGTATCTTAAACATTAGTTACCATGTTTAAAGTAATTTATACAAACAAAATAATAAAAAAAAAGACATTTATATGAATTTTAAGCATTGTTTTGAAAAAGTTACATGTATCCAGATTTTTTTTTTTTTCTATTATTGTCTTTATATTTGATGTAACATCATTTACATTCATGATAATTTTGTTTTGTGAGGGAATTACTGCATTCCTTGAATGAATAGAGTGTCTTATTCAATTTTATAAACATTTGACCATAAATAATCACATTCTCTCATAAAAATTGAAATTCATAAAACGAAGAGTATCGCCTTTTCTAAAAATGCAACTTATTACTTTTAAAAACTTATAATATATATCTCTATCAGTATCTTAAACATTAGTTACCATGTTTAAAGTAATTTATACAAACAAAATAATAAAAAAAAGATTTATATGAATTTTAAGCATTGTTTTTAAAAAGTTGCATGTATCCAGATTTTTTTTTCTTTCTATTATTGTCTTTATATTTGATGTAACATCATTTACATTCATGATAATTTTGTTTTCTGAGGGAATTACTGCATTCCTTGAATGAATAGAGTGCCATAATTCAATTTTATAAACATTTGACGATGAATAACAACATTCGCTCATAAAAATTCAAATTCATAAAACGAAGAGTATCGCCTTTTCTAAAAATGCAACTTATTACTTTTAAAAACTTATAATATATATCTCTATCAGTATCTTAAACATTAGTTACCATGTTTAAAGTAATTTATACAAACAAAATAATAATAAAAAAGAGATTTATATGAATTTTAAGCATTGTTTTTAAAAAGTTACATGTATCCAGATTTTTTTTTTTTTTCTATTATTGTCTTTATATTTGATGTAACATCATTTACATTCATGATAATTTTGTTTTGTGAGGGAATTACTGCATTCCTTGAATGAATAGAGTGTCGTATTCAATTTTATAAACATTTGACCATAAATAATCACATTCTCTCATAAAAATTGAAATTCATAAAACGAAGAGTATCGCCTTTTCTAAAAATGCAACTTGTTACTTTGAAAAACTTATAATATATATCTCTATCAGTATCTTAAACATTAGTTACCATGTTTAAAGTAATTTATACAAACAAAATAATAAAAAAAAGATTTATATGAATTTTAAGCATTGTTTTTAAAAAGTTGCATGTATCCAGATTTTTTTTCTTTCTATTATTGTCTTTATATTTGATGTAACATCATTTACATTCAGGATAATTTTGTTTTCTGAGGGAATTACTGCATTCCTTGAATGAATAGAGTGCCATAATTCAATTTTATAAACATTTGACGATGAATAACAACATTCGCTCATAAAAATTCAAATTCATAAAACGAAGAGTATCGCCTTTTCTAAAAATGCAACTTATTACTTTTAAAAACTTATAATATATATCTCTATCAGTATCTTAAACATTAGTTACCATGTTTAAAGTAATTTATACAAACAAAATAATAAAAAAAAGACATTTATATGAATTTTAAGCATTGTTTTGAAAAAGTTACATGTATCCAGATTTTTTTTTTTCTATTATTGTCTTTATATTTGATGTAACATCATTTACATTCATGATAATTTTGTTTTCTGAGGGAATTACTGCATTCCTTGAATGAATAGAGTGCCATAATTCAATTTTATAAACATTTGACGATGAATAACAACATTCGCTCATAAAAATTCAAATTCATAAAACGAAGAGTATCGCCTTTTCTAAAAATGCAACTTATTACTTTTAAAAACTTATAATATATATCTCTATCAGTATCTTAAACATTAGTTACCATGTTTAAAGTAATTTATACAAACAAAATAATAAAAAAAAGACATTTATATGAATTTTAAGCATTGTTTTGAAAAAGTTACATGTATCCAGATTTTTTTTTCTATTATTGTCTTTATATTTGATGTAACATCATTTACATTCATGATAATTTTGTTTTCTGAGGGAATTACTGCATTCCTTGAATGAATAGAGTGCCATAATTCAATTTTATAAACATTTGACGATGAATAACAACATTCGCTCATAAAAATTCAAATTCATAAAACGAAGAGTATCGCCTTTTCTAAAAATGTAACTTATTACTTTTAAAAACTTATAATATATATCTCTATCAGTATCTTAAACATTAGTTACCATGTTTAAAGTAATTTATACAAGCAAAATAATAAAAAAAAAGAGATTTATATGAATTTTAAGCATTGTTTTTAAAAAGTTACATGTATCCAGATTTTTTTTTTTTTTCTATTATTGTCTTTATATTCGATGTAACATCATTTACATTCATGATAATTTTGTTTTGTGAGGGAATTACTGCATTCCTTGAATGAATAAAGTGTCGTATTCAATTTTATAAACATTTGACCATAAATAATCACATTCTCTCATAAAAATTGAAATTCATAAAACGAAGAGTATCGCCTTTTCTAAAAATGCAACTTGTTACTTTTAAAAACTTATAATATATATCTCTATCAGTATCTTAAACATTAGTTACCATGTTTAAAGTAATTTATACAAACAAAATAATAAAAGAAAGATTTATATGAATTTTAAGCATTGTTTTTAAAAAGTTGCATGTATCCAGATTTTTTTTTCTTTCTATTATTGTCTTTATATTTGATGTAACATCATTTACATTCATGATAATTTTGTTTTCTGAGGGAATTACTGCATTCCTTGAATGAATAGAGTGCCATAATTCAATTTTATAAACATTTGACGATGAATAACAACATTCGCTCATAAAAATTCAAATTCATAAAACGAAGAGTATCGCTTTTTCTAAAAATGCAACTTATTGCTTTTAAAAACTTATAATATATATCTCTATCAGTATCTTAAACATTAGTTACCATGTTTAAAGTAATTTATACAAACAAAATAATAAAAAAAAGAGATTTATATGAATTTTAAGCATTGTTTTTAAAAAGTTGCATGTATCCAGATTTTTTTTTTCTCTTATTGTCTTTATATTTGATGTAACATCATTTACATTCATGATAATTTTGTTTTCTGAGGGAATTACTGCATTCCTTGAATGAATAGAGTGCCATAATTCAATTTTATAAACATTTGACGATGAATAACAACATTCGCTCATAAAAATTCAAATTCATAAAACGAAGAGTATCGCCTTTTCTAAAAATGCAACTTATTACTTTTAAAAACTTATAATATATATCTCTATCAGTATCTTAAACATTAGTTACCATGTTTAAAGTAATTTATACAAACAAAATAATAATAAAAAAGAGATTTATATGAATTTTAAGCATTGTTTTTAAAAAGTTACATGTATCCAGATTTTTTTTTTTTTTCTATTATTGTCTTTATATTTGATGTAACATCATTTACATTCATGATAATTTTGTTTTGTGAGGGAATTACTGCATTCCTTGAATGAATAGAGTGTCGTATTCAATTTTATAAACATTTGACCATAAATAATCACATTCTCTCATAAAAATTGAAATTCATAAAACGAAGAGTATCGCCTTTTCTAAAAATGCAACTTGTTACTTTTAAAAACTTATAATATATATCTCTATCAGTATCTTAAACATTAGTTACCATGTTTAAAGTAATTTATACAAACAAAATAATAAAAAAAAAGATTTATATGAATTTTAAGCATTGTTTTTAAAAAGTTGCATGTATCCAGATTTTTTTTCTTTCTATTATTGTCTTTATATTTGATGTAACATCATTTACATTCATGATAATTTTGTTTTCTGAGGGAATTACTGCATTCCTTGAATGAATAGAGTGCCATAATTCAATTTTATAAACATTTGACGATGAATAACAACATTCGCTCATAAAAATTCAAATTCATAAAACGAAGAGTATCGCCTTTTCTAAAAATGCAACTTATTACTTTTAAAAACTTATAATATATATCTCTATCAGTATCTTAAACATTAGTTACCATGTTTAAAGTAATTTATACAAACAAAATAATAAAAAAAAGACATTTATATGAATTTTAAGCATTGTTTTGAAAAAGTTACATGTATCCAGATTTTTTTTTTTCTATTATTGTCTTTATATTTGATGTAACATCATTTACATTCATGATAATTTTGTTTTCTGAGGGAATTACTGCATTCCTTGAATGAATAGAGTGCCATAATTCAATTTTATAAACATTTGACGATGAATAACAACATTCGCTCATAAAAATTCAAATTCATAAAACGAAGAGTATCGCCTTTTCTAAAAATGCAACTTATTACTTTTAAAAACTTATAATATATATCTCTATCAGTATCTTAAACATTAGTTACCATGTTTAAAGTAATTTATACAAACAAAATAATAAAAAAAAGACATTTATATGAATTTTAAGCATTGTTTTGAAAAAGTTACATGTATCCAGATTTTTTTTTCTATTATTGTCTTTATATTTGATGTAACATCATTTACATTCATGATAATTTTGTTTTCTGAGGGAATTACTGCATTCCTTGAATGAATAGAGTGCCATAATTCAATTTTATAAACATTTGACGATGAATAACAACATTCGCTCATAAAAATTCAAATTCATAAAACGAAGAGTATCGCCTTTTCTAAAAATGTAACTTATTACTTTTAAAAACTTATAATATATATCTCTATCAGTATCTTAAACATTAGTTACCATGTTTAAAGTAATTTATACAAGCAAAATAATAAAAAAAAAGAGATTTATATGAATTTTAAGCATTGTTTTTAAAAAGTTACATGTATCCAGATTTTTTTTTTTTTTCTATTATTGTCTTTATATTCGATGTAACATCATTTACATTCATGATAATTTTGTTTTGTGAGGGAATTACTGCATTCCTTGAATGAATAAAGTGTCGTATTCAATTTTATAAACATTTGACCATAAATAATCACATTCTCTCATAAAAATTGAAATTCATAAAACGAAGAGTATCGCCTTTTCTAAAAATGCAACTTGTTACTTTTAAAAACTTATAATATATATCTCTATCAGTATCTTAAACATTAGTTACCATGTTTAAAGTAATTTATACAAACAAAATAATAAAAGAAAGATTTATATGAATTTTAAGCATTGTTTTTAAAAAGTTGCATGTATCCAGATTTTTTTTCTTTCTATTATTGTCTTTATATTTGATGTAACATCATTTACATTCATGATAATTTTGTTTTCTGAGGGAATTACTGCATTCCTTGAATGAATAGAGTGCCATAATTCAATTTTATAAACATTTGACGATGAATAACAACATTCGCTCATAAAAATTCAAATTCATAAAACGAAGAGTATCGCTTTTTCTAAAAATGCAACTTATTGCTTTTAAAAACTTATAATATATATCTCTATCAGTATCTTAAACATTAGTTACCATGTTTAAAGTAATTTATACAAACAAAATAATAAAAAAAAGAGATTTATATGAATTTTAAGCATTGTTTTTAAAAAGTTGCATGTATCCAGATTTTTTTTTTCTCTTATTGTCTTTATATTTGATGTAACATCATTTACATTCATGATAATTTTGTTTTCTGAGGGAATTACTGCATTCCTTGAATGAATAGAGTGCCATAATTCAATTTTATAAACATTTGACGATGAATAACAACATTCGCTCATAAAAATTCAAATTCATAAAACGAAGAGTATCGCCTTTTCTAAAAATGCAACTTATTACTTTTAAAAACTTATAATATATATCTCTATCAGTATCTTAAACATTAGTTACCATGTTTAAAGTAATTTATACAAACAAAATAATAAAAAAAAGATTTATATGAATTTTAAGCATTGTTTTTAAAAAGTTACATGTATCCAGATTTTTTTTTTTTCTATTATTGTCTTTATATTTGATGTAACATCATTTACATTCATGATAATTTTGTTTTGTGAGGGAATTACTGCATTCCTTGAATGAATAGAGTGTCTTATTCAATTTTATAAACATTTGACCATAAATAATCACATTCTCTCATAAAAATTGAAATTCATAAAACGAAGAGTATCGCCTTTTCTAAAAATGCAACTTATTACTTTTAAAAACTTATAATATATATCTCTATCAGTATCTTAAACATTAGTTACCATGTTTAAAGTAATTTATACAAACAAAATAATAAAAAAAAGATTTATATGAATTTTAAGCATTGTTTTTAAAAAGTTGCATGTATCCAGATTTTTTTTTTCTTTCTATTATTGTCTTTATATTTGATGTAACATCATTTACATTCATGATAATTTTGTTTTCTGAGGGAATTACTGCATTCCTTGAATGAATAGAGTGCCATAATTCAATTTTATAAACATTTGACGATGAATAACAACATTCGCTCATAAAAATTCAAATTCATAAAACGAAGAGTATCGCCTTTTCTAAAAATGCAACTTATTACTTTTAAAAACTTATAATATATATCTCTATCAGTATCTTAAACATTAGTTTCCATGTTTAAAGTAATTTATACAAACAAAATAATAAAAAAAAGACATTTATATGAATTTTAAGCATTGTTTTGAAAAAGTTACATGTATCCAGATTTTTTTTTCTATTATTGTCTTTATATTTGATGTAACATCATTTACATTCATGATAATTTTGTTTTCTGAGGGAATTACTGCATTCCTTGAATGAATAGAGTGCCATAATTCAATTTTATAAACATTTGACGATGAATAACAACATTCACTCATAAAAATTCAAATTCATAAAACGAAGAGTATCGCCTTTTCTAAAAATGCAACTTATTACTTTTAAAAACTTATAATATATATCTCTATCAGTATCTTAAACATTAGTTACCATGTTTAAAGTAATTTATACAAACAAAATAATAAAAAAAAGAGATTTATATGAATTTTAAGCATTGTTTTTAAAAAGTTACATGTATCCAGATTTTTTTTTTTTCTATTGTCTTTATATTTGATGTAACATCATTTACATTCATGATAATTTTGTTTTGTGAGGGAATTACTGCATTCCTTGAATGAATAGAGTGCCTTAATTCAATTTTATAAACATTTGACCATGAATAACATTCTCTCATAAAAATTCAAATTCATAAAACGAAGAGTATCGCTTTTTCTAAAAATGCAACTTATTGCTTTTAAAAACTTATAATATATATCTCTATCAGTATCTTAAACATTAGTTACCATGTTTAAAGTAATTTATACAAACAAAATAATAAAAAAAAGAGATTTATATGAATTTTAAGCATTGTTTTTAAAAAGTTACATGTATCCAGATTTTTTTTTTTCTATTATTGTCTTTATATTTGATGTATCATCATTTACATTCATGGTAATTTTGTTTTGTGAGGGAATTACTGCATTCCTTGAATGAATAGAGTGTCTTATTCAATTTTATAAACATTTGACCATAAATAATCACATTCTCTCATAAAAATTCAAATTCATAAAACGAAGAGTATCGCTTTTTCTAAAAATGCAACTTATTGCTTTTAAAAACTTATAATATATATCTCTATCAGTATCTTAAACATTAGTTACCATGTTTAAAGTAATTTATACAAACAAAATAATAAAAAAAAGAGATTTATATGAATTTTAAGCATTGTTTTTAAAAAGTTGCATGTATCCAGATTTTTTTTTTCTCTTATTGTCTTTATATTTGATGTAACATCATTTACATTCATGATAATTTTGTTTTCTGAGGGAATTACTGCATTCCTTGAATGAATAGAATGCCATAATTCAATTTTATAAACATTTGACGATGAATAACAACATTCGCTCATAAAAATTCAAATTCATAAAACGAAGAGTATCGCCTTTTCTAAAAATGCAACTTATTACTTTTAAAAACTTATAATATATATCTCTATCAGTATCTTAAACATTAGTTACCATGTTTAAAGTAATTTATACAAACAAAATAATAAAAAAAAAAAGATTTATATGAATTTTAAGCATTGTTTTTAAAAAGTTACATGTATCCAGATTTTTTTTTTTTTCTATTATTGTCTTTATATTTGATGTAACATCATTTACATTCATGATAATTTTGTTTTGTGAGGGAATTACTGCATTCCTTGAATGAATAGAGTGTCGTATTCAATTTTATAAACATTTGACCATAAATAATCACATTCTCTCATAAAAATTGAAATTCATAAAACGAAGAGTATCGCCTTTTCTAAAAATGCAACTTGTTACTTTTAAAAACTTATAATATATATCTCTATCAGTATCTTAAACATTAGTTACCATGTTTAAAGTAATTTATACAAACAAAATAATAAAAAAAAGATTTATATGAATTTTAAGCATTGTTTTTAAAAAGTTGCATGTATCCAGATTTTTTTTTCTTTCTATTATTGTCTTTATATTTGATGTAACATCATTTACATTCATGATAATTTTGTTTTCTGAGGGAATTACTGCATTCCTTGAATGAATAGAGTGCCATAATTCAATTTTATAAACATTTGACGATGAATAACAACATTCGCTCATAAAAATTCAAATTCATAAAACGAAGAGTATCGCCTTTTCTAAAAATGCAACTTATTACTTTTAAAAACTTATAATATATATCTCTATCAGTATCTTAAACATTAGTTACCATGTTTAAAGTAATTTATACAAACAAAATAATAAAAAAAAAGACATTTATATGAATTTTAAGCATTGTTTTGAAAAAGTTACATGTATCCAGATTTTTTTTTTTTCTATTATTGTCTTTATATTTGATGTAACATCATTTACATTCATGATAATTTTGTTTTGTGAGGGAATTACTGCATTCCTTGAATGAATAGAGTGTCTTATTCAATTTTATAAACATTTGACCATAAATAATCACATTCTCTCATAAAAATTGAAATTCATAAAACGAAGAGTATCGCCTTTTCTAAAAATGCAACTTATTACTTTTAAAAACTTATAATATATATCTCTATCAGTATCTTAAACATTAGTTACCATGTTTAAAGTAATTTATACAAACAAAATAATAAAAAAAAGATTTATATGAATTTTAAGCATTGTTTTTAAAAAGTTGCATGTATCCAGATTTTTTTTTCTTTCTATTATTGTCTTTATATTTGATGTAACATCATTTACATTCATGATAATTTTGTTTTCTGAGGGAATTACTGCATTCCTTGAATGAATAGAGTGCCATAATTCAATTTTATAAACATTTGACGATGAATAACAACATTCGCTCATAAAAATTCAAATTCATAAAACGAAGAGTATCGCCTTTTCTAAAAATGCAACTTATTACTTTTAAAAACTTATAATATATATCTCTATCAGTATCTTAAACATTAGTTACCATGTTTAAAGTAATTTATACAAACAAAATAATAATAAAAAAGAGATTTATATGAATTTTAAGCATTGTTTTTAAAAAGTTACATGTATCCAGATTTTTTTTTTTTTCTATTATTGTCTTTATATTTGATGTAACATCATTTACATTCATGATAATTTTGTTTTGTGAGGGAATTACTGCATTCCTTGAATGAATAGAGTGTCGTATTCAATTTTATAAACATTTGACCATAAATAATCACATTCTCTCATAAAAATTGAAATTCATAAAACGAAGAGTATCGCCTTTTCTAAAAATGCAACTTGTTACTTTTAAAAACTTATAATATATATCTCTATCAGTATCTTAAACATTAGTTACCATGTTTAAAGTAATTTATACAAACAAAATAATAAAAAAAGATTTATATGAATTTTAAGCATTGTTTTTAAAAAGTTGCATGTATCCAGATTTTTTTTCTTTCTATTATTGTCTTTATATTTGATGTAACATCATTTACATTCATGATAATTTTGTTTTCTGAGGGAATTACTGCATTCCTTGAATGAATAGAGTGCCATAATTCAATTTTATAAACATTTGACGATGAATAACAACATTCGCTCATAAAAATTCAAATTCATAAAACGAAGAGTATCGCCTTTTCTAAAAATGCAACTTATTACTTTTAAAAACTTATAATATATATCTCTATCAGTATCTTAAACATTAGTTACCATGGTTAAAGTAATTTATACAAACAAAATAATAAAAAAAAGACATTTATATGAATTTTAAGCATTGTTTTGAAAAAGTTACATGTATCCAGATTTTTTTTTTTCTATTATTGTCTTTATATTTGATGTAACATCATTTACATTCATGATAATTTTGTTTTCTGAGGGAATTACTGCATTCCTTGAATGAATAGAGTGCCATAATTCAATTTTATAAACATTTGACGATGAATAACAACATTCGCTCATAAAAATTCAAATTCATAAAACGAAGAGTATCGCCTTTTCTAAAAATGCAACTTATTACTTTTAAAAACTTATAATATATATCTCTATCAGTATCTTAAACATTAGTTACCATGTTTAAAGTAATTTATACAAACAAAATAATAAAAAAAAGACATTTATATGAATTTTAAGCATTGTTTTGAAAAAGTTACATGTATCCAGATTTTTTTTTCTATTATTGTCTTTATATTTGATGTAACATCATTTACATTCATGATAATTTTGTTTTCTGAGGGAATTACTGCATTCCTTGAATGAATAGAGTGCCATAATTCAATTTTATAAACATTTGACGATGAATAACAACATTCGCTCATAAAAATTCAAATTCATAAAACGAAGAGTATCGCCTTTTCTAAAAATGCAACTTATTACTTTTAAAAACTTATAATATATATCTCTATCAGTATCTTAAACATTAGTTACCATGTTTAAAGTAATTTATACAAGCAAAATAATAAAAAAAAAGAGATTTATATGAATTTTAAGCATTGTTTTTAAAAAGTTACATGTATCCAGATTTTTTTTTTTTTTCTATTATTGTCTTTATATTCGATGTAACATCATTTACATTCATGATAATTTTGTTTTGTGAGGGAATTACTGCATTCCTTGAATGAATAAAGTGTCGTATTCAATTTTATAAACATTTGACCATAAATAATCACATTCTCTCATAAAAATTGAAATTCATAAAACGAAGAGTATCGCCTTTTCTAAAAATGCAACTTATTACTTTTAAAAACTTATAATATATATCTCTATCAGTATCTTAAACATTAGTTTCCATGTTTAAAGTAATTTATACAAACAAAATAATAAAAAAAAGACATTTATATGAATTTTAAGCATTGTTTTGAAAAAGTTACATGTATCCAGATTTTTTTTTCTATTATTGTCTTTATATTTGATGTAACATCATTTACATTCATGATAATTTTGTTTTCTGAGGGAATTACTGCATTCCTTGAATGAATAGAGTGCCATAATTCAATTTTATAAACATTTGACGATGAATAACAACATTCACTCATAAAAATTCAAATTCATAAAACGAAGAGTATCGCCTTTTCTAAAAATGCAACTTATTACTTTTAAAAACTTATAATATATATCTCTATCAGTATCTTAAACATTAGTTACCATGTTTAAAGTAATTTATACAAACAAAATAATAAAAAAAAGAGATTTATATGAATTTTAAGCATTGTTTTTAAAAAGTTACATGTATCCAGATTTTTTTTTTTTCTATTGTCTTTATATTTGATGTAACATCATTTACATTCATGATAATTTTGTTTTGTGAGGGAATTACTGCATTCCTTGAATGAATAGAGTGCCTTAATTCAATTTTATAAACATTTGACCATGAATAACATTCTCTCATAAAAATTCAAATTCATAAAACGAAGAGTATCGCTTTTTCTAAAAATGCAACTTATTGCTTTTAAAAACTTATAATATATATCTCTATCAGTATCTTAAACATTAGTTACCATGTTTAAAGTAATTTATACAAACAAAATAATAAAAAAAAGAGATTTATATGAATTTTAAGCATTGTTTTTAAAAAGTTACATGTATCCAGATTTTTTTTTTTCTATTATTGTCTTTATATTTGATGTATCATCATTTACATTCATGGTAATTTTGTTTTGTGAGGGAATTACTGCATTCCTTGAATGAATAGAGTGTCTTATTCAATTTTATAAACATTTGACCATAAATAATCACATTCTCTCATAAAAATTCAAATTCATAAAACGAAGAGTATCGCTTTTTCTAAAAATGCAACTTATTGCTTTTAAAAACTTATAATATATATCTCTATCAGTATCTTAAACATTAGTTACCATGTTTAAAGTAATTTATACAAACAAAATAATAAAAAAAAGAGATTTATATGAATTTTAAGCATTGTTTTTAAAAAGTTGCATGTATCCAGATTTTTTTTTTCTCTTATTGTCTTTATATTTGATGTAACATCATTTACATTCATGATAATTTTGTTTTCTGAGGGAATTACTGCATTCCTTGAATGAATAGAATGCCATAATTCAATTTTATAAACATTTGACGATGAATAACAACATTCGCTCATAAAAATTCAAATTCATAAAACGAAGAGTATCGCCTTTTCTAAAAATGCAACTTATTACTTTTAAAAACTTATAATATATATCTCTATCAGTATCTTAAACATTAGTTACCATGTTTAAAGTAATTTATACAAACAAAATAATAAAAAAAAAAAGATTTATATGAATTTTAAGCATTGTTTTTAAAAAGTTACATGTATCCAGATTTTTTTTTTTTTCTATTATTGTCTTTATATTTGATGTAACATCATTTACATTCATGATAATTTTGTTTTGTGAGGGAATTACTGCATTCCTTGAATGAATAGAGTGTCGTATTCAATTTTATAAACATTTGACCATAAATAATCACATTCTCTCATAAAAATTGAAATTCATAAAACGAAGAGTATCGCCTTTTCTAAAAATGCAACTTGTTACTTTTAAAAACTTATAATATATATCTCTATCAGTATCTTAAACATTAGTTACCATGTTTAAAGTAATTTATACAAACAAAATAATAAAAAAAAGATTTATATGAATTTTAAGCATTGTTTTTAAAAAGTTGCATGTATCCAGATTTTTTTTTCTTTCTATTATTGTCTTTATATTTGATGTAACATCATTTACATTCATGATAATTTTGTTTTCTGAGGGAATTACTGCATTCCTTGAATGAATAGAGTGCCATAATTCAATTTTATAAACATTTGACGATGAATAACAACATTCGCTCATAAAAATTCAAATTCATAAAACGAAGAGTATCGCCTTTTCTAAAAATGCAACTTATTACTTTTAAAAACTTATAATATATATCTCTATCAGTATCTTAAACATTAGTTACCATGTTTAAAGTAATTTATACAAACAAAATAATAAAAAAAAAGACATTTATATGAATTTTAAGCATTGTTTTGAAAAAGTTACATGTATCCAGATTTTTTTTTTTTCTATTATTGTCTTTATATTTGATGTAACATCATTTACATTCATGATAATTTTGTTTTGTGAGGGAATTACTGCATTCCTTGAATGAATAGAGTGTCTTATTCAATTTTATAAACATTTGACCATAAATAATCACATTCTCTCATAAAAATTGAAATTCATAAAACGAAGAGTATCGCCTTTTCTAAAAATGCAACTTATTACTTTTAAAAACTTATAATATATATCTCTATCAGTATCTTAAACATTAGTTACCATGTTTAAAGTAATTTATACAAACAAAATAATAAAAAAAAGATTTATATGAATTTTAAGCATTGTTTTTAAAAAGTTGCATGTATCCAGATTTTTTTTTCTTTCTATTATTGTCTTTATATTTGATGTAACATCATTTACATTCATGATAATTTTGTTTTCTGAGGGAATTACTGCATTCCTTGAATGAATAGAGTGCCATAATTCAATTTTATAAACATTTGACGATGAATAACAACATTCGCTCATAAAAATTCAAATTCATAAAACGAAGAGTATCGCCTTTTCTAAAAATGCAACTTATTACTTTTAAAAACTTATAATATATATCTCTATCAGTATCTTAAACATTAGTTACCATGTTTAAAGTAATTTATACAAACAAAATAATAATAAAAAAGAGATTTATATGAATTTTAAGCATTGTTTTTAAAAAGTTACATGTATCCAGATTTTTTTTTTTTTCTATTATTGTCTTTATATTTGATGTAACATCATTTACATTCATGATAATTTTGTTTTGTGAGGGAATTACTGCATTCCTTGAATGAATAGAGTGTCGTATTCAATTTTATAAACATTTGACCATAAATAATCACATTCTCTCATAAAAATTGAAATTCATAAAACGAAGAGTATCGCCTTTTCTAAAAATGCAACTTGTTACTTTTAAAAACTTATAATATATATCTCTATCAGTATCTTAAACATTAGTTACCATGTTTAAAGTAATTTATACAAACAAAATAATAAAAAAAGATTTATATGAATTTTAAGCATTGTTTTTAAAAAGTTGCATGTATCCAGATTTTTTTTCTTTCTATTATTGTCTTTATATTTGATGTAACATCATTTACATTCATGATAATTTTGTTTTCTGAGGGAATTACTGCATTCCTTGAATGAATAGAGTGCCATAATTCAATTTTATAAACATTTGACGATGAATAACAACATTCGCTCATAAAAATTCAAATTCATAAAACGAAGAGTATCGCCTTTTCTAAAAATGCAACTTATTACTTTTAAAAACTTATAATATATATCTCTATCAGTATCTTAAACATTAGTTACCATGGTTAAAGTAATTTATACAAACAAAATAATAAAAAAAAGACATTTATATGAATTTTAAGCATTGTTTTGAAAAAGTTACATGTATCCAGATTTTTTTTTTTCTATTATTGTCTTTATATTTGATGTAACATCATTTACATTCATGATAATTTTGTTTTCTGAGGGAATTACTGCATTCCTTGAATGAATAGAGTGCCATAATTCAATTTTATAAACATTTGACGATGAATAACAACATTCGCTCATAAAAATTCAAATTCATAAAACGAAGAGTATCGCCTTTTCTAAAAATGCAACTTATTACTTTTAAAAACTTATAATATATATCTCTATCAGTATCTTAAACATTAGTTACCATGTTTAAAGTAATTTATACAAACAAAATAATAAAAAAAAGACATTTATATGAATTTTAAGCATTGTTTTGAAAAAGTTACATGTATCCAGATTTTTTTTTCTATTATTGTCTTTATATTTGATGTAACATCATTTACATTCATGATAATTTTGTTTTCTGAGGGAATTACTGCATTCCTTGAATGAATAGAGTGCCATAATTCAATTTTATAAACATTTGACGATGAATAACAACATTCGCTCATAAAAATTCAAATTCATAAAACGAAGAGTATCGCCTTTTCTAAAAATGCAACTTATTACTTTTAAAAACTTATAATATATATCTCTATCAGTATCTTAAACATTAGTTACCATGTTTAAAGTAATTTATACAAGCAAAATAATAAAAAAAAAGAGATTTATATGAATTTTAAGCATTGTTTTTAAAAAGTTACATGTATCCAGATTTTTTTTTTTTTTCTATTATTGTCTTTATATTCGATGTAACATCATTTACATTCATGATAATTTTGTTTTGTGAGGGAATTACTGCATTCCTTGAATGAATAAAGTGTCGTATTCAATTTTATAAACATTTGACCATAAATAATCACATTCTCTCATAAAAATTGAAATTCATAAAACGAAGAGTATCGCCTTTTCTAAAAATGCAACTTGTTACTTTTAAAAACTTATAATATATATCTCTATCAGTATCTTAAACATTAGTTACCATGTTTAAAGTAATTTATACAAACAAAATAATAAAAGAAAGATTTATATGAATTTTAAGCATTGTTTTTAAAAAGTTGCATGTATCCAGATTTTTTTTTCTTTCTATTATTGTCTTTATATTTGATGTAACATCATTTACATTCATGATAATTTTGTTTTCTGAGGGAATTACTGCATTCCTTGAATGAATAGAGTGCCATAATTCAATTTTATAAACATTTGACGATGAATAACAACATTCGCTCATAAAAATTCAAATTCATAAAACGAAGAGTATCGCCTTTTCTAAAAATGCAACTTATTACTTTTAAAAACTTATAATATATATCTCTATCAGTATCTTAAACATTAGTTACCATGTTTAAAGTAATTTATACAAACAAAATAATAAAAAAAAAGACATTTATATGAATTTTAAGCATTGTTTTGAAAAAGTTACATGTATCCAGATTTTTTTTTTTTCTATTATTGTCTTTATATTCGATGTAACATCATTTACATTCATGATAATTTTGTTTTGTGAGGGAATTACTGCATTCCTTGAATGAATAGAGTGTCGTATTCAATTTTATAAACATTTGACCATAAATAATCACATTCTCTCATAAAAATTGAAATTCATAAAACGAAGAGTATCGCCTTTTCTAAAAATGCAACTTGTTACTTTTAAAAACTTATAATATATATCTCTATCAGTATCTTAAACATTAGTTACCATGTTTAAAGTAATTTATACAAACAAAATAATAAAAAAAAGATTTATATGAATTTTAAGCATTGTTTTTAAAAAGTTGCATGTATCCAGATTTTTTTTTCTTTCTATTATTGTCTTTATATTTGATGTAACATCATTTACATTCATGATAATTTTGTTTTCTGAGGGAATTACTGCATTCCTTGAATGAATAGAGTGCCATAATTCAATTTTATAAACATTTGAAGATGAATAACAACATTCGCTCATAAAAATTCAAATTCATAAAACGAAGAGTATCGCCTTTTCTAAAAATGCAACTTATTACTTTTAAAAACTTATAATATATATCTCTATCAGTATCTTAAACATTAGTTACCATGTTTAAAGTAATTTATACAAACAAAATAATAAAAAAAAAGACATTTATATGAATTTTAAGCATTGTTTTGAAAAAGTTACATGTATCCAGATTTTTTTTTCTATTATTGTCTTTATATTTGATGTAACATCATTTACATTCATGATAATTTTGTTTTCTGAGGGAATTACTGCATTCCTTGAATGAATAGAGTGCCATAATTCAATTTTATAAACATTTGACGATGAATAACAACATTCGCTCATAAAAATTCAAATTCATAAAACGAAGAGTATCGCCTTTTCTAAAAATGCAACTTATTACTTTTAAAAACTTATAATATATATCTCTATCAGTATCTTAAACATTAGTTACCATGTTTAAAGTAATTTATACAAACAAAATAATAAAAAAAAGAGATTTATATGAATTTTAAGCATTGTTTTGAAAAAGTTACATGTATCCAGATTTTTTTTTTTCTATTATTGTCTTTATATTTGATGTAACATCATTTACATTCATGATAATTTTGTTTTGTGAGGGAATTACTGCATTCCTTGAATGAATAGAGTGTCTTATTCAATTTTATAAACATTTGACCATAAATAATCACATTCTCTCATAAAAATTGAAATTCATAAAACGAAGAGTATCGCCTTTTCTAAAAATGCAACTTATTACTTTTAAAAACTTATAATATATATCTCTATCAGTATCTTAAACATTAGTTACCATGTTTAAAGTAATTTATACAAACAAAATAATAAAAAAAAGATTTATATGAATTTTAAGCATTGTTTTTAAAAAGTTGCATGTATCCAGATTTTTTTTTTCTTTCTATTATTGTCTTTATATTTGATGTAACATCATTTACATTCATGATAATTTTGTTTTCTGAGGGAATTACTGCATTCCTTGAATGAATAGAGTGCCATAATTCAATTTTATAAACATTTGACGATGAATAACAACATTCGCTCATAAAAATTCAAATTCATAAAACGAAGAGTATCGCCTTTTCTAAAAATGCAACTTATTACTTTTAAAAACTTATAATATATATCTCTATCAGTATCTTAAACATTAGTTACCATGTTTAAAGTAATTTATACAAACAAAATAATAAAAAAAAAGACATTTATATGAATTTTAAGCATTGTTTTGAAAAAGTTACATGTAACCAGATTTTTTTTTTTTTCTATTATTGTCTTTATATTCGATGTAACATCATTTACATTCATGATAATTTTGTTTTGTGAGGGAATTACTGCATTCCTTGAATGAATAGAGTGTCGTATTCAATTTTATAAACATTTGACCATAAATAATCACATTCTCTCATAAAAATTGAAATTCATAAAACGAAGAGTATCGCCTTTTCTAAAAATGCAACTTGTTACTTTTAAAAACTTATAATATATATCTCTATCAGTATCTTAAACATTAGTTACCATGTTTAAAGTAATTTATACAAACAAAATAATAAAAAAAAGATTTATATGAATTTTAAGCATTGTTTTTAAAAAGTTGCATGTATCCAGATTTTTTTTCTTTCTATTATTGTCTTTATATTTGATGTAACATCATTTACATTCATGATAATTTTGTTTTCTGAGGGAATTACTGCATTCCTTGAATGAATAGAGTGCCATAATTCAATTTTATAAACATTTGACGATGAATAACAACATTCGCTCATAAAAATTCAAATTCATAAAACGAAGAGTATCGCCTTTTCTAAAAATGCAACTTATTACTTTTAAAAACTTATAATATATATCTCTATCAGTATCTTAAACATTAGTTACCATGTTTAAAGTAATTTATACAAACAAAATAATAAAAAAAAAGACATTTATATGAATTTTAAGCATTGTTTTGAAAAAGTTACATGTATCCAGATTTTTTTTTTCTATTATTGTCTTTATATTTGATGTAACATCATTTACATTCATGATAATTTTGTTTTCTGAGGGAATTACTGCATTCCTTGAATGAATAGAGTGCCATAATTCAATTTTATAAACATTTGACGATGAATAACAACATTCGCTCATAAAAATTCAAATTCATAAAACGAAGAGTATCGCCTTTTCTAAAAATGCAACTTATTACTTTTAAAAACTTATAATATATATCTCTATCAGTATCTTAAACATTAGTTACCATGTTTAAAGTAATTTATACAAACAAAATAATAAAAAAAAGAGATTTATATGAATTTTAAGCATTGTTTTGAAAAAGTTACATGTATCCAGATTTTTTTTTTTTCTATTATTGTCTTTATATTTGATGTAACATCATTTACATTCATGATAATTTTGTTTTGTGAGGGAATTACTGCATTCCTTGAATGAATAGAGTGTCTTATTCAATTTTATAAACATTTGACCATAAATAATCACATTCTCTCATAAAAATTGAAATTCATAAAACGAAGAGTATCGCCTTTTCTAAAAATGCAACTTATTACTTTTAAAAACTTATAATATATATCTCTATCAGTATCTTAAACATTAGTTACCATGTTTAAAGTAATTTATACAAACAAAATAATAAAAAAAAGATTTATATGAATTTTAAGCATTGTTTTTAAAAAGTTGCATGTATCCAGATTTTTTTTTCTTTCTATTATTGTCTTTATATTTGATGTAACATCATTTACATTCATGATAATTTTGTTTTCTGAGGGAATTACTGCATTCCTTGAATGAATAGAGTGCCATAATTCAATTTTATAAACATTTGACGATGAATAACAACATTCGCTCATAAAAATTCAAATTCATAAAACGAAGAGTATCGCCTTTTCTAAAAATGCAACTTATTACTTTTAAAAACTTATAATATATATCTCTATCAGTATCTTAAACATTAGTTACCATGTTTAAAGTAATTTATACAAACAAAATAATAAAAAAAAAGAGATTTATATGAATTTTAAGCATTGTTTTGAAAAAGTTACATGTATCCAGATTTTTTTTTCTATTATTGTCTTTATATTTGTTGTAACATCATTTACATTCATGATAATTTTGTTTTCTGAGGGAATTACTGCATTCCTTGAATGAATAGAGTGCCATAATTCAATTTTATAAACATTTGACGATGAATAACAACATTCGCTCATAAAAATTCAAATTCATAAAACGAAGAGTATCGCCTTTTCTAAAAATGCAACTTATTACTTTTAAAAACTTATAATATATATCTCTATCAGCATCTTAAACATTAGTTACCATGTTTAAAGTAATTTATACAAACAAAATAATAAAAAAAAAGAGATTTATATGAATTTTAAGCATTGTTTTTAAAAAGTTACATGTATCCAGATTTTTTTTTTTTTCTATTATTGTCTTTATATTTGATGTAACATCACTTACATTCATGATAATTTTGTTTTGTGAGGGAATTACTGCATTCCTTGAATGAATAGAGTGTCGTATTCAATTTTATAAACATTTGACCATAAATAATCACATTCTCTCATAAAAATTGAAATTCATAAAACGAAGAGTATCGCCTTTTCTAAAAATGCAACTTGTTACTTTTAAAAACTTATAATATATATCTCTATCAGTATCTTAAACATTAGTTACCATGTTTAAAGTAATTTATACAAACAAAATAATAAAAAAAAGATTTATATGAATTTTAAGCATTGTTTTTAAAAAGTTGCATGTATCCAGATTTTTTTTTCTTTCTATTATTGTCTTTATATTTGATGTAACATCATTTACATTCATGATAATTTTGTTTTCTGAGGGAATTACTGCATTCCTTGAATGAATAGAGTGCCATAATTCAATTTTATAAACATTTGACGATGAATAACAACATTCGCTCATAAAAATTCAAATTCATAAAACGAAGAGTATCGCCTTTTCTAAAAATGCAACTTATTACTTTTAAAAACTTATAATATATATCTCTATCAGTATCTTAAACATTAGTTACCATGTTTAAAGTAATTTATACAAACAAAATAATAAAAAAAAAGACATTTATATGAATTTTAAGCATTGTTTTGAAAAAGTTACATGTATCCAGATTTTTTTTTTTCTATTATTGTCTTTATATTTGATGTAACATCATTTACATTCATGATAATTTTGTTTTCTGAGGGAATTACTGCATTCCTTGAATGAATAGAGTGCCATAATTCAATTTTATAAACATTTGACGATGAATAACAACATTCGCTCATAAAAATTCAAATTCATAAAACGAAGAGTATCGCCTTTTCTAAAAATGCAACTTATTACTTTTAAAAACTTATAATATATATCTCTATCAGTATCTTAAACATTAGTTACCATGTTTAAAGTAATTTATACAAACAAAATAATAAAAAAAAGAGATTTATATGAATTTTAAGCATTGTTTTGAAAAAGTTACATGTATCCAGATTTTTTTTTTTTCTATTATTGTCTTTATATTTGATGTAACATCATTTACATTCATGATAATTTTGTTTTGTGAGGGAATTACTGCATTCCTTGAATGAATAGAGTGTCTTATTCAATTTTATAAACATTTGACCATAAATAATCACATTCTCTCATAAAAATTGAAATTCATAAAACGAAGAGTATCGCCTTTTCTAAAAATGCAACTTATTACTTTTAAAAACTTATAATATATATCTCTATCAGTATCTTAAACATTAGTTACCATGTTTAAAGTAATTTATACAAACAAAATAATAAAAAAAAGATTTATATGAATTTTAAGCATTGTTTTTAAAAAGTTGCATGTATCCAGATTTTTTTTTCTTTCTATTATTGTCTTTATATTTGATGTAACATCATTTACATTCATGATAATTTTGTTTGGAATTACTGCATTCCGTGAATGAATAGAGTGCCATAATTCAATTTTATAAACATTTGACGATGAATAACAACATTCGCTCATAAAAATTCAAATTCATAAAACGAAGAGTATCGCCTTTTCTAAAAATGCAACTTATTACTTTTAAAAACTTATAATATATATCTCTATCAGTATCTTAAACATTAGTTACCATGTTTAAAGTAATTTATACAAACAAAATAATAAAAAAAAGACATTTATATGAATTTTAAGCATTGTTTTGAAAAAGTTACATGTATCCAGATTTTTTTTTCTATTATTGTCTTTATATTTGATGTAACATCATTTACATTCATGATAATTTTGTTTTCTGAGGGAATTACTGCATTCCTTGAATGAATAGAGTGCCATAATTCAATTTTATAAACATTTGACGATGAATAACAACATTCACTCATAAAAATTCAAATTCATAAAGCGAAGAGTATCGCCTTTTCTAAAAATGCAACTTATTACTTTTAAAAACTTATAATATATATCTCTATCAGTATCTTAAACATTAGTTACCATGTTTAAAGTAATTTATACAAACAAAATAATAAAAAAAAGAGATTTATATGAATTTTAAGCATTGTTTTTAAAAAGTTGCATGTATCCAGATTTTTTTTTTTCTATTATTGTCTTTATATTTGATGTAACATCATTTACATTCATGATAATTTTGTTTTGTGAGGGAATTACTGCATTCCTTGAATGAATAGAGTGCCTTATTCAATTTTATAAACATTTGACCATAAATAATCACATTCTCTCATAAAAATTCAAATTCATAAAACGAAGAGTATCGCCTTTTCTAAAAATGCAACTTATTCCTTTTAAAAACTTATAATATATATCTCTATCAGTATCTTAAACATTAGTTACCATGTTTAAAGTAATTTATACAAACAAAATAATAAAAAAAAGATTTATATGAATTTTAAGCATTGTTTTTAAAAAGTTGCATGTATCCAGATTTTTTTTTCTTTCTATTATTGTCTTTATATTTGATGTAACATCATTTACATTCATGATAATTTTGTTTTCTGAGGGAATTACTGCATTCCTTGAATGAATAGAGTGCCATAATTCAATTTTATAAACATTTGACGATGAATAACAACATTCGCTCATAAAAATTCAAATTCATAAAACGAAGAGTATCGCCTTTTCTAAAAATGCAACTTATTACTTTTAAAAACTTATAATATATATCTCTATCAGTATCTTAAACATTAGTTACCATGTTTAAAGTAATTTATACAAACAAAATAATAAAAAAAAAGAGATTTATATGAATTTTAAGCATTGTTTTTAAAAAGTTATATGTATCCAGATTTTTTTTTTTTCTATTATTGTCTTTATATTTGATGTAACATCATTTACATTCATGATAATTTTGTTTTGTGAGGGAATTACTGCATTCCTTGAATGAATAGAGTGTCGTATTCAATTTTATAAACATTTGACCATAAATAATCACATTCTCTCATAAAAATTGAAATTCATAAAACGAAGAGTATCGCCTTTTCTAAAAATGCAACTTGTTACTTTTAAAAACTTATAATATATATCTCTATCAGTATCTTAAACATTAGTTACCATGTTTAAAGTAATTTATACAAACAAAATAATAAAAAAAAGATTTATATGAATTTTAAGCATTGTTTTTAAAAAGTTGCATGTATCCAGATTTTTTTTTCTTTCTATTATTGTCTTTATATTTGATGTAACATCATTTACATTCATGATAATTTTGTTTTCTGAGGGAATTACTGCATTCCTTGAATGAATAGAGTGCCATAATTCAATTTTATAAACATTTGACGATGAATAACAACATTCGCTCATAAAAATTCAAATTCATAAAACGAAGAGTATCGCCTTTTCTAAAAATGCAACTTATTACTTTTAAAAACTTATAATATATATCTCTATCAGTATCTTAAACATTAGTTACCATGTTTAAAGTAATTTATACAAACAAAATAATAAAAAAAAGACATTTATATGAATTTTAAGCATTGTTTTGAAAAAGTTACATGTATCCAGATTTTTTTTCTATTATTGTCTTTATATTTGTTGTAACATCATTTACATTCATGATAATTTTGTTTTCTGAGGGAATTACTGCATTCCTTGAATGAATAGAGTGCCATAATTCAATTTTATAAACATTTGACGATGAATAACAACATTCGCTCATAAAAATTCAAATTCATAAAACGAAGAGTATCGCCTTTTCTAAAAATGCAACTTATTACTTTTAAAAACTTATAATATATATCTCTATCAGTATCTTAAACATTAGTTACCATGTTTAAAGTAATTTATACAAACAAAATAATAATAAAAAAGAGATTTATATGAATTTTAAGCATTGTTTTTAAAAAGTTACATGTATCCAGATTTTTTTTTTTTCTATTATTGTCTTTATATTTGATGTAACATCATTTACATTCATGATAATTTTGTTTTGTGAGGGAATTACTGCATTCCTTGAATGAATAGAGTGTCGTATTCAATTTTATAAACATTTGACCATAAATAATCACATTCTCTCATAAAAATTGAAATTCATAAAACGAAGAGTATCGCCTTTTCTAAAAATGCAACTTGTTACTTTTAAAAACTTATAATATATATCTCTATCAGTATCTTAAACATTAGTTACCATGTTTAAAGTAATTTATACAAACAAAATAATAAAAAAAAGATTTATATGAATTTTAAGCATTGTTTTTAAAAAGTTGCATGTATCCAGATTTTTTTTTCTTTCTATTATTGTCTTTATATTTGATGTAACATCATTTACATTCATGATAATTTTGTTTTCTGAGGGAATTACTGCATTCCTTGAATGAATAGAGTGCCATAATTCAATTTTATAAACATTTGACGATGAATAACAACATTCGCTCATAAAAATTCAAATTCATAAAACGAAGAGTATCGCCTTTTCTAAAAATGCAACTTATTACTTTTAAAAACTTATAATATATATCTCTATCAGTATCTTAAACATTAGTTACCATGTTTAAAGTAATTTATACAAACAAAATAATAAAAAAAAAGACATTTATATGAATTTTAAGCATTGTTTTGAAAAAGTTACATGTATCCAGATTTTTTTTTTCTATTATTGTCTTTATATTTGATGTAACATCATTTACATTCATGATAATTTTGTTTTCTGAGGGAATTACTGCATTCCTTGAATGAATAGAGTGCCATAATTCAATTTTATAAACATTTGACGATGAATAACAACATTCGCTCATAAAAATTCAAATTCATAAAACGAAGAGTATCGCCTTTTCTAAAAATGCAACTTATTACTTTTAAAAACTTATAATATATATCTCTATCAGTATCTTAAACATTAGTTACCATGTTTAAAGTAATTTATACAAACAAAATAATAAAAAAAAGAGATTTATATGAATTTTAAGCATTGTTTTGAAAAAGTTACATGTATCCAGATTTTTTTTTTTTTTCTATTATTGTCTTTATATTTGATGTAACATCATTTACATTCATGATAATTTTGTTTTGTGAGGGAATTACTGCATTCCTTGAATGAATAGAGTGTCTTATTCAATTTTATAAACATTTGACCATAAATAATCACATTCTCTCATAAAAATTGAAATTCATAAAACGAAGAGTATCGCCTTTTCTAAAAATGCAACTTATTACTTTTAAAAACTTATAATATATATCTCTATCAGTATCTTAAACATTAGTTACCATGTTTAAAGTAATTTATACAAACAAAATAATAAAAAAAAAGATTTATATGAATTTTAAGCATTGTTTTTAAAAAGTTGCATGTATCCAGATTTTTTTTTCTTTCTATTATTGTCTTTATATTTGATGTAACATCATTTACATTCATGATAATTTTGTTTTCTGAGGGAATTACTGCATTCCTTGAATGAATAGAGTGCCATAATTCAATTTTATAAACATTTGACGATGAATAACAACATTCGCTCATAAAAATTCAAATTCATAAAACGAAGAGTATCGCCTTTTCTAAAAATGCAACTTATTACTTTTAAAAACTTATAATATATATCTCTATCAGTATCTTAAACATTAGTTACCATGTTTAAAGTAATTTATACAAACAAAATAATAAAAAAAAGACATTTATATGAATTTTAAGCATTGTTTTGAAAAAGTTACATGTATCCAGATTTTTTTTTCTATTATTGTCTTTATATTTGATGTAACATCATTTACATTCATGATAATTTTGTTTTCTGAGGGAATTATTGCATTCCTTGAATGAATAGAGTGCCATAATTCAATTTTATAAACATTTGACGATGAATAACAACATTCACTCATAAAAATTCAAATTCATAAAACGAAGAGTATCGCCTTTTCTAAAAATGCAACTTATTACTTTTAAAAACTTATAATATATATCTCTATCAGTATCTTAAACATTAGTTACCATGTTTAAAGTAATTTATACAAACAAAATAATAAAAAAAAAGATATTTATATGAATTTTAATCATTGTTTTTAAAAAGTTGCATGTATCCAGATTTTTTTTTTTCTATTATTGTCTTTATATTTGATGTAACATCATTTACATTCATGATAATTTTGTTTTGTGAGGGAATTACTGCATTCCTTGAATGAATAGAGTGTCGTATTCAATTTTATAAACATTTGACCATAAATAATCACATTCTCTCATAAAAATTGAAATTCATAAAACGAAGAGTATCGCCTTTTCTAAAAATGCAACTTGTTACTTTTAAAAACTTATAATATATATCTCTATCAGTATCTTAAACATTAGTTACCATGTTTAAAGTAATTTATACAAACAAAATAATAAAAAAAAGATTTATATGAATTTTAAGCATTGTTTTTAAAAAGTTGCATGTATCCAGATTTTTTTTTCTTTCTATTATTGTCTTTATATTTGATGTAACATCATTTACATTCATGATAATTTTGTTTTCTGAGGGAATTACTGCATTCCTTGAATGAATAGAGTGCCATAATTCAATTTTATAAACATTTGACGATGAATAACAACATTCGCTCATAAAAATTCAAATTCATAAAACGAAGAGTATCGCCTTTTCTAAAAATGCAACTTATTACTTTTAAAAACTTATAATATATATCTCTATCAGTATCTTAAACATTAGTTACCATGTTTAAAGTAATTTATACAAACAAAATAATAAAAAAAAAGACATTTATATGAATTTTAAGCATTGTTTTGAAAAAGTTACATGTATCCAGATTTTTTTTTTCTATTATTGTCTTTATATTTGATGTAACATCATTTACATTCATGATAATTTTGTTTTCTGAGGGAATTACTGCATTCCTTGAATGAATAGAGTGCCATAATTCAATTTTATAAACATTTGACGATGAATAACAACATTCGCTCATAAAAATTCAAATTCATAAAACGAAGAGTATCGCCTTTTCTAAAAATGCAACTTATTACTTTTAAAAACTTATAATATATATCTCTATCAGTATCTTAAACATTAGTTACCATGTTTAAAGTAATTTATACAAACAAAATAATAAAAAAAAGAGATTTATATGAATTTTAAGCATTGTTTTGAAAAAGTTACATGTATCCAGATTTTTTTTTTTTTTCTATTATTGTCTTTATATTTGATGTAACATCATTTACATTCATGATAATTTTGTTTTGTGAGGGAATTACTGCATTCCTTGAATGAATAGAGTGTCTTATTCAATTTTATAAACATTTGACCATAAATAATCACATTCTCTCATAAAAATTGAAATTCATAAAACGAAGAGTATCGCCTTTTCTAAAAATGCAACTTATTACTTTTAAAAACTTATAATATATATCTCTATCAGTATCTTAAACATTAGTTACCATGTTTAAAGTAATTTATACAAACAAAATAATAAAAAAAAGATTTATATGAATTTTAAGCATTGTTTTTAAAAAGTTGCATGTATCCAGATTTTTTTTTCTTTCTATTATTGTCTTTATATTTGATGTAACATCATTTACATTCATGATAATTTTGTTTTCTGAGGGAATTACTGCATTCCTTGAATGAATAGAGTGCCATAATTCAATTTTATAAACATTTGACGATGAATAACAACATTCGCTCATAAAAATTCAAATTCATAAAACGAAGAGTATCGCCTTTTCTAAAAATGCAACTTATTACTTTTAAAAACTTATAATATATATCTCTATCAGTATCTTAAACATTAGTTACCATGTTTAAAGTAATTTATACAAACAAAATAATAAAAAAAAGACATTTATATGAATTTTAAGCATTGTTTTGAAAAAGTTACATGTATCCAGATTTTTTTTTTCTATTATTGTCTTTATATTTGATGTAACATCATTTACATTCATGATAATTTTGTTTTCTGAGGGAATTATTGCATTCCTTGAATGAATAGAGTGCCATAATTCAATTTTATAAACATTTGACGATGAATAACAACATTCACTCATAAAAATTCAAATTCATAAAACGAAGAGTATCGCCTTTTCTAAAAATGCAACTTATTACTTTTAAAAAACTTATAATATATATCTCTATCAGTATCTTAAACATTAGTTACCATGTTTAAAGTAATTTATACAAACAAAATAATAAAAAAAAAAGAGATTTATATGAATTTTAATCATTGTTTTTAAAAAGTTGCATGTATCCAGATTTTTTTTTTTCTATTATTGTCTTTATATTTGATGTAACATCATTTACATTCATGATAATTTTGTTTTGTGAGGGAATTACTGCATTCCTTGAATGAATAGAGTGCCTTATTCAATTTTATAAACATTTGACCATAAATAATCACATTCTCTCATAAAAATTCAAATTCATAAAACGAAGAGTATCGCCTTTTCTAAAAATGCAACTTATTACTTTTAAAAACTTATAATATATATCTCTATCAGTATCTTAAACATTAATTACCTTGTTTAAAGCAATTTATACAAACAAAATAATGAAAAAAAGAGATTTATATGATATTTAAGCATAGTTTTTAAAAGTTACATGTATCCAGATTTTTTTTTCTATTATTGTCTTTATATTTGATCAGGATGTCAATGATTTAAGTCAGCGATTTGAATCATGATTTTAATAAAGTGATTTTTTTTTTAAATCATTGATTAAAATCAAAAATTTTCTAAATGTTTAAAATGACATAAAAGTATTCAAATCTGAGATGAACATAATTTGGATAGTTTCTACAGGTATTGTGACTTGGGTTGTTCTCTACAATACTTGCAAATTTGGCCAGCAGTCTGACTTGAATGATGCATATGTAAATTTTCATAAAAATTAGATAAATAGTAAGAAATCAGACAATTATTGAAGATTTTAATCGCAACAGAAATTGTTTTAAAAATTTGACTTAACAAAAAAAATAAAATAAAAATTTGTGGAAAAAATAAAATAAAAAATGTGAGGGAATGATGAAATAAGACATTTTTACTAGTTGTAGGGGGGAAATGCAAAATTATGAAGAAATCCAAACTGTTTCCTTTAAGAGAAACACTTAATATATAATGTATGATAAAATTAAAATTTTTGATATTTACAAAAAAAATGAATATTCTGTGTGAGGGAATGACTGCTAATAAAAACGCTTCTGGATATACTGACTAAAAAAAATTTCTGTAAAATTAACAAAATCTTACACCACCAATTTATGTTGCTGGACTGACAAGTGCTCAAAATAGCTTCTTCTCTGTGAAGGATCCTAGACTGCTACTGCTCATTAGTGGTAGATATTTGAGATAATAGCAATGTGTGAGGGAATGATGGTCTAACATGGGGAAACATATAATCTAATATAACTTACAATGTCAGAATTTCCTTTTAATAATCAAATTATTCATTCTTTTATATACAATAAACATAGCAATAGAGTGTCAGTGATTTTAATCAACTGATTTAAATCAGATGATAAAATCACATATTTTCTGATTTTTTGAAATAGAGTAAAAAAGCATTATAACCAGTAATGAAAATTATCACTAAATCACTTGTAAAAACTGTAATATTTGTTATTGTTAATTATAACAATGTTAAACTGTGTAAAAAGAAGTATTATACATTTAAAAAAACATCTAACTAAATGTTAAATAACTTCAAAATATTATAATATTTAGTAGCTATTCAGATATTTTAATGTTTTGGGGAAACAATCTGATTTAAATTTCAAAATACAATTTTTGTAATCTATTTATAAATTATGTGTGAGTTTGCTGTATACATTGCTACAATTTTTGATCAATTTGACATAAATATGCTTTAGAACCTGTGTAAAATTATTGGCCGCTTTATGAATTTATCAAACGATTATTTATCACCTTTTTTTCAACCACTTTTTCAAAAATGTAGATTGTGTTCTTAATTAAACAGTTAATTGTTTAATAATCACTAAATTTAATCTGTATCATAAATTTGCAATTTATCAATAACTTTAAAATATAAGGAGTATTTAATATTGGTTTATATAATTATTACAAAATATTAGTGCACCTAATGTTATATGCTACTAAAGAAATTTTTAATTTGCAGTTTTTTTTTAATTTCTATAATTACATAATTAAAATTTTATTAATTAAAGCAAAAAAAAACAGATTATGTTATTGGAGGGTTATTCATTTTTGAAATGCTTAATTCTTGGTAGATGTTTAATATTCTAACACAGGGAAAAAAATAAAAAAAATCAGATTTTTTTTTTTTTAAATTATGATTTTTTTTACACCCTGTATTTGATATAACATCATTTACATTCATGATTATTTTGTTTTGTGAGGGAATTACTGCATTCCTTGAATGAATAGAGTGTCTTAATTCAATTTTATAAACATTTGACCATGATTAATAACATTCGCTCATAAAAATTCAAAATCATAAAACGAAGAGTATCGTCTTTTCTAAAAATGCCACTTATTATTTTGGTTTTCTACTTCTGTTCATCTTAGATTTTAATAATTTTATATGTCGTTTTAAAATTTAGAAAATTTGTGTTTTTAATCAATGATTTAAAAAAAAATCAGTTGATTAAAATCATGATTTAATCGTTGATTTAAATCAACTGATTAAAATCGTTGACACCCTATTGCAGCCAAATGGCAAACGTCAGTTTTTGTTAATCACAATTGACGAATTTTTTTCCTCAACCAGCTGACACTTTTTGCAATATTTTTCCACATTTGATTCAAGAATTTCACAATATTCTTCTTCTACCTAACAATTGGAGAATTCTGCAGTCTTTTCTTACAAACTTACTTTGCAGTTATCCAAAATTTTCAACATAATAAAATGTAAAATTATGACTAAAAATTAAATAAACAGTACATAAAGAAAAACTATAAAATTATTTAGATATTTCCAATATTTCAATTGACTAAGGTTTACGTTTAATGCAGTTTTATTTATTTTTTTTAAATAAATAAAATTGTGTGATTTTTGCTTGGTTGTGGTTTTCTCTGAGACGGGAAAACTTAAGTTCACCTGTGAGTGTGACCCTGTGAGAGAAGGGGGAACAAGTTATTGATCCTGCTGACTACTAAAATTTTCAAATTAGTGGTCCAATGTCCAATATCATTTTTGGTTTTCTCTGACCAGTGGACCATCAATGATTTTGAACACTGATTGATTTTTCAAATGCTGAAGATTTCCTTGCAAAAGAGATTTGAATTATATGCTGTTTAATTTTTTGATTATTTCCCCTGTGTGAAATTTGACTTTTATTGTTATGTCTGCACAAGAAACAATTTTATGTCTTAAAATATTTACTCTTTCATTTAAAACAGGTGGAGAAATTAACCTGATGCTTGGATCTCTTCCATTTTACCTGACTGAAATCCTGATTCAGAATATACTAAGCTTCAAGAATTTAAATATTTGATGACCTGAATGGTCAGACAGAGTGCAGCACCCTCCTAAAACTGTCTGAGAGAAACTCTATGTAAAATGATATTATATTACAATAAATATTAGTCTGACATACTATACATATAATCTAATGATTATATAATTTGTATTTTCAATAAATGGAGCGGCATACCGCAAACCAACTTAAATGTGTTGCTATTTAATTGTGCCTGTAATCATTTCTTTTTTCAGCTATTGCAAGGCTGCTGTTGGTGAATATTTTTCTTCTCTACGAGTATTGTTAAAAAATAAATAAATTGTCATCATAGATTATCATTTAGGAATACTGAAAAAATATGTATGTAACAATAATTAGTCGCTTGGTGGCGACACTGCTGTTATTAAATTAACCCTTCAAAGTAAGTATTTAATATACTATGGATGTGCATTGTGTATTTAAAAAAAGCTTTAAAATTTAAAGTAATACTTTTGTATTAGCTGATATTAGAGGTTAAATGGATTCTGCTACTTATAGCTGCCTTTTTCATGCTGATTATTTCAGTGTTTACGCATATACTTTTATTATGTATCCGTTATGTTTTGTCTTTATTTATTGAAAAGTGTCATATTCATTATTGAATGTTAAACAGAAACAAATTCTGAGTTTTTTTTTTGTTGTTGTTTTTATATCCAAATGAGCTAATTTTGCATAATCGAGCTGTGTGCAGTATAAATTTTTAAAAGAATCATGCTTGAAAATTATTTTTAAAACTATGAAAAATCAGTAAATTGAAATACAGATTTAATTTAATTGCATTTCACATTGCAACCCCCCCCCCCCCTTTTAACGACGTAAAAATGAAAATTATGTGACAATAATTCAATTTGAGGAAAAGGGGAAGTGGATTGCTTAGATTGTTACTGTCGATATATGTCAGCAACAGTAGAAAAATTAATTTTTTTTTTAGTCAATTTTACTGTTCAAAAATAGTACTATTAAAAATTATGTAACTTAAAATAGTGAAAATATGTGAAATTTTCATATGTGTAACAATTGTACCTTTATATTAAGTATATGCAGAAATGTCTATAAATATTTTTTGCTAATTAAAATACTTTTATTTTTTGTTTTGTGAAAAGAAGATAAAAATTTGAAAACTGTATAATATAAAAATTTCAGCATCTGGGCGATTCCATGTGGAGAGTCACACACATAACGCAGGCTTTAATTTGCATTTATTGAATTATTTATTATATTTTAATATTAATTCTGATTTTAGGTGGTATGGTAAATACGTTATTAACATATTTTTTAGTTTAAATGTGTGTAAGTAAAACTCACAGAAATATATAATTTAATTACTCAAACTGTGCTTTTTTTTTCTGAAGTAGAAAAAAAGCACATTTTGAGTAATGAAATTAAATGATATACTTCTGTGAGTTTTATTGCCACACATTTAAATTTAAAAATATATCAATAACTTATTTACCATACCACTTAAAATCAGAATTAACATTAAAATTTAATAAATAATTGAATAAATGCAAATTAAAGCCTGCGTTATGTGTGTGAAACTCTCCATGGAATCGCCCATCTATAGATTCACAACAATTAAAAAAAAAAAAAAAACAATTACAGATCATGAAAGCAGCAGCTAACTGCATTGTGGAAAAAACTTTTTCAAACCTGTGCAAAAATTAATATTGGTTGAAGAAATTCATCCAGCCATTGTTTAAATTAAAATATAATAAAAACTGGGTATGCATTTAAATCTAAGAAAATTATTATTTTTTTTTAAATATTTTTTTGTGAATAAGCAAGCACTAAATGGACTAAGTGTAAGTGAGTGCAGAGAAATATTCCAAAAAGTACAATGACAGAATGGTAATATTTGTGAGAAGAAAAAAAAAAATGCAGTTACTTTGTGAAATCAAATTAGATCAAACTGGTTTACATCTGTTTTTTAAATATGTTTCAAAGACAATCGAATCAATAATTAAAAATTTAATAATGTTCGGTTTAATGAAAATATATATATATATGCTTTCCCTACTGCAATATAATCTCGCATAATCTGAAATTTTGTTTATTATACAATAAAATGATAAATTGAAAACCAAAGTGAGGGGGGAAAAAAAGAAAACTACAATCCGGTGTAACCTTTCCTCATAAAGATGAGAGAAAATCCTGAATCGTGGTTCAACCAAAATTGGAATAGAGAAAACCTTGAATTATGATTTAACATTTCACCAGAAAATGTTATTTAAAAAAACTCTGAATCATGGTTAAACCTTTCACCAGAAAATTGGATTTAAAAACAATCCTGATTTGTGGTTCAACCTTTTACCAGAAAATTCGATTTAAAAAAAACTGAATTATGGTTCAAACTTTTACCAGAAAATTGGATTTAAAAAAACCCTGATTTATGGTTCAACCTTTCACTATAAAATTGGATTAAAAAAATCCTGATTTATGGTTCAACCTTTCACCAGAAAATTGGATTTATAAAAAACCTGAATCATGGTTTAACATTTCACTAATATAATGGTATTTATGAAAGCACCAATAAACTGGTGAAACTTATCACCTATATCTTGGTTGCAGCTAAATTTCAGCGACTTTTAACCATTTTCGTGGTGAAACATCGCACTTTATTTTTAACAGTGCAGGATGCGAATGATTCTGTTGAGCTGTTTCAGATAACACACCAGATGTCATTATCAATAAGGTTATCTATGTGAATCATGTCCGTCAGATGTCCTGGATAGCTCAGTTTGCAGAGCATTGGCAGCTTAAGCCAAATGTCTCTGGCTCTAACCCTAACATGGACACTTTTTCACTGAGATGGAAAATTACAACTCGTACGATTTATTTACCAGTTAGACTAATTGTGTTAAATTAATGAATATATTTTAGTGTTCTGAAGTAATAAATAATTTAAGTTATAAAATATTGACAGGAAAGCGGTTTTAACCGTAAACTATAGGTGCCATCGACCTCTGCGAATGGTCTCATTTGGTTCATCAAAAAAAAAAGAAAAAAAATACATTGGAAACAGTTGCCGGGGATGATTTGTAGAATTTTAGAATGAAAACTAGGGTTTCTCCCCACAGTGCGACTCAGCGACGACGTTTTATTCTCCAGGCAGTCTCAGTAATCTCAGTGGCGTGAATTAACGAATACAGGGTGATTCTAAATTGTTTTTCAAAATAAGAAGGGTGATAGTACCCATCCAGACGAGTAATAATTATATTAGATGTAAAATTTCAACTGGGCGAAAAATGTCCGGACCAGGATTCGAACTCCAGGCTGAAGTGATCTACCATCTGAACTATCCCGGACGAATCTGGCGGAACTTTTTCACCCAGACTGATTTATTTACCAATTAGGATAATTGTGTTAAAATTAATCTAGTGAGTAATAATTGCCATAGAACATGGGGTCACAAACCACTTATTCAGTCACAAATACAAGGTGTTTCACCCTAACTGGAATCGGCTTGTCGCTAATAATTTTGCGAAAAATAAAAATTATTGCAATAAAAATGCAACGATATGTATCTTATTTCGTATGAAATGTGATAACATCACAAAAAGTTCTGGAGAAACAGGGTACTCACACAATCGATGATACCGTATGAACTGATAATCACAGTCCAAAATGTGGAGCGTCTAATGCGTACTGCTGGCGCGTATAATGGTAACGACTACCACTTTTTTGTACTTTTTCACCCAGCATGATTTATTTACCAATTAGGATAATTGTGTTAAAATTAATCTAGTGAGTAATAATTGCCATAGAATATGGGGTCACAAACCACTTATTCAGTCACAAATAAAGGGTGTTTCACCCTAACTGGAATCGGCTTGTCGCGAATAATTTTGCGAAAAATAAAAATTATTGCAATAAAAATGCAACGATATGTATCTTATTTTGTATGAAATGTGATAACATCACAAAAAGTTCTGGAGAAACAGGGTACTCACACAATCGATGATACCGTATGAACTGATAATCACAGTCCAAAATGTGGAGCGTCTAATGCGTACTGCTGGCGCGTATAATGGTAACGACTACCACTTTTTTGTATGTTATCATATTTACAACAAAAATGAGCATGACAATTAAAAGTTTCGTTATAATATACTTCAATTTGCTGAAAATTATTACCGTAAACCAATGTTCTATTAGGGTAGAACATCCTATTTGTGACTAAGTATTAGTATTTGTGACTAAATAAGCGGATTGCGACACCATGTTCTGTGGTAATCATTGCTCGTCTGGATGAGTTGAGTTCTATCACCCCTCTTATTTTGTAAAAGCAAATTAAAACCACCCTGTATATTGGCATTCGGAATTGTCAGTGACAAAACAAACGTCATGTAACTGTTAATATATTGAAATAATATTGATAAATGCCTTCCACATTAAAATATGATGACATAACTTTATTATACGAATATGTTTTGTTTAACTGTGACTCCCTCTGAAAAGGGACCGATGCATATTTAAATAAAGAAGCATGTACATTGTAAGTTATATAATTATTCATTGCATTTGTCTTATTTATTGAAAATGTAATATCTAATCACTGCCGTGTATAGTTGTGCAGGTTTAAGTTTTCAAATATTTAAAAATTAGAAAAAAAAATGACGGAAACTAACAGTAAATATCATGTAATTATAAAATTCCATGACATGTCGTGTTTATACTCATCTCATGATTTTCAATTTATGTATGTACACTGTAAAAAAAAAAAAAAAAAAAAAAAAAAAAAAAAAAAAAAAAAAAAAAAAAAAAATGCTGCCAGTTTTCCGGTAGGAATCGGAAAAATAGTTGCCCTTATCGTACCGGAATAATTTCCGACCCAACTTGGAATAAAATCCGTAAAAATAAGGAAATAGTCAGTAAAACGGTATTTTACGGATTTTATTCCAAGCTGGGTTGGAAATTATTCCGGTACGATCAAGGCAACTATTTTTCCGATTCCTACCGGAAAACTGGCATTATTTTTTTTTACAGTGTATGAATGTATACCTAGAACTAGAAGTAACTACCTAGAGTTGCTATAGTAATACATTTGGACACATTATAATGCAGGTGGAAATTTAAAATCTAATGTAGGCTGTATAACGCCACGCACACACAGGAAAAATTGCTAAGTAATTAAACCATTGACGAAAACTTTTTTTGCAAATTCGAATGCTAATGAAATGCTGTCAAATGAAAGTTCAAGTCAATACGATTACAAGAATGAATATATTTTCCCCCTCAACCATTAATTCAAAACCAAAAATAAAGAGAAATTTAAAAAATGCTACTTCACTGTAAAAAAAAAAAAAAAAAAAAAAAAAAAAAAAATCCGACCTGTTTTCCAGTAGGAATCGGAAAAATGGTTGTCCTTATCGTACCGGAAAAGTTTCCATCCCAGCTCGGAATAAAATCCGTAAAAAAAAGGAAATAGTCAATAAAACGTTATTTTAAGGATTTTATTCCGATTTTACGGATTTTATTCCGAGGTGGGTGGGAAAATTTTCCGATACGATAAGGGCAACTATTTTTCCGATTCCTACAGGAAAACTGGTCGTATTTTTTTTACAGTGCTTTGTGTCGTTTGAACTTTTTCTAATGCGTGTTTAATCCTGAATGGTATGAATACACCTGTTAATGAGACTTTAAGGATTAATCCCATTTAGCCTCCATTTAGATGAAATAAAGGACTCATTAATTGGCAAATTGTTAAAAAGACAAAATACTTACAGACTATTTTTTCTAGACTTCTGAATTTGCGTACTTGTTTTGTAGGTAAACAAAATTAATAAAAATACAGAAATTATCAAAGAATCCTTTATAAAAAACATACATTAAAAAAAAAAAAATCCAGTGACTTCAAGTAAATTTGCGTAAAAATGGATAAAAACGTTTTAATTAAAATTCTACTATCTTCTTTGTACATCATGTACATAGGATGAAACAAAATCCAAGGGAATTTTTACATAAAAAAAAAAAATATATATAAAATATAATAGTTTACTGTATACTCTGATATGTTATTTTTTCAAATGTTTCGACTTTATTTCAAACAAGAGCATTCATAAATAAAAAAATATTACATGTGTCTCACTTATTTTAGTTCATTTTATTGGGAATGGCTTTTAAAATAATATCTGAAGTTTCCATTACAATATTTTGACTATTAAATGAGATAGAATGATAATGGTAGAGACTCCTTAAACAGGAAAAAAATGAGAAAATTTATTTAAAATGTAAAGTTACAATCAAAAGAGAGCTGGCAGTATTTTTAAGAAACGCTATATCTCTATTTTTAATTGACAGTCAATAAAGGAAAAAAAATTAAAAACGGTTTAATGAACTTTTAATAAAAATATTCTGTTGTGAAAAACTGACCCAGGTTTTTGAAAATAGACTTCACGAACGCAAACAGTCTCTTTAAATTAATAGCTTGAACTTTTTGCCGCCTCCTGTGCTAACCACTGAATCACCACCGTTTTAACGTCATCATCGTCATTCTAGCGCTGACCGACAATGTGCTTCTTTAAGTGACTGGAACAAATGGTAGTCCCTCTGCGCTCATACGCCACATCGAAAACAGGATCTGATCGCGTCATATGATTGGGAGCAACTTCATTGTCTTGCGTATAGCTCTGATCTAGCCCCAAGAGACTACCACATGTTCCTGCACTTATAGAAGAACCATGGCGGTCAGCACTAGAACGAGGATGACGACGTTCAAACGCCGCACAGTGTAAGATTTCATGAATCTAGCGGGTCAAAATTCAATTTATGAAAATTACCGATATTAAAGTAATAAAATTGATCTTACTAGAGATAAAATGGTCATGTATTATGAAAAAATACAGTGAAACCTCCCTGTGCGACCACCTCCCTGAACGACCATTTTTTCATGGAACGAAATTTATTCCCGTACGCTCAATACTAATTTTACCTCCATTCAGAGACCATCCTAGTTGGACTCCCTCCATGAGCGACCATTTTCTTTGAAGAGAATGAAATAAATTCCGCTTTTTCCTGGTCGCTCGAAGAAGGTTTTATTACAAAAATAATTCATTATTCATCAAACTTTTAAACTAAGTTTAGAAATTTTTTTTTCGGTAGCTTTTATGTGTTTAAACCCTTTTGTGCTTTTTTTGAGATGTGAATGTCAGGATTTGTAATGCTTAAAGGTAGATGTATTGCTAGCGGCCACTGCAGCATCCTTAAAAAATCTTCCTTTTTCTATTTCCTACATTAATATTATCTTCACCTTGTTTTGGAGTTTTTAATAATAATTCTCTTTTAAGTCTAAATCTTTCAATTATATTTTTTCTCTTTCTGCGATACTTCATTTTTCTTCAGGTTTTCGGAACTGCTATTTCTTTACATCAAATTTATATCAATATGTAAGAGGCATTCCATAAATCTTAATTGTGCATGTTGTGCCAAAAAGCACCAAGAAAATTTGTGAGTATTATTCGTATATTATCGAATCATTTTTAAGTTATTCACCACTTTGAATTTTCCGTTACAGACATTGCATTTTTAAGTTTGTTTATTTGAAGATAGAATGCTGCACATTGTGATATCTACCACCGTGTCTTCAAATTTGTGATCTATGTCATACGTCTGAACATTGAATTCTACTACAGTTAGTGCAAGAGCTGTAAAAATTTAATTTGTGACAATTTCAAATTCTTCTGTTATTGACTGATCAGTTTCCATGATGAACTTAAATTTTGTTGATCTAGAGTAAGAAGTAGATGACGGCTGTGGATTTACCCATTATAAAATTTTGATTTTCTTCATTACAGCCCTTTTTTATATGACGAGTATCCTGTTTTTTGAAAGATTTTTTAAAATGTCATTGCTCTTTAGAGGCTTTCAGATATATTTTTAACACATCCATAGCATCTTCTTTTTCTAGATTGTCTCAGTTTTAAACACATCGCGCGTGATTATTCATTTGTGTTCCGGGAATAACGAATACACTTTTGTCTTTTGATTTTGTAACACTTAAATAAAAAATTTTGTTTGGTTGACCAACCTTTTTCTGGTATTAATTATTACTTCTGCCCTGTAAATATATTTATTGTTAATATTCCAATCTGTCCATCTCTTATTTTACTTCAAAAAAACGTTCTTTAAGAGATGTCAGTTTCTCCATCTTTGATTACTGTCAATTATAAATGAATGCATCGGCCGCTTAATCCAGTTTAACATAACAGATAAGCAATGTTGAAGATTATATTTGTGTAATAAATAGTCTATCAGGACATTTTTAGAATTAATGGGGGATGATTCATGTCTAGTAACATAATTTTTTAAAATCTCATATAATTCTCTTTTTGAAATTTACACTGCCGTAACTGATAAAAAATTACTTATATTCAAGAGTTGCAAATAGTGGCAGCTAAAATTGATTTATTCTATATCTATATGCATACACCATTACAAAAAAAATTATATTGCAATGTACAAAATTTTTGGCAGCTTTTTAAAATTTATCATATGCTATTAAATTTTCAAATAATTTTTATATTGACTTAGCAAATTATTTTTTAAATATAACACTTCTAAATAACTAGTGTAACAGTAAGATACAAAGTATCTACATAGTTGCAAAGATTCCATACTATCATTATAAATATTTACAAAATAAGTATGTTTTTAGCCAAAAAATATCAATGGCAATTACAACTACAGAATCGCCATTCTAAAAAGTTTGAAAGAAAATTTGGTTTTTGAGCCGATTTTCGATGGCGGTGTTGTGGAGTTAGACTGCTATCACTGCACATTTTTTTCCCTCCAATGTTTTAGATGTTATTTGAAACATCTAAAAGTGAAATTATTCCAAGTCGATTTTTGGACTTTTTTCCCGCTAGATTTGCAAAATCTTACACTGTGCGCCGGTGACGCTTTGGTTAGTGCAGCACGCAGCAGATTTCTATGAGTATGGGATACAAAAGCTGGTCGTACGATACGATATGGGCCTTAATATAGGCGCAAATTATGACGAAATGTAGATTAAGGACCAGGCTTTCATGTGAAAGTAAAATTGCTAAAAAATGGTCTTGTATTTTTTTAATATCAAAACGGTTCTTACTTAAAAAATACGCCCCTTATCTCTGATGAAAAGTTCATTAAAATATCTTTAATTTGAATAAATTTATAAAGAATGTCTCTGTTTCGATTAGAGTGGGATCCCTGTATTTTTGGTTGAATAAATGAAGTATGACCCACATTTCCTATACAAAAATTGTTTTTTCCAATATGCTCTACCACACATTAAAGTTTTTCTAAGGACTTTTGACTAACTTCTTTAGTCATAAAGGTAATAATACAAAATTTAAAGAGTTCCCTAGTTGCGAATCAAAAGTTTATAAAGATTCAAAGCACAAAAAAGTTTTCTTTTTTCATTTTTTAATTTACTATCGTCTAATGGAAGAAAACAAAGAAGCATTAGCTTAAGAATTCAAAAAGAAAATGAAAAAGCAAAAGTGTAACATTTGGAACTTATTTATGTGAATTTTATATGAATGTAAAATATTCAAATGTGTATTTCTTTTGACGAAAACGTGCTAGAAATATAATCAATAAATAATACTTTCCCAAAAGTTTCCCAGAAACTCTATTTTGCCGAATATATAAAGGGCATATATATATCTCTATACATGTTGGAATAAGAGAAATATGAATTCCTCTGGAAAATAATTTACTGTTTTCTGTGAGTAGAAGTGATGGAGAAAATTCTTTTCTAACAGTAATAACAATAAATAGGTACACATCATTTTTTAAGGTTTATATGTGAGTAGGGGATATTCTCCTAAGAACATAAAAACAAAGAGAAAACTATAAATATCCCATACACAGTAAGGTCCTTTCGGCTGAACACCTTCTCATAATTAACTTGAGATGATATTTTCTCTATCTGAGTTAAATCCAATTTCTTTTCTATTTTTGTACCAGATATTTTTCGAAAAGTTTTAGCTATAAAAAAAACAATTGATTAAGATAAAATAAACATACCGTAGCTCGTTACGGATAAAGATTTTTTTCTCTTACATCTATATATATATATAAAAAGTATAGCACAGGAATTATGACTTGATGTTTTAAGCATGATTAACAGAGAACTATATAAAAAATAAAATTAAATACGACGTTGTTGTAAAAAAAAAAAATAATAATAATAGTTTATCTAAAAATTAATTTGTTCAGAGTTATAAGATTAAATTTCAGTAAGACAATATTAAGGACAGAATTTTTATGCTGCGTTTTCATGAGAAAGATCTCACAAAAAAAAAAAAAAAAAAAAAAAAAAAAAAAGAATCTCAATTACAGGATTTTTTACAGGGCAGTGAAAATTTTCATATGGGAAACGATGCATCTTTTGGAGATATATTACTTAAAACATTTCCTGCCAAATTTTTGTGTCTCTTTTTTTTTTAATAGAAAGTACTTTTGTAGTCTTCTAAAATAATATAGGAATGTATAAAAGAAATGAATATACATTTAAAAAATAAAATACCAAAATTAATTTTTAATCTATTTTCAATAAGTTTTAAAAAGTAGAAATAAACAAGACAATAACCACAAGAATTGGAAGAATGATATTTGCATACAACTTCATAAACTTTTAATATTTTAATACATCATACTTTTTTGGGTTTTGTCGAATTTTCTTTTACAGAACACAATCTTATAATTTTTTTTCATCTGCTTATTGTTTGAAACTTCTATTCTTTCTGCACTATCTTACATAAAAAGCGTGTGCAGATGAAACTATAATATGAGTATATGTAAAACCGACTGTTTTAAATATAATTAACCTAAATATAAAATATAAGTGAAATTACTCAGGAATGTTTCGGTGACATTCCTCCCCGAAATAGCGAAATAAACACCCACCCGGGGAAGATTTTGGATTTTATGCTTATTAAAAGTCTAGATGTAAAATGAAAGGTCTAGATGAAACTATAATATGAGCACATGTATAGCCGACTGATTTAAATGTAATTAATATACCCCTAAAATATAAGTGAAATTACTCAAAGTTGAATTCAGGGGTGTCCCGGTGACATTCTTCTCCGAAATAGCGAAATGAACACCCACCCGGGAAAGATTTCGGATTTTATGCTTATTAAAGGTCTAAATGTGAATTGAAAGGTCTAGATGAAACTGTTATATGAGTATATATAAAACCGACTGTTTTAAGTATAATTAACCTAAACCTAAAATATAAGTGAAGTTACTCAGTGTTGAATTTAGGGGAGCCCCGGTGACATTCCTCCCCGAAATAGTGAAATGAAAGCCCACCCGGGGAAGATTTCGGATTTTATGCTTATTAAAGGTCTAGATAAAACTATAATATGAGTATATGTAAAATCGAAACTTTTAAATATAATTAACCTAAACCTAAAATATAAGTGAAATTACTCAGTGTTGAATTGAGTTGTGTCGCGTTGACATTCCTCCCCGAAATAATGAAATGAACTCCCACCTGGGATATATTTCGGATTTTATGCTTATTAAAGATCTAGATGTGAAATCTTCCCGCCCCCGACCACGAAAGCATCAAAAAGATACATTGCTAGCAACATGCGCCTGGAAAATTGAAGCAAAAATTCGTTGAATTAACATAGGATATATTAAAATAGCTAAAGTGTAGCGTAGCCATTTAAAAAACTTATAAAAATGCGACAATTTCTATGTTTGGAAGGAAAGGTTATATTATGTCCGTATAATTTGCATATAGACACTTGTAAGAAAAATCAAAGTTAAATATCAGTAATAAAGCTTAAGTACGTTAAAGGGAATACAATTTTAGATTTTGAGGAATAATAAAAAAAATCATCACAATAGTTTCTAAAAAAATTCTATTTTAAGAGAAACACGTTTAAACTGGAAAAGTGTTCCTTTGTGTAATTGCAGAATTTTACACATTATTTAGACATCACAAGCATTCAAAAGAGGGAAAAAAAAGGAGTTTATATTTCACTTTAATACATAGTAGACCAAATTCAGGTCCAGGCGCACTTTTATTTTTCCTACATATTTTACATTCTAATGCTTCGGCTTTTGAAAAAAAAATCATTCATTTTTTTTTGGCAGACATTTACGACATATATAGTATGGTTTTTAGTGTTAATCAAGTCGGCTTACAATTCCCAATTCCGGTGATGTCTGTTAATACGTTAGAAAGTGTTAATTTCATATTTTTTTAGTTCTAAAGTATCAAATTTTAGTTATTTTGCACGTTACATGCCACACTGAAATCACTAAACATGACTGGGGACCACGGTGTTCTTTTTAGGTAATAAATTAGTATTATTCCCGTTTCATGCTTGTCTTCATTAATTATATTGCTGTCACACATATTAGTGAACCATTCCAGTGAATGTATTAAAACAGAGTGAAACTGAAACAAGAACGAAAGATCGTGCGAACAGCAGAGATTATAAAACACATCCCAACACATTCCGAATACTATAACAAAAGTTCGCAGTTTACTAATGTGAAAGATGACGTCCAAATGAACAATTTGGAAAACTCATAACGCATTTGAAAAACCGATTTCTGCTATTGCCATAAATAATCGTTAAAAAATACGATTTTTCCAACAGCCATGTATATGATCTACAGATATGTATGCATACTACATAGTATGCTAAAAGTTAGTTCAGTTAAAAGCATAGCACATTTGTACATTTCCCCTCAGCAATTTCCGCTATTAAACGGATGTTGTTCAGAAATTTTGTGCGGTCCTAAACATGCTGTATAAAATTTATACACACCAAGTAATATTTAAAAAATAGTTAAATTAAAAAACCCATACCAATTATTGCTCAAAAGGTTCGTATAATTTGCAGATAGACATTTGTTAAAAAGATCAATTTTAAATATCAGTAATAAATCTTAAGTACGTCATAGGGAATACAATTTTAGATTTTGAGGAAAAATGAAAAAAATCATCACAATAGCTTCTTTTAAAATGCTATTTTGAGAGAAACACGTTTAAACTGGAAAAGTGTTTCTAGCAGATGTAAATGGTAATAGATCATTTAATTATTGCTCATTTTCTTCGATAGCCAAATTCTTTTGTGTGTCCCTATAAATAAACGATAAGTTCTACGCACACTTTATTCTATAGTAAGAACCTTGTAGTACACCTCAATGATGCATATAAAGTTCAATATGTTTAAAATATTCTAATATCATTAAAATATATTGCAACCGATTTTTCCCCATAGACCGTAATGTAACAGAATTCTTTTAGAAGCCCTGTAAATGAACAAAAAAGGATACACACTTCATTTGCAATACCGAACATGCCATAGTAAAACCCAATAACATATATCCATTTCATGGCAAATGGACTATATTTACGCGAGTTAGAGCACGGACAGACAGACAGACGGACACACACACCGAAATCATAAACACTTTTCAACTATGTTGGAAGTGTTGAAAATGAAAAAAATTCAATATGATTTTATGGATTTATTTTCAAAGTTCAAAACAAAAAAGTTTAATGAATTACAGCACTTTACTTTTTCACGTTATTACATAATATTTTCTTTGAGTAATAGTCCAGGCAATAGGGGATTCTACCTGGCAAAATTAATGGTAGTTCTGGAAATCTGCTTACTTTATGTTTTTTGGGTCGCTGAATCCGAATTTGTAACTTCCCACCAAAATTTCCCCCGAGGCAGCCCACCCCCTCCCCGTTCATGCTACGTCATAATATTATATATCCTATTTATTGCAAATTTTGTATACTTTCTGAATTTCTACATACTTTTCCCCTAAAACAATAAAAAATTTAATTTAAAAACAACTAATTTTTTGGGGGGGATTTTGGGGGGAAGTTAAAAATTCGGATTCAGAAACCAAAAAACTTAAAGTAAACCTTATAGGGAAAGTTCGGCGGGGAGACGGGAGGGCGAATGTAAACAATGTGAGTGGTTAAGTGAAATTGCGCAACTTTGTCGACGCAGCACCGCGGCGGATATTCCGGGCAGATCCCCCCTCTCCATTCATCCTACGTCATAATGTCATATATGTTATTTGTTGCAAATTTTGTCTACTTTCTGAATTTCTAGATACTTTTCCCCTAAAACAATAAAAAAATTGATTTTTTTAATAAAAACCTTTTTTTTTTGAGGGGGGGGGGGGATTTTACCAAAATTTCGGGGGGGGGGTTGCTGGGGGAAATTTTGGTGGGAAGTTACAAATTCGGATTCAGCGACCCAAAAAACATATAGTAAACCTTTTTACAGAACTACCACGAATTTTTCTAGGTAGAGTCCCTATATGGTCTCTATTGCCTGGACTATAAGGGAATAATTTAAAATACGCATGTTGGATTGTTTTGACGCATGGTGGAAGTTATGTACAAGTTTCTATTTTGAACCTAATGAGAAGTATAAAGAAGTGTCGTTGGATTATTTTTTTAGACTTCCCTTTTTATGATTCAAATACAATTTCTATCTCAAACAATCTAGCAATATTTCCTTTATAACTGGCAATTTTTTTTCCAATCAATATAAATGAAATTTAATTTATATAGATTTTTGAATTCGAAGTTCTCAATAATAAACATTGGTTTGTTGAAGAAAAAATAAAACTATTTTCAAAACAATTAGGAAACGACCAAGAATATATTATATGTGATAAAAAGTTAATGATAATTTAAAAATAAAAGTACACAATTTCATATTTAAAAAGTTCCAGACAACGTGTTTCAAAATCGTAAGTAAATATTAAAGTATTAATTGAAATTTAAAATACTTCGGATAATAATAATAAAAAATTAGGATGAAAAATTCTTTGGCGCTTATAACAAACCTTTACAGTCATGTGGGTAAAATATTTAAATTATTAATGTAGTTTTAAGAAGGCCTTAAAAATGAATATTCCTCTTTTGAAAAAAGTGAAAGTGACAAACAATAAACTCCTTTTTCAAATATGATACTTTTTTCCCTAAGAAATATAATTAATGCAGGTGCAGCGAAATAAAAAAATAATCAGGAATAACAAACAGAAAAGGCTTGAGCAATATTCAAAACCGGCAAGGCATAAAGATTCGACAAAAAAATTCTGTTAGAGAATTTAAGAACAGATTTTTAGAAAACGTGAAGTATAATTAACTCGAGAGTGATGAAAAAAAAAGTTTTTTTTACTTCATTTATATTTTTTCAGTGTCTAAAGAAATATTAATAGTTTCAGGTAAAAAATGTCCTAGTCTTATTAAATAGCGTAATATTTCGCATTGAGGCGTAAAAAGCGAAAAGAAAATCTCATTAAATTACACTTTTTTAACACTCTTTAAAATTTTAATACATGCCCATATTAAAAATAAAGCACAATTAAGATGTTGTCAATCTATTTTGAAGTGATTCTTGTCAAATAGATAACAGGGGAAAATGATTAAAACTTTCCGTTATAAGCAGAAAACGTAAAAGATAGAAGCTTCATGTTGCTATAAAAAATAATATAATCGCGATACACTGCTTAGATTTATTCAACCCCGAACAAATTATGGGAGCTAGAGCTAAGAAAAAAAAAAAAAAAAGACACACAAAAAAGGTTCCAATCTTCAACACTACCTAAAGCGAATTACTAAATGATTGCTTAACAAACATTAATGAAGATCGAGAAGCAAAAAATGAACTAGAGTAATTCAATCAAGTAATTTGTGCCAAAATGCGATATTAAGCACCACTTGGGATGTAAAAAAGTGTTCCATAAGAATTCTTTTATGTTCTTTGGTAATTCAAGCTAATTATTTAATTATTTGAAACAACATTAAAAAGCTCCAGCAAAATAGAACACGTTGAGAAAAATTAGAGCGAGAATCATGTTATCGCAAGTAAAGGTGAATTAAAAATGCTATGTAGGTGTAGAGAGTTGTTTTTATGTGATGGATACTGTAAGGCGTCAAATTTCGTGTTAAGATCACAAAAAGCTAGGTGTGATAATACAAAGTGTCTCAGTTTCTCGCATTGTATTAGATTAAAATATTTCTTTCGGGGATTTTTTTTTCATTGCTCTTAGAAACGGGAACATTGCAAAAAATTATTTCGTTAAAGAAATTTGAAGAACGTCTTTCAGTTACGAATGAAAAACGAATAGATTAAAAGAAGCTAAGGTTTTTTTACAATGCAATTTCCGTTATTTTTTGCGAATTTAAAATGCATATTCTATTCCTTTTTAATATTTAGACATAACTTTGGATATTATTCTAAGAAAAACTGTGTAAACGGAATGTCATTTTCTTAATAATTTTAAATATATATGGAATTTGAAAAATCAACTAAGTTATATTTAAAAATGAAAAGAAATTTTTAATAATATTTTATGTATTCACAACGAATATATTATTGAGATATATATTTTTGGGAAGTAAAACAGTTTGCAAACATAAAAATGGCAAATAACTTATCCATGAATAATTACAATAAGAGCAAAAATATAAAAAGTATACATAAAAAAACATGTATTTGAACTCCCGTTCTCACACTAAACATAGCATATATCGCGGTCAAGAAGTCAGTCTGACGGGGAATCCCAGAATTTAGATCCCCAAGTGTGCTACGTATCGACCTCAAAAAGATGTAAGGTTGAGATAATCTTCACCAAATTCATAGGTGAACCTCGGGCCTGCAGTATGACAGCGCAGTGAATTAACCAATATAATTATCTCTCGTTTAAGCAGTTCATAAACGCAGAAAATTGTACTGCATTCGTCAATGCAGTTTTGTAATTTTATTAACATAATTCTAATAGAGGTTTATTGTAAATTAATATTATTATTATTATTATTTTACATATTTCGCCTTTTAAAGGTTTAATTTAAGATAGATTTTTGGAACTATTAAGTGACTTTTTTATTATTAAGTGACCTTTCTTCCAGTTTACAAGTCATCGTTAATATTTTTATAGTGAATCGTTATGATTTAATATGAATCACAATAATAATAATTTTCAGAAGTAATTTGTTTAGAAGTGTTAAATCGGTTTTGAATTCTATACGGTTCGTATGTTTGTTCAGGTTTTACAGCACAAGGTGTAAAAGTTACATGCCGCACCAAAAAAATGTACTAGAAATATAAATGAAACTTGTATATAAGCTGCATATAAATTGAAAAAGAGGAAGAGATCATAGTAAAGTTATAAAAAAAAAAAAAAAAATAAGCAAATGCATATTTGTTAATTGGAGAGCTTAGAGGAAGAAGATGTTATGTTACAAAACTTAAATTCCGAAAAAAATTTTATTGATTTATTTTCTTTTTCGTATCCTATGGTTAATATATTAATTAACAATTGGTACTAAACTCTCAGACTTTATTAACATATAATTTTCCGATATTAAAAAATATTATTATTATTTAAATTATAAAATATTAATAAATAGTATAGTTCTTCAAGAATAATGCAGTAACCTTAGTTGTTTAAGACTAATTAGAATCTTTGTAACTAAGATTTACAACATAATAGAATGTCTCCTGACACCTCAACCCTAAAATAAAGCAATTTTTCGGAAAACTTCCAACAAGCCCTTCAATTATAAAGACAAAATAATTTTTAAATTCAATTATTTAACCGAGTGAAGGTCAAAATTTAAATTTTAAACATTACAAAGTATTAATATATTTTTTTTAATTATTAAATATTAATAAATATTGTAGTATTAAAACCCTTACAATAAGTAATATTAGTAATGTATGTAATACTGATAAATAATTTCTGGTCGATGTAGAAATATGAAATAAGATCAGGCTTTAATAATATCTCATTTCAATCAATGGCATTCAGTCTTTATTCCGTACTTTCAAGAATAATGTAGTTCTTGTAATATCATTTCTTCAAGACAAATTAGAATATTAGTATAGAATGTAATTTTTTGAGAAAGTGTCATATCATATGAATATTAGTAAGTTCTTCAATTATAAAGATAAAATAATTTTGAAGTAAAGTATTTACCTGAATGAGGGCTAATTCTTTATTAATTTTTAAGTGGTTGGTTGTATTTATGTCGGCCAATTATCTGCACGTAGGATATAGGCCCTAAGGGGGCGGGGACTGCCTTCCGTGGAGGTCTTTCTAAGGGAACCTAACCCGTATTAACGCTTGGAAAACCAAGGTTCGAAGAAAACCACGAAAACTCCGAACGATTAGGCCGACGGGCGCGATTGGGATCGAACCCAGCACCTCCCGTCTACCAGCTTCAAGAGCAGAACCTCTCGGCCACTGGTGGGGCTAATTTTTAAGTGGAGCAATTTGTAACAATGCTAAAAATGTCCTATTTTTATGATATCATGTACATTTACCATTTTACAACACAGACATATTTTTTATCTAAAAAAGAAAATAAAACAACTGTGTAACTACAACTAAACTAAACTGTGTAACTCAACTAAACTAAACTACTACTAAACTGTGTAACTACATTTTTACCAAGTCATTATGAATAAAATTTCATTTTTAAATGATTTTGAGTTCCACATTTCTAATTATTAACATTGTCCTATTAATCTTGGATTTTGGTAACTTGACAAATTAGGATTAGAATGAAAGTTTTCATGAATTTAGTTAAATTTAATCATTAAAATAATACATTTAAAAATATTCCCTCTTTATTAGTTAAAAAAAGTATGCTTCATTTCAATTTAACCGAAATTTTCGTTTAAATTTAGCCAAAAGTAAATTAATTGCTCATTATTTGAACCCTTTAACACAAAAATCTAATGGTTGAATTGAGTTTGTTGATTGCTACACTTCATCACTGAAACACTAAAGGTAAAATTTAGATTTCGCATAAGGCTAAAGATACTTTATTCATGGTGAAGCGAATAAGATAACTAAGCTGCTTCATTAAACATAATAGAATATGCTACGTATCTGTTATTCATTACATAGTATAAATTCAATGAAATAAATCAATTTATTTCAAATTTAATTTAGCAAGATGGTTAAATATGTAGCTTTTCTAAATCAAATGGGATTTTGAATTATATGTTACTCGTAACAAGTAGCAGAATGAATGCAATAAATAGATTTATTTTAACGATTATAACAACGAGCAATGTAATGCAATTTAAAATTTACACTAAAAGAAAAACAATATTTTTTTATATTAATTAATGATGTCTTTCTAAAGTATCTCCAATATTTTTTGATGGAAATAATTATGTTTGAAAACTGCTATTTTCCGCATTCAACAACTCTTTACGCATGTTAAAGTGCCTAAGAAACGAACATCGTTGTTCATTTTCCTGTAACGGAATACATTCTAAATATTTATAATCGATTCGACACTCCTTACGATCTTTCTCCAAATGTCACGTACCCAAAATTGGTTCAAATCGTAAACTTTGAAGCAATTTTACGAAAAAGCATTTACCTTCTTATTAAAATGTAAAACGCTACTCCGTTTCATGGTATTTGAATAAGATGGGTTTCAACGTTTAAATATTTACTATTGAAAATTATTTCGTAGATGTTTAAGAAAATAGCCAGTATGTATATAAAACACAATAACCAGAGTCATAAAATAACAAGAAAATAGTTAGTTTCTTAACATTAAACATTCCGCGAATTTTACTCAAGTTTTATAAAAATATTTCCTACAAGAAATTTAATTTTAAACTATTTAACTTTTTATTTGACTTATTTCTGTGTGATTTATATTTTACTTTTTATGAAGAAATTTCTAGTTCGAATCGAAATATTTTCATTTGGTAATGGTCAAACGACCGGTTGTTGGTGTGTTTAATGTTAACACTTTCAGGGCCAAGGTATTTCTGCTTGAAAAATGTTCAGATAATTAATGCACAACGCAATTTGCGAACACATTTATTTGAAAATAATCAAAAGCTCTTTTTCACGTATATTATGAGATCGAAATCGTGCTAAAAAATTAATGGTGCCATTTGGCAGTTTGGGTATTAAAATTAACCGTTTGCAGACTGAAAACGGCACCCCTGAAAGGGTTAAATCTTAAAAGTCTTAAAGTACGCGCAAAAAATATGTATATACATACACACAGAACACACACACATACACATATACACCATATCGCCATTAATCACCAAACACATTCAATTTTAGACATTTTGTCGAATATTTAAAGATGCTGATATCGGATTTTCCTGGAACTCCAGGATTAAGAAGAATATGTTTGACTTCATATTTATCAATGACGATACAATCAGTGGGACAATTTGGGGGCCAGCAAAAAATCACAGAAAAATAAAAATATTTAGGGTCACCCTGTAAAATAAAATGCACGAAATGATCTATCGCTATAGCTTACGAATATGTGGATATTGTACAATATGTGTATTCGTTTGTGTAAGAATAGCACGTATATTCACGGAGATATATCAATTTTTATAAGTTCAAAAATTCTTGCACGTTCTTTGTTTATATCATTCAGGGTTTTCTACCAAATTTAACGCCAGTTTCTGAAAATTTGATAAAACGTAGTAGAAATAATATTATGCAATTGGAATGTCAATATATTAAACATTTGATAAAATATGAGCAGTTCTATGAAATATTTTTTATCTGCGCATGAAGGCACAATAACGAATTTTTTTTTTCATGATTTCATAGTCATGATATCATAGTACTCTATGGAGCAACTCATAAAAAAAAAAGGGCCAGTCAAATATCACGAAAATTCCGAAATATATCGGCGAATGAGTGAGATTATTTTTAGTTGTTCTCTAAAAACAGCTAAATGATAAGGGTTTTTCCACAAATTGTCATTTATTTATTTTCATTTTTTTTATTAATACTTTAGTCCTCCTTAGAAAACCACCAGAACGAACCTAATCAAAGAAAAAAAGAAGTATCAAAATCTGCGCATTTCTTCCAAATCTACTCGTTGACATTCATTAAATACAAATACCTTTTCGGAAAGCCAGTTAGTAAAAAATGACAATTTGACATTGTGGAAAATCCCTTATCATTCAGCAACATGCAAATAAAAATCGGCTCACTCTATTCACGATATCTTTCTAATTTTTCACGATATTTGATTGGCTTTTTTTTAATCTGTTGCTCCACAGAGATGACTATTAAGGGGGTCCGGGAAACAAAAATCTTCAAATTTTGCAAAAATATTTTATTTCGTTAGAAATTTCTCTGCTTTTTCCTGCTTAAAATAACATTTAAATCATGTTTCGATCTGAATTAGAAAAAAAAATATTATTTTTTTAGTTTTGGTTTGTTTTCAAAATTTAGCTTTCAAGCAATGGCTGTCATGGAAACGACTTCTTGTAAAAATGCGTTTTTCTTCATGATAGGTTTTTTCACCATTTCTCATATTTAAATTCTTATAACTCGAGAACCGTTAAAGAAAACGGTTTCAAACTTGGAACATATCTTTTTCAATTGTTTTACTTTAATTTTTGATTTAGCATATTTGAAAAAAATGTTTACTTTTGAAAATATGATTTTTTAAATAAAAGTTGCACTACTTTTTTTTTATATTTTTCGTTAAATATTTTAATTTTTTTTATAAATTAATATTTTTAAAAATTCTGTATCAAAATTAAAACTTATATATTTCTGTTTATTTAAATGAAAAAAAAATTGAAATTCTATAAATAATATTCCGAGTTATAACGATTTTAATTTACCCCACTTTTTTAATAAATTTGAAATTTAAAATTTTTTCTAAAAAATTATGAGAAGTTTTATTATGTGATTTTGTTTACAAATGATAAGGTTAACCATCACAAAAAAATTCAGAATTTTAACTCAATAAATAAAAATTATTTCAAATTGTGTCCCGGACCGCCTTAAATCATAAAAATATATTTTTTCGTGCGCGCATGCGCAGATAAAGAGTATTTAATACAACTGCTCCTATTTCACCAAATATTTAATATACTTACATTCCAATTGCATTATGTTATTTCTAATAGAGAAGAGTAGCCAAATCGCGATTATGTGACCAAAAATAAAAAAAATCGAAGTTTCGTATTTCGAAATGAAATAAATTCCACAATATTTAGAAATATCTCAAGATTTATATTCTTTATTATTTTGGTTTTATATGCTCACATGAATTCGCATTGCTTATGTGAAGTTAGGAGTTTTGAGCGTTTTCTGCTGTTGCGTGAATTTCAGGCAAATTCGTTGCATTCACACTCTAACTAAGACGTTTTCCGATAGTTTGTCGTTTTTTTTCTTTGCACTTCTCTGAAACAACGTTAAATTACATATTTAATTTGATTTTTCGATTGCAAAAATCGCAAAAATTAAAAAAGGAGGAATTTTTTAAAAAATACATAGTTTTAAGGAAGATTTGTACATAAAAAGTGATATATAAAAAAAGTCCTTCCGAGTTCCTCGGACATTTATAGTACAAAATGTAGGATAAACTTTCTAAAATCATATCCCAAGAGATTTATTGCGACTTTTTGAGAACCAGTAGTTTGAAGTCGGACATTGGATACCAATTCTTACCGTAAAAAAAAAAAAAAAAAAAAAAAAAAAAAGGGGGGGGGGATTGAAGCAGAAAAAAATCCATAACTTCGTCAATTAACGAGATATCAAATCCGCATGAATTTTTTATATATCTTCTTAATATTATCTACAACTTTTATATTGACAAGTTTTTTATAGGACCAATTCTTATTGCAGAAACAAATTAAACATACATCGAGATTGAAGAAAAAAAAATATCGTATTAAGGATGTACTCAAATCCAAACTGCTTGTTTTCTGACTCATTTTTAAATTCATTTTTGATTTCAAACGCATCCATTTGGTAGATTCTTTTATTCATAAACTATATAGTGTGCCGTAATGGTCGGTTTTTTTATTAAGGCAGAATACATTTTTAAAAATGATATCAAAGTGGGCATTTTGAACCGAAATTTTCAATGCGATTGTGTTGGAAACGAAAAATAGGGTCCTACTGAGAAAATAATTGTTTATAAATCAAGTTCTAATTAATTGAACGAAAAATAAAAACATAGGTATCTTATAAATGTCTTAAAAAATCACGTCAGCAAGTTTCATGCTTTTCCTTTTAAAATTGAATCTGAAAATGTGTCTGAAAATTTGGAGTTGTTGAGCATGGAAAAATATTTTTTGAATACTGGCTTTAACATGGTTCTGATAAAACCAGCTCTTATATAAAAATGAAATTAAAAACTCGTCAAAAGTAGCCAGATAAAATTGTTAAAGTTGGTTCATCATTAATCATGATTTAGTTTTTGTTGGTGAAATTAGTACTTAGCTTCGAAATCTACCTGCGCCTGTAGGCCGAGAAGGCAAGGATTTTATTTTTAATTCGCGGTGGGGGGGTCAAGAGTTGGGGATATTTTATATGTATATATATATATATATATATATATATTAATTATTTGTTTTTAAATTTTTCCCTTGCTTTTTGCGTTTATATCAAAGTAATATTAAGACTTCACTTTATTTTAAAAAGTGCATATTTAAAGTTATATATATATATATATATATATATATACATATATACTAAATTCTACCAACATGCATATATGGGAAATTCAATCAACTGAAAAAACATCATTTAATGTTTTAAATTTTCTGATTATTTGGAAAGTATATTTTACCTACTTACAAATAAATTTTATTAATTTTCACGTATCGTCATATAAATCTATTGCAAAAAAATTTTATTAACGGTATTTTTTCAGTTTATTATATGAATGTTAATTTAATTATATTAATTTATATGCGCATTTAAATTTTAATAACTTACTATAAAATTTAAATGCGCATATACTATACTTAACTATGCGCATTACTATACTTAACTATGAATACTTTAATGTAAACACTTATTTATATGGATTTCATACTTATTTACATTTATTCTCATTAAACAAAGAATCAATCTCGTAATATTTTTAAAGAATATGTACAGTCCATCCGTTGCGCTTTTACTATTCTAGAGAAGTGTGTTGACCTGAAACTGGATATTGGTCTAGAAGTATAACACCACATTGAGTAGTCAATGGTCTCTCCTCATTTCACATCCCCACTATTCCTATCTCTGATGTTCATTCCTCACCTATCCCCTCTTCGTTTGGAAGGGGAGAGCTTCCTACACATTCCCTGAAGAAAACCAAAGAACGTCTGTAATTTCTTTGAGAAAACATTAAGTAACATTAAGAAGTGGAAATTTCAAATATACTAGAAAATTAGATAGGTAATTATTTATTTAATATTACCAAAATAAAGTAACAAAGGCAGATTCTTCTTTTTTTTAATTAATTAATTATTTTTTTTTAAATTTAATGGTATTATTCTCTGTGTAATAGAGAGAGGCAAAAGAAGGGGGGGGGGCGAATTTTTTTTAATATATAATTAGTGAATTGAAAGATTTTATTATTAACTCATAGTAAATAGATGGCGAAAACTTAAAAAATAGTAATAATATTTTTAGATTTTCCTTGCTATAGGGAAAAATGGAAAAAGGGGAGATTTCACATGTATGTGCGTGGGGAGGGGGGTAAAATTTAGCTGATTGATTATTTATGTATTTTATTAATTGCTTATACTCTTTATTGTTACTTTGCAATAACATTCAAAAGAGAAAAAAATAAGATTTTTTTCTTATATTCAGGGAATAAGAAAATAAGACTTATTTTATATTTTCAGGGTGGAAGGGAGAGAGGGTGTGGGTTAAAATATCAGGGCAGACTGAATTAGATGATTTGTCTTAAAAAAGTGAAAATATTCACCATAATCAAAAGTGGAAAATTTTCATTCCTGTAAAAGAAATCCTGTAAAAACAGAATTTTGCCCCCCCCAATTTCCTCCCCCTTAACCCCAATTACATTTAGTTTAAATTCACAATGTAATATCATTTAGAATGTTATACAATTAAAAATGAATCATATATAACCGCTAGGAAAGCCAGAAATGATATTTGGCCACTTGATCGCGATTTGGGACCACTGTGCGCCGCTTTAAATGAACCGTTGCCATTCTGCTATTAATTACAAAAAGAGACGCCATCTACCGCTGAAATCAATATAAATATAATATGAATAAAAAATGCTGAAATAAAATAAAATGCACGAAATGATCTATCGCTATAGCTTACGAATATGTGGATATTGTACAATATGTGTATTCATTTGTACAAGAATAGCACGTATATTCATGGAGATATATCGATTTTTTTAAGTTCAAAAAATTCTTGCTAGTTCTTTGTTTATATCATTCAGGGTTTTCACCAAATTTAACGCCAGTTTCTGAAAATTTGATAAAACGTAGTAGAAATAATATTGTGCAAATGGAATGTCAATATATTAAACATTTGATGAAATATGAGCAGTTGCATTAAATATTTTTTATATGCGCATAAGGGCACAATAACGAATTTTGTTTTCCATGATTTCATAGTCATGATATCATGGAGCAACTCATAAAAAAAAAGCCGCTCAAACATTATGAAAATTGAGAAATTTATCGGTGATTGAGTGAGATGATTTTTAGTTGTTCTCTAAAAACAGCTAAATGTTAAGGGTTTTTCCATAAATTATCATTTTGCATTTTTCATTTTTTATTAATACTTTAGTTTTCCTTGGGAAACGTTTCCTGCGGATTTGTTTGATTTCGTTTTTGTTCTTAGTCTTGAGATTATCTGTTTTAAAAAATGGCGCAGTTGCCAAAATTAGGCCAATTTCAGTTGCTTAAATTGGACCAGATATACAATCATAAATTTGAAAGGTAAGTAATACATTTCGCGGGTTGTACGCTTTGTAACACTATTCTTTTAGTTTTAATATTTTATAATGAGTTACTATCTCCATGCAAGTTTTTTTTTTTTTTTTTTTTTTTTTGTTTTGTTTTGTTTTGTTTTGTTTTGTTTTGTATATCTGGTTCAATTTCTTTACACAGTTTAGGCCTATATAAACATAAAAAAATATTTTTACATGTTTATACAATAAATTTTGTTAGCAATTTCTTTTATCTTGTTTGGATTTGTATTTATTTTCTTTGAATTATTTATTCCTACGGCATATTTGATTTACAGAGATTCAAACATTTTCTTCCTGGAGGATAATTACGGTTCCATGAGGGCGGTGGAGGGGAGAATTTTTACTGTTCTGGAGGGTGTAATGTAGAGATCTGAACGGGCCCGGTATTGGCCCGAGGCCCTTGCACGGCCCGGCGAAATGAAGGCGAACTTTCAAACAGGCCGGGCCGATAAAAAAAAAATTTAGCGGGGCTACCGGCCCGATGTAAAGATTTAAACTAAGCCGATAAAATCTGAGCCATTTTTAATGAATGTGACTTTCGCTTGAAGAAGTATAAATGTGCGTCGCGAGCCGAAGTTTGTTTAATAACAACGGTACAGAGACGTAACATGTCTATCGTAGAGATCGGCATCGGAAAGAGACAGGCGTCTTATCCTGGATTTAATTTTTTCAGCAGACACGTGCCGAGCCGAGGTCAGGTTTGCAATTTTTTTTTTTTTTTTTTTTTACATTGTCGTGCCGGGATGGAACTAGTCTTAATCGTTCTCAGAATGTGTAGGGCTGGCATTATGCTTTTTAAAAAGCATTAAGAGCTATAACGAATTTCAGTTAACAGTAGTTTTAGAACAGTTATATTGTACCTTAAGGCAGTTCTCAATGGGTGTGCTCAACAAGCGCAAAACGTTTCGACACATTTACAAATTAATTTGTAACTGAAATATATGAAATTGGAAGGCCTGACTATGGAGGCAATTTGAAATCGAACTGTGTTTTCCATTTTTGATAAATTACTTACAGAAATATAAGAGATTCTTGTTACGTGACTAGATTTTTATCCTTTCCCGTGCTATCGGTTCCGAAAATTCGATTTAAAAGGCTAACTTTGACAGTATTTTCTCAAAGATATATTGCTTTTACATTAAAAAAAAACAACAAAAAATAAAAAATAACCATTTACATAGTTTCTGAATAAGAATACCTGTCAATCTTACGCTTTTCCGAAAAGAAATGAATTCAAGATGTAGCTCCTTTGGATTTGAGAAAAGCCTTAAAAATGACAGAGAAATATTTTCACAATTCTACTTTTCATTATACAGCTTCAAAAGTCATCATGTTTTTAACCCTTTATTCTAAGCTACATTATTTTTTTTAATGAATTCTTGTTTGAATTTTGAAACGTTTAAGACTGGAAGTAATCATTAATGTTGCGTACACATAGTAATCTAAAATATACTGTAAAATGTTCCCATAAATATGTATGTAGTATTCATTAAAAGAATCTTAATCTCTTTTCGTAAAAACTGAGTCGGGCCGGACTCGGGCCGAACTTTTAATTTTTACACCAGGCCTGGCCAAGATAGTTTTCGCTCGGGTCGGGCCGGATATTCCGGCCCGTGCAGAACTCTCGTGCAATTGCATTTTTTTTGCCATTAAAACGCATAAAATCTCAACACTTCCTCGGGGAGTGGTTATCTCAAGGTTCCGAAGGGGGGGGGGGGGAGATCCCCTGAATTCAACACTGTTGGAATATTTAATGCTTTGCGTTTGATTAATCGTAGCGTAGTTTTTAATATAGCATATTTTTAAAACATTTTTAAATACAATTGCAAAATGTTGAAAACGACACAAACTGTCCTTAAGAAAAACACCCTTGACAGCAAAAGCTGTTAAAAATATAGGAAACGAAAAGGAGGGAGCAAGTTGTGAGGAAATTGACCTGCAAAAAGGCTGCAGGTAAAAACCCCCCAAAAAGAAAAAGAATCATTAAAAATGTTAGCTTCCTTGCTAATTTCGGTTAAATTAAAGTACAGAGGGAGCCAAAAAACAGCCGTGTTAACATCTTCGCCACATAAAGTAAATCTTGAAATGAAAAAACAAAAAAATAACGACAAAAAGGAAGCTCTCACAGCACAACAGCGACTGGAACATCAAGTTTTAAAATATAGGCGTAATGCGATTGGAAAGAAAATGATGGAAGGGTAGTACTACAAACATAATGTAAAGAAAACTTCTGTTACAAAAAAAAAAAGGCTAATGATTCAGAATATAAAAAGAAAAATGAAGACAGTGATGATTGATTTTGCCTAATTTGTAAGAAAACTAAAATAGCAGAAATTATTCAGCATTCAGATTGCTAAATACGGTTCCATGTTGTGTGCGCTGGAATAAAAAAAATGAATAAACGAAATCCCTGTATAACCTTTCCAGCATTTCTTACATGATATTCAAGTAACTGGCAATTAATTCCATTATTTCTATTCTTAATTACTGATAACTTTGATTGATATTCTGAATACATTTTGATTTAAAACAATTACTCTTATTTTCAGATATTTGATTTCATTATGTTTCATTGCTGTTATTTTGTTTGTTTCATTAATCGCAAACTTTGCTTTTAATAAAATTAGTTATATTCCCTAGTCATTAAAATAACCTGATATTATTTGGTACAATTTAGGAGACTGGGGGTCCAACTTACGCGACCAGTTGCTGAATTTGGATCACTTTTGACAAATTTTCAAAATAAAATAAAACTTAAGATTTTCAAAAAGAAATTGATCTAAAGATTTATTTAGTTAGAAGATTGACCCCGTGTAGTTATGTTTTGCAGGTATTCAAAAAATCACTTGAAAATACGTGAAGTGGTCCAAATTCGGCTACTCTCTCCTATAGTTTGTCAAATTTTCAGAAACTGGCGTTAAATTTGATAGAAATCCCAGCATGATATAAGCAAAACAAAAGGCAGAATTTTTTTAACTTAAAAAAAAATCGATATATCTCCATGAATATACGTGCTATTCTTAAACAAGTGAATTCACATGTTGTACAATCTCCAGATATTCGTAATCTATAGCGATTGATCATTTCGTGCATTTTATTTAGGGTGACCCTAAATATTATTTTTCTGCGATTTTTTGCTGGCTCCAAACTTGTCTTGCTAATCAAATCGCCGTTGAAAATATGAAGTCAAACATATTCTTCATAATCCTGAAGTTCCAGGAAAATCCGACAAGTATATCTTTAAATATTCGGGAAAATGTCTAAAATTGAAAGTGTTTGGTGATTAATGGCCATATAGTGTATATGTGTATGTGTGTATACGTATTAACCATTTGAGTGCCAAAATGATTTTTAGAGAATTAGCTACAAGTGCCACGCTGGTAGAGGAAAGTAGAGAATTAAAAAAAATATATATATATTTCTTAATTAAATTCGGAACATTTTATTTACGAAAAGTATTTCAAAAACAAAAAATAAATGTTATAATTCAAATAAATATTATAATTTCAACATAAGTGACAATAAACAAGAATCGACAAGTATGAAATAGAAAACTTATTTTTTGGATTTCTTATAAGTACATGTTCGGAATAAAAAAAAACAATAAACAAGAATCGGCAAGTATGAAATAGAGATCGTATTAGTTCACGCGTGAGCCAGGAGCGCGATCGCGTTCCTGGCATTTTCGGCCAGTGTATTGAAGAGCGCGATTGTGATTCTTGGCACTCAAAGTGTTAATGGCCATATAGTGTATGTAATCAGAAACATGCACAAAAGTAGATGATGCCAAACGAAATATAAATAAAACAGGCTTTAATCATAAGTCTAATGTCAGAAGAACGTCTTTTTGCACGCTTTTTAACGTAAGTATTATCCCTACACAATGCCACTAGCATTGTGAAGGGATAATATGTAAGTAAAAAAGCGTGCAAAAAGACGTCCTTCTGACATTGGCCTAAATTGGGAAAAAAATGGAACATAGGAGTATATCCACTCATGTTCAAAATTAAGAGAATTTGCATATTTTGTAGAATTTTATGAAAATTGCCGAACGAAAGGTAAAACTAATGCTTTGAAACAAAAATGCAAATCTTTAGTGTCGGATACGTCAGCGTACATGCGTGTATGAGCGGAGCGAATATAGGAACCGGCTGCATATAAGCAACCTTTACATGAATAGGGACATGGAAAAAAATCCTGTGCTGTGATTGGCTGATCGGTTCTTTCTTCTGTTTAATCCGGTTTTAAAAGGCGTTTGTTTTGTTGATACTTGTCATAAAGAAGTCTAATATACATTATGTACAAAATATTATAGTCATACCAAAAGTGCGGAATTAAAATTTCCTAAAAAGTAAACATGATATTTCTAGAAGATTGCTGGACGGTTCGTTTTGTATTGCTCTAATGACTTTTGAAATGTCCATTTTTACTTAAGACTGGTTACTACAACCACTGAACTAGCAAGTACATACTTAGAGATTGAAACGAACTATGCACTTTACAGCCTCCAATCACATTCTAGATGGAAATTTTTATAGTATAATATGGTTTAATATTGTATTTAAATAAATTACTTCTCGTAGCGTAATCATTACGTATTTGTTGCAGCTACGTTGTAAACATGCATATAAAGCATTGTAAATATTAATCCAGCTAATGTTGAATTTCTCGATTTCATTCAATTTTGAATTGCTTTATCAGATACGATAAACAGAATTATAAAACGGAAGTAAAAAATCGTCCATAAATTGACATTTTTTCTTCGTACATGTAAATAACCATGTTCATCAGCCATAAAGCCATGGCATTACTACTCTCCTTCAGTACATCGGAAAACGTGGCCGGGACGTGTGACGTTAGCCCATACTATTAGCCAATCAACTCACAAGATTCTTTCCCATGTCTCTATCCGTCTAAAGGTTGCTTATATGCGAACCGGCTTTATAAGCGATAGTGGATATTTAAGCGTTTCGTTCGCTCGCACACCTCGCCGAATATCTTGGTGATTTTTTTGCAACATTGGATGAAATTCAAAAACAAACACTAAAAATGAGTAACCATCAACCTTTGGATGATGTAATGAGGTGACGAATCGCGGGGAGACTGGTAACAGGGCAGTCTCAAGTGCTGATTCCTAGAGACTTCAATGTAACGCCCAGCGTAGAAACGGTTTACAGATCTGGGATCCATAGAGAGACAACATTGGAAAGGCCGTACAAGAGCTACGACGGCCAATAAAGATCGCTATTTTTCCATTACAGTGAGGCATAACAGAAGTGAAACAGCCTCTCAGCTCTCTCGTGACCGTATGCAGGCCACAGGAAGTCGAGTTTCAAGGGTTACTATTACCAGAAGGCTACATGAGTGAGGGCAGCATCCAAGAAAACCTTCTGCTTGCGTCCCGCACACTTTTTCACACAGTAGAACCCCTTCAGCATGGTTCGGAGCTAAATCGTCTTTGGACCAGTGCTCAATCGAGGACCGTTCTATTCGCTGATGAGTATCGATTCAGCCTAAGCACGAATTCGCGACGTACTTTCATCAGAAAGAAAGTAGGGATCCGCTGCCTGCTCTCTAACGTCCGAGAAATAGACCACTGTGGCAGCGGATGTTTGATGGTCAGGGCAGATATCATGTTGACTGGGCGTCCACCCCTCCATGTGTTTGCCAAAGCCTCTGTAACTGGTGTTAGGAGTAAGGATGGTATCTTGGTACCCTATGTTTGCTTCTTCAGGGTTGCAGTTGGCCTGATTTCATTTAATGAACTACAACGCGCACCCAGATAGAGCTCATCTGTTCGACGAATTCATGGAAACTGAGGATATTAAATGGAGTGGTCAGCCAGATCTCCAGACCTAAACACTATAGAGCATATCTGGGAAGCTCTGGAGAAGACAATTACGACTCGCTTTCCATCTACCAGTACAGTACCATCCAGGGCCTAAAAACAGCGTTGTTTGAAGAGTGGGACTAACTGCTACAGCGACTCATAAACTGCTTGATTTCCATTATAAATTAACTTTGTGAGAGCTGTATACTGTAAAAAGGGATCATACCCCCTATTAACCCTTTTTTAATATTGTAAGCTCTGTTTTATACCTTCCGACACTGATGAGCGTTACGCACGTTGATGCGTGTGTATTATGACTGTTAAATGGTTATTTTTTTGCATTATATCAACCCATGCAAATAAAGTTATTAAAATCTGTCCAATAGTTCTGGAGATAATCGATAAATTATAAAAATTCTCTTAATTTTGAACATGAACCAACCAAAATTCATTATCATTCTTTAAGTTGGTAATCCTAGGCGTCATTACTGTTCTTAGTCTTTCTTAAAACCCGGTGACAGGATATTTCAGAACAGAGATTTAATGTGTACATCTGCTACTTATATGATATAAGTAATCAGACAACATGTACCTAATGTAATACATGATGGCACAATTGTAAGTTACCATATAAAATTAAATGTCTAAAAAAAGGCGACAAGGGTAATGAAATCTTTGTTTTACGAATTCGGGTTTGTCATTTCAGTTTTACGCTCGCATCTCTGTATAATAAGCAATCGTTGGTACATAATGAAATAGAAGCTGTATTAAATATAAATATATATAAGCAATAAGATTGCAATAGTTCAAAAAATATGGGGATAATTATATTTCTTTAATGCATTTCCTATTTTTTCACCCATTTCTGATTTATTTTTGCTTATACATTGCTGCTTCTCCCTGTGAATTTCCTTCTTTTTGGAATTGTTGGTGTAGAAAAATCAATGTTGAAGAAACAATGATCTAATTTATAAAATAATCAAGTTTATTTCTTTCCATATTTAGTTTTGTTCGATGTATGCATGAAGAACAACTGTAAAAATATTTTTGTTCCTAAAATTTCTATAAACGAATAATTCTACACATTTTGAGTATATATATAAACATTTCTTACTTTATTATCAACTAAAGCCATAAATCTTGATATAACAAACAATATCAAAGCGGACAATTTATTTTATGTATAATAATAAATCTAATTCTATTATAAGTTTAAGAAATACTACAGCCTTGCTTTAAAAACAAAATGCATGATCTTACTTTCATAAACCAAAACAAAAGGTATTTCGAATGCTATAAATTACAAGATTTTACGACGAGAAATAAATAAAATGTTAAAACAGAACAAAACAAAAGAGTAATTTCTCGTCGATACAGACAAATGGAATAAGAGCAGGCTTAGATAAAATCGCATTTCTATCCTTGAAAAATTTAATCCAGTCATTTGGATTTAATAACAATAGTTTTATTTTTGTACTGATCTTTGTTTCAAGCAAATTTATCGTTAACCTTTGGAGAGAAGGAACGTAAAACGTAAAATATTTTCTCTAAGGATTGTCGACTATTCGACTATATTCGTTTCACCAGTCATGACAAATCAATTGGTTCGAAATAAATACGTCTTGTGCAGTGGCTATTATTTTACCGTACCTTATTGATCGGAAGGAAAGGTTAAACATTTGGGCGAAAAATTTTTCTTACTTCGTTTCAGAAATATCTCGGTCAGAGCACAAGGTTTCTGCATCTATGGAAAGATGGTAAATCTCTTCTCTTCTTTTATCTTATATTTGCAATTGTTTGAATTGAAATCAATTCAATAAATGACATATGCTCATCGATCTATCTGATAGTAAAAATCTTGAAATCTTAAGGGGTCACGCCACAGTTAAATGTCGAAAAAATATTTTTAAAATGCTTTGAAAGCACGTATGTTAAGGGGACTTTCTCACGATATGGCTTGATTTGTACCGCATTTTCAAGAATTTCCTTTTCATTAAATAATGTAAGTAGAGTTTTTTGGCAATGGATTTATTATAATTTTGTATAAGTGTGTGAAAACTCTTAAATATTTTAAATGCGATACTTTCGTATAAGCGTGTGAATACCCTTAGAATATTATAATTGCGAAAGTGTGTGTGAAAGTTTGAATGAAGTTAACGTGAAAACGGATGAATTAATGCTTTTGTATAGTTGCATATAGATAGATTATAACCCGGAAAAGAACAAAGGCTATGTTTTATTTATTTCATTCAAATATTTTTCTTAATATTCAAAACTTCATTATTTTTCATACAGAATTATTTGACATTTTTCCGGTAAAATTTAACCAAAAAGTAGTGACTTACTGTAGTTTCGTTACTTCCGACCACTATCTACGTCCTTTTATTAAACCCATTCCTCCCACTCGGTCCGTTTTTTGAACACCACCTTTTTCCTAAGAAAAATCTTCTTTAAAAATTTCGTTGAATCTTATCCAGACGGCCGTTTTTGTTGCTACTGTTGCAGAAACATACCACGAATTTTTCTCTGAAATAATACTGGTTTACAAAAAACGGACCAGTGGGAGCCCTGTAAACCTATAACGGAGAAAGGATTTTTTTTTTTTTTTAAGTGTCTTTCTTACTGAAATTTTGCGGATACTGAAAAATAAATGATATTTTGCCATAAACGTCCAAGAACGCATAAAGAACGTAACCAAAAATTTTCAGTTAGACATGGAGATAGAGCAAAAAGTACTAACCACTTCAGTTTATTATCTCTTGTGTATAAATTTCATAAAACAAAAATTTTCACAGAAATCAATTATAGTATAAATTGCGCGAAGTATTAGAAATTAAATTCGCTTATACGTGTACTTGCCCATAACTATGACGATATATAAATTATTTTACGATTAATTAAACCTAATAATTTTTCTTTAAATTTAAATTGGATTTTAAAATTATTTCATGGATTTAATGCCATAAATTCATGCTGTCAATAAATAGTTTTCAAAAGGCTTTACAACCTTTTGACAGTTAAGATAGCCAATTCAATTACGGTAGCTAATGGATCATGATAAAACAAATGGAATAACATTCGTAAATTACCAGTGCTATATTTTTATGTAATATGATTAAAAACTACTGATACGAAGTGTTTGTAAATGATGAAACATGCATTAATTCGTACTGCATAATTTTACAATATATCTCTGAGTAGTCTAAGTTTTGTTGGTAAAAGAAACGAAAAGACAGTACAGTAGCTTATCCTCCACACTCCCACCTTTGAAAATGGACCCAACACTAGTCGTAACTCCGGTTCTAGAATTTGGAGGTTCAAGTTGTCCGCACCAAATATATTTGTTTATGATCTTCAACTATAATATTATAGTTAAGGTGCAGTATCATACATGGCTTGAAAAATCATATACCCGACATCAGTGTTGCTACCTTTTTATTATTTGATTGGCACACCTGTTTTGGAATAGTAAAATTCGCATTATTTAATAGCAGATAAATTAAGGCTAATTTTACCATTCCAAAAAAAATGGTGCCAATCAAATTTTTAAAAAAGGTAGCAACACTGATGTCGGGCATGTGATTTTTCGAGCCCTGGAATCATATTTATTTTCGTAAGAACTTTAAAACTGTGAATATCATTATAATTTTTATAATAATATTATAAATTTTTCTTTCATTCTATTTGTGATGCCACATTTGCCCTACATAAACATTTCCACTACAATATCTTGTGTAAAAACACGCTGTACGAGTTAAAATGTGATCGGAATCAACTTTGACGAGAGAAACTTGATTTAATTTTATTGCGGCAAGAACTTGAAATGATGATATAACGTTTACTTGCTTACGAGAGTAACCGAGGACAAAAATGGAAAACGCTAAAAGTCCAAAAGAGGAGATTTTTCATGAAAGAAAAACTCCTACTTCTGCTACTTACAGCGTTTCCCACTCCACTCCTTTGGGGATCTTAGTTCAACACTTTAAACACTAGGTACTAAATTTCCTTTCGTTTATAGTTGAAATACCTAATATTATAATTTGTAAACATTTGTTTTATTTATATATTTAATATTTTCACCTTGCTTAAAAATATCTCATTGATGTAAACAATAACAACATGATAAAGCTGTGTAATGGCCATCAGTCGCCACGCATCTTATCAGTGGCATTTTCAGCGGTCACCACTTCACTTCGTGTGGCACATTCAACCAGCGACATTTTTCTACTTTTGTTTGCACTATTTCTAGTAGGCTTGTCACTTGAAAGGCTCCCCTGTTAGTTAAGCTTGGCATTTAAGACATTTTTTTCGTAATATTTTTTTTCGATTTTTTGGTACTTTTAGCGTTTTTCGTTTTCAGCCCTCAACCATATGCATCCGAAATATATAAATTTATCATTCACTACCCTTGAAATTACTTACTTTTAATACAATTTCTCTTAAGCTAATCATGTAAAGATCGTGAAAATTTATGTTTATTATTATTTATAGCTGTAGATTTTTTACGTTGTCAGATATGGGGTTTATTATTGAAACAAAAAGGTAGTATTAAATTTGATATGGAAACAGTCGTCAAAGAGAAGCTTTTGACTATCAAATAAAAATTAAGGTTAGTCAATTGGAATCGACTGAACGATTGGTCAAACCGATTTATTTTTTCTGCTTTTATTTGTGGCCGAATTAGTAAGGGCTTATAATTAAGCTAATAATTAGCTTATTTTTTTCCTAGCGCTGCACATCATGTACATTTTCTTTAATCGTATTTTTTTACTTTCTTCTATCTTTACAAGAAGAAAGTATTGAATTCGTAAAAATTTTCGACTTCCGGTTCTCGACGGATTTACACGTTTTAGAGGTCAGAGATTCCAAAAAACATGTTTTTACAAAATGCCTGTCTGTGAGTCTGTGTGTCTGTCTGTCTGTATATACATGACACACATTTTGTGGGCGCTCTATCTATAGAACTAATGCACGGAATTTAATAAAAAATTATATTCAAGTAGTCCCTAATATAAATTGGTACTGATTAGCTTTTGGTGTAAATCGCCCAACAGGTGGCCCTGCTATGCTGCATTTTTCGCGATTTCTGCACTAGCTCTACCTCAAGAGCTAATGCACGGATTTTCATCAAACTTCAGATTCAGTTAATCCTTGATATGAATTGGTGCTTGTAACGGTTTGGTGCAAAACTCCCAACAGAGGGCGCTGCTATGCTGCATTTTGCAGCCTTTACACGATTTTCGTAATAGCTCTATCGCAAGAAATAATGCACAGATTTTCATCAAACTTCAGATTCAGTTAGTGCTTGACATGAATTGACGTTTTGCACCTTGTGGTGTAAATCGCTCAACAGGTGGCGCTGCTATGCTGCATTTTTGTGATTTCCGCAATAGCTCTATCTCACGAACTAATGCTTGGGTTTTCAACAAACTTCAGATTCAGGTATACCTGGATATGAATTAGTGCTGTTTATGTTTTGGTGTAAATCGCTCAACAGGTGGCGCAGCTATGCAGCATTTTTCACGATTTCCCCTACAGCTCTATCTCAATAACTAATGCAAGAATTTTCATCAAACAACAAATTCAGGTATACTTTGATATGAATTGGTTCTAAATTTATGTAATTTCTTTTACTATTTAAATGATTTAATTGACGTAATTTATATAGAAGAAAGTTTTGTGATGGCCACAACATACTAGTTTTCTTTTAAAATATCAAATAAGATCATTGTGTTGTGGCCGAATTACTAAGGGCTTCTAATTAGGCTAATAATTAGCTTACTTTTTTCCTAGCACTGCACGTCATGTACAGTTTTTTGAGCATATTTTTTTTTAATATCAACTAAGATAATTGTGTTAATAAATCGTTAATAAATGTAAATAGCGTAAAAAAGGTTGTGAAACAATCACCCTTGTTTTCAATGGTAATAGGCCATAGACAAAATAAGATAATACTTACAGTCCACAAGTTTTACAAAATAACATGTGACATTTATGTTCAGCTCTAAACTCAGGCAGAAAATATATTTTATGACCGCAATTTGAAAAGCAGTGAAAGATATATCAATAACAAAACTTCTCAAATTGTTTTATACTGTCTTTGTGAATCGTTTTTAAAAGGTATCAATAAGGCATATCATATGTAGCATAAAATATACCGCTTCTAAACTTAAAAGATGCCTCTTTTATTATCATAGTATATCTTTTCAAAAAGCACATAATATTTTTTCACGTAAAGAGAACACTTATACGCATATGCATGTTAATGAATATTGTTTTAAACTACATAAATGTTTCATGTTTTAAAAGTTTGAATAATTCTGCAGTATATTGAATATTTTATCTTAGTCCCTACAATATATATATATACAGCAATTTGCTCATATATTTGTGATTTCAACTTTATTATATACAGGGTGCCCGGTCTCAACGGTGTTCAATGGCCAATTCCTAAACCGTTAGTCATAGACATATAGTTCCAATTACAAAAATGTTTTAAATAAGGTAAAGAAATATTTTAAAAGCGATTTGGGTCAATGAAAACATTTCTTAAAAAATTACGAAATTTAAATTTTTATACGGTCCCCCGCTCCAATAAGTTATATTTAGTAATGTTTTCCTATTACACTGACAAGTAAGACAAAAAAAAAGTCCCATTCATATAACGCTAAAATTGAGCGAGTTATGAGACTTGAAAAATTCATGATTTATGCCACTTTTCTGCTCTGAAAACAAATGAGTTCGGCTTGGCTTTGAGGGATCACATACCAAATGCTTAAAGTATTAGAAGTCCCCCGCTCCTATAAGTTATATTTAGTAATTTTTTCCTATTACACTGACAAGTAAGACAAAAAAAGTCCCATTCATATAACGCTAAAATTGAGCGAGTTATGAGACTTGAAAAATGCATGATTTATGCCACTTTTCTGCTCTGAAAACAAATGAGTTTGGCTTGGCTTTGAGGGATCACATACCAAATGCTTAAAGTATTAGAAGATCTTATTTCATGTGTATCTGCGCTTTGAAAAAAATCTTACAAGTATTACGATTAAGTTAACATTTATTAAGATTCAGATTGGCTAAAATAACATATAATTTATTTTGTCAGGATTTGAGATTGTTTCTTTTATGATTTCTTTTAACAAATATTATGTTATTTTTATAAGTTTTTATGTTACGTGAGTCGTATGTATGTTTTTCCAGTTCAAAATTTGTTCTTGAACTTTAACTCACTTTTAAATATCCGATCGAGATTACATTTTACATACTGGCACAAATCTAATAAAAATCTAATATTATTATGATTTTCGGTGGTTTCCATTTATACTTATTTTACAGGATAACACAAAAAATTTCGGATAGATTACCGCCAAGAAGTTTAAGAAAAAGTTTTAGATTAGATAATACAAGACTGCGATTGTTGTTTTTTTTAACTTTTATGTTTCTTTTTGCACTGGATCCGAAAATTACATTAATTTTTAACCATCATGTCAGGATATTTTGCAAATCATAAATTGTCAAATTTAAAGAATAACAAAAATCGGATACTATAAAGTAGAGGAGATGGCTGTGTTTTTTGACTTTTGATAATTGATTTTTACGTAGTTTGCACTGAATCTGAAAATGATCTTCATTTTTAACCATCACGTTAGAATTTTTTTGCAAATAGTAAATGTGTAAGTTAAAATATAGCGAAAATCTCATACTATAAATCATATGTAAAACTTTTTTAGTTATAAATTATTTTATTTTATTTTATTTTATTTTATTCAATAATTTATTCGATATTTTTGCTTATCCTGGGATTCTTACAGCTAAATAGCTGAGTAGTCCGATGAGATGAGGGAGGGAATTCAATTTTAACTTTGAAATTTGCGAAAAATCCTGATGTGATGGTTATAAATGAAGGTCAATTTCGGATTCAGCGGTACAGAATACATAAGAATCAATTATCAAAAGCTAAAAAATATGACATAACCCAACTATTGCAGGCTAGTGTAATCTAATAATATTTAAAAATAGGTATCATTTTGTAAAGAATTGAGGCTGTTAATTTAGCATCATTTTGTTAAACAAAAATTCTGTTTTTACTTTCTTCTTAAATGTTTATTACAAATTGCATATTTTGCATTAATATGTCAGAATGATTAAAGATTTGAAATTTATATTGCAATGTTAATTTTACTCTCAACCATTTTTTAATATATCTGACGAAATTATATTTCGACTAAATTTGTGAATGACCCCCAATTTGCAGCAAAAAAATATGCTCCAACTTTAAACAGCTATTACTCGGTCAATTTTAATCGTAGAATAACGGGGCTTTTTGTGTGTTACTTGTCAGTGTAAAAGGAAAATCTTACTAAATATAACTTGTAGGATCGGTGGATCGTATAAAAATTTAACTTTCGTATTTTTTTAAGAAATGTTTTTATTGACCCAAATCGCTTTTAAAACATTTCTTTACCTGATTTTAAACATTTTTGTAATTGGAACTATATGTCTGTGACTAACGGTTTAGGAATTAGCCATTGGACACCGTTGAGACCGGACACCCTGTGTATATATATATATATACTTATTTAGCAACTCATAAAATAACTTTTCACTGTCTACGTTTTATAATTCGCAAATATATGACATAAATTTTTGTAATATTAACATCTTACGCATTTTATATGTAAGGTATTTTATGTGTGAGTATGCGAAAAGTAAATGTTTATGCGTAAAGTAAATAAGCAATAAATTTTGAAACTTCAGATTTAGCATTTTCAAATATTTGTATTTTCTAAACATGTGAATCCGAACGCAATTGACGGGCATTAATTAATATTCTTAAAGAATTAAAAAAAATTGTCAAAATTATTACTATTTTGTTCAATGCATACTTTTGGTATCTCAAGATTAGCTTTAAGATTTATTAACAATAAATTTGTTCCATAATTAATGGTTATTACATACTAAGCACTATAGAAACGCCTTCGCTCTATGACTTTAATGCAACGTGAGGGCAATACCGGAAATGAAGTTTTTCAGGAATAAAGATATATGGATAATTGAAATTAGCTTTGAAAATTACCTGGTAGGGAAAAAAATTAAAAAATATTCGTTTTTCCTCATCAGGGAAAATTCAGTCAAATTTAGAGTTTCGAATTAAAACTCCACGTTTAATGCTTTACTGAAAGTGACTCAAATCTACGCAGAAGATTTGAGTCACAATCTCTCTCATCATAAGAATCTCATTGAAGTTAAGGTAAGTTCAGCGGTTTAACATTCGATTACTACCCTTGTATCTCTCAGATACACAAAGACATATTTTCTGATTACAAAGGCGTCTTTAAAGTTCGAGTACGCTCCTTCCACCTGTCGTCCTAAGTCTCAGTGGACTATAATCAGTCTAGAATTCACCCTAGTTAAGTCACATTCATCGCCCTGAGCTGACCTTGTATCTCTTATTGATCGTATTCACCAACTACCTCAACCAACAAAACCTCGGCCGAATGCTCAAGTGAAATTCCAGATAAATTTGATTGGACTGATCGTGGCCGGAGTCCAATCAGATTAATGATGAATACCATTTGAGCATTGGACTCAGGTTTTCTAGGTTGAGGTAAATGGTGAATACAATGCTAGCAAATTTTTAAACATTTTTGTTCAATGTATATTTCCGTTGTCATCAGTATTTTTGTTTTTATTCCAATAATTTAGCTCTTAGGCAATACAGCCTCCATTTTTTGCTAGAAATAATGTTCGCATCGGAAATACTGGCGCATATATCTCGAAGATGAAAGAATAGTACTTATGTTTGTATTTTTTATTATTGAACTATCGTACTTAAACTTTTATTATTCTTCATTATTTCTATAAATTACCTAAATATCATTTCTGCTCATTCATAATTTAGTAGAATATACACTTCCATTTTTTTCCTCATTAATTTTATTTGTTGCAGTTCCTAGCGGATGTACCTTATAGTACACATTCGAAATTTTTTCTTTGAATTAACCCCTTAATTCTCGCTTCCGGGATATTCACGGTCTGTGTCTTTTACTCAGATTGTTTGATTCCCACCAGTTTTATAAAATAGTGTTAGGCTTTATTATGGTATCATTTTACCTGTCATTAAATGAAGTGAATATTTTTATTCAAAAAAGTGGTGCCAATGAGCAATTTGAATTTTTAAACCGTAATTTAATGCGACCGTTAAGGGGTTAAGGATCTATTTGACATTATCTAGCTTTGATGTTACCTAGTTTTTTGCTTTTTAAGAGCTGGGTTGTATTGAATATTGACCACTAACTTTAATAAATGTTATTTATCAAATCGTAGTGCTACAAAACCTATAAACAAATGCACAGTTTAGTCTCATTTGCTACTTAAACCTCTCTCTAGAATCATTTACACTAAAGCTATGAAACTAGTTTAGTACTCGAGATTTCATTTACTATTTTCTTTTACTTTTATAACCGGCAAAAAAGTGTAACATGAAATTTTTGAAAAATTCTTCACTTTTGAGCAGTGCGGTTTAGTAATCGGTGTGAATCTGTTTAGTGACAGAAAAAAAGAAGGGTTAGTGAAAGAAAAACTGTAAATAAATCAAATGAAATTCATGTATACGCCTTTTAAATTTTGACTAGCGTAATATTTTGAGGAAGGTGAAAGAATTTAAATGTTCATTTTTACAGCAAATATTTAATAGTAGATTTGACTGGAACAATTAGTCCTAAATTTAAATAAGACTTCTTTGGGATGATTTAAGGAAATATGATTCATCAGTCAAACATCCAATATTTAAAATATTGATTATTTAACCTTTCAGCGAGCGAGTTTAAATTGTTTGCACAGTTACATCATACAAGTCATACATTATATGTGAAAAACTTACAAATCAATTCGAAAAAGAATTTCCACAGTTTTATGACTACTAGAGCACTCGCCAAGTGCCGAGCAATTTCAATCATGAGTAAGGTAGCTACAAAATGGAACTATCAATAAAAAGGAACTGACATATTCTTAAAATAGTGAAGCTTCAACTGTAACCGCTTTCGCAAGGACTGATTACCTCCGGTGAAAACTTCTACCAGTAAATTTATATAGAAATTTTCTCCGTATTTAAAGGCCTTATTAATGGAAAGTTTCAGTCATAAATAATGGCAGAAACATATTTTCAATTTTACTGGTGTAAGTTTACTTTTGCGTTAGTCAGACCCTTCGTTTCAGCCATATTGTGACAACCGGTGAAACAAACTGACAGTTTTACCAGTCAAACTAAAACAAATAGAAGTTTCTAAAATATTTGTGAGAAAATAGTTCCATGAATAAGGCGCTTAAATAAGGTAAGCTTTCTATTCAATTTTACTGGAGGGAAGCTTACCCCGGCTGTATTCAGAAATTGTATATTTGATTTAGAAAAATCAGCCACCATCTTCTGACAACTTCTTCAGTTACTTCACTCGCAACTGGTAGACAGCACCCTATGTGTCTTCTCCTCTTTATTCATAACTCCATTGGCTACAATGCAGCACTACAATGCAGCGTATTCTTAAGTTTAGTAAAACGTGATTTTGATTTTTCTTGTGGGTTTTCATTAAAAACGTAGTTTACATACCAACTATAAACAATTAAATTTAAAAAATCAAAAAACCCGACTGCGTAAAAAGCGAACAAATTAATTACTTCTCATCAATGTGAAACAATTTTTTTTCAATTCTTATACTATTAGCTCACACTCTCGCTATATATATATCTTGTTCAAATTTTCAATCTTTAATAAAATACTTATTATTCATCTAATCAAGCTCTAATAAATTTTTCTTTAACTTGTAGTAGATGACACTTGATGTTAATCCAATTTTTTTTCAAATATTAATTCATTAATTAAATTAAATTAATTAATTTTCAATAATCCAGAGAGCCCCCTTCTTGATCAAGGTTTTTTAAGACCGAGAGAGCCCTCTTTTTGATCAAGGCATTTTAAGCGCCACTCAAAATGAAAGAAGAATGGGAGGAAAAAAAATCTTTTATTGATCTAAGTAGGAATTGACTTTAAAAATATATATTTTTTTATATTACGTGTTTATATTACTTACCTATTTTTTTTTTATTATTTACTTGTATTGATGACTTTTAAGTTGTGTTTAACTGTTAGATCCTATCTATAAGCACTGTTTTGATGAGGTCTATAGACGTCTATGATGGTTAGAGTTGCAGTAAAGCTAGAGATCCATAATACATACACAACTTCCAGGTTATATAATATTTTAACGGAGCTTCTGACCGTAAAATAGTCAATGAAACATCATCTTCATTTTGAAAGACCTATCCAATGATATGCTACTCAATAGGGTGCGTAATTTTTTTCGTCCCTACCGCCATTTTGTATTTTACGGCCGCCATGTTGAATTTATAAAAACAAAACCTAGCCTATAACCATCGGGCCGTTAAGACGAATTGATAGAAACCTCATTCATTAAAATACATCCAGCCGTTGGGATGTTTCGTGGGTATAAACAAATCCACATACACAGATACGCGTGAAACACATAACCCTTCTTTTCAGTCGTTTAATAACAAAAGTTTGAATAACATAAAAACTACATTACAATTGCTGTGAACTTGGGGACGCAAGTCATCTTTCATTGGGTGTGAAATGAATTCATTTACCATACAGATGTTATCCAGCACACAACTGGAAAGATGATATTAACATCTCTAAAAGTGAATATAATTAAGTGTAATTTACATCACTCACACAAAATGCGTAATCATAGCTGCCAACTTGTACGGATTTTTCTCACCAATAAAATTTAATAGTTAATTTTACCAGTAAGAATCGCGAAATCTGACGATTTCTAACGATGAAACAAGACAAAAAATTTCTATTAAATTTTATTGGTGACAAAAATCGATACAAGTTGGCAGGTATGCATAATTCAGAAAAAGCAACCGTCTGAAGTTTTTTCGATTCTTTTGAATCATTTTATTTTTTAGAAACTTTTACCAATGAGGCTAGATTTTAAAAAAAAATTAAATTGTACGATATTTCGTGTATGTAGATTAAAGCTCATTTATATTTCTATAATTTTAAAATGATTCATAGAAAACGATTGGCTGCTTGGCTTAGTTTTGGGACACTTACGGTTTTTCTTCTCATCTTTGCACACAAGTTTTATGCAGCCAAATTCCCCTGGCTTAAAATAGAAACAAATGTTAATTTTTTTTTTATATTTATACAATTTCACACGCCATTTCTCAATTAATTTTTTTTAATCATCATTTAATTAGAATTTCTAAATATTACCTTTTTGTGTTTCGAATAAAAATAATAGCCTGTGCAAGAAAACAAGTATTAATTTTAGAATCGTAAATAAAGCATTGCGTTTAATGAAAACACTTATTATAAAGAATATTTCATATACTGACCATCGATTTGATTATTTCATTACCTAGTTTTACTTATAGCATGCTTGTATTTTCATGATAGTCAATATTATTCAATCATTGGAAGGTAATCAATATTTTACAGCTTATACAAGTTCCACATCAAAATATTTATAGACGAAATCATATATCAAATTATAAAAGAATGAAAAAAATAGAAGATATGGACGATAAATATTTTCGAAGTAGCCCTTTTAAACGAAATCTTTCAGAAAATCGAGAACAAATTTGTCGATTTCAAAAGTTCAACTACTGAAAATCTGACGCCAATGAAATATCCGCGGTGTTAACTTTCACCAAACATGCGTAAAATAAAATAAAAGTTACTAAATCGATAATAAATTTCACATTACTAGTCATTTCTGTAAATTATAAAAAAAAAAAAAAAAAAAAAAAAAAAAAAAAAAAAAAAAAAAAAAACAGCTTATTGAGTCTGCGCCATTTATGACTCGTTTTACTGCCCTTTAAAATAACTTTAAATTTTGTTAAATTAAAAAATTCAATTATAGAGACATTAATTTGAAGAATGAACATAGATAACAGAATTCACCAGTACCTTTGCACTTATATTACATTTACTTCTATTAAAATACAAAACGGATTAAATTTTAAAATAAACATTTCTAAAAATAGCACGGATGAACTATTAAATAAAGAGCTTAGTGGAAGATTATGTTTTGTAATTATATGAAATTTTGAGAAAATTGATTTGAAAGATTATGTTGCAAACTTTATTCATTTATTTTCTTATTTTTCGGTAGCACATGATAATATGTCAGAAGGTAGTTTTAAAATATCTTAGAAATATTTATTAACGTTTAATTTACAAATATTAAATATTATTAATATTATTTAAATTATTAAATATTGATAAATAATGTTTCAGATCTTGAAGTCTAATTAGAATCCTAGCATTTTACCCTTACCATATGATAGAATACCTCATAAAACTAAAATTTCATTTAAAAAAAAGGAGAGAAAATGCAACATAACATGTTCTTGCTTAAAGCTCTTCAAATGTGTTGCATCATACTAAATTTAAAATTAGTTACTAAAAATTGGCAACAATTAAAGAAAACTGCTTCAGTCTAAAAATGGCAGCCATATGGGCTTTGAACAATGACCCTCTTCTGTAAACGATTTATTTTATCTCTTCAGCGCATTTTGACGCAAACCGCTCTGACTAGAAAATCCAAAAATAATTTCCACTTACCAGGCGATCCAGATTTTTTTTTTTCTTGCAAGATTTTTCCGAAGTTCCAAATAGTACACACAAGGCAAAGTTGGCGTCCCACAGTGGTAGCCAGTTATTTGTCAGCTGCTTGTCATTCGCCATGTCAAGCAGCCTATTTTAGGAAGTGTCCCGATGAGCAGAGTGTCGTCAATCATACGCATAAACTTAACGTAAGAACGCAAAGTGTCGTTTTAAAGAAACCTGTTATTATTATTTTTTTTTTATTGAACTCAATTTACTCTCTCTCTCTCTCTCTCTTTTTCTGTTTTTTTTTGTTTTTTTTTTGTTTATGCCAAACAAGAGAGAATTATGAAAAGTAGGAAGTATGGATTTAACGGAATATTGTTTAGTAAACCTTGAAAAAAAAAATATCAAAATTAAAAAAAACTGAATAAAAAATAACGACTAATATAGAATTAGATACGATGTTCTTTATTGGGCAGAGAAAACAAATAAGAAACATATAAATCATTTTAACACTTTGCAACATAAGTGTTTATGAATTATGTTTGTCCGTCTGTCTATCTATCTGTTTTGCTCTAACTCGAGTAAATATAGTCGGATTGACATGAAATTGATATATGTTATTGAGATTTACTATGGCATGTTCGGTACTGAAAATGAAGTGTGTAGCATTTATAGTTCTTTTACAGGGACATTCAAAAGAATTTGGTTACATTAAGGGAAAATCATTTGCGGTGGATTTTAATGATGATTCACTATTTCAAACACATTGAAATTTATATATCTATATCTGAAGTGCACTACAAGATGCTTATTTTATAGAGTCTGATATGCAGAGCATTCATCGTTTATTTACAGGGAAACTCAAAAATTGTCTGTTACATGACGGTCTCTGGGGAAAAATCGTTTGAGGTGTATTTTATTCGTACAAATATTCGAAACATATTGAAATTGATATATACCTCTGTGATGCACTGTAAAATGCTTACTGTGGTATATGGTGCGAATAGCATTCACCGTTCATATACAGGGACACACAAAATAACTAGGATTGGAACTGTTAGTTACAATACTATCTAAGAACAATAATTCATGGAAGTGCGTTTTCCGTTCTGGTATGCGTTTAATTATTTAGCATTTTTTTTTGTATTACTTAGTGTGTATGCATTCTAATGATCATATAAAGGGTTGCACCAAATATCTAAAGCACATTTTCGTTTTATGATGGAAATTGATGGGCATTTCCAGTTCTTTGCATTTCCTAACTGAACTGAAATTTAGCATATTATGTAATATACGATAAATCTTTCGATCATATACAGGGTTAGAAAAATTCAAATATTATTCCGACTATTAATTGTAATTGCTGAAATTGTGTTTTCAAATGTGTTATGCATTTTACAAATTGCTTATTTAGACACCTTTTTACCCTATTAAACTGTGGTTTATTATAGTATTCTGAATGTGTTGGAAAGTGTTTCGTAATCTATGCATGACGCATGATTTTACGTTCTTGATTATTTCCATATATCTTCTGTGTTACACAGAATTAGTTCAATGCTTAAAATAATGTTTAATACTATAGCAAAAGACAAATAATATTTTAATCAAGGAAAATACAAGGTGTGTCTATTAAATTCCAGGACTGGGGCTAATACAACTGAATGAATAATAAAAAACAAACATACGTTTAATAGTCCTCAAAATGATTACCTCTGGCATTCACACACTTTTGTGAATGGCGGTACAAATTCTGGAAACACGCTTCGTAGTCCTCTGAAGATATTCTTCGAAGTTGAGCGGTTACATTTTTCTTTATGTCTTCTACGCCCTGAAATCGATGCCCTTTCAGAGCAGTCTTAATTTTTGGGAACAAGTAAAAGTCAGGAGGTGAAAAATCAGGAGAATACGGAGGAGGATTAACCTCTACAATGTCATGTTTTGTCAAAAAATGCTTTTTCCAATTTTGAAACAAACCTTGATATTCACTCTTTGCTCCCTCACCAACCATGACACGCGCTCTAATGAACCACCTGCGTTTACCTGCTCCAAACCGGATGCAATTACAGCGCATTTGTTCCACCTTCGCGCCTCATTCCTTACGCTATCACATCCGCATGATGACGCATTCGTACACATTTTCATTCATTAACTACACGTACAGTCCTGGAATTTAATAGACGCACCTTATATAATATAACCACTTGCCATAATGTACAATAACGTCTCCAGAGTTACCCACGATGCCGAAAAATGTTCTTTATCAGTAAAAATCTTAGAGACCAATATACTTTCGATGTTTAATAAAAAAAAAAATATTAAAACACAGTGTCTTTTGCTGCCGCCAATTTTCGAAATGTTTCAGAGCTCTTTTAATAATGTGTTAATCTGCTTTCTCAAACCGGAATAAAGGTTTTTTTTTTTTTTTTTAATGCTATCAATTCTCATATCAACAGTTTCTTGTTCATCAAAGATATTTTACAGACAAACATGACAAATTAATATTATTTTGTTACTATTGCATGTAAAAATCCAATTACGCAGCTGAAAATGTTTCATTGAGAAGCGAAAGTATCCTAAACATCGATATTCCGGTTTGAAAAAAATTGATTAATACGTTGTAAAACTACTGGAAAACATTTTTCCAAAATCAGTAGCAGAAAATAGCAACCTTTTTTTTGTTTTTTGTTTTTTTTTTTTTTTTTTTCCTTGTAAATGCTTCTTTAAATTTCGAAAATATATTTGAGGTTTTTTAAAATACAGAAAGCTTTTCGGAATCATATGTAACTCGGAAGAGGTTATTGTGCATTTTCGTACGTGATTATATTATATTTTCGTAAGTTAAGAAAACCTTTCAAACAGAGAAAAAAATACCTAAGCTGGGATTCTAACCCAGAACCTTTGAGTTAAATTGCCAATGTACCACTAATTCAGCTACAAGGGCCGACAACCGGCGGGCATATTTCACTCACAGTATGCCATCGGCATACATCGGGCATTTTTTGCTCTGTGGGAAAAATTTCTTTCGTATGATATATTTACCAACCAGTATGACTGAGAAAAAAAAATAATAATAGTGTAAGAAATATTTGTCTTTTTTAACACTTTCAAACAAAGTCGAAAAGTGTTTATGACTTCGGTTTGTCTGTCTGTTTGTTCATGCTCTAACTCTGATGCTAAATATACTCTGATTTTCATGCAATTGAAATATATTAATGATATTTACCGTGGCATATTCAGTGTTGTATGTGAAGTCTGTAGCATTAATAGTTCATTTACAGAGGCACTCAAAAGAATTACATTATGGTGCATGGGGAAAAATCATTTTCAGAGTATTTTTAATGACATTAAGTTTTTTTAAATGTATTGAAACTGGTATAAATCACTGAATTTCACAACAAGATAATTACGATAGGATATGCCATTCATAGCATTTGTCGATCATTTATAGGGTCACACAAAATAAATCGGTTACAGTACTGTCTTTGAGCCATAAGTGAGTTTTAAATTTCGGTATGCACTTTTAAATTTATCTAATTTTTTACTTTTTACTCGTTGGACATAAATTCTATACTTCGTATACAGGGCTGCACAAAAGAATTCACTTACCATTCTCCTTATTAGCGAAAATTGCTGAAGAGAATTTTCAACTAAGGTATATATTTCCTAACTGAAATAAATTTTGGCATGCATGTAGTTAATAGATACAAATTTATATATCCCATACAGGGCTGCTCAAAGAATTCCGATAATTTTCGGATTGTAGATGGGAACAGCTAAAATTTGGTTTTCAAATTTGTTATGCGTTTCCATATGCTTGAATTACACATAATATTTTAATTTATTAAACGGTGCAGTTTTTTTTACATTATTCTGAATGTGTTGGAAAGTGTTACATAATCTGTGCTTGACGCATGATTTTTTCTTTCCTATTTTACAGTGAAAATTACAAAAACCCGAACTATCGAAAGTGTTCCCTTTCCAAGCATTACTAAAAGTATATATATTATTATGGGCACAAATAATAATACATCTAAGTGTCTTCTCTTTTCTTTTTAAATGATGGCCGTAGCAGACGCATTTATACGTAATTTAAACACATGTTTCCGACATCTTCATTTCGCCGTTTCGCAACAATATGTATTCATTTATTTGTAACAACATCCACTATGAATCAAAAGATAATAATGAAGGTACAGATTTGTATATGCAAAGTAATTTAGAAACCATTTGGAATGATAAATTGCTTCTAAAGTGCTATTAATCAAATCTCATAGCTTCTATACACTATTTAATTGCTATAGCGTTTCATTTTGTAATTAGTAAATGAATATGTAATTGATCAGAAATCATTAAAATGTATTCCCGAAAGAAATTTATGCTTAAAAAATTAAGCAGTTACTTTCATATGTTTAGTTTTTCATAAAATCTATGATTAATTAAGGTAAACATATTTTTTTATTAAATCATTGAACTTTTTAAAACTTTTTTTTTTACTTATAATAGAAATGTTACATTTTTTACGGCGGGATAAGAAAATAACACAAAAAATTCAATAGTAGCTCATTAATTTCATTAAGTGAAGAAAAAAATGTTTTGAAAAGGTTGCATAATGATATTGCAATTATATACATGCATTTTTAAAAAAGTATACGTTTCATATTATAGTTTTAATTATGAATGAAAACAAGAAAGTGGTACTTTTAACTTTGTTTTCTTTGTTTGAAAATAATTAAGCTATGTGAATTAAATTAAGTTTTAAAATGTGTAACATTGTTAATTATTCATTGGAATTTCAGTTAAACATTATTAATAATAATCTCTTGCATATTAAATTATTTTACAGAAAGCTGAATAATATACATAAAAAAATCATAAATATTTTTATCTGAGACTAATGCAACATTTATACACATTAAAAATGTGCATTAATGCACAGTCTTATTTTAAAAGCTTTTATCATGATCTTAATAAAAGCATCCTTAATGAATTTTACGTTATTGTTCCACCTGCTAGAAAAGCTTCATTTCGAAATACATTTTTAGCCTTTTAAATTCTTCAAAGATTTACATTCTTACTTTGTAAAAAAGTCAAGTGTTTCTTAACCTACAAAAATATAATATAACCACGAATAAAAAAATACAAAAACCTCTTCCAAATTACACATAATTCCGAAAAGCGTTTTTTTTTAGAAACCAATATATTTTCGAATTACAAAGAAGCATATATAAAAACATTATTTTTTTTGCTGCCAATGATTTTCGGAAACGAATAGTTTTTATACTGTATGAATAACTTTTCTCAAACAGAATATCATTTTCACGTGCGTTCGGAATTATATAAATACGTAGCACCTATAGTCGTCGTTCAGTCTATCTGTCTGTCCGTCTGCGTATAACAGAGCAAGAACTACCGAACCGAACGATCTGAAACCGAACGTTCATTTCAAATTTTATGAAAATCGGATGTATAATTTAATTACAGGGATAGTCAAAAGTTTTCCGTTACATTATGGCCAATAGGAAAAAATTATTTCAAGTGCAATTTAATAATGTTACAGCCTTTCGAACCTAATGAAATTGATATGCACTTATCGAAGTGCACTAAAATGTACATTCAGTTCATTATGCGGTGCAAAAAATATTTATAAAACTAGTTATAGTTCGAACGCACCAAGTTTGGCACTTTTGACATGCAATTTCCAACTTGTTTAGGATGCTATTTTCATTTAAACATTTGTAGATAAGTAATTGAATTTATATATGCAAAAGTAACAAAATAAATATTAATTTTAATGTTAATGTTAATGGGATTAATTTATCATGTTTGTCTGCAAAACATGTTAGACGTGTTTGCTGAACATGAAAATGATTACTTCCTGGTTGAGGAAACTGATTAATAAATTAGAAATCTACTAGGAAACTGTTTCTGAAAATTGGTGGTAAGAAAAGAAACTTATGTTTTTTTTTTATATAAATGCTTTTTTACATCTGGAAAAAATATTGTTTCTTAGTTTTCTAAAGATAAAAACCGCTTTTGGGAATAGTGGGTAACTCGAAAGAGGCTATTGTATATTTTCATTCGTGATTCTATCATATTTTTATAGATTAAGAAACATTTGCATAGCTGCCAACTTTTACGCTTTTTTCCTACCCTATATTTAAACATTTTTTTTTCTTTTTTAATCGTCGAAAACTGAGGATTAAAAAAGGCAAATTTTTACGTTCAGAAATAGTGGTAGGAAAAAAACGTAAAAGTTGGCAACTATGCATTTGTCTGTTTTACAGTGTATAATAAAGGAAAATAATATATTTGATTTAATTTATGTATTTTTTCATCTCCATTTATAATAATGTACAGTCATAGAAAAAAAAGTAAACACCCCTACTAACTCTGCAACTAATTATAATTGAAGAAAATTACTGGTATCAAACGATTGGAAATAACTTCTAATTTTAAATGATGTATATAAAACTTCTTAAGGGCAAATAAAACCAAAACAGTCCAAACTTTTTTTTTTTTTTTTTTTTTTTTATTCTGTGGTAACACCCAATTTTGACAATATATTTTAAATCTTCCGTTCCAACTATCTCTAGAAACGAAATTTCAAGTCATTTGGATGATACGTTTTGGAATTATAAATATTCAAAATTTAGAGCTTCTAATGTTAAATTACATTTTCATAGTTTGATTAATATCTTCTGAAATTATAATCCTAATGTGATATTTTTTTGTGATGTTATAATACTAAAAAACCTAAACACAAATAGATTGATTTTGTAATTGAAAAATTTTTATTATATGAATTATGAACTCAATATTCGAAAAAAATATTAATTCCAACCTACTAGTTTTTTTAATAGATTTATTAGCTCACAGGCTATCAAAGCATGAGAGCTTATGTGCCCACTGGATCTGTATGTACGTAACGCGATAACTCTTGATAGAAATATCCGATTTGCTTAAAAAAAAATTTTCTAGGTTCAATCTGATAAGGCGCTTCCCTGATTAGTTTTTGGGGTTCATTGGTTAAGTATAAAGGGGAAAAGGGGGTTAGTCCCCGCTCCTTAATTTAGATAAATGGGGTTTTCATGCAGAAATATTCGATTTGCTCCAAATTTGGTATACCGGTTTATTATGTTAAGGAACTTCCCTGATTAGATTTGGAAGCTCATTACTTAAGTATAAAGGGGGGGGGAGGGGGCTACCCCCCTTAATTTAGATAAATGGGCTTTTCATATAGAATTATTCGATTTGCTCTAAATTTGGTATACCGGTTTATTATGTTAAGGAGCTGCCTTGATTAGATTTGGAGGTTCATAGTTACATATAAAAGGAGGAAAGGGGGCTACCCCCCTTAATTTAGATAAATGGTTTTTTCATGCAGAAATATGCGATTTGCTATAAATTTGGTATACCGGTTAATTATGTTAAGCAGCTTCCCTGATTAGATTTGGAAGATCATTATAATGTATTAGGGGTAAAAGAAGGGCTATCCCCCTTAATTAAGATGAATGCGTTTTTCATGTAGAATTATTCGATTAGCTCCAAATTTGGTATACCGGTTTATTATGTTAAGGAGATGGCTTGATTAGATTTGGAGGTTCATTAGTTAAGTATAAAGGGATGAAAGGGGCTACCCCCCCTTAATTTAGATAAACGGGTTTTTCATGCAGAATTATTCGATTTGCTCCAAAATTTGTATACCGGTTTAATATGTTAAGGAGCTTCCCTTATTAGATTTGGAGGTTCATTAATTAAGATAAAGGGAAAAAAGGGGGACTAGACCCCCCCCTTAATTTAGATAAATGGGTTTTTCATGCAGAGTTATTCGATTTGCTCCAAATTTGGTATACTAGTTTATTATGTTAAAGAGCTGTCTTGATTTGATTTGGAGATTTATTGGTTAAGTATAAAGGAAAGACGGGGGCTAGTCTCCTCTTAATTTAGATAAATTGGTTTTTCATACAGAATTATTCGATTTGTTTATTCCAGTTTATTCCGATATGGCTTCCTTCATTTGATTTGGAGGCTCATTGGTTAAGTATAAAAGGGGGAATGGGGGGCAATTTCCCCTCCCATTAATTTAGATAAATGGGTTTTCATGCAGAATTATCTAATTTAGTTTATTTTTTTTTTTTCTAGGTTCATTCTGATAAGGAGCTTTTCTGATTAGATTTGAAGGTTCATTCGTTCAGCATAAAGGGAGAAATGGGGGAGCTAATACCCCTCCCCCTTAATTTAGCAATATGGTTTTTTCATGCAGAATTATCTGATTTGCTTCAAATTTGGTATACCAGTTTATTATGTTAAGGAGCTTCCCTGATTAGATTTGGAGGTTTTTTGGTTAAGTATAAAGTGGAGCAGCGGGGACTAATCCCTTCATTTATTTTTCGAGGGGCATTATTCTTTGAAATAAGAGTATAATATACAATTAGTGTGAATAGCCTGTGAGCTCAATGCTATCAGTTTAACTGGGCAATTTTCTTTTTCTTTTTATTATGTCCTGCTTTATGCGAATTCTCAATTTAAAATTTTTCTTCCACGTACTTTTCCAATTATGATTAAAAAACTTCAAAATGATGGTTTATATGGCCGTCTATGAGGTGCAGGAAAGCATAATTTGAAATATATATATATATATATATTACTCATTTTATAGAAACATTTGGGCTGGCAATAGTAGAAACATATTAAGCTTGTGAAATGGCCCTATTGGCAAAAAATAATACATTAAACAAGTGACATAGCAACAATCGGGTACCGAACTTTAATTTGGATACTGCTCCTAAAATATGCTCATTTTAAAAGAACCAATTTTTCTTAAAATAATCGTACGAATTTCATGACAATTTGTATTTAGGCTAATTAAACGGTGTAGAATTTGTTTATGGTGTCAAACTTGGGTATTGCTACTGAAAAAAAAAGTTTATGTTTGTTTGGATATGTATATACCTTCTAAGTAAATTTTATATACATCATTTAAAAGCAGACTTTATTTCCAATCGTTTGGTATCAATAACATTCTTTTATAGTAATTTGTTGGAGAGTTAGTACGTGGTGTTTACTTTTTTTTTCCCAAGACTGCACTTAACTAACAGAAGATACTGCCCATAAAACGGATATTTTTAACTGCTAGTTTTTTTTTTTGTTTGTTTTATTAATAAGTAAAGTATATACGAATACACCAGCGAATATACCACGAATACACTATTTTGAAGAATTTACGCAACGACAACTACTGTTTTCTTTGTAATGGTTACTACTGAACTTTCATTGACCACGTCCACTTCTGTTTGGTCTTCACGCATGCTCCGTTTGTTCATATAGCCACCAAAATGTGCTGTAGAGCCATTTGTCGGTCACATTTTGAACTATTATAATAAAGTGTTCTAAACAAAATTCAAGACTTCACACATCCGTTTCCTGCAAGAATTTTTTTAATAACACTATTCGTTTGTTAATTATTCATTTTTAAATATAGGTACTCCTTTTTGCGGCACCCTGTAATAGGGAACAAGAGAGTGGGAGGTTAAACGTTGTTTGTAAAATTATCTCCAGTGTTGTAACCGAATATTCACGGGCGCAGCAGTCAACGGCATTTTGAATCAACTAATAATGTTGACTTCAGTATGTCACCAGTTTACATTTTCTGTAGAGATATTGCTTTAACTGTTTTGTCCAAAAAGTGCAAAAGGTAAAAGTAAATGCGTAATGTTCCGATTTTTTTTCAGTTTCCTTTACAGATTTCAATTTACACAAAGTAAATTTAAAAATTACTTTCCTTATAGATAAATTTCAAACAATATTTGAAAGGCAGAAGAGATGAAACTGATCAATAGAAAAATGCTAATGACGTGTAATTGTCTTTAACGACGTGTAATAAATCATTGCAGGATATTTTTATTGCACAATTTTTTATAGTGTGAAATAAAGGAGACATATAAATTAACTATTTGGAAAAGAAATGAGTTTTAGTAATACATTTACTTAACTAATAAATAAGCGTATTTATAAACATAAAAGCGAAAACACATCACAATTTCTTTACATGCATAAAATCAAATAACCTACGCATTTAGTTATACATGAATTATTTTCAAAAGTAATCTGCTTGGAGAAAATATTATCGAACAATAAAAAACTTATATAAGTTAATTAATTTTGCAGAAAGGTATTCAGTTTTTTATTTATAACCATAGTCTTTTTCTTCTCACACATGTATTCTTTTTATAAAGCTTAGCTGATATAAAAAACATTTAAAGTGAAAAGGGTAAGTGTGAGAATATAAGTGTTTTTAAGTGTGAGAATTAAGTGAAGAGTTTAAAAGAGAAATAAAAACTGGAAATTTATGCATAATAGAAATATTAAATATTAAGCGAAACTAGACAAGGTGGGATAAAGGGAGCTTAGCATGATTTTCACAAAAGTACATTTAAATAAGCAGGGAAATAGGATTAAATGTAAGAAAAAATACTTCAAGAATGAATATGTTAAATTTTGAATTTTTCTGAGTCAGTTTAAAAACAAGTTGGTTTCATTTTTTTCATATACATAAAAAATATATAGTAAAATCCTGTTTATACGTGGAGTGTTAACCCGGGAGAAGTTGCGCATAAACAGGGTATGACGGTTTTCGGTTTGTCACCAATAAGTGCAAATAATAATCGTCACCTTATTTAATGGGAGAAAATTGTTACAAATTATGCAATAAGATAAGTTGAAGATTATTCTTCGAAAAATAGTGGTGACAATTTAAAAAACCGTACGCACTCGGAGTATGTCATACCCCACGCGACACTTCCCGGATTAAAAAGCAATGTATAAATAAAAAGAGGTAGAAGCGAAATCTTAACTATGGCGTAATGCACTTTCAACATGCAAATTTAATTTTTCTGTCAGCAAATTAATTAGTATTGATATAATTTTAGAGCTTAAAAGCTAAAAAAAATGTTAATACTCTGTTAATACTCTATATTCACAGACTATCTTGCTCTATATTAACATCTTTGTATATTAATATACATACTACACTAATATTACACTAACTTATGTATTACACTAAATTGTGTCTTTTAAAGACACAATTTATAAAAATATTAAGCTTGTCACAATTACAAAAATATACCTTTTCCGTTATTGTGCGTTGGTTGATCGCTTAGGTTTTATTCACTTCTATAAACTTTTTTTTTGACTAAACACATAGTTGATATGTAACGGGTATACTCGTCACTAATTTCGCACATTGTTATACTTAAACTTTTACTAAAAAATTTTGAAAAACATTCTTTGTTTTATTTAACCACGGAATATCTATCATTCAATTTACCGAAATTTACTGATGAAAAATTCTGATAGATATTTTGAATAAAAAAAGAGCTAAACTGGCAAAACTGTCGATTAACATTGTGTTAAAAGAGTGCAAATTTCTAGAAGAGACTACCATGAAAATGAAGATGGAAATTCCTGCGAAATTAAAGTTAGATAAATTACTGTCCTATTTACAAAGATAGCACTTGCGACTTTTTTGTATATTTTGCTTGCATCACTATTTATAAATAATAATTTTCGTTGTAGATTTAGAAATACAGCAGGATGGTTATTGCGTGGAAATAGTGTCATAACTAAAATATAAATAGAGTCGCTAATGGTATATCAGCATTTCTCTATTTATACATTACTATTAAGCTTTTATGTATCAAACTTTTTAAAAATTAATGTATTGTAAAATAATTGTTCGTTATCCTAAAATTCTTGTTATTTCTTTACATTTGAAAGGAGGAAAATATATTAGAAAACTATATAATTTTTATTTCTTCATGTGATATAAAACGACGTATCGATAAAATTCGCCGTATAAAAGAAACACCTTATCATTAAAATGGATAGAAAGGAACCGGAATAATAAATTATGTATATGTAGATATTAGATAAATACTTTGTTAAGCACTAGCCAGTTTTGCTATAGAATTCCTTCAGGGAAGACCTTTCAAAGGAAAGTGATATGGATTTTCGTTCTCATACAAGGAAATCCCTGAAAAGAAGGGAATCCCTTTTCCAGGCTTTGCTGGTACCAAACCCATGAACACCGGACCAAGCTTCACACTTTGTGGCTAGTATTCTAACTACTGGTCTGAGTCACGGCTTTTCTGAAATCTCTAAGGCTCTGGTGCATGTTTTGTGACGTAACGACAGTGCTGCAGCGAGAGGGAAAGACAGCGGCAAACCTAACAATATTTTCTCTAAAATAATATCGGTTTGAAAAAAGCAGGAGACATGGCAACTCTGGAAAAGCAATGGACTTCTACTGTGACTTTACTACCTTTAGTGCCATAGCCATTCGGAAGATAGACGTGGCTGAGTGGGCCTTTAAGGCTTTTCTCAAATCCAAAGGGACTACTTTCTGGAACATTTTTTTATTCATTTTTGTTCGGAAACCCATTAAACTGGCATGTTTTATTCAGAAACTATATAATAGAAAGACGTTTTATATTTTTCTGTAAACGCAAAAGATCGCTCAGAAAACAGTGTCAAATTTGGCGTTTTGATCCGAAATTCCGATGCCAGACCGCCAGAAAGGGAAAAAAACCGGTCTCACGTGACCATAATGCTTATAACTCGGTATGTAATTTATTTATTAAAAAAAATGGAAAACTCATTTCGATTCCAAATCGCGTCAATAGTCAGAACTGCCAAATTTATGCCTTTACGTTTAAAAATGAGTCAGAAAGTTTCGCGTTGTTGAGCAGGTTACTTGAGAACCGCCTTAAATGATTTATAAAAGGGAAAATTGTACAGGTGAGAAAAGTATAAAATGTGCTCTACTATACGTAAAAGCAACACGTGACAGATACTGAAAAGCGGAAGGCAACATTTATCATGCGTATCATCTTTTTAAACATAGCTTAAATGAAGAAAAATAATTATATAATTGCGAAATATTACACGGCTTGAATTTTTTACATGATACATAAACATTTCTCTCCATATCCGAAGTTACTACAACACATCATTAATTACTGAAACAAAAAAAAAAGATTCTTTTTTTTTTTTTTTTTTGTCTTTAGATACTGAAAGTTTACTTCGAAATGGCAGTCGTTTCGAATGTGACATTATTGAAGTCAAAAAAAAAAAAAAAATGCATGTGTAAACATATTTAGATTTTGTTTTTGTTTTTAAATAGAGATTATTTAAAATGAGTGAAGATAAAAAGTCTTTATTGGCTTAAAGTTTTTCTTTTTCTTTCCTAAGAATACAGTACAATGTATTTAAAAATATAATAATTAACATAAATTAGAAATAAAATTACCAAATATGAAGCGGAAAAGAAGCTTTACTATTTTTTTAAATTTTATAGGAAGTTTTGCCATAATATAATACACGTGAATTTATATGAATTAAGTTTAAATAATGCTCTTTATTTCTTCACGTACATGATGTTTAAAATAATTTTATTCTTGAAAGTTGAATTAAAAAGAAATTTGTGAAATTTTTGTCTAGTAAAATACATCCTCTCGGCAAGTCCTGTGTTTCTTCTATCGCATTGTTTATGTAACATGTTTAATAACAACAGATTTTCCGTCAGCTTTTTTGCAGTTTTAATTTTATTAAAAAAAATTCTTATTATAAAACATGAAACATGATATAACGAAGAATTATCGCATGTTTCGTTTTGAAAATGGAATAATTCTCGAGTTGATTGTAAGATCCTTTAGTTGTAAGGAATTATATATTTTTTAGATGAAACTCTATTTTAGTGTCATTGCATTACGATGGATAAAAGCATCTTGCCTGAATATAGAGATAGACAACTAATTATATTTAATGGTTGACATTATAATATACACACTATGCAAAACACAGTTTCTATTTTGAAAGAATGACTTTTAATTTCATTATTAGACTGTTATATTGATATGCATCTAATATACTTTTAAGCAATTTTTTACAAATGATAAGTTGCTGTAACTACATGTGTTAATCTCTTATAAACGTACAAAACGATGTCACAGGTTTTTTTTTTAAGTAATTGCAGTTTAAGAAAATGTTATAATGAAAATTTGATGTGCTATAACCCAAAAATAATTTTAATAATTACATGATTAAAAATATTTGTTTTTCATATAAATATTGTGTCTGCAGAACCGGAAAATCATGTTCGTTGCTTGCCATAGCTGTTTTGCTCTAATACTGGGTTTGTGAAGTTGATTTAAAATTTCTCCTTTTCAGATAAATTATAAATTTTTAATTCAGTGCTTTGTAAAACTAATTTCAGGTTCAATTTCAAAGGGTAATTATGTTTATTTATAACATTATTTGGTGAATAACAACTTACAGAAGAAATTGAGTTATGTCCGAGGGCATAGTGTTAATAGCTTCTAAATAAGGAAAAAATACTTTCGTGTGAAAGCCATTTTAAACGTAGCTTTATATGTGGAAAACATTTTTTTTAATGATAGTGAAAAAATTATGAGCATAAAGATCGCATTAGCTGTTCTGTGACAAAATAAAAATAGGTAAAGTTTATAAAATAGTAATATAAAATGGAATACCACATTAAATTCACAACAAAAACCTTAATTCAGCAGCATCTTTCAATTCAGTTTAATATTTAGTGTGTCTGTAGTAATAAAAATAAAGAGTTTGTTTGTGTATATGTTTGTGTTGGGGTGGAGATGGGCAGGAAAAATACCGCATGTAAAAGTTTAAAAATTTGACTGAGGATAGTAGACGGGATGTCCTAATGCACCCGCGGCTAAAATTTACTTTTCTTAATTAACTTACATGTAACTTCAAATCCATAATGAACATTTCAAAATGGCGTGAAAAACCGTATCGATGCCGCCGAGAGCACGTTCCACAGATGAAAAACCAAGAATCGGAAAAAAGCATTTTTTTGGTTGCGATTGTGTTGCGCGCATCGACTAAACTATTCAAAATACGATAAAACGAAGCATACATGCCTAAATTTTGTACTATAAATTTTCTGGCGGTGCAATCCGTTTAAAAATATATCAAGATTAACCCTTTCAAAAAATATTTTCAAAACGTCTTTTTTCTTGTATTTTCCCTTTTTTCGAAGTCCGCACCGTCATAATCATTCGGAATACGAGAAAATGAAACATACCAGGATATATCTACGGTCTTTTACCTTTATCACGGTATCCGTTAAAAAATATGATTATTAACCCTTTCAAAAAATGTTTTCTAAGAGCCGTTTCTATGATCTTTTTCTGTACTATTAAATTTTACATCCGTTCTGCATATCAAAGTGCAAAAATAATACATACCAAAAAACCTGTTATACATTTACCTTTAAAACTACGTCTTCGGTTTTAAAACATATTAATATTAACCATTTAATAATAATTATTTTCGAAACTCACCTTTATCTCTGTCTCAGTTGCTTTGAAGATAATTTTCGGTTTTTCTTTAAGACATTTTCGATTCTGAACATTCATTAAAATACCTACAATTTTAACAGACAGGGGCATACTTCTGAGTTAAGAGACGATGAAGGGGCGCTTTATATTATTTAGATTTTTTCAACTTTTGATCAAAATTAAAAGTTTAATATATCTAAACGTCAGAAATTAAAACGACAATCACGATAACAAGGGCTCCTTAGTTCATTTTATAAATTTCCATTTAAAATATAAAATCATGTAAATTCGAGTGTGCACTCTGCTAAAGGCAATAAGCCCTCCTAATATTAAGTTTTTTTGGAATAATTTTCATTAACACTGAGTTTAGGTATAATTAAAATTATTATCACGAGTGCAGATAACCCCGATCGCTTCAACTAATTAAAAATAATTTATGAAAACAAAGTCAGATCATGGTTCTTTTCGTGGATATTAGAGTTACAAATATAGCATCTAAGCAATGATAAAAATGCAATTTTAACAAAAATAATTTCATGATCAGAGGAAATGCTGGCATGATATTTGATGAGTCCAAAGCAATATGCAAAGGGCATTCCATAAAAACTGTAAGTAAAATTATAAAAAATTAAAAAGTATATATTTACAGCAAAAAATACATAATATTTATCAAACTACCTTCCCTCAGATGATATGAAACGGTCCCATCGTTCAACTCAGTATTCAAAACAAGTAGAGACGCTTTTTTAGCTCACAGGCTATCAAAGCCTGAGAGCTAATGTGCCCGCCCGCTCTGTATGTATGTATGTATGTATGTATGTACGTACGTATGTACGTAACGCGATAACTCTTGATAGAAACATCCGATTTGCTTCAAAATTTTTTCCTAGGTTCATTGTGATAAGGCGCTTCCCTGATTAGTTTTGGGAGTTCATTGGTTAAGGATAAAGGGGGAAAAACGGGGTTAGTCCAACCCCTTAGTTCAGATAAATGGGTTTTTCATGCAGAATGATTCGATTTTCTCCGAATTTGGTATACCGGTTTATTATGTTAAGGAACTTCCCTGATTAGTGTTGGAGATTCATTGGTTAAGGATAAAGGGGGAAAAGGGGGGTTAGTCCACCCCTTAATTCAGATAATTGCGTTTTTCATGCAGAATATTCGATTTGCCCCGAATTTGGTATACCGGTTTATTATGTTAAGGAACTTCCCTGATTAGTTTTGGGAGTTCATTGGTTAAGGATAAAGGGGGAAAAACGGGGTTAGTCCACCCCCCTTAATTCAGATAAACGGGTTTTTCATGCAGAATCATTCGATTTGCTCCATATTTGGTATACCGGTTTATTATGTTAAGGAACTTCCCTGACTAGTTTTGGAGGTTCATTGGTTAAGGATAAAGGGGGAAAAGGGGGGTTAGTCCACCCCCTTAATTCAGATAATTGGGTTTTTCATGCAGAATCATTCGATTTGCCCCGAATTTGGTATACCGGTTTATTATGTTAAGGAACTTCTCTGATTAGTTTTGGGAGTTCATTGCTTAAGGATAAAGGGGGGGAAAACGGGGTTAGTCCACCCCTTTAATTCAGATAAATGGGTTTTTCATGCAGAATCATTCGATTTGCTCCGTATTTGGTATCCCGGCTTATTATGTTAAGGAACTTCCCTGATTAGTTTTGGGGGTTCATTGGTTAAGGATAAAGGGGGTAAAAGGGGGGTTAGTCCACCCCTTTTTATTCAGATAAATGGGTTTTTCATGCAGAATGATTCGATTTGCTCCGAATTTGGTATACCGGTTAATTAGGTTAAGGAACTTCCCTGATTAGTTTTGAGGGTTCATTGGTTAAGAATAAAGGGGGAAAAGGGGGGCTAGTCCACCCCCTTAATTCAGATAAATGGGTTTTTCATGCAGAAAGATTCGATTTGCTCCGATTTTGGTATACTGGTTTATTAGGTTAAGGAACTTCCCTGATTAGTTTTGGGGGTTCATTGGTTAAGGAAAAGGGGAAAAAGGGAGGTTAGCCCGCCCCTCATAAATTAGATAAATGGGTTTTTCATGCAGAATGATTCGATTTGTTCCGAAGTTGGTATACCGGTTTATTATGTTAAGGAACTTCCCTGATTAGTTTTGTGGGTTCATTGGTTAAGGATAAAGGGGGAAGGTTGGCTAGTCCACCCCCCTTAATTTATATAAACGGTTTTTCATGCAGAATTATTCGCTTTGCTCCAAATTTGGTATACCTGTTTATTATGTTAAGGAGCTTCCCTGATTTGTTTTGGGGATTCATTGGTTAAGGATAAAGGGGGAAAAGGGGGGTTAGTCCACCCCTTTTTATTCAGATAAATGGGTTTTTCATGCAGAATGATTCGATTTGCTCCGAATTTGGTATACTGGTTTATTAGGTTAAGGAACTTCCCTGATTAGTTTTGGGGGTTCATTGGTTAAGGATAAAGGGGGAAGAGGGAGGTTAGCCCGCCCCTCATAAATTAGATAAATGGGTTTTTCTTGCAGAATGATTCGATTTGCTCCGAAGTTGGTATACCGGTTTATTATGTTAAGGAACTTCCCTGATTAGTTTTGTGGGTTCATTGGTTAAGGATAAAGGGGGAAGGTTGGCTAGTCCACCCCCCTTAATTTATATAAACGGTTTTTTCATGCAGAATTATTCACTTTGCTCCAAATTTGGTATACCTGTTTATTATGTTAAGGAGCTTCCCTGATTTGTTTTGGGGATTCATTGGTTAAGGATAAAGGGGGAAAAGGGGGGTTAGTCCACCCCTTTTTATTCAGATAAATGGGTTTTTCCTGCAGAATCATTCGATTTGTCCCAAATTTGGTATACCGGTTTATTATGTTAAGGAACTTCCCTGATTAGTTTTGGAGGTTCATTGGTTAAGTATAAAGGGGGAAAATTGGGTTAGTCCAACCCCTTAATTCAGATAATTGGGTTTTCATGCAGAATCATTCGATTTGCCCCGAATTTGGTATACCGGTTTATTATGTTAAGGAACTTCCCTGATTAGTTTTGGGAGTTCATTGTTTAAGGATAAAGGGGGAAAACGGGGTTAGTCCACCCCCTTAATTCAGATAAATAGGTTTTTCATGCAGAATCATTTGATTTGCTCCGTATTTGGTATACCGGTTTATTATGTTAAGGAACTTCCCTGATTAGTTTTGAGTGTTCATTGGTTAAGGATAAAGGGGGAAAAGTGGCGTTAGTCCACCCCTTTTTATTCAGATAAATGGGTTTTTCATGCAGAATGATTCGATTTGCTACGAATTTGATATACCAGTTTATTAGGTTAAAGCGCTTCCCTGATTAGTTTAGGGAGTTCATTGGTTAAGGATAAAGGGGGGAAAAGGGAGGTTAGCCCGCCCCTCTTAAATTAGATAAATGGGTTTTTCATGCAGAATGATTCGATTCCACCCCCTTAATTCAGATAATTGGGTTTTTCATGCAGAATCATTCGATTTGCCCCGAATTTGGTATACCGGTTTATTATGTTAAGGAACTTCTCTGATTAGTTTTGGGATTTCATTGCTTAAAGATAAAGGGGGAAAAAGGGGGTTAGTCCACCCCCTTAATTCAGATAAATGGGTTTTTCATGCAGAATCATTCGATTTGCTCCGTATTTGGTATCCCGGCGTATTATGTTAAGGAACTTCCCTGATTAGTTTTGGGGGTTCATTGGTTAAGGATAAAGGGGGAAAAGGGGGGGTTAGTCCAACCCTTTTTATTCAGATAAATGGTTTTTTCATGCAGAATGATTCGATATGCTCCGAATTTGGTATACCGGTTAATTAGGTTAAGGAACTTCCCTGATTAGTTTTGGGGGTTCATTGGTTAAGAATAAAGGGGGAAAAGGGGGGCTAGTCCACCCCCTTAATTCAGATAAATGGGTTTTTCATGCAGAATGATTCGATTTGCTCCAAATTTGGTATACCGGTTTATTATGATAAGGAGCTTCCCTGATTAGATTTGGAGGTTCACTGGTTAAGTATAAAGGGTGAAACGGGAGCTACTTCCCCTTCACTTATTTTTTTGAGGGGCATTATTCTTTAAAATAAGAGTATGATATACAATTAGTGTCAATAGCCTGTGAGCTCAATGCCATCAGTTTAGCTGGGCATTTTTTTTTATTCTAGAAGCTGCTTGAAAGAACCCTGCACTGCCGAAATAACTTCAGATTATGCATTAAATTTTCTGCCAATGAACTTCTCCTTAAACGTCGGTAAAGGCAAAAAATCGCATGGTGCGAGATCTAGACTGAAAGGGAGATGTAGCATGATTTTAATATTGCATTTACTAAGATATTGCTGAACAGAAGAAGGGAAATGTCGGTGAATATTATAGTGATGTAATGTCCAATTCCCTACAAGTTCATGACGCGTTTTCGATATGTATTGTCGCAAAATTTTGAAAACTGAAACATAATATTCGCCATTCACAGTAGTTTTTGGAGGCACAACATGATGATAGATTACACCTTTATGATAAAAAAAAATAATAATCATCATAACCTTTCCACCAGATTTCGTTTGTCGGATTTTTTTCGGAGGTGGAGAATCAGTGTGTTTCCATACACTTGCTGCGGACTTGGTAAGGTTATCATAATGTTGCACCCAAGTTTCATCACCTGTTATTACCTAGTCTTTAGAAAAATCGGATCATTTTGAAGCATCTGTTTCCACTCACAACATTAGTGAATTCTTGTTTGCATTTGTTCTTTACTAAGGTGATGAGGGACCCACCTGGATCAAACATGGCGAATTGTTGCGCAGAATGCGAAATATTGACGTTTTCGAAATGCTAGTTGATGCTGCTATCTCCTCACATGTTATTCTCCGATTTTCTTGTAAGATTGCCCACACAGTGTTCGATCAATCACAACACTGGTCGGCTAGGTTTAGGAGCCAGTTCTGCAGAAAAAGGTCCTTTTTTGAAATCGCCATGCCATTTAAAAATCGTAGATTCATCAAAACATTTCTCTTTGTAAGCTTCTTTAATTAACTTAACTGTTTCTGGAGTTGTTTTGCCCAAACAATAGCAAAATTTTATTGCACAACGCATTTCGTTTTTTTAACTCTAAATCACTCACCTCCATTTCTGTAGGGAAATTAAAAACAGTTCTTTAAACAAACATAAAACTAGGAAAATAAAATCGTCTGCTTTGTTTAAAATATTTATAAGCGTACAGTCAACAGTTTGAAAAAATCGCTTGCAGCTGATTTTTCAGTTTTTCAGTGTTGCCACTACGTAAAAAAAAAAATTCTCAGTTGTTATGGAATGCTCGTTGTAAAAACATTATTATACCCTTAATTTCAAATTCTTATTCAGAAAATCTATCACTAAAAATGTATGTTGCTGTAAGAATGACCCATCCATATAAAAGAAAATCATATATTAATATAAATATCAATAGAAAAATCATACGTTAATTTAAAAATAGTTATGTAGATAAAATCGTTTTTGTTCTTGTCATGCTTGTTAACACTTTCAAAGAATATTACTGAAAAACCTCATCCAACAAATATGATCTGTTCGGCCTACCTTGATCACATGGCAGTTCAACCATTGTTGGAACTGGCACCTTGAAGTCAAAAGAGATTCAAGTACCCTAACCTGTCTCTTTCGTTGGCTGCATGAAAAACAAATTGCCAAGGTTAGAAACATTTCAAATTAATATGCGAATGATACTTTTCCCTCGTTGACTGCGAAGGATACTCTTTTCTTTACAATTCACAATGGACGTTTTTGAATGTTTTAAAAGTCATAAATGTAAAATCCGTTTTTAATAACACCATAAGTATTCCACGTAGTAACAAGAACAACAAAAAAATGAAATTTGGAACCATTGTGTAATATTTTTCCTCTTTTAGTCCTGTTGGGGCCGCATTAATTGCCGCGCCACTTTTTAGTTATTTTTTAATTAACTGCAGATTTTTGTCAAAAGACGTGTTTTAACAACGTACTATATTAAAAACCTCATCAAAAAGATTTAGAATGATACCACATGCATTGTTGTGCGTTTTGAATGTGCGTACGAAAAGGTTATTGGCATCAGAATCGATATATGTGATTCAACAGAAAAATCGTTAAGTAAGGAGTAACTGTAATGCAATTTGTGAACACTGTTGTTCAGTAAGTTTCTTATAAGAATATGACTTTGAGACACGAATTAATTGTCGAGAGCAAAACTGCTTTAAAAACTGCATATGCTGCTTTGATATATAAAAATAACAATGAAAGTAATGTTTAATGAATAAAAAATGTACTAAATCGGAGACTATAAACTATAATGAACATAATGGCGTAAAGCCTTTTCTTTCTTTTCTTTTTTTTTTTTTTTTTTTTTTTTTACAATTGAAGGAACGCAAATAGCCAACATGCATGGAAGAGAGTAATCTAAAATATGTTCCCTGTGATAAGGATGGACAGATTTCTGCTGAAAGATCTATGGATGCCTGGTATTTGCCGATTAAATCACAGTCACAAAACCTTCTTATTTAAATGTCTTAGGTCTAGGATAATTCAGTGATAAACAGATTGCAACATAAAGCTTCGTCAAATAAAATTGATGGACTTACTTAATGCGTTTGAAACGCGTACGATGAGATAACAAGACGCTTTATAAGAAATTTTGTAACATTGAAAATGTGTATGCTTTCAGATATGTTGGCTGTTCTTGTTTTGATTTGTTAAATACCTCGTAACAAACTTCATCGTGAGAGGCGATTACTGGTGAATGTTGTATATTTATTTTTGTATGTATATTTGACAAGATCAGGTCCCATTTCAATTAAAATGGCTTTGTATTTTGAATCACGTAACTGTACAGCTCCACAGCAATTGTATACGGCGCATGATGCGATACATTTTATTTCTTTCCCGTGGCTTGAGCATCATTAGTAATTGCTAATTAATCAGTAGTAATATAGATAATGGGGGCGAAGCGCCTAATAAGCTTGTCGCCTAATACTTGAACACTACCCTTAATTCCCTGACATTTCATATTAAATTCATCCCATAATTTCGTATATAATAATGGTACTTTCTTTTTATCGGAGGCTTTTGAACTTTTCAAAATGGCTTTGGCGCAGTTCAGTCTTAAGAAAGTGAGATTTGTTATCAAATTATATAAATACTTATGAAAATTATTATCCTTGTTTATATATGTATTAATAGAATTACTTCTCTTTATGTGTGTCAGATAAATTGCTTCGGTTTGTGTATAATATATGATAAGTGTTTTTTATATGTAGATGCATATATTAAATAAAATGTATCAGTAAATAAATTTAATTGACAATTCATATTAAATTCATCTTCTAAATTATATAAAATAATAATACTTTCTTTTTATAGGGCTTTAGAGCTTTTCTGAATGGTTTGGTGCAGTTCAGGCTTAAGAAAGTGAGATCTGTTTCCAAATGATATAAAAAGTTATGAATTATTATGAATGAGTATTATTGTTGTTTCTATATGTATTAATAGAATTGCTTCTCATTATGCGCATTAGGTAAATTACTTCTATTTCTAAATAATATATGATAAATGGTTTCTGTATTTAATCGCATATATTAAATAAATTTAATTGATATTTCATATTAAATGCATCCTATAATTTCAAATAAAATAATAGTACTTTCTTTTTATAGGTGCTTTCAAGCCTTACAAAACAGTTTGGCGAAATTCAGGCTTAAGAAAGTGAGATTTGTTTCCGAATGATATAAAAAGTTATGAAAAATATCATTCTTGTTTGCATATGTATTAATAGAATTGCTTTTCATTAGGCGCGTTATATAAATTTCTTTTGTTTGTATATAATAGGGTCAGGAGGGGTAATTATGACCATTTTGTATACTTTCAACATTGTTATTTTTTTTTTTACTTTTTCTATTTAGAAAAGCGGTGTTTTTAGTACATAAAAAATAACTTTGACCCTTTAAGAACACTTTATAAAAGTTTTAATTGTCATAGCCTTTTTTTATTATTATTTATTTAAAAGGATCGTTATAATTACTCCATCAAAAACTCATAATCACAAAAGTTTGGGGTAATTAAGACCACTAATAGGGAAATTAGGACCACTATATTTTCTCTTTATACTTGCCTATACACATTTGTTTTGGGGTAATTGAGACCACTTTGAACTCCAAAGTGACAAATCCGTTTATCAAAAATTTTTATAGACTTGGTTTCAAATTGCTATTCGGATCCCAAAAAGGCTTCAGACTAATGATAAAGAATATCTAAAATAAAATATAGATTATGAGGTTAATATCTAAGCTTGAAGCAAAATTTTACCATACACAGTTTTCTCCAATATGACGGCTGTCATAATTACCCATTGGTTATTATTACCCCTCCTGATTATATATGTTAAATAGTTTCTGGATGTAAATACATATATTAAATAAACTGTATAAATATTGAGCAAATCGCTTTTATATCAGAAACAAAAGAATGTACTCGTGAAATTTTTTCTGATGTAGTACAGTTTCTTAATTTTGCCAACGCCCCTAACAAAAAGAAGTACCAAAATAATTTTGATATTATATCATACTTTAGGATAAAAGGGTTGTAAAAAATATTTCAGGTCAATTATTGTCAGGGAAATCATTCTAATTTAATAATTTAACTCACTTTTTAAAGAAGACCGCCACGTATGCCCATGGTACAGGTACGTACCGTTGTTTTTGAGTAACATTACTTGCAAATAGTAACAGTTTTATCTAACATCAGAATTTCTTAGATTAAGTAAGTCGAAGATTAACTTCGGAAATAACGGAACTCAAGAAAAAAAAAAGTCTTAAACGGAATGGTCGGCCCAAAAGGGGTTAAGCAATAACCCAATTTGCGAAGGCAACTCATAGGAAGAAAATACATTAATTTATACATGTGTGAATCTACGATCGACAATGGTATTTTGAATAAAATCACATTAAAAATATCGATCGATATCTCAACGAGTAAAATGTAACTACGTTGAAATTCTTAATACATTTTAATAAAGATAATATGTAAAAAATAATGTCATTTTGTCTCATTTTTTTATGTAATCTTTAGAACATATGTTGGCCATCACGCTTACAAACATAAATATTAAGCTTATTAACAAATGTGTAAAAAATTCGCATTTGAAAATGATAATTATCTGGCAGCGCTAATTAGTTTCCCCAGAACACCCATAAAAAGAGAAAAGTATATCATTAGCAGACACAAATTTATACTTCGAAGCATTTAAGCTGGATTTTGAAGTAAGGAATGAGTATTTATTTCCATACACGATCTTGTGCGAAGTATCATTATAGCTGGTAAGCGATTCTTTTTCACATTCTCTCTTCTGTTTTCAGAAAAGATTGCATACTTCATAAAGAGTTTTGGTATACAAGTGAAATATACGAAATTAAAAGAATGATGGATAATTTGTAAATAATCATTATTTTTCAATGATATTCTTAATTTTGACAGTAATGTTATTCGTCTGTAGCAAAATTAATAATCAGGAATGAGAGCGGTCCGACCCAAATGACCGATTACTACCACGAAATTTTAATAATATTTCTCGCATTATTTAATGACAGAATTTTCTTAGATGTAATAAAGTAAAGAATACTATAATAATTTAGTGGTAGTAATCAGTCATTTGGGTTAGAGCGCTCTCATCCCTGAATAATAGAGTGCTATTACTTTCAGATAGAATCCATATTCTTTAAGGGAAAAAATGCACATAATCAAAGATTCTAAAATGATTATGTAGAAGCATAAATTTTGAACGGTTTATTAAAAATCTGTGGCCTGAAAAATGATTTATAAACTCTCTATATTCGGCATGAGTATTGGGAAATTCTCTAAAATAAAAAGTATCTGTGCCAATACAATAGTTTTATACATTTATTAAAATTCCTTTAAACACTAGTTGATTAATAACAAATTCCATTAGCTTTTATAAGACCAAATTGAGATCTAGATATGGGGCATTCTCACAAATCTTTTGACTTTTGGGAAAAAAATCTGACAAAATTAAACTTGCTAAAATAACATTTTAATCTGATAGACGAATGCCTTCATGATTCAAAATAAAGAAAAAATGGTCAGCAACGAAAATATTTTTATTTAACTGAGGTTTAAGTTAAACTTGCGAGTTTAATTTTCCTTACCATTTTACCACTATAACTTTTTATTTTCTTCTAAATTTTTACTTATAATGAATTTGCATAGTACCCACAGGACATTCAAATAAGAAATAATAACAATGTAGTACTTTTAATACAGAATTTTTGTATAACATTGTCTTAAAGGGGTGTTACAGAAGGGACGGAAAGGTAAAAAAAGGGGATGGTATTGGAAAAAAGGGACAAAATGGCAAAAAAAGGGACGGTAAGGATGGAACGGTAAGGAAAATTACCACCTATTTTTAAGAAAATTATGTTAAGACTAAGTGATAGTCACAATGTTATTTGATTTTTAGAAACAGTTGTTAACATTGGATTAAATTAAATTTTTTTTTTGATTTACCTCGAAAAGTGCAGGAATAAACCTTGGGGACGGTGAGACTACCAATAAAGCCATGATGCTTCATGCTTGAAACTGATATTTAAACGCTGATTTAAATTCTACAGTAAATTTCCTGCCAAAGAATTTTAGACATTATTTCTCTAGCATACTTCTGCATGAGAAAAAACTTGAAAAAAATTCTGTGGCTGCATCTGAAATGATTTTCTGTATACTTTTAAAAGAGGGATGATAAGAAATATAAAACCCAGGGACAGAGTTTAAAAAATAATAACAACCCTAAAAATGTGTGAGGGTTAATTTTTTGCTACATATTTATATAAAACAATAGTTCCAGTTTCAGAAAAAAATTACACCGAATTATTTTTATCGAAACAATATTATCCAGACAGCTCCAAACATAAAAATCAGCACCAGGGACACAGGACGGTATAGGAGTTTTCCAGGTGTTTGGACCCCCCCCCCCCCCAACATCGTCCAAAACTTATTTATCTCGTTAATAATGTTGTGCAATCATTCAATGGGATGTTCCCTAGTATATGAAATAAAACAAACACGAAAAAGTGTATTAAAATAAAAATTATTATTCAGGGACATGAAAGTCAAAAGACTGTGAGAATGCCCCATATAGGGTAACTCCGGGAGAGTCGCCGCAAACGGGATAGATGCCGCACCCCTTGTATTTCTTGTAATTATCGATAGATGATCGCCAAACGCACAGTATAGGTGCGCAATGAGATTAGTTTAACCAGTGTATAGCGTGAATCCCATTTCGATGTTTACTTGTAGAAGCAGAATCCTTAATTTGTCGTAAGTGCATGATTTCACTGTCCAAACTTTTAAACACGTTATGTTTAAATACTTTTCATACACTAATTACTAAATGCATGCAGGATTTCGAAGTCAAAACAAAGTGTAGGTTTTTTATAGAGTACTGTGTGTATGGTTACGTCATTCCCCTTAGCGATGGCAGGTAACTGTGATGGCCGACGTCTGCACCATACACATTCGGGACCACAGGTGCATATAAGCACCTTCATAAAAAGCTTACAAAATTTGTTTCTTGCACCAGTAAAAAAGAAAAGTAATATTTGCTTTGTTTAATTAGAGCATTTTCATGATTATTTAAGTAAAGGTAACTTCTTTTAAAAAAGTGGTACCAACCGAATAATATTTGTGTAAAAGCCACCGATCCGGAAAGGGTTAACAAATAAATTATGTCAACACGATTTTACTTTTTTTTCCTTTTTCCTTTCTAATACATTTATGTTATGTTGTTGCTGAAATAGAAATTAAAATTTAATGCAAAAAAAAAAATAATAATAAATAAGTCGATAATTTTAATAGTGAAACCAGGCAACAATTATTAATTTGAATCTACTAATACGTTTCATTGTACTCATTTAGTTTCATTTTGTTATTACATCGTTAATTATAGTCCAGATATGAATATTTTTTTTTAAATATTTTTATTTATAATTTCATTCTCTTCTTATTACAAGCGCGGCATAACTACCGCACAAGTGCGGCGTTTCAGCCTGAATGTACGGATGACGCACCGCAGTGTGATGTTTTGGATAAAAATTGTTAAAAAAATATTAATAATTTCTTTTGAGATTTTTTGTCGCAGTACACGCGTTGTATATTTAACATTAAATAGCACAGCATGATTTTTTTTTTTTTTTTTTTTTTTTTTTTTTTTTTTTTTTTTATGTCCACCATGGGACTTCACACACAAATTCAACAAAATGTGCGGCATAAATCCCGGAATTACCCTACTCTAAATTATTTTTTAATATATTTCTTTATAAACCTTATTACTTCCTTAAACTAAATGAGTAGCGATTTGCCACTTTTATATGGATCTGCATCATTCATCTTTCTCAAATAATCACAATGCTCAGTTTTTGCTTTAAGGTAACACTAAAACCGATGTATGTCTGTTAAAGTAATTAAAATGCAAGTTTACTTATGAGTAGATTTTTCTAATAAATTGATGTTTTTTCAATTGTAGTCGTAGTGCCAAAAGGCGCCAAAAATCCATAAAATTCAAATATCGTGATTCGATAATTCCTGGTCGTATAATACTGGGATTTTTACTGTTTTACTTTTTAGAGCCCGAAAAAAGTATTTCTAAATAAAACTTTTAGGAACCAGGGACAATATAAAAAATTGTATTTCGTAACTTTTTAATTAACTATTTGGACTTTAATGACTTTTATCGAACGATGATATGACGAAAAAAAAATGTGAAACATTTTTGCTATTAGAACTATGTCACTAAAACTAACAGTTTGGGAATCATCTATTGTTCAATAACAACAAGGGAGATTCGGTCTAACATTTTACGACATTCAATACTGACTACCAGATTAGTAACAACATTAATGCAAATGCTTTCTTGTTTGCAAAACACGAATGCTTGAAAATAACAAAAAGGCAAATAGTGCTTTCCTGAACTTTTGATAATATTACTTAAATATATGCTGCACAGTAATATGTATGAAAACAATCAGAAGAATTAAAGTCTAAACGAAAGAATTAACAATAATTAAAGCGAACAGAATGGAACAAACACTCTTGTCCATAACGAAAAATTCCACAAAAACCTTTAGAATTTACATACAAGATTTTCTTTTTACTGCACAAAGTTTGTACTAATTTTCTGAAGGATGAAGATTTTATCTTCTTTTTTTATATTTTTTTTTTCACTCCAGCGTATTTTGCTATTACATACCAGATTTTAGCAATAAGCATAAACTATGGTTTTACTTACTTTTATTTATGCTTATTTATATACAAAATAAGTCTAAAACTGTTTTTTCTGTCAGAAAAGACTGTCACAAGAAGCAGTTTTAAGTACATTAGACAGTAGCTTAAGCAATCGCACATTTTTTTTATCCCTTACATTCCATTTCATTAAAGAGAATTTTGGACTTAAATCCTTAAAACTTGTTCTAGAAAAAAAAAACCCTTTATTCCAGTAATTACTTTGCTAGAGGACAAAAGACATAATCCACTTTTTAATTTCGAAGTGAACTTAAGAGTATTGAATGTTTAAAATGAATTTGTACTCCTATTTACCAAATCAAAAAAAGAAAAATTCAGCGTTAAATAAAAATATATTCATAAAAACAGATTAAGTATTTTTGATTTAATTAAGGGTTTAGTTAAGCTTTTAAAAGCTTCAAACTCTCTTTGCCTTAAAAAAAAATCAAAACAGTTTTTAATGTATTTAATTCACCTGCATGAATTATTAAAAAGACATAATTAATAAAAAAATACTAGAAAGACAAAACCAATGCATTGAAAAACTATATCAAATACATAGCTGCCAACTCTTACGCTTTTTTGCACCACAAAAATTTTATAGTAAATTTTACCTTTTTAAATCGCCATAATCTGTTCATTAAAAAAGCCAAACATATCTATTAATTTTTTGTGGTACAAAAAAGCGAGAGAATTGGCAGTTATGTCAAATATAACATAAACTTTGGGTAGAAATGTAGGTCTACAGATTAGAGTATTTGTTTCTACAATCGAAATTTAAATTTCTCAATTTTATTGCAATTATTATTTCCGGGTACATACAGCTCTACCATTATTTTTTAACACAATTTATCGCCCTATTTAAACACATAAATAAGTTAAGAATTCTGTAATTAATCCCCCAATACCTATCTTCAAGTTGCTAGTTATTCAACAAATGTAGTATGAAGAATTTAATAAAAAAGTTAAATTCATTTCACGTAGAAAACTCTGCCCTATGGGGATACTTTTGCGGGGCGTTTGTAAAATTTACGATTTTTAGATCCATCATCGCAACAAGATATTTAACTTTTTCTTCTGCATGAGAGTGCCTTATAATTGTTATTTGCAGTTGTTTTTGTGATTGTTTTTCTATTTTATCCGTCTTTTTAGTTTAAAATGCATGAACTTTAAATTAAATTGTGTTATCTTTTTAAATCCGAGTAAAATAAAGAAATTTTATCCCAGTAAACCGGGAGACAGTCGAAGTAAAGCACCTTTTGATTGTGTATGATGAAACTTCTTCCAGTTAGTAAACCGACATGAGATATTTAGTTCGGACAAAAATTATGGTCCATCGACTTTGAATGATTGTTCGTCATCATTCGAAAAACAAATTGTGCTTGATTGAAAGTTTATTTGTTTATTACAAAAGTGTAATCATTTTCTTAAATTATATATTCTACCTCAAAAAAGCCTTACAATTCTCAAATCCCTAACTTTTAAAGGCGGGCACCTAGAGGGATTTAAATTACTATGATAAAGTGCCTATGCGATTTGAATTGCGATTGCTTCCAGTGGCCTCAGGTGTTAAAATTAGGTGTTAACGTTTCGATCTTAAAACGATGGGAGATGCGATAAAACAGTCAATTACAAAGTTGATAAGTAGCATCTACTTAGAATATAAAGACTCTACGTGGCCATAAATATTAAGAATATAATAAACTATTAAATTTAAAAAATAAAAAAACCGGACTGAGTAAAAAGCGGACTAATTAATTATTTATCATCAATGTGAAACTAGACGTCTATGATAGTTAGAGTTTCAGTAAAGCTAGAGATTCACAATACATGCACAACTTCCAGGTTGTATAATATTTTAACGGAGCTTCTGACTGTAAAATAGTCAATAAAACATCGTTTTCATTTTGAAAGATCTATCAATGATATGCCACTCAATTTTTTTTTGTCTCTACCACCATTTTGTATTTTACGGCCGCCATTTTGAATTTATAAAAACAAAACCTAGCCTATAACCATCGGCCGTTAAGACGAATTGATAGAGAACGCATTCATTAAAATCCATCCAGGCGTTGGGAGGTTTCGAGGGTATAAAGAAATCCACATACACAGATACTCGTGAAACATACAACCCTTCTTTTCAGTCGGGTAACAGGTAAAATGTTCATATATTTTTTCGTGATTCCCGTATTTTCACCAATGCAACATGAGTAACGTAAATACTTTTAAAATAGTAAAACAGTCTCAAATGCTTACAATTATTATTCAAAAGCTTTACATTTACTTTTTTAATTATTTTTGTTTAAATGTACTTTTAAATTAGTGAAAAATACAGTTTCATTATCAGAGCCAGGCGAGTAAATTAATTATGAAAACGACGCAGTTAACGAAAGATTAAATAAGCCAATTAAAAATTCTTTAAGTTAAACCTTAAATAGAGAATTGCTAATCTGAAATAGCGGTGTCATGCTTTTTTGGAAATTCTAAAGACTGCACCCATTTTGGCTTGTGCTCTGTACAGTCAAGGAATATAGAGAAAGTATTTATCAACCTGACAACTAAGAAAATAAAGTTATTTAATCGAATGTATTTCTATAAAATGCCAAATTAATAGCTAAACGATTTGAAAGTATGTTTTACCAAACCTTCTTGACAATGAAAAGTAGAAAACACAAGCATTATATGTACAGTCGTGAAAAAAATGTGAACACCCCTTACTAACTCTTCAACAAATTATCGTAGAAGAAAGTTACTTTTGCCGAACGACTGGAAATAATGTCTAATTTTTAATGATGTATATAAAATTTTCATAGAGGGCCATCTACATATTAAAACGTACACAACTTCATTTTTCTCAATAGCAATACCCAATTTTATGAAGATATTTAAAATTATCGGTTCAAACTCTGCCTAGACACCAAATTTCAAGTCATTTGAATGATAAGTTATTGAGTTATAAGCATTCAAAATTTAGTGTTTCTACTGTTAAATTATATTTTCATATTTTTATTAATATCTCCTGAAATTATACTCCTAATGTGCAAAATTTTTGTGTAGCAATAATACTAAAATACCCAAACATAAAAGCGTTGAATTTGCAATTTTTATAATTTTATGCTATGAATTATGAATTATGAAATTAATATTCGAAAAAATTATAAATTGCAACCTATTTTTTTTTTTGAAGGATTTAGATTTATTAAGTCCTGCTTTATGGAGGTCCAAAATTACACATTTTTCTACTAAGTAGTTTTCAAATTATGCTTAAAAAACGGTTTAAGGGTCCGTGTATGATAGAAGTGACTAGATATTTTGAAATTTCTTATGCTATCCTGTAATCTAGCAGTCATTGAAGACTGCTAGATTGGTTCTTAAGTTGCTTTGGTCAAGAAGGGGGCTCTCTTGGTCAAAAATGGAGTACTGAACTTCAATTTGGATACAGCCCCTAAAGTACGCTCGTTTTAAAATAATTAATTTCTCTAAAACTTATCGTATGAATTTCATAAAAAATTGTTTTTAGGCTAATTGATGGGTCTGGAGTTCATTTATGCCGTCAGAATAGTGCACTGCTCTTGAAAAAAAAAAACAGTGTTATGGTTTGTTTTAATATGTAGATGGTTCCCTAAGCAAATTTTATACACATCATTTAAAAGTAGACTTTATTCCCATTCTTGTGGTACCAGTAACTTTCTTCTACGATAAATTTTTGCATAGTTAGTAAGGGTTGTTTACTTTTTTTTTCCACGACTGTACTATACTGTATGTAACTTTACTGAAAGAATCTATTCTTATTATTTCGGCCAAGGTTAAGCTCATCAATCAATGAGGTTAGCAGCTGCTATCTGTTAATATCGCTGTAATGAGTATAAAATATCTCCGATTAAGCAAATATTTATGATTAACAATTACGATAAATCAAATTAGATGTCATCTAATTCGATTTATTTACCAATTAGAATAATTGTGTTAAAATTAATCTAGTGTAATTGCGTATCCAGCGATTTCTGGAGTTCCATTACCTGAGATTTATTCTGTTGAGCTGAACCGGGTTTCAGACCAGATGCTATAATCATTAAGGTTTGCTGGATGAAAAAATTCCACCAGATTCGTCCGGGATAGCTCAGATGGTAGAGCACTGTCGGCTGCAGCCAAGAGATCCGTGGTTCGAATCCTGGTGCGGACATTTTTCGCCCAGTTGGAAATTTTCATCTAATTCGATTTATTTACCAATTAGAATAATTGTGTTAAAATTAATCTAGAATAAATTCATTGCCAAAAACTTTCTTTTCCTACGTGCACAATTTAAGCTGTAACAACAAATCCCGAAAAGTCTTATAAATTAAGCCGTAATAGGAGAACCTCCATTCAAATCAACAACCGAATGAAATGCACCGAGTTTTCAGGAAATCATGTTGATAACCATATGCGTAATTTTTCTAAAACAACTCAATTTGTCGCTGCCAAAAACATTCTCCTATATACTCCTACACATTTAAAGATCAATGCCCACATAAAATGATTCAGACAGCATTTAAGAAATAAATGATAGTCTAGAGTTAAAGTGCGATTCCAAAAAAAGTATTTAATGCTGCTAATTAGTTTCACTAGACAAATTAATAAAAGGAGAAATGAATCATTATCGCCACAGAAATTTAAACTCAAAACACTTTTAGTTCTTCCTTAAAAAGAAAAATCGTTATTCATTAGTGTGCATACATTTATGTATAACAAACTTGTTAATCAATAACATTAGTTACAGTAACTACTTTATTTACAATTTAATTACTATCTGTTTGAGAGAGATTATTGTTTTTAAGCTCTCTTTAAGTAGTCGAGTAAAAAATAAGAACCATCGATTTAGAAACACAATTGTTGTTAAAATTATTTTATTAAGTCACATCTTATAGAAATTTTATTTTAAAAGTAATTAATGAATCGTAATTAATCCTTGATGTTGCTTTGTATTACGCAAATAATAATAGCTACAAAAATATTTTTAAATCATAATAATAAATGGGACGGAATTAGTGGGAATATATCTATATTATTTAAAGATGATTGTCAAAATCTGTGTATCCGTCTGTGCGTCTGTCTCTTATTAATTTATCTGCTGACTAGGGAGATTTAGGGCATGCAAAGGTCTGCACATTTGGATAGTGTAACAATGAAAATCATAAAACTGAATTTTTGTGTAAAACGGAAAAGTTACGGCAACTCTGCTGCTTGTACCTATTCCATTTTTTTCCCCGGAGTTTATTTTTACAGAGTGTTGCTTCCTTGCTAAGTCACAGTGCATTTAAAGACAATTTAGTTTTCTGAATTCTTATACTTATAAATTAAACATATTGAAGCGTAATTTAATGTTTTCATTATCATATGAATTTTGTTAGAATTGCTGCCTCTGCTGTGGTAACGTGGCAATATCTTTTACGGAAAATGTTTTAATCCTATCGCGCATGAATTATTTTTAAGTGGATGAAAAACATATTTTCGTGCTTAAAACCGATTTAAAATGGATTTCTAGTAAGAATTAATGTTGAATTTAAAAAAAATATATTACATTCACTACTGAATTACAAACGATCTCGTTTTAACGCTTACAATAATTAAAAAAGTATTAAGAGTCTCTTTAAATTGATTTTTTATAAAATTTAAAATTTGGACTTCTAACTACTAAGCAAAAAGAGAAATAACATTTTAGGTCACGATTTTGAATTTTGGTCACGCTGTATAGATTAAATTTGATACAATTCAAATTATATTAATATGATTTTCAGTTCAAATATTTTTATTGAGGTCTTTAGCAACAGAAAAAGGGAGGTTTTTTTTTTTTTTTTTTAGTTTGCCGGGAAAAGGAACAGACTAACGAAGAAAAACTATGTATTCTTCAGTTGTAATAAACAAAAGACAGTAGTAGAAATCAGAAGCGATTCTGGTGTGAATTTCATTAACATTTCAGTAGTGAAATACCGAAATGATTTTTAAAACAATTTCAAGCACTAAATAAGTCGTACTGCAAAAATGTATAGGTAGCAGGGTTGCTAGATTGGCCCTTTTTTATTCCTAAATTTCATATCCAAAAATTACTAGTAATAAATACACTTTTTAATACGCTATTTAAAGACAAATATTTCGCTATTGCTTAAAGTAAAAAACCTTCTTTTAGAATTTCCGGTTCAAATTTGAAATATTTGAATAAAAAAAAGGCCAAACTGGCAACTCTGGCAGGTAGGCATGTGAACCGTTCCCTGAATACTAGGCCTGAGCACTGACACAAAAATGGTATGTATTTTTTTTCAGCGTGTGTACGGTGCCTTGAACTTCGGTACCAATAATTTTTTAAAGTTTTTTCCACTTTATTTTTTCTGAGATTAAACAGCTTAAAGGAATCTTTAATAAAATACTGGTGTCTAAATTTAGGGGGCCGTACATACTTTAAAAAATTTTCGTCTTCGGCAGCCGCCATTTTTGTGCCAGCGCCCATTTTTGTGCCAGTTGCCTGTGTTTGAATGATGTAGTAGTTAAACGCCGTCTGATTACAAAGCCAACGCGTAAGACAAAAATGGCGGCTGTTGTAGGCTGATTTGTTTCAGCGTGTGTATAGTCCCTTGAAATTACATACCTGTATTTTTTAAAGTATTCTTGGACTTACTTTTATGAGATTAAAGGAGTAGAACAATATTATAAAGGTATTTTTGTACAAATTATACAGTTATTAAAATTAAAGGGACCGTATAGATGCTGACAAAAAATCCGCCTATAACAGCAGCCATTTTCTGTCATCGCGTATTCAGTGGGAGGTGAGTAGATAGTCTGTGAGGTTTCTGCTATGAAGAAAGAGCTTAGTCGCAGCACCGTAAACTCCATTAGTCATGCTATTCTTTCATTAGGAATTCATAGGCCAGTAGCCAAACTAACAGAGAAAAAACCAACTCTGCCACAAATCAACGTATAAAAATGTTACTGGTACTAACCGATTTGAGAGAGCGTCTTCTAATTAATTAAATGCTTAACTCTTTAAGACCGCAAGATTTTTGGTAGAAATGAAAAGCTTTGGTGGTTTCCCCGAATTAATAGAATCATATATGATTGAAAAAAATACTACAGGGATGAGATTTCCGACCTTTTGCATACCAGTATAATCTTAGAAAAGTGTCATTCTGTTAAATCGCTAAAATGTTCCGATTAAATGAAATAACATATTCTTTAAGATTATACTGGTATGCAAAAAGTCGGAAATCTCATCCCTGATATTAAGAAAAAAATACCCGATGTCAGGTTAGGCCAAGGGGGGGACTCATGTAATTCTGTGGATGCAGGCTCGACTTTGAATTGCACAAAAAGAGGAAAATGTTTTACTTTATCTTTATCATCACCAATACAATTGTGTACGTCAGGTCTTAAAGGATTCAATTACGCTTCGATGGTCATCTACATATTTAAATTTTAACAAAGTTTAAACTTTTTCAAAACTAACACAAGATTTCAGCATCATATTTGGAATCATAGGGAACTTCTACCTTTAGATACCAAACGGTAAGTCATTTGATCACGTAGTTTACGATTTATAATATAACAACTCCTTTAATAACTCCTAATGATAAATTCGTTTTTACTCGTTGCAAAACAGATTCCAATGTGAATAGTTTATTTAGGCAGAACTAAAAAAATACTGGGTGAAAAAATACATTTTAGGATTAAGCCATTATGAGCTGTTATTTTAGATTCGCAAATTTATAGTTTCTAGAAATCGATCTCCATCTAAACTTTTATACAGGGTGTCCATAATTAAATGACCCTAATTTAAAGTTGTCTACAGACAAAACTATGGTTCATAAAGTTGTGAAATTTTGTGAATCATATAATAAAGGGATGGGAATTTCACTAGATTAATTTTAACACAATTATTCTAATTGGTAAACAAATCATATTAGATGTAAATTTCCAACTGGGCGAAAAATGTCCGGACCAGGATTCGAACCCGGGACCTCCTGGCTGAAGCCGCCAGTGCTCTGCCATCTGAGCTATCCCGGACGATTCTGGTCGAACTTTTTCACCCAGCTAACCTTGAAGATTACAGCATCTGGTCTGAAACCTGGTTCAGCTCAACAGAATAAATCTCAGGTAATGGACCTCCAGAAATCGCTGGATACGAAATTACACTAGATTAATTTTAACACAATTATTCTAATTGGTAAACAAATCATATTAGATGTAAATTTCCAACTGGGCGAAAAATGTCCGGACCAGGATTCGAACCCGGGACCTCCTGGCTGAAGCCGCCAGTGCTCTGCCATCTGAGCTATCCCGGACGATTCTGGTCGAACTTTTTCACCCAGCTAACCTTGAAGATTACAGCATCTGGTCTGAAACCTGGTTCAGCTCAACAGAATAAATCTCAGGTAATGGACCTCCAGAAATCGCTGGATACGAAATTACACTAGATTAATTTTAACACAATTATTCTAATTGGTAAACAAATCATATTAGATGTAAATTTCCAACTGGGCGAAAAATGTCCGGACCAGGATTCGAACCCGGGACCTCCTGGCTGAAGCCGCCAGTGCTCTGCCATCTGAGCTATCCCGGACGATTCTGGTCGAACTTTTTCACCCAGCTAACCTTGAAGATTACAGCATCTGGTCTGAAACCTGGTTCAGCTCAACAGAATAAATCTCAGGTAATGGACCTCCAGAAATCGCTGGATACGAAATTACACTAGATTAATTTTAACACAATTATTCTAATTGGTAAACAAATCATATTAGATGTAAATTTCCAACTGGGCGAAAAATGTCCGGACCAGGATTCGAACCCGGGACCTCCTGGCTGAAGCCGCCAGTGCTCTGCCATCTGAGCTATCCCGGACGATTCTGGTCGAACTTTTTCACCCAGCTAACCTTGAAGATTACAGCATCTGGTCTGAAACCTGGTTCAGCTCAACAGAATAAATCTCAGGTAATGGACCTCCAGAAATCGCTGGATACGAAATTACACTAGATTAATTTTAACACAATTATTCTAATTGGTAAACAAATCATATTAGATGTAAATTTCCAACTGGGCGAAAAATGTCCGGACCAGGATTCGAACCCGGGACCTCCTGGCTGAAGCCGCCAGTGCTCTGCCATCTGAGCTATCCCGGACGATTCTGGTCGAACTTTTTCACCCAGCTAACCTTGAAGATTACAGCATCTGGTCTGAAACCTGGTTCAGCTCAACAGAATAAATCTCAGGTAATGGACCTCCAGAAATCGCTGGATACGAAATTACACTAGATTAATTTTAACACAATTATTCTAATTGGTAAACAAATCATATTAGATGTAAATTTCCAACTGGGCGAAAAATGTCCGGACCAGGATTCGAACCCGGGACCTCCTGGCTGAAGCCGCCAGTGCTCTGCCATCTGAGCTATCCCGGACGATTCTGGTCGAACTTTTTCACCCAGCTAACCTTGATGATTACAGCATCTGGTCTGAAACCTGGTTCAGCTCAACAGAATAAATCTCAGGTAATGGACCTCCAGAAATCGCTGGATACGAAATTACACTAGATTAATTTTAACACAATTATTCTAATAGGTAAACAAATCATATTAGATGTAAATTTCCAACTGGGCGAAAAATGTCCGGACCAGGATTCGAACCCGGGACCTCCTGGCTGAAGCCGCCAGTGCTCTGCCATCTGAGCTATCCCGGACGATTCTGGTCGAACTTTTTCACCCAGCTAACCTTGAATATTACAGCATCTGGTCTGAAACCTGGTTCAGCTCAACAGAATAAATCTCAGGTAATGGACCTCCAGAAATCGCTGGATACGAAATTACACTAGATTAATTTTAACACAATTATTCTAATTGGTAAACAAATCATATTAGATGTAAATTTCCAACTGGGCGAAAAATGTCCGGACCAGGATTCGAACCCGGGACCTCCTGGCTGAAGCCGCCAGTGCTCTGCCATCTGAGCTATCCCGGACGATTCTGGTCGAACTTTTTCACCCAGCTAACCTTGAAGATTACAGCATCTGGTCTGAAACCTGGTTCAGCTCAACAGAATAAATCTCAGGTAATGGACCTCCAGAAATCGCTGGATACGAAATTACACTAGATTAATTTTAACACAATTATTCTAATTGGTAAACAAATCATATTAGATGTAAATTTCCAACTGGGCGAAAAATGTCCGGACCAGGATTCGAACCCGGGACCTCCTGGCTGAAGCCGCCAGTGCTCTGCCATCTGAGCTATCCCGGACGATTCTGGTCGAACTTTTTCACCCAGCTAACCTTGAAGATTACAGCATCTGGTCTGAAACCTGGTTCAGCTCAACAGAATAAATCTCAGGTAATGGACCTCCAGAAATCGCTGGATACGAAATTACACTAGATTAATTTTAACACAATTATTCTAATTGGTAAACAAATCATATTAGATGTAAATTTCCAACTGGGCGAAAAATGTCCGGACCAGGATTCGAACCCGGGACCTCCTGGCTGAAGCCGCCAGTGCTCTGCCATCTGAGCTATCCCGGACGATTCTGGTCGAACTTTTTCACCCAGCTAACCTTGAAGATTACAGCATCTGGTCTGAAACCTGGTTCAGCTCAACAGAATAAATCTCAGGTAATGGACCTCCAGAAATCGCTGGATACGAAATTACACTAGATTAATTTTAACACAATTATTCTAATTGGTAAACAAATCATATTAGATGTAAATTTCCAACTGGGCGAAAAATGTCCGGACCAGGATTCGAACCCGGGACCTCCTGGCTGAAGCCGCCAGTGCTCTGCCATCTGAGCTATCCCGGACGATTCTGGTCGAACTTTTTCACCCAGCTAACCTTGAAGATTACAGCATCTGGTCTGAAACCTGGTTCAGCTCAACAGGCTTCAGCCAGGAGGTCCCGGGTTCGAATCCTGGTCCGGAAATTTTTCGCCCAGTTGGAAATTTACATCTAATATGATTTGTTTACCAATTAGAATAATTGTGTTAAAATTAATCTAGTGTAATTTCGTATCCAGCGATTTCTGGAGGTCCATTACCTGAGATTTATTCTGTTGAGCTGAACCAGGTTTCAGACCAGATGCTGTAATCTTCAAGGTTAGCTGGGTGAAAAAGTTCGACCAGAATCGTCCGGGATAGCTCAGATGGCAGAGCACTGGCGGCTTCAGCCAGGAGGTCCCGGGTTCGAATCCTGGTCCGGACATTTTTCGCCCAGTTGGAAATTTACATCTAATAGGATGGGAATTTGTTTAACCTCAAAAAATAAAATAAAAAATTATAAATAAAAATAGTTCAAAACTTCGCCACTAGAGGGCGATTTTTAATAAATTACACATTTAGCATTACGATAGTTTAGAAAATTTATTTACAGGATGCTCATCATTAATCGACCCTATTTTAAAGTTGTATAAGGACGAAACAAATGTTCAGAATGTTGTGAATTATTTTGGAGGACACAATAAAAATAGGGGGAAAAAAAAAAGGAGGCTGTTGATATTTTAACAAATTTTGTTATAACCAAACATGTACTGCATGACTTTCATCATTTTCAGATACCATCTGGAATTGTAAGATAGCATGTTCCACAGTTGACCAAAGTGTGTTCTGGGAAATGGTCGGAACATGTCGTGGAATGCTGTCTTTAGAATAAGGTTAAGTTCATAATTAATATTTCGAAACTATCCAAGTGCTAAATGTGTAATTTATTAAAAATTTTGAACTACTTTTATTCATATATTTTTTAGCCTAAACAAATTCCCATTCCTTTATTATGTCTTTCACAAAATTTCACAACTTTATGAAGTATAGTTTTGTCTGTAGACAACTTTAAAGTTGGGTCGTTTAATTATGGACACCCTGTAAATTAAAATCATAGCTGCCAACACGAGCCCTTAATTCACAAATTGGCTCAACCGAGCCCAGCAATCTGATTGGCTAAAACTGATATTTATATAGTAGAAAATTATGTTTATTTTCTTATGAAGTAGTGTAATGTAAAATAGAATGCAATTATAATGACTTAAATTGATTTATTTTGTTAAATTCAATCAAAATCACAGTAAAGTAATCCAAAATATTAATATTAACGAAGAATCAGATTGCTGAGATCGGATGAGCCAATTTGGGAATTAACGGCTCGTGCTGCCAACATCTTACGCTTTTTTGCACCACAAAAATTTTATAGTAAATTTTACATTTTCAAATCGCCGTAATCTGCCGATTAAATAGGGCAAAAATTTCTATTAAATTTTTCTGGTACAAAAAAGTGGAAGCGTTGGCAGCTATGGGTTAAAATACACGGATTAAAATTTCTTTCGAACATTAGTTTCATAATTTATCTGTATTATAAAGAACAAGCCTACCCGAGCTTAATGCTACCGTCATTTTGGCGGTGGCAGATGATTAAATTTAACTTTTATTAACTTTTTCTAAATTTTTTTTAATTTGTGAATAGAGGACATTTTTTTATCTTTACATCGTCGAATCGAAAAACATGTACTTTCAAATGCAATTTGCTTGAAAACCGCATCGCAATTTGTTTGAAAACTGTACCACAATTTACTCAATTTTTATTGTTTTAAAAATAATTTTCAAGCATGATAAAATATAAATTAAACACAAGCTTAAGACTAATCGAACCACTCTTAACCCTTTATCTACTGACGGTACTTATAAGTACCATTAAAATAACTTGTTATAAAACTCATTTAATATATCGCTTACTTGTAATATAGTTTAGAATAAGCTATAGATATATTGCTTTATTTTTTTCCAAAAGTATTATTGGTTACATAAAACAAAAAAATGTTTATAAGAATGATTTCTTTTGCCTTTGCATCTTTTCAGCTTTCTTGTCGTTGCAGGGGAGGGGGATATTTCAATTCGGAAATATTTCTATTGTAAGAACATTATATTTGTACATTTCCTAATTCTGCAAAATACTAAGAAAAATAGTTAAAATAAAATATTTGAGTGGGGTTATAATTATTGCACAAAATCTCTATAAATTCAAATTTAATTAATCCTTCTAAATCCTTCAATCCTTCTAAAATCCTTCTAAAATTTATTAAATGATTCTGTAAATCTTCTAATATAGTTTAAACAATTCACGAAAAATGCTTTAGGAGATAAAATTTTCATGAAATCATAATTCAGTACATAAAAGGTTAAACCACTGAAATTATCAGAATAAAAAAGGCTAGCAATCTTTGGCGATTTTTTCGACTGTTAATTCCTCGCACGACGCCAATACGAGAGTGTCGCCTTTAATAAAACACAAAATTTTATTTGAATACATAAATGCTATTTTTCATATAAAAATGATTGTTAGTATTATTAGTGAAAAATCTATAAAATCTATTTTAAATGTAAAAAATCTATTAGAGTTTTCAATTAAAAAAAAATATATGATTTTTATCTGTATTCTGTAATCCGGGAAGCCCGGGATTGTACTCCTTGTATTTTTAATAGAGATAATAGTGGGGGTATATATTTTTTCACAACTGTAACTTAGGAAGTTTGTGAGCGATTGAAATGCAGTAGGCATAAATTGCAAATTGTTGACCAAGTTAAGCAACCAGGCAACAGATTCTCCGTGCAACTATTAGTGCTCACGGTGAAATATACTGAACACTCATAGAGTTGTAAAACATTTTATAAAACAGAAAAGAGTTGCTGAATAAAACTTAATAATAATGCGTTCTTCTAATATTCCACACATTTTGTAGCTATTCATTATCACCTGAATACTTAATCGACACTCTATATTTTTAATGGGATAAAGAGCAAGTTTCAAGACTGTTTTGCGTGATTAAGATAACACTTAGTACTGCTTAATGAACAAGGATACAAAAAGATCCGACAAAGAAAAGCTTATCATTGCTGTTTATTAAAGCATATTTTCAATTATCATCTAAGATTACCATTACCTGCTTATATAATCGTAACTATAATCATAATGAAAAGTAACTTTAATATACAAAACTACTTCTTCTGAGTGGATATTCATGAAAGTCACAGAAGCATTTAACTGTTTTAGGATAAGAAAATAAATAGATTACAAGGAAAAATCATTGTTATTGTAAAAAGGATAAAAATAAGTAACTAACAGAAGAACAATCTCTGATATACTTTTAAAGTAACCTTTTATTGCGTAAGGTCTTTTTTAAACAAAAATCCATTAGCGACTAGAATGTAGATCATAGAGTTAACTTCAAACTAGAGTAAACCAAGTCCTATAAAGAATTAATGATTAATCGATAAACTCGTGAACAATGACACTCCTATCGATTTATTGTAGTAAATAAAAAAGTTGTTTTCATTGAAACAGTTTCTATAGCTAGAAATACTTTTTGAATTAAATGCGAATGCCTTGCCAAAGAATTGCATTTTTCAGCTTTCTAAATGTTATCCTTTTCAATGGCGATATTCTTTCAGCGTCTACACGCTGATAATGTGTGGAGAACTTTACTTTTACGTGTGACGCTGAAATAAGTACCTAACTTCTATAAGTCCATTAATTAAATAAAATTTCGAATATACTTTCTGAGACTTTTTAACACAAGCAGTTTTTTCATATAGATAAGAATATTTTTTTTTTACATTTATATTTTTTTCTTACAGTTGCATATGGACAATTAATAATTTAAAATAAAGGGTAAACTGGTAAAATTGGATGTGAGAGAAAATTGGTTGGAACCTTTTTTTTTTTATGGAAAGAGAGATTTTTTTTTCTTTTACTCAGCAATCATTGATTCGTAACCGATGAACCGTGGCACACTAATCTGAATGTTTGAAAACTTTAGACGTGCTACAAGTCAATTAATTAATTAAAATTTAAAATATATTTTCTCAGGCTTTTAACACACACAGTTCCTTAATATGGACAGTAAAATTTGGATATTTATGTTTTTTCATATAGTTCCTTATGAACAATTAATAATTAAAAATAATGAGTAGCCTGGTGAAATATGGTATGAGGGAACACTGGGTGCTAATGTTTTTTTTCTTTTATTTTAATGAGAGATCTTTTTTTTCCGTCAGAAATAGATCAGATATTCAAATCGGTGTACCGTGGAATACTGGTGCGCCTTGAAAGAATTTCAGGTGTGTCGGAAGTCTATTAATTAAATAAAATTATCACTATACTTTCTTCGATTAACACACGCAATTTTTTCGTATGCATAGGGAATTGTTTATATTTATATTTTTTTATACTTACGTATGAACAATTAATCATTAAAAATAATAGGCAACCTGGTAATTTTTTTTGTGTGTGGAAATTGGGTACTAGTGTTTTGTTAAATGAGAGATTTAATTTTACTCAGCAATAGATCAATGATTCTCAACCGGTGTGCCGTGGCACAATGGTGGGCCGCGAGAGAACTTCCGGTGTGCCGAGAAAATGTCAGTTAATTTCGATCTTGATTTTAGAAATTAAGAGATGTATTATTATTTTAAGATACAACATTCCGTATTGCGTTTTTCTTTGATGTTAGGATCATAGAGATATGTTTTTGGAAGTTTATGTCAGCGTTTGTATATTTGTATAAAAGTATAATGAAAGAAGATGCAAGTGTATGCTTATTCAAAAATTCGCTCTTGCAAATTACATACTTCACAAAAAAGCTCAAAAAATTATTAGTTGTTAATGTATATTAAAGATAAAAGTAATTTTTTTTTAATCGATGTTAATAATCTTTTTATTATAAATTATAATACATTTCTTTTTCAATAATTCCTTTTCTTTTTTACACTAATGCAGCATTTTATTCATTTTTAAACAGATTTAAAATGCCATACATTTTATAAATAATTTTGTATCATCATAATTTTAGTGTGCCGCATAAATTTATCCACGGATTTAGGTGTGTAATCAGGTAAAAAAAAGAATGAAAAGCACTGTGATAAGCGATGAACGTAGCTACTTGTACAGTCATGGAAAAAAAAAAGTAATACTAACTCCTCAACAAATAAACGTAGAAGAAAGTTACTGATACCGAACGATTGTAAATAAAGTCTACTTTTAAATGATGTATATAAAATTTGCTTAGGAGACCATCTACATATTAAAACGAAACATAAATTTGTTTTTCTCAATAGCAGTACACGATTCTGATAGCATAATTCTACACCATTTAATTAACCTAAAAACAAATTTTTATGCAATTCGTATCATAAGTTTCAAAGAAATTAATTATTTTAAAACGAGCGTATTTTAAGGGCTGTACCCAAATTGAAGTTCGGTACTCGATTGTTAACCGAGAGAGCTCCCTTCTTGAGCAGTCAATGAAGTTTGCTAGATTACAGGAGAGCGTAAGAAATTTCAAAATATCTAGTTACTTCTATCATAGCCCCTTAAACCATCCTTTTTCCGTTTTTTAAGCATAATTTGAAAACTACTTGGAAGAAAAATGTGAAATTTTGGATTTCCATAAAGCAGGCCTTAATAAATCTAAATCCATAAAAAAAATGTAGGTTACAATACATAATTTTTCTAATATTAATTTCATAATTCATAATTCATATCATAAACTTATAAAAATTGCAAATTCAACGTATTTATGTTTGGGTATATTAATATTATTGCTACACAAAAAAATAGCACATTAAGAGCATAATTTCAGGAGATATAAATGAAAATATTAAAATGTAATTTAACATCAGAAGCACTCAATTTTGAATGTTTATAATTCAAAAACTTATTATCCAAATGACTTGAAATTTCGTGTCTATGCATAGTTTGAAGCGAAGATTTCAAATATCTGGTTAAAATTTGGTATTGCCATTGAAGAAAATGAAGTTTGGATTCGTTTTAATATGTAGATAGCCCCCTAAGCAAATTTTATATACGTCATTTAAAAGTAGACTTTATTTCCAATTGTTCGGTACCAGTAACTTTCGTCTACAATAATTTGTTGAGGAGTTAGTACGGGGTGTTTACTTTTTTTTCCGCGACTGTACACGTGTTTGCATTTGTATTAAAATAAAAAAATATATATAAGAAGGAATTTGTTTGAAATTTCCGATCTGCAAAATATCATGACGTGGTGGCTAAAAAAGAAGGCCATTTTCGGATTCAGCGCTAAAAAACATAAAAATTAGTTCTTAAAAATTAAAAAACACAACCATCGCAGACTTGGTGATGTCTAAGATTATACTTTAAATTTAATTTGCCGGTAGTTTCACAGAAAACGCAAATAAAAAATAATTTACTGTAAAAAAATTATTAAATCAACATTATAGACTCAATAGGAAGAAAAGTGTATTGTTTTGAGAGTCAACGGATATGTAATTTATCATACTCTGTGAACATATTTTTATGAAAAAAAAATAATATATTTTATTATTTAATTAATTTCACGCATCATTATTTAATTAATTCTATATTTATACTTCACTACATTTCCATTATTATATGACTTCAAATGCAATTACTACTTTTTATGTTACGGTGTTTATCGTGGATTTTTGATACAAGGAAAATCATCAAAATTTACAGGCGCCCATTATACAATAGTTATATATATATTTTTTTTAAATTAGTACTGATGAAAATTGCAAGCAGTGTACGTTACCACTTTGCCGTTTACGCTCTCTTTTTTATGCTCGTACTAGTTTTTATGCTTTTCAATATTCTTTATTATATATTCATGCTTAGTATTGTATAAATGTTTTTGCAGATTAGAATTGTGCGAATAATGCGGTGAATATATCGAAAAATAAAAAAACTATAGTCTCAAGTTTTAGGCGCGTGTAATAAGATGGAATATACGAAACTTCATGACATCATTTTGTACGTATCTAGGAGAATGAGCCTTAATCATGTAAATATAAAAATATTGTAACTATTTTGTAAATTTCCTTAATATTGAACGATTATTGGGAGGTATTCATTAGAAAGTTTGTACCTTTTTGAAAAGCGCGCTTTCTTTTTCTTTTTTAAATCGGAAATATGGTTACAGATATCAAACATATGTTTTCGGCATAGCTTATCGTTTTATTTATCTGTTGAGTTACGCTTTAAAACGTAGAATAAAAATAAATAACTGGCTTATATAAGCAGTGTTTACGTTATTCAAATATCAACAAGAGGTAAAACTAGAAAAATAAACTAAAGGGGTGAAGTAGGAACGGAAATACCCAAAATACGTATGCGAGCATTTTTAAATGTCATTCGACGACACGAATTGAATCTCACGCCTTCCTAGTTCTTTTCAGAGAGGGGTGAGTTGATCTTATTTGCTTTTACAATAGACATCAAAGTAAACAGCTTACACGCGAGAAAATATTCAGAAAAACAGCCGGTATATCTCCATCCAAGTATTTTTTTTTCTAACTGTCGTTGTTGGAAGAAGAATACCAGAAGGCCTTAGCCTGCGTTTGACAAGCGGAAGTCTAGCCAGAATGTTGAAATTTTGCAGTCTCCGTCTCCAGGACATCTGCTAGCCAAACTATTCTAGTACCGAATTCACAATCTCCCCCTTTCGAGAATGCAGATAAATAGAGCGCGAGAAATCCTAAAAATATTACCCCCGCCTTCTAAGGCGATAAGCAGAAAGTTTTTTGCAAGGTTTTCATTTTCGAAATGTATTGTAGCGGAGATTCGCGATAAAGGTATTTGAATGATGGCCAATTACTATTATTATGAAGAGTAGGGAATTTATGCCGGACCTCCCAGGATACAAAATATAAGGGAAAACCATTTTTTAAAACATTAATATGTCTTTTTTAGATTACCCACTAAGAACACGAAAACGTGTTTTTATTTGAAAAGTATGAATTTTGCAATTAAATATAGTCTTAAAATTTTTTAAAAGCGATAGTTTGGTATGAGAAACCGCTAAAGAATTTGTTACTCACATCAGTCCTTTTTAATTCTGGTTATTTCAGTTATGTAAGTACGTAGTTCGAACATATGTATTTCTGTTTTATTTACATTATATTATTTTATTGATAAATTTTTAACTTCGTTATGTATTATCAGCCGGTAACAAATATTGAATTATTCATATTAAATTAAGTACAAACGGATTTATCTGTCATAAGCGTCTACACACGACAGAGATATATTTTTAAAAATTCATGCTTTAAAAGTACTTTAAAAACCAAAGAATTGAGCAAATTGTGACACAGTTTTCGTATAAATCGCTTTTATAAGCACATTCACTCTTCAACGGTGTAAAAATTAAAAATGTGCGATGTTCAGAAGTTTAAAAAAAAAATGCAGTAAAAGCAAAATTTAATCGTCTACTGTTGCCAACATCAAAATGACGTCAGCGTTACGGACGGACACATTTGTCCTTTATAATATAGATATTAGACTTTTAAAAAAATGGTCAAGTTAACAAAGTTCGATTTAATGGGATCAGAAATATTTTAAATGACGAAAAAGTACATTTTTGATATTATTATTTTTAGCACCTTTAAGGATGTTCTAAACGAAAGGAAAAGTCATAAAATTACGGTCATACCGTAAACGTTGAGCAGCAAATTGGTGACGCGATGCATGCGAAGGACAAAACTTTAAACGGTGTTATCTCAAAACAATGTTTTCCAGCGGTTTTGCAACGACAAATATTGAACAAGTCAACGGATTTACATGTCTCTTTTTTAAAAAATAAAGGAAATTAATTAACAATCTATACTTGAAAAAGAAAAAAGAGACAGAAAAAGTTTAGTTCCAGTTTTATAAAAACTGTCTTGTAAAGATGTAGCTTTGAAAGATTAATTTTGCCGTACTACATAAAAACTTTACTTATTCTTTTCTACAATTTTACAAATACTTTTTAATTTGCATAAAACATAAATAAATAAAGGCAAAAAGAAGTAATGGTCTACATTATTTACCGACTTCGTAACCTACGATTAAAATTCAGTTAATTTCTGTCATAGCAGACCTTTCTGGAGTCTATACACTTATCACGCGAAGAAACTCAAACACTGATGTTAAACCTATGGGAGAAAGCTTTGCAGATTTCTCGCTTGTATTTTAATATTTTTGAATGATTTTTTCTGCATAGGATACCTTGTTGATATCTAAGATTATGCGTTTGTACTTTTCCGATTTTGTTTTATGTTTTTTTTATATGCATATACTTTCACTTTTGGAACCGGTTCTGAAAGTGAAACTAACCGATGTAAAAAAAAAAAACTGTAACCAAAATCGAAAAAGTACAAACGTGTAATGTTAGATATCGAGCTCAGGTGTCCTATGGAAAAAAAAAATCTAAAAATATGAAAATACAAGCGAGAAATCTGTAAAGATTTCTTTTATAGGATTATCATTAGCTTTCTCTTTTCTTCGAGTGACTATAAAAAATAAAAATATAATATAAATAAAAATCGTATATCATAGTGTAGTCTCCTAAGGCGGCAGGGGAGTTTTTCTGCTTGCAAAAATGGCATATTTTATTAAGTTAAGCTTAAGAACAAGTTAATAGTTCTAAGTTGTTGCATACAAAAATTACGAACGAATTAAAATCTTTATAAATCGGTGAAGAACTAATGGATATATGCAAGATTTAATTTAAAAGAAAGGAAACAGGGAAATCAGTTTATCTGTTGCCGAGAGAATGGAGGTAGACTTAAAAAAAAATTGTTTCGAGAAAATCGTGTTTAAACTTTTGCAAAAGTACTACTCGCTTGTGTCCAGTGAATTAGGAATTGTTATATATTCTCTATACGTATTTAACCATTAAGCACTTCGGTACTTTAAACCTACCTTTACTGATACTTTAAAGTACCATGAAAATAACTTGTTACAAAATTTATCTAATACATCGATTCGTAGTAATATAGTTTATAATAAGTTATAGATACTTTACTTTTTCTTGTTACAAAAGCATTATTGTTTTCACAAACGAAAAATATTTTTAAAAGGATGATTACTTTTGCCTTTGCATCTTTTCAGCTTTCTTGACGTTGAATGATTGGGGGTTAAAAGTGTCAGTCCGGAATTATTCCAATATTTCTATGTAAGAACATTATATTTGTACATTTCCTAATTCTAAAAATACTTAAAAAAATTTTTAAATAAAAGGTTTGAGTGGCGTTATAAATATTGCACAAAATCCCTGTAAACTCAAATTTAATTAATTAATTTTAATTGGCAAAATCCTTCTAAAATTTATTAAATGATTGTGTAAATTTTTAATGTAATTTCAAAAATCACAAAAAAATTTTTCAAGATGAAATTTTCATTTATTCACAATTTGGAGCATAAAGGGTTAAATTATTTGATTTCGGAGGAACATTTGTGCCATGTCAAACGTTCGGAAAACGTTTCAAAAACTTGAGAACAATTCACACACTAATTTCTAAAGTGATACAACTCAAAGAAGTAAGTTTTCAGAAAAGGTAAAAAACAAGGTAAATACCAAACGTTACTTTTATACTTTTTAGCCCTGTTTTTTAAAAATTCCCATTTTGAGTTATGGCATTTTAATGCACATCGAAGTAAAAAAAGAAAGAATTACTTTGAGTTACGATACTTTTATTCTTAATTTTTACGGGATACTTTCTGTTGTTATATGATTTTGATTACTTCATCAATCCTACAAATCATGATTTTTATTTCTCCCTTCTCCTCCCCCAGAAAATAATATGTATACTGAACTACAATAACTGTATACTGAACAAGAAAAATATTAAAGGAATTACATGTGAACTTTTATCCGTAATTTAGCAAAAAACTAAAGTGTGTCAAATGGCTACATTATAATCTTAGCAGCACATAATTTGAAGTTTAAAGTGTGCCAAATGGCTACACTATGCATTGTAGGGTTAACCTTAATAGTAAGAATTTTTTTTCTCTCCTCAGTTTTAAGAACTTGATAAAAAAACGTAAATGGAATCAGGGCTTCCACTCGATCCGTTTTTTTTAACACAGCTATTTTATTTAAGGAGAAATCTTTATAAAGATACATACCGGGAAGAGCGTTTTCCTTGCAATTGTTGCAGAAACCTACTGCGAATTTCTTTCTAAAAAAAATACTGGTTTTCAAAAAACGGACTAGTGGGAGCCCTGCGGGATGAAAATTCAAAATACGCTGTCAAATAATGATTTTCTCGCCATTTCTTTATCAGAAAGTCAAAAATCTTCCGAACTACCAAAAAAGCAAACTCTCACAAAATATGTATTAACCTCTTCACGCCCTTGGCCATATGTGGACGTTTAGTTTTTTATAATTATAATTACTGTCACTAATAAAAATAACAGAAATGTGATAATAACTTATTCACTACAGAATCCCTCAAGAAGAGAAGTAAAAATTTTATTGTTTGGCTGCACTGATGTACAGTTAGAGACATAGAAAAAGTGTGAAGTAATTTTTTGCCGGTCAGTTTTGTTGGATTATTTGAATAAATCGTTAATATTCGATAAAAATAATATCATATATATTAAATATATTAAGTTTTAATCATTTGTAGAAATGTAAGAAAGAAATTTACTGTTAGGTTTTTTTTTTTTTTTTTTACTTTAAAAGAAATAATTTCATTCATAAATTACCATTAACGCACAGCGGCCACATATGTGGACATTACTTTTTTTGTGATTCTTTATAGTTAATTTTTCTTCTTTTTTTTCCCTTTATGAATCCTATTAATATAAAATGAATAAATCGTAAAAAAATGTCATTTTCTTCTCACCTTAAAAGTTTTTTCCCTGAAGAGGTTAAACTGTGTTAGGCAGATTTTGTGAAAGAAAAATCAGAAATAACATTACTGATTGGATAAATTAAGGCACCACTACTTTTATAGAGAAATTAATAATGACAACAATAATAATGAAATTAAATATTGCATGAAAAAACAAACTGCACAAAATAAGAGTACACATTAAGAGCCTTTTTCAGCAAATAAACAAAATATTGGTTTTATAAACTTATCAATAATATATTTTGTATCAATTTATTTACTTCTGGTTAATTTTACAGAATAGGTACGCAGCAACAAAATAAAGCAACCCTTTTATAATTTTACTTTTCTTAACATTAAGCACATTAATTTTTCTACCAAATGTCCTGAAGATGTTGTTGTATTGAAGGTTGTACCAGAGTAAACGAAATCTATAATCGTAATACAAATAGTCCTTTGACAAATAAATATGTTTTTTACTTATTTTAGTTGTCAGTAATATATCACAGATTTTCGAAAACGCATTATAAAAATATTATTACAAGATAAACATAAGAAATTAAGTTCAGTGTTCAGTTGGCATTCGCAAATTTGGAACAAATTTGCATACTACACGATTGCTGTGCTATTTCTTTAACAATTCAATTAATGGTTGCCTGAACTTATTAACTTATTTTGGATTAAAAATAAGTTCAGTTATGTGATCGATTTGAGATACATATATTAGAAATGGGTCAGATGCAGTGAATACATCCAGTAAATAAATATATTGATCCATATTACCGCAAAATAAAAAAATGTGTATTGTTCATGCAGAACTTCTAAGACTCCGTCTTTTACGATACCAGTATTTTAGTACAGAAAATGTTACTTTATTTAATTGAAGCTTTTTGCGATTTATAAGAACAATATTTTTTCTAATATAATATTGGTATGCAAAAAGCCGGAGATTTGGCAACTTTGATTTATGAGAAATACTGAAATAGCTGCACATTTAGTATAGGCAGAGATATATATTTTGGATTATAAATTACTGAATATTTAAGTTGTTCCAAGAATATTTACAAGTTACAATAGTAGCACGATACATGTACAGTGTTGCCAGTGGGCAATTTTTTTCAAATTCAGATTTCTTGATTGGATCCAGTTTTTTGAAATGATAAACTACCCCTTGTTTTCGCCATAATTTCTCATTAAATAAGGCAAATTTTACCATTTCAAAAAAATGGTGCCAATCAAGAAATCTGAATTTAAAAAAAGTAGCCCACTGGCACCACTGTACATGTATGCAGTGTTGCCAGTGGGCTACTTTTTTAAAATTCAGATTTCTTGATTTGCACCACTTTTTTGAAACGGCAAAATTCACTTTGTTTTTGCTTTAATTAACATGCCATGAAATAAGGCACATTTTACCATTTCAAAAAAGTGGTACCAATCAAGAATCTGATTATAAAAAAAAGTAGCCCATCTGGCAACACTGCATGCATGTCGAGTGATAAAAGGGAAAGAAACGGCCTAGTTTATCAAAAATAAAATCAATAAAAATATATTGAAAAAGTTCTTAAACCATAATATTTTTCAAAATATACATATTCTTGTGTTAATGTGACAGAAAACACAAAGGGCTGTTTGAAAATATCAAGAATAACAATAATTGTAATAAAACATGGTGTCTCAAGCCACCAATTCACTCAAAAATATAAGGTTGCTCCTCTCTAACTGAACTCGAGTTTCAGATTACAAATATTTGCCTAATATGTTCTCTTCAGAATACAAGTCTTTCTCTTATTAATCGAAAAGTTTCTAATTTTTTTCTGTGATTAATTAAGACTAAACATTGTAGAAGAACGTATTGGTAAAACTGCCATGCACACTGTAGATATATAGATAGATACCATACACACTATAGCAAAGGTTGTTCCTACAAACGTTGATAAAAAAAGTTGTATAATATATGAAGCCAAAAAGGAAAACTTATAATAATCACAGCCAATTAGTGTTAAATAGCCGCAAATGCTAGCCTCTATAGTACTTTGATTAAACATTTCTTTAAATAAAACATGTTATTATGTTACAAATGCTAAATCCTGCATGTTGTGATAGAAGTAAGAAAATGGTGTCACGCGAAGAAAAAAATAAAAAAAATATAATATAATATAATATATATATATAGTTCTATTATGAAGAAAGCAGTGTCATTAAAAAACTGGTAAAAAAGAAATGAATTCTGAAGAAGAATGAACTCATTAGCTGAATACAAGTGAAAATGGGGGGAAAAAAGAATTATGCAAAAAACGAGTAAGAAAGGATTTATGTTAAATTGAAAGTGAATCCATTCCTTATTTAGCCTTTAATAGCACGGAAATATATAAAAGAGTGATTCTGGAAGAAGTTAGATTTTCTAATTATTCTAAATTTTCAGACTTTTGGAAAAATTCATTTTTATAATCAAAGAAATATAATTGTATATTGTACATTGTCCTAGAAGAATGAAACACAAGGGGATTGAGGTCACTTTTGAAAGGGGGAATTTTGGGTTAAGATAATTCATTATTATATTAAATATAAATCTGCTTAATCGAAATTATTACTGTCGTGTCTATGTATTTGAATCTCTTGAAAAAATAAATTTTATTTATTTTTCCAAAACTCTTATATATCAATTGCATTTTATTAACAGAAAATAAAATATTGAATGGACAACATTAGTTGTTCTCTACCGCAATTATTGTTTACAACCATTCTGATGTTCTTAAAAATTCGATTGCTACAAAAGAACATTATAATTAGAAAAAAAGAATTATAACTAGAAAGTAAAAATAATTTTTAATACATTATATCCTTTTAATGTCAATTTTTCAAATTAATTTTCGTTACCTATATAATGAAAAAAAATCAGTGTTAATGGATGGAAGATCCACTGTGATTTAATTTTTCGCGATTCACTGTTTTTCTTTCGGAAAATTTCATTAAAAATAAAAGAAGAAAATGGAGGGCAAAAAAAATTATCACTTTATATCTATAAAGAAGCGGAAACGTGGCATTATTCAACACATATGTTTTTAAACTTGGTGTAGAAGTCTCTTAACAATCAGCATGCATAATATATTATGACTCGTAAGAGCATAAACCGATGCCAGTAACGTAAAAATGTCTGCGTTAATATTTATAAATTGATGAAATGCTTCAGTTATGTCATCATGAAAACTTCTTCAAAAACCTTACGAATATTTCAATTTCCCAGTACTGCTTTAAAGAATAGTAAAATCTGCGCTAGAGTCCCATATCGGGTAGGATAACTTGATTTTAACAGAACTGTGAATTGGGTCGTGTCATGTAGACGCTAAATCTGTTTGTTGCGGTTCGATTTCGAATCGAATTGACTTTGTTTCGATTTCTTGTCAATTTCGGGTTGAAATTTGACTTTTGTGATTGACTCAATTTTTCCAAAAGAGTCCGAGAATACTTTTCAGATTAAAAAAGTTTATATTTGAACATTGATGAGTACATATGTTCATTCTTCATGATAAAAGAAAAAAATTATATTAGAGATGAAATTGTAGACTTTTTTCATAATTGTATTACAATATGGATTAATTTTCATTAATCATCGGTTCTGGTTTAAGTATTTAGATTTAGGTTAGGATTCGGTGTGAAGTTTGCAGCAGTAGGTTTGGGTTTTAAGTTGACTTTTTTTTTTGTCAGATTCAGGTCGGGTTTCGGGTTGATTTGAGATTGAAATTTTGAATACGGGTCCTGGTATAACCTATCCGTGCTGGGCGGGAGCCAATTCTAAAAGAGCTTAACACAAGAACCAAAAGCTTACTTTGACATACCGATAACTTCAAAACGCTGAATAATATATATGTTTCTCGTAAGCGATCTATCTAAAATTATTTTTGATATGAAAAATGTGAAGGAGAATATTATAACACTCGCTTAAATGAACTACTTTAAAATAAGTGAAAAATATATTTTGCAGGTAAATAGCAATACTTTGAAATGGATTATTAAGAACAAATAATGTTGTATTTTATAAAAGCGTAACATTTATTACAAACTAATAAAGCGATACTGATTAACGTTTCTGAGCACTGAAAAATGATTAGTGAGAGTTACTAAGTTTTTTTTTCTTTCCCTTTTTCTAAAATTTAAATTTTGAACACCTTACTACAATATAAAGAATAAAAAACATTTTTGGGCATGGTTTTGCTTGTATTCAAAAGCAGAAATTTTTTGGGAAATTTTTCTCTTGTACGGAAAAAAGGAAATAATAAAAGGGTTTTTTGCAACTGAATATCACAAATATAAATGACTTTCTTACGTATTTCTTCTTTTCGCAAGCATTACGTAACTTCATATTAGGTTTATATGTGATACTTAAATATAAACATTCACAGATCGCTGGGATTTGTTTTCAGTACAACCTCATATGGCTGGCGTTGCGATGCATGAAAGTGTAAAAAACCGGACAATTATTTAAAACTTTTTATTTTTTGTTGCATTAATTTAATAATATCCTGTTCGGTCACTACCCATACAACCAAAATAAGCCTCAGGACGTCGTGCAGCGATCCTCCAGATCCTGTAGTTGTCATATCCTATGCGAACTATGTACTCTATACCCTGATCCAGAGGATATAAAGATAGAATTGTCCAATTTAATTCTTCTTAAAAAATCCTGCGGATTCTATTATCTGACGCACATGTGCATTAAATTTCTTCCTTCGTTTATTTTCATCTTCTAGAATACCTTTAATTGTCCGAAAAATACCATAAAAATTTATCAGCAAGATTTGTGATATTTTGACAGCAAGAGTGTATGGATTATATGATATATAGCATTTTCTGTGACTGTTTATAGTACAATTTCAATCATCCAGAGAATATTGGTCATCTTGACTATGATATCCTCTGGATACTTTTAGAATGTCGGTGTGATCTCTGGGTAAGAAAACTATAAACTTATATTCAGTAGTCTGATCAAGTACAACTTCCCTAAAGGAAATTTTCTCACGAGAAGAACTTTTGCAAGGTCATTAACATTATAGTCAGTTTCCTGTAAAATAGTCGATTTAAGTCAGGATTCCATAATTTTCACTATGACAAAGTGCATTCATGCGTATTTTCCTGTTTTTTGTTATATCTACGTTGAACATCAGCTCACTTGCCCCACTTCATATTCTGTGTTATCAAACGATTTTATGTTAACTAACTTATTCATCATCAATATAAAAGCTTAGGAAAACAGAGCCTACTAAAAAGAAATACAGAAGAAATGGGTAATTTGTAAGTTAGAAATTCTTTATCTCGATTGTTGACCACTGACATTATTTTTGAATTTTTAGAACAGGTAAAAAAAAATCATATTTTTATATAAATCCATTGAGCTGAAACAAACTGAGTCGACCAATTTAAGTACATTTTTACGACAATTCTTTAACGGAACCTGAGAAGTTTGGTGCATTTGCAAAACTCATTGGTGCTTGTCAAAGCCTATAAAAAGCCAAAATAAATCACAGCATATAAAGACCATTAATTTAATTTTGCCGTATTTAATCACAAAAATAGTTACAAATTCTACTGTAAAACGAGGTGATTGCGAATCGTGCAACTGAAATTATAAACGGAATTTTTTTTTATCTGAAATAAATGTGATAGACAGCTTAGATATTCAAATAAATGTACTCAACTTGGTAAACCACCCGTTGAGCTTGATTTGTGTTGCTTGAAATCTTATAAAATACACTTAATATTTAATTGTTTAAAATACATGTTTTGTGTTAATTAATTCCGAACTCTCCGTAATTCTTCGAATTTTCAATTGCAATCTAATGCCGCCTTTCCGCAGTCAATTCTTTATTGCGCAGTATCAGTTTTAAAGGTCGCCATGTTAACTGACTTTTCTAAAACTTACCTCTGACCTTTCTTTATTTACCAGGAAGTTTCATTAGCTTACATCGTGATACCTTGGATAGTATATACGAAAAATACTCAAATTCTGCTGATGAAAGCATTGGTGCCTTGTCAAAAGTGATAAAAAGCTAAAATAAATACCTTCAATTTAAATCAGTGTTTTACCTCGATGCTATTAACCCAGAAAACGATGCCATAAAAGGAATTTTATAGCTTCTCTTTTTCCATAACTGCAGACGGTCACGAGAATGTTTAAAATTTCAAAAAATAAATGTTGTTATTGACACTGATATCTAATTTTAAAGTTGAAGTAGTGATCATTAGGATACATCTATTAACAAAACTGCCATTTAATTATAAAAAATAACAATATAAGTTTGGAAACATTTAATCAATTGATATTACAGAAACGAAGTTTTAGAAGCTAGTTCTAATATACAGTCGGACTTCGTTATCGCGACACCTGGTTTTCACGTCACTCCGCTTATCACGTCAGTTTTTCAAAGTCCCGATTTTCTGTATATGATTTTAACGTAAATAAACTCCGGATTATACGTCGCTGAATAAATTTCAACTCCGGATATCCCGACGTTTAGAAAAATTGCCCATTATTCATAATCCATCTTATAAGCACGTAAATTAAGCGGTAAGAAATGTCTTAGCCAAACTTTTCACAAAAGTGTCTAAGTACTCATTGAGATAAATGAGAAATTTTAGTTCGATTTGTTATCTAAATAAATATACTCACAAACACAATGTGAATGACCCACTTAAGCTCCAGACAGACGTATCAGTCTACTCTCGGTCTTTTTCTTCTGGTCAGGTGGCGCTTTCTTTTGGTTACATGGCGTTTTTCATCCGATTAAAAACGAAGCATTGCATTGCATTGAAATGATCAGAAATTATCTTACATCCATTTCTGAAACAACGAATATTGATTACAATTCATTGTATAATCTTGAAAAATTGTAAGCAGCACATCTATGGATAAGCAAACCTCAATTCATCAATATTTCATGTAATTAAAAAACAAGTCATCATAAATCTGATTTTTATACTTTTCAATTTAATTTTGTGTTTATTTTGTTTAATAATAATGTTTTATTGCTTAAAACTACAAGAACAGTTATGAATTTAAAATTGTCTTAAATTAATTTAAAATACAGCTTTTTATAAACATATTTTTCTCTAACTCCGGTTACCGCGACATCCCGCTTATGACGACACTTTTTTCTGGTTATTAGAGTGTCGGGATAACGAGGTTCGACTGTATATAAAAAAATTCCTTTTCACAGCATGAATGTAAAAAATGATTACTTTTATCGATGTACAATTTCTTTCTATACACTAAATTATCCTTTAACTGATGTGACTAAAATTTGTCACACAACTGATGTGATCCGGTCTCTCAGACCCCTGGAATAAAATAAATAAAAAAGTAACTCAAATGGTTGAATTTACTTAAATTTTGTCCTAACAATATCGTTGTACTTCTCTTAGGAGCATGTGAATTAAATTGCATGAAAAAGGTGTTTTATTCATATTATTTAACTTCAGTACAGAAAAGTAAAAAGCTGTAAAAGTATTTACAGCTAGGAGTCGCGGGGTCTGGGAGACCGCGTGACGTCAGTTAAAGGTTAAATTTATTCACAAATATTAAATACAGGGTAATAAAAATTAAATAAATATTTCATTTCCGTAGACTTTTTGCAACAAAAAAAATGTCTAAAAAAAAGTTAAAATATAGCCATTTAGGCATAATTAACACCGTAACAGCTTCTTTTTTTAAAACAAAGTAAAATAAAAATATGGACAAAATTCCGCTTTTTATGAAATTCCAATTTTTACATTTTTTAATCGAAGAATTTCTGTCATTAAATACAGAGAAGATGATTATTAAAAAAGAAGAGTATGCAAATATTCTTAGTAACGAAGCAAAGAAATTTTTCATGTATGTACTAATATCAGTAAAGGTGTTATTCATGTAAGATGCAACTGCTCTCCGATCAATCTTTATCTTCGGTATTAGTAGAATCGATGAGATTAAATTAGTAGAGTCGCAAAGAAAGTTATCACGGTAGCTGTGTCCCAAACCTTTTGCATGTTGCTATTTAACCTATAATGTAACAGAAATTTCAACAGAAATCTTTACAATGCTATGCACACTATGTTGCCACGTCTAGCGTCTATTCTCATACTAAAAATATTCATCAAACTGAACATTTGTAATCCTAGTTACATTTTGAATTATGCTGCAAAGCTGTACTAACTGCTCACGCACTTGTAACTGGGCAAATATAATTAACCTTGCAATAAAATGTTTGTTATTAAAAAAAATCTCATGTCTTTCTTACAGTACTGTGAAAACCGGATCGCGCTACTGCCTGTTGTTGAACGTTTGTCGCAGATAATACGGTACCAAAAAGTTTTAACAGCACTATTGCCAAACAAGCAGTTTAATGACAGATTTGTGTAATGTTTCCAATAGACATATTCGATGAAGGTTATTGTTTTGAAATAGTAGTGTAAATACTTTTTGGTGCCATTTCTTCCGTGTTTCCTCCGTGCATGTCCATCATTAATCGTAGTACATCGCACGAAATAGTTAATAGCAATGGATTAACAGGCATGGTTTCTATGATATTGAAATGATGAATAATCAGGGTGCGTAAAGTTCTACCAAAACTTTCGAAATGAATTTTGCTAATGTACTTAAGTGTAATTTGAAGATTACAAATATTTGGTGAACATTTCTTTACTAAAATACTGATGACAATTTTTCTCGGCGGTAATTTGTCCTGGAATTGAAGAAAAGGTGTAAATTGCGGGAAGAAGATAGTTCCGAAAGCATTAAAGCGGGGTTTTACCTTTCTTAAAAATCCAAATAATTGTTGGTGTCAAGAACTACTCAATTATATATATATATACCTTATCCGTGGCCCTAATTTTTTGCGCATTATTTTGTCGATGCTTTTTTGAAAATAAAAGTTAAAAATAATTCAAAAATTTTCATGCAAATTATTTTAATTGAAAAATGATACATTTTGCTATTACATAGTGAAATTGAACAACAATTAATAAACGACACATACTTTGTGATCAATGAAATCCATTTCCTTACAAGTTTTTTTATGCCCCTAATGTTTGGCGCATGTTCGAATGAGACGAAATGTGTAAGTCTTACCAATTCGTTGGTCCTCCTTTGGCAACGCAAACATCTCTCACTCTTCTCGGCATAGTTGAAATTAATCGTTGGCACTCATAAATTTGAATTTTTTGCCATTCTTCCAGAAGAATTCTTTTCAACTGCTGAATGTCACGTGGTTTTCTTTTTCGAACTTCTTTCTTTAAGTACCGCCACAAATCCTCGATAGGATTGATGTACAGTGAATTCGGAACCCAATCTAGCACAGGAATACCATTTTGTTGAATCCAGGCTTTTGCTGTCCTAGCTGTATGCGGTTTTGCTAAGTCTTGTTGAAAAAGACAGCCCGGTTGAAGGCCAAGTTGTTGAATTGAAGGCAACAAATTATTCTGCAAAATGCACCGATAACGTTGTGCATTGATAGCCCCGGCATATGGCATCATTTGGCCGGCACCAGAATAACCAAAACATTCCTTAATTTGAACATATGACGGAAACTTGCACTCTTGTTTGACGCATTATGGGTTTAAAGATTCATTTTCTTGCTGTACGACTCGACGACCGATATTGCCATATAAAACTGGAAAAGGGGATTCATCCGACCATATAACACTTTGACATTGCTGATCTGTTCATTTTAAGTGACCACAGCCCACAAAAAAAGTTTCTTTTTTTGAGCAGGAGTTAACATTGGCTTACGTTTGCTTTTGTAAGATTTGAAGACCATTTTATGCAATCTTTTTACTGCCAATTTACAAGTCACTGGTCGCTCTATACTGTCTTGCCATAGGGATACGGCTTCTGTCATCGTTCCTGGTCTGCTGTTCATTACCACTCGACACAACTTTCGATCTTCTCGGTCTGTCGTTGTTGATGGGCGACCAGTACTGTTTCTTGTCTGTATATCTCCGGTTGCAACGAAAGTTTTCAAAAAGTAAGGTACTGTTGATTCAGGAATAATCAAATCAAGGCCTATTTGCCTCATTAGACACCCACTATTTCGTTTTTCGATTATCTTTTTCCGCAGGTCTACTGTCAATCTTTAACCACCTATTCTCTTCTTATGAATTGATTTGAAATCGCTCTTCTTTTAAACAACCCATGCCATCACTCCCGGATGTGATAATTTGCATAGTTGGAAAAAACCAGCCAATCAAAATTTTCGAAATTTTTCTTTAAATGTACATGCGCAAAACAATAAAGCTTTCAATTTTTTAAAGGAAAAATGTTTTACATACGCAAATCTGATTGTGTGACTTTATATATTTTTTTATTCAATGCAATTCATTTTAGACGTCTGACATTTCAAGAATTTGGTTGTTAATTTTGAAAAAAAATAAGTTTGAGTTTTCTTTCTTTGAAAAGCTTTACTTTTAAACTGGTGCGCAAAGAATTAGGGCCACGGGTAAGGTATATAACCATTATACAATTACAATTCATCCTCTGTTTCCAATCACTAAAATTAAATTAATAAATTTAGCTTCAATACATAACACTGACATTATACAAAATAAAGATGGAACCTTTAACTTGTAATACAAAATCAAGCACAACATACCACTAATTCACAGGCACATTGCGGACGATTAATCCATATAAAACATATGAAAAACCACCAAATTTTGACACAATAACCTATTAAAGGCACTTTATTTGCCTAGGTAACTTTATTTGCCTTATCTAAAGGTAACTTTATTTGCCTTATCTAACGGCAGAATTATCTGCGATTAAAGATGGTGAATTAAACTGTAAGAAATTAGTGCTGTTTAGAACATTTTTTGCCCTAATTTACGCAGAACACACTGGCAACGCTATCGGTGATTCACCCGCTACATTAAAACAGTTAGGTCCAAAGTGCAGTTCGGTGTCCACTAATCCCTAACGATTTTTTTTAATATAAAATTGGGCTATTTAATCTCCGAAATTATAATGCAAAAATAACTATTTGGAAATTGTAATAATCTGTGGGAAACAAGTTGGTACCCAGTGCATTAGAATACAACACAGAAGGAGCCATAATTTTTGGCGTGCATTTCGCAAAGATATATGTTTTGACACAGTCATTTTAATTCATAAATTATAAGATTTTTATGCAAGATACAGATTAAGCTGCAGTTATACAGTAAAATTTCTTTTTCAAAACTAACTCAATTCTGATGCGAATTTAATACCGGAAATTTGGGCAGTGTTTGTTTTTTAATATTATTGCCTTTTTTTCAGATATTGAAAAATTATCCTAAAATTTGGGCAGTGTTGGAATGTGAAAGGCTATCTAAAATTTGATGGATTATAAAATACTGAGATTTTAACCTTAATATATTTTTTTAATTTAAAGACATACAGTATAATTTATACGTTTAAACGTTTTCCTGCAATTTTTCACCTTTTCTTTACGTTCCTTTTCCTAACAAGTGCAGATTACCTCGAAGACAAACCACCGCCATTCTTTATGCATAGAAAATTTTGCCTCATTTAAACGCAAATTTTTATCTATATAATAAGGCAAAAATTTCTCTATTAAAAATTCGCTGATTTTCTCTTGCTACGTGAAATCGAGGTTCTACTGTAATTTCCCTCAATTTACCATTTGTCTTTTACCTCACATGAAAAGTATAAAAGCGTAGTTCTACTGTGTTACTTTTTTATGTTCATATCAATTCCAGATGATAACTGAACATAGGTGATGATAACTTACGTTGTTTAGTCCTTTAAGGGGCAAGTAAATGCGTTCCCTAAATTTCATTAGAAATTAAAGAAATGCAATTTTGCAATTTTTTCCGCGGTACTTATACAGCGTTCGTACGGGTACCGTTATTTTCCAGGTAAAATATCAACAATTTTTTATTTTTAAAAAAAATGAAGTTCAAACGCGCGAAATTTTGCCTTATTTTAGGAGAGATTTGCTATAACAAAATGCTGGTATCGAAGAATTTCCTGGTCTTGAAATTCCAGGACGCGTACAAATCCTGTTACAAAGGGATTATTTTATTGAAAGATTCTGATACAAAATTTTATAATAATTTGATGGTTTGAATAATAAAAATTGCTCTTAAAGGGGTTAAATGACTTACTATTCAATTCCATTTTCTAGCAATATGAAGTGGATCATTCCTTTTATTTTCAGACAGATGGAAAATGAAGTAGGACAAGAGAACGCCATTCGCTATACTCGTGCCGAGGCGACAATTCTACTATTCGCAGAGCTTCCAGTGGCGACTATTGTTTAATTTTATCCGTAACACTTTTTCTAAACAGAACTTTTAGACATATTTTTCAACAACATGTTCAAAAGAAATCTACCCCAAAATTTATTTTTTGAGAGTAGAAGTACGAATATAATATTAAAATATCAATAGTTAATTGTTCGTTCATAAACCTAAGCAAACAAACGGTTTTCCCTTTTTAAAATTGAGCTTTAAAGATTTTAAACTTTGTGTGCTGGACTTATTTTATTACTCTTTTTATTAAAAGAAGATTATATTAACAGTAGAAGTTCTTATTAAAAGAAGAAGTGGAATTTGAGGCGAGGAGGGGGTTCGATGATTATTGTTACAATAAATAGCAAAATGGAGTAGAAAAATCTAAAAATAATAATAAACTTTAAATAATTTAAACATCGCGTGTTAGAGGGGGAGAGGGAAGGAAGAGAAGCAGAAATTTTGGGAGCGGAGGAGTAATCTAGATTACTCCGTTATTTTCTATTGTTACAGAGTTATAAATAGAGCACGAAAAATTTTAACAAAGATAAAGAATGCAAGCTAAAATCTCAAACAACGATTTAACACACAAATACGTACAAACGTGACATAAATATCACATATGATCGTTTCGAGGATTCCCGGATCCCCTTTCTCAGTGCGAAAAAAAATTAAAATGGGTTCGAAGAACCCCTTCGGCTATAGCCCCGAGTACTGGCTAATGGACGGATTGAATGTTCGAAAGGAAGAGTTTATAAATCTTAAAAAAAATGACGTAATTGACTGAAATAACTGAAAAAAGGAGTCACTGCGCAGGATCCCTCCAGACTAGCGAGAAAAAAGGGGTGCTGGTCATATCATTCACTAAGGAAGAATGAATGACCAGTTTATGAATATAGTAGGCTTCGTAAAAATATAGATCCGAAACTGAATTATATTAAGGATAATAAATTACTTTACGTAGAATTAATTTGCGGTACTGGGGGGGGGGGGAGGAGGAGAAAGGAGGAAATGGAGTAGAGATAATTTAAGGGATATTAGATGACTGATTGTTTGCTATTACAATAAAGTAACAAATAGAGCAGGAAGAGTTAATTTTTTTTTTAACTATATCCAATTTTGTGTGCCGAAAGGACAAAGAGGAGAATATAGGCACCGACTACACGGGGGCAAAATAGGCAATCAGGCATTTTTCCACCACTAATTTGAAAAAAGATTTTTAACCTATTTAATCACTGTAATAAATTAAGACAAAAATAACATTTTAAAATTAGCGGTAGAAGTTGCTTGATGTGCCCATGTCGCCCCCATTAAGTCGTTTCCTAGGAGCGCAGCGAAATTTTTGGCGTGGGGAGGGGAATTTAGATGACTGAATAACCCTAATATAATAAAGTAAGAAATAGAACACAAAAAGTTTTAAGTGTAAAGAATATTAACGATTTTAAATTTTGTGTGGTGGAAAGATGGTGGGTCAACTGAGAAAAACGAAATTTTCTGCTGGAGGGGATTTAAATAAACTTAAAAGTAACGAAAATTCATCAAAACGCTAAAGATTCTTAAAATATCTGTTCTAAAAATACTCATCTCTCAAGACTCTTAAAATTGGAAAAAATGAAAAAAGTGACTCTTTTCAACATTTAATATCTGAAAATGTATATGACTTTAAAACACAATTTCAATTGAGATTAAAGATATATGTTCGTTCTTTCATTTTATGTATTTAAAAAATTGCAAGATGCAGAATTAGAATTTACAGAGGGCTCCAAATTGTCAGGTATTTGACGAGCAGAAAATTGGTTTAGCAGCTTACGCTCACGACTATAAAATAAACATTGCAATTAGAATGACAATTTTGACGCCTACTTATACTTCAGATTATAATAATTACCCTGAGCCTAAATAAATTTGTATTTAAAGCATTTTTATATTTTTAATATAAAGTTGTATTTAGAAAATACAAAATTTTGAAAATTTCAACAACATAATCGCCTAAAAAATATTTTTTTTTTTAACAATAAAAAGGAAATTTTTAGTACAGTTTATACAGATTAATAATAAACGTAAGTTTTGAAAATTTTAGGAAAAAATATTCAGAAATTTTTGAGATATCGTTCGGTCATTTGGAGAAAAATGACTTCAAAGTTTTGGAAACGCCGCTTCAGCTATTGAGCGGGTATAATTCTAAAAGCCATAACTTCTGTTCTAATGAGAATTTCAAGGAAATAATTATATTTAAATATTCCTAAAAGAAAAAAGGTTAACATCTAAAAAAATTCAAATTTCGAAAATTTTGAAGCTTTAAGAGTCTTGAGACCCTTTAACCCTCCGTCTACCAGACGGGTCCATTGGACCCGACAGGTACATACAAAATATTCATTCAAACCAGAAATTTCTTTAAAATAAACTAAGTATATAAACCAGACAAAAATAAGGTAAATAAATAAGTTAAATAGTTTTAAATAAAAATTCTGGTGTAGAACGTTTTATTAAAACTTGAATAAAATTCCCGGTAGATCTAGGGTTAAAAGTGCGGAAAAATATAACTATATCGTACTATATTCTGCATAAAATATAAACTTCCACATTTTAAAAATGTTTAAGATTTCTAAGAAAATGAAGAATAAAAACAACAATTTTTTTTTTTTTTTTTTTTTTTTTTTAGATTTTTTACAGGATTTCCGACGACACTTTTTATTTTCAATAATCCAAAGTACTTTACTTGTATTTCTTATACGCTATCTTAAGTGATAAGATATGATTACAATATGTTTATCGTAAGAATGTTCTTCAGAAAGACGATAGCGTTTGTTTATAAAAAAAAAAAAAAAAAAATTAGACCACACCTGAAGCTCTTTGTTGTAAGTTTTCTCTTGTTTACTTCATCCGACTCTACTTTAATTTCGCATCTTTTATTGTTTAATAACGCATTCTCTAAGAATCTGTTTTATTTAGAACCATGTTGTGAGTAAAGAGCCAGATTATTTAAGGTGTATTTATAATAAAATTCAGTAAGTATGTTTTTATACACGATTATATCATAAGCATATTAATTATAACAAATAGTCTTTTATAGAATTCTAAGTTTTTTTAATATACAAAACGCACAGAAAAATATATTTAAACAAAATTTTTAAAACTTCTGGCTGCAATTAAAAATGTTTTAACAAAAAATAAAGTTATTAAAACAATAACGGGAAAGAAGGAATGCGTTAAATTATAAATTTGTTTTATTCATTAATTATGCGTGGAAATTTGTTAAGGAAGAGAAGATCCTTTAGAGAATGGAGACTGCTTCAGACCTTTCAGGATATGTTAGTCTATTGCTGTAATGTTGAAAAATCCCTTGAATTTACGAAAACGTTCAGTTGAAAACAAATACACGCATTTTTTTTTTAACGTAAATTGTAAAAGAAAAATTTTATTGAAAAATTGTGGCACAAATTTTGATTTAAATAAAATGGTTCAAATAATAACCATTGGCTTTGAAAATGTTAGAAACTTCTCCAAAAATATTTTTGTTTGCAAAACTTTCTAACACATTTAAAACGATATCAAAATTATGTATTCGAATTTAAAATTTCTGAGTTTGGTACAGTTTCTGTATAAAGACGGCCTCCTAAGTTTTTTTTTTTTTAACATAAATTGAGAGAAGACATAAATCCTAATTGAACAGCTATTTTAGAAGCTGTATACAGCGCATATTTAAAGTTATGCTTCTTAGCAACAGCCAAGAGTGTCCCTATGCCTTAGATCAATGCTAAGATGACATAAAGAATTCTAAAGAATTCTTTATGTCTTCTATTCTTTTCTTAAGGAATTCTATTTTCCTGTACATATTTTTTCATAGCATTGTGGCTTATTATTTTGGCATTTATAAACAGTAAATAAATAATATACTGTATAATTAAAATACATACCTACTCGAGTGTCTTTGAATTTGCTAATGTGATAGTAACATACTACCAATTACAAATAAAGTAGGGTAACTTGAGGTGAAATGCCGTGTTGTACAAGATGCCGAATCACGTAGTTTTCATATGCGCAGTCGCTGTAGGGAAACGCCGCTCATTTGCAAGGAAGAGGGTTCCCTACTGATATTTTAATTTCTGTTTGCGTTCTTTAAAAAGAATTTTTAATTGGTACTTTTTTATTGCTATTTCGTCAAAACACTTCTGGTAAGTGTCAAAAATCAAAAAATTCATTTGCCTATATAAGTCTTAGTTTAAACACCAGAGAAATAAGGCTGATGTTTTTAGAGCGTAGTGGTACCTGGACTTTCTACAAAGCATGAATGATGGCCGATTCCCTCGTCTTCACGTTAGTGGGGGGGTACCGGCGTCTTACCCAATACTTTGGGGTGAGTCGATGAAAATTTTTGGGGTAAGAGGCCGATTATTTTCCGATGCGGTCAAATGACAGGTTGTTTCTTCTTTGTTTAAATTATTCTTGTAGATTAACTGACTTATCAACAATTTTAATCCGATAATTTAAATCAATGATTAAATCGTGATTTTAATAAACTAATTAAAAAAATCATTAGTTAAAATTATAAATTTTCTAAATGTTTAAAATGACATAAAGAAATATTAAAATCTAAGGTGAACATAATTCGAAAGGTTTCTATATGTATTCTGCCTTATAAATAATTTTTTAATAATTATTAATTTTAATCATTGTTAAAAATTTGATGTTAAATGCAGTTATAAAAAATTTTAATAAATGTAAATATCGGTAGTATATAATATAGTTTTAGATAACTAGGGTCTTCGAGATCCCTACGAGCTGCGCTCCCGAACCTCCATCAAGACACCGAAGACTCTAAAAACACGCTAATTTGATCTGCTTTGAAAACATTTCCTACCAAGATTCAGAAGATGAGGATTTTTTTTAAGTGAATGAGAATCAGTCTTAATCAGACTGCAACAAACCCTCAGAAAAATGTGATTGGATCAAATGCATTCAGTGAAACTGTTGATTATATAAAAGTTGCTCAAAGGGCCAAAACAAATGTGCAGCCTTGGCAGATCTGAGTTATAGCTGAAAAGAACAAAGGGGCGTATGAAAAACACCAACAAAAAATTCTGCACTCTAAAGCACTTAATAAGAATGGCTTTATCGTATTTATACTTATTATAATGTTTAAAAATAGGCATACTTAAGCGCCATAATTCTTTTAAATGTTAAGTAGAACCTTTTTTTTTTTCAAATATTAGTTTGTCCTTTTATTAAATTGCCAACCCATAGGTACGGGTAAGATGCCGAAATGCAAGTGTTTACAAACAGAAAAATTTTTATGCTTTATATAATATCTGTAAAAATTAAATAAGGTTTTAAGTGATACACAAGGGGGCAAACTTCAACAAGAAATCAATGAATAACAAATAAAAACAACAGGCGATTTCTAAAACAATAAAATCAAAAACTACATCATCTTCACCCAATTTACCCTATAGCTTTTAGAGATAGAATTTGTATCATAAGGGGCTTCATACATGATAAATTATGAAATTTAATTTTTAATACTGTGGTATTCTGGGTTCTATAATTTCTATTCAGAAAATTTTGTCCTGCGTCTAAGAAGCACTTTAAAAACTTTTTTTTTTTTTTTTTTTTTTTTTTTTTTTACGACCAAAGCATACCGGTTTATGCTATTTTGAATTTTATGAAATTTTAATGTTTTGTGCAATAAAAATGGAAACACCTGCTTTTAGTGCGTAGGTAAAGAATCTAATATCGCTATTTTTGCAAAATACTGATATTTCAAAAATAACAAAAAAATATAATGCATATGTTAAAACAAATGACGAAATTCTTGCAACAACTACCTACTAATTAAAGAACAATTTTACCAATTTATTGCAATTCAAATGCATATTTTCTGATTATCCATTTTTGTAAGTGTATTTAAAAATATGCTTATATATTTACTTATGTATATTTCAAAAATAATTCAAGCAATAATGAATTGTGTTTATAAATTAGCAAGATATAGAAAGGAGGAAAGCTACCCGCTTTATAATAAAATACTCCTCAAGCAAATTAGAATATCCTCGATAGCATAAAATGCCAAACGTGCAATTCTCTTCTCAATAATACTTTGTAATCTAAAGTGACAGGACTTTGTTTAACGAGATTTCTAATATAACTGAAGTGATGGAGCACTAATCAGTTTAGATCGTTATCTCGCTAAGCTGTGCAAAGGCAAATTGATGCTATGTTAAAGCATTTTTTTAGTAGCCCAAATGAAAAACAAGATTTACATGTAAACAAACTTGTAGTTTTTTGTCTTCAAATATTTTAAAAATCTAATTGGAAATGTCGTTGACATTCAAATGAAAAGTTCACTTTATTTTCCCTCTTTTTTTCCTGCGCTTGTTTAAAGACAATTCTACCTTTGACATTTTGTCAACACGTGCAAAAGACAATCGCATTAACCACTTAGAAGTGAGGAAAAAATGCGAACAAGACAGGAATGCGAACTGTCAGGGAATAGATCAGTCATGACGAAATCAACAAAGACAGGTATTTCTTTTAAAGCGAGATGTGAAAACAATAGCTTTCTTTAAATACGAGAGAAAAATATTAAATAGTAACGTTCCTCTTTTAATTTTTGAGTACGAGTTTAAGCTTAACAAAATTTTAAAAAAGACACTTTCAAAAATGTTTGTCTTATTTTTAAAGAAGGGATGTAATTTGTGAAACTTTTAGTAACCCTTTTGTACATCATTTTTGAAACAGATCAAGCAATGAATGTTTTATAAATTAGTTATTTAACGCTAATCCATTCAAAGGCCGGTGGAATATTACTATTTATAAAATTTACGTTTAATTCCAAACTGTCAAGTGGCACCCAGAATTCTTTAACAGAGTTTTTTATATTGAAAGCGTAGAAAGTAGGATTTTATTTTTTGAAAAGTTCGTTTGTAAATTCTAGTGTGAGACAATTATTTCATCACTAGATTAATTTTAACACAATTATTATAGCTTCACTTTAAATCATAACAGATGTAAATTTACAACTGGGCGAAAAAAAAGTTCGGACCAGAATTCGAACGAGGGATCTCTTGGCTGAAGCCGCCAATGCTCTACCATCTGAGCTATGCCGGATGAATCTGGTGGAATTTTTTCACCCAGCTAACTTTACTGATTATTAGGGCTAGTCGATATCAGAAATTTAATATCGCGATATATCAACGACTTAATATCGATATTGGTGATATATTGCGATAACTACCTAAAACTGTGTAAGAATAGAAATATTGCTAATTTCGAAAAAAATGGTGCAGTAGCAGCAATTTAATTACCAACAGGTGTAGAAAGCAACGAATCAATCTTTTATACCTATATATGTTCACACAGCATCATTAAAAAAAATATATATATATCTATGCAAAATAGAAATATTTTAGAAAAGAAACCAATGTTTGATATTTATTTGCACTTGTACCATTTGCTGCATAGTATTTTTCTTTAAAAATAGTATGTTTCCTTTTCTTCATGCTTTATGGATTATTTTTATTAATAACATTTTAATTATTTAATTACTTCGCGTATAACCGAGAAAATATTATAAAGAAACAAATTAATATAAAATATTCCTAAATTTAGGACAATGACGATTTTAATATAATTAAAATAAATAAAAGCAGGGGAAAAACAAAAATTAATTTAATGCTACGTTATGCTAATATACTTGTAATTAAGTAGATTTCAGTGGATGATAGATGCAGAAGACGTTGTTTTTCAATCTTTCTCTATTGAATGAATGCATTCTTAATCGAAAACATTCACTGTATATATATCTTCCTACCTATTTACTACGAATAAACAACATCGAAACCCCCCTTTTTTAAATATAAATATTCAAATCACATTTCGAATAGTTTTATACTAATTTATATTTAGTTTCTTGATAAATATTCCTTTGAAGCTAAAATATCAGGACAGGATAGGTTAAATTCATTCTAGAAAACCTCACTCTAACGAAAATACAACCCCCCCCCCCCCCCCCGAAATGTCTCGTGTCATTATTTTAAAAACTTTTAATTATATGTTATAAACTATCTTAAAGTTTCAAACAGATCACCTTGTAAGATTTCGTAATTTAAATAAAATCGCAGCCTGTTAGTTCCACATTATGCCACCAGGGGTTTACACTATTCTTAACAAAAGTGTATCTGAACGAAACTCCTTTCTACAACTTAACCGTAGATACATTAGTCGAGGGAACGGCGGTCTTAAACATCAATTTATGATATTTGCTGAAATTCCTATTCTAAAATAGTGGTATCAACACTTATGATTTTTTTTATTGAATAAGTAATATTTATCTCATCATGCCGTTAAAAAAAAAAAAAAAAAAAAAAAAAAAAAAAACGACACAGAACGTTACAGTTTAAAATTGGTCTTAAGCAAGAGTTTAAGATATTTGCAGAAATTACTATTCGAAAATAGTGGTATCAACAGTTTTGAAATTTTTATGTTGAATGAGTAAAATTTATGCTGTATGTTTATAAATGTGACACCTTTCTGAACGATGCTTTAAAAGCGATCGAAAAAATTGCTTAAAATACACAAGTTAGAGAGCAGAGGGGTAAATATAAGACTTTTTGAATTTTTTATGATTTGTCGTGTGATCACAAGTATGCAAAACTATAAGTATGCAAAGTATGCTATAGTATGCAAAATTTCAAGTCTTCAACTTAATTGGGGGATGAGTTATAAAAAATGCTTAAAATACACAAGTTAGAGACCGGAGGGGTAAATATAAATCTTTGAAAGTTTTATGATTTGTCGTGTGATCGCAAGTGTTCAGCTATAAGTATGCAAAATTTCAATTCTCCAACTTAATTAGGGGCTGAGTTAGAAAAATTGCTTAAAATACACAAGTTATAGAGACCGGAGGGGTAAATATAAGTAAAATTTTTATGATTTGTCTTGTGATCGCAAGTGCTCAGCTATAAGTACTCTGATTCGTTGCTCGCAAGTTGAGCATCGCAGCTGTTGAGCTATGAACTCAATGATAACCAGCTATATTCTGTATCAACTGAAACTCAGCAATAATCAGAGCTCGTTTGATTATTCATGACAAATCAATAGCTGTTGTTATATCAATAGGTGAGGACCAAGGGCAACGGCGAGAGAAGAAAGCTGATAAGGCTATTTCCATCAGAACTTGTCATATCTGTCACACAGCTGAAAATCGCTATGCTTGTTGGCCACCGCTATTTTCGAAAAGTCTGCTTCACCTTATTCAATTGATGAGATATCTCCGATAAAATAAGTCACATTTTTCCGTTCTAAAATACTGGTAGCCAAAAATCGTCGTATGTGACAGACATGACAAGTTCGCATGGAAATAGCCATAAGTGTTATTCCGTATTTCGCAGCTGTTGGGCTATGAACTCGATGATAACCAAATATATTCTGTATCAACTGGAGCTCAGCTATAATCAGAGCTCATTTGATTATTCATGACATATCAATAGCTGTAATTATGTCAATGGGTGTGGACCAAAGACAACGGCGAGAGAAGAACGTTGATACAGTGTGTGTAAAAACTATAAGGACAGCAAAAAATTGTAAAAATTTTGATAAATTGAAAATGCGACAAGTGAAATGGTAATTTAATGTTGATCATAAAGTAGAAATACTAATATAAAAGTCAACAGAATGTATCTGTGTCCTTTTTATTGCGAAAAAATCATAATTATGCAAAAAACCGCTATTTTTGACTGTGTAAGAACTTTAATAACACCTGTATTCTTTTTATAGAAGTGGTATATATAATTATTATTGAGGATCGACCGAAATAGTTTTTTAATGCCGAAACCGAATTTTGGAGATCTTCCTATTTTCGGCCGAAAACGAAAACGAATATGTCCAAAAACTTTTTTTAAGTAATTAAATTGTATGTATTATAGTAATTAATAAATACATAAATATATTATTAATTAATTATACGTATTTATTAAATATGCATAATAATTAATGAATTATGCGTATTTATGGAAATATACATAATTATTAATTAACTATACTTGTGGCCCAAATTGTCTCTCTGTGCCTTAGATCCAAAATCTGAGTTTCGCCGAAAACAAAACTCAGATTTTGGACCGAAACTCAACCGAAAATATCAGTATTCCGAAAATCCCGTTTCTTCCGTCGGAAATTTTTAATATTTCTCATCGATTTGAGCTTTGTCGGCCGTCTCAAATGAGACTATTCATTGCTACGAACTTCGTTGTTTGTAATTATCAGTCATGACTGACTCAAGACTTGAATGCAAATTATAAAGCAAGCAATGTATATATAACTAAACTTTTTAACGTGCTCATTAGACGTGCAGTCATAACAGTAATAGAAATTTTTCAGTTTGAAACCGCAGAAGAGTTTCGAATACTCTTTGAGAAAGTTCAAGTATCACAGATGATCATTTACAGAAAGCATTATAAAATATAAATTGAGGTGTGTATACATAAAACTAAACTATTTTTTTATTAAATGAAATTCGTATAATTAGAAAATCTTTCTGTGTAGTTGATGAATTAATTACGTTTTATTTTATATGAAAAAAAAGTTTTGAATCTAAGGCACGGAGACTTGGGCCACACGTATAATTAATTAATAATTATGTATATTTCATAAATACGCATAATTAATTAATTATTATGCATATTTAATAAGTACGTGTAATTAATTAATAATATATTTATGTATTTATTAATTACTATAATACATAAAATTTAATTACTTTAAAAATGTTTTTGGACATATTCGTTTTCGTTTTCGGCCGAAAATAGGAAGATCTCCAAAATTCGGTTTCGGTTTTGGTTTCGGTATTAAAAACCTGTTTCGGTCGATCCTTAATAATAATTACATATACCATTCCTATAAAAAAATTACAGGTGTCCTTAAAGTTTTTACACAGTCAAAAATAGCGTTTTTTGCATAATTATAATTTTTAATTATGATAAACAGAATTTTTCTGCACCTGAGAGGATTAAAGAATTTAAGATCCCTATCACAGAGATAACGATCACTTCAGAAAAAAATAAAAATAAAAATAAAATAAAATATAAAAGGATCAATTTCGACACCTGTTTATTTGTACAATAACAGAGCTACCAAGCTCCCACTAATCTTCTGTAATATGCGATTAATTTGGCTCAGATGTAATACGCTTAGTACCAGAAATTTTTAAGAAATGAAATTAAACAAATTCCATGTAGAAACATAAAATAAAATAAACAAGGATTCATCAAATACATTTTCTGGTTCGAAACGTTGTTAAACTAGGTCAAATTGATACATATATTACGGCAAATTCGGCTGGGAACTCGGCTATCATGTCATATTTGGCACATTATAGAAACTATCTGCTATTTCAAACAAGAACGAAAATACATGTGCCAGCATAGATTATGAAACACTTTTCAACACATTCAGAATTCTGTAATAAAACTTTACAATTTATTAAGGTGAAATATGTCTAAATAAACAATTTAGATAATGCATAACGCATTTGAAAACCTAATTTCTGCAATTACTGTAAATAGTAAGAAAAATATCCTAATTGCTTCGTGCAACCCTGTATATGATCTATAGCTTCACATGTATGTTACATAGTATGCTAAAAGTTAGTTCAATTAAATGCATAGCACAGTTGAAATTTCCATCAATAAACGAAAATTCACTTGAGATATTTTATATAGCCCTGTATATGGTCTATATAATTTATACACACCAAGTAATATGCAAAAACGTAGTTGAATTTTAAAACTCGTATTATAAATGGAAACATATTTCCAGCAACTATTCTTGATAGGCCGCACTGTTGCCAAATAATTTTGTGTTTCCCTGTAAATGAACGAGCAAGTATACACCAGTAAGCGTTTTATAGTTTCCATTACAGATATATAGAAATTTCAATCTATTTAAAATAGTGTAATATCATTAAAATGCACCACAGATGATTTTTCCCCATAGGCCGTAATGTAACGGTACTCTTTTGAGTGCCCCTGTAGATGAACCGTTAAAGATACACACTTCATTTTATATACCGAACATGCCACCGTAAACACCATTAATATACATCAATTTTATGGTAAACTGACGATATTTACGCGAGTTACAGCACGGACGGACGGACAGACAAACCGAGTTCATAAACACTTTTCAAATATTTTGGAAAGCGTTAAAAAGAAAGAGTGATGCACATCAGACGGGACTACTGAACGCTTTAACACACATGTATTCAATATATGGACCAAGGGCTTCCAGCTATCACTATCAAGATGGAAAAAGTTGTCTTATATTAAGACAGAAACTTTGCGAATACGGCGAAGAGTAAGTTTCAGAATTTCTGCTGAGAAAAAAACTGTCAGGCAAATAAGTGGAAGATCCATACATTAACTAAAGAATCATCATGTGAGGAACCTGGTACTGCTATTGCAGCATCGACAAAAGATAAAATTCAATTATTGCTGTTTAAGTTCTGAAAATTATTTTTAAATTTGCAGATTAGTGTAACTATATTCGGGAGATATTTTACACAAGTTAGTCTAATACAAAGTGTCAAACGCGTTTTAATTATGTTTACCTGTTGGAGGTAAGTAGACAATGTAAATTTCAAAAGTGTTCAAATTTAACAACATCCTGAAGAAATAGACGTTTCATCAGTTTTCAAAAAGTAATCTTTTTAAATTTTTATACAATCCCTTTATACTGCAAGATATATTTAGAAAAAATTAACCACGCTCTGGCAAATAAAACAGAAAGAAAAATCTTTATCTACGACTAAAACTCACAGAGATATGATACTTTGAATTTTATGAAATTTTGGAGCACTATAAGTAGATAGGCAGACCATATTTTAGTGGTCATAAAATATAAAGTATAATATCTCGATGACTTTTGGTCCTTAAAGAATGGATTTTTTTTTTTTTTTTTTGGTCACAGCATGGATAAAAATTTTCTAAATACAGTAAAACCCCGGTTATCTAAAATCATGGGACCAAAGCATTTTCGGTTAACCGGTGTTCCATAGGAATTTTCGGATAACCGGGGTTCCATAAGAATTTTCGAATAACTGGGAGGCTTTTGGTGAAAACTTGTTTGATGAAAAGCTGTGATCGATTTGTTGAAGTACAAGAAGATACAGCAGCATCAGATGTGTTGTTATTTAAAAGGTGGCGTGATAAAGCAGCATTGAAACGATGCGAAGTTGAAAAACAAAAGAAAATCACAACATATTTTGTAAAAAAGATGAAGTGTCTGTCGTACGTGTCTATCTAATAAAGTGCCCGAAATTACGCAATGGACAAAATAAGTACGTTGACTCTGCTTAATATTTTCATAAAGAACATGCTCTTTTAACACTAGTTCTACCCGTGTCCAATAACACCTTTCAAAATTTTAATTTATATTTATTTTCCTTTTAATTTTTAAAGATAATAACTATTAAAACATCTCTTCAATGTACTTGTTTTGATCTAAAACTTACAAATAAAATATTAATCATAAATCAAAATATGTTAAAAGGTGTCACTTGACATCGGTCAAAATAGTGTTGACAATAAAATTTTTCGCATTTAAAAAGGACTTTGAGGAATTTTAAGGGCTTACGGTTAAGCCGATTTTCGGATAACCGGGGTTCTACTGTATTACTTACAGGACCTAGGGACCCTATGTAAGTTTTAAAAGCGTAACGTCTTGAAAATTAACAGCAGAGATAATTCTATAACATAATCTTAAATCCTCCCTTATTCTGAACTCTGTTCTAATTTACATTGCTTATGTATTTTCAACATATAAATAAATAAAGTACCTTCTGATCATTTTGGAACATCCTGTATATGTACAAACTAAATTAAAAACTCACAGTAGTGCCTAAGATTAATAATAAATCCATTTAAACTATGATTAAAAATAATAAAGAGACGTAGTAATGAAAAACTCTCGAAAGCATTGAAACTGAAAAACTTATCATTAGGATGTTTAAAGAAAGAACTGCGTAACGTAAACATTTTAAACTTACGGTCATGATATATATATGTATTCGGAATTCAATAAAATTACACCAGAAACGTTCAGAAAAAACTAAAATGTATTGATAGAATCATAGGCGAAAAACTTTGCTCATCAGTCCCTTATCACCTTTTTTACATTTTTTTTTCCAAGATGTGGTACAATTTTATGCTCTATATTTATGTGGCGTTAAACGATGTCATTTTTTTATAGATCCTTGTATTTACTTTACTTCATATATTTTATTTTTTATATAGCTTGTTTAATATATTTTTTCGGCACTAGAAATTTCATTAGGAATATGTTTGTTAATAGATATCTTTTGCATACAGCATTGAAATACTTTCTTTCGTTTACTGGTCTATTGTCACCTATAAAAGTAAATTTTTTAGAAATATTTTTTAATAAATAAAAAAAAATAATTAATCTGTCCCCGCATGCATCACTTCATATATGGAAAAATAGAAACAATATACATACGGGTAAATCACGTCAAAATACATAAATTTATTTTTAAAGTTATGCACAGAAATATTTTATGACATACTGATACCCTAATTTAAATGACGTAATTGGCACTTCATTAAAAAAGGTAATAGCTAAATTTATTAAAAAATGTTTTTTTTATGGCTTAATGCTACCATGAGCGTCTAGACATATAGCAGCTTAATCGTATATTACAACTTAATGTCAACCACATACGTGTATGCTGTTCAAATAACTATATGTTAGGCAGACAATATTTTAGTGCTAATAATTTTCAGAAAATTCAAAGCATCATATCGCGATGCGTTTTAGTCGTTGAAGAATGGATTTTTTTTTTTTTTTTTATTCGTCACAGCATGGTTAAAAATTTTCTAAATATTACTAACAGAACTAAGGAATCCTATGAATGTTAAAAAAATGTAACCTTTTGAAATTCAATCGCGGGGCTCTTTCATTAACATAATCTTAAATACTCCTTTACTTTGAACGATGTTGTAATTTACATTTCCCACGTATTTTCTACAGGCAATAGAATTATAATATGATCTAATCATTTTAGGACACCCTGTATATGTAAAAATTATACAATAAACTAAATGTAGTATCTATGAATAATAATAAAATCCAATTAACCCATGATTAATAACAAGAATGATAAACTCTGGAAAGCATCAAAACTGAAAAAAATATATCATTAGGAAGATTAAAAAAAGAATCGTGTAAAAATTTTAACCTTACGTTCATGAAGTATATATATCCGGGATTTAATAAAATTACTCCAGAAATGTTCTAAAGAAAGAAAAAAGAATGTATTGATAAAATCATAGGCAAAAAATAGTCCTCATCAGCCCTTATCTTCTTTTTGCAATATTTTTAAAATGTTGTAGAATTTTATACTCTATGTGGCGTTAAACCATGTCATTTTTTTTTTATAGATCATTGTATTTACTTTCACTTCATATATTTTATTTTATTGTAGTATTTTTTATATATCATGTTTAATATATTTTTTTTTCAGTACTAGAAATTTCGTTAAAGATATGTTAGTTATTTTATACCTTTTGTATATAGTATTGAAACAGTTTTTATCGTTTACTGGACTGTTGTCACCTATAAAAGTAAATTTTCTAGGACATTTTTTTTATAAATAAAAAAATTTAAACTGTCTCCGCTTTATCACTGCATAAATCGAAAAATACAAACAATATACATACGAGTAAATCACGTCAAAATAGATAAATTTACTTTTAAAGTTAGGCACAGAAATATTTTATGTCATACTGGTACAGGGTTCGTACGGGTGCTTGAATTTCATGACTAAGTAATTTTTCGGTACCAGTATTTTCTTATGGAAAATCTCTCCTGAAATAAGGCGAAATTTAGTTCATTCAAACTAGATTTAATTTTCTGTAAAAAAAATTCTGATATAGGGCCTTGAAAATAACGGTACCCGTACGAACCCTGTGTTACACTAGATTAAATTACATAAGTGTCATTTCAATTTAAAAGTAATAGCTAATTTTTCCAGATTTTTTTTTTTTGTTGTTGTTAAATTATTAAATGCTAACATAAGGATGCAGATGATATTTTAGAGGTCGTAATTTTCATAAAATTCAAAGTATCATATCTCAATGTGTTTTAATCGTTGAAAAGCCGATTTTTTTCTTTTTTATTCGTAACAGGATGATTACAAATTTTCTAAATATTACTAACAAAACTAAAAGACCGGGAGCCGGCAGCACATACACATGGTTCGTACGGATACCGTTATTTCTCCAGGAAAACTACCAGTATCTTTTCAGAGAAAAAGAAATGTAGGTTAAACGCGCAAAATTTCGCCTTCTTTTAAGAAGAGATTTTCTATAAGATAATACTGGTGCCGAAAAATTTTCTGGTCTGCAAAATTCAAGGGGGCGTACGAACCATGAGACAACCACCTCATCGAGTTGGAAGCTGAAATTCCAGAATTAGCTAAAACTCGATTCCCATATTAAAACGCAATCGGTCTGCCAAGTCATAACTTGGTGGAAAACACCTAAAAACCCGATTTTACCGGTTGACGCGAAGGTTTACAACTGTGTTTTCCTACTCCCAGTCCGCCATGTTTTCATACCTTTGGGTGCAGGAAAACGCAATGGTAAACCTACGAGTCGATTGCTAAAATCGGTATTGTAGGTGTTTTCCACCAAGATAGGACTTGGCAGACCGATTGCATTTTAATATGGGAATCGAGTTTTAGCTAATTCCGGAATTCCAGCCTCCAACTCGATGAGGTGATTGTCTGTACTGCCAGCTCCCGGTCTATAAGGAATACTTCGAAAGTTTAAAAAATGTAATTTTTAAAAAATCAATAGCAGGGCTATTTACTTAAGGAGTCTTGTACCTTTTAAGCGCGACGAAAATTAACGAAAAACTTCAAAGTTTGAATTAATCTATCTTCAAAACCTTTTTATGTATAAACATGAAATTTTGGATATTGTTTAAACAGATTGCGCTTTGTAATATACTACCATTAAAAATCTATTAACCCTTTACAGAATTTGTGTATTGTTGAAATCAAAATAGCGCTTTTTTTTACCCCATAAGTCATTGCGCGCATGATATCTTGAGAAAGTATGTATGGATTGGCATGAAATTTGGTAAATACACTAAACATATATGTGTGTTTAAAATGACCTACTCTTAGGCTAAAATTATTTCATTAACTATATAAAAAATATTTTCGCAAAAAAATAAATAAATAAATAAAATAAATAAATAAAAAATTTGCATTTTTAATGAATAAAAATATTCATAACTAAAAATATTACCATTGTAAATACTTAAAAGTAGATCATTTTAAACATACATATTTGTTTAGTATCTTTACCAAATTTCATGACAATCCATATATGCTTTATCATGATATAATGCGCGCAAGGACTTATGGGGTGAAAAAAAGAGCTATTTTGATTTCAACAATACTCGAATTCTGTAAAGGGTTAACAAATTTATAATGGTAGTATATTACAAAACATAATCTGTTTAATCAATATCCAAAATTTCATGTTTATACATAAAAAGGTTTTGAAGATAGACTAATTCAAACTTTGAAGTTTTTCGTTAATTTTCGACGCGTTAAAAAGGTACAAGACCCCTTAACATATTCTTAAATACTCCTTTATTTTGAACACTGTTGTAATTTGCATTACCTACGTATTTTCAACAGGTACAAAAGTAAAATATGATGAAACGATTTTGGGATACCTTGTATATGTACAAATTGTATTAAATACTCACAGTAGTATGCATTATTAATAATAAAACCCATTTAACCCATGCTTAACAATAAGAATGGAGATATCTGTAAAGCATGAAAACTGAAAAAAAAATCATTAGGAAGTTAAAAAAAAAGAACCGTGTAAAAATTTTAATCTTATGTTCATGAAGTATATATATCCGGGATTTGATGAAATTACATCAGAAACGTTCTAAAAAAAGAACAAAAAATGTATTGATAAAATCATAGGCAAAAAAATAGTCCTCATCAGCCTTCTTTTAACTTTTTTTTTTTTCAAAATGTTGTAGAATAGTATACTCTTTATCTATGTTGCGTTAAGCCAAGCTATTTTTTATAGATCACTGTATTTACTTTCGCTACAAATATTCTATTTTAAGTACTTTTTGTATATTTTATTTAATATAATTTTAACACCAGGGAACTTCATTAAGGAAATGTAGGTTAAAACCTTTTTTTATATATATTGTTGAAACACTTTTTTTTTCGTTTACTACACTATTGACACCTATAAATATAAGGTTTCTAAGATAAATTTTATAAATAAAAGAATTAAAGCACCTCCATATTTATCAAAAAATAAAAATATTAAATATACGAGTAAATCACAACAAAATAGTTCGATAATCTTACTTTAAAGTTATATACTGAAGTATTTTATGACATAATTATACACTAGTTTAAATTAAATAAGTAGTACTCCATGAAAAAAAAAATCTGAACTGATAGAGAAATAATTTTTAAAAATGATTTAATTCTACCATCAGGGTGCGATCCAAAACAATTTTTTAGACATTTAGCTGCAACCGTAGATTACAAATTGTCAATCACAAAGTGAAAAAGTAAATTGTTGATTTTACAGTATAATACTGAAAGCCGGGGGTGCTTGTATAATACTGTAAAATCAACAATTACACCATTAAATAACAATAATAAACCGTAAACTAAACTTTAATTTACCGCTATGTATTACCGCTATGCTATATTTCTTATATCGCTCGTGGGCTGCAATAGTGGCACAACTCAAAAAATCAGGTTCTGAGATTAATGGGTTTGAAGTTTCGCCTTGTAATGAAATGCAAAATTTACACGATTCATTGTTGTCGTAAGTGTTAAGTGGTACTAAATGACTCCGTAAGGATTCAATTAATAATAATGCAAAAAAGTAACCTCACGTGTTGTTCCCACGACCTAATGTTTTAAGATGTGCCAGGTGCCACTATTGCTAAATGTTTTTAATACATTATTCAGAACTTCTGCCATCTGTTGGGGAAATACTAAACTACAAGATATGCCGCTGTTGCCGCTGAAAAGAATAGCAATCTGCAATGCTGGAGAGCACATTAAGTCAAAATTCGTATTTTTTAAGTTGTGCCACTATTGCAGCCCACGAGCGATATATATTTCTGCATTTTAATTTATAAAACGGTATACTACTGTTTATTTAAGGTTTATTACTGTTAATTTTACACTACCTGCCAGTATTATACAGTAAAATCAAAAATTATATTTTACACTCAATACATGTACGGTGGTAAATTTAGACTACCAAAGATTGAAAAAAATATCATAAATTTTTTCACCAATGTCGATCGAAACGCCACACTTGTACGAACTTATAAAAATATTTTTTTCTAAGGAAAATAGTGCTAATAAGGTCAACTACGTTAAATATTTTATATCAATACGAAGCTATGGCGAGTAGAAAAGCAAAGAAAAAAAAAACATTTTTTAAAAATTGTTGTTAAAATTATTTTAATAATATTTCCCGGATTAGTCGGAAAATAATTAAAATCTTACCTTTTTATTAACATTTCAATTTACAGTAAAAAATTAAACAGCAATAATATTAAAACTTCCAACCGCTTATAATAATAAAATATCACAAATTTTTTGCGTTTTTCAAATATCGAGATGCATTTAAAAAGAAGTTAGAACGTTTGTGTGTGTTATTTGATTTCAGCAGAAGGTACACATGGTGTTCCAAAACGATCGGCCAAACCATGGTATTATAGCTTCCTGGACCAAACTAACAGAAAATGATAGAGCACACTCTAACAACAACAACAAAAAAAAAAATATATATATATAGGAAACTAAGTCCGAAATCCATTTTATCAGTTAAGGATGCAAATCAGTCATTCCAAATCGAACCTGATTTTTTCCCACAACAATAACCACCAATATTTGAACGAAATTTCAACCGAAATATTTTCTTTGTTTAAAATTAGAAGATATCACGGGAGGTGGGGAAAGTGGCAACCATCCGCATCTAAATAGTACTGGTCTAGAACCTTCTATTTTCGGAATGTATTTGACATTTCATACAATGTCACTCTCCAAATTACAGTGCGTTTCTAGCATTTTGTGTTATAGCTTCGAGTTGCAGTCAGAGCAAAGGTAAGTCAACTGTCAGGTAAGTCAGTATCATTAAATAATAATCAGCTTCGTTAAAAAGTTAAATAAAAAATCAGGTTCGGAAAAGAATGAATCTCTATATTTTTGATTGATTAACACGTTCACGCCGGCGCGGTGGGTCACACTCGAATGTCTCGCAGCTGCCAAGTCTCCGTCTTTTTGCATACCAGTATTTTAATACAGAAAATGTTGTTTTATTTAATTAGAACAATTGAGCGATTTAAAGGAACAACATTTTCTCTAAAATAATAGTGGTGTGCAAAAAGCCGGACACTTGACAACTCTGAGACAGTCGAGTGTGACCCACCGCGCCGGCGTGAACGTGTTAAATGGATTGGGACCCTACTTTCATATACAACATCATATACTGCTTACATATACTGCTTTCATATACTGCATCATATACCGCTTTTATATTACAGAAAAATTGGTCGAGTGCGAGTTTCACTCGCGCACGAAGTATTTCGTATGTTGACTATTTTTCACTGATTCGTTTCATCTAAAATAAATACCTTGTACAAAGTTTAACCTGGCATTGTAACAAGCGCGCTTCGAAAATAGGTTGGAACACCACGTTTTCTAGATTGTTTTTTAAATAATATCTTTGCTAATAACCGGCAAATTCTTTCGGAAATCATTATCAACAATCCGTGGATTATTCCGCGTTGTTGGGTACCTCGAGCGCCTTTCTGCTTTCCCGCTTAACGCCCGCAAAGTGAAGTTTTCGTGTAAGGGAAAAATGCAATTTTCCCAAAAACTATATAACCTAGGATAATCACTATTTTTTTCTTGAAAGGTTTAAATCAACTTTTACTAGCCCTAATTTATTCAAAACTTCAGCTGTAGTAGATTTGGAAACAGAGAGGTGGGACATATTTTTGCAGTAAATTTTCGGCGACATATCTAAAGAAAAAAAAATCCCCAAAATTTAAACAAATATATTTTTATCCGACTGAAAAGAAGGGTTATGTGTTTCACGCGTATCTGTGTATGTGGATTTTTTATACCCTCGAAACATCCCAATGGCTGGATGGATTTTAATGAATGAGGTTTCTATCTATTCGTCTTAATGGCCCGATGGTTATAGGCTAGGTTTTGTTTTTATAAATTCAAAATGGCGGTAGAGACAAAAAAAATTATGCACCCTATTGAGTGGCATATCATTGGATAGGTCTTTCAAAGTGAAGACGATGTTTCATTGACTATTTTACAGTGAGTCAAAAGCTCCGTTTACATATTATGCAACCTGGAAGTTGTGTAGGTAGGATCTCTAGCTTTACTGCAACTCTAATCATCATAGACATCTATAGACCTCATCAAAACAGTGTTTATAGACAGAAACTAGCAATTAAACACAACTTAAAAGTCATCTATACAAGTAAATAAAAAAATGGGTAAGTAATATAAACAAGTAATATAAAAAAAATATTTTAAGTAAATTCCTACTTAGGTCAATAAGAGAAATTTTTTTTCTCCCATTCTTCTTTCTTCTTGAGTGGCGCTTAAAATGTCTTGATCAAGAAGAACATATCTTGATCAAGAAGAGGGCTCTCTCGATTATTGAAAATTAATTATTTTAATTTAATTAATCAATTAATATTTGAAAAAAACTGGATTAACATCAAGTGTCATCCACTACAAGTTTAAAAAAAAAATATTTGAGCTTGATTGGATGAATAATAAGTATTTTATTAACGATTGAAAATTTGAACAAGATATATATATATAGCGAGAGTGTGAGTTAATAGTAGGAACTGAAAAAAAAAATAGTTTTACATTGATGAAAAACAATTAATTGGTTCGCTTTTTACGCAGTCGGGTTTTTTGATTTTTTAAATTTAATTGTTTATTATTGAGTTAGGTGTTACGAAATCTTTCAAACGATACCATACACAATATATATATATAAAGTAATTCGATGAATAATAAGTATTTTATTAACGATTGAAAATTTGAACAAGATATATATATAGCGAGAGTGTGAGCTAATAGTAGGAACTGAAAAAAATAGTTTTACATTGATGAAAAATAATTAATTTGTTCGCTTTTTACTCAGTCGGGTTTTTTGATTTTTTAAATTTAATTGTTTATTATTGAGTTAGGTGTTACGAAATCTTTCAAACGATACCATACACAATATATATATATAAAGTTATTTTTTCAAGTAACTTAATTAGGCCCTAAATTTTACCTAATAATTTATAAATAGGATAACACACTGTAAATATGACATACGGACAGGCAGACACACGAGTGATAATCATGACACATCTTATAATTGTTCCATTTTACTTTTTAAGTACGGAATCCTAAAGTTGTTTATTGTGTGTTTTACCTCTCTTAAAGCTTGTCTCATATTTTTGAAACATGCAGTTATTGAAAACAACCTGTTTTATTTAAATGGAAAAGAACACAATAAAGAACCGTGCAAGAAGTGAAAGGGAAATATTAATGGAGATTAAACGTGATAGTATCTACAAACAAAAAAATTGTTTCTTGAACATTTTTCATTATATTTTACAAGACGCTTGAAACGAGCGGACGGAAACATTTAGAGAAAAAAAAAAATCTGTCACAAAGCCTGTCTTCCTATAATTAATCACGCGTAACAAGGGAGTTTGCCAAAATGATACTCTCACTAATGAAACAAAACAAAGGTGTAAACTGAAAACAGAACAGCGTTATAACAATACTAAATTTTCCATGGCTGTTTTCTTCGTGTATTTAACAACTTTGGCAGAATGTCCTAGAAAAGTAAACCGAAAAGTTACTTGATTTATAGCTGAGGATTTGAGATGTTTCCACAGGTGGCTACCTACTTGCGTTCATTTCGTCATAAATTAGAAGGACTGATAGATTATATTATTGAAACTATATTATTTTCACTTCTCTGACGTTGTAGTAACGGTCACATTTGACCATTCTGTATATCATATTCTGTATCGGAAGTATCGAAAGATGAATCTAAATCCGAGGCAGTTTTAAATGAACTGACGGAATCATTTAGAGAGAGGAAAAAAATAACAAAGTTTGTCACACAGTAATTAATCCTGTGTAACATGGGAGTTTGCCAAAATGATACTTTCTTTAATGAAACAGGGCAAATTGGAAACTCAAAACTGAACGACGTTTACACGATACAAAAATTTCCACGACCGTTTCTTTGAGTTTTTAACGACTTTTGCTGAATTTTGAACCAAAGCAGGCTGGAAATTTTCATGACTTATAGCTTATGTTTAGTGACATTTCAGAAGGTACTAACTGCTTGAATTCTTTTGTAATAATAAAGATAATTATTTGCATGTATTCTGTGTTGTGTGCATGTGATTGTGTTGACGAGACCCCTGTGCGCAGAGGTTGGCAGGAAGGTACTTATATGTCTGAAGTTATGTGATTTAAAGCCAGTTTTTAATTTTTGATTTAATTTTTATCATTTATATTTCTGATGTAATTTTTAGCTTTTTTACCTTTCGTGACATTTTTTTGACATTTATAAAAATAATTTGGTTTTAAACTTTTAGCCATCTGTGACTTTTTATCATCTGTGATTTTTTACCATCTGTGATTTTTTATCATCTGCGATTTTTTACCATCTGTGATTTTTTAAAGCTATTTTTACCGTTTTTTTCCAGGCGAGTTTTTGACAGTAATAAATGTAATCTGGTTTCATTTTTTCTGCCCAATATAGTAATATTTGTATTCTGTGACTTTTTAATTTGTATTGAATTTTACGCTTTCTTCAGCAATTTTGCGCGATCCGAGCGATTTTTTAATCATTTTTTCGAAAACGGAAAGAACTTTCTCTTAAAGTTTCCTATTGCTGTGATTAAAATGAGGTTGGAAAAATTCCAAATCGGTTCCTATAACATCGTGAAAGGCGATAATGAAAACATAACTTTAACCTGGGTCGAAATAAAACATCGCAATAATTCGATTAATTCGACACTGGAGCGGGCGTATCCCTCACAAGTGTATGCTGTCGAAAGCAGTGGGTCCCCAAACACCGCATATTCCAGTTATTCGAGGTTTCCTTGAGACAAAGCCGACCAGTGACGAGTAATAAAAAACTAGTTAGGTGGGTCAGGAAAGTAATAATATTATTTTTAGTTAATTGTTTGTATTTTTTGTTTAACATAAACAAAATTGTATATTACAAAATTTCAATTATCAACACTCGGTAATTATCAATCACTCCACATAGACCCTTTTCCAACAGAAAACCCAGTTTTCCAAAATTTTTAACACAAGCTATACTTCCAGATCAATAATAACCATTCATAACCAATCACGCCGTTCATGAATCAAAAGATAGAAAATTGTTGCTCAGGAACTGTCATTTGTCTCTCGCTACTGTGTGTTGTTTAGTACTGTGTTAATGTTATTCATTTTTATTCCATCAGAATGTTTAAAAATAAAATGAATAAAATCATCAAAAACTTCTAAAAAATTACAGCTAAATAAATTTTCTAAATTATCTAGAAAAATTTTGCGACAACAGTGTTAAAGATTATATTCGCTGATTTCGTATCGTCTCCTACCAATTGCAGTATATAAAAAAATGCGTTTTAATTCAGTGTAATAATTGCGAAGTGTTTAGACATTTTGGAATTTCAAGGGAATATACTAAAACTAAATACAGCTAAGAGATCTTTATCAGTTTAGGAGAGAGAGCCTTATCATATCATAAACATAGGTTAGGATTTTCTATACACAGTAAGAGATTAAATCTTGAATATTAATTCAAAGTATGTGATTTTTTTAATCCCATTTCGTAATTAAGGCTTTCTACAGGAAGACGGCGAAATGGAACTGAAGGGTGTATATTTATAAAAAAAAAAAAATGCGTTTCTCCATAAAAATAAACATTGTTGGTCGTGTGCCTATAAAACTGAATTGCTCTGAATCATTACAAAACGACGTTGTAACTATAAATTTATGCATAAGCATATCGTCAAATATGTGTGTCCACGAACACATTTTTCTCTTCCTCAGACAGAATTATTTGTCCATCGTAGCCCATCTGCAGGTGAAGGTGCCTGGTGTACCGTTAGCTAATTTTTCTAATAATATTATATTTAAAGACTTAAAAAATATGTCAAAAGAAATATAATTTTTTCAGATATTTACAGTGCTTTGTAAAATACAGATCAAAGGATTCATAGTCGGAAATCTTTAGGTATTCGAAAATTGTTATCTCACTCAGCGCTTATTCAATTCTGAGTAAACTGAGGTACGATGAACTTGAAAAACATTTTATGAAAAGTTAAATTGGGGCAGCTAGATCCCAGACAAAATCTGTTTTTTATCCCACAATTATTAATTTATTTATTATATTTTAGTTTTTTAATTTCTTTTCCTATTTTTATCCCTTTACAAAATTACTCCGAAGGAGCCATTGTGGTAGTGATTTTGAAAGGCATGATAATAATATTTTTATTAGTAGTGGGAATGGTAAACTCGAGGAAATTATTTACCATTTCATTTTATGACAATAAGGAATCGTAAAATACATAATTTGTGAAAATGACTGGTAGCCTACTTTATGTATTGTTGTGCTTATTAACCCTATCGCTGCGTAATTTTTTTAAAAAATCAAAATGTGTTCAAAAATTTCGTTTGTATTCTATTACATATTTCAAAGCTACATATATTTTAGAGTTAAAATATGTAACATTTATTTGTAAAAGAGTTCTTTTTATAATAAAAAATAAGATCATTAAAAAAAACGATCGCGGAAATCGAGGGTTCCGCAAGTTTTGCTACTTTTACGTTGCCCGTGGAAATCACGGGATGCGCAGCGAGAGGGTTAAGAATGTATAATATAAATTTGATATTTTTTCCAGCAAAAAAAAAAAAAAAAAAATAGTTAAGCCGTTACATAAAGATAAGAATTAATATAATGAATTCGCATATAAATTCCTTATATGCTTTTAACATGATAGACATTTATGACAGCGACGTTACTGGATATTTAATGCAGTTTGTGGAGATCTACCCATCATAAATGACCAAAATGAGGGGAAATAAACATTAAGAGACTCAGAATGATGATACAATCCCTACTTACCATTCTGAGATACCAGTGATCTTCAAGTTTCTGGACTGATGCGGTGTTAACATACTTCCGCATGCCATTTATTCACATGCCTTAGCTCCTTTTACACAGTCCTTTTTTCCACTTATGAAAGAATATGACTTGGATGGATATTTTATGTCAACAGATTGTTCGAATGAAGCAGATGAAGTTATTCAAGATAAGGATACGTGCAAGTAAAATCGCCGAAGTTCGAAAACTTGACCTTAGGGTTATCGAACTTGGCTTCTGGTTTTTTGGTTGTATTTATGACGACCAACTATCTGCACGACTGATATAGGCTTGGCTTCTGACTTTTATCTTCTATTTGACTTCAATAATATTATACAGGATTTGCCGTCTTACTGCTGACTAATAGCTTATTTATCCAATATTTTAACTTTTAGAGGCATACTTTCGATTTCAAAAATGTTTCATGTGTTTTTTTCTCCATCAAATTAAAATAAGTTTACGTAAAAATATATTTTTTAGCAAAAATTGTAGAATTTAAATTTTTCAGCGGTCTTTAGTTAATATAAGTTCATTTACATGGATTTAGATTTAGTTGTATTCTCGATGCTTTTACAAATAAAACAACAGCAAATCCTCTTCTGATAGAAGCATAATATTAATTTATTTATACGCTGAACTTGAAAAACTTTTTATGACAAGTTAAATTGAGGCAGCTAGATCCGAGACAAGATCTTTTTTTTTTTTTTTTTTTTTTTTTTTTTTTTTTTTTTATCCCAGAATTATTAGTTTATAACTAAAATATAATATTTTAGTTTTTTAATTTTTTCCTATTTCTACCCCTTTACAAAATTACTCCCAGGGAGTTATTGTGGTAGCGATTTTGAAAGGATATTTTTTAAATCCTCTTTTTATGCGAGAAAGAATTACCGTGTTATGAAATATTTAATTTTAGGAATTTTTAGGGTTTTCTGGCACTAAAAGCGCTGAAAAGTTATAAGATGTAACGTATCATAACTCAGTTTAATTTTCGTACAGAAGAGATTTTCTTTTTTAGTTTTACATGTAACAAAGAATTTATTTTTTCTAATATAACTTACAAGACCCCGGCTGGGATAAAATATGAATTTTTTTATTTTACTAAAATAACTATTTTATGTATATGACTTTTAAAATGATGGAGAAAAATACTTCAAACGTTTTTCGAGTTATAATTTTACGTCTATAACTAATAGTTTAGGAATTAGCTATTGCTCAGACACAAGTATGGACACTCTGTATAAAGGAAGAGAATAAAATAAAAAGTCTTTAAATAGAAGAGTTCAAGTATGAAGTTCCAAGAAAAATAATGAAAACATATGCTAGTTGGAGACTAAATGAAAACGTTGAAAAATGCATCAATTTTACATATATTTTCAAATTTATTTCTCAAGATTTGGCTATTTGCCAATGTTCAAGCATGGCATAAAACGAACTCTAATGTGCAATAACAATTTCTTTTAAAAAATAGACTTGAGTTGCGGACTTTAAGTGTTTCTGTATGAGAAAAAAAATAACGAACGATATTATACACGAGCTCATCAGCAAATTAATATTAATACCCAATATAAGATAATATATTCTCGATAGAAAAAAAGTACTTAGAGTCGATTGCTATTTGTTATTTGTAATACAGCTTGTTTTCGACTGTAATATGTTGACGTTGTTTTAATAAAGTATATCAAACTGTGCATATTTTACATAAGTAACAATACATATTTGAAAGAAGGCACAAGGCAAACGTGTGTTTGTTTATTTTAAGCTAAATGCGATTAGCTTCTTAAAAAAATTAGGTGTTTGGGCGTGAAATCTGATAACGGACATTTTTAATTTTTTTCTGATTTTCATGTAAAATTATTTAGCTGCCTGTTGACATTTTTTTAAAACTTAAGTTTTATTTTTTATTCAATATATGCCATCTTAATTAAAGGTACTGTTTTGAAAAGTACAGAGAGTTTTTGTTATTAAAATTCAATACGTTTAATAAAACAAATTCTATCAGACAGGAAATATTGCACATGGTTAGCTGAAGGTTCGCGTTTTAACAAATCAGCTACCTTAGAGAAAACAATCATAATAGTTTTTGAATAGCATTGAATATCTCGAAATATGCATTTTTTTAGTTGCCTTGTTCCATACCCGAGCCGCTTCCAAATATTAACTGTCAAGGTGTCAAGTAACCGAATATCGAAACATTGCTACAAAATAAACCACCATTGCAAAAATTGACTTTAAACACTTATTGCTAAAATTACAGCATTCTACTCAAAAAGCAATGTGAATGTATGCATACTGTTTTAATTATTTAACCAAAAAAATTGATTAACAAAATTACTCAATTAAAAATTTTCCGTTTCTATAGTAACGGATGTATTTTTAGAATTTGCCATTTGAAAATTTGAGGTTTTGGCACAAAAGACATCGCCAAATTAGAAAAATATGAAATATCTCGCGAACTATTGGGCTTAAAAAACTTTAGTTAGTACCATTCGATTCAGCATACAAAAATATACCAAAATACGTTATCAGTTGAAAAATAACTATAAAATCAGATTTTTAAGGAATTTTTTAAAAGTTAGTTCTCTTTTTTACCCCCCCCCCCCCCCCCCCTTAGCGGTGGAATTTTGGAAAATCCTTTCTTAGTGGCGCTCTATATCATAAGAAGCATTTTTACCCCGATTTTCAAGATTTTAGGTTCAGTAGTTTTGGCTGCGCGTTGATTAATACAAAATCCAGACTTTCTTTTATATATATAGATTTTTCACGAGAATCAGATTAGCCTTTCCTTTTTTGCATAATCGACAATTTTCAGATATCTACCTAAAATTGGATTTCATTTTCTACCAAATGCAATGCTTTTTTGGCCCTACTAATTTCAATTTCAAAGTCTTATTTCTACGCTGAATACTTCGATTAAATAAGGAGAAAATTTCTGTTTGGAATTATCTCGTACCAAAAAATCGTAGCAGTTGGCTCCTATGCATTTGTCATACACCACACTAAAGTTCATTCCAATTTTCTTTCTGTTTTTGAATTTTCATCATTTCTTTGGCGATTTCTTTTATAATTTATCTCTTTTACCATTTTTGCCAGTTCACTAAACTGCAGGCAATTTTTATATAGAATTAAACAAATAGCATGTTATCTCTATTTTGGTACGACTATAATAAGTAAGAATTATAAAAGCTTCAAATAATAAAAATATACATTGTCTTCTGGTGCTCTTTTAGAAAATAGAAATCTTCTAAATTTCTTGGTATAGACAATTTTTAAAACTCTGATTGTTTTAAACAGACAAAAATTTGAAGAAATGTGTTGTAATTTTGCAATGAGATGTTACTGCATCTACATTTCTTCGAATTAAATATTCGTATAAAATTGTTGTTTCAAAAATTGTATGACAGCAGATTTTATCTTCAGTAAAGCTCTATTGATTTTTAAATCTAATTATCCTATTCTTAAAATTCTTATTTTATAAAAAAATTTGAATTTATAGAAAAATATTTTAATATAAATTTTGAACAGTAGTATATTGTATAGTAGTGTATTTTGTACAGTAGACGTCACTGTTTTACATATGACTGGGTATATACTAAGAAAAATAAATGTATGTAAAAAATAAATCTTAATTCTTATTTTGAGAACTTGCTTTTAAAATCTAAACAAAAAAATGCTATATTTAATGTTAATTTATTTTACACAATACAAATATTTAAATGCCGGAAGACATAAAATTTTTATTATGCATAGTTATCTTTATATTAGCAATATAAATAAATCCATATGAATTTTTCTGGGGTTGAAAATAGTTTTTATCAATAAAAGATGCACAACAAGCTTATAACTACGAAAAACAACGCTTTAAAATTGCATTAAATCCAAACAAACTACGTTAATGCTTTTGCATAATTTGAAATTGGAAATACTGAAAATTGCTCAAACGTAAGTTCTTAAAATTTAAAAACAAGATTTTAAAGACGCTATTTTTTCTTCTTTAAAAAATACATTTTTTTTTCTTTTTGTAGAACACGTGATGTTAAACAGAAATTTATTACAAACTATGATTCTAATAAAAATAAGATAAATTTATAAATAAAAGAGTTTAAATGCCTAAAAAATAAATAATATCGTATAATGCTGGTTTATGTATAATGCATAATTTTAAACAAGAGCAATAGAAGAAATTTTCAAGTATATTATTTTCGAGGAAGACATGAAAAATATTCCCTAGGGCAAACGTTTCATGTCAGTAATTAAATTTAACACATGGAATTCTTTTCTCAGAAATTTCAAAACACAGCAGATTTTAATTTAAACACGCTTCTTAATTTAGGAATCAGGTTAAGTGTGTGAAAAGAAAGAGGATTTTCAAAATGTCGAGTATTTATTATATAAGTAAATAGAATAATCAAAAGTTACCTTTGTAAATAAAGATTAAATGCGATATAATCCCTTTTTCTGTTGAAATGCAAAATTACAAGAGAATTTTTATGACATTTTTTTGAAAGTTATACAAGGAAATATTGAAGAAAATTAAATATCTTTAAAGAACATTTCTGGGAAAATAGTTTAAATCATATATTTGTAATCCATTGAATTAGATTAGATGTAATATTATTATACAGAATGATATACTAATGCATTTTTGAGTAGCTCAGAAAGAAAGCGAATTTAAGGCTGTTCTCAAATCCAAAGGGGCTACTGTATGACTTAAATTTGAATTGAATTTTGTTCCGAAACGCATGAAAATTGCAAGTGTTTTTATTCAGAAACTATGTAATCGAAAGACCTCCTCCGTTTTTCTTGTAAACGCAATAGATCTTTCAGAAAATACTGTCAAAGTAGGCGTTTTGAACCGAATTTCCCGACGAAAGCAGACAAACCAGTCAACGAAGGGAGAAAACGCCTTGTCACGTGATCAAAACACTTATAACTCAATAAGTAATTTATTTATAAAAAAAGGGAAAAATAATTTCAATTCCAACTAGCTGCCATAGCATAGTCAGGTCTGCCAATTTTATACCTTTACGTTTAAAAATGTGTACGTCATAGTGTCAGAAAGTTTTGCTCTTGTTGAGCAGTGAGCTTGAGAACAAGCAGCCTTAAGAGCCTACACTAGTCACTCAAAAAGTCCCGGATGATAATGCTAATCCTATGGGGAAGTTATTTTCAAATATCTCGCTTGAATTTTGATATTTTCATATGATGTTTTTTGCATAGGGTAGCGAGGCCAATCTACAACCGGGCTAGCTTTTACTTTTTTGATTTTCGTTTCATATTAGAAAAAAAACCTTTTACTTTTGGAACCGGGTTGAACCGGTTCTGAAATTGAAACTATCCTAATATTAAAAAAAACTATAACCAAAAAAGTAAAAACTAGCCCGGTTGTAGATCGTCCTCATCTATCCTATGGGAAAAAAACATTCGAAAATATAAAAATTCAAGCGAGATATTTGAAAATAACTTCTCCATAGGATTAACATTATCACCCGGGTCTTTTTGAGTGACTAGTGTCGGCTCTTAAGAGTCCACTTCGGTCACGGGAAGCTAAGTCTACGGGAGCGTTATTTTCAAATGATTTGATTTTAATTTTTTTTTCTTTTCATAGGATAGCTGAGGACGATCTACAACCGGGCTAGTTTTTACTTTTCCGATTTCGGTTTAAGATTCTCTAAAAGAAAATACTTTAATGTACGAGAGTGGTTCAATAATTATTGTTCCGAGTGTGTAAAAAATATTTGTGCTGCGATGTTTGATGTGGATTATTGAAGCCCAATGACATAGATGCCTATATGCTCAATTTCAGAACCGTAGCTGCTATATTAACATTTTATTTTCGTTTTAGGTGTGAGAGGTGGAACCTAGCTTGAAAGAGGGGGAGGATGGGGAGAAAGGCTGGTTTGGAGCTTATGGGTTCAGACTTGAAGCAGTTCTGTGGTAGATTTCTGACAGTGGATGAGATGTGGCTATATCACTATGATCCTGAGTCCAAACAACAGTAGCCAAGTCTTATTCCCTGTCACCTCTATCAACTCCCCCTCCCCCCCTTTTAAGCTAGATGCGACCTCTCACACAAAAGACGAAAACAAATATGGTAATATAGCGGCTACAGTTCTGAAATTTAGCATATAGGCATGCGGCTTCAATATTCCGCATCAACCATCGTAGTACAAATATTTTATACACACTTGGGTTAATGATTATTGAACCACCCTCGTAAAGTGGAAAATTATTAATATATTAATAGTATAATAAATATATTAATAGTGTAATATTAATAGTATAAACCTCGTAAAGTGGTTTATAAGCAAAATTTCTCATATCAACAATTTCCTAATGCTTGATGCTAATGCGTTTATTAGTATATTATTTTTGTAAATAATACTTTTTTTACCATGTAACCGAATACGTTTGTACAGTCAATGTGTTTTTGTTTTAAAGAAATTTATAGATATTTATCTATTAATTTCTTTAAAACAAAACTTTTTTGATTTGATCAGTGGGTTTAAAATTGAATATTGCTCATCGTGTAAAAGATCTTAAAATTGTACAACAAAATATTCTTCCAAAATTGAAGACCAAAATCATTTCATAATATACGTAGTTATCAAAGAGTGTTATTAGTATACGCCAAAAACATATTATCAAGAAATTGCTGTTACATATATTCCATATTTGTATGCAATTATATTTATTCAATTTATTATATACAATTATGTTGATTCTATATGCAAAATATCCTACTTTAATATACTTTTATGTATTTGAGGCATGGATGCCTCTACTTAGAGAGCATTGTTCTCATCTTAACACTGCATAGCAGTCACAAACTCTAAACTCTCTATTTATAAGATTTTTTGCTCTTTAAAGCATTCTAGACTTTGATACATGAATACTGAGAAATCCAAGCGCAACCATATGTCATATACCCAATTGCCGAATGTGTTGACGAAGCCTATAAATAGGGGTCTTAAACCCAGCGAGGCACCCACCTACTACTATTTTGGAATAGAAAAAATTCCTTATTAAATGACAGAAACTTTGCGATTAAAGAAGGTGAAAACATCCTGCATGAATTTGTGGTATAAAACGATTTTCAGAAAAAGAGGTTGAAGACCGCTAAAATGAAAGAGATGCCTAACTTTGTACTGGGTGTGTTACATAGCGAGACGAATTCTAATATTAATTTTAACACTAGAACCGCCGGAAATTTTAGTCAAGTATTATAAAAATATTTTACACCAGAATTTTTATTAAAAACTATCTAACTTATTTATTTAACTTATTTCTCCGTGGTACATAGTTAACTTATTTTAGAAAGAAATTTCTGGTTCGAATCAAAGTATTTTTATTTGGTACCGGTCAAAATGACCACTACGGCGGTTCTAGAGTTAAACGTTTTTTTTTTCCTATTTTTAGTTATGTTTATGAGTAAACTCGATGTGAAAGATGTTCCCAATAATGGAGTTAAGAATAAAGCGGAGGAGACATATAGTGCATTGTCTATTAGTTGAGAGTGAAGTAACTGAGGAGGTTGTCACAAGATGGCGGCTGATTTTTTACATCAAAACAACAGTTTCTGATTACCGCCGATGAAAAGATCCATCAGTAAATTTTGAATAGAAAATTTTGCCTTTTTTCAGCTGTTTATTTATTTATTTATTTTTTTTTTACGAAAAATTTCTCCAATAAATGTGGCTAATTATTCTATTTATTATTACTGGTGGCAGTTTGCCCTGTTTTTATAATTCTTTTCACTGACGCTGATAGCAGGTTATCTGGGTTGTCACAGTATGGCGGAAAGGCAGGGCCTTTTTACCGCCGAAGTAAACTATCACCAGTAAAAAAGAATGCCTGTTTTCGCTCTTATTTATGACTCAAATTTGGCATGAATAAGGCATTTAAATAAGGAGAAAATCTCAATTTCAATTTACTGGTGGAAGTTTTCACTGACAGCAATAAACCGCTACCAAAGCGTTTACAGTTGAAGCTTCATTGTTTTAAGGATAGGTCAGTTCCTCTTTATTAATAGTTCCATGCTCCCAATAAACAGCTTTATACCGGGTGAGCCAAAAGTTCGTTAAAACTTTAAAAACTCATAAAAAAAGGAAGAAATAATGATAAAGGAGTGCGGTTTGCAAGAAAGGGCTCACAAGGGAGTCTTTTCTTTCTTTCTTTTTTTCTTCTTTTTTTTTAGTAGCAAAATAATAATAATAATAATAATAATTAGTTAAAAAATCACCTGTAGAGGGCGCTGATGACCCGAAACACAATGAACAGGACAACAATACGTTAGATTCATTTGTTCTTCCAATAACAAATATTCAACATGACCTCCAGAACATTCTACGACACAACCATGTTGCGTCGTAGTACCTGTTCATTGTGTTTTGGGTCGTCAGTGCCCTCTACATGTGATTTTTTAAATAATTTTTTTTCTGCGAAAAAAAATCCGACTACCTTGTGAGTCCTTTCTTGCAAACCGCACTCCTTTATCATAATGTCTTCCTTTTTTATGCGTTTTTAATGTTTTAACGAAAGTTTGGCTCACCCGGTATATGCAATGGTTCAAATGTTTATGGTATATTATATCTAACTTTAAATTAATGTTTTTTAAAATCTTCCTCAATGTGCACGACCCTCTCCTACACGCAGTTTTCTACATCATGAAAACCCTAAAATAATGAAAATGTTAATTACATTTGAAAATCTTTTATATTGTGCAAGAATACATTTTGTTTGATATGCACCAAACTATTCTATTTTAATGCACTAGTCACCATACAATAGATGCAAAATATCATTCCAATACTATCCCTATATAATGCTAGAGGTAAATACTTAGATATACCATAATCAAATTCATATTCAGGGGAATCCATCATTATTTGCAGCAAGAATTGGATAACATAATTACATTTAATATTCATAATTGTACTGCGATTCTCCACTCCCTTTTCACAACAATTCCGAAATAATGAAATTGCAAGATTATTTTGAAAATTTCTATAACAATAAATGAATTTCAAGCCAAAAAAGAAAAAAAATTCTTGAATGTAAATTACTAAAATATCTCTCTGACGCTACGGAAAAGTATTCATAGTAATGCTTACCGTTCATTCAGAAAGATTTTCTTATTAGTCAGAAATTCAAACTCGCAATTATTTTCTGTGGTTTAAAATCGCATTGAAATTCTTGCAGGAAACGCACGCGCTTAACTTTTCTATTGGAAATAATCGAACAAGCATCGAATCTTTCGCCTTTATAAAAATACGAATTTAAATCGAAACGTCAAACTAAAATGAACAATCCCCCCTTAGTTAGATTCCATCCAATTATCAAGTGAACAATTTGCGCACTTCACTTCAGGAAGTATTAACTTCAATATTTTATACGCAAGAATACTCAGCTCTGATGACTGACTTCTATCGAATATTTTGTTATTTAATGTATAAATTAAAATGAAACTTCTATTTCTTAATAATAACTCAGATATCAATACTGTTAGCAATCTGATGTCAATGTTTTGCTGGAATTTTCAGACATTCTGAAAGTATGATTTAAAATACAGATAAATTAGGTTGTTCAATTTGTGAGATATTTTTGACAAGGGAATAATTGGCAATATGAAAAGTAACTGATTCTTCAGAACAGAATTTTAAACGCTGAGGTACTTTAAAGATATGGAAAAATATGCATCATCGAAATATTTTTAGTTATTTCCATAATAATTTAAAGTTAGTACAATAATTGTTTTACAGAAACTGATAATGAGAATAAATATAAGAAATTTTTATTTTAGGTCTTTTTAAAAATAAGAAACAAAATTCATATAAATAGATTCAGACGAATGCCATCACAAATGCTTAATGTATAAAACAATGAGTTACAAATAAATAGGAGAAGACGTATAGTGTATTGTCTATTAGTTGAGAGTGAAGTAACTGAGGAGGTTGTCACAAGATGGCGGCTGATTTTTTACATCAGAACAACAGTTTCTGAGTACCGCCGAAGAAAATTTCAACCAGTAAATTTTGAATAGAAAATTTTGACTCATTTCAGCTGCTTTTTTACGAAAAATTGCTCCTATAAATGTGGTTAAATTTTCTATTTGTTTTTACTGGTGGCAGTTTGCCCATGTTTTATAATCTTTTTTTACTGGCGCTGATACGAGATTATCTAGGTTGTCACAGTATGGCGGAAACGCAGGGGGGGAGGGGGGGGGGTCTTTCTACCGCCGAAGTAAATTGCCACCAGTAAAAATGAATACCTATTTTTGACATTTATTATTACTCAAATTTTGTATTAATAAGGCGTTTAAATGGGGAGAAAATTTTATTTCAATTTACTGGTGGAAGTTTCCATCGACGGCAATAAACCCCAGAGAAAGCGGTTACAGTTGAAGCTTCACTATTTTAAGGATATGTCAGTTCCTCTTTTTTAATAGTTCCTTGTATAAAACGTATTCAAACCTGGTAGTTTCCCTTTAGCGGGCGGTGTCCACAAAAAAGGACACCTAATTTTAAGAGTATTGGCACCCATAATATTTAATTAAAATATTCCTTTTATAAAGTTCGGGAAAATAAGCAAGTTCATTTTTTCTAATTAATTCGTTTGTAAATTCTGGTGTCAGTCCACCATTTCATCATTTTACAAACAGAATTACTCCGCGTGAGAAAGGGTTAAGACGTTGCCATCGAAACACTCAAAGTCAGAGGACACGAGTTGTGACGTCACCACTAATAGACCGACTTCTCACTAGTGTTGGAATTGACACCGGAAAATTTTGAATAGCAATTTTCTTTCGTTTTATTTGTGGAATATCTATCACTTTATATATAAAAAAAATAACTATTTAAACTTACTAGTGAGCATTTGTAATCCCCCAATAACAAAACCCACAGATGTGGCAAAACTGTGCCATTCCGCATCTAGCTTAATTTTTATTTAGAAATTCCGAATTCTCAACAGTAAGTTTAAATAGTTATTATTGTTTTATAAGATGATAGATATTCTACAAATAAAAAATAAAAGAAAATTACTATTCAAAATTTTCCGGCGTGAATTCCAACACTAGTGAGCAGTCGGTCGATTAGTGATGACGTCACAACTCGTGACCTGTGGCCTTGAGTATTTCGATAGCAGTGGTTAAGACGATAGATCAATGTTCATTTCATTTCATCAATATTATTCCTACATCTAAAAAAGATAAGGCAGTTTTGTTGTTATAAATTTTACTTATTTTTCATAGATGTTTTCTATATTTTCAGAATACGACTTGTATTCATGCCGAATTTTATAAATTTGTGAATGACATTGCATAAATAGAATAATGTCTTTATGTTTAAACAATCACGTTCTATCGATGATGTTAAAACAGTTCTAATAATTTTATTAATCATTGTGTATTTAATCAAGAAAGAAGGCAATTATGTTGTGGTAAAATTTGAAGAATCATAAAATTAAAGAACGCTACTTCTCAAGCATTTGTGAACATCACCAAACATTTTTTTTGCACGCATTTTTACATGTGCGGTCTACAAAGGTGATAGATCTGAATTATATAAGGTAATTAGTTTAAGAAAAAAAAATACAATGTAATGATATATGAAACATACGAAAAAATGACAATTTATTTAATATTTTTATTTTAAGAAATATTGCAAACTTTTGTGAACAACAAATTACAATATGGCGTATAAACCTTTATGCTTAATTAAAACTTATACAAACACTAAAATCACATTAAAAATTTTAAGATTTCTCTTTCAGACATTAATGTAATGTAAATGTAAACCTAATGATGGTCGTAGATGTCGGCCGAAAGATCCATTTTATGACTTTAATTGTGATAGTAATGTTTGTATAAGTTTTAATTTTACATACATGTTTATACACCATATAGTAATATTGTGATTTGTTTTTCACAGAAACTTTACAAGAATTTGATAGTGTACTACTCGAGAATATTTATTAAAAATACTAAATTGTTAATATTACTGAAATTCCGATCAATAAAACTTTATGAAACGCAACTTAAGAATCCCCTCTATGCACAAAAGAGGAAGAAAGAAAGAAAGATATACTATAGCGAATCAATAAAAAAACATACACCAGAGATATCTAAAAAATATCAAGCAAGAAATGGGAAAAATTATAATTTTGTCCTTTTTCTCCAAAAGATGAGTGCTAATGTCAAGTCGCTTTAAATTCCACGTACTGGAATCCTGCATCAGGTCTGGTAATAAAATTTTACCAGAACCCGATTCGACCCGGAGGTAGTGTTTAACTTGGATTGGATCTAGCTTTATCATTTCTGCGGAAAGGTTTCTAGCCGAGCTGCGGAAATAATTGAATATTCTGCTTCGAGTCTGTTTCGGTTTGTGTTTGGTTTTATGAGTCTGGTTCGAGCTTACCCGTTTTGCCAGAAGAAGAAACAGAATTTCATATACATCATTTCAGAACTGAATATATATTCCAATATGAATGAATATATGTAGTAAATTTTTCCTCATACAATTTAATTGTTATTAGACCCAATTCTAGGATCGCTTTCCATAAACCCATAGCTGCCAACTCTTCCGCTTTTTCAGACCACAAAAATTTAATAGAAATTTTTACCTTATTTAATCGGCAGATTACGGCGATTTAAAAAGGTAAAATTTACTATAAAATTTTTGTGGTCTAAAAAAGCGTAAGTTGTTGGCAGCTATGCATAAACCTTTTAAAATATGATATTGAATGTCTTTCATTTCTGGTTTCGGATTGAGACCTTGTTTAAGTATTTCGATTTTGGGTCGGATTTAAGATTGAAGTTTGTCTGGTTGAGTGATAATGATTATAAGTCTTTTGGCTTCGGTTTGGGTTATTCCAAGGTATATCCAAGTTATATACAAGGAAAAGTATTTTGCCTGTTCGGATCTTGTTTCATGCCGATGAAAATCATTTTATGGTGTTTGGTATAACACGACTCTTGCGGTAGTTTAACATCAGCTTATCGCTTTCATCCCAGAAAGTATGGACAGTCGTAGAAAAAAAAAAAAAAAAACTAATTAACTCTGCAAAAAATTATCGTAGAAGAAACTTACTGACCAAATGATTGGTAATAAAGTCTACTTTTAAAGGATGTCTATAAAATTTGCTCAAGGTGCCATCCACATATTAAAACGAACCATAACTTTGTTATTTTCAATAGCAGTACACAATTCTGACAGCATTAAAGAAATCTACACCCTTCAATTAGCCTAAAAAAAATTTTTATGCAATTCGTACGATAAGTTTCCAAGAAGTTAATTATTTTAAAACAAACATATTTTAGGGGCTATTTTCGGTACTTGATTGTTGACCGAGAGAACCCCCTTCCTGATCAAGGCATCTTAATCGCCACTCAAACAGTCATTCAAGACTGTTAGATCACAGGATAGCATAAAAAATTTCAAAATATCTAGTTACTTCTATCATAGACGGCCTCTTAAACTATCATTTGCCGTTTTTTAAGCATAATTTGAAAACTATTTGGAAGAAAAATGTGGAATCTTAGATTTCCATGAAGCAAGACTTAATAAATCTAAATCCATCAAACAAATTGTAGGTTGCAATTCATAGTTTTTCGAATATTAATTTCATAATTCAAATCATAAAATTATAAAAATCGTAAATTCAACATATTTATGTTTGGATATTTTAGTAGTATTGTTACACAAAAAATTAGCACATTAGGTGCATAATTTCAGGAGATATTATTAAAAATATGAAAATGTAATTTAACATTAGAAGCACTAAATTTTTAATGTTTATAATTCAAAAACTTATCATTCAAATGACTTGAAATTTGGTGTCTAGGCATAGTTTGAAACGATTGGGTATTGCCATTGAAAAAAAAAAGAATTTATGTTTCGTTTTAATATATAAATGAGCCCTAAGCAAATATTATATACATCATTTTAAAGTAGACTTTATTTCCAATCGTTCGGTACCAGTAACTTTCTTCTACGATAATTTGTTGAAGAGTTAGTAGTGGGTGTTTACTTTTTTTTTCCACGACTGTATTTAAACGTAGATATTTTATTAACATTTAACTGACGTCATAAAATGTTTGTGCACATCTGGCGTCATGGTGCCATTTCCTCCCCGTCTAGTACTATAAATTATATATATAAAAAGAAATGTAATGAATATTTACAAATCTATGACAAATATTTGTCAGCTGAATAAATCAGTACGTATATGCAGGGATAAAAGTAGGACGATCGTCATCACAAAATTCTAATGGTTTTCTTCCTTTTTTATTAAATCCCAGAAATTGTGTCATTTAATAAGGAGAAAAATACTATTGAAATTTAGTAGCGACATTCCCCCATTGTGACTTTCATTCCTGTATCATCCCTGTATATATTCTTCATTTTTTAAATGAATTTTCTTGAATTTTACTGACCAAAAAACTAAACGAGTTGAAAACTACGTGGATAATAAATGACACTACAAAACAAGTTAATGGTTAATGAAAACATTTTTATGAATAATAGATATTTAAAAAATATATATTTTTTTTTTACACAGATTATCCAGAAATCATGTATTTTATTAACGAAATTTAATGTGTGTAGAATAAAAAAAAAATATTAATCCGATAAAATTTATCCAATAAATATTTTACCCTAAATAACATTATCACAAAAGTAAGCTGCTAGGGAGAGCTAATATGTACACAAACTTAAATCTCCCGGTGAAGCACTCAACCAAAATAGCGCTATTTACAGCGCAATATATGCACACTCATAACACATGCTTTGCATTATTCTGTCACAGGAACAACCCACTTTGAATGCGGAAATAGCACGTTAGGTGCCATACCATGAAAGGACATAACCATTAAGCGCCGTACAAGATCACGCTTTAACCGAAAAGTAAAGTGCAGCACGTTTTCTGCATCTGAAACATATGCCGAACTAATAGTACTTATAAGAGTGTTCGGAAACTAATTGAAGGAACGTCTAGATTGGATGCGTTATTTCATTCTGATTTTATTAAAGACAAAATACGAAAGTTAGGGGAGTTCATAAGAATTTAAGAACTATTTAAAGGATAAATATGCTTCTTTATTAAGAAATTCTTGTCAAAAATTCCTAGTGTTTGGAAGGAGAAAAGCCTCGATAATTTTGCGTAAATCATTTCTAATGAAAATGATTATTTTAACCTATGGACCTCAACCCCACATTTCGGTTCAGCACCCGCACACTCCACACTAGTGCGATTTTAATTATTTAACTACAACTGCTTGTAGCTTTGCTGGGAACATTGTGATAATGAGATATAATGCATGATTCCTATACGAAATTTAATATGAAATCGAACTGTGACTGTTATTTTTATCAAAAGTTTCATTTTATTAGTGAAAAATGCAAATTAATGAAATCATGTAAAAAAAAACAGGTATTTGAAAATTTGGTCGATGAGAATTTGCACTAGTACGGCATTCACGCGTTAATTTCTTTGATATTGACTCTTGCTAATTTTGATACAATGTTGGAACTAATTTAAGGGGTCTCAGGACTCTTAAAGCTATAAAATTTTCAAAATTTTAATTTTTTTATATGTTAAACTTCTATGTTTTATGAACATTTTGATATAATTGTTATCTTGAAATTCCCATTAGAACAGAAGTTATGGCATTTAGAATTATACTCGCTCAATAGCTGAAGCAGTGTTTCCAAAATTTTGAAGCCATTTTTCTCCAAATGACGCTTTTGGGCATAACGCTCACGATATCTCAAAAACTTTTGAATATTTTTTCATGAAATTTTCAAAACATATGCTTCATGTTAGTCTGTATAAACGGAACCTAAAATTACCTTTTTATTGTAAAAAGAATACATTTTTTTAGGGGTTTCTATTGTTGAAATTTTCTAAATTTTGCATTAGCTAAATGCAACTTTGTACTAAAAGTATAAAAACGCTTTAAATACAAATTTATTTAGGTTCAGTCTAATTATTAGAATCTGATGTATAACTAGGCACCAAAATTTTCATTCCAGTTGCAAAATTTATTTTGTAATCGTGCGCATAAGCTGTTATGCCGATTTTCTGCTCGTCAAATGTCTGATAGTTTAGAGACCCCTGTAAATGCTAATTCTGCATAATACAATTTTTCAAATGTTTGAAATGAAAGAACATACTGGTATCTTTCATTCCCATTTAAAATTATTTCTTAATATCAAATACATTTTAAGATATTAAAAGTTGAAAATGGTCCTTTTTTTCATTTTTTCCAATTTTAAGAGTCCTGAGACCCCTTAAGTTCATATATTACGTATATGTGACTTTTTATTTGCAAAGTATTTTGACTCTTACTAATTTTGATACAATGTTGGAACTAATTTAAGTTCATATATTACGTATATGTGACTTTTTATTTGCAAAGTATTTTGACTATTCTCTTTGTAATTGATTTCGCTATCTAATATAGATCTTTTTAGAGAAACTGTATGTAAACGAGGACATTTATCTACTGATCACAGAACTGCTAATGATTTCGTTCATTATACACGGTGTTGCTGCATATCGTTGACCAATAGATAATTTCTAATCTGAAAGCAGCTGCAGAGACCAAATTTCCTGCAATTACTGGCCCTAAAAACTCATTTTCCCGTTTTCAGTGTCAGGAAAAGCCAGAAATTCACGAAATTCAAAGTATAACATTTCGACTATGTTTTGTCAGCAGAAAAATGGAATTTTTATTTACGTGTTAGAGCATGATAACGGATTTTTTTTTATAAATACTTTATAGTAGATTTTTTATAAATACTTTTCAAGTACCTTAGAAATATTTAAATTTCGCAACTTTTTAAAAAGTAAGACAGAAATAGATTTTCATATGCCGAAAACAAAAATTTGAAATATTTTCGCAATAGGAACTATACCGCCAAACCCAATAGTGGATGATTAATATTTTGGGCAACGATATACCTTTTGTAATATAATAAAGGGTGAACCTAAAATAATGTAAACTTTTTAATTTCGTATAGCTTCTCCTAGATAATGTGTATATGTGTGTTGATTCAAGGTCAGAATAAAAGAGGAAATACGATAGTTACAGTGGGGCGCATCAATGGAATTGCGCGCATTCTCTAGTGTTTTTCAGTCTCCCAGCCCTGAGAATGCTATTAAAAAATATAGCGACTTTTAAACAGAATGGGTTCTGTGTTTTACAGTTTTCTAAATCTGACTCTGTCAACGCCATCAGCATCAACAGTTTTCAATCTCTACTGGATGCAGGCATGTTCCCATATTTTTTCATTGTTTTCTGTCTGGTGGGGCCATCCATTTAACACCAGCCACTTTTTCTGATTTCGTTGCTCCACCGTACCCGAGCTTCTTGATTCTTTTACATCTCTGGGATACAACTATAGGGTGTTTTTACTCCATCTATTATTTTGTCTTCTTTCAAAGATACATTTAAATGTGCGCCCTATAGAATATCGTAATCACCAAGTGGCAATAATATCCATCCATGACATAAACAGTTTTTAACAATCGGATGTTTGTGTAAAGGAAAAGTACGGGACGTATGAAATATTATTTAATAAAACTGTATGTGTTACTTTTTCATTATATTTGTGATTCGTAATTATATTCGAAGTTAAAAGATATTAACCCGCTTTAAAACAAAAAAAAAATATTTTAACTGCACCCGGAATGAATGAAATTCTTTTAATAATCACTGATCGTATCTCTTGTGATATAAAAAGAGGAACTATTAAACGTTATAAATTACAAATACCTGATTGAGTACTTTACTGGAATAGAAAGTCGGACTCAAGGACAAAGAATAATAACTTACCTGAAAGAGAAAATAAATAATATTATTACTTTTAAAAAATTTAAACCAATTTATATAAGATTATTTAGACACACAAAACGCACACGAACAGACAAATTCATATGATATTTACAAAGTAATAAGAAAACTTTTAGAAGTTTTAGAAAACGGAAAGGGACCTTTTCAACTACATCGGTAAAGAACACTTTCTGATTTAAGAAAACTATACTTTTATTTTACAATACCGCATAAATAATATTTCCGTGCTTTTTTTTTTATTATTTTATTTTGGACATAAAAATTACTGGCAAATAAAAAAATATGGAAGTATTAAATACAAAAAATAAAAACAGACAGCAGAATAAGTTTTATAAGTTTTATTTGCTATCATATTGCCTTGAGGTATTTTGAATATAGTCTGAAGTTAGAATTGAAAAAAATGAGATTTTAACACTCCCAAATGAATTAAAAAAAAAAAAAAAAAAAAAAAAAAAAAAAAAAAAAAAAAAAAAAAAAAAAAAAAACTCCGATAAAAATTGATAAATTGAAGTCCCACTTATCAAATTCTTTCTTAAATAGGTTTAAACAAAATTTGCTTTTTAATTTACAGATTTCTTTCTTGAGTTTCCTTTTCATATAAGGATTTCTTACTCAATGGCATTAAATTAAATGATTAAATTTCAGAAAATAATTGAACAAATGTTTGAAATAAACCATGTTCTTCCTCCCCAATGCCTCGAAAAGCATACCACTACGTTCAGATAACAGCAGACTGCGATTAATTGGTTTTAGAGCCATTTTTGTTTAGTCAAATCCATCGACTGAATGGGTTGTGATCAGTGTTGCCAGATTGGGGAATTTGTTGTCCCCAGATTGTTGATTGTCATCGATTTTTTGAAATAGAAATATTCGGTCCATTTAAAATAGATTAAAAATTCTGAAAAATAAGACGAAATATACTATTTTAAAAAAGCGGTGACAGTCAAATAATCTGAATTTAAAAAGTCCCCAATCTGGCAACACTGGTTGTGATTTACTATTGGGTCGTTGGGAAAGTCGTGTCCGTTTGGGAAAATCAATTCGTACCGGAAAATTCTGCCCGGTAATTATTAGACATTAGATGTTGGAATCAATGTCTAATAATTAAATGAATAAAAATCTAATAATAGAACTTTTCGGTACGAATTGATTTTCCCAAACGGACACGACTTTCTGAACGACCCAATATATTATTTTCACTATGCAATGTATTTATCACTATATTTAACTAGGGTGACGGAGCCAGTAGTTGATCAAATAAGGTCGGCGTTACGGGGTTTTTATATTTCCTTCCTTTTAAATTTTAGAAGTAAACTAACATGATTGCTACAACCCTTAATGAATGTCCTATAATGGGCAAAAATGAAATCTGCTGAAATTAAATAGCAACAAAATTATAAGTAAATAGTTCCTTGAATTGCCATTTACCCAGTAGTTGATCAATCGAAGAAATCAGTCAAAAATTCAAAAATTTATCTTTAAAATATCGCGCTTAAGCTGTGGTTAACAATAATTCATATAAAACTATTATTTTAAATAAGCAAGATGGAAGTGGATTATTTTAACTTAGCATAATGGCCTCCAACTAATCAAAAACTAAATTTTTACATTTTCATATAAAAGAAATCATAAAATGGCTTCTCTTACAGCAGGCAATTGACAACAATGTGACAACAGGGGCTCCAACATTCAAACAAAAATATTATGTCTAGTGCCAGATGTAAAAATCCTTTCCGAATGAAATGGTGCACTATTTCAAAAATTTGATCAACTACTGGAGGGGTATCAACTACTGGAGCAGTCACCCTATGTTTTCTCTTTGCTCACCACGCAGCATTCTGAACTCTTCCCAGGTAGGTCGCAAAAATGTCAGCCCTAAGTTGTACATTGTTCAGCGAAAGGTTCTCCCTTTATGGCTTGATTTTTAGGGCACTGTCGAGAAACTGTTTCTTGTTTAAATAGGACACATAGGTAAAAATTGTTTTTGGCACTGAAATTACTGTACATTCGTTTTTGTGTGTGAATATTGTCATATAAAAATGTTGATATTTTAATCGGTCTAAACTATATCAAAGTTCACTGCCCACGGCATGCAATGTATAAATAGGTGTAAATGATTACGCCCTTAACCCTTTCAGGGGCAAGCATTTGTGTTTCTGTAATATCGAACTTACACCGGAATTTACGAAAGAATTTATTTTCAAATAATGAAAAGCAATTTTTCAACCTTTTTTTACATCAAAGTTAAAAAAGTAAAATTTAATGAAAAGTTTTTGGTGCGAATCATGATTAACCCCTTAACAGTGTGGTCCGAACTGGATTCGGGCAAGAACACTTTGCTTGCTTCGTTATTAAAAGCATTTTGATACCACTAATTTGTAACTGTAAATTTATCTTTATTGATTATCAGATATTTTCTCCATTAAGTAAGGTAAATATTTTAGTATGGAAGAAGTAGTGTCCAGCCCCATTTTTAATTTTTTTGTAAGAAAACAAATGTCACTGTTAAGGGGTTAAAATTAGGTGGGATGTAATATGTTCCACCGCCCCTCAAGGGGTTTATAATCATCTCTAACTAAAAATTCATACGAATTCATTAAATATATCAAAATAGTTGGCTAGTAAACCTGAAATCTGTAAGATAAAACAAAGTTTCCCAAAATGCTAGCGGTTTTAAATTTGAAGTCAATATTTGGCAGTATTTGTTCGAAACTGCTTAACAATACGGAATTTATCAAAAAATTAAGTTTTTGATGTTTTGCCTCTTAATTAAAAAAATTCTAGTTCAATTTGGAAAAAGAAGAAAGTCAATAGCTTGAACGGTTTATGCGCGAGTACTTACACCGATTAAAAAAACTTATTTCAAGAGAGCTAGGTTTAAAACTTTTGATCAGATTTTTTGTCAACCACGACGCATGTCTGTTAAATTGGTTGTCGTGACTTAAATATTGGATGAAATAAAAACTGTTTATAAGGCATATTCTAGACACTTTAAGTGTTAAAAGAATTCAAAATAGTTTTTTGGGAGAACACCTCATTACACTGAAACGGGAGTGTCTTGAGTGAAATTCCCTCCGGATACCACTAATTTTTTAAAGATATAACTGACTCCTTGAATCGCAGAAAATCTATCATTAGGTAAGGTAATTACTGTAAAATTTTAGTGGTATCCGGCTGGCCGCAGTTTGACACCCCTGATGCAAAGGGACCATATCTTGTTATCATTTAACCACGTGTACTGTACGATGATCGTAATAATATATATATATATATATATATATATATATATATATATAAACCAGTATAAGATTATATTTATCCTGAACCAGCACCCCCCCCCCTCACAGAACAATAAAAATAACTATGTAAACATTAAAACTATAACAAAAACTAGGAAAAAAATAGGCTGCGGCCTCATCGGCAGTGTGAGGCCGCAGCCTATTTTTTTCCTAGTTTTTGTTATAGTTTTAATGTTTACATAGTTATTTTTCTTGTTCTGTGAGGGTGGGGGGGTGCTGGTTCAGGATAAATATAATCTTATACTGGTTTATATTTAATTAATGTGTTTTACTGCAGCTGTTTGGCGCATTTCACATGGATTTATTTTGTTTTCTGTTGATGATTACTATATGTTTATATATATATATATATATATATATATATATAAGGAATTTCTTCATAAATATAACTAGAGTAATTTATACTAAAATATTCTCTACAGTTTTTCTGGATGTTTACCTACGAGATTTTAATTTAATTTTTCTAAATTTATCAATAAACCCTTAACACATTTTCTTTAATAACGCATTGAAGACTTGTGAAAAATGCATAAACTATACCATTTTTCTAGCTACTTTGGCCTAAGGAACTCAAATATGGTTTCAAAAATGAGTATTATCATCTGAAAAATCAATGTTAGTTGATTTTGTATATGTAGATGTTCTCTCTATTTCAAAAGTTGCATTCGTCTTTTAAAGGAATACATTATTTCGTGTATAATAGCTTCTCGGTTTGGATTTTATTTTAAACTATCTTACAATAAACGCAGGCGTATATATATATATACATAATAAAGTTAACGATTAACTTGTATTTAAATTTTAGCCTGCTCAGGACAATATCATATTAATTTCTAATAGTATACTATCTAAAATGAGAATAAAATGCATAATGAGTTTATGCTATGACAGTATGGATTTTAATTTGGTAATTTGTTTTTTATTTTTCCTCTATTCTTTTTAATCTTGTTTTATTTTGAACTTAATTGGTGTTCAATGGTTTATTTCTCGGTTTTATGTGGGTGGTAGCCCCAAATTCATATACTTTTGCTAATTTATGGCTAATATGAAGATGAAACCATACATTTTATTTGTGGAACTTAAGGCATTTGGAACCCGATGATTCTGTCTAAGTTCTACAAATTTCCATCATTCCATTTCTGTTATTCAATTTCTGCTGATTTTTACTATGTTTTTGGAATCTATGTTAAGTGTGTTGGGGGCAACTGTATTTGTTAATGTCATTTTATTCATAATTTCACAGTTTTTGTTGGTGTTCGATAATGTTTATTTAATAGTTATGTATATATATATTTTTTTCGTTTTTGGCACCGACTGTAAAAACACAAACAGATACACACATACTTAATCATTTATATTCAATAATTTACGTTTACATATACATACAGATGAATGTAAAAACGCTTTGATATTTCCATCGAAAAAAGAGAATAAAAGTAATATATAACATTCAATTCTATTATATAACGATTAAAAAAATAAAATCAACTATTAAAAATAACACTAAATTAACAAAACATTTGAGGATCATTCTTTATATATATATTTAAGACAATTACAAAAACTAGAAAAACCTGAAGTCTTTAAAAACTCAGTGACACGCTTTTTATGTTACTTTTATTCTTTTTTAAGTTTATTAAATACCGTACATCGAAGCGAGAGGCTTGTTTTTCTTTGACTACGCTTAAACAGTTCCTAATAACTATTGATGTTGTATTTAATGAAGAGGTGCTTAGATACAGACTAACATTATTAGTTTACTGAACTTGTGAACAGCTCTAAAGAGAGAAAAAAGAAAAAAAATAATTGACAAAAGAATTGCAATAATAAGAAAAAATAACGTAGTTTTTATACCAAGTGTGATAATTACAGTGTGAAAGAAGAAAAGGCCAATTACGCTGTGTAAAATGAAGTTTATTGAAGATTGTATTTATGTGAAATGGAATAAGACATTCCTTTGCGAAATAATTCATTTCAATTGAGTAGAGAGCTCTAATGGCTTAGCAAATTAGTATGTAATTGGCGTTAAGATTTTTACCAAAGTTTTAATTGGCTGCACTGGTGCAAATTGAAATCGCGGAAAAATAATGAACATACTTTTAGACAATTTCGGAGAGATAAAAAGCTTTCTACGATATAAAATAATTAGCATGTAAAGTCAATATATATATATATGAGGACGTGAATTTCAAAATTCGCCTTATCCAGAAAATCAAATTTTGGTAAATCGCGAAAAGCCTCTGAATGCGTTCATTAGTTTTCATTGTAAACCAAGATTTTACAATCCCAGAAATACATGATAAAATTTGTTTTTTTTTGCAGATTGTTGTGTATTTACGATGCAGGTTCAACAATAGATTATATTGATAGAGAAAAATCGATTTTGTAAATTTTGGATAAGGCGAGTTTTAACTATATAAAACGATATACAAACTCTATATAAAAAATATAAACATGCCTTCATTCAGAGACCATTTACGATACAGTCACACCAAAGGTGTCATTAGACTCAGAATATTGCTTTCTTTCATAATATAAAGGGCATTTTTGAAATAGGGGTCGGTTGCATACTAAACAACTGCACCAGCTTCGATTTTTCAAATTGTAACATTCACTTTTGATACTTTATTTGTGTTCCTTGGATCAAATAAACCTGGAAAAGTATATAGTTTATGTATTTTTTTAATTCTCTCTTGGAGTTACAAGATGTCAATATTTGAGAATGCTAATGTTAAATTTACGTGACAAATTTTAGTTATATCTTCCCAAAAAATCATCGGATTTAAACGTTTTGTTTTCAGTGACTTAATGTAATGGACCTAAACATATTGTAAGCATTTCTTTCTTAAAAGCATAATTTGAATTATGAAAATTATTAATAAATTTACATTAAAAATGTGAAATGTAACCTACATGAATTTCTACATAATCGTGAAAAACAAGGATGCGTAAGTTTATAGTTATTCACTTGATTAGATTTCAAGGTATAGTGTAAATTTACTTTTCAAATTTTAAAGTGATCGAATTCTGCAACCATTTCAACACATACAAGAAAATCGTAAACAGCAAACAGAAAGTTTATTTGAAAAATTTTCTTAAATGAAACTTGAAAAATGAAAGTTTCTTTTTGTGTAAATTTTATTGATGTCAATCTGGAAGTTTTCTTTTTTGACCCTCATTTAACATTTCTCAATTTGAGGATTTACCTTAATAAATTTTATTTCATAATTCTATGAAATTTAATAAAAATTATGTAAACCAGCGGTTCCCAACCAATAGGTCGCGACGCACTGGTGGGTCACGGCGGATGTTTTGGTGGGTCGCGGAAAAATGGAGTATTGCCACAAAAATATATTAGACCGAAAGCCGGCAGTACATACACATGGTTCGTACGGATACCGTTATTTCTCCAGGAAAACTACCAGTATCTTTTTATATAAAAAGAAATCTAGGTTAGACGCGCAAAATTTCGCCTTCTTTTAAGAAGAGATTTTCTATAAAATAAAAATGGTGCCGAAAAATTTTCTGGTCTCCAAAATTCAAGGAGGCGTACGAACCATAAGACAACCATCTCATCGAGTTGGAGGCTGAAATTCCAGAATTAGCTAAAACTGAATTCCGATATTAAAGCGCAATCGGTCTGCCAAGTCCTATCTTGGTGGAAAACACGTAAAAAGCCGATTTTACAGGTTGACTCGTAGGTTTACCTTTGTGTTTTCCTGCTCCCAGTCCGCCATGTTTTCATACCTTTGAGTACATGAAAACGCAAAACCGAATAGTAAACTTTGCCTCATTTAATGACAGAAATTCTGCGATTGATGATTCAAAATAGAAAACCAGAATTTTCCAGGAAAAAATTTAATTATTATTACCACGCTTAGAATGTGGAAAAGTATGTGGAATATACATGGAATGTTTCCATTTCTTTTACAGTCTAAAGTTTAATATATTTAATAGGTTTCAATTGTGTTTACTATGTGATGATGTTGCTCATTTTTTATTTCTTAATGGCAAAATCGATTCCCAACTATTTTCATTATGAGCCCCGCTGAAATACATATTTCTCGTGCATTTTTGAATGTATGTTTAATTGTCTACGAAAGCCTTTTTTCATCAATAAGGAGGTTCTCCCAGTGCAGGTGCGCACTGTTGAAGGGTTTACATTAACAGGGCTGCCACTGGCAGCAAATTTTTAATTCTATCTCACACCACGTTTTCAAAACAAAAAAAAAAAAAAAAATTCTTATGTTCTTTGACAACATGTGCGAAAGAAATGTACTACAAAATTTATTTTAAAAAAATAATGGTTCAAATCGAATATAAAAATAGTCGCCAGTAGCAGCCCTGCATTCGCAACTTGTAGTTGCTAGCGATGCGTTTGCACTGCACTATAAAGAATAGTTGACATCATTTATTAAGAATAACAGAAAATTAAATAATTTTGAATTGTCCCGATGAAATACCTGTACGCTTTCTGTGAAATATAAGGAATGTTTCTGTTTATAACCGAAACGTTCTCCTCAAATGTCAATAAGCTTTATGTAAAGTGAACAGAAATGTTCCATGTGTTTCAAAGGAATCATAGTGCTTTGGAATGTAATCAGTTATTTATAAGAAACGTTCCTTGAATTAATGGCAACCCAGCTGCCCAATATATCTCTAATGAGCTCACCTGTATTTTTTTCATAGTATAGAGCCATGAAAATCATGAGAAAACAAGAAGCAAAGACTAACAGACAAGCATGCCGTTTTTGGATTCTAATGAAATAGTTACGGGAACACAGGCAGAAAGAACTCTTACCGACAAAAAAGAAAAAAATAGAACATCCGTTGAAAAATTATGCATTGACATATATAAAGAAAACATACTAACAATCTTCCACTTTTGTTGGAAGTCTCTAAAATTAATTATATTTTCATTTTTTCTTTTTTGATTTGATACATTTAAAACATTTGTTAAAAGTAATTTGTAATAGACTATGGAGTACAGAAATAAATGAAATTGAAAAATATTTTTTCATTCACCGCATTATAACGTATAAAGTTGCAAATCTCTTACACAATGCATATATAATAAGCGTGCCAATGGCTTATGATGGAGGTATATTACAGGAAATGTGAAATACCGCATAATATTCTTCAAACAGTGCAATAACAATTAGGATAAGCAAAGTGCAGTATTTTTGTTAAAGTATTTCAGTAATATTCTATATTGCACAATAAAATTTTGCTGTGTAAGTAATCAGACCTGATATAAATAATTATTTCAATTAATAAATTAATTCCTTAAATCCGTAATAACTGTTGTTAATTTAATTAGTAATTTGTATGGCTTACTTATAACTTTGAAATTTTCGGTGTATCAAGACAATTTTGTCAGTGCTTTATTTGTGTAAATGTGTATTACATTCCAAATAATACAAGCAATAGCATTTTATATGTCACATTAGAAAATTATTTTTTGTTCGCCTAGTGCAAAAGATGCATTGCGATTGAAAAATATGCATAAACCCCATAAAAAAGACATTTAAAATTCAAACATTAAAGAAAATTTAGCGTAATGTAAAAGTAAAATAGTGCATGTGAATACACAGGTGAGTATGTAGCGTTTATTTTACTTAAAATGTTTCTCTATTTAGACGTACTCTATAATTATTCTTTTTAAATATTCAAATATTAAAATCATTAAGCTTTGCCTCTTTTATTGCTCGGTAGTTGGTTCTAAATCTATTTAAGAAATTTATTAAGACTACAGAAAAATATATTATAATGCAAAACCACGTCTGTGATGATCACTCACTCATATTAACGGTGGCAACACCTGACCTTTAAATTTCGCTTTTACAGAAATATTTTAACTTCTAAACATCTCATAATTTAAATTTTTATACTGTCAAAACGAAAAATAAATGTTCTTGCAATTGCACTTTGTTTGAAAACCGCATCGCAATTTACTTACCTTTTTTTATGACTTTAAAAATAAATTTCTAGCATGAATTTTAAAATTGTATTTGATTTTCTTTAATTATTTTTATTGAATACTTAAAAATATTATTATAAAAATAGTTGCAGAGGGTTAAGCAGATGAAATTAATTAATTTAAGCTCATTTAGTTGCAAAATAAAGCACTACAATTTTAAAACCCGAAATGTGTACCTATGGCAGACACCATAAAATATCAAATTTTAGCTGAAATTTTGAAAATTAATTTTTTTTTTTACAATTTTTCCCATTATCAGGCCGATTTATAAATTTAAACAAAACACACACACACAAAAAAGAACAATCGTAAAACTAGAAAATCTTGTACAGCTAGAGGTTAAAACACTGAAAAAATACAAAAATCTTTAAAAGTGTGCTGTAAATAGCAAAATGTTTGGCGTGCTTTCGGCTATTAACTCCTGGCATGCTTTTAGTATGGAAGTATAGCTTTTAATAAATTTTTAAACCTTATTTGAATACTGAATTAATATTTTTCATATAAAAAATGCTTTTTAGTGCTGATAGTGCATGATCGAAAAACAATATATATTAAATATAAAAAATCTATTACAGTGTTCAATAATACAGTTTTCACCACTATTTCATATTTTTTTCGTCTTGCACTTTAAAGCCAATTACTGAAGGATTTACAATCGAAAACTTACTAAAGTATAATATTAATGAAAAATAATTTTAAATATTTTACAAAAAATTAAAATAAAGAAAAATTGTCATAGCTTTGCTTGAATTATAAATCTAAATGAAAGATACATATTTCTTTCTTTCACTTTGAAAATATTCTCTAAATCCTTTTTTTCTTTGTTGATATGCAACATTCCAACTATGTATTAAATTAGAATATTTTAATGTGGATAAGCTTTTAAATTTAAAAATTTCTTTCACTATCTAATTCGTATTAATTATTTAACCTGTCCAAAAGGAAAAGTGCTAACACACGTGAAATTCAAAAGGTTCGTAGGAAGATTTACAAATAAATGTTCTCAGGTTTAAGGTATGTGAACTTTAAATTCTTCTCAGCTAACCCTAATTAGCAAATATCTTTGAAATCAATAGAAAAGCAGGACTCTGGTTTGAGAAACAGAATTTAAAAATAGAATAAATAATTTTCGTCAGAGGTTATTTTTTAACAACAATTAACTTTTTGCACAGTTTTTTAAATATAAATCCAAGAAAAAAAGAATAAAACTCATTTCAATTTAGAGGAATAGAAATTGTTTTGTTGTTGAAATATATTTCTAAAAAAGAGATTATTATTAAAAAAAAATTACCATTAAAAAAAGAAATAGAAAAAAGAAACTATGAAGAAATAAAATTTCTGCATTAAAATTCAAATTAAGTCAAGAAGTTGTGTTTTTAATTGCATTACTTTTTTGAGCTTTAGGAATATGATTTAGTTTTTTGCTCGATAATTTCCATAAAGTTATGTGTATAGAGATAAAATGAAGAATGGAAAGTAGATCATACATAACTAAATCAGTAAAAGAAATTTGAAGTGAAATTTTGCTGTGAATTGCGACTTTGATTAATAAAAGACATTTTTAGAAATTTGAAAATATTTATTTTTAATGATGTCGAAATTATGACGCCAGAAAATATAAAAATTACTTTGCGTTAATTTTCGTTTCGAAGAATGTATAACATTTATGAAACATGAAAGATGAAACCTTAATTATTTGATAAAATAGCATATTTTCTTACATAACTTCTTTCATTTCAATTTTTGACAAAAATATTTTTGAAAAATTCTAAGTAAATATGAAAAAAAGAAGTCTCAATTCCATTTACATATTAAAACAAGTCAGAAATTGTACATCAGACGTAGGAAAGGAGGTACGTTCGTACTATAACCAATTTTATAAATATTCAGATCTTGGTGGAATAGCTGTTGCAATCTTATTTAAAAATACATGAATACAAAATTTATTACGATTTTATACAGGGTTTACATAATTAAACGACCCTATTTTAAAGTTGTCTAGAGACGAAACTATTGGTCAGAAAGTTGTGAAATTTTTGTGACAGACGTAATAAAGGAATGGGAATTTGTTTGAGCGAAAAATTTGTTCAAAATTTCGCCACCAGAGGGCGTTTTTTAATTAATTACACTTTTTAAAAGTTTTTATCCTTTATTTTTTTAGATTAAATAAGACAAATATACAGACCGCACTCTGATAAAAAATAAAGCGTAAAAACTTTTAAAAATTATTGGTTTTCGAATTCAACGGACCGTACAAACTCTGAAAATAAAAATTCACCTACGGCAGCCGCCATTTTTTTCTCAGAGCTCAGGCCTATTATTCAGTGGGCGGTGGCAAAATGTGTAATAAAAGAAAAAACGCCATCTGGTGGCGAAATTTTCAACTATCTTTTTTCCCTCAATCAAATTCAGATTTCTTCATTATGTCCGTCACAAAATTTCACAACTTCTGACCAATATTTTCGTATGTCGACGACTTTAACACAAGAACCGCCGGAATTTTTACTCAAATGTTATAAAATATTTTACACCAGAATTTTTATTAAAAACTATCTAACTTATCTTTTTAAATTATTTCTCCGTAGTACATATTTAACTTATTTTAGAAAGAAATTTCTGGTTCGAATCGGAGAATTTTTATTTGGTGTCGGTCAAAATGACCGCTATGGTGGTTCTAGTGTTAAAGTAGGGTCGTTTAATTACGGACACCCTGTATATTACATTCAGTAATACGGAAATAATAGGACTCCAACTTAAATAGGACGTCATCACCATGGCAACGTACAATCATTACATATCATGGGATATTATTGAAATAATTACGTATGATAATATTTACTGGAATGAAGAAAACTTTTAATAACATATATATATATATATATTTTTTTTAATTTTGATTCGATTTTCATAAAATCTAAACTGATTCGACAAAATTCTGCAACGATTATATATATTAAACTTCAAATAATTTGGTTGGGTAGGTTTTGCGCTGTTATATTCGGAAAGATGGAGAGACAGACGGTTAGACTAGACGACGACTACATGAGCTACGTATTTATATAGTTACGAACGCACCTTAAAAGGTTTATAAGGTCAATGTTCCAATGCATGCTCAGCCACAGTTAAATAAAATGCTACTTAAATAACTAATTTATTGCTCCAAAAGCAGTTCCAAATGTTCAAAATACTTTCAGCAAACGTCACAGAACATCAAATATTTGTGAGGGTTTTTTTTTTTTTTTTTTTTTTTTTTTTTTTTTTTTTTTTTTTAATTAGTAGTCATTTGTTTCTAGTATAAGCGGCTGATTACTTAAACTTACGAGCCGACAACCAGTAGTTTTACCTTATAACTATTTTTATTTATTTATTTATTTATTTATTTATTTGAATAATTCTATACATCTACGCACAACATTTATTATTATTCTTTATACAATCAGGTTTCGTAAAAATCTTAAAAAGTAAAAAATGAAGTATAAATTCGAAATTTGGAAGCCTTTATTTACAAAGGAAATAATTTTATATTCTTCTTTTCTCAGATTATTTCGATATTTAATCCAATTTACTGATTAAAAAGATAAAAACTTTTATAACCTTCAATTATCTCAAGCAGTCAAGTTAAAGAAATGTTCTGTACCATTAACTATTAGTAAAATCTAATCACGTAAATGATAAAATAATGTATGTAACATTTATGGAATTACATTTGAACCATCATATAAGAAGAGAAATATGGACAATTCCATTAAGGATAGTACAATTAAGTTAACTGGGATCCCTCTATTTAATATTAATTGAAATTATTTAAACATAAATTCATCAAATGTTTTCTTCGTGAATAAACTGTTACATAATAACTTTTTTTTTTTTATTTAACTCACTAAAAATCAAGTTAAAGGTTACACAAAACTTTAAAGGACATACATCATTTTAACTGCCGCATTGTTAACCTCTTCACGCCCTTCGCCATATATGTGGACGTTTACTTTTTTTATAATTATAATCACTGTTAATAATAAAAATAACAAAAATTTGATAATAACTTATTCACTACAGAATCCCTCAACAAGAGAAGTACAATTTTTTTTTGGTTTGGCCGCACCAAAGTACAAATAGAGACAAAAAAAAAAAAAAAAAAAAAAAAAAAAAAAAAAAAGAAGAAGAAGGAAAAAAAAAAAAAGAAAAAAAAAGCATGAAGTAATTTTTCGGCAGACAGCGCTGTTGGATTATTTGAACAAAACATTAATATTTGCTAAAAATAATATGAAATATATTAAATATATTAAGTTTTAATAATTTGTAGAAAGGTAAGAAAGAAATTTAATGTTAGTTTTCTATTCTATAAGAAATCATTTCACTCATAAATTACCATTAACACGTGGACGTTATTATTATTTTTTTTTGGTGTATTTTTATTATTTAGCCCATTTTTTCTTTTTTAGTTTTGAATTCCTATTAATATAAAATGAATAAATCGTAAGAATAAAAATAATAATAAGTCATTTTTTTTCTCACCATAAAAAATCGTTCCTGAGGAGTTTAATTTTTTTTTCATTTACATATAATATGCTACGGAAATGTTATTTGTACATTATTAGAGCTTTGAAGTGTGTGATATATTATACATACTACTTTTCAAGCCCAATCTGCCAAGTGCCACCCAGAATCTTTTAATAAAATTTTGATTTTATAAAGTACATGAAGAAAAGCTTTTATATATATTTCAAAAAAATTTCTTTGTAAATTCTGGTTGCATTTAATCATCTAAACTTTTTAGTAACAGAATTAGATTGTCCCTGAGAGGGTTAATACCGTTACTTCTAATTTCTCCTAACATATATCTTACCAAGGTTCTGAAATATCTTGAATTTGTAACAACTTTGAAAACTTAATAACGTAACAACTGTAAAAAAATAAAGTCACGCGTCTGATCGTACAAAAAATTAAGCATGACCGCATCCCGCTGAAAAGTTAATCAAAACAACACAGATTCTGGAAAATTCTACTTTAAGCAAAAAAAAAGAAGATAATTATGCATACATAAATTTATTCTTGTTTTTATTTTATGTTTACTTTTCGAACTACATTAAAAAAAACCAACTTTGATTATTTTGAAATTTCAACATGTGTTAACAAATGTAATAAAAAAAATGCAGTCATTTGTTATATAGAAATTTTTTTTTCAGAAAATATTCTGTTTCTATTGTATTCATAAAGGAAATTATTTGCATGCAAATTATTTTTACGGAGAGTGAATTGAGTAAAAAGGAAGAATTATTCAAATGTTATTAATTTATTAAATTAGCAACATTAGCAATTTATTCTTCCTTAGTAAGAAACATTATACTGTGCTAATTAAATCTGTATCCTTTCTAAAAAAAAAGTCCTAAATAGGTAAAATAGAAATAAAAATTAAATTTTCCGAGAGAAAATCCTTCAATTAAAAAACTCATTTCTAAACAAAGGAAATTATAATTTTAAGTATCACTTGAGAAAATAACTAACAAATGTCATACTGCAAATAGTTGAGTTTATTAGGCTTGCAAAAACTGTACGTATTGATAAAAGTGTAAATAGAAAGGCATATTTTTCTTTTTTGAGTTTGTTAAACATGTCGAAGAAGAACATGATAGGGGACACTATGGAGGGCTGAGCATAGGGGAGACTTGACCCACCCATCAGTTTTCATAGTTAAAAGAAATTCAGAGTTTTATCAAGAGGTGTCAACCAAAGCTACTGGGGTGCTCAAACAGGAGTCTTTGTTTCATACAAATAAGCAAAATAGGTGTGGAAAAAATCAATTGTGAGACGTTTTCAACCTAAAAGTTGTGTTTTTTAGAAATATCTTGTAAGCATTTTTCAGATAAAATATATCATAGAAATTTAAGTAAGTAGGTTTTAAGTAATGCAGAATTATCGAGCTTTCATACCAGGCATAAAGACTGTACTATAAGTTAGGCTTAACATAACAATGTGCTATTCTTTAGAAAAGGGCAATGTGGGGAAGCTTGACCATACATATAGAAAAATAATTATTTACTATATCTATAATGTAAAGCGACAGTAAAATGAGGTGATGGGAAAGAAAATTATTAAAACTGATTAAAGAAAGATGCCAAATGAAAAATTACTATAATATCTACTGCAAGGAAAAATTTAATGAAATATAAATGGGAAAGCTGACAGGAAATTTTTTCCATTTAAATATTACTTACAATAGGTAAACAGAAACAGTGGAAAGGACTAGAAAGTATGAAAGCAGAAGTCTTAAGCCTTTCAGGGGCAGTGGTATGTTTATGAAACCACTTAATTTTAATTCCCAAACTCCACAAGAGCACCAGACTTTTGCTTAAATCTTCCCATTTAATATGTATGTAAAATATAGCCTTTTTCTTATTTGAAAATAAATGTGTTCTTAAATTCCGGTGCCAGTCATTTATTTCAACATTTTAGTACTGAAAGTACTTTGCCCCTGAAAGGATTAAAAGATATTAATTATAAGTTAAGTGCTCTTTCGGCGGCAAAAGAACATAGCATTCATCGAAAAACTTTAAGAAGGTGTGTAGACAAATTTCACCAGGATGAATACAGTGCGATGAAGCCAAACTATGTGACAACTAGGGTTGCCAGGTCGAGTGTCACAAAAAGTAAGACAAGGAGACAAATAAAAATCGTGACAGTGGCTCTTAAATCCAGGCATAATAATACATGAAACCCTAAGAAAACGGAACCTGTCTCCAATGGAATACTGTATTAAATGTTAAAATTTCATTTTCCCTGCTGTACAATTATGCCTGCTCAAACAAAATCCGACTTAAAACAAAATTTTTCTCCTCTGACTAGCGATTGGTCTAAACAGGTTTGCTTAAGCATCATATTTTCAAAAATATTTTTTTATAATAATTAAAGCATGCAGCATAAAGGTATTTTGCTTTTTTTAAAACTGATTTTATTTCTCTTCAAAAATATTTCAATATAAAACAAAGTGGGTTAAGCTACCCATATAGTGGGTCAACTCTCCCATATGTGGGGAGTCTTGACTCATTATTTTCTCATGATTAAAATCAATCATTTTTCAAATTTCTTGTATGTTACACTTATGTAGCAATTTTATTTTGATAGCTGATTGCAGAACGAATAAAATGATATATAAAATATTATTCTGCGTTCAATATGTAAAAAATAAAAAAATACTTTTTTTTAAAGTAGGTCAATCTACCCTAGTCTCCCCTATAGAAGTCTCAAACCTGGGATTTCAGAATAGCTAACTTACATTATTTAATGATTGAAACTTTGCATTAAATAATGCGAAAATTCCCATGCTGAAATTGAGGTGGCAAACGATTTTTAGAAAAAAAGTTTCTGCAGCCGTAGATTTCGAGACAAATTTTGGGGTAAATCAATATCGGTTGTATCAAGATCCAATATTGCACCAAAATTCCATTTATCGTAAATGCTTCTATTGAAATATTTGTTGAATATTGGCTTTGAATTGGAAATATTTTCGATGAAACGGAAAAACATTTCTCACCAAAATTAGTGCAGCATGTGTCAAATTAATACACCTTAATGTTGCGATAATACACAATTAATAACAATATTTTACAAGACAGTGTTGCCAGTATGTCAGTACACATATATCTGAAGATAGATTTTGTCTTCATTAAATAAGGCAAATATTCCTTTACAAAAATTCTGGTAAAATGTGCTTCAAAGTCCTTGAAGCGTACGAAGCGTTTTTTAAATAACACGTTTTGCCTTATTATCATATTATTTAATCTGTCACTGAGTAAGGTCAATATTTCTATTTCAAAAACTTGGCAGCAATCAAGCAATATGAATTTTTAACAAGTAAAAATAAAATTTTAAAAATCAAAAAACCCGACTGCGTTAAAAGCGAACTAATTAATTATTTCTCATCAATGTGAAACTATTTTTTATATTACTTACTTATTTTTTTAAAATTTATTTGTATTGATGCCTCTTAAGTTGTGTTTAATTGTTAGTTCCTATATCTATAAACACAGTTTTGATGATGCCTATAGATATCTAGGATAGTTAGAGTTGCGGTAAAGCTAGAGATCCTACGTACACCACTTCCAGGTTGTATAATATTTTAACGGAGCTTCTGACTGTAAAATAGGCAATAAAACATCGTCTTCGTTTTGAAAGACCTATCCAATGACATGCCACACAATATGTTGCGTAATTTTTTTCTTTCGTCTCTGCCGCCATTTTGAATTTATAAAAACAAAACCTAGCTATTAACCATTGGACGGTTGTGACGAATCGATAGAGACCTCATTCATTAAAATCTATCCAGTCGTTTGGATGTTTCGAGGGTATAAAGAAATCCACATATCCAGATACGCGTGAAATACATAACCCTTCTTGGCAGTCGGGTAAAAAGTAGTTAACTGACAAAACTGTTCCAAGGTGTGGATAACATAAGCAATATTCACCGGATAGCATTTTGCTAAAAATGAAAATTTAAATTTAATTGCTCTCCTAGATTAAAATTTAAAATTAGTGAAATATGATATTTGAGAATTTTATGTGTGTAAAATAATATTTTTCAAAATCAATTTTTCAAACATAATGATGAACAGAAAAAGGAAAAAAAGAGATAATGCGATCACATATATTATCTCCTAACTCTCTGAAAAGTGAATGCTTTTAGCTCAAGTTGTCTTGATGTAATTGCTATTAATCACAGAGAAAACGGAACAAAGTTGGATTATGCATCATTAGAAAGCTTCTAACAAGTAATTTTCTGATTTTTAAAAAAACTAAAGACATCAGTGAAAAGACATTAGATTTCAAACAATACGTACCATTCAAAAAGCGTCTTCTGATTAATCTAATATATCTGACATTTCATGTTTGAGATAATTTTGAGGTTTTGCTAATTTAGAAAAGAGCGCATTTCTTTAATGGATACGCACGAAATGATGTTTTTTACATCTATAAAACTATTTATTTTCATTCCCATGGTCACATGTCCATAAAAAAGTATTCCTGATGGCCTTTAAATGGTGAAATATGTGTAACTTAGAAAGCTTTTAACCAATTTCTGATTCATCAAAAGTAAAGAAAAGAAAACAGACATTTTAAAATTATTTTATATGAACACGTAAATCATATTCTATTTAAATAACGAATAATTTAATATTTCATTATAAAAAAACAATATTTTAATGTAAAAATATCTTTATCTGTCAAAAGCTGTAATTCTAACGATGTGTTACTTTAAAGCTGACCATCGTGATCAGAAATGATTTTGAGCCATTTTTGGAAAGAAAAGATATTTTTAAAAATTAAAAAGGAAACGATAAAAAAGTAAAACTCTATTTTTAAGCGCAAGAATTCATAATATAATTATTACAATTATTTTGTTTTGATTGCGTTTTTTTTACATTATGCACGTTATATATGTGTTATATGTCTTAAAAATTGATTCCAAGATAAACAGACGTCATAAAACCATATTTAGAGGATAAAATAGATCAAGATGTTTTTCCCTTATTGCTATTTATTTAAGTAATAAATAATTTAATATTTTATTGGAAAGAAAAAATATTTTTAAAAATTAAAAAGGAAACGATAAAAAAAGTAAATCTCTATTTTTAAGCGCAAGAATTCATAATATAATTATTACAATAAGATTGTTTTGATTGCGCTTTTGTACATTATGCACGTATATGTGTTATATGTCTTAAAAATAGATTCCAAGATAAATAGATCTCATAAAGCTATATTTAGAGGATAGAATAGATCAAGATGGTTTTCCCCTTATTGCTATTTATTTAAGTAACAAATAATTTAATATTTTATAAGAAAAATACCATATTTTAATGTATAAATATCTTTACCTGTCAAAAGCTGTAATTCTAACGATGTGTTACTTTAAAGCTGTTCATTGTGATCAGAAATGATTTTGAACCATGTTTAGAAAGAAAACATATTTTTAAAAATGAAATGATAAAAGAAGTACACTGTAAAAAAAAATCTGTAAAGTTACTAACATATTTCTCGGAAACTGGGATTCCAGGAACTATTTATGTAACGGCAACAGCAAAAATTTCTGTAACAGCATCTGTTACAGGAATTTTTCTTGTTGCCGTTACATAAAAAGTTCCTGGAATCCCAGTTTCCTAGAAAAATTTTAGTAACTTTACAATTTTTTTTTTACAGTGTAAAACTCTATTTTTCAGCGCAAGAATTTATAATATCATTATTAAAATTATATTGTTTTGATTGGATTTTTGTACATTATGCGCGTGTATGTGTTATATGTCTTAAAAATTGATTCCGAGAAAAATAGACGTCATAAAGCTATATTTAGAGTACATAATATATTAACATGTTTTTCACTTATTGCTATTTAATTCAGTAAAAATAATTTAATATTTTATTAAAAAAAAACATTTTAATGTAAAAATATCTTTATCTGTCAAAAGCTGTAATTCTAATGATGTGTTACTTTAAAGCTAATCATCGTGATCGGAAATGATTTTGAACCATTTTTAGAAAGAAAAAATATTATTATTATTTTTTTTTTATATTTTTAAAGATCAAGATATTTTTTCTCTTAATGCTATTAAGAAAAATTAAAGTATGTTCCAATGCGAATAAACTAAACGTTTTATAAGTGCAGATGATGGAAAAATGACAAATTGCTATAATTATTCTCGCAATACAAATTTCGTCCTGAACTGTAAAAAAAAATCTTTAGAGTAACTAAAATCTTTCTTGGAAACTCGTATTCCTACAACATTTTTTGATAACAGTAACAACAAAAATTCATGTAACAGTGATACTTTTGCACCGTAAATCAAAAATTATGTAAGATTACTAAGATTTTTTTTAGGAAACTGGGATTCCTAGAACTTTTTATGTAACTGCAACCCTGGTTACAAATAAAATTTTAGTAAGATTGCTGTAATTTTAGTAGATTCTTTTGTAAAACTACAGATTTCTGTAGCTTTACAAAACCAGTTTTATAGATTTACTTTTTTTTTTTTTTTTTTTTTTTTTTTGTACAGTGTACAGATAAAATTTTAGTAAGCATACAGATTTCTCTAACTTTATATCTGTATAATTACAATTTTTTTTTTTTTTTTTTTTTTTTTTTTTTTTTTTTTTTTTACAGTGTAAGAAAGACATAAAACCAGTTTAACGTTTTCTTTGCACTAATTAAAACCACGACCCAACTTTGAAAGGTTTTATTCGTAATGTAAAAGCTAAAATAATCGTAGAAATTAAAAAATATATTAAAGTTGTCCCAATTTTAAACACTTTCTCTACTGCAAATATTAAAAAATACTGTTCACCTCAAGTTCATTTTTGCTTTTGTCATAAACGTAAACTAAAACACGAGGAAAAAAGTCGTAATTGAGACAAATATTCTTTTTATTTTGGATAGAGTCCAACAAGTAAAAATAATGATAAGTAATTCATTTCAGAGTTTCGGTCTTGAGAAAGCTGGGGAAGAGCATTCGATCGTCATACAACTATAATTCTTAAAACTAAGCATTATTGATATTGAAGCATCTTTTAAGGGGGTCCGGGGCTGAAAATTCTCCAAAAAATGGATTTTTTTTTTTTTTTTTTACTCAAGGGTACATTATATGCATTATGGGATGCATTTACCACAAAAAAATCGAGAATAAAAAGGAATTTTAAGCGTTAACTTAGAAATTTTCAAAATGCCCCATGGGCTTTCCATATCAATGAAAATCCCCAATATTTTTTTTTATAAAAGTTCGGTTTTCATATATAAATAAAACTGTGCACCGAATTTTATATATTTGAATATAAAGGTTAAAAAAAAAAAATGAAAAATCTTGAATTTTTTTCGAAAAAATTTCAAAAAAGTTCAGAATTTTTTTTTTTTTTTTTTTTTTTTTTTTTTTTTAACCTACAAGTTCCTTGCAAGATACATGTATGAAATTTTCAAAAGAGCTTTTATGCTATATTTCCAACAAATTGTCTTCAGGATTTTTAATTTTGAGTGATAATTTTGAAAATATGCTAATTAATGCAACACTCACACATAAAAAAAACTCCATTTTCTTACTTAACATACTTTTTTTTTTTTTAATTCATCATCAATATTTTAAGAAAACCTGAAGACAAATTAAAACGAGACATTTTCTGTACACAAAAGTGTAAAAATTTTGTACATCGAGTAAGTACCGGGTGAGCAAAAAGTCCGTATAAACTTTAAAAATTCATAAAAACCGAAAAAATAGCTGAAATGACCACAAAAAAATCGAGAATAAAAAGGAATTTTAAGCGTTAACTTAAAAATTTTAAAAATGCCCCATGCGCTTTCCATATCAATGAAAATCCCCAATATTTTTTTTTTTTTTTTTTATAAAAGTTCGGTTTTCATATATAAATAAAACTGTGCACCGAATTTTATATATTTGAATATAAAGGTTAAAAAAAAAATGAAAAATTTTGAATTTTTTTCGAAAAAATTTCAAAAAAGTTCAGATTTTTTTTTTTTTAACCTGCAAGTTCCTTGCAAGATACATGTATGAAATTTTCAAAAGCGCTTTTATGCTATTTTTCCAACAAATTGTCTTCAGGATTTTTAATTTTGAGTGATAATTTTGAAAATATGCTAATTAATGCAACACTCACATATAAAAAAACTCCATTTTCTTACTTAACATACTTTTTTTTTTAATTCATCATCAATATTTTAAGAAAACCTGAAGACAAATTAAAATGAGACATTTTCTGTACACAAAAGTGTAAAAATGTTGTACATCGAGTAAGTACCGGTTGAGCAAAAAGTCCGTATAAACTTTAAAAATTCATAAAAACCGAAAAAATAGCTGAAATGACCACAAAAAAATCGAGAATAAAAAGGAATTTTAAGCGTTAACTTCGAAATTTTCAAAATGCCCCATGCGCTTTCTATATCAATGAAAATCCCCAATAATTTTTTATAAAAGTTCAGTTTTCATATATAAATTAAACTGTGCACTGAATTTTACATATTTGAATATAAAGGTAAAAAAAAAAAAAAAAAAAAAAGAAAAATTTTGAATTTTTTTCGAAAAAATTTCACAAAAAGTTCAGATTTTTTTTTTTTTTTAACCTGCAAGTTCCTTGCAAGATACATGTATGAAATTTTCAAAAGAGCTTTTATGCTATATTTCCAACAAATTGTCTTCAGGTTTTTTTAATTTTGAGTGATAATATGCTAATTAATGCAACACTCACACATAAAAAAACTCCATTTTCTTACTTAACATACTTTTTTTTTAAAATTCATCATCAATATTTTAAGAAAACCTGAAGACAAATTAAAATGAGACATTTTCTGTATACAAAAGTGTAAAAATTTTGTACATCGAGTAAGTACCGGGTGAGCAAAAAGTCCGTATAAACTTTAAAAATTCATAAAAACCGAAAAAATAGCTGAAATGAAAAACTGTTTGCAGGATTAGCATCCATAGGTCACGGGATTTTTTTAAAGACAGAAATAAAAAGTAACTCAAAAAACAGCCGACAGATGGCGCTGGTTCGTACGATTTTGGTGGAAATATGCAAATGAAACGGTTATAAGAACTTGCGCTCCTAATCCAGAAATTGTCCACGTAAAATAACTTCACCAACAAAGCATTATCCTTCATACTCAGCATCCTTGACAAGCACACGGCTCACAAAGGTGAACTAGTACTGGATTAGGAGCGCAAATTATTAAAATCGTTTCATTTGCATATTTCCACCAAAATCGCACGAACCAGCGCCATCTGTCGGCTGTTTTTTGAGTTATTTTTTATTTCTGTCTTAAAAAAATTCCCGTGACCTGTAGATAATAATTCTGCAAACAGTTTTTCATTTCGGTTATTATTTCGGTTTTTATAATTTTTTAAAGTTTATACGGACTTTTTGCTCACCCGGTACTTCCAGAGTTATATCAGAAATTAAATATGTTTAAAATTTGAAAATTTAAATTAAAAAAAATTTAAAATTTTTCAGATTTTTTTACATTCAGTATTCTTATTGTATTAAAATATATTTCAGAAAAAAAAAAATCAGAAAAAAATCTCCATAAAGAACAAAATTAGAATTTTAAGCCCCGGACCCCCTTAAAACTTTCTAATCACAAAATGATTTAGCTGCCATTAAGTCAACAGATGAAGTCTAAACAAGTCGGAAATTGTACATAAAACGTGGCAAATGAGATGCGTTCGTACTATAACTAGTTTTATAAATATTCAGATCTTGATACAATAGATGTTACACTCTTATGCAAATATGCATGAATACAAAATTTATTGCCATTATATATGTATTAAATTCAGTGATACGGAAATAAATAGGACACCATATTAAATAGTACGTCATCACCATGGCATCCTGGAATCATGACCTTTCATGGGGATCATTGAATAAATTTCGTATTATAAGATTTATTAGAATGAAGAAAACTTTTATTAATATCTTTTAAAGTTTTGATTTGATTTTCATAAAATTTGAAACGACTCGACAAAATTCTGCAACGATTATGTATATTAAATTTCAAACCAGTCGGTTGGGTAGTTTTTGTGCTGTTATACGTGGATAGACAGATAGACGGACGGACGGACCAGACGACGACTAAAATGCTACGTAGTTATATAATTATGAAAGCACCTAAAAGAGCCCTATTAAATATGCGTTGGAAGTGCGATATATATATATATATATATATATATAACCATTAATTAAACACATATATATATATACATATATATATGGAATTCAAAATAATAAAAAAAACGTAAAACAATGTGATATTATAAAAGGCTCCAAAAAACATTTAATATGTAATACTACTCTTCAAAGATCAAATGCGCTTTTCCGTGCCGCACAAAAAGACCCTAACCCCTTATAGGGTGGCGGTATGTTATATAAACCACTTAATTTCAAATCCGAAATGCCACAAAGGCACCAGAATTATTGGATAAAAATTTGGTTTTATAATGTATGTGTTTAATTATATCTAAATAAATTTTGTTTTCAAATGCCGGTGTCATTCAATCATTTAAAATTTTAACAACATAAGTACTTTGCCCCTGAAAGAGTTAAAAGAAGAATAATTTTAGTTGTGTTTTGGGAGTGCGATTCAAAACTTTAACAAGTCGGAAATTGTACGATAAACGTGGCAAATGAGGTGCGTTCCTACTATAACTAGTTTTATAAATGCATGAATACAAAATTTATTACGATTCTATATATTAAATTCAGTAATACAGAAATAATAAGACTCCATCTTAAATAGGACATCATCATCATCATGGAAAACTAAAATCATTACCTATCATGGCATATCATTCAATTAAGGACGTATAATAAGATTTAATAGACTGAAGAGAACTTTTATTAATATCTTTTTAAGTTTTGATTTGATTGCCATAAAAATTGAAATGACTCGACAAAATTCTGCAAGGATTCCATATATTAAATTTCAAAGCATTCGGTTGCGTAGTTTTGGCGCTGTTATAAGCGGACAGACGGACGGACGGACAGACAAACGGGTCAGACGACGATTATAGGTGTTACGTATTTATACAATTACGAACGCACCTAAAAAGACGCAATTAAAAGAATAAAGAATATATTATACATGCTAATAAGGGAAATCTGTCCAAAACACATTTAATATGAAAAACTAATCTACGCTGCCATTAAATCAACACATGAAGACCTAAAAAAGTGTGGTTTTAAATATGTGTTGGGAATACTATTATAATCAATCCTTTCATTACGGGCCAGAACTAATGACTACTTTCATATTCGATCGTACCACAATTTACAAAATATTTTCTTTGTGGTACACTGTTAAAATTTTGCAGCATTCTGTGTAGTCATTTGACCGTTTTTTTCCGAAAACGGTTACACAACCGTAATTTAATACTATTCTGACCATATTATTGGCCATGTTATGGTCAGAATATAGTTAAATTAAGGTTATGAAACTGTTTTTTCAAAAAACGGCCGAATGACTGGACAGAATTCTGCAAATTTTTAACAGTGTAGATTCCTTTTGAAAGTATACTAGATTAGCATATATCAGAGATTTGTTTGGAAAACCTGGTGCAAATAGATTAAAAAATAGACCACGGAGACGTATATGCCCCTAACAGTAGTGAAAGGATTAACAAGTCAGAAATTGTATATCAAATGTGGCAAAAAAGGTGCATTTGTACTATAACTACACTGTTAAAAATTTGCAGCTTTCTGGCAGGTCATTTGACCGTTTTTTTTTTTTTTTTTTTTTCGAAAACGATTACACAACCGTGAATTTAACACTATTCTGACCATATTATTGGCCATTTTATGGTCAGAATATAGTTAAATTATAGTTATTAAACCGTTTTTTCAAAAAACGGTTGAATGACCTGCCAGAATGCTGCAAAAATTTTTACAGTGTAGTTTTATAGATATCCAGATCTTGGTGTTGCAAAGATACGTGAATACAATATTTATTATGATTATGTGTACTATATACAGTAATACGGAACTAATAGGGCTCAATCTTAAATGGGACGTCATCACCGTGGCAACCAAGAATCATGACCTACCATGGGATATCATTGAATGAATTACTTATTATGTATTTAATAGAATAAAGAAAACTTTTGTTAATATATTTTTAAGTTTTGATTCGTTTTTCAAATATCTGACTCGACAAAATTCTGCAACGATTATATATATTAAATTTCAAACTGTTCGATTGGGTAGTTTTTGCGCTGTTATATGCGGACAGACAAACGGACGGACCAGGCAACAGCTGCAGGTGCTACGTATTTATATATTTACGAGCGTACCTAAAAATCATTATTCAAAATATTAACCTCTTCGTTTCCTGGGTCCACTTCAGTGGACTTCCGTTGTACCATGTTTTATTAATGATACTCGAACATAATTAAAATTTCGATATCAGAATGACATGTTTCGAAGTCAAAGGTTCGAATTAATGCAAATAAATTAAAAAAAGTCGATATGAAGTGAAATGGGATAAGAAATAATTCAGTAATAATCAATAATATTGTATTATTACTCAGTAACGAAGAGGTTACACCTGTGATGCGAGAAATTAATAATAATAAAAAAAACATTATATGAAATTACTTGTCCTTAAAATTTAATTGCGCTTTTCGGTGCAATTAAATCAACACGTGGATACCTAAAAATATGTAGTTTTAACACGTTCACTGCCTCAAAAATTAAGAATTTTAAAATTTCTTCTTGAAAGTCGTTTGCCGCTACAAATTCGGAAAGGTAAAATCCGCTTTACTAATAAAGCATAATTTCTGCCAATAAATAAGGCATTTTTTTTATATAATGGTGAGAAAGTAATAAATTAAAGCTACGAATAATTAAGCTAAGAGTACACTCGTAGCGTGGCAGTCAACGCGTTAAAAATATGTTAGGAGTAAAATAATAAAAAGATAGACGAAATGATACGAGAAATTAGTTCAAACAAACATCTAAGGTGTGTGCATACCTTCAAATCGCTCTTTTTGCGAAATTTTTCTATTTCTTTTTTTATTATTTTAAATGAAAGTTGAAACATTTAGTATTCCAAAAATGCTTTACTTTTGGTTCAGCGATAATAAGAAGCAAAGTTATAGCCCAAAATATAAACCGGAAATGAACTGTCTGAAACCGGAAGTGACCGTTTAAAGAGCCACAAAAAGGTAAAGAATACATTTTAATACACAAATATATAACATATACACAAATATATAAACACCTACAAATAGGGTGGATTTCAAAATTGTTAACTTTATACATAATTTTTTTGTGCTCTATCAAAATCTTAATCTACGTTTACTGGAAATCTGCGTTTTTCATTGGGTTTACGGGAAACGTCAATTCTTAAAAAAGTTGTTAAGATATTGAAATAAAATTTTGTGACAATGCTCTGCACATCTATAGGTATGTTATGGAGCAAAATATAGCTAGCAAGTTTGTATATATTAACTTAAGAGCCATTTTTAGGGTTCCGTACTTAAAAAGTAAAAACGGAACCATTATAAGATCACTCCTGTGTCCGTCCGTCTATCTGTCTATTTGTCTGTATGTGTGTCACAGGCATTTTACTCGTAAACTATGGAACGTGGAAATTTCAAATTCGGGGAAGTAATAAAGGCTATTGACCCACATATTTTCAGATCATTAAACATTCATAAATATATTTAGTAAAAATGTATAGGGCTAATTAAGCTACTTGAAAAAAAAACTTTTTTCTTTTTATATCATGTGGGGTATTATGTAAAAGCTTCCGTACGCTGAACTCAAAAATGCATTCCTTTTAATTTTAGGTATTATATTTTCAAAGATATCGTTCAAAATGTAGCGCAAAAATATGTCCCCCCCACCCCCATCTAATTCCGAATCTACTGAAACTAAAATTATGAAAAAATTAGAAGTAGTAGACGCTAACCTTGAAGGAAAATTATAGCAATTACCCTAAATCACATACTTTTTGAGAAAATCGCATTTTTCTGTTACACACAGACTTCGATTTACGGGCATTCATCAAATTTATTTAGCAGTGCTGAAGGTACCTATCGTAGCAGAAATATAAAAGCATTGTTGATAATGATTTTTGAAGAAAATTGTCAGTAATTAGCCAGGATATTAACCCTTAAAGATACGGATACTTTGGACATGCATAATGACAGGGGCAGCATAATCTGTGCCTAGTTAACAACTTTTAATGATAGATAAGTGTAATGTATTGTCCAGTAGTAGTATAAAAGCAATAAACATCAAATTGTTAAAAGCAGAATAATTTAAGGCGTCTCGGGACTCTTAAAATTGGAAAAAAAAAAAAAAAAAAAAAAAAAAAAAAAGACCATTTGCAACATTTAATGTCTTAAAATGCATATGATTTAAAAACACAATTTTTATTGTGATGAAAGATATAAATATGTTCTTTCATTTCATTTTTTTTTAAAAAATTGCAAGATGCATATTTAGTATTTATAGGGGTCTCGAAGCTGTTGGACATTTGTCGAGCAGAAAATTGGCATAATATCTTACACGCAGGATTAGAAAATAAATATTGCAACTAGAATAAAAATTTTGGTGCCTACTTATACTTCAGATTGTAATAATTACCCTTAACTTAAATACATTTGTATTTAAAACTTTTTTATATTTTTAATGCAAAGTGTTAGTTAGCTAATACAAAATTTTGAAAACTTCAACAGTATAATGACGTAAAAAAATATTTTTTTGAACAATAAAAAGGAAATTTTAGGTTCAGTTTATACAGACTAACATGAAATATATGTTTCGAAAATTTCATGAAAAAGTACTCAGAAGTTTTTGAGGTACCCTGCGCGTTATGCCCAAAAACTTGTTTTGCAGAAAAATGACTTCAAAGTTTCGGAAACGCCGCTTCAGCTAGTGAGCGGGTATAATTCTAAAAGCCATAACTTCTGTTCTAATGGTAATTTCAAGGAAACAATTATATAAGAATGTTCAGTAAAGATAATAGTTTAACATCTAATAAAATTTGATTTTCAAATATTTTGAAGAGTCCTAAGACCACTTAATTAGAATGAATCACATAAACACTATGGTATTCGCGACTAGTTTGCATTGAGTGCATCTCGCAATACGTCTCAAGTGACTTTAAAAGTTAATTAAAATCCTATCTGGAAAAACGCGGCACGGACCAAGGCGTCCTTGAAACTTTGCGACCTCTTTTTGAAGCGCGCTTAGCACAATGCCAAATTTAAACTTTGAACAAAGATTTTGTTTTAGCTACATTGTAGAAAGAAAAGTTATTACTACGCTGAATTTAGTTTTATGAAATGCCAAATGAAGTTTAAGTATGCACTGCTTTTATTGTCAGTGCCGAATTAAGCTCATCATAAACAGATTAGAATAATATTAAAAAATGAGTTGCACAAAATAGTCATATTCGATATTATTTAGGTTCCATATCTCTTTGAACTTTCATGGTACTAGTATATGGGAACGTCCACTGTTACTCTTGTGACCATTCGTGCGGTTTTTTACAAATACTTACAATTATTTTACTATAAAATATAATTAAGATATAAAAGTGATATAACCAGTAAAATACTATTGTGCTCCACTCATTTAATATATATCTAATTTGTAACAAAAAGCATTTATCTTGTCTATATAATCAATCAAAATTTTGTTACTCTTGTGACCAGAGTGTCACAAGAGTCATTTAATATATACATAAGTAATTTTTTTTTGTTATAAATTAGATATATGTTTGTGTGTGGAACACAGTGGTATTTAGCTGGTTATATCAATTGTTATCTTACTTATACTTTGTAATAAAATAATTGGAATTATACATGAAAATTTGCTCTAATTATCACAAGAGTACACTGTTAAAAATTTGCAGCATTCTGTCCAGTCATTTGATCGTTTTTATAGAAAACGGCTACACAACCGTAATTTAACACTATTCTGACCATATTATTAGCCATTTTATGGTCAGAATATAGTTAAATTGTGGTTATGAAACCGTTTCTTCAAAAAACAGTCGAATGACTGGACAGAATGCTGCAAATTTTTAACAGTGTAACGAATGGACGTTCCCATATACAGTTATACTCAACACTACGTTGTATAATTTTTTACAAAGTCTTCTTTTAACAACTATTACAAATTCATACATTTATTCTACGGAACCCTCTGTACGCGAGTAATACTCGCTCGTGACTGTTTATCATTGAAAAATACGCCTTTTTTTTTTTTTTTTTTTTTTTTTTTTTAAATCATGTTTTGTATGCAAAATTGCGTATAAGTTTGTAAATTTAAGAGGTTTTGCAAATATTTTTACTCATAACGAAGGTAAGTGTTTTGCTGATATAGTGTGGAGAAAAAAGTGAAATATATTGAATAGATTTCGTTATAGTAGGTTCGGCATAAACGCATATTTTTACTAAAATTTAACTAAATATTGCCTAAATTGGAAAAGTTAATAAAAATTCCTTTAAAAATTTATATGAATTCATAGTTTTATTCTCATTTTTAACTAAAAACACATGTGTTTGATAAAAGTTTCTTATTTTTCAAAAAAAAGTGCCACGAAGGTAGGTACATAAGTTAGGTACCTAAATATGAAAAATTAGTCACTACATTTCAAATGCTCATTTCTGTTGTCACTAAGTCAACACATGAAGACCTAAAAAACTGTAGTTTAAAATATGTGTTGAGAGTGTGATTTAAAATAATAATAAAAATATATTAAATGAACGAATATGGGAAACTGATCCAAACAAACATTTTATATGAAAAATTAGCCTTCATATTTCAAATGCTCTTTTCCACTGCTATTAAGTCTACATATGACGATCTAATAAAGTGTAGTTTGGAATATGTGTTCGAAATGCGATCCCAAATAATAATAATAATAATAATAAAGATCCAATCAAAATAATTTTAACCTATTAATTAATCTGACATTGGGAATTTATCCAAAAAACATTTAATAAGAAGTCTCCATAAATGAAGTGCACTTTTCTTCAAGTTGGTGATCAAGATACGTCGAATTGCAAAGCAAAACCTCCCAAAATCGAACATGTTCCGTTCCGATAAAAATTGGTCGTTCCTAGAGATGGTCTCTTAATGGAGGTCATGTTTAAATCTAGATTTTAATTATTGAAAAAAGGTAACAATAAATGTTACTAAAATTTATTTTCATATTAAAAATTTGAAAATTTAAGCATCAAAACAAAAGATAATTACATAAGTTAATTACTGCAGAGTTTAAAAATTGAATACATTCATGTTTGCTTTGATTTTACGGTTTTATCTTTTATAACTTTTATTTCCAAGTCCTTTCGAAGTTCAGCAAATAAATGCAATTTTTTTTGGACGGGAACAAATAATGATGATTTCATTAATTTTTCTATTTCTTTGAGAGTTTCCTGAGTGAATGAGGCAGGGGAGTTGATTGACAGTCATTCTTAATGTGTCATCAGAGTTAAATTCATTGCCTAAAAAGGCACAACGCGATTTAAACACTTAAAATTAATCGAAATAAAGAAAAATTCTAAACTTAGTTTAGAAGTTTGATGAATAATGCGCTCTCCGGAATAATTTTTCAAAAAAAAAAAAACCTTCTTGAAACAACCAGGAAAAAAAAGGAATTTATTTCATTTTCTTCAAAGAAACTGGTCTCTCATGGAGGGAATTCAATTGGGATGGTCTCTGAATGGAGGTAAAATTAGTATTGAGCTTATGGGAATAAATTTCGTTCCATGCAAAAATGGTCGTTAAGGGAGGTGGTCTCTTAATGGAGGTGGTCGCACAGGGATGTTTCACTGTATTTCCTTTATCATCTTCATTTTTTTTGCATTTTCCGAAAGGAATTTTTTACAAAACAAAATAAAATATTTGAATAAAAGAGGTGTGTACTTTGTTCATCTGAAAAAAAAAAAAAAAAAAAAAAGAGCAGAAGTTATTTCTAAAAAAAGACTGAAATTTGGTTAAACGCCATTTTATCAAAAATCGCTATTTAGTGAAATCTTTTGGTCAGAGCCTATAAAATTTTATACTTAATCCTTTTATTTGGGTTGGAGAGGGGGGGGGGGGGAGGACGGTTATAAAGTTTAGAACTTATCAGGAGATTTCACTGGGAACATTTTATTTTAAAGCACTACAGGATAATCACTTTATCCAGTTCATTTTTGTTTTTTATAAGAATCTTTTCAAGTTTCTACAATATGGCATTTTAAGCAAAAAACATTAAATTTTAAATTATTAACCTTAAATATCTGAATTCAATATCCTAAAAATGTTTTCTTTTTATTTAGCTCTTGCCTTTTATGTTATCAAAGGAAGATGGACAAAAGAAGCGTGTCTAGTAAAAAAATATATACTGTTTTAGAAAGAGGATTTCGAACCATAATCACATTAGCTACTATAAAGCATAAAATTTTCAACGAACCCACAGGCAATGGAGCTTCAGATAAATATGCGCTGTAAGAAGATGCTAATGAAGCTATTTTATAACGAGATATTCTCTACGACGCCAAAATAAAAGTTTCAAACTATTTTTAAGATTAAATTAATGAACCATTAATGCAATTTGAATTTAATAATTTTAAAGCTAGATAATATTTATAAATACTTTATCTTTAAATTTACATGTACTCCCACTCTCAAAATATGCATCCTTAACAAGTTATAAATGTTAGTTTTGAGTATATGATCGCCTCAAAAGATGCAAAAAATGATTTTTTGTAAAATTATATTCAATTAAATTAACCAAACCGAATATTTAAAAATTATGAATAAATTTACTTTTTTTTCCTTTTGAAAAATAGGAAAATTTTTTCAGAATATATTAGTGTACATAAAAAATTATTGTTAAAGTTAATACCCGAGAAATCACGGTTATTGATTAAAAATATATATATGCGTCTGTTATCAGGATAATTATTATACAATTCAATTGAATAACATATTCAATTGAGGATTTGAATTTTTTGAGAAGGTTGAAAAATATTCCTTATAACTGAAAAAATCGTTTGTTACAAAGAAATTTTTCAAAATTTTTAATGTTTTTTTTCAGTAAAACTTGCATTTGTTGAAAACTTTTTAATACATTTTAAACGCTAAATTTACATTACTTATCTAGCTAAGTTATGTTTGATACACATGTAACAATTAAACTCATTGTAAGATTTATTTCCTAGCGAAAAAAGAATCATTTCAATAAAATTGAATAGCTATCGCTCTATTGATCATTTAAACTTTCTAAAAATTGTTACACTGTTATGATAAAATAAAACGCTAACATGGACACATTGAACAAAGTCTTTAAAAAAACATAACAACTCTTAAAAAATATATATATAACCAGTATAATTGTAAAATTTATAAACTCATTTTTATTGTTTATTAATAATATTTACTTATAATTTTATTACACATTTAATGTTAGTTAATTAAAATTGTTACCAAATACACTTATTAAAAATGAATATTTTTTGTATAACTTTATTCCCAAGTTTTAGTAAGCAAAAATTATTTTAACAGACTTAATTCTTCAGTAAAACATATTTCCTAATGTAAGAGAAGTAATCTTATTTTTAACAACAATTTTTGTTTTATAATTTTATCTGTAAGCTTTCACCGATCTTTACAAAATTTTGAGGAAAAAGTCCATTTTTTTGTGCAGTATCTTTTTAAATATATGCAAGATTTTATTGAAAGACAGTTCGAAATCTAAAAAGTAATCTTCAGGGAAACTTAACTAAATTTTAATTAAGAGTTCATTAAAAAAGGAGCTAATGAGCACTTCATATATATATATTTATATTTATATATATATAAGAGCAGTCAATTTTCAAAGTGAGGCAAGTCCTTTTTATGCTATTGCTAGATGTTTAAAGGATTGCATTTGAATGGGTTTAATTTTATTTTATGTATATTTAAGATGCAATAATTGTTATTTGTGTTAGCTTTAAAAAAATAAATAAATAAAAGTGCCCATTTAAACTGATGGAATTGAGCTCACAGGCTAGTCACACTAATTGTGTATTATACTCTTATTTATGCCTATTATTCATAAACTAGAACTCACTCTTTTTGAGAAAAACGGTAAATAAATTAAGAGGGGGACTAGCCCCCACGCCCCCCCCCTTTATAATTAACCAGTGGAACTCAATTTCTAATCAGGGAAGCGCTTTATCACAATAAACCGGTCTATCAAATGTTACGTACATACTTGCGTACACACAGTACCTGCGGGCATATTAGCTCTCCGGCATTCATAGCCGGTGAGCTAAAGATGATAGTTTTCGTATGTGCCAATGGACTTGCCTCACTTTCAGAAGAAATGATTTGTTGAAAACGTTGATTTTTTTTAAGAGGCTACTTCAGTCAAGCGAAAAGACTGGTTCTCTAATGTTAATCCTATGGAAGATATCTCGGTTGCATTTCAATAGCTTTTTAATTTTTTTTTTTTTTTTTTTTTTTTTTTTTTGCATTGGATAGCTGAGATCGATCTGTACAAAGACCATTTTTTACTTTTTCGATTTTGTTTACAGATATTTTTAATGAGAACCCTTTCATTTTCGGAACCGGTTTCAGAAGTGAAAGCATCCCCATGAAAAAAAATCTGCTATCAAAATCGAAAAAGTAAAAAACGGTCTTTGTACAGATCAATCTCAGCTATCCAATGCAAAAAAATCATTTAAAAATATTGAAATGCAACCGAGATATCTTTATAAATTTTTTCCATAGTATTAGCATTAGCGAGCGGATCACCCTGTATATATAACCGGGTCACCCTGTGCGATTCACACCCTGTATATATAAATATATGTATAACTATAATAAAGGATATTAAAATAATCGTACACAAATAGGGAAAAAATTAAAGACGAAACTCATACCTGTTATGATAAATGATCCAAAATCAAAATTGAAAGAGTTAAAAAAATTGCGAAATCTATTGTAGAATTGTCAAACCCAAATTACCATAGATTACAAAATAATACAAAGACAGGGTGAGACCAATGTGAGACGGGCGTCTTTTTTGCTGCTTTTTTGCTTAAGTATTATCCATTCACAATGCTATAGCATTGTCTTAATCAAACGTCCTTACATTGAACTGTAGGCGGTACAAGAAGCAATTTTTGTATAGGAAAACAGGTTCACAATTCATTTTTTTAGCTAAAAATATAGGGTGTCCCATTCTATTCGAAACAAAACCATCCTTCTTAGTTTTGTTTAAAATATATATATTTTAACAAGCTTTTAATCATCATTACTTGGCTTTATGTGAAATGCAATGGCATCATGAAAGTACTAGAAGTATACAGTTACCTTGCAATGAAACCGTATGTAATTATAATTACATAATATGAGACGTCTAACTAAGCGTTTTTTGGATGTAGATGGTGCCCATTTTTACCATTTCTTGTGATAGAGTTACATTTAAGACAAAGAAATATGAGTCTGTTGAAGTTCTGTTAAAATATCTCCATTATTGTTAAATTTATGAATAAATTTCAATGTTCCTACTGAAGTTATATTTCGCTTATTTTTGACTGAATAAACTGACCCTGGTTTCTTGTACAAAAACAGTTCGCTGCAATGTGCCTTACCACCCCTTGAAGTTTGCCTAAATACTTTTACTTACGCATCTAACCCTCTATATCTATCTATCTTATACATTTACGTGTGTGCCGCGCGCGTTGCATGTGGTTGTGTGCGTGTGCTTGCATTGTTAGGCATTCAATTGAGTGTCTACAAGTTTTTGTCAAATTATAGTTAATTTACTAGAATAAAAGGAAAATGCATAAAAGTTTACTTTACAATCAAACTATGTTTGGAACTAACAAATACTTCTCGGCTCGGCCTACTGGCGGAGGTAGATTTCGAAGTTAAATACTAATTTCACCAACAAAAATTAAATCAAGATTAGAGATAAACTCAGTTTAACAATTTTATCTGTCCGCTTTTGACGAGTTTTTATTTTCATTTTTCTGGAAGAGCTGGTTTTATCAGAATCTTGTTAAGGCGCTGTTCAAAAACATATTTTTCACGCTCCAAAACTCAAAATTTTATGACTCATTTTTAGAAGTAAAAACATGTGATATTTTGAAAAGATTTATAAGCGACCTATGCTTTTATTTTTTGTTCAATTAATTATAACTTGATTTACAAACAATCTTTTTCCCAGTACGACCATTTTTACGTTTCCAGCACGGGCAGCTTCGGGCAATTCGGTTCAAAATGCCCACTTTGACAGCATTTTTTGAAATATATTCTGCCTTTATGTAAAAATCGAACAATACGGTACATTATACAGTTTCTGAACAAGATAATCTGCCAATTGGATGCATTTGAGAGCAAAAATTAATTTAAAACTGAGTCAGAAAATAAGCCGTTTGGATTTGATAAACCCTTAATACGATAATTTTTTCGTCAACCCTTATTTTTTTTTATTTGTTTTTGCTGAAAGACTTGGTCCTATGAAAAACTTGTAATAGAAAAGTTGTAGATAATAAGAAGATATATAATAAATATAAGCGGATTGGATATCTTGTGAATTGACGAAGTTATAATTTTTTTTCTGCTTCAACCCCTTCCCCTCCCCCCTTTTTAAGTTTGGTTGAATTTGGATTAAATCTGCAAAACGTTTGATGAACAGAGTAATTTGGTAGAAATAGTAGTTTTTGAGTGATATGAATGTATTGTATTATACCTAAATTTATTGAGAATATTTTTAGTTTGTAATTTGTCTAGTGTAAACTTCCTTCAACGTTCAAAGTTCGATGACGAAAGATTTTTGACTGTGTATCTTTATGCAAATGTTAGGCAATCCGGCAGTTTGATATCTTTAAAAGCATGTGGATACATAGGTATGGTACACTTTGCCTGGTGTTCTAGTCCTTAGTAGCTTGAGGGGCCTTGATAAGGAACAGTTACATTAATATCGATTAAAGTCTGTTTTGGAAATAACGGATTCCACAATAAAGTATATTTTGAATAGTACTATGTTATTTTAAAATTTTATTAGTGCTTCCAGGTTGAACATGTTGATTTTTTATTGAGTACAGTGGTATAGTAATGGTGAAATTGCAGTAAAGTTCAATTTATTTATTGTTAATTGATTTTAAAGCATCACAGATGTTTAAGTGACTCAAACATTACACAGTGTTTTATTAATTAAAGTGTTTCCTACTAAAGAAGGCAGCGCTAATTTTGGTAAAATAAAACTGTGTTTTACGTAATTTCAAGACTGTTCATTGAGAGATGCAGAATGAATACACCAATTTTAAAGGGTTAAACACACTTACTATATAAAAAAGCAAAAGTAAATCACTTTAAACTTTTTAATGTCTAAGTTAGTGATTATGACTGTAGTGAGATAAAAAATAAGTGTGGCACATATACTTTTTCCAAATATAATTAGATGCAAAATCCTCAAAAATTGCCCAATAAAAACCTCCAACACATCACAGCAAAATTTCGAAAGAAAGAAAACGGGTTCCACACAATAAGTCATGATAAGAAAGACCTCATCGAAAGTTCAAATCCCTGCGTTATTAATGATCAAACTTAGGTATTTCAACATTGGTGAATTATACTATACCTAAAAGTTTAAAAATAATCTACTATAAAATCTCAGTTCGCCTATCCATGCATAACTGCATGAGTTCTTTGATCAGAACGAACAAGAAAACGTTTACTAAAGATAGTATTCATTACCTTTTATAACATATACCTCAAAACAAATTCCATCCCTCTTAAGATAATTTTATTCAGAAGTTACTCTCATATTAATCATTCATGTTTAAATATTTGAAACATCAAATTTTGAAAACGAATTAAAATGTTATTGACCTTACTTGCAATTTTAAAAACAACAGTCTAAAAAAATGTCTGAGTTCGAGTTTAGAATACTTAATATTCGGTATAAAAACATAAGACGTAGGGAGAAAATCGATGGCCAAAAGTAGCAGTGTGCATTTTAAAAATGAGATTTGTGTTGCTATAAATCTTAAGTATCTATACCTTTTAAAAGATCTTTTAAAAAGAAAAGATTCATAATACGAAAATAATGAGAATTCAAAATTTTTGTTGTTTCATTATTTCAATCCCGGTCTAAAGAAAAAAAAAAGAATATCTTTTCGAAAATGGAAAATTTGGAAATTTATTATAACAAAAAGTTTTCGAAAGAACTTTAAGAACATCTTTATTATTCTTTCCACCAACAACTTAAATCTATGGTATCATTTTGCCGTGTTCCTAGAAAAAAGCCTATAAATGATATGTTGGGACAGTTTTATAAATTCATTTTTTACACATTTCTTGATCATCAACCATAGAAGAAAAAATATTCTTTGAAAAAAAAAAAGCAAATATTGGCAGGGTGCCAGGATTACCCTATTCCATAGATTTTAGAAAATGATAACAAAAGAAAAGTGATGATAAATAGATTTGAAAGTCTCCTACTCAGCTACCTTCAAGAGAAAATTCAAACAATCAGAATTTTTGCTAAGCTGCTAAAATTGAAATGGAATATTTATTTAATAATATATATTAAAGAGCTAATTTTTCATGTTCCCTGTTACTTTTTAACAGTACATTTAATTTTTTAAATGAAAGTATTTTCTTTTTAAATAACAAAGATAGAGAATGGCTCAATTAATATAATAGAAAATAGATGATTATTATGAAAAAAAGGGCTACTGATGAATAATAGAAACTAACAGCATTAATTGAACCCTTAAATGCTGGGTATTGCTTTTCGGCAACATGCCCAATTCAGGCTTCTAAAATACTATCAGAATAATATTGAAGCTATAATGCCTAATGTTGCCAATAAAATACATTCTGAAAATTTTATTAAATCGATTTTCAACATGCAGATGGCAACACTTGTGCTGTTTAAGAATAAAGATAGATTTATTTTTTGAATTGTTGCTAGATGTTCTTTTTGTTTTGTTTGGAAGCATGCGAAATACCCTATTTTGTTCTGCAGCGAGCAAGTAAAATTTATTTCTTATTATAGTTCCTAAAATTATTGTGTGTTTAATATTATAAAATTTTTTCAAGGAAAATTATTTTTTCAATTAAAGACAAGTATTGCCGATTAGTAACAAACTGTTTTTTAGCCGTAAACCATACTTAAAACAAAATATGATTTATTTAAAAAATGAAAGCCGAAAAACATTATTACAATGATTTTTGAAAAATCAGGCATTTAAGGGTTAAAATACAATTGATATTTAATGTAAAATGTTTTGAATATAATTTCCGTCCGTAGCTAGATTTTTATAGAGTAGGTTTGGAATCACTATTGCTATTAGATAAAGAATATCGGAATATAGTGCATTAATATCACTTTCAAGATTGAGCTCAATAAGAAAACTAGGAGCTATTTTATTTGTAAATTCACTGTAAAAAAAAAAAAAAAAAAAAAAAAAAAAAAAAAAAACAATTTTACAGATAAAAACTGTTTTTTTTTTTAAGTTTTTTTCTGCAAAAAAAGGGAGACTTTTGTAATTTTTACAGAAAAAACTGTTTTAATGACAAATTACAGATACTTTCTGTAAATTAAACAGTTTTCCATTGCCCTCAAAATTGGCAGTTTTTTACATTGTTCTACTTTTACTATACACCCAAATAAAATAGTCAAGGATTTAGATCCTGGCAATAAGGAGGCCAAATACAAATATTTAAATAAATTATTTTTAGTCGCGTTATTTAGTCCATCCGGTATAAGAATTACAGAATACTTACCAGTTTAACATTTGTATCATACTCAAGAAAGAAAACAATACTAGTCCAACATTATTTGCATTTGCTATATCTCGACGAATATTTGCAATTAGTATGTGAAATACTGTTCCAGCATTGGCGTGTTTATAGTTGTTGTCGCCAATGTTGAATCAATAATGATAAGAAAGATTTCTCGATTTCATTATCCAATGTTTCTACTGGAAAGACAATATTTTTGTCATATTGGCGTTTCATTGTAAAAATACAAATTTATATATGATTCTTCACCAGTATTGTTATTTCATTGAATTGCCCGATGAATCCAATGCAAGCGTACTAATTCCTCATAAAACCAATTTTACAAATATTGGTTTCCTAATAAGGTATGTTTTTAATGTTCCAATCTCTTATTATAATTTACTAATTTGTTTTGTACGGAGAAGGATGAATTCGAAATGGTTTTTGACATAACGTTTATTAAACAGAAGAAATCCAATCTCAAAAAGTTACATATTTAATATAAAATTTTGAAATGATTAATAAATATAATATTCTTATGTGAAAAATATTAATAACTATTATTTTCCTACCATAACACTAGATGGCACTGAACAACTTTTGTTTCTGGCCATACTAACCAGGGTTCCCAGTTTAGCCTCCTCTCTAATTCCGAAATTCCGAAGAAGGTTTTTTACTATATTTAATCACGAAATATCTGTCATTAAATAAAGCAAAAACTACTATCCGGAATTCATTGCATGAATTCGTAATTTCTTAATAAAAAAGGAGGCCGACCTGGCAACCCTCATACGAACTACTACCCCGTGCAACCAAATGAGAACTTCGATGGCTTAAGCTTAAGCACGAGGATTGTCACTTTTGTCTAAATTTTTCATAACAGCATCTTAATACAAAGTAAGCCAGTAGTAAAATTCGTAACTATATTGACGTTTAAACTCATGATATTTTATGCCACATGATGTTTCAACTTGAACAGGTGACGCCAAAATATACAAATAGATATTACAGGGATGAAAGCGGTCCGACCCAAATGACCGATTACTATCACTAAATTTTAATAATATTTTTCGCATTATTTAATGACAGAATTTCTGAGATTTAATAAAGCAAAGAATCCCTGATATTAATATCATGTTTTTTTTTTTACTCTTTATTATAGCAGAATGGCACAAAAACTAGCTTAAAAAATATAGCGAATAAAATAACTTATTTTACATATTAATTTTATTGAAAAGGTGAAGTAAAATTAACATTGGCCTAACATGTTATTTATCTTTAACAGCTACGGTATCACGATACGAATTATGTGTGTTTGAACGCAAAATGCTCCAGGTTCTTGTTTCCGAGATTATAAAGTCGTAAATACCTTATATTGTGCCACGTAAATGAATTTCTGACCGTTAGAGTTAAGACCTTCATATTTGTGGCTAGTACTCTACACTGTAAAAAAAGACAGATGTTTCTTAATGTGAAAATGTCTGTAATCACGAACGAAAATATACAATATCTTCTTCCGATTCACTCATGATTCTGGAAAGCGTTCCTTTATTTTTAGAAACCTCACAAAAGTATTTATCTTTCAAATTTAAAGAAGAATTTATAAAAATAAATCTTTATTAGCTGCCCGTAGTTTCCGAGTAGCTTTTACAATGCATTAATGAGTTCTCTCTACCCAGAAAACTGGTTTTTCGGACGCTATGGGTTTTCAAGTAAATATTTTCATGTTCAGCAAACATGTTTAACTAAAAAATATATAGAATTAACAGCATTAGCATTAACATTAAAATTAACATTTTTCTGTTACAATTGCATGCACAATTTCAGTTATGCAGCCGAAAAAGTTTAGTTGAGGCATAATAGCATTAAAAAAAAAAAAAAAAAAAAAAAAAAAAAAAAAAAAAAAAAAAAAAACGATTTTCCGGGTAGAGAGAACTCATTAATGCTTTGTAAATGATACTCGAAAACGTTTCCGAAAATTACGGGAAGCTAATAAAAATTTATTTTTATAAAGTCTTCTCTAAATTTTGAAAATAAGTTGTTTTCTGAGTTTTCTAAAAATAAAGAAACGTTTTTCGTAATATTGGGTGACAGCTGTTATCGAACATTTTCGTTCGTGATTACTACAGCAAATTTTCGTAGTTTAAGAAACATCTGTCTTTTTTACAGTGGAACCACTATGCTGACTAGGACCCAATTTTGAATTTAGACGTTCTATTATTTCAAGTGGGCCACAATTCCGTTTTCGTTTTTCTTAACATTGTTTTGTATACCACACCTGGAATATAGAAAATAATCACTTTTACCATAATATGATTGACTCAGGTGTGAAAGAAAATAGCAGACATTTTTTTTTTCGATTTCTATATAAATTTATTTAACAGCATTCTTACATTTCTTTGATAAGTACAAGATATATTAATTACTCAATATATGTTGTCATAATCAAAGGTAAATTTTAGATAAGTGCAATGAGTATACGTTATTAAAATTCACTATGTCCGATAAAATAAAATCTATCAGACAAGAAATGTTGCACATAGTTCATTGAAGGGTTAGTTTTAAGAAATTCCAGCTGTTTTGTAGGAAGTATTTATAATAGTTTTAGATGCAGATTTCTTTAGAAAAAATTGAATATTGAATATTTCGAAACTTGCTTTTCTTTTTTTAAATTCTCCGTCTAAACCCGGGACCTTCATATAATGACGTAGCGGAAAAATCTTAGCATTTTTAATTCATATACATCAAGTAAAACAGAATCTGAAAAAAATGATCAATTATACTCATGCATTAGTTTCATTAGGGTATTCGTTATCACTACATGTAACCTCGTTATCGCTACATGTGAGCTAATTATGCAACCTGCTCATACACGGTTTGCTACGGATCCTATTAAACAGAATATAATTCACTGCAGCAATCAAGTTCCCGGTATTCACCAAAGATTAATTCACAGAGAAGGTATGCTACTGCTGCTGTTTATTATTTCAGAGTAATTCACATGAAGTATTTATTAGACGTCATTATAAAACTTTTTGAAGGATATAAGCAGCATGATTAAATATAATATTTATAATTTAACCCATTTGTGCCTGAATTTTTGTTTAGAATTGGTAAAATCACTTTAAAATGTTGCAAAATGAACTGTAAAAATACTAAAAAAAATTATGCTAAAAAACGTTTGTATTTATTTGATAAAATGTAAACGTACTAAATATGGAAATATGCATAATATTTGTAAAAATATAATATGTATAATTATCTGTTTTGTCTAAATTTACAAAAAAATATGCTTTTAAATTGTATATTATATATTATAATTAGTATTTTTATGAACTACTAAAAAAATACATTTATTCCTTTACGGATACTAATAACATTACAAGTATTAGTAATAACTGAGTACTGTAACAACTGAGTGTACAACTGTACTGTAATAAACTGAGTATAATCGCATTTGATGCTTTAAAACAATTTGTTTTATAATCATATTGAAAAAGACTTTACATAAATAACTGTCCCATAAATGGCTAAAAAAATATATATACCCATTCGTGCCTAGCGCCCTATATTTTGTACGTATCAAAAATGCATAAAAAATAGGCTTGAACATTTAATTTTACAATTTTAAAAAATACGTATTTCAAAGAAGTCTACAAGTTAAGGGGTGTCAGGACTCTTAAAGCTCTAAAATTTTCGAAATTTTAATTTTTTTAGGTGTTAAACTTCCATGTTTTCTGAACAGTTTGATATAATTGTTATACTGAAATTCCCATTAGAATAGAAGTTATGGCATTTAGAATTATACTTGCTCAATAGCTGAAGAGGTGTTTCTAAAACTTTGTTGTCATTTTTCTCCAAATGACGTTTTTGGGCATAACGCGCACGATATCTCAAAAACTTCTGAATTTTTTTTTATGAAATTTTTAAAACATATGTTTCATGTTAGTCTGTATAAACTGAACCTAAAATTTCCTTTTTATTGTAAAAATAAAATAGTTTTTAGGGGTTTATATTGTGGAAATTTTCTAAATTTTGCATTAGCTAAATACAACTTCGTATTAAAAATATAAAAATGCTTTGAATACAAATATATTTAGGTTCAGTGTGATTGTTATAATCTGAGGTATAAGTAGGCACCAAAATTTTCATTCTAGTTGCAAAATTTACTTTGTAATCGTGCACATAAGCTGTTATGCCGATTTTCTGCTCGTCAAATGCCTAACAGTTTTGAGTCCCCTGTAAATGCTAATTCTGCATCTTGCAATTTTTCAAATGTTTGAAATGAAAGAACATATTTGTATCTTTCATTCCCATTTAAAATTGTGTCTTAATATCAAATACATTTTAAGATATTAAATGTTGAAAATGGTCCTTTTTTTTTCATTTTTTCCAATTTTAAGAGTCCTGAGACCCCTTAAGATTATGACTTATTTATTTGGATCCTTTATAGTAAAACACAAATAAACGCACCTTTTACATTTCGCTATCTTGAAAAAGGAAAAATATATAAGCTAAAAAATAGCTTTAATATAAGAAAATAAATACCCATCTTATGCTGTCATCTTTCGGTAACAGATAAAGACATGTATAAATAATTCTTTCATACATTTTTCATGTTATAAAGAAGAAGAAAATTATAAAAATCTATAAAAATTGAAGCGTCCCAAAAAATGGGACACTAGGCATGAATGGGTTAAAAGAAATAAATGATTCTTCTTTTAATCTGTCTTTATCCTCGAATACTTAATCGAAACAATATTAAATATTGTGCACATAAATAAAGAATTTTTAGGAAAAAATTTAATAAATTAGTGCCTAATGTTCGATCATTAAAAGATAACAACTTGGAAGATTTTTTTATGCTGTTGAACAAGGTTTATTGATGTGGTCTAAATTATCATAACTCGCCAGGTTTCTAAAAGCAGACTGTATCACCTAATTATTAGAGTTTGCCGCTTTACACGATACGGGTACATAATATGTTGACCCGTCACATCAGATAGTAATACATAAAATTAAAAAAATAATTCATTACATTTGTTTATCTAACTTTTATTTAAGAAAGACTAAAATCCATACACCAAAATTCATATTATTTAAAATTATGTAATAATATACATTAAGTAATAGTTTCCATGATATATTTCTTCAATGTGGAGACGCATGTTATTACAATTCGCAGATATATCTTCTACATAAGTTGGGTAGGTTATTCACATGATTTAATGAAACTTCTCTGAAGTTTTAAGTAATTTAGGGAAATACATATGAGATTATTTATAAACTTTATTTCACTAAGCAGTAGTATTTCGACACTTTCGTATTTGCTGTCAGCAAATACGTTAGGTGCGTTCGTAATCCTATAAATACGTAGCACCAGTCGTCACCTAATCGATCCGTCTGCCCTCATATAACAGCGCAAAAACTACCCAAACGATTGGTTTGAAATTTGATATATATATAATCTTTGCAGAGTTTTAACGAGTCATTTTAAATTTTATGAAAATCGAATCTAAACTTAAAGATATAAAAAGAATTAATAATAGTTTTCTTCATTCTATTAAATCCTATCATACATAATTAATTCAATGATATACCATGATAGGTAATGATTGTAGGTTGCCATGGGTGATGACGTCGTATTTAAGATGGGGCCCTATTATTTACGAATTACTGAATTGTATATGTATTGTCATAATAAATTTTGCACTCATGAATTTTTGGATAAGAGTGCAATAGCTATTGCACCAAGATCTGAATATTCATAAGACTAGTTATAGTACAAACGCACCTCATTTTCCACGTTTGGTGTACGATTTCCGACTTGTATTCCGTCTAAGAGGCAAAATGAGAGTGATATTTTACACGTCTATATGCCAGGTTGTAGTATTCATCAATTTATACTAAGGCCGAAACAACTGACCAAATTTGGCAAATGAAGTATCGTGAGATTTTTCGCCATGATTTGTGGAGCGTAACATGGGTGTTTAAAAAATTTTTAAATGGAATGAAGTGCTCAAATTTGAAGCGTTATACCATAGTTCTTAAATATTAAAATTGATTTTACCGATAAGCCAAATTGCCGCTTTATTTACCTTTGCATACATAACTTTTTTGATAGAATCAGATATAGTGGCCTTAATACGTCTGAATATTGTATTTTCGTCTATAACGCTACTGCACATACTATAACATTAAATGGAAGTTGTTTTTCCTATTTTTTTTTTTAGGTTTTTATTTTTTTTTATTTCAGGTTTTAATTAAAATACTTTATTTACTATTTTCCCATTTCTGATGGAATGGAAAATTAATTCCTTTTACAACAAATTATGTGACAATTTTTAATTTCTCCAGAATATTTTATAAATGGTGGTTCTTCTTTTATTATATCTGTCTCTTTACGAGTTAATACCACGTGCACCCTTCATTTCAAAATTGCTGTTTCTGAAATCTTTAATTTCTTGCTACATTAAATAACTGATGTCAACTTTAGTTTCTTCTTTGTAAGAAATACACAATGGCTCTACTTACGGTTTAAATAAATGACTTTTCTTCTATTCTAAAGTTAGAACTGTGATGAAATCTATTTGTAATCTATATGTTTTCGGATAACAATCACATACAAAACCTGCATCAAAGAAATACTTCAATACGTACTCCATTAAACAATAGATTCACAGTTACATGTTTTCCTGGGCTTATAAATAGAGTAAAGTCATGACTGAGGACAGTTAATAGAGTTCTGCATTTTGATGAATGGAAGAATTCCTGCCAGCTTTTGCAGTTAATGGTACGTTACAAGGCGCCTTGTTCTCAAAGAAATAGTCAGTGGTAGACAGGTCTGTAAGAATTGGCAGGGAAAAAGTAGGGCAATTGTCATCGTAATTTATTTGGATGACGTACTTTTTTTGAATTATTGTAACTAAAGAATGTTTTTTCTATGGAGGTATGTAGAAAATATGCATTAGAGATAACTCTTTGACAATGGGAAAATTCTGAGCATCTCTTTAATCACTATCAATCAAAGTAAAAATAGTAATTGTATAAGTAATAGAATTTTTAAAATGTTGAATCTGAAAGTTTTATCTTGCATTTGGCCTTATAATAAGCACTTTTTTCCCCCTTTAAGAAAGCTTTGTGCGTAACAGGTGAGACAAAATAAATACTCAAATATATCCTTCAAAACTCAAACCTTTTCTTCAGTTTCCTTTGAAAATTAAAAATAAATTTATAATTAATAAAGTTACACCTTCTTTTTCTATAACGTGCATTAAGTAATTTATTAACGTAATTCTGCATGTAATGAGATGCAAATGAAACGGATCAGGACGAAACAATCTTTATATATATATTAGTATGACCAATTTTTCCCCTGGGTCTGTTTTTACTTTTTTAAACTATTTTATTAATACTTTTATTAATATAAATATTTTTATTCTCTAAAAACTGTAAAATTTTCCAATGTAACTGGTCTTTGGTTAGTCATAATTGATTGCAATAATTGATTGCAATAATTGATTGCAATAATTGATTGCAATACTTATTCCTAATTATGAATATACCATAAATACTCATAAAAATGGTGGACAGTTCAGAAGGGGATTATCTTAACGCTATCTGAAATAAACACGACTCATAGACTGCTTAAAAGTTTGAGGGGTGGTAGGTTATGTGTTATACCACTTCATTTCAATCAAAATTGGTGATAAAAGCTATTATTTTATTATTTTCAAATAAAAGTCTTTGGAAATTCTTCTATTAATTCAACATTACAGAAACACATTTACTTGCCCTGAAAGGGTTAAAGCCAGTTGTTGCATGGCTTTATATGTCTAGTAGCCGCGAACTTTTCCGAAAGTGAAATGCGAGCCAAAATACAGTATGTACGAAAAGTACCATTAACGTCAATATAATTTGCGACTGTGGGAGATTATGTACCTGAGATGAATAGCGTAAGATAATAGATAGTCTATCTCATAAAGCTACAGGCAACAATGAACTTCAGAGTGTTTCTGAGTGTGCCATTATTTTTACAATCGTGAATATATTGCTTCCAGTTACTGTATAAAATTCTATAGAGCACAATAAATGCATTCCGATCATCGTTTATTTAATTACAGATGAGGTAACGCGTGCTGTTAACTTTCTGTTTTATATACCTCCACAATGCAAATTCGCGCGATTAAAGATCGGGGGGGGGGGGATAGTCCCGAACTGCTAGAAACAGATGAGAACACCGTTCAATTCATCTGTCACCAAACATTTCACTGGTATATTCTCGCACGACAATAGACTACAGTAGGTTAGTTCTTCTACCTGTTCTCAATAGTGAGACTATGGGCTGACTCAAAAATCGTGGCTGTCATAGACGAATTCCCTTCAGCGACTTTACGGTTTCTTGAAATTTTGTTGCAGTATTTTTTAAAAGTATTCTAAACTTTATTTAATGGCAGAAAAATAAGCTGAGCCGTATAAAAAAATTAAGAGACTGTACAAAGGTTTAAAAAATCCATCCTACGACAACTGTCATTTTTGAGTAAGCGCGTAGTCCTAGTAATCAGGTGACTAGACACGATAGACAAGTCTTTTTTCCTCACATGGTACCTGGACCTGCATAATTATACCATATGAAATTGAGTGCGAAATAAAAAAAATTATCTCTATTATTGCTTGCTCATCCCACCAGTGGCCGAGAGGTTCTGCTTTCAAAGAGGGTTGACGGGAGGTGCTGGGTTGGAACTCAATCGCGCCCGTCGGCCTAATCGTTCTGAGTTTTCCGTGGTTTTCTTCTAACCTTGGATTGCCTTCAGTAAATACGGGTTAGGTTCCCTTAGAAAGATCCCCCACAGAGGGGGGGAGGGGCGTCCTACAACAGGGCCCATTTCCCTCGTGTAGATAATTGGCCGTCATAAAAAACACCAACACCATCTTACATGCCTCATCTTTTCTCATGTTCAATTAACTTCAAATTCGGAACCTTAAATGCTCGCAAAATACATAGGAAGTAATGGGACTTTAATTCATTTTCACAGCCTGGAGGACATGCGCGGCTTTGATGAAACATGAAAGTTCCGAAAACGTTTCCTGCAAAGGAAGGATCATTGATTATCTCTTTCAACGCTCGAGGATTATGTTTGGCTCTATCCGAAGATTTTCAGCAATTGAAATGCACAAAATGTGCATTTGGTGTATTGTCAGATATTTTTTTTCAAACACGATTTTAATCCTTTATAAAATACGGCGGTAAGTCATTATCAGCTAGTTTCACTAAATAGCTGACATGAACGAAATAATTTTTTCTTTATAACGGGGATGAGGACGCTCCGACCCAAATGACCGATTGCTACTTCTAAATATCAATAGTATTTTTTGCTTTATTAAATCTCAGAAATCCTGTAATTAAATAAGGCGAGAAATACTATTAAAATTTAGTGGTAGCAGTCGGTCATTTGGGTGGGAGCGCTCTCATCCCTGTTATAATTACACACTTTTTGGAAAGTTTTTGATATTTGTTTAATTTTCACTTAGTTCAACAAAACATTTTTGAAATAGGAAACGTAAAGGGATGAACCATACATTCACTGGTTACATTGTATTTTTAAGCAACAGAGAAGATGAAACGCAAATTTTAAGCAACGACACACATTATATTTTTATATTCCCACCAACCACTTTTCAATAATCAAAGGTATAACAAAAATAAATCTTTCTTTTAGTTTTTTCCGCAAAAAAATTATTTTTGCAGCAATAATTCAAAGAATATTTAAAAAAAAATACAAAATATTAAATCCGCATCATCTGAAAATGCCAAAAATGGAATTTTACCCCGTTTTACTTACTCATCATACGTAGTATAGGGTATCTTGTAATCGTTTTAAAAATCGAAAATTTTTTTGACGGATTTAGACATTTCAGACACTGGAGATTCCGAAAAACATACTTTTAGAAAAAAAAAAAAAATTGCCTTCTGTCCGTCTGTGTGTGTGTCTGTAAACGCTCTATCTTGCAAACAAATTGAGATAAAGACTTGAAATTTGGTGTGTACTTAGTATGTAAGAATAAAAAGAAGCCTATTGAATTTCATTAACCTCGATTATCCGGAAATATGCTTTTAGGACGAAAAACATACTTTTAGAAAAAAAATTGCCGTCTGTCCGTCTGTGTGTGTGTGTGTTTGTAAACGCTCTATCTATCGAACAAGTTGAGATAAAGACTTGAAATTTGGTGTGCACTTAGTATGTAAGAATGAGAAGAAGCATATTAAATTTCATTAACTTCGATTATCCGGAACAATGTTTTTCGGACTCTCGAAATATTCGTTCTGATGAAAGGTATATAAAATTTTTCGAAATTGTTCATTTTAAAGAGTGAATATAAAAGACAATAAAAAAACATAAATTTTGCATAAAGAATGACGTTGATGGGATAATTAGTTTCCGAGATATTTGAAATCGTATTTTCCGCACTCTTCTATTTTTGATGACCCTGTATTTCATTCAAATTTCAATTCAAATATATATTTTAATTGGAATGAGACGCTTAATCCTACGCAGTAAAGTGTTAGTTAATATGATTATTATATTTGGAGTTATAAGGATGTGTCTTTTACGCAATTCAGTAACAGAGCATTTAAAGTTTATGGCGTCATCAAGTCACGATTTTAAACACTTTATCTACCGAACAGATTGAGATAGAGGCTTGAAATTTGGTATGTACTTAGATATGTTGTCATAGTTAGATATGTAGATATGTTGTCAAATCAAATAAGTCGTTTGTAATTTCAGTGTTTCAGTTGCCCTTTCTGAATACACTATTTTCGCTATTTTACGTGTAAAGGTTCAGAAACAGTTCTTTAAAAATTTCGTTAACTGCCGTTTACAGTAGAATGAACTAACATAAGAATGGTATTGTCATCTGTCTTTGGCTTTGAACGATTCAGACTAAAGCAAGTGTATTCAGTTTTCTTTGACGTAGCTGCTTCAGCGCCTCTCGATTTAACACCGACAAGAAAAATGTTGCTACAACTTTGAGTAATTAGGGTTGTTTAACTTGGCAGATAGTTAACGAGATACATTGTAATCGGTCGTCAGCTATGTGATTGTTGCATAAGGTATAGTATCAAACAACACCGGCTGAGATGTAGAAATCTAACATGCAAAGAAATGCTACTTATTACAATAGGGGTCTTCAACATATATTCTGCAGTCCATTAATCTACTACCATTTTAGTATCGAAAAATTTGCCTTTATTAATTACGAAATCTCTGCGATTAAATAAGGTGAAGATTAGATTCTAAAATTTGTGATGATAAACGACCTTCAGTCAAAAAGTTTGAAGGACCCTACATGGAAATGACTGGTATTTTTTTAAATCTTCCATTCAACGTAATTACCTATGGCAACCAATGGCAGTGTTATTTACAAATTTCTCATTTGCATTTTAATATTACTAAATGGCGTATTTTTTTTGCATAGAATATATGATGTCAAATCTAAGATACTTGTACTTTTTATACTTTGGTTGCAGCTTCTGTTTATGAGAATATTTTCAATTTCGCAACTGCCATTGGTTTAACATTACATTGCCTGTGAAGTCAAATGACTAGCACACGTTTCTAATTTGAGTGAGCGCAAAATGTTATCTCATCGAAAAAGGACGTTTCGTTTAGCCGTAAGAACTTTTTCAGAAAAAAATAAACCTGGAATTGTTAAACTCCTTATGTTTTAATAATTACTGATAGCACGTCATTTAGAGTATTTTAGTTTGCATTATTTGGCTCAAAGGTGTGTTTTGTTTCTTTTTGTAGTAACCCTTTATTGCTATATACATTAATTTTAAATTCTATTGTTGGAATTTCCCTCCTTTACACGCAGCGTAGACGGTCGTATATGAAATATTTCAACGTTTCCTTGTAAAAAATGCGACACGACCATTTCAAAAGTAAAACAGTAGTGCATAAATGCCAACTTTAACGTTACCACTTATTTTAATAGAAATCTTAGCCTTATTTAATGGCGAAAATTCTGAGATTGTATTAGAAAAAGTAGTGCTATCAAAAAAGGCGAAGACAAATAGAAAAGGTGGTAGAAAAAAAAAGCGTAAAAGTTGGCTGCTGTGGTGCATTTTAATACCATACTTGAATTTTACGCTTATTCACCAATTTTTACGAAAGTTACAGCCTAGAAAGCAAAATAAGCAGAAGATCATGCAACTTAAAACTTAAATTATGTGGAGCTTTTCAAGGTAAATTGCCTTTTACACAGTTATAGCTAAATTATGGAAAATATGACACTTGCAGAAAACTCAAAATTGATAATTTTTCAAACGTAAATTTAAAAAAGTAAAAATAAAACATACTCTTACATTGGACTCTTAAGTCTTCTTGAATATAATCAATAATTTTTAAAAAGTGTTTGCAATAATTAACAAAAGGAAACCTTTGTTTTTTCTTAAACTAATAAAGAAAATCAAAACTTAATATAATTTTTAAATATTTGAAAATATTCATCATAGCAACACCTCTCAAAGATAAAATATTTATTTCAATAACCAAGAAATTAAAGCAAAGTTTTTTAATATCTTAATTCTTTCTCAATGCCAAAATAGTATGTTTTAAAATAATCTTTCTGTAAAATTGTATGGAGTAAAATTTCCTATTTACCTAAGATGAGAAAGAAAATCTTTAAATTTCCTGTGACTTATTATACTAACATAGATAAATATTTATTTATATCTTCAAATTCTGAATATCTTCTCTTTTGTATATAATCGCTTTAACAATTTTAGTGGTATTTTTCTCGTTTTAATATATGGGTAATACATATATATATATATAGAGAGAGAAGCTACTGAAGGATCTAAATGAATTACAATTTTTCCTATTGCTTGTACTATAAATATGAAATAAGTTTTTTTTTATCAGAATTTTAACGCTATTATTATTTTATATTATTGACTATAAACGAAAGTCTTAAAAAGATTTTTTCCCCTTTGAAATTCGTATTTATCATTGAAGAATTTTGCTAAGCTTCATATTGTTTACAGATAAATATAAATTTTATATTCGTAACGTTGAGAAAATACGTAAAATTGCCGATGTTCGTTCCAAAATATGGATTGTCGAACGATTTTGAATAATGGATTTTTCCAGTTTATATTTTAGAATTTTTATCAGTTTGCAGTAAACTGATTTCTTTTAAAATAAAATATTTCCTTCAAAATAAAATACACACAATAATAATGAAAAGAATAGAAAAATAACCAATATGTTTTATCTTTTGTCTCATAGTGACTCGGATCTGGTGAGGCAATTTTTAACAAATTTAACTCATTTTGACTCTATTTCATCTGAAATTAGTTTGACAAATATTTTCTGCAGCGTGTTGCATCTTGGTTTTTGTGGGCCAATTTCGGTGCTCCAAACGTAAATTCTACATACGTAATTGAAGATGAATAATTATACAATTCTGGAAAAAAAAGTCCCATTGTAGAAAATTGGATTTTGAGATTTTATATTTCGAATATCTTCGAAAAGAATTACAATAACAGAAAAAAAATTGATAATTGTAATTTTGAAAATCCTATTTACTTAGCAGAATTTTGAATATAGTCAATGGATTTTTTTTCTTAAATGTAAATTAATGAAAATATCTTGGTCTACGAAGGAAAAAGAGTAATGAATGGTCGAAATATATATTTCAAAAAAAAGTATTCATAAATTCCTCAGAATTTAAACATTCCACTCTTTTCTTACTCGTAAGGAAATATACTTATATGATTTCGCGTTGAATTATATAGATTTTAATGTAATTTATAAATATTTTATTGTGCCGTACACTCTAAATTAGGGTTTTGAACTCCAAGAATGAAATTCGAAGTTTAAACAAACAATTTTGTCCCTATTTCAGCGCACGCATTTTGTATTAGATTTATATCTCAACTATTACCAGGCGATATTAATGATGTAATGAGAGACTTACCTTATAAGAACATAGCTAAATTTAAAAATAGTGGTAGAAGTATGCTGACTCGCATCAGATGATTAACTACACTCGAAATTTATTTACTACAGACGCTCTATAGCAAAAAGCATTATCGTCTTGAAACAGTAGTTTTTTAAGTGCGTACAAATATGATGGGGTAATCACATTTTTCTTATAAAATAATAAAAAAAATGATCTCAGTATTAATATTTGACCAACTTTAACATAAATGATACAACCCATAACGCAAGTTAATGAGAATATATGGTTTTGAGAGTTTTTTTCATAATATCTTTCAATAATTGTACCTCCTATGTATTCGTTTTTGATTGAAATACTTTTAAAAGAGATTAATAAATATTGCAATTAATTAGTTTTGGATTAATAAAATAAAAACATTAGTAACCCTACTTCTTGTTCAAATCTTAAATATTTCGTTGCAAACTAGCTCAACTTTTGAGTTGTGAGCTAGCACAACTTATTATTATAACAACATACTGTAGGTGTAAAAATTTGTAGACCACAAATTAATTAGGTGATAATTTCATTGAAATTGTTGTAGTCTGACAAAAACTGTTCAACTTTGAAATTAGCATAAATGCGCTTGGAATCTAGTCTAAGGAAAATTCTTGGAAAGAAAAAAATTTATTTACTTCCTTTTTTCAGTTAAGTTACTTCACATTATACGCCATAAAACATTTTATTAAGAAAACAAAGGTCTGTTAAAGGAAAATTCATTTACCACTAAACTACTACATATAAAATTGGTTTAAATCCTGCCTTAAACGCCAAGTTGTTATGATGACTTTCAAAGTGTTGAAAAATAAGCCATCAAATATAAATGAAACGATATTCTGAGTTTGCAAATATTTCTCATAATAAAGTAAGAGATGAAAGGCTTTGCGCGATACTTCCATATTTCACGTTTGGCTCTTAAAAGATAAACGGTACATGCGACAGGGCATAAAAGATATAGACATGAAAGATAACTATAAAGTGACGGAAAATGTTTTATCAGTTCCGACTAATTTCTCAAGTGAACATTTCGAAACGTTGAGAAAAAATAAAAAATAAAAAATAAAAGATTTTAAACTGCGGATGAGCAAAGATCTTTAAGAAAAAAAATATATATATGCGCGTAAATGTTGCTTTCCCAGATTTTATGTAGGTAAGATGGTGTTTTAGAGCGAGCAAATAAAAAAAAAGTTACAGTACTTCCATGCTTTTAAAACAAGTTTAAAACGCATAATTAACTCTTAAAACTATTAATGGCAGCTGACTGCTGTGATCCTTTAAAAAAGGATTGCAGCAGTAAATAAATAAATAGAAATGCTTATTACACTATGTGCAAAACTACTTAAAAGATGATACAGTATTTAAAAAAAAGATGTTAAATTACTTTAATACCTTTAGTACTTTCAACTATAAAATATTTTATTTTCCGGATCTAAGAAAAAAAAAAAAAAAAAATTGACTTCCACTTTCACCTTTTTTGACACCATCTACGTGAAATTTTAAAATAAGACGTTAATAACAATAGTATTTGTTGCATTTCTCTGACGAAGGCTATGTTTTTATAGTTGAAAGTACTACGGATATTAAAGAAATTTAACATCTTTTTTTTAATATTGTCTCATCTTTTAAGTAGTTTTGCACAATGTAAGATTAAGTTTAAGGATTGCAGCTCTAATTTCTGTATTTTTAGCAATTTTTCTAACCTCCACACTTTTCACCTAGGGTGCAATTTTTAACCTTGGCCGACACTCTTTTGACCACTCTTTCATATTATGCACCATAGCCGTACTTATTTTAGTTCCAACTTTTACCGCTAGGGGGCTCTTAACTATCTTGGGGTCTATGGACCCGATTACTTTGACTAATATATCTACGGATAACTTGTAAAACGCAGTTTCGTTCGGATAGAGGTTCGTTTAGAATAGAGTGCGCCCCCTGGTTGCGAAATGTGGAACTAACAAATTTTACAAAAGGATAAAGTGTTTTGAAAGTAATATTAAACGAAATCCTCTGTGCGATCTGTAATCACACTTACCCACTTGTTTAATACGGTGTTTTGATTCTGTTGAAAACTACTTCCGACTAAAATTTATTTTCACTGACACCTAATCAAAACTTCTACAGTGACTATACTGTTATAGTTATTTGTCTACAACTATTTGAAAACGAACATTTTCGTGGTAGATTTCAACTAGTTTTTGAGTCTGATTATTATTGTTTATAAATAGTGGTAGGAAACATACTATAAACAACAGTGAATAACACCAATACCTCAAATGTGGTGCAATTACTTTCCTGAATAAAGTATATTAGCATTTAATTGATCCAAATAATATAACGATTTGAAAGATTATCATGACCGACAGGGTTAATGCTGTTCGCATAGCCAAATTCGCCAATTTCTGATGCAGTTATGACTTAATTGAGATTATAATATGCATACTATTTTTAAACAAAAAGTTCAGAATATAAATTACAAGGTATAGAGTTATGAAAATTTTTCAACAAAATTAAATTATATCATAGTTGACGTTTTATAAATTTCGGAACACGTATAACACAGGTAGGGATCACGAGATAGCTATTTCGACTATAATTTTTAACAAAAATAAAACCGACTTCAAGGGATTAATTATTACCTTCTGGTTTTTGATTCTCCATTATTTTAAACCGCTTATAATCCAGTTCATTGTTCAGAAAATAAGCTATCCGGATCTTGTTTGCAATAAATAAAAGCCTAACTGAAGCATCATTTTTCTATCTCGTTTGCTTTCTAAAGACAATCCCGATCTTGAATTTAAAAAAGTGTCTCAAAGAGATAGCAATGGACTACAACTGAAAACGCACTTGTAGCATTTATAGTTCCATAGATCGTACTTCTAAGCTAATTCTTTGGTGTGTCCCTGTAAATGAAGGATAAATGCACTCCAGATTCTACAATAAGCATCTTGTAGTGCATCTGTATGCTGTATATTAATTTCAATATTTTTGAAATAGTGTGACATCATTAAAATACATTGCAGGCGATTTTCTTTTCAGAAAGCATGATGTAACGGATATTTTGAGTGCCCCTGTAAGCGAACTATACACACTTCATTTTCAATACAAACATGCCATAGTAAAACTCTATAACTTATATCAAGACAAGACAATCCGAGTATATTTACTCAAGTTAGAGCATGGACAGACAGACCGATGGCCAGTCAAGCCGAAGTCATAAATACTTTTCAACTATCTTGAAACGTGTTCAAAATTGTGTTTGAAATGAAAAATAAGTGTATAATTACTATTTTCTTTTCCGGAAATACTGCCATACTTAAAAACTAAATACTGTACGTATTATATAATCCTATTTAGATTAAAAACGCTTATAAAGAAACAGGCGTTTCATCTCACTTCTACCGTAGTAATTATCTCTCTATTTCTTTTAACCTCTCAGAATCCAGTTAATAGTTTAGGAGAGAAGATATCTGGATCTTGTTTTAAATAACAAAGACCAAATTGAAACATCGTCTTTGTAAATTGTTTCTTTAGAAAGACAATCCCGAACTTGATTTAAAAATAGTGTCTGAAATTAAAAGTAGCAAGTGTACATTTACGATTTTCTTTTTTACGGAAAAACTGCAATACTTAAAACTAAATAAACAATATGCGTATTATGTAATCTTATTTAGATTGTAAAGGCTTATAACGAAACAGGAGTTTTATCTAATTTCTACCGTAGTAATTATCTCTTAATTCTCTTAACCCTTTAGAATCTAGTTCATAGTTCAGGAAATAAGCTATCTGGATCTTGTTTTCAATAATAAAGACTCAATTCAAACATCGTCTTTGTAACTCGTTTCTTTACAAGACAATCCAGTCTTGAATTAAAAAATAGTGTGTCAAATTAAAATTAAGTGTACATTTAATGATTTTCTTTTTTACGGAAAAACTGTAATACTTAAAACTAAATAAAGAACATACGTGTTATGTAATCTTATTTAGATTGTAAACGCTTATAAAGAAACAGGAGTTTTATCTCATTTCTACTGTAGTAATTATCTCTCAACTCTTTAAACCCCTTTAGAATCCATTTCATAGTTCAGAAATAGAGCTATCTCGATCTAGTTTTAAATAATAAAGACCCCAATTGAAACATCGTGTTTGTAACTCGTTTTCTTTACAAAGAAAATCCCGATCTTAAATTAAAAAAAATTTCAAACAGATAGCAATCAATGTGTCTTGAAATCCTTGTAAAGCTGTTACCGATCGGTGGGCGAGGAATTCTAGTTCAGCTTTAGGAGTCATGTCAGTGTAAGATGGATGGTAATAGAGAAACGTTCGTTCCTTTACTACACACCTCTCTCATTTTTCCTTTGACTTCGACTATATAGTTTTTCTTTGAGATATGGTTCTCCTTTCGAAATAGAGACCCTCTTCTACACAAGGTCTTGTTTACGGAACACCGCAGATCATTAAGAAGTTTTTGATGTACTGTTTTTTCCCCTTCAACCAAGAGCTTATCTAATGTAGTAGCTGTATCACGTGGCTGCTATTGCTAACTTTGACAAATTATGATGTTTTAAGTCTTGTAATGAACTGAAGTTTTGGTTCCGGAAAAAACGGCGAAATAAATTTCTTGCGGCAAGCATTAAAAAGACGATTTGGGATGTTTTAATTAAGTTTAATGCTTCGAGTATCAGCGATTAAAAGTATAGAAACGGATTTAACTCGTAAAGTTTTCATTTTTTCGTTTCATTTTAAGCAGCTATTCTCTATTTTTAATGCTGTGTTATCAAAGATGAAAATTTATAACCAGTTTTAATAAGTAAAATTTTAGTTTTTAAAATTTATGTTTGAGGTTTGCAATATAATGTTTTTCCAAATTCGTGTTCAGAGGCTTTAATACAAAAATTTACCCTTTTAGAAAAAAATTATGAATGTAAAATTTAGTTTTTTTTTTTTTCAAAATTCAGTAAAAGTATTTTTAAATGTTCCTTTTCCTTAAATAAGAAACCGAAAACGAAGCTTTTCAATTTATAATTTTTCAAGACTAATTTCATATTTAAAAAATATTGTACGATAAAATTGAAATAAAAAACTAGTGGCTCATCAGAGGCATTTAATTCTGCTGCTATCGCTCTTGCTGGCATTGTTCAGTAGCGCCGAGACGTTAATGCCACAAATCGGTTATTTCATGGTGATGTAGACGACCTACAGGATATCTACTGGCATTTTGAAATGTACTGTTGCCACAGTCTCGAAACTGGCAAACAGCTTCGATGCCAACAGCTTCGACAACAGCCGCCTGAAATCGGCCAGATTCCATCATACCGATAACACAACCACGCGTAAATTCATCCATTTGGTACGTAATTAACTTATTATCAATAAAAAGACCGAAATTACCACTAGAAACAACAACAAATTAAAAGAGTCATCCATTCTCAAAATCCAACCAATGTGCAATTCACGCTTTTATCGTCCAATCCTCTGTAACGGCTGATTTAATTCGTTTAAAAAATCATAATTACCCCTAGTTTGCATGCAGTTTTCTTATTATGTGTATGAATTTTCAAGGTTTTCCAATAAAAACTTTTTGTAAAAACATTGATTTATTGAAATATGTAATATATTTGGTCATTTGGATTTTTTTCAGTTCATCTAAACTGCTCAAAATTCATTATGCATAGCGTACACAGTAATTCAGTGTACCATCGGAAACGTATAATTCAAATAGATTCTTAAAATATATGAAATTATTTTGGCCAAACCGAAAATTAATAAGATAATTCAAAATTTCATAAAATAGCGGCTGTTTGAAATTTGGAGTCAATTTTGTCACTTTTTTTCATTTTCAAAACTATTTAAAAAATAAAAATTGTATAATAATTTAATTTTAAAAAAAGTTTATCCTGAAATTAAAAGGTCTAGTTGAATTTGCAAAAACTAAACTTCGATACCTTAAACTGTTTAAACATAAGAATTTACAACGATTCAAAAATAAATGTTTTGGGAAAACACATTTAAAGTTTCCATACCTCTTTTGTTAGCCGTGACACTGGTCCGTTAAAATGGTTGTGTGTATTTATAAATACAGGAGGGAACTAAAAACGTTTTAAGGGCATACTCTAGACAGTTTAACGTTTGATAAAATGTAAAAATAAAAATTGAAAGTTTTCCGGGCGAGCCTCTTTTTGTTTAAAATTATTCTTTAACTACCACAATTGCGCTATGTTACTACCTACAAACTTTAATTGACAAGGGGTAATTGGAAACATTGTAATTTAGATACTTCATAGCCAAGGAACTTTTGTCAAAGTATTTATAAAATTAAAGAATATATATATTTTTTTAATGTGTCATTGAGTTATTTATGTCGCGCATTAAATTAGAACAATTACACTAAATTGTTTTAATAAATATTCTACTATATCATATCGCAAATATAAAGTATTATTAGATCTCTAGTTATTAAAATAAGTATTTGCAGACAATTGTACTTTTAAAGGAATTTTATTTCAGAAATATTTTTTCTAGCCACAAGCTAATCAATAAATTATGAAAATGCCTCTAAACCCTTTTTTCAAAAGCGCACGCAATTTCATTACGTCTTAGTTATGTAATCAAATATCTGGTTCAAAAGCACAAGTGCTTGTACTTAGAATTTGATTTCAATATTTGTAACATCGATACAAGTTCATTTTCAACGAATAAAACACACGGGCCACATTTATATTCAATAAGCAAAGCACGTGAGGCACATTATATTCTTTAGATACGATAAAATAACTCAATATAACATGCACTGGCAAATTTGTGTGATCAAAGTGATCAAATAACTATGACCTTAACTTTTCGAAAATTGATAACTGGTAATTAATTTTTCGGTTTGCTTAAATTAAGGGGTCTAAGGACTCTTAAAATTGGAAAAAATGAAAAAAAGACCATTTTCAACATTTAATATCTTAAAATGTATTTGATTTTAAGACCCAATTTTAATTGGAATAAAATATATAAGTATATTCTTTCATTTCATGTATTTAAAAAATTATGAGATGCAGAATTAGCATTTTCAGGGGGCTCCAAACTGTTAGACATTTGACGAACAAAAAATCAGCATAACAGCTTACGCGCACGATTACAAAATAAGTATTGCAACTAGAATGAAAATTTTGGTGCCTACTTATACTTCAGATTGTAATAATTACCCTGAACCTAAATAAATTTGTATTTAAAGCTTTTTTATATTTTTAATACAAAGTTGTATTTAGATAAAGCAAAATTAAGAAAATTTCAACCATATAATCACCTAAACAAATATCGTTTTGAACAATAAAAAGGAAATTTTAGGTTCAGTTTATACAGACTAACATGAAACATATGTTTTGAAAATTTCATGAAAACATATTCATAAGTTTTTGAGATATCGTGCGCGTTATGCCCAAAAACGTCATTTGGAGAAAAATGGCTTCAAAGTTTCCGAAACGACGCTTCAGCTATTGAACGTGTATAAATGTAAAAGCCATAACTTCAGTTCTAATAGGAATTTCAAGGAAACAATTATATCAAAATGTTCAGAAAAGATAGGAGTTTAACATCTAAAAAAATTAAAATTTCGAAAATTTTAAAGCTTTAAGAGTCCTGAGACTCCTTAAATGAGAAAAAAGTAGTTTTCAATTATATTAAAATAAAAATAAAATACGTTACATAATGACGCTGTACACAGCATTTGCGAAACCTTTCAACAAAAATGGAGAGCTGATACTACACAGCCATATGTACAGTCGGTTAAAATAGTAACAAATATCACCGCCAAATTCTCAAAAATAGAAACGAAATTAGCCATTTGATTAGATATTTTATCTTCTTTAAAATATGTTGAAAAATAATCTTAGAGGGTTGTCTTCATCATGAAACTGTGAATAATAAGGAACTGACATATCCTCAAAATGATGGAGCTGCAACTGTAACCGGTTTCGCAGTGGCATATTACCCTTGGGGCAAACTTCCACCAAAAAATTTGAGTAGAAATTTTCTCTTTATTCAAACACTTTATTATTGCAGAATTTCCGTCATCATTATGAAGAAAAGCAGATATTTATTTTTACTGGTGGCAGTTTACTTCGGCAGTAGTATGGCCCTGCGTTTCCGCCATATTGTGACAACTTAAACAACCTCCTGTCAGTGTCAGTGAAGGAGATTGTAATACCCTGGCTAACTTCCTCCAGTTAAAACGAATAGAAATCTTTTACCATATTTGTGAGAGAAATTTTGCGCGAATAAGCCGATAAAATAAGGCGAAATTTCCTATTCAAATTTACTGGTGGAAGTTTGCTCCGGTGGTAATCAGAAATTGTAGATCCGATGTAAAAAATTAGCCGCCATCTTGTGATAACCTCCTCAGTTACTCCACTCTCACCTGGTAGACTCTACACTATATGTCTCCCCCTCTTTCTTCACACTTCCATTGTCTCCATAGCATCAAATTATCTAATTTTTCAAAAATAATACCCAAATCTTAAAAAGCAGTAAACCAACGTTTAAAATGCACAAATAATGCGTGAAAAAGCAGCAAACAGCTGTTTCGAATCTACAGCGAGATTCTTCTTCAGTGCAAGATAGGGAAAAAGTAACAGCGTGCTAGAAAAAGCGAGGCTCGCTCAACCTTGCTTTTTCTAGCACGCTGTTCTTTTTTCCCTATCTTGCACTGAAGAAGAATCTCGCTGTAGATTCGAAACAGCTGTTTGCTGCTTTTTCACGCATTATTTGTGCATTTTAAACGTTGGTTTACTGCTTTTTAATATTATTGCACAAAGGCTTTAATTGCTATTTTAATAATACACAAATCGTTTTCAGCTGTAACAATTTGGCAATAAAATGTATGGAGTGGGTTTTTCCCTTTTCACTAGCTGTACAGTTACAAGAAGGAAAAAAAATACACGCGCATATCCCTGTGCTATTTTCAGCAGTATTTATCATAAAAGAAAAAATGCCAGCCGATTAGAAATAATATCTATTTTTATTCGATAACGTTCAACTTTTATTTGGTGAATATCTCCATATTAAAACGAAGGAATACTTAAAATGTTTCAAGAGAACCCTTAGAAAATTTATGACGGTTGAAATTTATGCCCAAATAGAAAATTTGAAGTTTTTTCGAAAAAAAATATTACTTTGAATTACAATTACTCAAAATTTTAATTCTCTAAATTTACGTTTTCTCTGTAAAGAAACCATTAACCTTTTTTTTTTTTTTTTTTTTTTTTTTTTTTTTTTTTTTTTTAAAACTAATATTAAAAGAAGACGCAATTTCCAGTTGGATGGTTATTTCCCTTTTTTTTTCTGGGGGGGGGGGGTATTTTATAACTGAAATGTATGGTATTAAAATTCTTTGTTTTGGCCAACTGCACATTATCCACGTGTAAATAGGGTAATAAGTAATGAATTATGAATATACAATTAAAACATTCACAATCTAATATGCAGAGTTATTATTGTAATAATAAAAACAATAGGTAGAATACATATTAAAAAACAGTTGAAGTTTAATGACAAATATATCATTCAATATTGGCCAAACAGTTGTATGCAATTTTTTAAATTATTATTCGAAAGCATCTACAAAAGATAACCTTACATTCGATTTTTGCAGAATGCAATCTTATTCAAACTTACAGAGAATAATAATAATAATACTAAAAAAAAAATAGGAGGTAAAAAATTGTTTGCATTTTTGTTAACTGAAACTTTAAACCTTCTACGTTTTTAAAACAAAAAAATGATAAAAGCTCTTGAAAGTCTTTAGAGCCATTTTTAAAATCATTATAAAAAGAAATAAACTCAGAGGAGATTTAAGTTCCAAGATTCTTGGAAAGTAAAAACATGACTGTTAGAGTTTACCAATGATGTTTCTACAGATATATTGATAATCTTTTATCTGACAATTTATTCACTACCTTTACATAAAAGATTTTACTCTTACCTGCTCCTTCATGGGTTTAGTTTTTTATACCTTTTACGGAAGTATAATTGGATTTTTGTTAGTTACCTGGAGGCTTTACTTGAGTCGTTTCTCATTATTTCTAAAATCTGAACAACAGAGACCTTGCTTGTTAAGCTTTGCGACCGCGCTGGGTTCAAATTTCATCTTAGTCATGGTCTGAACAGCAAGGAAAAAAATCTTTATTCTTTTATTTCCCTAAACTTTTTTATCTCGTTTGGGTGCAGGTTACTAAAAAATTACTTCGCAATTTTTTTAACAGAGACTGACGTTTTTCTTTGTAAAAGTTAAAGAAACCCTTTTTATAATCTGTAAAAGGTGTGCTTCCAAGCGCAACTTTAAATACAAATTTTTTAAGAATTCTAACTTCATATAATAGTGATATCGTATAATTTTTTTGTGAAGCGCTTCTGAGTTTTATTTAACAATATAATAAATATAATAAAAGAAATTTAACGGTAAGACGATGGAGCTTCTTATTCTTAATAGTGAAATACACAGAATCTTTGTTTTATTTTAGGTAAGAGAGCGAAAAAAAATTCCAGTTTTATTAATATTGTTTTATAAATTAATTTTTAATATCAAAACATTTAAAACATTTATTTATTGATACTGCCACAGTTCAGTTTGAATATTTAATGGAAATTTGATTATTTAAAACAAAGCACGATCTAATTCAGAGAGAAATATTTATGTATTTTTAATTTTTTTAGACAAGGATATTTTGTATTTTATCTCTATGGGTAAACATTTTCCTCAAAAAATACTATTAAAAATGACAATACAAATTTTATAGAATATCAACCAACCTAGTATCACAAAAACAGGTAGGAGAAAAAACGATTGCGCTTCATTATAAGAAATGTGAAAAGAAAGGGCATTACATGCCGCTTCTGTATTAGTTAAGGTAAGCAACAAATAAATTTACAGTAGGTAACTTACTGTAAAATGTTGTAAATAGAAAAATGCATCTGTTACTTTCTATCATTGGGCGATCATATATTTTGTATGACTTTGTGAATAGTGAAATATTGAATAGTGAATAGACATTTAACCATAACCCTTTAAAAAAAAAAAAAGAAAAATCAATTATTGCCTTATCTACGAAGAAACAAAGGGGAAAAAACAGTAAGGAATATAAGAGTGGAATTTTGAAGATATGTTTTGTAATAATTTTAGTTGTATTGCATTGCTCTCTTTATAATTCAACAGAGAGGAAGGCAGAACTACGCGCAGTTAAAATCCGCTTTGCGTTCAACGAAATGACAATAAATACTCCTTGTGTTATTGCGATAAAGCATTTTATTTTATAAGAGTATTATTTACAGAAACAATAAATATTAAAACTATGTGCATGATTCTAAATTTTACAATACCTGCATATTTACAACGAAAGGGGTTCGTTCCAAACTACATTTTTAGTTGCACTCCGATTGGTTGAATCATGTATCTCGGATACTATTGGAAATTTCTAGAAAATTCCTTCAGATTCTAAAAGGCAATTTTTCCTCAAAATGTCGCCAAATATCGCCAAATTTGGCGACATTCTTTCATCGGGCGGCAAGCAGTTGTTTTGACATTGGAAATCTTGAACGTCACATCTCCCGCCAAATCTCGGAATGTCGCCAATATTTCGCCAAATATCGAAAAATTTGGCGAAATGTGTCCAACTTTGCGACTTCATTTACTGCCAACTGTTTAACAATTTAATAACTATTTGTACCTTCTTTCCCATTGAAATGTACTCACTGTAGTGACCCCATAACCCACTAATCGAATTTTGTCGAATATGTGACCTAGTCCAATGGTCATCTCCTACCCCAAAACGGTAGGATACAAAATAATCGTCAGAGCCGTTTTTTAGATAAAATTTGCATGTACACTGTAAAAAAAAATCTGTAAAGTTACTAAAGTTTTTCTAGGAAACTGGGATTCCTAGAACTTTTTATGTAACGGCAACAACAAATATTCATGTAACAGACACACTTTTGCGCCGAAAATCAAAAAATCTGTAAGGTTACTAAGAATTTTTTAGGAAACTGGGATGCTTAGAACTTTTCATGTAACTACAGCCAGGTTTACAGATAAAATTTTAGTAAGATTACTGAAATTTTAATAGATTCATTAGTAAAGTTACAGATTTCTGTAGCTTTACAAAAACTAGTTTCGTAGATTTGCAGCTTTTTTTGTACAGTTACAGATGACAGTTTAGTAAGCATGTAATTTTACATCTGTAGAGCTACAGAATTTTTTTTACAGTGTACACACAAGATTTGCTCGTATTATAATATATGATACTGGATTTAGCTTTAGAGATCATATTTTTAACTACAATATGGCTAATGTCCAGCAACAGAGAAGCTTTTTCCGAACACAGTATGAGGAAAGCACTTTAATACTTATTGGTATGTGTATTGGTACACTGTAAAAAAAAAAAAAAAAAAAAAAAAAAAAAAAAAAATCTGTAAAGTTACTAAAGTTTTTCGCGGAAACTGGGATTCCTAGGACTTTTTATGTAACGGCAACAACAAAAATTCATGTAACAGACACACTTCTGCGCTAAAAATCAAAAAATCTGTAAGGTTACTAAGAATTTTTTAGGAAACTGGGATGCCTAGAATTTTTCATGTAACTACAAACAGGGTTACAGATAAAATTTTAGTAAGATTACTGTAATTTTAGCAGATTCATTTATAAAGCTACAGATTTCTGTAGCTTTACAAAAACTAGTTTTGTACATTTGCAGCTTTTTTGTACAGTTTCAAATGAAAGTTTAGTAAGCATGTAACTTTGCATCTGTAGAACTACAGATTTTTTTTACAGTGTATGTGCGTGAGTTAACACGATAACTCTCAAACGGTACTTCGATTGATCACCCATTTGGCGAATATATTACAGACAGGTTCCTTAAGAACTGTACAGCTTTTTGCAAAAAACGTCCTTAGTATTGGGTATTTAATTCGTCTTTAAAACTTTTTCAAAACATCTTGCGGCCGATTCTGTAGAGAAAATTCGGAATCCCCAAAGAAATGTGATAGAATATAAGTGATAAATTTAGCGGCTATGTAATGAAGCATTAGTAGCACAGACGTCTTCACATTCAAAATGAGGTTCAAAGTTCAAAAGATGGTTAAAAAACCATAATTTATCTCTATCCTGACCAGTAAGAACGTTTTAACACATCTGTATGTCTTTAAAACGAATATAAAACGAATACATTTGATCAAATTTTCAACTCACGGCTTTTTAGTTAATATAAAATTTCAATATTTTTCTTTCGATTTTCGAGCTTTTAAAATATTTATATTTCATACAAACTTTAAAAAAAGTAAATTGAAAGTTGTTTTACAATTTTTCTCAAAAGTTATTTTTTGTAAAATTTTGTCGGAAAAATTGTCATAATTCAATAAATAATAGCTCAATTACTACAAAATATGAAATTAGGTTTTAAATATATAGTCAAAGAAAGTAGCCTATTCTTATGCTACATTATTGAATAGTTTACGAGTTACACAGTTTTCATTTATATTTTTTTTTTTCACGAATATTCAGCGTTGTTTGTTTTCATATACCTATAACTTAAAATTAAAATAATAAATCTTTGTAAAAAATCACCATAAAATAAAACCAATACATAGGACGCGTTTCGAGCTAAAAATATTAACAGCTCGTCATCAGCTACAGTACGCACGCGTCCGTTATGGGACAAGGTCAAAAATGAACTGAAAGGTAGAGAGTAGAGCTTGTAAGGAATGCGACAGATGGTGCTAGCCGAAAGGAGCACATGCAGAAGACGAATGTGTTACCAAAATGATAGAAGAGAAATGATAGAAGAGTTTTTTGGCAACACTTTCGTCTTCTGCATGTTCACCTTTCAGCTGCGCCATCTGTTGCATTCTTTGCAAGTTCTACTCTCTACCTTTCAGTTCATTTTTTACATTGTCCCCTTAGGGACACGTGTTTACTGTAGCTGATGACGAGCTGTTAATATTTTTAGCTCGAAACGCATCCTATGTATTGTTTTTATTTTATGATGATTTTTTACAAAGATTAATTATTTTAATTGTTTCATATCGCCAGTTTTCGGTGCTGTTTCACTGTATAAATTAAAATGTTCACGTTATTATCATAAAGATAGTCTAGTTCCTGTATAATATTATTATGTGTTATCATGGAATTCATAAAATGTATTTATATTTAATATTTGAAAATTTAAATGCTTTTAAAAAATAACTTTTTTTAATTGTATACTATTTAAAAAAAAAAAAAAGATATTTTAAAAGGTTAGATTACTTATTTGTATGTTTATGTCACATTTTTATGACGTTTTTAATAATAGTCAACAATTTTAAGTTTAAATATTACGAATATTAAAAATAATTTTTCAAAGGAATACAGAGACCTTAAATTATGTTAAGTAACCATTATTTATGAAAACGGTTGAGTGACTGGACAGTTTCATGCAGATTTTTAACAGTGCTCTAACGTGACTTTCTTGAAACTGTAATTTAAACAGTGTTGCCAGATGGGCTACTTTTTTTAAATTCAGATTCTTGATTGGCACCACTTTTTTGAAATGCTAAAAATGCCACTTACTTAATGCCATATTAATAAAAGCGAAAACAAAGGGAATTTTAACGTTTCAAAAAAGTGGTGCAAATCAAGAAATCTGAATAAAAAAAAAGTAGGCAACTGGCAACACTGAATTTAAATACAGTTTCAAGAAAAAAGATTAATGAAAGAAGTCACTGTGTATCATTGCGAGTTTTGTGGGATTTAAAAATAAATCACAATTTATTTAAGTTAAATCTTCAACAGTCAATTTAATTGGTCATTTACGAATCACGAGAAAAATAATTGCAATATAAGACAATAAATTTTATGATTTAAGCCGCTTTAAAGTTAACTTTTCAATAATAATAATAATAAATAATAATCGATTGAATTTGGGATAAAAAAAATCTGTAATATAATTTACTTTCCCTGAAACAATTAGAGGATTATAATACTTACAAATAATGCTCCTGGTATTATATTGGAAGCAATTACACTGTAAAAAAAAATCTGTAAAGTTACTAAAGTTTTTCAAGGAAACTGGGATTCCTAAAACTTTTTATGTAACGGCAACAACAAAAATTCCTGTAACAGACGCACTTTTGCGCCGAAAATCAAAAAATCTGTAAGGTTACTAGAAATTTTTTAGGAAACTGGGATGCCTAGAACTTTTCATGTAACTGCAACCCAGGTTACAGATAAAATTTTAGTAAGATTACTGTAATTTTAGCAGATTCATTTGTACAGTTACAGATTTCTGTAGCTTTACAAAAAGTAGTTTTGTGGATTTGCAGATTTTTTTGTACAGTTACAGATGAAAGTTTAGTAAGCATGTAACTTTACATCTGTAGAACTACAGATTTTTTTTTACAGTGTATAACAATAATTTTTCATATTTAATTTACTATTCACTTTAAAGTACCTCTTCTTTCGTTTCCCTCCTTCAAATTTCATTTGATTTTATGCATTGTAACTTTGCTTTTCCATCGCAAAATTCGAGAAGATTTAGAATCTCATTAGAATATCTGTCTTGCTTATTTTATTTTTCTTTAAGGGATGCTTCGAAGTGTTTTCCCGCACCAAAAAATACCGAAGCACCCGCCAAACAGGGGCGAGGTACTCAGTTTTTCGTCTTCCCCTTCAGAGAGTACCGGGACGTATTTTTATAGGTTTAGACTTTTTTGCCCATGGCACTCTTTATGAAATTCTGTATATTTGCGCACTGCCGATATAATGGCCTGCACTGGCTCATGAGCTCCCTTTTTCGTCTTTCTCACTTAGCCTCTGAATGCGTGGCTCCAGTGCCATGGAAATGTTTAAAGCTGTAACAATGAAAGCTTGTCTTTCTGCTAGTTTGTTTTGATAGATAGTTTTACTTAATGTTTTTCTATTTTTTATTAGTGACTACACTGTAAAAAAATCTGTAAAGTTACTAATGTTTTTCTAGGAAACTGGGATTCCTAGAACTTTTTATGCAACAGAAACAACAAAAATTCAAGTAACAGACACACTCTTGCACCGAAAATCAAAAAAATCTGTAAGGTTACTAAGAATTTTTTTGGAAACTGGGTTGCCTAGAACATTTCATGAAACTGCAACCAGGGTTACAGATAAAATTTTAGTAAGAATACTGTAATTTTAACAGATTAATTTGCAAAGTTACAGATTTCTGTAGCTTTACAAAAACTAGTTTTGTAGATTTGCAGCTTTTTTTTTTTTTTTTGTATAGTTACAGACGCTTAAATAAAATGAGATGAAGACATGTTATTTGACTGTTTTCTGTAGAAAAATTCCATTGTGTGGTTGCATCCCTGTTTCTTTCGCAACCATCTTTTAGTGCCTGGCCTAACATCATACCCAGAGCCTGCTTAAGACTTAGAAGTAGGGGAAGCCCGACGCCCCACATGGACGCCCCCCCCCCCCCATTACTCTACTAATTACTTTTTATTTACTAAATCCATTTTTCGTATGCTTAAATAATTTAAAATTTTACCAGCAAAATTTCGAGTAAATAACACTTTTAATATTAATCTAAAACTGACTACCAACATACATGTGAAATTTATTTTATAAGGTACTACTTGGTTATCCTGTCGACCAATTTCGCCAAATTATATAAATCGCCAAACCACTCGCCAATTATACAAACTGACATAATTTTTAGTTTAAATAACGAAAAGAAAAAATAAATCAGTATAACATTAATAAAAATACAAATAAAACGTCGAAATAAAAATCACTTGATGACGTAAACACGTGTAATTTGCATAAAGTCAAGTGAATGTGATATTTACGATCAACCAGTATTGACATTTAATCTTATACTTTGGCGATAGATTTTTGATCGACGGGATAACTAAGTAGTACCTTTTATTGCATAAATAGTTATACATAACCAATTACTTTTGTAAATGTCAAATATGGAACTACAGTTGAGAATGTTTGAACTTCAAAATATCCTTTATGACTTACAAATTGCAGTATAGTAAGAAAAAAAAGTCTAGTAAGGAAAAAAATGCATTTTTTACCCTGATTGATTGTTTTTTTTTTTCTAAAATTTTTTTTGAAAAGTAAATTTGGGGGTCCCTTTGTATTTCAGTGGGTAACCACGGGCTTCACGGGCCTATTCGGTAAACAGGCCCTGATCATACCTGTAGCTGTGTAATATCATCGGTATGATCTTAAAATGGTCCCTGACAATGTCATAGCAGCCTGACACCAAACATCATTACAGCTAATAATTATATACAACCCGAGCATCGTCACTCTATCTTGTATTCACACTTCATTTCCACCTAGCTACGCAATAATACCTCATCCTATATTCGTCTACAGCACCGATTTTCACATACACACACACATATACATCTATAATGTAGTTCAAATTATTTTAATACACTTCGCTGAACTTATGCACGTACGTACTATTGGATTTATGGATAATTTCTGAACTAATATTGTAATTTTTGTAGCTGGAAATCGATCAACATTTCATCGATTTACATCCCACTCTAGCTTCATAATTTAATGGATGAAATTGTTCCTTGTTTGGAACGTTATTCGATTGCGACGGAATAACATATATAAGCAATAAAAAAATAAATTATGAAAGTATTAACACTTTAAGAAAAAATTTAATTTGCGTACCTTGTTTCAGATAACTAGATCTCGTTTTATTTGTAAAAAAGATCCAAATCATGACTAATATTGGTTAATTCATTAAACTTACCTAAAAAGAAAAAAAAATATTTGCAATTACTATAAAATATATCAAAAATACTGCAACATGAAATATTTAAGTAAAAATATTGAAAATATAAAATAACAGGCTTCATGCCTTCCTTGATAAGATCGAATGTTTGTCGGAGGAAAATGGTAAGGGTCTTACCAATCACATTTTTCATACCACCATTTCTCAATAATAATCGTTATTTTACATTTCTATTTCAAAAGTTGTAGTAATCGATAAAGAAGATTACTATTTGGTAATAGCGGTTTAATAAAGTTGCCCGATTCTTTTCGTGGCAACCTTTTACCCAAATTATGGAGCATGTTTAAATATTTTTTTTATATATTATATGACAAATAATTTGATTAACAACATTCAAGATTTAGAATATGTAAAAAAGGGAAATATTAATTGTTTATTTTTATACTCATCTCAAGTGAACCCAATACATAATTATCCACAAACATGTTTAAATTACTTAGATGAAATGCGTAATCTCGTGAAACCATGAAAGATTTTAAAATTAAAGTATATAACTTTTAACAAAAATTGAACACAGATACAGATATGTTGTAGTATTAAAACTGTATAAAGAGAAAGTAAGCAATAGATTTCGAGGTACTGATTACTCTACACTGTAAAAAAAGACAAATGTTTTTTAACACGTTCACGCCGGCGCGGTGGGTCACACTAGACTGTCTCAGAGCTGGCAAGTCTCTGGCCTTTTGGATACCAGTATTTTAATACAGAAAATGTTTTTTTTTTATTTAATAAGAACAATTGGGCGATTTAAAGGAACAACATTTTCTCTAAAATAATAGTGGTGTGCAAAAAGCCGGAGAGTTGACAACTCTGAGACAGTCGAGTGTGACCCACCGCGCCGGCGTGAACGTGTTAAGCTACCAACATGTACAGTACTGACGAACGAAAATGTACAATAACTTATTCCGAGTAATCCAAGATTTTAAAAAGCGTTCCTTTAACTTTAAAAACCTCAGAAAAAACGTATTCTCTAAATTTAAAGAAAAATATTTAGAAATAAATTTTTATTAGCTGCCCGTAATTTTCGGAAACATTTTCGAATAGCTTTTACAAGTTATTAACACTGTGAATGCCACGTCAGTCACCGGTGACTGACACTGATCTTTCCGTTTAGGCCGCGTCAGTCATCGGTGACTGACACTTATAGATTATAGTGACTTATAGATTATATGACACTTATAGTAACGGGAACCTTATTTCGTGGCCTAAACGGAAAGACAGACAATATAGACTTGGCATACAACTTGTTAATATAGATTATATGACACTTATAGTAATGGGAGTCTTATTTCGTGGCCTAAACGGAAAGACAGACAAAATAGACTTGGCATACAACTTGTTAATCAATATAGATTATAGTGACTTATAGATTATATGACACTTATAGTAACGGGAGTCTTATTTCGTGGCCTAAACGGAAAGACAGACAAAATAGACTTGGCATACAACTTGTTAATCAATATAGATTATAGTGACTTATAGATTATATGACACTTACAGTAACGGTAGTCTTATTTCGTGGCCTAAACGGAAAGACAGACAAAATAGACTTGGCATACAACTTGTTAATCAATATAGATTATAGTGACTTATAGATTATATGACACTTACAGTAACGGGAGTCTTATTTCGTGGCCTAAACGAAAAGACAAACAAAATAGACTTGGCATACAACTTGTTAATCAATTCTCTCTACCCAGACATTCGGTTTCTCGGATGCTTTCAATTCTCAAGTAAAGATTTTCAGCTGCATAACTGAATTTGCAAATCCAAAATATTTTAGTGTTAATGCTGTTAATTTTGTATGTTTGTCTGTTGACATGTTTGCTGAACATCAAAATATTTATTTGATAATGGATAGCATCCTATCCAATTTTCCGGTTACAGAGATTTGATTAATGCATTGTAAAAGCTACTAGGGAACGTTTCCGAAAATTACGGGCAGCTAATAATAATTTATTATTACAAATTCTTTTTCAATTTCGAAAATAAATTGTTTTCTGAGATTTCCCAAAATAAAAGAATGCTTTTCAAAGTCTTGGGTGATTCGGAAGTGGTTATTGTAGATTTTCGTAGACTAAGAAACATTTGTCCTTTTTTAGAGTGTACGAGTTATTAAACTCTTAATTATAATTGTAAAGAATCCAAACATATTAATGCAATTAAAATAATAAACACTATGAAACAAAACTAATCCTTTAATATTAACATTTACAAGTTTAAAAATTGCATTTAAATATACTACCAACCACACAGTAAGTTTACCAGTAGCTTCTCTCACTATTTAAATAATGGTGTGTGAGAAAATTGATTTAAAATTGATATAAACATATTTCTATTTTGATGTTATACAAGACGTGATCTAGACACTTCGGTTCCGCATCCCGCACTCCACACTAGTGCGATTTGGGATTCCGTAACTTCAACTGCGTATAACTTTGTTGGCAATAAAATTGATAATTAAATATAATACAAAATTTGATGAGGAATAGAAATATGATACTTATTTCTATCAAAGATTTCATTTTGGTAAAGAAAAATTCAAATTAATTTAAGGCCCTTTTTAAAGAATAATTCGTTGAAAGTAAATTTTCTGTAGTTGCTTTTTTGTATGTTCTTCGAAGGAACATTCAAGATGATTGACATATCTTCAAAATGTAGATCATTCTACTTAAGCAAAAAATAAATTTAAAAAGAACATAGGAATTATGCAATGTGGAGTAAAGAAAAGTATAACATATAAAAGAATTTTATATCTTCTTGAAGATACGTAAAACAATTTTATAAGGTGTATGACCACACCAGACTGAAGCGCAAACTTTGTAGCTTTACAAGCTTACTGACCTCCTTCCATGCTCCCTATTAAACGCCATTTCTCACATCTGTCAAATGCCATCTGAATGGTATGTTCCACTTTCCTGACACCAACAATTTATCGATATTGGATATTTCTGTGTAGCAAAAGTAAATAACACTGGACTACGTAATGACGTTTATTTTGAGCTACAAATCTACTACCTTTCACTGGACTTCTTTCAATAGAATTCATATAAAAGTACCTTTGTATAATTGCTGCTATAATGTTTCCAGATAGTGTATATCATTAAAAGTTTACAGAAGAAAGTAAAATTATTAGACACTTACTTTTTTAATTTACTATACTGCTTTTTTTTTAAATAAAGGAAATATAACGATTATCTGTTTGGAAATTTAGCTTGTAGTAGAACATTAAATTTTACCTAATTTAACGAAACGTTCAAGTAATTTTTCTTTAAGGATAAAAAAGTAAAAATGTATGTATATCATTAATCGTTAGCTTCTAGCAATAGATAAGCAGCAAAATTCGATTAACTCTCATTAGTCTGTCGATGCATATTCTGATAATAAAATTAATTTAGAGAACAAAAAATTGTAAATAAATATAATGAAACTGATTAAAATTTAATCGATTGTATCTTTCAGTTCTTTTTATGTCTATGATTCTTTGTCGTAATACTTTAATCGATGAAAAAAAATTACGAATAGTTAAATTTTTACTGTAATTAACTAATTTGTTTCCAGATTGACAATTTTACGATTGGAATTAGGAATTTAAAATGCACGCTTATAGATAATTTGTGATTATAAATCTTACAAACACGAAAGCTTATGAGATTGAATTTGAAGTTGCGGATGATTTATGAAAACCGTTGTGTGCGAAAAAACAAGAAAGAAAATAAATAATGTTTTTTGGAGTAACTCGATTAGAATTTTTTGAAAGAAACACTGTAAAGATGAAGTCTGGGATAATCGGGCTTGTCTGAATTCCTCCTAGTTTTGCAACATCAGTGATAAAACGCCTAACTGCTATTACATTACTTTAGAGTCCTGTATTAAGTTGGATAACCTGACTTTATCCGAACTCGACCGGATCAGTGGTTCGAGTCGAGTTTGGTTGGTATTATTTTTTTCGTTAAGAGTCAGGTTACTGACTTTAATTGTTCCGGATTCGGATCAGTTTATGATTGCGTTTTGACGCTTTCGTTTGGAGTTGAACTGATTTTTCAAAAAAAAAAAAAAAAAAAAAAAAAAAGTGGAATGGAAAACTATATACTTTAATGATGATGAGTATATATATATATATATATATATGTTAATTTTTCTATTGATCGGTTTAAGATTGCGTTTGGACACTTTCGGTTCGGGTTGAACGGATTAAAAAAAAGAAATGAGGAGATGAAAATCTATATATTCGAATATTGATGAGTATATATATATATATATACATATATATATACATATATATATATATATATATATATATATATATATATATATATATATACATGCATATAGATATACAATTTTTCTGCTTAAAAAATAAAATTGATATCATAGATATAATTGTAGAAAACTTTCCTCTGGTTGCATTAGAACATGGATTAATTTCTTTTTATTTCGGGTTCGGGTCATGTTGCGGGTAGGTGAAATCTCACTCTGGTTTTGGTCAGGTTGCTACTTGAAACTGAATTTTCGAGTTCGGTTTGGGTGTAACCCGACCCGTGCAGGACAATATGGAACACTTATCGTGCACGTAATGGGTTGTACCCAACTCGAACAGGCATACAACCCGAAACGAAAAATTAATCTCTGTTTTACCAAAAACGACCTTCAAATTTTCAGCGACCTACAACCCGACGACGAAACATGGAATTAAAGAAAATTAATTGTACAGTTTCAGGCTGTTATGAAAATATATTCTACAATCATGTCTCTAATATTAATTTTACCTCATGTAAAGAAAAGTGAAACGACGCGTGAGTTAAAATGTAGTATTTCATCTCCAAAATTATTGTAGTTGTGTATTTCTTTTGATAAACAGAGTCTGCCTGGTCTCGATCCACAAGAACCCAAACCCAACACTGTAAAAAAAAAAAAAAAAAAAAAAAAAACGACATTTTTACAGTACAAAGTACTGTTCATCTCGCGCACAAACTCGATCACAGTGAATGTGCTGTATCTTTCTTTAGTTTCCTGACAATATTAACATGGTAAATACAGTAGTTGCGCAAAATTAACAGCACGATGTGCTGGCAATTTGGACGCCAGCAGTTTGTGCTGTAAAAAAATGCGTCCAAATTGCCAGCACATTGTGCTGTTAATTTTACGCAACTACTGTATTTTCCATGTTAATATAATCAGGAAACCAAAGAAAGATACAGCACATTCACTGTGATCGAGTTTGTTCTGGCAAATTTACAGTGGTTTTTTTACAGTGTGCATTTAGGTTTAACCCTTCTCTTAATATTTTAACAGTCATAATTTTAAACCTAGGCTCGATATCTTCATCTATTTCTTCGACAGTACTTTGTTTCTTTAATTCTAGAAACTCGTAGATGGTTAATTCCGGATCAGTGACAATTATGAGTTCAACAACATCTTTAGCACCATCCCTAATTTTCCCTTCAGAATCACAATTTTCAGATATATTTTTTAGTCTCTGCGAAAGAAAAGAGGGAGCAATCTTTTCCAAGCATCTCATTGCTTTTTGTTGAACTTCACCCCTTGAATCCCCTATGAGTGTGACTGCATCCGATAAGTTAAATTTCTTCCAAAAGTCTTAAAAAAAGGTCAAAGTGTGTCTTAATTAAGGATTTTTTCATCAGGTCAGACGACGTAAATACGGGGTGACGTAAGTCCCAATTTTCTGTACATGGTTTTAATGTACATCAACTCCGAATTTTACATCGTTGAATAATTTTCAACTCCGGATATCCCGACGGCTTAGCAAAATTATCCATTTTTCATAATTCATCTTATGAGGACGGAAATTAAGCGGTAAGAAATGTCTTAGCCAAACTTCTCACAAAAGTGTCGAAAATACCCATTGAGATAAATAAGAAAATTTTCTTTAATCTATTATCTGAATAAATAAACCCACATACCCTATGAATGACCCACTTAAGCGCCAGATAGACGTATCAGTCTACTCGCGGTCTTTTTGTTCTGGTCAGGCGGCACTTTCTTGTGGTAACACGGCGTTTTTCATCAGACTAAAACCGAAGCTTTGCACTGAATTGAAACTATCAGAAATTATCTAACATTCATTTCTCAAACAACGAATATTGATTACAATTCATTGTATAATATTGAAAAAAAGAACTGTAGGAAACACACCTAGGGATAAGCAAACCTTAAATCATCCATATTTAATGTAACAATAAAAAAAAAGTCATCATAAATCTGATTTTTATTCTTTTCAATTTTGTTTTTTGTTTATTTTGTTTAATAATAAGGTTTTATTGCTTAAAACTGCAAAATCAGTTATGAATTTAAAATTGTTCTAATTAAAAATACAGCTTTTTATAAACATATTTTTTTCAACTTCGGTTATATCGACACTCCGCTTATGACGACAATTTTTTCTGGACATTAGAGTGTCGGGATAACGAGATTCGACTGTATATATATCTTCTTTTTCCTTCCATTTTCGACAACATACAAACAAATCCAAACAACGGAATTAATAGGAATATAGAACCGGCCAACACAGAAACAAAAGTGATAAATAACGATGCATCCCCGAAAGTCATGGTACTATCAGGTAAATCTCCGTCATGAGGCGATCAGGTGACTTTCGCCCCGCGGCTAGGTACAAAATTCGTTAAGCTAGGCATATTGCCAGGTAGGCAGGGACCTGGTCTGCGACATAATAATAATAGTAACTGAGAAGTTGTCACAAGATGGCGGTTGTTTTTAAAATCGGATCAACAGTTTCCGGTTACCATTGGGGAAAACTTCATCCTGTAAATTTGAATAGAAAATTTCGTCTTAATTAACACGTTGAGTGCCACGGTGACTGACATTGAAGCTGAAAAATTTACAATGATTTAAGTAATTTTGAAGAAAGTATAATCCTGTAATAAATAAAAGGTAAGTAAATTTTAAATAAATTTTCCGTAATTACTTCAAACAATATATATATATATATTTAGTTTTATATCATATTTTAGACCGTCAGTCATCGGTGAATGTTTCGTTCTAAACGGAAAGTTCATTGTCAGCCACCGGTGGCTGACGTGGCGCTTAACGTGTTAAGCATCTTACTCATGCAAAACTTATCTCACAAATATGGTCAAATTTTCTATTTCTTTTTACTGGTGGCAGTTTGCCCAGGTATTATAATCATTTTCATTGACGCTTACAGGAAGTTGTTCAGGTTGTCACAATATGGCGGAAACTTAGGGCTTGATTACCGCCGAAGAAAACTTCCACGAGTGAAAATGAATATCTGTTTTGGCCATAATTTATGATGGAAATTCTGCATTAATAAGGCGTTTAAATAAGGAAAAAAATTCTTTTTAAATTTACTAGTGGAAGTTTGCCCTAGCGGCAATTAATTCATGCGAAGGCGGTTACAGTTGAAGAATCCCTATTTCATGTCTATGTCAATTCTTCTTTATTCGTAGTTCCATATAAAATACAGACACTTTATAGATTTGCTGTTATTTGGATTAAAATGTTATAAATTAAAAATATTTTAACGCATTAGTAAAGAAAAATATTCTAACGCAGTTATTTTTTTAAAGCTTCATAAAGTTGCACTCGAGAACAAGAGTATACGATTTGAACAAGTACGTCAATGGGGAAAATTTAATAATGCTTTTTTTGCTTTAGAGGTCGAGAAAAAGTTAAAAAACTGAAATATAAATTCACGGAATAATACCTAATATTTGACCTAATATCTGATATTAATAATTTGAATGATTTGAAGCTTTTAAAGTAGAAATTTAAACTTTAAAAATAGACATTACATTTAAAATTTCCATCTGATTATGTGCAATTCCTATGTTTCAAACACAGTGTAGGAGTATAAAAAAATCAAGAAGAATATTATTAATTTGTCATTAACGCAATTAAAAGCAAATTCCTAATCGAGCGAAAAACACCAAAATGAAACATAAAAGAATGTATTTCTAATTCATTTATGCGAGAAAAAATATTTTTATCTGAGTTATATTAATAAATAAATTCTCAACATATGAATAATCATTGTTAATTTTTTATCACAGATGTTGGCTTGAATATTACGCTGCATACGTAACTGTACACACTATATCCATAATAATTAAATTATATCCAAAAAATTTAACATATTTGGTACTTTCAGCTTAATAACTTAGTTTTAAGCATAAAAATACGCCAAGAAAAATTACAGAAATTAATTTAAAAGAACCTCAGTAACGATGAATTTATTCGACAGGGAATGAAAAGTAGAATATTTCCATAAAAGAATTAGTTTCCCGCCCACGGTACTCGGATAATTATATGCTTTAATTTTCCGTGTCTAAAACTCGTGTTTTTCATGTTCTAACAAATGTATGCACACATTTTTGAGAAAGGTAACATTTTTATTTCTTAATCTTATTACTCTGTAGAGCTCTTTGAGTAATATTTATGAAAAAATATATGATGAACACTGTAAGAAAATATTAAGAAAGTAAGAATTCTATACTGATATCGTTTTAACCAAATATTAATAAATGGCTCAGCCCGGTTAAAAGAAAAATCCGTTTTCCAAAAATTAAACTATTCTATTAACATAGCTGCCAATATATTTTGTACCACAAAAATGTAATAGGATATTAATCGACAGATTACGACGATTTAATAATGTTAAATTTACTATTAAATTTTCATTGTGCAAAAAAGCGTAAGGGTTGGCAGCTATGTATTGAGCGAAATATTTCATAAACCGGAACACAATTTTTAACAATTATTAGGCTATTTAAAATACTTTGAATAACCCTATCATATTATTATTAAATTATAAGCTGCTAAAAAAAGGCAAACGCATCAAAATTCAAACTGCAGTTTGTATTAGTTTTAATTGATTTTCAATACAAACATATCTATGCACTGTTTCGTGATTAAATAAAATATCGATCCCGTTAACATAATGAGAACAGGTGTTGTTCGTCTTTTATTCAGGAAGCTCCGCTCATGGGAGTTATACTTGCATGTTACATTATTTAACAAAAAGATTTTCTGTATAAAATATATTATATAAACTTTAAAAAGTTCACTGTTTTACTTAAATGATGACTAAAATAATAAAAGAGATGTTAGAAGTTCAAAAGTATACATTTTATTTAAACCTTCTTAGCTTCTTTTCAAGCTTTTCCAGGCTCTTCATCAGAAAATGAGTGAGCCAACAATTATTAGTAATTGAAAGCATTAAGAAGTTTTAAATAAAATGTATATATTTTAACTTCTTACATCTCTTTCATTATTTTAGTCACATTTTAAGAAAAAGAGGGAACTTTTTTAAGTTCAATATAATATATTTTATGTTTCAATCAAGGTGGAATATTGCGTTTCGTCTTGTGATATTATAAGATTTTCTGCCTTCGTGCTGCTATTATAGATGACTCTTTATACTAATAGTATTGTTTCTAATCGAAATATTGATATGCATAGCACTCTAATAAAAAAAAAAAATCGAATTTTGCGTATGTTTTTTGAGAAATAACGTACCACATAAAATGCAAAAGTACCGCCCTTCGGTGAAATTACAAATCTCAAAAGACGTTAATTTGTGCCTCCCGTCCTCAGTGTAATAACACAGAATACTTACAGTATGAAATCTAATCTATTTTTAATGGTCGCGAGCCCCTCTTAAATTTAAAATTTTGACGTAACCATCTGTTTTTAGATTTTTTTTAAATGTCAAATCCGTATGGATAATAGAGTTTATAGTCTGAGAAAGATTTTTATTATTCTAAACATTAATACCAAAATTACTAACACGTGAAATGAAATGCAGTTTGCTGCAAGAGGATGAAGAAATCTAAGAGTTTTTTTAGAGTATCTTCAATGTAGCTGTGCGTAAGCTCCGTTATTAGCGCGAAGAATGTCAAGCCTGTACTATATTTCCCTCCAACAGTTTTTTAACATTTGCAGTGTAACAGTAAGGATTGCTAATTGTATCCTTTCATTTTCTAAATTAACGCTTATTTATTGAATAATTAATAACTTAATAAACTGCATTCCATTTCACCTGTTAGTATATTTGTTATTAATGTTTACTATGATAAAGACATTTTTCGGACACGCTGCATATCTTTGTGTTTTCCTAATATTCGATGTGAAGCTATATAGAACAATTGATTGCTTAGTGAAAGTATTGTTTATTTCAGTACATTTAACGTTTAATTTGGTTTCTTTTTCTTGATGGTTGGGAAAGATTCAGGCGAAAGTTCAGAAATTTAATCCCGAATTTCCTGGATTTTGTTCATTTATTTCGTTGTTTTCCAGATGTATTTAGTGTTATAAAGCACTATTCTCCGTCGAAAGGGAAAATTTTAGAACTATCAGTCATTGATGGACTATTGCCTAAAACAAGAAAATTAATTGTCGATATTACAGAAATGTTTGTCCAGTTCTTGCTATAAAGATCTTTAACTGTACTCGATCCTAAAAATTAACATTCCTAGGATCGGCGATGTACATTAACGATTTTTAGGGTTTTGCTGCTCTTGAATTTGAGTATCACTGTTTATAACCTAATGTTTTTAATCTCAGAATGTTATTACAGACACTGCAATTAAATAAGGCAAAGATTTTTCAGAAAGAGTAAGAATCAAATAAAAGGATTGCCCTTGAAGGGGTTTAGAGTTAAAGTAAATTTCGGAAGACTTTGATGCAGCGAAGCAATAACAGATTTTCGGATAATGCCCGAAAAGTGAGGTTAAAAAATAGTGTGTCAACTAGAGTAAAATGTCATTTTTAGTGGTATTTATATTGGTACGTTCAGCTACATAGCTAGTCTAGCTATCTAGATGGTGAGCTATATAATGGCTGGAAAAATAAGTTTAATTATGATCTGCGCTTCCATGTTTGAAGATATATTTTAAACATAGCTGTACTCCGTATTAACAAATTTCATTATCTTTATTTTTAATACTTTATAACATAGCTGAAAAGTGCTTATGAAGTGCTGCCGCATATCCGTGCTTTAACTCTCATAAGTATGCCTAGATTGCCATGAAATTTTTGGTTGGTATTGATGTACTATGATATGTTCGGTATTGAAAATGGAGAGTGTGTAGCATATATAATTCGTTTACAGGGACCGAATAACCCCGTGAATCAAAATAATTCCGTTACATTATGATCTGTGGGAAAAAATCGTTCAGTGTATTTTAATGATCTTACAATATGTCAAAATTAATTAAATTCATATACCTCACTGATTTACGCTGCAAGGTTATTGCTACAGAATACATAGTGTGCATAACATTTATCGTTAATTTACAGGAACACAAAATATTTCGGTTACACACTACTGTCTCAGAACAATAATTGCTTGAAGTAAGTTTTCAATTGTAGTTTGTTTTTTAAAATGTAACAATTTTTTTTTTTCATATTACCTAGTGTGTATAAATTCTATAGGTCATTTAAAGGCCTACGCAAATCAATTCAAGTACAGTTCATCTTATTGACGGGAATTCCAGAATGGGAATTTTCAAATACGTTATGGGTTTCCTAACTGAACTAACATTTTGCGTAGTAAGTAAGTAAGTAAGCACCCACCCTGGGAACCCGCTTTTGGCTTATGGTTAGGTGTAACCCCCAAGCCCAGGGCAGGGAAAAGTTTTACTACCTGCGGAAACAAGCCCAGAACCCCAGTCTCTGGGAAAGAAGACTTCAGAACGACCCGCCTGACACGCCGAAGAGAGTTATACTTACAAATCTATAGATCACATACAAAGTCGCAGAAAATAATTCAGATATTTTCTCTACTGTAGATGGTATGGTTTTGTTCTGTTGCCATATAACAATTTTGACGTTAGAAGTAGTACTTGTCAGATATTATAAGATGGAATTAGGCCGTGTATACTGAGTATAGAGACATCGTACATAAATAAAAATATTTTTTTTTTCAGTTTGAAACACCAGAATCAAGTTCGGATAGTCACAAAGCAAGCCCATGACAATTAAATGCCGATGCTGGAGAGAGAAACTTGTTACAATAGTTTTTACCACGATCAAGCGAGAAATGGCATCGTGACATTCTCAGAGACTTGGGCTCTGGTGGAGATGCATATGCATGAAAACAGCCAGTGGTGCATGGCGAAATTGAATTGAGAAGAGACACGTGTTAAGTTTCCGTTAATGGTAACAGAATGGGCGGGGAGGGAAAATAAGAAATTTTTAAAGCCAACGGATAGCATGAGAAAAGACTGGAAAACAACAAGACCGCAATTTACAGGGGATTGCCAAAATTTCTTTGGAGTCGAGCGCAGAAAATTGAATGTTAATGAAAAAGAATAAGAAGGAGGCAAAGTACATATACTGAGATAATTTTATACGTTGCAGAAAATATAGGCAGCTCGGTTAATGGTCAAATAATAGATGTAAAATATTTAGGCAAATTCTGAATAGCAACTAAATTAAGCATATGAATGCCATGTAAAAAGTGTTACTAGGCGAATAGATATATCTTTTATTTTAGTTTAAAAAACTGCGCTGCGGTTACAGAATTACAGAGACAGGATTAATAACAAAAGGTGAATTTTATAAACGAAAATTGTTAAATTTAATTCCCCAGATGTTCTTCGGCAACTCCTAAAAGTGATTAAAAAAAAAGAAAAGAAAGAACTTGTTACCATACACAGATCATTTTAACAAGCAAATTTACGAACTGTTTCTTTACTTCCGCATTTAATAATGAGTGCTATTGCAGCCCACTTGAGTAACTCTCTAAAGCATATGTTCTAATAACTAAGATTTCATCACTGATATGTAATTAAAAGGAACATCTGAACATTTTGACTTTTGCCAGACACTTTTAATTATTATATATTTTTTCTACGCTGCGAATATGTGTTTTAGCAGCTTTATGTATTATCACTCTTAATCATGTAGCCTCTCTGTTAACACGGAGTTTCTTATACTCCAGTAATATGTTTAATTATAAGTATTTAAAGCTAAAAGTTGAATCTTTCTTTATCGTAAAAACACACAATACTAATTCATATTACATTATATCTTCCCATGGATTTAGCGATTCATATTAAGCTCTCAAAGGATACTTCAAAGGATAAATAATGCTTCACAAAATAAAATAAAAATAATTTCTTCAAGAAGCTTTTGGATAAATCCCTGACCACGCCACACCGATGAAGTTATACGTCATCGCGATATTGATGAATCCCAGGTAAGAGCATTTTACCTATTTCCATTTCAAAAGCAGCATAGCCACAAGAGATTTTTTCTAATTGTTTAAATATGAGACAGCGAATTCCTGCTATCGAGAATGGGGTGCTTTTGGCTTGATAGGCCACTTAAACTCCAACAAAAAGATTAATGAGACAGATAAAGTGCTCATGTTTAGCGAAAAAGAAGAAAAATTTTATATAGTGGCTTAGATTATAAATATTAAAAATATTCATGTTCTGAATAAAAAAAAAAATAAATAAAAAGATGCTGCATTGAATAAAATTATGAATGTTATTGTACCAGAAATATAAAGGTGAATGAAAAAGAAACATTTATATATTTATGTTTTATGTAATGAACATTTAAATAATTAGTGAATGAACAATTTGTTGCTTGTGAGTAATAATAATAAAAAAGAAATCGTTCATTTTACATTTTACAGTAAATAAATAAATAAAAAGGAAATAGGTTGGTCGCATAAACAAATAAAAATAAACATGGCAGGGATAAAAGAAACTCAAATAGTCGAAAAATTAAATTCGACAAACTACGCAAATTGGAAATTTCGCGCAGAAATGATTTTAATAAAAGAAGAATTGTTTGATGTAATAACACAAAATCCCCCAGATCCAATTAACACGGACTGGACGAAGAGGGACCGTAAAGCACGTGCAATTATCAACTTGAGTATTGAAGACTCACAGATCGTGCATGTAAAGCACTTAAACACTGCCAGAGAAACCTGGCAAGCTTTAAAAACAATTCATGAAAGGGCCAATCTCTCAAGCAAGTTATATTTGCTGAGAAAATTATACGGAGCAAAACTCCCAGAAAACGGCAATCTAATAAAACACATTACACATATTTTAGAACTTGTTGATAAACTTTCAGCCATAGGCGAAACTATTAATGACTCGCACATTTCAGCTCTGTTACTTTGTTCATTACCACCTAGCTACAACACCTTAATTATAGCCCTCGAGGCCCGTCCAGAAAATGAACTTAATTCAGAGTTTATAAAAGGAAAACTCACTGATGAATATACAAGACGTTTAGAAAACACAGATCAGAGCGAGAATTCCTCAAAAGCGTTTAAAACGCATAAAAAGTTTCCGGCTGAACACTATAATAAAAAGGACAAACAGTGCACATACTGTAAATTAAAAAACCATACATACAGGGAGTGCTGGCATCTTAAGAACAGAAACACTTACTCACCGTCACAAAAACAACAGCCGCACAAATCCAAGTATTTCACATCATCGTTATGTTATGAAGACGCAAACTATTATAGAGAAAACAAAAACCGTGAAACAGAACCAATTCGGATTAACAAAACACAGGGCAATTCAGGAAAAGGCAGCGACGCAGCTTTTTTAGTCCAGAAACCAGGAAAACAAACCTGGATAATCGACTCAGGTTCATCGACACACATTCTAAACAGTAAAGATGCATTCACTAAGTTTAACGACACTGAAAAGACGACAGTCATCATTGCCAATGGCAAAACGCTGAATTCACACGGTACAGGTGAAACGACATTTAAAACAAAAACATCCGATGGAGGGATAAACACAATCACATTAAAAGAAGTATTATACGTACCAGAATTAGAATCGAACCTCATATCGGTAAGCAAAGCAACACAGAATGGCTATAAATTAATTTTCGATAAAGAAAAATGCACGTTATCCCGAAACGGGAATATTTATCTTGAAGCAAGAATGAAAAATAATTTATATCAAGTCGAATTATTAGAAAGCGCTGAAACTAATAAAGTAAACATTGCACATGAATGTAAAAATAAAAATTGCATAGAAGTTTGGCACAAACGGCTTGGCCATCGTAACTATAATGCGATAAAAGAATTAATAAATAAAAACTTAGCAGACGGTATAAAAATAAATAACTGTAATCATAATGCATTATGTGAAATATGTATCCAAACAAAAATAAGTGATGCCCCATATCCGAAATCAACAAACTGTCCCAAAACAGGCAAAGTGCTCGATCTGATACACACGGACGTGTGCACATCTATCGGTACACCTACTATCGGGGGAAAAACAATGTTCGTCACTTTTATAGACGACTATTCAAGGTTCACAGTAATTTACTTACTTTCGCATAAAAATGAAGTTCACGAAAAGTTAAAAGATTATGTAGCCATGGTGAAAACCCAATTCGGCAGATTCCCTAAAGCTATTAGATCCGATAATGGAGGGGAATATTTAGGTAAACAAACGGAAGAATACTTAAGGGAAAAAGGTATCCAACACCAGTTTACGGTACCATTTTGTCCGAGCCAAAATGGCGTAGCGGAAAGAAAGAATAGGTCATTATTAGATATGACTAGGAGTCTACTCTCCGAAGCAGGCTTACCTCAAAAATTCTGGGGAGAAGCCATAAATACCGCCAATCACCTGCAGAATAGGCTACCAACCAAAATAACAAACAAAACACCGTTCGAAATTTGGTTCAACCGAAAACCCACCTTACACTACCTGCGTACATTCGGCTGTAAAGCTTATGCCTATATACAAAAACATCAGCGAAACAAATTAGATGATAGAGCGCAGGAAGGAATACTTGTGGGGTATGACAACAAATCAAAAGGTTACCGTATATTTACAAAAGAAAACAAAATAATAATAGCGAGAACAGTTAAATTTATAGAAAATAGTGAAAACAACTTAAAAGAAAGCGAAGAGGTAGAAAACTCAGACAATGACAACAACTACATTCAAACAGAGTTAAGTAATTCGGACGAAGAACCAACCGCGTCCAAACAACCCGACGTAGAACCGAGAAGGTCTCAGAGGTCAAATAGAGGAGTACCACCCGACAGATACGTATGTCACGTAAAAACAAATGACACATTCGAACCATCCGATTTTTATGACATAGCAAACATGAACAACCCAGTAGAAAAAGAAAATTGGCTCAAAGCCGCTCAGCAAGAAATCAACTCATTAAAGAAAAATAAAACTTGGGACTTAGTGGATCCCCCACCAAATAAGAAAATTATTGGTTGTAAGTGGATTTTTAAGAGAAAGTTAGATAATTTAGGAAATGTACAAAAATACAAGGCCCGTTTAGTAGCGAAAGGATATAATCAGAAGTACGGCGAAGATTATGATGAAACCTTCGCACCCGTAGTTTCACACACAACAATCCGCAAATTTTTAGCCTCAGCGGCATATAAAAATCTTTCTGTTCAACACATTGACATCGACACTGCATTTCTTCACGGCGAAATAGAAGAAGAAATTTTCATGAAACAACCAGAGGGTTTTATAGAAAAAAATTGTGAAAACAAAGTGTGTAAACTGAATAAAACAATCTACGGCTTAAAGCAGGCAGCTAGAGCCTGGCACAAAAAGATCGCAGAATCATTAAAAAACATGAATTTTGTGCAAAGCACTGCTGACTCATGTTTGTTTACTAGAAAAGAAAAGGAAAATTTCACTTATATCATCGTCTACGTTGACGATATTTTAATCGCGAGTAAAAGTGAAATAATTAAAGATGTAATAAAACAATTGCAAAATGAGTACGGAGTAAAAGACTTAGGCGAAATAAGTCAGTACCTAGGAACCAACATAATCAAAACGAATGATGGTTACAAATTAAACCAAAAGTCAAAAATAGAAGATTTGGTTAGAAAGTTAAATTTAACAGATGCAAGACCTATTGGTACACCGATGGAAGTAGGTTTCTATAAATTAGAAGATAGCGACAATTTACTTCCGAACAATACAAAGTTTAGGCAAGCGATCGGTTCGCTCTTGTATATTGCAACAGTCACTCGACCCGACATTATGGCACCAGTAAATATACTTAGTAGGAGAAGTGCAACGCCACGCGAGAAGGATTGGAAAGCGGCAAAAAGAATTATTATTTACCTCAATTGCACAAAAAACCTATGCCTAACAATAAGTAAAAATAAACCACCAATACGCATCGCGTATGCTGATGCTGATTGGGCTGGGGACACTAAAAATAGAAAATCAACCACCGGCAATATTTTTTTTCTGGGTGATAATCCCATTCAATGGACTACAAAATTACAGTCAAGCATTGCATATTCTTCCGCTGAAGCGGAATATGTTGCTGCAGCAACCGCAGGACAAGAAATTTTATGGCTATTAAAACTGCTAGAAGATCTTAACTTGTATCAAGTAAAACCTATTTTACTTTACCATGACAACCAAAGCAGTATAAAGATGATAGAAAATGAAAAATTTTCGAAGCGGACAAAACACATTGATATCCGCTTTCACGCCATAAGACAATTAAAGGAGGATAAAATTATCGAATTAAAATATTGTCCCACGCAATACATGATTGCTGACTGCTTGACAAAGCCCACACCCAAACCTCAACTTTTGTGTGACATCAAGACTATGAACTTGTTACCTTATCCATCTGAGGAGATTAAGGAGGGGTGTTAAATTTAATTCCCCAGATGTTCTTCGGCAACTCCTAAAAGTGATTAAAAAAAAAGAAAAGAAAGAACTTGTTACCATACACAGATCATTTTAACAAGCAAATTTACGAACTGTTTCTTTACTTCCGCATTTAATAATGAGTGCTATTGCAGCCCACTTGAGTAACTCTCTAAAGCATATGTTCTAATAACTAAGATTTCATCACTGATATGTAATTAAAAGGAACATCTGAACATTTTGACTTTTGCCAGACACTTTTAATTATTATATATTTTTTCTACGCTGCGAATATGTGTTTTAGCAGCTTTATGTATTATCACTCTTAATCATGTAGCCTCTCTGTTAACACGGAGTTTCTTATACTCCAGTAATATGTTTAATTATAAGTATTTAAAGCTAAAAGTTGAATCTTTCTTTATCGTAAAAACACACAATACTAATTCATATTACATTATATCTTCCCATGGATTTAGCGATTCATATTAAGCTCTCAAAGGATACTTCAAAGGATAAATAATGCTTCACAAAATAAAATAAAAATAATTTCTTCAAGAAGCTTTTGGATAAATCCCTGACCACGCCACACCGATGAAGTTATACGTCATCGCGATATTGATGAATCCCAGGTAAGAGCATTTTACCTATTTCCATTTCAAAAGCAGCATAGCCACAAGAGATTTTTTCTAATTGTTTAAATATGAGACAGCGAATTCCTGCTATCGAGAATGGGGTGCTTTTGGCTTGATAGGCCACTTAAACTCCAACAAAAATGACCATTACTAAATAAACTGAAACTGTATCTAAAAACTACCATTTAAAGTTAAGAATTTATTTTTCAAAAGCATTATTCTGAGGGGGGGGGGATAAAAAGGTATTGACCATTAAAAAGAATATGTAAAGATAACATCCTTCACAGATGTTAATTGCTGTAAATGTGTTTTGAAACGTGTTATACATTTTCCAAATTGTTTACTTCAGGGTTCGCACGCTATTAAGCCATGCACCATTTTGTAAGGACTCTATCACCAGTATTATTATAAAGATAATTTTCTTCACGGTTCATTATCTAGAAGATAGTTTTATACGATTACTGGTGGTAGAGTCCTTACAAAATAGGGCGTGGCTTAATAGCGTGCGAACCCTGTACATAGACATCATATTTCATTTTATTAAACTGTGACGTTTCGATACAGTATTCCGAATGTGTTGCATAGCGTTTCAAAATCTATGTTTGATACATGATTTTTCTTTCTTGTTATAAATATAAAACTTTTTATAGTAAAAATATTATTTGCATTTCTTTTTTATAAAGTGAAACAAAAATAGCGTATCCTTTTGTTCTTGGAAATTAGAAATCGCTATCAAAAATAACAAAAAAAAAAGAGAATTTTTAATTTTAAGTATTTAAAAATATATAATTAAATGTCTAACCTGTATTCATAATAATTGTATTCCAAACATTTTTTTTTATCGTAAAAAATTTTCTTAGTTAAACTTTCTTTCCGAAGATCTCTCCGATATTTCTACGGACCAAAAAAGAATAAAGAATGTAAAAGTAAATGGGCGAATCGTCTGTTTCAAAGCAAGAATGAAAAAACAAACCCTCATGCGTTGATTTTTCATAAATTTATTGAAACAACAACGGACTAAATTTAAATATGTAAATCTGTAATGAAACCACAAGTACTTTCTTATAATGCAACATTTTATTTATATTTTACGGCGTTTTTACTGCAAAGCATAAAACAAGGAAATACTACATTTAAGAAAAATTTCCTTAGGTAAACTATTTGTTTATGAAAACATTTAATGAATAAATAAAAGAAAAGAAACTCGGCATATTCGGAATTTTTAATCACGCTTGTATTTTTCCAGATGCTATTTTAAACATTTTTAAAATTAAAGATTTAAAATTCAAATATAGGGAGGAGCTGTTTTCGCAAACAATTTAGTGTCGCATATTTTCTTATTTTTTTTCCAAACTCTTTTTCAAATCCAATATTAGAGTCTGTTTTTTTCCCTTTTTATAAAAGTAAACCGTTATTTACTTTTTTTTTGTTTTTCTTTTGTTTTTTGCTGTCAGTAAAAAATTATTGCACATTTCAAAATATATTTCAAAGTATATTTTCTTTTAAAAAGAACATGTGGAATTCTTTTACGAATTAAAAAAATATTTTGATTTAATTATCAGTAATAAGAATAAACGAAATGCATAATTTTAATTATTTTTGCATTTCGAATGCCTCGTATCTTGTTGTTTTGAGAAATCTTTTTATATTATAAACTAAAACTTTTTGCAAAACAGCAAAGAAAATTTATCCGTCAGAAAAAACGCTATATTATGTTACGCATTTGCTTCGCTTCGAAGGTGAAAGAAAAATAGATATTTGTCAGTGTCAAAATAAAGTTAAATTTTTTTTTGTATTTTCGAGAAAAGATATCCAAATTTATGGTTAAATTAATTGTGGTTTCTTTTTACTAGAAACACAAAAAAGTTTTTCATTTATAGTCCTGTTTAACATTAAATTCACCATGACAGGTCATATGACCTCTTTTTAAATCTGTGGTAGAATTTCTTCTATACAATGTCGTCGCATCGTCATTTGACTGTACGACATTTATCATAATGGGCACTCAATTTTATATTCATGTTTATGAATCTATTGTTATTCTTTTACCGAAAAATATACAGGATAGACATAAAGAAACCCTGGCGATATACGGATCCTTAGTGGTATAGTAGTACGAATCCATTCAACCAACTTAAATGAAATGCGAAACAAACCGTGATGAATATAGTTATTTGAAGTTATGCACTTAAGGGGAAAAGGGACCTTCGAACTCATTTTTGTATTTTTTTTTAATTGCACCTTAAATACTGTTCAAGGGCACACTATGAATTATGACAAATATTTATCACACAAGAAATTAAAACATTTTTTTGGAGAAAAATCAGGTATTTTCTTGAATATTTTAAGCGTTATCTAGAAATTTCAAAATGTCCACCCTCACTCCATATCAATTAATCCACAATATTTTTTTATTCCAGTTTAGTTTACATTTTCAAATGAAACTGTGCATAGTTTTTTAAACTAAATATAATTGGAAAAGTTAAAGGTAGTTAGTTTTGTGCAGAAATAGGATGCAAGAATGCTGAAAATTTATAAAATTTAGAATTTATATTATTTTTACTTTTATATTCAAATATATAAAATTCAATGCGCAGCTTTATTTGTATATGTAAACCAAACTGGCACAAAAAATGTTGGGAATTTTTTATTGGTATGAAGTGAGGCTGGGACATTTCGAATGTTCTTGATAACGATTAAAATATTCAGGAAAATTCCTTATTTTTTCCCCAAATATTTTTTTTTAAATTTCTTGTGTAATACATATATGCCATACTTCATATAGTGTGTCCTTAACCCCTTAACCCCTTAACCTATGATTTACTTTTAACAGCTCCGCGGTTTGGCAAATCCATAGATACCACTAAAATTTAATAGAGATTTTCGCCTTGTTTAATCATGGAATTTCGACGATTAAATTAAACTATATTTACTGTGAAATTTTAGTGGTAAGAAGAATTTACATTTGGCTCGATCATCGTAGCGGGCTATGCCCGTCATTGTAGGTTAAGGGGTTCATTCTCGCTCCCGTCATATTCACGGGCTGTGTCTTTCACTCAAATTGTTTGATTCCCACCAGTTTTATAAAATAGTGAAATTGGCTATATTTTAGTATCGTTTTTACTATCATTAAATAAGGAGAATATTTCTTTTTCATAAAAGTGGTGCCAATAAGCAATTTGAATTATTCAACCGTAATTTAATTCGAACGTTAAGGGGTTAAAGAACATTCAAGGTGCAATTTTTAAAAAATAGAAAAATGAGTTTGAAGGTCCCTTGTCTCCTTAAGTGTGTGTTGAACAATGACAAAGGAACAATAGTGTTACAATGCAAATATTCAAAAGGCAATACCCTCTTTTTTGCATCCCAAGATGATCAGAGAATTAAAAAATCATAAATGGCGTTGGATAATGAATGGCGGTACATGTTGTACGAAAAACGGTAACTTAGGACACATGCAAATAATAGCATTGTAAACATTCAATAGCAACAGAGACGTGCGGAAAAAAAAGCTTTCCACACTGCTTTTCCGCAAGCAATGATATGCGCTTTGCGTTCTATAATTGGTGCTTATGTGTCTCGTCTCTGTTTTGTTATTGGTTGTTTACAGTGCTGTTTATTGCATGTGTCTTACGTCGTCATTTTTCTGCTACATGTACAGATGCAACGCCATTTATGTATTTCAATATGCTGATCAGTTTGGGATGAGAAAACGTGGATGGTGGTACTCGAAAATTTTGAATGTTTTTCACTTTAACCATAACCGTGCGGGCTCTATTCTTCTTGTTCGCTAAAATCCCGAGACCATACCTTCAAATAATTATAAGGTACCTGTACCCAATACGGACACCCTAAGCAAAATTGATTTTTTTCGCCCCCGTGTACACGTCATAGGCCTCCAAAAATATATGACCACTATCCCTGGACTGATGACTATCAATATTAAAATTAGCGACCTTGTAATTATTCCGGTTTAATTTTAATGATGAAAACAAAAAAATATTTACAAGTGTCCATATAAGGAACCACCTGTCCCTATTATGGACATGCATGTACAGTCGTGGAAAAAAAAAGTAAACACCCCCGACTAACTCCTCAACAAATTATCGTAGACGAAAGTTACTGGTACCGAACGATTGGAAATAAAGTCTACTTTTAAATGACGTATATAAAATTTGCTTAGGGGGCCATCTAAATATTAAAACGAATCTAAACTGCATTTTTTTCAACGGCAAGACCTAATTTTAACGAAATATTTCAAAACTTTGGTTCAAACTATGCCTAGAAACCAAATTTCAAGTCATTTCAATGATAAGTTTTTGAATTATAAACATTCAAAATTGAGTGCTTCTAATGTTAAATTACATTTTCATATTTTCATTTATAACTTCTGAAATTATGGTCCTAATGTCCTAATTTTTTTGTGCAGCAATAATACTAATATACCCAAACATAAATACGTTGAATTTGCAATTTTTATAATTTTCTGATATGAGTTATGAATTATGAAATTAATATTAAAAAAAATTATGAATTGCAACCTACAATTTTTTAGATGGATTCAGATTTATTAAGTCCTGCCTTATGGAAATCCAAAATTTCACATTTTTCTTGCAAGTAGTTTTCAAATTATGCTTAAAAAAACGGCAAAATGATGGTTTAAGGGGCTGTCTATGATAGAAGTGACTAAATATTTTGAAATTTCTTATGCTATCCTGTAATCTAACAGGCTTAATTGACTGCTTAAGGTGCCTTGATCAGAAAGGGAGCTCTCTCGGTTAACAATCGAGTACCGAACTTTCATTTGGATACAACCCTTAAAATAAGCTCGTTTTAAAATAATTAATTTCTCAGAAACTTATGGTTCGAATTGCATAAAATTTGTTTTTGGATTAATTGAAGGGTGTAGAGTTCATTTATGCTGTCAGAATTGTGTACTGCTATTGAAAAAAAAAAGTTATGGTTCGTTTTAATATGTAGATGTCACCCTAAGCAAATTTTATATGCATCATTTAAACGTAGACTTTATTTCCAATCGTTCGGTACCAGTAACTTTCTTCTACGATAATTTGTTGAGGAGTTAGTAGGGTTTGTTTATTTTTTTTTTCCACGACTGTACATATTAGGGACAGGTGACTCCTTATTGATCTACTACACAGGGTGTATAGAAGAGCCACTCTTCTAAGGGATTTCAGAGGAGAGGGGATAAAAGAAAAATATCTTAAAGTATTGCGGGAGGGGGGGGGGCACAGTAAATATCTTCAGATCATGCACTTTAGAAGGGAGTGGGAACATTTTCGGTTGTGGCTCTTCGAAGACCCATGCAAAGCACCTCAGTTACTACAAAATATTATGAAATAATATAGTTGGTTTTGCTTAACTTTATTACATCTGTCTGCAGAATTTACAATTGTTATTATTCAATCCTCACATGATGGACAAATAAAAACTTCTTCATCATTTGTGGTAAGTTCCACACAGTCATCATGGACATATCTGCCGCATGTGATTGCAAGCCGCATGTCTGCAACAGCATCAGTACTGCATAAGAAACAGTACCAACTCTCCTTTGTTGAGAAGTCATATCGCTGGTACCTGCGATTTCGCCAACACATACCCTACTGAGGGACGGCTTCTTTTGATTTTTCTGCAAGGGCTTTTTGGAGGATTTTTTTATTGGAGGATTGTTTAGATGACATTAAACAGATATTTTACAAATTTGTAAATCTGAAGATTCACTTGCTGTATTTCCAATGTGGATATAAGGTGTCCATGTTGGGAATCGGACACAGTTTTACTAAATCTTTTAATAAATGAACAAAGAAAACATTTTTAAGCATTATATGCAATAGCAATCAAAAACATGTTTTATCAGCTTTCTAAAACACTCCACTTTTCAATATTTAAAGTAATTTTACCATATCTACTAAGAATTTAAACTTACCTGTAATTACGATTAACACACTACGAAAAACAAGTTTCCTTCCAAATGGCGAACAGCGCGCTTTTTTGCACTTTCCAGGCTTAATTATCTTTTCAGTTGCTTTTCGGACATATAGCGCCATATCTCGATCAAAATTGTTACTTTTAAAGATATTAGGGGTGTCAATATTATGAGCTCTGTCCATGTTGGGTACAAGTACCTTATCTCACATATCATTTCGGTTGGTTGAACGGAGCCACTGCTATCGATCCATTGGGAAAGATTCTTTATGAGAAGCCTGTGAAAATAACTTGCCCAGATGCCCGATTACCAACGGGACAAACTTCCATCAGTAAAAATGAATAGACATTTTTGCCTTATTCATGACAGTAATTTTGCAAGAATTGGGCATTTAAATCAGACGAAACTTTCTATTAAAATTTACTGGTGGAAGTTTGCTCCGTTCGTAATTAGACCCTGACAAGAACTACTTACTGCGAGAGGTCATTTGACCCAGCCGATTGCGAGCATAGGTGCCAACGCCTATAACTTTTTACCATCCCTGTTTCCAAATAGTAATCTTAGTCTTATTTAATCGCAGAATTCTGCGGTTAAATAAGGCGAAGCTTTCTATAGTGACAGAATAACGTGTGCATCTTGTTATAAACAAGATGCAAAGATGAGAAAAAAATCTAAAATTCTTTTTTTTTTCTTTTCTGTTTTTTTTTCTTTTCTCTTATGCTCGTATTCATGTATATTTTATATGAATAAATAGACAAACAAGAATCATTATATGTTCAAAATTGATTTACCCACACATCAAATTGTAGTAACTGGCAATTTTTATTTATACATACATTGTAAAATACATGATATTTTGAAAAGGAATAATTTTATCCAATATGCTAAAACAGTAAGCTTAAAATATGGGTAGTTTTATGTTAATTATCATCATTTAGTTATCATCAGGACTTCCTGCAAATATTCCACCTTCGATTAAACAATTGACATCTGTCCGCATTAATGTCGTAGATATGTTTAGAAAATTATTTCCCATGCTGTAACTAGCAAAACCAAAATCAATCTTATTCTTTTGCGGCTAAAACTTACCATGTTACGTTACTTTGATTTTTTTTCAGCGTTTTCTGGTACTAGAACGCGTTTATCCGTTTTTAGATCAAGAAACACCAAAAAGCCGTTATACCCTAGTATGCCACTAACAGTGTTGGGTATGAACGCGCTCATTGAACGAAAACTCGTGAACTTAGTTCATATTCTGTGAACTTTGAGATGAACTTGACTCACTTTTTGATAAACGAACGTGAGCTGAACGAAGGCTCAAAAAATCCGTGAGTTTGAACGAAATTTACAACTCAAAATCATTTTTTTCGTAATTTATTTTTAAATTTTTCCAGCCGTTAAGAACACGTTTTTCCCACTCAAATGCCCTTTAGAGGCCTAAACGGACTCGGGACGGTTCGAGTCTGATCATCAGTTTTTCTGGGTCGTGCCTAGGCCTTGCTTTCTCTGGAGGCTCGGGTCGGGCCGAACCGGACTTATTTCAGTGCCTGTGTTTTATTCTTCCTAGAAGTCTGCATTGACAGAAATTTTCTCGCCCGGTCGCCCCTACTTGTATGAAAATTATTGCTCTGTCCCAGTCTGACTTGTGCAAAAAATTATCTAAGGAACAACCTACCTTGGGTCAACAATTTTTTCCAAAAATATGTATATTTTTAAATTACCATTATTCTATAATTAAATTTCTCTTTAAAGAATAGTAGTACATATACATTTCTAGGGGAGGGGGGATACAGTACTGTAAAACCTGTTATAAGAATCTGTGCATGACGAGACCCTGTTTTAAACGGAAATTTTTTTTTGATCGGTGGATCTGGATCTTCAAAATGGATATAATAATCCGTTTGAAAATAAATAATACATTTGTAAGAGATGACAGACCTGGTAAAAAAGGAACTTAACTATAACGATTTCTTTTCTGTATGTGATTCCGTCTTAGAAGGTTTTTCGTTATAGAATTTATATACTCTTCAAGTCGTGTAAATGGATTAATGGTATTAATAGTAATTCAGATATTTATATACAAATAGAGGTCCATTAAAAAATCAATATAGCTTGCAATAGGATATATAGAAAGAAAGAAACAGTATTTTGGAGCAGGAGGTCCCTGTACTATGCAGGCTATGGTAGAGGTCTGCACTGGCCGAAATTTCAAGGCCCGCTCCATAGAAGAAAAATTCGGCCCAACCCGGTATAAACATTAAAAGTTCGGCCCGAGCCCGCCCGAACCGTAGCGGGGCGTACAAAAAAATATTGGCCCGATCCGTAGAGAAAAAATTATTGGCCCGACCCGGCCAAGTATAACAGCTAAAAGTTCGATCCGAGACCGGGCCGGCCCGAATGAATTTCTACAAAATATTGATTTTTATGTCGATTTGGTTAAAAATTTGTCTCGTACGAGGAATTCTGACCAAATATACTTATCTTTGTTTTTTATTGTCATGCTCAAATATAATTTTTATAGAAGTTATTGCGATATTTATTATTTTTAAAAATGAATCGCTATTTGTTGTATGTGAATGTTTCAGTTATAATTAATATAGTTAATCCCACAGGCGTAGAGTTGTATGGGGTCATGGGGTTTGCCCCCCCCCCCCCACCCCCACCCAATATTTTTTTCAGGCGCGCTGTATTTTTTGGCGCGAACCGATATAGAAAAAAATATCAAATTTTGGAATTTATAATAATTTATAGAATGTTTTAACGTACATTGTTTTCCATAGAAAATTTTCTTCCTCTAGATTCGTTGTTTACTTTTATTCTTTATAAACGACTTAAACAACTTACGAAAACTTTTAGCATAATGTATGAGTAAAACGAAGCACTCTCCAGGGCTGTTTCTGTTTATCTTTCTTTCTTTCTTCTTTGGACAGTGAACGTAGTTTCTGGGAAGAATTACCTTTTCTGATTCTGACGTCCTAGACACGAACAGGGCAATAAATTAACACTTTTAACGCAGACGACGTGTCCGATACGAACATATTACAAAACCGTAGATAAGAGGAGTTGTCGTTTCCCAAACCACGGCCTAACATACAAAGAACGGACCTTCCGGCTTTGGATGAAAAGGTTCCAATTTAGGAGCTTCGTAGGGCTCGGGGGAGGGGGGGGGGGTAGAGAGGTTTTTCTACAGCGAATGACCAAACCAAAAGAATCACCAGTGTCTTTAAGGCAAAGAAAATAGACGGGGAAATTTCTTTATACCCAAGTCAGGCATAAAATATAAAATTTCTATACAAATGCGAATTGCAGATGGGCAAATATATATTAACATTGTCTAAATGTACCAAGCCGTCTCTCGGAGTAACAAATCATTCACAATGATTAAGTAGGAACAATAAACAGTAAGTATTCAATTGTTCCAACTTATTATTTTAAGAGTGTATTCCAATCCAAACTGCTTATTTTCTGATTTATTTTTAAATTCATTTTTGCTCTCAAACGCGTCAAACTGAGAAATTCTCTTATTTAGAAACTACATAATGTGCCGTGCGTGTCGATTTTTTGATAAATGTAGAAAATATTGCAAAAAATGCTGTCAAAGTGGGCTTTTTGAACCGAATTTCCGACGCAGCAGCGAATGAAAGGAGGGATAACCTGTCGTCACGTGACAAGAATAACTTACAACCCATTTATGAAAAAATGAAAAACGCTATTCGATTCGAAAGCGCTTCAGTAGTCAGACTTGCCAGTTTTATGCTATTACTTTTAAAAATTAGTGAGAGAATGTGCCAGAAAGTTTCATGCTGTTGAACAGGAAATTTGAGAACGAGTTAAGATAGAACAATAAGAAATAAACAAAATAAACCTTATTTAAACTATTTTTTAGGATCTCTAAATTGATTTCTCAATGTACAATCGGAAAATTAATAATGGTAAACTGTTTATTAATAAATGTGTATTATTATTATTATATCGCATATTTCATTTTTAATTTATAATAGCTTTTATGTTACTTTCAAGCCTTTAAAATGTTTCAAATTTGCAAATTGACAGCCATTTGGCATATTACAGCTAACTTTTATTGGCGCATGATTAAAATTATTATTGTTTCAACTCCTATAGAATGGATCTGTAGACAATTTTTCTTTTGGCCCGGTAAAAAAGTTCAAAGTTTGGCCAGAACTGCTCCGAGCACAACTCGGCAAGTTAAAAAAAATTGGCCATGCCCGGTATAAAAACTGAAACTTCTGCCTAGCCTGCACAAAATATTAATTGGCTCGGCTAGCTCTGACCAAGCTACAATAGATTTTTACGCCTATAAGGTTAAAATTGTCTTGCACGAGAAGTCCTAACTAAAAATACTTATTTTATCTTTTTACATCATGTTTATATTCTTCATTAAAAAAAAAAAAAATCTGAGCTGTGCTATTTATTTTTTAAATACATCTGATTATATTTAAATATCACAGTTACCAATAATATCGTTAATCCACATTCTATGGCTCGGAGATTTAATTCTATACAATAAAATGTTCTAAGGCGGAGTAGCATAGGAAAGAAGAAAAATTCGTTATGGGCTGGTTCCCTTATGAGCAAGTTCATCATCTGTTGTAAATGCATTACATTCTTTTCACAAGTACTGCTAACCTCATTTTAAATAAATCAACATTTTTGTTTTATTTTGTTAACACGGGATTCCGTCATAGGCAGGTTCTTTATCTCAGGTTTTACCGCATTTTAATTTTATTGCCTAGAAATGCATTTACCCATCTTAAAAAATAAATAAATAAATAAATTTTAATTGTGGAATAATAGCGATTTAAATATACGTGCATTTTTTGAAAAAAAAATGGCCGGGTCAAATTTTACTAATATTTTTACTGGACAGGCCAGAGCCGTGCCGGTCCAATGATTTTCATATGAGCTGGGACTGAAAGTTTCCGCCTGCTAAAACCTCAAGAAAAATGCAGTCCAGCCCCGATGTGGGCCGGAAAATAAATCTAGTGCCAACCCATTTGGGTCCGAACTTCTAGAAAAAAGTAATCCCTAAACCAAGCTCGGACCAAGTGTCGAGAAGGAAAATTGGGACGGGCCCATGAAGACCTTACATCGAATAACCAAAAGGTTAGTTCACAAAATTAAGTTCTAATAAAAATGAGTTTTTTGTGAACTTCGTTTACTTTCATAGATGAGTTTGAGTTGAGCGAGTTCGTTTCAAAAATTTTGAATTTGAACGTGAACTTGACTCATTTTTGAGAAATTGAACTTGAGTTTGAATTAGTTCATTTTTTTTTTGTGAGCGTGCCCAACAGTGGCCACTAATATGCTATACCCAAAGTACTGTATTTTGGGTTATGATGTTTTTCTACTAACATATCAGTGACAGGTTTCACTGTACTTTTATATAAAAAGTTTTAATCAAATTTTCTAAAATATATAATTATACTACGTAAATTCAGAAAGTCTGCGCAATCCAATATGTTGAAAATTTAAGTCATGTAAAAATGAAGTATATTTACATATTGTAAACAGCTGTGCTATTTAAACTTTCTAACATAGTTGAAAAGTGTTTATGACTACGGTTTCTCTGTCCGTGCTCTAACAGGAGTAAATATACTCGCATTTCCCTGTAATTTTTATATTTTATTGACGTTTGGTATACAGCGATTGTTATTGAAAGTTTTAAACATTTATACTTCGTTTACAGGGGCCAACAAAAGGATTCGTTGCATTATGGTCCATGGGAAAAATCATTTCAAGTGTATTTTAATGATGCTACACAATTTCAAACATAATGAAATGGTTATGTATTTCTGAGGTGCACCAAAATATGCTTTCTGCAGAATATGGGATGCAAAGTATTTATTATTCATTTGTAGGATCAAAGAAAAGGATTCTGTTAAATATTAATGTAAGAGAATAAATATACTACTTAGTATACTCTGGTGATATTGCACTATTTCAAACATAATAGAATTCACAGGAATTAAAGAATTACATTATAATTTGCTCAAAGAAAAGTTGTGCATTGGATACATGTACATTGAACATGTATGGATGGATACATGTACAGTCGTGGAAAAAAAAAAAGTAAACACCCCCCACTAACTCCTCAACAAATCATCGTAAAAGAAAGTTACTGGTACCGAACGATTGGAAATAAAGTCTACTTTTAAATGATGTATATAAAATTTTCTTATGGGGTCATCTACATATTAAAACGAATCCAAACTTCATTTTTTTTCAATGGCAATACCCAATTTTAACACGATATTTCAAATCTTCAGTTCAAACTATTCCTAGACACCAAATTTCAAGTCATTTGAATGATAAGTTTTTGAATTATAAACATTCAAAATTTAGTGCTTCTAATGTTAAATTACATTTTCATATTTGTATTTATATCTCCCGAAATTATGCTCCTAATGTGCTAATTTTTTTTTTTTGTAGTAATAATACTAATATACCCAAACATAAATAAGCTGAATTTGCAATTTTTATAATTTTATGATATGAATTATGAATTATGAAATTAATATTCGAAAAAATTATGAATTGCAACCTACAATTTTTTTGATGGATATAGATTTATTAAGTCCTGCTTTATGGAAATTCAAAAGTTTCACATATTTCTTCCAAGTAGTTTTCAAATTATGCTTAAAAAACGGCAAAATGATGGTTTAAGTGGCCGTCTATGATGGAAGTGAGTAGACATTTTGAAATTTATTCTCCTGTACTGTAATCTAACACGCTTCATTGACTCCTTGTGTGGCGCTTAAGGTGCCTTGATCAAGGAAGCGGCTCTCTCGGTTAACAATCCAGTACGGAACTTCAGTTTGGATACAGCCCTTAAAATACGCTCATTTTAAAATAATTAATTTCTCGGAAACTTATGGTACGAATTGCATAAAAATTCGTTTTTAGGCTAATTGATCGGTGTAGAGTTCATTTATGCTGTCAGAATTGGGTACTGCTATTGAAAAAAACAAAGTTCTGGTTCGTTTTAATATGTAGATGCCCCCCTAAGCAAATTTTATATACATCATTTAAAAGCAGATTTTATTTCCAATCGTTCGGTACCAGTAACTTTCTTCTACGATAATTTGTTGAGGAGTTAGTAGGGGGTGTTTACTTTTTTTTTCCACGACTGTACATTTGGTTCATGTTCATTGAAAAACAAGAATTCGGTTACATATCTCTCTAACGCTCTCTAACGGGTACTCTCTATACGCAATAATTGCTGGAAAGGCGTTATAGACTTTGATTTGCTTTTTAAGTATAACTAAATTTTTGTATAGTACATGGTGTGTATACTTCCTATAGAACACATACAGGAAAGCACAAAAGAATTCGAGTACATTTACGCTTATTGGCGGAAATTGCTGAAGGTGAATTTATAGGTGCGTTCTTAATTATACGTAGTACTTATAGTCGTCGTCTGGTCAGTCCGCATGTCTGTCTGTCCGTCTTTCCGCATATAACACCACAAAAACTACCCAACCGAATGGCTTGCAATTTTATATACAATCGTTGCAGAATTTTGTCGAGTCATTTCAAATTTTATGAAGATCGAATCAAAACTTTAAAAGCTATTAATAAAAGTTTTCTTCATTCTATTAAATCCTATCACACGTAAATAATTCAATGACATCCCCTGATAGGTAAAGATTTTAGGTTGCCATAATGATTAATTACATCCTATTTAAGATGGAGTCGTATTTTTTCCGTATTACTGAATTTAATATATATAATCGTAATAAATTTTGTAATCATGCATTTTTGCATAGGAGTACAGTAGCTATTACAACAAGATTTGAATATTTATAAAACTAGTTATAGTACGAACGCACCTGATTTGCCACGTTTGTCGTACAATTTCCGATTTGTTATCTGTGTGAGGAGTTTTTAACTAAACTAAGTTTTTGCATACTATGTAGTATATAAAACAAAATATGCAGGACTGCATAATATAATTCGGATATTTTTCCAACTGTACTTGGCAATTGCTGAAATTCGGTTTTCAAATGCATTATGTGTTTTTAAAGCATAATCTTTCACCTTATTATGCGGTGAAAGTTTCTTAATGTATTCTGGAGTGTTGGAAATCGTTCCATAATTTATGTTTGACGCATAATTTTTCCTTTTTTGATTTAATTTAATTCTAAATTTTATTAATCAGAAGAAACGTAGTCCTTCAAAATTTCAGCACATTAAAGATGATACAACTAATGAAGTATATTGTTAAATAATTGAGAAAAAAGTTCATGGAGAGTATTTTACTTTTAACTGTAGTTTGGTTAATCAATCTAGAATGATTTTTTAAGGAATTCAGTGGAGTTTGTTGGTTAAAAAAAACGTATACATAACATTTGGAATAAAACGTATTATAAAGATTTTTTTAAAAGCCGTAAATTGTACGTCAAACGTGGTAAATGAGGTGCGTTGGTACTATAACTAGTTTTATAAATATTCAGATCTTGGTGCAATAGCTGTTGCACTCTTATGCAAAAATGCATGAATACAAAATTTATTACGATTATATATATTAAATTCAGTAATATGGAAATAATAGGACTCCATCTTAAATAGGATGTCGTCACCTTGGCAACCTAGAATTATTACCAATCATAGGCTATCATTGAATTAACGACGTATGATGAGATTTAATAGACTGAAGAAAACTCTTATTAATATATTTTTAAGTTGATGCGATTTTCGTAAAATTTAAAATGACTCGACAAAATTCTGAAACGATTATATATACTAAATTTTAAACTATTCGGTTGGGTAATTTTTGTGCTGTTATATGGTGACAGACGGACAGACAGACAGACAAACGGACCAGATGACTACTATAGGTACTACGTATTTATATAATTATGAATGTACCTAAAAACACTTGATAGAGATAGACACTCACAGAGGTTGTGACAACAATAACGTAGTCCCTGATGCTGCTTATAGCCTGAAGAATACTGTAGTCAAAATCAGTAAAAACAAGTTGGAAATTGCTCGTCAAATTTGGCAAATGAGGTGCGTTCGTACTGTAACTAGTTTTATAAATATTTTTTGCACCGTATATTGTACTGAATGTATATTTTAGTGCACTTAATAAGTGCATATCAATTTCATTCTGTTCGAAAGGCTTTAACATTATTAAAATGCACTTACAATAATTTTTTCCCATTGGCCGTAATGTAACGGAAAAAATTGACTGTCCGTGTAATTAAACTGTACATCCGATTTTCACGAAATTGGAAATGACTCGATAAAATTTTGCAACAGTAAAACATTTAAAATTTCAGACCATTCGGAAGGCTGTAACATCATTAAAATGCACTTGCAATAATTTTTCCCATTGGCCGTAATGTAACGGAAAACTTTTGAAAGCCCCCGTAATTAAACTGTACATCCGATTTTCATAAAATTTGAAATGACTTGACAAAATGTTGCAAAAATTATATATTTAAAATTTCAGATCATTCGGTTCGGTAGTTTTTACTATGTTATATGCGGATGGACAGACAGACGGATATGCAGACAGACAAACGGACAGACAGGCGGACAGACGGATAGACAGACGGACAAAACGACGACTGTAGGTGCTACGGATATATATAATTACGAACGCACCTAAAAAAAATTCCCCAAACATTTCAGAGGTGAACAATATCAATACATTAATTTCGTATGTAACGGTCATTCTAGATTCTGACTTTTTTTCAAGATCCGAATTATATTAAACGAATAATTCTAATATTTTTCAATGACTATTAAAAATCAACAAAATCCTTTGTAAAATTTATAATTTAAATATATTTCCATTAAAAATTTAGTAATCATATAATAAATACGATGCATTTATGAATTAAAATTTATTTATTTATTTATTCTAATTATTAAGTATTTTTTCATACATTCATTATAAAGCTGTTTGATTATTCAAGCTTAAGAGTAAAACTAATTGTTTTGTCAGAAAATCATTTGCATCATAAAGTTATTTGCATTGAATACATTAAAAATGAAAATAGAATTTTTTTTAAAAAGGCCAGAATTTCTTGCACATTAATGATGAAAATCCAAACTCATTTTATTTCATAATACATGTAATTATTAATGATATTTTTTCTTAATAGATTGTAAAAACAGACGATTGTAAATATATTTTAATTTAAAATTCTTCTTTTTAAAATAATTATTCAGTCTTTATCTAAGACAATTCCAAATGATTTCAAGCTTTTTTTCAAAATATTTCTTTTCTAATATCAATTATGGAGGATTAAACATAAAACATGGGATTATTTTTTGACAACTTACTTAGTATAGTTAATTATAATATATATGAAAAATTATTGCGCTTGCTATAAAACATTCTGTTTTCGTTTAACAAATAATATTAAAAATTCGCTGGATTACTTTTTGGTACGGAAACGAAATTTTATTATCTTCTTCTTTTATGCTAATTTTCATAAATGATAAATGTTCGTATTTCATTAATGTATACCGCCATTCCAATATTTCATTAATGTATACCATTATATACCGCCCTATTTCTCCTAAATAATGAGTTTATGAATTTTTATGAATGTGAAATATTTTATTTCTTAAAAATTTCAGCGCATTTAAAATTATAGTACTGCTCTATCTATATTATAAAGGTCAAACCTGTCCGTGCGTAACGCTGACGTCATTTTGACGGTGGCATCAGCAGACGATTAAATTTAACTTTCATTAACTTTTATTGTGTTTTTTAAACTTGTACATAGCACAGATTTTTGATTTTTACACCGTCGAATAGGGGGGGGGGGGGGAAATATACTTTCAAATGCAATTTGTTTGAAAACGGTATCGCAATTTACTAAATTTTAATTGTTTTTAAAATAATATTCAAGCATGATTTTTCCATTCTATCTCTATAGGGTGCAGACGATTACGAATGATAAATACGTTTGCACTTAAATTTATATAGATAGTTCATCATTTGTTTCCAGCTTATATTCCATAAAGAAATTAAAACATTCATCAATGAATAAATAAGCCAACAAAATATAAATAATTCACGAATTTAAGACATGAACCGTACGAGCTTAAACCACTCAAATGAACAGACACAAAAAGGCTGAATGTAATATAGCGGTTTCTTCGTCTATTAACTCCTGCACGAGGCATATATTAATAAGTTTCAAAATTTGATTTGAACGCATTATTGCTATTTTTCATATAAATATGATTTTTAGTATTGTTAATGGGCATTCTAAAAAAATATTATATTATGTAAAAAATCTATTAGACTGAATTAAAAATATATATATAAATCTGTGCGCGGCTTTCTCGCAACAATTTTTGATATCTGATGATAAGTTTTCGTTACTTTTTGATTAATATTTTGTTTTTAATCAAACAACGTGTTTTACTATATGTAAGAATCTTTCTAAAAATACCTCATTCATCGCTGCGTCTTTAGTATGTCCAGAGAAAAATGGATGTTAACAACCGAAAAAATATATATGATGGTTAACTATATTCTGTAATCCGGGAAGCACGGGTTTAGCCTTTTAATAATAAAGATAGAAGTTTATGAGTGCATCTATCAGATGAGAGCTTCTGAAGAGACCGTTCCACGCAAAGCTACAAAATTTGCCAAATATGTACCTCTATGTACGTAGTTATGCATCTTAAAGCCCGATTTTGGATTTTTTGATTAGAATTTTTATATTTTTATGCGATCTTTAGCGTTTTCTCATGTTTTGCCGCGATTTTTTCACATTAGTAAAATAAATGCTGTGTCCATTATCCCTTTATGTACTGAATTATGAATTCATTAAAATTTTAATAAATAAATTTTAGAAGGATTTTAGAAGAATTGAAGTATTTAGAGGGATTAATTAAATTTGAATTTATATGGTTTTGTGCAATATTTATAACTCCCATTTTTTATTATAAATATTTTTTTAGTATTTTGTAGAATTAGGAAATGTACAAATATAATATTCTTACAATAGAAATATATAAATATTTCCGAACTGAAGAATCCCCCCCCCCCCCCAACGCCAAGAAAGCTGAAAAGATGCAAAAGCAAAATAAATCATCCTTTTATAAAATATTTTTGTTTTTGTAACCAATAATGCTTCTGGAACAAGATAAAGTAAAGCATGTACAACTCATGCTAAACTTTATTATTACTAATCGATGTATTAAATGAATTTTACAACAAGTTATTTTAATGGCATTTTAAAGTGCCGTCAGTAGATAAAGGGTTATAGTAAATTTTGTTCTCTTTCAAATAAAATTTATTCGGAATTCGTATAGCGATTTTTAGAGTTTTATCACATTTCGTGCGATTTTTAAACGGGTATGGGCAACGTCAGCGAATCAGCTAGTAAATAATATTCTTAGAGAAAAGGTGTAAGTTATGGAGTTAAACATAACTCTTTGGGGCTTAACACAACTTTTGGAGTTTAACTGTTTTTACCATAGTGGCTGCTAATCAGAATGGAATGACTATTTACGAATTTTAACAATGCCAAGGTGCTTGTCAAGAATTTCAAGGGAATATATCAGTACTACTTAAGATTAGAATTCTTCTATTTGACCCTTTGTTTACTGATATATTTTTCATGCGAAATTAACGAAAGCGACAGGGAATGTCTGTTTCTCTTGGTATTCTTTCTTTTAATCGTTCTCATAATCTAGACGATCTTCCAGCAATTTCCTTTCTGAATTTTATTCTCTCTTACTTAAGTCGGGAGTTAAATCATAAGTTTTTTTATTAATTTTGAGCCTACTAAGCACGCTAAAAGAAAAACTATACCGCCTTCATCTAGAACGAATAGGTAGTCATTTTCTAAATCCCTAAACTGGAAATACAGATTTCCGAGTTATGGGAATAAGATAAATTATGTACTGAATAGACAAAGTGATCGAGAATTTCTAGTCTATTGCCTTCTAGGTGATGAAACGATTTCTTATATTATGAATCGTTTGAATTGCAAGAAATTATCACTTGATTTCTAGAATTAATTCATAAACCAGAGTTATAGTTGCTAAAACCCACTTCTTGTATTCGCATTTATATGAAGAGATTTTTAAATAATTTTGACCAAGGTAATCTAGAAAAATGACCTTGAATTTCAATAGGGATAACTAGAACACTCTTGCAAAGGGGACTAGAATTTATAAGGATAACATGGAACTATTTTTTCTAGAGCGCAATTTATTTTCAAATTCCGGTGACAGAATTTTTTTTCAGTGCATAATAGAATAACGATTTACGAAATTTACAAATGTCAATGCGTGTACACTCCCAGAATTTTCAAGGAGTATAGGACCACTATTTCAGATTAAATTTTTTTATTTAACCCTTTGGCCACTAACTTTTTTTTCGAGTGAAATTCACGCAACTGACAGTGCATGAATATTTATCTTAGTACACTGTAAAAAAAAATCTGTAATTCTACAGATGTAAAGTTACGGAAATCTGTATGCTTCCTAAAATTTTATCTGTACACCGTACAAAAAAGACGTAAATCTACAAAACTAGTTTTTGTAAAGCTACAGATATCTGTAGCTTTACAAAAGGATCTACTAAAATTAAAGTAATCTTACTAACATTTTACCTGTAACCCGGGTTTCAGATACATAAAAAATTCTAGACATTCTAGTTTCCTAAAAAAATCTTAGTAACCTTACAGATTTTTTGATTTACAGTGCAAATGTGTATTTGTTACAGGAATTTTTGTTGTTGCTGTTTATATAAAAAGTTCTAGGAATCCCAGTTTCCTAGAAAAATTTTAGTAACTTTACATATTTTTTTTTACAGCGTATTTAAATTTTTCGCCTAATGTAGGTAACCTTCCTGCAGTTTTTTTTTTTTTTTTTTTTTTTTTTTTTTTGTACATTTCGTTTGCTGTCACTGAAATCAAGAGTTATATCATCAGTTTTTGGATTGTTTGATCAGTTTTGAAAATTGCTGGCGATCACAGAGTCACATGAATGCCTTGTTACTAGTTACCGGCTTAATATTTAAATTGCGGAATTTGTAATATTTTTCTGCGGTTAATAAGATGAAAAATTCATTCAAGAATTGTGTTAGAACTGTATGTTCCCTGAAGGTTCCTGCAGTTTTCTTTGTACATTTCATTTTGCTGTCACTGAAATCGAGAGTTATATCATCAGTTTTTGAAAAGTTTCATCAGTTTTCAAAATTGCTGGCGATCACAGAGTCACATAAATGCTTTATTATTAGTCACCAGCTTAATATTTAAATCTCGGAATTTCTAATATTTTTCTACGGTTAATAAGACGAAAAATTTTGTTCAAGAATTCTGGTAGAATTGTATGTTCCCTGAATGTTCTTGTGAAAAATAAAGATGATAACATATTTTGAATTTGTAACATATAAGATTCAGCATCGTCACTGAAGTTTGTAATTCCCTGATTATAACTATAGTCAAAATAAGCAAACAGTAAAGTAAATATATTTTTAAAAGATTTTCATCAAAATTAAAATAAATCCATTGCATTTTTGTATAATGACGCTAATAAATTCTCATTTACAATATATTTTCATTCTCCAAAGAAAATTTAAATTAAACGAACAATTATTAAATGAAAATTAAACGAACAACTAGCTATTTATAATAATTTTGCGAAAGAAAAGAAAACCATCAAATTTTATATTTAAAATATATTTATATTAAAACTGAATATTAAAGGCATAAAAACACTGAAATTGGAAGTTGGAATATAATTAACTTTTTTTTAATTTCTTCAATTTTTTTCATATATTCGCAAAAAAAAAAAAACTGTTTAAACAAAAAAAAAATTGTTTTATCAAAAAATGATTTGCATCATAAAGTTATTTGAATTGAATATACTTGTGAGAAAAATAAACAACCCTCCACACACTAAAAAAATCAACAATAACAACTATATTTGCTTGTATTTTCATGATGAAAATCCAAATTCATTTTATCACATAATACGAGTAATTACTGGTGATAGGAATATTTTTTATATCTAAATCATGAAAACAGGAAAATATACACTTTTAAAATTAAGATTATAATTAGTGAGTCTTTGCTTAAGGCATTTGCAAATAAGTTTTCTAATTAATGCTTTACTAATATCAATTATGACGGATTAAAAATAAAACGCGGGATATTTTTATGACACTTTACTTATAATAGTTAATTTTGATGTCTATGAGAAAGTTTTTGCGTTTGTTTTCAAATACCAGAAATGATAAAGAATTCCATTGAATTACTTTTTAATATAACAACAAAAAATTTCTTCCGTATCTTAAGGTATTTCATTTCAACGATGAAGATTATACTTATTATTTATGTAAGCAGCCATTTTTTATAAACTTTATGGAGGCAATGTGATTCCTTTAAGTCGTTTTATTAAAAATGTTTTTTTTTTTAGTTCTTTAGCGTAATAAAAAATGTTTAATTATTTTTATCATTCATTTATTTTTAATTAGAGTCTCATCATTAAACTATATAGTATTTGAAATATTTTGTTCTATACTCATTTATGAGGCATTAGCAGTAATAGAAAATCGTCGCATTATATAGGTTGTTAACATAAAACGTCCTTTACAATCAACATCTACTAAAAATTAAAATTGGTGATATATAGCTAATTATTCGTTCAGTATACGAAATAAATGGAATGCCTATATTAAGAAAATGACATATAACTGCGAGTTATAGCATATAATATTTAATTAAAATAGCTATGCAAAAATTCAAGCTATTTCAAATATTGGAGGTTAATATTACAACTAATGATTATTTGTCTAAAGAGGAAATAACTTTTATCGTGACAAAAAGTCGTTTTTATGATAATTCTTAGAAATATTCTTTTATTTTTTCTGTACCATAAAAAAAAACACTAACCTTAATTATTTTAATTAATCAATTACTTTTATTTAGAACTTCATCATTAATTTATAATGATAAACTAATTTTGTTCGGAGTTATTTATGTTCTTTATTTCTGTTGATGTTTTGAAATAAATTAATTATATACGCAGTCAAGGTAAAAAAGTATTTTATAATCAGCAGCAACACGTAAGAGAATCTGACTACATTTAATTTATCGTGATTTCTAGCGTATAACCTGAATAATTACAAATAAATCTGTTTCCCACTGGAAATTTTATTTTAAAAAATGTAACTCATTTTTACTTAGTAGTTATTTGACTTATTTATTAAATAAAATTTCTAGTTTAAAACAGAATTAGTTTAGCCACAGCTTATACACTGAAAATTAAGGTATTTGAGTACCATAACAAGTAATTTTCAAGATGTAATAATAAAACTCCGGACTTTTTTTTTTTTTTTACTTTCGTGTTTTTGTGATCAACACTTTATTATTACTTATGAAAATTGTCAATTGTCTTTAGATAATATTAATAATAATTGTCTGGTATTAATGATAATATTAATAATAAATGACTTAAGACCAGCACAGGTCGGGTTATACCCTGTCGGAACCCGAAAATTCTATTTGAAGTTAACTAGAATTCCAATCTGAATCCAAAACGAAGTTTTCGTTGACCAGAACCTGACGCATTTCAACCGAAAACGAAAAGAATTGAAGGAAAATACCTTCATATTTAATGTAATCATGGAAAATATTTTACAATTATTTCAAAAATACCAACTTTATCCTTTCTGTAGAAAAATGAACAAACTTATACTTATTTATATTGAAGCAAATAGTTTTTTCCATCTAAAACATTACTGTTGACTTTCTTTTAAAAAACGGGTTACCACACCTGACACGCAAGAGTGAAATTAAAATCCAAATCTGACCCAAACTCGAAACAATAACAGTCAGCCCTATTCGAACATCACCCGGAAAGATAAAATATGTCCGACTCGGCCTGAACATGTGATAACGAGTTCCAATAAAATCGGATTAACTATCCGATGCAGAAGTCTAATTCTTGTTCATTTTACATCCTTGTTGTTAAAAATAATCTCTCATTTTCATACGCAATAGAGGACGATAAATTAAAAATTTGACGAGTAAATAATACGAAACAAAACATCATCATCAACAACAGATGTATGTATATATATAGTCCAGGGGAAATGTACATTTTACCTTGCAAAAGGTCGTGTAGAAGATTTTATTATTTTAATTTGTTTATACTGAGGCAAGCATGGAAAGACCAAGTTTTCTAACAAAATTTCTTAAGGCTAAATTTTTTGTGGCCAAAAAACAACAAAATTTTGGGCCGTCTTTTGATTTTTTAAAAATATCTCGAGACCTGTTACCGTAGCATATTATTTGTCAATTAGAATATTAAAGAAAACAAAATTCTCTACAACTTTCATATTTACAACTTATTTATACACTCAATAGCAAGCGCAGTATGCCATTTCAAAAATAAGACAATTTTTTCAATTTTCTTAAAAACCGTGAAAAACGTAGTTCTGACCCGATTATTCAAATGTTTCCCACGGATTTAATCGTGTATGTCAACTTCTAAAAATTGGTAGCAGTAAATTATATATTTGCACACCCACGTCTTTATTTTCATCTCAACGTACATTTTATATTCAATGAATTAGTATAATTTTAAAAGTTGGGCAGAATGTAGATGAATAAGACAATTTTCATATTTAGTCAGTAACTTTGAGTGTATACTATGTTAATTTCAAAGCATTGTTTAAAAGAATACTTCAATATTTAGTAACTTATTGGCACGATAGTTTCAATTAAGAAAGTATTCTTGTTTAATTTTAATAATTTAATAATTTTTATAATGCATACATATTTTTCCAGGGATCAATAGTATAGGTATGAAAATTTGCGAAACACATATTTTAATCCACATTTCAATGGTATATTTTATTACCAATTATTGATAACATATGTGTTAATGTTTTAGTATTTTAAAGATAGCAAACATTGGATAGTAGTTCCATATAAAAGGAGAAGGGGGCCTCAAAAAAGAAATATCTTTATATAAGAAATACTTTTACCTTACAAAATAGCTACAATAAAAATGACAACAGATTATTTCACTAACTAATGTTATGTATTCACTAACTAATGTTATGTATGTAATGTTATGTAATTTATCTCTTGTGAAATTTAAAAATTCTGTCAATAAAATATTTGAGATCACTAGTTTCATAAAATATTTAAAAGATTAGTTTTAATAAATATTGTCAAAAAAATTCCCACTTATATCAATAAATATAACAAGAAATTATATCATTTCAGCATGCAAAAATATGTAAAATTTTAGGATTATCTATTAATTGCTTTAAAGCTCAAACAGAAAAACTTACTTTGGTTGTTGAAAAATATAATTTGTGGAATGTTCTAATCTTCTGTAATATGTACTGTTTTGAAACTATATCTGTTTAATGATCTCAGTAATATCATTTATCAAATGAAATACCAATTTATTTATGATTGTAGACCATTTAAACATTTTTTGTTTTCGTATTGATCCCCAGTCTCATTCAACTCCACCTTCCCTACACAATAAAAAAAAGATACGGAATATGGCAGCATAAGCTAAATGAAAAAGTTAATTTTCATAATAATAAATTCTACAAGGCTATTTAGCAATATTTTTTTCTCTTTGATGGCGCTGTTGTAGGATTATTAGCATCCCGTTTCAAAAGAATATCCTTATCCTGAATAAAAGAGATATCTGGATTATGTTCACCTAGAGCTATAAAGCCTAAAAAGTACAAAAGTACAACATTAGATATTGATCTCAGGTTTCCCATGAAAAAAAAAAAATATTTAAAAGTAATAAAATGCAAGCTATATATTTGTCAAGAACGCTCCCATAGGTTTAATATTACCTTGCAAATGTATTCGTGTGACTAATTTAGCCCCATAATTGAAGAACTGAGTAGATGAACATGTTATGCTACATTTTCTAAAAAAAAAACAAACTTATTGGATTAAAGCGTTATGAGGTATCCTATCACAGGGTGAAGCTAAAATACTAAGATTCCATTTAGTCTTGAAGATTTAACACATTACTCATTAATATTCAATGTTTTAATATTTAATAATGTCAATAATATTAATAATTTTTAATGTTTGAAAATTAAATATGAATAAGTTTTTCTGAGAGAAATTAGGACCATACCTGTTAATATTTTAAACACATTTTTCAATTCATCAAATAGAAAATAAATCATTAAAATTTACAGCAAAAACTTTCACTTCAAATTTCTTCAAATGTAATTTTTGTTACTTAACATGTTCTTCCACTTAGCTCTTCAATTCATATAGCTGTGACTTTAAACGCCTCAATACTACAACTACCGTAAAATCGTTGAAAATGAAATCTGTATATACGGAATCCGGTCTTTAAAGAAAAAATTATATATTTTCAAGAGAAAGAATATGAACAATTATACCTGCTAAGAGGGAAACCTGTTTAAAGCGGAATATATATTGGTTCGGTTTTCAACGTTTTAATGAATCAATATTTGAGAAATCTGATTGTGTACTTAATCATTAAAATGTAGAATTTTCAAAATCCGGCAATTGTAGATTTATTAAAATTCTTGTGGTAAATTTTTTATTTAAGTGTGTGTGGGTAGGGGGGGGGGGGGGGAGCCAAAATCCATGTTTACCACGGGTGCAAAAAAGGCTAGTTTTGGCCCTGAAGCATATAATTTACTGCTACCACTATATAGAAGTTGACATACAAGATTAAATCCGTGGGAAACATTTGAATAATCCGGGCAGAAGTACGTTTTTCACGGTTTTTAAGAAAATTGAAAAATTTGTCCTGTTTTTGAAATGGTATACTGCGCTTGCTATTGGGTGTATAAAAAAGTTGTGTGTATAAAAATTGTAGAGAATTTTATCTTCTTTAATATTATAATTGACAAATAACATGCTACAGAAACGGGTCTCGAGATATTTGCAAAAAATCTAGAAATTGTCCAAAATTTTGTTGTCTTTTGGCCACAGAAAATTTAGCCTTAAGAAATTTTGTTAGAAAACTTGGTTTTTCCATGCTTGCCTCAGTATAAACAAATTAAAAAAATAAAATCTTCTACCCGACCTTTTGCAAGGTAACCCCCTTTTTTTGGTACATTTCCCCTGGACTAATACGGCAATACAGCGATTATTTTAAATAAGTACAGTAATACTGCGCGCTTTAATATCATATAAAAACTCCGTGACAATAGGTCATTTTTTAGGAAAATTAAAGCTTATAGATACTGATTATATTGAAACCGGACCATATGAAAGCCTGAAAACTGAGGTTTTCAAAAGAAACAAAAAGATAAATAAATAAATAAAATCAGAGAATCCACTCAAGATATATATGTATATATATATATATATACACAGTGTCCCAAAAATATTAAAATGTGGTTTAATGTTTTAATTTTTTACCTGTAATACGGTAGGAATTCTGATTATGTGGATGAAACAATCCTGCTATTATTATTCAAGAAGCTACACGTTTTATATTTTTATACGGTCCCTCAGTTCTCTAGGTTATAAATAAAATAAAATTCCCCATTCTCTGAAAAGTACATCTGGAAAAATTCTATCCTTTACGACGAAAATTCAGCAAGATATCATACTTTGTACTCCATAAAATTTCGGAGCTTTCCTGCACTAAAAATTCACAGACGATTTTTTAGTTGCGAAAATCTTCGAAATTCCATAAATTCAAATTAGTATCGATTGATTTTTTTTTTTTTTTTTGAGATTTTTTTTCTAAATATATTTTACAGGACCCAGTGACTTTATAAAAATTTAAAAAGTGTAATCTTTTGAATACGAATGGCCAGATTATTTAATCCACTTAATTTTAATCCCTAGCTTATATTCAACACTTTTGCAGATTACATTGCCTACGTATATCCTGCAGGTAAAAAACTAAAGCGCATTTGAATTTTTTGGAATCCTCTGTCAGTATACAAACGAATTGTATAACCACCTTCGTTGAAAGTCGTTAAAAAAGAATGACATGCCTTTGCTTAGAGATTATCATATAAGTGCGAGTTATTGATTGTAAGAAATATCTACAATAATAAAGATATAGAAGTTTGTATATATGTCTAAGTATTTGTTCACTGTGTTTTGAAGAGACCGGTGTACCCAGAGCTACAAAATTTGGCATGAGGGTACCCCAATTGCGTATTTATACACCTCGAAGCCCGATTTTGGATTTTTGGATTTAATTTTTTGTGCGATTTTAAGAATTTTTCACGTTTCGCGACGATTTTTCCAGATCAGTGGAAGGAATCCGATTTCAATCTTTTAGCCCAAACTTAGTAATTTTTTTCTTAATTTCAATAAAGTTTTTTCCGAATTAGTACAGCGATTTTTTAATTTTTAGCGAATTTTTGATGCGATTTTAAAAGTTTTTCTGCACTTTGGGGCGATTTTTTGACTTCCGTAAAAAGAATTCAATTTCAAACTTTTAGTCAAAGACAATAAATTTTCTCCTCAGCAAGTTTTTAATTTTAGCGACTTCTATCTGATTTTTTGAGATTTTTAGTGGGGTCTTTTGTGTGTATTTCGCGACGATTTTTCCCTATTAGTAAAAATAATGCAGTTTCAACCTTTCAGCCCATAGTTAATGTTGTTCTTTCAATAAGTTTATTCCGAATTTGTACAGCGATTTTAGAATTTTTCTCTAATTTTTATGCAATTTTTAGAGTTTTTCGCTTTTTGCGGCACTTGTTTGATATTCATAAAAAGAATTCGGTTTCAAACTTTTTGTCTAATATCCTTTGTTATGTTTGAATTTTTCGCAATATTTTATCGGTTTTTTGTTTGATACCCGGCGGTTTTTCCAAATTAGTTAAATGAGTATGGTTTTGATATTTTAGCCCAATATAGTTAATGTTGGCCTGTTGTCAGTAAAATGTATTCGGATTTCTTACAGTGATTTTTCAATTTACTTACAAGGGAACCACTATAGGTGTTGCTAGCACCTAGTATTGAAACCTGGTGCGTTTTAAAGCTCTATATTAGGAAGTTTGGGAATCGATAAATTTTTTTTATTAAAATAATATTTTTTGATTTTACAGCAGATTAACTTTCTGAAAATGCAATTTTCGAGACAACTTTTCGGGCTGTTAAAGTACAAGTTTAAAAAAAAAAAAATAGTTAAACATATAAATTAGTCAATAATAACTATGAAATGTTGAAAAAAGTTTTAAAATTCCTTCAAGAACCTACGAATTTGATAAAAAAAAAAAAAAAAAAAAAAAAAAATACAATATTATATTTACATATTTGGCGGGGAAAGATTGGCGTCTTTTTCGTCCCGTACAGTTTTCCGGCAAACCTAGCTCAGTATTTTCGCTACGCACCGTGTTGTAATGGTTTGGACGTAAACCTATTACAAATTACAAGTTTATAGCTAGTGAAAATTTTGAAGTGCCATATCTGGCGACTTAACTCTCTTTTGGTGTAAAATTAACAAATAAAAATCCAATAATAAAAAATTATAAATATAAAAAATATATATAAAATATGATTTTAACAAAGAATTTTTATCGGTTCTCTAACTGTTATGCATAGGGCTACAAAATGCACCAGGTCTCGATTCTAGGTGCGAGCAACACCTAAAGTGGTTCCCTTGTTAGATTTTTTATGCGATTTTTAGATCTTTTTCGCTTTTGGGGGCTATTTTTTAACATTCTTAAACAAACGTTTAGTCTAATATAGTAAATTTTCCCTTTACAATTTTTCATTCTTCAGTGATTTTTCAATACGATTTTCAAGCGATTTTACCCCGCAATCTTTAGCATTTTTCTTGCGCTCCGCGGCATTTTTTTCAAATTCGTAAAAGGAATTAGATTTTACACTTTTATCTTCATAAAGTTTTTTTTTTAATTCGTGCAGTGTTTTCTGCAGTGTTCTTTCGTGCAGTGTTTCTTCCTGTTTTTTCTCATTTATTGTGATTTTTTATGATCCCACGCAACGCCTGGCGGGTCAGCTATTAGGTAATAAAGATATGGAACTGTTCTCGACATTTTCTGTTAAACACTCCAAAACGTCTCAACAAAAGTTATCACAAAATAAATTTTTTGAAGGACAACGTTCCCGACTATGAACATCGAATAATAAAATAAAATAAATAGAAATTCAGTAAATGTATATTAATAAAAAAATAGAAATTAAAAGAAAAATATGGCTTAATTTTCTGAAATAGAAATTATGTTTAAATCATAAAAGAGTGCAGGCAGTATATATACAGAAAATTATAAAAGTCGTCTTTTTCGATTTTTTTATTGTGTACAATTTAACAAGTAAGAATTTATTAGAAAAATATTTTTTTAAAAACGAAGAAAAAAGCATTTATAAAAGAACACAACGATTCCACTCTTATTATTTTATTTTACTATTTAGAGATTATTTTACTATTTAAATCCGTATTATTTGATGTAGATGATTATTTTCGTTAAGACTGTTTCTTTAACATGTTTATCATTCAATTAATTACATTTTATTACGATTCGTGGTTACTAATTTTGAATTTTCCGTAAGTTCAATTTGTACTTTTCTATTGATCAGCCATTCATTGCGCATTTTTGAAATATCCGGTTATTCCAGGCAACATAAGAATGGCGTATGACTGTCGGGAAGCCAAATATTTTGGTACCTCAGTTAATACAATGCAGAATCCACTCGTTCCACCCGTCTATTTTATCTGGGATACAGAATGCTACATTGTCCACGTTCAAAAGCATTACTGTCCTTTGTCTTTGAAAAATGCATATAACATTAACAAATAATAATATTTACAAAAAATAAATTCCCTGAAATTCCTTAAACATTTATGGTATCAATTCTAAAAATAAATTATATACAGTGTGATCATAAAAAATCTTCCCCGATATAGCACCCCTAGCGATCTAACCGCTCAACCAATCGAAAGGAAATTTCAGATTTAGTTATTTGAAAGCATGCACTCGATATCGTGATGATTTAAAACAATAGATCACTCACGGTTATGGTTACATTGAAATAATTTCGAAATTTTTGAAAAGCAACATCATTTTTTTGTTCCTCCGCAAATTCATCAGTGCAATGAAAAACCATCAATGGCGTTGGAACGACAAACGTATGACTAAAATTGCCGGTGTAATATCCTGGCACTCAATCCTAATCAGTAACGTAATATTCAGCACTCTAAAATAAATTATTACATTTTTATTTTCACTATGTGCGCTCAAACACAACTCAAAAACACATTTAAAAACAAATCTTACAACATTACTCAGTTCACAAGTGAAAAAAGAAAAAAAAAAAATCGGCTACTGAAAAACGTGTCTTGTAGCCACTTCTTCATTCCTCGCAATGGTCTTTTTTCAAGTGTTTTACGCCGTAAATTTTCATCGTACTTGTATCATTCCAACGCCATTTATGGGTTTTCAATGCGCTGATGAATTTGCGCGTGAAAAAAAAGTGTGTTGCCATACGAAATTTTCGAAATTTTTTCACTGTAACCTAACCGTGAGAGCTCTATTGTTTTAAATCATCACGATCTCGAGCGCATACCTTCAAATGGGTACATCCAAAATTTCCTTTCGATTGGTTGAGCGGTTAGGCCGCTAGGAATTCATCAGGGAAGTTTTTTTATGACCACCCTGTATATATATACACACTTCAGTATTTTAACTCAGTCATGCCGATTAGCATCAAATACATAATAATACACACATAAATTTGAATGCTGTCTGTAGGGAAACCCAGATTTTATTATCAATAGGTTGTTTGAGTGAATTGTGCCAGTTGGCTGCTGCTACATGCAGCTTAATTGGAAATTTAAGCTAAAGAATCTGAGATCGATTCACAGCCTGGACAGCATTTCACTCAGTTGGAAAATTTTCAAAATTGCACACATAAACAGATCATAAAAAATATTCCTTATTTAATTCTCTATTTTAAAACTTATATCTTTTAAATAAAGTAGTAGAGAGCAAAAATGAAAAATATTTATAGCATAAATAGATATGAATCCGGTATTTAGAAGGTTAAATCTGTCATTCAACAAGATGTACCCACTTCTGTATGTATACAGATTGTCCCCAAAAGGTTGAAACCCATTTCAAACTTTCACTTGCTGTAAGTAAGAAAGTATTGTAAATTACAACTTGTTAAAAAAAATAATTGTCAAATAGATGCACTTTTTAATTTTGAAAAAGTTTTTAGTTATTAACTGTTTAATTTGCTTAATTTAACTGCTTGAATTCTTATCCTTTTACCCCAGACAAGATTGGTCAGTTAGGAATATTTTCGATGGAAATTGATCATTGTAAATGTAGACCGTATATCAAATTAGAAGTGTGACTCCGGGAAAAACTATAAACAAGTAAGAAAAATCATGCGTTAAGCATAGACTAGGAAACACTTTCCAACACTTCCTGGATGCTTTAACAATACTTCGTTATTTAGGGAAATAAGGTATATAAGAGAACTAAGTAAACATTTTAGAAAACGCATAAAACATTTGAAAAACTGATTTCAGCAGTTACCGTCCATAGCAAATATGTATTCCAAGTCTTTTGAACAGCCCTGTATTGGATCTGTAGGTTGATATATATACTATATAATGGGGAAATTTAGTTTAGCAAGAAAACACATAACAGGTTGAAATTTCTCTTTCAGAAATTTATACTAATAGATGGAAACATACTAGTATACTTTTGTACAACCCTGTAGCTAACCTAGTACCTTTATTACACGCTACTATTTAACTAAAGTTTAATTCAAAGTAAAACACTCTTAAAACTACTGGAATCACATTTCCAGAAATTATCATTTATAGACGGCCATGTATCCAATTCTTTGCGTGACCCTGTATATAATTTTATCTATGTTCTACAAACATTTCTTAGTATAGTAAATGCAGTTCAGCGTAAAAATGCATAACTCATTTAAAAACCACCTTTAAACAATTTGCAATCATACCCAATAACCATTTCGAATTCTTTTGTGTAGCCCTGTTTATGAATTACAGCATTTATACACATCGTATACAATGTACAAATATAGTGAAACATAAAAGCACATAACATAATTAAAAATGCATTTCCAGCAATCATCGTTACTGTACAGTACTTCGGATACAATATAGTATTTGAAATCTTTTGTGTGTCCCTGTAAATGCTATGCACTTCGTATTATACATGAAATAAGTTATAGTAAACCTCATCGACGTATATCAATTTGATTATACATGAAATAATTTAACATAATTAAAATACGCCGGAAAAAATTCCGTGCACCCTATATCATTATGTAACGGAATTCTCTTGTGTTTCCCTGTAAATGAATAATAACTATTCTTTGCACCGCATATTCTATAGAATGCATATTTAGTGTTCTTGATAAATGCATATCAATTTTATTATGTTTGAAAGCATGTAACATCATTAAAAATCATTTGAAACGATTTTTTCCCATAGGCCGTAATGTAACGGAAAACTTTTGGGTGTCCCTGTAAATGAACTAAACATACTACAAACTTCATTTGAAATATAGTTCGTGGTAGGATAGAGGTCACTAACATCCAAAAATTTCAGAACGATCCGAGTATATTTACGGGAGTTAGAGGGCGGACAGACGGCCAAACGGACTGACGGACAGACAAACCGAAGTCATAAACACTTTTCAACTTTGCTGGAAAGTGTTAAAAAGAAGAAACATTGGCGATATTACATATGTAATTGAAATTAAATAGAAGGTTATCGATGTTTGAAACCATATAAACAGCGAAATATTAACTGAAGCTCTATTAAAAGAACTCATTATGTACTGGAATTAGGAGATAACAATGAGAATGGTTTCTGAACTTAATTTTTATATTGTTTTTAAACTGTATTTAAAGTTATAAATTGTCTTTTTACATGATCTATGACCGCATAATGTTTTATTTGGATGTATGTGTTTCGCAAATTTTCACAGTTGTTAACATACTTTTCATCTAAAGAATGGTATCATGAATTTGTACATGGTCCCTATTTTTACTCAAATATTTTCAATGAATGCAACATAGTAGAAGAATATACTACGGAGTTTCTTTGCATACTGATAGTTATTACGATGGCAAAAGCAGTAAGATGATATTTAATAGTATTAAATTAACATTTTCATTCCTGCATTCATTTAGAAAATACGTATATTTACTTTTTCAATTACATTTAAACCATCGGGAAAGACCGAGCTACGCTCGGTTAATAATAGGATTTCGAGTACGTTCGAGGACTCTGATTGGTTGAATCAAGTATCTCGGCTCCAAATACGAATTTCTAGAAAATTACTTCAGATTCTGAAAGCCAATTTTTTCGCCAAAGGTCTCCAAAATTTCATGACATCCTTTTATTTGTCGCCCAGGAAGTGTTTTTGCATTGGTAATCTTGAAAGTCGATTTTCCCCAAAAATCTCGCCAATGTTTCGCCAAATATCGCCAAATTTGTGATTTTGTTTGCTGCGAACTGTTCAACAACCTAATAACTATCTCAGTCTTTATTCCCACTTAAATGCATTAAATACGTAGTGACCCTAAAATGACCACTAATCAAATTTTCTCTAATGTGAACTAGCCCAATGGTCTTCTCTTACCCCAAAACGGTAAGACACATAATTAGCCAAAATCGATAGAACCGTTTTTTAAATAAAATTTGCACATACACACATTCATAGGCGGAAGATTTGCTCATATATATATGTGTGTGTGTGTGTGTCATAATATTTTTTTCAAAACCACTACACTATAAAAAAAATCTGTGAGGTTACTAAAATTTTTCTAGAAAACTGGGATTCCTAGAACTATTTATGTAACGGCAACAACGAAAATCCCAGTTTTCTATTTTAGTAACTTCATTTTTCATCATTCAAAATTTTAGTAACTTCACAGATTTTTTTTTTTACAGTGTAAGGGCCATTCAGAAAAAAATTATTAGTCTTTTCTTCGTGAGTAAAATCCCTGCATGATGGGGAAAATAGGGAGATTATATGAAACCAAAATTAAAAATACATCTTCGATCACAGAAAAAAAATTAAAACAATTTAGAGAAAAGTTTATTTTTGAAGACCTGTGTATTTAATTCAAAAATGAAGAAGAAATGAAGCACAAATATCTTGAGATGAGCAAAGATTTATCAGAGAAAAAAAAGTCGGCAATTAATTCTAGAAGAGTAAAAAAAAAACTTAGTCAGCTTTTGTGAAAAGCGACGAATCTTGAAGTAATTTCTCAGAGAAAACAGACAATAGGGGCTAAAGTGGCTTTTGCATACAGGCAGTTTTTAAAAGAAGATAGGTCAAATATTCTCTTTTCAGGTGAATCAAATAATGAAGTAAGTTAATTTTTACTTCATTTCTAAACAAATATGATTCAATTTAATTAAATTTGCTCAGAAGGGATTATTTGTTTTAAAACTGTGATTTCCGTCGCATTTAGATATTTGACTTTCTTTCTGTACTGAAAGACATCTGAAATATATAAAATTCAATATTTCATTATAAAAAAAAATATAAAGATGAAAAAAAGTGCACATATTTTAAAGGTATTTCATAATTTATGTATATAATAAATAAAAAAATAGTTCAATTCTTAGACAAATAATTGTTACAATTTCAGATATTTATTTTTACGTTCTGACACATAAACAAAATTTAAAGTAAAATAGTCAGATGTGATATTCCCAAATTTTCTTCTTTCCCATACTTGTTAATATTTAAAAAGTTATTACTCACGTTAATATTTCACTGTTATTACTTCAATATACACCAACTTTGATTTTCATCTTACGTTTCTGCATCATTTTACTAATCGGAAAAAATGCGTTAATCGGTAAAAACGCGTTAATCTCCATCAAAATATTTAATAAAATCAATATTTTTCGTTATTATGTTGTACTTCAGCTGCTTCCAAATCGCTTGCTTAACAGGATACGAAGTTCTAGTCGCTGCACGAGCCGTCGATGTACAACAGAACTACGAAAAATTGTGAAAAAAATCGCAATTACATCGCCTCCTTCCGGCGGAATAGTTCCAAATTCAAGGACCTACTTATTATAAGCAAAAACATATACATGAAATTAGGTTTAATTCTATGCATAACTTTATACGCTTTCCGATGATACAGTGCGGACATACGGACGGACAGAGAAACATTTTGTATAAGCATGTTTTTCAGGATATGTGACCCCAATAACGTATAACGTAGACTCCAATAACGTGACCCCAATAACGTAGCTTGGTTGCTGCTAGACTTTAACCCTTAAACGCATGAGTTATTCTTTTAGAATTGTGTTTTTTTTATACTTATATTACGGATTAGACACCAGAAATTTTAAGATAGATTTTTAACTTTACTTAGTAGCATATTTATGTGATTTTTACAGAATTAATATTTGTATATAAATATAGTGGTTGCTAATAACTTGAATTATTTATTAAAAGTTAAATGAAAAGTGTTGTAAATTTGATACACTATGCAATTAAGGGTTAAAGCAAAACATTGCTATTTTTTGTCAGAAATATATATATTTTTTTTAATAATTGTATACACTATGTAAGCACATTGCTACATAAACATGCTATTTATTTCAAATGTTCAATTTAAAAATTCATTAATTATAATTACAGGTGAAACATTTTTTCGAAAAAAACAACACTAAAAATTTGTAAGGGGTCTCAGGACACTTAAAATTTGAAAAAAATGAAAAACAAAGACCATTTTCAACCGTTAATATCTTAAAATGTATTTGATTTTAAGACACAATTTTAATTGGGATGAAAGATATAAGTACGTTCTTTCATTTCAAATACTTAAAAAATTGCAAGATGCAGAATTATCATTTACAGGGGGCTCCAAACTGTCAGGCATTTGACGAGCAGAAAATCAACAGATTAGGCACAGGATTACAAAATAATTTTTGCAACTAGAATGAAAACTTTGGTGCCTACGTATACTTCAGATTGTAATTAATAACCTGAACCTAAATAAATTGGTATTTAAAACATTTTTATAATTTTAATACAAAGTTGTATTTAGCTAATGCAAAATTTAGAAGATGTCAACAATATAATCACCTAAAAAAGCATTTTTTTAAACAATAAAAACAAAATTGTAGGTTCAGTTTATACAGACTAACACGAAACATATGTTTTGAAAATTTCATGAAAATACATTCAGAAGTTTATGAGATATCGTGCGCGTTATGCCCAAAACGTCATTTGGAGAAAAATGACTTCAAAGTTTCGGAAAAGCCGCTTCATCTATTGAGCGGGTATAACTCTAAAAGCCATAACTTCTGTTCTAATGGGAATTTCAAGGAAACAATTATATCAAAATCTTCAAAAAAGATAGGAGTTTAGCATCTAAAAAAATTAAAATTTCGAAAATTTTAAACCTTTAAGAGTCTTGAGTCTACTTAATATCACTATTTTCAGGCAATAATGTTTGATAGATTTCTATTGCAAATATGGAAGGAATATACCCAAAATATTTTTGTTTGGAAATAAATGTTCTATATTATTTTTGCCCTTTTTTTAGTGACAAACTTTCAACCCTAACTATAATAAAGTATATTTCGATAGTTCGGTTGGCTTTTAAGATAGCCTGCATATTATGTAAAATATACAAGGTGTTCCAAAATTCGACGATAAATTAAGAAGGGTTATAGAAGGCATCAAGAGGATGAAAAATTACCTTACAACATGGGATCGCAAACCACATATTTAACCCTCTCGCTGCGCAACCCGAGATTTTCCCCGGAGGCATTTTTCCGTCTAATTAATCCTCCTTGATTATTCCGACCAGTTATTTTTTTGTAAATTTTGCCTTATTTAATCGGAGCATTTTCCTGATTAAGTTAGACAAAAATTTTTGTTTTGAAAAACTGATGACAAAAGAAGCTATTTTAATTATTTTGAAAATATTTAATTAAACATACGCAGCGACAGGGTTAATAATAAAAAGACTTGTTGTTGTGCCATAATTCAATTTGTGGTGACGGCAGAAACGTTTAGAAAACTGAAGTACATTATAATAAAACTTTCAATAGACATTCTAACCTTTGTTGTAAAAGTGATAATATCGAAAAAAGTGGTAGAAGTTTCCATTATGCGCGCCAGAAGTATGCACTGGACGCTCCACATTTTGGACAGAGATTGCGAGTTCATACGATATCATCGATTGCTTGAGGACCCTGTTTTTGCAGAACTTTTCGTGATTTTTTTAAATTTCACACAAAATAAGGTACATATCGTTGCATTTTCATTGTAATGTTTCGATTTTCTCAAAATTATTACCGCCAATGGAAGTTCAGTCAAGATGTAACACCTTGTATTTGTGACTAAATACGTGGTTTGCGATCCCATGTTTTATAGTAATTTTCCATCCTCTTGATGCCCTCTGTCACCTCTCTTAATTTGTCGAACACCCTGTGTATATAAATAAATTGTCTGTCTGTCTATCTTTTAACTTTTATGCTATAACTTTCATAAAAAATTATTTTACGAATTTTGAGCACAATGTTAAGACATACAATACAATTTTATGCTTATAAATCACACGTCGTATCCTATATAGCTTTTTAGAGGGTCATTTCAAAAAAAATTATTATATCATTGCTTACTGGGCGCCAAAATAAGGAATATCGGCAACAATGATATTTAAAATGAATCCCGATAAGAATCCTACATCATGAATAATCCAATATTACTCGAAAACGGCCCGACTCTCGGTATTGGCCAGGCCTGGTGGCAGAAATTCTTTTTGTTGCGTGTCGTGGTTAAGTTGGGTAGACTCTGTTTCAAGTTTGGGTCGGCATAGGTTTGTTTCTAACTGTTGCGGAAACTGTTTACTGAGAAAAAGTCAGCAATATTGTTGAAGACGAAAAATGGTATATTTTTTAATATAAATTAATACATTGCCTGTTCATTTTTCTACATAAAATATAAAACCAATATTAGACATATAATGAAAGAGTATTTATTTTCATAAATGCATTAAAACATATATTAATGTTCTTTTATTTCAGTTTTCGGGATGAAATGCGTGGGGTTTGGATTGGGTTTCGTGTTGCATTCAAGTATAATTTCCGGTTTCAGGTATGTATAAAACACGATTCGTACATGATTCGAATGTAGACAATAATACAGGTTTGTTACAAAAGAAAGGTAAATACCAACCCTTGATGTCGGCTTTAATTTGTTCTTAAAAAGCATTCATGGAAAATATCAGTCCGAAAAAGCTACTAATTTCACTATGTAACTTTGAATTTGAATTCTCAGAGATGCACTCATATATGGAGGAAAAAAAATTGTGTGTTAATTGTCAAAGTGACAAATCATGGCATATATTTTTATTTTTTGTTAGACAGGCTATTTAGGTGTGCTTTTGCACCAAAATAAAATATTCTTTTAAAATTACAACAACAGAGTAAGTGAAGATATAATGCATATAATTTTCAAACCAGCGTTGTCATTAATTCGTAATATTTGGAATTGATAGAGATTCCATCCTCATATACATTACGTTTACGCAATAAAAATAAACTAAATGTATTTGCATTCTGGTACTCTTTTTTTTATAAGTATCACATACATCTTTGGTATAAAAATTATCAACATTATGTCAAGTATATAGAATTTCAGCCTGTTGTTTTTTCTTATAAAGGTTATTTTTGTTAAATTAGTTTTGTTACTAGAGAATGTAAAATGAGTAATGAATAATTAGTTAATACTCAGATATATGTGTATATCATATTTAAAATGTAAAGGAAATTCTTTTTTTTTCTTTTTTTCTTCTTATATATAAAATGTATCTAGTTGACTTCTAATTTACGATTTTCTCTAAATCCTAATGTTTTTTAAACATAATATTTTAGAAAGTAAAAATTGAAAATGGATTCTGGTTATTTCTTGTAAAGTCGTAGAAATGGATCATTGAATGATAATTCTATTGAAAAACTGTTGTTAAAATTTCGGATAAAAAAAGGGACAAATCATAAAATGCCCAGTAAAGGCACTTAGTAGCCTATTTGATTACAAATTGTAATCCATCAGTGTAAACCTGCCACCACCGCAACGCAAGAAAAAGAATTAGCCATTCGTGTGCTAGAACATTTGCTGTAAATACAGCAAAGAGACTTTTATTATTGTCGTAACTTTTACAGTCCCTTTTATCTGCCTTGAAATATACGCTATAAACAAAAACGCGCTCTCAGTAAATTGTAAGTAAACTTAGTTACTTAAGAATAAATATTCAACATCTGGCATTCCAAAAGAATAGAGAAAAAGAAAAAAAAACGGTTTTATGTTTGCATATACTTTGTGTATGGTGAATATTATTGTGTTTATAAACAAAATATCTACTTACATTTTTAGTTATTCGTGTCTCTGTTGACTATAACTTTTGTACTAAAATGTTTTAGGGCCAAAAGATGCACAATTGTTACTTAATTTATTTTGTACAACACTGCTGGTTTGAATAATGATGTTGTGGATTTAAAGTTTTGGGCACTGTGTTTTAAAGATTATTGAAATTTTAACGGTTGTTTTAGAAACATAAATGAATTAATTCGTAAAAGTGTTTGCAAAATAAATAAGTACAATTATAAACAAAAGATCTACATGCACTTTTAGGTATTTTTGTCTCTATTGCATAAAAGATTTTTACTGAGATGCGTTACTGCCACCAACACAAATTCAGTAAGGGTCATTCCATGTCAGTTCAGGCAGGCATGTAACCCACCATCACAGATTTTGATGAAACTGCGTATGTTTGTTCCTTTTATTAAGATATGATTCCCAGTATTTTTTTTTACTCCTTGGTCAAATAGTTTCTGAGAAAAAAATTGTCAAAATTTTGAAAAACTGCCATCAGTTGGCATTCTTGACTGCTCGATTTTCAAATGTAGCATGACATAAATATGATCATATTTCAATATCTATTCCACAAATCATCTTCAAATAATTTATGCATAATATATAGGGTTCGTATTTTATGAAAAAAAATACTGTTACGCTTATATAACATTTTAAGTGTGTCTAAAAAAATGTTTAATCTTTGAAGTCGTGATTTTTTTATGAAAAATAATGCATTAACTAAAATAGCATTATTAACAAAAGGCGGTATTTTTATTAAATTTATTTTTTGTGGGGGATATACTTAAAGGTGTCCTTTACCTGATTCTGAGATAAAAGTAGTGGGATTCTGGGTGTTTTTAGTAGTATTTCCTATTTAAAAATATTTTGAGGCGTATTTCAAATCAAATCAAGCAGAGTCATTCCATGTCAGTTCGCCTAAGACATTTAATTCACTGTCACAAATTTCAATGAAACTGGGTATGTTTATAGCTCATTTTAAGACAGGATCAAGGAAATTAAAGGTGATTACAAGTAAAATATTTTTTAAGATAAAAAAAATATCTAAATTTTGAAATTTTTTTAATGACAGATCTATATTCAAAGACTGCATAAAAAAAAGTCATTTCAATATAAAATCACTAAATAAGTTTCAAATAATGTATATGTGACAAATAATGTAGGCAGATTATTATTTATTGTTGTTTGTCATGTTTAAATGCTAAGAGTGTGTTTAATCTTGTGAATTCTTAAAATCAAGAATTTTGTGAAAAATAATGTGTTAATCAAAAATTTATTATTAACCAAAGACAGGCTGTTATTACTTTTTTTAATTGTACGTAAAAATATCTTTTCAATAGTTATAAAATAAAAATAGTGAAAATATGAGCAATTTTAACAAAATTTTCATAAAATGTGAATGTTTAATGATAAATATTGAAGCTTTTCATGCTAAGATGTACTAAAATGACTACGATATCGTGTATTTCTACTGTTGCTTAAATATAATACATACAATAATAAAATAATAAATATTATTTATAGCAATAAAAATTAAATTAAATAGTATCAGTTCCTTTACCAACACTACATTGCTCAACAGCCGACTTAAAATCAACAGCCCACTCTCATTGAAAAATACTTTCAACTGTTCAAATAATAAATAAACTGCATTTAAAAATTTTAATATCAACTTATTATCTTAAGACGATAATAATAACTAAACAACATGATGAATTTATAAATCAGCTTTTAATTGAAAAGTCATGAAATGGTCCCTTTAAATATTGTTGTTCATCGAGTCAATCAAAACAAATTATATAAAAAAAAATCGTGAGCCTAATATGCTGACTGCAGTGACACTTCTAACAAAACTAATTAATTCATTACCATCTGAAATCAAACCCGAAAGATCAAAAAGAAATAAAATCATCTGTAGTGTGAATGTGACATACTCAGTGGTTGTTGAGGTAGGAATGTCTTTGTGACATTTTCACCTGTACTTCAATAAAATATAAACATGTAAGCTTTTTTCATTCATCCAAATTAAGTAAAACAATTATAAAATTTCGTTGTCATTACACCAGATGTTAAATTTTTCGTTATATACTATTAGATAAGTTCTTTACTTTTAGACATTATTGACATAATATCATAAAATTTACTATATGTATTTTCTATAAGTGTATAAATGTAGTATATATAAGTGTATATATAGGCTTTATTAAACATAAATGAGTAATTTTTAAATAATTTGTTTGAGAACAGGGATATATATACACACATATATATGTTGAAAATCCATCTTTCAGCAATATTGTGATGAAATAAATCAAATTACCGTAATTTCCGGTGCATAGCCCGCGGATCAAACAATCGTGTTTCGACCCAGAAATTTTTTTAAATAAAATGTAACTTTTTAGATCACAGTAAATATTGGTCTTCAAATACTGAATAAAATTTCTGGGTCCAAACTGAATTGTTTGATCTGCGGGCTATACATCCGAAATTACGGTACATATCATTAGAAACTGAATAAAGTTACAAAAGTGCAACTCATTAAGTTTTAAATATTTTTTTAGATATAGTTATTTGAAAGATATAAATATAATGGATTATGCATTTTTTGCATATATTTAAAGCACAATACGTCAAAATTTTCTTCAAAAGAGTGAAATTTGGTATTTTTTTTCAATATTAGCAGCTCAATGCTAAATTTTCAATATTAACAGCCAAATATGAGTTTAAAGATTAGGACTGTCATTTTGAAAATTTCTATTGGGCGGTGAGGAGCTAGTGATTTTTCTCTTTTTTGGAAAGGGATAATTGCTCTTCGCCCTTGAAGTTTTACTAAAAAACAATATTGTTTATTTTTTTCCTTAAGAAACGAACATAAAAGATAATTTGAAAAATAAAATAAATGTATAAATAAAAATATTTCCAGGGATGATACATTGGATAGGTTTTACATTTGAAAATATTGATAATTTTAAATATGATTTAAATACTACTAAAACCAACCAAAATCCCACTATTTTTATTTCAGATCCAGTTATAATGTAGTATTATGTACAATTTAAAATTAAAAAAATAGTCATAGAAACTCCGCCTCTGATTGATAAAGATTTTTTAATAATTTCATTATTTTTTGTAAAATATTTTTGATTTCAAAGATTATACAATTTTTTAGACACATTTAAATATTTTTTAACATTAGAGCAATATTGTTTTCATAATCTACATACTTTATTTACCTTGCTTAAATTATTTGAAGAAGATTTCTTTATTAGTTATTGAAATATGATTTTATATATAAAATGAGGCCTTTGAAAATTGAACAATCATTAATGACAACTCGCGGCCTTTTTCCAAAATTTTGATAATTTTTTCTCATATGTTCACTATTTTTATTTTATAACCATTTAAAAGATATTTTTACGTACAATTAAAAAAAGCAATAACACCCTGCCTTCGGTTAATAATAAATTTTTGATTAACACATTATTTTTGACAAAATTCTTGATTTTAAAAATTCATAAGATAAAAGACACTCTTAGTGTTTAAACATGATAAAAAACAAGAAATAATAATCAGCCTACATTATTTGTCACATATACATTATTTGAAACCTATTTAGTGATTTTATATTGAAATGACTTTTTTTTTTTTTAATGCAGTCTTTGAATATCGAACTGTCATTAAAAAAATTTAAAACAATTTTTCAAAATTTTGATACTTTTTATCTTAAAAAATATTTTACTTAGGATCAAGAAAATTAAAGGTGATTACGTCTTAAAATAAGCTATAAACAAACCCAATTTCATTGAAATTTGTGACAGTGATTAAATGGCTTAGGGGAACTGACATGGAATGACCCTGCTTGATTTGATATGAAATGCACCTCAAAATATTTTTAAATAGGAAATACTACCAAAAACACCCAAAATCCCACTATTTTTATTTCAGAATCAGGTAAAGGACACCTTTAAGTATATCTTCCATAAAAAATAAATTTAATAAAAATACCGCCTTTTGTTGATAATGCTTTTTTTGTTAATGCATTATTTTTCATAAAAAATTCACGACTTCAAAGTTTAAATATTTTTTTAAACACACTTAAAATGTTATAAGTGTAACAATATATTTTTTTCATAAGCTGCATACCCTAAATATTGTGCATAAATTATTTGAAGATGATTTGTAGAGTAGATATTGAAATATGATTATATATATGAGATGCTACATTTGAAAACCGAGCTATCAAGAATGCCAACTGACGGCAGTTTTTCAAAATTTTGACAATTTTTTTCTCAGAAACTATTTCACCAAGGAGCAAAAAAAATTACTGGTGATCATATCTTAATAGTAAGAACAAACACACGCAGTTTCATTAAAATCTGTGATGGTGGGTTACATATTGATATTTTACTGCCTGATTTGACATGGAATGCCCCGTAAGTATTAGATTCAAATATATTCATTCAGTTTTCAAACAAAGTTTAGGGAGATTATGTTTCCTTGATTATTGAAAAATTTAATTTGTATGACAAAGATGAGCGTTACTTTCTAAAGACATTAGAAAGATTAGATGCAAAAATATATAATTAATTATGCAAACTCATTTAATGTTGTATCTTTGATTATTTGCGATTTGATTTATTTATATATTTAACAATCAAATACACTGATATCGAACCTTCTCCGAAGCATCAAGATAACTTGCTATAATAATAATACTTTTAGATGCACTTTAAATTATCGTTAAAATAAAAACATTTAATGAATATGAAAATGGGGAAAATGAGATTAATTAAAAAAAATAATGGATACAGGATTATAAAATATGTAGTAATTTTTCTTATTTCTTCACAAAAACAAGCACCAAATAATTGGATAAAACTACCAATAATAAAAAGTTTTACACTCTCAGAAATACTTTCTTCAATTCACGGAAATATTTCTGGAAATATTTCGGAAATATTTCTGGCAGCACTGCTACAGGAGAATTGTAGAAATTTCCTTTCTTTTATTTTCGTTCTAGGACAGGAAATTTCCGACATCTGAAAAAAAAAGTTTTTCTTAAAAAAAAATACGTCTCTCTTTCTACCATATACCCAGTTGGTATTGAACATGGGACCGCGCGTTTCGAATCGAGTACCTTAACCCCGAGAACATAGTACAAGGCGAGTTTAAAAGGAAGATGCGGTTTTCTTCAAATGGGATGGGGGGGGGGGGGGGATTGTTAAGGCTTGTTAAATTTCTTGTTCAGAAAGATCGGGAATTTAAACTTAATTGCAGGGGCATTTCGTCGTTATGAAATAATGGTTGGTGTTTTAACACATATAAAATAATAGAGGATAAAAACTATTGGATATTAGACATATTTTTAAAAAGAAATAATTTGATTACTAGATGTAAAATATGAATATTATATTTTGAATTGAATTCGAAAGAAATGTTTCCGATTTTGAATATAATCGATTTTTTAACTTGATTGAACTACTATATATTTTTTAAAAGTGTTCGTTTAGAATATATTTTACATGTGAATATTTTTTTAGTACTCTAAAAAATAAATTGCGAATAAGTTTAAATGAATGAGAGAATTTCTACTTTACTAAATTCGAAAGCATTATTTTTGTTTGTTTATTTTTAAATAAATTAGAAATTTTAATTAAACGAATTTTCGGTTTTTCATTTTAAAAATAAAATCGAACTTTTGTATTAAAACAGCCAATACGCATGCGCGCAAGGAATAAACGGAATTTCCCCCTCGTTTTCAGACTTCCGGGAAGAGTTAACGAAAAAAGCATGTTTTCTATGAGTACGAAAATTATTTGTTTAAAAATGACGAATAATTTAGTATATAAAGACGAATTTTACTGACTGTGTACATAGCATTTATTATACAGCCTCTTAATTTTCATTTGCTATTATGATGATTATAGGTACTTAAAAAAAATTCAGTTTTCATAAAAGAAGATCTGGCTACGTAATTAGGAAATGTTGAAAATAAAGTTAAATTTTACCCTTATTCACTAACTTAAATTTGTTGCAAAAATACAGATATCCAAGTGTAAGGATTTTGCACGTGGCCGATATGGAAAATCCTTGAATTTGGACAACTTCATTTTGCACAAAAGTTTTGCCATAACTAATATCAAAATTTCAGTAAATAAATAATGAAAAAAAAATTTGTCAGAAAAAATGGTGCCAAAACAATAATAATTACAAATAATTCATTTGGTTGCCGGAAATATGGAGACATTTTTTAGCAAAGGATTAATAAATCAGAACTTATATAACTAATTGCATTTTTCTTCCTAATGAAAACATTTATTTATGTTAACGGAAATAAAAACATTTTCTGTTAAAAACTATTTATTAAAACAAAAACTTACAGTACAAAAATTATTATCACAAAAATTTCAAAAAATTAATAAATGCAACTCTCTCAAAAAAAATAAACTCTTCAAGAACAATAATAACAAAAAAAAAATGCTAATGTCTTCTTAACTTTTACATTTCAACCAAACCTGTCGTCATTAAAGGAAAAAAAATAGAACCCCATAAGGTTTATAAAAAAAAAGCTCGTACATAAACATCTCAATCTGACAATCCACGTGCTGCTTGATCACCAACTGCCTGAAGACACGCTGAAATGCCCAGCAAAAATGGCTGTTTGCCAATTCAAGAACATAGATCAAGTTGCTGGCGAAGACATAGGTTTTAGAATTGAAAAACTGTTAGCTAGTGTCACACGCTAAAGGTAAATGAGGTATGAAGAAAGTAAACGCCAAAAGAGTACTGAAGTGTTAATACTCTATTCAAGCATCTATACAATAAATTGTGGATGCATTTTGGGGGAACTTGATCGTATCACAAGATTTTCGCTTCATTTAAGTTGTGTTTGTGTTTTATTATTACTTTTATTTTGAATGAAAGATGCTTTTAATGTCTTGAAATTAGCTATGCTAATAAAATAAATCGGAAACATTAAACACGTTTTGAATATTTATAGAATTATGCTTTTCTGATTTCATATGCAAATTTGTAGGTAAGATTCTGTTCTTTTTGCGCCGATTATTGTTACTCAATTAACTACAAACAATTATATTAAACAATTAAACGCGATTGAAAGTTTTTCTTTTATATCATAAGATATGATAAATTTATCAGTAGGTCATGTGCCATAAGTTGAAGAGACGAGAGAGAATTTATAAGGTTACGCAGATCACAATCACCCTCAAAAATAGATATTTGACGTTAAGGAAAATATAATCTGTTACGGAATCGGCATTATTTATTTATTTTTGTTCAAAATCACGCGAGCAGCGATGAACAATGTAAGAAAAAAAATTGACTTCAAATGACATTTAATATTTTGCTTTATTGCGCGTTCACATGTGATTGTCTCGGGTTAAAGAAAAAAAGGACAAGTTTTGATGTATTTTGTGGCATTGCTATTTTTTGTGAATTGAAAAGAAAAAGAAAATAAATGCTGGTAACTAGTTTTTTCATTAGTCATTATTGCTAAGTTTTTGTGTTTATCTCACCGTAGGAGTTGTGTGATAGACATTACAACTATGCGAGCACAAAGGTGCTAATATGAGTATTATTTGAGTTTAAGATTTAAAGTTTAGTAAAAGACTTTTATTTATAGAATTTAAAGTCGACATAAATCTGCTTTCGTGGTACGTTTAGTGGATTTTATACTTTAGCACTGGAAATAATTACAACTGCTTTTTTCCGTTACTGCTTTACAAATGCAGCTCTTCTTACTTTCACAACACGGAGTGTAAGTTAAGTATTGAAATCAACATCTGTGTGTTGTGAACACGACAGCTCAAATTTTACGCATATGTTACAGTCTAACTATCGCAAAAACCGTGTAGACATTCATAGGAATCGTTATAGATTAAGTACTTAATTCATTTTAAAAACATTTTTGGTACGATTCTTTAGGAAAAGTTAGCAAGGAAATGTGTCAGAGCATACGTGATAAATATTGCAGCTATGTAATCAAACTTTAGTGGCGCCGAGGTTTCAAAAGGTCTCCAGTCTCAAAATGGAAGGTCCGACATCCGAATTCAGCCGATTCCATTGTGTCGGTATTTTATAAAGTACACTCCTCCCCATTTGATTTCGCACACAAGTGTTCGGAAAGTCAAGTGGAATCACTGGAGATTTTTTGTTATATTTCAAACACTTTGATTTTCATCAATATTTATAAATCCAAACTATAATGAAGATGCTAGATGATGAATTCTATAATTAATTCACGTTTTATAATATCATGAACATTAAGTTATATTTTTTACAATAACAAACTGAAGCATTGCCTTTTAAATTTGGCATTAGAAATTTATTTCCTAAACAATTATCTTGGGAATAGTTAATTATGCGATAATTGAACATACCAATTAAACACCTATCCATAGTTTGTCCCATCGAAATGAGTAACTAACATGTGACTGTAAACTTTCTGGAATGAGACTGAATTACTTAAATGTCCCCTTATTAACATTTTAGCTAACATTAAACAAATTTTGATATCGTAACACATGTGCTTTAGAAGAGGACACGAAATTTCAATTCTAAAGTCAGTCGCCAGACTAAAAGTATTGGTTGTCCCAATTTTGTACCAGTTGAAACTATTATACTTATCAATGATAACACACTGAAGCATTTCCTTTTAACTTTGACATTAGGGATTTATTTCCAAAACAATTATCTTGGGAATAGTTAATTATGCGATAATTGAACATGCCAATTAAACACCTATCCATAGTTTGTCCCATCGAAATGAGAAACCAACACGTGACTGTAAACTTCGTTGAATGAGGCGGAATTACTTATACGTCCCCTTATTAAAATTTTTATTAACATTAAAAAAAATTGATATCGTAACACAAGTGCTTTCAAAGAGGGCACGAAATTTCAATTCTAAAGTCAGTCTATTGGTTGCCACAATTTTGTACCAATTGAAACTATTATACTTATCATCTGAATATCTAATGTTGATGTTGTTTCCCGTTTTGCGTTCATTTATTGAAATTTGCTTGTCAATAATACTTGTCTGCATAAAAACTGCTATATATTAATTAATTAAAAAACAAACTTGGAGATTCGACACGAGCTTATTTTACTTCGCACTTAAAGTGAGAATGTTATTACATTTCAAAGTGACAAATGTGGTCCTAGTTCGAGTTGCCAGGCTTTTGCCTAATACAGATTCTTTTAGAAGTTATAATTATATGGACAAAGTTTGCATGAGTATTAAAACAACATATAATGTCGATCTGACAGAATTGGATTAATTTTAAAAGGCTGATTAGTCTGATTGCGTAAAATGAATTGAAAAATAACAAACATTAAATTTCATTTACATGATTTGAAAATGCAAGTAATGATAGTAATGATCACTTAATTCTTTGTATTCTAGTCAGCACTTTAAAATAATAAGTGATCATGAAAGTAATGATTACTTAATTCTTTGCAAGATCACTTTAAAATAATAAGTGATCATGGAAGTAGTGATCATTTAACTACTCTCCCCCCCCCCCCAAATACATAACTGACATTTTAGTCATAAAAGCAGAAATGTATAGAAGACCATCGTTTTCCCTATTTATCACAGTTCACAACTTAAAAATTCATATATATTTGAAAACATCCCTGCCGGCTAGGTGTACAGTAGGGTGGAGCAAAAAAACCTTTTCTCGAAATTAATATTGCCTGAGTCATTATATGGTGCCAAATTGACTGAAACAAATTGTTACTAAATTTCAGCTCAAAATATTGACACCTTGAGGTTCCACATCTCAGGTGAATATTTGTATAGTCTTTTTAATATGTTTTTAATGCATTTTTAACAAAAAATAATAATTAATTAAGTGAATAATTAAATAATTTGTAAATCAATATTAATTACTAACCTTTTCATTATTAAATGGATTTATTAAAACGTTATTGTCAGATGTTAGTGCTAGAAATGGCATTTTGTACATAAGTGGCAAATTAAACTTCAAAATCTAATAGATAGCTGTACGTACTCTAATCTAAGAACTGTGACTGACACGCGTCTTTTATTATGTGGAATGATTAATTTTTTCGACGGTTGTCTTTGTTTGATGCTTGTTATTGTTTCAACCACTAATTTGTAGACACTAATTTGTTTTTTGGTTTTTTGGACAAGATAATCTGGAAGTTTAATTAAAAAAAGACCTCAACTGAAAATGAAACTTTTTGTAGTGTTTTTGGATCTCCAGTACAATTGAAAGAGACTGTGTTACCTACGTATGTTGAGTTAATGAAGCATTTCCTATGGATAAAAAATGAACATGGAACGAAATTTTTTAGCAGACCAACAGTATGAGGGAAAAACAGGATCGATTAACATTTCTGCAACTAAAAAATTGAAGCGTATTAGAGAAAGGCAATGGAGAAGGGAAAATCAGAAATCTAAAGTAGACGAACTGCTATAATGCTTATAAAATATAATATATATAATAATTCTTATAAAAATATTACGGATTTAGAAGAAAACGCCGTTTTAGGATCAGATTCAGAATTATAAGATAACTCTGAAGACAAAGACGATTAAGTTTGTCATGAAGCCAAATGTCGAAAATCTAATATTTATGACACTCCTTCAACCTGCAAGACAAGCCAAATGACAATATCACTGCCAAATCTAACCATTTCTTGTGACAGAACGAGAGTATCGGGTAGGACAGCTGCTGTCATTGTATCATCCATGCTTCGTGATATATGGATTGTATCCAAAGGTACTCCATCCAAATTTATTAAATGGATTAAGCTGAGCGAGAACGTCGATTACACTTTCGGAACAGGTTGCCATTGGCTGTGATGGAATGAACGTCAATGTTAGGATAACAAATGGCGCAGTTCGACAGCTTGAAATCTTTGTTGGCCACAAATTACACTGGTTTGTATGCTTATTGCATACTATTGAACTACCTCTATGCCACCTTTTCCAGAAGATTGATGGAAGTGCATTTGGGCAACACCAATTTTTCCGGAACAATAGGAAAATCGCTGGAAACGTGCGAAACGCTTGTTTTGATAAGTTTTGTTTCTATTCCATTTGATCTGCGTAAATTTCATAAAAAAGATCTCAGTGCAGACAAAAATATCTCTTCAATATTTCTAGGGCAGTATCCTCGGGCGAGTGCCTTCCAGATATAGCAAACAGAAGTCCCGGAACGATGTCTCATTCAGAATGGCTCAATACAGCCAACTGGATCCTGCGCCTGTATCTGTCGACTTATGAACATCAAAAAAACTTTAAGCTCCTAGTAGATTATGTCATGAAAGATTACATACCATCCTGGTTTGAAATCAAGAAAATCCCAGGAGCTACTTGGAGCACGTCACCTGCAGAGAATGATAAAAAAAAGCTCGTTCTGGCCAGAAGGTTTTATGTCAATCATTCACGAAATTATTCAGAGGAACTCTTATTTTGCTCACTCTAAAAGCAGTCTGTTGGCAATACTGTTAGAAGAACGATCACATATTCGAAAACTGGGACTCCGATAAATACTGAAAGCACGAAAACCTGACTGGAAGTGGAAAATACACCATTTTCACCTTACAAATTTAGATTTCTAAGCAAAGGACTGTTTTGAGATGATTCACTGGGACAATCCTTTGGAACCACCAGCTATCATGAACCTCAGTGACGAAGGCATAGCATGTATCATCAGAAACAGTTCATAATTTGAAATTGAGAAGCTCCCTTTGCATCCTCAAGCCGTAGATAGTCGTGTGCGACTAGTTATCCAAGCATTATTGGTAACACGTGGAGCAGAAGGCAGGAATGAATGCATTAGCACTGCAGTTAAGTAATGAAAGGAACTTCCTTGGCCCTCATATGAAATCAAAAATTGAAGACTGATTAACGTAAAATGTCTTCTGGTTTCTTTTTCATTTTTAGAACTGTTTTTAACTTAGAAAATAAAGCTATTGTAAACATTAAAATTAAATAAAAGAAATTGAATTTTTAATTTTTGAGTTAACATTCCTTCCTTTGACCCCCTGTGTGGAACCTGAAGACGATGAGTGATTGCGCTGGAATTTTTTTACAGTGTCTTTTTAGCCAAACAGCACCATTTGATGAGTCAGGAAATGTTAAAATAATTTTTTTTTGCCTTTTTCACTCCACCCTAGTGTACAGGCACAGGTAGATTTCGAAGTTTGTTTCTTCTAACCCCCCCTCCCCCCCACTTCATTAAAATTTTTTCTCATAACAGTTGGTTCTATCAAAAACCTCTCAATAGAAAAGTTGTAGATAATATGAAGAAGATTTATAAACAAATAAGTGGATTTTATATATGGTGAATTGAAAAAGTTATGATTTGTTTTCTTAAAACCCTATTTTTTCGTTCCTTGAGCCCATTTTGTATGATATCAATAATTTGTCATACATAAGTTTTTGGCCCTTTTCCTAGAAGTAAGAACTGATTTGATTTGTATCGTAATCAAGAAGTTGTGGATTTTTTTCTGTTTTCACAAAACCCCTCCCATTTCCACACCGTTGTTCCGATTTTGCCCATTAACGAACTTGATCGAGATTTTCTGCCCCTTGATTTTATGTATCAGTTTGGAAGAGATTTGTGCAAAATTATGGAAGTTATCGTATCCATAAAAAGTGATATATATATATGAGGACCCCAGAAGTCAAGGGTTGTAAGTGACAAAATTGAAAAAATCGAACTAAGTGCACAGACGACCTAGAAATATGCTTTTTACTTTTCAGGTAATGAAATATAATTGATTTTCTAATTATGTGTTGCGTTATAGAGTCAACCACTTTTGCTGAATAATTATCAATATTGATTAATTATAAATTTAAAGAAAATGTAGTCTCCTTTTTTTACATTTATTGAAATAAGAGTTCAAATACCACTGTGAAACAAGGAGTAGTTTCCTATTTGAATTCCGTCAATTATTATTGATGTTCAACTTTAACGTCAATTATCATTGAACTCAATTTACTCCAAATCGAAATTTTATCACTTTTGTCACGAAATTTTTTCCCTTGGCTTCTGGTGTCCTCATATATATATAGAGAGAGAGATAGATAGATATATATATAGATAAATAGACAGTTAGATATATATAAAGTTTTTTACTGGGGGCGGTTTTGGGTTCTAGGGGTGTTGATCGGCGTAGATCTACAAATTTTTTTCAAAAAGTTTCAACATAGGGGAGAATGTAATATGTAGTATTTTTACGAAATCTACTTAAAAGCAATTGCAGGGTGTGTCGAAAAGATTTCCCAGACCACCGCCCCCAGACACTAGGCCTGAACGCTGAAACAATAATGGCGGCTGTCGTAAACGGTTTTTTTTTTTTTTTTTTTTTTTTTTTTTTTTTTTTTGGCGTATTTTGGAAAGAAAATTCCGCTTTATTTTTCTGAGATTAATCAAGTTGAAGATAACCTTTGAAAAATACTGGTGTCTAAATTCAGGGGACCATACAACTGCTTAAAAAAATCCTCCTACGATCCAGCCCCCATTTTTGTGTCAACGCCAGTCCTAGTATTCAGGGGAATCTAAGTACAAATGGCACCAGTAAAAATAGTCTTCTATAAGAGGCTACGCTATTCACGCGCAGCCAATCGCTAGCTAATGTTAAACTTATGGGAATAACTGTTTCAAATTTGTCGTTTGAATTTCAGTATTTTATTTTATTGCCATAGGATATATAAGGTTTATCTCTAAACGGGATCTTTCCTTTTTTCGATTTTGATTGCGGATAATTTTTATGAGGTCATTTTCTATTTCGGAAACGGTTTTTAAAATTGAAGTATCTTCATAAAAAAAAAAAAAAAAAAAAAAAAAAAAAAAAAAAAAAAAAAAAAAAAAAACTGCAACCAAAATCAAAAATGTAAAAATGGGGCTGTTTCAGACATAGACCACAGTTAACATATACAAAAGAAAGAAAGAAAAGAAAACGACGTATTTGAAAAGGACGCTCTCGTAAGTTTAACTTGTGAGTGTTTTCGCGTGATTAGTGCAGGCTTTTAAGATTATGATCGCGTATCAACAGAGAGATAGAAACAACACATATTAAATACGGAAATAAATGTTAAATTTCCACGTGTTGGTCTTTAAATTGCTTTTTCTTTTCGTTGTTTAGAACGCAACTTTTTAACGAACATTTGTAAAGAGAGCAACCATTTCGATTCTCCCTTTACTTTTACAAACCGCTAGTCGTACTTCTTCTTACGTAAAATATTCACATTATTCAAAGAATATAGGATATATAGGAGAATATTGGTGTAAAATAAATCGTAGAAATAAAAAATCAAATACAATTTTTTTTCTTCCCTCGGTTAATAACCGATTTTTTAAAACTAAAACAGTAACATGTTGAGAAAAATAATTTAAACAAGTCTGAAATTCTACGTCAAATGTGGCAAATGAGGTGCATTCGTACTATAACTAATTTTATAAATATTTAAACCTTTATGCAACAGCTGTTGCACTCTTATGCAAAAATTCATGAATAAAAAATTTATTACGATATATATATATATATTAAATTCAGTTATACGGAAATAAAAGGTTGGTTGGTTGGTTGATTTTTTGACGGCCAATTATCTGCACGAGGGATATAGGCCCAGGGGGAGTGCCCTTCGTGGGGGTCTTTCTAGGGGAACCTAACCCGTATTTACGCATGGAAATCCATGGCTCGAAGAAAACCACGAAAACTCCGAACGATTAGGCCGACGGGCGCGATTGGGTTCGAACCCAGCACCTCCCGTCGACCAGCTTCGAGAGCAGAACCTCTCAGCCACATGCGGAAATAAAAGTATTCCATCTTAAATAGGGCGTCATCACCATGGAAACACAGAATCATTACCTATCATGGGATAGCATTTATTTAATTGTATGATAGGATTTAATAGAATGGAGAAAACTTTTATTAATATCTTTTTAAATTTTGATTCGATTTTCATAAAATTTGAAATACCTCGACAAACGTCTGCAACGATTACATGTATTAAATTTCAAACCATTCGCTTGGGTATTTTTTGTACTGTGATATGCGGTCAGAAAGACGAACCCGACGACTACTATAGGTACTACGTATTTATATAATTACGAACGCACCTAAAAATGCCTAGATCTGAATTATGTCTGTAAAGAATTTTCAAGGAAGTCAGAAAGGATTTTGATTATAAAAATATACTCGTAAGTAAATTTCATTTGGATTTACCTCATCGGACATACGTCGGCTACTGTGTTATCTCAAAGCAAAAGTTTAGCATCATGTTTATTTGTGAAAGACAAAAGATGCATCCATATGAAACTAGCAATCTCTACTTAATTAGGTTAATGAAGTCATAATGAGTGTTGATAAAAAGAACTCGTAAGTAAATTAACGTTCGAATCATCATATCCGACATACCTCGACTTTACTGTTATCTCAAAAGAAAAATGCAGCATTGTTATTTGTTACGTATAAAGACAAAAGATGCATCAATATGAAAATGGCATATCTAAGAGGGTTTTCACGCCGATCTCCTTAATTAGGTTAGGGAAGTCAGAATGAGTTTTTGTAAAAAGTACGCGTAAATAAAGTAGCGTTTGAGTCATCTCTTTAGATGTATGTCGGCTTTAGTGTTATCTCAAAGGAAAAAACTGAACATTGTTATTATTTGTAATGCATAAAGAACACCTTTGTTTTAGTCAAGCTGAATATACGTGACAATTGTGGCAAAACGCCAGTTTTCTTTGATCTTGACTGCGTAAATTCAAGGAATTTTTGCAACTGTTTAATGTATTGGCGTGTTTATAATTTTTTTCTACCTTGCTCATTAATCACTAAACACACACTTTGAGAAACATTCTTTTGATTAAATGTATAAAGGTTTACGGTTGTTCTATGTAGTAGGCAGTAATCATATTCATTTAGAAAGATTTTTTTTTTTTTTTTTTTTTTTTTTTTTTTTTTTTTTTTTTTACAGCTTCAAAGTGGAATAGAAGAAGTATGTTTGATAATGTATTTTTCTTTATGATAATAAAAGATTTTCGCACAATCGTCGTCAAATAGAAAATTGTTTTTAGCATATTTCATTCACATTTTGGAAGTAAAATAAATGCTAAAAAACATGTCTCACATATTTAACACGCTCACTGCCGCAAAAAGTAAGAATTTTCAAATTTCTTCTTGAAAGTCGTTGGCCACCACAAATTCCGAAAGGTAAATTTCGCTTTACTAATACAGCGAAATTTTTGCCAATAAATAACGCAATTTTTTTTTTTTTTTTTAATAATGGTGAGAAAGTAATAAATTAAATCCACGAATATTAAAGCTACGAGTGTACTCGTAGCGTGGCAGTCAACGTGTTAAGGAAAAAACACTTGGTTGCAAACACCATAATAATATTTAAAATCACAAAGATATCGATTCGGATGGAATACAAAAAGTGACCTTTCGTCAAGCACAAAAAATTTCGTACGTAGTTAAAAAGTTACTATCATATGGTTGCTTTCAAACTGCGCTTCTTTTTTCGCATTTAATTCTATGCATTTTAAAATATATATTTACTGAAATTCTCCTGTCAAAAGACAGAAGTTTCTTAAAATAACAAAAAAATCTCTTCCAATAACAACAGTGTTACAGCAACATGCTGCTTGCCTTTTTTGCGTTTTTTTTATTGAATTTTCTTTGGGGGTGCGGGTTCCATCAAAATCAAAGATAACTTTTACATAAGTATTCACATTCTTATAATTAAAGCAGATTAAAACAGCAGGTCTATTATTTCCGTTAATTAAATTCGTTAAACTTAAAACACACAATGTAGGGACAAAGGTTTTAAATACAATTCACTATAACAACAATGCAAGTCTCGATCAATAAAAATTTATAAGCATTAAAGCATGGTAAATTTTAAATTCATACGGAATAGAGATTTACCTGGTTTAACACGAATGAGAAAGACGAAAATTGCTTTAAGTTACAAAATGACATTTAAAAAGCCCATTTATCTTCATTAACTTTGATGAAAATGTCCTTTACAAAACCCATATCAAAATTATTTGTAACTGTTTTAATCTATCATACATGTGCACTAATTTTCAGGAGTTTAAATGCAAAGTGGAAGTTATTAATTTTTAAAAAATCATTATCCTAATTTAAGACGCACTGCTTTTTAGATTTGACATTTATCAGAAGAATAATGTGAAAATAGGAAATTATAACATTGCCTTCCTGTTTATTTCTTCACATTTTCTTCAGTCTTATATTAATTTTTGAGGGTTTTTTTAAAATTTAAATTAATATAAATAATGGTTGTTTTTAAACTAAATGATAAATTGTTGAATGAATAAATAAGTCAAAGGATAACTGTTTTAACATGTCGCAGATGTATAGTAATTTTCACGATTTTAAAGTCAAATAGATGTTAATATTAAAAAAATGATATTGCTTAGGTAATTAGAATAAAATAGAATAGTGTCATACAAATTTACGATAATATTTTCATATTTATTTGTCAAATCTTTATTCTCTTTGACATTAACATTGTGAAGGATTTTTCCGATTAAAATTAGTATATTAAATTATTTTTTTTTTCAAGAAATGAGGATTGTAAAACAAATAAATTAAAATTTCAAGAAATGTAATAAAGAATTTTAAGTTAACTTGTATCTAAATTGACTTCATCATTTTCTTGTTGTAATTGTTTTACTTATACTGTTAATTGGTTCATTTCTTTCAATTGTTATGATTATTTTGTAATTATTAATTCATGTATAAAGAGACACTGAAATCTTAAATCACTAAAGATTAGAAAAGGTGTTAATTTTTTAAAACATTATCCATTTTCAGAATACGTATAGTTTCTTCTTTGAAAATGTTGCCAGAATCATGTAAACTAAATTTTAACTCAGTCATTTAAATCACCTTCTAAATTCAGTATATGCATGTTTTTTTCCCCTTAAAAATGTTGCGCAATTCATTTTAACAAATTTTTAACTCAGCCTTTTAAATCACATCCTATGTGCAGTATACGAGTGGATTTTTCCTTAAACATGTTGCTAGAATCCTTTAAACTATTTTTAACATAATCTTTTAGATCTTCTTCTAAATTCAGCGCATACACGGTTTTCTTTCCTTATAAAATGTTGGCAGATTATAACTAATTTTTAACTCAGCCTTTTAAATCACATTCTATATACAGTATACGTGCGGGTTTTTCCTTAAAATTGTTGCTATAATTCCTTTAAACTATTTATAACATAGTCTTTAAAATCATCTTCTGAATTCAGCACATACACGGTTTCCTTTCCTTAGAAACTGTTGACAGATTTTAACTAATTTTTAACTCAGTCTTTTAAATGACATTCTGAATTCCGTAAATATACGGTTTTCTTTTTTTATAAAATGTTGTCAGAATTATTTAAACTATTTTTAACTCACTCTTTTAAATCCCCTTCTAAATTCAGTATGTGCACGGTTTTCTACGTTAAAAAAGTTGCCAGAGCCTTTTAAACTAATTTTTAACTCAGTCTTTTTTTATAACCTTCTAAATTCCGTATATGGACCGTTTTCATTCCATATAAAATGTTGACAGATTCCCTTTAAGTAATGTTTTAACCAGTCTTTTAAATAATATTCTATAATCATGCGGTGTTTTCCTTGAAAATGTTTCTAGGCTATTTGAAACTAAGTTTTAACTCAGAATTTTAAAAAACTTTTGCTATACCTTACATTAATTACGCCTATCATGGGATAGTATTGCGTATATGCACAGGTATATTTAACAAAATGTTACAATAATCCTTTAACTAAATTTTTAACAAGGTCATAATGAGAAGAAATGTATCCGGTGAAATTAGGATTAATGCGTGATAACGAAAAACAAATTACCATTCATAGAAATTTTAATGATATGTGTGACATAGCAAATATATTAACAAGCATTGTTCATACGGATTAATAAAGAGTTGCTACTCAAAACTTAGATGCTTAAGGCACAGGGTAAACTGCAACTGAATCTTAAAATAAACGTTCTGCCTGCACCACGACATTCTCATTATTTAAAAAGATAAAAACAGCGGAAGTATTGTTTCCGTTAATTAAATTCGTTAAACTTAAAACACATAATGAAGAGACAAAGATTTTAAATAAAATACACTGTAACAGGAATGTAAATCATGATCAATAAAAAATTACAAGCGTACAAGCATGGTAAATTTTAGATGCACTCGGAGTAAATAGCGATTTACCCGGTTTAACACGCAAGAGAAAGAAGAAAATTGCCTTGAGCTACAAAATGACGTTTAAAAAAGTTCCCATTTATCTTCATTAATTTTGATGCCAGTTTACCTTACAGACTCTTAATGATAATTATTTCTTCCGTAACTTTAAGATAACTGTTTTAATATATCGTAGATGTATACTAATTTTCATAAGTGTAAAGGGCAAGTAGATGTTAATTATTAAAAAATAGATTACTTCATCTTAAAAAGATTAATTTGAGATACATTCATCAAAAAAGAGTATATGCTGCTTGGAAATTACGGCAATACTTTACTATTTATTTGTTAACTCTTTTTTTTTTTGTACTCCGACATTAATAAGTATTTTCCTAATATAAATTAATCTAAATAATGCTCTTTTAAAGAAAGGTTAAACCATTGTAGAAATAAGGAAAGTTTTGCGATTAAGAGAGAGAAAATCTAGTTAACTTCTTTCTAAATTGCAATTTGTATATTTTGGTTAGGTTTTTTTACGATTGGAAAATCCTCCTTAACAATAATTTTAAATGCGATATTAAGTTATATGTAATTGATTGTATAATTTTGAAGAGAAAAAGAGAGGAATTGATAGAAAACATATTTTGCATTAAAAAATTAGCTCATAAAATGTCAGCCTAATATGAAATATTTCACATGAGTATTTAAAAATGGAATACATTTTTATGTTTTTATATTTCATATGCGATTGCAAAATGATGCATTTGTTATAATTTTTATAAAAGTTCTTCCCTTGTGAAACAGTTTTTTTTTTTTTTTTTTTTTTTTTTTTTTTTTTTTTTTAACACAAATGTAGAAAATTTAATATAAACTATTGCATTTTGTAAGAAAATACATGTCATTAGGCAACTTAAACAACCCAAATCTAAATAATTTTAATATTTTTAATAAAAAAGGATTTGGCATTATACTATATATACAGGGTGACTACTAAATACTGTTACAAATATTAAGTCATTTTATTTTACAAATATAAAATAGAAAAGGATAACTACACTAACATGATGAACATCAGAGATGAAAGTTTAACCGAAAATAATTTTATTCAAATTGACCGCCATCTTTATCGATTACCAAAGATAATCTCTTATGCCATTGTCCGACTGCGGCACGAATCATTTTAAGAGGTAGTCGGTACCATTCATGCAATATGGAATCTTTGATAGAGTCCAAACTTCTGTGTTTGTTGCTATTTACTTTAGCGTCTAAAATCCCCAGACGCAATAATATAAAGGATTTAGACCCGGTGAAGAAGGTGTCAAATCTTCTTGCATGATAAAGTTCGGACAGGTGACAGGGAGCTAAGCCTGTGTTGATTTATTTCGGTGCGAAGATGTAAAATCTTGCAGAAATATCCAATTCTTTTTGGGATGCAACCTGTCAGCATGTGGTAATAAATGTGTAGCCAATATGTCCTGTTTGTAATATTCGCATTGATTTTTATCCCTTTATCGATGAACTTCAAAGGCAATTTTCCATTGTTTGACACTGCAGCACAAACCATAACAGAATTCTTGTTCTGAAAGCGTTTAACAATTCGAAAGGTTTCAGGTATATCCTCGAGGGTTGCTAAATATACGATATCATTTTTAGCATTATAACACTGTTAAGTGCAATATAGCTTCCCATCAGAAAATATTATTCTGTCAACACTTTTCCTACCATGTCACTTCATCAATTTCTTCCTTCTTTGTAATTTTTTTATACTTTGTGCAGCAGTCAACCTTGAATTTTTATTTTGCGATAAGGGCAATAATCCAGATCTTCATTTATAATAACTTGCGTAGTTCTGCAATTCACGTTCTCTTCTGCAGCCATTTTATTTGCGGAACGTTTTGGATTTCTTCACACCTTTTCGCGAATTATTTTGATGCGCTCTATTGTGAGAACTGAGCGTGTACGACCCGACCTAGATCGATATTTACCGAGCTATTAGTATCCAATAATCGATCTATAGTTTTATATATAAATGTTCCATAAAAACCAGGGCATTTTAATTGCTTAAAGGTTTTACCTGAGGAAAACCAGTTATCAAAGAGCTGTTTAATCACCATTCTTTTGGCTCCCCTCTTTAAAATAATTTTAAATATTCGCTTTATAACCAAATTCGTCTGCACTAATAGAAGCTTGTCAAACCCTAAAATAGAGATATAAATTGTTTTCCCAAACGATTAAAATTAATTGGTATTTATTGGAGTGTAACAGTATTTAGTAGCCACCCTGTATATATATATATACTATGATGTAAATATCATAAAATATGTTGCTTATTGATTTCATAACAATGTTTCATAAAATAAATAAATAAATAAATAAACAATTTTATGACACCACGCTCAACATTACAAGCTATATTTCCAAAATTACTTTAAATAATTCATCAATTTTTTTAATAACATTTCTACTAATTATTGTACAATGTGCATTACCCCCGTTGTCAGTGTTCGTTCGTGGCATTCTTCCGAAGTCGGGAACTGCCTTTCGAAGATAAACGGGCATTCCGTGATGGTTAGTGGTGATCATTGATATTGTTTTAACACCATATTAAACATGGACGAAAAATCATGCGTACAACATAGATTATAAAACACTTTCCAACGCATTCAGAATACTATAACAAAATCTTACAGTTTACTAAGGTGAAAGATGACGTCTAAATGAACAATTTGGAAAAGTCATAACACATTTGAAAACCCCATTTCTGCTGAACCATTTTACCATGAACAGTCGTCAAAATATACCATTTTTTCAGTCCTGTAAATGATCTACAGAGATGTATGCATAATACATAGTATGCTAAAGGTTAGTTCAGTTAAACGCATAGCCCAGTTGAATATTTCCACTTAGAAATTTCCGCCAATAAACGGATGTTGTTGAGAACTTTTGTACGACCCTGTATATGATCTATAGAATACACACCAAGTAATATTTAAAAAAAAAAACAGTTAAATTTTAGAACGCATACCACAACTGAAAACGCACTTAAAGAAATTATTCTTCACGGGCTTCAATAGTTCAATTATTCTTCATTTTCATCCATTTTGTGTGTCCCTGTAAATAAACGGTAAGTTCTATGCACACCAAATTCTATAGTAAGAAATTTTTAGTACGCCTCAGTGATGTATATCAATTTCAATATGTCTAAAATACTGTAATATCATTAAAATACACGGCAAACGATTTTTCCCCATAGACTGTAATGTAATGGAATTCTTTTGACTGCCCCTGTAAATGAATCGAAAATGCCACACACTTCATTTTAAATATAGAACATACCATAGTAAACCCCAATAAATGCTTTTCAACTATGTTGGAAAGTGTTAAAAACAGAAATTTCAAAGGAAAAAAATCGCAAATTTGATACAGAAAATTTGTTCCAGAACGTTAACGAAAAAGAAATATGACCATAATGTAAACTCGTTCGGTTTCTTTAGGACTGCACAACGATTGGTGAGATTTTATAACTTTGCTTGGCAATGCTCCATTAGCGATACAATCTCGAGATCTGCTATAATCAGGATTCCTTATCACAGATCTTGAAAATATATACGTGAATTTTCTTCCTACTATTAGTGTATAGGGTTTAAAATGAGATTCTCTGAGATTGTTTTCCCACTGCCTGTTAATATAAAAAAATAGGAATTTCGAAAAAAAAATTCTTCGCAAATGAAAATGAAATAAACTTTTCCTGTTTTAAAATTGCAGTGTAGCAAAATAGTTATTGTCAAATAAATTTGTTGTAATTAAGTAAGAAATTTTTTTAACCTGAAAGGTTTCGTAGAATCTACCTATGACATACTTAGGATATTGCGCAAGATATTCGACATTTTAGAAAATAATTACTTTTATCTTATTAAATATACATTAAAATGAGCATAAGGAAAATAGTATTATTCGCATTTTCAACTCGCAATTCGCATAATTCGCATTCAGTCTTATTCGCATTTTAAAAGCGTAAATGCCATTACGAAAATTCAGGCTGGAAGTTGTTCCATCTTATAGTTTATGCACAATACATTTCAATAAGTGTATGTTTTTCATAAAAATACATTAAAAGAATCGGCTATTTATTAATCACTTAATTTATTTATCAATAAAAGCTATTTATGAAGTTAAACGCCCTTTCTTTTTTTCAAAATATTGCGAACCAAAAAAATTTTTTAATGAAATCTTTCACAACGTTAGCGAGTAGTTCGGAAATTGTATGTCAAGCGGGACAAATGAGGTACGTTCGTACTATAACAAGTTTTATAAATATTCAGATTTCGATGCAATAGCTGTTGCACAGCAAAAAAGCATGAATACAAAATTTATTGCGATTATACATATCAAATTCAGCAATACCTAAATAATATGATACCATTTTAACCCTTTGCACTCGAGGGCTCCGGAGCGGTGACATAATCTTTCTTTGCAAAATTTGTTTTTGCACCAGTAATAAAGGAAAATAAAATGTACCTTATTTAATCAGAGCATTTTTGAAATTGTGTGCTTGAACGAAAGTCCTTTTTAAAAAGTGGTGCCGATCGAATAAAATTTGTGTAAGAGACGCGAGCTCAAAGGGTTAAATAAGATGCAATCACCACGGCAACCTAGAATCATGACCTATCATGGGATATCATTGAATTAATTAAGTATGATAGGATTTAATAAAATGAAGAAAACTTTTATTTATATCTTTTTAAGTTTTGATTTGATTTTCATAAAATTTGAAAAGACTCGGCAAAATTCTGCAACGATTATATATATTAACGCTTTCAGTAGAAAAGTACTTCTCTTGTTAAAATGTTGAAATGACTGATTCACACCTCAATTTAGAAACAAATATACTTGAAAATAAGTAAAAGATTTTCTTCAGGTACAGCATAAATACAAAATTTTATTTCAAAATTCCACTGTCAATCTGGAATTTCGGAATTAAAATTAAGTGGGATATATTATATCCCACCGCCTCTCAGGGGGTTAAATTTGAAGCCATTCGGTTGGGTAGTTTTTGCGTTGTTATATGCGGACAGACGGACGGATAAGACGACGACTATAGGTGCTACATATTTATGTAACGCATAATATTTACGATACATAATATTTACGATTACATAATATTTACGAACGCACCTACGGACGAACCAGGCGACGACTATAGGTGCAGTGTTGCCAGATGGGCTACTTTTTTATAATTCAGATTCTTGATTGGCACCACTTTTTTGAAGTGGTAAATGCCTCTTATTTAATGACATATTAATTAAGGCGAAAACAAAGGTAATTTTACCGTTTCAAAAAAGTGGTGGCAATCAAGAAATCTGAATTTAAAAAATGTAGTCCACTAGCAACACTGCATAGGTGCTACGTATTTATATAAATACGTAGGACCTAAAAACCAAGTAACCAGAGAGGAAGATAAAATTAACGTGATTACTTGACATGGCTGTACCACTATAATTTCGCCAAAGAAACATCTTAAAGTAAAACCCTGGAGATAGTCAAACTATACAGGGTGATTCGCTACTGTCTGTACAAACTTCTGGGAAAAGTCGAATCCAGGGTTCGCACGCTATTAAGCCACGCCCCATTTTGTAAGGATTCTACCACCAGAAATCGCATAAAACTATCTTCTAGATAATGAATCGTGAAGAAAATTATGTTTATAATAATACTGACTGATGGTAGAGTCCTTACAAAATGGGGCGTGGCTTAATAGCGTGCGAACCCTGGAATCGGAATCTCGTAGTAAAGTAATGTCGGAAACGACAATCAGTCTTTTATTTCCAGTTTGGCGGAATTTTTATTAAACAATTCGGAATTCATACCAGAAAATACAAATAGCAAATATTTCTTTGTCTAATGACCCCACTAAAAATAGTCTCTTGTTTCTCCAGAAATTCTACAGATATCTGAAGAAATTTTGCAGGTTCAGCTTTACCATCAAAATGTCTGCAGATATTCGTAGAAATATCTGCAGAAATGGGCCAATTACCTACAGCTTTTCTGCAGATTTTTTTTAGTGGGGGACGGACATTTGGGGATTAAATAAGGTAAAATTAATAATTTGAATTTTCTGGTGTGAATTTGGAATTTATATATTAAAATTCCGCCAAACTGAAAAGACTGATTGTCGTTTTCGACTAGTGTTGCCAGGTGTTCCGCGTAAATCGTGGCTCCAAATGCTCTGGAGACCACTAATTTTTTATAGTTTATTTCGCCATCCTTAATCGCAGATAATTATGCTATTGGGTAAGGCGAAGAAAATTACTTTAAAATTCTGGCGTCCAGAGCATTTGCAGCCCCGATTTACGAGGAACACCTGGCAACACCATTTTCGACTCTACATTACTATGTGATTCTGATTCTTCTCTCAATAATCTAACACACCCAGAAAATTGCACACGCTGTAGCGAATCACCCTGTCGATAAATGTAGGAGCCAAAACGATAGGACAAATTTTATTTCATCAGACCACACTTATACGCAATGATCTTCATGGTAAATGTTTTAACAAGTGTCAAACATAGAAATCAAATGTGAATATTACTGTTTCGAAGTAGTGTTGGGACGAAATAATTTTTTTTCTATCACTGAGGGTCTCTGTAAATGTATGTGGGCGATTATCCAACAAGCGGGTGATTTCGCTCTGTGATTTATTGAACACTAAAAGTTAAATTTTAAACATTTGTTTTTAGAAATAGATAAAACATAAGGTAGTGCGTAATGTGCAATATACCGGCGTAAACTTTAAACTGTATTTTTATTTAACCAACCTAACTCTAATCGACCCGTTTCTATAATTTATTGCATTCGATCCGAATTCTAAAACTACTCGATTGAACTAGGGATTATGCTGCCCCTTGGCAGCCTGGCTTCGGCCACAGTTTGTAAATTAATTTTAAGGGGTCTTGTACCTTTTAAACTCGCTGAAAGAAAAAAAAAACATTCAAAGTTTGAATTAGTTTATCTTGAAAGCCTTATTACGTATATACATGAAATTTTGACTATTGATTAAAGACATATTTCTTTTTAATATACTACCATTAGAAACTGATCAGACTTTCACAGAATTTATGTATTGTTGAAATTAAAATAGCTCTTTTTTTTACTCCGTAAGTCATTGAGTGCATGATATCTTCAGAACGTATGTATGGATTGTTATGAAATTTAATAAAATTAATAAAAACATATATATTTTCAAAATGATCTACTCTTATGTCAAAATTATTTTATTAATCATGTAAAAAATATTTTTGTGAAAAAAGATCAAAACTTTTTATTTTTAATGAATAAAAATAGTCATAACTAAAAATCTTAGCATTATAAATACTTAAAAAGGTCATTTTAAACGCACAAATGGGCTTTTCAACTATTTTAAATTTTATAACAATTAATATAATACGATTTCAAGATAACGTGCGCGCAATAACTTACAGAGAAATAAAAGTAGTTATTTTATCTCCAATAATCCATAAATTCTGTAAAAGGCTAGTCAGTTTCAAATGGTAGTATATTAAAAAATCTAATCTGTTTAATCAATTGTCAAAATCTCATGTTTATACGTCAAAAGGTTATGCAGATACACCATTTCAAACTTTGAAAGTTTTTGCTGATTTCCGTCGCGTTTAAAAAGTACAAGACCCCTTAACTTGAATATATATTTTTTTTTATGTTTTGTAAAAGATAGGTGTCTTTCCCTTCTGGCTTGGCTGGGTTTCTGCCTGTAAGCCGCTGCGTGTCGGGGAGACCCCCGGGTAGAGCATAAATAAGTCTAAGCTGGATCTCTGATCAGGCGATCTTACTCCACTCAGGCCGCCAAACTATTTGATTCGAACTAGAAATTTCTTCATAAATTTATTTAAATAAAAGTCACATAGAACTATGTGCAATAAATATGTTGAATAGTTTTAAATAAAAATTCTTGTACATATATTTTTAATCATGTTTGAGTAAAATTTTCACAGGTTAGTGAACTGATGCAATATCATTGAAAGGGGCTGATGTGGAAGGGACAGTAATGGCAAAATTAAGAAAATTGCTTCTGTGCTCATAGTAAGTTAATCTTAGTAAGACTGCAATATGATATTTTGAGCTAAGCAAAAGTATGTTACATCATGACAAAATCATATATAAATAAAGACAATAATGAAAATTTAATTACGGACAGTAGAGACCAGTAATAAACATATTCTCGTCTTTCCATTTATTTTGCAGCTTGTAACTGCTTTTGAAGTCCATATAATTAAACCATGTGACTTTCTCAGCAATGAAGATTGCTGCTTATACTAAATTTTATCTGACCTGTTGATGGTCACATGAGCAGTTGAGCAGTTTTATACAAGGGGACAGTAACGAGATAAAAACTAGAGGACAACATTTCTCTGGCCAGAATAAATTTAAAACTATTAATAATTTACAAAAAAAAAAGTTATACTTTAGAATGTAAATTTTTATTTTGTATAATAAAATGTCAAAAAATAGTTTGTCATTACATTTAAATTTTTTCCAGAAGATCAGTGCATAAAGTGGGAGACAAGGGACAGAAGTGACAATTTGGATATTTAAAATATTATTGGAGTAAAATTTACAATTACTTTCTTGAAAATTCTTTTCGAAATTGTAGAAATGCACTGCAGAATACATTTTATGCTAACTAAAAGTATATAAATGATTAAATGCAACATATAACTTCAAGGAACACAAATCATACCCACTTATTGGAGAATCGCCCATATATGTAAAGAAAAAATACTAGGGTGTATCAAGAAGTTTTTGCCTTCCCATAGAAATAATTGAGTGAAATTTATGAAATTGCTACATTGTATTAGTCCCTTTCCTATATAGTCACCGTGCACAGTAACACATTTCTGCAAACGGTATTTCCAAGAGAGGGGGAGGATGTATTTGGCCGTTGTCACCGATACACTCAAGGCCTTAGGACACGAGTTGTGACGTCATCAGTAATCGACCGACTTCTCACTAGTGTTGGAATTCACACCGGAAAATTTTGAATAGCAATTTTCTTTTATTTTATTTGTGGAAGAACTATCATCTGCTAAAACAATAATAACTATTTAAACTTACTGGTGAGAATTTGGAATCCCCCAATAAAAAATCCACCAGATGAGGCAATACTGAGGCATTCCGCATTTGGCTGAATTTTTAAGTAGGGATTCCGAATTCTCACCAGTAAGTTTAAATAGTTATTATTGTTTTATCAGATGATAGATATTTCACAAATAAAGTAAAAGAAAATTGCTATTCAAAAATTTCCGGTGTGAATCCCAACACTAGTGAGAAGTTGGTCGATTAGTGATGACGTCACATCTCGTGTCCTCAGGCCTTGAGTGTTTCGGTAGCAACGATTTGGCTCGGGAAGGGCATAACATGAATAAGTTGTCACAGGCCTTTCCAACAATATGTCACATGTGGGGGTCGGCAAAATTTAGAAAAACGAACCCCTTTGGGTCTTCTATTGCGCCTCTTGGAAATACCGTTTGAAGAAATGTGTTACTGTGCGCGGTGACAATATAGGAAAGGACTAATACAATGTAGCAATTTCATAAATTTCACTCAATTAATTTTATGTGAGGGCAAAAACTTATTGACACAACCTCGTATATTCTGCATTTAATAAGGGTAGTTATACGCCGCAACTTCTCGATCAGAATATTAGTGACCTTTAAAATTATTTCCAATTACTGGAAATTAACTGTAAAAGTGAAGAAGTAATTAATATCTATTTGATTTCTTTAGTAATAACTGTAAGCGATATAACCGACATTGACACCATCTTACAATAGCTCACAGTTTATTCAAACATTCGCATGAAAACTTGATCCTAATATACACACTGCAAAAGTGTTTCATCAATTTGAAAATGTGTATTAACATTTAAATAGAATAAACCGCAATAAAAAAAAAAAAAAAAAAGAGTTATTTGCGTCTGCATCTCGGAAGCATAATTGCCGCATATATAGTAGTTTCATCTTGGTGATACACTTTAACGCCTGGAAAAACATGGCTTCTTGCCAGCATCAATGTATGGATCAGGTATTAAGCGAAAAAGTAAGTTACATGAAACAGAAAATAAGCTGGCGTTAACGAAGATTTTTTAGCGATAGTGGGAGTAAGTGGCGTATTAAATAAAATATGTTTGTTTCAAATGAAATATTATTTTCGTAGGTTTTTAAAAAAGGTTTTTAAATTGGTATTGTTTCTCTTTCAATTCAAAGTCATAAAGAAAATTTAGAATCTTGATATTTAAGAACTTTAAAATTCGATGTGCACAATGGTTTTAAATAATAACGAAAACCGAATCGAAATATAAAATAATAAAATTATTTCAATTATTAATTATAAAATAATTTCTGCTAAAGATTCGATGATAAATTTAAAATAAATAAATAAATGTTTAACTGGAAAATGAATGATTATTAATAAACGATATTTACTTCTTGTCATCGTTATACAGCTGGAACAATCTTTTTTAATTTATTTTGTGGATATTTAAGACAATTTAAATATTTTTTAAAAACTAGGTAAACAACTACTGTTAACTCACATAAGTTGAAATTTGAAGGGAAAATCCGATACCAAACATTATCGCGTAATATTCTATGCATTAATTGCTCAAAAAGGATGAATAAAAGAAAGTTTTGGTTTAGTTTGTCGCGTTTATGTTTTTTGGGTCGCTCTGAGGATTGCCAACAAAAAGTTTCACGGGAACTCTTTTTTTCCCCCAAAAAAACTTATATGAAAACGGACTTTTCTCTGTTTTTTTTTTTTTTTTTAAATAACTCCGAAACTATGCACTTTTCCTATGTGAAATTGTCTTCTTTCGCTATTTTCTACCTCTTCACCAAATTTGAATGACCGTTCCAGATACACCCTGTATACTCATTGATATTCAAATGCCGTATATTTCATAGCATAATACGCACATATGCAAGAGAATTCATCAAAACTTACAGGTGCGCGTTTTAATCCGGGTGTGAAAATGAAATATTAAAAAATAAGCAATGAGAAGCATAAGAATTGGGGATGATTTCTAAATGAACATCATGTACATCGTACATTCTCACTTCACTATTTGCTTATATTTTCGTTGCGTTAGTACTAGTTATTAGAGTAGTCAATGTTCTTTATTTTATTTTCATACTACTTATCTCAAGAACTGGATATTATACTATATAAGACACTGAGAACGAGAGTGGACCATCCTCGCCAGCTGTGTCTTCGAAAAAAAAAAGATTTCTAAAATTTGTACAAATTTTAGGTAATTTAATTAACCTTTTTTAGGTCAGTTCTGCCGGTTTCAGAGGAGACCCAATCAACTCTTGCACTCGCAACTTGATATCCATCGCGAATTGCGCCTCTAAATCACGTCGGAATATCTGCTGCAATGGCTGTATCACTTGAATTGATTCGAAATTAATAAAATTGATCAAACAGCTGATAGATGGCATGGCATAGAATGCTTTCACACCTCTAATTATTTTTTCGCAAAAATGTGGCTATAGTCTTCTCTGATTCTCAAAGCCTCATGTTACAATGTTACGATTGATTAATTTTACGAAAGGTAAAGCCTATAAATTTAAAAAAAGGATAGAAAACAGAGAGAAAGACTTTTCATTTTTTAATCAAACTGATATTATAACGGAACTTTCTGCAGAAAGAAACATAAAAAAAAAAGAAAATAATGTGTAAAACTGAACCACTCGTTTAAACGTTATGCGTGGACATATATGAAAAAAAAAAAAAAAAAAAAAAAAAAAAAAAAAAAACATACAAGCGAATTGCATAACTTCCTTCCTTGGAAATCGTTTAAAAATAACAGTTGAAAATTTATTTCCTCACGTCAGACAGACTTGCTTACATTGTAGATTTTGTATTATATTGGGCTCTGTACTCACTGCGGCTACAAATTATTTAAGCTTGTGAAAAATACTCTGTAAAAAACACATTTCATAAATACATTAGCTTCTAGAGTACTAACCAGAGACGACGAAACTAATTAAAACATTTTTGAAAAAATCCTAATATTATAAAACTTACAATTGATAGCAACTACATAATTATAGTTCTGCAGATTATTTTCCTTTATAATTTTATTTGATGGACAGATATATGTTTCCTTAGTAGTAATGAGATATTGATCTTGGTCAATATTAACAATAGTGGCAAGAAATATTATTTTATTGGTAATAGATTTAATTGAAAATGACTTGGAACACAAACGTCATATTTTTACTATTTTGGCTTTCAAAACACTTTGGAGGTTTTAAACTAAATACACTCAAACCACACAAAAATACGATAATTATTCAAAATATTAAAAACTCTTTACAGTGCAGGGTCTTTGAAAATTTCTTGCAGGGTTTATGTCCATTTATCACAATTTTTCGAAGATTTTTAATAATTAAACTGATATGTCTAAATTCTTATAAAAGCAAAGTTATAAAGCTTTGTACATGCTTTATCGAATGTCATGTTCAATACCGTGACATGTTTGAAATAAATAACTGTCTTCATGTTGTACTGTCTGTAGTATACTCATCCTATTGCAGGTTTTATGTCTATTTTTCACAGACGGCAACTTTCAAATATTTGTTATATTAAACTGAAATATTTAAGTTTCAACTGAAATATTTAAATTTCTACGAAACATTAATCTATGTAACTTTGTACATACTTTATCGAATGCCATACTTTTTAGTAAAATATTGTTTGAATTAGCTTAAAAAATCTTTTTTTTTCTTTTAAAATTTATTAAAGATTTGTAGATAAATAGTTCTGCTATTTTTAAGAAAATTATTTTTTCTCTGTTCTGGAAATGAATAGAGTATGAAAAAGTCATTCTTTGTAAAGATATGTAAAAAATTAAAAAGTGCCAGACATTTAAAATTTGTTATTTTAAAGAATTAAATTTTAGTTTTTCCAAAAATAATATTTATGAATAAGAATGAATGCGCACATAAAACACATTGCACGAATATATATATATATATCTGTAATTACCACGAAACCTACCATGTCGGTGAGATTTGGCCCGTGTATTACATCTTTCAAATTCGATGTTTGTAAAACAACTATTTTGAATTAGAAATCTTCGTTTTATTTATTCACAGATATAATTTCAGATTTCTCGATTTAATCGGGATTGAATAAGGTGGCGATTACTTATGGAAAATAGTATTGACAAAATACACTTAGAAGTTTTAAGTTATGTACACAACGCACTTATTGACACACCTGGTTGTTTTAGTATAAAAAAATGATTATTTTGTGTCCCGGACTACCATAACATTGTCAGAAGCAAACTAATTCTGTTGCTAAAATGTTGAAAGGATTTAATGTCACCACAATTTACGAATAAATATATTTATTAAAATGTAAATTCTTTTCTTCAATTGCCTTATAAAAACTAAATTTTTTTACAAAATTCTGGCCATTTTTTGGAGGTTTGGAATAAAAATGAATCGCTGTATATAATATGCCATAGACGTTCAAAAGCGTAAAGACCATATTTCTGATATATTACTGTTTCAAATATAGAGCTAATATTTCGGTTATAGTGAATTTTCATGAAAAATACTCTTAATGTAAAGACATTGTTTAACCAGTATTGGCTTTCCGTTCGAAGTATTTCCGATAATTGGAGTACTGGCGTAATATTGGTTTGCTACTACTGCAGTGTCACGTAGTATAAATAGTATCAAATTATAAGGACATTACCTTATTTCATCGATCAGAAGATATTGTGAAGCAATACGAAATGCATTATTATTATTATTCCATTATTATATTGCAATTTTGTGCTAAAATCATTCGTCATATGCTTTTATAATCATTGTGTTAAAATCGTATGCATTTAAAATTTCCTCTTAAATTTTATAGGGAGGTTTTGCCGACAGAGGGGTTAAAAGAAGGGTTTTCCGAGAATTATTACGATTGAAATATTTCTAGTTATTATCCTATTGCCATCGTATGGGAAACTTAGAAAATTTTAATGTTTTCCCCAATAAAGATAAGTCATTAATGATTTAGGTGCTGCAGGAACTCCATAAAATTTAACGGGTTCCATAATGAATATTAATGACTGTTCCGCACGCCGCTATTAATACGTCGGAAAGTGCAATAAGAAAGGTATCAGGGTCAGTGTCTTGAAGAAATGTTTTAAACTGAGACGAAGAAAATAGTAACATCCCAATTTCATATGTACCTTACGGGGGTCCGGAACACATTTTAAAATAATTTTTAATTATTGAGTTAAAATTCTGAATTTTTTTGTGATGGTTAACCTTATCATTTGTAAACAAAATCACACGATAAAACTTCTCTGAATTAAAAAAAAATTAAATTTAAAATTTATTCAAAAAGTGGGGTAATTTAAAATCGTTATAACTCGAAATATTATTTATAGAATTTCAATTTTTTTTCATTTAAATAAACAGAAATATATAAGTTTAAATTTTGATTCAGCATTTTAAAAAATATTAATTTATAAAAAAATTAAAAATATTTAACAAAAAAATTAAAAAAAAAGTGGTGCAACTTTTTTTTTAAATCATATTTTCAAAAGTAAATATTTTTTCAAATATGCTGAATCAAAATTAAAGTAAAATAATTGAAAAAGATATGTCGCAAGTTTGAACCCTGTATCTTTAACGGTTCTCGAGTTATAAGAATTTAAATATGAGAAAGGGTTTAAAAACCTATCATGAAGAAAAATGCATTTTTACAAGAAATCGTTCCCATGACAGCCATTGCTTGAAAGCAAGATTTTGAAAATAAACCAAAACGAAAAAAATTAATATTGTTTGTCCTAATTCAGATAGAAGCATGATTTAAATGTCATTTTAAGCAGGAAAAAACAGAGAATTTTTTTATAAAATAAAATGTTTTTGCAAACTTTGAAGATTTTTGTGTCCCGGATCCCCTTAAGTACAATTAACATTCATGTCTGGTGCTAATTCAATTTGCGAATTAATTCCAATTATTTTTTGTCACAAATGGGTCTAGAATAAAACCAGGTTTCGATCACTTCTACCACAAATTTTTAACAGTCTTTTTCTCCTTATTTAACTGCAGAAAATATTACGAACTCTATAACTAAACAATGGAGTTAAGAATAAAGACGGGGAGACATCTAGTGTATTGTCAATTTGTTGAGAGTGAAGTAACTGAGGAGGTTATCACAAGAGGGCGGCTGATTTTTTAGATCAGAACAACAGTTTCTGATTACCGCGAAGGAAAGTTCCACCAGTAAATTTTGAGTAGAAAATTTTGCCTTATTTCAGCTGCTGTTTTACGAAAAATTTCTCCCATAAATGTGGTTAAATTTTCTATTTGTTTTTACTGGTGCCAGTTTGTCCAGGTTTTATATGTTTTTTCACTGGCTGTGATAGGAGGTTATCGGTATGTGATAGGAGTATGGCGGAAACGCAGGGCCTTTCTACCGCCAAAGTAGACTGCCATCAGTAAAAACGAATATCTGTTTTCGACATTATTTATGACTGAAATTTTGCATTAATAAGGCGTTTAAATAAGGAGAAATTTTCTATTTCAATCTACTGGTGTAAGTTTGCATCGACGGCAATAAACCCCTGCGAAAGCTGTTACAGTTGAAGCTTCACTATTTTAAGGATATGTCAGTTCCACTTTATTAATAGTTCCATGAAATAAACCTGACAGTTACGAATTCTGTGTTTAAAAAATTAATTAGAAATTTTCTTATTGTTAATAATGGTGCCCGACTCCTTGTAAATTTCAAGGAGGTCTTTGGAAGCATAAACCACACAGTGATACACAATATTTTTTTAACTGAAATTATCCGAACTCCTTTAAACGGGAAATATTACACGGTGATCAAACAGTTACGCAATCCTTGAAAAAACAATTTAAAAAGTTCACACTACATACGATTCATATTACAAACATTAACTAAATTTAAAGAGTGACTAAGAGACTGAGAAATAAAACTGAACATTGTTACAAAAGATGCTCAAAATGCAACACATTACCTCGTCTACAGGTCAACGATACCATGCTCTCGAAATCGAGTTACCAAACTGTAAATCGTCATCCTGTTTGGTTTATGAATATTTGGGCATGTCCCTTTCAAAGCTTTCTTGAATGTAATGAAGGATATTATAGAGAAATATGCTCCAATCACAAAATTCTTTGAGATTGAGAACACTTCACCCCCATCTTGCGCCAAACAAAAGGTTCATACCGGTAACAGCATTAAATACAACGCAGATTTCTATATAAATTTCAATAGTATAGTTTTGCAAGTTATGTAAAAAAAAAAAATCCAATTATTATACATTTTAGATATTGTACAAAATTTTAAAATTCATACTGCGCGAGTTTTCGATTGTCTTTTACGATATATACATTTTTCATTAAAAAATCATTGATAAAATGTATTTTTTTTTTCATCTGCACCATTTCATCTTAAGTGAATATAAAAACTATCCTCACAAATCTTTATGTTACTTCGCAGAAACTAGAATTTCTTTTTTTTTTTTTTAAAAAGACAGGCGAAATGAAACGAGCTAATTTAAGGGATGATGAATGTTCACGAGTTATTTGTAGATATTTATAAACATGGTTGCAAAACATTCACGCCTCCTGTTTAATTATCTAGGGAGAAATTAATTAGAAATAAAATATCATTATATATGCCAGTTATATATACATATATAAGAAAATTATTTTATCATTGAAGGACTCAGTAATATTTTTAAACAGTGTACTATTATAGTGTTAAATACTGTACGAATTGACATTTTTCCAACGGAGTGAAAAGGAATAAAGAGTGTAACATATAAAGTAGTATGATGCCTTTTTAAAATGTGCCATTTGTGTCATATTAAAATATTGTGTCATTGGTCGTTTTTGCGCCAAGAAAAATATAAGATCTTTTTTCTATATGTTTCAGAATTTTACATCTATGGAATTTTTTCGCAATTTTTTATTGCATTTACTTACCTTTTTAATTGGTAATTGGTTTTTCGTTGTCCATATGATTGATATTTTTTTTAAAATATTTATTACCCTAACATAAAAATAACCAATATAAATTCTTCATCATAGATGGCAACATTCCGTATCTGGCTAAATCAAGTAAACATACTAAAAAAGAAAATGCATTTAATTGAATGTTTGTTCTTTTTTTATATAGAACTTCTTTTACTTAAATTATTAAATAAATTTTCTGGTTTCATTTGGCTTTTTTTAAAAAAAAAGCAGATGCTTGAAAACAATGTCTAAACATTTCAAAACTCGAATCGTTTCTCATTTCAAAAATTTCAGCTATCCTTTAGTATTTCTCTATTGTTTTTGGAAGATACTTGATAACAATGCTGATACAAAAAGTACAAATAGCAAGTATTTTCAACGTAAAAGAATTTCAAATTTCAGCAAAACACCCAAAAAGTTTGAACGATACGAAATGATTTTTAAAGAAGATTATGAGCATTTACTGAAGTAGAAAACTCAGAAATATATAATGCATTCCATGCATAAATTGGAATGAAGTGGCAATAATGCCCGTCAGTGATAAACTTTCAAATCACTTCAAAAGCAATGAAATAGGATTGAAAGAATCTCCAATCTAAACCTCCCCTGAAGGTACAAAAACTTTTAGCAAGACAATCTCTTTCCTAATTCAGTTTAAAAAAATAAAACACAGAATTGTTTGAAAATGTACCGGAAATAACATAAAATGGGATGTTTTGATAAGTGTTTTTTCGTGAATTTTTGTCTTTTCTGAAAGTATGCGCTTAAAATATTTAAGATGTAATTGAAATCCGTAAAGTTTTGAAAAAAAAATACTACATTTGACTTGTGATGCAATAAAGGATTTAAGGGAAAATTTCTCGTAAAACTGTATAGATAAAAATAAGAACTATGATTTTTTTTATTTAATGTGTCTATAAAACACAAATTCCAGATTATTACAAATAAATCTCCAATGAGCGAGATTCCCTATGAAATATATTTAACAATTTGTTGTGTTAAAAATTAGAAGTTATTCTCATAGCACATACGTTCTGTGTAAAAAGTATGCGGAAGTGTTAAATAAAACACAAAAATTAATTTATTCATCAATATTTATTTTTTCACCTTGAGAGTAAGCCCCATCGAGTTCAATACAACTATACCAGCGCAGGACCCAATCTTCCATACATATTTCATAGGCAGATTGAGGTATGGTCTTTAGCTCCTTCAGCAAATCTTTTAGCTCCTGAATCGGCTCAACTAGCCTATTTCGAGGTGATAATTTTAGCTTCGGAAACAGGAAAAGTCACACGAAGATTCACAAGGCGATTATGGTGATGGGTCGATGATATTCGTTACGTTTTTGGCCAAACACTCTTACCGGGTGTTCCAAAAATGACTGATGGAATTTAAAATTCAATAACTTGCAAACAGTCACAGATATTAAAAAAATTCTTGCATGAGTGTTATGTAAAATGTCAGGAGTTTTTATGCTGTGATTATCAGTTTTAATTACAAATAGCATCGACAGATGGCGCTGCAAGCAATAACCGCTAAATCCAGGCTCAATTTTTCGGCCTCTCCCTTCATCCATGCGAAGAAAAAGATTAAAATGCATTGAATGGATCCCGAATCGGGTACCAAAAATCGGGTCTGGACTGAGTACCTATTGCTTTCAGCGCTATCTATTGTTTGAAATTCGAACTAAAATCAAGAATCACTGTAAAAGAAACTCCTGACATCATACATAACACTCCAGCAAGAATTCTTTTAATATCTGTCACCGTTTGCAAGTTATTGAATTTTAAAATCCATCAGTCATTTTTGGGACACCCGGTACACAACGATCAAACAAAATTGAGCTATGTCGATACCAGTCGTGCGGAAACGTTTTTCATTCCCAAAATATTAGTCGTAACATTATGAACTGACTTAAAAGGTATGTTCACCTCTCGAGCCAACTCTGTATGACTCATACAACAAATTTCGAGCACAAGCTTTTCTGATTTGGTTTGAGTCATTCGTAGACGTACCAGAACGAGACAAATCAACTACCGATTCTCGGCCCTATTTGAATGCTTTATACCATTCACATGGCTATGTTTTTGACATGCATGACTCACCATAGTTCTTCTGCAACATTTTCAAGGATTCATCAGACGAAATAGTTTTTGAAACACATAATTTAAGGATCGTGTCAGACGAACGTCTATTTGCACGCTTTTTCTTTCCGCATGAAACAGAGACCCGTGTTAGAGAATGTGTTTCTGTTTGATTTTGAAAGGAAAAGCGTGCAAATAGACGTTCGTCTAACATTAGCCTAAGACCAATGTCAGACGGGCGTCTTTTTTGCTGCTTATGTATTATCCATTCACTATGCTATAGCATTGTGAATGGATAATACGCAAGCAAAAAAGACGCCCGTCTGACATTGGTCTAAGGCGCATCCCACACTGAGACGACAGGAAACAAGAAGCACAATATTTTGGAGAAAAAAACCGGTCGAAACAAAGAAGAAAGTTGATTGAAACCTGTTTTAAACCAGTTCTTCCCCTGAATTCAAGCGACATGTCTTACATGTCGCCTTAGTGCGTGACTTGCCTAAGGCGAATTCTTTGTTCAACTAATTTTTCCATGGTAAAAATCTCAGAGCACTCAAAAGAAGGTGTGAAAAAAGAGCTGCTGTCAGCGCACTAACTCACAGATGACGCTCAAACTTCGTGTTATAACTCAGTACAGTTGTACCAAATTACCGAAAAAAGAATTATGCAAAAGTACTATATCTTTTATGCGTATCTTTTAAATTATACATTCCGGGTATTTTGTACACATAATGTACATATAGCACATACATATAGTCGAGCAGTACAACTGACAGTGGTTCAGCTTCAATAGTTAACGCAAACAATTAAATTGTTGAAATACATTTTTCCACATTTTTATGTTCTTATTAAAAAATAATAAAAAAACATATACTTTACCTCAAAATAATAATATGTGTAAACAATCTTTGCGTAACAGCTTCAGTCGTGTAATTCGGTCAGAAATTTATCAGTAGTTTTTAAAGTATATTAATCAGTTTTCTTAACCGGAAATATAGATTTTTAGGATGGTATCAATTCTCAATTAAACAGCTGAATAACTGACTGAATTTATATATGCGTAACTGAATTTATATATGCAATGATAGTATAAAAATAATATTAATTTTAATATTAATTTTAATGCTAATGCTGTTCATTTATTGTGTTGTGTTTTGGACATGCAAATGTTTACTTGAGAATCAATTGCATCCTAAAAACTTATATTCCAAGTTGAGACTATATAAAAACTACTCAGAAATGTTTCTGAAAATCAGCGGTAGTAAAAGGAATCTTGTTTTTATAAATGCTTCTTTAAATCTCAAATTTAGATTTGTTTCTGTGATTCCTAAAGATAAAGAGGAATTTTAGGAATCGTGAGTAACTCGAAAGTGGTTATTTTACGTTTTCGGTCCTTTTATATTACATTTTACTAAATTAAGAAACACCTGTCTCCTCTTAAAGCACAGCCCACTAAACTTCCAAATACTTCAAGCATTTTAAAACTACATTGTTTTCTTCCAAATTTTTGCTCCAAAACCATTCGAATGCTTGCTTCAACAGCATCCAAATTCATCCAAATGCTTGTTCTTGTTGCATATTTCTGAATCCTACAGAAATTCAAACATCGAAATATTTAGAAAAATCTATGATTTTTTCAAAATGTAGAGCAAGAAAAATTTATAAATATTGTTTTTTGAAAAATATTTATGCATTTCATTAACTACCATGTAATATTTCAAATTTAAAAAAACAATTGTTGGAAAATTATTTCTTTAAATCTATACTATGTAACGCGATATAAAATGTAGAATGAAAACGTAATTACTGTTATAACCCTTTAAGCGTCCGGCCTATTTTTTACTTTATATTTAATGATTCATAAAATAATATATATGGAAACTATTTCTATAAGGATTTGTTTATGATTATCTTACATATTTATTTATCTTATGCACTGCAAAAAATAACCTTAATATCAGTTTTGTATTAAATCAGCCCTTGATTTCAAAGATTACGTGACGGAAAAACCGGTTAGGACGCTTAAAGGGATAATAATGATTACACATTCATATGTACATATTATTTTAAATAGAAATATAAGAAAAAATTTAATTCTTCTAAAACAACTCTTTACGAACGGGTAAGAATATAGACCAGGTATTTTTATAAACCATAAATGCACAGCTACAAAATATACAAAAGATAATAAATAAAAACGGACGTAATAAAACCACGTAACTTCATTAAATTTCCTACAGATTTTAATAAAAATGCAGTTTTACAGCAATAATAATGATTTTAATTTAATTTTTAATGTTTCAGATATATACTTTTACCCTAAAAGTAAAAATCAATTAAACGCCATGAAAACTCTTTATTCCAACATATTTTGTATTAGCTTGAATTGAAATCAACTATTTAGATTTATTTATAAGTTTAGAAGTATTGTACACCGTACAACAAAAAATACAAATTTTTCTTAATCTACGAAAATATAATATAAGGGAATCTCCCCTTAAGCGTTATTTGAAAAGAAAAGCCACTAACATGCTTTTCACTAATCAATATTTGTTGATATTAGAAAGCATTGTATCATGTCTATACAATGTCAATTCGTCAACCTACATCGACTTCTAATTATTCAAAATACGGATATAAATTATGTTTATCTTAGACTTAACGGCTTTAAATTTTGGTTATATGAAATTTAAATACTTTTTAATTAATTGTCAATTACAAACAATTATTGTAATTCTTAATTAAATTCCTATTTTAACACCAAGCCTATGTATTTCGATTCTTTTTAGGTGCGTTCGTAATTAAATAAAGACGTAGCACCTATAGTCGTCGTTCAGCCCGTCTGTCCGTCTGTCTGTCCGCATGTAACAGCGCGAAAACTATCCCAGTCCAGGGATAGTCAAAAGTTTTACACATTACGGTCATCACATTGCGGTCAATGGGAAAAAATATTTCAAATGCATTTTAATGATGTTACAGCTTTTCGAACAGAATGAAATTGATATGCATTTACGAAGTGCACTAAAATATACATTCAGTATAATATGAAGTGCAAAAAATATTTATAAAACTAGTTATAGTAAGAACGCACCTCATTTGCCACGTTTGACGTACAATTTCAAACTTGTTAAATAAAAAGAAGATTTATACAATGCATGCTTATTGTAAAAGTTTCGAATATTTAAAAAACATTTAAAATATAGCCGGTCTTTCAAAAAACTATAACAGAATAGTTCAACATGCAATTTACATCACAATGAGCTTCTTTTTCCCTCGCAAGAAGGCAATTATCATTTATCACTTTAGCTTTTTTTAATACGTAAAACAAATTATAGTGCTAATGATAGCAGAAAACAACTTAACATGTTGAAAATCTACAGATCTACAAAAACCTATCATAGATGAGAAAACCCATTTGCTTTTGAAAACTGATTTGAAACATTTTTGTAAAATTAAAATTGCCACAAAATTACGATTTTTTTAAATATTGGATTGTTCGGAAAGTTCATGCCGATTTTAAAGAAAAATTGAAACATAGAAGATTTAAATTTTAGTATACATTTACTAAATTATGTAGGTGCCATTCTTTTCTACAAAATTCTTCCATCTGTCCAAAAATCTCTTAAGGGGTCTCAGGATTCTTAAAGCTTTAAAATTTTCGAAATTTTAATTTTTTTAGTTGTTAAACTCTTATCTTTTCTGAACATTTTGATATAATTGTTTCATTGAAATTCCAATTAGAACTGAAGTTATGGCTTTTACATTTATACACGTTCAATAGCTGAAGCGTCGTTTCGGAAACTTTGAAGCCATTTTTCTCCAAATGACGTTTTTGGGCGTAACGCGCACGATATCTCAAAAACTTATGAATATTTTTCTCGTGAAATTTTCAAAACATATGTTTATGTTAGTCTGTATAAACTGAACCTAAAATTTTCTTTTTATTGTTTAAAACAATATTTTTTTAGGTGATTATACTGTTGAAATTTTCTTAATTTTGCATTAGCTAAATACAACTTTGTATTAAAAATATAAAAAAACTTTAAATACAAATTTATTTAGGTTCAGGGTCATTATTACAATCTGAAGCATAAGTAGGCATCAAAATTTTCATTCCAGTTGGAATACTTATTTTGTAATCGTGCGCGTAAGCTGTTATGCCGATTTTTTGCTCGTCAAATGTCTAACAGTTTGGAGCCCCCTGTAAATGCTAATTCTGCATCTTATAATTTTTTAAATACGTGAAATGAAAGAACATACTTATATATTTCATTCCAATTAAAATTGTGTCTTAAAATAAAATACATTTTAAGATATTAAATGTTGAAAATGGTCTTTTTCTTTTTCATTTTTTCCAATTTTAAGAGTCCTGAGACCCCTTAATGCTTTCTTTCCAAACCATTTGTGTTTTGATGGCAAAATTCTTATCGAGATGCTTTTTTATGTCATTCAAAGGGTCAATTTTTTTGGCGAAGAGAATTTTTAAGGAAAAAAAAAACAGAGAGCAGTCGGGCGGAGCAAAGTCCGGAGAGTAGGGAGGGATGGTAAGAATGTCTCAAACGAATGGAAAAAGTTTGTTTCTGACAGTCAAAGTTTTCACCGAAAATTTGTTTCTCAACTCACGTGATATTTTTAAACTGATTTCGCACCACTTTTTAAAAATAAAAATCTTTCACATATACTTTGACAACATGTGTTAAAGAAATATACTATGGAACGTATTTTTTTAAATTGTTGTACGAATAGAATACAAAAATAGTTACCAGTGGGCACGAATCAACGCGGGCAACCCAATATACAGGGTGGTTAAAAAAAAAAAGGTTTACAAAATGACATGGTAAACAACAAGGAACATAGGGTCGCAAACCACTTATTGAGTCACAAATGCAGGGTGTTTCATCCTAACTCAATTTGGGTTGATGGTAATAACTTAAAAAAAACTGAACACTGTAAAAAAACGGACTAAAATACGGAAATACTACTGGCAATCTAGACGCCAGTACTATTTCCGTATTTTAACGGAACTTTTTCCCTGTAAATTACAGAAAAATTTCCGATAAATTCCAAAAAACGGAAAAAATTCCGTAATTTACCGGGAAAAAGTTCCGTTAAAATACGGAAATAGTACTGGCGTCTAGATTGCCAGTAGTATTTCCGTATTTCAGTCCTTTTTTTTACGGTGAAGTATATTATAATAAGACATTTAACAGCTATTCTCACCGTTGTTCTAAATATGATAACTCCAAACAGAAGTTGTAGAAGTTGGCATTATACACGCCAGCAGTATGCACTGGACGCCCCACATTTTGGATTGTGATTTTCAATCCATATGGTATCATCGATTGCTTGAGCACCATGTTTTTCCAGATCTTTTCGTGATGTTATCCCATTTCACACAAAACAAAGTCCATATCGTTGCATTTTCATGACAATGTTTTTATTTTTCTTGAAATTAATACCGTCAACCCGGGTTCATTGCCACCCTATGTTCCTATAAGATTTTTTATCCGTGCTGTATGCCTGATTTGCCATGTCATTTTGTAAACGTTTTTTTAATCACCCTGTATACATAAACTAGGCCTCAGAGCGGTCACATTTTTACCCAGCACCAGTTTTATAAAACTATTTTTATGCCAGATTACTACAAGAATTACAATAAAAAGCTCCACACGAAGCGAATTCCTACGACATATCCAAGATAAAATCTACAACGAAAATTTTCGTAAGGAAATAGTGGTGGTAAAAAATTTGATTTAGTCTCCGAGTCCGAGTTACGGCTCCGAGTCCTGAAACTAGAAGTCTCTGACGAATCTTTTCGAATTTACTCTTATTAACAGTAAACATACAAATTTATAAAGCTAAATTTTTGGTGTTCTACTAGAACTGATCTATAAGTTTGTTTTAAAATGATGTTTAATTTGTTCAATTAAATTGCTAGTTATCAACACGAAATATCGGTTTTTAGGGTTTCGTACTTAAAAAGTAATAACGAAACCGTTATAATACAACTCGTGTGCCTGTCTGTCACAGCCGCTTTTCTCGTAAACTATGAAACGTGGAAAGTTCAAATTTGGTAGAAGTAATAAATGCTGTTGACCCACATATTTACAGATTAACCATTCACAAATATATTAGGCTTATAGTTGCTTAAAAATAAAAATATTTTTATATGTATCATGTGGGGTATCGTGTGAAAACTCTCGTAACACCGAATTTTAAAATACATTTGTTTTAAATTTAGGTATTGTATTTTCAGAGATACAGTTGAAAATGTAATGCAAAAATATCCCCCCCCCCCTCTATTTACTGAAAGTAAAAATATGAAAATATTAGGGGTAGTAGAAGTGTGTTTAAATCTTGTAGGTACACTATAGCAATTAACCCTATGTCATATAGTTTTTGAGAGAATCGCATATTTTCGTTACACACAAATTTCACTTTGAGTGCGCTCTGCAAGAATGTTAAGGGACTTTCGAGGTATCTATCGTCACGGAAATATTAAAGGATTTTTGAAAATGATTTTCGAAAACAATTTTCAGTAATTAGCCGATATATTGAACTTGAACCCCTTAATTCTCGCTCCCGTCAATATCACGGTCTGAGGTGTCGTTCGTTATTTCTCTTGCCCGTCATATTTCCGGGCTGGAGATTCATCGCTGGAAAAAACTTCTGAAACCGGAAAAATTTAAGTGGCATTTTTGTGTGAAGTCTTTAAATATCAGCGCTTGGGTTTGTTTTTTGCGCTGATTGTGATGTTGGACTTTGTATTGCATGTTTCTAAATACATCACATTAAAAAAAATTATTATTAATCAAAAATGTATATTATATTATTTCAAATATTATTTGTAAAAATTTGTTTGATGATGATAAATAAAGATCTAAGATGTGTAAAATAAAGGTCTTATTCGCATTCATTTGTATGGTGTAAAACAAACATTAAAACACAGAATTCTCGCATGATGGCTTTTCCACAAATGTGAATTTGATCTATAACATTTTTTTTTCGCCTTAAAAAAATTAATTGCATGTTTTATACAGAAACCTTATAATTATTCAATTTCTGTAATAAAAAAATAGGCAAATAGATACTTTTTGGATGGTTTTTCCAAATATTAAGCGACAGTTAAAGACGCGGACAGTTTGGACATTCATAAAGATACGGGCGGCTTATTCTATGAGCCATCGGCTGGTGTTATATTTGTGTAATGTAATGTCCATTTACTAATTAATATATTTATTGTACAGAACCCTCTGTACGCGAGTAGTACTCGCAATATTTGAATACTATCAACATTACTCAAGTAAACATTTTCATGTTTAATGATTGATTCTTCAACTGATTTTTAAAGATAACGGTAATATTTTCGGAATCGGTGTCAACTTACGATATTACTTTAAATTCTGTTAAAACATCTTGCTAAATAAGAAAAAAATTTCTTAAAATCCTTGTATCTTGTTGATTACATTTAGTGTATAATTTACTCATATTTTAAATTAATAAAATCTGTAATACAGAAAAATACGACATACACAAACATATATATGTATATTTATACGAAAACAATAAAAAGAATGAAAATGGGCAGTAATTAAAGTTAATTCTCTCTATTAAATATTAGTTAAAATAACTCTATTTGAGCCGTTTAGTGCACGAATCGATTAACTCCATCAAATGAAAATGTTCAGTAAAAACAGTTAAAGTTATTGTAACTGTAAAAATATTGTATTATAATATTTTTTCTTGGTATATTTTGATTGAACTCATTAATTTCCTTTTAATCAAGGGTAACTTTTTATCACTGCATAAAAATATAGAAAATTTTCAATGTTTCTTTATTTAAAAAAAGACACTTAAAATGGAGCTAGTCGGACTGTCTTCTGAAGACCTCATTTATTAGTTAAAATAAACTCTATTTGAAAACTCACATTTTCTAAGATGTAATTTGCTTCAACGATGAAATCTCTAAGTATTGCGCCATACATATTTCACAAAACCCCATATTTTAGTGTTATTTTAAAATCTGCAATAATGGAATTTCTTCTGCTTCTGACGCTCAATTTAAGAATTTTCCAAACAATAGTTTCCAAAACTATTGCTTCAACATTTTAAAAGAAAATTAAAATAAAAAGATTATAAAAATGCCTCTGAAACGATAGCATATAAAAGGTATTGTTTAATTCTCAAATGAATTGTCTGTTTGATGTCTCGATCTTTAAAACTATATTTTACAAAAAAAAAAAAAAAAAAAAGTGTATATATTAAAAAGTAAATAAAGTGTATATATTAAGTGTATAAATGAGTGAAAAAAGTGTCTTATAAAGTGTATATATTAAAATGTTTACAAATTTTTTATTTTTATATATTTTTAAGTATTACTTTAGTTATGAGACTACAGAAATTTATGTGTCCCAAGTGGTACACATAAAATTTATCAAAATGATTTGCAAAACCTTTAAGTTAGACTATTAGAATAAAAAGTAGGGGGAAACAATATAAGATATCAAAATATAAATATTGGTTCTAAATTATTTATAATAGTTTAAAATTGAATTGTAGTATTTCCCCCTTATACATCTTATGACATCTTATGACTGTTATCTCAATAGTATTACTATAATTATTTTAGAGAGCTTTTGATATTTGCAATTATATTTTCTTCTATATTCAGTTTAAACGAAAAATTTAAAAACTACTACTCTGAGATCGTTTATTTATTGAAAAATTCAAATAAATTTGATAGGATTTTTATTTAATCGCAAAAGAGATAAAAAACAAATGTTTTTTATTGTCTTATTTATCATATTTTTTGTGTTTAAGTTTTACGTATTTTCCGAATAATGACAAATTTTTACCAGTGTCCAAACTTTTTCGATAAATTCATAGGTGTTACTTTTTAATAGAAATAACAATAAAAATTGTGTATTGTCAAATACTTTTCTTCAATTTAAGGGGGTCCGGGACACATTTTAAAATAATTTTTATTTATTGAGTTAAAATTCTGAATTTTTTTGTGATGGTTAACCTTGTCATTTGTAAATAAAATCACATGATAAAACTTCTCATAATTTAAAGAAATTTTTTTATTTAAAATTGATTAAAATTGGGGTAATTTAAAATCACTATAAATATTATTTACTCGAAATATTACTTATGGAATTTCAATTTTTTTTCATTTAAATAAACAGAAATATATCAGTTTTAATTTTGATTCAGCATTTTAAAAAATATTAATTTATAAAGTAAAATAAGATATTTAACAAAAAAGTTTTTAAAAAAGTGGTGCAACTTTGAAAAAAAATATCATATTTTCAAGAGTAAATATTTTTAAAAAAATGCTGAATCAAAATTAAAGTAAAACAACTAAAAAAGATGTGTTCCAAGTTTGAACCCTCTATCTTTAACGGTTCTTGAGTTATAAAAATTTTAATACGAGAAATGGGTAAAAAACCTATAATGAAGAAAAACGCATTTCTACAAGAAGTCGTTTCCATGATTTTGAAAACAAACCAAAACGGAAAAATTAATATTTTTTCTTCTAATTCATGTAGAAACATGATTTAAATGTCATTTTAAGCAGAAAAAAACAGAGAAAATTTCAATGAAATAAAATATTTTTTGCAAAATTTGAAGATTTTTGTGTCCCGGACCCCCTTAAGATACAAACTCATAAATAATCTTTTTCTTACTGTGTGTTAAAGTATAAGAAATTACTAATACAGGTGATTTTCACATTAGCAACAAAATAATTTTTCTGTGATTTCAATAAAAATGGCAGTTATAAGATGCTGATAAAAAAAATGAGACATTTCTTAATCGATGGAAATAAAACATATCACCACGATCGAAAATATACAATAACTACTTTATAGTTACTAACGATTACGAAAAGTGTTCTTTTTTTTTTTTTTCAGAAACCTTAGAAACCCATATATTTTCGATATTCATAGAAGCATTTATAAAAACAAAGTTTTTTTTGTTGCCACGGAATTTCAGAAACGTTTTCTTTGTGCTTTCAATCAAAGTGGCAAGATGCTGCTCTGGTTAAATCTATTCAAAACACACTGTAAAAAATTCGACAGCTATTTCTTGATATAGGGCAATATAATACTAGCAAAAGTCATGCTTTGTTTGGAATCACGAAACATTATTTAATAAGAAAAATATTTGAAAGTAACAATATTTTTTATATTATTTTTGCATCTTTATTAAGGAAATACGTTATTTTATGTTTTGGCGCATTTTAATTTTAGCAATATAAATTCAGCCAAATAACTAAGAATTTCCTCGGAATTTTTTATTTATGATATAACGAATTTAACAATTAATTTTGTATTTACAATTCTTTTGTTGCCACTTTACAAAAAAAAAAAAAATCATAATATAATTCTTTTAAAATGCGCAAGTATCGTTCGTCTGCGTAATGATTTAACATAATAAGAATAAATTGTGTATTGGAATTCTCAACACTGAAAAATACTTTTATAACTGAATGTAAATAATTGAATTTTCACAAATTTTAATTCATTAAAAATATGCTATAATTTTTATAAAAAAAGAGTATTTTAAAAATTTCATAAAAGAAATCGTGAAACTATGTAATTAATCATGATTCTATCTATAATGACTAACTCCATGATTTATTTTTTTCTTCTGAAAATATATGTGTTTCATTTTTTTAGTTGCAAAAATGCGTCCATTAAAATAATAAATTTTTTAAGGTTATTTTGTAAAAAAAATAATATTGTGTAAATCTACAGATCATAATTTATTTGTATGTTTAATTTCAAGTCCAATTACTGAAATTTTTTTTTGTAAAGTGTACGACAAAATGTAATTTGTGTAGCCTAGTAGAGGATTCACTTCGCTCATCCTAATAACCAAGGTCGAGAATATACAATAACTTCTTCAGAATTACAGATATTTCTTGATCTTGGGAGATGTAATATAACCAGCATCAAAAATATACAGCAACTTCTTCAAAGTTACAAACGATTAACAAAAGCGTTATATTTTCGATATTCATTGAAGTATTTAGAAAAAAGTTTTTTTTTTGTTGTTGCCACCGAGTTTCGGAAACGTTTCCGAGTGGTTTTTATAACGCATTAAATATTTTTTTCAACCCTGCGCTCTATATTTTGTACGTTACAAACATGCATAAAAAATAGGCTTGAACATATAATTTCGCAATTTAAAAAAATACGTATTTCAAAGAAGTCTACAAGCTAAAATTTTGACTTATTTATTTGGCTCTTTCATACAGAAAATACAAATAAACTTACTTTTTACATTTCGCTACCTTGAAAAATGAAAAATCTATAAACACCGAAAAAGGCCTTCATTTAAAGAAATAAATGTCTATCTTATGCTGTCATCTCCGAGTAATAAATAAAGAGATTTATAGACAGTTACTTCATACAATTTTCATGCTGTAAAGAAGAAGAAAATCATAAAAAAAATATTAAAATTCGAAGCGTCCAAAAAATGGGACGCTAGGCATAAATGGGTTAAATAGGACGTAATTACCATGGCAATCTAAAATCATTACCTATCATGGGATATCATTGAATTAATTACGTATGACAGGATTGAATAGAATGAAGAAAACTTTTATCTTTCTAAGTTTTGATTCGATTGAAATGACTCCACAAAATTCCGCAGCGATTATAGATATTAAATTTCAAACCATTAGGTTGGGTATTTTTTGCGCTGTTATATGCGGACAGACGGACGAACCAGAAGACCACTATAGGTGCTACGTATTTATATAATTATAAACGCACCTAAACAATTCTTTTCTGAATTGTAGGTTACTCGGCAGGTAAACCTGGCTTTCGTAAACCTTCTTGCTATATCAAAAAACAGTTATCTTTTTTTTTTTTTTTTTTTTTTTTTTTTTTTTTTTTTTTTTTTTACAGCGAGGATAAAATATGTTGAATCACTTTCAGGAATTGAAAAAGCTGAAAAAAATACATAATACGACACATAAATTGGTCTTTTTGATGCAAATTGTCTAAAATAGCATAGGCATTGCAAAAGGAATCTGATGCTTGAACAATGCATTTTGTTTGTTGCAAATATTCCCTATTTTGTTCCAAGTGGTTAAGAATCATATAAACCAAACGTAAAACATGCTAAAACTGATAAAAGTACATTTAAAGGTATATTAATATCTTTTATTACGAACTACATGTTTCATCGCACAAACGGCGACTTTATCAAGATCTATATTCTAAAAAAAAAAAAAAAAAAAAAATATTTCCTCAATTAAAAAAAAAAAAAAAATTAAACTAGCAAACGAAAAGTATGAGATCACCGGTATAATTAAAGAAACTGCTGCTCTAGTAAAAATGGATATCTGTCAATGCGAATTATTATATCCCATTGTTCCTTATTTTGCAAAGCATTCCTATCCATATTCTAGCAAACTCCAAGGAGGCTGAATCGTTGCATATATTCTCGCTACGTAAAAAGATATCTATAGATTCTCGTACAATGGAAAGGAAATAAAACCTTGATGGATAAATTATTCTTCAATTTTCAAAATCAATCTGTAAAGGCTCTTTGTTATATAGTCTGGGTTAAATTGTAGTTATCTTGTTGTGTTTGATATCTGCTATAAGTTTTTTGATCCTAGTTAGGTGTGTTCATAATTATATAAGTACGTAGTACCTATAGTCGTCGTCCGGTCCTCCGTCCGTCTGTCTGTCCGCATATAACGGCGCAAAAGCTACCTAACTGAATGGTTTAAAATTTTATATATATAATCGTTGCAGAGTTTTGTTGAGTCATTTTAAATCTTATGAAAATCGAATCAAAACTTAAAAATTTTCTTCATTCTATTAAATCCTATCATACGTCATTAATTCAATAATATCCCATGATATGTTTCTAGATCGCCATGGTGATGACGTCCTATATAAGATGGAATCATATTATTTCCGTATTACTGAATTTAATATATATAATCGTAATACATTTTGTATTAATGCATTTCTGCACAAGAGTGCATCAACTATTGCACCAAGATCTGAATATTTATAAAACTAGTTATAGTACGAAAGTGCCTCATTTTCCCCGTTTGACAGGCCTCACCAGTGGCCGAGAGGTTCTGCTCTCGAAAGTGGTAGACGGGAGGTGCTGGGTTCGAACACAATCGCGCCCGTCGACCTAGTCGCTCGGAGTTTTCCGTGGTTTCCTTCGAACTTTGGATTTCCTTTGCTTAAATACAGGTTAGGTTCCCTTAGAAAGACCCCTATAGAGGCCACCCCCCCCTTAGGTCCTATATCCCTCGTGTTGATAATTGGCTGTCATAAACACAAACAAACAACAATCCCGTTTGACGTACAATTTCCGACTTCTCTTTGCCATTCCCAGATACAATTGATAAAGTCACCGTTTGTGCAATGAAACATGTAGTTAAAAGTACTTATATACCTTTAAATGTACTTTTATCACTTTTAGCATGTTTCAACTTTAGTTTAATTATAATAAGTTAATAAGTTTAATAATAATTTAATTTAATTTTTGTGTCTTGGAAGTTTTTCTATGCATCAGTGTACTACCTAAAATTAATATCCGGACTGATATCTTTAAATAACGGAAAGTGTGTTAGTCCATGTAATTTAAAATTATGCTTACTAGAATAATTTATTATAATAACCGTTTTCTTCCGATAAGTGTGCTTGATGTATTTATTTTAAAGATTTTTTTCAGCTCTGCAATGTGTTTAAAAATATATATACGGTGAATAGTAAAAGATTGTATACCACAGCATTTTTTTACATTAATCGAAATGTGCAGATCATATATTAGTAAAAAATACAGACTGTCTTACTTCAAGCCCAGACAGACTTTTGTTTGTAATTATTACAAAAGATATTTTAACGCCCCCCCCCCCCCCCACAGTCTTACCATGCTTTGTGTGAAATACGATTTCAACTACATTCTAAAATATGGAGCGCCTAGATTATAACAGTTAAGACGCGAAATTTGGCCACTTCAATTTTCATTTGTGACATTGCGCTCTGTCATTTTTTAAAGCTTGACCGCTACTATCGAAATACTCAAGGCCAGAGGACAGAAGTGTGACGTCATCACTAATGGACCGATTTCTCACTAGTGTTTGAATTCACACCGAAAAATTTTGAATAGCAAGTTTGTTTTATTTGTGGAATAGCTATCATATTATAAAACAATAACAACAATTTAAACTTACTGGTCAGAATTCGGAATCCCTAAATAAAAATGCAGCCAGATGCAGAATGCCACATTGTTGCCGCATCTGGCTGGTTTTTTATTGGGGGGGGGGGGTTATTTTCGAATTCTCGCCAGTAAGTTTAAATAGTTTTTATTGTTTTATAAGTTGATAGATATTCCACAAATAAAATAAAAGAAAATTGCTATTCAAAATTTTTCGGTCTGAATTCCAACACTAGTGAGAAGTCGGTGGATTAGTGATGACGTCACACTTGTGTCCTCTGGCCTTGAGTATTTCGATGGCAGCGACTTGGCCCATCGTTTTTTGAACCTTTAGGATTCTTTAGGATGATAGTTTGCCACCACTACTTTCTAAAAAATATTTATACACATTTCTTTAGCCGCTGAGTATGCCGGTATACTCTAGTTTTTCCGTCATCTATTGGAGATTGAATAGCGCTATTTTTCTATTTTTGGGGTAAAACTTGTTACAAAGTACTACAATCGCTGTGCTGTATGTCTTTTCTGAAATGTCTATTGTCTACTATCTCAACGAGAAGGGAAAGAAAATTTTGTTCTGTTTCCGTATTCGTAGATTGCCCTTTTGCGACTGAAGAAAGATTAATTTTTTATAGACGCGTTCGTGAGCTTTTTTTTATTGTGTATTTAAGAAATGTTTTTCCTTGACATTATGAGGCAAAGCTTTAGAATTTTCTATTTCTCTGATGTTCTAAAGATTTAATAAAACCTCGAATCTTTAAAATAGACGGAGCGTTAAAGGGATTAACATACTGTGTGAAGACAGTGTATATATAAACTTCCACATGCGCAGAAAACTGTTACATGCGATTATTCCCTATTTAGTCTCAGAGGATATGATGATACTAGCTGGGATAGGTGCCCGATGTGTAGCATTTCTATGAGAGCTCCCACTGTGTCCGTATTTTGAAACCAGTATTTTTTAAGAGAAAAATTCGTGGTAGGTTTTGGAAACAATAGCAACAAAAACACCTCTGAAGGTAATTTTCGAACGAAAATTATTAAGAGGATTTTGATTTGAAAAAATTGGTGTTCAAAAAACGGACCGCATGGGAGCACTGTTGTACGCTGATATTTCTATTTTTTTAGGGAAGGAGGGAGAAATCTAATTTTATTCTACATTTAAGAAATACTTTTAATTTTAGTGGTATTAAATTAAAGTATGAAATCACGTTTCAAATGAAAATGCACTGAAATTTACGAAAATTACATTTTGCTAAGTGATTTGGATGTAGTTTTAATAGAATGCTTTAAAAAAATATGGCAACATACGGAAAATAAAACTTCCTTGTCGAGGTGATTTCGGATAAAAATTTGGAAAGCTTACGAATATTGCCAAGCTAATGTTTGTTTATTTATTTAACTCGTCTAAGCGAGTATCTTCAAGTCCTGTAGTGTGAGTTGTTGCGGTTTTGACAATAACGTTTTATTTCAGTATATCCCTGTAGGTAAGTTCAGACTCCATATTCAATCCATGTTCTATCGCACTCTATTTGCTTACAATTTAAACAAATTCGGAAAATATTATTTCATACGGATAAATAATATAAAAATCTTTCAGCTTTCTGATAATGCATACAGTCAATGTGGAAGTATGTCTTAAAATTATTTACATTACACTTTTAAAAAGAGAATGCTAACTAAAAATCATTAAATCGATTTTTTCATACAAAACAAGTATAAATATATATGTTTACTATTTCGGATAACAGACGGTATCATATTATTTATCTTGTTCTTTTATTTATTTATTTTTTTACAAAAATGGAGTCATTTATTTGCCACCATTACTGGAAATTCGCTAAGTTTTTTTAAAAATCCCGGAAACTAGATCGAATTTTTAAAACTGAAATAGTTATTATGACATCTTGGATCAATGAGAAACTCTGGTATTGATATCTACTCACAACATTCTATTTTGTAGTGGTAGTAGTTTTGAAGCATAAACATAATCATATTTTAATGTAATAGATACATAATTCTTCTTTACGAAATATTTTTAAAAATGTCGCCGTTCTCTAATGCAATAAAATTGAAATTCGTACTATTGATGTAAATTAAAAATTTATATACATAAAAGATTTCAAATGCATATTTATTTTAAAACATATTTACTCTCTTGTAAGTAAACCTACGGAAAGGAAAATATGAGTTATATTTAGTCATTTAAAATGTTCTCCAAGTATTGTACAGAGTTAAATATTTTATTACGCTTCGTGTCATAAATATTCTATGATGTATTGGAATGTATGCAAAAATGTTTCTAAAACAAAGTTATTTACATAATTGATTCACTTGAATGTTATTTATATATTTATGCATTCTAGAGAAAGGTTTCGTCAATAAACATCTATTGTCGATGAAACTTATTTACCTATTCATCTTGAACATTTATGATTTTTTCGCAAGAGGAGGAAACATCTGAGTAACATTGCATAAATATTATATTCCAAACCTGAACATTTTCTTGTTTAGCTTAGCTTAAAATCCAAACAAATATTCAGGGCGTAAAACAATTTTTAATGGAAGACAAAGTACACCTGAACTAAAAATATTTACTAGACACTAAAGACAAACTAAAGCGATAAGATACCGAAGAACGTTTTTCTACTGCGGTGGAATACGTTCAATGTGTTATCGTTGATTCTTTTTACACAATATTTTGGGAATAAAAATGCTGACATGAAGAAATATAAGAGAAAGAGTGAAAAAATTTGAAAAATATTAAATGCGATAATAATTAACAAAAGTACTCAATAGACATTTATTATTAGGATTCGCAAATTTTTGCTGTATTTAGAGATCGACCGAATATTCGGTTTCGGACCAAAATCGGAGTTTCGCCGGAAATTCGTTTTTGGCGAAAATGCTGCCTAAATTCGGCCGGACCTCAACTCGACCGGAACTACCTGTATTAAAAAAATCTCGTTTCTTTCTTCGGAAATTTTCAACAGTTGCCATTGAGTTGAGCTGAATCGGCTCAAATGAGACACTCTTTATTTATTGCTATGAACTTCACTTTTTATAATTATCTGTCATGACTGACTCAGGACGTGGGTGCAAATTATAAAGCAAGCAATGCCTATAGGACTTAACTTTGAAGACGCTTTTCATGTGCTCATTAAAAGATGCTTGCTTAACAATAATAGAAAATTTTTAGTTTGAAACCGCAGAAGTGTTTCAAATATGCTTTGCGAAAGCTCTAGAATAACAAATAATCATTTACAAAAATCATTATAAAAGATAAATGGAGGTATGCATACCTAAAACATTTTTAATAAGATGAAATTCATATAATTAGAAATTCATTATGCGTCGTTGATGAATTAATTACATTTTATTTTATGTAAAACTAAGAAGTTTTAGTCAGAAGCTCTAAGAACCAACTTGTACCACACGCATAATTAATTAATAATTATGTATATTTCATAAACATGTGTAATTAATTATGTTTATCTATGCATGTATTAATTACATTAAAAATTTTGTATGTTTTCGCTTTCGGCCGAAAATACAAAGATTACGAAATTCGGTTTCGGTCTTAAAAGCCTGTTTCGGTCGATTCTTAGCTGTATTACCTAACAAGGACACACTACATTAAATGTGCTGTCGTTTATTCTTTTTACACGTTATTTTGGCAATAAAAATACTAACATGAAGAAATATATGTGGAAGAGTGAAAATATTTGAAAAATTATTAAATGCGATAATAATTAACAAAAGTTCTTAATAGAAATTCATGATAAGGATAGACAAATTCTAACTATATTTCCAAAGAAGAAGCGGCACACTAGAACGACGGCTACCAAACAAATTTATATCGATTCGAACTCGAAATTTCTACATAAAAAATTAAAATACATAAAACACAGAAACAAAATTGACTGAAAAGTGAAATAGCTTTGGATAAAATTTGAGTAAACTTAATTTTTAGTAAAAAAAAATTATAATTAAAAAATATATAAAATTTGAGTGAAATTGCCGGACTTTAAAGCGATAAGAACCTACGGTATTCATACAAAGACACTCGCACGCGAATCTTAAAGCAATTGGAGTGTTCTTTACAATTTTCTCCCTTGCATTTTAACATTTTAAAATCTTTTTTCTTTTTATTTTATAGGATATGTGAGATTGATCTTTACCCGGCGTATTTCTTACTTTTTCTATTTTGGTTATTGATTTTTTTTTTTTTTTACAAAATTACTTCCATATCCGGAACCGGTTTTGAAAGAGGCTTATCAGAATTTGTTCAAAAAGAAAATAAAGGCAGTGGGTCTAACGCCCCCCCCCCCCCCCCCGTATAGTCCAAATTCCAATTTTCCCTATATTTACTTTTTCAACGCGTTAAACAAAAATGTATTTTTTTTCACATACATATTTTACTTTTTTGAGTTGTCAGTCATTAAAAAACGTGGTAGATTTTTGCAACAATAGAAACAAAAACGCTTATCCATGTAAGTTTCGAAAAAACTTGCGATTTTTCATTGAAAAAAAGTTGTGTTCAAAAAAACGGTCCGTGCGAGAGCCCTGCTATTCGCATGTTTTGTTCCATTCAAACGATGTATGGGTAAAATTAGAATTGTACAATTTGAGTCTGACCTAACACTTCTTGTCAGATATTGTAACTATTTAAATTTGTTCAGATTTCGAACTGACACACCTTTGCTACTTATACGTTTAAAAGAATTTGCGATAAAATATTTTCCCAGCATAGTTGACGGAAACGTTTTCGTATTTTTATTTTACTTTTTCAGTTTCGTTCAGTAGCAAACGTTCAATAGCAAACTTTTACCTTTTTTCCAATTCCATTAAAACTAGGTATGTGTTAAAAAATTACAGCATTTTAGTCCACCCTAACAGTTTTTGTCAGTTGTAAACACTTTCACGTAGTCAGTTTCATACTGAAATATTTAACTGTTGACGAGTTGAAAGATATTTCTAATTAATATTTCGTCAAAGATAGTGTAGACACAAAATAATATAGAAATTTCTAAATTGAATAAATTGCAAAATATCAATTGCATATTGCGAATTCAATGGTAGTTTATTGCTACTGTATCGGCAGTCTGATAATATACGTTTTACATGAGTGCCAAAGTATCTGTTTGGATTCATCGTGGACCAAGTAGCGCAAATTAATGACCAATCGTTGGCAGTTTGTTGAAACCGTTCGGAAATATTAGTGTTGAGAAAAGTTTGAGGAACGGGAGGAACATAGATTCCTCTAACTTATCGCATACCTGGTCAGAATTCCGAGATTTTAACGATTGGGTGACTGTTGGGCGTTTGTTGGCAAATGATATGGCAAGACGACCGTTACTTATTGTAGATCAACGTGGGACAACAATTAGCCAACATTGACCCAATCATACTGTGCTACGGGAGAAGCTGTAAGTCAATGGACACAACGATGACCACAGATTTCAGTCTGGTTTTATTAAATATTAGGTTTACAGTTCATTGCTTCCTAAAATCCATTACTTAATTAAAATCAGAAAACAGTACCACACTTGCTCACAAACAAAAGAACTGATTTACCGTTGGAACATTTGCAGAGTAACAAAAGGCAGCCACACCGAACACTTAAAAAAAAAAGGTTACTTTGTGTGTTTCACTGTATTCTAATAATGTGTAATAATGTTTGGGTATATAACTATGAAAAATAAATCATTCATTTTGCCTAACTAATGTCCACGCTGTATTAAGTTGAAACATTTTTTTTCCTTTTTACCCGACTGCCAAGAAGGGTTATGTGTTTCGCGCGTATCTGGGTATGTGGATTTCTTTATACCCTCTAAACATCCCAACGGCTGGATGGATTTTAATGAATGAGGTCTCTATCAATTCGTCTTAACCGTCCGATGGTTATAGGCTAGGTTTTGTTTTTATAAATTTAAAATGGCGGTAGCGACGAAAAAAATATTACGCACCCTATTGAGTGGCATATCATTGGATAGGTCTTTCAAAATGAAGACGATGTTTCATTGACTATTTTGCAGTCAGAAGCTCCATTTAAATATTACACAACCTGGAAGTTGTGTAGGTAGGATCTTTAGCTTTACTGCAACTATAACCTTCATAGACATCTAGAGCCCTCGTCAAAACAGTGTTTATAAATAGGAACTAACAATTAAACACAACTTAAAAGTCATCAATTCAAGTAAATAAAAGAAATACGTAAGTAATATAAAAATAGTTTCATATTGATGAGAAATAATCAATTAGTTCGCTTTTTACGCAGTCGGGTTTCTTGATTTTTTTAATTTAATTATATTTTGCTTTTTGAATGTCATTCAATAGCAGACAATTTTTATAAAACCATTTTCCTTTGTTTCCACTTCCATTCAAACCACGTATGTATGAAAATAAAATTATACAATTTGAGTCTCCCACAACAATATTCATTTAAATTTGGTCAGTTTTCATATTTCGCACACTTTTCACTACTTATGAGTTGAAAAGCATTTGTCATTGCACGCGATTTAGACATTTGAGTTACCGTCGCGAGAGGTGGCATCATTCGTAAAGAGCAATTATAGTGATGGAAATGAAATATGCTAAGGAAGCTTAAATAGAATCAAATATACCACTATAATAGGTTCAAATTATAATGCTTACGACAAAACATTTTGAAAGCAAATCACGTACGTTCTCTCGAAGATTGAATCATTTGTTCCTAGAACTTGGCTGGTTGCCCTTCCATATAGCGTTACAGATATAAAAAAAACATAAATATGTCATTTTTTCTGTGTTTGCAGAAAACATGATTCGGAAAGTACGATAACAAGGTTGAGATACAGTTATCGAATATTTAACTGGATATTATCACTTAAATATATCATACATATTTTCTTTTATTCTAACCTCCTGGAAAGCCTAAGTAATTATGAAAGATTAAATGTTTGGGAAATCTACATCTAAACCATTCACGTTTTAATTATAAATTAATGTATGTATTACAATAAGAATTGTACATTTTATATAAATGGATTAATTTAAATAGACTAATTTATTAGTTGTTTCTCAAGTTTTTCAAATCAACTGTGTGTTAGCAACGATGAAAAAATTTAATCTCAAATACATCTAAACACTGCAAAAAAATTATGTAACTTTAATCCATAAAATTAGCGGTAGCCTTACTGCCTCTATTTTAATGAATAATTTAACCGATGTAACTGGTGTTACCTTACACTAATGTGTAATATTACACCAGTTATATCAGTTTAAATTACACCATTATATAAGTTAAATTACTCCATAAAATTGGAGGCAGCATGTTGCCACTAATATTACAGAGTAACGTTGCATAATTTTTTACAGTGAATAAAGATTAACTCACGCAGAGATAATGCAAAGAGACAAATGTGGTCTTAGATCCTGGAGCTATAAATTTGAACTGCTTGTTTTCTGTGAAATGCAATGCCAGGGCTCGTACGGGTCCTTGTTTTCAAGACTAAGAAATTCTTCGGTACCAATATTTTCTTATAGAGAATCATTCCTTAAATAAGGCAAAATTTTGCGCGTTTAAACTAGATTTATTTTTCTATAAAATAATACTGATATTTGTCCTTGAAAATAACGGTACCCGTACGAACCCTGAATGCATGACTGAATTCTTGCTATCATAATTCTGTAACTACTGTGTCTTCAATATCGTTGAAAATATCGATTAACTTCTGTTTAAATTCAACAGCATATGTATTACTGTCCATGTTTCCTTTTCCTTACTATATAATAAAGAATAAATATTACAGATTTACACGTATAATTCAATTTACAGGGTGATTTTTTTTATAATTGTGGAAGTAAAACCCTATTCAAAAGAACCACTGATCCAAATGACCTGAAATTGGACCAGTTTGCTCCCAAAGCAATGGGAATTTTTTAGGTGTAATTAAAAAAAACTTAAAATCGCACCGACAGATGGCGCCTTAAGTTAACAGAAATAAAGAATATCGTCAGTGAGAGGAAAACAATGGACGGTACTTTGAGAAAAAGAAAACATTACTACGGATATCAAAAACATACAGAATACAGTAATTGGGAAAAAGGAACTGCGAAAACTTTCGCAGAAACAGAGCGAAATAAAAATATGAAGTAAAGCATTCGTACGGAACTGCGCAACTAACGCAAGAGATTTTCATAGTGCTACCCAGCGTTTTCAGCTACGAGTTGGAAACGTAAAATCGCATGTTCCGCAACAGAGTGAAGAGCATACGGCTGGATGCTGTGGATCTGATGCACAATGCGTTCCTTCAGTTCAACTAAGTTCGTAACACCACCACAATACTATTATTCAGGTACCAACAGAGAAAATAAAATCGAGGGATAAGAATCGCAGAGATTGAGATCAGGAGATCGAGCTGGCCAGGATGTTCAGAAATTGCGGCTTACAATCCGATTATATCCGAATGTTATAAGGAGAAAATCTTTAACTTGAGTTCCAATGTATGCAGTAGCACCATCTTGCATAAATACGGTACTACCCAGACACTGACGCTGCTGGAGTGCTGGAATGACGTAACTGGACAACGGAAATTCGTGGCGGTTGGCATTGACAGTGCAGGTAACAGGACTTGCAGGATTGACTTCCTCGAAAAAGTACGGACCAACGACAAACTCACCGTAAACACGCATCACACAGTCACCTTTAGGGAATGAAGAAGTAGAGGTTGAGAAATGTTCGGATTTTATGATGCCCACATTCGGCAATTCTGTGTATCGACTGCGTTCTGCAGGTGGAAGTGGGCACCATCTGTCCACAAAATGTTCTAGGGCATGCAATGTTCATGCACGCAAGGAATTGCAAAGCAAAATGTTCTCGTTTTGGAAGGTCTGAAGCAAGCAATTCTTGCACATGGGTTATTTTGTACAGTAGCTCCGCATAATGATTCTTAAAACTTTATGTACCGTACTGACTCACATGTCCAAAGTTCTGACGATGTCCGTGCACGGCAGCTTCTCGCATCACTGCTGGTTCCTTCTTCTAATGCAGCAGCTAGGCTTTCCACAGCAGTCACATCAACTGGTTTCCTTCCTCTACCGTGTTTTAGGCTCAGTTAACCAGTCTGTTCAAATTTCAAATCCATCTTCCGTAGACCTTCTGTCGCCATTCGAACTTTTCTTAAATTCTTAAATGTCCTAAATCTCCTTAGAGCAGTTGCTGCGCTGTCATTATTCTGATAACGCAGTTTCACTAAAAACGCACGGTCACTATGCCATTGACGCAATGGCATAGTCATTGCGAGGATACCCGTAGAATAATGAACACCAGGTGTGCGTGCTTCACGTTTTTATCGCCACTGTGCGTGTGCCGTGCGCAAGCTTGTCTCCCGACTTTACTGTATATACAGCGCCGTCTGTTGGTACAATTTTATTTTTAACCACGCCTAAAAAAATCCCATTGCTTTCGGAGCATACTGGTGAAATTTCAAGTCATTTGGATCAGTGGTTCGTTTGTTATAGGGTTTTACTTTCACAACTTTAAAAAAAATCACTCTGTACAGTCCTATTCATAGTGGTCAATTTTTAACTAAGCAGCATGATTCAACCAATTTTAAACGTACAAGTATACGGTTATTTATTTCAGATTAGTGACATTTTCTAATTGACGAAATTTGTGTACGGGGATAATATAATTTTTGTGAGCGTAACTTTTTAAAAATCATTGAAAGACTATATATATATTCCTTCATAATATATCTATAGTTGTAAATTTCCACCTGGGCGAAAAATGTCCGGACCAGGATTCGAACAAGGGATCTCCTGGCTGAAGCTGCCAGTGCTCTACCATCTGAGCTATCCCGGACGAATCTAGTGGTACTTTTTTCACCCAGCTAACCTTAATGATTATACCATCTGGAACCTGGTTCAGCTCAACAGAACAAATCACAGGTAATGGAACTCCAGAAATCGCTGGATGCGCAATTACACTAGATTGATTTTAACGCAATTATTCTAATTGGTAAATAAATCATGTTAGTTGTAAATTTCCAACTGGGCAAAAAATGTCCGGACCAGGATTCGAACCAGGGATCTCCTGGCTGAGGTCACCAGTGCTCTACCATCTAAGCTATCCCGGACGAATATAGTGGCACTTTTTTCACCCAGCTAACCTTAATGATTATAGCATCTTCCATTACCTGTGATTTGTTCTGTTGAGCTGAACAAGATGCTATAATCATTAAGGTTAGCTGGGTGAAAAAAGTACAACAAGATTCGTCCGGGATAGCTCAGATGGTAGAGCACTGGCGGCTTCAGCCAGGAGATCCCTGGTTTGAATCCTGGTTCGGACGTTTTTCGCCTAGTTGGAAATTTACAACTAACATGATTTATTTACCAATTAGAATAATTGTGTTAAAATTAATCTAGTATATCTATAGTATTTAAAATGAGGCTGAACTGTGCGATATTTTATTTATCATTCTCTTTTTATTTCTTTCTTACTCTTCTTTTTTTAAGAGAGCGATTGTGTATCAATATAAACACCTCTTACTTGCACCAAAATCATTATTTTTTATGTTTTGTAATTGTTTCAGAGATAATGCGTATTTTTACGATATACATTAATCGTATGTGTTACAAATTACAATTAGTTCGAGAAAAAGGAAATACTGTCGTAACATTTAACGCTAATAATTGAGAAATATTTGTTGTAGAAGTATTTACTTCAAATCAATCGACTGCTAAAAATTGATTATCATAAAAAAAAATACAATATTTCAAAGCATAGGAAAATATCGAGTGAAAATATATTTGTTTTAAAGAAATCAACCCTTAATAAATCTTCCGAGACAAATATATCGATTTTTAAACAGTCGATATATTTAGCGTATGCTATCAAATTTTTACCGAAGTAAAGAATTATAATTAAAAAAGAATAAACAATAAAAGTATTAAAAGAAAACTAAAAATAGAGTATACGAAAATACTTAAAAAGAGCAATGTTGTTGATAATAATAGAACTTTGATCATTTGTATAGATAAAACCATTTAAGACCTTTTCATGTCTCTATACAAAGTACTGCAAGCTAGAGATCCAGACATTTTTATTAGACTATTTTTGAATAAATTAAGCCATTCGCAATTTAAACACCCGAAAACCTTTAACGAATTGTATCACAGTACGGTTTTGCACAAAAAGATTCGTAAAAGGGCAAGGGAGGGGGGGAGTCAAAAGAAAAAAATACTCAACTTTTTAATGATATGTGGCGCTAATAAGCATCACGTTGTTAAAGTCATAAAAAACATCTAGATTGTACAACATATATTTATTTGCACTAGAATATACTATAGTCTCAAGTGCAAATGAATACTGTTGAATGTATTAAATATTCTCCGACATATTCTCTGTTAGAAATCGGCGTATACATATTGGATCGTCAATGCGGTTGACCAGAGAACCTAGTTAGCCGAACTAGACAATTTTCATCGATTTCTCTATGGCCCAGATGCAATGCTTCTTTTTATTATACTGTCAGTTAGACGTATTATGCATACAAATGTGGTTATATTTTACAATTTAATGATCGGAATATTAAAGAGTTCTATGGAGTCTTTATAATTATTCTAAATTTAATGAAGGAAAACAATGCTTTACATAAATTTTACATATTATATTACTGTTAATGAATTAATTTTAATATATACAAACTATTTAAACTATATACAAGCTAATATAATACAATAATAGCTAATATAATATATAACAATACATATAATAAAAGCTATATACAAGCTAAATTTAAAGTTATTCACGAACTATTTTATTGGAACTATTTAACTTTTAAAAAATTCTATGTATTTTGAAACTGTTGTCTCTGTTTAGTATTAATGAATTCATTTATGAATAACAATTCTTTCAATATTTTCTCAATTGAATTTTATAAAATTTGTTAATTTGGGGTTTCTTTTTGATTGCAAATAGAAATTTTGTTTCAAAAAAGCAAAATTTCGAAATAATGTTTTTAACGCATTATTATAATTGTAAATTAAGAATGAATTTTATATTAATCAGTAAGAGTAAAGAACGTATATGTAAATGTTTGCAACATACATTGCTTACATAAACGTAGGCATAGGGGATCCGTTGTAATTTTACATTTTAAAACTTAGTAAAAATTTAACTAATTGTCGAATGGAAGTGTTGTATGCACCATAAGGTTATAGGAAAAAATTTCGAGATAAAAATCTTGCAAAATACAGATCGAACAGAATCTCGCAAGGACAGAATATAGCGAGAACTAAATATCACGTGGGCAAATTGTCGCAACTGAAATAAAGCCTCATTGAAAGAGTATATGGAAATTCATGTCCGGACTTTAAGTTTATAGCTTCTAGATGGGATTTTATTGGGTTCAAAATTATACATTGATTAAAAAGTAAAACTCAAAGGTTTAGCTAAGAAAAAGTGTAAAAAAGAGATATCTTGATTTTTCTAATGTCCTACAGTGCAGAACTTTCCAAGAATTATAACATATAGAGAAATACTTTGAATAATAAAATTCAAAATGATGAAAACTTGCTTCGTTTTAAAACATAAATATGGTATCAATAAAATTATTATATCAAAATGTTATTTTCAAACGTACGCTATAGGCAAAACAATATTTCCAATAAAATAGCCTTTTTTAATTAAGATTTTACACTTTTTATGCATTTCAAAAATCTGGAAAATTTACAAATAAAAGTTTAAAACTCATGACAAGAAACTAAAATACTGAAAATTCTTTAAATGAATTTTTCAAATGTTTAGAAATTTTTAAAAATATGATACGGGAAGATCTTTCTCTCTATTTAGAAGGGATCATATACTCTCCCAAATTGAGGAAAATTGATCACATCGGTTAATTTTAAGTCACATAGCTTAATCCATCGCTAAGTATAATTTCTGACCACGATGGTTAAAATGTGCTATTTTGTTTTTAAACAAAATCTTTATAATTATTCACATGGACATTTTTTCCATTCATTTCTGTGGGCGAGATTTTCTATCCGCGATATTTTACACTAGGGATAATTTGCCCGTGCGAGATGTCATCCTCACGAGATTTTGTCTGCACGAAGTTTATATACGTCTATTTGGCAGGCGAGATTATGTCCCATTATCGCACCATAAGATTTCTCAAAGTGTCGAATTTTTCTTAGCAAAAGAAAAGAAGTCTCAAATTTAGAAAAGTCTTAAATTATTTTTTACTGCAAAGATTCTGAATCACCATCTTTACACTATTTGCGAAGTTGTGTGGTACAAACCGAAATGCGATACCACAATATGTAAAATTTTCATGAGCTTTTCAAATGTGGACGAACTTATGTGAATTTTTGAACTATTCTATTCTTTTGCACCGAAAAAAATATGAACAAAAAACAAATAGCCTACTTAAATTTTCCTCGAGCGGTCCGATAATATTTTTAAATATCGATTTTTACAATTTTGGAAGATTTTTTTTTTGACATAATCAATTTTTAAGCCTTCATTCGGAGGGAATTTTTTTAAAGCAATTTTGTGCCTGCTCACTGTTCTTATTTGAACTTTTTCCATTGTTTCAATGGTCAAATTTCTGTCTCTCGAACTGTGGAATTAAAAATAATTTTTAAGACGCAAAATTCAAAGTAAACCTGTCATTTAATCCTTAAACTCGATTTTTTCCGAACGCGTGAAGGAAATAAACAATTCAATCCAAAGAATAATAATTACGTTACCCAAATCTTATGGATTAAAAAATGGCTTTCTATTTTTTGCTTAACAATTGAATATTTCTGAAAATAATGTTAATTTAAATTTCGGAAGTTTATTATGAAACCTTTTCTTTTTTTTCAACCTGTTTCTTATTTTTTTTTCCTTTTTAGCTTTTAAATATATTATTCAGTAGCGCTTGAAAACTTCTGAAAAACCTCAGAATTAAAAAGCTGAAACCGGACTACATACTTTTTCTGGCTTCATACTTTAATCCTGTGAGATTGAGATGGTGACGTCATCTTATATTTTTTTTGTCTTAGAGTATTCATCTCTAATATACAAGGTGTCCCACCAAGACCGCCCAAACTCTGCACAGCCAAATTCCTCACCTGCAGTACATAATAAATTCCCAAGGAATGGCGAAAACTATGTCTCTATGACCCATAGTTTTCGAGAAAATACGAAAGAAATGTATGACACCGTATCCGTTTTTCCCAGAAGTTTGTATGTCTGGGAGAAACGGCTTTACGAGGCTGAGCCTTATCCAATATATTCACCGAATGCAAAGTACATGTCGCAATATTCATGAACAGAATACATTATCATCATGCTTTGATTAGCAATAGCTACTAGATGCAACCTTTTAAATAATATTCAAACGACGGCTTGACGTCGCGTCGTTCCACGGCGCGTGCATGCATGCCTGAATATGCGGGATGACTATTTTGCGCATCTTCGTCCGCAAACATATGCAAATACCGATGTTCATGTTTCCAATAACTTTTTTTCTTGCACCGGCTAAGATGTCATACTTTTTGTTGCATTTTCCTCGAAAACTATGGCTCGTCGAGGTATAGATTTTTGGACTTTTTTTGTACTCCAAACGAGGAATCTGACTCTGCTGAATTTGAGGGCTCTTGATAGGACACCCTGTATATTTTCATTCACATACACATTATTTTTTCAAGATTTTTAGAACTAAGAGCTTTTTATTTACTTCCTCTGTAAATAACGGCCAGGTTTACATTAAATAGTACGACGAAGCTCGGCTCTGCACAACCAGAGACAGTGAGGTAGACGACAAAATCCCTCACTTGTATCTCTTTCTCCGCTTGTATTTGATTATTAATGAATGAAATTAAATTTTCCATGTTATTTAAAGGATAATTTCATGCATCAATGAATCCTAAATTTCCAAATAGATAGACAAAATGCTTTGCTATTTCTTATTTTGCTTAATATATCCAGTGAGAAATGTATGACTTAACCTTTCCCTAATTTCTATAATTATATGCAATTTATTATTAATTATTAGCAATTTCTATACAATTTAGTTAATTTATTTTGGCTAGGATAGCATTTTCCTATTTATTTTATGTACACATCAATTTAGCGAAAACATGTTGTCAGCATTTAAACACTAATGTACGATATTCTTTCCAAATTGTTATTTTGATGATGCTGCTAAAACATATAATAGTCATGTAATATGAAGAATTTAATCTTCAACATATACCAGCTCAGTTTTCACTTTGCTCAATTTATTTCCCTGTAATAATTTAAGTGTAAAGTGATCGATCAACTTTAAATTCCAGACTGACTTTTGTAAGTTACGTTGTGTAGAGAATTCAATCCGAATCAAACAACTAAGCTGGAATTTAAACCCGATATCTAGAATATTTTTCATGAATAGACTTTCTAAGCTGGAATAGATTTTTCTATATTAATTAATTAACTACTTAAAAGATGAAAGGTCATCAGTTTCAAATTAAATTTTAAATTAGCGATTAAACATCTTTTCTGCAGTTTTTGAATTGATTCTCAAAAATGTTTTCCGTTAAATATCGAAAATTTTACATTCTAGATAAAAGTTTTCTTTTAAGTAACATAATAATAATAGAAATTGATAAATGAATTTTCTATATGGGAAAAGATATTTTGTTTACGTATAGACGCTAACATAGTATGCATTTTTAATTAATCAATAAGCTATTACCAAGTACGTATATCAACAATTTCTGTATGAGTATTATGATTCAGTTTTAATCTTCTCATGCCCTTGGCCACATATGTGGACGTTAGTTTTTTTATAATTATAATTACTGTCACTAATAAAAAGAACAAAAATTTGATAATAACTTAATCACTACCGAATCCCTTAACAAGAGAAGTAAAAATGTTATGGTTTGGCTGCACCGATATGTACAGTTAGAAATATAAAAAAAAAAAAAAAAAAAAAAAAAAACGTGAAGTAATTTTTTGGCAGTCAGTGTTGTTGGATTATTCGAACAAATCGTTCATATTTGATAAACATAATATCAGATATATTAAATATATTAAATTTTAATAATTTGTAGAAATGTAAGAAAAAAATTACTGTTAATTTTTATTTTATAAGAAATCATTTCACTCATAAATAACCATTAACGCTCAGTGACCACAAATGTGGACTTTAGTTTTTTTGGGGAATTTTTATTGTTTTCCTATTTTTTGGCTTTTTGAATTGCTATTAGTATAAAATAAATCGTAAAATAAAATTATTTTTTTCTCATCATAAAGAGATCGTATTTGAAGAGGTTAAGTTACCATTTACTGCTAAAGTGCATGGGAAATAACTATTACTTTCTTCCTTCTGATTACGGGGTGTTTCAAAAACGATGCAAAAAACTTCAAGGAATATTAGCACTTTTCAACAAACAATTTTTGTTTAAGGCATCAGAGTATGAGTCTATTTTTTCAACCAAAAGGACAGGGTATTTCACATGAGTCTGAATCCAGTATTTGGTTCAATACTTTAACAATAATGAATAAATTTTCAAAAGACTAACATTGCTTTGTGGTGTTGGTGTTGTTTATGACGGTCACTTATCAACACGAGGGATATAGACCCAAAGGGGGGATATTTGCTTGACCTTCGAAAGTTCACGGACTTATTTTCTACATGTAAATTCGGTAGAGGCTTCCTAATGGTTTGGGCTGCTTTTTCCTTACAACGTAAGCTTATAATTGCTTTTCCAGAAGGACAGCAAAATAGACTTACCTATATTCACATGTTAAAAAGCTATTTGTTGATCCACGGTGAAACAATTTCAGGCCCGTAACTATATTTTTCAACAAAATAATCTTCCAGTTCACTCTGCAAAAGGCACAAACAAATGGTTTGACGATAATAATAATCTAACTCTCGATTGGCCATGGGTAAATTTTTGGGTATTATAGCGCACAATATTTGCCGAAAAAATTGTGCAATGACCCAGTATAACTCGAAAGCAAAATTAAAATCTGCTATAGTAAGACATGGTGTGTTTTCGAAACAAGTAAAATTTCGACAAATTCGAAATTTTATAAATTTTGCTCGACAACGTTACGTTGAAATTATTAAACAGAAAGGAATCACAATTGAGATGCAATATTTCCATTATTTAGAAAAATCTGTTCCGTTCATATCATTTTGCTCATCTGGCACATCCATTGAAAAAGAAATTTTTTTATATTGCGATGATAAAAATTATTGTGCAATGTTCTTCTTATACTTATATTGCCTACTTAGTTTGATAAAATCAATGTGTATGATTTACATGTGGATCAATATTATTATATTTATTATTTAATCAGTTAAAGGATCGTTCCAATCCTTTTGTACCCTGGTGTAGCTCAGTGTTGTTTGGTCAAAGATGGAAAGTATATCCAGCATATTTAGCAATGATATCAGATGCTACTGACAGCGCAGCATGTCAGTTGTAATTACCGTTAGAGTATATTCATTATTATTAACCCTTTATTGTTATACCTGTATCACAGTTTGTTTAAATCTTATCAATCACTATATTAATATAGAAATATTAATCCTGTAAAAAGTACAATAATATGCTACTAAATAAAGTTAAAAATCGATCTTAAAATTTCTGGCGTCTAATCTTTAAAATAAGAATAAAAGACACAATTCTAAAAGAATAATTCGTGCATTTAACGGTTAAGTTTTACAAAATAAAAAGTTATATAAAATAAAGTATTTAGATTCATACATATTAAAATATTTTTCATTTGCAATATTTTAGTTTTTACTTCTATTGCAGATGTGAAACATAAGAAACTGTTGACGTACTATAAGAAAAAGGTACCTCTGATTTTTGTTTTCATTATTTTTACAGTGTAATAAACCTTTCTGAGAATCATATATAAATTTTTCGAAACAAAATAAAAAATCTTGCTTTTAAGGTTTAAACTTATGAACGAAACTAGAATTTCGAATATTATCACACAATATTCTTAATTGAGTAAATCAATTGCGACCCTGGTTCCCTTTATTTAAAAAAATGTCCTTATAGGAGCAATCTCATCTTAAAATTTAACTCATTTGTTTAAACAATTTCATATTTTGAAGCAAAATAAATAGTACTAATTTCTTAACTGTATTAATTTACTGAATTTCAGTTCACTAATATTAAGAGCAAGTTTAGTAGTATTACAAATTGATGTGAATTATGGAGTACTTAAGCACTATAATGTTAAACACATTTTTGGAAAAAATTGATTAATTAATTTTAATATGAAACTTTTCGAGATTTTAATAATATTAATTTTCAAAAGTCATAATTAGTTTTACTCATATTCTTTTCAGTCGCAAGGGGGAAAAATATCTGCTCAAAGGCATAAGAGATTATGTTATTTTAACTACACTCTTAAAAAAAAAAAAGCTGCCAAGTTACTAAAGTTTTTCTAGGAAACAGGGATTCCTAGAACTTTTTATGTAAAGGCAAAAACAAAATTTTATGTAATAGACACACTTTTGCGCCGAAAATTAAAAAATCTGTAAGGTTACTAAGAATTTTTTTTAGGAAACTGGGATGCCTAGAACTTTTCATGTAACTGCAACCAGGGTTACAGATAAACTTTTAGTAAGTTTACAGTAATTTTATCAGATTCATTTGCAAAGTTACAGACATCTGTAGCTTTACAAAAACTAGTTTTGTAGATTTGCACAGTGATGGAACAGTGGCGCAGCAATTGAGCGATTGTCACCACAAACATTTTACAGTATTCTTCGCCTTCAAAAATCTCAGGAATTCTGTCCTGACGTTAAGTGAAGAATACTAATAAAATTTTGCAGTGTCAATTGATTCTCTGCTGCTACACTGTTTCATGACTGATTTGCAGCTTTTTTGTACAGTTACAGATGAAAGTTTAGTAAGCATATAACTTTACATCTGTAGAACTACAGATTTTTTTTTTTTTTTTTTTTTTTTTTTTTTTTTTTTTTTTTTTACAGTGTACGCAGCCTTTGGCTGTTGTGAATTATTTAAATATTTAAGTCAATATTAAAACCATATTCAGATTAAAAAAGTTACATGTTTAATATTTTTAGTCCAAAAGCAAAATTTTGTCTACACTAATCAATAAAAAAATTGCTTCACATAGTGTTAGTTAATAAATGAACTTGTTAGTTTATTTAAACATATTTTTATAATTTAGTAATTTGAGAAAAAAATATCTAGAAGAGGTGATACTATAAAATAAGTTGTTTTGCGTATTATTTTAAAATGTTTATTTATTATTCCAAATATAATTTATAATAAATAGCTACCTAATTTGAAACATTTTTGTGGTCGTTTCATACCCTTTTTAAACCACTGGTGAGTTATAATTTAAGACATAAGTATCAATTTAAGAGGAATATATTCAATGATTGCTTTATTGAATACATATAGATATGAAACGTTTAATAATTGTTAATATTTCTTACAAAATATGAATCAGATATTGGTATCTAATCTACGTACTTTCGTAGGAAAACAATCGATGTCAAAAATATTCATTTTTGGTGTATGTTCATTAATCCTTTCAGAATAGGCATAGGTATAACAAAAGAAAAATGTCTTAATAAGTATATAAAAAAAATCTTTTCACAGCAATTTAAAAAAAATAGAGAGTTAAATCAACTTCTTTTGAAAACAATAAAATTGTGCATTTGCTCATTTTCTAGTAAAGTTCAGAAATAAATATTCGACACATATTTGACACAGTTACATATGAAGTTATAAATCTATGAAATATACCTATTTTTACTGTCCGAAAGGTGCTGATCAGTCTAGGAAACCAAGCCTGTAGAGCATAGATGCCCCTCCCGGTACCCTTTATTAAGTTTTATAAAAAAATATACCAAATTCTCCTGTAAGCATGACAGAGAGCGCGCGGAGTGGTGAAATTTAGACAAACACTAGGCTGAAGATGATAAAAACAATGACGATAGCACAACGGCAAGAACGGCACGACAGTTTCTAGCGCTAGCATATGTTATGATGAACACTTATTAAGAGATGGGAGCGCTGGCTTGAACTAAACACGTATAAAAGTTAAAATATCGTAGCGTGGTGACACAATGATAAAAATGAGTAAACATCAGTGGAGAAGCTGTATATGGTAGAAAACTCATAATGACGCGACACTAGGCAAAGGAAATTAAAATCAATGACGAAAACGCAGCTGCAGGGGAGAACACAAGCTTAAAGGTGAACATGAATAAAACTAGGAGTATATGATGGAGAAACTTATGTACACTTTCAACACTTATTTTTATAATCTGAGGGTATGATATTTCACGAAAACATCATAAAGAATATTGATCAGAAATAATAAAATTTTAAACTCGTGTAAAAATAGAACAAATTTTCAAATAACGTAAATTAATACTATATTAATGAAAAATGTTTTATATAAGGTTTCTTTATGTTGAAAATAGAGAATTCTGAGTCATATTTTGGTAGCAAGGTTAAAGAATTAAATGCATCATTAATAAATACATGTGCTGAAATAAACTATGCAAAGTGAAAACTTTTTTTTTTTTTTTTTTTTTTTTTTGAGAAAAACAAAAAATGAAATAGATTATTTTGAAATGGGCGATGAAGAAGAAAAATAAAACTCCAAGTAAAAACCTTATTTCTACTTAAGGAACGCAGTAAGTGTTCTATTAAATTATTTCTTATTGTATTATTTGTTGAATCCAAAGACCTTATTGCTATTTTTTGTTAATTTGATTTCTCAGAAATAATAAATAGTTCCTAATACAATTATTTTAACGAATTAATTGAAATGTAAATGTAGCAACAATTCTGAATTCAATCAATAAGTACGAAGTAATTCAATTAATTTAAGACGAGCTTGAATAATATGAGTGTGAATATTGTAGCTAAATGTTAGAAATCATTACGAAAATTCATTTAAAAATTAACTTGAAAATTTATTTAATTATGGAAATCGAACTGTTTCAGATTCTTATTATTATAATTTAATATCGAGCAAGTACGATGCCAGTATAATGTAAATATTTCAAAGTATTTTTTGAACGTTAAAATTAAAACATTTTTTTTCCAGCTGTGTATTTAATGTTTTAAATAAAGACATATATAGCTTGAGCTTTTTCATTCATACATATCCTTCAGGTGATTAGTATTGCAATTATTTTCAATTTTTACACATGTTCGTTAATATTTGGTCTGTCAAGCCTCAATTGAAAAAATTTCTAATAATATCTCTAGATAAAATATCAATTACATTTTTTTATTTACATCTTTTTGAAGACGTTGAAATCTTTTACGAAGTTTCAACACATTGTCTTTTTTCACATTGCAACATATTTTAGATCACAATTTCATCAAGTGAACCTATGTCTGTCTATTTTAAATGGTTTGTTCCTGCACACGACAAACTTAATCTTAACACGACAAACTTAATTTCGACCATTCGAAAACAGACTTGAACTAGGCTAAGTATACTGTAAAAAAAAAAAAAAAAAAAAAAAAAAAAAAAAAAAAAAAAAAACAGAAGACTTTCTGGATCTAAAAAATGTAATATAACGTCTTCCGAGATATCTTTTTATCTTCAGGAACTTTACACTGTCAGAAGAACTCGTCTACATACACTAAAATTTTTCTCATTATTAACAAATAATTTCCGTACTCCTAAAAAACAAGTTTTATCCGTGAATTCTTCCCGAATGTCTGAAAAAGAGGGAAAATTTCCATTCATTCTTAGCACGCATGCGTATTAGCTGTATTACTACTACTATTAAAATTCATTTTAAAAACGAGAAGCCAAAAAATTGATAAATTAATATTTGTAATTTAATTAAAAAAAAAAAAACTAAACTAACAACAAAGCAAAGAAACGTTTTCGAATTTAAAAATAAATAACAATTCATTTTCTTATTCAGTTAAAAATATTCACAATTTATTTTTTATAGTTATAAAAAAATATGCGCATTTAAAATATATTTTAAATGAACACATTTAAAATAGATATTTTAATTAAAGTATTAAATGGAAAAAAATCGATTTTACTCAAAAAAAAAAAATCTCGAAAAAAAAATTATATTCATATTTTACATCTAGCAATCTACATTAACAAAACTTATAATTCTAATTTTTATCCTATTTTAATGCTAATGTATTAAAACTCCAGCCACAATCGCATTAAAGACGAAATCTTCCCGAAATTAACTTTCATAATTCAAAGATTTTTAATGTGATTAATGAAGCCATACGCATCTGAGGCAAACATATTTACTTCAAACTGTTTTGCTACTGTTCAACTGTAGCCAAGTGGTTAGAGTTCTGCTCTTCTACATTAAGGAAGCTGGTTCGATCCCAAGGTCAGCACCTTTTATTTTATCCCCATTTTCTTCAACAGACGTATATTTTACCTACTGTAATGAGAAAAAAATATATATTCGTCTACTAACGAAAATATCCTGGTAGCACTGCTGCCAGAAAATTTTTCGTGAATTGAAGAAAAGTATTTCTGAGAGTGTAAAAGCCGCTAAATGTCTCAGGTTTAAAGTAATATTTTCGAATGAAAAATTTCTTTTTCTTCCCGTTTCAACACACTGTAAAAGTAAAATCTGTAACTCTACAGATGTAAAGTTAAAGTAATCTGTATGCTTACTAAAATTATATCTGTACACTGTCAAGAAAAGATGTAAATCTACAAAACTAGTTTTTGTAAAGCTACAGAAATCTGTAACTTTACAAATGAATCTACTAAAATTACAGTAATCTTACTGAAATTGTATTTGTAACGTAGGTTGCAGTTACATAAAAAGTTCTAGGCATCCCAGTATCCTACACAATTCTTAGTAACCTTACAGATTTTTTGATTTACGGTGCAAAAGTGTATTTTTTACATCAGTCTGTGTTGTTGCTGTTACATTAAAAGTTCTACACTGTAAAAAAAAATCTGTAAAGTTACTAACATATTTTTCGGAAACTGGGATTCCAGGAACTTTTTATGTAACGGCAACAGCAAAAATTTCTGTAACAGCATCTGTTACAGGAATTTTTCTTGTTGCCGTTACATAAAAAGTTCCTGGAATCCCAGTTTCCTAGAAAAATTTTAGTAACTTTACAATTTTTTTTTTACAGTGTAGGATTTCCAGTTTCCAAGAAAAATTGTAGTAACTTTACAGATTTTTTTTTTTTTTTTTTTTTTTTTTTTACAAAGTAGTTCGTTTTAATAAAGCCCATTTTCTAAAAAAGAAAACAGAATATTTGGATATTAATTTTTTTCTACATATAGTGGTTAAAAAACAACACTATAGATTCATTAGCAATTGATTATCAAGTCTCATTATCAGGTAATATTAGCAGAGAGTAGTTTTCTAAATAAGAATAAAAAGCGTTCCTGCTTCATTATTATCCTTTCTGGGATAAATATTCTGTGCTACAAACATCGAGTCAGGAGAGCTAATAATTAATTGCTTTCGAAATTGCATAGCTTTTTCTTAATCACTGTATGAAGAAAAAAAAAATTATTTCATATGTTTTCCATTAATAGTGAATCTATAATCGCTTACACAGTAAAAGAAAAATTCGTAATTCTACAGATCCAAAGTTTCAGAAATCTCTATGCTTTCTAAAATTTTATCTGTACACTGTACAAACAAAGTTGTAAATCTACAAAGTTAGTTTTTGTAAAGATACAGAAATCTGTAACATTAGAAAATAATCTACTAAAATTACAGTAATCTTACTAAAATTGTATCTGTAACCCGGATTGCAGTTACATAAAAATCTGTAGTCATCCAAGTTTCCTAAAAATATCTTAGTAACCTTGCAGATTTTTTGATTTACGGTGCAAAAGTGTATCTGTTACATGAATTTTTGTTATTGCCGTTGCATAAAAAGTTCTAGAAATCCCAGTTTCCTTGAAAATTTTTAGTAACTTTACAGATTTTTCTTAAAGTGTACATACAATTTCGACTCCATCCAACCCCCCCCCCCCCCCGGTCCTAACCAACGTGGAAAAATAGTGACAACCAGACCAGCAGTTTCGATTTAGGCAGATTGTCCGGACCCGATATAAGACTCTGTGGCCGATTTAAAAAATAATTAATTAATTAAAAGCGCTTAGCAAATTTCATTTTAAAAAGTAATTATGGAACAGTGTAATTGACAGATGTAATTTTTTTCACACTTCCTAAAATCTTATCTGAAATAAAAATACTTTTCTATGTTTCTAAGCACTGAAAAGAATTTTTGAAATTATTTTTAATATTACATTTACATTTAATAATATTACATTTGTTGTAAGAAATATGTTGCTTTTTAAGACACGTTAATAAAAGAAAAAATTATACATTTTATTATTTCTGAAATTTGAGAAATACTAAAAAAAATATTATTATTATTATTTACACGAATTTCTCGAAAGTGAAAAAAGGTTAAATAATAGCTAATGAAATATATAAATCGTCTTTTTAAAAATATATCACAATCATGTGTAAATACATTGTTAATAATAATACTTAGAAAATAGGAAGAAGTAATTTGAACGTATTTTTTTAAATGGTATGTGAGACTTGTACAAAAGTTACTCGATTTCACTTAGTTAATAATGGTATTTTTCTCTGCATGCTTGTTATTCAACTTCATATATCTCTATATCTAACTATGTCTTTATAGGCTAATTCCATGAAAACTTGTCATGTCTGTCACACAGCTGAAAATCACTATGCTTGTTGGCTACCAGTATTTTTGAACGGAAAATTGTGACTTATTTTATCAGAGATATCTCATCAATTGAATAACGCGAAGCAAATTTTTCGAAAATAACGCTATCAAGCATAGCGATTTTCAGCTGTGTGACAGACATGACAAGTTTTCATGGAATTAGCCTATAAAACTTTTTAGACGTAATTTAAAATCACTTCTCACATACGATTTTCTCTCCGATCTTCATAATAAGTTTCTGTCACAGTTAATCTTGTTTTCATGAAACATTTTTCGACATAGAATTTTTATGCTTGTAGTGTTACTGGTTTAGAAATTGCATAAATATAAAAACTAAACTTTGTTTCTACAAAAAAATTTCTCCCAGATCTTCAGAATAATCTTCTGTTATGATCAATTTTATGTTTTGATTAAAAATTTCGCTTGATAGAGTTTTTATGCTGCTTGTGAATTGCATAACTGCGCAAATTAAACTTACTTCCTACGATCAAATTTCTCTGAGATCTTCAAAATAATCTTCTACCATGATCAAATTTATGCCTGTTAAAAAGTGTGTTAAAATAATTTTTTTAGCAATTTTCATACGACGATTCGAACTCAAGATAAAATTATTTGAACTGAACAACAACTTGTCTTGTCATAACTAATATTTTACTGAAATTCAAGTTAATTGTAGAGTTTTATATATCTTTATGATTTTTACGTGTAAAATTTAAACGACGCCTAGCATACTTTTCATGTGTAACTTATAGTATTGCAATATATCTTAAAAAGGCTTTAGGGGATATTTCTATCTGTCATACTTTTTATTTAATTGTTTCAGCGTAGTGTTGTTTTCTACAATATATTTTTTTTTATGAAAAAAAGCTACACATTTTTCTGAAATTATATAAAGAATCAAAAACTGCAATTTTTACGCACGAAATTCATACATACAAATATAATTTAAAATTTTCACTTCTACAAAAGATTGATAACAAATTCCAAATAGAAAATATGCATGACATCCAGTTTGAATTCTTTTCCAGAAATAAAAATTCGCAAATAAAATGAATGAAATTTAGAAAACTGATATTTTTCTCTACTAAAACACACTAAAAGTGAAAAGAAAATTAATTTTTATAGATCATAAATAACTTCTATATATTTATACTATAATATATAATATAATAATACATATATAATATAATAACACATATTTCAAGGAATAAAATTCATCAAAGCACTTCTAACAAAACAAATAGAATTAGAGTTTTTTTTCTTTCCAAAAGGAAAATAAAGGAAGTTAACTAAGAAATAATATAACAAGGGTATAATTAAAACTTTGCCAGATGAAAGTTGCTATATAAATTTTTCATTTCCTTTTCACAAATGAAAATTATATATTTTATTATTTTTTGTGCATTTTATTTGAATAAATGTCAGTTGTTACTGTCTTCTATCTTTACAAGAAGAAAGTGTTAGAATTATGAAAATTTCGACGGATTTACATGTTTTACGGGTAACAGATCCCGAAAAGCACGTATTTATAAAATGTCTGTCTGTGAGTCTGTGACTGTGTCTGCCTGTCTGGATGTGACACAAATTTTGTGGACACTCTATCTCAAGAACTAATGCACGGAATTTAATAAAAAGTTCAGTTACTTCCTGATATAAATTGGGACTGAGTAGTTCTTGGTGTAAATCGACCAACAGGTGGTGCTGCTATGCTGCATTTTTCACGATTTGCGCAATAAATTTATCTGAAAAACTAATGTAAGTTTTCGTAAAAACTCAAACAAAATTTACTTCACCTTTTCATATCATCATCTTCACCTTTTCATTGGTATGACAGGTAGAAAGTTTGGGATTAGGAGGAAAGAGCATGAATCTGATATAAAATTTGGTAGGGATAAGACTGCGTTATCAAGGCTATTTTTAAAGAGGGGGGTTAATATTTGTTTCAGAGACAGTAGATTATTGTTTGTTTCAAGTTTATACCGCAAGTCAATCATCCGGGAATCTATTGAGATATATTCTAGGAGGGATACTGTGTGTAACGATTCTTTATCCGTTGATATTCCAATTTTATGGTTGGAATTCCTTAATAAATACTTAAAAAGGGAGTCTGATAGAGGGAGCCGCGGTAGCGTAGGCTATTTGAGATCATAGAGGGCGCAGTGTTTTGCATTTTTATGTTTTTTGGTTTTTAGATTATTTTTTGGTACCCAGTGTCATTCATTTCTATTGATTATGTGCGTGTTATGATTACGGTTTTTACTATTAAACCGAAACATGTCAACATATTTTAATTTTTATATTTGTGACACCTATTTAAGTAAAATAAATGTATGTTTTTATTTATATGAAAAACTAATGCACAGATTTTCATCAAACTTCAGATTCAGTTAGACATTGATATAAGTTGTTGCGGATTAGGTTTTGGTATAAATCACCCAGAAGGTCGCGTTGCTATGATGCATTTTGCAGGATTTGCACGATTTCAGCGATAGTAATATCTCAAGAACTAATGCACGGAATTCCATTTCATTAGAATCTTCCTGTTGGGCATATATTGACATTTAATTTTGGCATTGTGATAGCGATTTTTGAAGAATTAACATATAAGAGATATAAGACAGTTTTGGGTTTGGCACATCCGACTAGTTAAAAAATGTTTTAGGCATATCATTTCACATAAACTTTTGAATTTTTACATTAAAAAAACAGAGTTTCCTAATATTTTTTAACTCATGATTAAAGATTGACACCTTTAGAAACGAATTTCGTTGTGATTCTTCCAGTTAAAACAATTCTTTACAGAGATCATAAACACCGTTGTTTCCGGTACATTTCATATGACTATTTCGTTCACGCTATTAAATATAATTCCGAAACATCGTTTTATTTTGTTGTTATTTTGAGTTCTAGATTGTTATTTCGATTACAACCAATCAACTACAGATGCACTTGGTGAAATGATTGAAAACGAGAGGTCACTGATTATGATTACATAGTTCGAAAAACGTCAGTTATACCCAATAAGGAGTAATAATATGAAAAGGAAATATACTGTATAATTTTATAATTATAGGTAGCTTTAAAAAAAAGAGGCTGACAAATACCATATAAAAAGTTATTTTAAGTGGGGAGAGTTGAATCTTCATATTGAAAGGCAAATATATTTTCAATATTAACACTTACACTGTAAAAAAAAATTGCAGCAAAGTAACAGGTCTATCGACCGTTTTATTACCGTTATCTGTATCTGACCATGTTACTGTCCATATTATGGTCAGAATACAGTTACTTTATTGTTATGTATCCCTTTTCTACAACAACGGGCGATAGATGTGTTACTATGCAAATGTTAAGTGCAAATTATTTACAGTGTAATTTTGACACAAAGATGCCATTCTAAATCCTCAAACTTTCTCAAATCGTTTAAAACCACCTAACAAACTTGAAAAGTGTTTATGACTTCGGTTTGTCTGTCCGTCTGTCTGCGAGCTCTAACTCTCGTAAATATACTCGGATCTCCCTGATTTTTTTTACGTTATTTATACTTACTATAGAACGATCGTTATTGAAAATTAAGTGTGTAGCATTTTTAGTTAATTTAAAGGGACGGTCAAAAGTTTTCCGTTACATTACGGTCTATGGGAAAAAATCGTTTCAAGCTCATTTTAATGATGTTACACAGTTTCCAACATAATGAAACTGATAAGCATTTATGTAGTGCCCTGGTTCATTCTGAAGAATAGGGGTCCAAAGCATTTACTATTTATTTACATCGCCACACAAAAAAATTCTGTTACATAATAGTCTACGGGGAAAAGCACTTTGCAGCGTATTTTAGTTCTGTTACACTATTTCAAATATAATGAAATTGACATCCATTACTGAGGCTTACTACAAGATATCTGCAGATATAACATGATATATAATGATGATTATAAATCAATATACAGGGCCACACATAAAAAAAATTCGCACGCATTGCGGATTATCAGCGTGAATAGCTTAAAGGCAGATTGTAATTGAGTTTTGCACTTTCAAGTTGAATTATATTTAATATACTAAGAAATGTTTGTATAATTTATATAAAATCATACGCAGGGCCACGCAAAGAACTAGATACATGACCTCCTAAGGATTATAATGTTTTGAAGTGTGATTTGAGTTCAATTATGTTTTAGCCAGAATTAAATTTTAGATTAATAAGTGGCGCCTATAAAAATCTGTTGGTGATAACCAGGCTTATACAAAAAGTATGTTCCCGTATATTGATAAAAACTCCTGAACGTGAATTTTCAACCTATTATGCATGTTCTTACTAAATTAAGTTTTATCATATTATGTGGAATATTTTCAAATTGTAGATTATACACTGGGCTGTAGAAAGTAATTGAACTAATTTTCCGCTATGGACGGTAGTTGTTCAAATTTGGTTTTCAAATGTGTTTTGAGTTATGTAAAATGTTTACTTCGATTTATTTTTTACCTTATTCAAAAGCGAAGATTTGTTAAAGAATTCAGAAAGTGTTGGAAAGTGTTTCATAATGTATGTTTGAGGCATTATTTTTCTTTCTTCTTTATGCATAGTTCCGCATATGGAATGTATAAAAAAATTCGTTAATTTTTGGAGGCGCTATTAAAAATCTAATCTGTTGCAATAAGATTAGTATGAATATTGTTACGAAAAAGCTAAACAAATCATTTAAATATTCTTTTAAATAACCAAGACCACTGTTTTATTTAATAATATATAATTTATAAAATGAATAATTTTTTTTGAAGGAACGTATGATTTCACAAACTGTAACACAGTTCTTTAATCATAATTGGAAAATTTATTTGACGAACCTTTTCGAATTTTCCATATGCATAATAGAAACGAATTCAATTAAATTATTACAGGGTTCATACGGGTACCGTTAATTTCAAGTCCAAATATCAGAATTTTTTAATAGAAAAATAAATCTAGTTTAAACGAACGCAATTTCACCTTATTTAAGGAGATATTTTCCACAAGAGAATACTGGTACAGAAGAATTTCTTAGTCTAGAAATTCAAGGACCCGTACGAACCCTGTATCAGTAGTTTACAATTTACATATTTTTGTGTACATTAACTTCATTATTTTAATTTTATACATGACATAAAAATTGAAAACATTAAAAGTGAATTTTTCATTATAAGTTCAAAATTTTCTATCTGCATATCTGTTAATGTTTTCAGTGAAAGAATTCTAATTTGATATCTAAATCTATAATATATTACGTTGAGTAAAAAGTTTTCCGCCAAGAGGAGATAAATTTGCGGCAACAGCTGTCATTTGTGCAGTTGTTAGTTTTTCAACCAACCAATTTTTAAATTCGAAAGCAGAGCATAGGTGCTACATGACTGTGTAATTTGTTTGTTAAAAATTTATTATCTTGTGCTTCATAAAAGTGTTTAAAATGGAGCTATCACGTCAGTAGCTCAGAACGATTACGTACTATGAGTTCCGTAACAAACTCAGTGCGACTGAATGCCACAGAAAAATATGTGAAAGTTTAGGCATCAATACTGTTTTTTATATGATACAGTCAAAGTTTGGTTTCGGAAGTTTAAAGCTGGAAATTTCGACATTGAAGATGAACCACTTTCTGGTCGCCCTATTGAAGTTGATTGTGAGCAGTTAAAGCAAACCATTGATCAAGACAGAAATGTTTCAACACGAACTATTGCGTTAGAGCTTAACTTTTCGCTTAAAACAATAATTAACGCTCTGGAACGCGTAAATCTAACGTTGAAGTTCAACCGCTGGGTGCCTCACGAATTGACTGGTGAAGACAAGCGCAAGATAAAAAACTGTTGTTTGGCTCTGCTCAGAGATCAAAGGAAAGAGAACATTCTGGACAGAATTGTGACCTGTGAGGAAAAATGGGTGTACTACAACAATACAAGCCATAAAGGAGGGTGGTAAGCGCCTGGGGAATCAGCAGGATGGGTTGCAAAACGTGCCCTAACTAACAAGAAGGTATTGTTGGATTGTCGCGGAAATTCAGTACAAAGAGTACCTGAAATGCGAACAGACTATAAACAGTGCAATATAAAGCAACATGCCAATCAAAGTTCGCGAGGCCATTCACGAAAAACAAAGAAACGACATGAAAAGGTGGTTCTCTTTCATCAAGACAATGCCCGGCCACACATTAGTACGATGACCGGCTGGACGCTCTACAAGCTAGAATGGGATTTAATGCAACATCCACCATACAGCTACGACATGGCCCCTTCAGATTTCTATTTGTTTTCTCATCTGCAGCTGCATCTTGATGGCACAATTTTTGATTCAAATGAGGAGGTCATAAATGAGGTCGATCTCTTTCTGGACTCGCGCGCATCCAATCTTTCGCAGAAGGGATTGAAAAGTTGCCAAAACGATGGCAAACGATTATAGATTTAAACGGAGATTACTATCCTCATTAGTTTTCATGATTTCGTATGTATTTATCATTTTACAATAAAAAAATTGGCGGGAAACTTTTTACTCAACGTAATATTACTGAAAAAACTATATGGTGAAGGGTCACATGGATATAAACACTGATTATCCTCCCCCCTCACGCACTCCGCCTCCAGTAGTGTTAATTTTTTTTCGTTTTCCTAAAGTGATTTCATTATTTTAATATTATTCAGAGTATATAGGGTGTTTCTTAAAAGATGGGCAAAAATTTAAGAGGTGATAGTACACATCCAAACAAACAACTTTCGTCAAAGAATGCAATTTCGCAAAGATACTAAAACATTTGAAAACTTGGTCAATTCAAACGTTAAAGCTTCATTCCTGTTGCGATTTATCGGGAAAAGAACGACACTAATAGCATGCAAATGTGGTATGAGGAAGAAGACGAACATGTATGTAAAACTACGCCTCGATTAATACATTAAAGCCGCTGATCCGAGTGTGCAACTGTCAATCGCGTAGGAACGTATCGGAAGATGTTGCCATTCACTAATCGAGAAAAGGCTGATATGCATTTTATCTACGGAACTGCAAATGGAAATGGCTCAGGGGCTCAAAGATTGTACGGAGAGCGGTTTCCCTACAGGCTGTTACCCGATCTTAAAACATTTAAGTGCTTACACCGACTGTTGTGTGACACGGGATCCTTACTGGCTTCCCGGTCGTGTAAAGACAGACGTAACATTATTTTTGGAAGAAGCTGATGAGCCGAGTACATGTCATTAAACCTTTTTGTCACTTAATTGTTCTTTGTGTGGTTTTTCCTTTTACACTATGACGCAAAAGTTTAGACAATGACGTCATTCAGCTTTAAAATGTAGAATTATGACGTCAGAATTACAAAAACCTGTAAATATATTCAAAAACTGATTTAAAATGCTATGTACAAAAGACAGTCGTTTTATTTGCTATAATACTATTTTTTTTCATAAAAATTCAAATGTGCTTGTCGCAAAAGTTTAGACACTATTCTAAATTTCTTTGAATATTCGCTGGCATATGCAAATTTAGAATCGATGATGTCACAAATTTGGAGTACTTAAGTTCTGCAAACGATTGCGCTTCATAGTCGACATGCCGAGAGCTAAAGAAATTCAAGTGAATGAGGTTTCAAGGATTTGGCAGTTGAAAGGTGAAGGGAAGAGCGTTTCTGAAATTTCTGCTATTATTAATAGGTCAAAAAAATCTATTTATCGAGTTTTATCGAGTGGTTCCGAATATAAAGCAAAATGTCGGTCTGGGAGGCCACGTGTGACAAATGTACGAGAGGATCGCCTGATACAAAGACTAGCGAGTACTCAACAAATGAGCGTACGTGGAGTTCAAAGCTCATCGGGACTCTCTGTATCAAAGGATACGATTCGTAGACGAAGTTTGGAAAAAGGAACAATCGTTTATAGCAAAATGCAGAAGAAACCAGCTCTGAAACCATATCATAAGTTACAAAGACTTATGTGGGCTCGAAAGCATATGTCATATGGAGAGAAATGGCAGTCAGTCATATTTAGCGATGAAAAAAAGTGGAATCTGGATGGTCCAGATGGTTGTTTATCGTATTGGCATGACTTGCGGAAGGAACCTCGACGTTTTTTTAGTCGCAGACAAGGAGGGGGCTCGGTGATGGTTTGGGCAGCCTTTTGCTATAATGGACAAGTATCTCTGACCTTCACCAGTGGTCGTCAAACTTCACAGCATTATACACAGACATTAGAAGAAAACCTACTGCCATTTGCTGAGCTTCTAGGGGGTCCTCAGTGGGAATTTCAGCAAGACAATGCTTCAATTCACACTGCAAAACATTCAAAATCTTGGTTTAATTCCCATAATATAAGAGTTCTCGACTGGCCAGCATGTAGCCCAGATCTTAACCCTATAGAAAACCTTTGGAGCATCATGTGTCGCAAAGTTTATAGCAACGCTAGACAATACTCTTCTGAAAAGGAACTTAAGACATCTATTGAGAATGCATGGTACGATATCGATCCACAAACTATGCAAGATTTAGTTTCTTCCATGCAATCTCGTGTATATGACGTAATACATAAGCATGGATGCGCAACCAGGTTTTAAAAATTGTTTATTTCGATTTTATTTAATTTGTGTCTAAACTTTTGAGACAGCAGTTTATTTTTGTTACCATTTAATTTATTGCAATATGCACAATTCCACTTTTCTTTGTTATAAATATTGTTTATATGTACAGCACATTAATTTCAAGCAGTGATTTGAAAATTGAATAAATATTTTTCAAAGTATGTAAGAATTTCTTCATTGTCTAAACTTTTGCGTCATAGTGTATAACAACATCACTTTCAGCGCAGTTTTTAGGATGTTTGTGTTTTAATTAGAAAAATGGATTATATGATGAAAGTTGTTAGTTTGGATGCGCACTATCACCTCTTGAAGTTTTGCCTATCTTTTATGAAACATCCTGTATATATATTATGCCTCCCTAGTTAATATTATATTCAAGATTGGTTAAAATATTATATTAAAGCAGAAACATAGATTTGGCTAGCAAATTTTAACTTATTTCAATTATATCGATTTGAGTTTCTTTCGAGATGAAGCGTTCATAATACTATCGTAGTTTTTAGGCAAGTTTTACTTTATTTTTAACTTATTAACATGTTTAAAAATACGATAATTTTATGGGCACTTCGTATAAAATATCCATATTGATGTAGCTGAAACACGTGCAATTTTCCAAATACACCTACATTTCTTAACGTAATAAACGTTAACAGTCTTCAACAAAACCAATCAAACATAAAGTAAATAGAAATCCTAAATTCTGTTTAAAAAGGAAAAAAAAACATGCCCGTGAGTAACGCTGCATGTCAAATTGACGGTGACAACATCTGAACAATAAATTTCGCTTTTATTGCAATTTTTAGGTACGTTCGTAATTAAATAAATACGCAGCACTTATAGTCAGATTTACATTAATTGGGTATATTTTTATGTTTGGTTATTATTACCATGTACATATTTATGTAAATTGTATTTATTTCCAACCAGTAAACAAAACTTTTTGCCTGCTAAACCTCTAGAAGAATATGAAATGAGTGCAAAACTGATTTATTTCTAAAGTTTTACAAAAAATTGAAAGATTTATTTATGTGTGCCAGTAATAAGAAAAGTAAAACAACATTGTAACAGAGTTATATTAAACTATTCAGTCATAAAGCAGTTTAAAATTTTAATTCAACGCTAAAAATTCACTCAAGCATAAAATTTGTGAGGTGAATTTACGGATAAATTGTATTTTATTATCTCACTCGTAAAAATTCTTTATTTGTACAACTGGCTTAAACAAGAAAGCTTATACTTTAAGAACGCATATACAAAAACCGCTCACACTGTAAAAAAAAATCTGTAGTTCTACAGATGTAAAGTTACATGCTTACTAAACTTTCACCTGTAACGGTACGAAAAAAGCTGCAAATCTACAAAACTAGTTTTTGTAAAGCTACAAAAATCTGTAACTTTACAAATGAATCTGCTAAAATTTCAGTAATCTTACTAAACTTTTATTTGTAACCCTGGCTGCAGTTACATGAAAAGTTCTCGGAATCCCAGTTTCCAAAAAAATTCTTAGTAACCTTACAGATTTTTTGATTTTCGGCGCAAAAGTGTGTCTGTTTTATGAAATTTTGTTGTTGCCGTTACATGAAAAGTTCTAGGAATCCAAGTTTCCTAGAAAAACTTTAGTAACTTCACAGATTTTTTTACAGTGCACATAAACAAAAAATATATTAATGGCTTCAATAGAAATAGAATTTCATGACGGTAATTCTATTATCCATGAGAAGTAAATAAAAATTGCGTAGTTTACTTTTTGATAGATTTCATACAGATAATCTGATCACGGATTTCTACGTTTCAAAATGAAACGTAGGACAATAAACGTAGGACAATGAAACGTAGAACAATAATAAAAAAAAAGGTAAAATAACATTGTAACAGACTTATATACATCTATTCACTCATAAAACAGTTTAAAATTTTAATTCAACTCTAAGATTTCACTCAAGTATAAAATTTGTGAGGTGAAATTATGGATAAATTGGATTTTATTATCTCACTCGTAAAAATTCTTTATTTGTACAACTGGCTTAAACAAGAAAGCTTATACTTTAAGAACGCATATACAAAAACCGCTCACATAAACAAAAAATATATTAATGACTTCAAAAAAAAATAGAATTTATGACGGTAATTCTATTATCCATGAGAAAAAAATAAAAATTGCGTAGTTTACTTTTTGATAGATTTCATACAGATAATCTGATCACGGATTTCTACGTTTCAAAATGAAACGTAAAAAATTAACTGTCAGTACCTTTCAATTTTTCTCAAAAGTAAAACAAATAGTTCTACCATTTAACGTTCGTCGATAAAAAAATCCGCTATATTTTAATTCAATGGCAAAATTAAGACAAATAGGGAGTGTTTGAGTTGGTTTTTTATTGCTTCCCATTTTACAAAAAAAAAAAAAAAAAAAAAAAAAAAAAAAACCCTTCCTCTCTTTTTATGAATTTAATTCCTTTTGTGAGATAAGGGGATCCATTTAAAAAACTATTAAAAAATGTATTTCGTAATTTAAAGAGCCATTGAGACGTAAGATAAGCGCCAGATACAGGGCTCCAGTGGAGGATATAAATAATCCGTAAAAGAAAATTTTGAAAAAAGTAATAAAAGACTAGCTTCCTAAAGTTAAAAGTAATTAAAATTTAGCTAAACAAAAGAGAAAGAAAAATCCTGCACATCCCAATTTAAATGTCAATAAGAATCCATTTCAGATTCTTTTTTTTCATTCAGGATTTTTTTTAAGGACGAATCTTTTATTTTCATTCGTCAGCATGAATATGAATAGAGATGCGGATACAGATGTTTTATGTGTTTTTATATTTGAACAGAAACCAATTTTTTTCGGATTCCCGTTTTTTTTTTCCTTTAAAAGTTGGTTCCAGAAATATCCGCTTTTTTATGCTTATAATGTTCACTCTGAAACAATCTCCTCCGCGGTCCGTATTTTACATTGTTCAGCACCAATCAATTGCCTTGTCGTGATTGATCGTTTAAACTATGCACAGTTAAAATATTTTCAAATAAAAATGGGGAAAACACTGCGTCTTTCTGAGAATTTCTAAAAAGTTTGTGTGTCTGTTTTAGTTTTGCATATTAATGAGTATTATTTAAACATTTCTGCATAGGGTATGAAGATTTCTATTCCCTCCAATTTGTTTTAAAGTTAAAAGTAATTAAAATTTAGCTAAACAAAGACAAAGAAAAGCCTTCTACAGATCAATTTTAATGTCAGCAAGAATCCATTTTAGAAAGTTTGATTTTTTTTTCATTCAGCATTTTTTAAAAGAAGCATCTTTTACTTTATTTTGTCAGCATGTATATGAATAGAGATGCGGATACAGATGTTTTAATATTTGAACAAAAAACATTATTTTTTTCATAAAATTTGGTTTAAAAAATATCCGCTGTTTTTATGCTTATTTTTTTCACTATGCAACAATCTACTACGCTGTCCGTATTTTACATTATTCAGCAACTAACCATTACCTTGTCATGATTGATCGTTTAAACAACAGTCTGGTAAAAATTTCGAAATAAAAAGGGGCAAAATAGTGCGTATTTCTGATGTCTATATGTCTAAGAAACTTGTGGCTTTATTTTAGCTTTGCATATTAATGAAAATGGTTTCAACAATTTTGCAATGTGAATCAAAATTCCGATTCCCCCCAGTTTGTTTCAAAGTTAATAGTAATTAAACTTTAGCTTGTACACACCAAAAAAGCCTTGTACACTGCAGACCAATTTTAATGTCAGTAAGAGTACATTTCAATTTTTTTTTTCATTCAGCATTTATTAAAGACGAATCATTTATTTACATTTGTCAGCATGTATATGAATAAAGATACGGATACAGATGTTTTAATATTTGAACATAAACCAATTTTTTTTGGATTCCTGTTTTCTTTTCCTTAAAATTTGGTTTCGGATATATCCGCTTTTTGTATACTTGTTATTTAAATGCATATAGAAAATCCTATATATTACATTGTATCGTCATATTCACCCTAATAAATCAAAATAAACAACGTGAATACATTAATTCACAATTCATTTATTACTAAAATAGGTGTATTTATAATAAAAAAAGCTTTAAACCAGTAAAACTATCAAGATGTTAAAAACATAAATGTCAAAACATGTCAACGTTTCTCGAACGCTTTCAAATAAACATTTGCCACCATCGAGAAAATACCGTAGCTTGAAAGATGTACACTGCTTAAGTAGCAAAAGGCGAAACAAAAAAATATAAATAAATCAATAAATAGGAGGGAAAGAGGGAAAGAAGGAGAGAGGACTCTAGAAATAATGATGTATTATCCTATCATATACCAGATATATGGCTTAATTTACGAGGCATTACCGATGCGTTTCGGCTTGAATTTCCCCCCCCCCCTCCTATTTTCTCTAGCATCCCATCTCCTTCTTTCCCTTTCTCCCTCCTATTTATGGTTTTTGATTTCGCCGCTTGCTAGTTAACCAGTGAACATCTTTGAAGCTACAATATTTTTTCAACTTCACTCTCCTGATGATGTCTAATGTTTAGCTGAAATCGCTCGGTAAATTTTGACAAGTTTTTAACATTTGTATAGTTTTTACATTTTAAAACTTTTTACATTATATTTGCAGTTATTAGTGATAAATGAATTGTGAATCAATGTATGTACGTTGTTTGTTATACTTTTTCTTTTCACTCTGAAACGACCTTTTCCGCAGTCTGTGTTTTACATTCTTTAACACCAATCAGTCGTCTTGTTGGAATTTATCGTTTAAACAACTCGCTGCCAAAAACTTTCAAATAAAACTGAAAAAAAAGGGCGTGTTTCTTAGAATTTCTAAGACATTTTTTTAGCTATTTTAGCTTTGTATATTAATGAATATGATTTAAAAATTTCTGAAATGGGAATCTAGATTCTAATTCTCTCCACTTTGTTTCATGTAGGTATAATTATTGATGTTTTGAAATTATACTTGTATGCGTTTTAACCAAAATTTCTGAAATAAAACAGCGTTTTAATCATTCATCTCTGTGTGTAAAATCCTTGTATTATTAAATGTATACATTTCCTTCCATCCTTCAATTTAAAACGTCATTACTGACACTTTTTCTCAAGGATGTCGACGTGTATTTATGTAATACGCAAGCGAGGTGGCGATTCCGGTTACTACTCATCCTCGAGGAAAGCAACTAATCGTGGCCATGTTAGGCGTAAGTATTTAGATGCCGTAAATATGTCGATTGTTCAACTTATGGAGATATACACACTTCTTTGTATCACATCTATTCTCCTTCTTTTTCTCTAAAACCTTGAAAAACAATCCATTTATAATGTTTTAAGTTCTAAATTACAAATAACGGATAAGCAGATATAAACAAACCAACACTGTTGCTATTCAGGAGCACAAGTTCAAAATCTAGAAACAAATGAACGACTCTTGAAGTGTTTCATGGAAAAAATACCTATTAACATCAGATTCTGCTCTTAAAGTATTTGTAAAGGCATATTAAAGTTTTAAATATTTTAAAATGTGTTTTTCACTTTTCATACCGGGTTCATACCGATTCAAGTTTTTCGGAAAAATGGAGTTAATTGGTAATCTACTTATATAAACAAGATAGCGGTTCGATGAATAGATTACGCTTTATCTCTAAATATTGTTTTGGGGCAATCTATCGGCAATCAATATAAATGAATGAGCTTATCATTGAAATTATAGTTTTTTATAAGAAAAATGTAGGACGTAATGATGTAATTCGAGATCAAATTTTAAAAGATTCCGTTATATAATTTAAAAATGTCATTCAGATGTAATTAAATTATAAGATGACTGAAAATTATGTTTTCACACTCTTATTAAATTGTGATTTTGTTCTCTCTCCAATGTTATGTTCAAATGTTACTACGTTAAAAATCGAAATTTTTTATGTATTGATATAATTAATATATGTAGTACGTGTTATTATTAATATTTTAATTACATTTGATAAGAAATATAAATTTTATTTACAATGCAAGCAAATTCCAAGTGGATATAAGCTAAGCTTTTAAAAATTGTTAAAATTAAATTAAAATTATTAGAAAGAAAAAATAATAATAACTTTGATTTTATTTATAACAAATAAATTTTAAAGTTACATAGCAAAAGCTTTTAAAAATTGATCTTGAATGAAATCAATGCGTCCTGCATATTTCTATAAAAAACTACTATTTAAAAAAAGTCCCTTCGTTTATATTAGTTGCCGTTTATTCTCTTTTTTTTTGCACGAAGTCTTATGAAATTGAAACGCAGATCAAAATTCTGTCATTTGCAACGGGGGTTACATACTAGTTTTAAAAATAATGCATAGTATCTTATGCAACCTGATGCCATAATTTGAATATGCCAGATACATCAAGAATTTCAATGCAAAAATCATTCCAGTGCTGTTTTTATTAATGTAGTAGCTTAGCAGTAAAAACACAGGAACAATTAATTACCATTTTGCGTTGCATTACTAAATTGTAAAATTATTTGGATGATACTGCACAACTTAATAAAAGTAAACAAAGAAAACTAGTCTGAAATTGTACGTCAAACGTGGCAAATGAGGTGCGTTCGTACTATAACTATTTTTATAAATATTCAGATCTTGGTGCACTGTAAAGCAAAAAATTATGAATACAAAATTAATTACGAATCTATACATTAAATTCAGTAGTACGGAAATAATAGGACTCCATCTTAAATAGGACATCATCAACATGGCAACCTAGAATTATTATCTATCATAAGATATCATTGTATTAATTACGTGTGATAAGACTTAATCGAATGAAGAAAAGTTTAATTAATATCTTCTTAAGTTTTGATTCGATTTTAATAAAATTTGAAATGACTCGACAAATTCTACAACGATTATATTTAATTTCAAATCATTCGTTTGGGTAGTTCTTGCACTGTTATATGCGGACAGGTGGACAGACAGACGTACGGACCAGACGATGACTATAGGTGCTACGTATTTATATAATTACGAATGCACCAAAAAAAGGCCCATGTCAACTTTAAAACTGCCAAATTATATGTAATAACGTTTTTCTATTTCTGAAGCTGCATTATTTTTAATTTTTAACCATGAGACAAATTTCTGTTTTATACGATTTGAAATTATTTTTAACTAGATACTGTTGGTAAATCCTTCCAAAGAAAACGAATAAAAATGAACAGAAATGAACTTCCTTTTCTTCATCTTTTCAGCATCTCCCAGTAACTGTATTTGCTTTCTTCTTCAGATATTTTCTCGACATACTCGCCACGACAGGAGACAAATGTAAAAAGTTTCAAGTCCTCTGTCTACTCTGTCGACTGCAATGGATTTAGCGTTTCTTTTTCTTAAAAGAGCATTATAAAAACCATAATAGCCAAATAGAATTTTTCTAGAACACGCAGCAGTGCATGCTTTTCGAGAGTAAAAGCGGGAATAATGATTTAGAATCAGAAATTGCTTTTGTGTTGAATTTTTCTTTTTCACTCTCGTAGACGTTGTTTCAAAGAGAATTTTAGATGTAATGTAAATTTAAATAATGCTCTTATATTTTGTTTACCGGTCAGACATTGTTACAAGGTAAAAGAAAATCCATTGATTATCACTACAATTTCCGCATTTTTGCGAATTTTTTTCTTCATGGAAATGAATTTGTGAACGTTAGAAAGTAGCAAATATGAATTCAAGACTATCCTTGAGAGATAATTGTACTGAATGTTTAGTTCATCGCTAGCATAGCTGCCGACTCGTACGAAATCCGTACAAGTTGGCGGCAATACACTAGATTACTTATATTATTAACAAAGTATATTCGCTTATATTTTGTTTTCCGGTAAGGGATTGTTACAAGGTGAAAGAAAATCCGTTTATTAACAGTACAATTTCCGGATTTTTGCAGATTTTTTCTCCAATAAAATGATTTCGTGGATATTAGTAAGTAGCAAATGCGAATTTAAGACTATACTTGGAAGATAATAGCGCTGAATGTATAGATATTCACTAGTTTACTTATATTATTAAAAAATATATTCATTTATATTTTGTTTTCCGGTCAGATATTGTTACAAGGGAAAAAAAATACGTTGATTACCGGTATTATTTCCGTATATTTGCGGAATTTTTCTGTCATAAAATGATTTTGTGAATGTTAGAAAGTAGCAAATATGAATTTAAGACTATTCTTGAGAGACAATAGTGCTAAATGTTTAGTTAATCATTAGTTTAATCGCTCTTGCTGAGGCTTTGGGATATTTTATATTTTTAGACTCTAAAATGTCTCTCCATATTTTCCAATTTTCGTATGTATACTGATTCTGTTTTCTCTTGCAGTGTAATAATAAAATTAAATCCGTTTGAGAAAATGTGCGATGGGTGAACGTTTCCAGTTTCAAACTTGGGTGGCGCGGCGTTTGCATTCAGCCAATTCCATAGTGTCAGGAGCTTATGAGAATACCTCTCTTTTTTTTCTGAACACGTAAACTAATGTTCAGAAAGTAAAGGGGAATCCCTCTATATTTCCTTAATGAACATGAAAAATCTCAATAGTAACCTCTATATTTCATAATTTATTCGATTTGTCATCTATCACTTACCCAAAGTACAAATTTGCATTGCTTTTCCTTGTAAATTCCGGTAATTATGAGTTAAAAAATATCCCGGAACTGTATCAATATTCAGGAAAATATTTTGAAAATTAAGTGATATAGCTGGTTAAAGTGTTAAAATCATGATGCAACAATAGTTTATTAAGGATAGTCACAATACGGATTACGAAATATGCCGTTGACTTGCTGTATAAAGTGCACGTATGATGTACGGAAAAGATATTTAAACTTTTTAAGTTTGTAGTCTGAAATTTGCCTAATTTACACACTTGATAATAACATGTCAACTGATAATGAGAATTGAACGCAAATTTATATTCCAGAGTTTTTGAATATGCGGATTTTAATGAAGATGAATATACAGGGTGCAATATGTTATCTATAGCCGACCTTTAATTTCTCAACCGTTGGCTGGAAACATATAGCTCCAATTACAAAAACGTTTCAAATCAGCTAAATATTCATGTTGTGACATTATTTAAAGTAAAAAATCAATTTTATAATTTTACAAAATCTAACTTTTTATACGGTCCTGCAGTCCCTGCAAAAATTGACATAGTTATTAAATTTCAAAGTTTGATATTTTTGCACATGATTTTGTCTTTCATTAAGGGATCAGTTAAAAGATGAAATAAAGTAGGGTAGACCGGGGCTAGTTGGCCATAGGGGCATGTTGGCCCAGTCGCAATATTTTTTTAACTTTGCGTTATATAACATTGTCAGCCCAGCCAAGTATGCGTTTCTTCGCTTTTCTCCTCCAACATAAGCACCATTGAAGTCGGAGCGTCCGTTAAAGAATTATTGAGAATTTTCAAAATTTTGCAAAGGTGAGTAAATTTTCTCTCTTATAAATAATCGTTTTTTATTTGTTTGTAAATTACATTTTAGATTTTGATATATAATAATTCAGAAAAATAATTGTTCATAGTTATTGTAGGGCATGTTTTTTTATTGAAATACTTTCAGAATAATTCGTTACAGTCATGAAAAACAAAAATGGCGGTACGGGGTTAGTTGACCCATTTGGCACGGGACATGTTGGCCCGCAACGGATTAATGGAAATGTGATTTTTTTTCTTATACAACCTCCTTGCACCCCCCCCCCCCCCCACACACACACACACACTTTTTTTTTTGCTTTTAATTTCTTTTTGCTGTAAGAATTGCTCCTATCAAAAGTTTGTCAATACAAAAATTTTGGATAATATTAAGAGGATTTATGATAAACTTAAGTGAATTTGATATCTTGTGAATTGACAAATTTTTTTTATTTTAATTTAGGAGGCTATATTGTGTTTTCGTTTGAAAGAAATAAAAATTAAGATTTGGTAAAATTTTGATAATTTCTTAAACTTTTACACTATCAGAACATTAAAAAGTGACGTGGGCCAACTTACCCCGCAATCGGGGAAGGTTGGCCCAAGCGACTTGGTGTCAATTTGAGCTTCTAAACTAATACTTATAGTTAATATTTTCAAACTTTACTATTGTTACTTCTTCCTGAAAGTACACTGATAGTGGTAACATAAAAATAAATTTAAAATGTTGAATTGTAATTTTTTAAAAATTATTAGAAGAAAAAGCGGGCCAACTAGCCCCGGTCTACCCTAATTCGAGATCAAAGTCAGGGTGCAATGTCCTTTTTACGGCGAAACCACCTTTAGCCGGTATAGCCAAATCGGAAAATCACCAAAGAGGGAAATTCCTCTAAAAATTTGAGCTATCTTTTAGGGATCGAACATTCAAACGTCAAAGTAGGTAGAATTGACAACCGAAAAATAAAACATACTCACTAAGGATTAGATAAATGGCAGCGGAATTGCACTCAGATTTTGATCTCGAATTACTTTAATTCATCTTTTAACTAATCCCTCAATGAAAAACAAAATCATGTGCAGAAATCTCAAATTTTGAAATGTAATAACTGTGTCAATTTTGGTAGTACAGATGTCAAACTTTTTGCGTTACATCTGTTATGATATGTATAAACTTTTACAAAATATAACTATAGGGACCGGGGGATCGTATAAAAAGTTAGATTTCGTAATTTTTATAAAATTGATTTTTCACTTTAAATAATGCCACAACATGAATATTTAGCTCATTCGAGTCGTTTTTGTAATTGGAACTATATGTCTATGACCAACGGTTGAGAAATTAAAGGTCGGCGATAGATAACATATTGCACCTTGTATATTTGTGTGCGTGTGCTTAAATTTATGAATATTTATAAGCCGTATTTTTAAATAACAGGTAATATACAGGATTACAATATACAGTCGAACTCATTTAATAAGAGCACGGCTGAAACGAGGACACGGTTAAAACAAGCAATTTGCATGCTAAGAAAGGTTATTTTTTAAAGTAGGGTAATTCTGGAATTTATGCCACATATTTTTTTGAAGTTGTGTATCAAGTCCCATGGAGGACATAAAATAAAAAAAATCATGCTGTGCTATTTAATGTTAAATATACAAAGCGTGTACTGCGACAAAAAATTTCAAAATAAATTATTAATATTTTTTTCTAAAACATTACACTGCGGCGCGTCACCCGTACATTCAGGCTGAGACGCCGCACTTGTGCAGTAGTTATGCCCCGCTGTGATAAGAACAGAATGAAATTATAAATAAAAATATAATAAAAAAAGTCACATCTGGGCTATAATTAACGATGTAATAACAAAATGACACTAAATGAGTACAATGAAACGTATTAGTAGATTCAAATTAATAATTGTTGCCTACTTTCACTATTAAAAATATCGACTTATTTTTTTACGTTAAATTTTAATTTTTATTTCAGCAACAACGTAACATATGTGTATTAGAAAGGGGGAAAAAAGTAAAATTGTGTTTACATAATTTATTCGTTAACCCAATCGAAACCGGTAGCTTTTACACAAATTTTATTTCGTTGGTATAACTTTTTTAAAAGAAGCTACGTTTACTTAAATAATTATAAAAATGCTCTCATTAAACAAAGCAAATATTACTTTTCTTTTTTACTGGTGCCAGAAACAAATTTTGTAAGCATTTTATGAAGGTGCTTATATGCACCTATGGTCCGAATTGGTTAAGATACTTGTTGATTTTTTCGACTACAAACTACAGAAAAAAAGTGTCGCAAAAGTACAATCTTTACGTAACTACATTTAAACACATGATGCAACGAAGCCAATTACACATCCTCTTTTTTGGAGCAGTTTTCAAAACATTCCTTGCAAAGAACGTCTACATTACGTGTAATCCAATTTTTCATTATTATCATCTTGACTTGCATCTTTCTTGCCCTTCTTAATTTTTATTTTCCCCTTTTTCTCCTTTGGTTTTAATAAACTTGATAACATGCCTACCATGGTTAGTCTGTGCAAAAAGAAAAGGAAAAGTTATTAACACTTAATCATCCCGTACAAAAGAAAGTGCGGCATGTATACCGGAATAGAAGTGCGGCATGTATCCCATTTTGCATAGTGCAGACTTCGGCCATCACAGTTACCTGCCATCGCTAAGGGGAATGGCGTAACCATACACGCAGTACTCTATACAAACGCTACACTTAGTTTTGACTTCGAAATCATGCATGCATTTAGTAATTAGTGTATGAAAAGTATTTAAACATAACGTGTTTAAAAGTTTGGACAGTGAAATCATGCACTAACGTCAAATTAAGGATTTTACTTCTACAAGTAAACATCGAAATGGGATTCACGCTATACGCTGCTTAAAATAATCTCATTGCGCACCTATACTGTGCGTTTGACGACCATCTATCGATAATTACAAGAAATACAATGGGTGCGGCATGTATCCCGTATGCGGCGACTCTCCCGGAGTTACCCTATACTAAGATTTCACACTTTGTACGAACTACAAAAGCAGGATCACGGCTAATATGAGCAAAATTACAACCGGAAATTGCATGTAAGTTTTTGAAGAGCTTGAAGAAAAAAATGTAAAGCATTATACATTATACCTGAGATTTAAAAAAAAAATCCTCTAGTATCTATGCTAATGTGCTGAAATAAGGAAATACAGCAAGTTAATATTCTGCTGTTTATCGAGTTAAAATTTGCTTCTTGTTAATTTTTTATTTGGGGTGGTGAGGCAGTGAATACTGGGTATATTTTTCAAGTCAAACATATTTAAAGAAAAATATTTTTTGAATACACTGTAAAATAATTGTTGATTTTACAGAAAAAACTGTCAGCCAGGACGTCAGTGAAAAACTGGTGTTTACAGACAAAATTTATTCATTTCGTAAATACTTGCAAAATATGTGAAAATAGTCGAAAGTTTGTATTAAACACGGTTTATCTCCGTAAAATAAACAATTTTTTACAAGCGTCCTTCTGATAGTTTTTTGTCTGTAAAATTAACATATTTCTTTAGAGTGTAAGATGTCTTTATTATATGGACTTCATTTGGTTTCACTTATTAAATAAAATTTTCGATTCGAAATATATTTATCTGACGAGAAACAAACTCCGAAGGTTAGCAGTTATGCTAATATAAATTTTGCACACAATCTCAAAATTCAAACCTTTTGAAGAAATACTTTAAAAAAACTCTCGTAGTTTCTTCACTTACATAATGAACTGTCTAATGATTAAAATACTTTTTGATGATGATGTATGCGCTTTTTGATGATTAAAAGGAGGAAAAAGCAAACAAATACGGCAAAAAATACGGAGATTGGAATGAATGCAATTTGGAAAATGAATACAGCTGTATGACGTGTTGAAAGTGAAAAAAATCCATAATAAAACCTGCAAGATTCTGGATACAAAATAAAGCTCTCTTTGAAATACTACAGAACTTTACATAACAACTGTATTTTAAAACATCTGGAGATGCAATATTTCTTTTAATACTTTTTTCTGAAAAACTCAAAACCGCATAAAGAAAGGCCAACTACCTTACAATTCCATCCAAAATGTTATTTACCATAAAGATTACACGTGAAGCCGCTTTCCAGAAGGTTACTAAAGTTTTACGAAATCGAAGAAGGGAAACGAAAAAGCAATATAACTCGGAACCATCAATTTCAGTAGCTAAAGAAATATCTCAAAGTATATAATGCCAGAAAGAGCGCTTTAATCTTCATATTATTCATATTTATTTTCCACCGAATTCGTTCTTTCGTTTTGATCTCGAAGCATCCATCTTTTCTTTGCGAAGAAATGTAGTTCTCATAAAAATATTAATGCTTTATAAAGTTGATACAGCTAAAATTTTAGCATCTTCTTTAAGTGCTCGAAGTTTTAATACCAAATATGAGTATCACGCTAGAAACAACTTCGATAAATGCAGTTTGTATGTCCAATTAATGACAAAAAAATTTCACATATCGTTCATATTTCTAATAATGTATTATATATATTCGTTTTGAACAATCTTTTGCTACATATTTGAGATTTGCATAAATGATTTTGACACACCTATGTGAATTCTTTTAAAATTTTCTTTCAAGAACGCAAACATTAGTTATCTGGACTTTTGAATTTTGAATGAAAAGAATACGAAGTTTCAGACGTACTGTGGTATATTAATTTGAAATAATCAGCTGGCAAATTCACGAACTAAAGCTTAAACTTTATATTTGTAAAAAATTTATTTTGTTTAATATTATGTTTTTGTATGTATACATACACACACACACACACACACATATATATATATATATATATATATTACTTTACTTTTTACTTTAAAAATAATTGAAACTTTATGCAATTATTTTCCGATTAAAACAGCAAATTGTATTACATGCCTGAATGTTTTTAAAATTGTTAATTGGAGAAGAACATAAACATTAATGATAGGAATTTTCCAATGAATAGAATTCTTAAGTTGTGTATATACTTCCATCTTACAATAATTAACTAATAAATTTACAAACTAATGCATGAAAGCTAGCTAGGTAAAAACAGGTTTTCTCTACCATTTTTTCTTTCCCTTTGAAGTCCATGAATTTAACTCTTCTTCTTCACATAAATTTTACATTATGTAAAATTTAATTCCAGGTGTGAAATTTAAATATTTCCACTATTTAAGTTGCTTCAGAATTGTTTAATTTTTAAAGATTTTACCGATGTTATATTTCATCTTTTTTTAGATGGACCCTGACCTTCTTACTCTTAAGAAATTTTATAACATAAAATTTTCAGTGCATAAAATGAATTTTAATGAAATCTGTGCCCAACTTCAAGTGGTATAGGTGAAATGCAGCTCAATTTTACCAAAAATATTCATTTCAGCGAATTGAAATGTAAAAGACAACTGTCTACTTTGTAAAAATGAATAAGAAACGCAAATTAAAGAAAACTAATGAATAAAATGTCAAAGATTTTCTTCAGATGCCTAAATTAATGTAGAGGAGATTTCTTTCAAAAAGACTTTTGTAAAGGGGCTTAATTTATACTTTATAATAGTTATTTTTATTGTTCGTGCGTTAAAATTTTTATTAAAACCTTAATCACAGTACATATAAAGTACTTCTAAAGTAATATATATATGTATATAGAACTATCTGGCACAGAAAAAAATATGCATTTTATACTTATATTATTGTTCCGTTTCATTATGGTAATTTCCCAGTTTCAATTTTATTTTTATATGCATTTTCATATTATATTCGTTTGAGGTTATCGCAAACTTGCGGATTAAATGCTACCATAGCGAATCAAGTTTGGATATTCTCTCTTGTTGTTGGGCAAGCGCTAAAATTTGTTAATGTTATTAATACTAACAATTACAGAAGCTTTCGTTTATATTTGCGCGATAAACTGAGATGTCCAATCTCTAGATTAGTTCTTTTCAGAAAACGTCTATGCTTCATACCGTATTCAAGACAACCAATTTTTACTGTCCAAATGTGTTGTTTCAAATTATTATTGTTTTGGCACCACTCTTTGGACTAATATTTTTTGCATTGTTTAATTGCTGAAATTTTGAGATTAGATAATGTAATAAATGTCAAAAGATTTAGAATTTGAAACAACACATTTGGACACTAAATAGTGGTCGTCGCGAATCTACCGGCATTCATTTTACTAATAACGAATTAATGTAGTGAAATACCGACCGGATTATAAAATAATTTTTTTTTTCATTACTGATTGTTCATGAAAACAACATTTTCAGAAAGCGCTTTTAAGGTTATTATTTCTGAAAATTCACTTCAAATCCTTAAGACTTTCCAAAATTAAATACAGTAATTTCTTTCATCTCGAGATTAGAAGATATTTTCCGTTTTCGGGCTTCTTAAATACATACATCTGTCATGACATCTGATAAAAAAAAATAGCCATAACTACACTTCTACTGAAAGCATAAAGTGAAACAAGAACTGATTTGGATAGCTAACAGTACTATAGTCTTTAAAATAAAATACTAAGCGAACAGTTTAGAATTTTCCCCAAATTAAGTACTAAACGCAGTGGGATGCCTTAACATATATTTAAGTTGCGGTTTTACTGTCGTATGAATTTCTTTACTTACGATTGTGAATGGAACTATCCATTGAGACTCTTTATTTTATTCAGCCAAGAATTTCCTGCAAAAATATAAAATCGGCCCTCTCTCATGTACAAGTTTTCTGAGATTTGTAAAGGTGTTGCTTGTTTCAATCCCGAGTTTCTGTGGATCGATATTCAATTTTGTGGCTGGCTATACGTACGATAGTGCTTTGTAAAGTATATCCTTTTAAATATAGGAATATCAGGGCACACATTTCAGTTTACGAGTTTATTTATCGACAAGCATGCTGTCATATTGGATTTCGATACCGATATGATTAAAGCAAAGAAAGAGTGCTACCATTTGCACCACCAGCCCAACGCGAAATATTTAATAAACAGTTATTAAGTGATTAGCTGTGTATATTTGAATGACTCAGGAGTAAATTGTGGTAACTGATATTTTTGAATTATTTGTTTTATGTTTTGAATGAAAAATTATTTAAGTGCATTCTGACTTTTTTTTTAAGCACAAGACTTAATTATTGTTCATTTGATGCCATCATAATCAAATATAAATTTTAGATTAGTGAGCAACTTTGCGTTATTAAACTTCAAAAAATCAATTAAAATAAATCTACGAGACCTAAAATGTTGTACATTGTTAACCCTCCGAGCGTCTTGCAAAAGGGTAAAATTGTAATGTTGTTTTCTTTGCATTTTGTTTTAAATGCTAAGAAAATATGATTCTTTCAACATTATAAAAAAAAAAAACTCAATTACAAATATGAATGTAATACTTGAGAGTATTAATCATTCTTTAATGTATTTAAAATTCATTAAATCTATAGAATTATATTATCGGAAATATTGCTTGTATTGCTGTGAAACCTGGAGCTTAGTGAACGGAATAATACGCCCCAAACACTTAGAGGGTTAAGTAAGGAATCAGTTCTACAAGTAAGCTGTTTTAGAGGAAGCAGTCGTAATAGTTTTGGTTGCATATATATATATATTTCTTTTTTTTTTTTTTTTTTGAAGTTAATTGTCAATAACTTGAAATTTGAATTTTGTTAGTTGCCTACAAAGTTGGTTTAATTATTACTCAATTGAGGCCATCATAAGCAAACATACGTTTTAGATTACTGATCGAGTTTCGTTATTAAATTTCAACAAGACCAATAAAATAAAATCTGTCAGATAAAAAATATTGCACATAATTAACTAAAGGATCCATTTGAACCAATCAGCCGTTTTAATGGAAACAAACATAATAGTTTGAGTTGTAGATTATTTAGTTTAGAGAACGTTAAAATTAGATATTATAATTGATATGACTGGAAAATCTCAGTTATTTTCGCAATGTGTGAAGAAGATAACAACCTAACAATAAAGTAAAGCGATTTATCCAAATACTTACCAGGTGCATTCATATATTGTACATTGATTACACAAATAGAAAAGACTGGTAAAGCGAAACACAACAACAACAAAAAAAAACATCAGCAACATCGCATTAATAAATAACACCCTTTTACAAAATCATCTATATATTTAAAGCGCTAAGCGTTTTCTTTCGACAGTCCGTGACAAGAAACTACTACATCCAACTACACCAATCATTTTTAAATGAAAGATATTTGGCCACAGATTTGTTATAGTCCATTCGTTTGTTCAAATATTTTATTAATTAGCCGTAATTTTAAATTAAAATTCTACAGTTGTGCATGCGCAGTATATAAGTACAAGTCTGCTTTTGGAGTGACGCGCTGAACATGCCCAAAAATGCTCGCTCGGTTGAACAACTATCACATCACAGGTCAAAGCTGATTTAAGTTCGTCTGCTATTCGATCTTATTGTAAAAGGTTTTCTTTCTTTCATAAAGTTAATATTATTTGGCTCTTTCAGCATTATTAACAATAAAAAAAAATGATTGTGTCTAAATTTAGAGGTAGATACAGTTTATTTCGGGGGTGTCATATTGTTTTGGTAATATTACACACAGAAGATAAAAACGGTGATTTGAGGCTAAAAGTTATGTCTGGTGATCTGTCTTATGAATTTCCAGTACTTAGGCACGAAGATTGGTAAAGTAGCATATTAATTTGCAGCTACTTCTTTGAAAGAGTAAGATATCATAAATATTAAAACGCAAAACTATTTCTGTAAGATCAGAACTGAAATTCGAGACATTCGTATGCGTCAACTGTTTTTCCAACCTCTTCAATTTAGAAGCAAGTAAAATCAGTTCCTGCTAACGTAGCGGGTTAACGCAGTACTTTAAAACTCTGAATTTTTGTAGCGATGCAGGTTCGAACCCAAGCAGGGCAAAATGTGTAATATTTTTGTCGATAATTCATTTCAATAATGAGATATTTTATTAGGAAAAGAAGTTATAGGATTTTTATTTTATTATTATTATTATTTGAATGCTTTATAATTAAATAAAATTTAACACTCATTAATATTTTGAAAAAATAATGATTTTATATTTAAAATATTTTACATGTAATTATCAATTAAATAAATTTAGCTGATCTAAAATTTCCGTTATACTTTCTGATTATTATCAAGAATATATATGTGTGTGTGTCAGAAACAAAAGTTTGCCAATCATTTGCGTAAAAAGTAAAACGGAAAGAAAAAAAAATCGTATAAGAGCTATAAAAGAAATTACCTTGATATCCAGGTTTAATTTTTAAAAAACATATAAAAATGTAAAATAAAGTTCAAGTAATAAAAAATATATATTATAAATCGTTAGTTTTATCAAGTTTCAAATTTAGGTTTTTAGAGAATGAGACAGATAAAAATGAAATGCATAGCAGCTTTTAATGGCCGTGTAGTTCTAATAAATAAATAAATAAATAAACGAAAATAGATACTATTATTTAAAAAAAAAATGAAGTCGTAGTACGCAAAAATAAATTCTCTACGTGGTGTTTTTAGGTAAATTTCTGATAAAAGGCAAGCATAATTAGTTGTAAATTATAAACTTAAAATTATTTCACTTCATTGAATATATTAGATTGGCAGCACCATCTATCGCCCTAAAGAAATAAGAATTACTTATGTAATTTAGAAATTCGTCACGTAATTCGTCATTCAGTAACTAATTTAAAAGCAACTAACTAAAAATTCAAGAATTTTTCTAATGAAACCTTCAAGTTATTTACCGTCAAATCTTGACGGGCACTAACTAGTTTGGATAATTCTTTTTTTTTTTTTTTTTTCCCAATTCCTTCTATATTTTTCCATTTAGTCTTAGCAGTATTTCTACCGGTGTCAATTGGCACATTCTAAAAGACTTCGATTTATGGTTTTTCATTTGCAATTTTTAGATTGAAATAATTAAAAATCATTTTTATTACATTAAAGACTTTTTAATGCTTATTACATTAAAACGGCTCGAGTAAACTAAACTTAAGTAACATTTTTTAAAAGATGTCATTTAACAACGGTAGAAATAGTGTTAATGTAATACTGTTTTTTTTTTTTTTTTTTTTTTTTTTTTTTTTTTTTTCAGAAATTTGTTATTTAAAATAGCAATTTTTGAACATGTATTAGAATAGAACATCATTTTTATGTTTTGGTGGGGTATAAAATTGGAAAAACGCATATTTTGAGCAAATATACATTTCGGAAAATTTAGTATTTATCCATATTTTATCATAAATTTTAGAAAAGTGTACTTTCTATGTAAAAAGCTATTCAGGATTAGTAAAATTTGTTTCCTAAATTACTTCTTTAATGTCACATAGACGGGCATTTTTTTAATCTGGTCTTTCCGTACAACAATTATAAAGTAAATTTAGAGTTTTACCATTCGATTACATACATTAATGTATGTGATTTTATATATATATATAACAATTATAAAATATTACAATTCATCATCATTTGAAAATTTATAAATTGAGTATCAAGACATGATCAGACATTATACATATTAAATTCCGATCAACAATTATTAATTAACTGATCTCTAATGATTTTTTTAAAAAACTAGATCTAACCACTTATAAATGAAGAATTAAAAATCATAACATTTAAAATATGCGAAAGGAAAATATTAGCAAGAACGTGAATGCATAAAAAGAATAAATAAATAACGATAAATATGTAGGGAATCATAAATATTTGAAATATTTTGCCAAGCTATTTGAAACAAAAACAATTTAACCAATACAAAAAGACCAGAAAACTTTATATATATATATATATATATATATAAATAAAAGTACTATATATACATATATAATATACAATATAATATACAATAAAAGTTTATTTAAATTTTTGACAAACTCTAAATTTAGATATTCCGGGAATTATACGAAAAAAAAGTTTATTTTTAATTTTAAAAAATCACAAGCAAATAAATTTAAAATTCTAGTGTCTTTTATTTACATTTTTTATTAATCGATTTTTTTTCCAGTTTATATGTCCAATAATTATGTTTATTTAAAGTAGTCTTTTAACAACTATTAACATTCTTGGTGCAATTTCAAAAGAAATACGACCCTTCACACGAAAAATCAAAGTATGTCACATATCTAACAATAAATATATGTCGCAATGTCGTAATTTTCGTAATGTAATTTATGTGTGTGTGTGCGTTGCTATATTTTCTGCATTTAAATTGTTCACAAAAACCATCTGAGGTTGAATATTTCAATCCTTTATTTTTATGCCGACCACTAAAATATATTATTACACTGAATATTTTTATCTACCATTTTTAAAACAGCATTAATGGTATCTTTCTTGAAATTTATGTAGGTTATTTTTTATCTATGCATATTAAAACACACACAAAGAGGTGAATGTTTATTTATGAACTTCTAAGAAAAAATGAAGTGTTCAAAAAACATCTCATTTTAAATTAAAATTCTCCTTCCATAAACGTGCAGCGTAAATCAAAAAATTCCATCATCATTTGTAGAAAAATATGCTGAAAAAAATGAACGCACTTCTAGAATTATTTTTCTACTTGTTACAATTTAAATAAATACTTTTATTTGTTTCTGTTAGATTTAAAAATTGGGATAGTTTAAACATATATTCCAGTTGATTTTCCATGCTAATGATTTCTTTAAAGTAATATAGTAAATGTCTTAATTTAAAATGATTTTGGTCCTATTTTAACCGTTTCAGTTCGGACGTCATTTACCTACATTTCAGTACCAGTAATTCCGTATAGTGTTTTTCACCTCCTTCAAAGGTTAATTCTAAATCTTTGGGTAAGAAGTTTCTGTTTTTGTTGCATTGTTTTTACATAGCAACAATCTATACACTTGAAAGATGCAATCTATACAATAAGTGGTTTCGTAATATTCCATTCTTAAATTATTTTTGGTTCGTTAAATGTAACGCCGCGAAAACCAGAAAACAGTACTCTGTACACAGCCTAACGCTCATAGTTTATTGTGTCTCGAAACCATGCGAAATTTATCGAAAAAACATCATCACAAAACCATCACCGTAAAAAAATCTGTAGTTTTTACAGAAAAAAAAATTGTATTTTTTTAAAGAAAAAACTGTTTTAAAGAAAAGCTATTTTGTCTGTAAAAAAATTATTTTGTAATATTTACAGGAAAAAAACTGTTTTAATGAAAAATTACAGATATTTTTTGTAAATTAAACAGTTTTCCGCTGGCTCCAAAATTAAGAGTTTCTTCCTGTAAATTTGAGATTTTTTTTTCTGTTTTTCTTGAAACAATGTTTTCAAAGTGGGCGGCTAGTTTTCTCGAGAACTATTTGAACTATTTAACTACATTTTTTAAAGAAAGGCGATCGTTTTTGCTTGACCTTACACTGTAAAAAAAAACGACATTTTTACAGCACAAAGTACTGTTCATCTTGCGCTCAAACTCGATCACAGTCGAATGTGCTGTAGCTTTCTTTGGTTTCATGACTATATCAACATGAAAAATAACAGAGGTAGCGTAAAATTAACAGCACAATGTGCTGGCAATTCGGACGCCAGCAGTTTGTACTGGCAAATCTACAGTGGGTTTTTTTGTGTATACTACAGAAAAACATAATTTTGATTGATTAATTATTTTTTCGAGCTCGCAAAAGGAAATAAAAATTATTACAAATTACTTTGTTTGTGCAAATGACCGCTATTTTCTCGAAAACAAACTTTTTAAACTAAATATTGATACGATCTATAGAATGTTTAATGAACTTTTTTAATTTGATAAGCAAATTTGTTTTAGATGATTGTGAATGAAGACAAATACTCGACCGATTGTAAGTTCACGGCACAGCAGAAGATGCTTCATATCACATAAGGCGTATTATTCGTTATTTTTACACCCAAAAATTTAAATATATAAGTGAAATGTCAACAAATATACTTAAAAAAAGTCCGAAAGTGATATCCCTTTAATTGTAACCGAAAACAAATCGCAAATATCACGTGAATTTTAGATCAAAAGAAGTAGAACATCCCGTAATCCAGGAATTCTACGATTAGATGAGACAAGTACATACTTTAATACTAACAAGAAAGAAAAAATCATACGTCAAGCATAGATTATGAAACACTTTCCAACACATTCAGAATAATGTGAGAAAACTGCGCAGTTTAATAAGTTAAAATATTATGTCTAATCCAATCATATGGAAATGCATAATACATCTGAAATTCCAATTTCAGCTGTTCCTATATACAGTCGAAAAAATATACGAATTCTTCGAGCAGTACTGTATGTAGATTTGTATCCAATAACTACATGTATGGAAAAATTTAGTTCAGTTAAGACATACATATACCTCAGTTGAAAATTCTCCTTCAGCAATTTCCCCTACTAAGGAGAATGGTACACAAATCCTTTTGTGCAGCCCTGTATATGAGGTACAGAATTTATCTACAACGAGTAACATGAAAAAAAATGTTAAATGTAAAAGCGCATACCGAATTTTAAAATTGCACTTTCAGCAATTATTACTCTAAGACGAATTTTTTTGTGTGTAAATGAACGACAAATGCTATGTATACCCTATTCCATCGTAATCTACTTCTAGTGAAATTCAGTGATTTATACCAGTTTCAATCGATTTGAAATAGCGTAATCGCATTAAAATTCTCTGCAAAAGATTTTTCCCCATATACCATAATGTAATGGGGTTCTTTTGTGTGCCCCTGTAAATGAAATATTGGTCCCACATACTCCATATTCAATACCAAACATGATATGGTGACCCTAAATAAGGTTTATTAATCGCATGAAAATCCGAGTATATTTACTGGAGTTAGAGCGTGGACAGACGGACAGACAAACCGAATGCATAAACCCTTTTTAACTTTGAAAGTGTTAAAAATTAAAATCATAATCATCATATATGGAACTTAAACGTGAAACCCGGTCCTAATGAGGTTAGGGATAATTACTGTATTTTAATTTCTTCTTTTTAAACCATTAAAGGCTACTTCAGTCAGGCGAAAACACTCGTTCGCTATTTGCATTGAGTAGCAGAGATCAATCTGTATGAAGGCCGTTTCTTACTTTTTCCATTTTCGTTGCAGGTTTTTTTAATGAAAATACTTTCACTTTCGGAACCGGTTCCGAAAATAAAAGCATCCTAATAAAGAAAACCTGAACACAAAATCCAAAAAGTAAAAAAACTGTCTTTGTACAGATCGATCCCAGCTACGCAATGAAAAAAAATCGTGTAAAAATATTAAAATGCAAACGAGATAATTTTTAAAAATTTCTTCCGTAGGATTAACATTAACGAACAGGTGTTTGCGCCTGACTTAAATAGCCTGTTAAATCAATCAATTTCGAACCAAAGTATTGCACAATATTTCACTCAATGGAAATAAATTCCAATGTAATAAAAATATTGGTTTTACATTGGGAAGATTTGGAATGAAAGGCCTCGATTACACAAATATAGGCTATACATTGAAAATATTACAATGAAAAGAAAATATTGTAAATATATTGGCTTTACACGAGAAATATTTTTAACGAAACACCAATATTGTAAAAATATTGGCTTTACATTGTAAATATTGGGCGAACAGCCGTGCAATATTTGCAAAATATAAATACTCCGTGCTGGAGCAATTCAGTTTATCATAAACTGACTATAAATAACATTCCTCAATGTTGTTTTTCTTTAGTGTTAATGGAAGCAGAAATGAAAAAAAATAAATTAAATACAACATTTTTAGAAGACATACGGCCAGACAAATTCGAATATTTAATCGAATCAAGAACGTATTTACAACTATATCATTTTATAGAAAATTTTTCTGCACATTCAAATTGAAATTTGATATTTCTAAAAAACAGAATTCACCAATAGCAGTAGAACAGGAATAATCTAAGTTTACGAAGTAGTTGAAATACTGGGCTTTGATATTTCGACATTTATTTTATAATACATTATTACTTTTATTTCGTAAAACTTTCCGCATATCTACTGGATAAGGAAATGAATATAATTTATTTATGTTATGAAGCTTTCATATCGTTAAGTGCAATAGAACTGAAAACAATAAACGTTTCGTACCTTAATCTTATACGAGCGGTTCAGATGAACTAAGAAATTTGCGAAAAACAGGTAAAAGTGTACGATGCTTAATTTTTTTGTATTTCAGTTTCACATGATATCACGTACTGTTTAATTTAACTGAAATCCTGTTATCTTAACCCTTAAATGCGCGATTTTTTATTTTGTTTCGAAAAAATTATATATGATTCTCTGAAAGGTTTATTACACAAGAAAAATAATTAAATAAAAAATCAGAGATACATTTTTCATATAATACGTCAATCTTTTCTTCTGTTGCACATGTGCAATATAAGTAAAAACTACTCTTGTGTGGCTGTTTTACGCTAAAATATTGCAAATTAGTAAATATTTTAAGAAGTATGTCTCCAAATACCTTATTTTATATAATTATTTATTTTATAAAACTTAACATTTAGCCCTTTAATTCCCATGATAGAATACGTTCTAAAAATTACGTAGTTCAGGTAATTTGACTTTACACCAGAAACTTTCAATGGTTAATTTCGCTTTATTCAAATACGGAATGTCTTACTAATTTAAGCAAATATTGCTATTTTAATTTTCTGGTGTGAATTAGGTATATACGAATAAAATAAATCTGTTAAGTTCAAAACCCAGTTGTTTGCATATATGCAAAGCTGTGCACTAAAGGGTTAAGAACATACCTATTTTTATGCTTTCCTAAAATTCCATATTATTGTTGATCAGACAAAAATGCACATGCATCAAGTATACCAATTTGTTGCATTTTAGGCAAAAATTTCAAAAATTTCCTTTTTTAAATATAAATAGTAAAATTGTTTATTTTGACTGATGTTTTATAGTAATAATTTGTTTAAAAAAGTTTTAACTTGAAAGATTTTAATGCAGTTTAATGAAAATGAATAGATTTAAATCTCTGGAATTTGAATGACTAATAAAGCATTTAAGCTGCAAACGCAAAAGGAAATATTTTTATTTTTATTTTGTTTTAATTAAAAACATTTACTTGTTTGGAAATATGAAAGAAAAAAACACACACATTTACATGAATTTGACTTTTTTACCGAAACAAGACTATCCACAAATATATATATTTCTTAAAGAAGTTTTTTTGTACCTTCGACGCTAAATATTGAATTTCTGCAAAATATTGTAAATGAGAAAGTAATTACAATAGCTTTGAAATTTAGACATGTTGAAATAATGTTATTGTTTTCAAATCTGTAATTTTATCCCAAATATTATATTAAATATGTAACTTACTTTGTTTACTTTGTATCTATATATATTCGTTTACTTAATGTGCATTAGAATTGTAAATTAAATTTACAATAATAATAATAATAATAATAATAATAATTAAAGATGAAAGTTAGTATTAGACAATAAATATCTTTCATATTTTTAATGCAATAAAAGATTTGAATTAGAAATTAATGCTAGTGTTATTGGTAAATTAACGAACTTACGAAAATTACTCGCCTTTAAGTCTTTTGACGTTAGTTAATAATTTGACCTATTTCTTTTATTCTACAAAAATCACAGCATAGAATTAGTGCAGCGTATGAATAGATTTGTATTTAAATTTCTTACACATTATTTTATCTTATGTAGTAGAAAATCTCAGCAGAAATTTTACAAATTTCTTACGCAGGCTTTTTAATTCGTGAACTAAATGGCGGAAAAAGATGAGATCAACGCTCATACGGATAAATAAATCTTCCCATGTTTATTTATTCATTTATTTATATCACATACAAGTTGTCCGAAAAAGATTCAAACGCGCTTATTGTTTGCTTTTAGGAAATATGTAGACAATATAAATTCTAAAAGTGTCAAAATAACGTAGGAATTAAGATTATGTTGATGAAATAGTGTTGTCATTAATTTTCAAAAAGTTACAATTTTTAATTTTTTATACGGTTTCTGGATACTAAAAGTTATATTTAGAAACATTTTTTATAATCCTGGACACGTAAAACAGCACAAATTTTCCAATTTTTTACAACCAAAACTCACCGAGTTATGATGAATTAAAAAAAAATTTGAAACTTTCTAGCACTAAAAATGGAAAGCCTTTTGTTTAGTGCCCGAAAGCTCCTAAATTTCAAAGTATTATAACTATTTGAGTTTTGATCGTAGAGCATCGGAAACGTTACTGTTTTACTTTTCAGAGCATGAGAAAAAAAAATTTTATGTAATTTTTTAAACCTAGGGACCGTAAAATAATTTAAAAGTGCAACTTTTTGAAAATAATTGAAAGAATTATTTCATCAATATAATCTTAATTTGTACTGCATTTTGAATACTTTTGAAATTTACATTGCCACTTTACCTCCAACAGTTAAAAAATTAAAGCACGTTTCAATTTTTTGGGGCACCATGTACAAATGTTGAGATATAAAAAATATATTTTTTATTTATCGTAAAAATTTTATTCATCCTACCATGCTATTATTAAGGTGAGTACTATTAGTTCATTTTTTATTATCTAAATTCTACAAAATTTAGACAAACGAATAAGTTGTGATCGCAAATAATCTTAAAAACTGATATTATGCGCCATAAAGTTGGTACAGTGAGGGAGTAAAAATGAGAACTGCTCCTAGCATTAACGTCTTGAGTGTTTGGCTATAGTTTTGCTTATCTTCTTGGCGGTTCATAATATGATAATAATGGAAGGAGTGAGTACATAATTCGGTATTTTAATATCTTATATATTGATTTATCTTATACAATAAAGAAAAATGGCGAGAAAATGGATGGACCACAATCAAACAAAAACGTGTACAGAGATCTTGGTATATTTTGGATGGTGGGATGTTTTTTCTTAAGCGTGTGAATTTATTACTATAAAATTAAAAATTTCGATATGAGACGTTCTTCTGTTAAAAGAAAAACCACCAAAAGAGTGCATTTGGAACTTTTTTTAAAAGTATATATTAAAATGAATATTAATTATAAGAAAAAAATATATATTTCTCATATTGCTTTGGTCAGTATTAGAGCGTTAGCTAGACAGCAGTATGTGCTATTTTTGTAAATTAAGTATTTTAGAGATCTATTCGATTACAATGAACTCACAAAAAATAACTGTTTTTTTAACAATTGGGCGCGCCACTTCGGTTCAGCACTCGCGTACTCCACATTATAAAAGTTGTGTAGAGTGCGCCGGTATGTAGTGCGCTCCACTATATAGTGCGATATGGGATTCCGTACATTCGGCTGCATATGATATTGTTGGCAATATAGAGATATTGAAATATAACCTGTGTTTCCAATACGAAATTTAATGGGGAATCGAAATGTAAAAAAAAATTGCTATTTAAAATTTTATTTTATAATGAAAATGCAAATTAGTGAAAGCATGTTTTCAATAAACGACGATTTGACATTTTTTTCGGTGCGAATTCGTATTAGTGTGGAATTTACGGTTTAACACTTTTCGTATCAACACATGAATGTTTTGAATCAAAAGACGCCAAAACATATTCGGTTACTCTTAAAGTAGGTAACAATACAATATGTACTAAAAAAGCATCTATATTTTATGGAAAGAAGAAAAAAAAGAAGGATGCGCATTTTTGTAAACGTTTTCTTATTTTTTTATACAATTCTTAAGAGAAAATACTATTCATTAGTTAAACGAAAAACAAAGTAATTATTTTTATACAAAAATGTAAAAAACAACAACAATCATTTATATTATCAAGCATGTGGAACATAAGTTCCTAAATATACCTAATGAAAAGCTTGTAATACACAAAAGAAATCAGCGGGAGATATTAATAAATAGTTGCTTCTTATATTCATCTACATTGATAAAGTCTGACATAGCTAATGTTCTTGACAACCATAAGTGAAGAAAAAATGTAACAAGAACAAACCTATAATCTTAACCGTCTACAGAGACTAAAGGGATGGCTTAGACAGGAAAAAGATATATGGATTAATGAATTTATTATTACTAAGTGAGCAAAGCTGGTAGATCAACGTAAGTTATTATTCCTTGTATGCATAGCGAAATCTCGTGTCCTCTATTAATTATTCTGAATTAAAGGTATGTTATACGAAATATAAAAACAGATGTTTTAAAAACATATGGTCTGTATAAATTTTAGTATTATGTAACTGAACATGCATCATACTTCAAGATTTAATGAGTTTATATTTTGTATTTTAAAATTACGTTTGGGTATAACGTGAAAATTCTGAAGATTTTACAAAATGAAAACGTGTAACAGTTAAATATTTACAAATATGTTAAAGTAAAAAACTGTATTTGTTTTAAATGATACAATAAAAAAGGACGCCTTCACAGCTCATAGGGCACTTGGAAAAAAGGGTCAAGCGGTGGACTCGATAACTCAACATATACACAACCTAGAACAGCTGGACAAACAAATTAGTTTTTTCAGTTCAAAAAATAGAGAAATACGTAGCCCTTTTAAAAAAAATATGCATTTTTAGTGAAATAGCATCAATTGAAACAAAAATGTAAGATCCAGGGGAGTGCAAAATGTCAATATTTTGAAATAATCTGCTGTATCTTACTGAAAAAACATATACCATGAAAGTTCAAAGAGATATGGAACCTAAATAATACCAAATATAGCTATTATGTATAGCTCATTTTTTAATGTTATCCAAATCTGTTTATGATGAACTTAATTCGGTACTAACAATAAAAGCAGTGCTTATTTAAACTTCATTTGGCATTTTTGCCGAAATGTCAGTGAAGGCTTACTGTGGAGACCCGAAAAGTTTTTGGTTTCCATCTGTTTTTTAGTTTGTTTGTTTGTTAGTCTGTCTGTCCCGCGATAACTGCCGTAAAAAGCGTCCGATTAGCTTGAAATTAAGGATGCATGTTGGTGAGGTCACCGGATTTAGCTGTATAGTTTTTGGTTAAATTTGGTTCATTCGTTCAGAATATATAGAACATTTTATTTTCGCCTTAAGGCTTTCCTATAGCAATTCAGACGATTTTTCCATTTTTATTTGTTGAAAGGAAATGGCTTATATGATTGAAAGATTTAAATGATAAATTATGGATGATTGAATTTCCTAATTAGAACCATACATTATTCATATTAGTTTGAAATTTTGTGTATACATTTGTCAGAGTTTTTAAATTCGGTGTATATCTTATGGAGGGATTTTATATATGTGTTCCAATAATATAATATATTTCCTTTTTTTAATTTACTTTTTTTTAATCACATATTTCATTGTCTTAATTTTCTTTTAACTGTTTCCTAGCAACGGAACTACATCTAAAAATATCGGAAATGTGAAAGTATGTCTAATTGTTTGAAGTCAAATCAACGTCGAAAGGATGAATTGATGCTTTTGTGTCTTTACATATAGATGGAATTTACCCCCAGAAATAAAGAAAGGCTATGTTCTATTGATTTTGTTCAAATATTTCTCTTTTAAATTAAAAAGTTCATTATTTTCATAAGGAATAAATTGACATTTAGCTATAAAATTTAACAATCATTTTTTTTCTTTTTTACCGTTGCCAAAAAAATCCGATTCCGGAATAATTTATCCTAAACAGTTAATTTTGATTTGAAAGATTTTCATGTGCAAGAGGAAAATGAAATAAAAAAATAGACATGAATACGTCTTCATATTGGAAATAAAACGAAAATACGAAAAGAAGGTGAATTTGATCTCATATATCAAAAATAAAACGAATACGCTTTGAGGTTGAAATAAAAGGGGCTTGTGTTATGATATTAATTCTTATTATTAAAAGAAAAATGTTACTAATATCTCACGGTTTATCGTCTGGACACAGCTAACAGAAATGTTTAATTTTTAAACGAAAATTTCAATGAGAAAAAAGAACTTTTGAAAAGCAAATTGATAGTAAACGTCAAAATTATGCACCGGAAAATTATCGCTGTCGAAAATGACGTTATTGTATCGGGAAATAAATATTTTCATTCTTAAAAACCAAACATTAACTAGATTGCCTGAAAAAATATTTTTTGACGAGTGTTATTTCTTAATGCCGCCTCATTTTTGAAAATATGAATGAAAATTATTTTATCTTTAAAAGGAAATTACATTTTCATTCGTAAAACCTAAACTTTTAATATAATTGCGTCAATGTAAATCCTTTTCTGCCCCCCAGTATTGAAAAATAAGGCTCGGAAGTGTAAAAAGATTTACGATAATCATTAGAGCAATCAATAAAAAGTTACATATGTAAATTAATGAGACCACGGGGGTGTTTAGGGGGGCTCCGCCCCCCTGAATACTCTATTATTTAAAAAAATACCAGATTTAGTAGCTCATGAAAATTTGAAAATATCCTTCCATAACAACGTTTTTAATTTAACGCTTCTAATGTCTGAAAACTTCGTATTTTTTATTCTCATAAATAATTACGTAATTTGAAATCTTTAAATTGCGGTTTGCAGGAAATTGAATATTACCAGAGTGTGTCTAAAAACAATGACTTGCAGGGCTGACGTTGAGGCTCCTGATCTGCAGATTTACTAGTATAAAACTAAATTCAGCGTAGTGATAACTTTCTTATTTAGATAGGTATTAGCCGAATGGAGCCATATCTGGTATGAAGATGTATGGAGAGGTTTAGCAGAAATTTACTGCAAAGTTTTCCATTACTAAATTACACGATTTAAGTCCCGATACAAAAGTCATAAGCAAAATATTATTTAAATATTAATATTGTTGATTAGATCTCTCATACGTTAAAATCCGGTAAAATTTCATGAAGGTTTAATTCGTTAATGCTTTAGATATGTTATATACCTAGATTGATTTCACCATTAAGATATTTATTCATTAACTGAATATTTAGAAATGAAGAAAAATCTATTAATACCATAGTATAAAAAATATTAACCACATATCCACAACGAAATCAGCATTCTAATTAAAATTCTCTCATAGGTTAAATGATCGCGTCTCTCTTACATTAGAAGTAGGACACATAAATGTTATTCAAAACAAATACAATACCTGTTTAAATACTTTACAGCAGCATATAGAAGATCTCAAAGACAAAGAATGATAACTTACCTATAAAAAAAAGAAAAATACTTTATTTTAATATGTTAAACAATTAAAAAAAATGAATAAAATAAATTATTTAAGATTATACAGGTACAGGGTGTCCCAAAGTCTCTGACACATTTTAGAATTCAATATAAAATCAAGTAATTGTCGTGCAGAAGTACTGTTTAGACTAAAATGCTTCTCACGATGAAAAGTTTTCTTTATGTAAAGTAAAAAATAATAGTTAAAAACTTCGATCACAGATGGCGACAGCTGTCCGTTTGTTTGGTTTCAAACGTACGTTTTTTTCTCAATTTCAGAGTAGTTTTGACGCTGTGACACAGAAATGACGACTTTCGGCGAAAAGATAATTACGTAAGCTGGTACTTCGAAGCCAAATCGAAACTAAACTGAAAATCAGAAATAACGCATGTTTGAAGCCAAACATGCGTTATTCGTACAAGTGGCGCCATCTATGATCGAAGTTTGAACTATGTTTTTATTCGGTTGAAGAAAACTTTTCATCCAGAGAAGCATTTTAGTCCAAGCCACACTCCTGTGTTACAATTACGTGATTTTATATTTAATTTTACAATGTGTCATGGACTTTTGGGACACCCTATATCTATATATACATATTAAATAGATGGCTTAATTTCTAACAAAAAAAGTACCGGAGCCCTAATTTTCTGTAGTACCGGCACTAACGACTCTATCATCCCCCCCCCCCCTGTCACTCCAATCTGCATATTTATATTTCACACATTATTAGCAAAATTTAAAGCTTTGTTTTCTTTAGCAAACAAATTTTTTAAACATACCTATCAGCATATACTTAGCTGTCAACTATTCCATTTTTTAGTTATCACACCTTCGAAATAATAATCTTTGACTAATTTTAATGTTAATTAATTGCAGAATTCTGCGATTAAATATGGTAAGGATTTCATTCGGTAATAGTGTTAACATAAAAAGGGATAGTTCGCAAGTATGCATTTTTATGAAAAATGAATGAAATTTACAGAAATTAATATTTATATGCTGAAGAATGGGACAATGTTTTTACATTTCGTATAAAAAACGCATATCTTAAATTATAATCGATTCTTCTCGCATAACAATCTTTTATGGTGAGTTCCTGAAAATCTGATTAAATTAAAAATTTGACAGCATTATCGGAAAAATTCAATGCTTTTATAGAAACAGGGGAAACACTGCTCGATTGCTTTCTATCAGAATAACAATGCATGACAACTATATCTACTTACAAATGAAAGTGATTTCGTAAATGTGCTGAGCAGAGCCTTAGCAAGGGCAGCGTTCTTGATACAAAATAAATAGAAAAATCACTAACGTTTAATTTTTTAACGTTAAATTTTTAAACTCGTACGCAACAGAAGACAAAAACCTCAAACAAACAAAACCTCAAGCTGATGCTCGTTGGCTAAAAATAGATAGATTCCTTTCAGGTTAGGTATCAAATTAAAAAAACAAAATATACCAGCCAATTAAAAATTATCCTACTTCCACAAAAGAAAATCGAACTGGAAGAAAATTCATTGTTCGGTCCTTTGAGTGGCATCGTATCGCCATCAATGACAGACATAAATTTGCAAATACCACTAGAATAGAAAAACACGATTTCTGTTTTCCTTTTGTTCTGATCAAAATACCATTAAAATAATTTGAAATAAAATAAAATACGTAATTTTGAAGAGGTAAAAGTTTTTTTTTTCTCTACATGAGTCATTCTCTGAAAAGTGGCAACTTTATGTCCCAGGGGTCTTGAAGACATATTTTTGAAATTACCAAAAGAAAAAGTGATTTTAACTATCAATATTAATCAGTTATACATATAAGCTGTAATTATTTTCTTATTGAAATTAAAATATGATACATTAAATGTATTTTAATGCAAATATCATTCCCTCACTATGTCCCTATTCACACATGTAGGAAAGAAAATGCTTTTTGTGCCATTGCAGTACGTATGTTTATAATTATTTTTTCGCAATACATTAAGCATACTTAAATAAATATTTAGCCATTTAATTATATTTATATTTTATATAATGAAAGAATTAGGACACTTTTTAATGATGTTCCTAGTATTTGTCATCATTCTCTTACATAACTATAAATTTGCCCCTGTTTACTTAGTAGAAAACAGCACATGCTATATATATGTCTAGGACAGTTTGTACATGAGTAAAGTGAAGCAGCTATCTTGTTGTTTGCCCAAAAACATCCTTGAATAGCTAGCACATGGCTTTCAAGTACTAGATCAAAGTAAGTATTTTTATTATCCATCATTCCCTCATCTATTATAAATTTAATAAAAACTAATGAAATGTCTTTTTTATGTTGCTATATTATTAGAAATGTCTTTCAAAAGATATTTAGTAACTGAAAATATACATTTGACTAATCATTTTTGTATAAAATGGTTTCCAGAAGTATTTCATCATTCCCTCATAATTTTAATATATAAGGGAATGATCTAAATCCATTTATATATGTAATAAACAGTAAAATAAGGAAATCTAATGCAATAAAATACACATTAAAAAACTCACAAAACTTTTAATTAGCGTAAGTAAAGATAATACATTTTTAATATTTATTATTTTACTGGGTGAAGTTAAAAATATTTTTTATTATTTTTTATTTTTTTTTTGTACTAATTCAAATAAACATTAACTCTGCTAAATATTAATGCTTTAACTTTATTTTTTCAATTGACATAGAGTAAAATATATATATATATATATTTCTTGACAGTATGACTTCTAATTTTAATTTCTTTTCTTTTTTAATCCTTTCAAGGGCAGTGGTATGCTTATGAAACCACTTAATTTTAGTTCTCAAGCGCCACAATGACACCAGACTTTTTATAAACTTTTTTCTATTTAATAAGTATGTGAAATATAGCATTTTTCTTATTCACAAATAAATTTGTTCTTAAATTCTGGTGCCAATCATTTATTTGAACATTTTAACAATGAAAGTGCTTTGAAATTAAAATCTCAGAAGATCTATCAGGTACAGTTTCGTTCATATTATTTTTTGATAAATACAGAAATAAAGTACTTGTAGGTTAAATTTTTACATTTTTGAGGCAATTTTTTAAGAAAAAAACAGCCACTTTTCAGAGAATGACCCACATGAATAAATAAAATTTCAATGGAAGACAGATTGAGCTAGTCCAAGCCCAAAAACTTTTATAAAAATCGAGTCCGTTTCATCTCCATGTTCTGTGTGAGTGACACATTATTTCATAGCGGGTGTCCCAAAAATGACTGATGGATTTTAAAATTCAATAACTTGCAAACGGTGACAGATATTAAAAAAATTGTTACAGGAGTGTTATGTAAGATGTCAGGAGATTTTATGCTGCGCTTCTGAGTTTTAGTTACAAATAGCAGCGATAGATGGCGCTGAAAGCAATATCTGCTAAATCTAGGCACAATTTTTCAGCCACTTTTATCTTCCATGCTAAAAAAGAAGATTAAAATGTATTGAATGGATCCCGAAGTACCCAAAATCGGGTCTAGACTGAGCACCTACTGGTCTCAGCACCATCTATTATTTGAAATTCGAACTAAAATCAAGAATCACAGTAAAAAAACTCCTGACATCATACATAATCCTCCTGCAAGACTTTTTTAAATATCTGTCACTGTTTGCAAGTTATTGAATGCATCAGTCATTTTTGGGACGCCCAGTATAAGTCTTTTGATAAAAAAGAATGCAAAAGCTTGAAGAGAGAAAGGAAAGGAAAGGGTTAGTTAGACTTCGGTTTTTCGGAAGCGCTATTGCGCTAAGCTCCGGAGCCCTGTATTTATGAGCTCCGGTGTATTCCGACCAATATTTAAATATTTACTAAAAACAGAGAAGTTCCGGGGGGGGGGGGGGGCTCCGGCGCAAATTAAGCCCTTATCAGAGATAAGTTGGGGATTTATTTCCGCAGCCAAGCCGGACGATTTAAAATCCGAGCCCTATATCGAATGTATGCAGTGAAAACAGTTAATAATTTTTTAAAACTGTTTCAGGATTAATTTTCTCATTTAAAAATATTTTTTACATAGAAATAATGATAAATCTTAAATATTCACTCATGACAATGTTTCGTGATTTTCATATCCCCGAAAATCTCTTTAAAATAACAAAGTTTTAATTATACCTACTCAATTATCTAGAATAGACCACCTAGACAAAAATCTACAAAAGTCCGAAATCTTATTCGTTTAAAATATCATTGTACAACATTGACAGAATGGTACTATTCTAAAAAGTAAATCATCATAACGACTTCAGACAGATAGAGAAGAATAGATAAGGCATATCCTACGGCTTCTTTATTTTACTTACACTGGCCGTAGAAATGCTTCAGAATCACATAGATTACCATTATTTGTCCTTATACCCCATCAATAACAATTCAATTTCTTTTCAAACGAATTATTAAAGGTCTTTAAAACACTTTCAGCCAGGTTTGCCAGTTTGCCAGTTTGGCTTTTTTTTTTTTTTTTCTTTTCTTTTTTTTTTTTTTTTTTTTTTTTTTTTTTTTTGAAATTTCCCATTCACATCAGAAATTCACTACAACATTATTTTCTTTATTTAATAACAGAGATTTTGTGTTTGCTTAAAGTAAAAATTTTTCTTTCGGAATTTCAGATGTGAAATCGAAATTTTTGAATTAAAAAAAAAAAAGGCCAAACTCGCTACCCTGCTTTCAGAAACTTAGGATACATTCTTGTATCTCAAATTGCAAGCTTCCTTTTTTAAATTTTATGAATAAATAAAATTCTAACTTTGAGCTCGAACTCGAAGCCTGAACCCGTATATATATATATATATATATATATATATAGAGAGAGAGAGAGAGAGAGAGAGAGAACAACCCTGAAATAACGAATCTCTCAGGTTGGCCGAATTTGTCCGACATTTATTGAGAGATAAAAACAGAGAAATATATTTGTTGAAAATTGAAAAAAAAAAAAAAAAAAAAAAAAAAAAAATGTTCTTCATTTAGAGGCGTCCGTTATGCAGGTTTCACTGTATACCAAAATCAAAATAAAAATGGTAAAGAAAGACGTGAAAACATCTTTTTCCTGTTACAATTACTTCCCAGTATTTCTGAAAAGTAATTTATAGGGATTCGAGAGGTATCATTAGGGATTCCTATTTTGTGTATGTAACCATTATGAAATTCAAATAAAATATTTTCATTCATTATAACCTCCTTTCCCCAGTGATTTTTAATCTTGTTGACAAAGAGAAATATTTATTTTGTTTATGAACGACAACTCTTACTTTTATTCATTGAGTTTACACGGCTTAAGCTTAAATAACACTTACTTAAACAGCAAAGCTATAGAATGTCTTCTTTTGAGAAATTATTACAATTCAAAAAAGATATATCTCTATTGAATAATCTATTCACAACTAGATAGAATTTCATTTAATTTTATTACACATTTTTCAAAATTATAATAATTTTTATACGATGACTTACGCCCGAGAATTACGTGGAATGTAATTACCTGAATTTTTATTTACAGTGCTAACAAGGTGTAACACCAACAGAGTGAAAAAGTTTCCAGACCAGGATAATTAAACTTTTCAAAATTATAAAATAACTATAAAAATGGCATCTGTTACGCAGATTATCCATAATAATAGGTGTAAAAAATAAATAAAAAATATCCAGTTTCCAAGAAATAGAATTTTTTTTTTTAAATTAACGAGAAAATTCGTAGCACTAGTTTAATATTTTGTCCATTTCATATTAGAGTATTATGCCTATAACCGAAATTGGCACATATATGCACATTAAAAGTGGGGAAAACAGCAGTATATCTTGGACAGTCTCAAATATTGATGACTGATAAGCTACAAGAATAAACAAATACGTGATCGGTCGTTGAAATTGATCTTCACATTGCTTTAGATAAGGCTTTTCTAAAAAAAGAAAATGATCTTAGCATTTCAACCTCCCCCACTACTTATCCGTTGTGTGTGTGTGTGTGTGGGGGGGGGGGATATTCAGTTTTAACAGCTTCCGTCTATTTGGAGGGGGAAAAATCACCAATCAACTGCAATATAAATATATATATATATATTTATATGCTACAAGTATTGATAATTGATAAGCTAAAGGCATAAAAAATTACGTGATCAGTCGTTAAACGTGATCATCACATTGCTTTCGATAAGACTTTTCTGAAAAGAGAAAATGATATTGGCGTTTCAACCTCCCTCCTATATATCCGGGGTGTGGGTGAAGGAAGATGTTTTAACAGCTTCCGCCTATTTAAAGGACAAAAAAAAAATTTCACCAATAAACTGCAGTGTATATATATATATATATATATATATATATATATATATATATATACAAACAAAAGATTTAGGCTAGAATGATAAGTTCTTCCACATTCTGACCCCACTGAAAGATATTAAAGTGGGATGGAATGTGAATTCGGTAGATAAATAAAGCAACACGTTTTCATGTTTTTCCTCATATGACACTGAAAAAATAATGGCTAGTAGTCGCCAGGAGTGGTAAAGGTCCATCTTATTGCTCTTAATCGAGATATTAATGTGATGGTATTTTATATAAAAAAAATATTATGTGATAGCTGACAGTGTTTTACCTTAATGGCGAAAAAAGTCCTCCAAAAGTTAAGTAAATGTAATGACATAAATAAAACACAGCATGAAAAAAAAATGAAATGTGATTAAAGATACAATTCGATACGACGTTGTAACTAAAAAATATTAATTTTGGCTTTTTCAGATTTTATTATTGCACCAAGATAGAAGATATCAGATGAAATATTATACTTTTAGAAAAAGAAAACATGTACAGAACATTATATAATTTGATATTATTAGAGATAAAGTACACTGTTCTCTGGAAATCCGTAAAATAAGTATGTATTTTTCTGAAGCTTTATCTATTTCTAATAAAAAATTGTAGAAAAATTATAAGGTAAATAACTACTTATTTTCATAGTTTAGTTTCAACAATTCAACTTTAAGTTGTTTACATTTTTTTTCCTTTTGGCATTTATCGGCATGGTATAATAAGGAACATTTGCCTGAAATGACTCATTTTTATCGAATTACAATAAAGTGTTTCAAATGAAAATCAAATTTCAAAATAATTGCTTAAGAGGCGCAAAGGCCAGCAGAGTGAAAAAGATTCCATGCCGGGACTCGAACCCGGGCCATCAGTATAGCGCACTGACGTTCTACCGACTAAACCACATGGAACGATACCCAGCTTGAAAAATTTCTCACTATTATATGTTCGCAAGGCTACAAACGCAGCACAGGATGGAATAATTTTCGTGAGCCACCGACATGGGGCAAACACGAAATTTAATTAAATCTAGCATCGATAGAAAACTATATTGCGCCTCTTAAGTAATTACTTTGAAATTTGATTTTCATTTGAAATAGTGTATGCAAGGCGAATATTTCTCTCTGGAATATTTTCCATGTATTAATATACAATAAAGTGTTGCAACAAAATTATGGATATTTCCACCATAATTTTAATCTGTGTCCAATCAACATTCCAAAACAAGGTTCAAAATTATATTAATGATGTTGATGAGTTTTTATAACACCTCTGTATTACTTGATTCTCGAGAACAAATCTTGGTAAAACGCCAATGGTTTGGTACAGTTTGTTTGAAAATGTGGAAGCTTTATAGTTCCTCCAATGATTTTCGGGAATTTTCTTGTAATGTCCAGCAAATGAGCATACTACACCCAATCGAAGCCATTAAAATAAGTTCTGATTCATCGGGAAACATCACTTTCTTTCAATCTTATTCTTTCAAAATTTTATGTTATTTACCAAATGGAAGCAAAATGATTTCTTTTGTTTTATTTCAACAATGGATTTTCTGTAAAACACCACTCAAGCACACTCATGCTACAAAAGTCATATTATCATGGTGAAAGCTGCTCTTATCTTCCAAGTATACTTTCCTAAGTCGACTTAAGATCAACAGTATCAGTTTTGCTTTAAGAGAAAATATCTTCTAAAACCTGTTTTGGGTTGACCATTCTTCTACCTTGTTTTCTTTCAATATTAAATTTTCCCCTTTTATGTATATAAAAATTTTAATTCTGATGTCTGCAATGTATCTTGCTCTATGTCTAGAGCTTCATTTCACGTATATGCAATGCAACATATACATTCTAATGCTTCGGACACATTTCCATAGTTATCTCTATCGCAAAACCAGTCGACAATGCATGAACACACACACATAACCAACTTTTTAAAGAATTTATCTAGACAAATCTATACAGCCTTTTAACTACAGGATAAACCGAAAAATATCTTGTGTGGAATTAAATAATTCATCGGATTAGAAGACAATAGTTCAAGAGCTTTTATCCACCAGATGCAACACTGGAATCTGTTACGTTAGCGGCTAAGTTGGAGTATAGCGTCTAGAATACCTATGTGGAAATATACTATCGAAACAACGTTAAAAATTTGTATCCCTTAAATGTGTGACGATACTGCTAAAATACCAAGTGTTGATCGCAGCGACATCTGCGCGATTTTCGTATTACATTGTATAGACTAGCAATATCTTGCAGTTATAGAAAATATCCTTCAGATGTCGCTGCGATCTGAATATTTCAGCAGTATCGTTGCATATTTAAGGGGTACAACATTTTAGCATTTTTTAAAGTATTACAGGGATAGCCAGTTCTCACACTATATATTCTAGGCGTTATATGTTGGAGTTGCAAACGGAGAAAAATATCGGGAAACGGGAACGCGCAAACGGAAAATAATATTGGGAAACGAGAACGCGCAAACGGAGAATAATATCGGGAAACGAGAACGCGCAAACGGAGAATAATATCGGGAAACGGGCACATGCAAACGGAGTTGAGAATAATATTGAGAAACGGCCACGCATGGTTCAACACGGTTCCTTTACCTGGATTTTTTTTTTTTTTTTTTACATTATCGGAGTTTATTTTACAAGAAGAAATTATTCAAAGTAGAGACCTGTCTCATGACAGGTCTGGTGAAGAGTACGTGCTACCCGGCTTGATAATTACCCAAACAATGATAATGGAATTTCGTAATCAGCATACAATAATCTGAGATGCTAAAACGCATTTTCGTGAACAATATTAAGAATGGACATCTTTCTAGAAATTGCACTGCACATGTTTCCAGAAATTGGAGGAGGGTGATTTGAACATTTGTTGCAGTTTAGAATTGTAAGTTTTTTCAAAATTTCACTAGCAATTTTCGGGGACTCCCAGTTTATACACTGAGGGTGACACAATTATTGCGATATGTAATGCAATATTTTCCGTATCGGGGCTGTGCATATATAACGTTACCACTTTAAGGGGTCTCAGGACTCTTAAAGCTTTAAATTTTTCGAAATAATATTTTTTTTTTCAGATGTTAAACTCCTATCTTTTCTGAATATTTTGATATAATTATTTCCTTGAAATTCCTAGATCAGAAGTTATGGCTTTGAGAATTATACATATTATGCTCAATAGCTGAAGCGGCTTTTCCGTAACTTTGAAGTTATTTTTCTCTAAATGATGTTTTTGGGAATAACGCGCACGATATCTCAAAAACTTCTGAATATTTTTTCTGAAATTTTCGAAACATATGTTTCATGTTAGTCTGTACAAATTGAACCTAAAATTTCCTTTTAACTGTTTAAAAAAATATTTCTTTAGGTGATTATACTGTAGAAGTATTCTAAATTTTGAATTAGCTAAATACAACTTTGTATTTAAAAAAAAAAGGCTTTTAAAACAAATTTATTTAGGTTCAGGGTAATTATTATAATCTGAAGTGTAATTAGGCATCAAAATTTTCATTCTAGTTGCAAAACTTATTTTGCAATCATGCGCGTAATATGTTATGCCGGTTTTCTGCTCGTCAAATGTCTGGCAGTTTGGAGCCCCCTGTAAATGCGAATTCTGCCTCTTGCAATTTTTTAAATACATAAAATGAAAGAACGTACCTATTTCTTTCATCTCAATAAAAATTGTGTTTTAAAATCATATACATGTTAAGATATTAAATTTTAAAAATTGTCACTTTTTTTCATTTTTTCAAATTTTAAGAGTTCCGAGACCCCTTAAGGGGTAAGGGCCTCTGGCACATGATAAGGTATCTTTATGATCTTTTGATATAATTGTCATTTTTAATCCAACCATATTTCCCCCTTTTTTGTAGCTTTTTCTTCACAGCAAAACACTCTGTTACCTTTTATTTTAATCTGTTATCTATTTTTATGAAAATACAAAGTTATTATTATAATCATGAAATGATTATAAAATCATTTAACTCCAAAATATGAAACGCTTGACATTCCTATTCTTCTGCGATATGTGTATGCATATATAATCTGCTGTGGGATAAAGTGCGAAGTATGTTTAAAGTGATATTGTTGTGTTTACCATTAAAGAAAACTCCACCTGTTTTGTTGATAAGTTCTGCTCCCCCCCCCCCCAGCCCGTACAGGGGGCAAATGCAAACTGACATTATTACTGTTGAATGCATTATTTAAGAAAAGCTATTATTAAATATTTTTAGATATTGACCATTCTTTAAAGTGATATTTGAGGTAAAATTATTTCTTATATAACAGTGATATTTAATTGACTTCTCTTCATTTTAATCAGTAAAGTATGGGAATAATAGATGTATAACATTATCTATATAGCACTGCAAATTTAAAAAAAAATCGAAAATATAACTAATTTTTAGACATTGATAAAAATATCATTAAAGAGAGGGAGGTGGTACTCAAGGGATTATAACGCATGACATCATAAAAGGGGAGTAATCCAAAATTACCAAAATGTTGATAACGTTATGCATGTACAACCCCTTCTCAGTTTTTTCCAGATGGTTCTAAAGTACCACTGTACCTCGATAACTTTGTGAAAGATCAAGACATAAAGATATACGTTTTCTAATACCGCATGACGCATGGTATTTATTAAATTTAAACTTAAGTTTAAAATCCTAATCCTTAACTTACAAAAATGAAATTAAAAACCCAATGGGACTACGATGTAGTAAATATTTATGAAACACGGTTTCATAAATTTCAGAAATCCATGTTTTCAATTATTTCTAATAATTAAAAATACAATACTTATGTGAAATGTTATTTTATTTCTTATTTAATAGAATCTAGACACATAAAAATAGCTTTAACATAAATAAAACATTATATGAAGACCGATTTCTCATAAATAAAAATATTTTTTGGAAATTCATTTCGTATCTAATGCATGTGTTTTAGAATATTTTCCATTCAACTCTATTTAATGATAATTTATTATTTTATCATTTGTATACAGATTGGAAAGAAGAAATATGCAGAATTTTAAAATAAGAAGAATGAAATGTGCAAAAGGAATATGAAAAACTAAATTTACGTAATTTATGAAAGAGGAATGTTATTAAATACAACATAAAATATTAATTTCAAATACAAATATGATTTTTAATAAAACAGTAAAGACTGCCATTTTGTTGACGTTTTTACATTTTTTATTGCTGAATGCTTCATATAAAGTGGAGTAATAAAATTCAAATTTTAACAGCCTGACTTTTTAAATTAATTTTTGTTTCTAATTCGAACATCAAAGAACACAAAGATTTATTTTCTTTTGTAAAGCGATATGGATTTTTCATTTTCCTTCAAAATAATCTGTAATTCATTTTAAGTTTTATTTTTGAGGATTTATTCATTTTGCATTTCTTGCTTTATATATATATATATAAGAAAATTGATGAAACTGGTTTTTCTTTCAGTCTGATAGTCTGATCCAGTCTTATTTTCCAATATTTCTTGCATTTCAGATTATTATACATGGAACTCAGGATAATGAAAAAAAAAAAAAACAAAAAAAAAACGCATGCATAAAATTTTAATAAATCTATAAAGAAGGAAAAAACAAAAATCTATAACTTCGTTTTATTAGTTTTACATTAAGCTACTTTATTCTGACTTTCTAAGTATGCATATTTTGTAATTGTTTAAATATATATAAAATGTAAAGGAGGAAAACGAAAATCGTTAACCGTTTTTTGTAGAAGAACTATACTCGAGCTTTTTATTATCACGGACCGCAAATATGTTTGCTACGTTAGGTAGGCCACAACACGCTATACTTATGTAATAATTTTTAAAAAGGGGTGGGAGGTAATTAAAATAGTAGCATAACAAAAATAGTATAAGAAAGATATGTAATTAAAATTAGTATAATCAGTAAATAAGTATAAAAGGTAATAATATAATAATTAAAAAAACAAAAACAAATGGCTAAAGATAAAAAATCAGAATATTTCCTTTAAAAATATAAATTATACAGTGGTAACAAAGATTATACCACTGTACCGCTTTCTATACCATTCTCGACCTTTGTATTCTCGGGGGTTTCAAATATATGTATGCTGTGTTAGGTAGGCCGCAACACGATGTACATATCTAATAATGTAAAAAAGAAGGGAGGGGGGGGGGTAATTACACTAGTAGCACAAAAAAAATCGAATAAGACAGCTGTATAATTAAAATTCGTATAATCAGTATTACGGATTAATATGTATAAAAGGTAATAATATAATAATAATAGCCCTAGCGCTAGAGATAAAAAATCATAAGATTTCCTTTAAAAATAAAACTTTTGTTCAATGGATTACAAAAGTTCTTTTTATCTTTTTAAAGTGTAAAAGTATATAATGCAAATTTAAATAACTTTAAATAATCTTTAATTAGTAATGAAGATTAAAAATATGTACACCACTTTAACGCAAATGGGACTACATGTCAAAAGAAATTTTGAGTAAGCAAATGACATTTAGGGTGTTTAATATAAAGTTAAATTAATTAAAATAATATGGCAGATTCTGCCTTCTGCTACACATATCTAAAACAATAGCATGAGTCTTGAATACCTTTTATTGTGCATCTCAATTTTTTATGAATGTGTATTAATTTTTGTGTCCCGGGCCGCAATTTAATGGTCGGTGGACTGCAGGTTGTGTATAGCAGGTTGCCCTAGTATCGTAACAAAATTGGATATCTTGGAGATCAATAATGGTAGTAACAATCAATAACCAATATTATTATTACTGAAAATGCTTCAAATATCGTAAATATTTCAATACCATTATCGTTCGGATATTGAATACATTAGAAAAATTTTCAGTGCAATGTTACTGTTACCGAAAGTAGGCAATCTAACCCAGGCTGTCCAGATTAATGGTATCAGATATGCTACCCAGTATACAAAACGTAGATAAAAATTGTTTTAAATTGAAAACATTGAGAGATTTTTTGCATTTAGTATAATTTTTCAGACTGTCCCCGAATTACACTCAAAAGAAGTTTTAGTAATTTCGTATAAACAAACCAATGTTGAGACAATATTTTCTGCAGCTATTGCCACTATGGGTCAAGATATAGGTAATACAAATGACACTCGGCTATTCTTTTTTTTTTTTTTTTTTTGGAAAGTGTTCTACTCCGTTTGTAATTACTGTATCTATGCATGTATAATGTGCTTAAGATAAAGGATTACGGATACAAGAAAACACATAATAGTTTAATTGCAGTAAATTAATAATATATTTAAAACGTGTGAAGCCGGTTTGATAAGTGGTGAGCGCTTCGAGATGTACGATGCAGGTCCGTGGTTCGACACTGGATTTGCACAAGATTCACTCGAACTTTCCTTCGCTCGGAGTCAATAAAATGACTACCAACCTTTCTCAATACTAGGGGTTCCGCGTTAAGCTGACCACCTTACTTCGACATATGCTATATAGCACCTCAGGACACACTAAGGATGCGGAATTGGGATCTTCGGTAATAAAGTCTAGCGCCGCCGTAGTGTTTAGCTTTTTTAATTTGTGTTTATTCTCCCGCTGGTTACATCGTTAAAAAAATTATCAATTCCATCTTCACGTTATTCTATGTTAAACCGATAAACCAGTAAAAAATTTCAGCTAGTCCCGAAACCTTTTTTAGAGTTAAATTAAAATTTAGATGAAATATAGCTGTCACCTGCTATTCCAAGATTGTTAAAATTCAGTTTTATGACACTACGCCCAAAGAGGAACAATTTAAAATACTGTTTCTAAATTCGTATAATTATATCGCGAAGTCTACCATTTTTATCCAGTGTCACAATCAAAGTATGCGTGAGTTTTCACAGCTGCCAGTAATATTCTTTGTAATGTGCGTACCTACTGTTTACGCCTAAAATTTGAATAAAATGCGTGAATTACATTCTTATAAATGTTGTATATTATACTGGTCAATATTCTCTTAAACTTGAGTTGATGCATTACGTTTCTTTCTGCATACTGGGTTTGGACTAAAATTTTACTATGTCATTGCGAATTCAGAGTCTCCCGATTCAATGCGATTTTGCGGCACTATATAGCACACAGTTCATTAACAAACAGTTCGTCGCGTACAATTTGTCTTGCCAATATTTTTTCGCAGTGTCAATTCCTGACGAACAATTCGTCATGGTTATAATTTTTGTCGACGTACATAGATAAAGGAAATCTCCATCATGCATGTAAAATATTGTTCTGATAGATAATCTTAATTATACAATCCGAGAGGCGATAACATTTTTATTTCAGTATCGATTTGACGCCATTGTTAGAAAAGGATTGTTTTAATATACATTGGCAATAGGAGATAAATGTGAAAATGTTACTGGCTTCTGGTCATACTTTGTCAACCAAGAAATAAGTAGTGCTTTGAGAAGTAGCAGTTATACATCATTTATTCTTTTTGCTTGTACTGTTTCATATATCATTATAGAATGTTGTCTTCATATACTTCCGATATGACAAAGTCCTTAAAGACGTTTGCTAATATAATTTAAAAATTTCATATAAATAAAAAGCTAAATAATTTTTACTATAATATCAAACAATCTATAATATCAATCAATTCATTACCATTGTCCTATATATATTATTGCCTGGGCGATCTGAGAGCGATTAAATGACGCCACAGTGGATTTTGCGTAGCGAATTATCATTGAGTCGTTGAATATACTAAAGTTCTCTAAACAAAACTTTCATTATAATTTTATTTTTATGCACACTGTAAAAAAACGACATTTTTACAGTACAAAGTACTGTTCATCTCGCGCACAAACTTGATCACAGTGAATGTGCTGTATTTTTCTTTGGTTTCCTGACTAAATTAACATGGAAAATACAGTAGTTGCGTAAAATTGGCAGCACATTGTGCTGTTAATTTTACGCAACTACTGTATTTTCCATGTTAATATAGTCAGGAAACCAAAGAAAGATACAGCATATTCACTGTGATCGAGTTTGTTCTGGCAAATCTACAGCGGCTTTTTTACAGTGCAGTTCGTGTTAATCAGTTACACCAGTATCTTCGGATGCAATCCCATGCTGTAGTTTTACTTTAATTATTCCGAGTATTCGGTCTTCATTGCTTTTAGTTTTGATTCTGTCTCTTTAATGCTGTTCAACTTATTTCACTCCTTTCATTGCATTCTGTCGCGAAAACTTTTGAAATTTGACAACCTATCAAAAATTAAACAGTCGGAGAAAATAAAGATTTACCTTTTAATTTGTACTACAAATCAGTAGTAATAAACAAGATCTAATATCATATTTCTATGATTACACCTTCTTTTCTCCAACTTGCTTCATTTTATATATAAAATATGGTTAGAGTAAATACAGTAAGCGTGATGTTTTATTTTTTTCCTTTCACGTTTCAATTTGAAGTTATTTAAAGAAAATACATCATTAAATTCTTCTAGTAAAAAATACATATAATAATTATATACAAGGTGCGACATATAGTAGAGGTCAATATCACCCTTTTAGCAAAAGAATGTTCGGCTAATATTGTTCGTAATGGTTATATTATGTAAAATATTGGCTACATCTTATTTTGTATTGGCAATATTAGAACGCAATATTGCCTCACATTAGGATTTTCACATTTTGCCAATACCGTCAAAACAGATTTCACCATTTAATTAGAAATACTTATATAAAGGCAATATTTCTAAAATATAGATGTTTCATAGCAAACAATTCCAATATAAAGCCAATATTTGTATTGCTTTGGAAGTACTTTCAACGAATGCAGTATTTGAATAATATTGGTCCACAATTTAACCAACTGCAGTTTACTACAAAGGATGTTGAATCAAATCTATATTTGGACAAATAAACAAATATATAAACAAGCACATATAAATAAGCCTTGGTTTCATTCATAATATATTTTTAGAGCCTTGAATTCGAACAATAATAACAAAATTTAACTTTATATATTTTTAGAAATGATGTGAACAATTTTTTATTAAATATCACGAAAGCTTATTTTGAATAACAAAATTCTATAAAATTGCAACATGGAATTAAAATTTGTTTTAAACACTCAAACACTTGTCAAATAGAAACAAATAATCATTCATTTTCGATAAATTGTCACTAAATAGTTCAACCATTAGCATAAAGAGCCAATGACAAGCGACAAAATCATTAGGAAAATTTTCATCTTCATTAACTTTGCATAATTGCCCAAGTAATCAACATAAATATAACCTTTGCAAAGATAAGAATCAGCTGTTCATAATTTTAGGACATGTCTCAGCGATAAACATTTCTGACTTCTTCTTGGTCGATAACGAAGTATTTTGATAGCTTAGAAGGATTTTAATAGTTTTTTCTCTTTATTCTAAAGAAATAAGATCGTTCGATTACTCTTTTTCAACGACATATTGGTTGTACAAATATTAATACGGTATTTGCTCGTACATGATACGCAACATTATTATTTTTATTTTTTATTTTTTTATAGTTAAAGAAAAAATGCATCGCGTCTATGTAAATGCACACCATGTTAATTTAGCGGTAGATTTTTTTAGAATTTGAAAAGAGTTCTGATTCACAATATTTTTTTCCCTTAACCCCTTCGGGACGAGCACCTTTCACAGAATTTTTAATCTTTTATCATAGGTTTTTCAAAACAGAAATTTTTGCCTAATCGAATCGGGAAAATGCCCTGATTAAATAAGGCAAAATTTACAATAAACGTTCACTGGTGAGAATAATCAAGGATCCTGAGCACCTTATGCGGCACGTATACCGGTCGCTAGTCCCCAAAGGGCTAACCCTTTTTAGGGGCGAGATACTTGTATTCGTAAAAATTTGACATTAATTGAATGACAACAGTATTTAAAGAAAATTTATTTGTAAACAAGTAAAAGTATATTTTTGCGTACTTAATGAAAGTGAAATAATCATTAAAAAATTCTGATGCAAATGTGTCTATTAGGATAAAAATTATGTGATGCCACAGCGGCATGACCGCCCTTCAAGTGATTAAAGGTCGCATTAAATTTCGGTTTAGAAATTCAAATTGCTTATTGGCAACACTTTTTTGAAACAGAAATATTCACCTTATTTAGTGACATGTAAAATGATACCATAATAAAGCCATCTACACTATTTTATAAAATTTATGGGAATCAAATTGAATAAAAGACACAACCCGTAAACATCACGGGAACGACAATCAAGAAGTTATATTACCACATTCATTTCGTATATTTTACACCTTATTATGGTACCATAAATTTATGGAACTTTTATCAATGTGTACTATTCTCTCACTGTTTTAAAATATATATAGACACGGGAAATCTGTACCATATATTTGCTGATAGATCACAAAGTAAAACACGAAAAAAGGCAATTATTTCACTTATTTTGCTTACGTAAAGTTTGATCATAATATATACCTGTTGTATGCAGTGACTTGGTGAAAACTGGTGTGGTTTCATTAGAGTTACAAATAATTTGTATATTCCCATGTTTAAAACCAAAAGATCAGTTTTGCTTCCTGGTTCATTCCCAAACGACTCGGATTATTCCTAAAAAATCCACTTTATAAAGCTGAAAACACGGTTTATTCCCAGGTTCAAACCGAGATTTTTTTAATTCTTTGCAACTCTACGTTTCATACCGTTTTCAGAAATATTAAGCTTATAGTGTGTACCCCCTATTTTTATGATTACAATTTTGAAAAAATTATGCGCATTATACAAGAGTAAATACGTTATATTATAATTATTTAAGCATATATATATATATATATATATATATATAATGAATGACAAACATGTCCGATCGTAACGCTGGCGTCATTTTCGAACACCAGACAATTAGACATAACATTTACTGCATTTTTTTAAAACATCTAAACATCGCACATTGCCAATTTTTATACCGTCGAATATGGGGAAAATTGTACTTTTAATTTTCACTTTTTAAATGTACTTTTGTATATGAAAACTGTATTACAATTTACTCAATTTTTCTTGTTCTTTAAAGAATTTTCAAGCATGAATGTTTTTTTAAACTATCTTTAATGTGTGCAGACGATTGCGAAAGATAAAACCGTTTGCACTTAAATTAATAGAAATGCCTCAGCATTTATTTCCAGCTTATGTTACCTAATGAAGTTAAAACATTCATCAAACAACACATAAAACAATAACATATAAATAAAACACAAAATTAAGACCTGTAACTACGCACATAAATAACTCAAATGATTAAAATCCGATAAGTTTGTTAATTCTTGGCGCGCGGCCAATACATTCGTATGGCTTTTAATAATTTCAAAACTTCATTTAAAATGCATAATTACTATTTTTAATATAAATATGATTTTTGGTGCTGTTTTTGGGCGTTCTAAGAAATATTAAGTGTAAAAAATCTATTGGAGTTATCAATTTTTTAAATAAGTGGTTTTAACCTAACTTTTTAACTGTCCTGTAACCAGGGAAACCCTAGTTTATCCCGGTATTACAGATAATACTACTAATAAATAAATAACAGTACAGACAAGTAAATAGATATCATTAATAGATACCATTGAAATGGCAAAATACCAATTAAGGGGTCTCAGGAGTCAATGAACGTGCTATTTTTGCATCTTATCACTTTAATTTTTTTCCCAAATTACTTATTAAAAAATGCATAAAATGTTTACCACTGAAAGCTTATTATCTGTTCTGCGTACCGTAATTATTTGAATATTTAACAACTGATTCTAAAATTTTATCATTTTTTTAACATTTAATTTTTATTTAAAAAATATTTTTTAACAAACCCATATGAAATAATGTGTGCAATTAATGCATAATCAGGTTTAATCAGTTTAGTCAAAATTAATTTTACCAATAAATCATCTATAAATATAAAATAACACGTACTGAGTTAAGATTTATTTAAAACTAATTCCATAGATATATTTATATTGCCGGAAGGAACATCTGATCCGTAAACGGTGAGCTGTTTTGTAGCCAATGTAATATACGACACCGTACGGATTTTCAGTGAAGGTAATTAGCTAGTGCTGGTCTAGTTCAAGAATTGGTGATCAAATTTGAAGGATATTTGGAATTTCGAAAGCTATGGCATTGGAAATAATGATATTGTACAGAGTGCAAGTTAAAAAATTGTATGAAAAGAATAAAGGAATATATGGAAAATTAGATCATAGTATATAGATAGATATAGCAAACGATGCTATCGAAATAACAGACAATCGCGACCAAAATAATCCCAGAAGTTAATTGAAATTACATAAAATCCCGCATTAATCAATTGTAATTGGCCTGGAAATTTGCTAACGTTAAAATTCCATATTAAATATTTCACATGTCAGGAAATTTCCTGAGTTGCTATGAATCAGTAGCAAGTGTCCTGAAATTGCCATAGTAGCTTCAGCATAATTCCAGGGCAATTAGTATATAAAAGAAGATTTCGTTTGGCCAGACGAATTACATTTTTTTTTTTTTTTTTTTTTTTTGGCCTATTGCACGTGTTTGTTCGGAGTAGCTCTGTACATAATCGCTTGACCCATATCAAGTAACATTCTAGGGTTAGATTCTATGTCCATGGAAAGGAAAGGGTAATGTGCAAGAAAAAGAGTAAGATTTTGTCCATGCATTAATTTCTATCCCCCACCCCCTTACTAGGGCTTATTGTACTTCTAAAGTGAACACAAAATATTCTTATATTACCTATAGTGTATTCTATGTTTTAGCGATTGTTCCTTGAAGACAATAGAATTTTTTTTTTCATTTAACGAAATTTTCATTTACGAAAAAGAAATTTAACCCGTTTATTGCGCTTTCGAAGATTTTCTACCAACGTATAATTTCATGAATGACACCACTAATTTTTGAAACGTAATTATTGCCATTTAACGACAAAAAGTTTCGATTAAATAAGGAGAGGATTGCTGTTTTAAAATAGTGCTATTCAAAAGTTAAGACATTAAGTATCCTGTTTCTCGCACTTATGTCAGATACATAGATTTTAAAAGTAACAGAAATTCATGTTGCTATAAATTCGTATCTCTTCCCTATTAAATTTAGTCTTTGTATTATCAATAAAATCTATTTACTAGATTTGATGTCGTCATGGAAAGTTTCAGGACATTTGACTGTGCTTTTTCCAGCTGACAACATTTCTGCTAGGCAAAAGAAAAGCAATAATTCAATAATAAATACAAAATATGTGCCAGGACATTAATAATAGATGACAAAGTAAATTGGATTTTAAAACTCCATTAATATCCTCAAAAAAACTTGCGATATTGCTTTCGTTGTGTCTGTGAGAAACATGACGTAATTTCGTATATAAATATAGAATTTATATAATTATATTTAGGAAAAAATTTAGTAATTAACTAGAAATGTATGTCCTTTTCTCGTTAATCACAAAAACTAACAAAAATTATGACTAACAAAACTTAAGATAAACTTATCGTAACGTTAAGCCTACTCTTTGTATCTTACAGATAAAAGGTAATAATAGAGAGTTAAAATGCAAAGATCGTCAAAAAAATATTTCTCCGAACAAATGGGTTAAATGACTGTTTTGAGTCCAATCATTCTGTCTGAAGATGAACAAAAAATTGTGGGTTATTTTGAAAAACGAAATGTACAGAGTGTCCTAAAATTTTCCGTACTGACGGCATATGGATTCATAAAACAACAAAATTTAAAATGATTAATTTTATGCTAATAATAAAAAGCACTTTTAACACCACGTAGGAATAAATATTGAACTTACATTTATAAGAAATTTTCAAAATTTCCACCCCTTTCTTGGAGGCAAATCTGAACTCCCTTGCTCATATTTGTAGAAACACGTTTTAACATGCTGGGAGTGACTTTTTGTATCCTTTGAGTAATGTTTATTTTCGGATCATCTATTGTTTGAGGATTATTTGCATAAACTTTTTTCTTTAATTATCCACCCAAAAAAAAGTCCAGGATGCTCAGATCAGGGGATCGAGCTGGCATTTTTTTTTTTTTTTTTTTTTTTTGAAATGAGTCGATCTCCAAAAAAATCTTCAAGCATGTCCATGATTCCATCACTTGTATGGATTGTTGCATCACCTTGTTGGAACAAAAAATTTCGTTCATTCACTTCTGACAATACAACAAATTGCTGGATAAGTTCCCAGTACACAAAACTATCATCAGTTGATTAAAAAAACAGAGAAAAATTATTATTTTGCGTGATATTTTTTGAGGATGTAAAAGATTGGTGTAACAACTTTTAGCGTGACACTCCTGTTCTTGTCTTCCACCATACCTGTATTACGAAATCGTGAAACGAGCCGATATAACGTATGGTTACTCGATATTCCATTAGTTGGATATTTATTTCGCCAAACATCTTTGCCTCTTTCATACGATTTATATTCAAAATAAATTTTGAACAACGTAACTCTCTGAATGCGTGATAAACTCATTTCAATATGAAGAACAAAATAAGACAGAAATTTATTCTCACACCAAGTGAGCGGAAAAAGAACCAAACGATAAAAAGTCAAGAATTGATACATTGATAAGCAGACGATAAAATTTAATATTTCAAAAAAAAAAAAAAAAAGAAGAAAAAAAAATCACGGACGATGAATTCTTTAAGTTGGAGTACGGGAACTTTTAGAACACACCATATATTCACAACCAGCATCTTGCCAATTTTCTGGATTAAAGTAATATATTTTTACATTCGCCGCTATTTCATTATTGTACTATTTCTAATCTAATCTAATGAGTATTAGGAGCAATCACCTATCGAGTTCACAGCTGAAATTCCGGAATTAATTAAAATTCATATTAAAACGCAATCGGCCTGCCAAGTCATATCTTGATGAAAAACATCTAAAAACCCGATTTTAGCATTTGACTCAAGATTTACTATTGTGTTTTTCTGCACCCAAAGGTATGAAAACATAGTGGACTGCCAGCAGGAAAACACAATGGTAAACCTATGAGTCGACCGCTAAAATTGGGTTTTCAGGTGTCAGCCAGTATATGACTTGGCAGACCGATTGCGTTTTAATATGCGAATCGAGTTTTAATCAATTCTGGAATTTCAGACGTGAAATAGATGAGGTGATTGCCTGTGTTGCCACCTCCCGGTTTATATACTTCTACGAGATTTTAATAAAACATTTCCTTTTATTGTCTTCTGTTGTCGCATTTGGATATAAACTACTTCCAGTATTAATTCATGAAAATGTTAATATCAATATGTAAATTTCCAATTATAAATCATACTCATTTAAAATTCCGAATCTCTTTGCAAGGTTTGAATTTGTTGTTTAAAAAATCATTTCGAAGTTCTTGTTGAACCAAATGCACTTAAAAATTTCATCCTTATGAGAAATATTTATAAAAAAGGTGAAAGAAATACTATAAGTAACTGAATAAAAATTTAAATGTACATTACCTATATACAGTTCTATTTTCTGACACGGCAAGCTATTCTATACAGCAATCAAATTGTATTTAAAGCCGATAGAATATAACTAAAACGAAACCATTACATTCCCAATTTATTATCCTAACATTTTAAAATCATATTTAAATATTGCTTATTGAGATTATTTATCACATTTTTTATTTCAATACTTTTTTCATAAATAAGTGCATGTTCATACTAATTTTAAAATCTTTAGTAAAATTTTATATTATGAATAATTCACCTGCCGAAAATCTCCAGTAAGAAGCATATAAATTAGCAATACATCCCAATTAATATTGGTTTAAGGATTATAATGTATATTTGAAAACATATTAATTGTAGACAATTTTCAAATGTAATATCCTTATACTTTTCGAATAAAAGTTAAATATACCTTCTCTTAAATTAAAAAGTTGCGAATATTGAGATTTATTAAGCCTGGGATATATATATATATATCGATTATATATATATATATATATATCGAATATATATATATATATCAAGTGTCATATCTAATATTAAACCAGAGATAAAAATAATCCTATCTCTAAGCATTAAATAATAGCCATTACTTCTAAAAAAAAAGTATTGCATCGCTCAAAGGGAAGAAAAAAATTATTGAATTTTTCTTGCGCAAACGGAAAAAAAAGTTAAATCCAGTCAAAAAATTATTCAGACCCAAATGCTTAAAAAATTGCACCTCCTTTTTCTTAAAAATATTTCAAATGCGAACTTCCCCAAAGCTGAAAGTCAAGTCCATATAGTGAACTAATATATCATAAAAAATCAATTTCTTCTGGCACGTCTAACACATTCAGCGTATCTGTGACCGCATGCGCATTCAATATTTTTCATTTCGTCTTAACAGCACATTTAGTTTTAAATTATGGTAGATAAGGGATACAGTTTAAACTTCTCCTAGAAAAGATATTTTTAAGAAGGAACAGGACCAGCATATTATACTCTTCAAATAGAATTTAGATGAATTATTAAAAACAACAAAAAAAAAATGTTAATTTTTTACAAATATTACCTTTGTAATGAAATGATCCGAATATCACGTGCGTTAAAACAGTATTATGAAGAATTAAATAGTTTTCATTTGTGAAAATTTAAACTTTAGACACTTTTTAAAGTAAATGTAAACGAAAACATTTTTGGTGTTTTTGTGTAAATGCATAAGCACAAATTTTTTGCCAAAATCTTCTCTGTGGAGAACTTAAAAGAAATTGTTAAAAGTGGATTTTCCAAATATTCGAAAGGGAAATGACAGTTCTATCTATTGCTGTGTCTCACAAGTTTAATTGAAGTTTATATGTGATACAGGGATTAAAAATAAAATATGCATAGTTCACTGGGTGTCGTTTTTCAACACAATCTCATATGAAGTTGCCATGCATGAAAGGGTTAATAATAATTCATTGTCCTGAAATTCATTTAGTGATTAAAGCTAGTTCAATGTAATTATACTAAATGAAAAAAAATATTATACTGTGCAAAATTTGTTAAACAAAATAGTTTGCTGCCCATTATATGTGTCAATATATTTAAACAAAACTTTTACTGCGGTTTTATTAAATATCAGATACACATTTTATGATAATAGTTAAAGATTACATTAATATTCCAAGTTTATTTTTCATATCTATAAATAAAAATTCATTTTGTACTTTTTGCGTAATTTAAACGGATTGCCGTGTAACTAAAATGAAATCACATGTATGAAAATAAATCGAAAATATAAGAAAAAAAATGAATACAGGTACACTGTTAAAAATTCTGTGCTACTTTGAACCGAAATTTGGTGCTTAGTAGCTGCCACCATGAGATGGTGAAATCTTGTTCCAAGATTTGGAACGTCGGTTGAACCATAGTTCCATTTTTTTCGAATAAGATGGTGAAATCTTGTTCCAAGATTTGGAACTTCGGTTGAACCATCCTATGGTGGCAGCTGGTGATGGATGCTGGGCACCAAATTTTGGTTCAAAGTAGCACGAAAGTTTTAACAGTGTAATTGTAAATGCAAAACGAAGAAACTATCAATAACTTATGGATTCTTGAGAGCTTCATAAGCCTAATTTATAGTAAAGGTATGTTATTTCATCGAATATTGTCGGCATATATATACGCATTATGTGTGTATGAAAATATACCTACACGCATGTATGAGCGTAAGTGTATGTATATATATATATACGCAGACACGCAAAGAGTAATAAAAATTTATCTGGCACATTCTTTGTACCTAAAGCAAAGAAAGAAAGTTTCCCACTTAAGTGATAACACAATATTAACTAAAAGTTCATATTTATATAAACAAGCCTTTAAATAGCCCATAACCTCCGTACTGCAAAATTTATCCGTTTTCTGAAGTTATTATCTTTACAGAGGTCCGTTTATATATTTGTTATGGAGGTTTTATTGCATATATATGGACACCTTCGAAAAGCAGACAAACACCCCGATTCTGAGTTATCCGCTATTTAATGGTTTCATTGTATGTTTATATACTGTCAAGAAAAATTATATCTTATTTACAAGAAAAAAAAAAACAGAATCTGTAAAAACCGAATTTTATTTTATTAAACAGCCTTATTGAGTGTTTGTCTGGCGGGAATCTAATAGTGATGTTTTTTTTTTTTTTTTTTTTTTTTTTTTTTAAGAATAATGCTATGCTAGCCTTTCTTTTCTTTTGTTCTAGAAGTCTAACCTGTAACCTGAATATTACTTTAGAAATTTCGCGAATTTTTTGTTTATTTTTATTAAAGTATATACTTTTCCCCATTTCTTTTGGATGCAGACAGAATATTTTGGTATATTCTATGCAATATATTTACAGCATTATTTATTTATTTAAAAAAATTCCATAACATAATTATATAATTAAATATTTTAAGAAATTTTCGGGAAGAAAAAATTATAGTTTCGTTCTCTCTAAGATATTATTTTTTATCATTTAAAAAATATTTTTTTTATATTTTCAGACATACAACTTTACAAAAGACGTAATATAAGCTTACGTAAAATGTTGTAACGAGATTTTTTTTTCTTAAGTTTGAACGTGTGATGAAAATAAATGAAAGCTTAGATTTTTTGTGTATAAATACATACATTCTACATCATATTTTATTACCTGTAATTTTGTCCTACGTACCGGAAATGCTATAATCTACATTTTTTCATGTTTCGTTTTAGATAATAGTCATACATAATTTTATAATAACGAAATTTATTTAAAATTTATAATACAATATAAGTTATTTAAGTAAAATTATTTTCATAAAATTTGAATAATGAAAAAAATATTGAAATATTTTCCAAGAACCACAGTATTGGTTTAGTATTCTATGAAACTCATTTTTTATATTAATTTTAAATATGTTATACCTTTTAAAAATATTTTATGTAAAATTCATGATAATGTCGGGTAATTTATGGTGTATTCACATAGCTATTATTTTATTCACGTTTTTATTTAAACTGCACGTTCTATGCATATAAAAACAACAGTGATAGAAATTATTTTTATTCTCAAGATTTTCTTTTCATAATGTACTTTGAGGAAATACAATTTTGAGTTTATTAAATTAAAAATTAATAAAACATTTTACTGCCTTTTTTTTATAGTTTTAATAGTACGTTTTGTATGTACGTTTATACATTTTGCTGTCAGTGATCATTTTTTGGTAAAGCATCCTTTACAAGTTAGTTTTTAGTCTTACCTGCTCGTACATCACTTCACAAAGTTAAGCACAGGAGGTTTGTGTATCGTATTCGTAATGAAATGGCTAAATATTTCTCAGGTTGGTATCTTAGTTGGTTTCTTACGTTGGTTAGGTGTTCGGTTTGGATTTTGTTTATGACGGTTAATTATCTACACGACGGATATGGGCCCGAAACGGAGGGGTAAACTCCGTGAGGGTCTTTCTAAGGGAACCTAACTCGTATTTACCCACGGAAATCCGAAGTTCGAAGAATACCACGGAAAACTCCGAACGACTAGGGCGACGGGCGCGATTGGGTTCTTATGTAAACTGCAAAATATCAAAGAAATATTTCACACAATATTATTTCAGATATATCTAAGGCATTCTAATATTGGCTGAGATATAGCCGAGTTATATCCAGTATTGGACAAGATATAGCTAATGCTACAAATAATATTGGTCATGTATTGCTTTTCTATTATTATACGGATATTTACCGTATTTTTTCTTGTATAATGTGCAGATTTTTTTTCAAACTTTTCAGCCGATAAATTAGGGTGCGGGGTATACACGCAATATTTTTGACAGCTATATGAAACATGAATGTTTTCAGTAAGTCATCGAATACAACACATAAATATTCTGATTAAATTATGCGAGGCCAGGAGAAATAAACTAAGTCAAATAATTGCATTTGTACGTACGTAACATATGTTTTTAATACAAAAATGTGTATTATGAACAAACGTATGGTATAGACTTTCGGTATGGATACATATTATTAGAGAATTTTTCAAATTAGAGAAAAGAATATCTTGTAGAAACTTTAATTTTATGTTTTTTAACTTTTAAAAAAAGAAACATTCGTGATTGAACGCAGTAAATTAGGTTCCAGAATATACATATTTTAGGGATAGTTTTTTAAAGAGATTTTTTTTCTCAAATTCCTCTATTGTCTGCTGTTAAAAATGTATGGTGCGCACTATACACAAAATATTCATATTTTTTCAATGGCCCTCATCAAAAACATTATACCCGAGTAAATACGGGATGTAAAATTTCAAAATAAATATCTTAAAAAAAAGATAAAAAACAAAAATAGACATAAATTTTATATTATTTACATGAGCAATATATTGTTTTTATTCTAACATGATGTATAAAAACATTCGAAGCATTTTTTAAACGAACGAATAAAAAGTGCCTCGTAGAAAATATTTCAGTCACGTAAACTTTTAAAGAAGTTGAAGTGTTTAAAAAATGCTCTTCAAGTTATTCAGATATTCTACTAAAACGTTCAGTTTAAGTGAAACATATACTGAACTAATATATCATAAAATCAATTTCTACACTGGAAGCACGTACCACGACCACTATGAATTTAAAACAAAGATTTCGAACAGAATATTTCTTTTGTCACATCAAACATATACAATTTTTAATCTTAGTTTTAGAGCCCTATTCACAGAATACGTTTCTCTCTCGACTTAGCTCATTTACATGATTTTAAATGACATATCTTGTTCTTAATTATGTTGTAAGAATCGACATTAAAACTTGCATGTTTAGGTTTCAATTCAGTGTCCAATTTTTGTCGTATTTTAACTCTTTCCAGCACCGCCAACTCAGGACCAATTCGAACCCAATTCAGGCAACAAAATGTTTCCTAAATCAGATACATTTCTGATTATTCAAATGCAATTTTATTTGAGCATTGTTTAATTTTTTTCTGTGTAGGCTCAGCTTAGTTTATTTTCCTTTCGAATAAATGCTCAAATATATAATTCAATGTTTTTATATTAATCTTATTACCCATAGAAGGGGGAGGGGGGATTTTGCGAAATAGTTAGGCAATTAAAATTCCTATAAGATGAAGGTATCCCAGTGCTTTTCAAAAGCCAATATTGGGAAAATACCACACGTATATTCTATTGTTTTAAATGAATGCTGAACACTTATCTGTCCAAAACTGTTTTTGTTTCTTCTTATGATCATTGGAAATATAGTTGAAGCTGTGTTTGACCATCTCTCAAACAGGAAGTGTGCATTTAAAAAATCGGGAATTGCTGTTTAACACTAGAAAGGCCAGAGATTTTACTCGAGTTTAATAAAAAATATTTTACACAAGAATTTTTATTTAAAACAGTTTTACTTATTTATTTAGTTTTTTCCTTCTTTGTGTCTTTTAAACTTATTTTTTAAAGAAATTTCTTCTTCGAACCAAAATACTTTTAAATGGTAGGGGTCAAAATAACCACTCGCGGTGCTTCTAGTATTAAGATTCATCATTACATAATGAAAGAATTTTTCTGCATCTTATCCTATCTATGTGATATACAGTGTCAGTCAAAAGTTTCCGGCCAGTTAGTTTTTTTGATTTGTTTGACAGAACGTTTTAGCGAAGAAGAAGTTCAATTGCTCCAAAAGTTAGGAATAAGCAAATTACCTCTGACCACGTTATTATTTTGATTGGTGAATTAAGATACTTGATGCAAAGGGGAGGAATTCAAAATTCGCGCGTGCAAAAGGTTCCGGCCATTCGTAATTCATTAGTTTTTGCTATCGCTAAAGTGTTTTTTTGGCCATGTTTGTTAATTAATCAAGGTGAATAATGTATTTGAAATTCAAAAAAGAAGAGTTTAACAGTTTATTGCTCCTAAATGAGCGATTTGTTTGTCGCTAAAGGGACAATCCGCTCGTGAGATTGCGGCGAAGTTGTTGAGCGGAAAATTTGCTGTAAAAGATATTTAAAAAATATATAAAGATGGTCATGGCCTTCGGAACTTTTCACGGTCCGGGGGACCCCGGAAAAGACTTTTCTTGTGGACAGAATTATCAGAAGAAAAGCAGTTGATGACCCGCGTAAAAATGCCGCTGCAATTCCACGCCATTTATGGTGTTAGAAGCAATTTATGGTGTTATGGTTATTGCTGAAATAAGTCTATCTACAGTGTCAAGACGCTAATATGACGTAGAACTTTATGAAACAGTCGGTGTTAAAAAAACCTTCCATAAGTAAAAAAATTCAGAGGGCCCGACTGGCGTCTGCCAAAGGATACAAAGACTGGTCAAGTGAAAACTGGAAAAAAGTACTATTTTCAGATGAATCGACGTTCAATCTTTTTGTGAGTGATAAAAAACATTACAACCGACGACCTAAAAACAAAAGGTAAGGTGCGATATATATTATTCCTACAATGAAACACGGCGGAGGACACGTTATGCTGTGGGGAGCATTTTCTGGAAAATGCGCCTGTCCGTTATTTGAAATCCGCGGCAAGATGAATAGTGCAATGCATAAGGATATCTTGCAAGATCATTTGCTGCCTTATTGGAGGAAAAATTGTGGTCTCAACTATTTGTTTCATCATGATAGCGACCAAAAGCATACATCCAGGCTCGTCAAGCAGTGGCTTTCGCACAAAAAACTTCGCTTTACAAATGGACAGCCCAATCATCTGACCTGAACATAATAGAAAATCTTTGAAACTAACTTAAAAACGTGTGTGGAATTATAAATATTCCAATTTAGCAGCATTTTCACAAAAATTGCAAGAACCGTGGACAAAACTTAACATTGATGATCTACAACTGTTCATTGAATCGATGCCGCGTTGCTGCGCCGCAGTACTTATTGCTAAATGTATGACTACAAAATACTAATTGTAAATGTTGTTGATCACTGTTATTTTCTTTTATAACACCATTTTTTTCCAAACTTGCCAAGGTGGCCGGAAACTTTTGAGAACATGCTTTTTCTTTTGCAATTAATTTTGTCAATTAAATTTATTAATATTTAATTTTTATTCCATAAATAACTTCTTAACTGTTTTGTCAATAAAGTGTATAAGTATCACTTTGAGATTCCTCTTCATATGGGTATACTTACAAATTAACCAAAAAATTTATGCTGGCCGGAAACTTTTGACCGCCACTGTAAATATAGATATATCGAAAAAATATACGGATAAAAACATCTTCCAGTCAGGGATAATTAACTGAGAAAACTATATATTTTTTTACAGAATACTAGAATAAACTGCAAAAATTATTATCTCAAATGCAAGAGAAATATGTGCATATAAGTATTAAGGGCACAGATGAAATGCGTAGAATAACTAAGCGCGAATACTTTCTATACCTACATTTAATATATAGAGCAGTTTAGACGGTGAATAAACTTCCACCCCAACCCACGATATAATGCAAATACAAGCACAATATCTCAAATGCAATGTGCATATAAGTATTAAGGGTACAAATGAAATGCGTAGAATAATTAAGCCCGAATACTAAAACTGTTTCACTTATCTATTTAGCTTTTTTCCTTCTTTGTGTCTTTTAAACTTAATATTAAAAAAAATTTCTTGTTCGAACCGAAATACATTTAAATTGTAAGGGACAAAATAACCACTCGTGGTGCTTCTAGTATTAAGGTTCATCATTACATAATGAAAGATTTTTCTGCATCTTATCCTATCCATGTGATATAAATATAGATACATCTAAAAAATATACGCATAAAAACATATCCCAGTCAGAGATAATTAACTGAAAAAACTATATTTTTTATTACAGAATACTAGAATAAACTGCAAAAAATATCATCTCAAATGCAAGAGAAATATGTGCATATAAGTATTAAGGGTACAGATGAAATGCGTAGAATAACTAAGTGCAAATACTTTCTATACCTACATTTAATATATAGAGCAGTTTAGACGGTGAATAAACTTCCACCCCAACCCACGATATAAATGTTGGTCTTGCAGAAGAAATGAACTCTAGGCTATGATAAATAGCGGAGTGGCAAATGTGGCAGCTCAAATAAATTCTACCATTATGAAAATGGATTCAGTGGATTTTGTAGTTGAAGAACTGCTTCAGTAGAAAGAAAATTCGTAAATGCTGGTGTTTTTCTTTTTTCTTTTTTGAAAAGGGTTAAAATTAAATTTAGAATTACGGTAAAAATGTAATTTGCAGTAACCATCAGTAAAACAGAAAATTTAATCCGCTGTAACAGAAACTTTTTATGTTTATTTAAGGGGTATTACCATTTTGACGTCTTGAAATCTAACAGTTTTCGGGGATTTATTTAATTTTTCATGCGAAGTGTTTATAAAAATCCATTTTCAATGATTTATTATTAATACATTAATTTTGTGTTTTGTATTTTATTTTTGATTTGGTATATTGGAAATAGGGGGCTTTGTAGTTGATAGACGGGAACACTTCGAAAAAAGAGGGTCAAGCGGTGGACATGGACACATCGAAGACTTTATAAACAACAATGAAACAAAAGAAAAATCTTTTTAAAGTCTCGAAGCTAGTGAAATAGTAGACGTTTAAAAAATATGCGCATTTTTACTAAAATTGTATCGATTCAAAGATAAATGTAAGAATTCAGCTAAAAATTTCGTTACTTAAATTTACACAGAATCGTGAAATAAATTGTATTTCGAAAACAATCTGTGTATTTCTCTACAACAACATGTAACGATTCATTTTCAAAAGTTCAAACATTGAAAATTAGAAGAACTTGATTTCCCACTGATTTAAAAATGCAGTCATGTCAAAAAAGAGTTTTAAATGTTCGTTACTGTTTTCGTTATAATGGCGCGTTCTACTTCTAAAGCTCCAAAATTGCTCATTTATTTTCAGTTTTTAGCTAATGAAATATGATTTTCTTTTGCAAGCATACTTCGACGCCACCCCCCCTAAAAAATGAAATTTTGATCTGGTCGATGCTTTGGATACCAAAGCAGCCAGGTCGTTGGCTGTTTAAATACCAGTATTTTAATACGGCAAATTTTGCTTTATTTAATCGAAACATTCTGTGATTTAAAAGAACGACTTTTTCTATAAGAAAATACTGATATGCAAAAACTCGGAAGAGTTGGTAACACTATATTACCCCTTAACACGTTGGCGGTGGGTGTCGAAGGGTGTTCGACACTAGCGCCCCTCTCCAAATGGCGGCCGTCGACGATCCTTCGACACAAGTTAATGCTGTTTCAATTCGTTCTGTATCTGTCTAGCCAACTGGTAACATCTTTAAATTTTTCCCTAGCCTTTTAAAAGAGTTTTGCAATAATTTCAACAAAACAAATTAATTCAATTTCAACAAAATTTCAACAAAATTTCAACAAAAAAATTTCAACAAAAAAATTTCAACAATAAATTTCAACAACAACAAAAAAAAAAACTTTCAGCAACGAGGAATGATTTCACCTCATGCGGCTTAGCCACCAACGTGTTAATGGCGTAGTGGCAGAACTGATTACTACAAGAATTTGTAAAATATCCAAAGATATAATTTGACGATTGCTTTAAGACAAACTTTATGTGCAATCTCTGCTAGAGATAACTGGTGAAAGTATTGTTAAGTTCGGATAATTCGCTAAATACGGGTTATTTAAAATAAGGAAAAAAATAGTAAGATTAAACGAAATTGAGGTTTTATCTCATCATGATAAATTGCAGAAGTAAAGCTTATTTTTATGCATTTATTCAATAATTAACATTAGAACCGCCATTAGGGGTCATCTGACCCCTGCCAAATTAGTAATAGTTGATTCGAACCAGACATTTCTTCATAAGATATGTTAAATTTATTCAGCACAAAAATAGATTAATTAAATAAGTTAAATAGTTTTAAATAAATCACCTAGTGTGAAAAACTTTTACAAAACTTGAGTAAAACAGCCTGTGGTTCCAATGTTAAGGTGACAATCACAACTACCAGAATCTTGATTTTAACGTTTTCTTTACCATTTGTGTGTGCTAGCTACTTTCACATGTAGCACAGACTGCCAATAGTTGCTAATTTATAGAAACCTTTGGTAAATGATTAGAAAATGGTAAGTACAGTCGTGAAAAAAAAAGTAAACACCTAACTCTGCAACAAACTATTGTAGAAAAAGTTACTGGTACCAAACGATTGGAAATAATGTCTACTTCTAAATTATGTATATAAAACTTGCTTCGGGGACCATCTACATATTAAAACGAACCCAAACTTTGTTTTTTTAAAAATAACAATACCCAAATTTGACAACATAAATAAATTCTACACTCTTCAATTAGCCTAAAAACAACATAGTAATGTATTATTTTTTGCTAATATGACCATTTCACTAGTTTAATATATTTCGACTGTTGCCAGCCGAAATGTTTCTGTAAGATGAGTAAAATATACTTTTTTCAAGTTTTTCTATTTTGCATATTATAGATGGCCCCTTGAACCATAATTTTGACGTTTTTTAATCATAATTCAGGAACTATTTGTAACAAAAATTTAAAATTGATAATTCGCATAAAGCAGGACATAATAAATAATTCATAATTCATATTATGTATTTTTTAATTACAACTTCAATGCATTTATGTTTGAAATTTTTAGCATTAAAACCACACAAAAAATTATCACATTAGGATTATAATTTGTGGGAGATATTAATAAAAATATGAAAATATAACTTAACGTTAGAACCTCTAAATTTTGAATGGTTCTAATTCAAAAAATTTTCATCCAAATAACTTGAAATTGCGTTTTAGGCATATTTTTAACCGAAGATTTAAAATATATTCTCAAAATTGGGTGTTGCTATTGGAAAAAACAAAGTTTGGTCTGGTTTTGATTTGTAGGTGGCCCCCCAAAAAATTTTATATACATCATCTAAAAGTAGGCTTTATTTCCAATCGTTTGGTACCAGTAACCTTTTTCTATTATAATTAGTTGCAGTTAGTAGGGGTATTTACTGTTTTTGTCCACGACTGTACACATATCCTTCTAATTCGGTCGCATCTGAACAGCTAACGGTTAGACAACTGTTGGGCTTTTTTTGACAAATATTTCGTTGGCCAATGGTATGGCAAAACAGAAATTTCTTACAGTGGGCCAACGTGAGAAAACAGTTAGCTAACAATTAGCTATCGTTGGCCCAACCATTTTGTGCAATTTGGGTTCTTTACTCGTAGTATCGAGAACTCTTTCAGGGCTACCGGCCAACTTATCATAGGTCGAGTATAACGGATTTGATTAACAAAATTAGAACTGCGAAGAAGTTTTAAATAAGAATTTAGTAAAATCATGTATTGGTATAATATATTACATTTTTAAAAGCGTTATTTGTCAAGAATGCAACATTAAAGTACGCGTATATATCAGAGTTTATATCTAAAAAACAAATAAAAAAGTTGAAAACTTCTTTCAATTTTCATTCTGTGGTAATCGTGTATTACACTTAGTTTTCGAATCGAAAATTTGAATTACAAAAATATCTATAGATAATATCTGTAAATATTTTTCCAAGTATGCAAATGTATCTTTAAAGTATATATATATATTTGTGTGCATGTATGAACTAGAGCTTGAATAAAGATACTTTATTTTTCAAATTGATAGTATTTATATTAAAATAGCAACGCATTTTTTTCTATTAATGATATGAATTTTAATTTATATTCCAATTCCGATGCGCAACAGATGTTCTTTTTATCATAGAATATTTTTATTTATTATAAAAACGAATTGAAAAATATTTTAAATTGAGAACAAATTTGCAATTTATAGAAAAGTCAAGAGAATCTCAGCCATCCTCTAAACATGAAATAAAATACTGTACTTTAAAATTTTCCGTGAATTCACAATTTTTTTTTCAAATATTTATTTATGGAGATGTTTGTCATATATTTTATTCGTTGTGTTTAATTTATTCAGATTATTTAAAATTAGAATTCATTAACCAATGCGGAAATTTATAATCAGGAAATACTCTATATTTTTTCTAAAAATGTAATAGCATCTAAAATCTTAGGAATCTTCCTCATTTTGGCTCAGAATAAATATAAATAGTTCCCAAGGCATATAAAACCACCCCATTTATTCTCGAATAACTTTTGAGTGCAAAGTATATTGCGAATTCCACAAATGAAAATGTCTCATAAAATTGTTTACAGCTGTAGTAGACCGCAGTTAATCGATATGCAAGTCAGATGTATCTATAATGCAGAAATAGAACCCAACTTTACATTAAATACTAGGCCTTTATCACCCTTTACCACATATCACAGTGGACTCTTCGAAGGTTAGATATAAAACTGCCAGAAATAAACAATACACTTTACCCGATAACTTCAGCAACAAAATGTTTCATGTGTCTTCCGCCTGCTTTTATACTGGTATAACCTGATGTTCACTAGCTTCTTGCTAACGTTCAAACGACCAAAACCATTTTTAGAAATGGTGTATTAGTGCCATGGAGCTATGACTAACGAGGAATTGACATATCCTCAAAATGACGAAACTTCAACCGTAACCGGTTTCACAGTAGATCATTACCGCCAAGGGAAAATTCCAACAGTAAATTTAAATTTATAAACAATTCCTCATTTAAATGCTTTATTAATGTAAAAATTCAGTAATAATTATGGCCAAAAACAGATATTTATTTTTACTGGCGGAAGTTGACTTTGGCGATAGTAAGGCCTTGCGTTTCCACCATATTGTGATAGCGTAAACAACTTCCTGCCAGTGTCTGTGAAAGAGATTATAATACACTGGCCAAATTCCATCCGTAAAAACGAGTGGAAATTTTTACCGTATGTGAGAGAAATTTTGCATGAACAAGCAAAATTTCTACTCAAAATTTACTGTTGGAAGTTAGCTTCGGCGGTAATCAGAAACTGTTGATCCAATGTAAAAAACCAGCCGCCATCTTGTGACGACCTCGTCAATTACTTCACTCGCAACTGGTAGACATATCACTATATGTCTCCTCCTCTTTATTTGTAACTCCATTATCTGTGCATTGCATCCTTTAGAATACTGATGACAAAGATTAATACGGCTGTACGAAAAATCGAAATGGTATTAACGTTCAGCTCATGTCAAAATGTCAAAATGCTAGAAATCGAGATGAACTCAAATGAAAAAAAAAATCGTATTCGAGTAAGTTAAATATAGGTAGAAATAAAAATTCAACTTCATAACTCTGCGTTTTTTACAAATGTGCAAGTAATAATGAAGTACGTTTTAAACTAGTTAAAAAATATAAGCAGCTTATTGATTCTGGTTTTGTTCAATCTACTATCTACAATTTACGTATATTTTTCTTTATTTTCTTTATCTGTTTCAGTTAATTACTTCGTTAATTACAGTCAAAGTGCAGATTGATTTTTAAAATAAATCTCATATGTTCTAGAAAGCATAAATAACTCCGCAACATATAACTTAAAATTTCATTCACATAAAGCAGAATAATATTTGAAATAATCCTAGAAGCAAGCCAATATTGGTTAAATTATGCCCAATATTGTATTTATCAGAAAAACATTAAGTAAAATATTAATTTTTGTCCAATATTTATAGCTCCTATTGCAAAAATAGCTGTACAACAGTAATAATTGTAATGTAAGGTCCAAGTATTTCGTGTAAATATACACGCAATATTAACAAAATATACAACTGAAAGTTGGAACCATATTTCATGCTATTATTCGTCAAGAGATATCTAAGAAATCGTCATTATTAGACAAGATATATCTAATACAAATAATATTGGCCCAATATATTTTTGCAACTAGAAAATATTAGTTAAAATAGTTCATGTGTTTCTGATCAACCATGAATTCCAACTTTTTCAATAGATGTTTCCAAGATCTACAAAATAAAACATTTCATAGAAAGTTATTTATTGAATATAAATGTGCAAAATTTACTTTTTTAATTTAAATATTCATTTTTCTTTTACAAAATTATTATTGAAACATATAGATCCAGAATTTTTTCATAAATATATTGTTATTTTTTTTCTTTCCAGCTACCCATACGAATTGTTCCTCATATCAGCAAGCTGAAGATCATAATTTATATATTCTTCATGCAACCGCAGAACAAATGCCGTTCATTAGCCAAGAAAGTGTTACCGTGGGAAAAGATGGGGAACAAAATACTTTTTTAAAGCTTCATTAAAAGTATTCTAATTTATTTGCTCATTAGATTTATCGAACTCGCATAAAGACTAATTTAACAGTATTCTTACGTAAATTATTTCAAGGTTTTACACGTAATTTGCACTTCGTTTCTGAAAGCATTTTCAAAAATAACAAATTCTACAAGAATAAAATTTTATGCTTGATAGTCATCATTACTACTACTTGTCATATTTTAGATAAATCCAACATTTGTTTTCTTGAAGGTTATTCTTAATTAATAAAGGTAAAGCTTCAACAAATATTGGTTATAGTGATTTTATTGTAGCCTAATATTGTACCGATTTGAATGCATCGGAAATAATATAAAAAGAAATTCCACAGTTGTTTTTATTATTTGCTATGAAATAACACTAAAACAGAAATATGACCTTTAAATCAGAAATATATGCAATCCAATGCTGCTATTGCAGAAAAAAAAAGAAAAAAAAATGTTGTATTTTAAAAATATTGGCAATGCAATGGCGAAATTTTTTTTTTCTGTCAAAATTACCTCAATATTTGAAAAAACGTAAATACCGTGATTTTAGAGGAATATTTCATACCAATATTGTCCAATCCATAGGCAATAAAAACAATACTGGAGTTATATTTTTTGCTATTAAGGTTAATTACGATATTTTTTTTTTTTTTTTGTAATTTACAAATCCATATTACTTAAAAAGTGGAATAAATAAAACAAAAACCTTTACCAATAATACACACTCAGTAGGTGCGTCCGTAATTATATAAATACGTAGCACCTATAGTCGTCATCTGGTCCGTCCGTCTGTCTATCTGTCCGTCTGTTCGCATATAACAGCGCAAAATATCCATTCGAATGGTTTGAAATTTATTATATATAATCGTTATAGAATTTTGTCGAGCCATTTCAAATTTTATGAAAATCGAATCAAAACTTAAAAAGATATAAATAAAAGCTTTCTTCATTCTAGTAAATCCAATCATACGTAATTAATTCACTGATGACCCATGATAGGTAATGATTCTAGGTTGCTATGGTGATGACGTCCTATTTATGACGGAGTCCTATTATTTCCGTATTAGTGATTTTAATATATATATTAGAAATAAATTTTGTATTCATGCATTGTTGCATAAGAGTGCAACAGTGATATCAGTAAGATCTGAATATTTATAAAACTACATATAGTACGAACGCACCTCATTTCACGTACAATTTAACGACTTGTTTCTGTTTACCATTGATGGCACGCCTCAGTTAAATTTTCGTACACTGTAAAAAAATATCTGTGACGTTACTAAAGTTTTTCTAGGAAACTGGGATTCCTAGAACTTTTCATGTAACGGCAACAACAAAATTTCATGTAACAGACGCACTTTTGCGCCGAAAATCAAAAAATCTGTAAGGTTACTAAGAATTTTTTTGGAAACTGGGATTCCGAGAACTTTTCATGTAACTGCAGCCAGGGTTACAAATAAAAGTTTAGTAAGATTACTGAAATTTTAGCAGATTCATTTGTAAAGTTACAGATTTTTGTAGCTTTACAAAAACTAGTTTTGTAGATTTGCAGCTTTTTTCGTACAGTTACAGTTGAAAGTTTAGTAAGCATGTAACTTTACATCTGTAGACCTACAAATTTTTTTTTACAGTGTAAGTGAGATATTACAATATTTTACAAAATACTCAATTAAGTATCGGCTTCTATATTTAACCCCTTCGGGACCATGGGTGCATATATGCATCTTCAAAAGATGCCTACAGCACCTGCTTTTGACACCACTAAAAACGAAAAGTAAAATTTTCTTTATTTAATTAAGACATTTTCTTGATTGATAAAGTAAATTTAATTATTTGACAAAAAGTGGTGTCAACCAAATAAAATTCATCTAAAAGATGCTGGTCTCGAACGGGTTAAGGAATGTCTTCTGTAAAGTGTATTAATAAAAAAAAAACCCTCATAAAATAAATTAATTTCACAATTTTAATTACTAGAGCAATTAAGATAAGATTTCCGTTCATCGGCGAATAGAAACATTTACTAGAAGAAAAGTAAAACATATAAAAATTACTGGATAAAATACAGTCCCTAAGTTTACAGCGTACAACACTTACAACTGAATTCAATTGATTATAATGAAAAATGCCTCGTAAAACAAATTAAATCCCTTGAGCAATAACAAAAAACTAATGTCTTTTTTTTTTTTAATTTTTATTCATTTTATGGGAAACATTTTAATGGTGTAATGAAATTCTCATGTTAACCGATTGGTAAACAATGCTTTCATTAAAGGACAGTTTAAAAGAATTTTTTTAATTCATACATGGTTTTATTTCGAAATCGTTATTTTCAAGCAATTGGTGAAAAAAATTGTATGTATGTATAAAAGAAATATATGAGATTATTTTGATACTCCAAAGTAATTGCGTAAATGTGTTCCTAGAAGGAATTTACTTTGATGAAACAAATTAATTGCCGTACATTTAATCTGACATTTAAATATACATAAAAGAAAACATGCATCATGCATAGATTATGAAAAGTTTTTCCAAAATTACGATAAAATTGATATCGAATTTCCAGTTTCAATATTAATTTACTACCAATAACCGTAATGTCATAACTTATTATAATACCTTCGCGTAAACATGTAAGAAAAATATTTTACTCTCACTACGTATTATATTGAAATTTATTTCTATATGAAAACGTATAACACAGGTTAAAAACGCATTTCCAGCAAGTATCTTTCATTGTATACAATGAATCCAAATTTTCTTGTATATTTTTATAAAAAATCTATATCTTTTAAAAAAGCAATGGACAGAAGTAGCGAAACTACAGTACACTGTAAAAAAAAAAATCTGTAAAGTTACTAAAGTTTTTCTAGGAAACTGGGATTCCTAGAACTTTTCATGTAACGGCAACAACAAAAATTCCTGTAACAGCATCTGTTACAGGAATTTTCCTTGTTGCCGTTACATGAAAATTTCTTGGAATCCCAGTTTCCTAGAAAAACTTTAGTAACTTTACAGATTTTTTTTTTCAGTGTAGTCATTACTTTTTCTAATAGTTTGACGTGAATCATGCTACTTTTTGAAATTTTTAATGTTGCAAATAGCGTGATATAAATCACAATTTACGAATGTCTGCGAGAAATTACTGGAAATTACTGTTATAAAAATAAACCAAATTATGCGTTGTATGTTTATGTATAAATAAGTTATGGACAGCAGTAGCCCCTCCTTATATCGCTATGTCAAATAAATAATCCCGTTTTTGTATATCCCCGAAGATTACGCAGAAGTTTAACAACAATTTTATGTAATTACACATAAATGTTTATTGCATTACACTGTAAAATAAAATCTGTAAAGTTACTAGTTTTTCCAGGAAACTGGGATTCCTAGAACTTTTTATGTAACGGAAACAAGAAAAATTCCTGTAACAGACGCTGTTACAGGAATTTTTGTTGTTGCCGTTACATAAAAAGTTCTAGGAATCCCAGTTTCCTAGAAAAACTTCAGTAACTTTACACTTTTTTTTTTTTTTACAGTGTACATATGTCTCTTAATTTGGCCAAGAAAATTGCAAGATGTATATAAACTAATACTTTGGACACTAAAATAAAATATTTTCCAGTATGTTATCTTTCTTAATTTTTAAACGCCCTTGGTTATCATTTTATTATGCATCACTATTCATTAATCTGTGTCTTCAATCTTGAGAGGGAATTTAATCATTTTGATAAAATCTGAAAGTAGCGAAGTAGTGACTATTTTTAAAAATTAGATTGTACTAGCTGCTTTTTAAAACAAGTAGTTGCAGTTAACTATATTTTCTATAAAGTAGTTGTTGCTGCATTTCGATAGAAACTAAAAGTATTTTTTACGACCACTGCCTTCAAGCAACATTTTCCGTGGGGGAATATGGTTTAAAAAAAAGAGTAAGAAATAAAATTTTAATTGAGTCTGAAGCGGAATAACTTCGTTAGAACTCACTTCAAACAATTACAGTCCATAAAAAATAACTAACGTATGTTTCTAATCACCCTTTTGAGCGTCTCTTCAACGAAAGATCGATGCAACACTATGTAACCTATGCATCCAACTTGTTTCTGTATATCTGAATATTATTTGTGAAATTTGCTAAGTTTGGGACTGTATAAAAGCCTGTAAAGATTTTTTTTTAAATATATTACCGCCCTGTAGACGTAATTTATTAGAATTCTATTGTAAAGTCGCATACAGGCAACTGCTACATCCATAACTTTAAATGGAAAAAAAAATGCGGTTAATTCCATTTGCGTACATTAGTTGCGTGGTAATCAAAGCATATTACGAAAGTTAGAGAACAGAGATACAGACTAACTGGCGTAAAACATTTTTCAACTACACTGTAAAAAAAAATCTGTAAAATTACTTAAGATTTCCTAGGAAACTGGGATTACTAGAACTTTTTATGTAACGGCAACAACAAAAATTCATGTAACAGACACACTTTTGCGCCAAAAATCACAAAATCTGTAAGGTTACTAAGATTTTTTTAGGAAACTGGGATGCCTAGAACTTTTCATGTAACTGCTACTAGAATACCAGATAAAATTTTGGTAAGATTACTGTAACTTTAGCAGATTCATTTGTAAAGTTACAGATTTCTGTAGCTTTACAAAAACTAGTTTTGTAGATTAGCAGCTTTTTTTGTACAGTTACAGATGAAAGTCTAATAAGAATGTAACTTTACATCTGTAGAACTACAGATTTTTTTTACAGTGTTTGACTATGTTAAAACAATAATCATAAAAAATGATATAAAAAATACAACATTTAATATTATAGCAAATAACGTTATTATATTGACAAAATATAGATGTGCATCACTATAATTTTACTCATACACTGTAAAAAAAAAATCTGTAGTTCTACAGATGTAAAAATACATGCTTACTAAACTTTCACCTGTAACTGTACGAAAAAAGCTGCAAATCTACAAAACTAGTTTTTGTAAAGCTACAAAAATCTGTAACTTTACAAATGAATCTGCTAAAATTTCAGTAATCTTACTAAACTTTTATTTGTAACCCTGGCTGCAGTTACATGAAAAGTTCTCGGAATCCCAGTTTCCAAAAAAATTCTTAGTAACCTTGCAGATTTTTTGATTTTCGGCGCAAAAGTGTGTCTGTTACATGAAATTTTGTTGTTGACGTTACATGAAAAGTTCTAGGAATCCCAGTTTCCTAGAAAAACTTTAGTAACTTCACAGATTTTTTTTTACAGTGTACTAGAAGTACTCCATTTTAAAAATAAAGATATTTAGAAATAATATGATTTTGTAGCTGTTTAAAAGCTGTTCATCAAAACTGGAAAGAAAACATCAACTGACCATTCGGTAAAAAACATTAATTACTGAAGAAAAGTTTTGTACTCAGAAATATACACAGCATAAGAATAATTTAAGAGATTTATCACGTATAGTTTACCAGCAAAAACACCGTATACATTTTTTGCAAAACATTTTTTAACAAGTAAAAGACAGTATGACTAAAAATATACTCGCATAGAAATTGAGTTTTTTTAATGTATAAATTTAAGATCCAAATAAAAAATCGAAAACGCTCAGAGATATATAATCGCATTTAAGTTAAAACGTTAAAAAAATTATCCTATTACTTGTACAATCTTAACTTTTTAGATGGCCTAAATCATTTGTATCAAAGTAACCCAACCTAATAGTTTCTGGTTTGAAAACCAATTAAAACTTCGCTGATGCACTGAACTGAACCAAAAACAAATTTTATTTTTTTCGTTCATAAAAAATTCCATCATTAAACTTCAAAACAAAAACGCAAAGTCAATTTCCTCCTTATGCAGCTCAATTTTTCAACTTGACAAAACTTCCATGCACTTAAAAAAATGAACATAGTGATAATGAACACTAACATGTATCTTTTGGAAACTTTTTAACGACTTTATTTTATAATTCAGTAACTTAAGGAAGAAAATATATCATATTTCCTAGGAAACAACATTTTACGGCAAATATCAGGAGACTACTAAAGACATGTCACTGCTGATATCGAATATTTCGGTTAAGTAACGGACCGGAATTATGAAAGTCAAAGTCTTTAGTTGTACTATGTAGATATCTCCGATCCCTTCGGGGGCTATTAACGATTAGATTAATTAAGTCATAGCTGTTTTCTGAAATTAATGTTTCTCCATCGAAGTAACTTAGCGTTACTTTAATATTGACTACCGAGCATATATTCGAAATCTTGCAATATTCTTCGACGTAATATTTAAAAACCATAATAAAATAAATTGCATGTAGATGGGAGGAAATATACTTAAAAAAATTTACCCAGCGAACGATGCTATGTACAGCATATGTTTCCATCCGCAGGAAGAAACCGTGTTTAGTTGATTCTATCTTTTGAGATAATCGTGTTTCTTTTTTTCAGTTTTTCATTTTGGTTTAGTAGAATTTTCATGTCCATTTTTTAAAGATTTTAATGCCGCTGATACATTTTATTATTTTAGTTTCTAACCAAAAGTGTGTAGGGTAAACCTTCAATTTTTTTTTAAAACTTTGAATGATCATATTTTCTGGGTTTTTTTTTTTTTTCATTGTCATGACTTATTTTTAAAAGAACAGCGGAATTAAAGAGTAAATATGATTCTATTCATAAATTCCTGTCGGGAAATAAAGCATATTTTTCTCTTTCTGAAAACGTTTTAGATGCAATTTAATAATTTACACAAGATACATACACTCCTTGAATTTCCAAGGAATCTGGTATCACTAATTTACATTTATAATTTAAATCTCGTTATTTGTAGGTATCAGGTTTGACTGTTGAATTTGCATTGTTCTTTTGCTATAGCAGAAACCGGAAAATTCTATTAAAAAATTGTGGTAGAAATGTTTGTGCGCACCTTGCTTTCATTTTACTTGCGTATACTTTTGGGTATAGGCGATTTTTTAAAAAAAACGCTCAAAAATACCTTAAAACTAAAAAAGAAAAAATCTTAAAAACTAAACAAAGTCAACTATGATTTTTACATTCGGCTGTAGTTTTTATAAATGGATTGTTCAACGTCTGAGACCGTATGTAGATATGTAAGTTTATTTGCTAACACAGGACCATAAAGTACAACGGAAACATTAGCAGAGATTTTGATTTAGCTATGTAAATTCTACCATAACATAATTTATTATTGAGGACAACAAGGATATCGACAGTGTTGCCAGATTGGGGACTTTTTTAATTCAGATTATTTGACTGTCACCACTTAAAAAAAAAAAAAAAAAGTATAATTCGCCTTATTCTCAAAAATTTAATCTTTTCTTAAATAGGGCGAATATTTCTATTTAAAAAAAAAACGGTGGCAATCAACAATCTGGGGACAAAAAAGTCCTCAATCTGGCAACACTGGATATCGTTCCCATACTCGAATACCTGCCACATGTCGCCCCTAAAATTAAGATGAGTTCGACTATCATGGTGTAGAGAGCACAGATATAAGGTTGAACACTGAACAGTAGGTTAGTGTCGCGTTTTCGGGCAAATCAACACTCATTTTGAACTTCAGGAGTGTGTATGTTTAGCAATCACATGGAACTCGATATCACGAACGTATTATTTTGAATGTTTTGTGATTTAACACGTTCACGCTGGCGCGGTGGGTCACGCTCGATTGTCTCAGAGTTCTCAAGTCTCCGGCTTTTTGCACACCACTGTTATTTTAAAGAAAATGTTGTTCTTTTAAATCGCCCAATTGTTCTAATTAAATAAAGCAACATTTTCTGTATTAAAATACTAGTATCCAAAAAGCCGGAGACTTGGCAGCTCTTGGATTGTCGAGTGTGATCCACCGCGCCGGCGTGAACGTGTTAAATGTGGGATAGCATTAAGTTGAATCTCGAGCTCATCTTCATGTGTTTGACACTAACGTAACTGGCCTGATGTTTCGGATATGATTGCTCAGTAAGTTGTTCGTTCTTTCAGAGGTCCAAAGGGACCACCATTTTAATTTGAAGCTGCCAGAAGTATAGACATGTTATTTGGTTTCAATTCTGCGATAGAGCTAACTAAAAACAATAGCAGTTGTAAGTAAATACCAAAAATTAAATGTTGTTGTGAAATTAAGTAAATTTGCTGTGAATAAAATCATTGAAAGAAAAATAATGGTACAATTTTTAATATTAAGATAAATGTTACAACAATAAAACCCATTTAGTTTTTCTTTCCGATAGACTAAAAGTATTAAATAGAAATTATTTTAGTTTATTTACAGTGCGAATTAAATTCCGTTTAAGAAAAAAATGTCCTTTTAATTAATACGCAAAACTAAAATTACAAGTGCAAATTTCAAGTACATAAAACATTTCCTATATAGCGAAAAATGTAGTAGTTCTGTGTAAATTTTAGAAAGTAAATAAAAATTCAAATTTATAAGTTATTTTTATGAGCTAATACAAATTCTTTAAAAAATAAATGAATAATCATAACTTTTAGAAAATCATTAAGGGTAAAAACGTAACATTGCGTGAGATTTCAGAGATTCAACAGCAATTACTAAATTTTACGCATATAGCGAAAAGTCTTAATTAAGGCAAGAACAGAATCTTTTTATCTCTCTCGCGAAAAACCGGAAAATTATGAAAAACCTTTTTTTGATAAAATCCTCTTAGGTTAGAAACGATAAATTTAAAAGATACGACTTTTATGCGATATTTTTTAATTAGTGGAGTAAATTCAAGTGACGTTACTGTTTTTTTTTTTTTTTTTTTTTTTTTTTTCAATGGATATTTAATATTGCAGAAAGTCTCAAATATTTGCGACCTCTTTATCTGTGATTATGTTGATAGCGTCTATAAGCAAAAAGAATAAATATATAGTGATGTTGGTTACTAATTTTACAAAACTCGATGTGTGGTACTTTTATATAATAATTTATTAAGCTTATTTAATAAAAGTAAAGTTTGAATCTGTGGCTGATAAAAAAAAAGGATTTGGAAAATATCATTAAAGTACATTATTAATTCCATAGTAATCTAAAGCATAAAATGAAATTATGATAACTTTCATAGAATAATGTACACTTAAATTAAATTATTCAAATGTTGAAAATCAAAACATTGTTAAACTTTAGTAAATGCGCTAATATAATGCTTTTAATCTAGGTTTTCGGCACAAAAAGAATGAAAGCCCTATATTAACGTATAACTAAGACAGCAAATATATTTAATACGATATATCAAATTAAGGTACTATTAATAATAAATAAATAAAGTTTCACGGATATCTTAATAATGCGTTGTTTTGAAAACCATTATTCGCAACCAGTTTTTCACTAACGCGATATACTCATTACTTTTAAGTACATTAAAAGAAAATTCGATATCAAATTTATTTAATCCGTGTAATATTATAAACAGATTTTAATTTTCTTACAAAACGCTTTCCTTGATCACATTCAGAAAGGAAGCACAGTAAAACAGTCGGTTATTAAACAAGGTCGGTTGTTAAACAGTTAAATATTTTTAAAGGGGTTATATTCTCAACCATTTAGATAAGCACGACTTTTCTATTATTAAAAATGTTTTATAAAAAAAATTTTGCAAATACAAAAACACCTTTCCATTTAAATATAGGATCACAATTTATTTATTTGCATTGTTTTAATAGGAATTGCCATAACATTATTTTCTTTCAATAAATCTAATTACTTTTGTAAAAAAAAAGAAATAACCCCATAACTACCCAATTATTAAATCAGTTTTAATGAGCAAAATTACCTAAATTCCATATTGTTATTGTTATAATATAAATTTTCTAATATATCTGCGGACATAAAGTCAGATAATTATTGTAGAGGAGCAATATTAAAAATATCCAAATGAAAGTTTTGACTCGTACCTCAATCAGAATTCTATTCCAATGAAAGTGATATTTAAATTGTATCAGGAAGATGTTTTCTGGTTTCATGCTGACAGAAATATGATATCGCAAGCCAAACCTGTTTTATAATAGAAGATATATAGCAATTCACAAAACAACAAAATACTGTTTTTTCGTTATAGATTTGCTTGTGCGGATATATGCTTTGGCACAAGACACCGGAAAGTACGAAATATGAAAGAAGCCCTAAATTATAAGCTTTACTACGGATATTCACGCTCGCTATACAGACAGTTTAGCTATATACTTGGTTATACTTAGTTAATTATGCACTCATGTTATTAAAGATAAATATTACAAGTTAACTCTTACCATTAAACAATGTATAATTTTTTTTTCATACAAGGTTTGTTATTTTACTTACTATTATGTATATTAAAATTTATATTTATTATCTTTAATAGAAATAAAATATGCAGTTATAAATTCTCTTTGTGACGCATAATGAACGATTACGATAATGACTTCGAAAGCGATGATGATATCAGTCTTAGGAGTAATGATTGGTCGCGATTTCCAAACTAGCACGGTCTCGGTGGTGTGACTGATAAGGAATCCAGGGTTTACCTTGTACAATAATGATTATTGCGGTAAGTTTCCCTTCAAAAATCTTCCCTGGAGACATCTCTATTACATAAATAAGGGGAAAACTGGCTGATACTTATCAAGAAAATGTCAAATATTCGATTAGTGGACATGACGTATCAAAATAATTACTTACCTGTTATTTCATGTCCAAAGAGATTGTAAAATACAAAATGTTTTATAAAAAATCATTAACACTTTTTAATTAAAAATACACCACACAATATTGGATATTTTTTTCTCATAATAAATTAAACCTTTGAAAAAATGTAACACGCAAACAATATGTTGCACATTGAATATATATATATATATATATATATATATATATATATATATTTATAAATAAAATCCTTTCATTTAAAACTTAATTTTTAACTCTAATAAAACAACTATTTTATTACTAATTGAAAGAAACATAATTTTACAATATATACGTTGCTCCAATCAAAATGTGATTATCACTCTTCAATATATACAACTTCGATATTTACATTTTCGTAAGTACTGTGCAGATACAATTCAATCCATATCTAAAACCTCCTTAGACACACAACTTATCTTTCCTCACAAACCAAACTCTAAGTTAAAGGTTTTCAATCTTTTTGTGATAAAATCGTTTTTCGCCAGAAATTCCGAACTGTAATCTTCGCCTTATGTAGTCGCAAAGTTTCTGTCATTAAATAAGAAAATTTTTTCTATAGGAAAATAGTGACTGATTCTTACCCTAAGAAAGTTTTAGATCCCTACTCTAAGCCTTACTTTAAAACAAACAAAACATATACTGTAATTAAAGTTATTTGTTAAAATTAATGCAATTTTTATCAATTGCTTTGGACTTTAGAAGAAAATATAGATTAAAAACCTTTGTTCTTTTAAATATTAAAGGCATAAATATGTGTACACTGATTAAAAAAATTGAATGGGGTGTCAAAGTCGAAAACTATCTTTTTTACTATATATCCACCAATCGCGTAATGTCACAGGTTTAGGAAATAACTCTACATCCAACGCCTAAAAACCACTTAAAAATCACTGACTCTTTATTTGTTTTTAGAAAACTACATATAGAAACGAAACTTGCTCTGAATATTTATTATAACAATATTTGACATAATAAGCATAGTGTTTTATGTATTTCATGAAAATGGCATCATGACGTTGCCAAAAATGCGCATTGCAGCAGTTTTCTCCAAATCGCTTCCAAATTTTTACCACCTATACTCTAAAAATTTCTCTAGAGGAGCAGATAATATTATTATGATTTATCAAACAATTTTAACATAATTATTTACAAATTATTTTACATTATTATAAATTAACAAATTTATTTTAACAATGATTTATCAAACAATTATTACAATTTTATTATATTATACTTTATATTAAACAATTATAAACTAAATTTTTATATCGAAAGCCGTATCCATTTTTCCCATGTTAACCAATTTACAAATATTAATATGTTTCATTGAACATATTTACTTCTGTTGCAAATTCGATGTTTTTAATAGGAAAAGGGAAAATAAATAGTGAAGAGGAGCAGTTTTTTTATTCATAATTTGGGGCCCAGAGGGTTAATTAATTTTGCAGTTTAGGTTTGTCACTAATACCACATTTAAAAAAAAATGCATGAATCAATTTAAAATCACAAAATGAAAGTTTTGACACAATAAATGAAAGTTAAAATTCTAGTGGAAAATTCATCTTGAGTAAATAATTAAAATTCATATAAAAAACACAAATAACTCTACTAAAATTACTTCCAGATATCTCCTAAGGCATATATCTCTTCCAGTCATATTTTAAAAATAAATTAAGAAATTTATTTTTAAAATATAAAAATAAATTAAATAGTAATAAGTTGAATAAAAAAGTTGATGTAATATATAAATATAATACGTTGATATAAATATAATACACTATAAATTAAAATGTCTGAAATTCAAACACTTAAGTGTCTGAAACGGAGTGTTCAGTTTTCAGACATTTTAAAATGTCTGAATTTTTTCAGACACTTTTCGTGTCTGAATTTCAGACACTTAAAACGTCTTAATAGCATCCATTTTTTTTGTAAGCATCATACGTAGCCATGTTTGACCACGTTGAATCCTGGAAAAATATTTGGCTGGGGTCCTGCCCCCCCCCCCCCCCCCTACAACCTGATTTTTCTGGTGCTCCCAATTTTGGTACGCAATTTTTGTTAAGCTGATAATTTAAATCTTTTACGACATTTTACTGATTATAATCAATATTTTGAACTTCAGGAGTAGAACAAGATTAAAACAAAAAATATTTATCTAAATATTAGATTTTTTTAATTTGTTTTATTTTTAATCTTATTTTACTTTAAAAGTTCAAAATATTGATTATAATCAGTGGAATTTCGAAACAGATTTAAAATATAAACTTTACAAATATTGCACATCAAATTTGTGGGCACTAAAATCGTAAGGGGGCGGGGCCCGGCCCAGTATGCCCATTCTTTAATCAAGAAGTTCTTTTGCAAAAAATGCAACCCTGCATTATTGTTATCTTAATTGAGATGTCCGGTATTTGGGAGTATCCGTTGTGGAGGTTAATGGACATTCCCGAATAGCTATTCTGAAACATCTATTTAGCGAATACTTTTTTAATCCGCATGGCATACATATTTGTATATTTTTACCTCACAAAAGCAGCCATCTCCGATTATCGGACAAATTCAGTGGCAAGGGCTATTGAGGGCTTTTAAAGTACATGGATAAATATATATATTTCTTATAATCTTGTCCTACTCTACTTCATATAATTTAAAAATAGATTTTTTAAAAATTTATCTTGCCATATAGGCAATTTTACATATATATCAGATGATAATCACAACAGCTATTTAACTATGAATAAATAAATAAATATTCTACTTTACCCTTTGCACTCGAGGGCTCCGGAGCGGAGCCATTTAAAATTTGTCTTCAAATTCGAGGGCTCCGCTACGGAGACAATGCAAATAATTTTGGGATACCTGTCTAGAAAAGCCGAGATTACATGGTATCACAAAATTATTTGCCTTGTCTCCGTAGCGGAGACCTCGAGTTTGAAGACAAATTTTAAATGGCTCCGCTCCGGAGTCCTCGAGTGCAAAGGGTTCATATTGAGAAAAAAATTACTTCGGTATTTTGTTTATTTATATTTTGTGTTTTTTAATCTTGTCCTACTCTAAAAGTTCAAAACTTTCATTATAATCAGTGCAAGATTTAAGGTATCAACTTTACGAAAATTTCATACAAAATCCCCCCCCCCCCCCTCCCCGAAAAAAAATAAAAATCCTTATCATTTAAAAATTAGATTTTTTTAAAATTTATATTGCCACATGGGCTTATTGTTATCATTCCTATGAGGTACTAAACAAGACATCTTTAAAGCAAAATAAAGCCCCCCCCCCAAAAAAAAAAAGTTAGCACATGATATCACTATGATACAAACTTGCGATGCGTATCAGTAAAGTCTAATTGGAAAATGACCTTTGAATCCACGCATGCAGCGAAATCTAAATAAACAAATGATTTCTTTTTTCCTGACTGGCTTACTTATGTTTCCAAATCAAAAGTTTTCACACATTAAAAGATTTAATAGCTTTAGAAATATATCTAAGAAATACTTGAGATAAACATTCATTTTCAATTATATATAAATTTCATGAAAATCAATTGATTTTTTTTTTCCAAAAGCGAAAGTTTATAAATATATTTTTTAATTTCAGCTGAATATTGTTCAATGGAAAAAAAAAAAAGGCAATCCCGAAAATCCCGGAATTTTCCAGTAAAAATTCCGGGATTTTCGGGGTTAAAATTAAAGCGGGATCCGGGGATCTCAATCCGGGATTGTAATCCCTAGCTAGGAAGTAAGAAAACTTTAGGAGATCTTTCAAAGTTTTTTTTTTCTATTTCCTTGTGGTCGAGTATGAGATAAGCATTAGCCATTGAAATTGAAACTAAGAACTGCCATATTGAAAACAAAACAAAACAACAGAATGAACTTAACTTTTAAATATGTCTATTTTTTAGTGATGTTATTACTTTAAATTTGAGAAAAAAGATGAGAATAAATAATACATAATTTGTAATAAAAGACAACGTCATAAATTTAAAAATATATACTTCTAGAATTAATGTGTTTTTTTTTTTTTTTTTTTTTTTTTTTTTTGCAAAAAGATTCAAAACTAATTAAATTTCATGTAAGATTTTGTTTAGTACAATAAATAAAATCATAAAAGACAATAATTTTAGTACTATAAAGAAATTATAACACTTACTACTTCAATCGCTGTTTGCAAGAGGTAAGAAATATTCCTCGATTTGAAATTTTAAAAACTACCACAACCACAGTGAGGGAGAAAGACTTTCATCAGTTTAAAAGGTAATCCCATAATACATCCGACTAGCCATATTTAAAGAATGAGATGTTTCAACCTAAAAACAGGACCCGCCAGACAAAAGTTTCTTTTTTTTTTGCCAGCTTCGACAGGACGAAGATGAATAACACAATATTATTGATATAAATTGATACGAGTTAACACTAAGCCCATTGCACACGCTTTGCACACGCTTTGTAGAATTTCCGGGTGTAATCTTCAACCGTCGTCTACTTCTGTTCTGTGTCTATCCCGCCCTTGTATCGACGACAGCTTCTAAGAGACATTTGATGTCGAGCACACACGTCAGATGTATGTATTCAATAAATAAATAATCCAAGTTAATACGAATTAAAATCACAGTACTTCACATTTCGCAAAAAACGAATTAAAATACACGCGTACATAAAAACAAACTTTGTTTGAATTACAACGTATACCACTTCAAACGAAGACATCTAAAACGCATGCGCAACTGGGAGTGCTAGTGCCCCCTGGTGGTTATTGCGTCGGAAGAATCAAAACGTCTGAAATTAAGACACGTTTAAAGCAATGAAGTGTCTTAAAATAAGACGTTTGCGGATATTTTAGACATTATTCTCAGTTCGTTTACACCATGGTCATAGTAAGACACTTATGTATCTTAAATTAAGACATCTATAATGTCTGAATTTTCAGATTAAGACACTTAAGTGTCTAAAATTCTTTTTCAGTCACATATGTGTCTAAATTTAAGACGCTTCTATTTGCAGTGTAATCATTAATATAAAGAATATTACTATAAATATAGTTGATATAAATATAATAAGTTGAATTAAAAATAATTGTTGGATTTTTAATGGTTTTTAATGGTTTTTTAAGATATCTCTATTGTATTTTATATAATTTTATATTATATGTGTGCACCTGCAAGGAATTTTAATAGACTTATTTGCGCTTTTTATATGAAAGTTTCTACTTTCACTTTAACCAGAATTTTATTCTAATGATAAGGATATTGAAATTTTAGCAGAAAGAGAGTTTTCTACTTTCATTCTGATAGAAGTATGATACGTCAAGCGAAGCTATTTTTTAAAAGATATATTGCAATTCTCAACAGCAAAGAACGGCTTAAATCATTTAAAATAGTTTTCTCCGAATATACATTTATTTTTGTAGATATATGTTTTCAGTCAAAATACTTGAAGATGCGGAATATAAACGAAGCGCCAAATTAGAAGCCTTACTACTGATGTTCAGACACTCTGTACCAGGCTCAAATACGGAGCTCTTGCCCTCAAGCCCCATTTTTAGGCATCACCATGTTCCCAATGCTCTAGCGCAACCATCTAATGCACCAAAAAAAATCAGAATCGTGTAAATAGCGAGTTCTTTTGGAGAACAAGTTGGAAATTGCTCGTCAAACGTGGCAAATGAGGTGCGTTCGTACTATAACTAGTTCTATAAATATTTTTTTTGCACCGCATATTGTACTGAATGTATATTTAATGCACTTCATAAGTGCATATCAATTTCATTCTGTTCGAAAGGCTTTAACATCATTAAAATGCACTTACAATAATTTTTTCCTATTGGCCGTAATGTAACGGAAAACTTTTGACTGTCCCTGTAATTAAACTATACATCCGATTTTCATAAAATTTGAAATGACTCGACAAAATTTTCCATCAAATATATATTTAAAATTTCAGACCATTCGGAAGGCTGTAACATCATTAAAATGCACTTGCAATATTTTTTCCCCATTGGCCGTAATGTAACGGAAAACTTTTCACTGTCCCTCTAATTAAACTATACACCCGATTTTCATAAAATTTGAAATGACTCGACAAAATTTTCCAACAACTATATATTTAAAATTTCAGACCATTCGGAAGGCTGTAACATCATTAAAATGCACTTACAATAATTTATTCCCATTGGCCGTAATGCAACGGAAAAATTTTGACTGTCCCTGTAATTAAACTATACATCCTATTTTCATAAAATTTGAAATGACTCAACAAAATGTTGCAACAATTATATATTTAAAATTTCAGACCATTTGGTTGGGTAGTTTTTGCTCTGTTATATGCGGACAGACGGACAGACGGACGGACAGACAGACGGACTGAACGACAACTATAGGTGCTACGTATTTATATAACTACGAACGCACCAATAAATAGTATCAATGCCCTTTCATTTATGTACAATACATTATTTTGCAGTAATCACCATTTTTATTAATCATCAATTTTTTTTATTCGTCCACCAATCTCATCAGAATAACTGAAGCATGAGAATAATCGCAATGTTTATCGTTTATGCGTTTCATAAAGAAGTTATTTTTCAATACTCGTTCACAGAGATTTAAAAAAAAAATGAAAGTAAATCAGCTTCCTTAAAAAATTCCAAAATGATACAGTTGTTATTTTCTTACCAAGTTTACAGAATAATAGATTTTTCAAAATTATTTATAGTGAAATTTTAATAAGATGTACAAAGACTCGGTTTTAAAATTCTTGTTTATATTGTTTAAGTTTCTTAGTTGTCTGTAGCAGGTATTTTACTTCAAAGAAATATTCTGAATAATTCAATTATTCGCTGAACTATGTTTACAATGTACAAATAATATAGTGTTCGTGATATCTTAAAATTACTCAATACTTTGTGTAACAGAATTTCCCGCACATTTTGTATATATTATGAATTTTTGTTTCCGTAATGAAAATGCAAATAAACATGTGCAGTTGTGGGGAAAAAGGGAAACATCCCTCTGCTAACTCAGCGACTAATTATAATAGAAATACTTTACAGGTACCAAACATCGGAAATGAAGTCTATTTTTAAATAATGTATATAAAATTTGCTTAGAGACCATCTACAAATCAAAACAAGGCCAAACTTTGTTTTATTCAATGGAAATACCCAATTTTGACAATATATTTTAAATCTTTTTCAAACTATGCCTAGCAACGAAATTTTAACTCATTTGGATCATAAGGTATTAAATTATAAACATTCGAAATTTAGAGCTTCTAATGTTAAGCTACATTTTCATATTTTTATTAATATCTCCTGAAATTATGCTCCTAATATGATAATTTTTGTGCGGACTATAATACTAAAAAAAACAAACATAAATACATTGAATTTGTGATTTTAAAGATTTGCAACCTACAATTTGTTGATACATTTATATTTACTATGTCCTGCTTTATGCAAATTCCCAATTTCAAATTTCCATTTCAAGCAGTATTCGAATTATGAGTAAAAAACGTAAAAATTGCGGTTTAAGGGGACGTCTATGACGCCCAGAAAAGCATAATTTGAAGAAAAAAAATATTTTACTCATTTTAATGAAACATTTGTGCTCGCAATAGTCGAACCATATTAAGCGAATGAGATGTTCATATTGAGAAGAAATAGGAGTAAATGAAGGAGTGAAGAAATGAGGACTGAACTTCATTTTGGATACAACCCCTAAAATAGGCTCATTTTAAAATAATTAATTTCCCTGAAACTAATTCTACGAATTTCATGAAAATTTGGAATTAGGTTAATTGAAGGGTGTAGAATTTATTTATGGAGTCAAACTTGGATATTGCTATTTTAAAAAATGGTTGGGTTTGTTTAGCTATGTAGATGCCCCCCCTCCCCCCCCCCCCCCCCTAAGCAAACTTTATATACATCATTTAAAAGTAGACTTTATTTCCAATAGTTTGGTACCAGCAACTTTCTTCTACAATAATTTGCTGCAGAGGTAGCAGGGTGTTTTACTTTTTACTCCACGACTGTACATATGATTACTTTCTTAGATATCTATGTTGGATCAATTTTCACCAATGAAATAATCAATACAACCAAGATATTTGCAACAGCTTATGAAATAATATTTCATTTCTTTTACATTTCAACTGAAACTTATTCAAATAAAAAATTAAACAATTAGAATTAAATCATACACTCATTTCGGAAGGAATATTAATTACTAATTTTTATGTGTCGAAAAGGGAAACTTTTAAAAACTCACAATAATGGGAGAAGAAATACCACTTCCTAACAGGTCCTTTATAAGAAAATTATTGAAATCTCAAGAAATAATTAGTTTTGCAAATTTATTAGTGAATGATTTTTTAATTAATGGATTTGAATAAATGAAAAAAGGTTTCAATTTGAATTCTACGTCTGATTAGTGGACTAATTAATTTTTTAAGCTTAGAGTAATTAAGCTTGGTAGTTTGAGACAGTGTAATTACACTACGTTTTTAAACGTTTACGCACTACCTGACGTAAGTCATTATAATAATATTTGGTCTGTTACACGAATCCCTTATTAATAAAGAAAAACAACCAAAACGAATTTAATTTTATCTGATGATATCAGCAAGTCTCAAGAGGGAAAGAGATAAAAAATTCAGATTTTAAATTATCATTTAGTATCCTATCAGAAGATAGATATTTTTCAAATAGTCACTCTCTTCGAAGTATTACAGCGTACGATGTCCTCTAACGACAATTTGTTTCATTTTACCGCTGGGACCATACTTTGGTACTTTAGTTTAATCTTTTAATGATATTTTCTTTTTTCTTTCATTCATGGGAGATAAGGACGGCATCATGCATAAGTGATTTTTAAAATCATTTTCATATATAAGGTATATCTCGGACAAGTGATATTTAATTGTGAAAGCAGTAAAGACTAAAAACTTTGTACATACGATAGTAATTTTATTATTTTTAATGATGGTGTTATTAAAGTGAACAGATATAACTATTCACAATTTTTTTTTCTATCAAATAAAGCAAGAATAGCATTACAACAGCATGAATTCTTAACTTCCAATTATATCTTAGTTGAATAATCATATTACACGTATACTAACAAAATTTAAGAAATCAGTTTTTTCTATTTCATAGTGGAGTGTTGTAAATGAAACTAAATATTAATTAATAATTTTTATGCGCTACCATCTTCATTATAAGGCATTGTTTTCCGCTAGCAACTTCTTTTTTCAACATCTAACGAAGGCTTGTAAATCGATTCGTGTTTCTTGCGTGAAAAAAAAAAAAATTCTTCAGATCATGAGTTCAATTTATTTAACTATGCTCAAAAATTAATTTTATATTTTTTCAATGTTTTTCAATATCGTATTTGAATAAATGCGATTTTCTTCATTTCATTTGCTCCGTTTTTAAACACTGGAATTAAAAATAAAAGTGAAACAAATTTAAATGTCATATACTGTAGAAAAAGACAAATGTTTCTTATTCTAGAAAAATACGGTAAAAATAGAATGAAAATATACAAAAATCGCTTCCGTCTTTCAAAGGTTTCGAAAAGAGTTCTCTATCTTTAAAAACATCAGAAACCAATATATTTTCGAGATTTACAGATGAATTTATAACAACAAAGATTTTGTTGCTGCCACTGGTTTTGTGAAGCGTTTCCGAATAGATTTTATAACATATTAATCAGTTTTATGAACTGAAAAAAAAAGTTTTTTTGGATGCTATCAATTCTCAAGTAAATATTTTCAAATTCAATAGACATGTTTTACCGACAAACATGATAAATTAGCTGCATTGCATTAGCACTAATTTTACGTTGTTACTCTTGTACGTATAAATTTAATTATGCAGCTGAAAATGTTTAATTGAAAATTTAAAGCATCCTAAAAAAAAGATATTCCGGTTTGAAAAAGCTGTTTAATACACACACAAAAATACTTGGAAATGTTTCCGAAAATCTGTGGCAACAAAAGAAACTTTGTTTTATAAATCATTCTTTAAATCTCGAAAATAGTTTCTGAGGTGGCTAGAGATAAAGAACCCTTTTTGGAAGCATGAGGAATTCGGAAAACGTTATTGCATATTTTCGTTTGTGGTTACATTACATTTTGGTAGATTAGTAAATCTGCGCATTTTTTTTACAGTGTAAAAATTTTGCAGCATTTTAAAACACGCAATTTACAGAATTTTGCACAACACGAAAGTAACTCTTTAAATGAAATTTCGAGATTTTCTTTTAGAATCTTATTAAACTATTTTTTTAATGAAATTTAGAAGTCTGTCTTATGTTATTTATTTATATTAAAAGTTTCTTTTAGCAAAATTTCCACTTGGAAAAGTGTTTAGTGCCATGTATTTAGCATTAAAACGTTTTCTATCTTTAATTTTTGAAACTGAGAACAGATTTTCCCTCAAATTGAAAAATATAAAACCCGAAATAATTAGTAATAATATCTGACAATTTACTCATTATAATACTTATAACTCTTTTCAGGAATAACTGTCATTAAAGCAACTTATAGCCACTATAGCCGGCATCTTTATTTCTTCTGACTGGTTCATTAAATTATAAACTATGAAGAACTTCAGATTTCTCTCCTAAACAGCGATTTGTATTTAATCCTCAAATTAAATACCCTGTTAGGAGTAGTTCAGCTTTAAATTTTATGATTTCCGTAAACATTTTGCTGAAATGTTAAAATGTTAATAACTTTATAACAAATAATATAGTGAAGGTTTTGCTTCACAATAGGAGAAAACAGAACATATCACGGCATTAAGGCCGTCAATTAGTATACTAGCATTTTCTGCTAGTGCTTGTTATTTGGAAAGAATCAAATCATTAAATGCTTAGGAGTATGTCAAATTCTTAAGCTGTTCAGTATCTGAATTACAAATAGACAAATGGAATCTGTATTTGCATCAAGTTTAGTATCTATTTGTTTTTCTTAAACTACAGAAACTAATGTGCATAGGTGCATAGGGGGCTGAAGATATCGTTTGTATACACGTTATCTCCATAGGAAAATGACAGAAACTTACAAGATACTGTGTATAATTTTGTTAATCAAGGATCATAAATATTAGTCATTGCATTTTAAGTGTCTCGTGAAAATTTAATTACAACTTAGTTGACTTAATTCTTTCTATTTTAGGCGAAATGCACATAATTGAGCTAAAATTTTAAAAGAAAATATAAGTTTCATGAAACTGGTCACAAGAATAACCCAAAACCTACAAATAATAACTACGAGGAATTTTTGAACATTATTATTCCTCTATTCACGAGTCATTAAAACGAAAAATATTGTAATTTATTGAAATAAAAATTTATATTTCGCTAAGTGTTATTGCCACAGGGAAATAAAATCCTAATCACCGAAGCTGTTCTTTGAACTTTTTAACGATTTAACAAAAAAAGTTTCCTTAGTGAAATTTTAATAATCGCAACGTTAACTAAGAGGAAACGATATTCTTTATGCGTGATTTTCCATCTTTAAAAGTTTCACAAAAAAGTTTCAAGTTAGAATTGGTAATAGAAACGAATATTACAATTTATTACAAAAAGTATAATTACTTATTTTAATTGGTCCCTTTTCTTAGCAATTCATAGTTAAATGTAACTTAAATTCAGAGCATGTTTTAAGTTTTTGCGACCCCTTCACTGTCCAGAAATACTGGCTATCTCACGTCAGTCGAAAAGATCTTTCCAATTACACTGGACAAATTTAGATACCATGCATGCAAGTGTTTATCTTTCAGAAATTTCTGGTTAGTGATCGTATGCTTAATTAAGATTTAACACATTTTCTTCCAGGTATTTTTTTCGAATGGTAATAGAATTTAAATCTTAAGCGAACCGGTTTATTAATTCATGATTCCTACTGTCACACATTTGTCAGTCCAAAAACAAAGGCATGTGACTGTATCTTTCCATTCATATCTATTCTTATACAGGGTGCAAAGGAAAGTCCCTTTACCCTGAAAATACTTGCGAACGGAGAGAGCTGCAGCTATGCAAGTGAGGTAACGGTACAGTAAAGTGACTACGCCCGATATAATGCAAACGGCTTCAGCGCTCCGGTGGCGAAATTTGGAAGATAGCCGTTGCAAATCGAAAACGAAAAGAGATAGATCAAAATGTCCAGTTAGAAAGTTTTAGAACATCAATTAATTAGTACGAAACGACATTTGGTTTACATGGATAAGATAAATCTTCGCCTGTAGACCCAAAAATGTCCGAAATCAATGCACTCCATTTTATATAAACGTTTGAATGGAATAACCAGAAGTATGATGAAATACGGACACTTTATTAAATGAATACCTACTTATCTCAATACATATTGATAACATCACACTAAAAAACAAAATCGACAAACTGTCTCACAGTGATAAAAAGTTAATATTCAGTATGTTCGAAAAGTTCGCCATTGCTCACGATACACGTTTGTATTCGTAAGAGTAAATCTGCATGCACATTTCTCAGCATGGGACGGTTATTGCAATCCTTTTTAATACGACGAGATAGATTTAACCCCTTCAAGGGCAGTAGCTAGACGGTTCAGCCACCTAATTTTAATTCCAAAACTGATAAATGGCACCAAGAATATTTTAATAAAATTTTAATTTTGTAATGAAAGTGCAAATTAGCGGGTTTTTATTTTCTAAGAAATTCGTTTGAATATTCTGGTGTCAGTCAATTATTTTATCTGTTTACGAACAGATTTTTTCTGCCTCTGAAAGGGTTAATCTAAAATTTTATATACATTGAAAATTAATTTTTTACAGGCATTACAGACATTACAGTACAACGTTACAATCTGGAATTGCGCACTGCTACATTGCCGGAATGTTAATATGCAAAGTAGAATCGTCGCTCATCGATTTCGGACATTTTTGGGTAAACTGGCGACGATTTATCTTATCCGTGCGAAACAAATGTCGTTTCGTACTAATTAATTGATGCTCTAAAACTTTCTAACTGGAAATTTTGCTCTATATCTTTTCGTTTTTGATTTGCAATGGCTATCTTCCACATTTCGCCACTAAGGGGCGCTACTGTCGTTTTACTATACCGTAGTCGCTTTACTATACCGTTACCTCACTTGCATAGCTGTAGCTCTCTCCGTTCACAAGTATTTCATGTTAAAGGGATTTTCCTTTGCACCCTATATAGATAACTGTAAAGCATAAGATAGACACAAACATATGGATGTGTGCTCATGTGTATATGCATATATATCATTATATATATATATATATATATATATATATATATATATATATATATATATATATAGAGAGAGAGAGAGAGAGAGAGAGAGAGAGAGAGGAGAGAGAGAGAGAGAGAGAGATTGAAATACATTTTGTACGTAATAATCATTCGTTTCTAATTGTTCAAAATGGGCCTCATTTCACTTTAACTGTTTATTATCATAGCATACAGAAATAAACTTCAAACATTGCAATTATTAGTTATTATTCCTTAAATATTCATTATTATTATTTTTATTATCAATTATTCGTTATTATTCATTTGTTAATGATTAGTCATTCTTTAATATAATTTACTAACAATAATTTAAGGCGTAAATATATCTAAATATTAAGTAAAATCACTCAACTTTTATGAACGACAACTTAAAGTAACACAAAATATTCAAGCTTCCTTTTTATTTCTATTGTTAACCGTATCTTTTAAAAGTGCGCTTCTTTTCAACTCCTTGTAAAATAAATAATCTAAAACCATATCTTCCTTCTATGGTGAAATTATTATGTCACGGTTACCAAGTCTTCCAATTTTTTACTACCATTTTATCCGTACAGAAATATTCACTTTAAATAATCACAAATTTCTGCGATTAAATAAAGCTAATATTTCTGTTATGACTTAGTTGTAGTAAACAATTGTGGGACTTCGGAGCTACGTACAGTCGTGGAAAAAAAAGTAAACACCCCCTACTAACTCTGCAACAAATTAAAGTAAATAAAAGTTACTAGTACTAAAAGATTGGAAATAAAGTGTACTAAATGTTGTATATAAATTTTGCTTAGGGGGCCATCTACAAATTAAAAGCAGGCCAAACTTTGTTTTCCCTATGGCAACATATTTTGACAACATATTTTAAATCTTCTGTTCAAACTATGCCTTGAAACGAAATTTTAAGTCATTTAGACGATAAGTTTTTGAATTATAAACATTAAAATTTTAGAGCTCGTAATGTTAAATTACAATTTCATATTTTTAATAATATCTCCAGAAATTATAATCCTAATGTGATATTTTTTTTTGTGTTGTGATAATACTAAAACACGCAAACGTAAATACATTGAATTTATAATTTAAAAAATTTCATACTACGAATTATGAATTATGAAATTAATATTCGGAAAAATATGAATCGCAACATGCAATTTTTTGATATTTTGATATTTATTATATCATGCTTTATTTGAATTGTCAATTTAAATTTTTCTTCCAAGTAGTTTTCGAGTTATGTTTAAAAAAGGTGAAAATCATGGTTTAAGGGGCCGTCTATGATGTGCAGAAAAGTGTAATTTAAAAAATGTATAACTCATTTTATTGAAATATTTGGTGTGGGAAGAGTCAAAACACATTAAGCGAGTGAAATGTTCATATTGGCAAGAAATAATACATTTATAGACGTGACATAGCCATCCTGTAGAATTTCGATAATCGAGTTCCGAACTTTCATTTAGATACAGCCCCTAAAATAGGCTCACTTTAAAATAATTAATTTCTCTAAAACTAATCGTACGAATTTCATGAAAATTTTTATTTAAGCTATTTGAAGGGCACAGAATTTATTTATGGTGTCGAAATTGGGTATTGATATTAATAAAAAAAATTGGTTTCGTTTATATATGTAGATGGCCACATGAGACAATTTTATATACGTCATTTAAAAGTAGACTTTATTTCCAATCGTTTAGTACCAGTAACTTTCTGCTACAATAATTTGTTGTGGAGTTAGTAGCGGATGTTTATTTTTTTCCCACGACCGTACCTGTAAAAAGAATGTATCTTTAAAATTCCAAGCACTTTATATGCACTTGTTAGGGATAATATGTCAGTTAGATTTCATTTAGTATATGAATGTATAGTTTAAATAATGTAGGAAATAAATGAATAAAAGATATTGTAAAAAGAGATATAAAAGAAGAAAGCGAATTAAGATAAAAACAAGAAAAAAATCATTGGTCAAGTGTAGATTATGAAACACTTTCCAACACTTCCAGTGGACTGCAAAGAAGCTTCATCGTTTGAAACGGTGAAAAAACAACTTAACGCATATCGTAAACAACTTAATAAACAACCTTCATAAACAACTTAACGCATATCGCATTTGAAAATCAGATATCAGCAGTTACCATCCATATCCCGAAATGTAGTAGAATTTTGTGCGTCTCTGCACACGTTTTATAGATCTGTATATACAACACACAATATGCTAAAATTTAGCTTCTTTACAAAACGCATAACGCAGTCAAATATTTACTTCCAGCAATTTTCACCGATAAATAAAATTGCACTCGAATAATTTTTTACAGCCCCTTATAGTAACTAAAGATTGTTATACATGCCTCATATTCAGCTAAAATTTAATTCATGAAAGAAATGTAAAAAAACAATTGAAAACATACGTACATAAATTAGCACACATAGACGGCAATGTATCCAGGCCCTGCCTATGAATTTGTTTACATTAGTACACTTAAAGTAGTTTAATTAAAATGCATAACTCAGTTAAAAAACACCTATAAGGCTATAAGCAATTCACTCTCATACGCACTAATGCTTAAGAATTATTTTGCGTAGACCGGTATATGATAGCTACAATTTGCACACACCGCGTAGTATGTAAAAATTAATTAAACTTATAAACGTATACCACAACCGAAAGCATACATAAATCATTTAATCCCCATGTACAGTATACTGTTGCCGAAGTATTTTGCGTGGCCCTGTCAACGTTAACAGTTATGCACGTCATAGTCTACAGTAAGCATCTTGTAATTGCTTCTCAATAATGTATATAAATTTCATTATGTTCAAAATAATCTAATATCATTAAAATACAATGAAAATGGGTTTTCCTCTTGGACCATAACACAAAGAGATACTTTTGATTGTCCCTGTAAAGGAACTATAAACACTGCACACTCCAATTTCAAAAGCGAACATTCCATAATAAATATCAATGCTATATATCAGTTACTTGGCAATCCGAGCATATTTACGAGAGTTAGAACGCGGACAGACTCAAATAGACAAACCGAAGTCATAAATATAATTTCAACTATGTTCGAATATGTTATAAAATTGGTTGTTTTTCTTACTTTTTAAAATATCCATCCTCTTATAATAACACCTAAATTTCAAAGCACAGAACCCCAAATTAACATCGCATTATACCTTTATTAGCTCAAAAATATGCCAAAATCTTCATAGTGTAACCAATGATATAATTTTAAAAAATAATCGGGGGGGGGGGGGGGATTATCAGAAAGATTATAAAATACAAAAAACTGCAAAAAATATAGTAAATGAACATGAAAACTTGCATTATTAGAAAATATGACCATAAAATACACATTCCGAAATTAATGAGCCAATACTAAACGTTTTACAAAATACAAAATTATATACATATAGTTATAAGATTTTATAACTCTTCTGTTTTGCCTCACATTAGAAACTTTACATATCAAGACTTATTAAAATGAAGTTGCAGATAAAACTGCAAAAATATTGTAAATGAACATGGAAACTTGCATTATTAGAGAATGTGACCATAAAATACACATTCCGAAATTAATGAGCCAATACTAAACGTTTTACGAAATACAAAATTATATACATAAAGTTACAGTATTTTATAACGCTTCTGTTTTGCCTCAAATTAGAAACTTAACATATCAAGACTTATTAAAATGAAATTTCAGATAAAACTCTGTAACATAAACTTCTTGACAGTTTTCATAAATTCTGAATTTAAGAAATGTGCAGAGAGCGTCTATGTTACAGCTCAGTTTAATTTTAATCTAAATGAGTTTACTTTTCTGCCCAGAAATAACATCTCATTATGAATTTGTAGGGAAAGGAAATTGAAGAACTCACCTGGCTATGTTTTTGCAAAATTTTCCTTGAAACAACTTTTAAAAAGAATGAGCAGCGATTTATTTTCTTTAACCTCTATTTAAAAATCTAATGAATTATGCAGATTTTTCTCAAGTTAAGTACTCTATTTTTAAAAAGAAATATAATGTTTTTTTTTTTTTTTTTTCAAAATTTAGACATATTTAACTACTTTACTGAATTAGAGAAGGTTCAGATTTTTTCCCTCCACATAATTTATGAACTCGTAAGATCTGTTTATTTAACCTGTTATTTTTTTGTTGTTGTTTCATAGTTTTTTTTTTTTTTAATTCAGCATATCTAGTAGGTAAGTCAAAAAGTAAATTTTCCTAATGTAATATTCAACAACCCGAACGTACAACCCGAAGTAATTGCATTTTTTACCGATGGAGAGTATAAATGAGCAGACTAGAGTTCTTTACCGGATCGAGTAGCCAGACTTTACCGGAGCCTGATGCAAACTTTGGTTGTGGTTGGGTCTGGATAACTTATTTTGTAGTGAGTCGGATTGACTTTAATTGTTTCGTATTCGGATCGGTTTTGGTTTGGGATGTCATACTTGGTCGTCGAGTTCAAGGTGAACCGATTTTTCAAAAAAGTCTAGAATATTTCTTCAGATTAAGAAAAAAAAAACACCTTTATTTTTCATCTTAAATTAGTACATGCATGTTTATTTTTTTAATATAAAATCAAAATTTATATCTCAGATATAATTGCAGACTACTTTTTCATAATTCTATTAAAATATGTTTTAACTTCCAACAATTTCGAGTTCGGGTTGGGTTTTCTTGTTAGAGAAATTATCTTGTTGGACAGCCTGGGAATGTCTCAAATCGCCCTCGGGGAGAGACAGTTACCATGTAGCTGCTGTTTTTAAATAACTAATATATTGTATGAAATAGTACGGAAACATTTGAGACACGTTTTTTGTTTCCTTTCGGCACAAAAAATAAACCAAAAATAATAATTCTTTTTTTAAGAATTTACATTTGAAAAGGAAGATTTATATCAATTTACGTTTCAAGAAAAGAAAAGAGCAAACAAACTATTTATAAATATATATTTGACACCGGGATGCTCTTAATTGATATTCCAACTACTGTACCACATGCGTCTAGATTGCTAAAAATTAACTAAGAACAAACAATAATATTTAAAACAAATTCTCCAGAGTGATTTATTTATCAACTATTCGCGAACTGCAAAGAACTGCAGAACTACAAAGATTAAAGAAAGAAAGTATGAAAGAACTGCAAGAATAAAATAGCATATACAACATTAATCAAAAAGATTGAGTACTTTCCTATTATAATATATTTTTAAAAAGTGGTACTCTAAAACCTGTTGAGACAGAATCGCTTATTACCGAAAAAATTACGTTTTAGACACATTTCCGTTATAGCAGGTAGATTTGTGTGATATTCCTCCCATCACGGCTGTTAAAAGAATATTCCGTTAGAGACAGATTTTCATATCCACCTGTTTGACTGTACTAGCATACAATTCGTTATTGCATCAATTATCAATTTATTTTTTCAAATATTACAGTTTATAAAAAAGTGAAAACAAACGAATAACTCAACTCTCAATGAACCCCTTAATTATAACATTTGCTGTAAGAAAAAAAAAAAAAAAAAAAAAAAAAAAAAAAAAAAAAAAAAAAAACTACTTTGTTTTTCTGGAATTTTCATTGTTGTGTTAAGCAAGTTAAGAAATAATCATGGAATATAGAATAATTGAATGTGTGACTGGAAAAAAGGCAAGCGATACAAATTTTATTTTTTTACAGAAATGAGGAAAAACTAATATCATTGATTAGCAATGTCCCGAGCACCTAGCGTAACACATTCCCTTCTTTCGATGTTATTTACTGTCGTTTTAATGCAATGAGGAGTAAAAAATTATTAAGTGGGTAAGGATATAAGTAAATTTTAATTTACTGTTTTATTTTTTTTATTTAAAGTAAACAAACTTGCATGTCGTGAAATTGCAGTTTTTACTATTGGGTAATCGTAAATCATCCCACATAGGTCCTTTTCTAAAAAAAAAAAAAAAAAAAAAAAAACAGAAAAATTTGTAAAAGACCCTTCTTACAGACAGCCATTCAATTGTTGTAGAAAAAAAAAAAAGTTATCTTCAAATCTCATAGTCGTAATCTCTTAGTTATTCCATGTTCTTTTCTGTACAGAAAAATTTAAAATGTATGCAAAAAATGTTCTTGTTTCAAAATTTATATCAAATTATAAATATAGTTACAACTAATCATTCGTATATATAACAAATTAACTCCTTGTAATTTACCTGTTGTAAAGTACTTTTTTATGTGCATCCAACACTGTAAATTAAAATGTCTGACACTTAAGTGTTTGAAACGGAGTGTTCAATTTTCAGACATTTTAAAATGTCTTCACTTTTTGCGTCTGAATCGCAGATATTTTTTGTAAGCATTTTACGTAGCCATGTTTGACCACGTTGAATACTGGAAAAATATTTGGCTGTTGTCCTTCCCCCTGTACCCCATACAGACTGATTTTCTGGTGTTCCCAATTTTTGTATGCAAATTTCATAAAGCTGATAATTTAAATATTTCACGACATTGTACCGATTATAATCAATATTTTGCACTTCAGAAGTAGAATAAGATTAAAGACAAAAAATATTTATATAAATATTAGATTTTTTAAAATTTTGTTTTTAATCTTATTTTACTTTAAAAGTTCGAAATATTGATTGTAATCAGTACTATTTCGAATCAGATTTAAAATATAAGCTTCACAGATATTGCACACAAATTTGGGGGCACTAAAATGGTAAGGGGATGGGCACTGCCCATGCATTAATCAAGAAATCCTTTTGCAAAAAATGCAACCCTGCAGTATGGTTAGCTAAATATAGATGTCTGGTATTCGGGAGTATCCGTTGTGGAGGATAATGGACATTCCCGAATAGCGGATACCTCTATTTAGTGAATACTTTTTTAATCCGCAAGGCATACATATTTGTATTATTTTTACCTCACAAAAGCAGACATCTCCTATTATCGGACAAATTTCGCGTACCAAATGGCTAGACCGAGAGAGAGACATGAATTTGAATCCGGCTCATCTTGTCTTCTAACCTGAAAAACAGAATCTCTCAGCCGCTGGTGGTACTTTTGATTTATATGAAAATATTCTTACTGACCAATCGTTAGTAGTGTAATTTCTGAAGTTTCTTTAACATTTCTTGACAAATCTCTGTGTCTGTAGTGATTTTTACAGGATTTTAAGAACTTAATTTCCTTTCAATTAATCGCAGCAGCACTAAGCTGTAGATATTGTGATGCCAAAAGTTAAATTTTTGAATCTGTTTTATGATATAAACTCATATCAACACAATTTCTTAAACAAACCGTAGTTATAACACAACCTTTTGCTTTAGACAAAAAAGAAGACATCCTGGACCGCACTTCCGTCATATTCTTCTTCTTATTTTTTTTAATCCTTTGGCAAAAAATTGCCTTCCATTAAATTTTTTTATCATTCATTTTACCGAAACATGTCTTTTTTTACAATTGAGAATCAATGTTTTTTTTTTTTTTTTACAAACCGTAAATTTCTTTTTTTTTTTCGCGCCATATTTGAAATTGACTTGAAATTTTAACTTAAAAAAAATCTGTTTTCTCCATTGAAGATTTCGCAATGTTCCAATTGCCTATCTAAAGCTCGAATCAAAAATTTGAATATTTAAAAGTAAAAGTGATGAAGGTTTAAAGAGAAACTGAAACTTTGCAAGCGTATTTTTTTTCTGCCACATAGTGTACATATCTGGATGCTCTATTTATACATTTTGTAAAATAATCTTATAAAAATGTAAAAATAAATCTATCTAAAAAATATTAATTCGTATCCTAAATATAAAAAAGCGCAAATTTTGGTATTTATGAGAGATTAATAAATTCCCTTTGAATGATTTATTTGTGAACTATTCGGTTACTTCTAAATACTACAAAACTATATTGATTAAAGAAAAGAAGAATTAAAGAGCTACAAGAATAAAAAGACATACACAATATATACGCATGTTATATAATTTTAATCTGAACTAATAAGTATATATGATAGACGAAAAACAAAGGGAAGTGTTTTTCCAGTTAAAGCCAATCTTAATCGTAAAGGATGTTTGATTCGTTTGTTCTGCTTCGAAATGCATCTTTCACTAACACCAATAGGCATTTTTATTAAGGGTACACTAATGCCTCTAAAAATAGTGTCAGAAATCAGTACCCGTAAAAGTGGCTAAAAGTAAAAGACCGAATAGATGCCTTCTAATGCGAATGAAAGTCGGTGAATAAAGGACGGATTAGTGCTTTCTATTCGAGGCGCAAACACTGTTTATCAAAGAAATAAAACGAAGAATAAGGTGGGGTAAGATCATTTAGACAATTACTGAAGTTCGCTTTGAAATCAGCAAGCTAAATGGTTTTAATTCCAGTTCAACAGACGTCAATAATAGACAAAAATCCACAGCTGTAAATTTTTTATAAATAAAGAGGTACATAAATTTCTTGTTAAGAAACTCTCCCATTTTTATTATCTGTGCAATGTCAAGGATTTATTTAAAGCAAAATAGAACTGATTTTAAGAGTTATTGCTCTAGGCAATAAAATCATTTCTCAATACTATTCTTACTGCTAATGCAGTTTCTATTAGTTAGGATATTTTAAAATCTATTAAAATTTATTTAGTAATTTTTTAAGAAACTCATTTTGTATTAGTCTCTAAAATTGAACTAATTAAAATAACAAAGATTTTATTGTCTTATTTATTTCAACAGCGAGTTATGTCTTAATAGATTTCCTCATAATACGTTTTAAACACATTAAGAAATTTCTCTAAATGCTAGTTTTGTAACATTATTAAATATAAAATATATCCATTTTTAATTAACACCTAATTTATATTTAAATTTATTAAGCTAATATTTGCTGACACTTTTTTGAAAATTTTTCGAAAAATATATTTTGAAATTAATTTTAGAGAAACATATGTATAGTAACATGTTTATTTGTTAGACATGAATTGATTTTTAGAATCTTCAAATATATAAATCGAAAATTATAGCCCATTCTCCAAGTAGCTTTTGTATTATGCTTAAAAATGTACCTGATTTTCAAGGATTAAAAATTAATTTAATCGTAGGTGTTTCAAACGTTTATCTGCATTCTCCCTTAATTGCGTGGTCTATTGACGCCCGCACTGCAAATAGAAGCGTCTTAAATTTAGACATATATGTGACTGAAAAAGAATTTTAGACACTTAAGTGTCTGATCTGAAAATTCAGATATTATAGATGTCTTAATTTAAGATACATAAGTGTCTTACTATGACCATGGTGTAAACGAACTGAGAATAATGTCTAAAATATCCGCAAACGTCTTATTTTAAGACACTTCATTGCTTTAAACGTGTCTTAATTTCAGACGTTTTGATTCTTCCGACGCAATAACCACCAGGGGGCACTAGCACTCCCAGTTGCGCATGCGTTTTAGATGTCTTCGTTCGAAGTGGTATACGTTGTAATTCAAACAAAGTTTGTTTTTATGTACGCGTGTATTTTAATTCGTTTTTTGCGAAATGTGAAGTACTGTGATTTTAATTCGTATTAACTTGGATTATTTATTTATTGAATACATACATCTGACGTGTGTGCTCGACATCAAATGTCTCTTAGAAGCTGTCGTCGATACAAGGGCGGGATAGACACAGAACAGAAGTAGACGACGGTTGAAAATTACACCCGGAAATTCTACAAAGCGTGTGCAATGGGCTTAGTGTTAACTCGTATCAATTTATATCAATAATATTGTGTTATTCATCTTCGTCCTGTCGAAGCTGGCAAAAAAAAAAGAAACTTTTGTCTGGCGGGTCCTGTTTTTAGGATGAAGCATCTCATTCTTTAAATATGGCTAGTCGGATGTATTATGGGATTACCTTTTAAACTGATGAAAGTCTTTCTCCCTCACTGTGGTTGTGGTAGTTTTTAAAATTTCAAATCAAGGAATATTTCTTACCTCTTGCAAACAGCGATTGAAGTAGTAAGTGTTATAATTTCTTTATAGTACTAAAATTATTGTCTTTTATGATTTTATTTATTGTACTAAACAAAATCTTACATGAAATTTAATTAGTTTTGAATCTTTTTGAAAAAGAAAAAAAACATTAATTCTAGAAGTATATATTTTTAAATTTATGACGTTGTCTTTTATTACAAATTATGTATTATTTATTCTCATCTTTTTTCTCAAATTTAAAGTAATAACATCACTAAAATACAGACATATTTAAAAGTTAAGTTCATTCTCTTGTTTTGTTTTGTTTTCAATATGGCAGTTCTTAGTTTCAATTTCAATGGCTAATGCTTATCTCATACTCGACCACAAGGAAATAGAAAAAAAAACTTTGAAAGATCTCCTAAAGTTTTCTTACTTCCTAGCTAGGGATTACAATCCCGGATTGAGATCCCGGGATCCCGCTTTAATTTTAACCCCGAAAATCCCGGAATTTTTACTTGAAAATTCCGGGATTTTCGGGATTTCCTTTTTTTTTTTCCATTGAACAATATTCAGCTGAAATTAAAAAATATATTTATAAACTTTCGCTTTTGGAAAAAAAAAATCAATTGATTTTCATGAAATTTATATATAATTGAAAATGAATGTTTATCTCAAGTATTTCTTAGATATATTTCTAAAGCTATTAAATCTTTTAATGTGTGAAAACTTTTGATTTGAAAACATAGAAGTAAGCCAGTCAGGAAAAAGGAAATCATTTGTTTATTTAGATTTCGCTGCATGCGTGGATTCGAAGGTCATTTTCCAATTAGACTTTACTGATAAGCATCGCAAGTTTGTATCATAGTGATATCATGTGCTAACTTTTTTTTTTTTTTTTGGCTTTATTTTGCTTTAAAGATGTCTTGTTTAGTACCTCATAGGAATGATAACAATAAGCCCATGTGGCAATATAAATTTTTTTTAAATCTAATTTTTAAATGATAAGGATTTTTATTTTTTTTCGGGGAGGGGGAGGATTTTGTATGAAATTTTCGTAAAGTTGATACCTTAAATCTTGCACTGATTATAATGAAAGTTTTGAACTTTTAGAGTAGGACAAGATTAAAAAATACAAAATATAAATAAACAAAATACCGAAGTAATTTTTTCTCAATATTAACCCTTTGCGCTCGAGGACTCCGGAGCGGAGCCATTTAAAATTTGTCTTCAAACTCGAGGTCTCCGCTACGGAGACAATGCAAATAATTTTGTGATACCATGTAATCTTGGCTTTTCTAGACAGGTATCACAAAATTATTTGCATTGTCTCCGTAGCGGAGCCCTCGAATTTGAAGACAAATTTTAAATGGCTCCGCTCCGGAGCCGTCGAGTGCAAAGGGTAAAGTAGAATATTTATTTATTTATTCATAGTTAAATAGCTGTTGTGATTATCATCTGATATATATGTAAAATTGCCTATGTGGCAATATAAATTTTTAAAAAATCTATTTTTAAATTATATGAAGTAGAGTAGGACAAGATTATAAGAAATATATATATATATCCATGTACTTTAAAAGCCCTCAATAGCCCTTGCCGCTGAATTTGTCCGATAATCGGAGATGTCTGCTTTTGTGAGGTAAAAATATACAAATATGTATGCCATGCGGATTAAAAAAGTATTCGCTAAATAGATGTTTCAGAATAGCTATTCGCGAATGTCCATTAACCTCCACAACGGATACTCCCGAATACCGGACATCTCAATTAAGATAACAGTAATGCAGGGTTGCCTTTTTTGCAAAAGAACTTCTTGATTAAAGAATGGGCATACTGGGCCGTGCCCCGCCCCCTTACGATTTTAGTGCCCACAAATTTGATGTGCAATATTTGTAAAGTTTATATTTTAAATCTGTTTCGAAATTCCACTGATTATAATCAATATTTTGAACTTTTAAAGTAAAATAAGATTAAAAATATAACAAATTAAAAAAATCTAATTTTTTGTTTTAATCTTGTTCTACTCCTGAAGTTCAAAATATTGATTATAATCAGTAAAATGTCGTAAAAGATTTAAATTATCAGCTTAACAAAAATTGCGTACCAAAATTGGGAGCACCAGAAAAATCAGGTTGTAGGGGGGGGGGGGGGCAGGACCCCAGCCAAATATTTTTCCAGGATTCAACGTGGTCAAACATGGCTACGTATGATGCTTACAAAAAAAATGGATGCTATTAAGACGTTTGAAGTGTCTGAAATTCAGACACGAAAAGTGTCTGAAAAAATTCAGACATTTTAAAATGTCTGAAAACTGAACACTCCGTTTCAGACACTTAAGTGTTTGAATTTCAGACATTTTAATTTACAGTGCGGATTGGTATAAAGTAAAATATACCAAAAAAGACAAATATGATGTCGAAATTATGTGATAGAATTGGAAATTTTAAAATTTGGTGCAATTTCTATATGTAGACAAGCCCTAGGGGAAATTAGGCATGGCATTAGTTACTAGAAGTTATTACTAATCGATTGATATCAGTAATATTATTATTTGATGATTTGTGTTGGAGTTAGTAGGTGCTATATTTTTTCCCCACTATTGTACGTCTGTTGTTCATCTGAGATTTTTTTTTAAATCATGAACAACAAAAGAAGTTTACTTGAGAATCAAGGTTAGAAGATATTCGAAAAAAAGAAACTTTAAATTTAAAGTTTAGTAATCCATTAATTATAGTCGGTATAAAGAAGCAATACGTGACATGCTTAAAAGGTTAGCTCATTAAATTTCATAAAAATTATTAGCCAATAGATGGGGCTCAACCGATGCTATTTCAACCTGTAAGAATGATCAGACTAACTTCAAAATATTTTTTTTTCTGGTTTCGACACCTGAATATAAACTGAAGAGTAAAAACTATAGTTGTCTTTGACCTAGCTTCATATGCTAATTTGAGCAGTTTTAGAGGTTCAGACAACTTAGGTCCATCTCTTGACGAAAATGTGAACTACTTTTTAAATTACTGAACGAAATTTAATGAGCTACCTTAAAAACTTGTTTATTTTATCTCTATATATTTTCATAATCAATGAACTATGGAATTTTAATTTTTAAGATCCATTTTCCGGGAAAGTATATACAGATTTACATTTTTACATATAGCCTTGCAACTGTAACATTTTATCTGAAAAGCTATTTAAAAAAAAGGCGTGATTTGTTTGAAATAGCTGTAATTTAAATAAACATATACTAAAGATAGAAGAGCTGCTTATATAAAAAAAGGGCTTTCCTAATATTTAAATTATAGCAGAAAGTTAAGTTTTCTTAACTGAAAATATGACTATCTTGCGCGTTCTTGGCGAAAATTTTGATATACATTAATCTTTTAAAGTTTAAAACTTGTCAATGGGTTGTGATTGATTAGATAATAATATTACTGTCTTTAGTAACGTTTCAATAGTAGGTAGATAACATATTTTAAGATGTTTTCTTACACAATTTTGATGAGATAATGAGACGCTTTACATATTGATTTCTGCCTAATATGTCACGTATAGTTTTTTATAAGGAAAATTAAGAAAATAAAAAGTGTTAACTATCGGTAAGTAATTGAATTGCTTTGTTTTTGGTGAACGCATTTCGAATTCTTATTCCTAAAGAGATTTCCATGTTTTTTATTTATATATATGATTTAATTTCTATCAAAAATATAGTAATCGAGTCAATTATAAATATGCATATTTCGTATTAAGTAAAGAAAGATTGAGGGGTCTGAAGACTCTTAAAGATTCAAAATTTTCGAAATTTTAATTTTTTTAGATGTTAAACTCCTATTTTTTGTGAATATTTTTATATAATTGTTTCCTTAAAATTCCAATTAGAACAGAAGTTATGGCTTTTAGTATTATACCCGCTCAGTAGCTGAAGTAGCGTTTTCGAAACTTTGAAGTCATATGTCCTCAAATGATGTTTTTGGGCATAACGCGCAGGATATCTCAAAAACTACTGAATATTTTTTTCATTAAATTTTCAAAAAATATGTTTCATGTTAGTATGTAGAAACTGAATCTAAAATTTCCTTTTTATTGTTCCCCAAAAAAATTTTAGGGTATTTTTAGGGTATTTTTAGGGTATATTTAGGGTATATTTATGGTATTTATACTATTGAAAATTTCAAAATTTTGTATTAGCTAAATACAAATTTGTATTAAAAATATAAAAATTACTTAAATACAAATTTATTTACGTTCAGAGTAATTATTACAATCAGAAGTATAATTATTCACAAAATATGTCATTTTAGTTGAAAAATTTATTTTTTAATCCTGCGCGTAAGCTGTTATAACAATTTTCTGCTGGACAAATGTCTGACAGTTTGGAGCCCTCTATAAATGCTAATTCTGCATCTTTCAATTTTTTAAATGCATGAAATGAAAGAACATACTTATATCTTTCATACCAATTAAAATTGTGCTTTAAAATCATATACATTTTAAGAGATTGAATGTTGAAAATTGTCTCCTTTTTTCATTTTTTTAAGAGTCCTGAGACGCTTTAAGTGAAGAGTATATGAGGCATTCTCGCAAATTTTTAACTTTCAGGAATATAACTCAGGCGAAATTAAACTTACTAAAATAACATTATAAACTTATAGACGAATACCTTAATGAATCAAAATAAAGAAAAAATGGTCAGCAGCGAAGAATTTTTTATGTAACTGATGTTTAAGTTAAACTTACGAGTTTAATTTTCCTTACAATTTTACCACTCTAACTTTTTATTTTCTTCTAAATTTTTCTTATAATGAATTTGCATAGTACCCACAGGACATTCAAATAAGAAATAATAACAATGTAGTATTTTTAGTACAAAATTTTGGTATAACATTGTCTTAAAGGGATGTTAAGGAAGGGGCGGTAAAGAAAAAAAAAGGGGACGGTAAGGGAAAGCATGGGTCGTAAGCATGGGACGGAAAGGAAAATTACCACCTATTTTTAGGCAAATCAATGTTAAGACTAAGTGATAGCCACAATGTTCCTTGATTTTTAGCATCAGTTATTTGCATCCGATTAAAAAAAATTAATTTACCTCGAAAAGTGCAGGAATAAACCTTGGGGACGGTAAGACTATCATTAAAGCCACAATGCTTGACAGTGATATTTAAATGCTGATTTAAATTCTGCAGTAAATTTCCTGTCAAGGAATTTTAGTCATTCATTTTCTAGCTGAAAAAAATTCTGTGGCTGCATTTGAAGTGATTTTCCGTATAATTTTAGCAAGAGGGATGGTAAGGAATCTAAAATCCAGGGACAGGGTTAAAACAATAATAACAAACGTTAAAATATGTGCAGGTTAATTTTTTGCTACATATTTATATAAAACAATAGTTCCAGTTTTGGAAAAAATTGCATCGAATTACTTTTATTGAAACAATTTTATACTGACAGCTCTAAACTTAAAAATCAGCATCAGGGACACGGGACGGTAAAGGAATTTCGTGGTATATTTGGACCTCCAACATCGCCCAAAACTTATTTATCTCGTCAATATTGGCATACAGTCATGCAGTGGGATGTTTTCCAAAATAAAAAATAACACCCCCCCCTCCCCAAGAATATGTACTAAAATAAAAATTACTATTCAAGGACTTAAAGTCAAAAATATATGAGAATGCCTCATATATTGCAAAGTTAATGCATTTACATTAAATAAAATCGTACTTTAAACCATTTTTTTTCATTTAAGAAATATTTTTCTATTGCGAAATGTAACTTCTATAAGAAACTTATAATTACACAAAGCTCTTTCTTTAATCATGCATGTGATGTCCGCGTTTTTGCACACCAGTATATTCTTAGAGAAAATGATATTTCATTTAATCGAAACATTTTTGCGATTTAAGAGAACAACATTTTCTCTAAGAATATACTGGTGTGCAAAAACGCGGAAATCACATGCCTGTTAATATATGTCGATTTATGATTATTAATCTAACACGTTCACGAGTAACACATTCATTTAAAACATATGGTACGGTAATTAAAATTTGTAAATCAAAAAGCAGCAATTGATTTAAATAAGTTGTCGCCAATACATTTATAATTCATCCATTCTCATTAACGTCAGTTTACCATAAGATTGATGATGGTGTAGTGAATAATATAATCATAATTCAACATCATTTTGCAAAGGATTAGGTAAAATATATTTAACACTTCCTAATAGGCAGTTCTGCAAGTGTTACTCAATTATATTATCAGAATCTTCAAAACAGATACTAATTATATATAGTTTAAATAGTACTGATACCAGCACTAGGAATTGGAATCAATCTTATTTTAATATAATTTTAGAAGTTCCTGATAAAAATATTTAATGAAAGAAGATATAGTTTGGTTTTATCAGAATTATAATATAAGTCCTATTGCAAAAGATTAAATAAAATATATTTAACACTTACTAGCAGGCATTTCTGCAAAGTAAATCAATTATATTATCAGCAGCTTAAAAACAGATACTACTTACATAGTTTAAATAGTACTGATACCAGCACTAGGAATTGGAATCAATCTTCTTTTACTATAATTTTAGAAGCTCCTGATAAGGAAATATTTTAGTGTTATAAGAATTTTAATATAAGTCCTTTTGCAAAGGATTAAATAAAATATATTTAACACTTCCTAGCAGGCAATTCTGCAAAGGTTCCGCAATTATATTATCAGCAGTTTGAAAACAGATACTAATTGCATAGTATAAATATTACTGATACCAGCACTAGGAATTAGAATCAATCTTATTTTAATATAATTTTAGAAGTTCACGATAAAAATATTTAATGAAAGATGAAATATTTTAGTGTTATAAGAATTTTAATATAAGTCCTTTTGCAAAGGATTAAGTAAAATATATTTAACGCTTCCTAGCAGGCAGTTCTGCAAAGGTTACTAAATTATATTATCAGCAGCTTTAAAAAAGATACTAATTACATGATTTAACTAGTACTGATACCAGTACCAGGAATTGGAATAAACCTTATTTTAATATAACTTTAGAAGTTCCGGATAAAAATATTTAATGAAAGAAGAAATATTTTAGTGTTATAAGAATTTTAATATGTCCTTTTGCAAAGGATTAAGTAAAATATTTTTAACACTTCTTAGCAGGCAGTTCTGCAAATGTTACTCAATTATATTATCAGCAGCTTCAAAGCAGATACTAATTACATAGTTTAAATAGTACTGATACCAGCACTAGGAATTAGAATCAGTCTTAGTGCAATATAATTTTAGAGGTTCCTGTTAAAAATGTTTAATAAAATAAGAAATTTTTCAGTGTTGTAAGAATTTTAATATGAGTCCTTTTGCAAAGAATTAAATAAAATATATTTAACACGTCCTAGTAGGCAGTTCTGCAAAGGTTACTCAATTATATTATCAGCACCTTCAAAACAGATACTACTTACTTGTGTTTAAATAGTACGGATACCAGCACTAGGAATTGGAATCAGTTTTATTTTAATATAATTTTAGAAGTTCCTGATAAAAATATTTAATAAAAGGAGAAATATTTTTGTGTTAGAAATCCATTAAACAAATATTTCACAAAAACATAGTTATCAAAATCTAAGTGCAAACATGATTTTACTATTTTATGATACATAATACAGAATATGAAATTACAAAAAAGACTTAATAAAAAATTGAGTAAAATAATTAGAGTTTAAGGAACTTACATTTAATAAAAGGGAAAAAAGAAGTTTATTGTAAGAGGCAAACAATTTTATTAAACAGACTCACTCTTCTTTTCTTTATATTTTCCTTTTAAAAAATATAATTTAAGAATAAAACACAAATTTCAATAACAAGATAATAATTCTGAAAGAAGATATTTGAAACTTACTAGCTCAGGGATATAAAGAACGCGTGGTGATAAAGTTTAATTTAAAAGGAAAACATAACAACTGTAATAAATCTTTATTTATCTGTTTCCATAGTAAAAACATGAATAAAATTGCCAAAACAAAAAACAGTTAAATATCGCAATAAAGATCTTATTTAAATTTTTGAGCTTATATTAAAAGTAATATATATATATTATTCAGAGCCTTTATTTTTAATAATAAAATATTCATTTCAGAAGGACAGTTTTATAAATTAGATTGCAAATAAAAAAGTAATAAATAGTTAAAAAAAAAGCAATATTCCTACCAAAATCCGTACAAAAGTAAAAAAAAAAAAAAAAAAAAAAAAAAAAAAAAAAAAAAAATGGGAAGGCACATTTTACACAAAAAACATTTTTAAGGGGAATATTATGAAAATGAATAGTCAACTTTGAATCATATGGACAAAATATTTAAATTTGCTTAATAGATTTTTGTATATTTTGATATGAAAAAAAACCGCATTTCCGAATTTTCTAAATCGAAGGTATACGATTTTGAATTTAGAAATCTGTTTTAAAAATAAAATTTTCCATTAATGAAAAAAGATATGAAGTGTTAAAGAAAGCAATCTTACTTAAATTAAAAATTATATCTAATAAAACATGCTGCTACAAAATAACAATGTTTTGAACAATAAAAATTCATTTGTTTCCTGTGTAAATTTGCAAGCATTTTATTTAAATCACAAAATTAAAGTTTTTTAAGCAAAAGTCATTACGTAAAGCAAACTACCAGATTCAAAAGATAAAACATGTAAATTACCTTTTTATTAAAAAATAAATACCGTGTGAAGACATTCATTTAAATGTTTTTCATGAATTTTTTTTTCATGAACGATGATGTGAAAGAAAAGAGCTTTTTATTTTTTTTTTCGGTATTATTAAATAAGTGTTCCTTTTTCGAATAAGGATTAATATTAAAATAGTACTTAGGTTTTGATAAATGAAATATACCAGAAAATATTTAATTTACCCTTGGGATAGTGGAGATATCTTAATTTTCAGCATCATCCCCCATAGTAAATTTACCTGACATCTTAAAACTGGAAATGCTTAGGTATTGATTTCCAATTAGGTGGGAATTTATTAAGATGGCAGAAAGAAAAAATGGTGAATCAATCCTGAGTTTTGAATGAAGTTTTAGAAAGCAGTAATTTAACATGCATATGAGCTTACGTGACCGATTTATTTTTTTCATAACGAATTTTTATGCCAGGAATACGATATGCATAATTTCACTTGGAAGGTACAGACTTATTTCACTAAATGTTGAAAATATATCAATCACCGTATATCTGTATGATGAATTATGAGTTATGATTAGTTTTCTAAGGCCTTACAATTCTGTTTAAAAATAAATCATAAATCGTACGTCAAACGTTGCAAATGAGATGCGTTCGTACTATAACTAGTTTTATAAATACTCAGATTTTGGTGCAATCAGGTCAGATCTTGCACTCTTATGCATGAATACAAAATTTATTAAATTTATATACAGGGTGTTTCAGAAAGGACCCCACAACTTATAAATGACATAACTTCGAAACAGTGAGAGATAGAAAGTTGAAACAAGTGGCGCGTTGGACAGACAGGCCTGGATTTTTTTATACTCCATTTTGCAGAAATAGTTCCAAATTTGACTAATAGGTGGCAACACAAGCACGTGACATTTTAAATAGTACTCAGAAGTACAGAAAGTTCATTCGTGAGTCTTTTCATTGCTGGCACTTGTAAGGGAGTTGTATCGAATTAGTTATTATACGGAAATTCAAGAATATCATGTTATATTCCTTGGAGCAACGTATTTTTATTGTACTGGAATACCACCGATTAGGGCGAAGTCCGACGATGACAAAGAGAAGCTTTAAAAGAAAATTAATGTTATAAAAGGTCCAGACCAGAAAACAATTCGTAATTTATTCAACAAGTTTGAACGGGCAGGAAGTGTGGCCGGTGATTTAGCCGAAAATGTGGGATGCAGTCGATCAGTCATGATACCCCAAAATGTGAAAGTAGTCGAAGAAATTATTAAACGTAGTCCTCAGAAATCCAACAGACGAGCTGCCGAAGCGGGATTCTCAAACACCATTAAGTACAGAATAATGCGAAAGGGCCTGAAGCTGTTTCCCTAAAAAATATAGTGTCTTCAAGCGATCACAAATACAGCTCTGCGACAAAGAGAGAAGACTTCGCAAATGAGTCACTCCAGATGATTGATAAAAATAAAATTGATGTCAGCTGAGTATGGTTGACCGATGCGGCCCAGTTTCATTTAGAGGGATTTGTGAATAAACAAAACGGGCGAATACGGGGCACTGAAAACCCGTTTGTGGGTCTTGCAGAACCACTGAACTTTGAAAAAAATACATTTTGGGCTGGACTGTCCAGTAAAGGGATCATTGTGCCCTTTTTCAGGAGGGAAACGATTAACTCATTTCAATATATTGACATTTTACAGCAATTTGTCGCCACATTTCAAGCTCTAGAGGATGCACCAGAGAATTCATGGTTTATGCAGGATAAGGCCCGACCACACCGTACTACTGGAGTGTTTGAGTTCCACGAGGAATACTTCAGTAACAGAGTCACTGCTCTCAATTATCCCCGGGTGACAGGCATTGGTATTAATTGGCCTCCACAATCGCCGGATCTCAATCCGTGTGACTTTTTCTTGTGGGGCTACTTGAAAGACGCTATTTACTTTAAGAATCCTCAAACGTTGGAACAGCTTAAACAATTGATCTGCGCGCATGTGCATCCGTTTCAATATAGACATTGCAATGAGTGACTTCGAAGTTTACCCTTCGTTTGCGTCATGTTATTGCTAAGAAACGTGAGCATGTCGAAACCATTGTAATGCGATTTGACCTCCACTTTCGTGCACTATTTGAAAGACACAGCTTTGTGACTGCAGCGCCCTCTGATGTCCAACCTTGAAACTTTTTCTACAAACCGGTGTGTAACAAATTCCAGACCTGTCTGTACAACATACTACTTGTTTCACATTTTTGTATCTCACTCTTTCGCAGTTATGCCATTTCAATATCGGGGAGTCCTTTCTGAAACACCCTGTATATTTCCTGTATATTAACTTCAGTAATACAGAAATGGCATGATACCATATTCAATATGATGTAATCACCATGCCAACATAGAATCATTACCGATTACGTGAAATCATTAGATAATATAGTCCAGGCAATAGAGACCGTATAGGGACTCTACCTAGCAAAATTCATGGTAGTTCTGGAAAAAGGCTTACTATATGTTTTTTTGGGTCGCTGAATCCGAATTTTTATCTTCCCACCAAAATTTCCCCCGGCAACCTCCCCAAATTTTGGTAAAATGTCCCCCAAAAATGGTTTTATAAAAAAAATCAATTTTTTTATTGTTTTAGGGAAAAAGTATCTAAAAATTCAGAAAGTAGACAAAATTTGCAACAAATTAGATATATGACATTATGACTTTGGATGAAGGGGAAGGGAGTTCTGCCTCGGAACATGCGCGCGGTGCTGCGTGAACTAAGTCGCGCAATTCCACTTAACCACTCACACGTTTATATTCTCCCTCCCATCTCCCCTCCGAACTTTCTCTATAAGGTTTACTTTAAGTTTTTTGGGTCGCTGAATCCGAATTTTTAACTTCCCCCCAAAATCCCCCTCCCCCCATATAGTTGTTTTTAACTTAAATTTCTTATTGTTTTAGGGGAAAAGCATTATGAAATTCAGAAACTAGACAAAATTTGCAACAAATGGGATATATGAAATTATGACGTATGATGAACGGGGAGGGGGAGGGCTGCCTCTGAACATGCACAGAGGCGCTACGTGCCTAGTTATGAAGTCCAAGCAGTAGGGGATTTTACCTGGCAAAATTAATACTAGTTCTGGATTTCGGCTCACTTTCTGTTTTATGGATCGCTGAATCCGAATTTGTAACTTCCAATCAAAATTTCATCAGCCAATATCCCAAAAAATTGATTTTTTGAAAAAATTTGGTTTTTGAGAAAAGCGCGCGGGGAATGTTCCGAGGCAGCCACCTCTCTCCCCGTTTATCCTACGTCATAATGTCATATATCCTATTTGTTGCAAATTTTGTCTAGTTTCTGAATTTTGTAATGCTTTTCCCCTAAAACAATAAGAAATTTAAGTTAAAAACAACTATTTGGTGGGGGGTTTCGGGGGGGGGGGGGGGAAATTAAAAATTCGGATTCAGCGACCCAAAAAACTTAAAGTAAACCTTATAGAAAAAGTTCGGAGGGGAGATGGGAGGGCGAATGTAAACGTGTGAGTAGTTAAGTGGAATTGCGCAACTTAGTCCACGCAGCACCGCGCGCATGTTCCGAGGCAGATCCCCCCTTCCCCTTCATCCTAAGTCATAATGTCATACATCTAATTTGTTGCAAATTTTGCCTACTTTCTGAATTTTTAGATACTTTTTCCCTAAAACGATAAAAAAATTGATTTTTTTAACAAAAACCTTTTTGGGGGGGTCTTTTTACCAAAATTTGGGGGGAGGGGGGTTGCCGGGGGGAATTTTGGCGGGAAGTTACAAATTTGGATTCAGCGACCCAAAAAACATAAAGTAAGCCGATTTCTAGAACTACCATTTATTTTGCTAGGTAATATTCCCTATTGCCTGGACTAATAACGTATAATACGATTTAATAGAATAATGAATAATTTTATTAATATCTTTTTAAGTTTTAATTCGATTTTCATAAAATTTGAAATGGCTCGACAAAATTCTGCAACGATTCTATATAATAAATTTCAAACCGTTCGATTGGGTTTTTTCTGCGCTGTTATATGCGGACAGACGAAAGGACCAGACGACGACAATAGGCGCTACGTATTTATATAATTACAAACGCGCCTCATTAGAGCCTTGTCATATAAAAAATATGCACGACACAAAACCGTGCAAAATCAATTTTGTCAAAAAACGTTCGTTTGAAATCACGAATCCTCAAAATTTGCTTTTTCAATATGCTTGTTTCTTATTGGTTTTATTGCAATATATTACGATACAATCAGATTTTTTTTAATGTAGTTATAAGTGATACATTAAAATTGGTTAAAAAGAAGACTAAAATAATATTTTAAGCCCGGAGAAAGTTAAAAACGAAATTTATTTTCATATTTATTTCAAAAAATTTTCATAAAAATTAAAGCGTTAAAATAGCACATTAAAACTGTACACGAAAAGAATTTAAAGTAAATATTTATATTAATTTAAAAACGATACAATTCTTTCATAAAATATGTGTTTTTGTGAGAAAATGGAAAGTAGAATGGAAAAGTTACAGCATTTATCTGTATACTTTTATAAAGGATTATATATTTTTACTTTTTCAACTATCAAAACAAACGGCAATTTTACTTTCAATTTATTAGATAGAGTTTCACATGTAAAAACATAATTTGGTGTTTCGTAGAATTTCTTTTCAATAAAAATATGTAATTGCATTGATGAAAATGAAAAAAAAAATGAAAGAAAAGCAAAGATACAACAACTCATTTATACTAATACATCTTGCAAGACAGTATATTATTTCTGCATGTACGCCAAAAATAGAATTTTGAGGAAGGATATTTCTAGTACCAACAATGTGAAGAATTTTATGGAAAAGACGGTAAAAAGTTCATTATTATTATTGTTTTTTTTAATCAGGAAAGGAGAAAGGAGAAAATATCCTCATTTAAATTTGTTTTCTTAGTTATTATTCGCACCGCCAGTGGCCGAGAGGTTCGACTCTCGAAGCCAGTATACGGGATGTGATGAGTTCGATCCCAATCGCGCCCGTCGTCCTAATCGTTCGGTATTTTCCGTGGTTTTTGTCTAACCTTGGATTTCATTGCGTAAGTACGCATTAGGTTCCCTTAGAAAGACCCCCACTGAAGACACCCCCTTTTGGGTCTATACCCCTTGTGTAGATAATCGGCCGTCGTAAGCAACATACACCAATAATTATTGTTCAGCAAAATAAACAAATAAATGGACAGATATATCATTTTTATTCAGTAGTTCTCTTGGTTTTCTCAATTTTTTCATTTAGAATTAGATTTGCTAATAAAATTAGAGCTAAATAATTTTTTTAATGTGCCAGTTGCCCAGTGCGAAGCTTTCGCACAGCCAATCTTTGTGTATTATTTGCTGAACGTTTTTTCATTTATTTTAATTTAAAAAATTCAATTAAGCAATGTGTTTTAACAAAATGTGAGCACGCTATCACAATGTTCTTTCAAAATATATCTCATTCATCACTGAGCATGCTGCATGTGCATCAAAGTTAAAGGGATATTGACAGCCGAAATAATGTATACCGTGCGACGCTTCGCACTGCAATTTGTAGGATTATTTGCCAATATATTTTTCATTGATTTTGATTAACTGCACTTTTAAATCAAGCAACGTGTTTTAAGGGGGTCATGTACATTTAAAAGTGTCCAAAAATATTTTTTTATAAATTTAATAGCATACATTAAAATTTTATTCTTAAGAAATATTTTAAAAGAAACCCATTGCAAAAATTCGCTTTAGAAGGGAAGTTATGTGAAATATTTTGTATTCTCTTTATACACTGGTGTCCAAAATTAAGGACCAGTCACAAAATGCTAATTTTTAAGTAAACGAATACTCAAAAAGGACTAATATAATTCAAATAATTACTACCCCTACAGTACAGCTAGTCCATATAGCATCTCATTCATGTCACACATCGTCACAAGTGTCACAGTCACTACGGTGAAACAAAAAATAGGAAATTCCACACGTCTCATTATGAGTCTCAAATGATCACTATATGTGACTCCACTGAAACATCAATGTGACTGCTGCTTTGTGACGAGTCACCAGGTGACTTTACAATGTAGTTACATTGTGACTCTCATGTGACTGTCATTTTTAGACTCAATTTCAAAGTCATCATGAACGTTGCATTATAATAAGTCACCAAATAATATCACATTATAGTCACATGGTGACTTTTCCCAAAAGAAGACAATGGGGATTTCACAGTAGTCTCTCTGTCACCAGAAAGTCATCACGTGGCTTTAATGTGACATTATTTGTTAACTTATCACAATGCAGCGTTCACGATGACTTTGAAATTGATTCTGCAGATGACAGTCACACGAGGGTCACAATGTAACTTCATTGTAAAGTCACAATGTGAGTCGTCAGAAAGTAACAGCCACAGTGACGTCTCAGTGGAGTCACATATAGTGATCATTTGAGACTCATAATGAGATGCATGGAATTTCCTATTTTTTGCTTCACCGTAGTGACTGTGACACTTGTGACCATGTGTGACATAAATGAGATGCTATATGGACTAGCTGTTCTGTAGAGATAGTAATTATTCGAATTACATTATTTCCTTTTGAGTATTCGCGTACTTGAAAATTAGCATTTTGTGATTGGTCCTTAATTTTGGACACCAGTGTATTATCAAGGGGTAATTCGATGTTTGAAGTCAATTTTCTCAAAACGTTGGTTTTGGTCACTGCGCGCATGATTTCCAAGAAATGGTTCGATAGAATTACATGAAATTTTAACTGGAGGTATAAACCTTATAGATTCACAAAATGACCTACTACTATGCAAGTAAGAAATTTAGAAATTATGACTATGTGCAAAAATAATTTCAAAATTTTGAGATTTTTCATTTTAAGGTTTTTTTTTTCCCTAAAAAAATAATCATTATATATTTATTTCAGTGTAGGTCATTTTAAACACATATTATATCTCTACTGAATAAAAATATTTGGGCTCACTGTGACAATTCAATTATGAAAAATCATGCGCGCAAGACACATAAGATGGATGACCTACTATTATGGTCAGCAAGTAAGAAATTTAGAAAGTATGACTATTTTTATACAAAAGTAATTTCAAAATTTTGAAATTTTTCATTTTACAATTTTTTCTCTAAACTAATCATTATATATTCTTTTCAGTGTAGGTCATTTTAAACACATATTATATCTCTACTGAATAAAAAAAACTGGGCTCACTGTGACAATTCGATTATAAGAAATCATGCGCGCAAGACACATAAGATGAATGACCTACTACTATGGTCAGCAAATAAGAAATTTAGAAAGTATGACTATTTTTATACAAAAGTAATTTCAAAATTTTGAAATTTTTCATTTTACAATTTTTTCTCTAAACTAATCATTATATATTCTTTTCAGTGTAGGTCATTTTAAACACATATTATATCTCTACTGAATAAAAAAAATTGGGCTCACTGTGACAATTCATTTATGAGAAATCATGCGCGCAAGACATATAAGGTGAATTCGTTTATTAAAAAAACATTAAATTTCAAATGAAATAAAAAAAAAAATTGTTTATATCTGGACTTTTTTTTACCCGACTGAAAGGAAGGGTTATGTGTTTCACGCGTATCTGGATATGTGGATTTCTTTATACCCTCGAAACATCCCAACGGCGGGAGGGATTTCAATGAATGAAGTCTCCATCGATTCGTCTTAATAGTCCGATGGTTATAAGATAGGTTTTGTTTTTATTAATTCAAAATGGCGGCCTTAAAATACAAAATGGCGGTAGAGACGATTTTTTTTTTACGCACCCTATTGAGTGGCATATTATTGGATAGGTCTTTCAAAATGAAGTCGATGTTTCATTGACTATTTTACAGTCAGAAGCTCCATTTAAAATTTACACTACTTGGAAGTTGTGTAGGTAGGATCTCTAGCTTTACTGCAACTCTAACCATCATAAACATCTGTAAGCCTCATCATAACAGTGTTTATAGATAGGAACTAACAATTAAACGCAAATTAAAAGTCATCAATACAAATAAATAAAAAAATAGGTATGTAATATAAAAAAAATAGTTTATCATTGATGAGAAATAATTAATTAGTTCGCTTTTTACGCAGTCGGGTTTTTTGATTTTTTAAATTTAATTTTCAGTAAATGTATTCATTATGTACATAATCATTGTGTTCACAACGTTAATTTATCTTTCATTTACGAAAATACCAATTGTGTAAGTAATAATAGTACATTTTGTATTAGGTTGGTTGTGTACAAAATAATTATTGTTTCTGTTATCTAACTTTTCAACCAGAGCTTTTTTTATGAAAAATTTAATGGAAATTTACGTTGTTGTATATTATTTAAAATGATAGATTCCTTTATACTTATTTAACCGTACTGTTTTGATTTTTGTCATCGGAGAAGGATATTTAATGTCGTTAATTTCTATGTAAGAGAAGCAAATTTGCATGATTATTTGTCCGATTTTGAAATGGGACGAAAAACAGCGGGAACGGATAGTAATTTCATTCACGAATTTGTCCCAACGGCGATTTATGAACGCACAGTTAAACTTAGATTCCAGAAATTTCGTGGTGTAATTAAGAGTATTAAAGATGGACGAAATACTGCATTTATAATCATAAATTCAAATTAGTATTTAAAGCTTTTGCTTGCTTAAAGCTTTTGATTTTTCAAATTTAATTTTTATTTCAGAGCATTATTAGCATATAGCTCTATAGCTCTTTTAATGAGTGTTTAAAATTTCACATCCAAAAGTTAATCAGATGCGCAGTTATAGCAATCCATATCAGCGTCTCATTTTCATGCAATTTCCCAGCTTCAAAGGTACCTGACGCTCGATGTATGAGTGTACTGCTTTAAAGCTACTAGTTGCTCAGCTTTCGAATTTCCGTCGTTAATGCTAAGTTTATGGGAGTTTGATGCATTCGCATATTTAAAATATCTCCTCGGGAAATTAATTTTTTAACTCCTTTTTTTCTATGTACTCTTCTTAAAGGACGTCTCTTTTTTTCTTAGTTCTCAAAATATTTCTAAAATAGAGGCTTAATTTAATATTTTATGTGTTAAAAGCTGACGAAATGTCAGCAAGATTTTAACACTTCATATAAAATTAAGTATATATTTTAGAAATATTTTGTAAACTAAGAAAAAAGAGACATGCTAAGAAGAGTGCACAGGAAAAAAGAGTTTAAGATATTAATATCCCGAGGAGATATTTTAAATTTACGAATGCATCAAACGTCAGTAGACTTAGCATTAACATTGAAATTCGGAGGATGAGTGACTAGCAGCCTTAAGATCCTTTACAAAAACATTTCAAGTGATACCACATTCACCATTGTGCATTTTGTAAGCGTATATAAAAAATCATGCGGATATCAGAAATTATATTCCGCATTTTCACGCGTAATTTACGTACTCGTACGCTGTAAAAAAACGGATTAAAATACGGAAATATTTTATGGGTAATTTTCCCGCGTAAATTACAGAAAATTTTCCGTTTTTCTGAAATTTGGGGGGTAAAATTTCCATTAAAATAGAGAAATCGTACTGGCGTCCCGATTGCCAGTACATTTTTTTTTTTTTTTTTCGTAATTAAACTTGTGAAAGAAAATTCTGGTAAAAAATAAAGATTCGGATAAAAAAATAAAGATTCGCGTAACTTTGTTCTGTGTAATAAAAAATGTAATTTAAATTAATGGATTTTTTAATAAAACTATAAATATCTTAACGGCTTTCATTTTACAATATTTCAGTTAGTATCTTAGCACTAAATTCTTTATTATCGCGAGAATTTACCTTTCAGCTGCAGTTCACTATAAAAAAATTAGTGTAACGTTACTCCCTGAAGTTGGTGGTAGCATTACAGCCTCCAATTTATGGAGTAATTTAACTTATATAACTGGTATTAAGTTACACCATAATAAAGTGAATTCTGATATTTCCACACTATTATGTTGTAATATTGCATTATACCAGTTTAAATTACACCAGTTATAGCAGTGCAATTGCTCCATAAAATTGTGCTGCCAACAATTTTACGGAGTAACTTTACATCAATTTTTTACAGTGTGTGTTTAAGTGGTATTTTAAAACTAATGCTGTTTCATTAATTTTGTGATGCATTTCTGTTGATTTATTTACATTCGAAATGATTATAAAAATAACAATCACCCTTAAAATTTTATATTTCTAATATTCGGCAAATTAAACATAAATTGTATAAGCTCTGGGTCAGCAGATGGAATATAATTCGGGAAAATGAATTAGCTCAAAACAGAAATAAAAGCTAAATAAAATATTTATAAGTGTACCAAAATTCTTTGGTCCAGAACCTGGGCAATATATCTCACTAAGAGGTGCTAAAGCATTTTAATTTCCATAAGAGTAAGTTTGATCACACTAAAGGTTGCAATCAAACCAATTAAAAATCCTAGCTTAAACTTATTTTCTTATTCTATAATGCTCTTAGGATTGTTTTCTTTCTATTAAAAACTATTTATATGAACTTTTGAAACTCTTATACTCAGTTTAGTCTTAATTATTCATTCATTAAAAAGTTAAACAGTTAAATTTATATTGTAGAATAGACAATATTTTTTCTTTTCACTTGAATTATTTTTATTGAGAAAAATGAATAATGTAAAAAATAAAATAAAATAAATAATGAAAATGAAAACCTAGCGTATTTTGTGCAGCCCCTACTTTTAAAACCGAAAAAGTAGCACAAAATTGCGCAAACCACTCGAGTAAATACGGTATATCATAATTTCTCTTTAAATAAAGAAAATATACTACGAAAATTTTCAGTTGAAGTTTAAAACATAAAAAAACACTACATATTTTCCTAGCTAGAAAAATTATATATGCAATATTATAAGAACCGAACTATAATTCACTCCGAAATGCTTGCAATTTAGCCATTCCGGTTTTAGCAAGTGTTTCTTCTGTGTGTTGTAGGTAGCGGTTTGAAAATATAAGGCACGTTTTCAATGTCTATCTAAAATAATACTCATAAAATTTATATACTTTTTACCTACTTCTGTTATTCTCTAAAAACGCAAAATTTCCTCTCAAGATAAAATTCCCTACGTTTACCAACTCTATGTAAAACAGTATATGGGAAATATTTGAGTAAAAATAAAATATTAGAATCCTAATTGGAAAGGATTTTACGTACAAATTTATCTGTATTCGAAAAAAAAAAAAAATTAATGAGAAAAGTACGTATTTTAGAAAGTGATAAAAATGTATGTTATAAAACTAAACATATAAAATTACATTTTCTGCCAGTGGCGTTTATCGGCACAGACCACACGTTACCAGGGCCCCCACACGGTCTGGTTTTTGAACACCACTAATTTTCAAAGATGAATCTGTTTTATATTTTCAGAGAAACTTACATGGAAAGGCATTTTTCTTGCAATTATTTCAGAAATCTATCATGAATTTTTTACTTAAAAGTTACTGGTTTTCACAAAACGGACCATTGTGAACCCTGCGTCTTAGACTTCAGTAGAAAGCTCTAAACCGCCTCGGTTGTCCGGTGTCCTAATTGTCCCAGTCTTCCTAAGCCCTCTAGCCGGTGTTTTAAACTTATCGAATTTAGCTTTAAAAGTTTTCATGGTGAATCTTCCATAATCTACTAACGTTCTGGGTGGTCTTGAAGAAAGGGGGCTCGATCCGCACCCAGTTCCTGAGTGGAGGTAGGCCTGACCAAATCCTGACACTGTCACGATCTCTGTGTGTCCGCGAGTGTCTGCGGGCGATTGTGCGCGCGTGCATGTTGTAATTGTAAAAAATATGACAATATTTCAAATGAAAATTAAATTTCAAAGTAATTGCTTAAAGGCCAACATAGTGAAAAAGATTCCATGCCGGGACTCGAACCCGGGCCATCAGTATAGCGCACTGACGTTCTACGACTAAACCACATGGAACGATACCCAGCCTGGAAAATTTCTCACTCTTATATGTTGGCAAGGCTACAAACGCAGCACAAGATGGAATATTTATCATGAGCCACCGACCTGGGGCGAACACGAAACTTAATTAAATCCAGCATCGATTTTTAGTCGGTAGAACGTCAGTGCCCAATACTGATGGTCCGGGTTCAAGTCCCGGCATGGAATCTTTTTCACTATGTTGGCCTTCGATAGAAATAGCATCGATAGAAAACTATATTGCGCCTCTTAAGCAATTACTTTGAAATTTGATTTTCATTTGAAATATTGTATGCAAGGCGAATGTTTCTCTCTGGAATAATTTCCATGTATTAATATAAATATGACAATTTTTATTTTTCACATATTTGATAGACTTCGATATTTTAACTGCATATTTTAATAATGTGTGCATTTTTCCCCAACAAAAATATTTAACTGTATGTAACCCTTGTAAATGTAACCCTTGAATGCACCCACGTATTTATACGACCTTTATCTTGCAACATAGCATATTTTTTCAGCATGTACGCTAAATAAATATTTTTAAAGAAGGTATTTCCAGTGATCCGCATAAACAAGGATTTTAAGAAAAAATATTGAAAAATCTATTAAAATAAAATGTTGAAATAAGGAAAAAATGGAAAGGAGAAGATATCACTATTTAAATTTATTTCCTTAATTATTGCGCAGTATAAAAAATGGTATTTCCATTCTGAAGTTTTCTTTCAGTATTTCATTTTTTATTTACACTTAGTTTTGAGGATAAAATTAAAAGTAAATAGATATTTTTAATTATCATTTCCTCTTTAAATAAAGAAAAATATATTACGAAATTTTTTAGATGAAGTGTAAAAGAATTTAGAAAAAAAAATAACTTCAAATATTTTCTAAGTTGGAAAAAAAAAAATGTGGATTTAAAACGTTCGGGTGGAATTAAAATATACTACAAAAGTCTTGCTATTTGAATTTTTGCAATTTCTGCTAAGTGACTTGAAAGTAATTTAATTTTTCTTTTTTAATTTAGGCAAAGTTTTCAGACAACTTGTCACATAACCGGTCAAGTGCGATTATTACTCGCGTACAAAAGGTTCCGTACAACAAATATGTGAATTAGTAACTGGGCATTGCATTACACACAGTAGAGTACGCCGCCCGTGCCTTTATGTATGTCTAAACCGTCCGTATCTTGAAGGGTTAATATCTCGGCTAATTACCGACAATGTTTTTCGAAAATTATTACCAACAATCCTTTTATAATTCTGAGGCAAAATAGGTACCTCCAGCGCTCAACGCCTTTGCTGAACGCCCGCAAATCGAAATTTGTGTGCAACGGAAAAATGCGATTTTCTCAAAAAATATGTGACCTAGGGTAATCGCTGTAGTTTTTCTGCAAGTTTTAAATTAATTTCTACTACCTCTAATTTTTTCATAGTTTTAGTTTCGGTATATTCGGAAAAAAAAGGGGGGGGGGGTATATTTATGCATTACACTTTCGACGATATCTCTAAAAACATAATACCTAAAATTAAAAGAAATATATTTTTGAGTTCGACGTTACGAAAGCTTTCACACGATATACAAAGAATAGATTTTTTTTTTCAATTAACTTCATTAACCCCTCTATATATTTTTTTAATAAATATATTTGTGAATGGTTAATAATCTATAAATATGTGGGTCAATATTGCTTCAGCAAATATGAATTTTCCACTTTCCATAGTTTACGAGCAAAACGGCTGTGGCAGACAGGCAGACAAACACGGGAGTGATCTTATAATGGTTGCGTTTTTAATTTTTAAGCACGGAATACTAAAAAATACGTTAAAAATGTGTATGTTCTTACAGCTGTTCTTAAAATACTTACGATTATGCGGATTTGAACCCGCTCGTTTTCTTTTACGGCTGTATCATGTACTCCTCGTGACATACACAAGTATAAATAATCATGTATATTTAAAAATAACTTCATAGATAAGATAATGAGATTTCGTAATACTCATCCCTTTATATATATTACAGATATCAATGAATTGTTTAATAAATATATGATTTACAATTTGGAAATATTGTGTCCAAGTAAATTAAAGAAATAATGTTTCTCACTTCACATTTAACTTACTACAGGATAAAAGGGGGTTAAGACAAGATTTGTCTTATATATTGTTATTACGTCACTGATTCAAGTTAAGAGGTGACGAGTTCGAAATCTCTTTCAGTTGTGAATGTTCATAATATATAGGATTTCAGTTTAATCGGAGGTTTTGGTCAGGTATATTCGTGTAAAAAACGTGAACTTGGCCCACTTTAAGCAACCATCTAATATTATTATATTACATGTGTATCATTTTGTTTACATTTCTCAAAGAAACATGTACGCGGATTTTTTAAATTTGATACTTTCAAACTTGGATCGGTTATTCCGATAAAATTCCCTTTCATGAATACAATTTGCTTAAGTTTAAGTAACCATTATTAACAGTGTACACTGTAAAAAAAAATCTGTAGTTCTACAGATGTAAAGTTACATGCTTACTAAACTTTCACCTGTAACTGTACGAAAAAAGCTGCAAATCTACAAAACTAGTTTTTGTAAAGCTACAAAAATCTGTAACTTTACAAATGAATCTGCTAAAATTTCAGTAATCTTACTAAACTTTTATTTGTAACCCTGGCTGCAGTTACATGAAAAGTTCTCGGAATCCCAGTTTCCAAAAAAATTCTTAGTAACCTTACAGATTTTTTGATTTTCGGCGCAAAAGTGTGTCTGTTACATGAAATTTTGTTGTTGCCGTTACATGAAAAGTTCTAGGAATCCAAGTTTCCTAGAAAAACTTTAGTAACTTCACAGATTTTTTTTTACAGTGTACAAATAGTCTTCGATCACGCAAATTTTCACAACAGGCTAAAATTATCAAATTATGCCACGCTTTCGTAAAGTAGAATCATACATGTGTGAATTATTACATAGGAAATATTGGAGTGTCTCTACTCGAATTTCTGAAAACTGGTTTACATGTCCGTTTAGCAAGTACAGGCGCTACATCCACACCCCTAATGCTTGATGACATTGCCGCAATATTTATCATTTATGCCATGTCACATTTCCCTGGTGACTTTTCCTATAGAATCTGTCACAAAAAGGTTTTTAATGGAATAAATACCTAATACGTAAGTCGTTTTTTACGAAAATCTTTTACAGTTTTCGCGTTGGTGGTCTATAACATATTCACTCATATGTGTATTATTTTGTTTATATTTCTCAAAGAAAATATTTTATAAAATTTCTTAAATTTGAGACATTCAAATGTGGTTTGGTTATGTCGATAAAATTCTCCATGCACTGTAAAAAAAAAAAAAAAAAAAAAAAAAAAAAAAAAAAAAAATCTGTAATTCTACACATGTAAAGTGACAGAAATCTGTATGCTTACTAAAATTCTATCTGTACGCTGTACAAAAAAAGATGTACATCTACTAAGCTATCCTGCTGTAGCTACTAATCTGTAAGCTACAGAAATCTGTAGCTTTACAAAAGAATCTACTAAAATTGCAGTGATCTTACTAAAATTTTATCTGTAACCTGGGTTGCAGTTACATAAAAAGTTCTAGGCATCCCAGTTTCCTAAAACGTTCTTAGTAACCTTACAGATTTTAGGTAGCTTTCATTACAAAAAGTCCTTCCGGCCAGTGCCGGGAGGAAGAGGTAGCTTCCATAATCCTTATTTAAAAAAATCCAACTTATATCATGCAAACACACGAAGCTCAATTTAGTGGAAACCACCGAATATAGGAGATTCAATACTAATTTTTATCAATATAATGAATGAGAATTTCGCGAAATTAGTCAGCTTTATCCAAGCTGCTTTTCTTTAAAGTAACTTATATTTGACTGCCAAATCCGGCAATTTCTTAAAGTGCCTGTCATTTTAGAAAACATGGTGGATGAGGCTAAGCAGTGAACTTGGTCGAGACCTTAGTAATTGCTGTGCACATGCTCACTCACATCGGAATCGGTTAATATATAGGAGTGCTGTCGCATTCAAAAAATCAGATTTTTCAAAATGTCACCCACAATAGAAATTGAAACTGCTATATCTGAGCCATTTTTTAAGGTAAAGACAAACAAAAAATGCTCCTGAATCCTTATATCAAGATCAAATACTTAAGAAAGAAACCTTTTTCAATTTCTAATTTTATTTGCACCTCACTTTAAATATATATATATATATTTTAATTTAATGGCAGCCATTTTGAAACAAGATGGCTGATGAATCTGGCCAGCGAACTTGGTCGAGGTGTTGATGTATACTATCCACATGCCTTCTTACATCGAAATAGGCGAATACGTGTGTTATCGCGTGACAAATACAAGATCGTTTCAAAATGTTAGCCATGCTAGAAATTCAAAGTGCTATAAATCAACCATTTTTTAAGATATCAACAAAAGAACAAATTTTCAGAAACAAAAACTGCTCCGGAATCTTTGTATCAAGGCCAAACACATAAAAAAATCTTTTTCATTTTCCAATTTTTTAATACCTCATTTTGAATTTTAAATTTAATTTTTTTTAAATGGCAACCCTTTTGAAACAAGAGAGCGAATGAAGCTGGCCAACGAACTCGGTCGAGACATTGGTATGTACTATGTACAGAACAAGTTACATCCAAATAGGTTCATAAATACGCCTGTTATCGCGTGACAAAAATCAGGTCGTTTTAAAATGTCAGCCACAAGAGAAATTCAAAATGCTATTACTCAGCCATTTTTTTTTAGATATAGGCGAAAGAAAAACTGTTCCGGAATCTTTGTATTAAAGTCAAACACATACAAAAAAAATCTTTTTCATTTTCCAATTTTTTGGTATCTCATTTAAATTTTTTTATTTTTAAATTTTTTTTAAATGGCCGCCATTTTGAAACAAGATGGCGGATGAAGCTGGCCAACGAACCCGGTCGAGACATTGGTATGTACTATGTATAAACGAAGTTACATCCAAATCGGTTCATAAATACGCCTTTTATCGCGTGACAAAATTCAGGACGTTTCAAAATGTCAGCCACGCTAGAAATTCAAAATGCTATAACTCAGCCATTTCTTAAGATATAGACAAAACAAAAACTGCTCCCGAATCTTTTTATCAAGGTTAAAGACATAAGAAGAAAATATTTTTTCAATTTTCAATTTTTGGTACCACATTTCAAATTTAAATTTTTCTTAAAAATTTAAATGGCCGCCATTTTTAAACAAGATGGCGGGTGAAGCTGGCCAACGAACCCGGTCGAGACATTGGTATGTACTATGTATAAACGAAGTTACATCCAAATCGGTTCATAAATACGCTTTTTATCGCGTGACAAAATTCAGGACGTTTCAAAATGTCAGCCATGCTAGAAATTCAAAATGCTATAACTCAGCCATTTTTTAAGATATAGACGAAACAAAAACTGCTCCGAAATTGTTGTATAAAGGTCAAATACATAAGAAAAAAATATTTTTCCATTTCCAATTTTTTGGTACCACATTTCAAATTTTAAATTTTTTAAAAAAATTTAAATGGCCGCCATTTTGAAACAAAATGGCGGATGAAGCTGGCCAACGAACTCGGTCGAGAGATTGGTATGTACAATGTACACACCGAATTACATCCAAATCGGTTCATAAATACGCCTTTTATCGTGTGACAAACTTCAGGACGTTTCAAAATGTCAGCCACGCTAGAATTTCAAAATGCTATAACTCAGCCATTTTTTAAGATATAGACGAAACAAAAACTGCTCCGGAATCTTTGTATAAAGGTCAAATACATAAGAAAAAAATATTTTTCCATTTTTAATTTTTTGGTACCACATTTCAAGTTTTAAATTTTTTTAAAAATTTTAAATGGCCGCCATTTTGAAACAAAACGGCGGATGAAGCTGGCCAACGAACTCGGTCGAGACATTGGTATGTACTATGTACACACCGAATTACATCGAAATCGGTTCATAATTACGGGAGTTACAGTGTGACATACGTCAGATATATATATCAATTTTGAACGGAGGGTGGTTTCGGGGTCTGGGGGTCATGATCGATGAAAATATACCAAAATTTTTTGAAATCGCTTACCTCCGAACGGCTGCAATAGGTAGCTTTTTTGTAAAGAAAGCAAGCTACCTAAAAGCTACCTATTTCAGCCGTTCGGAGGAAACCGATTTCAAAAAAAAAAAATTGGTATATTTTCATCGATCATGACCCCCAGACACCGAAACCACACTCCGTTCAAAATTGATATATATATATATATATATATATATATATATATATATCCATATATATATCTGACATTTGTCATACTGTAACTCTCGAATTTATGAACCGATTTGGATGTAATTCGGTATGTACATAGTACATACCAATGTCTCGACCGAGTTCGTTGGCCAGCTTCATCCGCCATTTTGTTTCAAAATGGCGGCCATTTAAATTTTTTTAAAAAATTTAAATTTGAAATGTGGTACCAAAAATTTGAAAATGGAAAAATATTTTTTTCTTATGTATTTGACCTTGATACAAAGATTCGGGAGCAGTTTTTGTTTCGTCTATATCTTAAAAAATGGCTGAGTTATAGCATTTTGAATTTCTAGCATGGCTGATATTCTGAAACGTTCTGATTTTTGTCACGCGATAACAGGCGTATTTATGAACCGATTTGGATGTACCTCAGTGTGTACATAGTACATACAAATATCTCGACCGAATTCGTTGGCTAGCTTCATCCGCCATCTTGTTTCAAAATGGCGGCCATTTAAAAAAATTTAAAAATTTAAAATTTAAAATGAGATACCAAAAAATTAGAAAATGAAAAGATTTTTTTCGTATGTGTTTGACCTTAATACAAAGATTCCGGAACAGTTTTTGTTTCGTCTATATCTAAAAAAATGGCTTTAGCATTTTGAATTTAGCATTTTTATAGCATTTTGAATTTCTATTGAGGCTGACATTTTAAAACGACCTGATTTTTGTCACGCGATAACAGGCGTATTTATGAACCGATTTGGATGTTACTTGGTCTGTACATAGAACATACCAGTGTCTCGATCGAGTTCGTTGGACAGCTTCATTCGCCCTCTTGTTTCTAAAGGGCTGCCATTTAAAAAAAAATTAATTTTAAAATTTAAAATAAGGTATTAAAGAATTGGAAAATGAAAAAGATTTTTTTATGTGTTTGGCCTTGATACAAAGATTCCAGAGCAGATTTTGTTTCTGAAAATTTGTTCTTTTGTTTATATCTTAAAAAATGGTTGAATTATAGCACTTTGAATTTCTAGTATGGCTAACATTTTGAAACTATCTTGTATTTGTCACGCGATAACACACGTATTCGCCTATTTCCATGTAAGAAGGCATGTGGCTAGTATACATCAACATCTCAGCCAAATATAAGTTACTTTAAATAAAAGCAGCTTGGATAAAGATGACTAATTTCGCGAAAATCTCATTCATAATGATTTAGTATTGATAAAAATTAGTATTGAATCTCCTATATTCGGTTTCCACTAAATTGAGCTTCGTGTGTTTGAATAATATAAGTTGACTTTTTTAAAATAAGGAATTTGAAAGCTACCTCTTCCTCCCGGCACAGGCCGGAAGGACTTTTTTGATTTTCAGTGCAAAAGTGTATCGCTTACATAAATTTTTGCTGTTGCCGTTACATAAAATGTTCTAGGAATCCCAGTTTCCTAGAAAAATTTTAGTAACTTTACAGAATTATTTTTTTACAGTGCAATGAGTACAATTTCTTAAGTTTAAGTAACCATTATTAACAGCGTGCTGGATGGTCCTCGAACACGCGAACTTTCACCAAAGACTAAAATTATCAAATTATGCCATGCTTTCGTAAAGTAGAATCTTATATCTGTGAATTTCTACATAATGAAAATCGGAATGACTCCACACGAATTTCTGAAAACTGGTATACATGTACGTTTAGCAACTAGAGACGGTACCTCCGCGCCAGTAATGGTTGATTACATCGCCCCAATATTTAGCACTTATGCTCTGTCACATTTTCTTGGTGAATTTCCGTATAGAATAGGTCGTAAAAGTGTTTTAAATGGAATAAATACCAAATTCGTAAGCTGCTTTTTTACGAAAATCTTCTACAGTTTTTGCATTGGTGGTCTATAGCATATTTTTCACCAAATGGAAGTTCAATTGGAAGTACGGTGTTCACTTGCACACACACACAAATCACGATTAGAATACTTTCCTTTCACTATGTGTTCGAAAAGTAATAATTTAACATGGTTCCATTGCTTCAATATCTTCGCAGTTAGATATCGCTCAAAAACATCAGTTATCGCCCAAAAACATGTCAGAGTCAAACTCGCTAAAGGCAACACCAGTTAGAGTTATATACTTCATAGGATGATATAAATTTCATTTCAGCAAAAATCTTTAAATGTATTGATAGAAATTTCTTTTGAAGAACAATATTTAGGCTTATTGATGTAAATGCAAAAACCAAAATAAATATCGAAGCGCAGTAAAAAAAAAAAAAAAAAAAAAAAAAAAAAAAAAAAAAAAAAAAAAAAAAAGGTTACTAAGGTTAAAAATAAGGTTACTAAGTATTTTCTAGGAAACTGGGAAGCCTAGAACTATTTATGTAACTGAAACAAAAAAATATCATGTAACAGATTCACGTTTATGTTGTAAATAAACAATTAAATTTAAAAAATCAAAAAACCCGAGTGCGTAAAATGCGAACTAATTACTTATTTCTCATCAATGTGAAACTATTTTTTTAAATTCCTACTATTTGCTCACACTCTCGCTATATATATCTTGTTTAAATTTTGAATCGTTTTATTATTCATCCAATAAAGCTCAAATAATTTTTTTTAACTTGTAGTGGATGGCACTTGATGTTAATCCAGTTTTTTTCAAATATTAATTAATTCATTAATTAAATTAAATTAATTAATTTTCAATAATCGAGAGAGCCCTCTTCTTGATCAAGGTATTTTAAGACCGAGAGATCCCTCTTCTTGATCACGGCATTTTAAGCGCCACTCAAAAAGAAAGAAGAATGGGAGAAAAAAAAATTCTCTTATTGACCTAAGTAGGAAATAACTTAAAATATTTTTTTTTTTTTATATTACTTGTTTATATTACTTAGCTTTTTTTTTATATTTACTTGTATTGATGACTTTTAAGTTGTGTTTAATTGTTAGTTCCTGTCTATAAACACTGTTTTGATGAGGTCTATAGATGTCTATGATGGTTATAGAGTTGCAGAAAAGCTAGAGATCCTACATACACAACTTCCAGGTTGTATAATATTTTAACGGAGCTTCTGACTGTAAAATAGTCAATGAAACATCGTCTTCATTTTGAAAGACCTATCCAATGATATGCCACTCAATAGGGTGCGTAAATTTTTTTTCGTCTCTACCGCCATTTTGTATTTTACGGCCGCCCTTTTGAATTCATAAAATAAAACCTAGTCTATAACCATCGGGCCGTTAAGAAGAATCGATAGAGGCCTCATTCATTAAAATCCATCCAGCCGTTGGGATGTTTCGAGGGTATAAAAAATCCACATACACAGATACGTGTGAAACACATAACCCTTCTTTTCAGTCGGGTAAAAAAAAAATCTGAAAGGTTTCTAAGAATTTTCCAGGAAACTGGGATGTCTAGAAATTTTTATGTAACTGCAACCAAAAAAAAAATCATGTAATTATGCTGGGTTACTTATAAAATTTTAGTAAGCATATAGTGTTCTGTAGCTTTAGAAAAATAGTTTCCACATTTACGTTTTTTTCCTTAGAGTATACAGATAAAATTAAGCATACAGATTTCTATAACTTTTACAAAAACTAAATTTGTAGATTTACATGTTTTTTTTTTTCTTTTACAATGTAGAAACATGCTCTTACATGAATTTATTTTAGAAAACAGTATGTTTTTTCTGCTATTACTCTAAATTAACAATTTTTAAAGAATGTATTTCTTGTGATCCACAAATAAAAGTTTTTCATGAAAAATGTGGTAAAATATTCATTAAAATAAAACGCTATTCTAAGAAAAAGGGAAAGCAGAAAATAACATCATTTAAATTTATTCTCTTATTTATCTTGCAGTATGAAATTGATATTTTTATTCTGAAGTTCTCTTGCAGTTTCTTATTTTTTTTTCTTATTTACACTTAGTTTTGCTAATAAAACTGAAAGTAAACAGAAATTTATAATTAATATTTTTATTTCTTTAAGTAAAGAAAATATTACTAAAAATATTTAGATTTAACGTAAAATAAAGCATCCGTAAGTATTTTCTAAATTGGAGAGAAATAATATTCCGTATAGAAAGAACCATATGGAAATTGCTCTTGCGACTTAATAATGCGTGTGTTTGGAATTTTTTTTTAAGCGATTGGCAACAGTTGCGAACTAACGTGTAAAACCTTTTTCCCCCGGAACTACTGGAGCGATTTCAAAACATATATTAAGTGCTGGCAACAACTAAATTATAAATTGATACTTCGGGAAGATAAAGTTAATAGTTGACGCGGTTTCAAAAAATGAAGAAAACCACATTTAAAATATATGGGGATACCATTTTCTCGAAAACTACACTGTAAAAAATCTATTGATTTTGCAGAAAAGAATGTCATCAAGAAAAATTCCATCCAACTAGAAAATTGTTCCAATGTTAAATTAATCTAACATATATAAGTATAATAGAAATCAGTAAAAGCTCCATAACTTCTTAATTATGATAGATATCAGATCAGTTTAAGGTTATTATTATTTGTAGGGAAAGAGCCTAAAATTTATGTATGGCAGATTTTTGATATCATTAGAAATGGCCTCAAAGGGCGCAGAAAATAGGGTTTTAAGAAGAAAAAAAATCGTAACTTCGTCATTTCACAATATATCAAATCCACTTAAATTTATTATAAATCTTCTTAATCATATATATAAATTTTATATTGACGAGTTTTTGATAGGAACCACTCTTACAGAAAAAAAAATTTAAAAAATTGTGGGGGTGAAGAAGAAAAAAAATTCATAACTTCGTCAATTCACAAGATATCAAATCCATTTAAGTTTATTATATATCTTATCAATAATATCTACAACTTTTATATTGGCAAGTTTTGTTAGGACAAACTGTTGCAGCAAAAAAAAAAAAAAAAAAAAAAAAAAAAAAAAAAAAACGAGAAAAGGGGGAGGGTGAGTGTTGTAGAAGAAAACTTATCCTATCTCAGTTAATCTGCCACTAATGCGATAAAAATTATAATTGCAGTGATGAAAATTTTTGACAACCCTCTGAGTTGCTGTATATAGGGTTGCATTTAGTTTTAGTTTTAAGTTTTTAGTTTTTGTTGGTGAAATTAATTCATAACTTCGGAATCTACCTGTGCGTGTACATCGAGCATGCAGGGATTCTTTCCCTAACAGTTTTGGTAACAGCTGAACTATAAATGGATCATTCTGAATTGATCGTTCATTCCAACTGAGGGGAAAATTGTCCAGGCCGCTATTCGTACTCATGACTATGGTTTAAGCAAAAGTCTTCAAACAAAACTATTGTGCAAATAAATAAATAAATTAATTAAAACGAGAAAAGGGGGGGGGGGGTGAGTGTTGTAGAAGAAAAAATATCCCATCTCCGTTAATCCGCCACTAAGGCGATAAAAATTTTAATTGCAGTGATGAAAATTTTTGACAACCCTCTGAATTGCTGTATATAGAGTTGCATTTAATTTTAGTTTTAAGTTTTTAGTTTTTGTTGGTGAAATTAGTACTTAACTTCGAAATCTACCTGTGTGTGTACGTCGAGCATGCAGGGATTCTTTCCTTAATAGTTTTGGTAACAACTGAATTATAAATGGATCATTCTGAATTGATCGTTCATTCCAACTGAGGGGAAAATTGTCCAGAGCGCTATTCGTAAGCAAAAGTCTTCAAACCAAACTATTGTGAAAAATCTGGTGAATACATTTCACTCAAAAAAACTTTTGTCAATTACATCTGGTCAGTTAACAGAAAAAGTTCAATAGAGTAAACCTCAAGTGAAGGAAATCAAATAAACGTTCGATACGTAATTCCACTTAATTATTTTTAACAAAATCGTACTGATTTGCAAAAAAAAAAAAAAAAAAAAAAAAAAAAAAATCAAACCAGTTGTAATTTTTCAAAAAACAATATTACTAATTAACATATGGAGTGAATTACTTATTATTTTTATAATTTAATGAGCTTAAATATTGCTAAAAATATAGAAAAAACTCTAATTTTTTCCCTTATAATATAATATTGTACATATTAGAATCACTTATTTTATCAAAGTGGCTATTCCAATAGATAGGCTTACATCATTTAAAGAAATCACAGATTAAGAAATGAAACTCATAACTATGAATAAATAAATAAATTTTAAGCATACTAATAAATAATAATACATTTGCAAAACCTTCAAATGAAATAAAATATAATATTGAGTTAGTATTTTTCAGCAGTATCTAACATGTTATATTAAATAATTTCTAGGTTTACATTAAATTTCAAAACTTGAAAAAAACCCCTAATTATTAAGAACATTACCTGTTTCTAAATACAAAAATATATAATATCTATTTATATTATTATTTACCTAGGAAACGTGAATTATGTTAATCAGTAAATGTAAATCGGTAAAAAAACAAACGAAATTACAACTTTAATAACAAGACGAAATTAGTGAAGAAAAAAATACTATGGAAAACATACTAATACATTTATAAGTATGATATTTTATTTAAGGCTGTTCTCAAATCCAAAGGGTCGACTTTCTGACATAAGTTTTAATTCATTTTTGTTCGAAAACGCATGAAACTAGAAGGTGTTGTTATTCAGAAACTATGTCATCGAATTGTTTTTTTTTTCGTTATCTTGTAAACGCAATAGACCTTTCAGAGATTACTGTCAAAGTTGGCATTTTGAACTGAACTTCCGAACGAAAGAAGAAAATCCAGTCAGTAAGGGGAGAAAAATGCCGTGTCACGTGATCAAAATCGCTTCTAACTCAACACGTAATTGATTGATAAAAAAATGGAAAACAGAGTTCGATTCAAAATCGCTTCCATGGTCAGGCTTTTCCATTTTATATCTTTCCGTTAAAAAATGAATTTGTAAATGTGTCAAAACGTTTTGCGTTTGTTGAACAGAGCAGATGAGAACAGCCTTAAAAAAAAGCCGGAAAAGAGTACATGTAGTTTAGCACAAACTTATGTTTAGTATTAACAAACCTACATTTATTATTGTACTATCTGACCCGTCCGGCGTTGCCCGGGCCCATGTTAAAAGCTTGAAATAAACCTAAAATATGTGTTGAATGAATTTATCTTTTTAAATGCAGAATTTTAAAGTATGCAGAGAAAACGGTAATCACGAAAGCGACTTATGGAAACTAACGCTTTTGAAAGGGTTAATATTGATATTTTTCTAACCAAATGTGTCGGTTTAAAGTAAAATTAACGTAGATATGGTTTGCTGTCTTTGGTGTTGTCGTATTTTGATTTCCGAAGCCGATGCAGATTTTTAAACGTCGCAGGAAAAAACGAAATTAGCTTTAGTGACTTTCGGAAAGAATTTTTATAATTTTTCGAAAGGTTAATAGTCACATTTCTGGAAACGAACTGCTGCATTCGAAAGAAAAATGGCCGTAGATGTAGTCTGGTAGTTCTGGTTTATTCATATTTTCTTTTCCGAAACCAATGCCGATGCAGAATTTTAACATTGGAGGTAATAAATGGAATTAGCCAAAGATACTTATAGAAACGAACGTCTCTGAATTAGTTAATATTAATATTTTCAAAAATCAAAAGTGTAGTTTTAAATTAAAATGAACGTAAATGTGATTTCATAGCTTCTGTTTTTCTCGTATCGTAATTTACGAGCTGATTCTGAATATTAAATGTCGCAGAAAAAAAAAATAATTTTCAAAACAATTTTTTTAAAGGGTTAATATTTATATTTTGAAAAAGGATTGCGGCTTTAGAAAGGAAAATGGACTTAAATATGGGCTAGTAGTTTGAGTTTTTTCGTATTTTCATGACGGATCTAGATTTTTAAAGATTCCGGAAATCGCGAAAAACACAGAAAAGGCTCTCGGGAAACATTTTTTTTTTTTTTTTTTTTTTTTTTTTTTTGAAAAGTAGCATTTCTCAAACACATTAAAAATTTTAAACCTAAAAGTACTTGCTTTAATTTAGTGTAATAGTTTTTTTTTTTTTCCGTATTTCGAAAAAAAAAAAAAATCACGAATTCGAGGTTTTTGATTTTTTTTTTTTTTTTTTTTTTTTTTTAAGGGTATTTTTCAAAACGGATTGCTTCGTTAGAAAGCTTAAAGAGCGTGGATGTGGTTTAGTGATTTGGATGGTCCGTATTTCGAATGTTACTACCCATGTGCATTTCGAAAGGCGGAGGGTGGTTGAGGGGTAACAGGATTTGTATTTTCGGATTTTCTGAGCTTGCACGCTTCGGAACAGGGTTTCTGGCACACACCGTCACGATTTTTTTTTTGCCTTTTTAATTTCGGGGTTTAATTAACATCTCGGGTAGTTACAGAAAAAAGAAAAATCTGAGCCTCAGGTATATCACAACCTGCCTTGGTATGTCCTCATCGAAATTTTCAGATCTCTACGTGCATTAGATTTTCGTAGCCACCGCCGGCAATTCACATACATAAACACACACAGACATCTTTCTTTTATTAGCATAAATTAAGTTTAGTTTGAAACAGTGCAAAAAATGCCCCCTCAATTTTTTTTTATGACACTAAAATCAAATGTTAAATTTATGGTGATTTGTAGAAAATGAAATTTGCAGTGCAGACATTAGAAAAGCAAAATATTTTCTATGTTTAAAAAAAAAAACTGAAAAGAAGTAGAAAATTTCTCACATTGAGAACATATCTTTCCTAAGAGATATCAGACAAAAATTTTGATAGTGGACCTGAATTCTTCTACCTAAGGCTAATTTTACTTTCAAAGAAATATCTTAGTGAAAGAATTAAAGGAATTGTTAAAACTATAAGAAAAATGTTTCTAATTTTATATATCTGTTTTTACTTTGGGATCAGTGTTATGTCATAAAATATCTGAAAAATGTATACAATTACATTACATGATAGCCCTGCTATCTTTTCCTTAAAAAATCAAGTAGTATAATGTAAGGAAATGCAGTATTACAAATTTCAATATTATAACGATTGCACAAAGAAATCTAACATGGTTTAAAGCACTTGTAGCATAAAATAAGCAGATTAAAATATATATTGAAAAGAAATATTTCCAGAAACATTTGCTTTAAGGTGTTATGACAAATAAAAAATAATTGTACATAATAATTTTATTTAGTAAACATAGTACCATGCATCTTTGGCTGGTCTAAAACTGCTGGAATATATTCAATTTCTATTATTTTTATACAATACTCATTCGTAAGTTAAACATAAACATTCATGCATATGATTTTATCAATTCGCCGTTTCATAAAAATATATTTTCTATAAAACCTTACTATCTGGGAGGGAAAAGTTGCATGTTTACTCAAATTTTCATTAAAATCTCCAGTTATATGCTGTCGATATAATGCAGAAATATCCAATTTTCTTTTCGCTTTTTTGTTAGTTGTAAAAGCATGCAAACAAAAAATCTCGAGCGTGAAATCTTATCTTAAAGCTTTCAAACAACATTAAAAATGAAAAAATATTTTAAATTCCAATCTGTTTTCCTCACGAAAAGAGTTCACTTTTACGAGTAGAGACAACCGATAATATTGGTCGTACTGCGACCAAAAAATGGCCAACATACTACTGAGAGATGACCAAAATGCACCTGTAAAATTACCGAAAGGCGACTGTAAAATGGCCACAATCCAAATCTTATCGCATTAATTAATTTTGTGCAAAGCAGAAAATGAGTCGTATCCAAGTCGCTGAGTCACAATTTGTCACATATATTGATGTCACAAATATCTAAAGATCGGTCAAAGTAACTCCACAACGGAATGCCGAAATGATAGAGACTAGAGCCACCATTTTACGCATTAGAAACCTCACGCAATTTGGTCACCGTGTTGACTGTGACATTCTACTGACGTCATATCGAATGGCCCGAGGCTAATGAAAAGACGTATCTCCACGTATCTCCTTTTACAGACCGCTGGAGTCAAGTGGTGCTCGAATGCACTAATACAGGTCTACGAAATGAGCAACACGTCACTCTAGTGGTCTGTAAAAAAAGATACTTGGGAAGCACCGCGGTAGCCTGTATTTTTCTTTAGCCTCAGACTGGCCGGGAGGCTAACGAAAAAGAAAGGCAACCGCAGTGCTTTACGGGTATCATTTTTTACAGACCGCTGGAGTCATGAATTATTTTTAATCTGTCTCTATTGCAGACAGCAAGATTATGAAAGATTAACCTGTTTTCACTTAAAACAATATCATATATATATATATATATATATGGGGCATTCTCACAATCTTTTGACTTTCATGTCCCTGAATAATATTTTTTTATTTAATACACTTTTTGTGTATTTTTTATTTCATATACTCGGGAACATCCCACTGCATGATTGCATAACAATATTAACGAGATAAATAAGTTTTGGACGATGCTGGGGGTCCAAATACCAGGAAAACTCATCTGCCGTCCCGTGTCCCTTATGCTGATTTTTAAGTTTGGAGTTGTCTGTATAAAATTGTTTCAATAAAAATAATTCGATGTAATTTTTTTCTGAAACTGGAACTATTGTTTTATATAAATATGTAGCTGTAGCTAAAAATTAACCTGCACACATTTTTAAGGTTGTTACTATTTTTTTAACTCTGCCACTGGGTTTTAGATTCCTTACCATCTCTCTTCTAAAATTATACAGAAAATCATTTCAGATGCAGTCACAGAATTTTTTTGAAGTTTTTTCTCATGCAGAAGTATGCTAGAGAAATAATGCCTAAAATGCTTTGGCAGGAAATTTACTGTAGAATTTAAATCAGCATTTAAATATCAATTTCAAGCATCGTGGCTTTATTGGTAGTCTCACCGTCCCCAAGGTTTATTCCTGCCCTTTTCGAGGTAAATTTTTAAAAACAATTTAATTTAATCCAATGTTAACAACTGTTTCTAAAAATCAACGAATATTTTGGCTATCACTTAGTCTTAATATGATTTTCCTAAAAATAGGTGGTAATTTTCCTTAACGTTCCATCCTTACCGCCCCTTTTTTACCTTATCGTCCCTTCTTTAACACCCTTTTAAGACAATGTTATACAAAAATTCTGTATTAAATGTACTACATTATTATTATTTCTTATTTGAATCTCCTGTGGGTACTATGCAAATTCATTATAAGTAAAAATTTAGAAGAAAATAAAAAGTTATATGGGTAAAACGGTAAGGAAAATTAAACTCGCAAGTTTAACTTAAACATCAGTTAAATAAAAAAAATTTCACTGCTGACTAATTTTTCTTTATTTTGAATCATTAAGGCATTCGTCTATCAGATTAAAATGTTATTTTAGCAAGGTTAATTTCGCCAGATTTTTTTTTTTTTTTTCCAAAATTCAAAAGTTTGCAAGAATGCCCCATATATAATAATAATAGTTTTTTATTAGTATATATATATAGTGATATATAACACTTTACAAAATGAACCGATTTGAGAATGCAGGGAAACAAAATATATTAAATGTGATTAAAAATTCTAATTCAAAATAATATTTGCTTACTTTATCATGCAACATACAGTCTTTACCATGCAACCGAACGTAAAATAGAAACCTTAACTATTTCGTAAACTAATTATTCTTCGCTTTCTGCATAATTTACTAAAAATGTAATCGAATTTATTTTAACATCGATGTATATATATTGATAAATAAAGGCGTTCTGCATTTATTCTAAAGCAAAATTGCATACAACCGAAAGTACGATGTAAAGTTGAAAATAATTTACATTTAACAATACTTGAATAAAGAAAATATTTGTCATAAATTTTAAATTAGTAAATGGATTTTTGAATATTACGATCCGAATATTTGTGAACATGGATGCCTTTTCCCTTTGGATGAATACATTTAAATAGTTCAAGATATTTTATGAATTTTTCGTAGGAGAAAAAAAAATATTCCGCACATGTTAAAGAAAAATTCAGCAGGATCGATTGCTCAGAAAATCGATTAGTATACCATTAAAAGGTTATTTCTTATTCCAAATTCAATATATATCACAGTATTTTGAATGTTGGTTGCTTTGATATATCTTTTAATTTAAAAAAAGTGATAAATGAAGAATTTATAAGAATGAAAAAAAAATTATTTTTGCTTATAAACATTTATCTTTAAAGTAGCGCAAGTGCGAATATGTGAGAGACACGCAAAATTTGTATTCTTTTAAAGACTAATCAAGTTCAAAATTTAATAAATTGTAGGAATATCACAGAAGCATTAAAAGGGGGAAGGAGGCACATTGGGAAAAAGACCTTGTCTCATAATATGCACGGTGAAAAATTCTCAAAAATTTGTTAGAAGATGGCACCAGTATTGCCCATTATCACATGTGTTTGCAAGTCTCACAGACAAACTAGTAGCATTGCAGGTAAGGAACTCTAATTTCAATGCTCCAAAACCTCTGACTGCGTCCATTGGTTTTCATCGTAAACCAAGATTTTCTAATGCCAGAAATACACGATAAAACTAGTTTTTTTTTTTTTTTTTTTTTTTTTTTTTTTTTTTTTTTTTTTTTTTTTTACAGGTTGTAGTGTTGTTTCGATGCAGGTTCACCAATAGAATAGATTGATAGAGAAAACACAATTTTTATAATTTTGGATAAGGGAAATTTTGAAACTCACGTCCACATATAGACCCTAATATCGTGAGTGAAACTAAGTCAGTTCTCTAAAAGTGTGAAATGATTTTGATTCGGTTTTTTATCCAACGTCGAGCAAAGAGAATTAAACATTCTATTCTTTAGTGCGTGTTTGTGTGTATGCCCACTCATAAATTTTCATCGAATGCTCTGATTTTCATTTTTAGTTACCAGGTTGAGCAAAAAGTTCTGGGAAATTTCTGAAAGTTGCGTTTTTATGCGCAAATTAACAACAAAAGAAACAAGGACTATTCTCAAATTAGAGACCGTCATAGTCCACGACTTTATGCCATCGTTCTGCCAGATTCCGGGTTTGCTGGAAGTATCATGGCGGCTCCTTCGAATCAAAAAACTCTTCACATACTTCTTCAACTTCATTAAAGGATTCAAATCAACGGCCCTTGAAAAAGTGTTTGCCTTGATCGAAAGAGGCCATAGTCGAATTCCTGAATTCCTATTATGGATATACCATTAGTACTCATATATACGATACAAATTCTGGTAACTATTAGATCAAAAATTTCCCAGAACTTTTTGCGCAAACTAATATTAGAAAGGGCTTCATTAGAAACCAAAACATGGTATGTTTGTCTGCCTGACTTGTTTTTGTCAAGGTTTAGACTGTTTAGGTTCTAACATTGTTAAAAAATTTACGGATTTAGACGAAATTAATTTTTTTAACAAGCACGCAGTTCTTCCACATATTTTTAAAATAGTCATCCTATCGTGTTTAGTTTTTTAATTTTACAGAGACACGTCAAAACTTGTAATAAAGACTCATCAATTATGTGTCAAATAGACTTATACTGGCAACAACGTGATTAAAAACAATGTGGATATGGATAAATTGTTTTTATACAAACTACTGTGCTGTTTCAAACCTACGTCAACTCGTATGTAAGAAATAGAAACCAGTGTAATAGAAACCTGTGTAAGCATATGGAGCAATCACTCGAATTTTCCATTATTATTTTTTTAAAATTACGCATTAGTTTAAAGTCCCCTTTATTTATTCGTTACATTTTCATGATTCTTAGTTTTTTCGAAGGCTGTTAGTGAGATAGTAAAAAATTAAAGCACGTGAAAGGAAAAAAAAATATGACAGTTATTAGATCCTTTTAAATGCCTCTGTAAATTTGTACAGTTAAAGAGTACATGTTCAATATATCAAATTCTAAATTACAGCGATCTTTCAATTATAATAACGCACGTAAAATATTGAAAATATTTCTTCGTATGTTATTAATAATGTTATTTTTACATCCTGTGCAATGAACAGTCATGATTATACGTTTCAATACAACGACCATATCCCGATTTACTCCTATTTCTTTTAAATATTGTTTAAGAAAACGGAAAACTAAAAAAAAATTCAAAGTTTTTAAAGAGGAAGAATTTTTTAAAAATTATTACTCAGAATTAACGACGTTTTCCGTCATTATTTCTGTATAGCTCCCAAAGTCTCGTCAGTGTCGTCTATGTCACTGTCGGGACCTTCAATTAACAAAATTATTGAACAGCAAATTGATATCATATTAATGTTATGGGCCTAGAAATAAAAATATTTAAATACTGTGTATAACAAAATTTGGTCAAATTTGAAATCTTAGAGCTGAATTTCAATTGCACAGTTGCCATCCTTCCGTCTTTTAAATCAATTTAAACCAAAAATTTTATTAAATATCAGAAATTAATAAACAAAACAGAAAAAAATGAAACATTTCATTAAATACTCTTTCTGGTTAAAATTATGAAATTATGTTTATTCGACGTAAAAAAAAACCCGGAAGTTTTGTCGCTGTGTGAATGACTAGTGCATTATTTACGTATTTCAATATCTTGCAAATTTCCTCATGAAATTAAAGCAGGCAGATGTATATAAAAAGAAGTGATAGAATGCATTATAGAAATAAATATGTAACAGATTACGCTTATTCGAAATACTGTTCAATGAGAACAGCCGTTTAATTGGGAGAAAAGTGAAAGAAAAACCGAAACATTACATTAACTTTACTTCTGATAATAGGGAAAGTCAATTTATCAAGACACATTTCCCTGAAGCAATGTTTCACAGTTACCCAGAATCTCATGTAGTTAATGTGTTATGGAAGAGTGTAGTTTTTCTTATCTCATAATTGAGAAAACTTAAGCAGAAAGTACTTAAATATCGGGATTTATATTTAAGTGAAAAAAATAGAATGATATTGATGCAGTTTGTAAGAGTTTTATAAAAAAGAACTATTTTTTTAAATTTTAAATACTGCAACATCCTGATACGACAACTTTTCCGAGGACAGCTGTTTTCTGGATCTTCATATAAAAAAAAAAGTTCTCTCGAATGCGTCAAAGGAAGTGACTTTCTGGAAGTGACTTCCAGAAATGATTATTTTTTTTTTCAAATAGTAAATAATAATATTATTTTAAAACAAAGAATTCGTAAGAAATTGGAATGTACTATCTGTAAGTGGGTATTTTTATGGTTTAATAAATGTACTAATAAGATCTTAATAAACAAAATGTCAAACGTGTCATTAATAAGAATTTGATAGTTCTAGTTTAGGACAGTAAATTCTAAAAAAATTGTCGCTGATTTTAAATATAACTGCACACATATCATTGATGTTACTTTAAACTTGAAAAGTAAATGGATTCTGAAAATGTTTAGTTACGAAATGAAATAACCACATGGAAACAAAGGGAATATTAAAAATAAATCCAGAACTGAACAGAAATCGTTTCCTTTTAGTACACTCATAGTAATAATAGGTTTCCTCATTGTAAGATAAACTAAATATTTGCTCAAACTGTGCTTTCAAACAGACAAGTAAAGAGATAATATATTCAAGATAATGCAGAAAGTCAGTACTCTAACGATAGTTAAAGAAAATTTATGCGTCATTTTCTAGGAAAAGATATATTTAACGAGCTTTATACGCTTTAAAAATACTTTCATACATATTTACGAGAGAAATATTTAATAGGTGATGATACTCACTAGCTAAACTAAATGTACATTATTTCATGATATACGCTACTACACATAAACGTCGAACGCTTCATAAATGTCGTTAAGCAGATAGAAAACGTTTCACATAAATATTTTACTTTAGAAATAGAATTATCACTTTTCTTTAGATTTTTATTTTTTGTAAACAAAACATATTAAGAAACCATAAATAGCGGAAAGAATTTAAGGTTTTCTTTGAAGGCTGTAAATCAAGAAAAATTATTGTTTTCACATAAAATTAAGCATGACGATTTTTTTATTTATTTGGAAATTTATTGTTAAAATTTGTAAAAGCTACAAAAAGATTAAACTTTCTCAACTTTTTAATATTCAAATATATTATTTAGCTTACTAAAATGTTCCACTGTATAATGTCAAGGTTAAAATGTAAAATTCTATACAACAACAATTCCACAACAAAATGAATTATTGCGTGCTAGGAAGAAGTATTTAGCAAACACGCATAATTATTTTTTAAATACTTTTGCAGATATAATAATACAACGATATTGCATAAAAAGTAAATATAAAGTCAATATATAATTATAAATTTTAAGAATTAATGTGATACATTTTATTGTATTTAAATGATACTACTTTTTAGGGCAAAAGAAATTTATTTATTAAAAAATATATATTTTAGCTAAAAGAAGGATAGAAACTTCTTTAAGGAAACATAAGTTAATTTAATATTTTTACAAACAAATATAGATATATTATACCCATTTTCATAAGTATATTTACGTAAACATTAAAATAGTGTAATATATTATTTTCAGATATTAGTTTTCAAAAATGAAGTTTTTAGACTTTTTGAAAAGAGCAGGATGGAAAGATGAGAACAGTTTGAGAAAAATATAATTAACATTTAAAATATTGTACTATACAGTTAGATATTTCTGATATGAAATGCAATACTTTAAGTTCTGATTAATGTACAAACAAAAGCAGGTATCACTTTTCGTAATGCTAATTACTTGCTATTTCCGATTAAAAAAAAAAAAAAAAAGATTCTAAAACATATTTGAATACTTTAATTCTTTTCACATGCTAATTTTTATTCGGCTATTTCACCATTTCTAGCAATAGTGATTATTATAAACATATTTTGAGAATAAACATTGCAGAAAGGGATTATTTAAAATTGCTTTTCGGGAAATTTCTTTCTTTCAACAGTGATTATTATACATAAAATTCGCAAATATATTAGGTAAAGACATGGGTTACGATATGTATATAAAGGGAGGTTCAGTTCATCAAGCAATTTTCTCTGAATAAAATTCAACTTATAAATATTTTAAGCTATTTATATACAAATTAATTCAAGTTATTGAAATATGTAGACGTAAAAGAAATAGCAAATCACTGAAATGAAAGTTATTGTAAATATAGCATAATTCTTTTATGTTCCCAGTACAAATAATATTGCTTTACGTGAAACTTAAATAAAACATAAAAATAACACGTTACTACAACGGATTATAAAATATTTGTATACAGGGGTTTAAAAGAACTATTAAAGAAATGCCTACCCACTCAAAAACTATGTGAATTCAAACGTAATTTTCGGTTTGTTATATTTCGGTAAAACACGAAAATTTCCTCCTTGATTTACCCATTTCCCCTGATTACACAAAAAATTCACCAATCTGACGTAAAAATTACCCGAAAATTTTCAATCTAAAGTTGCATATTCAAATCACAAGGCTGTTCCTGCAGCTCTGCTGTGTAATACTTTTTCGTATTAAAAGCGGGATTTACATATATTTCCCCCTCCCCTAAAAACAGCAAAAATTCGCGAACCTGAGGTCAAAATTTTTTGAAATATTACAGTCAAAAAAGTAAATTTCTTCAATTAAGAGAAAAATCTATTCCAATCACAGTGGTGTTCTGTCAACATGCTACCTGTACTTTTTACATTTTTGACATGCAATCTTTTGAAAGTGTCATCTAAAAAACAACGCTCAAACACTTCGTCAAAATACCATAGCGTGATTTATGACTCCAACTTTATACTAGCATATTACACGGATTTTAAACACAGATTACGCTGCTTTTTTCACTGATGCATGAATCTGTCACTTTTTCAGAAATATTATATAGTAAATTTCATTAAATAAATTTAAAAATATTCTTTTATATTCATAAATAAAACACAACATAGTTTTCTTGTTAAAAAATGTGTTTTTCCTCTTCATCATTTTTATATTATTAAATTCGATTAAGACTGTTCTCAAATCTGAAGGGGAAACTTTATGACATAATGTTTAGTTCATTTTTGTTCGGAAACGCATGAAACTGGTAGGTATTGTTATTCATAAACTATATAATCGAAAGATGTTTTCCGTATTTTTTGGAAACGCAATAAATCTTTCAGAAAATGCTGTAAAAGTTGGCATTTTGAAACGAATTTTAGGACGAAAATTGAAAAACCAGTCAGCGAAGGGAGAAAAATGACATGTGACATGATCAAAATTGGTTATTACTTAAGAGGCAATTTATTTATCCAAAAATGGAAAAATCATTCGATTCCAAATCGCATCCAGAGTCAAGCCTGTCAATTTTATACATTTACATTTAAAAATGAGAAGTGAACAGTCCTAATAAGTGATTTAATTAGTTTGCATTGCATTAAATCATAGTATTCTTATTTAAAAATATTCTGGAAAGCACAGCAAGCTTATTTTTTATTCAAATGTACTTACTTCCGTAATCATTTTTTCCTAGAATATTTTTTCTATAGGCGTTTAGTTTTAAAAATCATACACATTACATCTATTAGATGGACAGACCATTTATGATACTCCGGTAACATTCGTTACGGAAGCATTTATATTTTGCTTTTACTTTCGTTTTTGTGCAAATAGAGATATTACTTTAATTTTTGCATCATTGTTGATTTCGTAAAAGAAGTATGACTCTTTAAAAAAGTATACAGTTATATTGTTCTTTCTGTGGTACTTAGTATAAACGAAAAAATATGATGGCATTAAATGTTCCTCCGGTACTAATGTAGTGCTAATTTTTTATATTTTTGAATACGCCTGGAACTTTTTAGACATTTATTTCTTTAGCTATATTTTCGAAAATATTCGTGCAATTTGTGAAAATGCATTTATATATAGTATAGTATGAATTTATGGTATTATTTATAGAAAAGTTATCTTAAAAAACTTTCTATTTGCCTACCTCAAAACAAATATATAAAATATATCTTTTACATTTAACTATGAAATAGAATTTAGAAAAAGTCTAGTATGAATGAATAGAAAAAAATAGGATTTTAAGAGGGCAGATGACGTTGAGTATTAAAATTGATTTTTCACAAATTTCAGAATGGATACCTTCAAAAGTTACAAATCCACTGCAAAAGGAATTTTACAAAAATACCAATTAAAACAGCAGTTATGGCTAAAAATGTGTTGCATAAAAGCAGTTGCTGTAATTTTATAAGCAGACTTTGAAGCCGCTTTTCTAAAAATTGATTTTTTGGTATTCCGTGCACTCTCATTTAAAAACTATTTATCATAGAACCTTGAAATTATGTGTATTCTTAGATTGCATGTGTTAGTTTATGCTGAACCAGAATTGAGTCTGATTTTTGTCACATAAAAATGGAAAAAATAAGCTTACATTTTTTGGTGAAATTTCGTGAATATGATTAGAAAAGGCATTAATTATGCTAAAGAATTTAAATACACTTTCAAATTTAGGTTCAGTGTAAAATATAGTATTATAAGTAACAAAATGAAACATTAAACATATATCTGCAGTAGAATTTGTAAAATCGTGCGCGCAAAATGCAAATTTCAATATTCATATTTTTTAAAAGCAAGTTTTGTCATTAAGATTTAATTAATTAATATTACTAAATATATGCATATTTGAACATTTTATCAAACAATAAAAATGTGTTACTGTAAAGAAAAAAATATTGCGTTTCATTTATTAGTTAATAAACTACAGAGTTTTTCGTACTGCTTTAAATATAGTCATTTTCAGGCTGCTATTCTTGATCTGCCCCTTTAAAGTATGTGTCTACCTTCAAATCGCCGTTTTTTAAAAAAAAAATTCTTTTGTGTTCTTATTATTTTAAATTAAAGTTCAAACATTTATGATTCCAAAAATGCCTTACGTTTAGTTCAGCGATAATTAGAAGCAAAGTTATAGCCCAAAATATAAATCTTTATACATACGTTTTTGTGCTATAGTAAAGTGAGGACAGATGCCGCAGTTTTTCTTTTCTTCTTGTAAAGTGTACAATAAAGCAAAAAACAACAAACTAAGTACCAGAAATCATTGATCAAACCCTTTAAAATCTAATTTCTATGTTAAACAAGTTAAAGCCCTCATAATAATGCAGGCATAATTATTTTCCAAAGCGTCCTTTTTTAACATCATTTTTTAAGTGCTGGGTAAGATGCCGCATGGGGTGTGGTACAGATGCCGCATGGAGAAAAAAGCTATGCTGTTTATTTTTTTTCAAATTAATCACATTTTTATTCCCTCAAACTACTTAAGATGAAAATAAATAATAGTAAACTTACATAAATTATATATATCACTAAACTGTGAAAAGTTTAACGAAATTACAAAAGTGTAAGCTCGAAAAATAAAACTTAAGACAAAAAATGAAAATGAAATGAAAAACATTTGAGTTTACGTGAATGGATAGCATAATTACTGGAAACAATAGACAGCATAATTACAAAAAACATATAAATCACTGATTTACATCCAGGCGAACATTGCAGTTTGCTCTTAATGTAAGCATTAGTTATATTCTATTTAGGTCCCAGTCTAATTTTTTTGGCCTTTCCTCTATTTCTTTAATTTTGAATTTCCATTCGCCCACAATCACACCACACTTCCCGTTGCAAAAGGAAAGTGAGCCTTTGTCATGCAGCTATCGATTGAATTTGATGCACTGAACCCTGTTCGCTTTAGACTTTGTTTCTTAATAAGACTCCATACACAATCAGTACATTCTGAGTCATCAAATTCCAATTCAATACATACTGCCATCAAAATCTATAAAAGAACAATTTCGCCATTATCGGAAGATGACGCATATTTTAGTTTCTTCCTCAAGTAAGGTGTGTTCAAGTTGATATTTCCTTTCCGTTTTTTAAACATTTTACTTCCACCAAGCTGTCGTTCTTTGAAGCTATCTAGTTTCTTTTGCCTTTTATTCCATTCTTCTTTTTTATTGTTTATAAACTCTCTACTTGTAATATTTGCATCCTTTTTCCTCTCTTACTTGGCTGTATGGGCCTTTTGACCATTGGGATAAGAGATATTTTGTTTAACAGTTTAAATGGTGAGACTTGTAAAGGGCCTATGTTTTCCTTGTTCACACATGGAGAACCAGCATTGTTGCTGAGAATATTTCGATAAGTAGCAGAATGCGCTAATATACCATCATTTAAATGTTAGTTATACTTAAATCGCAGTGATGAATTTATTGAACCGAAACACAAAAATATATTTTGCGGCATCTGTCCCCCAACCTCTGTGCGGCATCTGTCCCATAGTGGAGGGTAAGATGCTGCGCCGCCATTTTGTGTCATGTGAACGACGCGTGAGAAAGGCAAGCACATGTCTGTATTCTACGATGATCTATTCTACAGTTGCAATTGGTTTTGGGATGAAATCTCTGCTTATTTGGCTTAAAATATGCAATAAAACTTTATTAGAATAATTTTAGCAACTTTCCACGCAGGTTTGAAGCATAAAAGCAGGCAGAAATATTTGAATACTAATAGTTAAGCAGTAGAAACGCATACAACACAACAGAGAGCACTTAGGCACACAACGAAATTCTTAATTTGGCTTAGGGAGCGCTAGCGTCGCCAATACAATCTCTGCGGCATCTGTCCTCACTTTACTATATATTAAAATCTTAACTTGCAGTTTTCCGAAAACTGCGTTTTTCATTGTTTACATTTACAAGAGACCTCATTTCTTAAAAAGTTTTTGAGATATTGAAATAAAATATGGTTACAAGGTTTTGATCATCTATTGGTCTGTTATGAAGCAAAATAAAGCTTTTAAGTACGTATATATTAATTTAAGAGCTGTTTTTAATTGAAAAATGCATTTTTTTAAAAAAGAAATCAGGTTTTGTATATAAAATTTGGTACATGTAAGTAAATTTAAGAGGTACTGCAAATTTTTTGCTTCATATCCCAGGTAAGTGGTTTGCTAATATATTGTTGAAAAAAAAGTAAAATATATTGAATAGATTTTGTTACAGACGGTTTAGCATAAACGCATTTCTTTGCTAAAAATTGGCTAAATATTGCCTAAAGAAAAAAGTTAATTAATATTCCATTAAAAAATTATTTAAACACATTGTTTTAATCTCTGTTTTAACTAAAAACACATGTGTCTAATAAAAATTTCATATTTTCCAAAATCAGTGCCCCGAAGATAGGCACATACCTTAAATAGATAAATGTATTATAAAATATTATATTACAGCTTATTCCACTAAATATGCGAGAATTTAACCATACGAAATATTTTAAGAAAAATAACTATAAAGCCCATTAACAGAAGACAGAATTCACAGAGTCTGTTATTATTCTTCATGTCTTCCGAAGAAAAAAAATAAACGACATTTAAGTAACTTTATATGTCAATTACAACAAGTGTATTACTCTAAAATTATTATATTAGTAAAACTACAAAGTATGCACATAAACTAAAGTTTTGAAGACTCATATAAATAATATAATTAGCAAAATTCCATATTTGTTATTTCGCTCAGTCATATCGCCGTACATATTAACGGAATTTCTCATAAACTTTGGCCTAAAACTGGAAATAAAAATTGCATTATTTCTAGGTACAGTCGCGGGAAAAAAAGTAACCCCCCCCCCCCCCTACTAACTTTGTAAAAAAATATAATAGAAGAAAGTTACTGGTACCAAAGGATTGGAAATAATGTCTACTTTTAAATGATGCACATAAAATTTGCTTAGGGGGCCATCTACAAATCAAAACCAGACCAAACTTTGTTTTTTGGTTTTTTTTTTTTAAAGCAACACTCAATTCTGACAATATAGTTTAAATCTACGGTTCAAACTATGCCTAGAAATGTAATTTCAAGTCATTTGGGTGATAAGTTTTGAATTTTAAACAATTTTATAATATGAATTATGAATTATTAAATTGATACTCGAAGAAAATATGAATTGCAACCTAGAATTTTTTTGATAGATTTATGTTTATCATGTCCTGCTTTATGGAAATTCTAAATTTCAAATTTTTCTTCCAAGTAATTTTTGAATTATAAGCTAAAATTGTCAAAATGACGGATTAAGGGGTCGTCTATGATGTCCAGAAAAGCATAATTTGAAAAAATATATATATTTTACTCATTTTAATGAAACATTTGGGCTCGAAATAATCGAAACATATTAAGCGAGTGAGATGTTCATATTGGCAAACAAATAATACATTATGGGAAGTGACATAGTCATTCTGTAGCATTTCAACAATCGAGTACTGAACTTCAATTTGGATACAGCCCCTAAAATAGGCTCATTTTAAAATAATTAATTTCTCGGTAACTAATCATACGAATTTGAAGTAAATTTGGATTTAGGTTAATTGAAGGTTTTATAATCTATTTATGGTGTCAAACTTGGGTATTGCTGTTGGAAAAACAAAGTTTGAGTTCGGTTTGATATGTAGATGAACACTAAGAAAATTTTATATACATCATCTAAAAGTAGACTTTATTTCCAATCGTTTGATACCAGTAACTTTCTAATACAATAATTTGTTGCAGTGTTAATAGGGGGTGTTTACTTTTTTTCTCACGACTGTACACCAATAGTCTTACAATGCGTTTAGATCACCTTTATTGTTTAAAATAAAACACGACACTTTATTTTAGATCTTACCATTGTGATTATGAAAATTTTCAAAATTATTTACAATATTCAAAACGATAAGCTGGAAATTAATTTTTTTTTCGCTACAGTTTTTAATGTTTTATCATGGACTGTGTCTTTGAAAATATAAATCGCTATGCTTCGATAGTAAATATTCATGAATATTTAAGGAAAGGCACCAGAAAAGGGACGATTTTTTATTTCATTACAGGCATTCGTAGATATTTACGAATATTTGAAAAAGGCACCACAAAAAGAACAATTTCATATTTCTTGACATATCTTTATGCAAAGAGTTAGAAATCCACCCAAATCCAATCGAATTAGTTGTTGAAATACACAGTTTGTAATCTTAATTTTACGATATTATTAAATTTGAGTTGCTGATGCATTTTTCCTGTTTTGGAAAAATACTTCTGTCTTATTATTTAAATATTTTACTTAGCACTACATAGGCCGTTGACGCATTTATGCTTCATTTACAAAACTATCGTTAAGAAATTCTATATTCTCCTCAAAAAGTTTGAATAGTTATTTTTGATTATTTATGCTCGGTTAAAAGTTATTTTTGATAGATATTTCGTGAATAAAAGAAAGAAAAAGTAGTATTACAAATTTTATTGTGTGAACTCGAAATTTCTGAATAAAAACTCGCCAGATTTAGCAACACTGTTTGCGATCACTGTAGTGTTAATAAGAGCATAAGAAGGCTTAAATTTTGCACAGAGATTCATACAATTACATAATAATGCACTCGGTATTTCTAGACTTAATAAATTAAAGATCATACCACCATCGCCACCGCTCAGTTATTTAGTAAAACGATTTTTCATTTTAAATTAACATGCTTTCAATGATGACTCAAAAAAGCGGAAGGTTCGATATTTGGTCAAGATTTCAGGAAAAAGCACGATATAACTGGGGCCGATGTTTAAACTATTAATAATATTGATTATAAGTGCCAAAAAATCGACACCTGTACGTAAATTAGATTAAAATTATTTGTAACAGTTTTATCAGAAATTTTAGAAACACTTCTTTATTCCATTGGACGCTAAAATGTATAAACTTTCATACAAGGGATCATGGCGTATTTAAGCATAGAAAAAATTCAATAAAATAATTTTCAAAATGGATTTCTAATAAAAAAAAGCATTTCAAAATATTGTAGCATTTTAAGTTTGGTATATTAAAAAAGACACTTTAAACTATTAAAATATATTTACGAGTATAATCTAGTGATACGTATCCTTTGTCCTATTAAACTTAACAACTTATTATTAATTTTTTGTATATGCAAGCATTAGAATTCACCCCAATTTATAGAGGTATATTAAGATACATATCAAAGTTGAAAGTATATCAGAGTGAAAGATATATAGGACAGGATTCGACATGTAATTTGGTCATACGCACTAATTGCTATGCCACTTGCAACTCGTAACTTTTACATAGGAAAAGACGTCCATCATTAAACACAATTATCTCCAGAAAACATTATTTACAGTGTTACGTTTTAAACAATGACGATAATTAATTTTCAAAAATTTTACCATCAAAATTTGCGCAATAAAATTGAAGTAAGCATATTTTTTTTTTACCGAGATTGACATGCCTAAGAGAATATTCCAGTTTCAATGGCATATTATAACAGTTTAATTTAGACTATTTACAACAATTCATACATCAAATGGAAGGTAAACTAACCTAGGTTTTCTTACAAATGTTCAATATGTGCACATTTAGTTATACGGCAACCATCCAACATAAAGTCCAATTTCTTCCACACTTCAGTTAACAAGTCCTGAGTAATGGAAGCAATAACCTCTCAAATTCTTTGTCTCAAGTCTATCATATCCCCGAATAGCAGCGGAACTCAGACAGGATCTTTTACAAACATTGTAAAAAAAAAAAAAAAAAAAAAAAAAAAAAAAAAAAAAAAATGGACTAAAGTACGGAAATACTACTGGCAATCTAGACGCCAGTACTATTTCCGTATTTTAACAGAACTTTTTCCCGATAAATTGCAGAAAATTTTCCGTTTTTTTTAATTTAACGGAATTTTTTCTGTAATTTGCCGGGAAAAAGTTCCGTTAAAATACGGAAATAGTACTGGCGTCTAGATTGCCAGTAGTATTTCCGTATTTTAGTCCTTTTTTTTTTTTTACAGTGAAGTCCCAATGTAAGATTTTTTTCCGGTAGTGTGCGCTTTTAAATCAGCCCAGCAATAACCCTTCATGCTCAGGAGTCGCCATTTTGCTTTGGTGGCACTGCAAGGGAGTCAATAATAGAGATCCTGCATTAGAGAGAGATTGGACATTGAAGAAATGTCCGCCATTTTCTTTACAAATTAGATGGAACGCCGTACAATGCAATGCATTTTTATCATCGTCTAACACTTTTTATTAAGTTAAAATTATGAAAATTTCATTTTATATGCCTTCAAAAAGTCTTTCAGAACATAAATATGAGCACATTTCCATTTTAATGAGTAAGAATTCTCAGAAAATGCATTTTTTTTAGTCAGCTGTTTTACGCTACGCAGTAGTGCGATTTTACTTTGTTATCTGATTTTGATTTATTTATAGAATTTGTTTTTCATATTTTTATTTGTTTCTTTTAACAGTAGTGCCCCTATTTAATTCTTTTTCTAAACTTTCATTTAATGTTTTGATAAATTCTAATACTATATATTTACCAGACTTCTGTATCTAAAAAGAATATCAAAGAGAAATAGCAACTTATTATAAAATATTTTCAGCGCACATATTAAATTAACTTTGAATCACATACATAGTTAAATAAGAGTGCTATATGATATGTTCAAATTTTATTGTTTCTGAAATTATCAATGCGAAGATGGTGAAAATTATAATAATTACTGTTGTTTTAAGATGCGTAATAAATTATAGATAGTTTTAAAAAATTGAATTCCATAGTTCATTTTCTATTTGATAATCGTTAAAAATTATTTTTTCAAATATTGCGAAATTAAAATAAAGTTCTTACATGCCCAATTTTTTTCTGCCCAGTGTTTTAATTAGTAAAAAAAAAAAAATAAAATAAAATAAAATAAAATAGACTAAAAAATGCATTTTCTGAGAATTCTTACTCATTAAAATGGAAATGTAGACATATTTATCTTCTGAAAGACTCTTTGAAGGCATATAAAATGAAATTTTCATAATTTTAATAGAATAAAAAGTGTTAGACGCTTATGAAAATACATTGCGTTGTACGGCGTTCCATCTATTTTGTAACGAAAATGGCGGACATTTCGTCAATGTCCAATCTCTCTCTAATGTAGGATCTCTAGTCAATAACAAAGATGTACTCGCGCATGCGCTTATCTAAAACTTTTAAGTTACTCTTTATTTATGACCTTGAATCAACACTCTACAATCGCTTACAGTTGATACTATTAAAATTTCTGGGACATTCTTTTATGGAAACCCTGTACTGCGGAAAATTGTACGTAGAAAAAAAGTGGTACGTAGAACTTTTATTTCCGAATTTTGACAAATTTCGCCAAAATGCAGCGCGATGTTTTCATTAGTAAAAACTATGGATTCGCAGATCTCATGATACCTACATGTGAGTGAATTGTGTCAGCTCGGATGTCGTCTAGGTATCTCAGGTGGCAGAGCATTGACGATTATAGCCAAGGTATATGGCCAACCGTCTGTAGGTAAAAATTATTTCAAGTATCACCTCCATATAAAATTATTAATTTTCGCCAATTATTCAAAATACATTCGTCAAATTTTTAATTTTCGTGTCAACGTAAAGTAAAAATTTGTCTTTTCGTTGCTTTATTTGAAATTTAGCTACAAAGTACGGTATATTGTGGATAATCTTTTTTTTTTTTCTTTTTTTTACTATGGACCATCTGGGGAGGTGTGTGTGTGGGGGGGGGGGGGGAGGGGTAACTCTATCACTAGAAACCTTACATTATTGTAGCAAACAAGCGTGCATTTTAAAAAAGCATGCTTGAGAATGATTTATAAGTCACTAAATTGAAGTATTAATTTTAAATAAATTTCATTAAAAAATTCACTTTATTTTCAAATTCGTCGGTGTAAAAATTGAAATTTTGCTATATTTACAAATCATGCATGGGGTATAAAAATAGCAATAAGTTTTTGGCTCCCATCCAAATATGGATAAGATACTTCTGTCGACGACGGAAAACTCCGTAGTTAAAGATATAGGACTTTGGTGCTAAAAGAAAAATATATAAGTTTCTGAAGTAAAAACTAATATCAAATATACATTAAAAATATATATAAATGGAAGTACTACTTCCGAGATATTAATCCACTGTGAGGGAAAAATTGGATCATCAGATTTATTCAGACAAAAATAAATGACAAACTAAATACATTAAAACTTGCTATGACGGTATCGTTTGAGAAAAGAAAAAATAGTTCTAGTCATGTTCCGTTCTTAGCAAGCACATCAGTTATTAGTATTTCATTGTATTCTTGTCAGATGGACCTTTTTTTTTGTTTAATACGGGATTTCCTTATAAGCATGTTATATTTTCAGAGGTTTTCCAGTTTATATGTAAAAATGTAATGTTTAACATGTATTTTTAAAATGTAATGGAATTTCATTCAAAGTTCATCTTTAGTAAAGAATATACAAGTTGTCCACTCTCAGCGGTGTCCAATGACTAACCCCTAAACCGTTAGTCATAGACATATAGCTCCAATCGGGAAAAATGCTTTAAATGAGGTGGGAAATTGTTTTAAAAGTCGTTAGGATAAAAAAAGCATTCTTAACAATTACGAAATAAAAAAAATTATACTATCCCCTGGTCCTATAAAGGATATTTTGTAAAAAGTTTCTATTACATTAACAAATAAGAAGAAAAAAGTTGCATTCATTTAACAGTAAAATTGACTGAGTTATGAAACTTTGAATTGCATGATCTATGCCACTTTTCTGCGCCTGAAGAGATGAGTTAAGCAATGCTTCCAGGGATCGTACACAAAGAGCTTAAAGTATTAGAAGAATTTATTTTGCGTGTATCTGCATTTTTACTGAAAGTAGTCACAACGTACAAGTATTATCATAGTGTTTATTTTTATTAATTTAGTTTCAGATTGGTTAAAGTAATTGTGTTTTAACATGTTTTATTTTGCAAGGAAATGAGACTGTTTCTTATGATGATTTTTTAAAACAAAAATTCTATTATATTCTCACTTATATTTTTAATAGTAGTTGTATATTTTGCTTTAAAATGTCAAAATGGTAATAGCTTTCAAATTTATATTGGACATTATTTTTACTTTCAACTACTTTTTTATTTTATTTTATTTTTTTTTTTTTTTTAAATCTGACGATTATTTATATTTCTAGTAAATTTGTGAAAATCCCCTATTTCGCTGCAAAAACGATGCTTTAACTGTAAACAGCTATCACTCGTTCAATTTTAATGGTAAGAATAGAACTTTTTTTATCTTACTTCTTAGAATAAGAGGATATTTTTACTAAATATCACATATATGACTGGGGGACCGTATATAAATTATATTTCGTAATTCTTTAGGAGAGGTTTTAATCGACCCAAATCGCTGTTAAAACACTTCTTTACCTCATTTAAAACATTTTTGTAATTAGAACTATATGTCTATGACTAACGGTTTAGGAGTTAGCCATTGGACACCGTTGAGAGTGGGCACCCTGTATATATACATTTAAATATGTGGTTGTGCGTATACATATACATATACATATACATATATATATATATATATATATATATATATATATATAATATTAACGCCTTTGCAAAATATTATGCTAGAGGATTTTTTCATTCGTCATATTGAAAAGCAATTTCTAAACACTGGAAAAGAAAAGAATAAAATTTCATGATAAATCAAAACATGTCAAAAAAGACGTAAAGAAACGCTTATTTTATAAGGAAAACCAATACACCGGTAAAATAAATCACCAAGATCTGAAAATAATAGGTTTAAATTTAAAAACAAAATTTTGAAACGAGGGCCATTTATTGATTATACATATATTATTCTCTTAAAGTTGACTTTATTCCATTATACTATATAATATAAACTGACTTCCAGTTTTCGGAATTTAACGCACAAAAAGTACACATAGGAAAGAAAATTTTATAAAACCAATTCTTTTAATTTTCAACGATTTCGAAACTTAAGATCTTTTTGAATGACTAAGAATTTAATTTCATAAAAAAAACTGATCAAATTATATATACGTTTATATAGTTTGTATATATATTAAAAGAGTTCAATGTATTGTAATAATAAACAGATTATTTAGATTTAGATTTTTAATTGACAATGTTAGAATCTTACAAAATTAAATTTGTAATCGGATTAATTCAGAAAAAAACAAATATATCAAAGTCAATTTAATGAAATAAATAATAAATTGATTAGCATTTCAAATTTCTTTTTTGTTACGCTTAAAAGTATTGACCTTATTAAAAATAATAAATAAATGCGTAGTCCAAACAGCCAATACTTTGCAATCCTAAAAGATGATCGTGTTCTAACATTAAAAATTAGTTACTCCTAAAGTATAAGAGCCTATAACTTAAATAAATTGAGTATAACTTTAGAGCTGAGTGTATTTTTGGAAGAAATTTATATTTTTCATTACATTTCGTATTTGTTTATTGAAGGGTTTATTATAAATTTCTTTAGTAAGGTATTTCACGTTTATCTTAATTTTGTCAAGGTATATAGTTAGAAATATTTTTTTTTATTTCCATATATTCTATATGTATTTTATTTTAATAAGGCAACTCATTTTTATAGCGTTTCTGGAAAGGTATTCTGTATTTACCTCCTCTTATGTTATTCATAATAATGTATTTTATAATAATATTTTCATTAAAACAAAGGTGTATTAACTTTCATTTTAGTTATACCATTTCTTCTTATTTTTATTTATATTAATGTGTTCAGCTTTTTTAAGATACTATGTATTAATTTATTTTTAATTACGACAAAGAGTTCTTTTTTCTATTTTTGAAGAGAGATGCCTTATGTGGAGATTGGCAAGGAAAATCTTTTTCTACGGTTTGGCTTAAGGCTAATACTGGATTTTTGAAAAGTAAAATATATATTATTTCTGGTGTTAAACATTCCTATTTATATGTACATACAAAAAAAAAATTAAATAATGATTCATACGAAAGATTATTAAAGAGGTTTTTGGCAATGTAGATTCATATTTCGTTAAAACACGTTTGATGAAAAATTACAGTTAATTAAAAATTCGTGAAAAAAAGTACCAGTATGTAATCTCAAAAATTCTACTGCAAAAGCATCGCACGAATCCACTGGTAAATAGTAATTCAAAAGCAATGAAATTTCATAAAATGACAGAAGATATTTATATCTAGCTTCATTCAAAAAAATACAAGACAATGCGACAAGTTTTAGAGGAATTGTGTATATAAACTTTTACTTCCCTTGTGTTTTTTGAGATTTAAATAAACATTTGAAATTCATTTCAGCATATAACAAAAACTAAACTAAATTTATTGTTCTGAAAAAAATAGTAATTTAATATTTTATTATGGTTTATTTTTCTATCGATATTAATTTAATTAGCAGATATGTATTATTCTTAAGGGAATTAGCTTAAAGCATATAAATGCACCCAGAGCCTATAAAACATTATTTCTCATAATTCTCTCAAATCGACTAGCCAAACGCATGATAAAAAATTCTGTACGATAATTTCACGGGGCTAATAAACATAAGATATATATATATATATATTAACCATGACTTATATAAACTGAATTTGTAAATCGTAATTTATGAAAAAAAAGTTTATGTGTCCTAGAGTCTAAAAACTTGGTAAAAGTACGAGTACTGGATGAAATTTGAATCATAAAGGTTGCAACTATGACCTGTATAAGATTTCTAAAATATATTGAAGTGCTGTTCTGAGTATAATAAATTAAAGTGACCCTCGAGCTGCATATTCTAACTAGAAGAACCTCGCAGGATTCACAAAAAAGGCACAGTGTATTTAGAAAACTTCGCTATACCAGGATATATGTATTTAGAATAATATCTATGTTCTGAACTGCTGAAGTTTTAATCTGTAAAACCCCGTGTTCATCTCAACATGGTGCTTCAAGAGATACAAACATTTTCATTAAGAAATACGTTAAGCCTTCAGCATCACACATCTAGCTATAAATTTTATTAGTCTATTCAGTTTTTAGTTTGGAATATCTTTTTTTCGAGTTTCATACTATTGGAGTGCCATTACTCACATGCTCAAGATTGCAGACCTATTATTAGATATGTTTCGATTCAAGCATGCATATATATTTTAAATATTGTATAGTATTTAAAAATTTTTAGTAAGGTATAATGTTTGCTTTCTTTCTGTAATGCACAATTATTTTATTTTCCGTATTTCTATTTTTGCCTATTTTGGTATTACGACGTATTTAACCTTTCTTTCTGTTGCAGAATTTCGTATGTATTAATTATAATTATTATTTATTAAAACATTCCGTTTTTATTTTTCTGTAATGATGCATGTTTTTCTGATGAGGAACAATGTACTTATTTTTTATACGATTTTTCTTAATTCTTACTTATTTTACTTTGTTAAGACATCATATATTTATATTGTATTCCGCTATTTTTGTATTTAATTATAGTTATAAGATTTCGCATTTTATTTAAATCCCTCGAAATATTTGTCATGATTTTATGATAAACAAAAAAAAATAAAATAAAATAATAATAATAATAATATTTATGCTGACATTGTAGCTACTTTACATGTTAAAACATTTATGGCTATGGTAGACGTTTAAATTTATACGTTTCTGTTTACCATTAACCCCTTAAAATAGAATAGTAAATGCTTTAAATTTACATGTATTTAAAAGATTTCCACATTATATTAACCCTTACAGATCTCGCGTCTTCAAAGGGAAAATGTTACTTTTCTGGGTCAAAATATCCTTTTTTTGTCATCCTTCAAATGTGTAGATTGTTACCACATGATATTTCAATTCCTTACAATGATTTTTACTCATTGGCTGCAAAGCCGCTGCAGCCAGAAATGTCTTTCTGCCCGCAAATCTACGCTAGAAGTTTTTTGTGTTTCAAAACCATGTCGCAAAAAAAAAAAAAAAAAAAAAAAAAAAATCTCGAAATTATTTCAAAAATGCGGCTCGAAACCATGTCAAAAAAATCTAGCTCGAAACCATGTGAAAAATGTCTCGATCCATGTCTTCAAATACATGTCTATTTATTTAAATGTCATTGATATTGATGGAGCGTATACCAGCAAAAATTATATTTTTTATTAATTTATTATTTTTTCCGAGCTCGCAAAAGTTTAAGTAAAAGGCGAAAAAATTAATTTTTTGTTCAAATGATCCCATTTTGTCTACTTTTTAAACTAAATGTTGGTATAAGCTCCAAATTATTTAATGCCTTTTCATAATTTGGCGACAAATTTGTATCATATGCTTGTGACTGGAAATAAAGGTCGCCCGATTGGCCCTCAGCTGCAGGTTCACGGTTAAAAATTTGGAGCAAACCATCTAGTCATTCGACTGTTTTTATGGAAAATTGTTTGAAATCCGTAATTTAACTCTATTACCATCATATTTCCCCCCACTTATACTTTACCAGCATGTTTTTGCCATTTAGAGAATAGAGTTAAATTACGTCTATATAACCGTTTTCTATTAACAAGTAAAAATTAAATTTAAAAAAATTAAAAAACCCGACTGCGGAACTAATTAATTATTTCTCATTATTTAAACTATTATTTATATTGATTACCTATTTGTTTTATATACTTGTATACATGACTTTTAAGTTGTGTTTAATTGTTAGTTCCTATCTATAAACACTGTTTTGATGAGGCCTATAGATGTCTATGATGGTTAGAGTTGCAGTAAAGCTAGAGATCCAACGTACACAACTTACAGGTTGTGTAATATTTAAACGGAGCTTCTGATTGTAAAATAGTCAACAAAACATCGTCTTCATTTTGAAAGACCTATCCAATGATATGCCACTGAATAGGGTGCGTAATTTTTGTTTGTGTGTCTACCGCCTATTTTGTATTTTACGGCCGCCATTTCAAATTTATAAAAATAAAACCTAGCCTATAAGCATCGGACGGTTAAGACGCATAATCCTTCTTGGCAGTCGGGTAAAAAGGTCGAGCGACAGGGCAGTTTGTTGCAAATTTTTAACACTGCACTCCCCGTCGTACAAGGCGCATTAATCTTTTTTGTTTGTTTGTTTGTTTTTCTATACACAAAAAATTAAATATATAAGAGAAATGTCAAAAAATATAATGCAAAAAGTCCGAAGAAGATATGTGTTTCCTTTGTTACCAAAATAAAAGAAACTATCACGTGTGTTTTAGACCAAAGAAGTATAACCAGCCCTTAACTACAGTTTAAAATTTTCTACCAGTAATTCCGTACAGTTTGTTTCGTCTTATTTATTCCAAGAATTGTGCGATTAGACAAGGCGAAGATTATGATTGAAATATTTTGGTACTAAAAAGTAAAAACCATACGCACTGTTGACACGCGTTCTGAAAGGGTTAAACCCTGTATAAACTATGATTGAGATCAAACAAGCAATTTTACATGTTTTCAACTAAAACATAAAATTTTTTAGTGCAAAAAAAGCTGTATTTAAAGAAAATATTTCATGGTAATTTCCCATTTAAATTTACTTCGCGCAATCCTTAAAATGATTCGGAATCAATGATTACTTTAATATAAGCTCAGCTCCTGAATAATACACATATTTGTACATTCGTTTTTAAGTACATATATAAATACTAAAATTAAATAAACTTTTTTTGCAAAATGATTACGATCTCAAGATTTTTACCCTTAACATCTTATTTGCAGCGATGAGCGTACTCCAACAAAAATGATTACTTGTTACCACTAAATTTTTATGGTACTATTCGCCTTACTTAATAACATATTTTCTGAAATTTAATAAAGCAAAGAATACTATTAAAATTTAGTCGTGAAAATCAACCATTTGGGTCCGAGCACTCTCATCTCTGTATTTGGTAATTATTGAGGATTCATGAGGATACCCATTTATTTGAAAAATGACGCCATTAACATACTTGTGAAATTCGAATGTAATTGGAATAAAATAATTCGCATAACATACTTTAATCATTGTTTCTAGGCGAGATATTGCGTAAAACTAGTTTTAAAATTGATCGGACTTAAATCATGTTTAGTCTGAATTAAAACGTTGACCGCCAGGCTGGCATAATCCTCTAAAAATATTAATTATATAGTCAAATTTTCTATTTGATAGTAAAATGTATCAACAGCCTCGTCTTCAATGAAAATATTAATGGCACACGTATTCCTGTGCCAAGGTAGTCCGGGAAATATCACTTTCACACGTTTTCTTTTTGCTATGACATTAAATGTGTTAAGGTGAATCAAGATAACTTATTAAAGAAAAAAATAAATGAAACCCAGATTTTATTTGCCTTTTTTACCCGACTGCCAAGAAGGGTTGTGTGTTTCACGCGTATTTGGGTATGTGGATTTTTTTATACCCTCGAAACATCCCAACGACTGGATGGATTTTAATGATTGTAGAGTCGTCTTAACCGTCTGATGGTGTAAGGATGGGTTTTGTTTTTATAAATTCAAAATGGCGGTAGAGACGAAAAAAAATTGTACCCACCCTATTGGGTGGCATATCATTGGATAGGTCTTTCAAAATGAAGACGATGTTCCCTTTACTATTTTACAGTCAGAAGCTCCGTTTAAATATTACACAACCTGGAAGTCGTGTAGGTAGGATCTTTAGCTTTACTGCAATTCTAACCTTCATAGACATCTATAGGACTCATCAAAACAATGTTTATAGATAGGAACTAACAATGAAACACAACTTAAAAGTCATCAATACAACTAAATAGAAAAAACGGGTAAGTAACATAAAAAACAGTTTCACATCGATGAGAAATAATTAATTAGTTCGCTTTTTACGCAGCCGGGTTTTTTGATTTTTTTAATTTAATTTTCAGTAAATGTATTCATTATGTACATAATCACTGTGGTCACAACGTTATTTTATCTTCCATTTACGAAAATCCCAATTTGGTATGTAATAATAGTACATTTTGTATTAGGTTGGTTGTGTACAAAATAATTATTGTTTCTGTTATCTAACTTTTCAACCAGAGCTTTTTTTATGAAAAATTTAATGGAATTTTACGTTGTTGTATATTATTTAAAACGATAGATTTCTTTATACTTATTTAACCGTACTGTTTTGATTTTTGTCATCGGAGAAGGATATTTAATGTCGTTAATTTCTATGTAAGAGAAGCAAATTTGCATGATTATTTGTCCGATTTTGAAATGGGACGAAAAATAGCGGGAACGTTTGGTAATTTCATTCGCGAATTTGTCCCAACGAACAAACAGAACGCACAGTTAAACTTAGATTCCAGAAATTTCGTGGTGTAATTAAGAGTATTAAAGATGGACGAAATACTGCATTTATAATCATAAATTCAATTTAGTATTTAAAACTTTTGCTTGCAGTATAATCCGAGGTCTTGCAGTTTAAAGTGTGTACACTGCTTGAATTTCCAAGGAATTTCCAAGGAACCAAGGAATTTCCATCGCTAATTAAGCTAGGAAAATAAGAAAGTTTCTACTAATTATTTAAATTGCATAATTCGTATATTTTTCTGAAGCTAAAAAAAGTGAACAATTCTATTAAGGATTTATGGTAAAATTGAAAATACTCTCTGCATTAGAACATCGAAAATGTTTTAAAACTGTTTCCAACTGTCTAATAAAATTGGTTGAACAGTTAAATAACAGAAACCGACATTATTTTTACACAACCTAATATTAATGTTATTATTTTTTAAAGGGATAACCACGAATATTTATCTTTTAAAATTCAATTCATTCATCATAATGTCTCAGATACAACAACCTTTCTTGTTACTTAATTATTTTCAGATTATACCGAAATTTGAATAGATGCCAAAGAACTGAGATTGTTTTCCGATTTTCCAGTTACAGTAAAAAATTGATCATCTTTCATTATTGATAATATCGTGTCATGTTATCTGCTGTTTTTTAACTATAATATCATAGGTATTCATTTAAATTCAACGTCAAATACTAATAGAAACTACAATTTGCTCTTTTTTATAACTTTCGTGTCCGAATTAAAAAAAAAAAAAAAAACATTATTTGAGGTAAATTATTTTTACGTTTAAAAATTTTTAAAGTAGATATCCAAATCATAAAATCTAATTTTTACTAAAACTTAACGAGTATCTTTATTTAATGAAATTCAATTAATGTAAGTTATTTTGCGGACTATTAATACAACGATAGGCGGAATGTAGGACGTTTTGAAAATGACATTTTACACAGGATTAAAAAGGCTTAATGGTCCGTAACTTAATGATTCGAAAAAGTAGCACCTATTTTAAATTAAAGCAATGAAATATATGTTAAAAAATAAAATGCTACTAATTAAAATAATTTATCACTAACATAGATGGCATAGCAACCCGATGTGTTGAATTTGTGTGGTTAAGAGATCGACTTTTTAGGAGGGAAAAAAATCTAATTTAATTGTACATTTAGAAAATATTTACATACTAATTTTATTTAATTTGTTATAATACATATTAAATCATGTTTACAATATAAATGAACGATAATTATCTTATCTAAAAGTTACGTGACGTTAATGCAATTATAGTAGAATGCTCTTACAAAGTATGGCAACTTACGGGCTATAAAATTGCATTGGACGTGATGATTTTGGATAAAAATTTCATTAACTTGCCATTATTGCCAAGCTAATGTGCTTTTACATGTCTAACTCGTCTATTAGATTTCGTCCAGGTGAATATCATCAAGTTATGTAGTGTAGGTTGCTATGGTTTGGAAAAAAAAACTTTTAATCTGAGCATAGGCCTTGTACGTATATCCACAGTCCATGCTGAAAATTCCGTGTTCTATCGCAGTTCATTTAATTGCAGTCTAAACAAATTCGGAAAATATTATTTCATACGGATCAGTAATATTAAAACCTTTCAGCTTTTTGATAATAATTTTAGTAAATGAGGAAGTAAGTGATATGGATATTCTTTACATGGCATGTTTTAAAAGAGAATGTAAATTAATAATCATTAACTCGATTTATTCAAACAAAACGAAAATAAAGGCATTCGTTCACCACTTCGAATAGCTGACGATATACCATTATTATATTTTTCTTTCCTTTTTTCTTTAAAAATGTGATAATTTGGTAGCGAGCTTTAGAGAAACTTCATTAAAAGTTACAAAAAAAAAATAATATCTCGGAAACTAATTTAAATTTTAAACTTGTGAGAGCTTTTATGACATCTTCGGATTCAAGCGGATAACGGGAGTTAAAGCGTTGCCATCGAAATACTCAAGGCCTGAGAAGACGAGTTGTGACGTCATCACTAATGGACCGACTTCTCACTAGTGTTGGATCTCACACCGGAAATTTTTTAATAGCAATTTTCTTTTATTTTATTTGTGGAATATCTACATCTTATAAAACAATACCAACTATTTAAACTTACTGGTGAGAATTCGGAATCCCTAAATAAAAATCCAGCTAGATGCGCCTCATCTGGCTGATTTGTTATTGAGGGATTCCAAATTCTCACCAGTAAGTTTAAATAGTTGGTATTGTTTTATAAGATGATACATATTCCACAAATAAAATAAAATAAAATTACATTCAAATTTTTCCGGTGAGAATTCCAACAGTAGTGAGAATTCGGTCGATTAGTGATGACGTCACAACTCGTGTCCTCAGGCCTTGAGTATTTCGATGGCAACGGTTAACGTCACTCTGCTGCATTCCTTATTCTTGGAGAAGTTGTTGTTAAATAAAAACAGACAGTGATGGACAGTTCATGGGCAGTTCATGAAACATGACTGAAGTGATAACTGCATAACCTCTTAAACTTTTACTGCAGTAAAGATGATAACAGAAAAATATTAAGAAAATAACAGTCAATTAAAATTTATCCGTACTTTTAACCCCTTAATGGTCGCATTGAATTAAGATTTAAAAATTCAAAATTGCTTATTGGCACCATTTTTTTGAAAAAGAAGTGTTCACATTCTTTAATGACAGGTAAAATGATACCGTAATAAAGCCAACTACACTATTGTAAAAAACAAATCGGAATAATCTGAATAAAAGACGCAGCCCCTGAATATCACGGGAGCAAGAATTAAGGGGTTAAAAACCGTTAGTCCCGAAAGGGCTCATTTAAAATAATTAGATAAGAGTTATTTTCATTTAGTGTCTATGTTTGGGGATTTTTGAATCTATGGCCTATTTATTGATTTCTAAAAGTAAAATTTTTGTAATTTTTTTGCTATATAGATAAAACTTTGTAGCTTTTAATTACGCCCGAAAGATTGATTATTTTTTTGCGATATTTTTAATTGCATTGATTATTTTTTTCCTTTCTAACTATGGGTAGAAACAACAGAGTAAAAAAGTGACCAAGTCGGCAATCGAACCCGAGACATTAGCATAACGTACCAATGCTCTACCAATTGAGCAACTCGGACGATACCCAGCCTGACACTCCCCAGTGCCAGGGACGACACGCATCCCAACAGTGCCATTCTGGGTATCGTCCAAGTAAGTTGGGACGCTATGACAATGACCCGGGATTAATTCAAGGTTCGGACACTGTTTCACTCTGTTGGTCCTACGCCAATTTTGCAATAAAAAAAATCCATGCAATTAAATATTTTTTATTGCATTACCATATTTTTTCCTGAATTTTATTCCTACAGACTACTTAAATTGCGATTATAAAAGGTTACTAATCAACATTTGTTTTCGCATGAGATTTTAGGTAGCTTTCATTACAAAAAGCTAGATATTGCAGCCGTTCGGAGGAAAGCGATTTCAAAACATTTTGGTATATTTTCATCGATCTTGACCCCCAGACCCCGAAACCACCCTCCGTTCAAATGTTGATATATATATATGTATATATATCTGATCTTTGTCACACTGTAACTCTCGTATTTATGAGCCGATTTGGATGTAACTTCGCATATACATAGTGGATACCAATGTCCCGAACGAGTTCGTTGGCCAAATTCAACCGCCATCTTGTTACAAAATGGCGGTCATTTAAATTTTTAAAAAAAATTAAAATTTGAAATGTGGCACCAAAAAATTGAAAATTGAAAAATATTGTTTTCTTATGTGTTTGACCTTGATACAAAGATTTCGGAGCATTTTTAGTTTTGCCTATATCTTAAAAAATGGCTGAGTTATAGCACTTTGAATTTCTAGCTTGGCGACATTTTGAAACGACCTGATTTTTGTCACGCGATAACAGGCGTATTTATGAACCGATTTGGATGTACCTTGGTGTATACATAATACGTACCAATGTCTCGACGGAGTTCGTTGGCCAGCTTCATCCGCCATCTTGTTTAGAAATGGCGGTCATTTAAATTTTTTTTTAATTTACAATTTAAAATGAGGTACCAAAAAATTGGAAAATGAAAAAGATTTTTTTTGTATGTGTTTGACCTTAATACAAAGATTCCGGAACAGGTTTTGTTTCGTCTATATCTAAAAAAATGGCTGAGTTATAGCATTTTGAATTTATATTGTGGCTGACATTTTGAAACGACCTTATTTTTGTCACGCGGCAACAGGCGTATTTATCAAGCGATTTGGATGTAACTTGGTGTGTACATAGTACATACCAATGTATCGACCGAGTTCGTTGGCCAGCTTCTTTCGCCATCTTGTATCAAAAGGGCTGACATTTAAAAAAATTTAAATTTTAAATTTAAAATGAGTTATCAAAAAATTGAAAAATGAAAAATGATTTTTTTATGTGTTTGACCTTGATACAAAGATTCCGGAGCAGTTTTTGTTTCGTATATATCTTAAAAAATGGTTGAATTATAGCACTTTGAATTTCTAGCATGGCTGAAATTTTGAAACGATCTGATATTTGTCACGTGATGACACGCGTATTTATTAACCTATTTCGATGTAAGAAGGCATGTGGATAGCATATCGTAATGTCTCGATTAAGTTCGCTGGCCAGCTTCATCAGCCATCTTGTTTCAAAATGGAGGCCATTAAATAAAAAAAAATTATATTTAAAGTGAGGTGCAAAAAAATTAAAAATTGAAAAAGGTTTCTTTCTTAAGTATTTGACCATGATATAAGGATTCTAGAGCATTTTTTGTTTTGTCTTAATCTGAAAAAGTGGCTCAGATATAGCAGTTTGAATTTCTAATGTGGGTGACATTTTGAAAAATCTTATTTTGTGCCTTCGACAGCACTTGTATATATCAACCGATTCCGATGTGAGTGAGCATGTGTACAGGAATTACTAAGGTCTTGACCAAGTTCACTCGTTAGCCTCATCCACCACGTTGTCTTAAAATGGCAGGAACTTCAAGATATCGCCGAATTTGGCAACCAAATATAAGTTACTTTAAATAAAAGCATCTTGGATAAAGCTGACTAATTTCGCAAAATTCTCATTCGTAATAATTTAGTATTGATAAAAATTAGTATTGAATCTCCTATAATCGGTTTCCACTAAATTGAGCTTCGTGTGTTTGAATAATATAAGCTTGCTTTTTAAAAATAAGGAATATGAAAACTACCTGTTCCTCCCGGCACTGGCCGGAATGACTTTTTTTCTGAAATTATAATATTTAGTCACGTTTCCAGATAAATCTTAATAGCAGTATTCGCTTCGAATATTTTTCGTGAATAACATTTAAAAATGTAAATTCTTCAAACTCCATATGATTCAAATGACATTACATTGTTATTATTTTGAATATATTTGTATGTGTTTAAAATATTCAAAATGATTTTTTAAATTAATGATCACCGGTTTTAAAAATGCGTAAATTATGTTAATATTTGTTTTCGCATGAGATCTTTTCTGAAAAATAAAGTTCATTTATGTTTTTGAGACGAATTTTATATGCAGTATTTGTTTTAAATAGTTTGCTTGGCGATTGTTTAAAAATATACGTGATTTAGGAACGTCATTCAAATGATCGTACTTTGTTATTATTCGGAATATATTTTTCAATGTTCGAAGTATTCCAAACGGCTGTTTTTTATTAATATTAATAGGTTTTAAAGACGCATCAGCATTGTTCTAATTATTTCATACAAAATATTCTATCTAATGCATAGATTCATATAATTAGATAAATAGATTCATATTAATAGATTCATGTATCATGCATAGATATAATGCATGTTCTTATTAATTAATTTTCGATGAATGATAGGTATATGTGTACATATTAATAAGATATGTTAATGCGTAACTGTTTGTCAAAAATCTGTTAATACAAAAAACAATTTTAAGAATTCTTGTTCGGGAAGATTCAACAATATGTGAAAGGAAGTCATAATACGCAATGCATATCTAGAGCTTTCGTTAACTGTAGCGTGCAATATTTTTCAATACATCAGGAATAATATTGAGGAAACCAATAGAAACTATTTTTTTATTTTACTTTGTACCACTATTTGAAAAACATAATTTTCATTGTAATATTTTTACGTTTCTTTTGCAATTGTTCTAGACTATAACACGAATATAACTGTTTACAAAATAGTGATACAGGCAGTATAAATAGATATTCGGCCAATGGAGTTATGAATAAAGACGAGGTGAAATATTGTGTACTGTCTACCAGGTCCGAGTGAAGTTGTCGCAAGATGGCGGCTACTTTTTAAAAATCGTATCAACAGTTTCTCATTACCGACGGGCCAAACTTCCCAGCAGTAAAATTAAACAGAAAATTTCGTCTAATTTAAGCGCCTTATTCATGGAAATATTTTCTCACAAATATGGTAAAAATTTATCTTTGTTTTTACTGGTGTAAGTCTAAGTTTGCTGAGGTATAATAATTTTCAATCTCAGTGACAGGTGGTTGTCTAGGTTGTCACAATGTGGTGGAAACTAAGGACCTGACTACCGTCAAAATAAACTTCCACCAGTAAAAATGAATATATGTTTAGTGCATTATTTGTGACTGAAATTTTGCATTAAAACGGCATTTAAATAAGGAGAAATTTTCTATTTAAATTTGCTAATGGAAGTTTCCACGGCTGTAATCAACCTCTGAAAAAGCGGTTACAGTTGAAACTTCACTATTTTAAGGATATGTCAGTTCTTCTTTATTAATAGTTCCACGATTCGGCTATGGCTTTCATGAAACATAAAAAAAGAAAAACCACTGCTCGTGACGTAGAACGATGTCTCTGTATTTCACCATTATTTAGTGACAGACTATGCCTAAAGTATCGCGTACTAAATACTCCGAACTTTGACATTATCATATATTCATTTGCGTTTCTTTGTTAGGGTATTCCCGTTTTGTGAGATTAAAATTATGCAAATTTCTTTGTTACAAGAATATTCTTTCAATATATACAGAACTTCGACCTCCTCAATACTAGCCCTACATTTTTACTTAAAAATGAAGGCTATCGTAGGCAGATTTATCAAGTATTTGCACGGTTCAATGAATTTTCGTATCACTATTTTGGCAATCTCCGTGTTATTTTTATGCGGTAAAAAAAGGCGAAGAAAGCGTTTAGAAAACAGTTGTATGAAAATTCACCGTATAAACGCTGAAAAAAATCCGCCTAAGATATATGCTATTTTTGAGTCACCGCGTAATTCTAGTATACATAGAGCTGTGGCAAAAATGACAAGTTAACTTAAAAATATAAAATATAATATTTTAAAAAAATTCTCAAAATGTACCAGTAATGCAAGCCAGGGTAGCGGCACCGGGTGCTGAGTTGAAGTCCTGATGGCGAGGCCTCTAGCTTTGAGCAATGACTTGGCGAGAAGTCCTTGAAAGAGCTGCTTGCTTAAGACAGCCCTGTTCACTGCGGCTTTTGCCTTCAGTCGCTTGCTTAGCCGCTTGTTCAGATTCCGCACTTCCATCGATGCACGGGTCATTGGGCCCCGATGTGCTGGGGGCCAGCTAGGGCCCGCCCGAGCTACAACCACTTAGGAACTGGGCTCCTGTGACTGAAATAAGCACGGAAATCGCATCAGCAAATATCAACAAATTGCAGCTTGGAACAAGAAACACAAGGACTCGATATATATGCTTCCAGAACTTCGACTCACATTTCAGGTGAACAAAATACAAAAATGACCAAACAACTAAGACACATGACCTAAGAAACAACGTTTCCAACAAAATAACAAAGAAAACGTGCAAACATTATAACAAATTGAACAAAGACAGTGGAAACTAATGATGATATAATTTGAAATATCAGTACATTGTTGAACGGGAGTGTTTGAAATTTAACGCGTTTGTGTAATTATCAGAATTATTAACACTTAATTTCACTTTATTTAGTCAGAATAATTCGGTAAGTGCATCAAGAAATTACTTCTATTAAAAAATTCTGGTAGAAATTTTAAATAAAAAATATTTAATGATAAATATTTAACGACTATAATAGGCACAGCACATCAAACGGTTAATTTTTTTGTTGTTAAAATATAACTAATATTACAGAGATTGTTGATATAGTAGGATCTATAATCATATGAGAACTTAATTATGGCACTTTAAACTTTATTAAATCATAACTATAAAAAAGTGCATAATAACACCTTAAAAGATCCTAGACTATTATGTTTTAGTGTTTTATATTCTGTGATAGGGACTAACTTGTAAGATGAAGAATACACATAATTAGTATATTCAGGCATGTGATTTCCACGTTTTTGCACACCAGTATATTCTTAGAGAAAATGTTGTTCTCTTAAATCGCAAAAATGTTTCGATTAAATGAAATATCATTTTCTCTAAGAATATACTGGTGTGCAAAAACGCGGAAATCACATGCCTGATATTGCTAGATTACACATATTCCAGAGAAGAATAAAATCTAAAGAATAAATGCACATTCGGAAATATTTCCTGTTTTTACAAACGTGAAGTGCACTGGATCATCAATGTTCATTAAAAATGTTAAAAACTTTTTCTCATATATATTTAAGAATTGTTTTCTTTTTAGACGTAAAACATGTATGTGTAGAGGATTTACTTGAATGCATGAATTGCTTGGATATGTTTATTTATTTGTTTGTTTGTTCTTTTGTTGTTTTTGTTTTTAATGTCTGCTTTTTTTCTACACTCGAATGTGTATAGGATCCTGGGACAAAAAAAAAAAAAAAAAAAAATCAGCTAAATAGAATATCATCTTAAAATTTGAATTTCATTTATTTAATAATTAAACACATATTTTAAAATATCTAGAAAATTTAGCATCCAAAATCTCAGCATAAAATGAAAATTTTCAATATTACTAGAGTTATAAATTAATAAAATACTATTTTTATCATAAAAAATATCTAACACAAAAACAAATGTGTGATAATTAATGGATTATCTTAAAAATCATAAAATAAATTTCTTAGTTTCAGAAATTTTCACTACATACATTGGATATAAAATATTTTTTTTTTCCGATTAGCAAAATCTTTATCAAAAATCCATCAACAAAGTGATGCCATATTATATATGTATACATATTATAATATGTAGATTTTAAAACAAAACTTTGGAGCAAATACTCTGGAATTTCTCTTTTAATGCTTTAGAATGTCCGCATTTTTGTATTTTGAATGCGCCCGGTAAGGTTAAATACATACTAAGCACAATTCTTCAGCTCTTTCCATGAATTATTCCTTTTAGTGTTCCCAATATCTTTTCAGAGGCCTTCATGTACGCATAATGAAATCTGTTTGCACACTTTTACAAGCGATTGATGAAATTATCTGATTGTTTTCATCCCTGACAGGTAAAAAAATATTCCTTTTCTCATTGTTTGTTATTTCTTAATAAATTCATTTCCATTTAGTACCAAAAGTTGCCAACAGAAAGTGTTTTGGCACTGACAGAATCGCAAACTGCCTAAAAATGCCATTATTTGCTATTATTACACAATTTATTGTTCTAAATAGCTGATGGTAGGCTAACTAATTTCTGATGAATTAGTACTTGGAACTTTCAGGTAAATAGATCATTTGATAATTTACAAGTTGTAGTGAGTATGGGCGCTTCCATCGAAATACTCAAGGCCAACTGCCCAGTGTTGCCAGTGGGCAACTTTTTTTTTTTTTTTTAATTCAGGTTTTTTGATTGGCACCACTTTTTTTGAAATGGTAAAATTCCCCTTGTTTTTGCCATAATTAATACGCCATCAAATAAGACGAATTTTACGATTTCAAAAAAGTTGTGCCAATCAATAAATCTGAATGTTAAAAAAGTAGCCTACTGGTAACACTGCAACTGACAAGAGTTCGACGTTTTTTGGTATTGGACCGGACAGGATTATCCCGGCCAGAAAATTTTTGAAAGCAATCTTATTTTATTTATGGAACATCTATCATACTATAAAAAAATAACTATTAATACTTACTGGTGAGACTTTATTTCAGCATTCTGAATTCTCACCAATAGGTTTTAATAGTTATTTTTGTTTTAAAATGTGCTAGATATTCCATAAATAAAATAAAATAAAATTGCTATTCAAAATTTCCGGTGTGAATTCCAACAGCAGTGAGAAGTCGGTCGGTTAGTGATGACGTCACATTCCTGTCAATTGGTCTTGAGTATTCCGGTGGCAGCGGTATGGATCTAGCCCTGTGCACGAAATTGCAGCAAAGATTTCGTGCTTCCCTTTAGATACTATTTATTTTTTAAGAATTTATGCCACTATGCCAGTGCGGGAGAAGATGCACAGTACTAGCCTGATTATCACCACTAAATTTTAATGGTATTCTTCGACTTTTTAAATCTCAGAAATTCTGCCATTATATAAAGTGAAGAATACAATTAATATTTAGTGGTGACAATCGGGCGCTGCTGAGTATCTTTCCACCACTGAAGTACATCTTCAAAAGTTTAAACATAAAATATGGTTTCAATCCGTTCATTAGCTTTAATTACAGATGCCCTCTAAATTGAAAAGTTTATTTTACAACACAACTTTCTAAAAAGTGTTACAATGTACACGATAAATCATAAGGAAGAAGTGGATTAAATAATCCAAGAAATTTTTTCTGTTAATTACATTTATCCAATATTTATTGATAAAAAATATTTTGCAGACATCAAAATATATTTACAATTAAAAATATATACATTTTGTAACATTTATGCATTATGAAGAAATTAATGACAATCCTCAAATAAACAATTTTAAACGAAGTATAATAAAGATTGCAGTTCTGGAAGCATAAAGCTTGCGCATTAGTTGGTGTGACACTTAATTTTCTTTGGTTTTTCGAAGAGAACTTAATCAGTAATTGTTGCGAGAAAAATTTATAAATAAATTGAAGATATTTATTTACTCCATCTTTTTTTTTTTTTTTTTTTTTTTTTTAAGATTATTATTTGCAGAAACTAGCTTAAGCGTTTAATTTAAAGCAATCGTTTCAACGAATAATAATATAAACATCTCAATCAGCGAAGCTTGAAAATGAAAAAGCAAGAATAAAGTTAAATAACCAATTCATTTTCGGCGAAAAATAATGAGCATAATTCAAGAATCGCAGGCGTATAGCGAGCTCCCAGTATCATATAGGAGTTCTTTTAATCTGTTTTAATGCTTCTACTGCATCACAAGCTTCTGAGTCTCTATGCGTGTTAGATGTGAAAATAGAACACGCAACTTTGTAAACCACAGCACAGTTAATCACTAGTATTCATTATAAGAAAATACATATATTTCAGCTTATAACACTTTGTGTTTCACGGAGCTAAAGTTATCTGGCTATCTCTTCTCAAATCTTTCTGATATTTTAACAATTTCCTTGCACACCCATAAATATTAAAAAATAAGCAACTAATTTAAAACGTAGTAAAGATAACATACAAGCAATGTGTATTCTGTTTAATTAAGAATTTTATTATGATAGTATGTTTTCATTTCCCGGGATTAGTTTTTTGCAAAAGTTACTCTGAAATTAATCTTTAAGTTCTTGTTGTTACAAGTAGATAGATAGTTACATATTTTTAGTGAAACTATTTGTAAGTAGAAAAGTGGTTTGATGGTATTTAGTCCAATCGTATTTTATTCCAGAATTATTATAATGAATGGTTTTTTATAGATATTTTTTAAATATGGGTAAATGTAAACACCACAGTAACATTACCATGCATCGCATTCTTTCAATATTTTAAAAATATTCCATTTTTCGAAATTAAAATAGCTTTTGACATATTAATTAAAAGCTGCATTCTGCATATTGAATTGTGTATATAAAATTTCTTTCATAGAGCTATTTAAAAAAAGAAAAGAAAGTTAGTATATTCATGTATGTAGATGTAGAGTGTCACGTACAGTCCCGCCAATTAACTTCACAATGGTGACAATTATGTTCAGTAACTTGATGCTTAGGTATAGTAAAGTGGTCATACGTATCTTCTGTTTGTTATACGCTATCTCATGTTAGATTATCATGACCGTTTAAAGCGTCATATAGTGGTAAATTGAACAGTTTGCGTCCCTATCTCGAAAACTGTATAAGATACGGCTAAAACGTCAATCCCAAAAATACAGATCATATACGACGCAATACTTGCATGTAAAAATAGTTTCTTTTAAAGATCAGAAACGTAATTATTTTATAATCAATCACCAATTTAAATTCGCTACTAAGTACATGCAGAAATGTGGCATTAAAAATCAGACTCACAGTTACTAATAAAACTAAGACATATAAGCAAGGTACAGCTCATTGTTATAAGAATATTTTTATTCCTATTAAGCATGTTAATGCGTCCACCATCGGTAGGAATGCATGCATTCTGCATGTGTTCCGATGGTGGACCCAATGAGCATAATTAACTTGATTTTCATAGTAAAATAAACTATTCCTTGCTCATATGTGTCCGTTTATTACTAAATAAGAAACTATCTTAGTATACTATACTTTTTGATGATATTTGTGGCGTATTTCAGTTGGTGATAGGATAGAAAAAATTACATTTCTGGTATTCTAATCCAAATTATTAATGATTTTAATAATGCAGAAGACAAATTTTAATGAAGGAAAGTATTATAATAAAGACTCTAATTTTATTTTGTTTTTATAGTTTTCATTGATAATAATAAATAAAAGTCCCGATTAATTAGAAATATTTTGTAAATATTCCCATGGGGAGAAATTTTTAGACTACTACGTTAACTGGATGAATTGTCTTCTATAAATAATGAAAAGAACGGCAGCTTCAATTTCAGCAGAGCATAATTAACTCAATCGATAAATTATTAAAATCTACATAATGAATGACTTCATATTTTATCGCATATTTCAGTACCAAACTAGTTTATGATAACGCATACTTTTTGACTAAAGACAAAAGAACTAAATTAATTATGTCGCAACAAAAATAACAAACCTTTCAGTCAAAAAAGGAAAAAAAAAATAAAGATAAAAAAAGAAAAAAAAAAAGGAATGAATAAGAAACACCTATTATATTCACAACTAGGATAAATTAAAAAACTGCTATAAAACGGGCGGTTAATTATTAAATATAATAAGTGACACACTAACATTTCCCAAGAATTAAAAAATATATTTCAAATTCCGACTTTGACAGTTGAAAACCAGACTTTTCATTTCGATTTCATTTCGTTTTTTGAAGTCTTTATTTTCACATCTTTTTCCCCTTCTGTTTTGTGTGACATCAGATGATAATGTATTGTCGCCTTTGTATTTATTTCCCATTTTACGCAGCTTGCCGACGCGGTATTATTAGAGGGAAGTACGTGCTCTGAAATATTTAATGTAATTTGATATATAGTGCCGAAACTTTATGTTTTAAAAATTACATTTTGTTTTGACGAAAAGATTACTTTTGCTTGGAAAGTTTTGTGTGAATTATATAGTTTTGCTTCACATTTTTTTTATTTATTTATTTTTTGCCTTATGTTAAATTTATTTCTAGTTATTTTTCCCATGACTGAATTAATTCACGTGAATGCCTATATTCTGGTTGCTCGTGTTCTCCGAAAAGCGTTTTACGATGAAATATTAAAAATGCATGATTTTTTTAAATAATTATTTATAATAGATAACATTTGCATTTCCTCTTTAAAATTGCAGGATAAATTAAATCTGAATTTAGGAGTCTACGCTAGTCATGTGAAAGCACGCGCAAGCGAAAGTTAAACCTATGGTAGCGTTATTTAAAATTTCTTGTTTGCTTTTGAATATTTTAAATGCTTTTTTTTCTTTCATTTTTCTTTTCTTAGCGCAGGATAGCTGAGATCTTTAAACATGCATTTTTTTTACTTTTTCAGTTTCGGTCGCTGTTTTTTTTATGAAGTCATTTTTTTTTTTTTTTTTTTTTGGAACCAGTTTTGAAAGGATAAGTACTTTCGCAATAAAAATCTGCTACTAAAATCGAAATTGTGAAAAAGAGCCTGTTTAGAGATTGACCTCACCTATCTTTAGGGATGAGAGCGCTCCGACCCAAATGGTTGGATTTTCCCAGGGCTGCAAAGCCGGCGGGAAAATGGGCGACTCCCACTCCGGGAATTATAACAGAACCGGCTCCGACTCCGCAGCACTGGATTTTCCCCACTAAATTTTAATAGTATTCTTTGCTTTATTAAATCTCAGAAATTCTGCAATTAAACAAGCCGAGAAATATCATTAAAATTTAGTGGTAGAAAGCAGTCATTTTGGTCGGAGCGTTCTTATCTCTGTATCCTATTTAAAAAATATTGAAATATATTGAAATAAAAACGAGAAGTTTTAAAATAACGCTCCCACAAAATTATCGTTAGCTTGCGAGTTTTGTCGTGTAAATAGAGTAAACTGTTAAAAACAGTTTTTCATTTAATTGAGTTCTTTTAACATGTCTTTTGGTGAAACTGAATTAGTTATTAGATTAATTTTAAGCACAATTTTTCAATTGGTAAATGCATCGTTTACAGAAGATACAAAAATGGCTTTCGATTTTTTTCTGTTGAGCTGATTCAAATATCAGACCAGATGCTGCGATCTTTAAAGGTTAGTTGGGTGATTTAGGGTAATGTCAGACGAACGTCTTTTTGCACGCTTTTTTCCTTGCGTATTATCCCTACACAATGCTAGCGGCATTGTGCAGGGATAATACGTAAGGAAAAAAGCGTGCAAAAAGACGTCCGTCTGACATTAACCTTAGTCCTCCAGATTTGCCCGAGATGGCTGATTGATAGAGCATTTTCGACTTCAGTCAAAATATCCCTGGTTCGATTCCTGGACCGAACGTGTTTCACCCACTCGGAACTTTACAACTGTTCTGAATTAGTTATGCTTATTTTTATTATGCTTATTTCGCGAAAAGCTAAAAATACATTGTACAGATGTGTTTGATTCTAATATATTTTTTATGTAAATTTGGTTTTTGGATGTGAACATCTTTATTTTACTCCGTCCCCCCTGTATGATATACTAGAGTTGATAAATATATTAGAGCGATTAAGAAAAATGAAATGCATGGTCAATTTAAGAATGGTATATCTTTCGTTTCCCTGCAAGATTTTGATTTGTTTGATAAATACTAAATTAAATACACTAGGCACTTGATTATCCAACTATCGATCATACGGCACACTCGGTTATCCAATAACTTATAGTATTATAAACAAACATGTGTATATGTTCTAATGTAATGGACAAAAAATATATATTTTTCTAATTTCAATTAATTATACTTAGCTAAACCTAATAAAACATTAGTACATGATTACAATGCTCTTAAATCATTTCATTGCATATCTTATTGAATGATGCAAAATTTTGTTACAGTTATTTAAAATAGATTGAAACATTTCAAGGAATAATTCTCACTAATAAATAACCTTGCGTGTCCTATCTCCCACTGATTATAAAAACGAGTGTGCATATTAGAAGATGATTTAACGCAAGTGCATTTATATTGAAATACGAAATCTTTCTGCAAGCAAATCATAATTATAAAAAGACAAAAAGAAAATTTTGCAATGTGGATATTTTTTGAGTCCGTCTTATTTTCACTTATGAGAAAAAGTCAAATGTACCTTATATACTCGGGTATAAATCGACGAATTTCCTCTTTAAATTTGCGATAATTTTTACTTTTATTTTTTAATAACATTTATTTATTTTACTTTACGATAGTATAGCTATTCATTTTACTTATATAGTAATTTTATTAATAGTTTAAAATTGGTACAATTAGAAAACTAATAAAGCAACTGATAATGTCTTTAGATTTATTCAACGACTTCGATCGTTTGACATTTCCCTGGACCCGTGAATATGAAATGATAGGGAGCTTATTGTGCTTTGTAAACTTTAGAAACAGATTTTGTCAATTCGAAGTGTGAAAATTAGTATTGAAGAATTCTATACTATAAACCAAAAAGATGTTCGTGAGTAACGCTACCGTCACGTTGACGGTGGCAACAACTTGACCACAAAATTTGCTTTTACTACGAAATTTTTTACTTTTAAACATCACATATTTTAAATTTTTACATTGTTGAATAGGAAAAAAAAATTCTTTCAAATGCAAATTGTTTGAAAATGGTATATCATTTTATGCATATTTTATGCTTTTTTAAATAAGTTTCAATAATGATAAATAGTTCTTTGGGTTTTTAGAAAGTAAAACCTTTCGAAATAGGTAAATCCGAAACGGGGTGCTTTAATGTTTTTAAAACTTTATTTTTGGACTACGAAAGCAATATAACGACAAGAATGATAAAAACCCAATTGCACCTTCCTTAAGCTGTTTCTGCTTATGAAAACTTCTTGCACGAATTTCTTTTTTTCAGCGCAAATTTTAGCGTGCTGAGTTACCGATGTTCCACTGCTTGTAGATTAGATAATAATTTAAATGCAATATACATATATATATATATGTGTGTGTGTGTGTGTGTGTGTGTGTATATATAAAGTTTCGCATCTGGATTGTATTTAAATAAGCGAAGTGAGAATAAAACACCGCTTGAACGCGTTAAGTAATACCCAGTAGCGTAGTGGTCAGCGCGTTTCACTCCCATGCTACAGGCCCACAGTTCGATTCCTAACTGCGGGCAAGGTTCACTCAACCTTTCATCCCTTTGGAATAAATGAAACGAGCACCAAACTTGTTTGGGAACTAAGCACTGAGCGTCCCGCATTAGGCTGACATCACCTTGCCTGGATATATCCTGTATAGCATGCCAGGGGTCATGATCATGAAAACATAGTTAGGAACTGTAGGCCATGATTTTTAATGGATTGTAGTGCCCCAGGTTTACTTTAGTTTAGAATTCGTTATGTAATATATCGGCATTATCTACTCCGAATTTTAAATACTCTAATAAATATATTTTTAAAATCTAGACAAATTTTAAATTAAAGCATGTATAAAAATTTCAGTGTTCTAACGTTTATTTCATAGGATAATACATAATGTAAATTATTTAAAAAAACTACAAAGTAAAAAACTAATCTCCACTTCTGAACAAATCCTTTCAATATTCATTCAGAAAATACCATTAAACCCTATAAATTACGCACTGAAGAAATTCTTGGATATAAATATTACTGTAAGAAATTTCCAAGATTTTGGGTTATTTAATTATTATTTGACTCTCTGCTAATGATTATACATAAGAATTCCTTTTTAACATAATGGAACATCTCCTATGCACTCATTTAAACTCTGATCTTAATGGTTTGATAAAAAGATTATTTATTGATAATTTAATTTATAGCGTTATAAATCTAAAAAAAGTTAAACTGGAAAGACAGAGCAAACCTTTAATACAATATCAAATGGCCACATCAATTCATGCTAGGCCAAAATCAAATCGGGCTTCAATACAGAAAATGAATAGCTGCTGTAAAGGAGGCGAATTTTATGAATTGTAATAAGTTATCAATTGCTCTGAAATTAAAATAAATTTGATTTCAATGTGACTCAAAATTCTCCTGTGCTTTTAGTCTAAACTGGTTTAAAATAAATTTTTAATATGGTATGTATTTAATCTCAAAATCTTTTTTTTTTTTTTTTTTTTTTTTTTTTTTTACAATTAGAAAAAAAAAGAGTCAGGAGGTTTTATATAAAAGGTGCATATACTCCTTGGCGTCTGCCCCAATCATTTACGATAAGTTTATACTTAAATTTTAAATAATATAATCCGCAATAGCTTCGTCTATTCATATCGTTTGTAATATTTTTCGGCAATCAAATAATTGTAGTATAACTGAATGCATGCGGTATATGTAACATAATGTTTTTTATGTGGTATTAACACTTGAATTTTTAAGTAACTTTTTTTTTAGTTACTCAACAAAAAAATGCCTATAGATATTTATAAAATTATATAGTTTAAATGAACAGAAAAATATGTACTTTTAATCAGGCAAAACTCATTGTTAACACGTTCACGCCGGCACGGTGGGTCACAATCGAGTCTCAGAGTTGTCAAGTCTCCGGCTTTTTACACACCACTGTTATTTTAGAGAAAATGTTGTTCCTTTAAATCCCCCAATTGTTCTAATTAAATAAAACAACATTTTCTGTATTAAAATACTGGTAGCCAGAAAGCCGGAGACTTGGAAGCTCTGAGGCAGTCGAGTGTGACCCACCGCACCAGCGTGAACGTGTTAAACTTTTCGTTTATTTTCACAAGAAGAATATTAACACGTTCACGCCGGCGCGGTGGGTCACACTCGACTGTCTCAGTGTTGTCAAGTCTCCGGCTTTTTGCACACCACTGTTATTTTAGAGAAAATGTTGTTCTTTTTAAATCGCCCAGTTCTTCTAATTATATAAAGCACCATTTTCTGTATTAAAATACTGGTATCCAAAAAGCCGGAGACTTGGCAGCTTTCAGACAGTCGAGTATGACCCACCGCGCCGGTGTGAACGTGTTAAGAAACACAAAATTGAAGTTTTCAGATTTCGTTTACTCGTATGCTATTTTACACGTTTTTATTTTACTTGTCTAATGCTATTACGTTATTTTAGATATTTTACATTGTTGTTGCTAATGTGAAATGCATGGTTTTCAATAAATAGACAATTTTCCGCAATGACGGCGAAATTCTCTTTCTAACAATCATTTATAGTATTTCAGTGAAAAATTTATTTTACTTTGTAAAGGTTATGAATATGATTAAAAAATCATACAATATCAAGGGAATAATTCGAAATATTGTATTATAGGCGGTATTAATTCTATAAAAGTTGAAACAATGTATATTAATTACGAAACATTATAAAGCCCTGCCGTTTTAAATCCACGATTGAAGAAAAAACTTGATTTGTAGACGGTTCAATATTGTAAATATTAAAAATAATTAATTGAATAGGAATTACTGTTTAAGTAGGAAATCGGAATTAAAAGTTCTTCCATACTTCAATTAATGGAAATCTAACAATAAACATATAATAAAATTAAAATATTGCATTAAATGCAAATGGGTAATCGTAAATAGGAAATTGAACTTGAAAATTCTTCCATAATAGAAATATCATAACAAAATTAAAATATTATGTAAAATGTAAATGGATAATCGAAAATAGGAAATCGAACGAAAATATTTCCACACTTCAATTAATGGAAATATTAAAATAAATTTCAAATATTATATTAAACAGAAATGCTTAAAATAAAATACCTCAAGTCACAATAAAAAATTAAATAAGCACATTTAAATCCTTGTAACATAATGGCGCTTAGAGAGATAGATAAAAATAAACCGGAAAATGCGAGCATTAAAATTGCTCTGCCCTAACACATCAGTGTGTGAAAACCGGAACTCTCTGCAAATGTATGGGACTTAATGATTTGAAAAGCGTAGAAGGTGAAAACAAAAGAGGAAAGAAACTCTGGCAAAAGAAATTATGCTAATGAAATGAAGAAAAGAAGAAAAACACAAAGAAAGTCTATTAATCATGAAACGTTATGGAACGGAGAAATTCTTAAGTCTTGTCGTTTAAAATCCAATAGTGAAGAAAAATAACTTGATTTCCAGACGATTGAAGACTATAAATATTAACAAGAATTAATTGATATAGAATTACTGAATAAATAGGAAATCGAAATTGAAAGTTCTTCCATTCTTCAATTAATGGGAATATTATTTAGCTGAGGGGAAATGTTTAGTTGTGTGAAAATAAGTTTTTGTTTATTTCAAGTAAAATATTTCGGTCACTTACAGAAACAAAACCTGCTTATAAAATCGAATTGTGATTGTTTTAAAAGTTGCGTTATAATTACAATTTTAAGTTACATTCTATATGAATTCAGTATCTCATCTTATTTATTACTTTAAAAAAATACTTTCATTTGGTAAAGCATATGTTAGCAATAGTATTCATAAATTATATGAATTATTACAAAAAATATGTTTAGAAAAAATATAAATGATATTCCTACTAGGGATGTAGTGGAGTATATACGGCGGTATACACCGTATACCTTTTGGATAACTCCGTATACCCTCATTAGTTATAGCGTATACTCTCATGTCTAAACTAGCTGCCTATAGCATAAATCCTCTGATTTTTTACGGGCACACCACTGAATACTACAGAAGGGAAGCATTTAGTGAAACTTGATACTGTTTTAAGTTTGTAGAATGAGATGCCGACAAATTGATTTATGTATCTATATTTAAATATAAAATAAAGGCGTGCATATAAAAATTATTATATATATTTTTTAGTTATATTTTATTTTCTACATTTCAATTTTTGAAATATTTCACTGTTGCAGTTTCACAGCCAATTGGGATATTTCAGCGACTTTGTTTGGACTGTTATTAACTGCATTTTTACTGCAAAATGTTTTAGTTGCTGTAAACATTCAGAATATTCGGCGATTTAGTACGTGCGTATAGCTAACGGAAAAATGCCTTGGAATTAATTTATTAATTTACAATTAAGTCCTAAAAACATTAAAATATTTTATTGTTATCGGAAACGGACTTGAGTACATAAATTTTATAACTCTAGCATGTCAGGAAGACAGAGCATGTTTACCTGCATGCAACCATGTTAAATTAAATAAAATGGTGTACAAACAAACCTATTTAAAGAATTCAACATTTATGAATAGTAAACTTTTAATAATATAAGTTGTGTGGTTAACACCTCAAAATATTTAGAGATTCAATAAAAATGAAAAAAATTAAAATATTTCAACTTTTTTTTTATTTAAATGCAATGTAAAATAACCATTGTAGATTTGCCAGCACATTGTGCTGTTAATTTTATGCAACTACTGTATTTTACATTTTTATATAGTCAAGAAACGAAAGAAAGATACAGCACATTCGACTGTGACCGAGTTTGAGTGTGAGATGAACAGTACTTTGTGCTGTAAAAATGTCGTTTTTTTTTTTTTCAGTGTACTGTTTCTAAAACTTAAATTTTAGCTAATAATCCTAACGCTATTCTGCGCTACTGTATTTGCTTTTATCGGAAAGTAGACTTATTTGTATGTTAGAAATTTTTAGAAAAGTTTGCAAAATTTTTATTGCAAAATGCATTTAATTTGTTTTATATAATAAAATAATACAAAAAGGATACATCTGTTGAATGTTTTGTTCAATATAAAGTAGAAGTATGATCTTATAATAGGGGTTTTTTGTTCGGAAACGCATGAAATTGGCAGATGTCGTAGATTTTTCCATTTTTTTTTTTTTTTTTTGGTAACCCCAAAAGATCTTTAGGCATAGACTGTCAAAGTTGTCGTTTGAACGGAATTCCTGGACGAACGGAGAAAAAACAGCCAGAGAAATGAGAAAAACCTGCTGTCACGTGGCCAAAATCACTTTTAACTCAATAAGTAAATTATTTAACAAAAAATGGAAAACTCATTTTGATTCCAAATTGCTTCAATAGTCATGTCTGCCAATTTTGTGACTTTACATTTAAAAATGAGTCAGTAAATGTGTCAGAAATCTTCGCGTTTGTTGGATAATATGGAACTTGAGAACCGCATTAAGATTGCTGGTAAGGTATAGCTCTATCATGAAATACTACCGAAAAAAAAAAAAAAAAAATTGAAATATATTACCCTTAAGTAAACCCTTTATATCCCAAATTATGAATTCATGAAAATTTTATCTTCCAAAGCATTTTTTATGAATTTTTGAAACTACATTAGAAGATTTATACAATCATTTAATAAATTTTTGAAGGATTTTGCTAATTAAAATTAATTAATTAAATTTGAATTTATAGGGAGTTTTTGCAATATTTATTATTCTACTGAAATCTTGTGTTTAAATTTTTTTAGTATTTTATAGAATCAGGAAATGTACAAATATAATGCTCTTACAATAGAAATATAGAAATATTTCCTAACTGAAACTTCTCACCCACAAACATTCAACATCAAGAAAGCTGAAAAGATTCAAATAAAAAAGAAATCATCCTATTAAATATATTTTTTTTTGTGCAATCAATAATGCTTTTGGAATAAAATAACGTAAACTATCTATCACTCATTCTAAACTGTAGTACTAATAATAGATGTATTAAATTAATTTTATAAGAAGCTATTTTAATAGCAACTTAGTACCGTCGTGGCATAAACGGTTAAAACAAGTTGGAAATTGCACGTCAAATGCGGCAAATGAGGGGCGTTCGTATTATAACTATTTTTATAAATATTTTTTGCACCGTATAATGTACTGAATGTATATTTTAGTGCACGTCATACGTGCATATCAATTTCATTCTGTCCGAAAGGCTACAACATCATTAAAATACACTTTAAATATATTTTTTCCCATTGGTCGTAATGTAACGGAAAACTTTTGACTGTCCCTGTAATTAAACTATCATCGGATTATAATATAATTTGAAATGACTCGACAAAATTATGTAGCAATTATGTATTTAAAATTTCAGATCATTCGGTTGGGTAGTATTTGCTCTGTTATATGCGGACGGACGGACAGACGGACGAATCAAACGACGACTATAGGTGCTACGTATTTATATAATTACGAACGCATATAAAAGGGTTCTGAAAAATGTATTCCCCTTTCCTTAATAACGTGACTCTTTTTTAAACATAAACGCATGATACTTCCAGTCATAATCATTGAGCCGATTTGTAATCAAGCCTTCTTTTTCATTTTCTGAAAAACTGTTTACACCTTGAGTTATTGTCTGAAAAACAGCACTTTTTCCCTTTTAATATGGTGTCGCGTCCCGAAGTTTGATTCAAATGCCAACTTTGACAGCATTTTCGGAAATGTATTCTGTGTTTACCTAAAGACGGAAAAAACATTTGCATTACATAGTTTCTAAAAAAAAAATCCTTGCCAATTTAACACATTTGAGAACATAAATGCATTTAAAAATGCGTCAGCGAGTTGGCAATTTGGATTTGAGAACAGCGGGGGGTTCCGAAGGACTGGAGCATCCAACGGACGAACTATGCGACCACGAGCTTATCAATTGCTCTATTTTGCATTTGTTTTAATTTTACATACTTGAACAAAATGTTTCAGCGAAATCTTTCGACTACATTTTTCCCATTCATAAGTATTGCTTTTCAAATTCACTGCTCAAAAATGTCTGTGAAATTATTTTTTATGTCGTGCAAATACCTATAAGATATCAAATATGATATATATTTTTAATTTGCCGGAAAGTAAAGAAATAATTTAAAATAACTAATTACAAGGAGTTATTTTAATTAATAAAATTTTTTCTTTAAAAAAACTACTACAAAACATAACACGATGCATCATATCTTTATTAAGAATATTTCTCACTAATGCATTCTTCAATCCCATTATATTTTCCTTTAATATATACAAATTTTCTGTATCAGCATTAATTTGATGTTCAAAATATGGCTTAAGAATATTTCATTCCACGCATATTCGTTAAGCCGTTATTCTTTAAAAATTAGATTTCATTTTATTTATTTTTCATAAAGCGGTTAAACGCATACAAAGTTTTTTAATTATAGTTCCATCATTTTTATTTGCAATTTTCATGATATTATTCATTTGAACTAATCATCTCAATGTTGTTCATTTTTCTAAATGTACAACAGCCAGTTAATTAGTTTACGTTTCTCCTCCATTAAATTTATCTCATTAACAATTTTAACAAGATACAAGTAGGCTTGAAAATAATATGAAAGACGACGTGTTGTCTTATATTTCCTTAAAGTTCAAATTAATTTTGCTTTTGGACAGAATATTAAATGTAATGCAAATTTAAAGTGTGGTTGGGCATGTATCATTTGTGTTCTCAATTACATTTTCGCATAAAATACAATATTTTCCTCTAATTAATTTTATTTTGTTGTTTTTAGAAGGAAGTATTAACAAAAATGAAGATCCCAAAGTATGATGATGGATAAAAGCTTTAGAAAATATATTTGTAAATATTTTATGATGTATAAATATACAGGGCGTATCAGAAATGCTTCAACAAACTTAGAGGGATGATAGTACTCATGAAGACGAACAAAAAATGGAATGGAACATGGGATCGCAAATGACGTTTAACACTAGAACGGCGGGAAATTTTACTCAAGTTTAAAAAAAATATTTCACATCAGAACTTTTACTTAAAACTATTTAACTTATTTATTTAAGTTATTTTTGTGCAGCATATATTAATCTTATATTACAAAGAAATTTCTGGTTCGAATCGACATGTATTCATTCAGAAAGGGTCAAAATGACCACTCGCCGCCGTTCTAGTGTTAAAGGATGAAAATTGAGAAAATGCGTCTGGTTAGGACAAACTGAGACAAGAAAGAAACACTCCAGAAAATTATTTACTGCACAGAATAGATAAAACATAGCTCGTGATGTCCAGAGAAAACAAATATTTTACAACAATTGTTCAAAGTGTCGACGGCGGACATTATTACACAGAATACATCTGCGGAGGAACGACTGGTGGACAGGCTCAAAATTTGCATACGTGGATTCCTGCTCATAGATTTGATTGGCTTTCTTACATGTTTTTCTTATCTCTTTCTGACCGGATGTGCAAAAAGTGAAAGTACAACCAGCTTCGTGCTATTAGCCAGTTCTGCCGAAAATCAGCATGCGAGATTTCGATTTTTTTATTACTTTTACGATTTTCACCCTTTAAAAGTCATTTGCGACCCCATGTTCTATTGCATTTTTTTTCGTCTTCATGAGTACTATCATGCCCCTAAGTTTGTTGAAGCATTTCAGATACACCCTGTATAGAGTGTTTCAAATCTCCACGTTAAAAAATTGGAGAGAATATAGAGTACATAGACAGGAACCATATTCACATGCAAAAACATGTACGGAAATGCCACCATCAGGACATAAGAAGTCACAAAGAGAAAGCAAGAACAGAAGACAAAAAGGTGGGTAACAGGGGAATTAATCAAGTGGTAGATAGAGGGTATGTGGTTTCGTAGTCTCACAGATAAAGAAAACAATGCATGTTAAAACTTGGGAGAGGCGGGGGGTGGGGGGCCGCATTCAACATCTCGTCCAATCTATGGTTTTCCGGAAGGTTTGGTCCATATACGCACGTATCTGCCTGGAAATCTAGAGCCATTTTGTCCTCATTTTGTAACCGCAACCTCCAACGAATAGTGAGGAAACATAGATAAACTAATCCCATTAAAGGATTTTACACACATTTTTGTCTTATTTTCTTATTCTGTCTCTCTATGTTTTTATTTTCGTCTGGTGACATTTCGATATGAATATCGGTCTTAAATCGTTACCGTTATCGTTCTCTTATTTTTTAAATTTTAAATAAATGCTTTAATCACGAAAACGTGGTTTCTTTTAACTAATAATTTTCACACCAGCCATGAGTTCCCGTAAAATTTTATGCGGGTTGTGTAATAAATCTACAGTTAAAAAAAAAAAAAAAAAAAAAAAAAAAAAAAAAAAAACATACAATGAGACAGCAAATCAAATTTTCTTATCGGCACGGTGAGAAAAAATATAATTAAATAATAAAAAGTATTTTTTATAGTAAAATATTTATGAAAATTTTAAATATGTTAATCATTCTAAAAGTAGTGAGTCAACAACAACATAACATAAAAAAAATTCCATACGCGGTGTAAGCGGTGGACTTTAAGTAATCGTAATTGACTACAAAAATTGCATAATCGCATTGCAATCGAAATCATAAAGTCTGTAATTGAATAATTGGAAAACAATCATAATCGAAAAGTTTTATCAAGATTTTAATCCCAAAACTATCGAAATTCCATCGTAATGTAATGACACTACAATCTGTATTCAAAACATATATAATCGTAATTTCTCTCTAATAACATTTACTGAATAGTATTCTCACGTACACACACACACACTATATCAATTTTCTTTCAAAAATATTCCTCTTCTCCTAAAAATTCTAACAAACTGTCTTTACCTCTTTAATTTAACTGAAAGGGTAGGGGTAGGATAATTGATTGACAAAAAAAATTAATTCTTAATTTTTAGGTAACGAAATAAGTGTAATTCAAATGTAATCAAAATTTACTTGTCAATAATCGTAATCGAATGTGAAAATGTAAACCTAATCGTATTCTGTAATTCAAAAAATAGGTAATCGGAATGTAAATCGAGACTTAATAATAATCTGCTCCTTTATATTGATTACAGTCGGGTGAGAGTGGTAGTGGTACGAACTTTATCGTTTAGGTAAATTCGGTTGCCCGGTAAAAAGAAAATAAAATTAAAGTCATCGTTCACTTTATGAGAAATATACTTGAAATTTTGTATTTAAAACTTTGCATCAGACTACAACTATCCATATATTCACTCTGTGACTAGCAAGTGTTATTGATATTATGTCCCCTTCATAGCAGGTTTCTAAAGACAAGTAAAGCGGGGAGGAAGATTGGTCCTCACAAATAAAATGACAATTATGAACCATTTTCAATCAAACTTTCTTCCCTCCATTTCATTAAAACATTGAAAACTATGTAACAACATTTTTTTTTTTTTTTTTTTTGTCAATTACATGATGAAAACTAAATCAGTCTACATCAGTGTAAACACAATAAATGCAATTTTTATACACATAATACAAATAACAATTATTTTGCTAATTAAGAAGAAATTTCATAAATATTCAAAGAAACCTTTTTTGAAAAAAATGTAGCCTAAGAGATAAAAATACGATTAAATGCCATGTTCAAGGAAATTGTATTTTTGTTTGAATTAAAAATATATATGTATAAAAAAATATTGTTTCCATCACTTGACCCTAGGGCATAGAGATTAATACTGAATTACAAATTATTATTTCTATAAAGCTAAAATAATTCCTCGGTTTCTTTTATTAAATAAATAAAATATTTTAACTCATTATATTTTCTGCACAGGTTTTGTTTCGTCTTTGAGTTCGTTTGTTTTATATTTGTAGAAAAGAAAAAGCATATATCGAATTTCAGAGAATGATTAATCGAATTAAATATATAATAGTAATAAGGTGTAATTGTAAATGTTTTATATTATTAAAGGGGCACGGTGACCTTTGATCTGTTTATTGTTTCTTGTTCTTTATTTTTAATATTTTATAGTAAATATTTGCCGTGTTAAATGGTTTTATGAATCAAAATGATTTAGTCAAAAAATGCGATTTTAATGGTAAAATTTGAGATTTTTTTTATTTAAAAGGAAAATTTAAAACCACACTGCTACAATTTTGAATTTTTTGTAACTGTTGTTTTCATAGGTTTCTTAGAAGTGAAGTCTGTAACTGTAAGAACCATATTTTCAAAAGTTGATTGATTTAAGAAAAAATCCATCAAACCATGGCGTATGTTGCATAGCCCCACAGGGACCATGGACCAGTAAATAGAGTCGAACAGGTCACTTAATGGATTGTAGCGCCGCAGAGTGTAGTTTAATTTGTTTCCAGTTAGTGTTTTTTGTTTATCTTAATCCATTATGTTACAATACTTTTATATATTTTTTAATTCAAAGGCGTAATTTTTACTTTTATTTATTTTTAATGAGGCGGTAATTTTTTTTTTTTTTTTTTTTTGGGGGGGGGGGGGGGGAGGGAGGGAGGGTGGTGTAAAATGTAACTATATCAGAAATGTAATTATATTAAAATTTCATGTGAACAGTAATCCACTTAGTAGCGTAAATTGCTATTCAGATAAAATGCAACTAAGAATCTAGAATTCGAACAATTTATTAATAAAAACGTGCCTTATTAACAAAAATGCAAGCTGTTTTTGTAATACTGGAGGTAAATATTAGAGACGTTTCCAGCCTGATAGGAACAATTTGTGTTTTGTATAAAAATATATTGAACCCAATATTTTGAACGTCAGAAACCCTCCTTGCTTTAATCCTTTAAAAATCGCAGTTTTTTAGGGAAATTAAAATACATTAATTATTGCAATGATGTTTTATTGTATACTTGATATTATATTATGAAAAGTAAAATAAATTATCCGTTATAGTACACATGATTATAGTTATGCAAGAGCTTCGCATGAAAAGCCTCAGAGCATACAGATACTATGAGTACTAAGCATCTGGCATATTATATATAAAGGGTGCCAACAATATATCTTTACAATTTCAAGCTTTTATTACAAACACAAATGAACCGATACATGTAGTACAATAATGGGCGTATAAATATTGTTATTTTGTTCGCCCATCAATTAATAAACCTTTCTATAACCTGATCACCATTGATTGCATGAAGCATGTCAGGGTGATAATCGTCGGCGTTTCCCTCTGAAGCACTTTTTGTCCATTCCTTTCTTTATTCAATACTGAGCCCGTCTCAATGAATTTCTTGTGCTTATGTCCATAAATTCGTGAATGGGACAAAACAAGATTATCATCTTGGCGTGCTTCGAGCAACCAATGATGCACATGCACATACAGAGGTTTATTAATTGATGCAAAAAGAAAAAACTTCAATGTATAGTACTACTAAAATTTTATATATTGATGTTGTTATTGTTGTATATATTTGCTTTTCATTCATGTATCTGTTCATTTGTGTTAGTAATAAGAGCTAGAAATTGTAAAGTGACTTTGTAGACATATTGTATATCCGATTTTAAAGAAGCACTTTATAAAACAACTGTAGAAAAGTTGAATACTGTAAATAACAGATAATGTAAACTCTTCTTATTTAGTACAATAAAAAAAAGCACGCGCTCTCCTTTATCAAAGGGAAAAAGTTTCCTCAGTCATATCCCGATGCTGTGTAGTTATGAATAGATAGTCATTCTGAAAATAAAACAAAAGGTTGCTAAACAACGTATATTATATTCCAAGATTTTAAACACAGATGTAAAAATTAAAATAATAAAAAAATAAAAATAAACATTATACTCGACGTTTCAATTTTTTCTTTAAAACCAGCATCAGGAGTAAATTTCCTTAAATACAAAACGGCAAAAAAATTTAACAAAGTTACATTATGGAAGAAAAATTCTAACTGTTTTTCAAGTTTGAATTTTGCTTCGATAATGTAACTTTGTAAATATTTTTTGCCGTTTTGAATTTAAGAAAATTTACTCCTGGTGATGGTTTTAAAGAAACAACCGAAACGTCGAGTATAATTTTTACTTTTATTTTGTGATTTTAATTTTTGCAACTGCGTATAAAATCTCGAATAAAATACATTGGTTAGTAACGTTTTGTTTTATTATAACATTTGTATACGACGTAATGGCCTTCTTTATTAAGATAGTCATTCTGTTTTTTATTCGCATTCAGTTCTTTGATTTTGTTATTAATAAATATTCAAAATGAAATTCAGATGATTCTTTAAAAAAAAAAAAATAAAGTTATGTAATAAGATTTATCGGAGTCTTCTTTAAATTATAAATCTTTGTATATCTTTAAAATAATTTCTTCTTAAATACCAACAACTTTGATAGTTTTAACGTGATTAAGTCATTGCTAGAATGATTGATTAAGAGCGTGGTATCTTCTCTAAATACTTTTTTCCCTAAAAGAATTCTCATCTATAACGTTAAAGTGTCAAGAAAATGAATATGTCCGTCTAATACCTGTCAAGCGAATTTTTCTATGTTTACTCTTTTCCGACTCTCACCTACCTATACCCATCAAATGAAAATGTCATAATAATAAAAAAAAAATTCTTTGTAACTTGTAAACTTATTTTATCATCAATATTGCATTTAACGTTAAAAATGATTTTTTCTTTTTTTCTGATTGCGAGTATACCTTTCACTTTAACTGTTCAAAGTTTGCATATTAAACTGATATATCCCTCTTCTTACTTAGCGTACGTTTTCATCATTTCTTTCAAAAGAAAACGCTGATGGCAAACATGTCAATAATAAGATTTCTTTCGAACAAGGTTCCAGCATGAAACTTAGTTCCTGTCAAGAATTTTTGTTTTAGAATCATGCTCTGAGATTGTCACTCTTGTAACTCTGACATATTTCGTTTTGCGGGATTTTTTTTTTTTCGTATGTCCAAATATTTTTGTGTATCTCAAAGAATTTTAGAGGTACAAATATCCGTTATGCGTGTTAAAATATTCTGCATCCCAGTTTTTCTGACATATCTTTGCAATTTCTTTGTTCTCATGTCTGCCACTTTATACTGACATTTGGTTATAGCTGAATATTTTGCGCTTTCTGTACTTTGATATATTGCACTTAAAAGGGAACGATATGAAAAAGTAACAAAATTCACGATTTCATTTTTTTTTCTTGTTTAACTTTATTGCTTTTAACCCTTTAGTGCGCAGCTTTGCATATATACAAATAACAGTATTTTGAATTTAATAGATTTTTTTATTACTATATACCTAATTCCCACCAGAAAATTAAAATAGCAATATCTGCTTTAATTAATAACAGACATTCCGTATGTAAATAAAGCGAGATTAACCATTGAAACTTTCTTGTATAAAGTCAGATTCTCTGAACTACGTAATTTCTAGAACGTATTCTATCGTGTGAATTAAAGGGTTAAAGGTTAAGTTTTATAAAATGAAAAATTATATAAAATAAGGTATTTGGAGACATACTTCTTAAAATATTTACTAATTTGCAATATTTTAGCGTAAAACAGCCACACGACAGTAGTTTTTACTTGTATTGCAGATGTGCAACAGAAGAAAAGTTTGACGTATTATATGAAAATGTAGCTGTGATTTTTTTCCCTTATTTTTCCTGTATAATAAACCTTTCCGAGAATCCTATATAATTTTTTCGAAGCAAAATAAAAAATCGCGCATTTAAGGGCTAAGATTTTGCTGTAGCGCTAAATTAATAACGCCAATGAATGAGCACTGATTTTAAAAGATAAAAACAGAATTTTTTTACTCAAATTAGTAATTCAAGTACTGTCAAAATATTTTACAATAAATGTGTATACACAATATTTTTTTTTGTTTATTAGTACGCTTTCTAGTACGAATAAATTTAACTAAACACTCTTATAAACAAGAATTATGATTTAAACAGTTAAATGTTTAAGGATGCTTATTTTATGCATTAATATATAAAAAAAAAAGATAATTGTATTTTAAAAGAATTTTTCAGATCTTATTTGGATCCTGGATAAAATATCTTAAAATAAACCTGCGTTATCACGAAAACACATCCGATAGGTGTCAACCTTCGTTTATTTTTTTAATTTTTTATGCGTTTAATTATCTTTATAATCTAAAAGAATAATCAAAATATGTAATCTTCTCTTTTCAAAGTTGTAAAGACAAATAAGTAAAATTTATATATACAAAAATTTTAAATCAAAACAATTAAAAAAATTAATTAAACTTTTGAAATCGAAACGCTATGAAGTTTTCTGACTTCATGTCATTATTTTTGAAAAAAAAAAATCGTTCAAGTTTACATTTACAACTATGAATAAATTCTGAAGTATACCAAATTCAAGGGATTATATCTAATTAATTTTTGGATACAATTTAAATTCGTTAACAAGATAGAAGATTCTTTATTAATGAATTGCATTTGTGTCAGTTTTAAAACAAGTGAGGATTAACTCAACGATATAAAGGACTGGCACCACTAACAACTTCATGCAAGAAAGCTTAATTATTTAAATGCAAGTTGAAGTACTTTTTTTTTTATTAAAGGCATAATATATAAAAACTAGAAAATCTTTATGCGTTTTGACAGGAAAAAATTAAAAAGGTTCTAATCTCAAGAGGAAAGATTAAAAAAAAAATGAAGGAGTAAAAAAAAAATTTAGTGTGGAAAGAATAGAAAAAAATGCCCTTTACCCACATTAAATTAAAATAAATCTTAAATATAATTGATAACAATTCTGTCTGAAGAAAGTAAAAAAAAAATAAGTCTTTGTGATAAACATTTTTTAGGGTCTCACAAGAATCATTGGTAAGTCAACTCAATTTCTCAGCCGCGGTTATTCCAATTTTTTGAAGATTATAGAAGGAAAAAACTTCATTCGTTTAATGCCGCTGGCAAAAAGAAAGAAAGAAAGAAAAAAAAAAGAAAAAAAAGACAACCTGATCTAGCTGAAAGTGTGCAACACGTTTTTGAGGTTTTTCAAGGGAAAAAGTCCAAGGAAAAAGAAAATACAAACATTTATTAATAAAAAAGGTACAACTCTCCGTTTTCAACCTATTCGTAGGAAAAAAGAAGTACCAGAAAAAGAATGTAATCACATTTAGTATTTCTGTAACCTCTCCAGTTTCAGTTAAGTAAATAGTGAAACTTAAGATCCAAGGATTTTAAGAATAAGACTGTAAGAAAAAAGACAGAAATAGGATTGAAACTTATGGGAAGGGTATACTTAAATTTTAATGGGAGAATCAGATTGTAGAAGAAGAGACCATTTTTAAATTAATGAATTATTTATGATTTTAGATAAATTGTATTAAGGTTATATTAAATTTCTCCGCCAACATAATACGGTTTCTCGTTCTTAAAATTTATTTTGAAAAATAAATGATCTTTATCTATTGCAGCCATAATGGACCTTTACATTTTAAATTTTTTACGGATATATTTAAAGCATAACGTCGTGTTTATTGACCGAAAAAAAAAACAGTGAAATTTTTAATACTTTTTCTTATAATGTTCCTTTAACCTTTTATTTATGTATAATTTCATGAGTTTTATCTATAGGTTATATGATGAAAGCATTTTTAACATTTAAAAAAGGAAAAAAAAATCTACATCTTAACGAAAAGTTTTGTAAACAGATATAGTTCATGTCCAAACAGTCGACTATATAAGGAGAAAAACGATCAATGTCCCAGCATATTAATATACAGATGATTTTACAAAAATTACAAATGCATATTTTTAAAAGTTTCCTTTTGGAATCATTGTTGCCAGTAGGACGGGTATTTTTATTCAGAAAGCTCCCACTATTTTAAAAAAAGCAATATTCTCCTCATTTAATCTGTCATGAAATAAGGCTAATATTATTATTCGGAAAATCGGGTAGCTTTCCGCAGTAGGGTAAGCTCCCAATATTTTCAAAAAGCAATATTCTCCTTATTTAATCTATTATGAAATAAGACAAATATTACTGTTCGAAAAATTGGGGTATCTTTCCGAGCTCAAAAACACCCTCTCTCTATTAAATGATACTATTTTTAAATGGTATAGCGTAATTTAATTTTTTAAAAGTCCATCGATCGATTGTCAGCACCGTTCTATTTGTAGTTATTGCATTCAGTGGAGAGGAGAAAGCTGTAACTGATTAAGAGATAGCTAATAAAAACTTTCTGCAATTCGTTGCTTTATTGAAAGTTCTCTAAGAACATTTATAAATTTAATTTATACAAAGAGTAAGGGGTGGTGACTGGGATTATTTTAAAGTAACTTGATTCTACAACACTCATGTTAAGAAAAGAGCCAATGAGAGATATTGTGAAACCACAATGCGTAGTGAATTTTTAATATCCATATTGGTTATATTATATACAGGGTGTCCGGGCTATAAGTATCTAAAAGTTATGGCTTATTATTACAGAACTACACATTAGAATATAATAGACTTCACCTTCGTGTATTGGAAAACTCTTCGAGATTTTAAAACGTTGAACAAAACAAAAAACTGAAAAAGTGGATGAGTGAAAAAAGCGTATTATAGAAGCAATTTGTCTAATAACTCCTGATATGCTTCGAAACATTTAGAGAGAACTAGATTACCGTTTATACGTTTGTCGTACTACCGAAGATGCAAACATCGAAGACTATTGGTGACTTTATGAGATGCTATTTTTATTTAAATATATATTTTTTAATTTAATGGGTAGTTCCGTCAAATAAGCCATAACATTTCTATACTTTTAGTCCGGACACCCTGTATATTATATTGGTTATATATATTTAATATCCATAATCGCCAAATTGGCGAAAGAGCATATGAATTAAATAATTTCATACGAGCTGAAATTATCAGTTACGCTTTTAAACAATTAAGAGAATGTGAATTTTAAGTCAGGGCTACGAGAATAGTAATCCTAAAATATAAGCCAGTGCTAATTCGAACGCTAATTGTTCGTTAGGGGAAAGATTTGGTAGCGTAAAATATATATATTTTAATAATAATAAAGGACTTTACGTTGTAATATCGATACAAAACAAATAGGTGTTGCTATCCAACGTACAATTTATTCACAAGTTTAACATAAAACTCTACGTTTCGGTTTAATCTTTAAAACCTTCATCAGGAGAAAAAAATTTCTAAAATATAAATCGACAACAAACTCTTTACATGCTACATTTTGAAAACAATTCAAAATACAAATCAGTCTAACGGAAACCTCTTACTCCCAAATAAACAGTTCAGTGGCCTACTGTATAGTATAGCCACTGAACTGTTTATTTGGGAGTAAGAGGTTTCCGTTAGACTGATTTGTATTTTGAATTGTTTTCAAAATGTAGCATGTAAAGAGTTTGTTGTCGATTTATATTTTAGAATTTTTTTTCTCCTGATGAAGGTTTTAAAGATTAAACCGAAACGTAGAGTTTTATGTTAAACTTGTGAATAAATTGTACGTTGGATAGCAACACCTATTTGTTTTGTATATTTTTTTTTACCAAAACATAACAGATCTCATCTACTGGAAAGTTCACGATAAAACAAGGAAGCTATACTAAAAAACACAACGGATAAAAGACTTATATCTAACGAACTCTAATCGGAATGAGAATAAAATACAGACAGAAAACTGAGTCAATCTTTATCATTTCTCTATCCTTTTTTTCTTTGATATCCAGTGACGATGATTAATCTTATAAACTAATTCTACATGTGTGAGAATCGTTACTGATAAAGGAATAGGTTAAATATTTTTTTAACAGGGGGAAATTTGGACGGCAAAATAATAAATAAAAATTGGTATAAAATAGATAATTAATTAAAAAAGAATTTAATCGAATTTTAGAAAAAACGGTTAATTTAATAAAAACATATATCATAACGTGTCACACATGATAAAATGACAACAAGATCAATATCATGTGTAATGCACACCATGTTTTTTCAACCGGTGAAAATCTGGGAATTTGAAATAAAAAATCTGTAGAAATTTTGACTTACAATATCTGAACTTTAATGACTGAACTTTTCGACCAGTTATTAAGAGGTTTCTTCTCTCATTTTTATACTTTGTTTTAATGGATTTATCGACATTGGAAATAAATACTAGATATTTGCTCATTGCTGTCAACTTTTACACTTTTTTCTTACCACTAAAATTTAAAAGAAAATTTTGACTTATTTAATTGCAAATTTTGCCGATTAAATAAGGGAAAATGTTCTTTTAAATTTTAGTAATAAGAAAAAAGCGTAAAAGTTGGCACCTGTGATAATGTCAAACAACTAAGTACAAAAATTGTTATTTTTTTTTGCGTACTGCATTTATATCCATACAATGTTTTATGATGTATACGAGTTGTCATCCGATACTTCGTTAAATTATACTTCATTTAATTAGCAAACGAAAATAGTTGTATATGTTCTGCATGACATTTTTAAAGCCTACTATTTTTGAAAAAAAAGTGCGCATTATACGTGAATAAATACTTTATACACCGATTTATTTTACTTATTTTAGTAGAAGAAATTTTTCAAAAATTTATTTAATTATTCATATTCATATCTTCTAACCATTCTCTCAATGCTCAAATATGCTAACGTGTTTTCAACAATTCGGTAAAAGTGATTTGGAAGGTGAAATTTTCATTACATCGTAATTTAGCACATAAAATTTTAAAGTTGTTAAGATTATTGTTAGTTGATTAGTAGATAAGATTAGTTGATAAAGGTGATAAAGATTTTAAAGCTGCAGGAGTACTATTGTTGGAATACATCTATTAACAATATTTATCAACAGAGAAAAATCTACTTTGTACAAATTTTTCCTGGAAGAATTCCTTTATTTACAAGAGAAAAATATTTTTTTTTCCATTTTTAACTTCAGAGTGATCCGAAGAAGATATCACGCTTTATTCTTTCATATTGAGATTTGAATTGGGAATACAAGTTGAAAAATTATATTTAGCAGATTAAAGCGACAATTCACGTATCACACATACAAATTTATTGTTCGATTTCCTTAATAACGGAATTGATTTTGTTATCAAACATTTTTACTAAAATTAAAATTATTCACGTCAAAGAGGATAGAATAATTTGATTATACATTCTGCCTTTCAATAGTTTCAGAATATGAAACATTTCTCATTTTATATAAAAAAACGAATCACAACATTCAAAATGTCAAAATTTAAGATAACTTTCAAATGACTGCAGATAAAGTTTTTTTATGGATAGTATTTATGCTAAATTTTGTGTTTCATAATAAAAATAATAATCTTATGAAATGTTGGCAAACCATGATATTAGATAATTGATGTAATAATGAAATAACGATGTAATATTATGAAAATATGTCGAAAATCTATGCAGAGCAATGGGTATCTATATTATAAAGCATAAATATGTCCGTGAGTAATGCTCACGTTAGACTGAGAGTGGCAATCGCTTGAACAATTAATTTCGTTTTATCACGAACTTTTTAACTTTTAAACATCACAATAATTAAATAGTTACACTATAGAAGAGAGAAAAAATGTCCTTTCAAAAGCAATTTATTTAAAAGATGTATCTCAGTTTACTGAGTTTTCATGGTTTAAAGTTTTTCCGTTATGAATTTTTAAATCTGTCAAAAAAATAAACGTGCTACCCGATTATGGAAGATTAATCCGTTTGCACTTTAAAGAATGTAAATAATTCAGCATTTGGTTGTTTCCATATAGCCAGAATTCGCACATTTATCAAAAAATTGTAACACTCTTTTTCGCCTTATTTAAATGCAGAAAGATATTGCACATTCTGTGAATAAAGCGTACAGTTACGAATTCTGTGTTTCAAAAATGAAATAGAAATTTTCTTATCATTAACAGTGAGGCCACACTGTAAAAAAAAAAAAAAAAAAAAAAAAAAAAAAAAAAAAAAAAAAACGGACTAAAAAACGGACTAAAAAACGGAAATACTACTGGCAATCTAGACGCCAGTACTATTTCCGTATTTTTACGGGAATTTTTACCCATAAATTACAGAAAATTTTCCGTTTTTCTGATTAAAAACGGAAATTCTTCTGTAGTTTATGGGTAAAAAGTCCAGTGAAAAAACGGAAATAGTACTGGCGTCTAGATTGCCAGTAGTATTTCCGTTTTTTAGTCCGTTTTTTTTTTACAGTGCAGTTTACATGAAAATTTCAAGGCAACTGCGAACCTTGCGTATAAAATGGAGGTATGAATAATGAGGAGTCGATATATAGTGTATTTTCTACCAGTTGCGAGTGAAGTAACTGAGGAGGTTGTCACAAGATGGCGGCTGCTTTTTTTAATTGGATCAACAGTATATGGTTACCACTAGGGAAAACTCCAACCAGAAAATTTGAATACAAAGTTTCTTCTTCTTTAAGCATCTTATTCATGCAACATTTGTCTCACAAATATGGTAAAAATTTCTATTTGTTTTTATTGGTGGCAGTTTGTCTAAGTTTATTATAATCTTCTTATTATTATAATCTTTTTCACTGACACTGACAGTAAGTTGTTTAGGTTGCAACAATATGGCGGAAACCTAGGGCCTGACTACCGCCGAAGCAAACTTACTTCTACCAGTAAAATCGATATATATATTTTTACCACAACTGAAAGACTGAAGTTCTGCATTAATAAAGCGTTTAGATAAGCAGAAAATTTCTATTTATATTTACTGGTGTAAGTTTGCCCTAGCGGTAATCAACACCTGCGAAAGCGGTTACAGTTGAAGCTTCACTATTTTACGGATATATCAGTTCCTTTTTATTCATACTTCCATCCCATGGTGTTTAACTTTCCATAAATAAGTTGCCAAAGGGAATTAAAATTTCACGTATAAATAAATATAACCCGAATTTAACAGTCATTTAGGGTAACTCCGGGAGAGTTGCCACGTCGGGGATCGATGCCGCACCAATTCTATTTCTTCTAATTATCGATAAATGGCAGTCAATCGCGCAGTATAGGTGCGCAATAAGATTGTTTTAATCAGTCTGTATCCCATTTCAAGGTTTACTTGTAGCTGTAAGGTCCTTATTTTGACGTAAGTGTATGATTCCACAATTCAAACTTTTAAACACATTATGCTTAATTACTTTCCATACGCTAATTTCTAAAAGCATGCATGATTTCGAAGTCAAAACTAAGTGCGGTGTTTGTATAGAGCACTGTGTGTATGGTTACGCTATTTTCCTTATCGAGGGTAGGTAAGTGTGATGTGCGACGTCTGTACCACACAAAATGGGATACATGCCGCAGTTTCTTTTGTACGGGATGATAAAGTATTACTAACTTTTCCTTTTCTTTTGCACAGACTAACCAAGTTAGGCATGTTATTAGTCGTTAATAGTAATTGTAATGATTTTGCTTTCTAAGGTCCTGAGTTTAAATGAAATATTGTTTTTCAAAACCAGATAAATTTTAAACTTATTTACAGATTTTATTAGAAATGCCCACATTCTGCAGAAGAAAAGAAGGTGTAAGCCTACAAGGACAATAACATCCGTAAAGGTTAACGCTATATCAGGTAGGGTTTTGAATCTGCGATGTTTGGAACAAATCTTCAACTGTTGGCAACGCTACTAGTAACTTTAAGGCCGCTGAGATCTTCCCTTTCGACAACAACGCTCTCCCAGATCATATGTTTTCTGCATTAGCGGATAGTGAAATGCTCTCACCAGAAAACATGACACAAAATGAGGCAAATCCATTCTTGGCAGGGATTTTTTAGAAAACTACTTCAAAAAAGTGGAAGTGTAATTGGCTTCGTTGCATCATGTGTCAAATGTGTTTACATAAAGACCGTACTTTTACGACACTTTTTGTGTAGCTTGCGGTCGAAAAAACATGTCTATTAACCCTTTGCACTCGAAGTTTTTTTCATTCGTATTACCAGCAACTCGAAGCGATTTTAGTTATATCTTATTATTTTTTAAATTCCTTATGAATACAAATGTTGTGATATATAAAAAACCAAAAAAATATAAAATTATTACATTTTGTAATCGTCCAAAGTGACATACCTCTCGAAGCAATTGCCAATATGTAATCTTGGCTTTTCTAGACAGGTATTACAAAATTATTTGCGTTGTCTCCGTAGCGGAGCCCTCGAGTTTAAAGACAAATTTTAAATGGCTCGTCTCCGGAGCCCTCGAGTGCAAAGGGTTAACAAATAAATTATGTAATCACTATTTCACTGTTTTCTTCTCCCTCTCTAATACATTGATGTTACGTTGTTGCTGAAATAACAATTAAAATTCAATGTAAAAAATAATAAGTCGATAATTTTATTAGTGAATGTAGGCAGACAATTATTAATTTGATTGCACTAGTACGTTTCATTGTACTCATTGAGTTTCTTTTTGTTATCACATAGATAATTATAGTCCAGATATTAATATGTTTTTTTATATTTTTATTTATAATTTCATTATGTTATTATGATAAAGCGCGGCATAACTACCGCACAAGAGCGGCGTCTTAGCCTGAATGTACGGGTGACGCGCCGCAGTGTAATGTTTTAGAAAAAAGTTGTTAAAAAATATTATTTGTTTTGAATATTTTTGTCGCAATACACGTGTTGCAAACTAAACATGAAATAGCACAGCATGATTTTTTTTTAATTTTATGTCCCCCATGTGACTTTATACACACACACACACAAAAAAAAAAAAAAAAAAAAACATGCGGCATAAATCCCGGAATTACTCTTTTCAAACTATGCGCTTAAATAGTAAAACAATCGAATTCAAACAGATTTCTATGCATACAGCAATCTTCCGCGATTAACAGCATGCATGCAGCTAAAGCGCAATTACCAAACGTGCGTTTTGGTTTAGTTATTGGGAAATCTAATTGAATATACAATGTATAAAATTCTTTACACTTTACGATTAAAAATTTTCACCTATGTTCTGTACAGCGGACAGAATATCGGGATCTTTAACACGTATACGATAATCTTTTCTGTATAATAAAGCGGACAACTCCTAAAAATGTTTTCATAAAATCTAAATCCCGTGTAGTCTCGTGGTGCTTTATGAATTGGCCAGTATGCCCACTCTTAAAATTGCATAAATTTAACTGCTGTATTTTTTTCACAGTTCTTTCACTGAATGTATTTATTTTTAAAATTGTGTATTGTTAAAATTTTATATTATAATGTAACAAAATAAATTCCGAATTCAAAGCATCACATGTTCCTCAAAATCTAAGCATTTATAAAATTTTCTGTGAATTCGAACTCATTGGACACGGTAATCTTCACTTTTCAAAAAATGATGAAAATATCAATTTTCTAATGTTTTGCTTAAGTTGAAATGACATATCAATAGTACACTCATGTTTTTGAAAATTGCAACACCATGAAGGAATCATCAGAATTAGCACTTCACGACGGCGTGCATCGCCGGTTGGTCACGCTTCACTGCCCCATCGGCCGGCGTGCATCACCGGTGGGTCACGCTTGACTGTGGCATCGGGCGGCGTGTATCACCGGTTGGTCACATTCCACTCTTAACCCGGGATTGCTCGCTCATATCCAGGATATGTACGATTTATACTTTACCACCAATAAATTAAAAAAAATCTTCATCTTATTTAATCGTTGACATTGCTCACAAACTAATTTTAAGATTACTTTTCGAAAATTAATGGTGAGTAATGTAATAACCGTGCGCATCCTGGGTATGTCATACCCTGCGCGTGTAATCTCTGGTTAAATAGAAGGCGTGCACTACAGGTGGATCACACTCGAATGTGCCATAGACGGCGTGCACTACAGGTGAGTCACACTCGAATGTGCCATAGACAGCGTGCACTACAGGTGAGTCACACTCGAATGTGCCATAGACGGCGTGCACTACAGGTGAGTCACACCTGAATATTCGAAAATTCAATAGTAAAAACAATTCAATATTATAAAACTTATATATTCACGACGGGAAACGAGAATTCTCGTTTTCATTGGAAAGATATCATTGACTAAGGGCGCGGCTTCTACCTTACAGAAAATGCATTTATATCATGTTGTTCATATTTGTTTAGATTTTAAGACATTTTATATTAAATTCGTACATATGCAGTCAATAAAATCATGTCTCTAAGTAAGTTGCTTACTCCTTACGAACAATCAGACATTCACAATCAACTCTGCTTGTTATATTCGAGTTAAATTTAATAAATATGAGATGCAGTGTCATTAAATACAGTGTCTGAACAAGCGAAAGTACCGCGCCGCCAGATGAAGCAAAACATGAATTCGAGCGCCGCCTCACAGCGAAAAATCTGAAAATAGGCGCCGGCGTGAACGTGTTACATGGAATTTAATACACAAACGACTGGTATTGGTACAAACTAATAATTTCATTTAAAAATATATATATATTAAGTGTCCGAAATCAGTATTTGGTGTAGCAGCCATGCGTTGCAATAAGTGCTGCTATACGACGCGTCATGAAGTCAAAAATATTTTTTATGTCTTCCTGGAGAAGAGCATTCCATATTCTTTGTATGCGTACACAAAGTTTATCTATAGAAACTATAGAACAAGGATCACGAGTGAAACGACGATCAACGAAATCCTACAAGGTATTCAAGGTAGGTTCAAGGTACCGTTCACCGGCATAGCGTCTAACACGAATGCGACCACCATGGTACCACAAATTAAAGCGAGATTCGTCAGAATAAACGACTTGTTGCAAATCTGAATGCCAGTTTATATGTTCACGAGCTCACTGCAGCCGCAATCGTCAATGGTTTTGCGTGAGGCGGATCCCCTATAAAGGAGTTCTTGCACGCAGTCCACGGTGCAGCAGACGTCGACGAATTGACGAAGCAGACAGATGACCAATGTGCTGCCAACTCTCTGAATGAAGCTGTACGGCTCGTCAGCGCCATGCGAACCATGCATCTATCATCGCGCGTTCACGTCACCTTTCGGAGTCCACTCTCATATTTCCGATGTGTCCTTTTCTCGTCGATCTACTGCTCCCACACTCGTAGCACTCTGCTGCTGTTGCGCTGTAGACGAGCTGCTATTGCGCAATAGGAAAATCCTCCTTCAAGAAGGCCAATGATTCTCCCCCTTCAATCTCCGTCAGTTGTTGAAATGTCGCCCTCTTTCGTCAAAGAGACATAGTTACGTCTCACTTAAGTTTACCACTAGCAGATAACCATAGACAAATTTCAACGTCTTGCTACAGCCTTCTATTTATACGGTTTCAGCAGCAGCTCTGAAATTTTAAGCTCAATTGCGTTGTTACTTCATGGTGCTGCAATTTTCACAAACATGAATTCTGACCAAATGTTTTAAACATCCGATAGTTGAAATTATTCGAAATTCCCTTTAAGTTCATCAGAGATAGAATCTTTAAACTTTAGGCCATTATGTTTTCTCATTTCGCCTCTCCCCCTAGCGCAGGGTTTCTTTTTGGAAGTGAATTTTGAAGGAACATTCGGAAACGCCTGCTTTCCAACGGGGCAAACTTCCACCGCTAAAAAATAATAAAAATTGTTTTCTTACTCATGACAGTAATTTTGTTTGAATAGGGCATTTAAATAAAGCAAAAATTTCTATTGAAATTTACTGGTGGAAGGTTGACACGTTTTTAATCATGATCTGAAATTCAGATAGGCGCGTATAGCGCTTCGAAAACGTTGGATGATAGACTCAGGCAGTGTTGCCAGTGGGCTACGTTTTTCTAAAAGTTCCGATCGCTTGCCAGCAGTTTTAGTTTTGCCACCAGTAAATAGTGAAATTAAACATTTAATGACAGATTAAATAGGACAAAAATAAGGTTTATTATACCATTTCAGAAAACTGGCGCCAATTAAGTAATTTGAATTTTAAAAAGTAGCCCACTAGCAACGCTGGTCTCAACTGGACACATTGAGCGCTTTCGTATCGTCCTATGTTTCGTAACGTATGATCAAACTGCTAACATTCACTTTTCAATTGACTCGCTGTTTTTTGGACGATCTTTAAGATTCATTTTATAATATTAAGGATTGAATACCGTAACATCAATAGTTTATGTTTTAAAAGTTTAAAAATGTTAAATAAATAATCGTATTTACTGTAATTTTACATATATCAGAACATTTTATTTATTTTCTCTTAAACTAATTTGTTTTTTGTTGGAAATTTTCCTTCTTAAAGTTATATTAATACGTATAAGAAATGTATAAACTATGTCAAAAAAAAAAAAAAAAAAAAAAAAAAGTTGTAGGCAAATTATGGTTTCAAAATTTTAGTTAATTGAAACGAAAAAATAAATGTTTCCCGTTTTTACCACAATATTTGGTTTTTCGACTGATTAAATCATTTTACTTCGTAAAAACATTTAATAATCATTAAAAAAAGCTATCATAAAATACCCAAATGATAAAATGTTCAAAGGATACCGACTTCCCTTAAGTAATGCAAGGACATGATTTCAATCTGATAGAGAAAACCACGTTCAGAAACTCTCAAAAGCTTGGTTTAAAATAGCATTGGCATTTTTTTTCAATATGTCTATGAAAAATAAAAATCCACAGAAAAAATATAATCTCATTTAGTATCTATATGACTGTTAGTGCTTGCAATGAGGAATGCAATCTACCATATAAAATATTTTGCGATATATAGAAATGTGAAATATGTGAATGTGAATCTATAGAAGGGATCAAGGAAATTTTTATAGACGATTCACTTTAGAAGGATTTCGAAGGGAAATGATAGAAAAAATATAAAAAATGGATAGATGATGCGTTTTTGCAATAGCTGTGGAAAAGCATCAAAAGTGTGAGACATGCGATGTTTTCCCCCATAGGTAATTTTTGATCAAAATATTCATCGATGACATGTTTTTCTCATATGTGTATGTATAAAGTTAAATGGTGTTTTAAGTTTTTAAATTAATATTTTTGCTCATTTTTCAAATATGGATTTAAAACGAAGTTTAAAATAACGTAAAACATTCGATTTTTTTTATATATGAATCAGTTATAATACATATCGGTTTCAGTTAGATTTTATTAAAAAAAATGAAAAACAAGTGACGGTGTTAATATTCGTGTAAACCAAAAACTAAATTTTAAAAATAAGTACCACAAACAGAGATTCCTTTGAACCTGGATGATTATTTGAGCTCCCAACAAAATGAAGGATTTATATCAGTCATGCATCTAATATATTGAGAGTTTAGACGTGATTAACAGAGTATTGCTGAATTAAGTCAATATTCTAGACACAATAGAACCAAGACCTAGTTTAATTTTCTTTTTGAGGAGGCGGTGGGGGTTATTGTATGTCTAAAGAACACCACACAGAACCCAAAATAACTCGTTTATGGTATTAAAAACAAATATTCAGTTCCGAGTAATATTAAATGTGCTATGCACTGTACATATATCAATATCGATCAGCCTCATCGATTCGTTCATGTGCGTGGTATATTTACTGTATAATTTGAGCAATGCACAATTTTTATCCGCAATTACTATGAAGTGTATGCATGTATGTGAAAGTAAAAATGATGAAATGTATATGCATATCTTCAACTTTGCATGATAAAAATAAGCCATCGAGATTTTCTCGCCTGGATTTTTTAAACATACATACATAAGAAAGTTACAAATAAAGTAAAATAAAATACAGATTTTCTTAATATAAGAAAATATGGGAGATCGGGGTTTCCTTAAAAAACGTAAGACTTGACATACATGCAGCATACGTGTTTTATTGGTAATGTACTAAAAAATAATTCATAATTTTTATTAATTTTTAAGAATTATTTGTGCTTTTATTACAATTTAAATACTTTTGCTTAAAAATAGGTTTGCATTATTTTCTCGATTACATTTTAATATTTTTTAATGACTTTTTTTAGTAGGATAGCTGAGGTCAATTTCTAATCAAGCTAGTTTGTATTTTTTCAATTTTGGTTGCTGTTATTTTTAATGAGGCACCTTTCACTTTCGGAACCGATTCCGAAACTAAATGTAATTTTATAAAATGGAAATTAGTAGCCAAAATCAAAAAGTAAAACTAGAGGGTTAGAGAACAATCTCAGCTATGCTATGCAAATAATCATTTAAAAATATTAAAATGCAAGCAAGAAATAGCATAGATTTATTAAAATATCCTTAACGTAAATGATTATATAAAACTAACCGCATAGATGATCTGATTATTAAAAAAATAACAAAATGTTTTTACGTGTTTTTAGATTACAAAAATAAATAACTAAATAAAATTAAAGAACTAATAATTCAAACTAAATAATAAAAAATATAAAACAGAAGAAGAAGAAAAAAATTAAAAGTAGAAATATTAAAATATACTTAACGTAAATGATTAGCTATGTGGTTATATAAAGCTATCCCCATAGATGATCTGACTATTAAAAACATCATAACGAAATGTTTTTAACATGTTTTTTAGATAAAATAAATAAATAAATAAATAAAATTAAAACATGAAATAATTTCAATAAGTTTAAAATAAGAATTAATTGTATTAGTACGACTTATTTTAATAAACATATTTCAGTATCGAGAGATACTTTAATTCTCGAATAATTTTAAATTTTCACTTAATAATAATGTCCAGTGTATTTTTAGACTGTCAATTAAAAAAGCAAAGTAAACAAACTACGTATATTATGACACAACAACTATAAGGAGCAGCAATCTCAGCAGAAAACTGTAGCAGCAACAGAACAATCTTATCCTGTTTAATCTAAAGGTTATTCAAAGAATACAATGATAAGTATTGTACTAGATATTGTTCAATGTCCTTACTGCGTTTCCACACTGAAGCTAGAGAATTTGTTACAGCCTTTTAAAATAATAATAATAAAAAAAACTCTTGAAGGGTTTCTTTGTTTGAATGACACTCTCTTGTTGTGGAATTTATGAGTCAACCAGTTCACGTCTTTTTAAATTTAGCTAATTATATAAGGAAGAAAGAAGGCTTAAAGAGCTACTTTGATTCATAATAAAAAATTGACAACATCATTCATTTAAATAGAATTTTTTCATATATTTTTTACCGTTTCATTATTTTTAAATACTGTAATGTCTGATTTGATGGAGAACTTCGTTACTTTGTAGATGCTATTACTTAGATGCTTGGAAGATTAAGTTCTGGCAGAGTTATTAGTTAAATTTTTGAAGTTTGCGTAGTTATTTTTCAATAAATATACTTACCTTTTACGTTATAATCAGAGTTCACTACAGAGAAATAATAAAAAATATGGACAACAATAGCGTTAAAAGTAATGATTAATTTTAAATTCTCTATGAAATGTCTACTATAAAATTACACAAACACCGTATTAAAAATTGAAGTTTTTGCCTCAAAATGGGGGGGGGGGGGAGCCACAGTTTTCAGATGCTGTGAGATATGCATCCTAGATTGACTATAAAATTGACGCAACAAAAATAATTTGTATACTCAATGCAGAATCATACGTGAATCGAATGCTTTAAAAGATCCTATACGTAATAATTTATACCTGGTTTCGAATAATAATGTAATAATGCATATTATAAAATGAAAAAAAGTGCAATTTTAATGGTTAGTTTAAGTTGCATGTTCATACAATGGAGTTAAGGCTAAAGAGGAGGAGACATATAGTCTATTGTCTATTAGTTGAGAGTGAAGTAACTGAGGAGGTTGTCACAAGATGGCGGCTGATTTTTTACATCAGAACAACAGTTTCTGATTACCGCTGAAGAAAATTTCCACTTATAAATTTTGAAAAGAAAAATTTTGCCTTATTTCAGCTGATTTTTCACGAAAAATTTCTCCCATAAATGTGGTTACATTTTATATTTGTTTTTATTGGTGGCAGTTTGCCCAGGTTTTATAATATTTTCCACTGGCGCTTATAGGAGGTTATCTAGATTGTCACAGTATGGCGGAAACGTATGGCCTTGCTACCGCCGAAGTAAACTGCCAACTGCCACTAGTAAAAATGACTGCCTATTTTTGCCATTATTTATGACTCCAATTTTTCATTAATAAGGCGTTTAAATAAGGAGAAAATTTCTATTTCAATTTACTGGTGGAAGTTTGCACCGGTGGTAATAAACCCCTACGAAATCGGTTACAGTTGAAGCAGCACTATTTTAAGGATATCTCAGTTCCTCTTTATTAATAGTTCCATGGTTCATACATAGAATTTCAACAGGTTTATAATCGTAGGCAATATTCAAAGAAATGTGTAAAACTAATTTTCCATTAAAAAAAATTTTCATTAAAAGTTTAATTCCAAACTTATCAAAGTAATAAAAAATTTCACGTTTAGGCATAGTTTTAAGCCGTATATATAGTATTTAATAATATAAGTAATATAATTAATAGATTAATAATATATTTGTCAAAATTATGTGAACCCATTCAAATTCTATTAAGCTCCTGTTAGTAAATATTTTAATATCAAAAGCGCTCCAGAAGCATAATTTATGCACACATTTAATACATGCATCCAGAATCGGGCAAATTGGGAATCTCATTATCTTTAATGTAATTGAAATTTAATTGCATGAAGAAGATATAAATTTCCTTACATGTAATGATAATTGTGAATTTGAAAATCATTAGCATTGGAATCGTATTCAAAAACGCTATGATTACATTTATGCAATTGTAATTGTAATTGAGAGCTTATTGTTACAATTACGTATAATTGTAATGGCGAATTTAAAAATAAGATTTGATTATAGTAGTACTGCAGAAAGTTATGATTTTCTTAACGGTGCTGAAATGGTGGCTATAAAATTTTAGTTACAATTACGTGTAATTTTAATGGAATATTTAAAAATATGATTGGATTATAATTGTACTGCAAAAGGTTGGGATTATCATCGTGTGGTTGTAATGGTAACAAAGAAATTTTAGTCATAATTACATATAATGGAAACAGTAAAATTTTAAATTGAATTTTATTATTATCATTATATTCTTATAATGCGAATTAAGGAATTTGAGTTACATACGAAGGTGGTTCCAAAAACAGGTTACAAGTAGTAGCATTTGAAAAGTAATTATTGTGAAGCGAATAATCTTTCCCAAAGTTTGAAAAGTTAGACTAAAGTGGTTTCTATTGTTCCACTTACAAGGAGAGGGCCAACCTTGTTAATCACAGATTTTGATTATTTTAATATATGTTGTAGGGTAGAGACCCCTTAGTGTCAGGTTCAACGGATTTTATTCAACGCTCCTTAGTTCTTGGGAAACCGGGGGGTCTAATAATAGTACACAAGTTAAATACTTACTTTGCAACCACAATGATAGGTTCGTCGTAGCTCTACTGGTGTGACGTTTGCCGGCTGATCCGCGGGCCCAGGTTCGATACACGAATGCGCTAAATTTGTTTTTCTCATTTTTTGTTTTATATATATACTTGTATGTATAATTAATAATCTCATTGTCAATTAAAATTTATAATATTGTATATCAATTACAATTTTAACATATTTAATTTTTTACTTTTAACTAAATAGTTGTATAAAGCATCATAAAACTGTTAATTTTTTAAAAATCACTTCAAAAATATATTTCATATATTCTTTATCGATGCAATGATATTGAGCAATTGTGTCAATTCGTGATTTTAAAGAAACATCATTTACGCATTGATTTAACAAAGGAAGTCAATGCGATAATACTATTATTCTGTTTTTAAAGTAACAAGCATAATTATATTAAAAAATAGCACCAGAATTACATTACAACTGATTTTTTGCATATTTAAGATTTTTAAATTTGTAATACGTATGCTTGCGCTTTCAATTATTTTGCTTTCACCTTTATCGACTTTCTGCTTTTATTTTTATTTTATTTGAATATTCTATTATTTTATCATAACTAGATGGCACCACAATAAATGTTTTCACGATTTTGGAATTTTCATCATTCAATAATTGATCCAATTTCTTTTTAAACCTCTTTAAAGGATGGGAAATAATAGTTTAAAAATAAAAAATGATAAATTTAAGTTTTTTAACATTATAATTAATGTATGATATTAAAATTTGTAATTGAAATTATTAAATTATAATTACAAGTATATTTATAAGACAAAAAATGAGAAAAAAAAGTAGCGCATTCAGGTATCGAACCCGGGCCCGCGGATCGGCCGGCAATCGACATGCCAACTGAGCTACGACCAACCTGTCATTGCGGTTGCAATGTAAATATTTAAGTTGTGTGCTATTATTAGACCCCCCAGTTTCTCAAGAACTAAGGAGCGTTGGATAAAACCCGTTGAACCTGATACTAAGGAGTCTCTACCCTACAACATATATTAAAATAATCAAAATCTGTGATTAACAAGGTTGGCCCTCTCCTTGTTAGTGAAAGTTCCGTGAAGTCATCCAACGGAAACATCCTGGCATAGTGATTGATGGTGTCATCTTCCTGCATGACAATACCAGTTCCTAACTGATCGCCAAACTCAAGAATTATCCCAAAAGTTCAAGTGGGAAGTCTGGAACCACCCCCGTAGAGCCTAGATTTGGTATCCAGTGACCATTTCCTTTTTCCGATATTGAGGGAAACACTTGTCTGGAACAAGGTTTTCGTTACACAGTGATGTGAAAACAGCTTCAGAGAATTGGCTCAATAGACAGGGACGTGATTGCTACCAAGTCGAGTTAAACAAGTTGGTCATACGTTTAAATAAATACCTAAATAAATTTCATGATTTTGTGGGAATGTGATCGGCAAGTATGCTTCTTAATTACCTTTCGTATTTTCTGTCTATTGTTAATAAATATTTTTTTATTGCCCTTGTAACCTTTTTCTAAAACCATCCCCGTAGAGCCCAGATTTGGTATCCAGTGACACTTTCCTTTTTACGAAATTGAGGGAAACCCTTATCTACAACAAGGTTTTCGTTACACGGTGATGTGAAAACAGCTTCCGAGAACTGGATCAATAGACAGGGACGTGTTGCTACCAAGTCGAGTTAAACAAGTTGGTCCTACGTTTAAATAAATGCCTAAATAAATTTGGTGATTTTGTGGGAAAGTGATCGGCAAGTATGCTTCTTAATTACCTTTCGGATTTTCTGTCTATGGTTAATAAATAAATTTTTATTGCTATTGTAACCCTTTTTAAAAAACAATCACCGTATATATGTATTATTTTCTATTATTCTGTGATTAATTAAAACACTTTAACCACTTAAGCAATTTTTTTTTTTTTATCTTTGATACAATAAGTTGAAAATATGGGATAAACACCACTTTTTACCCGACTGCCTAGAAGGGTTATGTGTTTCACGCGTATCTAGGTATGTGGATTTCTTTATACCCTCGAAACATCCCTGGATGGATTTTAATGAATGAGGTCTCTTTCGATTCGTCATAACCGTCCGATGGTTATACGCTAGGTTTTGTTTTTATAAATTCAAAATGCCGGTCGTAAAATACAAAATGGCGATAAGAAACGAAAATATATTTTTTTTACGCACCCTATTGAGTGGCATATCATTGGATAGGTCTTTCAAAATGAAGACGATATTTCATTGACTATTTTACAGTCAGAAGCTCCGTTTAAATATTACACAACCTGGAAGTTGTTTAGGTAAGATCTCTAGCTATACTGCAACTCTAACCTTCATAGACATCTATAGGCCTCACCAAAACAGTGTTTATAGATAGGAACTAACCATTAAACACAACTTAAAAGTCATCAATACAAGTAAATAAAAAAAATAGGTAAGTAGTATAAAAAACAGTTTCACATTGATGAGAAATAATTAATTAGTTCGCTTTTACGCAGTCGGGTTTTTTTTTATATAATTCTTTTATTTTAACTAAAATATTTGTAATAGTTAGTCTAAAAATGTCTGTCATTAAATAGTAAAAAATTGTAAATTTAAGCTTTAACCCTTTGAGGGGCAATCAATTGTGTTTCTGAAATGTTGAATTCTCACCGGAAAATTCGAAAAAGTTTATTTTAAAATAACGAAAAGCAATTTTTCAACATTTTCCCACCAAAGTTAAAAAAGTAAAATTTAATAAAAATTTTCTGATGCTAATCTGGATTAAAATTAGGTGGGATAAAATATATCCACCGCCCCTCAAGGGGTTAAGATCCAGGAAAATCTACTTGAACCCTTTCAAATAGACTCATGTGTTGGGGCTGTAACCAGATTTTGCCGGAAACCACATTGATTTTTGTCATTTGGGAATATATTTTTCTTGAAATTGGTTAAACAATTATGTTTGAAAGTTGAAATGAAATAGTAAAATTGTATATTTAAAATTCAAATTCGTCGACTGTCAGTTTCGTTTTTTATGCATTCGTTGATGGAAAATAAATTTTTCACTTGTTTGAATAATATTCGTACATATTATTTTCTCTTATTCTCTTATTAATTAAAATATTTTAAAGTAGAGCCATGCATCGGATTGGACATCTGATTTCGACGCAGGCCACATGGATGTATTTCTTTTTTAGCGCATTTCCGATTTTGATCTTTTTGCAATTGAGACTATTTTTTTTAAACAAATTCAGTATTTATGGTTAAAAAAATACGAAGTTTTATGTTTAAAATTCAAATTCATCGAATTCCAGTTTTTATTGTTATGGATTCCTGAAAATGTGGTTACTCGCGTCGATGAAAAACTCTATTTAAAATTATTTTTTAATTATTTACAAAATAATAATAATTTAAAAATAAAACATACAAATATTACCTTATTTCATTTCCGATTTTGATCTTTGCATTTGATCTTTTGCATTTCCGATTTTGATATTTTTGCAATTGAGAATGTTTTTCTGAAACATATTCAGTATTTATGGCTAAAAAAATACGAAATTTTATGTTTAAAATTCAAATTCATTGAAATTCAGTTTTTATTGTTATGCATTCCTATGATGAAGTGTGCACCCGGTTGCTCATTAATGAGATTTTTCCGCGGATCTGCAATTTTCTACCTTTTTTTTTTTTTTTCCTTTTCTTATCATTAAAATTTGGATATATTTAAAATTCAAATTCGTCGAATGTCAGTTTCGTTTTTTATGCATTCGCTGATGGAAAATAATTTTTTCACTTGTTTGAATAATATTCGCACATATTATTTTCTATTATTATCCTCTTATTAATTAAAATATTTTAAAGTAGAGCTATGCATCGGGTTGGACAACTGATTTCGACGTCGGCCACATGGATCTATTTCTTTTTAGCGCATTTCCGATTTTGATCTTTTTGCAATTGGATATATTTCTCTGAAACATATTCAGTATTTATTGTTAAAAAAATACGAAGTTTTATGTTTAAAATTCAAATCCAATGATTAAAATTCAATCAGTTTTTATTGATATGCATTCCTATGATGAAAAATTTATTTTGATATATTAAGGTAATATTTGAATGTTTTATTTGGAATTTATTATTATTTTGTAAATAATTGAAAAATACTTTTAAATAGAATTTTTCATTGGCGCGAGTAACCACATTTTTACAGCGGAATCGAAGTATGCGGCCGGGGGAGGCGGTTGGGGCTCATTAATGATATTTTTCCGCGGATCTGCAATTTTCCACTTTTTTCCGTTTTTTATCATTAAAATTTAGAATATTTAATTACTAATATTACAGGGTTCAAACGGTCGCTAAAAAGTAATGCATTTGAAAGATTGGGATCTCCGAGGTTCACACTTTCAAACTTTCTCGATTCACTATATGAATGTTCAATGTCAGCACTTATGTTAAACAAATTTCATTATACTAATAATATAACAGATAAAAGGAATCAAACGGCACCATATTTGTCATGGATATTTCTTAGTGTTCTTAAAAAAAAAAAAAAAAAAAAAAAAAAAAAAAACTTCATTGATACTGCTTCTGTTTTACCTCAATAACGTTTAATACTGTACCAGTAAAAAAGTTCTAGAATAAAAAAAGCTCTAAAAAAGGAAATCTAGACAAAAGTTTCTTCACCATCTTCTATATTTTATAATAGTTTAAACCGCGTATATTGATTTTCGTCTAATTAAAAATAAAATATGCTAATCGTTTTGTAAAATTATGGAGTATGCACGATAACCCGAAAGTTAAAATCGATTTATCCGATAGAAGCGTTATTTAAGTCTGAATTGAAAAAAAAAGCTTTTCCAAAAAATGATAAATTAAGTAAAAATAACAATTCGTATATATATATATATATATATATATATATATATATATATATATATATATATATATATATTCACTAAAACAATCGCGTTATATTTCAGTTACCATTTATTACTATTTTTGTTGCTATGTTTTAGGTACATTATAATATTTTGCTGATATATAATTATTTATAAATTTAGTCACATTTTTTGAAACGTAATTGGATTAACATGCAATGAATTGCAAGTAATTTTCATTCCAATTTTAAAAATATAATTAGAATTAGCTTGTAATTATTTACAGATTAATTTATAAAATTTAATTTAGATAAACTTACATTGCATTACGTGTTAGCCGAATTATATTCTGAACAAACGTAATTGTTCTGATAATACATGATAATGTTCTGTAATACATTACAAATTAATCTGAATTATATTTTAAAACATGTAATTAGAACTGGCCTATAATCCATTACATTTTAACAGGATTATACAATGAAAAACATAATCGGAATTACCTTGTAATCCATTACAAGTTAATTTAATTATGCTTTAAATGGCAAAATGAGAATTGATTTGTAATCCATTACAGGATAATAGGACTATAACTTTCGAAAGCGTAATAAAAAGTACTTTGTAATGCATTACATATTAATCAATTGCATTGTGAGGTGATTTTACTGTATTTTTATGTGTAATTTCATCATTTTCAATCAGATTCTGTCGTGCACTATAAGCAACAAATATATTTTACAAGGTGATTCGCGAAAGAATCATTATATGTCCTCTTTTTCCAGAACATTTCATTCAATAAGAACATATGAATCTGTACAAATACGCAGGGTACCTTAAAATCCTGTTACCATTACAAAGCGTTCTAATTAATTATTTGATGTAGGCGACCATTTTTCTTTTACTATATCTAAAGTTTCTGTATCAGCACTTGTAATACTTTAAGTTCTGTCACTTCAGTTGTCTCCCGGAACTCACGCGATACTCTGTGTTCTGCTATACACAAGCTAGATTGTCAGACGGTAAGTGTTCGATATTTACAGTGATCCGTGTCTTCAGCATCCTTATATCATCTATTTTGGATGCGTACAGTGTGTACTTATGTTGTTCTGTAACTGATCGTTAAATCTAACCATACCACATATAATCTATTTATTGTGGTATAGTCATCATGGGTTAGCTGCGATTTCCTATTAGGCATAAAATAAACTTTAGATACTACAGAAGAATTAGGAAAACTCATCCACCACTTGTATCAAATAATTTATTTCGTATAACGTTTTGTAATGATAAAAGGACCTTAATGACGCACTTGTTTTTGGGACAATGTTCTTTTTATTAAATAAATAAATAAAATATAGCACAAAATATTTTAAAAGAAACACTTTTATATTTATCTCACTAACTCTGTTTATTTTCACTTAAGCAATCACTACGTTTCTTTTATCCTGATGTAATTGCGCGTCTTTCTGAATTGTGTAGGTGTCTTTTATTTAATAAAACTTTTTAAGATACAGATGCTTTTTTTCTGTTCAAAGCACCGTGACGAATTTTCTTCAAAGAAGTTAGATGATTAAACACGTAGGCGTATTAAAAAGCTTCAAGTTCATTTGACTAAAAAACAAAGAATAACAATCACTATTTTTCTTCCAAGTTATTTCCTTATAACACATGCAAGGCTCCCACTGGCCCGTTTTTTGAAAACCAGTATTATTTTTGAGAAAAGAAATGTGGTAGGTTTTAGCAGCAATTGCATTAAAAACACGTTTCGAGGTAAGTTTCGACGGAAATTATAAAGGATATTTTTCGTTGAAAAAAAGTTGGTGTTCAAAAAACGAACCGAGTGGGCGCACTGCACATGTAGTATTCTTATATAAATCAATAGAATATTAATACATATCAACATTGTGGGTAATTTTCGTAGCAAATAATAAAAAAATAATAAAAAAAATCTAAACATGAATCATAAAGTGAGGAGTATTTTTATTTTGGATGAAGTAGAGAAATAACATTATACTGAAATTTTATCAACGTGGTTCGTTGCAGCATTTTCAGTGACTATTTACAGAACATTTGCATTAGAAACCATAGATATTGTATGTTCTATAAAAAACAAATTCTTACACCTTAGTTACTGAAAAAGATTTATAATGGACTTAACAACCTTAGCAAAATATTTTATTTAAAACACGTCAGAAATACGTCTAAAATAGTTTTAAGTATTTGTCTGTTTAAAAAAGTTAGATTTTGCTTAATTCTAAAAGAAGGTTTCAAAATAAATTATTATTCTACTTAAAATGTTAAAAAGTAAAGTTATATGATCAGTGAAGCCAGATGGCTATTTCTTAAACGCAATGTCATTAACTTATTCATAATAAAAATTATATCATATATAATCTCAAACAACACATTAAAAAAGACTTTTTCTAATTCTAAAAAATGACTGATCAGCAAAGATAATATTTATTTTTTAAATTTGCCTTTTATGTAAATAAAAATTCATTTTTAAACTTTTCAAACAAAAAAAAAAGGTCTCTGAAAATATTATTTTGCTACTGAGAAAGAATTAATTCCTTTCAGTAAACATAATTATAATCGTAAATATTTTCATTTAAATATCAATTGTAGTTTTACTTAATAAAGCACATATGCACATAAAGTATTCATCGCTTCGCCGGAAAAAAATACGTTGACGAAGTGATAAAAGAAAAATATTGATATTTGTGCGAACATGATACTTAATTTGTACTCAATTAGAAAAGTTGAGACAAAGATATACAAATTCTAATTATTCTCCTTAAAATTGAAGCTGAATGTATAAAACCGACACACCGCTCATAACACAAACAGTAAGATATCCCTAAAAAGAGAGCAATCGTTAATTAAATTATTCGCAACATTGTTTCTATGAAAAATATAATCTCTTAATTAAAATTGTATAATTATTTGCTTTCAGTTGTGTTGGAAAAAAAATCACGAACAACAAAGCAAAACTTTAATGTATTATTGTTATTTTTCACACTCTTTGTGAATATACATTTCCAAAATATGAATTGCACCGGTATAATTAATAAAAAAAAAATGCATCGTATGTTACTTATTTGGCAGTTTATTAAACAGATGCTTAATTTTTTTATGTGTAATTATTTATCAAATCACGAAAATATGCAAAATAATTAGCTAATGACAAATTTTACAAAGAGATGTGACTGCATTTTGTATGTTTCGTAACTGCACAGCGTTTCAGCATATGATGTTATTTAAAGTACTAACAAACTTTCCTTGTTTCTTTATTATTTTTACTTTATTTTTTCTAGAGAGGTGGCGCAATTGTATTCAGCCATTCAAATGGTGAACATGCGAGACACGGCCGAGTATATTAATCACGATCAGTACTGTCTTAAGAAATTTAGGTTTTTGTGCGCGCTTTATATATTAACCTATATTTACTTGTTGGATTTTCTAGAAGTATTCAACTATGAAAAGTACTATCATAAATTTTTTAATTAAATATAATTTAAGTTAAATATTGAACAGATTTGGTATGGTTTGACATACTGCAAAATTGTTATTAATTACATAAAATGCCGTTACTATGCGATAAAAAATACTGATATTTAAACAAAATCTGGAAATGAAATTATATCATTAAAAACAAGTTTGCATTGTTACCGTTCATTATGGTTGTCCTTGCGCTTTTTTTTAAATAAAAATTTTAATCTTAATTGGAGACGTTAGTTTTAAACCAACAAAAATTGATATTTTGCATTTAATATTTTAAAAAGTATTATACAATCCTGAATCAAACAAAAGGCTAATTCCATGCGAACTTGTCATGTCTGTCACACAGCTGAAAATCATTATGCTTGTTGGCCACTGTTATTTTCGAAAAGTTTGCTTCGCCTTATTCAATTGATGAGATATCTCCGATAAAATAAGTCTCATTTTTTTCGTTTTAAAATACTGGTAGCCAAAAATCGTAGTGTGTGACAGACATGAGAAGTTCGCATGGAATTAACCAAAACAAACCACCTTAACCCTTAAATGCATAGTGATACATATCTACATCACTTTTTATTTAATTCTTAGCAACCAGTATATTTATATAGAAATATTAATCCTGTAAAAATTACAAAAATGTAAAGTTAAAAATCTATCTTAAAATTTCTGGTGTTAACATTTAATATAAGAGTAAAAAACATAATTCTAAAAAATAATTTATGCATTTAAGGGTTAAGTTTTATAACATAAAAAAAATATATATAAATAAGGCATTTAGATTCATACTTATAAAAATATTTACTAATTTGCAATATTTTAGTTTTTACTTATATTCCAGATGTTCCTCGTAAGAAAAGGCTGACGTATTATACGAAAAATGTCTCTGATTTTTTTTTTCATTATTTTTCCTGCGTTATAAATCCTTCAGAGAATCATATATGATTTTTTCGAAACAAAATAAAAAATCATTCATTTAAGGGTTAAAATACTTTCGAATGTTTCTAATTGAATTAATTTGAAATGATTTTAACACAGACTCCAATTAATTTTAAACTTCTCGTGCGCTTTTATCAAAATTGCGTTTATGCTACATGTTCGATCATACCTGCAATCGCCACCTACTGTTTTTTCAATATAATGTGATACTCTTTGAAACCACTTTTTAATGGCAACAAATAAAATTTACATATTTTAGTTGATAATTAGTAGGTGGAGACTGCAGGAATAAAATTTTTACAATCATTATTATTTTGGCTTGGAGTAATCAGGTATATTAAAATTAATAGGAGAAGAACTTCTCTGAAAAAAAAAATATTTGAACCAGAAATTTGCAGAAAAGCTAGGAATTGTCTCCGACTAAATAAGCGCGTTCGCGCGTTCTCCCGGGTTAACGTTACTCCATCAAATTGCTGGCAGCATGCTGCCTCCAATTTTATGGTGTAATTTAACTTATGAAATGATGTATTTAAACTGATATAACTGGTGCAATATCACACATTAGTGTAACGTAACACCTGTTATTAGCGGTTAAATTATTCTTCAATAAAATGAATGCTGCAAAGCTGCCACCAGTTTTATGGAGAAACGTTACGTAATTTTTTTACAGTGTGGTAAAATAAAACTCGGGAATAGTAAAAACTAAAAACTCGCAAAACAAAATAGATAATGCAATACCTTTATAAAATTTTATTTTTATTAATTTAGTTCATATTATTATCATTAACAAAAATTAAATTATTTTTAAAATTTACTTTTTCACTTTCGGGCAACAGATAGTCTGCTCAAAAAGAGATTTAATGTTATTAAAATAAGCTTAATACTGAATAACGTATGAATTACATATACAATAAAAAACTAAATGTTGGAGAAATATAATGCATACACTAAATATAATACTATAACAAAAAACCTTAATATATTATTTGTCTTCCTGTCTATCAATAAATATCCACGCATAAATGCATAAATGGATTTCGAAAAAACGTTTTGCAACATCTACTTTGAAATTTGCACAATCGCTTTGTTTTAGACAAAGAAACGTTCCTAAAACCGTATTTCTTGCGAGAAATCCGTCAGAGGGACATACAAATCCTTACCATATTTGCAACGAATGCTTCAATCGATATTGTAATACAAAATCTCCCGACTATGTGCGATTTCACTTTTATGCGATCAGGTATTCCAAATATACAAAAGTTGTGTAGGCATGGAGAAGGGTGTTTTTACTATTTTAAATCTAAATTTAACATATATTTCAGGGAAAAAATGTATAGAAATGAATAATAAGCACTTAAATTATAAGATAAAATCTTTTAGTTACCATTTTTGTCGATGAATATCCGACCGATCTGGAAATGTGGGAATATATTTCGCTTCTTTCTGAATAACTTGTTTAAAATGTTATGCGTATTCTTTTAAATGACATGCCTGTTTTTTTAAAGCTGTACCCGCATACATAATTTATTAGATAAAAGATGCTTTATGTAAAAATATCTGTTTTTTCAGATTTTTAATTGAAAGATTAAATCAGAATATTTTATTTCTTTTTTGGCTTTAATTAAACTCCGAAAATAATTTTCACATCGCATAATAATAATTCTCTGCTTTTTTTTTACTTTTTTTCTTTTTTTTTTTTTTTTTTTTTTTTAAGTTACTTCTTCTGGAATTTTTTGTTTTGGCACTGAATAAATAAAATAGATGTACTTTGATCGGAATATTTTGTAAAATAAATTTGTAAACACTAAAGAATTACTACTACGGAGAGGATATTTCTAACATGTATTTTGAGGAATTCTAAATTTCACAGTTAATAAGTCATTGTGACTTAAAAGGCGTAATTATTAACCTCTATAAAAAATTGTATTTTGTTAATAATATAAAAATATAATGTTTTAATATCGTTAAGATTTTAATCAATTTTTGAAGTTAAATCCGCATAGCTGCCAACATCTTTCGCTTTAACCCGACTGTCAAGAAGGGTTATGTGTTTCACGCGTATCTGGGTATGTGGATTTCTTTTATGCCCTCGAAACATCCCAACGGCTGGATGGATTTTAATGAATGAGGTCTCTATCGATTCGTATTAACTTTCCGATGGTTATAGACTAGGATTTTGTTTTAATAAATTCAAAATGTCGGCCGTAAAATACAAAATGGCGATAGACAAGAAAATTTTTTTTACGCATCATATTGAGTAGCATATCATTGGATAGGTATTTCAAAATGAAGACGATGTTTCATTGACTATTTTACAGTCAGAAACTCCGTTTAAATATTACACAACCGTGGAAGTTGTGTAGGTAGGATCTCTAGCTTTACTGCAACTCTAACCATCATAGACATCTATGCGCCTCATCAAAACAGTGTTTATAGATATGAACTAGCAATTAAACACAACTTAAAAGTCAGCAATACAAGTAAATAAAAAAATTAGGTAAGTAATATAAAAAGTAGTTTAACATTCATGAGAAATAATTAATTAGTTCTCTTTTTACGCAGTCGGGTCTTTTGATTTTTTAAATTTAATTAAAAAATATTTATTTTGCTGTACCACAGAAATTCAATAGAAATGTTTGCCTTATTTAATCGGCAGATTACGACGATTTCAGAAAGTAAAATTTACTATTAAGTTTTTGTGGTACAAAAAAGCGTAAGAGTTGGCAGATGTGAATACGATTCAATTTTTGAACTCATATTCTACATTGAGGAAATTTTGCGACGACGGAACGCAAATCATTATATATAGATATATTTCATTTATAGATTCATTTATTCCTGCAAAAAGGCAGTCAATACGGATTAATAAAGCATTAGTTGGAAGAAATTTTAATTCTTGTTTGGCACATTTAGATATTGTTTCGTTTTGATAAATATTTTGAATAAAATGTAATAAAAAACAGAAGTCCCAAAGCTTCCACAGGTAAAATAACGTCATTTTAGGAAATTATCTTATTAAAATAAACTGTACCTGTGTTATAAACCAGTGTGTGTGTAAATCTGTGTTAATTATGCTAGTAAATGCTCATCTGCCTTAGAATTTAATACTTCTGCATTCAAATAGTGGAGTACTTAAGGTTTGGTAAATTTGGATATAAATTTAGGTAATTGGATATAAAATTACCACATTTCCGGGCATCTATAAAGTTCTATAAAGAAACTATTTCATACTAAATCGACAACATTGTAATTGACTTTCTTTACGTAATATTTTGTTCCGTTTTCGAGATATGGAAGCTAACCACACAGTTTGCCGCAAGTGGCGCTGTAAGCCGTGTCATTGCATAGCGCATAGCCACTTTACTGTACCTAGATATCACGTTTATGACTAGAGTCATTACCGCTCCGAAGTTTATGGTTGCTGAAAAGACTTTAGTAGCTACCTTGTATTTTAACTACAAAAGAAAAGAAGTAAACAACTTTGCACGCATTTGCAAGTTCAAAGTAATTTATAAAAACAGAACATTTTATTCTTCTATAAAATGAAAAATAACGGATTTAGTTCATTCATGGGTAACAATCAAAGAAAAATTCTTAAAAACAAATTAAAATAGCTTCTTAACTCCTTAATTCTCGCACCCGCGACTTTCACAGGCAGTAATAATCTATTTTTTTTTAATTCAGAATGTTTGATTCCCACACTGTAATAAAAAATCTTTAAAGTTACTAAAGTTTTTCCAGGAAACTGGGATTCCTAGAACTTTTTATGTAACGGCAACAACAAAAATTCATGTACCAGTACAGTTTTGCACCAAAAATCAAAAAATCTGCAAGGTTACTAAGAATTCTTTATGAAACTGGGATGCTTAGAACTTTTCTTGTAACTACAACCAGGGTTACAGATAAAATCTTGGTAATAGGGGAGAGCAGTCATATTTGGACCGCCGCTTTAATTGGAACGTTGCCATTCTGCCGTTAATTACAGGAAGAGACCCCATCTACCACTGAAATCCTACTCATCAGAATGACGTCTCTCATGATTAGAAGAAACAGCCGCCTACTACGTGCTGTTTTCAGACAATTTAAAAGAACCTAATGTTAGCTGTTTTTATCTAAATTTTTCCTACTAAATGTAAGTGAATATTTTAAAACTAAGGTAAGTTGTTGTGTTTTCATATACATATATGAATTCATCTGTCATATTTTTCACGCGGATTTGTTTGATTTTGTTTTTATTCTTAGTCTTGAAATTAACTGTTTTAAAAAACGGCGCAGTTGCCGTAATTGGGCCAATTTAAGTTGCTTAAATTGGACCTGATATGCAATCATAAATTTGAAAAGTAAGTAATGAATTTCGAGGGCGGTACGCTTTGTACACTATTTTTTTATATTTATAATGGATTACTATCTCCATGCAAGTTTTTTTTTGTATATCTGGATTAAATTTTTACACAGTTTAGGCCTATATAAACATAAAAATATTTTTACATGTCTGTGCAATAAATTTTGTTTGCAATGTCTTTTATCGTGTATGTAATTGTATTTATTTTGTTTGAATTCTTTATTCCTACGGCATATTTGATTTACAGAGTTGAATTCGAGCATTTTCCTCCTGCAGGATATTTGGGATGGAAGATTTTTTACAATTCTGGAGGGTGGATTTATACTCTTTTGCCATTAAAACGCATAAAATCTCAAACCTTGACAAAAATGTTGAAAAAGACATAGACAAACTGTCTGGAAGAAAAACACCCGTGACAGCAAAAGCTGTTAAAGATATAGGAAACAAAAAGCAGACAGTAAGTTGTGAAGAAATTGACCTGCAATAAGGCTGCAGCTACAAATCCTCCCCAAAAGCAAAAAATAATCATAAAAATGTTATTTGCCTTGCTAGATTCAGTTAAATCAAAGTACAGGGCGAGCAAAAAAACAGTTGTGTTAACATCATCGCCATATAAACTAAACCTTCAAATGAAAAAAAAAAAGAAAAAGAAAAAACCGATAAAAAGGGAGCTAACACAGCACAAAAGCAATTGGAACATCAAGTTTTAAAAAATAGGCGTAATGCAATTAGCAAGAAGATGATGGAAGAGAAGAACTACAAACATAATGTAAAGAAAACTTCTGGTGCAAAAAAAAGTCTGATAATTCAGAATCTAAAACGAAAAATCTAGACAGTGATGATTGGTTTTGCCTAATTTGTAAGAAAAATAAAATAGCAGAAATGATTCAGTGTTCAGATTGTCATATACCGTTCCATGTTGTGTGCGCTGGAAAACAAAAACAATAAACAAAATTCATGTATAAACTTTGCATTACTCCTTACATGATATTCAAGTAACTGACATTTAGTTCCGTAATTTCTATTCTTAATTACTGCCAATTTTGATTTACATTTTGATTACATTTTAATTTAAAAAAATTACTCTTATTTTCAGACATTTGATTTCATTATATTTCATTGATGTTATTTTGTTTGATTGTTATATTAATCGCAAACTTTGCTTTTAATAAAATTAGTTATATTCCCTAGTCATTATAGCAACCTGATATTATTTGGTCCAATTTAGGAGACTCGGGGTCCAACTTAGGCAACCAGTTGCTGAATTTGGACCACTTTTGACAAATTTTTCAAATTAAAATAAAATTTAAGATTTTCAAAAAGAAATTGATCTAAATATTTATTTAGTTAGTAGATGAATAGATTGACCCTGTTTAATGATCTTTTGCAGATATTCCAAAAATTAAGTGAGTTACACCTGAAAATATGTGAAGTGGTCCAAATTCGGCTACTCTCCGCTATTACTGTAATTTTATCCGATTCATTTGTAAAGGTACAGATTTCTCTAGTTTTGCAAAAACTAGTTTTGTAGATTTACAGCTTTTTTTGTACAGTTAAAGATGAAAGTTTAGTAAGCATGTAACTTTACATCTGTAGAACTACAATTTTTTTTTCTTTTTTACAGTGCACTAGTTTTTTTTTTTTTTTTTTTTTTTTTTTTTTAATGGAGTAATTGGCTTTATTCTCGCATAATTTTATCTGCCATTAAATAAAATATTTCTACTTCAAAAAAGTGGTGGCAATCAAATAATCTGAATTATGAAAAAGTAAGGTATTAAGGAGAAGCAAGTAACATTTAATGAACAATATAATGATCATGTACAAGATTAGATAATGTTGGATAACAATTAGAGTTTTAGAAAATGTCAGGTAATTTTAGCATACATTGACATCAATGGATTTTACAAATCATAAGTATCGAAAATAAAATTCAGACACTGAAATAATATTTTAAGAGCTTCATATATATTTCAGCGTATAGCAAAATATAGGGGATATGATAAAAAAGAAAATAATGTATAGAAATTTTTTAGACTACATCTTGATATTTTCCCAAAATTTGAGCATAGTCTACGTGTCAAGAACTTTAAATTATTTCGTGAACATTTAAAATAAATATAATAAAAAACATCAGAAAGTCATTTTAAGCTTTCATGCGAAATAAGCATTTCAGCATTTTTCTATTCTTCGCACAAAAGAACTTCTAACGTAAACATCGCACTTCTGGCTTGTTTTATTTGTTGTTAGTACTAAAGGATGAAATTTATTATTTCGCCGTTTCTCCGTTTTTGCTGCGATGTCTACCCGCTGCTAGAAATCTAATAATTCTGGGAGAGCTAAAGGAAACGGCAGTCGAAATTCCGAAATCTAAACATCCACTTCGAATTATATGAGCTATATCTCGCTGAGTAAATACAACATTCATGAGAAAACTTCCGAAAGTGATGTCCCAATGGATAAAGCCGAGGTCCTTCCACATTGCCATAGGGATGAGCTGTCTAAAGATTGAAATGCACAAACATCATAACATCAAGCCTTGTGGCCTGTCGTATTACTTGAATGATGTTTTATTTATTTTCTCGACTAGGAAGTTGTTGCCTTATTTATGTACGTCAATCGGTTACTCGAGACCTATCAACAAAACAGTCAGCAAGAAGATCTTAAAAATTCCCAAGTGTACCTGATGGACATAAAACTATAATTCTTATGAAAATATAATCCTGCGTTGATATCATTCGCATTGTCTCACATAATTTTTCTCTACTGTTTTAATCTATTAGTAGAAGGATACTACAATCAAAACTTATAACGTTATAACTCCATCTTATAATCAAAATTAACTTACTTGTACCCAGTCTCATAAGCAATCTCATTTTTCTAAGATATTGCAGAAATCACTAGTAAACAAATCACTTTTAAACCATATTTGTCACACTGCGTAAAAGGTTTGACTGTATTTTGTGCACGTTTTATGTCACGAACGATAAAATCTCAGCTTTGGAAAGAAAATTAGAATTAATATTTGTAAAATAATAATAATAATAATAATAATAATAATTAATAAAAAAATCATTTTTGTACGCCATTCAAATAATCGAATAAGTTTTTAACAGTGAAGAATTAAAAAAAAAAAAACATTCAATAAGAAGTCCGCATACAATACGCTTTAAAATAACCAGAAATTCGGGATTCTTTTCTAGACATCTAGACATATTTTGAAACTTTGTTCTGACATCTCTTAGTTTAAAATGCGTCAAAATCCACAGTTTTTTACTGATATCTGTCAAATTCTAGAAATGAAGCCTCATTTATTTCCCAGCCTTATAATAGGGGGCGAACGTGAACCTTGACTTATTTACAATCTCCAATCACGAGCTGTGCCGATAAAGTACGATGTCTAGTTTGCACCTACATAACTTTTGACAAATGATTGTGCTGGAGAAAACAGATAGAAACTGATTTTCACAGATTTAGGCTTTAGTGATATTAAACTTCTATTCGTTTTCAAAAGGGTGTGGATTTCATTTGAGCAGATGGGAGATATCTAAATTCTTTAGAGAAAACAAAACTACTAATTTTACCAAAACATTCTTAAAAAATAAAAGGATTATTTTTTTGGTAGTGAGATTTAATACTTAACTTACTTTAGATTGATTGTTTTCCGCCGCCATTCATCGGGTTAAAAAACAATGTTATATATCTATCATGTTACAAGATTTGCAGGTTTTTCAATTAAAAGTTGACGTTTACGTTTGATAAATTTTATCTGGAATCTTAAAATTTTACTTTTTTTTTCAGGTAAGATCCTGTAAAACTGTTTGATAAATACAAAGAGATATTTTCAGGAAATACTTTTTTACGATGAATGTGAAAGAAGAGTTGTCTTTACAGCATAACATTAAAATTAATATTTATTCCAGTTTACAATTTTTTTCCAATTTTTTATTGCTTTTTAAATATCTTTCACAATATCAGTTCGTTTTTCCAAAAATTGTGTGTGTATTTAAAGAGGAAGGAACTATATTAAAACCTTCTGTAGATAACTTCTTTCATAAAAAACAACATTAATATGTACGCGGTAAAATTTAGCTGATTTTTTTTTATATAAAGAACTATTTTAAATCTATTCTGAAGCTATACAATTATATGTATGTGTTATGTTTTATTGTTTCATTGGTGATATTACATGTAATATTTGTCTTCAGTATAAAAAAATATTACAAATTCTTTATCGGGAAATATTAAATCATTCTTTATAAAGACTTTATAGATAAATATGAGAAGTATGAAAAACGCAAGCATTAAAAAAATCAGTTTTGAATAATTTCAAGTTTTATCAATCCTGCTACGTAACAAAAATTACACTCGCGGTAAAGATTAAAGAAACAGCTACAAAAAGGTAATTTATGTTAATTCTTTTGAGTGAAGTACAAGGAAAGGCATTCGGTCGGTACCTCAAAATTAACGTTATCACATTGTAGAATGATATTTACATTTGCTACACAGAATTATGCAAATTCGATATTGAAGGTGGTATATTCGCATGTGGAAGGTGGAATGTGTCGTTGACTAGTCATTTGAGAGATTGTGCGAAATGACGTTTAATTGAGAGAATAGAAGCAGGACAGTAAACTTGTAAAGTTGTAAAGCTGTCATTTTGCTCAGCGGTGTCCAGAAGCCTTATAAAAACTTTCTAAATGTCTCTAAAAGGTTGTAAAAAATAATGAAAATTTCTCTGCAGTTCTTCTATATCAAATTTCTTATATTCTTATTTTAATTTATTTTTTGCAGACGTACACTGTAAAAAAAAAAAAAAATCTGTAAAGTTACTAAATTTTTTCTAGGAAACTAGGATTCCTAGAACTTTTTATGTAACGGCAACAACAAAAATTCCTGTAACAGCGTCTGTTACAGGAATTTTACCTGGATATACCGAATATATTTTTAATAATCCTGCGCTCAACACATGAATGTCAAATCACATTTTTAAAAATCCTTAATGAGTATGTCTTAATTAAAGTAATTTCTAATTATTTTTCATTAAAAATATTTAAATGAATAAGTAAACAAAGATTTGTACAATTTACACACACACAAAAAAAAAAAAAAAAAAAAAAAAAAAATCTAGAAATATCTGCAAGTTTTTTTTTTTTAATATTGTGTTAAAGTCAAGCAATTTCAGGTTATCTGCCCCCATAAATCTTATCCGAAAGTCCATTTATGCAAAAAATCTATGCTTAAAATATTACAACTGTTATTTGAAAAAAATTTTAACTGGTAGAGAAACAACAAATAGATCTTGAGAAAATTTCGAGAACTACGGTTTTTGATTTGAAAATAAATAAATGCGAGATAAAATCTGTCTCTATCTAAAAATAAACACTGCAATTCGTTGCGAGTTACTTATCGAAAATAAAATCCCTATTTACTCGTATTATTAAAAAAAGCATTTTAAAGAAATAGTTGTATGTAAAATCTCAATAAAAACACGGTTATAAACAAATATTTTGAAACGGAGGAATGAGATGCAGTAGCGTTACACAAGATAAAAGAAAGTTAAATAAGAGTAAAAGATTTTCAAAATTGTACATTTCCGTTTTATAATTGCATTGAATTTGTTTCATTGCTTAATATAAACTTTGAAATATGAGAGAAAAAATAAAATAAAATTCAAATGAAAAGATATCTGAAATATTACATTTTAGATAAAATATAGTGCATCAATAGATGAAAAATATTTTGGAATGGTCGGTTTAGATACACTGTAAAAAAATTATGCATTTTTACTCCGTAAAATTGGTGGCAGCCTTACTGCTTCCATTTTATTGAGTAATTTAACCTATGTAACTCACTGGAAAAAAAAAAAAATACTACCTGTTTTTCCGTAGGAATCGGAAAAATAGTTGCCCTGATCGTACAGGAAAAATTTCCGACCCAGCTCGGAATAAAATCCGTAAAACATCGTTTTATCGCTTATTTCCATTTTTTTACGAATTTTATTCCGAGCTGGGTTGGAAATTTTTCCGGTACGATAAGGGCAACTATTTTTCCGATTCCTACAGGAAAACTGGTCGTATTTGTTTTACAGTGCTGATGTTACGTTACACTAATATGTTATATTACACCGGTTATATGAGTTTAAATTACACAATTATATAAGTTAAATTACTCCATAAAATTGGAGACAGCATGTTGCCACTATTTTATGGAGTAAAGTTACATAAATTTTTTTACTGTATAAAGTGCGGGATTTTTTAGAATTTCGTATCGGTTTCTGCTAAACGTTGCCACATTAAGTGCTTTCTCACGTCATTAAAATTGGGAATAACCAAACCTTTTAATCTGATGTACTATTACTAAAATGTCGTGATGAAATCACTATAAGAACTGGGGGAAACTTGCAGAGTGAATGTATTTGGTAAGGAAGACTTCGTACATAAAGGTACAGGAAGTTATCTACCAATGTTTGCTGTACACAATAAATTGACTAAATAATAAACATGTTGGTGAAAACGTTTGTAAAATAACGATTTTTTGTGAATGAATGAAGTGCTGTTTATAAATATGAAAATTTGGTATGAATGGCTGCGTACATTCTTTCATTTTCAACATAGATGTATGACTCCAAGATTCCTTAACTTTTATTGTAACTGAGAGAGATTATGAATGAAAAAATATATTCAATTTATTAGATCGATTTTGTTGAATAGGACAAGAAGAGAACAATGTTAGAGAGAAGAATGTCATTAAAGACAAGCCAAAATATTGAAACTGCAGTAGGTGCACCATTGTGATTGCGGAATTTTGTAAACTGTACAAACATAAAAGTTTAAGATTAAGCTCCAAAATTACTTCAGATGTGAATAAGCAAACTATGTTTAAGTTACTATACCAGAAAAATTTATTTGAATCTGAAAAGTTGAAAGTTTATTCCTAACCATCCCTAACCATATTTCGACTAATAGTAATAAGTCACTTGTTCTGAATGTTATTTCCCGTTTAAGAAGTAAAGAAATATACTTCTACAAGATAAACACTGGCGTCAAACGAAATTAGCATTCTTGGAGAAACTGTTTTTATGATTCTTACATTTTTAACGCGCTTTTACACTTGGAAAAAATAGTTTGGTAATATATATTTTACGATTTTACTGAAGATTAGTCAGTCAGAATTCAATTTATCCGTTCTAAATAAACATATATATTATATTAGTACTCACGTTCAATTGTTACTCTTTGTATATTGTCATCATGTACAACACATTTAATAATTTTCTGCGAATTTTATTTCTTGCATTTACATTTTTGCAATCATAACAGTATTACAAAACAATCCTTGGACATACAAAATCGTCAGCAAAATGTTCATTGTAATCTATATCTGAGTTTTATATCCTTGAAAGCCTACACTGTAAAAAAAAAACACTGTAGATTTGCCAGAACAAACTCGATCACAGTGAATGTGCTGTATCTTTCTTTGGTTTCCTGACTATATTAACATGGAAAATACAGTAGTTGTGTAAAATTAACAGCACAATGTGCTGGCAATTTGGACGCATTTTTTTACAGCACAAATTGCTGGCGTCCAAATTGCCAGCACATTATGCTGTTAATTTTACGCAACTACTGTATTATCCATGTTAATATAGTCAGGAAACCAAAGAAAGATACTGCACATTCACTGTGATCGAGTTTGTGCGCGAGATGAATAGTACTTTGTACTGTAAAAATGTCGTTTTTTTTTTTCTTTTACAGTGTAGAATGTATTAGCAATGCGCCCTCTGTAAGAAAAAAGAAAAATTAGGTCTGATATAATCAATGTCGGATATTATGGAATGCTAGATTATTGACTATCAGATAATCAACGTTTTGATAAGAGATGTTTGACCTAAATTTATTTTTATTTATAGCTTTGTTATATAGAAAAAATATTTTTTCTCCCAGTTTTGCTGAACTGCCCACAATCGGAATTAAGATCCACACCAGTATATAAGCTACAAGATCGTTCTAAATATATAAAGATTCCATTGAATTACTAGATCATATATTTATGCTTTCTTCTTCACATTTACTATATTTTTAGAGAAAAAATCAATCTGGAAACTTAAGTTTCCGATACTGTAAAGCACACGGCAACTTCATTTCTTCAGCATTGCTTACTTTGCTGTGTCAGCCCATCAAGAAAGTGTGATCTATGGCCTTCTATTGGTACGGGAAAAATTCTACCGTTAAATCACTGCGGTTTATGGGATTTTTTTTTCTATGGTGAGACTTTATTGCTCGGAAAAACATGAGATTTGAAATAAAATATCTCAAGTATGTTTTTCGGTAACTCTTAACAAGACAGCCAAGTGAAGTATTTAACAAACAAGATTAATTTTTTTGAAACAGCTTTAAGTATATATATTGAAACATGTTCTCTCTTTAAAATATCTTATAATTTGTTTTAAGTTACTTCAAATAGTAGAGTATTTGCGAAAGTTTCAACGTTTTGGTGCCTATTTTATTCATATTTTTGCGAGCTATTGATTTTATAAATAAATGTTAAATCAAAAACCCTTCATCATAAATTACTTTTTACGTGTTTTGCCACTGAGAGATTCAATATTTATTTTATGTGAATTCATATGCATGGCACTTGTGGTATTGAGTTTGGACGAATCTAAAAGTTTATCAAAATCTTTTAAAAATAGCTTAGAACGTTAATATTTGAAACATATTTTACAGCATATTATTCCGCATTAATATATGTTTATGATGCTACAGAATCTCCTAATATATATATCAACAGAATTAAGATATTTTCATCCAGTAATTATTAAGGGGCATTTGGTTTTCTTATCACAATTACCAGTCTGCAATATGCCAGGATAAAATAAGAATGAACATCTGCAATTGGAAATTCATCAATTTTTTTGCTTTTTCTAAGCCAACTTTTAAGCGATTTTTTATTGATTCATCCCTTTCTCAAAACTTACATTTGGCAATTTCTAACAAAGTGTCATTTTGTCCCTTTTATCATTAAGACATTCATATGGCAACGTTACAATTAACCCCTACGCGACGGGCGTATTTTGCTGAATTTTTATTCTCTTCTCACCAGTTTTTCACAACAAATATTTTTGCTTATGTGAATCGGGGAAATGCTTTCATTAAATAAGGCAAAATTTACATTTAAAAATAACTGGTGGGAACAATCAAGGATTCTGATAACCTTATGCGCCACGTATAGTTGCCGCTCGTGCCGAAGGGGTTAACACCAGTGTTGCCAGATTGGAGACTTTTTTAATTCAGATTATTTAACTGCCACCACTTTTTAAAAAAATAGCATAATTCGCCTTATTTTTCAGAATGTTTAATCTATTTCTAAATAGGACGAATATTTCTATTTGAAAAAAGCGGTGACAATCAACAATCTGGGGGCAAAAAAGTCTCCAATCTGGCAACACTGATTAACACTGACTCAGTTATTTGCATAGTTTATTCTCTTTATAAACATGATCACTATATTTAATTCTCATAAAATGTTGCGTAAATAATGCAATACAAATTATCATGTGCTTAGGTATGGGAAACACAAAAGGTTGATTTAGGCAAATTCTGATTTAGGCAGAAAATGTAAAAAAAACAAGCCAAGCACTTTAAAATATAATTATCAAGATACGAATCAGTTATGCCACTAAAGTATAAGCAAAATTTGTTTTACAGTTAAAGTAGTTTGTTATATCGGGTTTCGTAACATCGCTCATTCGGATATATCATTCTTTTTTAAAAACACTTTTTCCGTAGCTCATTATACGTACAGATTTTATTAAGTGTTACTATCATTTATAATTGTTGCATCGATTTGCTATTCGAAATAAATGTTCATGTAGAGTAACGTTTTCGCGGAAAAAGAAAACGTTTACCGGTATTTTTACCGCTTTCATAAATTTTTAACATCATCGGTTATATCGCGCTTTCTTCATTTCTCACATCATACTAGATCAAACGAGGTGGTAATGTATTATATTCCAGCATTATTTAGAAATTCGTGCTGACACCGCATTCAAGTTGGATACCACAATAAAAGAGATAAAATCAAATTTTCTTTATTACGAATTAAAATACTGACAATTTAACTGTGTTTTTTAAATATTGTTCAGTGTGATTTAGCTTTCTATTTGGAAAATACAATTGATAATTAAAAATTAAATGACCTTAAAATAATATAGTATACATATGCAAAACTTGCGATGATGTTTGACAGTCTTATTAATTTTTTTCGTAATTTGCTTTACATTAAAAGTGATACATCCATTAGCCAATGAAATTATAAAAAGTTCTCTTTCCGGACATCCTTTTATATCAATAAATAGCAAAGTATAACTAAAAATGAATCGAAAAACGTAACTTTTCCTCCAACTAAATCCAAGGCTCCCATTGGGCCCTTATTTTAATATCGGTTTCTACAAACAATTATTTTCTTTTTACATTAATCTCGTTTAAGAAATTTTGTAGAAACCTACTGCGGATGCTATATTTATTGCAAATGTTGTTGAACTTTATCCCGATTTTTTTTAGAAAAGGCAGAGATTCAAAAAGCCCTGTATATCTTTAACCACTTGTTTTTGTTTTTCTCTAAGAACTTCAATTCAACAAGCGAAATTTTAAAATGAATGAGTAACTGGTCAATGGATTTTTAAGAATATTCTTGAAAATATAACCAGATTAAAATGAATTCTGAGTTAATGAAGTAAGAAACAGTAACATGCTTACACGAAGTAAAACAAATATCAAACTCAGTATAGAATGCGTGCTAAACTTTCAAAATTATTTTAAATTGATTGAACACCTGAGCTTGATACCCTTGTTTGGAAAAAACCGTGCAATGAATGAAATTTGAAAATCTAACCAAAACAGTAGAAAAACATACAGTTTAAAAATCATATTAATTCGAAAATGAACACGTTAGTTACTGTAAAGAAATTTTAAATGAAATATGTTTACTATATATTTTGGATTACTTTAAGAAAATGAACTGGATTAACAAGAATTCTTCTTGATATTACTTTGATATCGCAGCCAACAGAAGTGATAGGCCTCAATACTTCCAATTTTCGTAGCTATTACGTCATCAAGATAGGTTAATTTAAGGCGATTTTGCAATAACCTGCGCAACAGCACGGAGCATTAATACATATTTTCTAATTTAAAGGCATAAAATTGGCAGGCCTGATGATTGAAGCAATTTGAAATCGAGTAGAGATTTTAATTTTCTGATAAATAAATTACTTATCGAGTTGTAAGGATACCCTTCACGCGACGACAGATTTATACCCTTCTCACGCTACCGCTTCTGGAGTTTAGTTCAAAACGCCCACTTTGACAGTATTTTCTAAAAAATTCCTCTGCATTTACCGAAAAATGGAAAACGCTATTCAGTTAATTAGTTTCTGAAAAAGAACACCGGCCAATTTCAGGCGTTCCTGAACAAAAAGGAATTCAGAAAGTATTTTCTTTGAATTTGAGAACAGCCTTAAACAAATTGAAAGATTCGGGGTAAAACTGTTTAACTTAACAAAATGCAAGTTTAGAAATATCCAAAGTTAAATTTTTCTGGATAAAAAAAATCTACAACAAAAAACATTACGATTTCTTAAACTAAAGCTGCTGATTTTTTACGACTGAACATTCTTTTAATTGGGAGCCAATTTTGTCCAATATTGTTTTTGTCTATAGAACTTATTTAATTTTATTTACAAACACGCGTTGCACTTATAAAATTTAACTTTGATTATGATGGCATCTATTGAATAATAAATAAACCATATACTTTTAAAAGAATGTCAAGGTGCAGTTAAATTATTCTACACGTAAAGAGAGAAAATTAAAAAATATCAGAGTGCCAGACCCCTAAATTTTCGAACTGCCATGTAATCAGTGTAGGCTGAAAATTAACAGTCATCAATGGAGTGGCGCTATCTGTCTCTTTCCTTCGGTATGTAAGGCATACAAGGAAATTAAATGTTCTCCTATTACGATTTTTACGTATAGTTATATCCTGTTAAAATTGTTTATAATTACAAAAAGTTTGACTATATATAGATAGATATGTATATACATAAGATTTCTGAAATATTAACGTATGTTAGCATTAAAAAGGTAACATTTATATTTAACAAAAATATGTTTAAACTAAGTAACAACGAACACTGCCAAATTAATGGATATCATGCTGATAGAATTTGCCATATATTCAAATGCGTTAGTTTACCTGATACATACATTATATTTCAGAATTTTTTTGACATTGGATAACACAAATTAAGAAATTAAAAATATTTACATATAATAATTTAAAAAGAGAAACTAATTATGATAAGCAATGCTGTTATCTAGATAAAGAACAATATTTTTAGCGGTATATTTTTAAGGAAGATTTTTTAACTATTGCCATATAAACTTCAAATAATAGATATCTCCGAAATTGATAAGTTATATTTATTTTATTTAATCGGAAGCAGAAACCTAATGTAAAATTGCGCTAAAAGGTCTTTTGCATTATTTCTGATTTATTAATTCACATATTAATTTTGATATTAAAGGTATTTTAATAATCAATATCTCAAAATTTTATTTAACGTTGTCTTCTTTTATTTTTCAACAATAGTATTCATGAACCTAAATCGGGATTTTTGTTTCTTGTATATTACGAAATCTATTTTACAATATGTTTAATAAAAGGTGCATTTCAAAGATATGGATATGAAATTAAGCCCAATCAAATCCAGAATAATCCTTAAAGGCTTTCAAAGTCTATCATTAGCTTTAGACAAATAGCATTATGTTTCGTTAACAATGCTCTTGTTATTAACATATCCAATGTACTCCGTCGTTTGTATTATTATACGAAGCTTTGTGAAATTTAGAACAAACATTAATTCAACGAAATTTACCCTTTTGCATACTTAAAAGCAAAATAATAGCTTTGCCCCTGAACATGCAACATATTTCAATTCATAAATGATAACTAAAGTTATATTTCAACTACGCATTTTAATAGCATTTAACTGTTGTATTAAATAGCGGATCATTTGCATTGGTTATTTATCATATACATTAATAATTTTCATGCAAAATCTCATCGTTAGTTATCAGAGAAAGAGGGATTTCCTTTTTCCTCAGAGTTGCCTTACATTTAATATATTATTCGTAAGGAAACATTTTAATTTCGAAGATTTTAACATTAATATTAGATTAAACACGTTTATCTCCCAGAATATAACTATTATGTACCACATCTATTATAATCTATTTAACAATGAGTACTTTGCATTCATCCTTTTTTCATTTCATGCACATTATTGCAACAAACAACAAATATCAAACGCGTTTATTTAATTGCTTATATAATCGAAAAAGCTTTATATCAACTACATAATTTTGATTTAGCAAAAATATAAAACAAAACTCGATATTTTGTTTCGACCAGTAAAAAAAAAAAAAAAAAAAAAAAAAAGTTAATTTTCCTAATTCTTCCCTCCGCTCTCCCCCCCCCCCTTTTTTTTATAATAAAATAAAGAAAATAAACACACACTGCAGATTTTGAAAACTTATTTGGCTTGGATATACGACAGTAAATAAAATCCATAACAACTTTAATCGTCTCTTTTCTTTTCTTTTAAATTTGTAATTTTTTAAATAATCATTACCATGAAAGTATGGACATCAATATAACTTTTTGAAATACTTCCTATTTTCTTAGGATCAGAACCTAATTGTTTTGTCATTATGACTGATGTGTTGCCTAGAATTTAGCTTTTTATTTATTTTTAGGTTTCCGTTCTTAGCGGGTCTCAGGACTCTTAAAATTGGAAAAAAATTAAAAGAAAGACCATTTTCAATATTTAATATCTTAAAATGTATTTGATTTTAAGAGACAATTTTTATTGGAATAAAATATATAAGTATGTTCTTTCATTTCATGTATTTAAAAAATTATAAGATGCAGAATTAGCATTTACAGGGGGCTCCAAACTGTTAGACATTTGACGAGCAAAAAATCAGCATAACAGCTTACGCGCGCGATTACAAAATAAGTATTGCAACTAGAATGAAAATTTTGGTGCCTACTTATACTTCAGATTGTAATAATTACCCTGAACCTAAATAAATTTGTATTTAATGCTTTTTTATATTTTTAATACAAAGTTGTATTTAGCTAATGCAAAATTAAGAAAATTTCAACAGTATAATCACCTAAAAAAATATTGTGTTGAACAATAAAAAGGAAAATTTAGGTTCAGTTTATACAGACTAACATGAAACATATGTTTTGAAAATTTCATAAAAAATATTCATAAGTTTTTGAGATATCGTGCGCGTTATGACCAAAAATGTCATTTGGAGAAAAATGGCTTCAATTTTGAAACGCCGCTTCAGCTATTGCACGTGCATAAATGTAAAATCCATAACTTCAGTTCTAAAAGGAATTTCAAGGAAACAATTATATCAAAATGTTCAGAAAAGATAGTAGTTTGACATATAAAAAAATTAAAATTTCGAAAATTTTAAAGCTTTAAGAGTCCTGAGACCCCTTAAAAAGTAAAAACGGAACTGTTATAAGATCCCTCCTGTGTCTGTTTGTCACAGCCATTTTACTCGCAAACTATGGAACGTGGAAAGTTCAAATTGGCTGAAATAATAAAGGCCGTTTACCCACATATTTATCATGTATTATAATACGAGAAAAAATTGTATTTAGTGGGTCATTTTGGTTCATAATGGTAAACATGCTAATTATAGCTAAAAAACGGCACAGTCGATTTTGGCTAAATATTATATCCAACCGTTTTTGGGTACGAGAAAACTATTGGGCTAGGTCACATGTTCGAGAAAGTTTGATTATTGGGTCACTTTTGGGTCGAGCTAATTTTATCTAAGAAACGGCTCTAAAGATTTTGACTAAATTGTGTAATCTACTGTTTCGAATAACGAGAAGACCAATGGGCTAAGTCACATGTTATAGAAAATTCAATTAGTTGGTCATTTTTGAGTCACTGTGGGTCAAGCTAAGTTTATCTAGAAAACGGCTCTAACGATTTTGACAAAATTTTGCTTTCGATCGTTTTGGGGCACGAGAATACCATTGGGCTAGGTCGCATGTTCAAGAACATTTGATAAGGAGTCATTTTGGGTCACAATGGGTCAGGTGTCAAGCTTATTGAAGCTAAAAAAAACCTCAAAAATTTTTGACAAAGTTTTGTAATATACCGTTTCTGAGCATGAGATGGCCATTGTGCTAAGTCAGATGTTCGAAAAAAATCGATTAGTGGGTCATTTTGGGTCACTGTGGGTCAAGCTAAATGCATCTGAAAAACGACTCAATTTTGAAAAAAAAAATTGTATTATACCGTTTCTGGACATGAGAAGACGTGCGAGCTAAGTCATATGTTCGAGAAAAATCGATTACTGGGTCATTTTTGGGTCACTGTGGGTCAAGCTAATTGCATCTAAAAACAGCTCAAAGCATTTTGACAAAATGTTGTATTGTATAGTTTCTGGGCATGAGAAGACGTGTGGGCTAAGTCACATGTTCGAGAAAAATCGATTACTGTTTCATTTTTGGGTCACTGTGGGTTAAGCTAATTGCATCTAAAAAACGACTCAATTTTGCAAAAAGAATTGTATTATACCGTTTCTGGACATGAGAAGACGTGCGAGCTAAGTCATATGTTCGAGAAAAATCGATTACTGGGTCATTTTTGGGTCACTGTGGGTCAAGCTAATTGCATCTAAAAACAGCTCAAAGGATTTTGACAAAATGTTGTATTGTATAGTTTCTGGGCATGAGAAGACGTGTGGGCTAAGTCATATGTTCGAGAAAAATCGATTACTGTGTCATTTTTGGGTCACTGTGGGTCAAGCTAATTACATCTAAAAACGGCTCAAAGCCTTTTGACCAATTTTTGTATTGTATCGTTTCTGGGCATGAGAGGACGTGTGGACTAAGTCACATATTTGAGAAAAATTGATTACTGTTTCATTTTTGGGTCACTGTGGGTCAAGCTTATTGTATCCAAAAAACAGCTCCAAAAGCTTTGACAAAAGTTTGTATTATATCGTTTCTGAGTATGAGAAGATCATTGGGCTAAGCCACATGCTCGAGAAAATCCGATTAAAGGGTCATTTTTGGGTCACTGTGGATCAAGCTAATTGTATCTAAAAAAACGGCTCAAACGATATTGGCAAAAATTTTTATGATATCGTTTCCCAGCTCGAGAAGACCATTGAAATAGGTCACATATTGGATAAATTTAGATTAGTGGATCTCTTTTGGGTTACCGTGGGTCAAACTAATTTTATTTATAAAACGACTTTAACGATTTTAACTAAATTTTGTATTCTATATTTTCGGGTTCGAGAACAGCATTGCTTAGGTCGCATGTTAAAAAAAATCGGTTAGTGGGTCATTTTTGGGTCACTCTGTCTCAGTATCATGCCAGTCGTATCTAAACAGCATCAGGAATGATACAGTAAGAATAAAATATCGAATTGAACACAAGGCTAATGTTGACCGAGCTGAGCTCGGTCATCCCTGCTAGCAGATTATTAACCATTCACAAATATATCTATAAAAATGTAGAGGGGTTAATTAAGTTACTTGAAAAAAATCTTTTCTTTGTATATCGTGTGGGATATCACGTGAAAGCTTTCGTAACGCGGAACTCAAAAGACATTAGACATTCCTTTTAATTTTAGGTATTATATTTTCAGCGATAACGTCGAAAATGTAATGCAAAAATATGACTGATTGAAGGGTTTAGGATATATTTATGGTATCAAACTTGTGTATTGATACTGAAAAAATCACTTTTGGGTTTGTTTTCATATGTACATGGCCCTTTATATGCATAATTTAAAAGGAGACGTCATTTTCAATCGTTTGGTACCAGTAATTTTCTTTTACAATAATTTGTTGCAGAGTTAAGAGGGGTGTTTACTTTTTTTCCCCGACTGAATTTCTTTAATTGCAAAGTAAAATTTCATAGTAAAACAATGTGTTTTACTACTATGTTTCTATGAAAACAAATAGCAATCTCTTAATTTCATTCCAAATATCACACATTTAAGCGTTTCTTACAACCCATACGTATATTACAACAAAAAGCATGAAACATCGTTTGTCTCGTAAAATCTCAGCATCCAAATACATTAAACGCAATGATAGAATAAATCCTAAAACAAATCAAAAATTTTCGATTTCGGCTGTTTCGTTTAAATTTTATTCTGATTATTAATTTCGCCTTCTCTATTCTCTATTCAGACATTTATGATACTTATTGAAAATTTTAAACTATTTGATTTTACAATCCTTTCTTTAAAAGATAAGACTAAGAAGAAGTGGATTTCGAATGGAAGAGTTAAATATGACCAATTTCTTTTCCGGCTTTCTTAAAACAATTTTCTTTCACATTACTTATGAGACTTAAAATTTAAGAAAATGCTTAGGTAATAAATCTAAATCTTGAATAAATTACAATACTTATAAAAATTCTTTTCGAATGCATAACGTTATTAGAATCTCGAAATGTTTTTTCCTTCGTAGTATTTATACGTAAAACGTCCAATGAAAAGTAGTTATTGGAAATACTAAATATATAGAGAGTAAAAAATGATTTAGCACAAAAATGTAGCTTTCGTATAATTTTTAAATTTTTAAAACACATTTTAATTTGTAGTAAAATAACAGAACAGAAACAAATGGATTATATTTCAAGATCTATTTCAATAAAAGCATAGAAAAATTAGATTTAGTATTTAAATATGAAACATTCTATATAAAAAACATCTATTTCATGTGCTAAAGCTGCGAACCTGCGAAAGGAAAAAAAAATTGTACGTTTACTGAAAATTACAGCATTCGAAATAATTATATTCTTCGACTTATCTGTGAGATTAAACAGAGTTTGATCTTGTGCCAGTTTGCTATTAAATTATATTATCAGTGACAAAATTTTACTTTATTATTTTACTTAAATATATGTTTTTTAGGTGCGCTCGTAATTATATAAATACGTAGAACCTGTAGTCGTTGTCTGGTTCGCCGGCCTGTCTCTTGGTCCGCATATAACATCGCAATAGCTACCCAATTGAATGGTTTGAAATTTAATATATATAATCGCTGCAGAATTTTGCGGAGTCATTTCAAATTTTATGAAAATAGAATCAAAACTTAAAAAGATATCAATAAATGTTTTCTTCGTTCTATTAAATATTATCCTACGTAATTCATTCAATGATATACCATTATAGATAATGATTTTAGGTTGGCATGGTGATTACGATATATTTAATATGGAGCCCTATTATTTCCGAATTACTGAATTTAATATATATAATGGCAATAAATTTTGCATTCATTTATTTCTGCATGAGAGTGCAACAGCTATTGTAACAAGATCTGAATATTTATAAATCTAGTTATAGTACGCACCTAATTTGCCACGTTTGATGTACAATTTCCGACTTGTTTAATTTGTAAAAAGGTTCTACTATATCTCCCGTTTAATTTAATGTATTATTTTATTAATTTAAATATTTTTTAAATATCTATTAGGTTAAAAAATTTACATGAAAAAAAATATTTTGAATGTATTTGCGTGTTTTATTATATTTCTACCGCAGCTGATTTTACTGAGTAAAAAATGATACTTCTATTACACGTTAACTTAATTACATGCGATAAAGCATTCGTCATTTGAACACAGAACATAAGAATGAGTCTTCGTAGTCTTTGTACATGAATTGCTTAAACATAGTTGCTTTTATAATTTATTCATTGTATTTCTAATTACAAATTCATAATATACCGCACGTTAAAAGTCCACATTTTTTGGAAAAGATATGAAGAAACAATTAGCTACAGGCATCACTGATCTAAAAAAAATCCCTCTAATGTTTTATTATGCTTAGAATCGTATTTCTTTTCTTGCGTATTATATATGTTTTAGGTAGCTTTCTTTACAAAAAAGCTACCTATTGCAGCCGTTCGGAGGAAAGCGATTTCAAAAAATTTTGGTATATTTTCATCGATCATGACCCCCAGACCCCGAAACCACCCTCCGTTCAAAATTGATATATATATATATATATATATATATATATATCTATATATATATATATATATATATATATATCTGACCTATGTCACACTGTAACTCCCGTAATTATGAACCGATTTCGATGTAATTCGGTGTGTACATAGTACATACCAATGTCTCGACCGAGTTCGTTGGCCAGCTTCATCCGCCGTTTTGTTTCAAAATGGCGGCCATTTAAAATTTTTAAAAAAATTTAAAACTTGAAATGTGGTACCAAAAAATTAAAAATGGAAAAATATTTTTTTCTTATGTATTTGACCTTTATACAAAGATTCCGGAGCAGTTTTTGTTTCGTCTATATCTTAAAAAATGGCTGAGTTATAGCATTTTGAATTTCTAGCGTGGCTGACATATTGAAACGTCCTGAATTTTGTCACGCGATAAAAGGCGTATTTATGAACCGATTTGGATGTAATTCGGTGTGTACATAGTACATACCAATCTCTCGACCGAGTTCGTTGGCCAGCTTCATCCGCCATTTTGTTTCAAAATGGCGGCCATTTAAAATTTTTTTAAAAATGTAAAAATTGAAATGTGGTACCAAAAAATTGAAAATGGAAAAATATTTTTTTCTTATGTATTTGACCTTTATACAAAGATTTCGGAGAAGTTTTTGTTTCGTCTATATCTTGAAAAATGGCTGAGTTATAGCATCTTGAATTTCTAGCGTGGCTGACATTTTGAAACGTCCTGAATTTTGTCACGCGATAAAAGGCGTATTTATGAACCGATTTGGATGTAACTTCGTTTATACATAGTACATACCAATGTCTCGACCGGGTTCGTTGGCCAGCTTCACCCGCCATCTTGTTTAAAAATGGCGGCCATTTAGATTTTTAAGAAAAAATGAAATTTGAAATGTGGTACCAAAAATTGAAAATTGAAAAAATATTTTCTTCTTATGTGTTTGACCTTGATAAAAAGATTCGGGAGCAGTTTTTGTTTCGTCTATATCTTAAGAAATGGCTGAGTTATAGCATTTTGAATTTCTAGCGTGGCTGACATTTTGAAACGTCCTGATTTTTCTCACGTAATAACAGGCGTATTTATGAACCGACTTGGATGTACCTTGGTGTGTACATAGTACATACAAATATCTCGACCGAGTTCGTTGGCCAGCTTCATCCGCCATCTTGTTTCAAAATGGCGGCCATTTAAAAAAATTAAAAAATAAAAAAATTTAAATGAGATACCAAAAAATTGGAAAATGAAAAAGATTTTTTTTGTATGTGTTTGACCTTAATTCAAAGATTCCGGAACAGTTTTTCTTTCGTCTATATCTAAAAAAAAATGGCTGAGTAATAGCATTTTGAATTTCTCTTGTGGCTGACATTTTAAAACGACCTGATTTTTGTCACGCGATAACAGGCGTATTTATGAACCTATTTGGATGTAACTTGGTCTGTACATAGTACATACCAATGTCTCGACCGAGTTCGTTGGCCAGCTTCATTCGCCATCTTGTTTCAAAAGGGTTGCCATTTAAAAAAATTTAATTTAAAATTCAAAATGAGGTATTAAAAAATTGGAAAATGAAAAAGATTTTTTTTATGTGTTTGGTCTTGATACAAAGATTCCGGAGCAGTTTTTGTTTCTGAAAATGTGTTCTTTTGTTGATATCTTAAAAAATGGTTGATTTATAGCTCTTTGAATTTCTAGCATGGCTAACATTTTGAAATGATCTTGTATTTGTCACGCGATAACACGCGTATTCACCTATTTCGATGTAAGAAGGCATGTGGATAGTATACATCAACACCTCGACCAAGTTCGCTGGCCAGATTCATCAGCCATCTTGTTTCAAAATGGCGGCCATTAAATTAAAAAATATATATTTATTTAAAGTGAGGTGCAAAAAAATTAGAAATTGAAAAAGGTTTCTTTCTTAAGTATTTGAACTTGATATAAGGATTCAGGAGCATTTATTGTTTGTCTTTACCTTAAAAATGGCTCAGATATAGCAGTTTCAATTTCTATTGTGGGTGACATTTTGAAAAATCTGATTTTTTGCATGCGACAGCACTCCTATATATTAACCGATTCCGATGTGAGTGAGCATGTGCACAGCAATTACTAAGGTCTCGATTAAGTTCACTGCTTAGCCTCATCCACCATGTTGTCTTAAAATGACAGGCACTTTAAGAAATTGCCGAATTTGGCAGCCAAATATAAGTTACTTTAAAGAAAAGCAGCTTGGATAAAGCTGACTAATTTCGCGAAATTCTCATTCATTATATTGATAAAAATTAGTATTGAATCTACTATATTCGGTTTCCACTAAATTGAGCTTCGTGTGTTTGCATGATATAAGTTGGCTTTTTTTAAATAAGGATTATGAAAGCTACCTCTTCCTCCCGGCACTGGCCGGAAGGACTTTTCTAAATAGAGATTTGTAAACAATATGTTGCTTTTTTAGGTAGCTTTCTTTACAAAAAAGCTACCTATTGCAGCCGTTCGGAGGAAAGCGATTTCAAAAAATTTTGGTATATTTTCATCGATCATGACCCCCAGACCCCGAAACCGCCCTCCGTTCAAAATTGATATATATATATATATATATATATATATATATATATATATATATCTGACCTATGTCACACTGTAACTCCCGTAATTATGAACCGATTTCGATGTAATTCGGTGTGTACATAGTACATACCAATGTCTCGACCGAGTTCGTTGGCCAGCTTCATCCGCCGTTTTGTTTCAAAATGGCGGTCATTTAAAATTTTTTAAAAAATTTAAAACTTGAAATGTGGTACCAAAAAATTAAAAATGGAAAAATATTTTTTTCTTATGTATTTGATCTTTATACAAAGATTCCGGAGCAGTTTTTGTTTCGTCTATATCTTAAAAAATGGCTGAGTTATAGCATTTTGAATTTCTAGCGTGGCTGACATTTTGAAACGTCCTGAATTTTGTCACGCGATAAAAGGCGTATTTATGAACCGATTTGGATGTAATTCGGTGTGTACATAGTACATACCAATCTCTCGACCGAGTTCGGTGGCCAGCTTCATCCGCCATTTTGTTTCAAAATGGCGGCCATTTAAAAATTTTTTAAAAATTTAAAATTTGAAATGTGGTACCAAAAAATTGAAAATGGAAAAATATTTTTTCTTATGTATTTCACCTTTATACAAAGATTTCGGAGCAGTTTTTGTTTCGTCTATATCTTAAAAAATGGCTGAGTTATAGCATTTTGAATTTCTAGCGTGGCTGACATTTTGAAACGTCCTAAATTTTGTCACGCGATAAAAGGCGTATTTATGAACCGATTTGGATGTAACTTCGTTTATACATAGTACATACCAATGTCTCGACCGGGTTCGTTGGCCAGCTTCACCCGCCATCATGTTTAAAAATGGCGACCATTTAAATTTTTAAGAAAAATTTAAATTTGAAATGTGGTACCAAAAATTGAAAATTGAAAAAATATTTTCTTCTTATGTGTTTGACCTTGATAAAAAGATTCGGGAGCAGTTTTTGTTTCGTCTATATCTTAAGAAATGGCTGAGTTATAGCATTTTGAATTTCTAGCGTGGCTGACATTTTGAAACGTCCTGATTTTTCTCACGTAATAACAGGCGTATTTATGAACCGACTTGGATGTACCTTGGTGTGTACATAGTACATACAAATATCTCGACCGAGTTCGTTGTCCAGCTTCACATCCGCCATCTTGTTTCAAAATGGCGGCCATTTAAAAAAATTAAAAAATAAAAAAATTTAAATGAGATACCAAAAAATGGGAAAATGAAAAAGATTTTTTTTGTATGTGTTTGACCTTAATACAAAGATTCCGGAACAGTTTTTCTTTCGTCTATATCTAAAAAAAAAATGGCTGAGTAATAGCATTTTGAATTTCTCTTGTGGCTGACATTTTAAAACGACCTGATTTTTGTCACGCGATAACAGGCGTATTTATGAACCTATTTGGATGTAACTTGGTCTGTACATAGTACATACCAATGTCTCGACCGAGTTCGTTGGCCAGCTTCATTCGCCATCTTGTTTCAAAAGGGTTGCCATTTAAAAAAATTAAATTTAAAATTCAAAATGAGGTATTGAAAAATTGGAAAATGAAAAAGATTTTTTTTTATGTGTTTGGCCTAGATACAAAGATTCCGGAGCAGTTTTTGTTTCTGAAAATTTGTTCTTTTGTTGATATCTTAAAAAATGGTTGATTTATAGCACTTTGAATTTCTAGCATGGCTAACATTTTGAAACGATCTTGCATTTGTCATGCGATAACACACGTATTCGCCTATTTCGATGTAAGAAGGCATGTGGATAGTATACATCAACACTTCGACCAAGTTCGCTGGCCAGATTCATCAGCCATCTTGTTTCAAAATGGCGGCTATTAAATTAAAAAATATATATATATTTAAAGTGAGGTGCAAAAAAATTAGAAATTGAAAAAGGTTTCTTTCTTAAGTATTTGATTTTGATATAAGGATTCAGGAGCATTTTTTGTTTGTCTTTACCTTAAAAAATGGCTCAGATATAGCAGTTTCAATTTCTATTGTGGGTGGCATTTTGAAAAATCTGATTTTTTGCATGCGACAGCACTCCTATATTTTAACCGATTACGATGTGAGTGAGCATGTGCACAGCATATACTAAGGTCTTGACCAAGTTCACTGCTTAGCCTCATCCACCATGTTGTCTTAAAATGACAGGCACTTTAAGAAATTGCCGAATTTGGCAGCCAAATATAAGTTACTTTAAAGAAAAGCAGCTTGGATAAAGCTGACTAATTTCGCGAAATTCTCATTCATTATATTGATAAAAAATTAGCATTGAATCTCCTATATTCGGTTTCCATTAAATTGAGCTTCGTGTGTTTGCATGATATAAGTTGGCTTTTTATAAATAAGGATTATGAAAGCTACCTCTTCCTCCCGGCACTGGCCGGAAGGACTTTTTAATTATTAAAATGCAGGCATAGATTTTAATACAAAGTAATGGTAAAGGTTTAAAGCTAAAAGGGCATAAGGGTAAAAGTAAACGTGTTCTTACTCTCGTGTATAAACTCTTAAAAGGTATTAAAACTAATAGTATTTCAAATACACAATAATTTAAAATGCTAGTGTATTTTTCAATTCCTGTGCGTATGGAGCTTAATACATAGAACATCGTTCGTTCGCTTTAATATTGCAATTTATAAGACATTAATTTTGAATTTTCAAGAATTTTATCAATAAAGACCCTTAAAAGAATTATGTAAAGAAATATTTTGCTTTTACAAATATATGGTAAATAGAACCACTGAAAAAAAAAATATCAACATAAACAGACATATACCAGTAAAGACATTCGATAAAGCTTTGATGTAAAAAACCGTCATTTACTAGTTGAAAATTCAAAACATTCCCCCGAAGCAGTTTGTATTATTAGTTGATTGCACCCACTGGCACAAACAAATGTAATGATCTCAAAACTGTGTAAAAAATAGGAACTAAAATAGATAATTATCCACAACGGACCGTCACAGAACAATAAAGCAGTAATCGCTATGAAAGTACCAAGGGAGCCGTAACATTTCAATTAGGGGTAGCGAAAAAAGACTCCCCCCCAAAAAAAACGATATTAGGCATTTGCGTCTAATAACCCAAGCCGCACGTAACACTCTTTAAATCCCCCTAAAAACAGGATAATAGTAAAGAAATAACAGAAAAACGCATAACGATCTTATGTATTTCTCAGTGAAGTAGTAAAACAGCAATAGGGAACGGACGGCGAAATGTTTTACGACATAGCACAGACAATTTCACGAGTTTTTGTCCGTGACTATGGGTGAGTGAAGCAAAAAAAACGCTACACCCAGAGGAAAGTTATAAAAACTGCGGTATGTCAACGTGTTCAAGCAATTTACGGCCGGCGTTACTGTGGAAATCTATTTTACGAGGAAGAAAGAAAGGAACGGAGGATGGTAAATATGAAGCAGAAAAATGAAGATACATAGAAGAAACTTAAGTTCCCGGGAGTCCGGGATTTCTCCCGCAACCCCGCTAGGCATTAGCGGTAAAAGTTTGGAATTCTGAATTGGGTAATCGTGCGAAAACTGGGGGCATGATTTTGAGCGATTTTTATGCGGCTGTTAAATTTATGGAATAAATTTGAAAGGATTCGAGTACCTTTGAGAAAGATAAAAAAGAAATCTGGATCTGTGGTGTACTTTAGATCAGGGATCGTCAACCTTTACATTATAGCGGGAACAATTGATTTTTTAATCAATTGCTTATGGAAACACTCCCACCCACAGATACATTTATGTATGTTCGTGAACATGTGCAGAATGTCTCAATGTTGGATTTGAACAATTGATTGGAACAATTGATTTCTTAATCAATTTCCTTTGGACACACTCCCACCCACAGATATATTTGTGTATGTACTTGTTACATGAACATGTGCATAATATTGAATATATATTAATGTTGGATTCCTACAGATGAATATTTTTGAAATATTTCTATCATGAGTGACAGTAATCCCTCGAAACACAATACTTTGTAACAATATATTACACAACACACTTACAATTGTTTTGTTAGTATTTTGTTTGTTTGAGAGCAATGAATAAGTTCGAAACTTCCCTGGTCGTCTGATGTATTAAACGTCTCTGTCCTTCCGAATGCAGGGCTTCCAAATGGTCCGCCAACTGAATACCAATATTTTTTTTAGAAAAATTTTCTTTTTAGATTTTTCATACAAACCGCCCCGAAACCACCTTTGAAAGTTAATTCTAGGGCAAACCTACGATAAAATTTTCTGTTAAAATTTATTGGTATTCAGTTGGCGGACCATTTGGGAGCCCTGCGAATGCACTGGGCTTTGTTTTTAATTTAACAAAAATCTATATTTTTTCTGCAGGATCTTCCGTGATCGGGGCACCTTTCGCAGCAGTTTTGTATGGAAGAAGCTGGAATTCCATCTTTTCCGTGAGTATAAGGGCAAAATGTATATTTATCATACAAATTTAAAATGACTTCGACGATGCAATAAAACCATGGTTTGATGTATATGGGTTTTATGGTATTTTTGAAATATTCATATAAAATATACTTTTTATTAGTCACAAAAATTATTTTTACTCTTTTTGTTAAATTTAAATACAATTATTAAAAGAATTATGAGATAAATTGCAGTAGACGAAAAAAAAGTGACGCGGGTCAATCTACCCGTGAATCCAGTGGGTCAAACATCTTACATATATTTTGAAAGAAAAGTAAACAAATACATGGAAGTCCCTATATCAAGTTCTAATTAACTGTCTTATTATTTAAAACATTAAGTATAATGTACTTTATCGAAGAAGTACATCCTGTAACTTTATTTACAACTAACATACAAGGTTAGGATTGGCAAGCGCAAAAGTTTTATCTTTTTTGGAAAAATTGCTAAATACCAAATTTGTTTTTTAATATGAATCTTAATAGCTGAGAAACAAGATAAACTAATAATAGGCATGTGCATGTGTAATGCTTCCATTTTTTTAAAATTATAAGCAATTTTTTAAAAACAAATAAAATAGAGGAGGTCAGACCTTCCACATTTCCCCAAATACCAGGGCTTCGAACACGGACTTAAAAGAAAACGGCAAAATAACCGTTATTTCTGATGACACAAAGACCGTGTTGTAACCGAAAACTTATTTAGAATGAAACAAATACCAGATAAGATCCTAATTATTTTGTTTTAAATGAACCAGAAAAAAAGAAATCGTGTTTGAAGCTCTGATAAATACATTTTAATTCCCTGATAAATACATTTTAATTCCTTGAAAAACTAAACGGAATGAGCTACGCATATTATTTGCATTTTATTTTCATTTGTTTTGAATTATAAAAATAAATAAATAAATAAAATACTAATGAGAGCAATCTATACTTTACGAATGGAAAGAAAATTAAATGTAAATAAAAAATATTATTCATGACTGGATCACTTTTCAAAAGAACTGGTTTATTTCAAACTCAAACAGTTTTTCTGTGTTGACACAAAATTAACATAGTTTTTATTTCTTTAAAAAACATGCTATGTTATTTAAAATTTTAGGCGATGCTTTGACATAAAAAAAGAAAAAAAAATAGTACTTTGAAATGCTTTGATTTAATTTACGTCCGGACAGCTGATAACTTGGTTTTAATTCTTGTCTAGACAGTAATTGCCATGAAAATCTTATGCTAAATTTCTCGTAAAATATTTCACAAAAGATTGTTTTCAAGTGTTGTCTTTTAAGCAAGTTGCTGAACAAAGTTATTATAATGTTTATTTTAAAGTCAGGAAAAATTTTCACAAGAAAAATATCTTTATCACTTAATATTATTATTATTTGTTTAACAATTTCTTTAACAATTTGTTTGTTCTTGTTTGTTATTGTTGTTAATGTAATTAAAATAACACAAATAAGGTTTTAAAATGTTCTTGAATTTACAGTGTAGGATGGTTACGAAATACAAGAGTAAATTAATTTATTTCTAAGAACGAAAAAATAATAAGGAAAGAGGAAAGAAAAAATATGTTTTACAAAATACATTTCTTTAAGATGAAACGTAAATGTTAAGAAAAACTGTCCATTTTACAAATAGTATATTTTGAAAACTCATTAACAGTATTCAACAATAGCCCTATTAAAAAATTTATATAATTTTAATAATGCATAAATTTTAAGGGTGTACCTGGAAAAAATATATATTTCACAAGTTCATCAACTAAATAATTAATGAATATTATTTCTTTGATGAAAGTTAAAGAGTGATCGAATGACTGAATACATATAGATTTGTCATTTTTGTATAAGAAAAATAAATTAATTTAAAAATAATTATCATGAAATTAATGAACGGAGGGTTTTCACTCTGTCCCGGTTTTTGCATACCACGTATTTGAAAGAAAATTTTTTTTATTAGATTTGTCTTACAAATTTTGTAGAAAACAACACTGAAGGTTATTTTTGTTATAAATGTTGTAAGACCATACCTCCGAAAACATCCTTCAGAAGTAATGGTATTCAAAAAACGGGCCATCGGGAGGTCTGTGAATGGCTTTAAAGAAATAATAATTCTGCATAGCCAGCTTGGGTCGTTCCATGTCACGTGTGAAACTACTTTTCTACATACTAATGTTATTTTATCAATGTTATTAATATTCTAAACCTAAAACAGCTATGCTAATATGAAAATCTAGGGACTTTTTTATTATTTTTAATGCTTAGTTTCTGTTTTAACAACTTGTAAGTTAATAGCTATAGGCATTTATGTAAGAGTGACGCGCATGACATTTTCTCCATTTTTCATGAAATAGCCCAAATCGGGCAGATTACTTTGGTCTAGGATTTGAAATGTCGAATTTCTTAAGGGGTCTCAGGGCTCTTAAAGCTTCAAAAGTTTCAAAATTTAGTTTTTTTAGATGTCAAAAATCAGTATTTTATGAACATTTTAGTATAATTACTTACTTGAAATTCTCATTAGAACAGAAGTTATGGCTTTTAGAATTATACCCTCTCAATAGCTGAAGCGGCGTTTCCGAAGTTTTGAAGTCATTTTTCTCCAAATGACATTTTCGGGCATAACGCGAAGGATATCTCAAAAACGTGTGAATATTTTTTCATAAAATTTTCAAAACATATGTTTCATGTTAATCTGTATAAACCAAATCTAAAATTTCCTTTTTATTGTTCTGAAAAATATTTTATTTAGGTGATTATACTGTTGAAATTTTCGAAATTTTGTACTAACTAAATACAACTTTGTACTAAAAATATAAAAATGCTTTAAATACAAATTTACTTAGGTTCAGGGTAATTATTGTAATCTGAAGAATAAGTAGGCACCAAAATTTTCATTCTAGTAGCCAAATTTATTTTGTAATCCTACGTGTAATCTGTTATGCAGATTTTCTGCTTGTCAAATGTCTGACAATTTGGAGCCCCCAGTAAATGCATACTGTAATTTTTTTAAATACATGAAATAAAAGAACACATTTGTATCTTTCATTCCAATTAAAATTGTGTCTTAAAATCAAATAAATTTTAAGATAATAAATGTTGAAAATGGTCTCTTTTATTCCTTTTTTTCCATTTGTAGGAGTCCTAAGACCGCTTAAACCTTTTAAAAACGGGCAGCTTATTTAGGTCTAGGGTTTAAAACGCGGTGATTTTAAAACCCATTAGGGGGTCCAGGACACAAAAATCTTCAAATTTTGTAAAAACATTTTATTTCATTAAAAATTTCTCAGTTTTTTACTGCTTAAGATGACTTTTAAATCATATTTCTATCTTAACTAAAACAAGAATTATTAATTTTTTCGTTTTGGTCTGTTTTCAAAATCTAGCTTTCAAGCAGTGGCTGTCATGGAAGCGATTTCTTGTAAAACTGCGCATTTCTTCACGATGGGTTTTTTCAACATTTCTCGTATTTAAATTCTTATAAATCAACAACCGTTAAAGATAAATAGTTCAAACTTGGAACATGTCCTTTTCAATTGTTTTACTTTAATTTTGATTTTGCATATTTGAAAAAAATATTTACCTTTAAGAATGTAATAATAAAAAAGAAAGTTGCACCAATTTTTTCGAAATTTTTTCGTTAAATATTTTTAATCTTTTTTAATTAATACTTTTTTAAATGCTGAATACAAATTAAAGCTTATATATTTCTGTTTATTTAAATGAAAAGAAAATGAAATTATATTAATAATATTTCGAGTTATAACAATTTTAAATAACCCCACTTTTTTAATAAATTTAAATTTTAAATTTTTTTTAAGAATATGATAAGTTTTATCATCTGATTTTGTTTACAAATGATATGGTTAACCATAAAAAAAATTCAGAATTTTAACTCAATAAATAAAAATTATTTGAAAATGTGTCCTGGATCCCCTTAAAGAGCAATTCCACATCAAGTGAGGGACAGCTTTTCTACATATGACTACTATTTGAACAATGCTATTGTATCCTGAAATTAAGGTATTTGTTATTTTTAATGTATAGTTTATATTCTAACATCTTAGAAGTTAATAGAGATAGACATTTAAGTAAGTGTCCCGTGCAGGACATTTTGTCCGTTTTTCATGGAATGGCCAGGTGACAAAACGGAAAATATGTTAGGTTTCACTAAAGGAGCAAATTTTTGTTATGTCACAGAGCGTTACACCACTGTTTATAGCATAACTGACATTACAATCCCCGAATTTAAAACTTATGTCTGCGGTTTAAAGCGTGGTGATTTTAAAACCCATTAAAGGTGCATTCCACATCAAAAGCGGGACAGCTTTTCTAAATATTACTACTATTTGAACAATGCTATTGTATCCCCAAATTAAGGTTTTTTTGTTATTTTTAATGTATAGTTTATATTCTAACATCTTATAAGTTAATAGAGATAATTATTTAAGTAAGTGCCAGGTGCAGGACTTTTTGTCCGTTTTTCATGGAATGGCCAGGTGACAAAACGGAAAATATGTTGGGTTTCAGTAAAGGAGCAAATTTTTGTTAAGTCACAGAGCGTTACACCACTGTTTATAGCATAACTGACATTACAATCTCCGAATTTAAAACTTAGGTCTGCGGTTTAAAGCGTGGTGATTTTAAAACCCATTAAAGGTGCATTCCACATCAAAAGCGGGACAGCTTTTCTAAATATTACTACTATTTGAACAATGCTATTGTATACCCAAATTAAGGTGTTTTGTTATTTTTAATGTATAGTTTATATTCTAACATCTTATAAGTTAATAGAGATAATTATTTAAGTAAGTGTCAGGTGCAGGACTTTTTGTCAGTTTTTCATGGAATGGCCAGGTGACAAAATGGAAAATATGTTGGGTTTCACTAAAGAAGCAAATTTTTTTAAGTCAGAGAGCCTTACACCACTTTTTATAGCATAACTGACATTACAATCTCCGAATTTAAAACTTAGGTCTATGGTTTAAAGCGTGGTGATTTAAAAATCAATTAAAGGGCCATTGCACATCAAGAGTGGGACAGCTTTTCTATATATTACTACTATTTGAACAATGCTATTGTATCCCCAAATTAAGGTTTTTTGCTATTTTTAATGTATAGTTTGAATGACTAAGAGGGACTGCTCAGACAAGGAAACCAAGTCTGTAGAGCATAGTGTTCCTCCCGGTCGCATTTATTAAGGTCTTAAAAAAATTCTAATATCTTAGAAGTTAATAGAGACAGATTTTTAAGTAAGTGTCACGTGCAGGATATTTTGTCCGTTTTTCATGGAATGGCCACGTGACAAAATGGAAAATATGTTGGGTTTTACTAAAGGAGTAAATTTTTGTTAAGCCACAGAGCGTTACACTATTGTTTATAGCATAACTGACATCACAATCTTCGAATTTTAAAACCTGTTCTTTTCAGGATTTTGATTAATCCTCCGCCAATAAAATGATAAGAACATTTCACCATTTATGGTGCACTTCCCAGTGTTGTTAAGGAAAGCCTTTTTGTTGCACATGGTCAGTTCTATTGATTTATTGAATTGAATAATTGTAGGAAATTGAATACTTATTACATACTTATTATGCAGCTGAGAAACTTGTTTAGACTTATCTATCCTTTTGTTCTGATGCTAAACATTAATTATATTTGTTCGTCAGTGGATCTCAATTTTTTTTTATATCGAAAATCAATTAGAGAGTCTTCTAAATTTAAATATTTCGGAAAAATAATACAGATGCTTTACAGAAACAATTACAATTAATATAATAAAATAAATAATAATTAATTTAATGTTCTTTAGTAAATTCCAGATTAGAATTCTAAATATGTGTCTTTTAAATATTGGGAATTAATAAGATAATACATTCGTTGCGAAATAATTTAAAAGACATATTTCAGTAAAAATCGTAAAAAATCCATTCTCCAGACGTTGATCTATAATTAGCAGCTAGATAAGCTTATGACAGCACTGAAATTGTAGGTTAGAATACCATCTTGACATCTGAATCAATGTCCACTCCACCCTTTTTTCATTAGCGCTAATGGCAAAGGCTATCAAGACGATAAATTATGACAAGATAATACGAAACATAGTGAAAAAATTCTCGGGCATTGAAATACCTAAAGCGTTAATCAGCTACGCAACTAGCGGGATTATTTAACCATATACCATGAAGTATTTTAAAAATTAAAGTGACAGTTACAGAGTTCTTTTATTACAAGATTTAGTAACAATTTATTTTTACGTATTAGATTGATTTTTATGAAGTGACATCAGTAGTTTGAAGAGGATATAGTTCTAGTAATATTATTTAGACAGGTCACGTTGTGATGTACTTAGCAAGTCAAATGTTACGAAGCACATAAATTAAACAGGTATACTACTGTAATATATTTATAAAACGATAAAATGGGGAAGAGGGATTTTGTTTTTCATTGAGGACAGCGAAGAATAACAAAGTATCTGAAATGCTCCCATGAATGCTTTTGAAATGTAATAATAAGAAGTATGGATATTTCCTTGAAAGTAACACATTCTGTTGCACGGACGTAAAATAACTCGCAATTTTATATAATGTTTATCAGTATATATAGCTCATGCAATAAATATTAAACATCAGGGTTCGCACGCTATTATGCCACGCCCCATTTTGTAAGCACTCTACCACCAGTATTATTATAAAGATCATTTTCTTCACGATTCATTAGCTAGAAGATAGTTTTATGCGATTACTGGTGGTAAAGTCCTTACAAAATGAGGCGTGGCTTAATAGCGTGCGAACCCTGAACATGAATAAATATGCACAGTATGTCTATTAAATTAGTTAAGAAAACTTACATTTTAATCTTTCCCCTTTCTCTGTGAACAAACAAATATATAAAATAAAAAGTTCACTTGTAAGGTTTCTACTTTGTGAGATGCCAATTCTAATTTGCAAGATATTTAATTACAAAACGTTTATGTTTCTTTAAGTTGTTAATTCTGACGCCTGGATTTCATAAATTAAATTATTTATACTGAAAGCTTAACCAAGAGCAAAATACTTTAATGACAATATAAAACATAAAAATGTTTAAAAGCTTTGTATTACATTTGCGCCAATGCGCAGCAAAAGCTTTCATATAATGTAAAAGATACCTCTCATTTGGAAGACGTTGAGAAAATTTTTAAATTAACTATAAAATAGGACAATACTTGACATTTAAAATGTCTAGAAATACCAGAAACAGAAATTCTGTGAATTTACGCTTACTATTTTATTGGCGAAGTAAGGAATCGATCGAGAAAAATAAAATAAATCCCATGAACAAAAACAGACAGCTTGAATCCCCATTAATGTGAGCAAAGAATTGATGTGATGGACTCTTTACGCTATTTCTAATTGCAGAGAAATAACACCATCTGAATCAAATGAAACGATAACGAGTTTTCCACCTTTTCGACTGTCATTATACGGCTGTTACACTCTTTTTTATTATAAGACGAGCAAGGTATTTTAAGATTTATCTTTTAAAAGAAGCTTTTGCAGTTATTTTTCCTTAGATGGAGACTATAAAAAATCAGAGACACTTTTTGAAATAGTTAAAGAAGACGGAACATTTTGTTCATTTTTTCTGAAATTATATTCAAGTTCATCTCAATATATGATTAGCGAATAAGTTGTCTTGATTGTAGTTGTTAACCAAATAGAAATCTATTGAAATTAAATAAATTGAAAATGTAATTAAACTGCCCGCACTACTACTGTTTAACACTCTATCTTTCACTAATATTCTTTTATTGGATTCAAAGCGTTCGGAGAGAATATAATTTAAATTATAACAGACTTAAGAGACTAATGTATTCCTGATTTCAACACTAATCATATTGTAAATTAATATGAAAATGTACTGCTTTTTCTTATGAGTTACAGAAGCTAATGAACTTTTGTCTAGCCACATAACAATTTTGTTACTTTTTTTCATATAGTCGAGTCGCATTACATGAAAAGTCCATTTTTTCAAGATTTTCTAGACAAATTTCGCTATAACAAACCGATAGTTTAAGTCCCTTAAGCTCGTTGTGACTGATCTCGTGTGCATACTGGAGAAAGAAAACAAGTTGGAAATTGCTCGTCAAACGTGGCAAATGAGGTGCGTTCGTACTATAACTAGTTTTATAATTATGTTTTGCACCCCATATTGTACTGAATGTATATTTTTTTGCGCTTCATAAGTGCATAGTCTGTAACATCATTAAAATGCACTTACAATATTTTTTTCCCCATTCCCCGTAATGTAACGGAAAACTTTTGACTGTTCCTGTAATTAAACTATACATTCGATTTTCATAAAATTTGAAATGGCTCGACAAAATTTTGCAGCAATTATATATTTAAAATTTCAGACCATTCGGAAGGCTGTAAAATCATTAAAATGCATTTGCAATAATTTTTTCCCATAGGCCATAATGTAACGGAAAACTTTTGGGTGTCCCTGTAATTAAACTATACATCCGATTTTCATAAAATTCGAAATGGCTCAACAAAATTTTGCAGCAATTATATATTAAAAATTTCAGACCATTCGGAAGGCTGTAAAATCATTAAAATGCATTTGCTATAATTTTTTCCCATTGACCGTAATGTAACGGAAAACTTTTGGGTGTCCCTGTAATTAAACTATACATCCGATTTTCATAAAATTGGAAATGGCTCGACAAAATTTTGCAGCAATTATATATTAAAAATTTCAGGCCATTCGGAAGTCTGTAACATCATTAAAATTCACTTGCAATAATTTTCCCCATTGGCCGTAATGTAAAGAAAAATTTTGACTGTCCCTGTAATTAAACTATACATCCGATTTTCATAAAATTGGAAATGGCTCGACAAAATTTTGCAGCAATTATATATTAAAAATTTCAGATCATTCGGTCGGGTAGTTTTTGCTCTGTTATATGCGGACGGACGGACAGACGGACGGACAGACGGACGGACAGACAGACGGACTGAACGACGACTATAGGTGCTACGTATTTATATAATTACGAACGCACCTAAAAACAGAATAAATTTAAAAGATATTATTTCATAGACATATATCGGCATCTCTTTTATTTCCTGGATGAAACGGGAAGGGCACATGGGAAATGGTGAAAACTGATAAAACAGCTAAATAAGATTGGAAAATTGGTTAGTGAAAAACAAAATTGCACTGTAAAAAGAGACAGAAGTTTCTTAACCTGCAGAAATGTGCTATAATCAAGAACGAAAATATACCATAACCTCTTCTGTGTCACCGAATATTCCGAAAAGCGTTCCTTTACTTTAAAAAACCCCAGAAAACTACTTATTTTTTTTAATTTAAAGAAGAATTTATAAAAAATAAATTTTCATTAGCTGCCCGTCATTTTCGGAAATGTTTCTGAATAGATTTTACAATGCAATAATCAGTTTTCTGAAATCGGACTATCACTTTTTTGGATGCGACCAATTCTCAGGTAAATATTTTGATATTCAGAAAACATGTTTAAAGACAAACATACTAAGTTAACAGCATTAACATTAATATGAAAATTAACATTATTTTTTTACAATTGTATTCCCAAATTCAGTTATGCAGCTGAAAATGCTTACTTGAGAATTGGTAGAATCCGAAAAATCGATTTTCAGGGTACAGAAAACTGATTAATGCATTGCAAAAGCTACTAGGAAACGTTTCCGAAAATTATGGGCAAAAGCAGCAAAAAAAAAAAAAAAAAAAAAAAAAAAAAAAATATATATATATATATATAAATTCTTCTTTAAATTTCGAAAATAAATTATTTTCTTAGGTTTCTAAAGATAAAGGAAAAATTTTCGGAATCTTGGGTGACTCGGAAGAGGTTATTATATATTTTCGTAGATTAAGAAACACTTATCATTTTTTGCAGTGTAAGGCAAAGCCCACATTTCTCCGTTTCTAATCAAATCTTTATTATACAGATACTAAGATCTTTCCGGGAAGTGTATAAAAACCAGTTCATAAATTGTAAAAAAGGGGCTAAAATACGGAAAATGCACTGGCAATTGAGACGCCAGTACTATTTCCGTATTTTAATGGAAATTTCCCCCGTAAATTACAGAAAAAAAAATCAATTTTTCTGGAATTTAAGGGGGAAATTTTCCACTAAAATACGGAAATAGTACTGGCGTCTCGATTGCCAGTATCATTTTTCTGGAATTTACGGGGGAAATTTTCCATTAAAATACGGAAATAGTACCGCCTCGATTGCCAGTACAATTTCCGTATTTTTGTCTGTTTTTTTTTACAGTGTATACCTGAAAAGCATTGAAACAAACTTGATAACAAAGAAAGAATAGAATTTAACTAGAAGCTATCGGGACAGGAGAAGAATATTAAAATAAATCGAAACCAGTCACCGGGTTTAAAAAAATCTGGGGTGAGTTCGCTGGACTTTCCAGTGTATATGTCCGTACACTGGTGTATGTGTTACCTTTGTATTACGGATGCTAATTATATTGTCGCAATATTTACCACTTATATTCTGTCACATTTCTTGATATTTTTCTCTAGAAAATCGCTAGTAAAATAGTTTGAAAATGGGACAAATCAGTTATTCGTCGGACGATTTTTAAGGCTGTTTTCAAATCCAAAAGGGCAACTTTGTGACATAAGTTTTCATTTATTTTTGTTCGGAAATCCATGAAACTAGCAGGTGTTGTTCACTATGTAATCGAGCTGTTTTTTCCGTTTTTTTTTTTTTTTTACAAAGACAATAGATCTTTCAGAAAATTGTGTCAAAGTGGACGCTTTGAACCGAAATTCCGCGCGAAAGAGGAATAACCAGTCAAGAATGGGTGAAAAACGTGTTTATCACGTGATCAAAAACGCTTATAACTCAATAGGTAATTTATTGATCAAAAAATGGAAAGCACAGTTCGATTCCAAATCGATTCCATGGTCAGGCTTTCCAATTTTATATCTTTCCATTAAAAAATAAATTTGTAAATGTGTCAAAACGTTTTGCGCTTGTTGAGCAGAGCAGTTAAGAACAGCCTTAAGAAATCTATACTGTTCTTGAAGCAGTGGTTTATAACATATTCTAAGTTTGGGAATTCAATCGGAAATACTGTTTGAGAAGTATTCTCTCACTCAAGTGCACATACAAATCGTGATTAAAATTTTCGTCTTACATTCTTTGTTCGTAAATTAAAAAAATAACGTATTTTAAATGAACTTTTTGCTAAGATTTACTTAATTCAATGTATGTGACTCGGCGGACAGACACATTGCGATCTTTCTTGTGTGCACGGATTTTAATTGCGAAAAGTATCTTAATGCATTTCGTGCGTTTGATCCCGATTGACCATACCATATTCTGTAGTAAGCATCTTAGAGTGCATCACAGTGATGTACATTGTACAGTAATCAACTAACATTCGCGTTTTAATTATTCGCGAACTAAAAAATAAAGAACATTTCAGCATTCGCGAATACATAATTTGATTATTTTCAAATTTTATTTTATAAAGAATATCTTTTACAAAGTAAACTCGCATTGACTTACCAATTCCATTAACTACGTGACACTGGACACCGTCATTGTACCGAATAGCCTAAATGACTTATTGAAGAAGAACTTCTAGAAATCCTTTAAGAAAAAATTACGAAACCAGACAACAACAGTTACGATGGGAGCAGGATTATGAAACTGCAGCGTTATTTTTTTTTCTTTTTTTATGTAGATGTTATTTTCAAATTTACTAAATTTTCTAAAATTCAAGATTTGTATTGCAGGTGAAATTTTTGTGCAAAAATTGTCGGGAAACTTTTCAAACTTCAACAAATCCTGCCGGGAAAGAAACAGAATGAGATCCTTCACTGGTGGGGAGTGTTAAATTTAAAATAAAAATCGAGGTCTCAATTTTTTTTTATATGAAAATTCATAAACAATAGATCTGTCAAACAATCGCATATTACTAATTTTTTTCAGCCATCAACAAGAAAATAAACTGCGTAGAATATGTTTATAATTATTCAAATTTATTTACAGTATGTACTTTTTAATGCTTAATAAGCATGCTTCTTACGTTTCAATTTTTTAAATCATTTTAAAAAATCACAAAACCTAACCTTCTTTTATACATGGGAAGATAGTCTCAACATTATTTATTTTGACATTTGCGTAGGTTTCGATGAACCTAATCCTCGAGAATGTTAAGGGATTACTGTATACCAATTTCAGCATGCCAGATTAAAAGAATTCATAAAAAAATTTCAACTATGCTAGAAAAGTTTAAAAAATGCATTTCCTATTAGTGTGTCAAAAACTTCCTTTATTAACCTAGTAAACATTCCAAGTAAAATTTTCAATTATACATACATATATATATATATATATATATATATAGATAGATAGATAGATAGGGGAGATGGGGGCACATGTGAACAGTTCGCATAAATATAGCTTTTTCTCATGACTGGATTAATTTCTATAAACAAAACCTACTCAATATAGTAAATAGAACTTCCTTCTATACATGGTAATTTTTTAAAAATCACCTGTATAGTTCTTCTTACATTTTTTAATATTTTAATAAATTCGAAAAATTGTTCACATGTGTCCCATCAGCGGGGTAGTTGTGAACACACGTGGGGCACATGTGAACACAAGGAAAAAATATCCTTTGACATGCTTTTTATTCTGTTATTCATTTGTCATCGTAATCATTAGTTAATTACCTGTGAAATTCACCTTAAAGAAATATATATATATATATATATATATATTTCTCTAGTTTCTGGGTGATATGTTTAAGCAAAAGATTATAAAATGAAAATAAGTAGATTTTGGGGGTGGAGGCTTAGATGATTCATTAAGTATTGCTTAAATAAAAAATAATAATAATAAAGAAGCAATTTTAAAAAATAAATTAAAACTTTTAAACTTTGCTTAGGGGTTTTTGTTTGAGGAATATTTTAGGAAGGGGGCGTTTACGTACTATTTATCTCAAATCTGCCAAAATACGAAAGATTCCCGCTGCTGTATTTGCCTTATTTACTTGTAAATTATAGATAAAGAAGGGTTTTTTAAAGATTAAAAAATATCTCGACTATAACCCCCCCTCCCCTAACTTCTTTTGCTTTTGAAAGAGGGAGGGGGTTACAATAGGGATTTTACGGCAGTTATCAGTTTAAAAATTCTACTTTCTTAAAATATGACTCATATCTATCTCCATTCAAAGCATCATATACATAACTGTTTCAGATATGGAAGTAAGCCATCATTGCAAGTTTAGAACAAATGTAAAAGAAAAATTTGCAAAGTTGTTCAAGGTAATACTTTAGTATTAACAATGCATAAAAAGTATTGTTGTACACTGTTCAGTAAAATAATATAAAACACTTATTGCATTTTAGAAAACATTAAATTTATTTAAAGTACAATTGAATGTAAACGAGCTTGTTGATCTTTATGTAGTTGCTTAAAGATATGTTTGATGAAGTTTCAATGCAAAATCAACTTTGTAGGAGGAAAATATCTTCTATTTCAGGAAAATTATAGATAATGGAACTGACATTATTTATCATTAAGTTAACTGAAAGGAACAGAATCACAGAATAATTATCGGGGTACTTATGTACAGTTCACATCTGCCCCAACTTGTCTGTTCACATGTACCCCACATTGCTGCTTCTGTTAAATTGATAAATCATTAACATGTCTCAATTTTGAAGAAAAAAGAACTTTATTAAAATATTTATTAGTATTCATAGTATATGTTAAAACACTCAAACTCAAATAAATGAATAAATAAATAAAGTTATACGCTTATCAACTTGGAACAAAGATTTTACTTTTGAGATCTAAAAACAGTGTTTTGGTTACAGAGGACAAACAAAATGTCAAAAAGCTTCAAAAAATTGTTACCATATGTCTACAGGTGCTGTCATCTTTAGTAATTTTTTTTTTCAAATAAAAAAAATTGCGATGTTCACATCTGCCCCCTGTTCACATGTGCCCCCATCTCCCCTATATATATAAATATATATATATAACCAGATGTTATGTAAAAAGTATAGTCCCATGTACTACCTTATGAGGATTAAAATGGAAGAAAAAAATATATATGGATGCAGATAAAAATAAAAATAAATAAATGAAATGCTTATATAATGAATTACTTTATCAAGGGTATATAATTCGTATTATATATATATATATATATATATATTCAGGGTGATCAGAAAGTCAGTATACATTTTAAAAATTAATAATTCACGGAATAATGTAGGTAGAGAGGTAAATATTGACACACATGCTTGGAATGACACGGGGTTTTATTGTAACCACAAACAAAGTTTAAAGAAATGGCCGACAGATGGCGCTTCATGGGATAAGAAAAGCAATAATTAGCATAACAAATTATGACAAATCAAAGACGATGTTCTTCAGAACAAATGCTCAACATGTGCACCGTCATCCCTCAACAATAGCTGTAGTCGAGGGACAATGTTGTGTACAGCACTGTACAGCATATCTGTAGTTATGGTGAGAAATTGGCTCTGGATGTTGTCTTTTAGCACCCGTATTGATTTTGGTCTATCGCGGTAGACTTGCGACCCCATGTAACCTCAAAGCCAAAAATCACACGGACTGAGATCTGAGGACCTGGGTGGCCACGCATGAGGTAAATGGATACTCAACATGCGATGATTTCCAAACCACCTGCGCAAGAGATCTTTCACACGTCTAGAAATATGAGGTGGAGCGCCATACTGCATAAAAATCGTACTTTCCAGCAAGTGTTTATCAGCCAGGCTAGGGATGATGTGATTCGGTAACATATCTGAGTACCTCTCACATGTCACGCTAACAGTTACAAAACCAGAATCACGCATTTCCTGAAAGAAAAAAGGCCCAATAGCGGTAGATGTGATAAATCCACACCACACCCTGACTTTCTCTCTCATTATGCTCCTTTCATACACGATTCTCAGACAGCGTCACTGACAATTTGCTGTACAGCGCCATCTGACGGCCATTTTTTTCAACATTTTTTGTGTGGTTACAATAAAACTCCATGCCATTCCAAGCATGTGTGTCAATTTTTACCTCTCTACCTACATTATTCCGTGAATTATTAATTTTGCAAATGTATACTGACTTTCTTATCACCCTGTATATATATTGAGAGAGAGAATATAGCATCATACAGCTTCCACTAATTGGAATGCTTGGCCTTATCACCAGTGGACCACAGGTAATAATGGAATTGTAGTGGCAAAATCTGTGATAATAAAGCTGGCGAAATTCAAAGAGTTTGTGAACAAAGACAACTCATTTTATAAAAAAATAAATGCTGCTGCTTGGCAGTAGTTGCGATAGTTAGTAGCCAACGTATCGTGCATTAATAATAATTACATTTAAATCAAACCTATTTAACAGAGCTTCATTTAATTAGGTCACGGTTTTTAAAATTTCAGCATTGATCAATACTGGATAGAGAATACAAATGTCTTTCATTACTGGCGAAGTTTTATTATTAATACTGATGTTTAGTGTCTGAGATAATCCAAAAAAGGCAACTGATTCTTAATTATTCATGGTATCTTTATCGTGATGTCATACCTATCACTTTTAATATGTTTTAAATTCTGTGGGTATGTATAGAATATCATGCATAATATGTGTATCATAGTATATTAAAGTTTGAAACAAAAATGTCCAACAGTAGACAAATGGGAAACGAAAAGATTCGCTATGTAAATATTTAATACAGTTAAACTGGAGATTGGAGAAATAAATATTGATATAAGTACATTTAAATCTAGTTTTAATTAAAGCATAATATTTGCTGGATAAAATATTAGTTAAAGGGCAAATATACGTAGTCGTAGTATTTAAGTTTAAATTCTGTGATAGAAAATATATTTTCTCCGTTTCTTTTATAAATTATAAATATATAATTAAAGTGTGTAAATAAAGGAATAAAAGAAGTCTATATGCATTTTTTCCTTCAAAATATATAGTTAAGCTAGTGCATATTTTTCATTCTTCAGTAATTAAAATTTATTTTCGACAGTTAGAATAAAAGCAGAGTTGAATGTTTAAAGATAATAATGTAGTAGAATGTTTATTTCTGCAACCACTGAAATTCACATGTTCCATTTATAGTTTTAACTAAAAAATCGCATAGCTGCTGATTACCTTTCGTATAAAATACATTGCTTATTACAAATTTAGACATTGAGTTTAATAAGGCTGATTATAGGGATAAAAAGGGTATATTTCCCCAATTAGAAGGACTTGAAACATGAAATGTAGAAATCCCAAACGTATTTGCTACATATTTTACTTACGAGGGCTATAAGTAGTCTGGAACTCGGTTTAAAGTGGAATAGTACCTACTAAACACATCCATGCCTGATTCGCGATTCGAACCTGATTGTTCTTGATTAGTAGCTGGCGCCTTAACGGTTAGATAAACTAGCATTGCACTTCCTGTAAAGAATAATTGTATCAAAATATCACGGTATTTATGTCCAAAATATAATGCCTATTCCTTTTTTTCCGAATATTTTTCTTAAAATTATATTTTTCGTGAGGATTATGTATTTCTGATTACTGAAAATGGTCTTTAATAACCAATAATAGAATATGGAGGATTGGGCTTCAAATAAACAAGTTATTAGTAAAAATCCGTCAAATTTGAAGATCCACATCCATGGTACTCAATGTGGATTATCTTTTACAATTTTGGCTGTTATCAAAGGGGGTGACCTCCTGCACCTTTCCACCCTCCCACCTGGGAATCAGCCAACCGCAGAACATTCTTTCATTCCACGCATTTAAAATTTTTATTTTTATAATTTATATACATCTTCGTATTATTCATTTAAGTATTGTTTGGCATTATTACATAAATAAAAAGCGAAAGAAAAGAATTATTTCAGCAATTTTATTATTATCATAACCTGAATGTTTAAAAACAATTACAATAACTTTAGTGAATTAGTGCAATTAAAAAACTTTTATTACTTTCTTTTGCAGAATTATTACCCTATACATTTTACAGAATAATTACCCTATACATTACGTGCTACAATCCTTAAAATTATACCAAAAAATGTCAGTTAAAAATTATTCAAGTAATGAAATCACTTAAGTAGAAAAAATTTCCTAAATATATATTTAAATATACACCGAAATTTTATTGCATTTCATACAAAGTAATACTTAAATCAAACTTCCCGGAACACATTAATTGAAAACAGTTAATTAACCTGCAGCACTCAACGATGTACCTCTTTTAAATAACGTTTAGCCACTTTAGGAGATTTATGTACTCTTCTTCGAGGAATTCGGAGACCTAGGAAACTAAACGTGATAAGAAATGTGGAAAAATTTACGTGACCTTCTTATTACTGAACTTTCGAATCGATTGGGGAAAATAAATCTCTTCAACAGAAACAAAGAGACTTTCTTCTTGCTTTTAATATGATGTAAGAAGTGATACGATTATGGCCCCTGATACTGACTGTAATTGTACGGAATTCTTTAGGCAGAACATGAAAAAGAAACTAATTTTCGATTTATTTTATCCATGGGTTGCATATAAATATGTAGTTTTCTTTATTTTCTCTTATTTTAAAGTTATATTCTTATAAAATCTACGAAAGCCCGGGTGGGTTGATAATTATTTTAATCCTTTCAGAACAGCTATAATCTTCTGTTCTCATTCACCTCTCTCATCTTTCGAAAATCCAATGAAAGTGTTCATGAATTTAAACTTTTCATTTAAAGGGTTTTATTGATTATAAACATCAGTAAACACCAAGAAGGAGTGGGGAGTGTCATTTCAATAAGAGTGGTATAAATTCTGCGATTAAATAAGGCGAAAATTTATTTTCGAATATAGTGGTACCCATAATAACCCTACTTCCTTCTCTAAATTCGACTCTGATATCCTTTGCTGCATGAACTAGATACCTTGTTCGGTAGGAACATTATTATTTGGTCTACCGGAAAGCCCAGTCCAATAATGTCATTTAACGTCTACTTTTTAAAAATTCAGATTACTTCATTGGCAGCACATTTTTAAAATGGTAAAATTTCCATTTATGGTACAAATTCCCATATATTAGGTGAATTATACGATTTGAGAAAAGTGGTGCCAATGAAGAAATCTGAATTTTTAAAAAGTAGGCGTGAAATAACATTATCGGACAGAGCTTTCCAGTAGACCTAATATAAGGTGGAAGAATGCAATTATAAAATTTATGGGGGTTTTTTTAATATTAAATACTGCATTTCTTTTCTATTGACAATTATTGTGCTAGAATTCCAGCAAATTTAGTGAATAGGGGAAATTTAAAATTGTTTTATTACACCTTATTACAAAAGTATTCATGTATTATGCATTCACTTTCACGAAAAAATGACCATTAAATTACATAAAAACCTTCATGTAGATAAATAAAATCATAAGATCAAATGTAATATTTCAACTTGATTCAATAACAAAATACACAATATGAATTTTAAAAACTCACTGTTTTACTTAAGAGGCGATAAAAATAATAAAATAGACGTTACAAGTTAAAAATATGCATTTTATTTATATACTTCTCGGTGCTTTCGGCCTGCATTTCCCGCGGCCATCATCAGAGAATATTTTTATAATTAATTGCTGTTAATTCATACAAATACGCCATTTTGTTTGAAATGGGAGCGCTAATAATTATCAGGTGTAGTTAATATCTATTTTTCTCTACTTAAGTTCAATCCAAGGGACTGCTACTTTTACTTTCAACTTCCCTAATAATTATTGGCTCTCCCATTTCAAACGAAGTGACGTATTTGTATGAATGAACAGCAATTAATTATAAAAATATTCTCTGATGATGGCCGCGGGAAATACAGGTCGAAAGTACTAAGAAGTTATTAAAATGTATATTTTCAACTTGTAACATATATTCAACAACTTGTAACAACTACTTTACTACATTTCAGAATAATTTTCAGACACAAAATACGAAGGTCGATCCAGAAATGAGGTTCCCCTTAAATTTACAAATAGACAACATTATTTATTCTCATATAAATTTACATCGTTGGAAAGAAGAAAGTTTGCTCTATTTCTCTACATAATCGCCATCTTTTTCTATGCATTTTTGTAGAAGGTGCTCCAATTTCTCTATCCCAATGTCTTAGAACTCCGGCGCCAACCTGTTGAGGAAGCGTTTCACCTCTTCTTTGACGTCATCGTCGCTCCGGAAGCGTTGGTCACCCAAGTGATACAACTGAACAAGTAATAATCACTCAGTGCGAGGTCCGATAACCGCCTCCGAAACTGACGGTCTTCCACTCCGTTCTTCATCGTGGATTTCCTTCCGACCGGCACTAAATTCTCTGCACCATTTTCGGTCGTGTTGAACGGATATACACTTCTCGCCATATACCTCTGTCAACTGAAGATGAACATCTACGGGTGTAGTCCCTTTGGCGTGCAAAAAGCGAATTAAGGAACGAATAATACAATTGGCGGGATCAACAATGGGAACCTCCATCTCTGACGGCTGCTGAGCCAAGAATGAGAGGTGCAGCGAAGCGCGGCGGGGGGAATCGTGAGTGCGGGAACAGTCGCGCACAACGCTGTTGCCGTATTTCGTCTGGCACCTTCCCGTGCGGCTGGAGCTTTTTGGGAACCTTATTTATGGATCGACCCTCGTATATATATAACCATTAAATAAACATTACCGACCACCAACAAAAACTGTGATATTATGAATGAAATGACAATTGCAAATACAGTATATATATATATATATATATATATATATATACATAATATTAATAATAGAAATGACACTTAAAACCTTATACATTTTAAGTGTAATTTTTTTAGGTTGAATTAAAGTTTAAATTTTGTTGCCTGCCATTTCATGTATGTCAGTTAACACTTTGCATGTGGGAGACTGTGAACACAGACATCAATAGAACAAACATTGAAAGCGGGAGACCGTAATCTGAGTTTCGTAATCAATGACAGTACGTTGTGTTTTATTTCATTGTATTTTTTATAATATTACTTATTTTGAAAATGGATTTGTGCGATTCCCACAGTGATGAAAGTCATATAATAGCTGTTAAGAATGCTTTCATAATTTTTAATCGAGAAATTTCGAATTCTTAAGAAAATGGTTAGTTTATTTTTTTTTATTTTATTCTCGGAATATTTATCATTCTATAAAGAAAAAAATATCTATTCAAACATCCGTTTGAGAATTCAAAATTTCAGAATACACCACAATTGACAACACTGCTGATAAGTTATCAGAATCTAACTACAAAAATTAATATTTAATTATTTAAATTTATAGGTAATTTTTCAATATTTTATTTACAGAAATAATTTCTTTCACATCAATAACAATAGTAAATTATTAAGTTGATTCAAATATGCAATACCTGGATTCGTCAGCTACACGTTCAAAAACACTGAAAAAGCCGCCTACAAAGTATTAGGATCGAAAAATGAAAAGTTTGTGGATTCAACTTTTAAGGATTCAGTTAATGGAATTGCCTTAGAAAAAAAAACCACACTGCATTCGTATTGAAAAATAAATATAAAAGTAAAAAAAATATATTTTTTAAACATTCTTTTATAAGCATTAAATAGTCATCTTGAAACACACGCCTAATTTTTTGACTGCAATGCACGTTTTTGAAAAAAAAAAATCTGTTACAATACATTAATTTGACGTGGGCATTGAACTCGATTCTGAAAAACTCACGACTTCTTTTACGCTTGGCAGTGAATTTATAAAATATATGTATATCTTTGATGTGTTTGTTTTTTATGATAGGCCAACTGTAAATTGAAAATGAAAAAATTTTAAACTATCTTTTTAGGAATTTTAAATTGATTTGTCGAAGTTTAATAGTAAAATAATTAATGTTAAATAATTATCGATAAAAGCGTATTTTTTAAACATTACACTCTTCATTTTTTATTTATAATTTATTTTCAAATTTTTAGCATTTAAAATGTTTCATTGATGCAATTTCACAGCCATTTGACCTATTTTGGCGAGCGTTTATTAGCACATAATTAAATCGATTGTCGTTTAAACATTTATACAATTGCACGGGTTACAGAGAATATTTGACAATTTATCACCTATTGGCAGCTAACGTAAAAATGCCTTAAAATGAATGTATTCATTTATAATGAATTTGTAAAAATATTAAGATTTTGAACTCTCATTTAAAACTCACCTGTGAACATAATTATTATGATTCTAGCATAAGGAAGTTGATAAAACATCGAATACAAAATTTCTAAAGCGAATACAAAATCGAATACAAAATTCCTAAATCGCATTAAAAAAAATTTCTAAAAATATTAAGATGTGGTATTCTCAATGAAAACACACCTGTGAACATAATTATTATAATTCTAGCATATTAGGCATATGCTTAAAAATCGAATACAATATTCCCCGTTTACATAGAACAATCAGGTTTACATAAAATACTATAAAATATATACCACAGTGTTTAGAAGTTTAATTCAATTTTATATAATGTAATATTTTAAATATACTTTCTAAAATACATTAATTTAAAACAGTTAATTAACCTGCAGCACTCAACGGTGTCCCTCTTTTAAATAACGTTTAGCCACTTTAGGAGATTCATGTACTCTTCTTCGAGGAATTCGGAGACCTAGGAAACGAGACGAGAAAAGAAATGCGGAAAAAATTACGTGACCTTCTTATTACTCAACTTACGAATCGATTGGGAAAAATAAATCTTTTCAACAGAAACAGGGAGAGCTTTGTTGCTGTTAATATGACCGAAGAATTGATATGATTATGGCGCTTGATGCTATTTCTAATTGTACGAAATTCTTTAGGCAGAACACGAAAAATAAACTCATTCTTGATTTATTATATTCATGCAATGCTTTTCAAAATGTAGTCTTTAAAATATACACAAATGAAGACCGCATAATTAGTACGAAATAAAAGACATAAATTTTTTGTAGATTTTGTAAAAATATTGTAAATTTCATAATCATGGTTTGTTTTAATTTCAAATGCCAAAAGGTGTAAATTAAAACCAGTAAAAATACGTTTATTTCGACTGTTGACATGTTTAGACCCACCCCGAGTCATTTTCGAAAACAAATAAATAAAGCTATTGTAAATTTGCACGGTCTATGAAACGCCATCATTCAGTTTTCCATGTATTCTTTCATATTAGCTCGAGAAATATTTTTGGTAAGTGAAATTATGCTGCATCGATACATAGAGTTTTTGCGCGTTAGAATTTCTCTGATTTCTTTTATAAAGGATGGATAGTATAGACTAATGCGCAAAAACTCTATACGTAACGATGCAGCATCATTTCGATTACCAAAAGTATGGCTCAAGCTACTCAATGAGTATGAAAACAAAATAAAATAAACATCCATATAAAATAAAAGTTTAACATGCTAAATATGAAAGAATACGTGGAAAACTGAATGATGGCGTATCACAGACCTTGCAAATTTAGAATAGCTTTATTTATTTGTTTTTCAAAATGAATCTGGGTGAGTCGAAACATACCAACAGTCGAAATAAACGTATTTTTACTGGTTTTAAGTTTCATTTACATCTTGTAGCATTTGAAATTAATATATTATTACAAGGTGTTATTTGTTATAGATTTACATGGTTTGTTTGTTTGAAATTTAGCTATCGTTACAAATTTTGTGCTATTTTATAATACAAAAACTATGTTTAGTAAGTATAAAAGGGGGATAATATACATATTTAGTTTTAGAAAACCTTTAATTCCTCAACGCTAATCACTATATTTTTGTCTTTCATTCGATTTGTCATGCAGGTTTTATTCTAGATACAAAATTTCCATTGCTATATCTTCAATTTATGTACACTGCCAAGAACGATTAAAGGAACTAACGGGAAAATCCCATGTAACTTGAATGATTTTTCAGCAGTTTGTACACGATCTATATTTTGTCAGGTTTGACATATCTTCAAGATGCAGAATATCTCATTTTTACAAGAAATAAAGTTAAACAATAATATGGAAAATGTTATATAATGTAGAATACGGAAAATTTTGTAATGCATTTTAAAACTATTCCGAGATAAGTAGAAAGAAAGTATAAGGTGTGCGGCCACCCCGTATTGAATTGCAAGCTTAAAAGTCCTCCTTCAATTCTCCCACTTCTCGCAACTTCTCGCAATCCATCAAATCTTTTCGAATCCATCAATATTTCCATCAATCACTTTCGAACAACTTGTTCTATTATCCACACGCAAATATTTTATGGAATTTTCATATTTGTGAATAGAGAAGATAAATAATATAGCACAATGTGAAAACGTCCCCCTTGAGGTACTTAACTATTACTCTTCATTGGAATCCGTAGTTCCTACAGCTCAGGGAATTTCCCTGACATAGGTCAGAAACTGGTCAGCATTTACTTAGAGAAAAATTCACCTTATAATTCCAATCTGTAGAAAATGTCGGGAGAAAATACATCGACTGCTTCAAAGATAGCCTCATTCCTCTCTAAAATAACAAACCTAGAACTACTGCTGCCATGTATTCAGATAAAGTGAATTTAAAAGAGCGTTTTTTGCAAAGTACCATTAGAATATTAGTAATATTCATTATAGTATAAAAGTTTAAAGTGAGTGGTACTTATAAGTTACCGTCAGTAGATAAAGGGTTAAGATTAAAATCAAATAAGTAATATTTAACACACACACAAAAAATAATACTCAATCACCTAGAAATTTTACTCAAGCTATATAAAACTCATTTATTCCAGAATTTTTATTTAAACATATTTGTGTGTGGTTTGTATTTACTTTATTTTAAGAAAAAAAAATTTGGTTTGAATCGACAGCCATTTTTATTAATTTATAGCTTTTTCAGTCTGATAAACATGGATACCGTTAAAAAGAATGAATTTCACCAATCTAAAGACATCTACCCACGCATTGATTAAACACTACTGAAATTATTTAGTAACGTATGCTATGCATTTTCCTTATTTCCTCAAACTTTAAAATAGAATCATTAAGTTTTCGACGACGCTTTGAATTCACAAAAAGTTCTAATTGCTCAAGCCGTTTATTCAAAATAGATTAAACAGACATTTAAAATTCTTACTCATAAGTACATTTATAATAATTCACAATTTTCGTTAAATATATTCAGTAACAGTCATCGACAGTCATGGTGATTATTTTTTGAAAATCTTTTCATTTCTAAGATAAAACTCTTTTCCGTTGACTGGTTGAACGAACTCTTGTGATACATAGATAAAGGCAATAAAATTCTTAACAACACTATATAGTTAAGAAATGCACAAAGTTTTTCGAAAGAATATTTTCTTTCTTCTTCAGGTGAAAAGTAGCCGTGCTACCACTTTGAAAGAGGAGCACCGCTGAATACTAGCCCTACGCGCTGACACAAAAAGGGTGGCTGTTATAGACGCATTTTTTAAAATATTTATACAGCCCCCTGAATTCAGACACCAGCATTTTTTAAGTTTTCTTTGACTTATTTAATCTCAGAAAAGCAAGACAGAGAAAACTTAGAAATTATTAGTATTCAAATTCAATGAATCGTACAAACGGTAGAAAATATCCACCTACGACAGCCACCATTTTTTGTGTCAGTGCGTAGACGTAGTGTTCAGGGCGCGGTAGCAAAAGTAAGACATGAGAGTTTCTTGCTCCTGCCTTCAAAGTGGTAGCACTTCTTCTTTGCCCCTCATGAAGAGAGACACTGTTCTTTCAAAAGTCCACGCACATTTCTTCATTTCATACTGTTATTAAGAATTTTTATTGCCTTTATTTATACAACTCTTTTCTTTGTCATCTATAAATTAATGCTTAAAGGTATATTTGACATATATTGTTGAACTGCTGATTATTTTTTGCTTGTCAAGACAACTTCCCCGAGAGAAACTGAACAATGAAATAACGGGAGTATTCATGGGACAAAACCAAGTCTAGTAATTAGACTTTAAATTAATTTAAGACAAATATTACTCTTCTTAATTACTGGTATAAATCCTGAAAATATCTGATAGAAAGAAATCCTGCCAGGCGGAACAAATAGGTTAGTGTAACGTCAATACCTTTATGTTACCAGAATGGCGCACCATATAAAAAGAGAAAGTTTCATAATCTAGGAAAACAGAACCACAACCGGAAATAAACTATAACCTTTTACCAGCTACCCACGATTCCAAAAAGAGTGTTTTAGCTACCACAGAAACTACTATATTTTAGAGATTTAAAGAAACATTTATAAAAGAAAGTTTCTCTTTCTGCCACTGATTTTCGGAAACGTTTCCGAGTTATTTTTACAGCGTATTAATCAATTTTCCGAAACTGTAAAATGGGTTTTTCGGGTGCTGTCAATTCTCAAGTAAATATTTTCATGTTTAACGAACATGTTTTACAGATAAACAGGAAAAATTAACAGCATTTACATTAACATTAAAATTTATTCACGGTTAAGAAAAGAGTCCTTTAGATACTACTATATTTTAGAGATTTAAAGAAGCATTTATAAAAGAAAGTTTCTCTTTCTGCCACTGATTTTCAGAAACGTTTCCGAGTTATTTTTACAGTGTTTTAATCAGTTTTCCGAAACTGTAATAAGAGTTTTTCGGGTGCTGACAATTCTCAAGTAAATATTTTCATATTTAACGAACATGTTTTACAGATAAACAGGAAAAATTAACAGCATTTACAGATATTAAAATTAAAACTTAATCACGTTTAAGAAAAGAGTCCTTTAGATACCACAGAAACTACAATATTTCAGAGATTTAAAGAAGCATTTATAAAAGAAAGTTTCTCTTTCTGCCACTGATTTTCGGAAACGTTTACGAGTTATTTTTACAGTGTATTAATCGGTTTTTCGGGTGCTGTCAATTATCAAGTAAATATTTTCATATTTAACGAATATGTTTTACAGATAAACAGGAAAAATTAACAGCATTTACAGATATTAAAATTAAAATTTAATCACGTTTAAGAAAAGAGTCCTTTAGATACCACAGAAACTACAATATTTCAGAGATTTAAAGAAGCATTTATAAAAGAAAGTTTCTCTTTCTGCCACTGATTTTCGGAAACGTTTACGAGTTATTTTTACAGTGTATTAATCGGTTTTTCGAAACTGTAATATTGGTTTTCGGGGTGCTGTCAATTCTCAAGTAAATATTTTCATATTTAACGAATATGTTTTACAGATAAACAGGAAAAATTAACAGCGTTTACATTAACATTAAACTTAAAATTATTTTGTTACTTTTGCATGTATAACTTCAATTACGCAGCTGAAAATGTTTAATTGATAGAATCCGACAAACCGATATACCGGGTTGAGAAAATTGATTAATAGGTCATAAAATCGATTCGGAAACGTTTTCGAAAATAACTGACATCAAAAGAATAAATCTCGAAAATATATTGGTTTCTGAGGTATCTAAAGATAAAGAAATGTTTTTTGGAGCGTACCTTAAGCGATAGACTTTTTTAATTTAACACTAAATGCACCAAAAATTAGTTATTTGACCGGTACGAAACGAAAATATTTGGATTTGAACACGAAATTTAGTCATAACATAAATAAAAAATAAATCATGTAGAAATAAGTTAAACACATTTAAATAAATATTCTAGTGTGAAATATTTTTATAAAACTTGACTAAAATTTCCGGTATATTTAGCGTTAAAATATGATTATTTTCTATTTTCTCATAAGCATGATATTAAACTTTTTAAAGCTAAATATCAGCTAAAAACATTACTATATATCTGTGGATATTTTCTGTTAAGCTATTAGGATATATACACAAGTTTTTAGATTAATTTATCAACTGTGTTGGACATCGAATTCCACATCTATGCACATTAATTTATCTAAATGGGAGATTATATACATTCCATCTAATAAACCATTTTAATTTAAAAGTCATATTTTTATTTTAAATTTAATGTATAAGTATTTATTTTTATGAATTTCTATCCGAAGATACTTTTAAACATTATTCTAAGTCGTAAAAGGGTGATATTGTTTTACACTATACCGTAGTACACAACTAGTTTGAGCTACCAACTCATAAAGGAAAAAAACTGCAGATTCTTATTTATTATCCACCCTTCATTTACGCTTTTACCAGTAAGCTTCAGAGCCCTACCTATTTATTTTTTTTTTCTTTCACACTCGAGAAACAATAGAGCCAGCCAACGTTGAAATTATACATATAATTCTTTCCTGGAAGAATTTTCATTCTGATCTTAGGATTTAGGTTTATAAGAAGCTTTCTTTATTCATGTACTGAATCCGATATCCTCTAGAAATATCAGATTTGAAATATCATGTAGTCAATTTAGAATTTGAACATCACTCATCTGCTTCATTATTTATGGTTTTAAAAATCTTACTTTAGAGAGTGCGTATATAAGTTCATGGGTTTTTAAAAATTTTGCCTATTCCACTAGTGTTAAATTTATGCTTCACAATACAATTATACATGTCTAATAATTTCTTTAGCCCCCGATATGCTATTTCTTTTGGTCAACAGTTAAAGTGCCGTCCCTAAAAAATAACGTTCCGTTACATAAGCCAGTAATAAAATAAAGCAGAACGAGGGACCTCAAAAAAATTAAAAAACAATATTTTTATTTTTTGTAAATTTCACTTTAAATATTATTCAAGGGTACATTATATGCATTATGGCATACATTTATCACAAAAAAAAAAAAAAAATAAATAAATAAAAAAAAAAAATAAAAAAAATATATATATAAACCAAACATTTACAAAATATATTGGGGATTTTCATTGATATGGAACGCACAGGGGGCATTTCGAATATTTCTAAGACGACACGTAAAATTTCACTTTTTTCTCAAAAATAACATTTTTTTTATTATTTTATTTATTTTTTTTTGTTATAAATGCATGCCATAACGCATATAATGTGCCTTTGAGTAATATTTAAAGTGAAATTTACAAAAAATAAAAAATTGATTTTTAAGGTCCCTCGTCCCTTAAATTCTGATAATCTCTACTGCAATTTTTTTAACTTCTAAGCATCGCACATTTTCAATTTTTACACCGTCGTATTGGAAAAAAGTACTTTTAAATGCAATTTGTTTGAAAAATGCATCTTAACTCATTTTTGAGATACTAATTTTTTGGTATTTTTTAACGCCATTTCTGTAATGGTGGCAACTGAAGTACTACATATCTGTAGAAAGTAAAGAGAAAATAGTTGGAAAATATTAGATTGCTATATATTTTTGTTGCCACTTTCTCATAACAAATGAAAAAAAATTATAATTAAAATACGTGCTATTTTGAAAAAAATTAAATGAATGATTTCTGGTAAAACATGGAGCTATTACACACTATATTGAATTTTTAGTATCCGTGTTAATGTTGCAAAAAAATGAAGGAATCATTCGTTAGCCGATTTTTTTGTCGAGTTTTTTGATTGATGAGATTGCTTTTTGCTGCTTTTTGAGATCGCAGATTCAGTGATAGTGACTTCCTATGCATACGTTTCTATAGATGTTGTTTAAGACTGGATCGTAAATGAGGATTTCTTCAGCGGATGCGAGTGACGTCATTTTATATAAAATAAAAGTATGTATTTTAAGTCTTAAAACTGAAATATGTTTTGTACTAGCTATATTTATGTATATAAAGATATATATTCTTTTTCCATCGGGGGCGACGCTAAATTCTGCAACAGCAGAATTCCTGTTTTCTAGTCATTTATGTAATACGTTGAAAACAAGTTTTATGCATTTTTATCAAACAATAAATACTACGTTTCGGACGTCAAAACATTTTTCAAAATATTGAATGCATTAAAAATAGTTATTTACTTTTGTAAACTGTGAAAAATTACCATTTTTTTTTTCTTTGCTAGGGCCCCAGGTGCAAAATGTTCCATAGTACTTATTTTAGAGATTTTTCGTCCCGTATTCAGTGTTCGTTTTCACGTGTTTTCATCTTCTTTAAACGTCGATGCTTCAATCAATTTATAAAATAATGACAATAACTCAGTTTTCACTATCTGGACATTTTTTTAACAATGTAATCGAAAAAACAATTTCGTTTCCACGCATTTTATCGTATACCGTTACCTTAGATAAATGCATCAAATGTAAGGTCAAATTTGTTTGAGTATGGAATATGTTTTAGTTTTGATTTTTAAAGGAATGTAGCAAGTTTGTGGTAATAAATTAAGATAACAATTTCTCGTTTTACCCTGTTCAAATAATTAAGAGGAAAATGAATTTAAACGAAGGCATACAGCGTTCTGGTAATTATGGCTATGTAAGTGAGACTTTAATTTTAGATTAAAGCCTCACTTACATAATTGGATTTTAATTAAAAACACACTGTACTTAAAAAAAATTCTTATCTTCGGGGATTGAATACCTTTTTCCTATTGATGTATCTATATATAGAGATTGAGCCAACAGCCAATATGCGGCAAAAATAACAATAAACTGCTGAAATTTATTTCCAAAAAATACTCATTTAAAAATCCGTAAAAATAGCAATAGCGTGTATGTGATCATTAAGTTGTAGCTATTACTGATCATACTGCTGTAGAAAGAAGCATAATTAGAAGAAATTGCTGAAAATGAAAAGCTGACCATCACATCAACCACCCCATTTCAGCAGCAAAGGACTCATAGATTGATACTCATAGAATTATGCATTTATCTCCAGGTGTGAAAAGTATTTTTACGTTTATTCTAAGATTGCATTTTGATGAATTGTTGTAATAAAAAAAAAAAAAAAAAACATGGGGGTGACATGAGAAACTGAGCTTCAATTTATTTACAAAGTTGCTGATAAATCGGAACTCTACTCATATCAATCTAATGCTCTAATTTTAAGAAGGGAAATCGAATATGCCTACCGAAAATCTCCTTTGTCTCGTTTGTGGAGTATATTTTCTTCAGAAAATTTTGACGTGCTTTGTATTTTTCTGGCTTTTGATATCAGAGAGACTGCTTTTGTAAGAAATACAGATTTAAATTTTTAAAAAGGTCTCCTATCTCATGCCTGTGCCCCGAAATCCTTCTCTGTGCAAAGTTTCTTCTCTGCTAAAAATATGGTTTGGATCAAAGGTGAAATTTCTGAAAAAAACTCATCTGTAAGGGTTTATTTACATTTTTTATACCTTCTTTGCACTGTAAAAAAAAAAGGCTAAAATACGGAAATACTACTGGCAATCTAGACGCCAGTACTATTTCCGTATTTTAACGGAACTTTTTCCCGGTAAATTACAGAAAATTTTCCGTTAAATTCAAAAAAAAAAAAAAAAAAAAAAAAAAAAAACGGAATATTTTCTGTTATTTACCGGGAAAAAGTTCTGTTAAAAAACGGAAATAGTACTGGCGTCTAGATTGCCAGTAGGATTTCCGTATTTTAGTCGTTTTTTTTGTTTGTTTGTTTGTTTTTACAGTGTGTGGCTGTCAGTTGACATTCTACAATACTTTAAATTTACAATGCCTATTCTCAAAGATTAAAAATCCTGATTTTTTTTTTTAATTTCAAAATTCCTCATACATTATAACGTGTAGCCCCTCTCCACTGCAGAAAGGTAATAACCAAAATTTCTAAAAAAAAAAAAAAAAAAAACCCTCCGTCTACTCCGTTTTTATTCTGAGATATATCTGCGGATAAAATTTCATCTGTAAGAATTAACTTTCAGAAAGAAGGGAAATTTAAGATTTTCTTATTTTCTTATTTTTTCTTTTATATGTTCCGAGGTCTACCGTTGCGTAAAGATTCTTCTCTTTCACATTCCAAGATCTATCTATATTTAATTGAAACGTAATTTTAAATTGTTTTTGTCACTTCCACGAACCAGGTATAGTGTTCCATTTATATATAATGCATTGTTTTAACTTGATTTTTTTATTATCATCCTTCGCTATTTATTATACTGAAAAAATATTTTTTTAAATTTCAGTCTAAACTAAAAGTAGAGTGTCCGTCTACAAATTAGATTTTTTTAAAGATTTCCTGCAGTCAGAAGAAAAATAATTCACATTAGTAATTTTCATCATATGCACCAGATTAAAAAAAAAAAAAAAAAACATTCTTACTTTAGAAGACATAAAATGAAAAAAAGATCTAAACCAGAAAGAGAATGCAATTCAAATGAAACCATATAAAAATCTTGAAGATCTTGAAATCTTGAGATGGAAAATAAGGGTTTCACTTGCAATATTTAATCGTAAATAATATATATGGAAACTAGTTTGGATCACTAGACAAGCTTTAAAGCAAAATATGTCATGATTCCACAATTATGATTTATCCACTTTCCCCTGATGTAAGTTTCAAAGTAATGTTTTCTTTTTATGAAAGACATTTTACAAATAAGAATTTAACGGAATTCAAGAATGGAATTTTGAAATATTAAGAGAGGCTGTAAAAGAGAGAGAAAGAATGCGTGGCGGAGGGCAGCTAGCTATGTTTTATTTATGAAAAAACAAGAAATTTAACAATAGACCACTTTAAATATTTTTCAGATGCTTTGTGGTTGTTTCTAGCATTTTAATGCCCGTATAATGGACGAGAAGTTCAGGTATTTAAAAAAAAAATTCAAAGTTATGACAAGTCACTAAGAAAAATAATAAAAATTCTATATCATTAAAAATATATATATAAACAAAATCATATAAAGTATTTTTATGGTTTAATCAAAGTTAAAGTTCTAACAAAATATTTTAATAGAAATATTTTTTATTATATGAAACATGAAATGTTTTGAATGGGGTTTGCTTGACAACTTAAAAACAATAAAAAAGGTTACTTGACACAAATTTCACTCATATTATTTTAACGAACGATATTTTAATTTATTCTTTAATATTTAGAATATACAATAATTTCCAAATTCTGCATTAGTAACTGAATTTTTCACAATTTCTAAACAGAAAATATTGTTTTGTTATACCCATTTACTGTTCACTCTTTAAAGTACATAAACACCGTACACACATTACAAAAGAATTGCGAATGATCCAGCATTCACCACATGAAGTAGAATATCTAATTGGGTCTATATAAATAACGTTTCCTTCTTTTGCATAAAAAAAAACTACATAATTATTATAAAAAAATTTAAGTTCTTTGAAAAAATTAGGAAAACCTTTATGAAGTAATTGGAAATTATGACTAATGGAGGCATCTTTGAAAATGTCAGCTCATAATTTTAAGGTTTACTAACTGTTAACTCTCAATATAATATAGAGGATTTTTCTCAAGAAAAACACAACGTAATTTTCTTCAAAATTCTTTAAGTGTAAACATTTTAAAATGCCATTAGTGCTATATTTTATGAATCCAGTATATAGGTTTTATTAAAAACTTCAGTATTATTAACGAAGTGCGATATAAAAAAAAACACGACTGCTTTCTTTTTTAGAATTAAATTCGTGATATGTTTTCAAAACAACACATTGCTAATAAATGTTCTTCAAATAAGGCTTTCGGAGTATTTTATTAAATAGAATCATTAAAGCTGTAGTCCAGTTGGGATTTTTTTTCTTTTTAGGTTTCTCACGGTGGACATATTCACTGTTTACTAACTGATTTTTTTTTTCATTATTTGGAAACTCTCATTTAAGATTCCTGAATGCAATTTTGTACTCTAACTAAACCTCACTGAATAAATTTTCTGTAAAAATTTTAATTACATACATATTAAAATAAACTTTGTTTTTATTTGAAAACCATTCTTAAGTAAAAGCTGCTATTTTTTTACTAATGTATTTTACCGATTACTTATGTTACTAAGCAAACCCTTATTGTAGAGATTATTTCAATATCAATATAAGCATTAACTCTTCACTACGATGTGATCACCCGCATGTGATCCTAAAAATTTTTAATGCCTAGTTGGTTCTAAATTTAGAATTAATTAATTTAGAAAAATATTTTTATAAAATAAAGATGCCCAATATAACACTTCGTAATGGAATTAAATCAGGTATCATATTTAATAATCTTAATCAAATTAATAATAAGTAGCATTCATAAACTAATCAGGGTCATTTCATATATAGGACTTCTGACGCCTTCAATATTCGAAAAAGAAATGCATAAATACAACGTAAAATGCCATAAAGCGTAGTAGTAAGCTGACACGGAAAAATTAAAGCATTATTGCAAAACATGCCATAAAGGTGATTTATACTGGGAATCCCACAACATTCATCAATTCCCATTAAGGGCACAGAATTCAAAGAAGACATATCAGTGATTGCATGCCATTATTCATATACGATGCAGCCACGAAGAAGCAATGTGCTTTCGATTTTTCATCTTTGGTGGAGGAGAAAACAATGAACTCTTTTTTCTATTTGCCTACTATACACTATATGTATAAAAAAGTACGTATAAGCTATAAAAAAACCACAACGTGTGCTGCAATGAGCTCACAGCAGTAAAATTCAATATAACCATAAGGTGGAAATGCAGCACTATAAAACTAGGTTGGAAGAAAAATGTATTATTAAATATCAGAAGTTGTTTAAATGTAATTTCAATAAAATTATTAACGCTTAAACACAGTAAATTTAATTTTGTTTTAATGGGTATTTGTTTCTAAATCTATTTATAAAATATTTGTATGAAATAAAAGATCTTCAATCGAATGGAATTGAATAACATCACTGTACCTCATACATTCAAAATGAACATATTCATAAATTGCTTAGGTTTATTTAGTATTTAGAGTTTCTGACGCCATCAATATGTGAATTGTTTAAAAAAAAATAATACATATACAACGTAAAATGACATACAGCGTAGTATCGCATAACCTGAAGCAGAAAAAATTAGCGCATTATTGAAATACATACCATAAGGATGATTTATACTGCAAATCCCACAACATTCATCAATTCCCATTAAAGGGCACAGCATTCAAAAGAAGACATATCAGTGATTGCATGCCATTATTCATGCACGCTGCAGCTAGGAAGAAGCAATGTGCTTTCGATTTTTCATCTCTGATGGAAGAGAAAACAATGAACTCCTTTTACGTTTGCCTGCTATGCAACATATAAAAAAATGTATAAGGAGAAAAACTACAACGTGTGCTGCAATGTGGTGTGTCTCACGGCGGTAAAATTCCGTATAAACATAAGGTGGAAACGCAGCAATAAAAAAACTAGAACGGAAGTAAAATTTATTTCGGAATATTTCGAGTAAATTAAATGTATTTATCAGTGATAAGATGCTTATTTTATTCTCTTGGAGATGATGTTACAAAATAACTACAAGCATTTATTTTTAGATTATGAACACAATCCGGTCGATATTTGTAACTTAAATATTTTGAAAATAGACTTAACTGCTAACTGGTTCATTAACACCTTCGTGACGAGCGTCATATAGATTTATTTTATTTTTTGGCACCAGCTTTTTTACTTGTAATTTTCACCTTATTGAATCTCTCATTATAAGACGAAAACTACTGTTCAAAATTACTGGTGTTCAAAATGAAGAACATCAAGCGTTGCGAAGGTGTTAATAATATAAATGGCTAACATCATTATTTGTAAATGCTATCTTAAATGGTTTCATAATTTGCCATCAAGACATGTAAAACAACAACACTGCATGATAAATGTGAATTATTAGGAGCGACTGATTGCGTATTATTTTGTTTCCTATGTCTTAGCATATTGGCGCTTACTTACAAATTATGCATTTTTATTTAGAAAATATCTATACGGAATAGTATTTTACTAAGTTGGATAAAAAATTATGACACTTACTGTTATGTAACGTTATAAACATTTTTTTAGGTAGTTGAACATAATTTTAAGGAGTCTGGTACCTTTTAAAGTGTCAAATGTTTTTTTTTTTTTTTTTTTTTTTTTTTTTTTTTTTTTTTTTATATAGATTATACTCAAATTTTATTTATTAGAAATATTTTAAAAGAAACCCCCATGCAAAAATTCGCTTTAGAAGGCAATTTATGAATTCTTAATAACAGTTTGAACTCTTTTTATATGATGAAGGATTAATATTATCTTTAAAGACAATTTTTTGAAATAGGTGATTTGGATCATTTAAAAAAATTGCAAGATAGAATTTCAGGTAATTTTGTCTCAAGAGTCAAAAATAGATTGATAATGAGACTTACTATAAGGTTTTCCAGGCAATGAATTTAAAAATTATGACTGTTTTTATTTAAAAATAAACCAAAAAGTTTTTGAGATTTTTTCTTCTCAAGAAACAATTATTATATATTTTCCCGTGTACAATAAAAAAAATTTGGCTCACTGTGACAATTCAATTAAGAGAAACTCTGAGCATATGGCATATAAGGTGAATTCATTTAATAAAAGAAGCATTAAATTAAAACCCATTACATGCATCTAGACTTTTTTTAACTGTTAGAATATATATTTTTTGATGCGTGTTTAAATTTCGCATCCAAAAGTTAATAAGATGTTAGGTTATTGCATTATATATTGGGGTAGCTTTTACAAGTAATTTGTTGTTTATAAAGTACTTAACGACATATAACATACTACAAGTTCAGTAGCAAGATTTGTAACTGCAGTGCGTAGATTCGATTTAAGTCAGGCTTTCAGTTTCTCATTGTCAATGTTAGAATTTTGTCTACGGCTTCCTACTTCTCCAAGGCTTATCTCCACAAGTTTCTGAAACCAATGCTCAACTGTTCCCTGCCAACCACAACTGTTTCCGCCCCTCATTTTGAATTCGTACAAAAACCTTGAAAATAGACCATGACCCAAAAACCATGAATAAACCATGTTCCATAGCCTTTTAAATAGTTATAAATATCGTTACACAATAACTAAAAACAAAACTAGAGCAATAAACAAGTAGGCAGATATTCACTCTTCAAAATGTTACATAACAATATAATAGTCTATTTAAAAAAAATATAGAAAAAATTCTGGTTGAAAAGTTTATTATAAAAAGTCGCAATTATGTTTTACACAACCTGTATAGAATAAAAAAAAATGTTTTATACTTAAGAAAGAATTTACCACATATAATTTTTTTACTGATTATGTAAAACAAACGACTAAAATCCAGATGCGGAAGTTAGATTAGTTTCAAACATCATGACCGTTAGTTTTTATTTGAAAGTGAAAATGCAGAAATTCTAAACTAATGTTTTTATCTTGTATATTTAAACATCATATTACATTTGTTATCTTTTTATAAAATATATTTTTATGGAAGTTTTTTACATAAAACAAATTATTTCAGCTATATACCTTAAATTATTTTGAACATTTCATGATCTTAACATTTTTATGACCTACTTCTAGAAAAATAAATCGTATTGCACCGCATCTTTCAATGTATTCTTACAATACATATTTATTTTTATGAAAGTGAAGTCCTAAAATTCAATTTTATTGTGTATAATTATTTTTAATATGCTATTTGCTATATTTTTCCAAATCCATTTCTCTAGAAAATGTTTATACAGAAGAATTAAATATTAAACTAAATTGCTACTGTACCTTAAATTATTTGATTATTACTTTCAATTTTTTCTAACCAAACTCTGAGAAAAATAACAAAATATTGTAATGCGTCTTTGTTTCAAACTTAGTATAGCTCTACGTTTTTTCTCCGAAAGCGTAAATGGTGGATTGCTAAAGTGCAATTTTACACCGGTCTAATTAATTTTAATATACTTTTTGCTATCTCTTTCAAAATACACTTTTTCTAGGATATTTTTATACAAAAAAAAATAATAATAAAATAAAATAAAATAAATAAATATTTAAGCGAATCGCTACTGAACCTTAAATTATTTTGAACATTAACTCTGAATTTTTTACGTCCTAACTCTGGGAAAAATAAGAGTCATATTGCAATGCGTGTCATTTGAATGAATTATTTTAAGAATCCCACGACATTCATCAATTCCCATTAAGACGCAGAGAATGAAAAAAGCGGCACGCTAGAGATTGCATGCTATTATTCATGTACACTGCAGGTAGGGTGATGAGATATACATTTTCGTTTTCTCTTTCCCCACTCTATAACAGCCATTAAGAAGACGTGTAATGCACGCACACAAACAAAAGTGAATTTAGGAACAACTTGAAAGTTTGACTACTTAGTAATACGCTAAGAGGTAACTAAATCTAGATTGTTACTTGATTTGTACTTAAAATGAATTAAGATAGGCATGGATGATTACTGTATTTAACAAGAAAAATAAGGATATGTGGATCTTTTAAATAAGTAATGTGATATATGCATGGAAAACCAGTCACACTGTTTTAAAAAAAATATTTTCTAATGAAAAGTCGCTTTAAAAACTATTTACGCGTTATTACAATAATATTTTTAAACATAAATTATACGGAATGATTGTAAAATATCCGGCAGTTTACAATAAATAAATAACAATAAAAGATAAATGAAAATAAAAGTACGATTAATACTTTTTGATAATTTTCTCTGAGACACTCGTGTAGATTTCTCTAAAGCTTGAAGAAATATAATTTTCTTTCATAAATTTATTTGTAAATTTGTTAAAGACTTAAATGGAAATTGCTTTTAAAAATTACGTTCCTGAGAGAAAAACATCTTATAAATTAATGCACATGGAACAAAAATGCAAATAACTCAGGATTACACATTTATACAGAGGCGCTCCCATACCCACACATACACCTGTGTGTGGACAGTTGTCGTTCCCCATAATGCACAATATTTTTTAATGGATCAGGGCTGCCAATGTTTGATTATTTTTATTTTTTGTTAGCAAAGCAATTTCAAATTACGCAGTAATTTATTTTCGAGGTAAATGGCTTCGATCTTTGCTTGCACGTGCATATTTGCCAACCTCCATTTCTTCAGTAAAATATGTTATAGCATGCCCCATATTAACCCCTTCGTGGCGCCAGCTCTTTGCTTAATTTTTAATCTTTTACCACCGATTTTTGAAAACAGAAATTTTTCTGTAATGAAATCGCGAAAATGCTCTAATAAACTCCTTGAAGGGCGGTGATGCCGTCACGGCATCACATAATTTTAATCCCTAATTGCCACATTGGCACCGGAATTTTATAATGAAAATTTCACATTTATTAAATATTCGAAAATGCGCTTTTACTTGTTTACAAATAAATTCTCTTTTAAATACTGCTGTTAATATTTCAACATTTTATGAATACAAGTACCTTGCCCCTGAAAGGGTTAAATAAGGTAAACTTTAAAATAAAAAATTACTGCTAAGAATAATGAAGGATTCTGAACACCTTAAGTGGTACGTATATAGGTCGCTCGTCCTCAAGGGGTTACACATGTTTGGAAAAAGATTTTTTTAATATATAAATCTTTGTTTATTTAATAATATGTTTCTACATGGAACTTGTTTCATTATATTTTAAAAAAGCATGTTTAACATGGTCCAAATTAACCTGCATTTATGGAAGAATTCCGATAGATTGGTATTTATGCACATTCAGTAGACATATACCGCGAAGAAACAATTAGTGGAATAAATTAAATATGAGGGTCTCACAACCATAGTAGACCAAGTCCATTTTGAAAAAAAAGTGAAGTTGTCCATATAGAAGGTGTATAAAATCTGTTTTATCCACTCCCAGATTAAATCAAGTCTGTAACCATGTGACATATATGCAGGAATGGAAGCTCTGAGCCACAAATGGGTGATTGCTACCACAAAATTTTTATAGTATTCCTCGCCTTATTTAATGGCAGAATTTCTGAGATGTAATAAGGCGAAGAGTAGTACTAGGTTGAGCAAAAAGTTCTCGGAAATTTGAGAAATTTGCGTTATTATGGGCAAATTAACAACAAAAGTAACAAGGACTATCTTTCAAAGTAGAGACCATCATAGTCCACGACTTTCTGCCAGATACTGGATTTGCGGGAAGTTCGATATTTGCTCAAAGTTCGCCGTACCATCACCTTCAGCCTATTAATCTCATCGACGGCTTTCAGAACCGTTAGACCATTTCTCCAATAATTCCAGATCAACGCACGCAAATCATACTGATCAAATAGCATTTTGGAGCCGAAATTCCCGAACGCCTATAGATATATCAATAGTACTCCTATATACCATACAAATTCTGGTAACTATTAGATTAAAAATTTCCCAGAACTTTTTGCTCAACCTAATATTAAAATTTTGTTTTGAAAATCAGACATTTTTGGCGTAGCGCTTGCATCCCTGCCTATATGAGAAAGTATGTGAAAACAGACTTGGTTCACTGTAAAAGTGGACAAAACAGATTTTATGCATCTTCTAAATAGAGTATCTCATTTTTTTTTTTTTGAAAATGGACTAGCTCTGCAATGGTTGTGAACCCCTCATATAACAATACGATAAAACTTCCTAATAACGGACCACTCCGAAGCGCAAAAATTCTCCTCTATTCAGGGGCAAAAATTTAAGATTATACAGCTGTTGTGGATCGAAATAAATGTCTGATGAATAGCACTGTAATAACCTTTTCGTTCCCGAAGCTAAAATAATACTGCAAATACCCATTCATTGGTTTTAAACCAACAAAATGACATCATAGATAGCAGAAAAAAGAACTTTTTGGAACTTGATACTTTAGGGGACTAGTAATTTAGGTTCATAAATAGGGATGTAAAATTACAAAACCCATTACAATATCAATTTAATGATCACTAACCGAAATTCACATAATCACAAATTTAAGGCATTTAAACAAGTGAATGATTTACAAATCCTCAAATACTTTTATTGAAAAATAATTATGAAAATTCCACAATTTCTTGGCCACGCTGTCTTGAAGACATTTTTCAAACTCAGATGAAAATAATATTTATTTTATGCGGAAATCAGAATAGATGTTGCCATTTATTGGTTTGCTTTTAAACCAAAAGACATTCAGCTAAGGAAGTCAAAATGTGTAAACATTCAAAGAGTTACTTTTTTATGAGGAAAAGAACAGAGGTCCACATATATGGACTCAGGTAGCGAAGAGGTTAAGGAATATACATTATGAAAGTTTTAGTGTAGTTACCCTGAAATGTTAAAAACTATCGTACATGACAGAAAACGTCAATGCTTTATGTGTACTAATTTTAATAAACTTATTCAAAGTGTCAGTAGTTTACCAAAGTCCCGCAATTTTCCTCCTGGCTTGAATCCAAAATATTTACGCATATTTCGTAATATTTTTTAAATAAATATTAAACATATTAAATATCGAAATCTTTCTCACGAGACATTAATTATAAGCGCATGTCTTCCGAATTAAAAACGAACACCTGTCACACAAATTGCAATTTTGTGATCTATAAAATGGAAAACTTTAAACTTACATCCATATTAAAAGTTATGTACTTAACTCAGCAAAGAATTTTATGGCTTTGGAGTAATGCAGAGCAGTTAATAAAAATTGCATATCCATTTAAATGTTTCATTATGAAATGTATAGCCATTAAAAAAGCCATAAATCGACATAAAACTACTTATATCCCTAATTAAATTATCGAATGGGTTTAAAATGTATTTTATATTTTATAGGATTCAAAACTATTTTTGCATAATACAAAAATTTAGTCGTTATTTCAATTTTATGTTAAATTTTATAGACATGATGAAAGTAAACATTTTCGCGTATACATTAATATACCATACAGTATCATTTTTCATCAATTGATAACAAAAAGCTTTTAACTTTCAATCAGTATATAATTTCATATCATAAACTGTATTTAGAGTATTGTAAGCAATCAAATTAGCAGTAATTTTCGCATGTGCAATAAATTCCACTTTGAGAAAACAGAAAATTTTAACTACTATAAATTTTAAATATCTTACTTATCATAAATCAGATATCTCAATTGTTTCAGTGCAAGAGACAATTAACAGTTTAACCCTTTCCGGCACAGACAATTTTTGTTGTAAAATGATGAAATGATTGACTGAAACCGGAATTTACAAACGACTTTTTTAGATATTAAAAACATGTTACTTTACATGTTCATTGTAAAAGCAAAATGTTACTAAAATATTCTTGGTGCCGATCGTAAGTTTGGAATTAAAATTACGTATCCCGGCATGGACACACTGCATCGGAAAGGGTTAAAAAGGAATTATGATCGATCTACTGTTGATTTCAGTAGATCAAAATCCTTTAATGTAGTTCTTCTTGATGTCTGGTGTTAGCAGATGCTAATACTTTTTCATCAAATGCGTCTTGTTCTAAATCTTCTTGAAATATGTCTTACTGTAAAAAAATCAAGTGCAATAAATAAGATATTAATTTAATTTATTTTTTAATTATCATACGTTTAAATGATTAAATTTTTCATTTAGGCTTAAATATACAAGAAAATTTTTAAATTGTCAATGTCTGGAAAAAATGTATTTTGATAAGAAAAGCTTTAACCCCTTCAAGGGCGGTGGTTCATTTTTGGACCACCTAATTTTAATCCCTAAATGCCACATTGGCACATGAATTTTGGAATGAAATATTTACTTTTATTCAGCGTGTGAACAAAAGCTTTTGCTTATTTTGAAATAAATTTGCTTTTTAACCTTTAACTGATGTTACCGGTCTCTCAGACCGCGGATTTTTTCAATTTTTATAGTTTAACTTGCAATTTTCAGTTTAACTACAAACACTACCGAAATTTAGTTTCGTTTGGAGCTTTAGTACTATCACCAGAGACTCTTGAATAGGTGAATTTTAATTATAACAGTCCTGTGCAAAAAGTTTAGTACAAAAACCTCATCCTATGAGTTAATCGTGCCTTTTATTTATCTTTCGTTGCAGCGGTCTTACAGACCGCTTCACACTAGTTATGTGACAATTTCTGTGATATCAGTTAAAGGTTAATTCTGGTGTCATTCACTCATTTCAACATTTTGCGAATAGAAGTACCTTGCCCCTGAAAGGGTTAATGATATTGATTTGGTTCTCTCTAAAAATGAGTGCTAGTTACTAAAACTAAAATTTCAAAATAAAGTAATAATCTTATTATATTAATTTATTATCTGTAATAGGAAAAGAAACACAAACTTATTTTTTCGAATAGCATTTTTTATTTTTTTTTTATTTTTTTTATTTTATTTTTATTTTTTTATTATTTTTTTTTTTTACAAAAAGAGTATCGTGGGAGAAAAAGTGTTCAACATTAAAAGATTGCGTATTCCATCAGCATGAGCAAACAAGAAATTGTAACAAGTAGAAATATGCTATCCAAACAACGCTAAAAATTTGTATCCCTTAATTGTGCGACGATACTGCTAAAATCCCAACTGTCGATCGCAGCAACATCTGCGGGATTTTCGTATTACATTGTATAGACCAGCAATATCTTGAAGTTGTAGAAAATATCCTGCAGATGTCGCTGCAATCTGTATATTTTAGCAGCATCGTTGCAAATTTAAATAATACAATAATTTAGCACTTTTTTAAAGTATTACAGGGATAGCTAATTTCCCCCCTATATATTCTAGGCCCTATACTTTTGGATCTGTTGCTGCAATTAGGGTGCCTCTATATGAGAGTGACTACGTACGGAATATACAGTTTGAATGATTGAGACGATTTCGAACAAGCGCGAACCGTCAAACATCTTTGCGAGCATGCCATTATCTCCAAGCTCATGGCTGTTAACATGTTTCCCACGTTTGATAGACCTCGTCTAAGTGAGTATCGTAAAGTTCTTGAATGCAGATTTGCCACGCTTTGGGATAAACTCTCTGAGCATGCGCCCTGTACGTATGTCTCCTCTCTCACAAAGAGGCACTTTAGTTGCAATAACTGCTGTGACTCTACACTATAGCGACTAGAATACACAGTGTGGAAATCAGCTATCCCTGTAACACTTAAAAAAAAAAAAAAAAAAAAAAAAAAAAAAAAAAAAAAAAAAACGCTAAAATATTGTATCCCTTAAATGTGCAATGATGCTGCTTCAATATGCAGATCGCAGCGGCATCTGCAGGATACTTTCTACAACTGCAAGAAATTGCTAGTCTATACAATGTAATACTAGTAATACGAAAATCCCGCAGATGTCGCTGCGATCGACACTTGGGATTTTAGCAGTATCGTCGCACATTTAAAGGATACAAATTTTTAGCACTGTTTGGATGGCATATTTCCACACTGGGTATTCTAGATGCTGTACTCTACACTGTTAAAAATATCGTGAAAAATTACCTGTGTTTTTAAAGGCTATCTATTTTCTGACCAATGAGATTGCCCCACAGGCGTTTATGTAGCATTCTTATTGGTCAGAAAATAAATTTTTCACGATATTTTTAACAGTGTATAGTTTAACTCGGCATTGTCTGAGAACATCCATATTCAGTGTTGCGAGACTGGGGACTTTTTTCTCCCCAGATTGTTGATTGTCACAGCTTTTTTGAAATAGAAATATTCGGTCTATTTAAAAATAGATTAAAAATTCGGAAAAATAAGGTGAATTATACTAGTTTAAAAAAGTGGTGACAGTCAAATAATCTGAATTAAAAAAAGTCCCCAATCTGGCAACACTGTCTGTATTATTTGATTTGTTGCTGTAATATTTTTCGCCTGTGCAGAAAACGCTTTTTTTTTAAGAGACTGCTCCTAAGGAGTTTCAGCCATGGAACTACTTGCATATTGCATTATTCCCGTCAATGCATTTGTGAATAATATTTGTGGAAAATTGGTTAAACGGGAGTGAGTGAAAAATCGCTTGCAAGATTTGATCCAAACAGACAGACACAACAAACAAAGTTATATAAAAGCGTGAAAAAATAAGAAAGTGTGAACTCATGAAACTACCAAAAAGTGGTAAAACTTTGGAATACTGAAACAGAGCACCTGTGCTACAATGAACATGAAACTCTCTTAGGCTATTCCTCCGGGGCTCAGAATTATTGCAAAACATGCCATTCAAGTGATTTATCTGACAATTCTCTTTGCATTCATCAATTCAAAGGGAGATGGAAGTAATGGAGAGAAGGCAAGTCAGCGATATCGTATCATTATTCATGTAAAGAATGACAGAAAAGACGGAAATAAAGACGTTTGCATGGCTTTTCAAACTTTTATGTAAAATATTCTTAGTTATATTTGGAAAGAGAAATAAATAGCAGACTGTATTCTAAAAAGGCACCAATAAAACTTGGGATTACAACTAAAACAAAAGGAAATAAGATTTATCATCTATAAGAATATTTCCTTATTCCATAGAAATGTTACATAAAGGCAAATATATAAGAAGACAGAAGGGATATGAAAAACGAATAGAGTGTAGTTATACTATTATACTATGCGTGAAAATTTAATTCGCTAAATCTGATGCATTCCAATAAGAAAGTAATAAATATACCGTATATTCTGACGTGTAACGTGAGGTTCGTACTTACTTTGAACAAGAATTGTTACTTTTAAAAGTGTAACTTTTTGCTGTGCCGTAGTTATTACACTTTTTTTTTTTTTAATTTCTGGTTCTAAATATGCTTGTTTGAGCTGTGCGTTATACACCGATAACTATTCCCAAAGAGGTGAGGTGAACCTTAAACGCATGATATTTTATTTTGTTTCGAAAAAATTATATATGATTCTCTGAAAGGTTTATAACACAGGAAGAATAATAAAAAAAATCAGAGATACATTTTTCGTATAATACGTCAACCTTTTCTTATTTTGCACATCTGCAATACAAGTAAAAACTAAAATCTTGCAAATTAGAAAATATTTAATAAGCATGAATCTAAATACCTTATATATATATATATATATATATATATATATAGATATAGATATATTTTTTTTTTTTTTTTTTTTTTTTTTTTTTTTTTTTGTAAAACGTAATCCTTTATTGCATAAATTATTTTTTAGAAATTGTTTTTTACTCTTATATTAAAGATTAGACACCAGAAATTTTAAGATAGATTTTTAAATTTATATTTTTGTAAATTTTACAGGATTACTATTTTTATATAAATATACTGGTTGATAAGAATTAGATAAAAAGTAATGTAGATATGCATCATTATGCATTTAACCCTTTATCTACGGCATTCTGATCTACTGCAATTTTTTTCATGTAATATTTTTTTTTCAGTTACTACAATGAAAATTAAAGGATAAACATAAAAAAAATACTCACCCGTGAGAAATTTAATTATTTAGAGGTAATTAATTAAAGTGGTACTTTAAAGTACCGTCAGTACACTATGACTAAATTATCGTAACAGAAAACCCACAAGTTATTTCAACTGGCACCAGAAAATATTTTCGATTTAATAAGTATATGAAATATAGGCTTTTTCTTATTTACAAATAAATCGTTTGTCAAATTCCGGTGCCAACCATTTATTTCAACACTTTAGAATTGAAAATGCTTTGCTCCTGAAGGAGTTTAAAAAACTATTTTATTTTTAGGTTTCGATCTTGTTAGCCGTCCTTTAGTTTTGTGATGTCAATATTCCAGGGACAACATGCTCTCTCGCATCTCCACATATGCAATATATGAATTTACATATGCCATTTCTAGCATAGCAAAAATCAGCCGGTGCCAAAACTTTTTCGATTTCCTATAAAAAATAACAATGAAACAGAAAAGATATACCAGGGAAATCACTACTGCACTACATTTTAGTAATTGCATTTTAAATCCGATGAAAACGATGAATAACTACACAGACGAAAAGTAAACAAGAAGTTTTTCTCCAGCACCCATTGTACTGACGGTACTTATAAGTACCACCGAGTAATTCAATTGTTAAATCAAATACATACACCGTTCAACTAAAATAGCTAGTCAAATTGTATTCTAAGACCATAATGAACACATAAAAAAAATCCAAAACTTATTTTATATCCTTTACTGTGTTTGCAGCAATGAAAAAACGAGCGTGGCAATCTGTACAAAAAGTCGGCACCAAAGACATCGACTGTTTCAAAGATAGCCTCATTCCTCTCTAAAATAACAAACCTAGAACTACCGCTGCCATGTATTCAGATAAAGTGGAGTTAAAAGAGCGATTTTTGCAAAGTACCATTATAATATTAGTATTATCCACTTTGGTATAAAAGTTTAAATTGAGTGGTACTTATAAGTACCGTCAGTAGATAAAGGGTTAAGGGTTAAAACTAGAGATTCCAATCCTTCTGAATTTCAGTCGCGCACAGAAGGATCCCGGGGAATCCTACGGAATACCTTAACTTGCTTTTCGAATTCAGTACTAAAATAAGGCGTTTTTACTTAATTTCGCTAAAGTAAAAGAGGACAAGAAAAGTTAATATGTTAGCAGAGGTGCCAAGCTCGCATTAATCTTCCGTAATGCGGGGATTAATTTAACCCAGTTTAACGAAGTTTTGAACCAGAAAAATTATTTGATGAATCTTTATTTATTTAATTCCAGTTTCCTACGTGGAACATATTTAATTTCATCTCTGAAAAAAAAATTCCGGTACGAAATGTATTAAACCAGGGTTAAATTAACCCACATATTACGGAGGATTAGTGGCAACTTGGCACCTATGTGTTAGAAACAATTTTAAATACTAAAAATTAAATTAATGAATGACAATCTTTCATTTGTCCGGCTTTTGGCGCCTGACCCTGTATATGAAATCGTCTGCATCCAAAATTAAAAGACAATCTGTTCCTTCTTGAGATATCGCTATCGCAGAAATCTTGAAAAACTGAGCATAGCAGCGAGACCTGTTGGGCGGTATATTCCCAAACTTAATAAGGATCTATTTATATCGAGGTCTAATAAAACATGAAGTTTGATGAAATTTCTTGCATTACTTCTTATTATCACAGAAAAATACAGCATAGCTGTATCGCCTGATACACTCTCAGAAATAAAACTCTCAATTTTGACGATTCAGCAATCCTCGAGCTATATTTCGTTGTTTTTGACAATCATTTCGTATCAAAATCACGTGACTTTTAACGACACGTAAACTCTCAAATATTTGACGAAGGTGTTTCTTCACTCACGGCCAGACTCAATGCATTTTAAGGAAACCGTACCTCCTAAAATCCTGCGACTTTAGCAAGCAAATATTTGCTTGTTTATGTTATTCCTGTCATAATTTATTAAAAAAAAATATGTTATTCCTGTCATAATTTATTTAAAAAATTGCACTTTTTAGCGCTTTTCAGAAAATGCTGAAACACAGATAGTTATTGTTTCTGCATTAGTTATTTTTTTAGCTGTTAAAGTTTTTAAGAATGTTTATTATTATTTATTATTATTATTATTATTATTATTATTATTTTACTTTGCTCGCTATGGTTTAATTCGAAAAGAATAAATTTCCTGTGTTTTACAAAATCGTTCAAAAAGAAAATTTGGTCAATAAAGTTTCAAAATTCCAAGATCTCTTTTTCATTTAAGAAATATATTCATATAACTATCAAATTAAATATGTATAATTGATCCCTCTCCCTTCTTTTCTGTAAACAGTAAAGTGTTAAAATCTTAACCAACTACTCAAATTGATAAAATCTCCCCCATATGTACTTTAAAATTCGTTATTTCTGAGCAACAAATTAACCAGACCATATTTTAATCATTCATCGAGCAAAGAAAATTTTCCTAATAAATTATATTAATCAAGCCATATTATAATTATTCATATTATAATTATTCATATTATAATTATTCATATTAACCATAGGAAATAATAATAATAAATTAGTCTTACTAATTAAAACTTGCAAGAATTATAAGTATAACACCATAGATAAAATTACAACCAACCTTATAAAAATATAAATATACAGTAGAATCCATTACATGCATGTAAAATCGTATTTGTTCGAGGACTCAATAGCGTAATAGCTAGAGGGACCGTTTCCCACACCGGAGGTCGTGAGTTCGAATCAACCCGAAGACCGGAGATATTATTTTTTCTCCTGTCAATACAAGAGCTTCCAAAGTGTTCAATAGGTGGCACCACCAACCCTCTGATTGCACTTTTCAAATAAGCACTTTTGACGAAATTGTTATCCTCAAACAAGCGAAGAAAGTAATTTTCTCAATATGACGAAATATTCGCTCGGAGCATATCCCAGGAAATGGTTTCGTCAAAAATGAAGAAAATTTCGTGAAATCTGAGTATCCATTTCTGAGAGTGTAGGCGATTTACGCCAAAACATAATCAGTACCAATTTTTGTCAAGGTATATGTTCATCTGAAGTTTGATTAAATTCGTGCATCAGTTCTTGAGATAGAGCGCCCACAATATTTGTGTCACAAACAGACAGACACACAAATAGATAGACAGACATTTTCTAAAAACAGCCAACTAGGATGTCTCCAACTAGGATCTCTCTAGGATCCTTTAGGATCTATTAAAATGCATAAATCCGTCGAAAACCAGAAGTCGATATTTTTCATGAATCCGATACTTTTTTCTTGTAAAGATAGAAGGAAGTAAAAGTCCTACACACTCAATAAAGGTAGTTTACGGTGTTGATGTGTGTTTTTCAAGTAAGAACGCTACGATAAAATAATCTGATTTTGTGTGCTAAAATGGTGTAGCTGTAAACATTCCTGTTATTTTTAAGTCAAATAAACACATTTTGAACCAGAAACTTTTTTAAAGAAATGAAATCAAATAAGTATCACATAGTTGAATGATTTTATTCGACAAATTTTATTTTTCCATGTGTATGTTTTTGACTTGGAAAATATCGCAAGTTCGTCAGCTATCAATTGGCCAGCGCAAAACTCAAAAAATTCCAAAAAATTCGATTTCCTGTTATCAAATACATTTGAAGGGTCCAGAGATATATCAAAATAAGTCTTCAAACTAAGTATTCACTGTAGTGTAATCAGAGTTTCAAACTTGCTTATTAATTAAGGAATTTGCGAATATTTCTACTCCAGGTTTTCATAGTTTGTTCTCACTTGCTATATAAATGATACGATGAAGGAAAGTACTTGTAACATAGAAAAACAAGGCATAAATACTAGTATCTAATAAAGTAAATACTTTCTCCTAATTTTAAATATATAAGCTGCAAATTTTAGAACTACAAACGAACAAATACGTACAACAGCATGAGATCAAAACTACATACAGCCGTTTCAAGGATTCTTGGATCCCCTTCCTCAGTGCAAAGAAAAAAAATGTTTAAAACGGTTTCAAAGAACTCTTCGGTTATAGCCCCGAGTACTGGCTAATAAATTTCGCACCGAGGAAGGGAACCAAGAATCCCTGAAACGACCGTATGTGGTTTTGATGTCGTGGTGTTATATGTATTTGTGCGTTTGGACGTTGTAAAATTTGTAGCTTATATATTTATCACTACTAGTATTTCATTTTCGATAAAAAAATTAATGGGATCCTTTTGTTTTTCCAAACAAGCTTTTATTTTTCTAAAACATTGCACAACGAAATACTTATTAAAGTTCACACTAATAAAACAAAGTATATAGTTTAGGTTGAAAAGTATGACGGTTTAGAATAAATTTTTATAGATTAATAATAATTTAAAATTTAAATTAAAAGCCATGGATGATTTTTTTTTAAGTTAGTTACACAAAGTTTCGAAATAAAAAATCTAATATGTTAACTGTTCTTATTATGTTAAACATTTAATATCGCTCTGAAATGGAATAATAATATTACCTAATTGATTTTTCATCTGATGCGTATCGTATCGTATGTTTAGAATGCATTTTTTATAAATTAATAATAATTTAAAAATTTATATTAAAAGTTTTTTTTAAAGTTAGCTATACAAAGTTTCGAAATAAAATCTCATCTATTAACCATTCTTATTAGGTTAAACGTTTAATATCACTCTGAAGTGAAATAATAATACCTAAAATAATACTATATAATTACTTTTCTTTATCGTATGCTTCTTTCTTCGACTTTTTTTCCATAGCTGAAGATTTCTTTTTCAACGCACCTTACTCATATACTCCTAACCATTAAACCATAATATTTTCTGGATCTCTTCTAAGAATAACAAAAGACTATGCTCCCAAACATAACCATGTTTCCGCAATGGCGCCGAATTTATAGCGACAGCTTGAAACAGGAGGTCGTTGTAGTCTTTTCAATATATCCTCTCTTGTAATTCTCCATTCTTTGTGGCCTCGTTATTCATAACAATGTTTCTAGTATGAAATTGGACAAAGACGAGTCATAATATTTCCCATAAAATACCTATTTGGGTTAGTTTTGTTCATTATTATTTCTAGCGGCAGTTACACATGAGTCAAGCAGTTATTTAGATAAGTAGAATTTTACAATTTGTGAGTAATAAGAAATTGTTCAACTCGAAGTTGAACGGTAATTTAACAACATTAACTAAAAAAGATTATAGACTCAAACATTTATATACTTATTCAATATTAGCTCAATCTCCTAAACTACTTCCCATTCGGCAAACTAAGCAAAAGTTTAGGTTGAGATCGTTGCATCATTTCATTTGAGCAATACTGGCATGTTAAAATCGTTTTGAAAGAGGATTTTTGGCGAAACATCGATTTTTATATTGTTTCACGCAAGGTGAACTCTTAAAATCTTGTAAAGACATTATATGCATACTTTTTCATTGAAAATACTTGTGTTTTAACATATTGTACGCGCCTGCTCACCACAGTGCTTTGTAAAACATTAAGTATCATTTGTCTCAAAGTATACATTTAACAATTTATTCAAGAAACTATATTAATGTATTATGATTATAGTAAATATTTCTTTGATAGCTCTTCGTAATTTATAATATCTTTTTCAGCTTAAGCATTGAAACTATGTTTAATTATTTTTTTATTTACCTTGTAATTTTCATGTTAATATTATACAGAATTGAGGGGATCCGGCCTTCAAAATTTTAGTTTCTTTATATATAGGCATTTTTAAGGAATTTTATTTCCTGGTGCGTATCTTTCTATTGAGTAATTTTCATATCATTGATCATTATATTCATTCATCAATGAGTTTTTTTTATATAAAGATTTTTTTGAAAAAGTTGAAATTTGCTTACTAAAAAATTTAAAATGTATTTAATTTTTGATATAACTCATGAACCACTTGGCCGATTACGTTATCATGCGAGTTCATTTTTGCCAACTGAGCAAAAAAATGTCCAAGCCGGTACTCGAAGCCAGAATCTTTCACTTGCATTGTCAATGTTCTACCGTTTGAGCTACCTTGGATGACAAGAGTCGGGTATATTTCGCTCAAACAATTTTATTGTTAATAACATCTGGTCTGTCATACAGACAGCTCAACAGACTAAACCACAGTCAATGGAATTCGATTTAAACAAGTCCATTGAAACATTTCGCTATTTTGGGAAAATTTAATTCGTATGATAACTTTACCAATCAGTATGATTAAGCTAAGAATAATAGTGTATATATGTCTACATCGTTTAGATGGAGCTCCATTACGTGCGGTTTATTCTATTGAGCTGTTTACATGGCAGACCAGATCTTATTACTAATAAGGTTATCTGAGCGAATTATGTCCGCCGGTTGTCAGCTCAGATATCTCAAACGGTTCAGCATAGACAATGTAAGTCAAAGGTTGTCCCGAATTAGGTATTTTTATGCTCAGTTGAAAAAATTGAATTCGTATGAGAACTTTATCAATCAGTATGATTGAGTTAAAAATAAAAGTGATTACGTTGCCTTTTTCACTATTATTGGCAGAAAAAATATCTTGTTAGTTTGTCTTCAGGATTTATAAAAAAAAAATACTTACAAAATATATAATGAATTTAAAAGTAAAAAATAAAAAAGCGGATTTTTTAGAGAGTTTTTTTTTTAAATATTTTCGTATGAAATTAAAATAAAATGAAAGTTCCAGAATTCATTTCATACACATATGAAATAAACATACAAATATAGAAATTACATGTGTACAAATTTAGATATAATACCTTTTAAATATGACAAGTTATGAAAAACACATTCTGAGATTAAATAGAGGTAAAATTTTAATTACAGGCGAAGCAGGATTAACAGTACAACACAAAATGTTTTATCTCTGATAATCATTGTAGAAATCAACGGTTTGCTTTATTTTTTTTTTATTAAATTTTGTAGTATTTTATTAGCAAAAAAGAAAATACATTATTTTTTACAAATTTGGCTCCCAGACTCTCTTAACCTTAGAACTTTCAAAAATTATTAAGTATTATTTAAAAGATTTTTCAAAAAAAAAAAAAATAAATAAAAACCCCAAAACCATGAAATTCAATGCCTTTGTGTCTAGCGAGATTTCAGGGATCGCAGGAGAATCGGTGCTTTGCTGGACGGTAAACGGGTTTTCATTTTCGTGTGCATGTTCTTATGCTTGTGGCTAGGTATCCACGAGCTTCTGATCTCTGTATAGACATCAGATTATCAAATTACGAAGATAGCGAAGCTGAGAACGCTAAATTGAAAGCATAATTTTCTGGCTAGCAAAGCCTGAAAATCCAGGTCCGTTCAGTTCAGTTTTTCATATCATGGCTCAGTTTAGTAAAAGTATTTACTTTGTAAACCCAGCCCGGTTTATTCTGCTGATATGACGCGGCTTATACTTAGAGCAGTGTACCAGGTTCACCCCCAAATAAGTACAGCGCAGATCTCTACACCGCGCTATACCGGAGATAAATGGATGGAGAGTTTTGGTTGGAAAATCATGAAACTATATGTTTTGTACGGTTATTAAATCCGAAATCAGACTATTTAGGTATGAAATGTTCTTTTAAAAACAATTTGAGATCTATCGTCTGTTCAGTGAAACAAAACAATGCATTTTAATTTAAACGGTACATAGGAGAGTTTATTGGACATGGATACACACACGCACAGATAGTAAAATAATAATTGATGGAACGCGAAATAAAATATAACACTATCATTCTATTGAAAGTACTGGAAATTCATCATGGAGTTTATCTTTTAAAAACTATAAACGCAAATACATGTTGAATCAAAGAGCATTTCGTTATGAATTGTATCGTTTAAAAACAATAATGTCAACTATAATGGGACAAAGAAACTTCCAATATGCTAAAACCAGTTGGAAATTGCTCGTCAAACGTGGCAAATGAGGTGCGTTCGTACTATAACTAGTTTTATAATTATTTTTTGCACCCCATATTGTACTGAATGTATATTTTTTTGAGCTTCATAAGTGCATAGTCTGTAACATCATTAAAATGCACTTACAATAATTTTTTCACCATTCCCCGTAATGTAACGGAAAACTTTTGACTCTCCCTGTAATTAAACTATACATTCGATTTTCATAAAATTTGAAATGGCTCGACAAAATTTTGCAGCAAGTATATATTTAAAATTTCAGACCATTCGGAAGGCTGTAAAATCATTAAAATGCATTTGCTATAATTTTTTCCCATTGGCCGTAATGTAACGGAAAATTTTGGGTGTCCCTGTAATTAAACTATACATCCGATTTTCATAAAATTGGAAATGGCTCGACATAATTTTGCAGCAATTATATATTAAAAATTTCAGACCATTCGGAAGTCTGTAACATCATTAAAATTCACTTGCAATAATTTTTCCCATTGGCCGTAATGTAAAGAAAAACTTTTGACTGTCCCTGTAATTAAACTATACATCCGATTTTCATAAAATTGGAAATGGCTCGACAAAATTTTGCAGCAATTATATATTAAAAATTTCAGACCATTCGGTCGGGTAGTTTTTGCTCTGTTATATGCGGACGGACGGACAGACAGACGGACGGACAGACGGACGGACAGACGGACGGACTGAACGACGACTATAGGTGCTACGTATTTATATAATTACGAACGCACCTAAAAAGGAACACGGGGAACCCCATATATGGGTCGGTGTAATTACTAATTACTCGTAGGTTTTTTTTGTTACAAGTATCAGATTTAATTCGATAAGAAAAGCCATTTTATGTTACAAATACAATGGTGTTATTCGATAGTTTATGTGAATCGAGATGATAAGATATTTGAGATTACTGCCATGGGTAACTGAAGATTCTCAGACAACTCGTTATAGAAACATTTGGCATATGATAAAAAATTAAGAGACTTGAAGAATATTATATCCATATAACGGAGATCTGATTAAATTAAAAAATATATACATTAGATTACACAAGTAATTCACCAACAAACCAAATGAAACGATATGCACTAAATTCAAACTTATTAAAAGTAAGAAATATTTTATTACATATTTTACATGTTTTACATATTTTACACAAGATTTGATAATATCAATTCTTAGAAATATTGCACTATTTGTTTTTCGTTTTAACTATTAATTGATTACAAGTACCTTAAAAAAAATAGGAGCTTTTATAGGAGAACTAAAATTTTAACATAAATGAAAAAAGAAAAATTATCAATAAAATTTATCATTAAAACAGTCCTGAATGACTAATATTTTAAAGAAGTCTTCGGCAATTTATAAAGCGGAATCACACTAAATAAAAATTCACAACCTTTTCATTAAAGCAGTTCAGAAAAAACACACCAGTATAGATTCGAAAACAATTATTTGTCATCTCCCTTCATCAGGTGAATAATAGAATTTTGTATTTCCCGACGAGGTGAAATGAGGCTATTTTTATATTATTCATCTCCAGTTAACTTATCATTACTATAGTAATAAGTATTTGATGAAATGGAAATATAAACGGACCATACAAATGTTATAATCTTGAAAAGAATTTATCACTAAAGTAATTTTCACTTTTCTTAAATTTCTTTATGTTACATAAGCAATATAAAGCTGCTGTATCAGCAGCTATAATTGACAGTATGTGAATTAGAATATTTATTGGGGTAGATTTCTCTATAGTTCCTAAAACTATTAAAAAAATTCGTCCGTGTTCCATGCTGTAAAAATTGTGCAAACGAAAATACATAAATAACTTCAATATTGTCAAAACATGTTTTTATTTTCCTGTTACACGTTCACACTTTTTGCATGTTTTTATTTATTTAAGTTTAAACGACAAAGAAATTACTTTTATTTTTCTTTTTTCTAAATTATAAAATGTAAATAAAAAACGGTAATTTCGAATAAGGCAATTTAAGGGGTCTCAAGACTCTTAAAATTGGAAAAAAAGAAAAAAAAAAGAGATCATTTTCATCATTTAATACCTTAAAATGTATATGATTTTAAAACACAATTTTTGTTGGGATGAAAGATATAAGTATGTTCTTTTATTTCATGTATTTAAAAAATTGTAAGGTACAGAATTAGACTTACAGGGGCTCCAAAATATCAGACATTTGAAAAGAAGAAAATCGGTATAACAGCTTACGCGCAGGATTACAAAATAAATTTTAAACCTAGAATGAATATTTTGGTGCCTACTTATACTTCAGATCGTAATAATTACACTGAGCCTAAATAAATTTGTATTTAAAGCATTTTTAATACAAAAATGTATTTAGTTAATGCTAAAATTTTGAAAATTTCAACAGTATAATCACCTAAAAAATATATATTTTTTTTAACAATAGAAAGGAAATTTTAGGTTCCGTTTATACAGACTATCATGAGACATAAATTTGAAAATTTCATGAAAAAATATTTAGAAGTTTTTGAGATGTCGTACGCGTTATGCCCCACAACGTCATTTGGAAAAAAAAATGACATCAAAATTTTGAAACGCCGCTTCAGCTATTGAGCGGAGATAAATCTAAAAGCCATAACTTCTGTTCTAAGGCGAATTTCTAGGGAACAATTACATCAAAATCTTCAGAAGTAATAGGAGTTTAACATCTAAAAAATTTAAAATTTCGAAACTTTTGAAGCTTTAAGAGTCCTGAGGCCCCTCAAAAAATTAATTTATTTCAAGAAATATTAATTTTGTCTCAAAATTAGAAGTGGAATTACCACAAATCACAAATGAACGAAATGTCCATATTTTTTATTGAAATAATGCTGAAATATTTTACTGAAATATTCCATTATTTTACTGAAATATTCCATATTCCGCTAAAATTACTTTGTGAATGTATTTTAAGGTAGCGAATATGTATATGAGAATATCCTCGACATATGCCAGTGCTTAAATTTCAGATAAAGCGTATTTTTTTAAAGCCTGTATAATTTATGTTTATTTTTACACTGTAAAAAAAAATTTGTAAAAGTACAGAAAATGTACTGACTAAACATGGCATTTTCCCCGAGTATAAATAAAAATAAAGTAAGATATACTAGAAAACAGAAATTCTTCGTTTTCAGAATTTAGTGTTGCCCCCGCCCCCCCCCCCCCCCCCCCCAATGGAAAAAAATATATAAATATAGATAGTACAAACCATATTTCAGTTTTGACATAAAATACATGCTTTTATTTTATATAAAATGACCTCATTTGCATTCACTGAAGAATTCCACTTTTACGATCCAGTCTTAAACAACATCTATAGCAAAGTATGCATAATACACGAACCCATCAAAAAGCGATGTCGTCATTCAGGAAACTCGACAAAAAAATCGAGTATCTAATGATTCATTAGCCTTCATTTGTTTGTAACATTATTGTGGATATTGAAAATGAAATACAGTTTAAAATAGCTCTATATTTTATCAGAAATCATTAATTTATATATTTTTTTTAAATTCAGAAAACGGATTCACGCGTATTAATAAAACTGCATTCTTTCAGCTTTTTGATAGGAATTAAGTAAATGTGGTGAAACTAAGTCACACTGTTGTAGCAAAAGATATTCTAGGCATAGAACGAATTTTAATTAAAACTTTAAAAAAATTTCTCAGTTATTATGCTAAAATGGCAACAAAAAGATATAGTAATCTACTATGTTTCCTTTACTTTTACATAAATGGAGTACTTCAGTTGCCATCCCTAAAGAAATGTCTTTCAAAACTTTTTCAAAATTAATATCTCAAAAATCAATTGAGATGCAGTTTTCAAATTGCATTTAAAAGTACTCTTTTGAGAAGTTCAAAAAAATTTTAGTAGACATTATCAGCATTTAACCATACAATGATACATCTGCTTCGTTGTACGTCTGGCTTTTGTAACGGAACGTTATTTTTCAGGGACGACACTTTAATTGTTGACCGAAAGAAATATCATATCGGGGGCTAATAAATCCAAAAACCGTTATGAACATGGCAGTTTCAATAGATTTAACAAAGTTTATACAACGTTGTTCTCTCTCAACGAGATTCAAAAATAAATATTCAATACTTTTCCACACATTCACGTAATCACTTCCATCGAAGATATATTTCAGTAAAATTGCGGGAATTTAATTGACAAAATACAAAAATTTTTACACAGTTTACGAGCAATATACATCATGAACCCTTCAGATCTTCGGGATCAATAAAATGGGTGCCATGCTGTCTAGGCTCTAAACACCCTTGGTTTCGCATTAATGTTACCAACTGACTGGGGCATATGCTTTGTATATGTAATACTTCAGAGCTCATGGTCAATAAAATATAATTGGTCGGCGCCGGCGCCTCGGAGTATATCACTACAAGTTTTTATTTAACTTGCCTTGTCTGTTCGTTCGGTTCAAATCTTGCAATCCAATTGTAACACTCATTCTTTGCTACATTTGACCTAAGTTTTGGTTATGTGGCGTATTTAAGATGACATCATAATATTCTGTAATATATATATATATATATATATATATATATATATCATCATCAACCGTTTTCAATCCACTGCTGGATGTAGGTCTCCCCCAGATTTTTCCAATGTTTCCTGTCTAGTGCTTTAGTCATCCAATTTACACCGGCTACTTTTCTGATTTCATCACTCCATCTTACTTGAGGTCGTCTTCTTGGCCGTTTTACATCTCTGGAATACCACTGTAGGGTGTTTGTGCTCCATCTATTGTCTTGTCTTCTTGCAATGTGCCCAGCAAATTTCCATTTTAGCCGTTTAATTCTTTCAATGATGTCAAAAACTTTCGTCTGACTTCTTATCCAGGTTATTCTTTTTCTGTCTCTTCTAGTTATACCTAGCATACATCTTTCCATACTTCTCTGTGTTGTTTGTAATCTTTGTACCATCCGTTTTGTTAGCGTCCATGTTTCTGCTTCCATTACGTGATCATATTTGTGATGACATTAACGTACCCTTATCCGAAAAATGATTTTGCCCCTGAGTGTGGACGAAGGCAAAATTCAAATATATATATATATATATATATATATATATATATATACTTATATGATACTTATATACTGAGTGTGGACGAAGGCAAATTTCAAATATATATATATATATATATATATTTGAAATTTGCCTTCGTCCACACTCAGGGGCAAAATCATTTTTCGGATAAGGGTACGTTAATGTCATCACAAATATGATCACGTAAATGGCATTGACTGATTCAGATTTAAGGGGGCTGGTCACTCAGTTTCCGATTTCCCCTCAATAATGTAAAGTCTATGGGCATTGGATGCATTTGTATATTTAAAATATCTCCTCAAAAATTATTATTTTTAACTTCTATTTTTGTGTACACTTCCTAAAATATGTCTCTTTTCTTTCTTAGTTCGTAAAATATTTCTAAAGTACAGACTTAATTTTATAGGATGTGTTAAAATCTTACTCCCAGTTCGCCCTCTTTTAACACATAAAATATTAAATTCTGCATAGATTTTAGAAATATTTAGAAAACTAAGAAAAAAAGAGACATCCTTTAAAAAGAGCACACAGAAAAAATATGAATTTTCCTAGAAGGTATTTTAATTATACGAATGCATCAAAAGTCCATAGACTTAACATTACGGAGGAGAATTCCGAAGCTGAGTGACCAGCCTCCTTAAGCGGATGTTCTTCGATTGAACCGTGGTATGGTTGATAAATGCACAATGTTTTAGTTCCGCGCAGGGGGTGAATGGATGTGAGCTCGATCATCAGGATAACGTTGATAGCTTTTTTTTGTAAGGGATCTAAATTTAAAATTGCAAGTCGTTTAATTAAGAAAAAACTTATTAAAAACACTCGAAATTTATCTAGTTTTTTTAAAGGTATTTATTTCAATCGATTGGCCTACAACTTTTTCTTCCATTTTAGTACATTATAATAAAAGCCTGTGTTTAAAATTATTTTTTAAATAAAATTTATTTATATACATCGTAATTGAAGGGGTCGGATGTAAAACATGATAACTGCTACATTTGATTTTTCTTAAATGTTTAATATACCTAAACTTGCTTTTTGTTAGTTACTTTGTTATACACTTGTCTATTTCAGTTTTTATGATCGATCTAGAAACATTTTTCGAAATGTTTAATATAACTTTAGTAAAATGTTTCATTATAGTAAACTGCTTTTTACATATAAAGCATCCTAAATTCTGAACCTTAAAGGAAAAGCCATTATAGAAAGGATAATTAAATACTTAAGTGGAAAAAAATATATACTTTATCCAAAGCGAATATGCCATAAAAGCAGCAAATCAAATTTAGGTAAATCTAAATTAAGTTTTCTTTAAGTACAAAGTTATTTGTTAAGTCATTCAAGTAATTTGCATAAAGCCTTCTAGTTTAGACATAGTTTCATAAAAATATGTTTATACTTAACTACGAATTTGTTACTTAAATCGTGAAAGAATTTCTCCAATGTCTGTTTAAAAATTAAAAAGTATCCAAAATATTCTGTGATGGAAATCCCCTCAATGTAAAGTAGCTTAAACTAATTTTTACTGCATAATAATGTATTAGTTAGAAAAGCCAAAAGTCAAAGTTAATTTCTTATAAAACATAAAGCATATTCGACTTAAAATAACTATTTAACCAGCAGTTGGTTTAAAAGTAATTAAATCATATTGAAAGTAAAGACTTTGAAGTTCTTTACTGAAGACAAATATTATGTTTTAAATAACCAATATACAGATTTAGAAAATTTGATTTAAAATATGATATCATGAATTATAGAATACGATTATGAACAGTTTGTATGAACAGCGTAGAATGAATTGGGAGGGGGATCCGCCTCGGAACATGCGCCACGGTGCTGCGTGGACTAAGTTGCGCAATTTCACTTAAGCACTCACATTGTTTACATTCGCGCTACCGTCTCCCCTCAGAACTTTCCCTATAAGGTTTACTTTAAGTCTTTTGGGTCGATGAATCCAAATTTTTAGTTTCCCCCCAAATCCCCCCCCCCCCCGAAATAAGTAGTTAATTAAATTAATTTTTTTACTGTTTTAGGGGAAAAGTATGTAGAAATTCAGAAAGTAGACAAAATTTGCAACAAATAGGATATATGACATTATCACGTAGGATAAACGGGGAGAGGGGGGGGACTGCCTCGGAAAATTCCCCGCTAGCTGTTCTCAAAAACCAATTTAAAAAAAATCAATTTTTGGGGGGTTGACGGGTGAAATTTTGGTGGGAAGTTACAAATTTGGTTTCAGCGACCCAAAAAACATAAAATGAGTCGAAATCTAGAACTAGCATTAATTTTGCCAGGTAAAATCCCCTATTGTGTGAATTTGCATAACTTAGTGCACGTAGCGCCGCAGTGCATGTTCAGAGGCGGCCCTCCCCCTCCCCGTTCATCCTACTTCAAAATGTCATATATCCCATTTGTTGCAAATTTCGTCTACTTTCTGAATTTCTACACAATTTCCCCCTAAAGCAATAAAAAATTTAATTTAAAAACAACTATTTGGGGGGGGGGGGGAATTTCGGGGGAAGCTAAAAATTCGAATTCAGCGACCCAAAAAACTTAAAGTAAACCTTATAGGGAAAGTTTGGAGGGATGACGGGAGGGCGATGTAAACGATGTGAGTGGTTAAGTGGAATTGCAAAACTTAGTCCACGCAGCACCGCGGCACATGTTCTGAGGCAGATCCCCCCTCTCCATTCATCCTACGTCATAATGTCATATATCTTATTTGTTGCAAATTTTGTCTACTTTCTGAATTTCTAGATACTTTTTCCCGAAAACAATAAAAAAATTAATTTTTTTTTAAATAAAAATCTTTTTTGGGGGACATTTTACCAAAATTTGGAGGGTTGCCGGGGGAGATTTTGGTCGGAAGTTAAAATTTCGGATTCAGCGACCCAAAAAACATATAGTAAGCCTTTTTCCAGAACTACCATGAATTTTGCTAGGTAGAGCCCCTATACGGTCTCTATTGCCTGGACTAATATTAATATATTAATATCGTGCAACTTCATAGGTACCTCTTGCTGTTTTGCGATCAACTGAGTGTACAAATGAGTAACATATGTATGATCTTAAATAGAGTTACATATAATATTTGAATCTAACTTTAATAGAATTCATGAGCAGTTTCTTATTCTCTCGGAATACTTTCAGTTGTATTGTATAACGCATATTTCCCATTAATCAAAAAATATTTTCCTGAATGGCTTTACATATCGATGTTTCCCCGTATATTGAATTTAACTTTCCTTCATAAGTACACAGATAGAAAGTATCTACTATGCAAAGCTGTCTCTAGCTACTTTATTTTCCTTTTTCTACAGCTATTTCTAAATAATAATAATAAAAAATTTAAATAAGTGAGATATGGCTAAACCACAAATCTTTTGCTATATTGATGTACAAACATTTAATTTAGACGAAAACATTAAAAAATGTTTTCGTCTAAATTAAATGTTTGTACACCAATATAGCAAAACATTTGTGGTTTATTCACATCTCACTTATTTAAATTTTAATTATCTATAGTGTAATGGTCCAATATTGTTTATGATATGCATCGATCATTGTTATAAATCTATACTGAAGATTATTGTTTTGAAATAGTAGTAATAAAAACCCCAGAAGGAAAAGCGGGAGTGAGTAATAACTTATTTCTATTAATTAACTTACTTTCTTTTTTTTTACTTTGCAGTAATTATTTTTTATACAGTATTTTTTTCCTATGATTCTACACTTCCAGTCAAATCGAGAATCTTCACTCTTCGTGTGACTGCTTGTTCATAACATACTACATCGCAGTGATTCGCAATCATTTTTACAACACCACACACCTAAACCTGCTGTTGATCTTACACGGCACACTAGAGTTTTTATAACGAAAATACTTTTCAAAGAAATAATCAACATTTTATTTTTAATTACTAACACCAACAAAATGCTTCATTGGGACAGAAAAATCGGGCTGAGTCAGAATTTGTAATAAAGCTGGTGCTTAAATTCTTATTTTTTAAATGCTTTTCTTTAATAAACATTATTATTTAAGAAAATATCTAAGCTTCAGTTTTTTTTAAATTATACTATATATTTTTAAAAATATCATTTTCTGAACCATATTTAAATCATCCAGCGATCATATATAATGCTCCATTTTGTATTGTAACCATTTTCCATTCCAGAGGCATGACTTGACTACGACAGAATTAAATTTTGCCGAAGATGCAAGACCGTTTTCATCATTACATTTCGAAGTAAATCGTTTAATATGGATGTTGTGGATCGATACTTTATGGCAGTGTCTGACTACTCAATTATTTGAGTATACTAGTTTGTGAACCTGTTGTATGACACCCAACACTTGTGCGTGAAATTGCCATTAATCTGTCGCGTTTCTTACTCCTCAATATGATTCTTCATCCCTTAATCTGACCATCACGTTTATTTTTGTAAGGTTAATTAGTTTTGTGTGGTCGGCAGTCGGGTATAAATATGGGAGTTAGAGTTTGAACGAGCGGATTGCCCAAAGTCCTGCCTTTCAACGAAAACAAGGCTGGATCTTCTCGCTTTTGAGATTTAGAAATTGAATTCCTGCCATATACTGTGATATATTGACGTTTTGTGTTATCTGAGGAGTTTTATTTTAGTAATAAGTTATTCTGCGTACGTGAATAAAGTGAGTAATTGTGATTCCTGCTTGTTAGAAACCTTTAAAGTATATTGAAGTGCTATTTATTGTAGTGTTTTCAGTGATAGCGATCTTCGCTGTAGCAGTCTTTTTTTATGTACAATTTCGAGCAACCATTTTTCCTAACGTAGAATGGGTTTTAGAATCAGTAAATTTGCATTTAGTTTATTTGACAGACTGAAATTCAGCTGAATATCAATATGAGCATAGTGGTTAAGATTTTCCCGCTCCACATTCCATATTATTTTGAAATAAACTGGTTTGTGTTGTCTTAAATATTGTCTTAATGTTAGATGTAAATACATCTTAATTACATAATTTACATCTAATATGATTTGTTTACCAATTAGAATAATTGTGTTAATATTAATCTATTGTCTTAATGGCTACTTTTTTAGTAGTCTGACCCGCAGGTTCCTACACAACTTTTGTTAATTCTTAAAATCGAGATGCGACTTGACTCAGGTTTCCCACTTGGTCCGTTTTTTTGAACACCGCTTTTTTTCAAAGAAAAATTTAATTTATAATTTTCTTCGAAACTTACCTCGAAAGATGTCTTTATTGCTATTTTTGCTAAAACATACTACGAATTTTTCTCTAAATTATTACTGGTTTTGAAAAAACGAACCAGTGGGAGGCCTGGCTTGACTGAAAATTCGAAACAACTGCGATTCTCTCATGTCAAACTGGTTGAGAACCACTGTTGTGCAGTGTTCTCACTGATTTTTTTTTATATAAATCCCAAGAAGAATGGCAAATACTGCCAAATATCAGATATTATGACAAAAAATTGATCTGTGTGCAAAAAACATCATTTACGAGCGAAACATAAAATTCAAAACCGTCGTTCAATACTTCATACTTCATTCATTTTAAAAAAAAAGATAAATAGAAATATCGATATAAGCTATTAGTTTTCTATAAATTTTCAGATGTACAAACGAATATTTATTCTTTATATGATTAAGAAAATTTAAAAAAGAGGAAACAATTTTTGTCTCTCGAAAGAATTGAATGCATCCGAAGTGCTCTTAAAAAAATTCTCTCAAGTCTTGAGCAGATTCAAACTAACCCTTACGGCATAATAATGCACCAGTTTAAAGACAAAAAAAATTGAAAAAAAAAATCTATTTTTTCAGAGAAGTTTCAGATTAGGAAATTCTGTATTTTTCTCGCAACGTGTTTTCTTATGCATCGTGATATTTCTATCGAAAATCTATAACTTCTAGAAAATTTTCTCTTTTCTGTTTTTTTAATTCTTCCTCTTTACGTATTCTCATATTCCATCCATCGTCAGAATAAAAGTGTCCAATGAAGAGGACAAAAACTATAGAAGCTGCACAGTTCGATGCAACTATTACGAATGGAGAAATCAACCATCCAAGCTGTTGCCCGTCTAAAGAGTCCGTACATGTTTAAAGAAGTGAAATAAAAATCCGAGACGTTAATATTAATACCGGGGAACAAAATGGAGTTTTCATTTTAACATAAATGCAGATGAAGTGTATGTTCCACATTTATTTAAAGATATGGAGTATTACAAAATTCTGGCATATTAGATGTAGAAGCACTTGTTTCGGAAAGCTCAAGCGCGGGTTTGATAAATTACGTACAATGCTTGTTACAATATTTTGTGATTTAATTAGTTATTTTCATTTGCATTTATTGATGGCAGACGAGGCTACATTTAATACCGTATTTAATGTGACATTTTAATCAGTCGCGTATTTTGGCTTCGAGATTATTTGTGAAGCAAGAGGAATTTAAATTAAAGAATTTCTAATGAAATATTGCTTATAATTCTTCGTACTGTATTTAAAAAAGGCGTTAGTTTAAATGTATGGCATATTGAAAGTAGAATTTTTGAAAAAAGTGCTATATATGTGCTTTCTATAGTGCATATTGCGAAATTGTTAATTCTTAATGAATATTCGTTTTAAACATATGTTAAAAAAAAGGAATAATTTAGATATACAGAGTGGTTCAAATTAAGGTTTCCCTGTTTCGGACGCTCCAGTGAGAGAAGCAGTGGATGTAACGTCTTCATATTTGGAGGTTATATATATCAAACCATGGGAAACTGATTGGTGCAAAAAAAAAATTTAGTTCAAACCAAGGCCGCTAGTGGAAAATGAGGCGCTGCGATCGGCTTAAGGTAAGGAAAATGTAGCGAAACAAATAAGCAAAGAATACAAGGTGTCGTCTAATTAACATTTTTTTAAAAATTCCCACCACCAAATATTTAGTATTCTTCGCCGAATAAGAATACTAACAAAATTAATCGGAGCGTATAATAATAAAATTTAAACGAATAACACTAATAAAATTTATTGGTGGGAATCGGCTTATTGGCACCTAGATGTTTACACCTTTGGTCCTATTACATTTTCCAAACCGATCGCAGCGCCTCATTTTCCCCTAGCGGCCTTTGTTTGAACTTTTTTTTTTTTTTGCCACCAATCAGTTTCCCATAGTCTGATATGTATATCCTTCAAATATGAAGTTGTTACATCCACTGCTTCTCTCGCTAGAGCGTCCCAAACAGGGATACTTTAATTTGAACCACTCTGTACTTTAAATAAATCTCAGTGATTAAAAATGCTGTATAAAAAATGGAGATTTGAAATTTCCTTTCTAACATTTTTAGAACTTTAACTTTTCTAGTTTTAAGTTAAAATTTGCAAGATTAGTACTGATCCTCGAAATCACAGTTATTCTTTATGTATTCTTTATGTTTTTACGAAATCACAGTTATTCTCTTTATGTGTTGCCCATTTGCGCGTCTAGTGGTTAGGCCGCTGGCTACTGGGCAAGAGGTGCGGGATTCAAATCCCAATGTGACAAGGATATTCTTAGCGCATAGGATTCTTATTTAAACGCAGATCCCGGTCTGCTTAGCCCTCGATTGAAAAACATAACTGTAGCGCCCGTAATCAAGCAACCAATCAAACCTTTGTTTTTTTCAGTAACAGTTTCATTAGTTCTTGCGGCACTATTTTTTATTTATTTTTGGTGAAATTTTTCTGACTCACTGCCGTATATATAATTTTCCCCAAACGATTTCATGTAAATCTTTTACAATGTGCAAATGTGAAAATGTGAATCACATGTTTATCGTGTTAAATTTACCTATTTACTGTGTGCTTCGACATACATCGAATGGTACTTCGACAACATTTCAGATTTACGTTGCCCCTTTTGAACGTTAAATGAATGATTAATAATTTTCTTTGCACTTTTAAGCTGAATTTTTGTTCGTATATCATTAAATATACTCATTTTCTGCAATAACAAAGAAACAAAAGTAAGATATTTTACAGAATTGCGTTACAGAATATACTACCATTATTTCATGCACATTTTCTTGTTAAATAAGTAAAACCTTACTTTGAAATAAAATAATTTTGACCCTTCATTACTTTTCTCATCCAGGATTTAAAAAAATATTTAAATCAAAACAGTAAAAAAGTTTTTTTTAAACAAAATATTAAATAATAATACCATTGCGATAATTTCAAGTGAAGTCAGAAGCGAAATATTTCTTGTATGATATTGACTCTACATGTAAGATATACTACCATAATTTCACGTACATTTTCTAGTTAAATAATTAAAACCTAAGTTTGAAATAAAATAATTTTCACCCTTCATTACTTTTCTCAACCAGTATTTTAAAAAAAATATTTAAAGCAATCCAGTAAAAAGGGGTTTTTTTTAAACAAAATATTAAATAATAATACCATTGCGATAATTTCAAGTGAAATTAGAAGAGAAATATTTCTTGTATGATATTGACTCTACATCTTTTTTTTCAGTTTGACAGCCCTATACTTAATTGCCTTAAGTTTAAAAAGCATGAAATATATTTAATAGAGCTAAGTAGATAGTTAAGAAGAAGTCAGGCTCAAAGTTACCTCCTCGTGTTGAATCAAATAACGTTTCTTGTCAGATTGAATCGTTGCCAAAAGACAAAAAATACAAATGTTCCAGGATCAATTAAGGAAGTTTATTGTCAGAAAGTTTGTCAAAATGAAGAATTAATTAATTATAATGATACAACATGCAATTGCCAAATCATTTGTTTTGTTGAAATGCATAACGCGACGTTTTTAATCGAATTAGTTTGAAATAATCTCTGGACTTCATTATTTCAGCTTATTTCGAATGAAACTGATCTCGTTGCCAAAGGCGATAGCTGAATTATTTGATCAAGAGAAGTTTTCTCGAAAAGTGGAGAAAATTTTATCTTTTTTAAAAATAGAACGGCACAAATTGAACAAAAGATGAAACTATGCTGTAGCGTGCATTATTTAATTATCTCGGAAAATTCAATTTAGGAAAAATGTAAAGCCTGTCGCTTCGCCTGTCAAAGAACAACATATCAATAAGTTTAACTTATTTACAAAGTAATGTATAATATGTCTGTTCGAAAACAATACGGCAAAAACAAATGAGGCAATGTAACAAAAGAAAAATAAGCGTACAAAGTGAGGAAAAGTTTCACAAAGCAAAACAAATCGGAATTTTAGCAAACAGAATTCTCAACAAAAATGCAAAGATGCCTTTTCAATTTTAAAGAGAAAACTCTAAGTGCACGTAAACAATGAAGCTATGCAAAAGAAGATTATGATGGATTTTTTTCTACTAATTAAAAAATTAGCTGCTAGTTCACAAAGTTTTGAATATATTTTGCTAAATATATTTCTGTATTTTGCATGAAGTTATATATGTCATGTGATATACGTGTTTGCAACATGCGTCATGTATAGTTTTAAAAAGCATTTATTATTAAAGATTCGATTTAAAATGAGGGGAATCAAAAATAATGTACAGCAGTCCCCTGGTTATAACGGACTGTCATTCGACCGGTAAACGGTAAGTTGTAGCCTAAATACGATATAAGCAATATTACCAATAATATTCAGTACATAACGTAAATGAGAAAGATGCATGATAGCAAATACAATTATAGACAAATTAAGTAGAAACTGTAAGCATTTTATAAAATCAAGTAGATGAAAGAAAATGAAACGGAATTTATATAGAAATAATAATATGTTATTTTTCTTTCTTTTCTGTGAATAAATGACACATTAAAAAATCTCTTTTTTGTATTCATAATGGATGTTTATAATATCTTTGAACACTTAGTATGGAATTCTAAGAATCGTGATGATTTTTTACAGTACTTAATGCTTGAGATATTTTTGCTAGCAGTTCGTCTTCACTTTCGTTCGGGACCAAGCCTCTGAGTACGTTATAAACGAATGTACGTTATAATCGCAGTAGTGTTATAACCGGTGCTTACTGTATCATGAAGAAAAAAAATCCTCTTTATAGAACCAGTAAGTGGTACAAACTAGGTATGTGACTGTTCATGTACATGAATTGCCAGGCTGCGCAGACACATATCTTTTATGGATTTTTTTTATTATCATTCTTTAAATATTTACATGCGTTGCACGTTTATAGCAGCACACCACATTTTCATTATATCACCTTTTCAGATGCGATTATTTTAATAAATAATATGTGACATCCTTTTATACGTATCTAAGAGAATGACACTCTTTTATGTGTTTCTGGCATTTCTTTTAATACGTACAATATGGAGCTAAAAAGGACCCATAAACTTAGAAGAATTAATGAAGAGAGTTGCGATTTTATACCAGTACTCTTTCTTTTAAAATGCGTATTTTATTTATATATTTCAAACTAAACAAATTAACTAAAAATCGAGGTCTTTTTTGGTATGACATTAAAGATACAAGAACACGTGCTAACCTATTATAGACAATATAAGATATTTCCTCATAAAGGTGATTCACTACAAATAAAAGCGTCTTAGATTCAGACACATATGTGACAGAAAAAGTAATTCAGACACTTAAGTGCCTGAATATGAAATTTCAGACATTATAGGTGTCTGAAATTAAGACACTTAAGTGTCTTACTATGATCTTGGTATAAACACTGTAAAGTGAAATATCTGAAATTCAGATACATAAGTGTCTGAAAATGAAGTGTTCAATTTTAGACATTTTAAAGTGTCTTAATTTTTAAGACACGTGTATGCGTCTGAATATAAGACATTTCAAACGTCTGAATCGCATCCATATTTGATCAACCTGCATGTTCGGCAATAGGTAGCCGTTTTTTCACTTTTTTGTAAGCTTTATATACTGTAAAAGATATCTGTTAAAATATGGAAATTGTACTGCCTATTCAGATACTCATTACGTATTTTAATGTAATTTTATTCCCTAAATTCCAGAAAAATTTCCATTTAAAAGATAAAATATAACCTTTCAAGGACAAAGCCATATAATTCAATCCCCACTTTCAAAAATCACGTATATTAGACAGGATTCATTTATTTATATTCAAAGTAGTGGCATATCCATCCGTTTTAAAATATACGGTACCATGCTGAAAGCGAAAATTTGCCTAGTCTCAAACGATTCTGTCTTAAAAAGTTTTATTGCATAATAGGTGCGTAACCTACTGTTATAAAAACCTGTTTAAAGAGGATCCTTTATAATTCGATAGGTAATTTATTCATCAAAAAATAGAAAACTCATTTCGATCACATAGTTTCTGAATAATATCACCTGCCAATTTCCTGGGTATAAGAACAAAAATGAATTACAATTTATACATTTCCAAAACATCAAACGTCTCAGAAGAATTTTTCTTTGGAGTCGAAATTAACCTTGCAACTTTTAAGAATGAGCAGTGGCGCCATCTAGTGTAGCCAAAGTAGTCTATCTGGCAATCAAGTTATTTGTTTGCAGGTAAAAAAGTGATTTTCTAATTATGTGCTGCGTTCTAGAAGTCAACTAATTAAGCCATGTAAACTACTTAATTCGTAACCTCTATAATCTCTACTTAAATTTAAAAAAAATATTGTAGTCCACTTTTCTTTTGGAGTTCCTGAAATAACAGTTCAAAGACCACTATCAAATAAACAACAGTTTCATATTTTAATTCAGTAAATTACTATTGATATTCATCGTAGAACCCATTTTACTTAAAATCTTTATTTTATGGCGTGCATCCCTTGGCTTCTGGCGTGGGAGGAGGGGGGGGGGGGGGGGGGAGGTCCTCATTTGTACTGTAAAAGTTCCTCTGGTAGAAAAAAAAGCTGAACTTAAAATGCTACATATTCAAATTTCTAGATGGAAAATGTGTAACAGGGATGTATTGGACGGTATACGGAGATATACGCCGTAACCCTCAGGATTTTTTAAAAATACTCCGTATACCATGTTTCTCAAATAAAACTACAGTGAAAACTCGATACATGACGTTAATGACTTTAGCGTATACCCTCTGCCTCTAACATGTACCCTCTGGTTTTTTTACGACTACAACACTGTGTGTAAAAAGTTCAGAATTATACTAAATTGGAAAAAAAACTTACTGCTATATTTGCTACTGCTACATATGCAAAACATTGCTTGTGCTTCATAAATAACACTATTTCAAAGATCGGCATATGAAACCGTGGGTGAATGGTTAGGAAACTCTTCTCTTGGGCAACAGGACCTTGGATCGAATCCGCCCTCGGGTAAGTGTTAAAAGTTTACAGTAGTTTGAATTGAATATATAAATCAGATGTAACATGTGACTTTTGAAATATGGGGATTAGTCCTGGAAATATTATATTTTATCTTTTAAATGGAAATTTTTAAATACAGAAATATGTAAAATAAATTTATTTTTATCTGGAATTTACATCAGAAAATTTTCATTAAAATATGTAAATTATACTGGAGTCTCGAGTGGCTACAATTTCCATATTTTTAGGGATATATATATTAACAGTGTATAATGCTTACGAAAAAAAAAAAAAGTTGAACAAATGTTTGTCGAAATGGTCAAACATTGATGCAAGTCAGACGTTTGAAGTGTCTGAAATTCAGACGCATACAAGTGTCTTAAAAATTGAGACACTTTAAAATGTCTGAAAATTGAACATTCCGTTTCCGACACTTAAATGTCTGAATTTAAAACATTTCAGTTTACAGCGTTTACAGGAGGAAAACGGTCAAAAACGCACCTTGGAATAGGCCAAGTCTCGAATATTTGTCCGCAATGAACTAATTGCTTGCTTTACACAGCTATTTAAATAACTTAGAGGCAAATGTCCCTACACTGTTAAAAATCTGCCGCAAATGTCCAGCAATTCTACAGTTTTTATAGAAAACGGTTACATATCCGTAATTTAACATTATTCTGACCTTAATATGGCCAATAATATGGTCAGATCATACAATTACACAAAAACCAGAAGTAAAGCGACCCAACTGGATTAGCTCTGAAGCGCGCAGGTGCAGTTGGGATTTTACGTCGACGAACTGCTTGAAACCCCCATAACGCTAAGCGATAACTTCATCTTACTAGCCAATGGGCTTTGTTAATATTCCCCCTCTTTTCCCGCAAGTGCTCATGGGAATTAACGAAAGAGAAAAAAATCCGGTGGTAAATAGTAGCCAGGGAAGATGCAATGCATGATTTCCTTCCGTCTTAGTTCTTACTTCCATGCGTCAGATACGCTTAATAATATGGCCAAGTGACCGTTATCTTTAAAAACGGTCGAAATACTGGACAATTTGCTGCAGATTTTTTCAGTGTAATGTTGCCTATAATAACGGATTCTATTCACTCTTCAAATTAACCCTATTTGTAGCGCAAATAAGCCTCTAAGAGGAAAAGGGAGTCAATAGCACATGCATCAGATTGTATGACAGCACCGTGATTGAAACTGAAAAATAACTCTTTCGACGGCAGAAATTCGTGAAAAAAAATGTGATTCATTTAAAAAATACACTGTTAAAAATTGCAACAAACTGTCCAGTTATTTGACGGTTTTTAAAGATAACGGTTACTTTACCGTAATTTTAATCGATTCTGACCGTAATGTGGTATATTAAATGGTCATAATACGTTCAAAATAGGGCCAGTTATCCGTTATTTTCGAAAACGGTCGAATGACTGGACAGTATGCTGCAGATTTTTAACAATGTATCAGTTAAACTCATGAACTCATTTACTTACTGAAAATAGACTGAAAAAAAAAATCAAATGATGAGAGTATATTTGTTTATCGAATAAAATGCAATTTCTTGAAAAAATCATCATTTGTAAAATTACCTTACATTTAGACATTTTTCGATATCTATAATTTTGCAAAATATTTTTTATGCATTATGGTGACACATCTTCTCTCTAAACCTTACTTACAAAATAACATCTTTGAAGATATTTAAAGATTTTCAGAAGATAAACAAACAATGCTAAAAAAATGAAACAATAACATTTATTTACTTTTGTAACTGTCAACTTTAAACAGCCACATTCAGAAGAATTCAACAGAATGTCTTTCTTTCTAAAATAAAATCGAACTTTATTTCGCAAAATTGTTGCGTTTTTATCTTCAGAAGTGAAGTATAGAAAAAAGTCTCTGAACTCTAAAAAGTGCTACTAAAATTTAGTAATCAATAATCAAATAATAGAAGCGATGAAAAATATTTTAAAGACACGAGTATTAAAAAAATCAATACCCAATCCTTGAACGTACAAATTTTTATCTTTAAATAGCTCTTGACGGTGTTTTAAAAATATGTTTATAGATTAGCAATCGTGAATGGAGTTTAAAGCATCTTTAAAAGCAATAAAGGAAGGTAATCATGAAGAACCGAATACATACGGCATAAACGGGTTTATGAAGAAGAATAAGTAGGTACTTATTTCATTCATAAATACGATAATACAGAAAAAGAATGATAAAAAAAAAAGAAGAAAATTTTAAAATTACAGTTTAATGATGATGATATGTTTATTCAGTTTACAAATTTCTGAAAGATGGACTGTTTTATTGCATCTATGTACATTTAAATTTCAAAGAAATATTGAAAAAAATATGTACTCTATAAATTGTTTTCTCTTTCTGCAGTTTATATTTAATTTCCCGCTTACATTTTCACAATTTATATCTTCTCTCTTTGAATCAGAAAATAAATGTTTACCTGAATTATGAATCAAATGAAGAGATTTTCGTATTTTCGCTTTGAAAAATACGCAAATTTGCTCTATTTAATCAATACCTAATTCTGTAAACTTTAATGGTGTGATGAAATTGGGATGTGTCTGATCTTTCGTCTAATGAAAATTGCGAATAGTACATCAGTGGATGATTCTGTTTCATGTTTAGAATGATTTAATTTAGAATTCACTGTTTTGTTGTATCACTTTATAATATTAAACAATTTTTTTTTTCAGACAGTATAAAAATAAGACAGTATGATCGTTTCTCTGAAGTTATTCAAAATTAATTTATATGTGTTCTGTGTTTTTATAACATATGAGGTAGTCTTTAAAATGTTTATAAGGTTATAATAATTTGATCACTTTTTTATCGTCTGGAAGAGAGAGATATTAAAAGGCTTATTATGTATGTATTTTCTATACGTATAAATAGAGCTGTCATGAAGGAACTTAGCCGATATACACCGCGTCCAAAAAGTTTAGACAATCAATAAAATTTGCATTAACATAAAAAGTAATAATGTACAATTAAAATTGTGAGATAGGTAATAAATAAAAGCAGTTTTCCTGATACACACATATAAATTATGATTAAAGGTTTGAAATTATAGAATATATATTAAACTATATAACAATGCGCTGTCCCAAAAGTATAGACACAATACAGCATTACATGTTGTTGTTGTTGTTGTTTTTTACATTTTTGGTCACAAAATAAAATTTTTATATTTTTGTCTGGATCTATAAATGCAGAATATTTTTTTCCCTTTAATTGAAATATCGTCTGCTGTATTTTTAGCGTAATAATTTGTTGAAATTTGGTGGAATCAAATGAGTTCAATGTATTGTTTCATTTGTGATTCCGAAAAGACATTTCCTGCGTATTCTGATAAAAATGCCACATTCTAAGGAAATTTCTAAAGATGAAATTATTAAGATTTTACATTTAAAAGCGCAAGGACAAAATCCTGTACAAATATCGAGAAGAATAAAGAGATCTTTGAGCAGTATTTATAGAGTTTTGAGATCAGGTGGAACTTAGAATACTAGAAAGCGACTCGGAAGATCAAAGAAAGCAATGCTACGTGATGATAGAATGTTATTAAAAATGGTTTCAGTTGATAAATTATCTGTGCGCGAAATTGCATCAATTTCCAGAATTTGAAAAAGTACTGTACACAGAAGAATTCCAGCTTCAACAAATATTGTTTACAGGAGAATGAAAGCAAAACCTTGCTTAAAGAAGAGACATGAAGATGCACGTCTAAAGTGGGCTAGAAAGCATATGTCATACGGTGAAAAATGGATTTCTGTCATCTTCAGTTATGAAAAGAAATGGAATTAAGATGGTCCTGATGGTCATAAATTTTACTGGCATGACCTAAAGAAAGAACCCAAGAACTGTTTCAGCAGCCAACAAGGCGGAGAATCTGTAATGAACTGGGGAGGGTTTTCTTTCAACGGTCAAACATTTCTAGGATTTATGGACAGAAAAATGAAATCAGAGGATTATCAGGATATTTTACGTAGCAATTTACTGCCTATTATGGATTTGCTAGCAGGACCGGACTGTGTTTTCCAACAAGATCCACTCATACGTCCATATCATCGAAAACATGGTTTAGGCGACAATATCACCATAGGCGTAGCGTGACCAGAAATTTTGGGGGGGCACCAAGGCCGTGAGAAGTGCGCCCTTAAAGAATTTTCAATTTTGCGCCCCCCCCCCCCCAAAAAAAAAAAAAAAATCATTCTCTTTGTAATGGGTATAATAAAATTGATAAAGTGCAGAAACATAAATAAATTATATAATATTTATAATATGAATAAATATTTCGCGTTTATTTTGGAACTTTAAAATGTTTAATTTTAATTTAGAAGTTCAGAACAACTAAATAACACAAAAGAAAAATTGCACTTATTTTTTAGAGAGCTCATGATGTTTTGCGACAGGAAAAAAAAAATGATCAAGAAAGAAAGAAGAAATTCCCCGGAAAATGATCGGTGGACAAAAACTGAATAAATAAACAAATAAAACCGTGGTTCGCAGCATAAATTTTGCGCCCGGGGCGACCGCTCCTTTAGCCCCCTCTTTGCACGGCCTTGGGGGGAACACTGGTCTGCACGGGCCAAAGTTTCCAGGCCGGCGTGAAAATTAAAAGTTCCACCCCAGCCCGGTCCGTTTATAAGTTCATGGCCAGGCCCGGTTCGTAAAAAAATCAGTGAAAATAAGCTCGGCCCATAAAAAAATCAATTAAATCAGGCCTCGTCCGGCCCGACTCAATTTCTCAAAAATTCCGATTTTTCTTAACATGCAATTGCAGGGCTTCCACTTGCTACTAAAATGCTATACGTAGCGACTATTTTCAGCATACGGCGGCTATGGCGACTATTTTAGGCCGAAAACTGTTAAAAAGTGACTATTTCAAGAAAGCAGTAGGCGACTTTTTTCGGATTCAGCGACTATTTTTACTGAAAATATTCGGTCTTTTTCTTCAAAGCGCCTGTAAAGTCATCTTCCCAAAAACATTTTTTCAAGGGTTGTTTGAGGAGATTCGCGATTTTTTCCGAGTCGAATTCCAAAATTCGGGATTTCCCCCCCCACTAAACAATTGACGAAAATAACTATTTATTTCTGAGATCTTTTTATACTATCGTTGAAGGAGATTTTGCGATTTTTTCCGCGATCCTTTGCCAAATTTTGCAGATTTTTCTACTACAGATTGACCAAATTGATTTTTTTCCTCCACCACTTGTCCAAATTCGCGATGTATATTTTCTGCGGCCGATTGATGGTAGTTACTATTTGTTTCAGAGAACTTTTGACGAAATTACGGATTCTTTTCCAGATCGTTTGTCAAAATTCGGGATTTTCTTTTCATGACCAATTTATAAAATTCGTGATTTTTTGTGCTATCATTTGGTTAAATTCCCATTTTTTTTTTTTTTTTTTTTTTTTTTTTTTTTTTTACCAAATTTGTGTTTTTTTTTTTTTTTTTTTTTTTTTGCCCACGACCGTTTGACGAAATTTGCGATTTTTTTCTTGTGATCGTTACACGAAATTCGTAATTTTTTGTCCATTCTTTAGACGAAATTTTGAGATGATTTTCCCGCGACCAAATGACGAAAATCGCCATTTGTTTCCGCGACCTTAGGTGAAATTCAAGATATTTTTACAGTTGTTTCAGGAGATTCGCGATTTTTCTCCGCGACGAATTGCAAAATTCGCGATTTTTCCCCAATCGATTGACGAAAATAGTTATTTCTTTTCGCCATCTTTTGCTACGATTGTTGAAGGAGATTTCGCAATTTTTCCTATGACCTATTGGAAATTTCCCGATTTTTTGGGGTGATCGTTTCACGGTACTCACAATCTTTTTTTCGTGATCCTTTGTCAAATTTCGCGTTTTGGTTTCCGGCGATCGTTTCACGGAACTCGCGATTTTTTTTCCGCGATCCTTTGCCAAAATTTGCGAATATTTCTGCGACAGATTGGCGAAATTTTATTTCCGCCACCACTTGTCGAAATTCGCGATATATGTATTTTCAGTGATCGATTGATGGTATTCGCTGTTTGTTTCAGATATCATTTGACGAAATTCGCGATTCTTTCCCACGATAGTTTATCGAAATTCGTGATTTTTTTTTTTCAAAACCAACTTACGAAATTCTTGATTTTTTGTGCAATCATTTGTTTAAATTCTCGATTGTTTACGCGATTATTTGTTCAAATTCGTGTCTTTTCAGGGATGATTCTGTTCTGAATTTTCCGAAAATTTAAGGCATCCGGTTCCGAAAATTTTAAAAATTCGGGAAAATAAAATATCGCGAATTTCGGCAAATGATCGTCGAAAAAATCTATTTCGACAATCGTTCACAGAAAAAAATTGCCAATTTCTTTAAAAGATCGCAGAAAAAACGAATTTTGACAAAGAATCGCGAATTTCTTCAAGGGATCGCGAAAAAACGCGAATTTCTTCGAGGGATCGCAAAAAACGCAAATTTCGTCTAGGGATCGTGTGAAAAACAAAAATGTCACAAAGGGATCGCAAATTTTATTCAAAGGATCGCGGGAAATGCGAATTTCGCCAAAGGATTGCGGGGAAAAAACGCATAATTGGCGCCGGGAAGCGATTTCCACCCCTTTCCCTCCCTCTGCTGTAACTTTTAAGAAAATTTGCTGTGAATTTCAGATTTTTTTTAAAACCCAGAACTACACCTGCCGTCTTTTTGTCCGCGACCATTTGGCGAAATTTGCAATTTTTTTCTCTTCATCGTTTGACGAAATTCGTAATATTTTGTATATTCTTTTGACGGAATTTGTCAGTGACCGAAGGACGAAAATCGCCATTTGTTTCCACAACCTTTGATAAAATTCAAGATATTTTTCCACGGGCCTTTAAGGAGATTCGCGATTTTTTCCCCCGATGAATTACCAAAATTCGCATTTTTTCCGCCAATTGTTTCGTGGAATTCACGATTTTCTTTACACGATCCTTTGCCAAATTTCATGAATTTTTGTACGACCGGTTGATGAAAATGATATTCGGTATTTGTTTCAGGGATTTTTGACGAAATTCGCGATTCTTTCAAACGATCTTTTCTTTTGTCGACTGACTGAGGAAGTTCTTGATTTTTTGCTCGATTTTTTGCGCGACTATTTGACCAAATTCGCGGGTGTAATTTTTTTTCTGTTCGCGACAGTTTGACAAATTTTTCGACTTTCTTTCCGTAATCTTTAGGCGAAATTTACAAGTTATTTTTTCGCGACTGATGGAAAACTTCTTTTTTTCTAAGGCCAATAGTTCATATAGGCGATTTTTTTTTCGTTACCGAATGGCAAAATTCGCGACTGTTTGATGAATTGATTTTGTGGATTTCTCGAAGAAAAAAAATCGTGGCTTTCACGAAATAAAAAAAAATCGTATACGAATCATATGCCTGTTCCAGAAATAAATTTGGAAGATTCCATCCAAACAAATATTATTAGTATGCGGGATTTTCCTTTTTTGTGTGGGATTTGCGCTATCCCACACGTTATTTTTAACCTTGCCCCTCAAATAAAACTTTTCTTCCTTCTCTCCAAGAAACTCTTGAAATGAAAGGCCTGATGGAAAGTAGTTCCGGGGATGATCTGCAAGAAGTTTTTACTGCTATGTTTCCAGGTGCTGTACATAATTTTTATTGTGGAAGAACCAAGTTACTTCGTAACTGAAACATTAGGGCCTTATTTTCTGGATAACTTGCTTTCTCATTTGAAGAAATCACCCTATTCTTTATTCTCTGATTTGAGCAGAAGCATAAACTGTGAAATAAAATGTGGACATTCATAAAGTCCTTTCATTGTTATGGATAGAATTTTTCTTCCTTTTTTTTTAAAGTGGGTATGCGAGTATTTTGGCTACTATTATCGAACAAATGCTACTATTTTTTTTCGTTGGAGGCCACTAAAGCTACTATTTTCAGTGTCATTCGGCAGTGGCAGCCCTACAATTGAGATGCTTTTATGAAGTAGAATAAAGATTTTTTTTTTCTAAAAAACTCCGATTTTTTTTAATAAAATAACATCGAAGTTGGACTTTTGATTTCCAAATTCAAAGGCTGACAATTACAAGACGGATCCATTTAATAATCCGCTTTAAATCAAGCTGTTTCGAATTAGGAAAAATGTTAAGAAAAGGTAGAACGCTACTCGTTTCTTAAGCACCTGAATGCTAACATCAATAATTTTCAGGCAAATAGAAATAGAATTGAGTTTAGGAATGTGTCAAAAATAATCCCATTTTTGAGTGGAGATTTTTGTTTTTTCTGAAAACGTTATTAATTTAATAAAACAAACAATTGTGTATGTTCTTACCTTCTATTCCATTTTCGTCCTTTTGAAGCCAGACTTGAATGAATTTAGAATCATGGTGTGCTTCATGACATCGCTTGTTATTGAGTTTTCTATAAAAAGTTCCTGTTTTTTTATCGCGTTTGTTTTTGCGTGGCTCATTCATTCCTGATCAGTTTAAAAAATAGTAATAACAACATTTAACTACGAGCACATTCTCACAAATGACCAGATCATACCAAGCCAAGTGTGTGTAGGAGTGTGGAGAGGGGTTAGGTAAAGACGCTCCTATGATCTCACTTTGCAACAAGAGGGAAACACAAGTTCAGAGGTCAAAGAAGTTCTTGTGTGACCACCTTGTGTTATACACTGAAATTAAACTACTTGGGTGACTGAACACCAGCTTTGCAGTTGGGGAAAATTTTCCTTCTACCAATCAAATTACAACTACTGGCCAAATATCAATGATTGACCAGCACCGTATTAATGGTTGAGAACTAAAGCGTTTTTGTTTTGGGAATGAAAGAGTGGGTGAAATGCTACATACTAAAAAGTTTTAAATTTGATTGCATCTTTAAAAAAAAAAATGCAATTGAAAATCACTGCCATTTATCGTTTTTGTAAAAGTCTCAATGAATCACAATCCTAAAATATGTGAATATAAATTTCACATTAATTTATCTGAAAATCCCATGTTTAATACACAATCACATATCCTATTAAAACAGTGACAAATGAAGGTTTTTAATAATTTACACAATAAGTACGACCTTAATATCAATCGTACGTTCAGGGCTGAAACTAGCCTTTTTTGCGCCAGGGGAAAACATGGATTTTGGCGACCACCCCCTCCCTTCATTTCCTCACGCACAATAAATATTATTGACCTCAGGTACCCTATGCAAAATAAATAAATAAAATTCATAAAAAATAAAAATCATTAAATAATTAAAATTAGAGCAAGGAATATGTAAACGACGCTCCCATAGGATTAACATTAGCTTGAGCGTTAAGAGTCTACACAAATCACGCGAAGAAACTGGAACGCTAATGCTAAACATATGGGAGCGATATTTTAAAATTTTCTCGCTTGCATATTAATAGTTTTAAATATTTTTTTTTCTTAGCTTAGGAAAGCTGAGGTTAAACTCTAACCGGGCTAGTGTTTACTTTTAGATTTTGGTTGCAGATTATTTTTATAAAGTTTCCTTCACTTCTAGTACCGGTTTCAAAACCTAAAAGTATGGCAACGCTAAAGATCAATCTAAACTATCCTAAGAAAAAAAAAAAATAATTTTAAAATATTAAAATCCAAACGAGAAATTTCAAAAGAACGCTCCCTTAGTTTAACATTAGCTTGCGAGTTTCTTTGCATTTCATATATATATATATATATATACGCATTTTTGTATGAATCGACAAACGATTCATTTGGCGCCCCCTTCGCCTTTGTTCTGGCGCCTGGAGCACATGCCCCCTCTGCACCCCCCCCCCTAGTTTCGGCAAGGGCTATATTCTCTAAAAAACATTAAAAAGGGGGGGTTACTGTTCTATCTTGCATATATTTCAACCCTTAGATTTTACTTGTTGACAGTTGCTCGACCTCGCGCCCTTTGAGACCGGATCTGCATGCAAAAAAAAGTAATTTTAGTAAAAGTCATGGGCGACATTTTTCAGTTGTCACCTACCTAGAAATGGCAAAAGGACGAGAAATGTAATTTGGGAAGGTAAAAGCAGGGGCGGCTGATGGCGCCCTGGGTGAGGTTATTTTTTTTTTAATTACGGGCAGTCGCCCAAGTTCGCCTCCTCTCTCTAAGACTGGATTTGGTTGGTTGCAAAAAACAATTGCTCCAAAAGTAATGCAAAAAATAATGCACAAAAAGTAATGCAAAATATAATTGCACCAAAAGGATCAGAGCTGCATTTTACAATTTCCGCCTAGGGTGGCAAAACGCCTAGAAATGGCAAAAAGGAGAGAAAAAATCATTTTGGGGGATAAAGGCATGGACGACTTTATTAGCCATGATGGCGCCCTGTGAGAGATTTTTTACTGTATCACTGCAAATGCTATACTCTTTTTTTTTTATTTTAAAAGTCTTTACTAAAACATTTTACTTTGTGCACTCCTTCCAGGGCCGAAACTAGCTATATTTTCACCCGGGGAAAACGTCGATTTTGGCGCCCCCCCCCCCCCCTCATTCCTCTGCAAAGTAAATTTACAAAGAGAAATTTACGAAAGTTTCTAGTAGCGGACTTATTTTAAAATTTAAAATGTGTAACAATAAAATACATAATATTGAAATATATAACCAGCTTTATCAAATATTTATTCATTAAAATCTGGGGAAAAATCGAAAGGAAGCGGAAACAATTCCGCTTTATATAGGTTTCCGTCTTAGGAGGTATAACTGTTGGTATTCTTTCTGTTGGAACCATGTAGTTTTTTCATTTAAGACACGACTCCATTATAGACGGATTTCATTTTTCGAGATTTTACTGTTGTTGAAGCATTACAAATTATTACAATTTGGCCACTTTAATGTCATAGTGATATGAGTCACATTGTTTTAGGAACTAAAAAACCAGGATTTACTGTAGGTATAAAAATGAATTCCAGTTTTGTAAAATATCTTCCTGTACTATCTACATAAGGTTTTCGGTATTATCACTTATACCACTCTTCTTATTTATAAACTGATATGTCTAGATACTTTCCTGAACTTAAAGCTAATTTTCAAATTTATGTCTGACTCAAAACAACAACAACGAAATTATTAAGTTTTTACTTTTTATTTTGTGAATTTTCGACCGCTCGGTTTTTATTGTAACAGTCGGTCACCTGACCTCGCCTCCTCTAAGGACAGATATGGTGATATGCATGTAAAAAAGTAATTATAAGAAAAAGAATGGGGTTATTCATTTTCTGTTTTGTACGCGAATCTTTTTATCTATTTGACATTTTTAATGCACTGACTAAGCTTTTCTTTTTGACTTTTCGGGTAGAAAATATTTTTTACACAAATTTCACACGCACATATATATATTGTATAAAACGGAAAAACAAATTTTCATCTGACGTTCCCTGCGCGGGGCGCCCAGAACACATGCCCCGTCTGCCCCCCCCCCCCCCATAGTTTCAAACCCTGACTCCTTCTCCCGTTTATTTTTATTGTACCGGACAATCATTTGACGTCACGCCCATTGCAAGACGGGAAAAAAGAAAGCTTCAAAAAGAATAGAACAGCCTTCATGGTATCTTTTCAACAGAAAAGTAGTCACATTCAAACAAAATCTTCATTTGGCGCCCTTTTCGCCTTTTGTTCTGACGTCCGGGGCACATGACTCTGCACCCCCCCCGCCCCCCCCCCCCCCCCCAGGAAATCGGTTATCGGAGAGGGACAGTTTTACACAAAAGAGAGGAGTAGAGACTGACCTATTGGCCTAGGAAAATGTTAGTGATTCTCCTATTTGCAGTCTTCTATTATAGATGAATCTTTTTATACATTTGTAAATTTTAATGCATTTGGTTCAGTTTTCCTTTTGGATTTTCCGACTGCGAGACATTTTTATGCAAATTCAATACATATACATATACATTTTTGTATGTAAAGACAAAAAAAATCTTCATTTGGCGCCCCCCACGCTTTCTGTTCTGGCGCCCGGGTTACAGAAGGTTGGGGGGGCACGTGCCCCCTCGTGCCCCCCCGAGGCTACGCCTATGAATATCACAATAGAAAATAAACAATATCACACTATTAGATTGGCCAGTAGTTAGTCCAGATTTGAATCCAATGGAGAACATATCTTATCTCGTAAAATATATGAAAATGGAAAGCAATATACATGTGTAAATGACTTTAAAATTGCAATTTACAAAGCGTGGTATGAAATACCTCCTTTTGTAATGCAATGCTTAGTTAATTCTAAGGAAAACGTGTATTTGATGTTATAAGATGTCGAGGCAATAGAATTAAATATTAAAAGTAAGTTTTTAGTTACTTTTATAAATTTAAAACCAAAAAAAATTACAGATGTCTATACTTTTGGGACAGCATATTGTTATATAATTTATTGTATATTTTATAATTTCAAACCTTTGATCGTAATTTATATCTGTATATCAGCAAAACTGCTTTTATTTATTACCTATCTCACGAATTTTAATTGTACCTTATTACTTTTTATGTTAATGCACATTTTATTAATTGTCTAAACTTTTGGGACACGGTCTACGAATGCCTTGCGGCCGCTCTTGCTGAACTAATGAAATTCGAGAAATAGTTATTTGAAGATAAGTGCTCTAGATTGTTTTGAACAAGAACAAGGGAGCCTGCAGTGTAAAAAAAAAAATTCAAAATTGCCGAATGACAACACCCACTTTTTTACTATCCCAATATTATCAGCGCATTGAAAAACCACATTGTCTTTGGAACGGTACATGTGGCACGAAAACAACAGAAGTAGGACACACGCAAAGAACGTCATTGTAAACAAAAAATAGAAACTGGGGCGAGTAGAAAAGAAATTATTTTATCCAGCTCACAAGATTTCCACACTGCTTTTAAAAATTTCTCCATAAACGATGATTTGCGCATGGTGTTCTATGATCGGTGATTATGCGCCGTGTCTCATTGCTGCTAGTAATTGTTTATAACGCTGTTCTCTGCATGTATCGTACGTTCTCGTTTTTTGTGTTACGTATGCCATTGCAAAGCCACATATTCTTTTTAAATGCGCTGATCATTTTTGATGGGAAAAATTGGGTGTTGACATTCGAAAATGCCGAATTGCTTTCACTCTAACGTTAATCATGCGGGCTTCAATGTTCTTGCTCATCACAATGTCGAACATATACTTTCAAATAACTATATCTCACATTTCATTTCGGCTGGCTGAATGGAGCAGCATCAGACATTCTTAATTCTTATATCGACCAACCTTTTTTTTATGTCCGTTCTATATGTATATGATACACAGGTGTGCATTTTTCAATTTTTTCCATGTATCCATTTTTTTTTTTTTTTTTTTATGTTTGAGGGAGGAGGTACCAAACCATTCTTTTTTATATGACAAAATGCGTCGTTCATACGACGCAAGTAAATTCTTAATTACATTTACATACGTTTTCTAAGCAAAATTTCAAGTTTTAATTTTAAGTAAAAAAATTCATTTTCGAAAGAGTGTTTGAATGAAAAAGTAGAATTTTTCCTTTAAAGCTGCTCTCAACTGCTCTGCTCAACAAGCGCAAAACGTTTTGACACGTTTGCAAATTCATTTTTTAAAGGAAAGGTATAAAATTGGAAAACCGGACCCTGGTAGCGATTTGGAATTGAACTGTATTTTGCATTTTTTGATAAATAAATTACCTATTTAGTTATAAGTGATTTTTATCACGTGACAAACACGTTTTTCGTGCTTTATTGAGTGGTTATTCTACTTTCGCGCGGAAATTCGGTTCAAAGCGCCCACTTTGATACTATTTTCTGAAAGTTTTATTGCGTTTGCAAGACAACTGAAAAAACAGCTCGATTACATAGTTTCTGAACAAACAACACCTGTTAGTTTTATGCGTCTCCGAACAAAAATAAGTTAAAACTTATGTCATAAAGTTGCCCTCTTGGATTTGAAAACTCCCTTAAGGTTGAATTATATGCAAATGTGTTAAAAGATATTGTCATTTAACCCCTTAAGGATCGCTTAATATTTGGAAAAAACATAAAAAAAGTACCTATATTTTTTATTACAGAAATTGAATAATTATACGGTTTCTTAATAAAATATGCAATTAGTTTTTTTTTTTCTTTAAAGTGGAAAAATAAAGATGTTATAGAACAAATTCACATTTGTAGAAAACTCAACATGCGAGAATTCTGTGTCTTAATGTTTGTTTTACACTATACAAATAAATGCGAATAAGACCTTTATTTTTCACATCTTAGATCTTTATTTATCATCATTACACAATTTTTACAAATAATATTTGAAATTATATATATACATTAAATTTTTATTATTAATAATTTTTTTAGCATATTTCGAAGCATGCAATACAAAGTCCAACATCAAAATCAGTGCCAAAAACCGGACCCAAACGCTAATATTCAAAGATTTCACGCTGAAATGCCAGTTAATTTTTTCCGGTTTCAGATATTTTTCTAGCATTAAATATCCAGCCCGGAAATATGACGGGTACGAGAAAAAACGAACGACACCTCAGCCTGTTATAGTGACGGTAGCGAGAATTAAGGGATTAAATCATTTAAATTAACTTATACAAGACTTATTAAGAAAAACAGAAAGTTCTTTAAAACACGATAATTGAAAAGTCATGACATGATTTACTAAAACATTACTGCTACAGACAATTAAAAAAAAGAGATATACTAATTTACAGCTAAATTCGCAAATCTTATATAAAAAGACTAGCAAAGCATCCAACTGCTACCTTTTGTTTCAGCACCAGTATTTATAAACAGAAATTTCCACCAAAAATTTATCTACGGAATTACTGGTGACGAATAATCGTAGCTGTTGAAAACTATGAAATAGATAAAATTTCCCTAACCATTATTTAATCGTAGCTAGACAAACATCCAGTATCACTATTTGATCAACCTTTACAAGCTTTGTTTGCAGAAGTTATATTTTCACAATAGAACTTCAGTCACTCATAAATATCTAATTAGTAGAATTAATCTAGACATTATTAATTTTCCAAAAACAAAAAAAAAGTGATTCTTCTAAAATAAATTAAGTTAAACAATATAGGGTATTTCCACGAAAAAGTACATACAGTGACGTAATTTTAAAAGAACCATACTTGAGAAAAATAGCTTTTTTTTTCCATTTAAATATGTACGTAAAAAATTGACTCAATTTAAGAATAAAAATAATACTTATAAGGACAATGCCTGTTATACATAAAATATTGTTTAAAAAATGCTTCATATCAGAACTTTAGTAACATATAAATATCAAATTTGTAGAATTCATCTATAAATTAATGATTTTCTAAGATAAAATTTGATTCTTTGTATATAAATTACGTTATAGGGTACGTACGTATATAAATTACGTACTACAATCTAACCTACATGTCTTTTTTACCCTCTTATTTTTAAATTAAAAAAAAACTAACAAAAGCGTAAAATAGATTACATATGAAAATGCCAAAGCAATTGCGCAAATAAAATACTTTCATTGTATAACACGCATCCCATTTCTGAGGCGTATTTTAAAGGTAAAAAAAGTGCGTCTTATGCACAGGAAAACACAGTATTAAAATGCGTCTTCCAATTACATACTAGAGTTAATTCTTATGATAGATTTCTCCTCTTCTTAGTGTAGGGAAAGAAGGGTTTGTCGTATTGAATTATGGAAACTATCGGTTGATCTCCCCTTTCAACTAAAGCCGGAAACAGTGTAATGGTATGATACCTGAAGAATTTCTTTCTGCTTGTATTATTGTTTCACTCCTATCAGTACATGTAATTTTTGATGTAGATGTGCGTAACTCAGATAAGGTGTGGCGAATTAAGGTATTCGAACACGTTGATTTTTCTTTTCTCAATTTTTGAATTGGTTTGGGGGGATGTTTATCGACTTTCCTCTAAAATTCTGTTTTTTTATTTTTATATTTTGTTTTTTTTTTCTTTGAGAAAACGTATAGTAAAAAAATGACAATACGAAATTTAAAAATAATGGGATTAACGAGAATGTCTGTTTTGCGTAAAATATTCTTAAGAAAATGTTTCACAATAGAACTCATAAATATCTAATTAGTAGAATTAATCTAGACATTATTAATTTTCCAAAAAAAAAGTGATTCTTCTAAAATAAATTAAGTTAAACAATATAGGGTATTTCCACGAGCACTTGTCGTATAAATCACATACCATGCTTGTTGGCCACCGTTATTTTATAAAAGTTTGCTTCTCCTTTATTAATTAATGACACATTTCTCATAAAATAAATCACATTTTTCCGTTCTAAAATACTGGTAGTCAAAAATCATAGTATGTGACTTATACGACAAGCAGTGTTGCCAGATGGGCTAATTTTTTTTTAAATTCAGATTCTTGATTGGCACCACTTTTTTGAAATGGTAAAATGCCACTTATTTAATGACATATTAATTAAAGCGAAAACAAAGTGAATTTTAACGTTTCAAAAAAGTGGTGCCAATCAAGGAATCTGAATTTTAAAAAAGTAGCCTACTGGCAATACTGTCGACAAGTGCTCGTGGAAATGCCCTATAATCAATGGCCATTTTTGTTTTAACCTTTTGGTTTTCTTTTTGAATAAAGCACTAACAAAAGCGCAATATACATCATACAAATATTATATAGACCAAAGAGTGTACGCAAATAAAGTACCTTAATTGTATAACACGCACTCAATTTCTTGGGTTTATTCTAAGGTTAGAAAAAAAGTCTTATACAAACTAAACATACGATATTAAAATGCGTCCTCGAATTACATACTATACTTAATACTTTTGATAGATTTTTCCCCTCCTCATTGTAGGGAAAAAACGTTTATCGTATTGAATTATGAAAGCAATAGGTTGATCTCCCCTTTCAACTAAAGCCGGAAACAATGCAATGGTATGATACCTGTAGAATTTCTTTCTGGTTGTATTTTTGTTTCACTCGTATCTGTACATGTAATTTTTGGCACAGACATTTGTATCTTAGATAAGAAGTGGCGAGTTAAGGACATTGATTTATCTTTTGTCAATTTTGGCGTTGAATAGGGCAGGTGTTTCATCCACTTTTCTCTAAAATGTTCGTAATTTATGTTTGACATGCATTATCATCTTATTTTTAATCACACCAAAAGCATATGCACTGTATTTTCTAATCCGTTGTAACTCTGAAAAGTTTCTAAATGATGTTTCAAAGAGATATTTTCTTTTACCCTGTAAACTAGATGAAACTTCTACACTTCTGGGAAGTTTCACTGGTGGGATGCTGGTATTGTATTTCCATTAACCCTTTCAGGCACAAAGTACCTCTATTGCTAAAATATTGAAATGATTAAATGGCACCAGGTTTTACGAACAAATTTATTTTAAATAATTCAAATAATTTCTTGACTCATATTATACTAGGTTGAGCAAAAAGTTCTGGGAAATTTGGGAAAGTTTCGTTGCTATGCGCAAATTAACAATAAAAGCAACATGAACTATTCTTCAAAGTATAGAGACCATCATAGTCCACGACTTTCTGTCATCGTTCTGGAAGTACCTTGGCGGCCTCTTTGGAATTGAAAAACTCTTGAGATGCTTCTTCAACTTCATTAAAGGATTCAAATAGACGGCCTTTGAAAAAGTGTTGCATTGATCGAAAGAGACCATAATCGAATGGAACCACGTCTGAACTGTAGGCGGGAAGAATTTCGACGCCGTCCAACTGTGCTATATCCGATACAAATTCTGCTAACTATTAGATTAAAAATTTCCCAGGACGTTTTGCTCAACCTAATAAAAAACAAAATTTTATTTGAAAATGCTGGTCCCGTTGTGCCATATGAGTATTAAAATTAAGTAGGACAGAATTTAACCCACCATGTCGGAAAATTTTAAGGGGGCAATGGACCTTCAAACTCATTTTTTTTATTTTTTACTGCACTTTAAATACTATTCAAGGGCACACTATATGAATTATGGCATACATTTATCACACAAGGAATTTTAAAAAAATTTAGGGGAGAAAAATGAGGAATTTTACTGAATATTTTCAGTGTTATGAAGAACTTTTTAAAATGGCCCATACGCATTCTATATAACTTAATATCCGCAATATTTTTTACACCAGTTTGGTTTGCATATACAAATACAACTATGCATCGAATTTTATACTTTTGAATATCTTTATATTCAAAAGTATAAAATTCGATGTAAATATGATTCGATGATAAATATATGCCACAATTCATATAGTGTGCTCTTGAATACTATTTAAGGGGACCGGGAAAGCAAAATTCAACCAAAAAATCGATTTTTACTTTTTTATATCTTTGAATAGTTTAAACTTTTACATTTCCAGCGATGTGTCACACATGTTTATATATAAAAACGATAAGTGTTCAAATTATTCATTCTTTTCTAAGAGTACTTCACAGCTTAATGGCTATTTAAATCTTTAATTGACTTTTTCTCAAAACTTCGATTTTTCATGTTTATGTTCCTTTTTTTCAATATCTATTAAATTTAAGAACTTAGATTTTTTTAATACTTATATTATGTTATATTGTATAGTTTAACACAGGAATTTAATGATTTGTTGATAATTATTTATTTTAGGCAGTGAAATCTTACCAAAAATGCTAATTTAAAAATGACTTTCAATAAAAAATTAATAATTAATTTTGAGTTTCACTTTGACAGAAAATGGTCTGTTAAAATACGTTAATTATGTTATTCTAACTACTCTAAAAAACCTAGACCTCTATCTTTCACCATTTCGGAGGAAAAGGTACATAAATTTGGTCAATTTAAGTGCAGTTAAAAAAAAAAAAAAGAGTATGAAGGTCCCTTGTCCCCTTAAACATTTCGTTGTTAGTATGCAAATATACCGTTTTAAATTATCTATCTATATTAAAAGAAGTTTAAGCATCCAAATGCAGATGTGGAAAGGCACCTCTCCGATTTCAAAGTTTTACTGTGCAACTTATTATTGAAATAATGAAATCGCAGTTATAGTGCGTAATACATACAGTGTGATTCTAAATTCATGGTACAAACTTTAAAGTTCGGTACAGGACACTGTAATAATCATTTATTGTATAAGAATGTATGGGCGCAAGTGACGCGTTGAGGTACAAACACCAAGGGGCCAATTTGGTGATCTCATTGAATCAAAATATCTCATTTATACCAGAAAATTCCTATACTATTCTTTTCTTTACTTAAGACAGACATTTCATGATTCGTAAAGAAAAAATTCTTCTTTGAAAATTTCCGGTATAAAATAGAAATTTTTGAATTAAAAAACCCGTAAAAAGACTCCATTTTTATTTTTTTTCATGTATTTCCTGTGTTTGACAGATTTGAGAGTTTTGCGGGGGGTTTTAATTCAAAAATTTCGATTTCAATCCGGAAATTTTCAAAGAAGAATTCTTTCTATTTGTAATCATGAAATGTCTGTCTTAAATAAAGAAAAGAATAGTATAGTAATTTTCTAGCATGAATGAGAAATTTTGAAATAAAAAAGGACGAAATTGTCCTGGTACCCTAGTGATGAAAAACCCCCTGGTTTTTGTACCTCAGCGCGTCCCTTGCGCCCATACACTCCTATACAATAAATGATTGTTACAGTGATCACCCTGTATATGTTACGCACTTTTGACATTGATTTTGTCCATATAATTTTAATATATCTTTCCGCACTGTAAAAATATACAAATGTCTCGTAATCTAGGAAAATACCGTGTTTACTCGCATAATAGCGGCACTTTTTTTGCCAATTTTTCATTGTGAAAGTCTAGATGCGACTATTGTGCGGGGAAATCTACCGGGTGTCCCAAAAAGGACTGACTGATTTTAAAATTCAATAACTTGCAAACGGTGACAGATATAAAAAAAATTCTTGCAGGAGGGTTATGCATAAGGTCAAAAGTTTTATTACAGTGATTTTCAATTTTAGTTCGATTTACAAACAATAGATGGCGCTGTAAGCAATAGTCGCTAAATTCAGGCTCGATTTTTGGTACTTCGTGGCCCGGATAATACATTTCCATCTCCTTTTTCTGCATGGAACAAGATAAAGGACCAAAAATCGGGCCTGTATTTAGCGACTATTGCTCACAGCGCCATCTATTGTTTGTAAATCGAACTAAAATTGAAAATCACTGTAATAAAACTTTTGACCTTATGCATAACCCTCCTGCAAGAATTTTTTTAATATCTGTCACCGTTTGCAAGTTATTGAATTTTAAAATCAGTCAGTCCTTTTTGGGACACCCGGTACTTCACAATTTTGCATATTCTTAGGCTAAAACATTACTGGTAAAAAAAAAATATATTATAATAAAAAAAATTAGCAATTTATCAAATTTTCCCAGATTATGCGTTGTTTATTTAATACCATTTTTATAGACATAAAATTTACAAATAATGTTTGTGACAAATAATAATTTTGACAAAAAAATCTCATAATAAATCTTTTTCACTGAAGGTATCAGTGTCACTATTATAGTGTGAATTGGTGTCTGAAGAATTTTCTTCATTCCATAATATGCAATCTTCGCTTCCGTCCAAAGCGTTGGAGATACCTGTCTTCTTAAAACTTTTTGAAATTATATCAGACATAAAATTTACAAATAATGTTTGTGACAAATAATAATTTTGACAAAAAAAATCTCATAATAAATCTTTTTGACTGAAGGTATCAGTGTCACTATTATAGTGTGAATCGGTGTCTGAAGAATCTTCTTCATTCCATAATATGCAATCTTCGCTTCCGTCCAAAGCGTTGGACATACCTGTCTTCTTAAAACTTTTTGAAATTATATCACTTGTTATTAATTTCAGCATTACATTACACAGCAAAACTACACATTAGTTCCAGGGATGGACGCCTTCCTTTTTCACTGGCAGTGTTTTCTTTATTCCCATTGACCATCCAATCTCTATATACGCGTCTTATATTGTCTTTAGATAGTTTGTTAAACCAATACTTCCAACGGTTGCAGAACGGTCGATGCGACTGCTTTTAATGGCGTGCTTATAATTTTATTTTATTTTATTTTTTTTTTAAATGTTGAAAATGGTTTAAGTTCCATTAAATTATATGACCGCCAATAAAAAAAAAAGAAAAAAAAAGGAATAGCAGTTTAATTGTTTTTGAGTTTTGATCGCGCCCGGTTTGAAAAACGCGACTGAGACTTTTATGCGAAGAAAATATTTTGACGAATTTTTCTAATTCAAAACAGGGGTGTGATTATTATGCGAGTAAAAACGGTATAATAAACCACGATCGAAATTGTACAATATACTCTTCTGAGTTCCGAAAAAAGTTTTTTTAGAAAGCTCATAAGCCATAGAGCTCACAAACATTATATTTTCGTGATTTAATACTTAACAGGCAGTAGCTTTAAATACGTGATTTTTTTTTCTTTTTTCTTTTTTTTTTTTTTTTTTTGCAAATTTAAAGCACCGTCGAAAACTTAATGTTTCTGTTTTACATCATACAGAAATAAGAAAAATGTATCAAATACATTACTAAATAATTTCAGTAGTATTTAATCAATGCGTTCATAGACGTATTTAGATAGGTGAAATTAGTTCTTTTAAGCAGTATTCATGTTTATCAGTCTGGAAAAGCTATAAATTAATAAAAATGCCTGGCACTTGCAAAAAGATTTCAATAATTACCAAAAAAAAAAAAAAGTTCTCCATGTACTATTTTGATAAAGTTTTGTCAAGTATTGTGATATAGTTAGTCTTTCATCTAGTCATGCATCATTTTCTCCTAATGAGATATTTAATATGTATATTGACTAAGCTAATAATAAATGAATATTAAGATCTGGCGCGACTTCTTCTGTAAAGAAATTCTTAAACCGTTTCAAAATATTTCAATTGATTGTTATGTTTTACTTATTTAATTAATTTTGCTGTCGATTTTTCTGAATTTGTTTTTTGTTAAGTCAGCCAAATATTCAACGCAATAAGATGTATTTAAAGTATTAGTTTACGCATAAAATTACATTTAATGCTCTTGCAAACAACTATTTAAAGACTGTTGTGCCTTTAAACATTTCGTTTTTAGTATGCAAAAATACCTTTTCAGTATATCTAGCTATATTGAAAGAAGTTAAACATGTACATGCAGATGTGTCAAAGGCAGCTCTCCGATTTCAAATTTTTACTTTGTAACATATTTTTGCAATAATGAAGTCGCAGAGTGTGTGTAATACATTATATTACGCAATAATTAAATTGCTTTTACCAATACAATTTTAATATTTTTCCCCCACTGTAAAAAAGACAAACGTTTCTTATTCCCGGAAAATATAATATAACCATAGAGAAATTGCACAATAACTTCATCCCAGTTACCCATGATTCCGAAAAGTGCTTTTTAAAGCTCACAAACAAATATATTTTCGAGATAAAAACAAAGTTTCTTTTCCCGGCACTGACTTTCGGAAACTTTTTCGAGTAGTTTTTATAGCCTTTTAATCAATTTTCTCAAACCGGAATATTGGTTTTTAGGATGCTATTAATTCTCAATTAACTATTTTGAACTGCATAATTGAATTAAAGAATAACAAAATAATATTAAATTTAATGTTCAAAATAATTCTGTTAATTTCTTATGTTTCTCTATAAAACACGTTTGCTGAACATAATAATATTTACTTGAGAATATATAGTATCCGAAAAACCTATATTCCGGATTCAGAAAACTCATTACACTGTCAAAACTACTTGGAAATCTTTCCGAAAATCACTGGCAGGAAAAGAAAATTTGTTTTTGTAAAGGCTTCTTTAAGGGGTCTCAGGACTCTTAAACATGGAAAAAAAGAAAAAAAAAAGACCATTTTCAACATTTAATATCTTAAAATGCATTTGATTTTAAGACACAATTTTAATTAGAATAAAATATATAAGTATGTTCTTTCATTTCATGTATTTAAAAAATTATAAGATGCAGAATTAGCATTTACAGGGGGCTCCAAACTGTAAGATATTTTTCGAGCAAAAAATTGGCATAACAGCTTACGCGCACGATTACAAAATAAGTGTTGCAACTAGAATGAAAATTTTGGTACCTACTTATACTTCAGATTATAATAATTACCCTGAACCTAAATAAATTTGTATTTGCTTTTTTATATTTTTAATACAAAGTTGCATTTTGCTAATGCAAAATTAAGAAAATTTCAACAGTACAATCACCTCAAAAAATATTGTTTTGAACAATAAAAAGGAAATTTTAGATTCAGATTATACAGACTAACATGAAACATACGTTTTGAAAATTTCATGAAAAAATATTCATAAGTTTGTGAGATATCGTGCGCGTTCTGCCCAAAAACGTCATTTGGAGAAAAATGGCTTCAAAGTTTCCGAAACGACGCTTCAGCTATCGAACGTGTATAACTATAAAAGTCATAACTTCAGTTCTAATAGGAATTTCAAAGAAACAATTATATCAAAATGTTCAGAAAAGATAGGAGTTTAACATCTAAAAAAATAAAATTTCGAGAATTTTAAAGCTTTAAGAGTCCTGAGACCCCTTAAATCTCGAAAATACATTGAAATTTGAGATTTCTAACGATAGAAAATGATTTCGAAATGGTTAGTAACTCGGAAAAAGTCATTGAATATTTTCATTTGTGGTTATCTTATATTTCCTTAGATTAACAAAATTTTGTAATCCTTTTTTTTTTTTTTTTTTTTTACATTGCATAAAGCTTTTCTAGTCTAATATTAATCAGTGTTTGTTAAAAAAGCTTTAACGTCCTTTTTAAAAAAGATGTTCATTCCATCTGTGCTAGCAGAAAATCCAATCTCGAAATCCTCTTTAATGAAGCTCCTCTTTAGAAGTTGGGCTTTTCTTTACTTTTACCTCCCCCTTTTTTTACTTCACTGAATTTACTGGTTGTTTTCGGAAGGGCTATGTTCTAGGTCACGTAAATCTGATCAGCAAATCAGCAAATGTGGAATACCCGAACTACACTTTGATAGCAAGGAATTGAAAAAAAAAAAAAAAAAATGAGAGAGATATAAAGAACAAAATAATAATAAAAAAAGCTAAGTTACACAAAAATTAAGTTCTTGAGATAAAAATCTAGAATTATTTCAGGATTTAATTACGCTATTGAACACTTGATTTTGTTTGGTATAAAGCTCGTAATTATTTTAAGGGGTCTTGTACCTTTTAAACGCGATGAAATTTAACGAAAAAATTCAAAATTGAATTAGTTGATATAATTAGTTGAATTAGTTGATTATAATTGAATGAATGGATTGTTAGCAAATATGTGTGTTTAAAATTATCTACATTTAAGTATTTATAGTGGTAATATTTTCAGTTATGAATACTTTTATTCATTAAAAAATATAAATTTTTGATTTTTTTTTTTACAAAAATATTTATTTTACATAGGTAATGAAATACTTTTGACCTAATCATAGATCATTTAAAAAATACATATGTTCTTATTATATATATCAAGTTTCATAAGAATCCATAAATACGTTCCCAAGATATCATGCGCGCAATGACTTATGGAGTGAAAAAAAAAGAGTAGTTTTGATTTCAACAATACACAAATTCTGTGAAAGAGTAGTCAGTTTCTAGTAGTATAACATCAAAAAGCATAATCTGTTTGACCAAAAGTCAAAATTTCATGTTTATACATACAAAAATAATAAAAATACACTAATTCAAACTTTCAATGATTCTGTTAATTTTCGACCAGTTACAAAAGTACAAGACCCCTTAATTACTCTATTTATGGTTATATATTTTTGCGCATGCACATACATTGTGTAAATTTATTAATATAATTTATGAAATGTCTATCAGTAACTTAAACCTTTATGCTATCAGAAAATCCAATCTTTAAATCCTCGTTAACCCATTAAACCTCGTTAACTTCCGTTGCGTTTTCGCAACGTTATATTTGTGATTTAAAAAAAAAAAAATGTACCAGTAAAAGAGAAAAATAAATTTTGCCTTATTTAATTAACACATTTCAGTGATTCATAAAATACAAGTAAGTGTTTAACAAAAAGTGGTGTGACATGAATAAAATTCCTGTAAGACACTCTGGTCCTTAATGGGTTAATGAAGCTCCTCTTTAGAAGTTGGTCTTATCTAAACTTTTACCTCCCCCTTTTTTACTTAAAAAAGGATTTACAGGTTGTTTTTGGAAGGGCTATGTTCTGATCAGCAAATCGGCAAATGTGGAATACCCGAATAACACTTTGATAGCAAGGAAATGAAATTAAAATGAGAGAGATGTAAAGAAAATAATAATAATAATAAAAGCTAAGTTACACAAAAATTAACTTCTTGAGATAAAAATCTAGAATTATTTCAGGATTTATTTACGCTCTTGAACACTTGATTTCGTCTGGTATAACGTTCGTAATTATTTTAATTACTTTATTTATGGTTATATATTTTTGCGCATGCACATACATTCTGTAGATTATTAAATTAATATAACTTATATAATGTGTATCAGTAAACTTAAACCTATGTTTTGAGTACCGTTTTAATATTTTTGTCTACTTACATTTATTATATCTGTATAATATTAACCAGTATTTCTTAAAAAATCTTTAACGTCCTTCCTAAAAAAAGGTGTTTATTCTATTTTCCAGTAGAAAATCCAATCTCTAAATTCTCGTTAACCCATTAATGACTTCTGTTGCGTTTTCGCAACATTATATTTGCGATTTTTTAAATTTTTTGATACCAGTAAAGGAGAAAAATACATTTTGCCTTATTTAATTAACACATTTCAGTGATTCATAAAATAAAAGTAAGTGTTTAACAAAAAGTGGGGTAAAATGAATAAAATTCCTGTAAGACACTCTGGTCCTTAATGGGTTAATGAAGCTTCTCTTTAGAAGTTGGTGTTATCTAAACTTTTACCTCTTTCTTTTTTACTTAAAAAATAATTTACAGGTTGTTTTCGGAACGGCTATGTTCTGGGTCATGTAAATTTGATCAGCAAATGTGGAATACCCGAATAACGCTTTGATAGCAAGGAAATGAAAAATAAAATGAGAGATATATAGAAAAAAAATAATAAAAAAAACCTGTTACACACAAATTAAGTTCTTGAGATAAAAATCTAGAATTATTTCAGGATTTAATTACGCTCTTGAATACTTGATTACGCCTGGAATAATGTTCGTAATCATTTTAATTACTTCATTCACGGTTTGATATTTATGCGCATACACTTACATTGCATATTTACCAACTTTTACGCTTTCTCCTTACCACTAAAATTTTATAGTAAATGTTGTCTTATTTAATCGTCCAAATCTCATGATTAAACAAGACGAAAATCTGTAGTAAATTTTAGTGGTTGCAAAAATGCGCAAACGGCGGCAGCGATGGCATAGTATACATTATTACATTAACCCTCTATATCCTGAATTTTGAATACAAAAATTGTTTCCCCTGAATAATTATTTACGATAATGTCTAAGATATACAGAACAAGATATATAATATTAATTTGATTTTTAGATACTTTTCTTGATTTAGATAATCAAAACTGATTTAATAAATCGGCAGTTATTGCTCTTTTGCGAAATATGTACAAGAATAATTAGATTAAGAAACAAAAAATATTGTTACGGAAATTTCACAATTCTTATAAGAGCAATGTAAATAAATGTATTGTGATCTTATTTGTAACAGAAAAGTGCTTTGTAGTTGCAAAGTTTTCGCATAACATTTTGCACATAATTTTTTACACATTAAAAGCTACACCTAGGTACCGAGTGTCCCAAAATGACTGATGGAATTTAAAATTCAATAACTTGCAAACGATGGCAGATATTAAAAAATTTTTTGCAGGGGTATTACGTAAAGTGTCAGGTGTTTTTATGCTGCGATTCTCCGTTTTAGTTACAAATAGCATCGATAGATGGCGTTGCAAGCATTAACAGCTAAATCCAGGCTCGATTTTTCGGCTTCTCTGTTCTTCCATGTGAAAAAAGAGATTAAAATGTATTGAATAGATCCAGAAGTACCAAAAATAGGGTCTGGATTGAGCACCTATTGCTCTCAGTGCCATATATTGCTTGAAATTCGAACTAAAATCAAGAATACCAGTAAAAAAATCCTGACATCATAGATAACCCTCCTGCAAGAATTTTTTTAATATCTGTCATCGTTTGGATGTTATTGAATGTTAAAAGTCATCAGTCATTTTTGGGACACCCGGTAAGAGCATTGTAAATAAATGTATTGTGATCCTATTTGTAACAGAAAAGTGTTTTGTAGTTGCAAATTTTTCGCATAACATTTTTCACACCATTTTTTACACATTAAAAGCTACACCTAGATAAATGGTTGAGAAAATAACCCCATTAAATAATATTTATCTGTAACTGTTTCACTGTGCTTTCTAAATATGATTGACCAAATTATTTTGTATGAAAAGTGCAATCTACTTTTATTAAATGACCAATTAAAAAAATTTTACATTGGATTCTTTTTTATGGTACTTAAAAGTATACAATGGTACTATTCGCTTATTTTTTTTAAATGCAGTTATCATTAAAAACAACTTTTGTAAATTCCACAAAGCACTGTACCACACATCTGTATTGCTTATAGCGCTGCGATTAATCAAAATGTTTCATTGTAATTTCTAGCAGAAAACGTTACCGTAACAAAAAACTATGAAAAATTAGAATAAAAAAATCCAGCGTTCAAATTCAAAATTCTTAGAAATATTCTTAATCAGACCATTTGAAAATTATTAAAGCATGTTGTAGTTAAAATATAAAATATCTGAGTAAGATTTTTTAAATTGGGCGTATCTTCATTAATTTTACTTATTTTAGATATGTTTAAATAGACTCCATCAAAAATGTTATGAAAGAGATAACGTGGCTAAATAGTTGTTTCAAATAAAACATCAATTCTTTAAAAGAATCCAAAATTGTAGATTGTCTAAAACCCCCAAAATTTCTATTCATTTGTCATCAGATGAGCATTCAAATTTTTATGTTCAATTGAGGTAATTTTTTTTTGTTCTTTTCCTATTTCCTAACATTCAATTTGAACTAGAAAACAAATATACCAGAAAAATAACAGTTTGATGAAAAAAGTTATAATAAACAAAAACAATTTGATAGAAAAAAATACCAGTCAACGGAAACAACCACAAAAAAATCTTGACAAAGCCCATAATTCGATTACGTAAAAATAATTCAGATGTAAATTGCGGCCACATAGTTATAATATGCCATAATACACTCATTACATTAGTAAAGAAAAGAACATTCTAGGATTCTCCCTAAGTTATTTTCAGAAAGTATAATGCTGGATTATCTCATCATCATTAGAAGAGAGGCACATTTTCACTCAACAGAAAAACTCGGTGCAATATTGGTTTTCTTTGCTTCTGGTATGTTTCAGAAAGCCTTACAAGAGCTTTGCATTTTTATTTCTATCCATAAGATACCTAATTATCTACTAACAGCAATTAGTCTTCCGAACTTTTATCCTTATAGCTTTTCTTTGCTAGATCTCATCTTCTTTATGCTGTATATTTAGATTTTTTTTAGTTTGTTTGTTTTGTACAACTGTTATCACAGACACATCAATTTCACAAACAAACAGGTATTCTATTATGTCGTATCTCTTGCATTAAAGAATTATATATACTCGGTCAAGTTGAAATATTGCATTATCAGATAAAGAGTATTTTCACAATCGCAAAAAAAAAAAAAAAAAAAAAAAAAAAAAAAAAAAAAAAATCAATCAACAGCGTTTAATTACAATTCCAAGCTTGTTATCTACACAGGATAAGGGAAGAGTAAAGTTTAATTTACTGAGCTACTATTTCTATAAACAAGAATCTGGGAACATTTGCTGTTAGATAACATGGATCTAATGATGTCCACGGAAACGTGATAATTTAAATCCTGCACAACATAAATGTTTATATATACGAATAGACGTACTAAGTAACTAAATAATAGTTACAATATAAGATAAATAGAACAATGATTGAAGAATAGGGTACCGCTAGACAATTACTTATTTTCGGATTATTATTGGCTTAATAAGGCAGTGAAATTTAAAATATCTCGGATCGAAAAAGAATATTAAAAATTTAACTAAAGTAGTCAAGTGTAATCTAATCTAAATGAATATAACAAAGGTCCACTTAAAGAACTACGAAAAAATACAGGGTGTGCCAAAAAACATTGACACATTTTAACCATTAATTCTCGCGCCGGTAATTTTTCCGGTCCATGTAGGCTACTTTTTTTATTCAGATTGTTTAATTACCACCAGTTTTTTAAAATAGTGTAATTGACTTTATTCTGGCATCATTTTATCTGCCATTAAATAATGTGAATATTTCTGCTTCAAAAAAAGGGATGGCAATCAAACAATCTGAATTTTTAAAAAGTAGCCTACACTTGTCAGGTGCGACGCTTAAAGCGTTTTAAGTAAGTGAAAATGCCCTTGATAGCATATATGCTACCATCGAGAATTGCTAGTTGGACGGTATTCGTTTATTCAGATATCTTGATTGCTATCACTATTTAAAAATAATATTATTCTCCTTATTGAATTACAGATTAAATAAGTCGAATAAAACGGAAGCGCGTTTGTAAACAAACAATAGCAGGAGATACTCGAAACATAAAGTTTTACTGATATTACAAGTTTTTCACCTTGCTTTTTTAAATGTTCACCACAAACGATGATTTGCGCATGGTGTTCTATGATTGCTCTTTGTACACATTGTTTCGCTGGCATAAATAAGAAGGTGTTGCCTTAAAAAAATTTCGATATTTTTTCACTGTAACCGTAACCATACATGTTCCATTTTTCTTGTTCAGCTCAATCTCGAGCTCATACCTTTAAATAACTATTTCTCACATTTTATTTCTGTTGATTGAACGGTCTAGCAACTAAGGTTTCTTAGATCGGTTTCTTTGTGACCACATTTCATTACCACAAATCTTACATTTTATATATGTATTACATTGTTACACTGTATTACATTGTTACATTTTATATATTTCAAATATGGTATACGTACCTTAAAAAAGGTACGCATACCATCTTTGATAACCTTATAAAATCAGATAATATTGTAGAAAACTTCCAAGAATATATGCCACAAAAAGACATTTTGATTCAAAATACTTTATTTAAGGCGGTTAAATGTTTTGTAATATTCTTTTTGAGTTATAATTGGTCAATCAGAACAGAAGACCCTTGCGGTGTAAATGGTTAATTTATTAAATAAAAAAAAACTGAATCTGTGGCTGTGCGATCCATGAAGGAAGGGTCTACAGTGCCCAACACTTTTTACTTGACCCTGGACCCCGAGGTGCTATGCAGCATATGCCCGGCCAGGAGGTCAACCGAACGCGAGACCCTCGGTGTTTAGTTCCCAAGCAAGTTTGGTAATCATTTTATCGACCCCGAAGGGATGAAAGGTTGAGTGAACCTTGCCCAGCCGGGAGCAGAACTTTCGACCTGTAGCGTTGTAGACAGCGTGATTTTATTAAATAAAAATGTTAAATTATATCGTCGCTAGGAGTAAAAAATATTAAATATTAAAAGTAGTTAGATTTTAAATACCTAAAATTTGATTTTGAATGAAAAATGCTTAATCTTTTTCGACTATGTTAAACGTTTACTGATAATTATGTCCAAGAGTGCTTGCTGTACCGCTGCCATCGAAATACTCAAAGCCTGAGGACACAAGTTGTGACGTCATCACTAATCGACCGGCTTCTCACTAGTGTTGGAATTAACACCGGGAAATTTTGAATAGCGATTTCCTTTTATTTTATTTGTGGAATATCTATCATCTTATAAAACAATAGTAACTATTTAAACTTACTGGTGAGAATTTGGAATCCTCTGATAAATATTCAGCCAGATGCGGCAATACTGTGGCATTCCGCATCTGGCTGAATTTTTATTTAGGCTTTCCTAATTCTGACCAGTAAGTTTAAGTAGTTATTATTGTTTTACAAGATGATAGATATGCCACAAATAAAAGAAAAGAAAATTGCTATTCAAAATTTTCCGGTGTGAATTCCAACACTAGTGAGAAGTCGGTCGATTAGTGATGACGTCACAACTTGTGTCCTCAGGCCTTGAGTATTTCGATAGCAACGGCTGTACGCCAACAACAATTGTAAAATAACGAAAAGAAAATGAGTCTTTACTGTCACATTCGTTATGTCTGCATTCTATCGGTGACATGACATTTTCTTCACAGCTATATTTAGTAGAGTTACATTATTATTTAAGCTTTTGGACAAACGACTATTTTTTCAACCTATGAAGCGCGCCAACCTTTCTACAGCAATTTTAATTAAAAAAAAAAATTGCTTTCTTTAATGACAAAACTTTACGATTATATAAGACAAGGATTATGTTTCGGGGTTTCTGGAAGCAAATAATTTTCAGTCAAAATATCCGGAGACCTTTAATCAAAACAAAATTTTGTGATGAATAAATCATTATAAATATGAAGATAAGTTTGTTTCATTGAAATTTTGATGGTACAATTTCTTATGAACTGTGGTGCATGGTAACGGAAGACAGGAAACCGAAAACGGTAAAAATTAATTTCTTGGAAATCTATAAAAAAAAGACAATTTAAGACCATCAATCGTGAAGAGAATAGTAAAAGCACTATTGCTACAATTAAACATATATTTTAATAAATTATGAATGCAATCATAAATATTCTACTGAAAACTACATACATAGTTAGCATAGATGAATGATCGGATTTTAAAATTTTATGTTTTTAAAACTACTTAACCTTATTTACATAATTACCAAGATCATACGCCGGATCTTACGCCATATTATTTCTTTGTGTTGTTACATCAGAAATCTTGTTTTTGAACCATTATTCCTGAAAACACCCAAAACTTTTAAAGAACGCATCGGTGCTGCATTAAGAATAATGTAAAATTTCAGAATGTCTGCAACAAACTTAATTACAGATTAGATGGTTGTAGTGTTAAGGGGTCTGGTCACCCAGCTTCTGTTTTCCCCTCACTAATGTAAAGCCTATGGGCATTTGATGCACTCGTATATTTAAAATATCTCCTCGGGAAATTAATGTTTTTAACTTCTATTTTTTGTGTACATTTCCTAAAAGATGTCTCTTAGTTCTCAAAATATTTCTAAAGTATAGGCTTAATTTTATATGAAGTGTTAAAATCTTACTCACAGTTCGACCGCTTTTAACACATAAAATATTAAATTCAACATAGATTTTAGAAATATTTTGAAAACTAAGAAAAAAAGAAACATACTTTAAGAAGAGTACACAGAGAAATGTTGTTAAAAATATGAATTTCACGAGAAGATATTTTAAATATACGAAAGCATCCAAAGTCCATATACTTAACATTACGGAGGAGAATTCCGAAGCTGAGTGACCAGCCCCCTTAAGAACAATTTAAGCATCGAACATTTGCAAAAGAAAAATAAAGTCATTTTTCTTTATTTTTATGCATCGCATATTATAATATGTGCAATATTGGGTCGATCGGGAAGTCCTGTCGTACTGGAAAATTCTTCCCGGTAATTATTAGACATTAGATATCGGAATCAATGTCTAATAATTAAATGATAGAATTTTCTGGTACGAATTGATTTTCCCAACACAACACGACTTTTCGATCGACCCAATAGTTTCGATATTATGTTTTTTTTTCAAATCCATCTATTCATTTATGCCCTATACTTATCTCCCTGTACTTTAATTTTTCAGAGAAAAATATGTCTAAAAAACAATATATAAAGGTCGTTTGCAGTGTAAATCATAAACTATACTAAAGTTAATATTTCTAAATAAAAATATTTTTACTCATAAATTGTCCTCTGTAATATTTAAACAAGAGATTAGATCTGGAGTTATTTTGGCTTTAAATAATACCAAATATTAAAAATTGTGACAATGTATAAAAAACAGAACTTCCAAGTTTATGTGTTTCCACAGAATATTTAAGGAACTATGTATCCCTTTCTTAAAAAAAAAAACAAATCTTGTGCCCGTTAATATTTTTATAGCACAAGTGTGAAAAAAATGATCCTCTAAGTATGTTTAAGGAGTCGCAATATTTTACTTGAGGTATTATTTTAAAACAAAACGCTGCTTAAAGTATTTTTTTTTCTTGAAACAAAATTTAGTGTAAGTGATATACGGAGGAAAAGAAATAATATATATGCAGATTTATATGATGCAGTTTATCAATTTCATTATTCAAAAAGTTGCTTTTTTATAATTTCTGTTTAGATGAAAAAAAATCATGTTTAGTATATTAGTGTATAATACATATTATGGAATAAATTATATTGAACTAGTGTAGGGTTTGGTTTTCATTTGTCAAGGTTTAGTTCATTTATTAAAATTTGATATATTTCATTACCTTCTTCTTTACTGTATCATATTTTATTTCTGAGCTTCCAAATCGTATTGAATTGTTATACATACGTTCGTTTGCCATTTTTCGTTTCTTGGTAATAGATTGCTAAGTTTTCTAAGTTGAGAAATCCCTATTGGTTTGGACTTTGAAAATATGTACAGACAGTTCTGAAAAAAAGAATAGTATCACCCCTACTAACTCTCTCTAAAATTATCTTCCCACCAGTGGCTGAGAGTTTATGCCCTGAAAGCTAGTAGGCGAGTGATGCTGGGTTCGTATCCAGTCGCGCCCGTCGGCCTAATCGTTTAGAGTTTTCCTTGGATTTCTTCGAACCTTGCGTAAATACGGATTAGGATCCGTTATAAAGACACCCACGGAGGGCATCCCCCTTCGGGCTTACATCCCTAGTCTAAATAATCGGGCGTCATAAACAACACCAACACCAAAATTATCGCATGAAAATATGATAGGTTAGGATACATTAGTAATAAAGTCTACTAATTAATGCTATACTTAAATTTTATTTAAAGATTCGTGTACATATTTTTTTTTTTTTTTTTTTTTTTTACCATACTTGAAACACTTAATTTTCACATTAGAAACATCTAACTAGTGCATATTTGGATCCTTTAAAAATTTTACCTTCAGATAGCAAACGGGAATTCATTCGGTCAAGCAGTTCAGGAAATATACAGGTTTAAAGCTTGTAACTCCTAATGTTAAATTTATTATTAATTGTTTCTAAATAGATTTCAATGCAAGTAGCTTTTTGCGAATAACACAAAAACTACTTAGCAGAATGAAGTGCACATTCATATATTTCAAGCGTCTATCGATATCCGTAAAAAATATATATACAGGGTGAACATAAAGTCCCATCCCATTTTGCAGAAATAATTAATGCATTAATTTAATATTACAGGTGAATGATACTCCGAAGATATGCTAACAACAGAAGAACAAACTGCGATTGTAGCGGCACGTTTACGTGGTCAGATATTCCGGGATGTCTGGGAGACGTTCCGTAGAAAATTTGGAAGAGAGGCTCCAACACGAGGAAATATCCGAAAAATTGGTGTTCAGAGGCCCAGATACGACAGTTATGTTGGTTCACAGTTCCACAGGTATATAATGTCGCTTCTTCACTGAAAAGGATGTTATCCATTAATCCGTCCTGTTCTGCAGTCTGTCAGAGATTGTAGCACACGGCTTTCCGTGCAGCGTAATCCTCGGGTTCCAGTTTGTGGAGAACCTGGACATCGTAAGCTTTCTTTTTTAAAGTGTAGTGCAGAACTTTCCAGACAGACGATTGAGGTATCACAAGTTCACGACTTAGGCGGCAAGTTGATGAATCGGGACTACGCTCAATGGCTTCACGGATATACGCTACTGTTTCAGCTGACATCGATGGTCGACCTGTACATTTCTCATCGAGTACAGATCCGGTGCGCAAAAATTTGTTCATCATTTTACGGATATTTCCTCGTGTTGGAGCCTCTTTTCCAAATTTTCTACGGAACGTCTCCCTGAATTCCTTGAATGTCTGATCACGCAAACATGCCGCTACAGTTGCAATTCGTTCTTCTATTGCTAGCATATCCTCGGAGTATCATTCAACTGTAATATAAAATTCATGCATTAATTATTTCTGCAAAATAGAGTTGGCCTTTATGTTCACCTTGTATATATAGACTACAAATCATACTTTTTGAAAATTATTTTCCACGATATATATATTTTAAAATTATTTTTCAAAAAGAAAAAAATAGAATAGAAAATGCGAAATTTCAAACATGCATGCTTCCTAAATTACTTCACCGAATAATTTTCCGTATGGCAGCCGAAAATTAAAATTTAACGACGAATCCAAATATGATGTAGAAATTAGGTGTTTTATTGAACACTTTTAATTTTGGCAGAATTTCTATATGTACGTGATCTCCTACAACATGTAGGTATCGCATTAAATAGTAGACTTTATTACTAATCGATTTCTCTCAGTCAGATTTTAATTTGATGATTTGCAACAGAGTTAGTTGGTGGTGATTACTTTTTCCCAAAACTGAAAAATATACCGATGATTCGCAAGAAAAGAGTTCCTAAGAAAAAAAAAAATATATAATCACGAGAGAAAAAATACAATAACCTCTTCCGAGTTACCCACGATTCCGAAAAGCATTCTATAGCTGTAGAATTCTCAGAAACAAAGTTATTTTCTATATTTAAAGAAGCATTTGAGGACGTGAGTTTCAAAACTCGCCTTATCGAAAATTTAAAAAATCGTGTTTTCTCTATCAATCTTTTCTAATGGTAAACCTGCATCGAAAAACACAACAATCTTCAAAAAACCTAATTTTATCTTTTATTTCTGACATTGTAAAATCTTGGATTACAATAAAAACCAATGGATGCAGTCAGAGGTTTTTCGCGATTTCCCAAAATTTTATTTCCTGAATAAGGCGAGTTTTGAAACTGACGTCCTCATTTATAGAAACATTCCTTGGTTGCTACTGATTTTCGGAAGCGTTCCGAGTAGTTTTATAGTGTTTTATCCTGTTTTCATAACCTGGAATATAGATTTTTCGAATGCTATCAATTCTGAAGTAAACATTCTCATTTTTAAAGAAGCATTTGAGGACGTGAGTTTCAAAACTCGTCTTATCCAAAATTTAAAAAAATCGTGTTTTCTCTATCAATATTTTCTAATGGTAAACCTGCAACGAAAAACACAACAATCTTCAAAAAACCTATTTTTACCTTTTATTCCTGACATTGTAAAATCTTGGATTACAATGAAAACCAATGGATGCAGTCAGAGGTTTTTCGCGATTTCCCAAAATTTAATTTTCTGGATAAGGCGAGTTTTGAAACTCACGTCCTCATTTATAGAAATATTCTTTGACTGCTACTGATTTTCGGAAACGTTCCGAGCAGTTTTATAGCGTTTTATCCTGTTTTCATAATCCGGAATATAGATTTTTGAAAGCTATCAATTCTGGAGTAAACATTCTCATGTTTAACAAACACAGATTACAGCCAAACATGATAAATTAGCAACATTATCATTAACATTAATAATATTTTGTCCCTCTTGCATGTATAAATTAAATTATGCAGCTAAAACTGTTTAATTGAGAATTAATACAACCCTAAAAACCGATATTTCGACTTGCGAAAACTAATTAATATACTATAAAAACTACTCGAAAACATTTCTGGAAATCAGTGGCAGTGAAAGTAACAATCCTTTTTTTTTTTAAGTTTTGTAACGATAAAGAACGCTTTTATAAATCATGGATAACTTGCACGATGTTAGTGTATATTTTCGTTCTTTGTTATATTGTATTATTTAGATTAATTATCTTTTTTTACAGACTATTTTAATTAAAAAAAAACGAATTCCCCGCAAAGGTTTTAATAAAAAATCACTTACGATTATACATTAATTTTTAATTATTTCAATTTCTAAAACATGAGAATAAGTATACATAATCCACCTGATATTAATTATGTTGTTTCTGGAAAATAACTTGCTGTCTTGGATTCAGAAACTCAAATACATTTCCTAAAAGTTCGGTAAATAACGATTATATTGAATACATTAATATAAGTATTACAGTCTGAAAAAACACGTGCCACAAGGTTAATCAATATTTGTCAAAGATTTTGGTAGTCTTTCATCATGTTAAAACACTATGCCATTATTGCTTCAACACTACAGATCATCTCAAGAGCTGTTTTTCAAAAGATGGATTGACTTCTAATTTCACTATTATGCATTGACTAAGAGTATTTACTCGTGGCATTTAACTTTTTTATTCTCATATGACGCGAATAGTGTTTAAAAAGATAGTGGAAGCTAAAATTTCATCAAATTTGCAATAGGCTAAGTTAAAATAATTAGTCACAACCAAATCACATTATTTGAATGGTAAATCATTCTGAATTTAATTGCGCTTTGATGTCAACCCGTAGTTGGAAAGTAGAAAAGAGGCACTATTGTTTGTATTGAATACAACTTGGACAGTATTCGCTATAATGGCATGGAATATTGCCTCAACATTGTTGTATTAATATTTAAAAAATATTTCACCAATATTACGAAGGTATACTGCCCCATTTCATTGCCAATATTTCCTTTATAAAGCCAATAGTTCAACAGTATTAATATTTCGTAGAACATATTTCAAACTTAAAAGCTATCATTTAGCGAATATTGATATTTTATTAGAAATGTTTTCAATGAACCGAGTATTGACGGAATATTGGATCACGTTATAATATTGTCAATATTGGTCTGTTACTAGGCGATTGATTGATCACTGAACAATGATTATAAGACACATAATAAAAAGATGTTTTTATAACCATATATGTAGAGTATTTGCAAGATCGTGGTACTTCTTTATTAGAGAGGTCCCTACAATTACTAGAAATTACGCCAGGTCTAAGTTGCGATTTCGCGAAGTTCGTGAAGCGCGGGTGTTTTTTAGTTAAATAAAAATAAATAACATAACAGTAAATAATATAATGCTCTATCAGACTATTAAAAATATTTTATAATAATAGCTTACAATATTAAATAATAATAACTAACTTACGCTCTGTATTATAGGCTGTACAGATGGAGCCACAAAAAACTGTCCCCGCCGAAACATGTCATTGTGTGTGTAATACTTTTCTGCTGCAGCTAATATATTTTGCAACCACTATAATTTAATAGAACACTTCGCCTATGGCAGAAATTTGTGTTCGAAATACATAGCTCACAACGGCAGGTTCCGGCGTTACCAGTTTTTCGTGGCCTAGCCTATATTTCTGAAATCACAGACAACGGTTGTATTTGTTATCAATAAATTAAAAAAACAAAACAAATAAGCGGTTTAAGAAAATAAAATAATAAATATGGTATATTAAAAATGTTTTCGGGTGTTAACGAAAAAGCAATATGACGATAATATAAACACAGGCTATTTCTTTAAGGCTGCAAACGTGTATCCAGATTTTACAACCTGACTTGGCGATGCATTTTGGTCGCTTGGCAGTTCATACTCGGTGTCATCTACAATAAGCAAGTACCGATTAAAAATTGAAAGAGTTTCTCGAAATTAAAAATGTATTTTAAATTATTCTAATTTGCTTTATTTAAAGAAAGACGAATAAAACTTTAGCCTCAATCATAGAAATTTATGCCACTTAAAATCTAATAATCTAATAATTTCACTTAAAATCGAATAAATATGACAAAAATTCAGTGCAAATTTGCAAAATTTAATCTTGAAAGTTTTCGCTACATGACATTGTGCAAAAACGAAATTAGGTGCAAACACGAAATTGTGCTTTTTTTTTAAACAGAAGCATGCCTATTAAATAATCTAATATAGCTTTTATAATAACTAATTAACAGCTGTTAACTACGCAGTAAGTTTGTTCGAATAAATTTGCTTACATTTGCATAAGCTCGGAAAATATCGTTAATTAGGTGAATAAATGAGTGCCAGTTTTATTTATTTTTTCCCTTTTTGCGAATTCAGTATTGTAGCAAATGAAAGATTAGACGTCTAGAAAAATCATTACGAAATAGCAGTAAGAGTTCATTCATTTCGAAAAGCAATTTATAAAATGAGAACTTTCAACAATATATTCGAACTTGTCATTACCAGAATACCCAACGGACACTGAAAATCAGTTAAGGAAAGTTACTTTTAGTAATAGAGGTTAATTTTGGTGAATTGAATTATATTAAAAGAAAATTATGATATCAATAAATTTTTCATTAAGTTAATATAATGAAATTTTTATTTAACTTATCGGGCTTCAATTAAAATCACGTAGCTATTTATAGCCTAAAAAAAGAATAATAATTTTTAATTTTACATTCTAGATTCTTTATTTTCGCAAATACATTAAAAAAGTTACCACATTTGATCGAAAACAAAGAAGAAAAATAAAACCTAATGATTTTCTATACGCACAAGCTTCATAGCAAAATGTGATGAATTTTACAAAGTTTATAAACGTGATGGAATGAATGAGATTTTCTGATGAAAACACTTGCTGTAGTTATACAAGGTTATAACCTTACCTCCGTTTCGTCTCAAATAACTGAAGAACCGAAATAGCTACAGCTGCAAGTCTAGGTAAAGTAAAACGGATCTACGCAACACAGCGATGTACCTGAAAGCGCCGCCTAATGGAAAACTCCGGAGTTAGCGCTCCTATCTCGAAAACGGTATCAGATGCAGGGAAAAGTCAATTACAAATTTGTAGAGCATCCTCGATTTAGTATGAAATGATGCCTTAGACCTAAAAGCAATTTTATTTTAACTCAGAAAACCTAATTTTTCGATATTCAGTTATTAGTTTAAATACTCCAGTAATAGCATGTAGAAGTGAGGCATTTTAAAGCAGGAGTCAAACTACTGTTAACTCTAATAAATTTAAGAAAACTACATTTTATTTTAATAAGAAAATCAACTTAATTATGCTCCGTCTCAACACCTTTGAGACACTTGTAGAAATCAACCGAAGCATTCATGATGTATTGTACATCATGATGCTGAATTCTATATCTAGCGAATCTATGCTATATCTAACATTTTCTAGACATATGCATCATGATGCATTGCTGCAGATGGTAGCACATTGATCATACTTAACTTCATTTTCTTATCAAAATAAATTGTGCTTCTCTTATATGTATTAATTTTATTAGTAAATGTGCATCCACCTTACAATATCATACATCGGAATGAATTTAGTGGTGCATTTAAGCTGGTGATTAGATATAAAAATACACATTTTAGGGCTTGTGATATACTTATTTTCCTACGCAATATCATGTCATTCTAAATTAAAGTCTTTTTTGCAAATTTTAACTGACTTTTTCTCCCGTATCCCGAACTTCTTTTTGGATAAAAACGATAATGCCACAGTTTGTCGTTATCTGGCGTCAGAAGAACATTATCCTGATCCACAATATCCTGATCGTTTTAGTATACCTAGAAATCACGTTCATGGTTGCAGCTAACTCTGTTCTTCCATTATTTCAGAAGAAACGGAATTTCATAATGCTCAATATAATCAGCAATAATGTTATTTTAAGTATTAGTGAATTACTTAAAAAATTAGAAAATACACTTTTATTTTCTCAGAATAAGTTTATATCAAATTATTCGATGTAATTGCTTTTTCGTATAAATACTTAATTTTTAAATAAAGATGAATTCTGTGAATTTGTATTCTTAGAACAATGAGGTAAATTTAAGTACATCCTGTATTTCTTTCATTAATGGAAATAGCCGAGTAGCATGATTACAAACTTATTCTGAATATTCTTTAATTGGATTTCTTGTATTTCGTACATATAATTCAGCTGCATATTATTATTTAAGGTACAAGTTATTTTCTTCAGTTTTTCAATGTAAACACCCTTTTTAGAGCAAATTACATACATATGTAAACAATGGTAAATAAAAATTAAATGAATTTCCGAAGATCAATATTTTAATGGACACCTAAAAATCGCTGAACAAATAAAAATTAAGATACTTTTTTTTAATATTAATGGGGAAGAAATGGCTTTTTTTTCAACAATAGTTGTCGCAGGTGAAGTATAATCCAACTAGAGTCTTGTATTGCGACCGATAACGTGATTTTACTAAAACACAACCATCGGTTCCGGTCGAATTGGATCGGGTTGGCGCATTTCTTTTCGTTACAGGTTGGTTTCGGGTGGAGTTGACTTTAAATGCTTCGTGTTCGGGTTTAGTCTTGGGTACTTTTCCAGTATTGGCGAAATAGAGAAAATGACCTTGGCGAGAGAAGGAAATTTGGCAACCTATTCACTGTTTCCTACATACAACCCATTTTTTTTAAATGTTTATATAATTTACTTAATATAAAGAAGCCATTTATCAATTTTTATATACAAACAGAAATAAATTCTACATAAAAAAACCATAATAATATGTATAAAAATAAAATGTTTATATATTTATATATAAATACATATATGACCCAGCATAACTATTCATTAGGTTTGTTTTCATATCTATTTATATCTTTTGGCAACAAATCTCACTTTTTGAAGCCAGAATTGCGCCAAGCTTTTTAACAAATGCCCAGGCCTCTATACGGGAAAAGTACCGAATTTTGTTTTTTTCAAGCCAGGTTCGGGTTGACAAGATTTTTTAAAAGAATGTCTTGAAGAAATTTTCAATGGAAAAAAAATACTTATATGAATGTTAATGAGTATATATATGAACATTTTTATACAAAAGAGATAAAATTGGTATTAGAGATGTAATTCTAGACTATTTTTCCTTAATGTATTATAGCATGCAGAAATTTTCTTTCACTGAGGATTTCGGGTTGACTTTAAGGAAACTTTTAGTGAGTGTACACAAGACCAGAGTCTTGTGTACACTCAACACCAGAGTCTTGTGTACATCCAACACCACTCTTATGCAATCCCAGTGTCGTCCCAACTTAAAACAGTTTTCCAAATTTTTAATAGATACATTTTTTGCAAAAAACCCCATGAAAATAGAATGTCATTAAAGGATTAAAAAAATTCGTACGTGATTGCTTATTTAATAAAATAATGACAGAAAATTGAGAAAACATTTCTTTTTAAAGAAGCATGATAAATAACTAATAATTATGTTTAATGTTTTGTGATAAATAACTAATAATTAAGTTTAATTTTTTGTTGAAATTTAACATAAGCTTCTGATTATCTCCTAATTTATTGAATTCATGAATTTTCTCAGAAAAATACAGCATTTGTTTAATAATTATTGAAATTTGTAAAATAAGATATCTTATGTTAATTTCATCAATAAAATGTATTTTTAGTTGCATGTTTAGTTTTATTAAAGTGAATTAAATGGGACGCACACAGAAACAAAACTCAATAAATATTTAAAATATTCAAAGAAATGACGCGTTATTTCGCTAGATATAGCAAATCGATATTTTAATTAACAGAAACTGCAAACTGGTTTAATTATGGTCAGAAAAACAATTTAAAGTTATTTATTTTACTCTAAAAGTAGACAATTTAGATATTTGAAGCATCGCAAAAGTTTCAAAACGATATCTTTCTCTTTGTTTGAAAACGTAGTTCTTTGCAAATACAAATTCTATTCAAAATGACATGGTTGGAAAACAGCCAAAATTCCGTTGATTCTCGAAGGAAATATATCAGCTTGCCTATTATACCTGGCATGGGGTTTTAATAAAGCTCTATATACTTTCCATCTTTTTGGGCAAGAGGCTAAGTTAGACAGGAGAAAATACTTTAAAGTTTATTTTGCTTTTTTGCGTTTTTAAATGACTTATTTTCCAAAGAAATTAGTATCACTATGACATTATTTTCTGCTAGATTGCTTTTATGCACGATAAAGTTGTCTTTCGTTTAGTTCATTTTGTTATTCTATACATTTTTTATAAGCTTTATAAACTACGCTTTCCATTTTGTGTTTATTTAATGCTTATTTTAACCCATTTATGCCTGAATTTTTGTTTTCTCAAATATCTTGGTAAAATTATTTTAAAATGCTATAAAATGAACTGGGAAAATACTAAAAAAAATTACGTTGATATATTTTTGTGTTTATTTGATAAAATGTAAACGTACTAAATGTGGGACTATCCACATGTGGAAAAATGCATAATTTTATGTTTTGTCTAAATTTATATAAATTAAGCTTTTAAGACGTTCACGCCGGCGCGGTGGATCACACTGGACTCTCTCAGTGTTGTCAAGTCTTCTGCTTTTTGCACACTTCTGTTGTTTTAGAGAAAATGCTGTTCCTATAAATTGCCCAATTGTTCTAATTAAACAAAACAACATTTTCTGTATTAAAATACTGGTATCCCAAAGGCCGGAGACTTGCCAACCCTGAGAGAGCCGAGTGTAACCCACCGCGCCGGCGTGAACGTGTTAAATTGTATATTATATACCATAATTAGTATTTTTATGAACTATTTAAAAATATATATTTATTTATTTACAGAGACTAATAACATTATAAGTATTATTAATAATAAATTAAAAATAATCGTATTTGAGGCTAGAAAACAATTTATTTTAAAAATCATATTGAAAAGGACTTTACATCTGGGAGCACGGCAGTGCGTCCGCCAAGTTCGCACAAGCCGTAAGCTACCTTTTCCTGAACCATTTCGGCATACTTTTCACCCCCCCCATAACGTCGTTTTAGGGAGAGATATAGAAATTTAACTTTTATACACATGTTCGTATGGTCAAACTGAACTAAGGTTCCACGATTTCATGTTTCTATATTTAGTAGTTTTCGAAATATTAGATTCCGAAAAAGCGCTTTTTTGTCACTGACTCACTTCGCATCATCAAATAACTAAGGTACTTCTGAAAGTCGTAGAACCATGAAATTTCACAAGTAGGTCGGGTTTGTAGCACAATTAACTAGAAAAATCTGAAAACACAGAATTTCTGCCTCTAAATTCTTCAAACTCATTTGGCCGTAAACAGTTCCTTAACACATTCAATTGTGCCATGATGGTCGCCAAAACTTGATTACAGAGTTTTGAAGGGGGTCACGTGATTTCAAGCAAAATAACATTTTATATATATGCTTTTCCAAATATGTTTGTTAAATAGAAAAAATGAATATACCTAAAAATTTTAATCAATGTAGGTTATGATATATTTACGATATTAAAACAATAAAACATTTAACAAATTATAACCGCAATTCGGTACGTTTCCGATGTAGTAGCCTTGGCGAAATACAGAAAATAGCCTTGACGAGAAAAGAAATTTGATACTAACGTATTTTATGGCAACCTATTTACTGTGTCATATACACAAGCAATTTTTTCCATATGTATACAATTTATTTAATGTAAGGAACCTGTTAATTTATTTTTATATACCAACATTGTTTATATCATTTGGCAACATATCTCAGTTTCTGAACTCCGAATTGCGCCAAGATTTAAAAAAAATGCCAAAGTCCTTATAGTGGAAAAATATCCTAATTCCATATGAAAGTTTAAAAATCTCTTTTAATTAAATGAAATGTGTAACTATTAAACTGTCTTTAACGATGTGCGACAGATGCGGCGTCCGAAGTCCGCTGCTGATGTTATTATATTGTATTATTAGCCTACTTACTGTTAATTTATTGTTAATTTTAAATATGTAAAAGAAAGATTATAGTTATAGATAAGATATGTTGGTCGCCAAAACCCGATTACAGAAAATTAGCCTGAGTTATAAAGGTGTTACATGATTTCAAGCTGAATGAATTTTTATATGCTTTTACAAAAATCTTAATAAGGCAAATCTTTGAGTTTATCTGTCCATCTTTCTATCTTTTACTTCCTTAAAACAAATTTTATTAAAGACCGGGAGGCGTCTACACAGATCATCACCTCATCGAGTTGACGGCTGAAATTTTAGGATTAGTTAAATATCGATTAGCGTATTGAACTGTAACTGGTCTGCCAAGTCATATCTTTGTGGAAACCACCTACAGGCCCGATTTTACGGGTTAATTGGAGGATTTTCCATTGTGTTTTCCTGCACCCATTCCTCCATGTTTCCAAACTTTTGGATGCAGGGAAGTACAATAGTAAACCTATCAGTTAACCACTAAAATTAGGTCTTTAGGTGGTTTCTACCAAGATATGACTTAACAGAACAGTTGCATTTAAATATGCTAATCAAGTTTTAACTAATCCTAAAATTTCAGCTATAAACTCGATGAGGGGATGGTATGTACAGACGCCTCCCGGTCTATTATAAATGTCGGAATTCTAATCTCAATAGCACTCTGGTCAATCTGGCAAATATCCCTACTATTTATGGAACGCTATTCCTTTAAGTGCGTTTTAGTGATGTTAATGAACTTTATGCATATGCATCATACGTATTATACATATGCATATAATACATAATACAGTTGCATCATACATATTCAAGGTATGTGTAAAATACATAATACATATGCATCATTATGACGTCAGAATAAACAAAACATTTTTTGTCGCCAAATTTGAGAATTGACATGATATATTACCAAAGTTGGCGAAACTTTGCTAAATGTCGCCAAGCTTGGCGAATATTTGACGCTAGTGGCTATTTTTCAATGAGTTAATTATTAATGCGAGCCATCTATTTTTATTTTTCCGCATATCATCTGAATAGTTAAATGATATAACGTACTAATATTTCCAAAGTGCTAATAGTTTCGTCACTGCCCAAAACCTCTGCTATTGTTATTATATTGTACTGTTATTATACTTACTGTGACTATGTTGTTAATCTTTACACCGCTAAAACTCTGTATTATATAAAGAGAATTTACGGAAACTATTAAAGCATTGAAACTGCCAGTTCTCCTTATGATTATTATAATTCTGTAATGTGTAACCTTTTAATCTATATGTACGTTAGAATGAATCTTCTATAATCCAGCTCCTCGCATTTTAGTTTTCAGGTTTCGAATAAAATTAGCTAAAATCTTAAAACCATGGCACATTGATTAATTCTTCAACACGATCAGATGAGAAGAATGATAGATTTTCAAATGGATCATGGCAGTGAGCCGGTAGACCTTCTACAGACGTGTGAAAATTATTAGAATAATTGTGAAATTTACAATAAAAACTTGATATATTAACGAAATATTTAAAAAATATTTATACATTTAATATTTAGTGTGTATCCCCTTGTTTTTTATTAAAGAAACGATAGCATGCTTGTCTTGACATACTTTGTATGAGTTTTTGGCAATTAATTTGTATTTCGTTGTCATGATGTCAAATTTGGATGAGTGTTTCTATCAGACTAGTCTTGTATGTGATGCTGTATTTCTTTAATTTTTTCTTTACAATGGCCCAAAGGTTCTCTATGGAGTTCATATCTGGGCTGTTTCCAGGCCATGGAAATGTTTTCTTTAATTAAATTAAAGAAATGCAACATCACAAACACGAATGTTCTGATATAAAAACTCATCCAAATTTGGTATCATGACAACGAAATACCAATTAATTGCCAAAAACTCATACAAAATATGCCAAGACGTATCAAATCTTTAATAAAAAACAAGGGGATGTACACTAAATATTAAATGGGTCAACATTTTTAAATGTATTATTTCTTTAATATAACAAGATTTTAATGCGAATTTCACAATTATTCTAATAATTTTCACACGTTTGTATTCTTCCGTAATCGAGTCTATGGAAATGGTTAACGTGAAACAAAAAGATATTATCATCAATATGGTTTAATGCAAATGCAGATATTGTCAAAGGATTTCATAAGAACCATTTCACTTGTACCCAGTCGTATCAGTTTAAAGTACAACAATTGGCAGTGAGCCCAATTAGAAAGGATTACTTAATAGGATTAAAAATTTCCGCATTAGAGAACGAATCGTAACTGCTAAGGAAACATGCATAAGTGAGTTAAGAGGTATTTGTCACGAAAGATGAAATACTTAACAACACAAAATATATGATGTGCTTCCATGATCGTAAAGAGTTCTTTATTTCTCTATCAAAGCTTCCGACTTGGGAAGGAATGGGCAAGTAAATTAAATTATGAATAACAGTAACATGATGCAACGTTTAACATGGAATTAATACGGTAAATACTGCTTGCTAGAGGCGGCTAGTACTTTAATATAAAAAGAAATAAGTATAAATTTGTAAAGCTCAATAAAATAAATTTAGGTATTTTTATGTTAACCGGGCGGAAGTGGCAAATCGCCAAATACTGTTCCCAACTCCATTGTTCATATTGCATTCATTTCATTTAAAGATATACACTTTTCAGTTATCTCATTTAAAATAGATGCATTTCCCTCATTTTATTTAATAGAATATTTAACATAGAAATAAATAAATAAGAAATAATAACATAAACCAAAATATTTTATTTGAAAATCAAAGCATTGTTTCTAATTTACACATGTGAAAAATGAAAACTGCGATTGGCAAAAAAACACAAGGCTAATGAGGAAATTTGCTCCCGGCTAACATAAAAGTACCGAATTTTAAGTTTTTTCATATTAATATAGTTTAGAATAACAAACTTGAAAAAACATACAAAAAGTAGTGATATCCCAAAAAAAAGTTTTCGGTAAAAAAAAAAAAGCGCCAAGTTCTCCTTAATGTTTCGGCCATAAAAAGTAGTGATATCTGAAGTTCGCACAAATTAAAAGCCAAACATCCCAAATCTTTCATTGAAAATGGCTTCCTGCGACTTGGCCGTTAATGCCTTCGAGAGAGTTTTTCAAATTTTAAAATATGTACAAATGAGCTACATGCCAACTACATTTTTTGATTATTTTAGGCATTTTGTGGCATAGAGTACAGAAATAAAATACACATTTGAAAAAAGCATTTAAGCAACTTCAGTCTATTTAAATGCTTAGAAGTTAAAAATAACAAAATACTTGTATTCAGGAGATAATATCCCTAATTGCTAGAACATAATTAGTATCAGCTTTTAACAGTTTATAAATCGAATACCTCTTAATGTATGCAAACAAACTATAATAAATCGTCAAACGAAAAAAATCTCTTTCATCAATACACAAGATTTCAATATTATACAATAAAATATAATGTAACATATTGTGAGATTTGAAGTAAGTAAATTTTGTTTTATTTCTTGGGTTTTACGTTAATGACTTTAGCTTTAGACCGTACAAAATGGCAATTAAACCACAAGTGGACTAAATGATCTGTAATCAAAATTAATGTTTGTTGAAACTGAATGGTAGTTATCAGAAACCTTTTACTTATAATGTCTTTATGTGAATTTGGCTCTTTGCATTCTAATATTACTTTTAATATTTAAATAATTCATAAATGCGTAATTTCCAATCATTAATTTTGAAATGCTGTAGAATGCATTAACGGCCAAGTCGTAGGAAGCCATTTTCAATGAAAGATTTGGGATGTTTTGCTTTTAACTTGTGCGAACTTCAGATATCACTACTTTTTCTGGCCGAAACATTAAGGAGAACTTGGCGCTTTTTTTTTTTTTTTTTTTTTTTTTTTTTTTTTTTTTTTTTTTTTTAACCGAAAACTTTTTGTTGGGAAAAATAACTGTCCCCTAACTGGCTAATAGAAATGTATACCCATTTGCGCCTAGCGCCCTATATTTTGTACTTTACAAACATGCATGGAAAACAGGCTTCAACATATAATTTCGCAATTAAAAAAAATACATATTTCATAGAAAGCTACAAGCTAATATTATGACTTATTGATTTGAATCCTTGATATATATAAAAAAAAAATAAATAAACTTCTCTTTATATTTCGCTATCTTGAAAAATGAAAAACCTATAAACACCAAAAAGAGGTCTTTATTTAAGCAAATAAATATCAAACTTATGCTGTCGTCTCTCGGTAATAGATAAAGACATTTATAGACAATTACTTCATACAATTTTCATCTAAAAAAGTGGAAAATTATAAAAAATTGTTAAAGTTCGAAACGTCCCAAAAATGGGATGCAAGGCATAAATGGGTTAAGGAAAAAACTAGAAGAAAACTGATGTATATGCTTCGGAAGCTGGAATGATCATCAGAAATTTATTCTTACTTAATAAAGGCATAAAAAGGCATTAAATTGTCGACTGCTAATGATTTATGCTACAGGAAAAGAAAAAACTCTTTATTCCAAGAATTAAAGAAAACAACAAAAAAAAATGCGATACGAAACGAATTTTTAAAGAAAAAATGGCAATAATGAACATTTTTTCATCCATGATTTATGGTGTTTTGTAAGACTTTCGAATTTGTTCTATGTGAAATCGTTAAAAATGAAATCTCGCCTCTTTGAATGAATGGGCATAAAATTAAAAAAGGAAAGACAAATCAAATTAGTAAGTTATTAGCAATGTTATAGATAAAGAATAATTTGAAAAATTGGGATTTATGACTTTAAAAAGACATTTATAATACAGTTATATAAAATAATTGGATGGGAAATTTTAACTATTTTTAACTATTTTAAATTGTAATAGATTGTCTAAATTTTAATAGTTAATTATATTTAAAAACTATATTAAATTTAACAGTTTAATATTTTGAATGTGTAATAACTAATAACGATTTATTTTATGCTAATTAGTAGAGATATGCGAATTGACATTTTTTCCAACTGAGTAACAATTTTCCAAATCGTAAGCTGTCTTTACCAATCAATATGATTGAATTAAAATATTAAAGTGTGTCTGCGTATCTATCGTTTAATGCAGTTACTTCCTGCGATATCTTCTGTTGAGCTGTCTAAAGGGCGGTCCACACGCTTTTGCCAATAAGGTTGTCTGAGTGAAATGTGTTCGCAAGTTGTCGGCCCAAGTAGTCACATAAAGATAGCGTTGTTAATTTACTCCAAAAGACTTGTGTTCGACCCCCGCTCTGGACATTTTTTTGACGCATTCGGGAAAAATTCCAATTCATATAATAATGATTTAACTTAACGGCATATTGAACTTGGTGTTTAATATAATAAATTAACGATTTCCCACGTAATAAATTCAAAATTTAATTGGTTTTGTAAGACACTACGGTCGATATAAGGACCTCCAGGATAAATTGGATTGTTAATCACTGCAAAAATCCGTAAAATATTATATAGAGTAATATGGGATTCGAAAATGGCATCATCATCTAAAAGCCATCACTTTTACTACTTGACATGAAAGTGTGTGAAAAAAATTCCGAAAAAAATGTTAGATAATTTTTTTATACACGCTACTAAATCAAAATCTGTGCAGCCTTTTATACCTACTTTTCATAATCAGGTTAAAGAGTAATTAGAATATTAATACTTGGAAATTTTTTCCAGAGAGAAAAATTCGCCTTGCATACAATATTTCAAAGGAAAATCAAATTTCAAATTAATTACTTAAAAGGCGCAAAGTCCAACATAGTGAAAAAGATTCCACGCCGGGACTCGAACCCGGGCAATCAGTATAGCACACAATCATCAGTATAGCGCACCCGGGTGATGGCGCGGGTTCAAGTCTCGTCATGGAATCTTTTTCACTATGTTGGCCTTTGCGCCTCTTAAGCAATTAATTTGAAATTTGATTTTCATTTGAAATATTGTATGCAAGGCAAATGTTTCTCTCTTGAAAAAAATTCCAAGTATGAATATAGTTTCAATCGAGGCTGGATTTAATTAAGTTTCGTGTTTGCCTCGTGTCGGTGGCTCACTGAAAAATAATCCATCTTGTGCTGTGTTGCCTTGCCAGCATGTAATAGTGAGAAGTTCCAGCCTGGGTATCATTCCACGTGGTTTAGTCGGTAGAATGTCAGTGCGCTATATTGATGGCCCGGGTTCGAGTCCCGGCATGGAATCTTTTACACTATGTTGGGCTTTGCGCCTATTAAGCAATTAATTTGAAATTCGATTTTCATTTGAAATAAAGTAATTAGAATTTCATTGTAATCTGTTAATTTTTGGTACTTCAGTGGGGTGATAGACAAAAAGATTCGAAAATTAGATCGATACAGAGCGTTCAAAGCAAAATTATGTTTTCGTAAATAGCAGATAGTGTTTTTCATGCTGTTTTAAAGCTTTATTTCATATGTGATGAAGTAAGTATAATTTATTTAGATATTACATGGTATCTTATCTCAAACGAAAAAGAAATCTTCTTTGTTTTGAATATTTTAATCGTTACATTTTATAACACATAAATTTCCACAGCTTAAACATTTTTAAAGAAAAAGGTTTATTAATAAAAAAGAAGTTCCAGTGAGAAGGTAAAATTTAAGTAATTGCAGTCAAGTTTGTTACATTTTGCAATATATATATATATATATAATTCATTTTTTACATTTTAAATAACATCCAACACAACAAATATTAACCTGTGAAGCACAATATAAATTTTTAACGCAGCATAAAGCGGTCAATAAATTATTTAAATTTTCGTTTGTAAAGAATATGAAAAGGTTAATGACGAAAAAACACCATTTAATTTTCTAAACGAATTTGCCAAGAACTGTTTTTTAATATTTTAAATACTGTTTAAGCTCCGCAGAAAAGAGAGCTTTGGTACTTAAAAATTAAACATTCGAATTTAAATTAAACTAAACAATATTTTAAAACTAAAGCTATTGTTTAAAATTTGAAAACTGAAATATTCGAGGAAATAAAGATAAATTTCTAAAAGTACGATGTTATATCGAAAAACTACTTAAGGAACCTGAATAAAGGGGTACACAGAGAAAAAATACTGGCGTTTTCTATCAAATCTTATTTTCATCAGATTTTCCCACTTTTATTTTCCTTATATTTTTCAGCTTTCTTTCCAAGTAGAAAAGTGATACACAAACAAGAGCGAAGAAAAGGAATTTGTCGCATAACGATAAGAACCGCTTCAAAACCTTAAGGAGGTAGTCAGAAAAAAAAGGTAGGGGAGGTCATGATTCTATATTTTTTCCACCGATGTAAAAGCGCAACTGATTTTAAACACTGTGGGGTATGGCTCGAACATAAAACACAACGCCTATCGGAATTTGCTAACTCTATTGCCGAGTTTGGGGGAAAAAAGGCAAAATATTTTCATGTTAGGGTTTCTTTAAATCTAAAGATTTGATCCAAGTTTTGTTGAGTGGAATAAACCTTGTTTTACCGAGGGAAAAGTAGAGGCGGGGGCAGCAACGTTTAAGTGCTGCTTCTAAACTTCAAAACCTAAATAAAAGCAGTCGTACGTAAAAAAAAGTAAAAAATAAAAAGAATGCTTTTACGAATTTATTTTTAAAGGACTGCGTTTGTTTATTTTGTATCAATAAAATATATTTCAATTTTGTAAAATATACATAATTAAAAATCCACTTAGCGAAAACATTTTTTAACATTAAATTACAAATGCATGATAAAGAATTAGTCATAAAAAGTGAAGCTTTTCTGTATTTTTATTTTTATTTCTTATATGTAGCATTTTTAATAGTGTCACATTTCATTTTACACTTCGAGTTGCACTATTTACGGGAAGAATATTTTAAAGAGTTTACATTAAAAATATTGTAGTTTTATCTAGGCTCCGTAAAAAATAAATTAGAAATGTAGTGCTAATTCTCAAAACCATAATTTAAATACACTACAGCACTATAATATGTGAAAAATATATTGTATCTTTTTTCTTATATATTGTTATATATAAAAAAAATACCTTAAAATTGTACATATTCCTTACTAGTATTTTCTATCGTTTACAAAGCTACTTTTGATGGAGGTTTTTTTTTTTTTACACAATTATGAATATTTAAGAAGGGAATGCAAAATACATTCACAGAATTTGACACTATTAAAGAAAAATATTAATAAGCGGTATCTTTTGAAATTCATTTCATTTCATTTTTTTTAACAGATAAAATGTTTGTTATAAGAGTCACCCATATTACGTGTCTCGTAAATTGATACTGCTGTCTGCATGGTAAATGGTTTATTGGTATCAGTGCATCGTGTATACAGAATGATTAATGATACATATGGACAATAATGGCTAGGTATTTTCGGTGATTGTTGAAAGAAGCGCCCGGCGCCCCACAATGTTGTGAATACATTGAGCGAAGAATTTCCGAAACTGTGTGCGGAACTAATCTTCAACGGCAGACCGGACCTCATTCTTGTTCGCGATGGTCCACAGACATGGTAATCGTAAGGTTGGTTGGTTTGTTGGTTGTGTTTATGACGGCCAATTATCAACACAAGGGATATAGGCCCTAAGGGGGTGCCCTCTGTGGGGGTCTTTCTAAGGGAACCTAACCCGTATTTACGCTTGGAAATCCAAAGTTAGAAGAAAACCACGAAAACGCCAAACGATTAGGCCGACGGGCGCAATTGGGTTCGAACACAGCACCTCCCGTCTACCAGCTTCGAGAGAAGAACCTCTCGGCCACTGGTGGGGCGGTAATTGCAAGGTGAGTGGTCCGGTCTATATTGGGTATGTTACAGGACGTCTCACTGAAGTCACTGTTACAAATCTCTGCGCACATTAGCGACAAAAGTGTGGACTTTAGAATGCAGTAGTTTAAACCATTTGGACAGTATGCCACGTCGACGATTCTCTATTGCTTTTTTTCAGTTTCTGTAAGGTGGTGCGGGTGGCGCTGAAAATGTTCAAAGGCAACAGTGATACAAAGTACTCCAGCCACATTTCCAAAACGCTGGTTCACAGAAAACTTCGTCTCACTCATAACTCTCTATTACCTCTTGAAACGTGCATGCGCTGTCGGCAGTCTGAGTTTCATTTGGGCGACCCTTATAATGTAGATACAAAGCTGAAACTATTCAGTTGCTAAAGATAGATTGAGAATGCATTTTTAAGAATTTTCTTATTCTTTACGAAAGTACGTGTTCGTTATCCCTTTATGCATCGACAGTACTTAAAAGTACAATTAAAATAACTTGTTATAAAATTCATTTAATACATTGAATAGTAATAATACAGTTTAGAATGAGTTATAGGTACTTTACTTTATCTTGTTCCAAAGGAATTACGGGTTGCGCAAAACAAATATGTTTAAAAACGATGATTTCTTTTTAATTTGCATCTTTTCAGCTTTCTTGACACTAAAAAATTGGGGATGGGGGGGGGTGGGGTCATGAATTCGGAAATATTTCTATATTTCTATTGTAAAACAATTACATTTGTACATTTCCTGATTCTACTAAATACTAATAAAATATTTTAAATAAAATAATTGAGTGGAGTTATGAATATTGCACAAAATCCCTACACTGTAAAAAAAAAAAAAAAATCTGTAAGGTTACTAAGAATGTTTTAGGAAACTGGGATGCCTAGAACTTTTATGTAATTGCAACCCGGGTTACAGATAAAATTTTAGTAAGATTACTGTAATTTTCGTAGATTCTTCTGTAAAACTACAGATTTCTGTTGTTTTACAAAAACTAGTTTTGTAGATTTACATCGTTTTCTGCACAGTGTACAGATAAAATATTAGTAAGCCTGCGGATTTCTGTAAATTTACATCCGTAGAGTTACAGATTTCTTTTTACAGTGTATAACTTCAAATTTAATTAATTAATTATAATTGGCAAAATCCTTCTAAAATTTATTAAATGATTGTGTAAATCTTCTAATGGAGTTTCAAAAATTCACAAAAAATGCTTTAGGATATGAAATTGCCATGAATTCATAATTTGGGATATAAAGGTTAAAGGTAAAGGTTAAAGTAATACATAAATCACTGTAAGTTGTCAAATGTTAAGAAGTCATGCTTTATATGTGAAACGAGACAAAAAAAAATATTTCAGAAATCAGTGTATTGACATTTAGTATGTAATGCGCAATATTTAAAAAAAAAACTTCGCAAAAAAATTCAAATTGGTTTACTCATCGCTGTATTTAACATCGTGTAGTTGCAACGATATGTCTCACAATTCTCAAAATTCAACTTTGAAAGTGATTTATCATTTTTATGTAAAATGTAGAAATAAATACTGAATAAAGCTTGTAGATAAAAGTGATAGCGAGTCAAATATTACTTTAGTGGTGCAGTGCCGACAAAGATAATCTATGAAAGTAAACCTAGTTGCTAAAAAATGAAAGAATCGTAGTGTAGACAAAACATAATCTATAATATATTTTTCAAAAGAAGTATTTATTAATAAATAACCCAAGAGAGTCGAAATCTTTCAACAAGATCTTGAAATTGTAAGTGAAGTTTTTGAGCTTTTATTTTATTGGGGATATTTTGTTATTTTTCATTTAGGAATATTTATATGTTTTATACATTTTTTTTATATATAAATTTTATAATACCTCTATTTCTACATTTTTTTTCTTTTAAAGACGATAGTCATTTTAAACTAATATCAGTCATTGTAAAATTCGCAGAAAATATAAATGTCCAAATAAATGTAAAACTCAGCAAATTTATAAATTTTAAGGCACTATAGCATTAATTTTTTTCTGTGTTCATGTTTGTTGGAGAAAAAATCTGTCCATTTGAATTCTTTTCAAAACATAAATATTGGAACAAATATATAACGATAAATGTTTGGTTTTTCCATTTTTTAGGTGAGTTCGTAATTTAATAAATAGTAAACCTATAATCGTCCCTTAGTCTGTTCGCCTGTCTGTCCGTCTGCCCGCTTTAACAGCGCAAAAAATATCCAACCGATTGATTTGAAATTTAATATACATAACCGCTGCATGATTTTGTGGAATTATTTCAAATTTTATGAAAATCGAATAAGAACTTAAAAAGATATTAATATACGCTTTCTTCATTCTATTAAATCCTATCATGAATGAATTCAATGATATCCCATGATAGGTAATGATTCTAGGTTGCCATAGTGATTACGTCCTATTTAAGATGGAGTCGTATTAATGAATTCAATATATAATAATCGTACACTGTATAAAAATCTCTCAAATTGACAGAAAAAATAATTCACTTTTGGCGCTAGTGGAAAACCGTTTTATTTACAAAAAATATCTGCCATTTTTCCTTAAAACAGTTTCTTTCTGTAAGAAATATAGATTTTTTTTCTGTAAAAATTATATAATCCATGTTTTTTTCCCGTGATTTCCTTAATTAAATAATTCCTTAATCCAATAATTCCGTGATTCCTTAATAGACTTTGTAGGATTTTCTCAAAAACAGTTTTTTCTGTAGAAATTACAGTTTTCGTAGAGTAATAAATTTTGTATTCATGCATTTTTACATAAGAGTGCAACAGCTATTGCACAAAGATCTGAATATTTATATAACTTGTTATATTACTAACGCACCTTATTTGCCACGCTTGACGTACAATTTCTCACTTGTTCTAACTAATAATATCTTAGAAGTTAATGCAATATATAATCAATAATAAATTATTTCTTTATAATTAGTTCGACTCTGACATATATAAAAAAGAATATCTCATTAGACGATCCCATATTACTTTATCAAAGAAGCCTATTTTCTAGTTTAAAACGAGAATGTAATTACGATTTTTTTTATTATTTTAATAGCCGGTTTTTTATTACCAACCTTCCTTTAATGATAATAGTTAGCACAAACTTCAAAATCTCTTTACATTCAACTGTTATACAAGGGAAGAAAAAGACTTTAACGAAAAAGTTTTTAATAATGTTAATTATTGATTACATATTTTTTCCAGTGTATATGTAAATATAATCATTAATTGTTTGAACGCGATAAGAAAATGTCCAAGAAAAACAGAGAATTTGTATTTATAGTATATTTTGTTCGAAATCGCAAATAAAATTTAACCCTTCTCCTAAAATTTTAAAATTATCAATAAAAGATTGTGAAATAAAGATTATCATTTCCATTTAATATCTGTACTAAAAGTACTACATTTGAAACACACGCACACATACGTATGTTGTTGTTCTTAAAAGACATCGAATTCTATTGGACTTTAACGAAAAAGTTTTTAATAAAGTTAATTATTGATTACATATTTTTTCCAGTGTATATGTAAATATAATCATTAATTGTTTGATCGTGATAAGAAAATGTCCAAGAAAAACAGAGAATTTGCATTTATAGTATATTTTGTTCGAAATCGCAAATAAAATTTAACCCTTCTCCTAAAATTTTAAAATTATCAACGAAAGATTATGAAATAAAGATTATCATTTTCATTTAATATCTGTACTAAAAGTACTACATTTGAAACACACGCACACATACGTATGTTGTTGTTTTTAAAAGACATCGAATTCTATTGCTAGTAATTAGTTTTTTTTTTTTTTTTTTTTTTTTTTTTTTTTTTTTTTTTTTTTTTACACCATCTTATAAGCTTTGATTGGTAACAATAATCTCATTTTTCTGTTAAAAAAAATTCCGTTATACCCTCTGAGGGTTTGTTTGATTTCCGTTTTATATGTTTATATCTTTTTTTTTTTTTTTTTTTTTTTTAGATAATCAGTTTTTTGGTATCATAAATGATTCAATTTTTATGGTAAATTTTTCATTTGTTAAAATGTATAAAATTACAAAAAGTTTGACTATATATATATATATATATATATATAACTTAAATATTGAAATCTCCGAGATTGGAATTTAAGCCGTTAATTGCACTTTTTTGTTATCATTATAATAAAAATTATTAAATATATTAAATATATTGAAGTAATTTAATACCCAACAGTAATTTTCTTAAATCAAACAATAGAAAATCTAATTTAGTAAAACTTAATTTTACTAATAGATTTTTATAGTTTCAAAATTGCTGTCAAATACAAGTTGTTACTTTTTAAATATGAATGACGGAAAAAACGTTTTCGCATACCAAATCATTTTATAACTTATGCCGAACATAAATTGCTACTTCCTAAATATGAATGACGTAAAAAACGTCTTCGCACATACAAGTCCTTTTATAACTTATGCCGAACATAAGTTGCTACTTTTTAAATATGAATGACGGAAAAAACATTTTCGAATATAGAAATCATTTTATAACTAATGCCGAACATAAGTTTGTCTTATGTTGAAGATATAAATAAAACAAACTAGTTTGCGAGAAGTATTAAAACAAAATTCTGATGATAACTGTTCTCTTTATTTCAATGTATAATAGGTCATCAAGTATGAAACTTGTGATTACAAAAAGGCAAGATTAGCAACGGGGCAATCTTCCACCAGTAAATTTTAATCGAAATGTCCATCTTATATATAAACTCCATATTTATGGAAAATTACTGTCATGGATAACACAAAAAATTCTATTCTATTTACTGGTGCAAGTTTGCTTCATTGATAATCTGGCCCTTTTGTAATAAGAAATTTCTTGCTTGATGACATGATATGATTTGTTCCATTGTTCATTAAAGAGATAAAAAAGTTAAACACTGGCTATTTTAATAAAATTTTCAGAAGTTCCAACTAAAATAATTGGACGAGGCTATTTTTATACATAACCTATTTAGAATATTACAGGCATGCTATTTTAAATAAATTGTAAACTTTCCCAACACTCTAAATGTAAAATCAATGATATCGACTTGACTAAGTTAATTAAAATAGTTATATTACCTTAGATTATAATCAGTGCAATGAATAATCTTTAACACGTTGTATTTAAATTGAATGGAGTTTCATATTTCAAGAACTTAAACGGGAGCAATGAAATTCAATTTAAATCACATTTACTTGCTCACTCTATGTGCTGTACATGCTAGTAGGCATTTGTTAACGCACTTAATGGTCTTCAGAAACCTCAATGATGGCCTAATAACTGCCCATTACTAGTCACTCAATGTTCATTTCAAGCGTTGTACAAGCAATCCCCACCTTGTCTCCGTGTAATGAGTTTTCGGTGTAAGAACTCAAAACAGATTGACTTACCCTGATGCTTTTACATTGCGATGTACTGCTTCGAAAGGAGCACTGGACCGCAAAATGTCAGATTTTATTTAAGAATTAGATATTTACAGCTCGAAAAGAGAGAAAACAACTGAAGTCGATATAACTCTTAACCCCTTACGTCCCGACGATATTTTAAAGCATATATATATATATATATATATATATATATATTTATAAAATACAATTTATAAAGCGAATAGCAATAACGGAGTTACAGATAGATTATTTCATCATGTTACGAAAGCAATAATAGTTGCACACAGCAAAAATAGTTTTAGAGATAAAATTTATTTTCCATTTAGAAGAGTTCGACTTTCTTGATATTGACAGATACGTAGTTATGAGTTTCAGTTCCGGAAATATTTTGTATTTATGTTTAAGGTTGTTATAATTGTACCTTTTTTAATGCTTAAAAACAAAAAAATATTTTCCATTTATAACAGTTCAAATTTCTTGATATTGAAAGATATGGAGTGATGAGTTTCAGTTCCGGAAATATTTTGTATTTATGTTTGAGGTTGTTATAATTGTACTTTTTTTAATGCTTAAAAACAAAACAATCTTTTCCATTTGTAACAGTTCGACTTTCTTGATATTGAAAGATATGGAGTGATGAGTTTCAGTTCAGGAAATATTTTGTATTTATGTTTAAGATTGTTATAATTGTACATTTTTTAATGCTTTAAAATTTTGTTATAAAATACAATTTATAAATCGAAGAGCAGTAATGGAGTTCAGAATGAGTTACAAATAGATTACTTTATCATGTTACGAAAGCAATAACCGTTGAACAAAGCAAAAATAGATTTAAATGTAGACTTTCTTTTCCATTTATAACAGTTCGACTTTCTTGATATTGAAAGATATAGACTGATTAGTTTCAGTTCTTGAAATATTTCGTATTTATGTCTAAGGTTGTTACAATTGTACATTTTTTAAAGCTTTAAAATTTTGTTATAAAATACAATTTATAAGTGAAAGAGCAGTAATGGAGTTCAGATTGAGTTACAAATAGATTATTTTATCATTTTACGAAAGCAATAACCGTTGCACAAAGAAAAATAGTTTCAAATGTAAACTTTCTTTTCCATTTATAACAGTTCAACTTTCTTGATATTGAAAGACATGGAGTGATTAGTTTCAGTTCAGGAAATATTTTATATTTATGTTTAAGATTGTTATAATTGTACATTTTTTAAAGCTTTAAAATTTTGTTATAAAATACAATTTATAAATCTAAGAGCAGTAATGGAGTTTAGAATGAGTTACAAATAGATTACTTTATCATGTTACAAAAGCAATAACCGTTGTACAAAGCAAAAATAGTTTTAAATGTAAACTTTCTTTTCCATTTATAACAGTTCGACTTTCTTGATATTGAAAGATATGAAGTGATTAGTTTCAGTTCAGGTAATATTTTGTATTTATGTTTAAGATTGTTATAATTTTACATTTTTTAAAGCTTTAAAATTTTGTTATAAAATACAATTTATAAATCTAAGAGCAGTAATGGAGTTTAGAATGAGTTACAAATAGATTACTTTATCATGTTACGAAAGCAATAACCCTTGCACAAAGCAAAAATAGTTTTAAATGTAAACTTTCTTTTCCATTTCTAATAGTTCGACTTTCTTGATATTGAAAGATATGGAGGGATTAGTTTCAGTTCAGGTAATATTTTGTATTTATGTCTAAGGTTGTTATAATTGTACATATTTTAATTCTGTAAATTACTGTAAACAATATTTTATAAAATGAGTTGCTTAGAATTCCAAATATTCCACAAATCTCTGTAAATACCGCTTTAGTTTATTATTTTTTATGAAAGAAACCTTTTTGAAATTTATTTAATAGCTGTACAAATCCTGTAACCTATTTCCATCAATCAGAAAATAGTTTTGGACATGAAATGTTTTGTTATTCATAATTTAGTATATAAAGAGTTAATGTAGGTGCCGTTTTAATGAATACACATTCAATTTAAAAGGGAAAAGATTATTACCGGATGAAAAACAGTTATTGTATTTAATTGAATTAAATGAATTTAACAATATTAATGTAATTATACTAATCACGTACAGTTAAATAGCTGTAACAACTTTCATTTATTGTGTACCACTATTTCTGAATAGAAATATGCGCTCTATTTAATGACAAGAATTTGCGATTCAAATACATCATAATCCAGATTAGCCTCTCAATTTGAATATGATATTAATTTTATAAAGTATTGAATTAAAAAGAAATAATGTATCATGAAAAAACTGTTTTGAAATAAATTTTACAGGCACAGTAAGTGACATAAACTAGGGTTGTGACAGGACACGGACATGATTTGCGAGGATCTGTGGACAGACTAAAATATCATATGAACATTTACATGGAAAATTAATAATTTTTATTATTTAATTTTTGCACGCTCTTTTCGGTTATACCACATCAGATCTTTTAATTGAAATTATCTCTTTTATAAATATTCTTTAAAATAATTTTGCACGTTTCCAGGAAAATGACGCAAACTGGGTTTAGGTGGAGACACGTCATCTTATTTTTTTCTCCTATTTATAGCTTACACTTCAGGGGACTCAGCGCCTGTCATTTGAATAAAAAATGACAAATATGTCGAATTTCAGATTTTTATTTCAAAATGTGTCTTAGTATTCTTAGAACATTCTGCCCAAATTTCGGAAGGATTCGATAAATAATAAAGAAGATATACTTAATTTCATTAAACCTTCCTGTTAAAAGTCCCTTTAAATGCCAATGTTGAAATTCATTTTTCTCAGTTTGCAATTTTTTATATTTTCATTTTAATGGAATTGATAATGGTTCTACAATAATTAGGCAAATTGTCTGAAAATTTTTAAAAAGTATCTTTAGACCCTGTGTGTGATAACTAAGTATCGGATTTGTGATGCGTTTGTAACTTTAAAAAAAGAAGAAGAACTTAAAAGCATGTTATTTTTCCATGTTTTTCCATATACATTCACTGTTTTTTTTTTTCTGCTGATCTAATTTACTAGTCAAAAATCTGATACTTAGATTTATAGAAAAAAAGTATTCTGAATTAAGGATAAAAAATTCTATTTGCAAATATGGAAAATGAAAAAGAAGAAGGAATTTTAAAATTGTTACATTTTTTAAAATTCATTTTTTTTAATTATTCCTATAATGAGAATTTACACGTTTTATCATCTATTAAGATTGTGCTTTATTTGAAACATGAACCTAAAAATATAAGATAGGGCATAGATACAAAATACATTTTTTTGGTGCCGAGTCCCCTTAAAATACGAATGAAACAATTATTTAAAAATTCAAATATATTAAAATTGCATAAATACTTATATAATTAAAAATGCAAACATTTCGGGCTATGTTTTAGCCCTCATCAGTGCAATAACATATTACTAGAAAATTATATATCATATTTACATATCATATTACATGCGTCATTCGCCTTGCCGAGCATAAACGTACCTACAAATCTGGAAGCTCGCAGTCTAAACTTGTACAGCACTCTTTGGATACCAACCATAGCCCAGATTTCGCAAATAAGACAGTTATCAGATCTGGTTGCAACAATGTTAAAAGTAGAGTTTTTCTTGAAGGTACTCGTAAGCAAATTTTGCCATTTAATGAATTCTGTGCAGTTCCACCTGAATGCACAACATTGATTTGATATGGTTCTTTACACTTTATTTGATTTTAACTGGAAACATGATATATAGTTTTCTGGTCATTTGAATGTTATTGTACTGATGAGGAACTAAACGTATCCGGAAACGTTTGCATTTTTAGTTGGATATGCATATATGTAATTTTTACTTGTATGTCTGATGATATATTTGAAATTTTTAATTTTATATATCAGACGTTAAACAATGTTTGGTTATTTGAATGAAACCATTATTATTGTAAGTAAGAAACAAGTAATGTTACAGTATAAACTGTAAAACACTCTTCTAAAATTCATTCTGAATTTCTTTAGACGGAAGAAATCTTCACCGATTCCAGATTTGATGTCTTTTTTAATAATACGAGATTTTAACTCCTAAAATTATTATTTTTTTTTTTTACGAAAAACTAGACATTAAAGAACTTTTCACTCCCATAGCACCTAATTATTTTTTAATACTCAAGTATTATGCTAAGCCTATAAATATGCAAGGACTCAAGAATTATTTTCATATGGCATCATGGCAAGACATTTTTCAGTCTTTTATATAAAACAACTTTTTTTATCCGATTAAATATGTCTTGTTCTGACGTAAATTTTCATGATTTTTAAAATAAAGATTTAACGAACATTAAAAAAGAAATTTCTAAAAGGGCGATAAAATAAAGCTTATTTATGTCTCATAAAATCATCAAACCGTTTTTTAAAATCGTTTTGCAGGTTTCCAGGAACATGACTCAAACTAAGTTTAGGTAGAGACACGTCATCTTATTTTTTTTCCCTTCTTTTTATAGTTTACACTAAAGATACAAAAGAAACCATTATTATTGAAAGTAAGAAAGGAGCAATGTTATAGTATAAACTGTATAAAACTCTTCTGAAATTCATTCTGATTTTTTTAAACAGAAAAAATCTTCACCGATCCCAGATGCGATGTCTTTTTTTTAATATTACGAGATTTTAACTCCTAAAATTATTTTTTACGAAAAACTTGACATTAAAGAACTTTTCGTTCCCAAGGCACCTAATTATTTTTTAATACTCAAGTATTATGTTAAGCCTATAAAAATGCAAGGACTCAAGAATTATTTTCATATGGCATCATGGCAAGACATTTTTCAATCTTTTATTTACAACATCTTTTTTCATCCAATTAAAAATGTCCTGTTCTGACGTAGTTTTTTGTGATTTTCAAAACTGAGATCTAACGAACATTAAAACAGAAATTTTTAAAGGACGATAAAATAAAGCTTTTTTTATCTCTTAAAATCATCAAACCGTTTATTAATGCAAAAATATTAAAAGTTTATATTCGCTCAACATATTTCAAAATATTATTTCAATATCAAAAATAGTCTAAAAATATATTTAGAATAAAATATTGTGAATAATTATTAGTGATTTTAAATACCATTTTTAATGCAGGAAATTAACGAAGGGTACTAATTATAATCGTGGTATATACTGCACACTTATTTCTGAAGTTACAAAACTTTTTTTTTTAATGTGATTTGTGGAATATTAACAATTTGAGTGAAGAACAAACATATTTTCCCATATGTCATTAAGAGCACGTTTAAGTATCTTTAAAAATGACCTAATTAGACCTATTTATCATTTTTCACTTATAACAGTAGGGGAGACTGGGATAGGTTGAACAATATTTAACAAAATGATTTTTTATTTTTTAAATATTGAACCTATAATAAAGTTTTATATCTCATTTTATTTGGTATACAACCAGTTATCAAAATAAAGTTGCAACATAAGTATAATATATAAGGAGCTTGAAAAATGATTTATTTTAATCATGTGAAAATAATGGGTCAAGGCACCCCACATATGGGAGGCTTGACCCATTATATGGGAGGTTTGACCTACTTTATTTTATATAAATAATTTTTAATTATTTTTTCAATTAATTAACCGCAGTGAAATTACGCTTGAAATTATTGGTAACTAACCAATAATTTAATTAAACAATTTATTAATGAATAACGTAATTTAAATAACATATTAAATATTTTATTTTATAGTGAAATATTTGTTAAGGGAAATAAAATCAAAAGGCAGAATACCTTTATGCTACATGGTTTAATTATTATAAAAAAGTTTTTGGGAAAATTTGTTGCGTAAATAAACCTGCTTAGCTGTAATTTAAGGCACAGGAGAAAAATTCTTACGGAATTTTTCTGTAAAAGGACATTATATGTTATGTCCTTTTGCAGAGGCATGAACACTTATCATTTCTTAAGGTTGCTGCTTTCATTTTTTCTAGTCTTTCCCATTATTTCTATTTACCTACTGTGAGTACAATTTAAATGAAATTAAATTTCCTATCAATTTTCCATTTATATTTCATTAAAGTTTTTCTTCCTTCTATAGCAATTTCTCACATCTTACTTTAATCAATTAAACATTTTCCTTTCTATGTATTACCCCATTTTAGTGCAGCTTTACAGAATAAATCTGTATTATTTTTTAAAGATAACCATTAACCCTTCATTATGTACAATGTATAATGAAAAGATTCCGAAAAACACTTAATTAAGGGAGCTTTGATCTGGTCAACCCTCCGTCAAATTCATTTGGTCAATCCTTCGTCAAATTCACTGGGTCAAGCCTCTCCACATAGCCACTTTTTAAAGTATAGCACATGGTTATGTTTAGACTAATTTACTATGCAGTCCTTATGCCTTGTATGAAAGCTCAGTATTTCTGCATTACTTAAAGCCTACTTACTTAAATTTCTATCATATACTTTATCTGAGAAAATCTTACAAAAGGTTTCTAAAAAATACACTTTTTAAGCTGAAAACTCTTAACAATTACTTTTTCCACAGCTGTTTCAATTATCTGCATGGAACAAATAATACCGATTGAACATTTCATTAGCTTTAGTTACCACCTATTGGCAAAACTCACATTGGCAAAACTGGACATTCTTTTAAATATGAAAACTGAATGGTGGGCCAAGCCTCCCCTATGGTCAAACTGCCCCAGTCTCCTCTATACAAATCGACTTTTTAAAAATTTCCTGATAATTGTGTGTTATTATGTTGCTGATATTGAAGTAAATAATCTGCATTTGGTTTTCAAATTTAAATGTTTACTGTAATTTCCCGACTCATTTTAAATAATAATAATAAAAATAATAAATGTTTAATGATTGATAACGTTAAGACCTTTTATGAATAACATTATTTTTCGTTATTATTGTCATATTAGAAATAAACGGGCTATATCGTGAATAAATCAAAAATGCATAATTTATGAATTTGGAAGACTCATTTTTAACTACTTAATGGCATTTTTATGAAATAACTGGCTATTTTATTAACTATAAAAATTCTTTTACTACTTAACTTTATGATTTTTTCTGAACTTGGAAGTATATTTTGTAGCTACAAAGTTTGACATGTCTAGGAAAAAATGAGAGTAAAGTTAATTTCGAAAAAAAAAAAAAAAACCTTTAATGCATGATTTTTTATTTCGTTCGGAAAACATTATTTTTGAGACTATTTTTGGGAATTATCCACTAGACAATTAGTGAAAATATTTCTTTATGTTTCTGTTGGACATATAGTGATAATGTCACCCCTGATTTACGTAAAAAAATTGCTCAAAAAATGATATTTTTAAATTATATACTTATTTTAAACTGTTTACACTGCACAATAACAACTATTCAACGATATAATAATTTTTTAATGCTTTTAATAGTTATCAGAAATAATAATGACGACCTTATAAAGATAGAGAAAGAACGTAGGTCGAGAGCATTGCAAGCAGTGTCAACAAAATATGTTATAACTTCCTCGTGATAACAAATCAGAGCAAAAAGAGACATCACGAACTTAATTGCATGTTACCACACGTAAGTAACACATAATAGTTCACCTAAAAACCAATAGGAAGCTCCGAATGGAGAAAAAATATCATGTAACTACTGAGACTATGCATTTAAAGGTTAAAGGAACATCCATCTCATTTATTACATATTTTTAAATCTTTTACCTGTAGCAACCTTTATTGTCCAATTAAAAATGACCACTTCGGGCATAGTTTTTTGTGACTTTAAAATATAGAGATCTGACAAATATTAAAATTTTGTTTCTGAAGGATGGTGAAATAAAACTTGTTAATATCTCCTAAAATCACCAAACTGTTTATTAATACATAAAAATATTTAAAATTCATATTTTTTTGACATACTTAAACATATTATTTCACTATCAAAGATAACCTTAAAATACATTTAGGTTAAAATCTTATGAATAATTGTTACTGATTTCAAACACCATGTTTTGCATCAAATTATCGAAGGGTATTAATTATAATCGTGTGTATATATTGCACAATTATTTCTAAATTGACAAAACTTAAAAAAAAAATGTGATTTTTGGAATATTAATCTGAATGAGGCACAAATATGTTTCAATATTTGTCATTAAAAAACCTTTTAAGTATCTTTAAAAATGACATAATTTGAACAGGTGTTTTGCTTTTTCGCTTATGCCAGTACACACATTCTACTGTTAAAAAATCTTCGGGTAATAGTGCGTAACGTGCTTCATATTGTAGTAAATAAGCTGTTTTTGTTTTCCACATTTAAATGTTTCTCATTATTTTGCAATCCATTTTCGATAATAACATTAATAATAAGAAATGTTTAATGATTGAAAACGTTTTCGCCTTTTATGAAAAACTTTATTTTTCGAGTTGTCATTTTAGACATAAATGGGCTATATGATGAATAAATTAAAAACGCATAATTTAAGTATTCAGAAAACCAATATTGATAGAGTTAACCTCACTTTTTTTAACAAGCTTTTTTAGTAATTACAAAACTTTTTTAGTGATTACAAAAGCTCTTTTTAGTAGTTAAATTTATTTATTTTTAGGTGTAATCTTACATAGCATCCCTGAAATATCGATTATAGGTTATATTGCAACTTTAGATAAGTGGTAACACCACTACGACCAGTTAAAATTTTCGTTTTTTTTTTCTTCTTAAAAGTAATCTCTATATACACGAAAATCAAATCACATTTTTTTTAGTTAGAAATCTATATCGAATGCGAAAAATCTATTTCGGAACTCTAAAAATAGAGCGCGCTACAGCGAGAAAATAGTAACAAAAACTGAAAGGTCTTTTAGAGAACAGTATTTAGAAAATCGGTAAGCATTTTACAATATGCAATTTTAAGTCAATCAAATTTATCTTTTTGAAAAAAAAATAATCTTCGGATATTTTTCAACTTAAATACGTAGGAAATATTGGTATCTTGCTTTTTCGTGTTACTATAACAGCCTTTTTATCTGAAAATTTATATTTGACTTTGAACTGACGTTATTTCACAAGAAATGCAATTTTTTTTTTAAATGGTTACTTATTTAAGTAGATTTTGAATTAAAGAAACTATTGGGTTTTTTTTTTTCATTGTTCTACGTTAAGTCAAAGATGAGTTACTGTGTTCACTGTTTGACCGTAGTTTTTAAAGGTACTCCAGCCAGTAGCTATCATGCCGCCAGATATCAAGCCACCAGAGTTGTAGATAATAATAAGAATATTTATAATAAATTTAAGTGGATCTGATATCTTGTGAATCGACGATGTTATGAATTTTTTTCTTCTTAAAACGCTATTTGAGGTTGTATAGTCTTCATGGATGGAATAGTTTTCATGATTGTGTGCTCATGAAGACTATTCCATCTTGTGCTGCAGTTGCAGCCTTACCAACATATGTGAATGAGAGATGCTAACTCGGGTATCGTCCTAGTAGCTTAAATGGTAGAGAACTTGGAGCGCAATTCCAAGGTTCCGGGTTGGGCATTTTTCACTCTGTTGATTCTACGCTTAGTTAGCATTGTAACAAATCACTTACTAAATATTCAATAATTTCACATATGAAAATTAATTGAAGTTATAGATTCTTTTGCTTGAGCTTTCTACCAAGCGTAACAAAAAACAAAAAACAAAAAACAAAAAATAAAATAAAATAAAAACCAGTTAATTTTTCGTAATCGAGTTCAAAGCCCATGAAAAATCACTGTATTGTAACGGAAACTTTTTGGAAAAAATGATGAAATGTATTTTAAAAAAATTGCGGGATTTTTAAGATGAAAATTGCATGTTTATAAAAGAGTGCTTTTTTAAAAATATTTTTAATTTTATACTTATTTACATTGTACTAGTAAATAAATTATCCAGTGACACATGTTTTCCTTGTGTAATCTTAAGCAGAAACTAGAAATTAATAATATTGGGACCATAACATAATTTTTTAAAAGTAATATGCTTTCTTATAGGCTTTTTCTATGTGTGCACTTTTATCTTGCTCTTCGACATAATTTTCTAGTTATATGCTTAATATCCTTTACGACTAAACCCCAAGAGACTATACAGGATGTCCGGTCTCAACGGTGTCCAATTCCTAAACCGTTAGTCATAGACATATAGTTCCAATTACAAAAATGTTTAAAATGAGGTAAAGAAATATTTTAAAAGCGATTTAGGTCTATAAAAACTTTTTTAAAAAATTACGAAATTTAAATTTTTATACGGTCCCCCGGTCCTATAAGTTATATTTAGTAAAATTTTCCTTTTACACTGACAAGTAATACACAAAAAGTCCCGTTATTCTACGATTAAAATTGATCGAGTAATAGCTGTTAAAAGTTGGGGCATATTTTTTGCTGCAAATTGGTTCACAAATTTAGTCGAAATATAATTTCTTCAGATATATTAAAAAATGGTTGAGAGTAAAATTGCCATTGCAATATAAATTTGAAATCTTTAATCATTCTGACATATGCAAAATATACAATTTGTAATAAACATTTAAGAAGAAAGAAAAAACAGAATTTTTGTTAAATAAAATGATGCTAAATTAACAGCCTCATTTCTTTACAAAATGATACGTATTTTAAAATATTATTAGATTACACTAGCTTGCGAAAGTTGGGTTATGTCATGTTATTTAGCTTTTGATAATTGATTCTTATGTATTCTGTACAGCTGAATCTGAAATTGACCTTCATTTTTAACCATCACATCAGGATTTTCCGCAAATTTCAAAGTTAAAAAGTTCAAAGTTAAACTTGAAACTCCTCCCTCATCTCATCGGACCACTCAGCTATTTAACTGTAAGAATCTCAGGATAAGCAAAAATATCTACTAAATTATTGAATAAAATAAAATAAAATAAAACAAAAAAAGTGTTTCATATGTTTTATAGTATGAGATTTTCGCTATATTTTATCTAACACTTTTACGATTTGCAAAAAAATTCTAACGTGATGGTTAAAAATTAAGGTCATTTTCAGATTCAGTGTTAAAAAGTACGTAAAAATCAATTATCAAAAGTTAAAAAACAAAACCATCTCCTGTACTTTATAGTATCTGATTTTAGTTATTCTTTAAATTTGACAATTTATGATTCGCGAAATATCCTGACATGATGGTTAAAAATTAATGTAATTTACGGATTCAGTGCTAAAAAATACATAAAAGTTAAAAAACAACAACAATCGCAGTCTTGTATTATCTAATCTAAAACTTTTTCTTAAACTTCTTGGCGGTAATCTATCCGAAATCTTTTGTGCTATCCTGTAGAATAAGTATAAATGGTAACCACCGAAAAATCATAATAATATTAGATTGTTATTGGATTTGCGCTAATATGTAAAATGTAATCTCGATGGGATATTTAAAAGTGAGTTAAATTTCGAGTACAAATTTTGAGCTGGAAAAACATACATGGGATCGTTGAAGTAACATAAAATCTTATAAAAATAACATAATTTTTGTTAAAAGAAATCATAAAAGAAACATTCTCAAATCCTGACAAAATAAACATATGTTATTTTAGCCAATCTGAAACTTAATAAATGTTAACTTAATCGTAATACTTGCACGATTTTTTTCAAAGCGCAGATACACATGAAGTAAGATCTTCGAACACTTTAAGCACTTGGTATGTCACCCCTCAAAGCCAAGCCGAACTCATTTGTTTTAAGAGCAGAAAAGTGGCATAAGTCTTGCATTTTTAAGTTTCATAACTCGCTCAATTTTAGTGTTTATGAATGGGACTTTTTTGTTTTACTTGTCAGTGTAATAGGAAAATTTTACTAAATATGAGTTATAGGACCGGGGGACCGTATAAAAATTTAAATTTTGTAATTTTTTAAGAGATGTTTTTATTGACCCAAATCGCTTTTAAAATATTTCTTTAATTGATTTAAAACATTTTTGTAATTGGAACTATAGGTCTATGACTAACGGTTTAGGAATTAGCCATTGGACACCGTTGAGAATGGACACCCTGTATAGCAGTATGAACAAAAAGTGTCAAAGTGATGTCAACTATTTTGCAAAACATTTAAAATGATTTATTAAACGTTTTCTCTATGACATTTTTCTCTAAAGTCTATAAAACAGTGTTAAGTAAATTTGTATTAATTCTAAAAGTTAAAATTTGAAATTTAACTTTTAAAACTCCCTTCTGAAGTTGCATTAAATGATGAATATTTTGGGGTCTGCATGCAAAAAAATAAAAGTATATGGGGTCTCAGATTTGTTTATCCGATTCAAAGTCAAGTTTTAGCATTGAAATTTCCTCTCAATTTAAAGATGGATTCAGTGATTGATCCAAAATCCTAATCAAATCCAAAATCCTAAATTCTAAATCAAATACAAAAGGATTACTTTCTGACACAATTTGTAAGCTATTTTATCCGGAAATGCATGAAATTGGCAAGTGTTGTTATTCAGAAAGTATGTAATTGAAACACTTTTTCCATTTTCTTAGTAAGAGATATTTCAGAAATTATTGTCAAAGTGGGGTTTTTGAACAGAATTTCGGCACACGACACCATGAAACAGGAGAAAAACCGGTTGTAACGTGACCAGAATCGCCTATTACTCGATAAAGGATTTAGTTATCAAGAAATGAAAAGTCATTTCGATTTCAAATCGCCTTTACGTTTAAAAATAAGTCAGGAAATGTGTCAAAAAGTTTTGCGTTGTTGACCAGGGGATTTGAGAACCGACCTAATGTATTTACATACATGGAAAGAGACTATAACTCACAATCCAATAGTAGTTTTTGCTTCGATAATTTGGGTGTTATTCATTTTTCCCCGTATCACTTCTTATTTTTCGATTTTGTTTGAATTTAAATTTAAAAAAAAACTTACTATTTTAAAGGAACTTTATAAATTACGCAAGGTAAAAGCATTCCTATAGAACTGTGAAAAGAAGAAATCATTATTTAAGAACCGCTCTCATGTATTTACATACGCCGAAAGAGAATGTAACTCACAATCCAATATTAGTTTTTGCTTCGATAATTTAGTTGTTATTCGTTTTTCTGGCTATCAATTCTTATTTTCCGATTTCGTTTAAATTTAAATTTCAAAAAATTTAGTTTAAAGAAGCTTTAAAAATTACGCAAGGTAAAATCCTTCCTAGAGAAATGTGAAAAGGAACAAATCATTAAAATGTAATCAGACACTGTTACGAGAAAATGATATCGGGGGAGACGGCAAGTCGCTCGCTGTAAAGCCGCGCTTACGAGGTGTCTGTTTTCACCAATCGATATGTTTTAGTCTAACTGAGATTGATCTGTGTGAAAAGATCACAAGCATTCCTTGTTGCAGCAGACTTTTCCGTGTTAAGATCAAGAATTCAGCCCTCTCAAAGGAATTTTGCAAAGAAATTATCAACAGGTATTGAAAAAAAATTCAAGGCAAACGACTACATTTAAAACAAAATTTTCGGTCATAAAATCAATTATGAGTTCTTTTTCTGAAAAATATTTGAAACCCGATTTCATAAATTAGTATATCACTTTAAATTGTGTTTATATCTTCTTTAGAATTGAGTCACGGGCTTTTAAATAGCACTTATTTAATCGATATAATATGAAGATTGATCTACTTGTATCTAACAGTTTCTTTTTAAATCAGATGACTGACATTTTGCTTTAATGCATAGAAATCATAATTCAAAATATTATGCATGTTATGGTATAATGTTTCCTTGAAATGCTTTATTGTAGTTTTTTTTTTTGAGAAATGAATTATTACTATGATTACAATTACAATAATTTTCAATTTCTATTCGATGAAATTAATGAATTGTCAAAAAATGAAGATTTTTCTGCGTAGTGAAACGTTAACTGTATAAATTTTTAAATACCATGCCTATGATTATGGAAGAAGTTCATTTATTGATGTAATATTGAGACAACATAAAATTTACGGAGTAAAAAGATCTCGATTTGAATTTGAATTTTAAAGATTTGGAGTTAAGCGTCTTGTTATTTTCTTTTATGAATGTTTTGAGCTAAAAAATAATTTGTTTAAAATACCATACTATTTTACATATTATTGAAAACTTTAAATCAAGTTTTTAAATATTAAAGTTAATCCTTATGTGCCAAGGGTTACGGATTTTGTATACCACAATTTTAAAAAAAAAGCTTCGCTTTATTTTATTGTAAATTATATAAACGAAGAAATTAAAATAAAATAGTGGTATCCTCTACACTAACAATTGGTGCCTATGATAATGTTCTCAGAAGATAGCCGGATGCTTTTACATGCAAAATGTATCTAGGAAAGAGAGGAAAATTGTACATAAATGTAGATAGTCGTTCATATCAAATGAATTCCCAACTTTACTTCTCATGAAAAAAAGAATATATATATATATATATATATATATATATGGTGAGTATACAGAAAGAAACTGTCAGCCAAGACGCCAGTAAAACACTGTTTATTTTACGAGCATAATCCGTATTTCTTACGTAAATATTCCCAGAATCTTTTAACGGGGGAGATAACCTTCAGCAGTTTTATATTGCTTGATTTTAACACAATATTTAAACGTTTTTTGGAGCTGTAAATATTTCTTCAAATTAAACAAATTTTTAAGAATACAATGTACAAATCTTTGTTTATATATTCCTTCGAATAATTTTAATGATACATACTTAGAATTTAGTTTAATTAAGGCATACTAATTAAGGATTTTCAATGACATACATGTGTTGCGCGCAGGTTTATAAAAAATAGATTCGATATATACATTTAATCTTACATATATATATATTATTACAACATCGTACTTTAATTTCAGCCTAACATAATAATCAAGTTTGTATATGAAAATATTTTTTTCAGGCAATTAAATCATAAAACGCAAAATCTATGATAAAATTCCCATAAAAATTAAAACAAAATAAATATATTACAGGTACTTACTTAAAAATAGGTAGACGTTATAAAGATAAATAAAATATAATATAATACGCAATTTTAAGTTTATATATTACTTAGTTTTGGAAACAGGATGCGCGCAATGTGAAAAATATCTGATTTGAGAAAAATGACTTTAAAGTTCAAATGTACATTGATTTGGATAGGTATCATGTAGTAACGAGTAGATAGGTGTAGTAGATAGGTATCATAATAGGTAACATGTTATTATTTCATAATATGCAACAATATTTTTTTTTTTTTTTTTTTTTTTTTTTTTTTTTTACTTTTTAAAAAGATTTAAGGTGATCTCCCTCTTTAAAATAACAGAAAGTTTGCGATAAATATAGATCATTTCCGTAAAATAAATAGTTTATTATTGTCGTCCTGGATCACAGTTTTTTTTTTCTGTAAAATCAATAGTTTTTTTTTATTTACAGTACCCAAGTAAAAAATTATCCTACGCATAATATAAAACGCAAAATCTATGATAAAATTCCTATAAAAATTAAGACAAAATAAATATATTACAGGTACATACGTAAAAATAGATAGAGATTATAAAGATATATAAAATACAATATAATACGCAATTTTAAGTTTCTATGTAATTTTTTTTGAAAATATGATGCGCGCACTGTGAAAAATATCTGATTTGAGAAAAATGACGAAGGGAGAAAGGACGAAGAGAGGGGTATTTTAAGGAGGGAGATCACCTTAAGACTTAAAAAAAAAAAAAAAAAAAAAGAATAACATGTTACCGAACTTTAAAAAAAAAATTGCGAAGATTAAAAATTGTTGTGTATTATGAAAGAATAACATGTTGCCGAACTTAAAGAAAAAAAAAAAGAAAAAAAATTGCGACAATTTAAACCGGTTTTATGATAAAATATGTGGTTACAAAGTTTACGAAATAGGTAATGTGTAAAATATGTTTATAAGATTTAGAACGTTCAAAAATAAATATCCCTTCGGATTTTTGCAGTGAAAAAGTTAGAAAATGCGAACGAAAAAATGAAAATGTGAAAATTGTTTTCCTTTCGAAAATTTTTTAATTGTATAACATAATGCACATAATGTTCACCAAACATATTTTCAGCCCATATTAGAGGGTAAACTATTATTATTGTCAAGGACATCTTTTAATGTTATTTAAATCTGTGCATTAAATACCAATCATTTTCGCGTGTTAGAAATGCACAAATGATAACTCGAAAACCATTTGCGAAGAATTTTCTAAACACGCGTATATCTTTTCTATTTGTATAATATGCACCATGTATCTCTGTAGTTAGTAAACGTATTTATATCGCACGTGAAATAAGCTACTGCCAAAAGGGGTTTTGTTCTTTCTTAAGAACAAAAAATACAGAATAAAAAAGCATTTCTGTTTACATCAATCAATCATCATAAGTGCGAGACGGATCATATTCCAAGAAAGGTCACATAAAAAAAAGCACAACGTCTTTTCAAAATGTAGGCCATTTAAAGCCGGATCTTTAGCGTTTGTTGTTTATTATGAAAGAAGCTCTTATAACTAAACAAAGCTGCTAATTCATTTCTAGTATAAAATTAATTTATTCTGTCATGGCTTAAAAAAGTTGTTTCATCTCTTTGTATAATTTATTAGACGCTTTTATAACTTATCACATGAATGTAAGGATGAAATGTTTACCTCTCAATATTCATTTTTCAACCACGTGCTAGAAATTGTTTGTACTACATTTCTAAGACAAAAACCTAAATATAAAAGAAATTGTGTAAATTCAGCGGTAAAATGTCATGCAAAAATTGAAAAAAAGTATTGTCAGTATTCCTTCGAAAAAATCATCACATTGCTCTTATAGGAAGTTACTTTATGGAAATTATTTTTGAAGCAAGTGGGCAAGTGTGATCACAGGTCGCACAGGCCATTGATTTCAACTCGAATTAGCCAAACTCCGTCGTCATCGGGCCCATAGAACCCGAGATACTTTGAAATGAAATAAAATATCTGAAATTATTATTCTAATATAGTGGTATGCGTCACTCATAATTTTATTTTAACACTAGAAAGACGGCAAGCGGTCATTTTGACCGCTACCAAATGAATATATTTCGGTTCAAACCAGAAAATTTTCATAAAAGCAGTTTAAAAGATACAAAGGAAAAAAGCTAGATAAATAAATATGTTAATAATTTAAATCAAAAATTCTGGTGTCAAATATTTTTGCAAAATTTGAGTTAAATTCCCCGTCTTTCTAGTGTTAATGTTATAGAGTGTGATTATTAAGTTAATTATAATGTTTGGAATTAGTCTATCATAATATTTGCCATGTTGACTAATTACGATATTTAACCAAATGTAGTTCATCCCCCCTTCCCGATCCCCGCAAATATAACAAATATTGCCCTATAGCGCGCGAAGCCCGCTAATCTCTATCATAATACTATCTGTCATGTGCCTACAATAAAAAATCGGGCTTAAAATAATGATAATTAGTGGTGAAACGCTAAGATTTAAATAATGTGCCGTAGGAAAGCATTTGTTTTTCTTTTAAAATATCCATTTTTAGATAAAATAAAAAGTTCTTCATTGATTTTTACAAAAATTACATATTCGGATTCATCGCTAAAAAATGCGCGTAGATGCATAAATTTCAAATCTATAAATGCAATATTTGTAAAAATTTTACATACCACAAAACAATCCCAATATGAAAATTATTGTTTTTTACCACAGACAGGTCATAATATCTGTCATGTGGACTAATTGCGATATTTAACCAGGGTCTTCATTTCCGCTGATAGGAGAATGAAAAATATTTATTTTTCATTAAAAAATCGATTTTTTTTATAATTAATATCCTAATTAATCTATTTTTACGAAAATTACATATTTGGAATCAGCGTAAAACAAATACGCATAGATACATAAATTTCAATATAAATGCAATATTTGTACAATTTTTTTGACCATTAAAGCATCCCACTATGCCCGGCGAAAGCTGTCTGTCAGCAAAAGATTTCTCAAATACCTGTGGTCGATTCGTTGTCTTTGAAAAGAGATTAAATTTAATTTTTAAAATAGATTTTTAATGGATATTTCGACTTCTAGTTGTAATATTTCAAAACATTTTAGAAATTGTTTTTGAGAAACTTTTTCTTAGCGTATGGGGACTAAATTTCGCTTTTTTAGGTGGAATAGTTTGTGAGAGACGAGTGTGTTTGAAAACCTCCAGTCCTTTATAGTCGAGGCAGCCGGTCAAATTGTGGCAAACTCTCCCATTCTTTTCGAATAAAAAAAAAATCTTTGCGTTCTGATTAAAATCAATGCTTTAGTTAAATTATTAATATCTTCCATTCTTTTAACCGGGATTTTTAATTAATAACGTGCGCTAATAAAGAGTTTTTTTTTCAAAATTTTATGATTTGTCGTGTGATCGGAGGTATTAAGTTATAAGCATACAAAATTTCAAGTTTCTAACGCATGCAGATTCTGAGAACGAGCTGTGTGACGTACAGATGGACGGAAGGACAGACAGCGGTGTGAGGTGAATAGGGTTTCCTCGGATGAACGAAAATATAAAAATTATTAAGTAACGAAAATAAAACCGCTTCACAGCAGTGAAATTAAAATCTAACTCACAGCTATTGATTGTAAATGTATTTAAACTTAACAAAATGCAGTATGCTCATCGTAAAATCATAATAGCTATCCCATATATATAAAATCCTAATGAATCGAATTGAAACGAATTTATGTAACGATTCTATGAAACGACTGATTAAACAACTGATTACGTTTCACGGCGATTTCTCTTAAAATATGGAATACTTTGCGGTGAAATTAACACCAAAAATCCGTATTGATCCACAGATCTCAAAACTGGTATTAAAATTTTAAAATTAGAATTAGTTTTCGAAATATTAATTTTTTTCTAATTTTAAATGCTTTTTTCTAATGATGGCATCTCAAATTTTAATCATAACAGATATTTTTTTTCATAGTTTAGAAAAGGTTATTTTAAATTAATTTGGTGACGAGTTTGGCCTCCCTTAAATGTATGCTAAGAAATGCATCATGTTACTTTTATTCAGAATTCAATTTGTGTTTCATTATCATTTTATTTAATACAAAACTTTCATTTAAAATTGAAACCTTTAAAATAAATGGCTTTTAGTTCATTCTTTTTTTTTAAACGAAACGAAAAGAAAAATATTAGACACAGATGTCATATATGCAACGGGGTACCTAATTGGCGCCAAAATGGCGTTATTTTGCCCCCTGTATGGTAACCCGGCTATTGTTGCTTATTTATTAATAAATGTTTATTTGAATTTATTTTCTTTTTATTTACAAAAAATGTTATAAATTGTTTTGTTCTATAGTTATTAATTATTTTATTATTTATTGTTATTTCATTTAAAAAAAAAAAAAAACAGAAAATAATTTAAAAATACATATGTAACAGGTATTTGAAAACGAGGTTTTCGCCAAATTGTCGAAAGAAAAATCAAGCCAAGCCCAATGCGTATGTGACGATGCAACAAATCACGAGATTTAATTTCCACTTCAAAGCAACGTTTTAATATTATTACATCTCCCGTCGACCAATTTCGCCAAATTATATAAATAGCCAAATTATACAAATTGACACATATTTTTTTTTATTTTAAATAACAAAAGAAGAAATAAATTAGTATAACATTAATAAAAATACAAATAAAACGTCGACATAAAAATCACTTGATGGCGTGAACATGTGTAACTTCCTTAAAGTCAAGTGAATGTGACATTTACGATCAACCATTATTGGCATTTAATCTTATAGTTTGGAAACAGATTTTTGGTCGATGGGATAACCAAGTAGCACCGTTTTAATTTACCACTCGAAAAAAAAAAAAAAAAAAATGCTAACTGGCGAGTTAAAAAAAAAGCGGCGAGATTTTCACCCGGCTAACATAAAAGTACCAGGAATTCTTTGTGATCATGGCAACTTTTATGTAGTTTTATTCGAAAAAATAATTTTGATTCTTTAACCAAAATGGAAACCTTTCTTATGAAAAGCGAAGGAATCAGCCGTTGTTTATGGCAGTTACATGACTTGGACTATTATAATATAAACGAAATAATGGCGATAGAATAATATTCGGCGACTTATCACACCTGTGGCTGGCTAACATTAAAGTACCAAAATGGCGGCCTGGAATATAAAAAGCGAAGGGATCCGCCTGGAGCTGTTGATGATAGTCACATGACTTAGGCTATTATTATAGAGATTGTTTTCAATTTTAAAAACAGCGCAAAGAATAATATTTCCTAACGATTAAAAATTTATTTTCACGTAACTATTAAAAACAGAAAAAAAAAAAACTTTAAAATTACTATTAAATGAGTACGAGTTAAAGGCAGGAAATTATTGAAAATTATGTCTTGAAAATTGTATTTACACGTGAATATTAAATGCAAAGGAAACTTTAAAATAATAAATACATTAATATGCGTTTAACCCTTTCACGGACAAGGCACTTCTATTCGTAAAATCTTGAAATCAGTGAATGAGACCAGAATTTACAAACAAATTTCGAAATACAAAAATGCTTTTGTTCACTTACTTAATAAAAGGGAAATTTACATCCCAATATTCTGGTGCTAATGTGGCATTTAAGAATTAAAATTAAGTGGTCTAAAAATGAACCACCGCTTTTGAAGGGGTTAAAGCAGCAAATTTTAGTAATTGTATTATGTCAATCGTTTTATAACGCTGTTAAAAAATACCGAGAGACAAAGACTCTGTTTACTTAATTCATTTTATTTTAGCTTCTTTTCAAATGTTCAACTGATCTTCTTTAACCAAACACGAAAGCAACCATTGGATGTCTTAACAGCAACTGATTCTACATTAAATTTTTGCAATCAAAGGGAATTGAATGGAAACCCGTTTACAGGGAGATCGCTGCAGGTTTTGTCAGTATAATTCAATCTTCTCTAATCTTTTTAAAACCGATCAGATTAGCGTGCTTTTAGATTCTACAGTGTCTGAACGGGGGTTGGCGAGCGTAGCTTACAGGGGGCAGAGCCCCCTAATACAAATATATTTTAAAATTAATGGGATAATAAGTATGGTTCGGCAGGCATTACCGAACAAACATCTTTAGCCCTAAAATGTGTTACTTGAACAGAAGTTACTTAGAACTTTTTTCTTTATTTCTGTGGTGACTGGGTGAGAGCTTTCTTCTGAACAACATGCAAATACATGCTGCCAATTATTTTAAATAATGTTGTTGAAAAATGATTCGAACATGAAAAGGACGCACAGGAAAGAGGAATTAAATTGCAAAATAAACTTTATTTAAAGCTATTTACGAATGAAACTCACAAGAATAGGCGAATTTCACCGGTACTTTTGGACAACCCCCAGTAATCAGTACAACATAGCTGCCATTCTTCGGGGTTTTTCTTTTCAAATCCAAAACATAAGTGGTACCAGAAAATTTATTTATTGAATTTATTTAATAACGTCTCTTTTTCTATGTGACATTTATTTGATTTCATTTATTAATTAAAATTTCTAGTTCAAAACATGTCTTTTTATTATAAAACGGATGATTGGTAAATACGCAACAATATTCAAGGAGCTCTTAATGTATAAATTTGTTTACATGTATTTACAATTTACAAAATATATTTTTTAGTCAATTATTAGTCATATTGACCTATAAACAATTTTAAATAAAAATTCCATTCATATCTATTTTTATTTTCATGATTTGATTCATGGTAAGTTTTTGAATTATGAACATTCAAAATTTAGAGCTTCTAATGTTAAATTTTTTGTGATATTTTTTTGTGCATGGTTATAATACTGAAATACCCAAACATAAATACATTAAATTTGTAATTTTAAAAATTTATAATGTGAATTATGAATTATGAAATTAACATCCGATAAAAATATCAATTGAAACCTACAATGTTTTTGATAGATTTATATTTATTAGGTTCTACTTTATGCGAATTCTTAATTTAAATTTTTTCTTGTATTTTTTGAATTATCATTAAAAAACTTCAAAAGGATGGTGCTATGGTTCTATGATCTGTAGAAAAGCATAACTTGAAAAATATATTTCACTCATTTTATTGAAATATGTGGGCTCTCAGTAGACGAAACATATTAAGTGAAATGGTAATATTGGCAAGAAATAATACATTAACTGAAGTTACATAGTCATTCTGTAGCATTTCAAAAATCGAGTACCGAACTTTAATTTGGATACAGCCCCTAAAATAGGCTCATTTTAAAATAATTGATTTCTCAAAAACTAATCTTTCGAATTTCATGAAAATTTGTATTCAGGCTAATTAAAGGGTGTAAAATTTATTTATGGTGCCAAACTTGGGTATTGCTATTGAAAAAAAAAAACAAAGTTTGGGTTCGTTTTGATATGTTGATAGACCCCTAAGCAAATTGTATGTACAGCGTTTAAAAGTAGACTTTATTTCCAATCGTTTGGTACCTGTAAGTTTCTTCTACGATAATTTATTGCAGAGTTAGCAGGTTGCGTTTACTTTTTTACCCCATAACTGTACATTAATAATTTTCGATGGTAGCAAAAGTGGTATGGTGCACTTGAGACACGCCTTAAAATTTTGACTACGGCCCAGGACATATACATTGGCAACTATTTTTTAAATCTATTCCTGCCAATATTTCCAATTTTTTGTGGTAAATTTATTTCAAACTTGTCCTAGAAATATATAGCTTCTTGAAAATGTCTTTTGCAAAAGTGGTACTAATGAAATAGTCGGTCTTACTGTCGGTCAGAGAGAAGTCCGAGGCTGTAGTCAAAGGGTTAACAAAAGTTTCAAGAGACAAAAGAAACTATAAGAAATGATATGCAAAAATATATTACATGTATGAGAAAATAAAGGGAAAACAGGTTACAAAAAGGCGTTATTAGACATCGAGATTATTGCGTTTAGCAAACTTTCTGTATGATAGTAGTACCTCATCACTTTTGGAAATCAGACAACTATTTCTGAAAAGTAATATACACCTTATTTAATAACAGAACTTCTGCCCTGTGGTTAAATGAGGTGAAGATTTAGATTTAAAAATTCCCGCGGACCACGTTGTGAGTGCCACCGTTATTTAGGATAAAATATTGCATTACAAAATGGGAAATTCCAAAAACATAATATAATCGCCTCATGCGGATAAAGCAGGACTGGACTCACGAACTTCGGCAATAATCTCTCGTATTTGTACGATATTCATGTTTTTAGCTTTTGCTACTATTTTTAAAGGATCTTCATATAAAACAAGAAATGAACGAAGGTTTAGCACCATTTCCATACACACTACACCAAACATTCTATAGAAAATATCAAAAGAATATATTGTATATGAAACGTTTATAAGTTTTACGAACATTAGATGTTTATGTAGTACGTTGAAATTTTAAAAGTTAATATTAGCCATTAATTTTAAAGATTTTTTTAATTTTCCACATAGCTTTCTAAAAAAATTAAAATATATGATTAATTAAAAAAAACTGCAGAAATTTTAAAAAATGATTACAGTTTTCAAAAATGCTTGAATGTCTTACGAAATTCGTCACAAAATGATATAGGTATATACGACTGTGAAGAAAGTTAAGAAGGTTGAAGAAAAATTTATTTTAGCAAATAATGCATTAAGTGCAGTTTTTCTTTGAAACTGCCAGATTGAGAAAATGTCTGATACACATCTGCTGTTTTGCTCACTCTCTTGGGAAATCATTTGCTGCATATATTATAGAACAAGAATTCACTCTAGGCATGGGACGTATCTTCAGGAAATTCGAATAAAAAAAAAGATTATACGAAATTTAGAAAAACAGGAGAGAAAACATATTTTAAATATGCGACGGAAATTTGAATTTCAGCTGTAATAAACATTTTAATTATATTTTTTAATGTTTTGATAAAGTTTTAGGGCGTTATATTACAAGTAAAGTTAAGGTTACTGCCATATTAGCCGTTAGTATATGCACAGGGATAATACATCAGTGAAATGTTTTACATCGCAATTATTTATTATCACTTAGTAATACATCTTGGTAGTCTTTTTATTGAATCTAAACAATAATAAAATTAATTCAGAAATAATTATATTTCGAAAGTTGATTGATTGTTTAAAACGAAATGAGACACTTGACATACACGAAAGGAAAGTTTAGGGAAAACAGGGATTTGAAATTGTACTAAAATACTCATATCGCTCACCCGCAAGAGAAGTGACACAGTAAATTTCACAGGAGATGCAAAAGAAAATTTGCAGGATTTTACTGTAACATGAAATTATAGCACTTAGCTCTGCATGCAGGAATGAAAACTTGCATAAAAGCATAAAACCCTTAAAAATGAAAACGTAGGATGCGGTTTGGAGGGTTGGGTCATTTTACCTCCCCACACAATCCACCCTCTTATGTGGACATAAATGGACATATAGCGCAATAAAGTGATTACAGTGATAAACAAAAAAAAAAAAAAAAAAAACAAAAAAAAAAAAAAAAAAAAAAAACAGGTAATCAATTAAACTTTAATTGAAAAAAATCTTTTTAAAAAAATCTATTTAAAAAAATCCTTTAAAAAGTGTGATCTTATAATCTAGAATTTTACCATTATTATTATCTTTTTATTGGAGAAATCATAGAGTATTTTTGCACAACATAAACAGTATTTTTGAAGTAAAATAAAATATTTGCTCATAAAATTAGTTTATATATGCATTTTATATGTCCTTACTATGTGTCCTACTAATATGTGCTGTTTATAGGACAGCTAGTAACTTAAAAAATTAAAAACCTTTTTTCAAAATTTTGCTAGTATCTACTTAATTACACCATATTAATGATATAATCGAAGTTTTAAAAAGTTTCAAAAATATTTAATCGGTGTGGTTCAATATGGGTTAATATGTACCAGTTTAGCATGTTTTAGCGACAGTCATTTAGCTTAATATGGTATTTTGGTGACTCCCACATTCAGTTTAATCGGCCTTTATATAGAAGAGAGGGGGGGGGGGGCATAAGCACAGGACGTATTTCTCAGCTTAAAAATTTGGAACAGATGTCATATTCGCCCCATATTGGCGCGATTTTTTTCTGTCGCCAATATCATATAGGAAACAGGTACTTAACTTGCACCAAAGTGTCGTTATTTTGCTTGATGTGGTAACCCGGATTATGTTGTTTATGCTGTTGATGTTTTCGCCAAATTGGCAACCGAAAAAAACCGCGCCAATATGGGGCGAATATGATATCTGTACCAAAAATTTTTACCCGAGCTATATCAATCCACATTCCAAGCTCCAAAACTTGTCAATACTTTGTTGAAAAGTTCGATTAGAGGAGTGACAGAAGTTTAAAAAACGTTAGTTTGGTATATTGGCAGGCTCGCCAAAATTTTATACAAAAATTCTTCCGAACAAACAAATTGAATTAGCATATTTATTTGTCATGTTATTGTTCGCCACTATATATTAATAAAAACATTTTAATAGTCAGTATCAGTCACATTTGACACACAATATACAAACATGCGTCCATACAAAAGGGCTAAAGCAGAATGTTCCTTTTATGAAGTTAAACTTGTATACTCCTCAAAATATATATAATCAAAATAATCTCAAAATAATTGTATACTTAAAAACTTGTATACTTCTCAAATATCCAGTGTTATAAAAAAACAGTAACCATTTGATGAGTACTTTTCGTGAAATTTATATGATTAGTGACGTACATATGATAGTGACGTTCGTTGCTGTTCAAAAGGTTAGAATACCGTGTCATAGCATCGTAAGCAATTTTGTATCAAAACTTTGTACGTTAATGATTTTCAATTTAATTACTACTTGTGTATTGAAACCGTGTTAAACTTTTTAACAAAGCCATAGGTATAAATATTTCACATTAGCTGGTTGATTTCCATTAAAACATTTTGTGCATTAAAAAAATAGAAGGAACATTTTAAAGGAATTAAATTAATCCTATTAATCTCCATTATTGAAAATTTAAGAATAATGCTTACTTCTTTTATTTATTTCCGCTATAAAAAAAACAGAATAACTCTCATAAATATGATATTTTTTGCTAATTTTTAAATCGAAAAAGTCTCACACATCGATTCCGTAAATTTAGTGAAAAATTTTTAAAATTCAATTTCTGTAGACTTCTAATGCTATAAAAAATATATTGAACATTTCTTATTAAAACAAGAATTCCAGTATGTTTTTGAAATGTCATAATCCCTTTACGTTTTTTTTTTTTTTTCTGTTTGAGATTTTTATAGAATAACTTCAAATCAAGCAGATATGCCAATTTTTAATTTTTTACGGTGAATACATTTTTCGCACATATTGCTTTACTATCTTTTTTTGAAGGATTAATGGATGCGGAGAGTTACATAAAAAAGTGTTGCATACGCTTGAATATAAATTTGTTACATCAAGCGAATTTCTTTTTTTAATTAGGAGAATGCTATCAACATGACTTGGCTTAAAGGGGAAAAAAAACAAGGACTGTAAATTATTTACTCCGAAGCACAAGATTTACGCAAAGCGAGCCTCATCTGAGGAGCCACTTTCTTTCCAGGTATCACATTTCAATCAATTATATGTAGAAAAATATTTTTTTTTCTCTTTTTAAGTATAGGATGATTAGAATTTTTTTGCGTCGTTGTGGGATATTTATATTTTGTTATTTCGGTTTTTATGTCCGTTGCTGCTTTTAAGCAAGAAATTTCGTTTGCGGCAGACTAATGCATTTTTAGTTGAAATTACCGCTAATATGCTATTTTTTTAATATTTTATTATATTAATCATAAAATACGATTTACCGTGCTAAAAAATAAGTTTTATTTCCATTAATAGACACCGCGTGTGTTATGCTTGTAATTATTTATTTATTTATTTTTTTTGTAGTGTAATCAGAAATGTGCTACTTTCTGGAATTCCTTATCAATTATTTATTATTATTATTTTTATTTTTGTATACTTTATTGAATGTAATATTCAGCTGAAATTGTATATACATAAATAAAATTAAACAACACATTAGATTAGCTTATTGTGTATGTAACTTTGAATAATTATTTATCTTGTGCAAACACCGTTTATATGTGGTATCCCTGAACCTAATTAACATAAGCGTTTTTTTTAAAAGAAAAGATTTTGTATAGAGGAATTAATTTTTGCAATAAATTTCAAAAATACAAAGATATCTTGGAGTTACATGTCTGTCGGATGCATGACATGTTATTTTCACCGCAATAAATAATTTTTTTTTACATGTACAAAGTAAACTATATGTCTGGACTTTCTGTATGGAAATATTTTACCGGTAAGTAGACACGCTGAATAAATTTCACACCAATCACATTTTTTTCTTCAAATAAAAAAAGAAAACATTTTGAGGACTTTTCTGACCTGCCTTGTACCTTTCAATGTCAAGGGCGAGAAGGGGTGTGTGAAGCGATGTCTTTTCTTTGTTCTCAAGGATGGGAGAAATATACCTCTTGGGATAAAATAATCCCGCACGCTTACAAAAGTTTCATTTCGATGCGTTCATTTCTTACGGGATAACACACACTAAAATAACTTTAATGTAAGACTAATATAAAAGCCACTTGTATATATTGATGAAAGGGCACTAAATGTAATTAATATCAATTTTGTGAAATGATTTATCTTTTAAGGTGTAAGACAAATCGTTTGCATGTTTCCTAGAAAAAAAAAAAAAAAAAAAAAAAAAAAAAAAAAAAAAAAAAAAAAAAACGTGATTTTTACAGAAACTGTTACAAAATTTGAAAATAAATATGAAATGCATGATTTATCTCCTAAAAGAAGTACTACTGATACATTCTACAATATAGGGCGGTAGGTTTGTTTTTAAAGCGCATTCAGCCAAAAATATAACGAGAGACAAAATGGGGTGAGATTTATCCCACACGTGTAGTAACGTAATGGAAAGGGGCGTGTGCGCTGACGGGTTAAGATGAACAGAACAATAGCAGATGCTTGTTAGCTAGACGAATGCATTTTGTTGAGTCACCGTCATTGTTTCTAATCCAGAAATCCCGTCGGAACAACATCATTTTCCTAGCACTAAGTATGTGCGGCACAGTGCTCGGTGTGATATTATATGAATCGTTGCTATGTTGATTTTGCAAAAGTCGCCTGAACAGCATCCTTCAACTGTTATGCTGTCTGAAGAATTCCTTGTCAATACACTATTGTTACAATCTATACAGGATTACAACATATGCACATACAATTTCAAAAACATTACAGGGGATACAAAACATTTCAACTAGCTTGGATTGTGAGACATTTTTATGCATATGTATGAGACTGTAGACTTTTTAACACGTTAACCGACACAGATTGCGGCAATGTGGCCTTTTTGGCAGACGTTTACAGTGCGTTTTTCAGTCTTTATCGAATCGGTTCATAGTCCCAATCTGGTCGATATTTATTAATTGTATACAAAAATATCAAATTTTAGTTATTTTTGCACGTTGAACGCAAAAGTGAAATCACAAGGCATGCCTTGGGTGGGTGGGTGGAGGGAGCAAGGTTCTTTTTTAAATACGTGGTAATAAATTATACCAAGTTAGGTTCCATAGCAATAAATTGACTTCAATGAAAATATTGATGACACACGTATTCATGTGGCATGGCGTCCCAGGAAATATTTCTGGTACATATTTACTGTTAAAGCAAATGAACCTTGCTAATTATTATAAATGGATATATTTGTTTGTTATTTTTCGTTATTTGGGTTTGTTAGTTTTATCAGTATTTGAAGCTATTGCCGAATTTCAAATTTTCTTTTTCATGGACAAATATTTACATCACTCATTTGGAGTAAATAAAAATCTTAATTTACCTCTATGCTAATATGCCTCGTCTCTTCTCATACTCTGTGCACATTGGATCCGTAATTTTCCATCGTCACAAAATAGATAAATTTTAATGGGACATTTGGATACCCTATATAGGTCTATAGAAATTTTATATACGAGGTACCAAGAAGTTTCTGAGTATTATCAAGCAGTGCGAACGAAGTCATGTCACCACTCCAATAGTTTCTTTGTGACTTTATTTCTATTTCACTGTTCGCCGATAAACATCAAATTCAGCACACTGATACCTGCCATGGTTCTCGTAAAGAAAGACAAAGCATGCCCTTAACGAATAATTCTAGATCATAAGTGCCATGTAAAAGTTAAATTGAAACTCGCGCGCGCGCGCAATTGTTTACATAATTAAAAAAGTGTTGTGTTTAGCCCAAAGAAAAACGCTCCACTAACATAGTGTACTAAAGTTGCTTGGAAATTAAATCTCTCAGCCCAATTTTGTGCAGATCCCAAATGCATTTCCTTAGTTAAATATGGAATGGCCGCATATTTAAAAATTAAAGATAATTAATACTTTTTAAAAAATAGAACTCTTTATCAATCTTTCCCTTAAATTTGTTTAAAATGTAAGTAACATGTGCTAAAATTTTGCAAACATAGATCTAAAACACTTATATTTTATAATTATTTAATATTGCAATTTAAGCACTTCGTGTAGCGATGTCTATAACAGATTTTTCTTTGAATCTTTTAAAAAACGCTTAAATTAGAGTAACACCTATATCCCTCAAATATCACGGAGTTCAATATCCGTAACAATGCTGTTAATGTAGTATTTGAAGATCTCTGTACCTGGAACTAATGAGATTAAAATCAGACAATCTTACAAAACTCAACTAAAACACGTTTAAGATGCTTTTTTTCGCCACTCGAGACACTTCTCTCCCCGTTTATTGAATATGCTTTAGGATATATGTCTAGCTTTCTCGTGAAAACGGGAGAAAGATTTCGTTGTCCTGCGTTCGGAATTTTTTAAAATAAAATTTCAATCACATAAATGTATTCTTATTACTACATAAAATGTGGCATAACATTTCATTTACCAATATCTCGTCAAATGATTATGAGTGAGTAAGATTATCTTATTTTAAAAAATCGAAGCAAAATATCGACTGAAAGAAAGTATAGCAATAAAATATTTTCTATTGAAACTTACAAATAGTACACAAATGCCTTTCATGAAGGTATATACAAATATTTTACAGACATACATACAATAAAGCCAACTGGAGTGAAAAATTAGCCAAATACAGGAATCGAACCTGGGACCACAGCGTACCAGGCTGTTGCTCTAACTACTGAGCCTGTACGGTCAATACCTGGGTCTGCGGTTCGATTCCTGGCTCTTGCTAATTTTTCACCCAAGTTGGGTTTATTTTAGTTATTGTATGTATGTCTGTAAAATATCAGGTTGTAACGAAAGTTTCCCGCCACAGTCAATATGTTAGATGTAAATGACATCTAATATGATTTGTTTACCAATTGGAATAATTGTGTTAAAATTAATCTACAGCCAATATGGTCTGAGCAAAGGGTTCGCATTGACGCGTTTGCTCATATTGTGTCAAAAGATTTTTGGCATTTGAAAGAAAGAGACTTACATTATAACACTGTGTTGTGAAATTTGTAAAAAAACATCGTTATCATTAAGTACAAGGTGTCTGAAATGGAACTATCAGCTACCAGATTAGAACCATCATTTACTTCCAGTTCTGTTGCAAGACGTTAGCTACAGAATGTAACCGAATAAAGTGCACAGCTTTAGATACTAGTGTTATATCATATGACACTGTGAAGGTTTAGCGGAATGGTGGTTATATATAAAATTATAGTTAATTATATATATTATAATTAGTATTATGTAATGGGGATTTGGCGAAAACTTTCGTTACAACCTAATATTTGTATATATCTTTATTAGTTGAATGCAGGCGTTATTTATGTGTGTTTGGCATATCTGCTTGATTATAAATACTTATCAGTTTAAGTGTTTTAAATGCATTTCATGTTTTCAAATTTTTTTAATATTTTTTTGCGTATTTTATCTGTATTATAAAATGCAAACGTATTCTACTATCTGGAACACTACGCTCAAATGTAAAATTACATGTCGCGGCATGCACTTCGCTATGCTGCATTACTTCGCTAATTATCACACAATTTCAATCTTTACTCAGTCACTAACACCAATGGAATTCAGTAGAAGATTGTCTTCCAAAGAAGGCGAATACAGGGTTGTAATTTTGGCCTTTTTTTTATTCCGAAATTCCGAATTCACACAAGAAATTTTAAGATGGAATTTTATTTTTATTCAATGACAAACAATTCGTGATTACCTACAGTAAAATTCTTCTTTTTAATTTTCTGTTGAATACAAATTTTTTGAATTTAAAAAAAAGCCAAACTCTCAAAACGGCTAGCAGCGCTTACAATTCAAGTGGAAATGGAATTAATGAAATCTAAAATCTAAAATTATTTTAATTTTATTGTTAAAGTAATTAAGTAATTTTATTGAATTGAGTAGCAGAATTAATTAAAAATTGACTGATATTTATAATTAAATTTAAATGAATTTGTAAGGTTTCTGACGCCCCCCTATAAAGAGATGGGGACTCATATGGTCCCCCATTCGACTCCATATAAGTACTGCCACCATATGCATAGATTAGGCATCAGATCCTCAGTTATTAGGGGCTGGCTGTTGCGGGATGTTTTAGGGGTCAATCGGGTATATTAATCAAAAAGTGTTGAAACTCGTGACCCCTTATTTTCGACTTTGAATCCAAATTCATCATCAAACTTCAACTATAATATCTGAAGCACTCATCACCGAATTGTAAAAGGTATTCTCATTAAGAAAAATTTATTTGAAATCAAACTTTAATTTACCGATTTTTTATCATATTTTAGATGATTTTGAAGCACGATTTTTTTTATTCAGTCAATGTATAATGTAAGCAATACACATCTGTTTTCTGCAAAAATGGAAAATGACATAAATATATCGTTGCAAAAAATATGCAAAACTAAGAAGATGTGAACATGCTAAAATATTGGTCGAGACTAGTAACACAAACTTAAGGCTTCTAGTCATTCAGTTTCCGAATTCTCTTCGGTAATAGCGTTTGATGAGCGTTTGATGCATTCTTATATTCAAAATATCTCCTCGGGAAATGAATATTTTTAACTTCTTTTTGCTGTTTTTTTTTCTTCTGAAAGGATATCACTTCTTTTCTTAGTTTTCAAAATATTTCTAAAATCTGTGCTTAATTTTAAATGAAGTGTTAAAATTTTACTTCCAGTTCGCCAGTTTTTAAAACATAAAATATTAAATTAAGCATATATTTTAAAAATATTTTTGACAACTAAGAAAAAAAGTGGAGAAAACACTGAAATAAGAACTTAAAAATATTAATTCCCCGAGATATATTTTAAATAAAAGAATTCATCAAACGCCCATAGACTTAACAATACGGAGGGAAATTAGGAAGCTGAGTGACTAGCAGCCTTAATAAACATCATTCTGTAAATTAAGGGAGAAAATATCAACGTACCTCACCTGTATTAAAGGAAAATTTTCTACGTTGAATAACGTTCCGTTGTATCTGCTGACGATTAGCTTTATCATCAAACTTTTTTTCCCGAGTTTCTGTTTTTCTGCTTGAACTTCGATTTTTGGCAAATGAAACTTTAAAAGTGGTGCTTTTTAAAAATTATTATTAAATGCAAATTTTCTTTTATGGAGCTCAGATAAAAAATATGAGCTTTGTTATCTATAAATTCTATCTAGAACGTTTCTTCTAGTCAATTTATTACACAATCATTTCTCAAGTAAATCGCTTATATTCCTTCTAAATTTATTAGGTAACAATAGAATAGCTGATACATGTCCCTAATACTAAACCAGTATTCGTTACATTGGTTATATTGGATCTGATTATTGCGAAAATAATGTACTTATATATATACCGTCCAATTTAAATATCAATATTGGTTAACTACTGGCTTTATGTTAGAAATATTTGCAATCAAATACCATTATTAAAAAAAATATTGATTTCACAATAATAATATTGGTAATTAAATTGAAAAGTATTTATTTCAATATTTGCGCATGTCTGACAAAACGTAAACATTCCAATATTTGCCAATATAAGCTACTATATAGCTAATATAAACAACATTTGCCAGATATTGTTTTGTTACTAGGAGTTGTATATATTTTTTAAACAAAAAATATAAAAGTTATTTTAAAAAATATATTTTTTTTATCATTAGCGGTTTTTTTTTTTTTTTTTTTTCAATTACAAAATATCAACTAGGGAGCATGAAACACAAAAGGATTATCCCACTTATTACACCAGAATGTAAAAGAGCTTTTTAAGTGTCTATCTTCCAGTCACGCCACTTCCTTTATTATTATTTAATGAGCTAAGATAAAGTGTCTAATGATTGAGAGCTTACGCCACTGAAAAAAGGAAAGGTTTCTAGGGTCTCACAATGGATAGTTCACTGTCAGCTGGACGTCCCTTGGGCTATTCCAGGATATTGACATCCTTTTAGCCCATGGGATTCTTATGTTGCTAAAGCTGGATGCAATGGTAGCTCGTTTTTCATCATGACTGCGAATGGTTTGAGCCTTTTACTTTTCGCCTTGTAAATTAAAATGTCAAGAAAACTATTGGAAATACTTTTTACTTTAAGGTGTGGTTATGTATTTATTTTCCGAATTTTATATTATGTTTTAATATTTCTAAATTTTCCGCTTGAAAAATAACTTTTCTATACTTTTTTTTTTTTTTTTTTTTTTAATTTGAATTATATGCAAAGATTTGAAACAGTAAATATTAGAGAATACGCGTAAAAATTAAAATAATTTCTTCACAAATTTTCTTAATTATTATTTAACTTTCTTTATGAGTATCTCTGTAAGCAAGACTGCAATAATTATTACAGAGAATTTACATGATTAATGCATCCACATATAAGTACGGATAAACATCTATTTAACAGCTTGTTTATATAGTGTGTCCACGTATAACCTGACCGATCTTTATTTTCGCAACCGTTGGTCCTACATGCATACTTCCAATTACAAAAATGGTTTAAATAAGGTAAATAATTATTTTTAAACAGATTTGGGTCAAGAAAAACATTTATTAAAAAATTAACGAAAATTAAATTTTTATACGGTCCCCCGGTCCTATAAGTTATATTTAGTAAAATTTTCCTATTACACTGACAAGTAAGATAAAAAAAAGACCCGTTCATATAACACTAAATTCGACCCAGTTATGAAACTTTAAAAATGCATGACTTATATCACTTTACTGCATTTGAACACGGTTGAGTTTTGTGGAGTCATATATCAAGTGCTTAAAGTATTCGAAGAACTTATTTCACGTGTATCTACTCTTTGAAAAAAATCGTACAAACATTACGATTGATGTAATTTTTAGTAAGTTTCAGATTGACTAAAATAATTGTATTTCAACACATGTTTTACTTTGTAAAGAAGGCTGTTTCTTTTCACGATTTCTTTTAACAAAAATTATGTTACTTTTATAAGTTTCTATTTAACTTCAACGATCGTATGTATGTTTTTCCAGTTCAAAATTTGTACTCAAACTTTAACTCACTTTCAAATATTTGATCGCGATTAAATTTTACGGACTGACATAAATCCGATGACAATCTAATATTATGATTTTCGGTGGTTACCATTTATACTTATTTTAAAGGATAACACAAAAAAATTCCGATAAATTACCGCCAAGAAGTTTAAGAAAAAGTTTTAGATTAGATAACACAAGACTGCGATGGTTGTGTTTTACTTTTATATATTTTTTAGCACTGAATCCGAAAATGTCCTTAATTTTTAAGCATCATGTCAGGATTTTTCGCAAATCCTAAATTGTCAAAGTTAAAAAATAACAAAAATCGGATTCTATAAAATAGAGGAAATGAATATATTTTTTTTAACTTTTAATAATTGATTTTTTATGCACTTTTTACCACTGAATCTAAAAAAAAAATTCATTTTTAACCATCGCGTTAGAAATATTTTTCAAATCATAAACGTCAAACTTAAAATATAGCGAAATTCCGATACTATAAAACAGATATAAAACTGTTTTTATTTAATTTTATTTTATTTAATGCAATAATTTAATCAATTTTTTGGCTTATACTGGGATTCTTACAGCTAAACAGCTGAGGGGTCCGATGAGTTGGGGAGGATGTTCAACTTTAACTTTGAATTTTTTTAACTTTGTAATTTTCAATTTGCGAAAAATCCTGACGTGATGGTTAAAAATGAAGTCCATTTACGGATTCAGCGGTAAAAAATACATAAAAATAAATTATCAAAAGTTGAAAATACAACAATGACATCTATTTTATAGTATCAAATTTTATCTATTTTTTCTTTTTTTAATTTTAAAATTTACGATTTGCAACAAAATCTTTGCGTGATGGTAAAAATTTAAGGTAAATTTTCGATTTAGCGGTACAGAATACATAAGAATTAATTATCAAATGCTAAACTGTTATTTTTCATCATTTTATTTAACAAAAGTTCTGTTTTTTTTCTTATTGTATGTTTATTGCAAATTGTATATTTTGCATTAATGTGTCAGAATGATTAAAGATTTCAAATTTGTATTGCAATGTTAATTTTATTCTCAACCATTTTTTTTAAATATATCTGAAAAAATTATATTTCTACTAAATTTGTGAACGACCCCTAATTTGCAGCAAAAAATATGCTCCAACTTTAAACAGTTATTACTCGGTCAATTTTAATCGTAGAATAACAGGAATTTTTTGTCTTAGTTGTCAGTGTAACAAAAAAAAAAAAAAAAAAAAAAAAAAAAAAAAAATTACTAAATATAGCTTATAGGACCGGGGGACCGTCTAAAAATTTAAATTGCGTAATTTTTTAAGAAATGTTTTTCTTGACCCAAATCGCTTTAAAAATAATTCTTTATCTTATTTAAACCATTTTTGTAATTGGAAGTATGCATCTAGGACCAACGGTTGCGAGAATAAAGGTCGGTCAGATTATACGTGGACACACTGTATATTTGTATTTTCAATTATACACAATAAAGTTCATCAGATTAATTTTAGAGCGTATCTTGTTTTTACGATATCCCGTAAAACTAAAGTGTAAATGCAAGTAAAATTAAACATTCTTATTAAATGCTTATGAAAATTTGCTTTTAGTTAAAAATCATGAAGCATCCATATTGTATCCTTTATAACATCCATGTATAAATATTCGATGTTTATAACTTAGTTCCACCCAATGTAGTGTTAATTTGCATCTTATTTGTGTCAGTATGACTGTGAAATTAGAAAATGTCAATATTGTTCCTAAGAAAGAAGCGTAATATATTCAAGGATTGCGGAAATCGTGAATCAATTCATCTTCCAATTCACTTGTTTTAAAATTTAAAAAACAATCAAATTTGGGAAAAAAAAGAGCTCATGTATGTGGCGAATCATCTTACAACTAAGTAACTTTCGGAAGTAAATTGGAAATTTTGGGAATAGAAAAATTAGGACATATTTTTCAACAATCTTTTCAATGGGATTTTTCATAAATGTGGAATCTGCTTGAAGGTGAAACCAAATATTCAATATATCAGACAATGAATCTGTTATTTTCCATTTCCTGTCTTATGAGTTTACTTTTATAAAAATTCTAAATTTTGTCAAAAATTTTGAGACACACATTATTCTGATGTCATTTATAGTAAAATGTTATTTTTATGTCCGTCATTTTTGGACGAATATTCATCATTTTACATACCTTGATCATTGCAAAATCACTTCAATATTTTTTTCATTTCTATTTTTCAAATATTTAATTTTATTGATTAAACTAATGCATTTTAATACTATCTGTTAAACATGTAGAAGCGAGCAAAATATTGGTTCAAACACACAGCGTAGTTTTCTTACTTAAGATTTATTTGCGACTACCTAGCAAATTCAGTATTCATGCAAATAAACATGACTTGTAATTAACTTGCGGAATAAAACTGTATTTCTAACGTATCCTTTTACATAAATAAATAATGTGTAACATCTATCTTAAATAATCGCTATAAACTAGCATTAAGAGCCTAATATTATACTAACTTGCAAGTTGAATCTGTTTCCCAGCATCGCCTTATCACTTGAAGTAAACGCATTAAACATTTAAATGCAACCTCCCTTAGGAGAATTTTCATTTATTTAAATTCACTTGTTTACTAGATTTTGAATTTTAGCGCTCAAAGTTATGCGTGTGTACAGCAGCAGTTTAATTTAAACTGCTGAGTTTTATGCGAAAGATGGGAAGTGTGTGAATTAACTGTCCATGTTTCAAATACTTGTCATAATTTGAAAGATTTCATAGCGCCTTTCAGATTTGTTGAGAGTTGTGTTTTAGTCTTCTTGACTATTTGTAGCATTTTCTGAATAATTTAACGCATTCTGGATTATTTAAGGATTCTATGATATTTCTGAGTAATTTGAAAAGTATTTTACATTTACTGTTTATCCTAAATAACTAAAACAGTTCTTAAATAAGATAAATTTTTAGTGCATTTGTTTACTGACTCGGAAACAGAAACTCTGAATGTGTAATATATTGAACATACAGCACTTTTCATTAACTTAAAATTTAGGTAGACTAAGTATTAGAGTGAATATAAAGATGTAAATATTTATTTTGAATTGAGAGCGCAATAGAAGTAATTTGACAGTTGGCTTTTAATACGGTTTAAAATGTGTTATGAATAACTAACAATCACCTAAAAAATTTCAAGGGTTTAGTTAACTGCACAAAGAAAAATTCAACTGTTTAAAAGTATTGAAATTTCGTTTTTTCGTCCAGAACGTCTATACGTTTATACTTTAAGTAAGTCGAAATCAACAGGAGAGACTGTTTACATACGTACTTCAAAATGCATTTCCCTTTTAACACTGAAATTCTGAATTTTTTCTCCAATCATTTCATTTATATTTTAGTTGTGTTATTGTGTTCTATTTTATACATTATTTTTCTTCATTCTCTTTTAGTTGCATTTTAAACTGATTTCTCATTAGTTGTTCACCTTTATCCTGCTTTTCTATTGGCTCTTCTCCTCCATATATAGCTTTTTCAATTTTTTGTTTAATTTTATTCCTGGTTGTGTTCCTGTAAATGATAGTTTTAAGACCTTTAACCTGTAAAAAGTGAATTTATTTCAAAGAACTTCATATATTTTTTCTTTAACCTTTTTACAAATGTATTTTCTTTCCGCAATACGATCTTTGTAAATGCTGCAACATTCACCATAGTTAAATATCAAATAAATATCCTGTTTAAAACTTTTATTTTGAAACTAACAACAAGTATAGAAAATAATTACTGGTGAATTTTTTTTGTAAAGCTAACTGTTAAAAATATCGTGAAAGATTACCTCTGTTTTTAAAGGCTGTCTATTTTCTGACCAATAACAACGTTCGATAGGTTTTTATGTAGCGTTCTCATTGGTCAGAAAATAGATAGCCTTTAAAAACAGAGGTAATTTGTCACGATAATTTTAACAGTGTAGAACCTCAGGTTTACTAGGAAAACCTTGAATTGAAAAACATGCAATACAAAATATACTGCGATATCTGAAGTTTGTTCAAGCAACTACGAACTGCAAGTAATAGTCAATTGTGCAACGTCATTTTAGACGAGTCCATTCATCGAATACGGTGACAAGTACTACAGGGATGGCAAGAAAAAAAAACTCATTTCAAAGGGCTCTAGGCCATTTTACACAGCTTAAATTGAGGCGGCATTTAAACTATGGACAATTAAAATGGTGGGCTTGCAATTTTTGAAATAAAAAAAATAGCACGCATATTTTCCGAAATGTAGCGGTGTAGCACACAGTAGTGCTGCAGCAAATAAATTCTCAATAAACTTGTACAGTCGTGAAAAAAAGTAAACACCCCCTACTAACTCCTCAACAAATTGTCGTAGAGGAAAGTTACTGGTACCGAACGATTGGAAATGAAGTTTCCTTTGAAATGATGTATATAAATTTTGCTTAGGGGCGCAACTACATATTAAAATGAACCATAACTTTGTTTTTTTCAATAGCATACACGATTCTGACAGCATAAATGAACTCTACACCCTTCAATTAGTCTAAAAACAAATTTTTATGCCATTCGTACCGTAAGTTTCCGATAAACGAATTATTTTAAAACGAGCGTATATTAAGGACTGTATCCAAATGAAGTTCGGTACTCGATTGTTAACCGAGAGAGCCATGGCTTTTTCAAGGCACCTTAAGCACCACTCAAGCAGTCAATGAAGCCTGTTGGATAACAGGACAGCAGAAGAAATTTCAAAATATCTATTCACTTCTATCTTAGACGGCCCCTTAAACCATCATTTTACCGTTTTTTAAGCATAATTTGAAAACTATTTGGAAGAAAAATGTGACATATTGGATTTTCATAAAGCAGGACTTAATAAATCTAAATCCATCAAAAAAAATGTAGGTTGCAATTCATAATTTTTTCGAATATTAATTTCATAATTCATATCATAAAATTATAAAAATTGAAAATTTAGCGTATTTATGTTTGGGCACATTATTATTATTGCTTCACAAAAAATTAGCACATTAGGAGCATAATTTCCGGAGATATAAATAAAAATATGAAAATGTAATTTAACATTAGAAAGACGATTAGAAAATTTTGAACGTTTGTAATTCAAAAACTTATCATTCAAACGACATGAAATTATGTGTCTAGGCATAGTTTGCACCGAAGATTAGAAATATCTCGTTAAAATTGGGTATTGCCATTGAAAAAAATGAGGCTTGGGTTCGTTTTAATATGTAGATGCCCCCCTAAGCAAATTTTATATACATCATTTAAAAGTAGACTTTATTTCCAATCTTTCGGTACCAGCAATTTCTGTCTATGATGATTTGTTAAAGAGTTAGTAGGGGAAGCTTACTTTTTTTTTTTCCACGACTGTACATTGTAATGTCCTATGTGTCTCAAGATAATTATTCTAAATTCTACAATAAATACTCGATATATCCTTCGTTGTAGTAAAAAACTTGTGTTAACTATAAAATAATATTTTCGATCACTGGGTGAAGTAAGCTTGGAACATAACGGCAAATGCTTTCTTTCAGATTCGACATAGATACGAAAGTATTATTTTGCGATTAAAGCACGTTGTTGACAATAAAAGGGACATATTAATTATTTATTGTAACATATTAAACATTTATCTGAAGGCATATTGTGTATTACAGCCGAATTTAAGTGCGAGATTGCCGAATTTTCGAAAATTTTTATACTCAAATTTTATTTAATAAATAGCAAATACGTCATCTGTATTATCTGTAGCTTTCACTCTAAAATTGGGAGGAGTGAAAAGCTCACTCTTTGAAAGAATGACAGGAATTTTTACTCTTTTTGGAGTGAATTTTATAAAAATACACTCCTTAAAGAGTGGAATTTTCCCCTCACTAGAAAGGAGTGAAATGTCTCACTCCTGAAAGAGTGACTTAAGTGTGCATTGCTTATTAACCAATCAGAGTAGCAAGGCGACGACACAACGTAAAAGATAAAAAAAAAAATGATCACTTTTTTGCCCGCAATTTTAGGATTAACAGATTAGGATATCATTACAATTATTCTTTATGGAATACATAAAATAAAAGCACATCTTATTTAATTTTAAGCATTTATCCGTGTAGATATGTGGAATGTTAAGATTATTAGCTAAATAGTGTATGTTGTATAGAAAAAGATTGATCGTTAGAGTGTTCAAAAGTGATTGTCTGATATATTTCTTCATGTAGCGGTTTGCAATATAATTCTTTTAGCAATTGAATACGCACTAGAGATCTGCACGGGCCGGCTCGGGATCGGGCCGATTTTCACTCACGGAACTCGGGCTGGGCCCGAGCCACACTTTTTTCTGAAGCATCGGGCCGGGCCGTGTCTAACTTATTTTTTCTGTACAAAGCCGGGACTGATTCATTGCGAGTCTTCACGGCCCAAAATTTTCAGTCCTAATTTTGACCCAGCCCGTATGAAAATCATTGTCTCAGCGTGGCCTGGTCCATTCAAAGGTCAGTACAATTAGGCCTGGCCCAAACATTTTTGCAAAAAATGCATACATTTTCAAATGGCCGTTATTCTACACTTAAACATTAAAATTTATTCTTTTTAAAGAACACTAGATTTCTGCGCTTATTAAAATATAGCTATATTTAAACATAATAAAGCGTGTGAAAAAGAACCTCCCTATGACGGAACCTAGTGTGAACACTAACGTGTTGATCCATGCATAATTAATATATAAATACATAAGAATAGGATATATAATACATTTACACTCTCTAAGAAGAGAACTTGTCTATAACGAATTTTTTTTCTTTTCTATGCAATTTCGTCTTACTGTATAGCATTTTTCAGATTTTTAATACTTCAAAAAAAAAAAAAAACAATGTTTTGTTGAAATTTACTCGGGCCGTGCCGGGCCGGGATCGGGCCAAACTTTTAATTTTGTTTTACCGGGCTGGGTCGGGCCATTTTTTTTTCTACGGGCCGGGCCGGGCCGAGCCGAATTTCTTTTCTATGAGTCGACCGGACCAGGGCTTGGAAATTTCAGCCCGTGCAGACCTTTAATACGCAGAATGCTTAGCAAATCATTAGTTCGAAAAATGTGAATAAAAATAAATGAGTGTAAATATTCCCTTTCAATGCTGTGTTGCAATTTTTTTTTTTTTTTTTGCCAATGATCAAAGTAAAAAGTTTTATCTCTTTCGTTTGAAAGAGTGACTGACTCATAAGAGAAGAAGACATCTGGAAGTTTTAATTTCGTAGGAGACACATTTGAAACATTAATTTGCCGTTATAGGAGACTTTTTTTTTTCTTTTTGCTTCATACTGATTTCGGATTATAAACAGTTAAGAGTATTTATTATTGTTTTGGAGTTAAATATGATATTTGATGTTTATGATATTACGAAAAGCTTGGCACAGTGACACCTCACTGTGCGACCAACTCCATTAGGCGACCATCTCCCTGAACGACCATTTTTTCATGGAACGAAATTTATTCCCATAGGCTCAATACTAATTTTACCTCCATTCAGAGACCATCCCAGTTTAACTCCCTCCATGAGAGATCGATTTCTTTGAAGAAAATGAAATAAATTCCGTTTTTTCCTAGTCGCTTGAAGAAGGTTTCATTAAGAAAATAATTACGGAGAGTGCATTATTCATCAAACTTCTAAACTAAGTTTAGATTTTTTTTATCCCGGTAACTTTTAAGTGTTTTTAAGAGTTTTTAAGTCCCTTTGCGCCTTTTTAGGCAATGAATTTAACTCTGATTACAAATTAAGAATGACGGTCAATAAACTCATCTTTCCTATTCTGTCGGAAAACTCTCTAAGAAATAGATAAAGTAATGAAATCGTCATTATTTGTTTCCGTCCACAAAAAAAATGTATTTATTTACTGAACTTCGAAAGGACTTGGAGATAAAAATTATAAAATATAAAACTGTAAAATTGAAGCAAAGCTCAATGTATTCATTTTTAAAACTCTGCAGTAATTAACTTATGTAATTAACTTTTATTTTGATACTTAAATTTTTATATTTTTTCCAAATGTGAAAAATAAATTTTAGTAACATTGTTATCATTTTTAAACAATTAAAATCTAGATTTAAACATGACCTCCATTAAAAGACCAGCTCTCGGAATGACCCAATTTTATTGGAACCGTACGTGGCCGTCTTAAGGAGGTTTTACTGTATATATGTATATTTTTTAATTGTATGCAAACATTTTTCTGTGGATTATAATTTTAAAATTTCGAGACTGAGCAATGTAAAAAAAATTAATTATAGATATTCTGTATCAGTTATTAAATTTCTTTCTATTATAAAAAAAAATTTCTACGTTTTTGGATACACGTAATTTTTGGCGCTAAACAATAAAACATGATATTTAAGCATTGGAATAAAATGTTTTTTATGCCTGTTTTGAAGTTTATGGATAAGACTGCTTTAGTATATTTTTTTTAAATTGTCATATTGACTTACATAATACTGGACTGAATATTTTTTTAAAGAGATTAATAACCACTTTTTTTACACTAAAATGTTTTAAAAACAATAAGAATATTTCTAATACAGTCATTTACTTTATTTTTAAGTTTCCTTTTTTTTTTCTATTTCCGAGGTCAATCTTTTCCTATAAAACATATGAAATCTATTTCGCTCATAGTCACAAAATACAATATCTACGCGAATAAAAAAATTAAATTAAATATGGCTTATCGTGGCTTATGGCAATAATGGACGAAAATTGAAAATCATGATTAAGTTAAGGAATATGTTTAAAAGAAAAAAATATACATATTCCAGAGAACTCAAAATTTAGACGCCATGTTCATATTAAATAAAACAAAAGCAAATCACAGCGGATAAAAAAAAATTACACATTCTTAACATTTAAATCATGCTCAGAACTTACTTAAAAAGGAAGTGAGTTTATAAGTATTGCGTTTAAATGGAAAGATTAAAAATATTTTAGAACAATAGCACTTTGCAAAAAAAGCAATAATTTAAGGAAAAACTACGGTTTTATATTTAAAACAAAAATTAAAATGAGATCAAACATTGTTAAACATATAACATCCACCTATTAAAATGTTATTAATAAAACTTTAAAAGTAATATCTTTATAGGACATGCAATAAAAGCAAACACAAAGGATAAGATTGGAATAAAATATTTTAGTTTATTTCTGTCAGTAATCTAATTTAAATTCGTATGTAACTTTAACTGAATTTTTCCTTAAAAGTTCAATTAGTGTTACAAACTATGAATTAAATAAATATTGCTAATAAAGTATTTTATTCCAATCTTTACCACGCTTGTATCTGTTTCCATTGCACGCCGTAAAAGATGCGATTCTTTTAAAATGACCATAAAAGCAAAATAAAAAACAACCCACTACAAAAAATGAACATACACTCCTATGAAAGAGTAACTATTAACTCCTACCAGGGGTGAAAAACTGCACTCCTTTAGCAAGAGTGAATAGTCACTCCTCCGAAAGAGTGATTATCCACCCCTGTTTAGAGTGGATATTCACTTTCAAGGAGTGACTATTCACTCTTTCAGAGAGTCAAAAATTTCACTTTGGCTCAGAGTGAATAGTCACTCTAAAGAGGTTGGGCATATTTTGACTCTGCGATAGAGTGACTATTCACTCCTCCGGAGTGAATAGTCACTCTTTTTTATTTATAGTGTTGATTTCGTGTGCATACAAGAAATAGAACTCAATACAGATAACGTTGAAGTGAGTAACTTTTTTCTGCAAATACCGTAATTTGTTTTACATTACGTAGTGTATCTTCTTTATTATCAATATAATGTTATTCACTTTCTTTCCCCATATCATAATGATCAACATATCCCGATGCTAACTAAGAGTGCGAAGCTAATTTATATCGAAATACATATTTTACATCGAATTTTGCTATTTGATAATTGAATTTTATCAGTACATATTAGTTAAAACAATTATAAAAGTCATTATTGAATTAAAAAGTAATAGAGTAGTAAAAAAGAATGAAAAATCATGCGTCAATCATAGCTTTTGAAAGACTTTCTAACACATTCAGAATAATGTAACAAAACATCACACTTTAATAAGGCGAGAGATCAAGTTTAGAAAACGCATAACATATTTCAAAACCTAAAAGCAGCAATTATCGAAAATAGCCTTAAAAAATATCCGAATTCTAAAGTTATGTTGTTATAATGTTTAATGTATTAAAATATCCGAATTCTAAACGATTTTTCGGCATGGACCGTAACATTACGGAATATTTTCGAGTGTATGTGTAAAAGAATTACTTCACACTTAATTTTTGATACATAACATGCCATTCTACGCCTAACTAACGTATATCACTTGCATGACAATCAAAATATATCTATGCGAGTTATAACGCGGAAGACGGCAGTCAGACGTATAAACCAAATTCATAAACACTTTTCAGCTATGCTGGAAAGTGTTAAAAAATGTATGAATAAAATTTCAAGATAGTATCACTGATTATTGTGATACGTAAAAAATAGAAAATTGAGATTTTGCATAAAATTTGCCAGCAAAATACTTTGTTTAAAATTGAAAAAAAAATATGCTATAGCCTTTTCATTTTGTCTTAATACTTTCATCATGCACATTCATAAATCATAAACTATCATAGACTAGTACATCCCTTATGATAAATCGAATATGGGTGTCAAAATTTAGCACTCATCCATCAAAATAAGGAATAATAGATTCCAATATGTATGTCAAAGTTCACAGGGAGATTGCACGGAACAAAAACAAAATCAAAGATATGAAGATCAATCAAAGATAGCTACCGACTGTCTGGCATACAGGATATAAACAGAGCTTTGGACTTCAAACAAGAAAAATTCTGTTAACAAATCAAAATTAATACCTTAGAAAATCAAAGAAAAGGATTTTTAAGCATTTAGCGGCGTGGAGCAGAATTTATTTTTTACAAGATTTGAAAAGGTCCAATCAGTGGCAAATGGGATCCAATAAACGGAAATCGCTTTAGTTTTAATAGCTGCGAGACAAATTTGTGCTTTCAGGGTAATGAGACATATTCATCAAGTATTGCTAACTTCGCCATATTGGAAAGTGAAATGGCTTATTCTATTTTCGAGAACAAAAGAAATAAAAAAAAATGGGTGATGTAGTATATTATTTCGAAAGTGTTTCTTAATTAATAGAAAGCTAATGTGTAAGCATTTTTCGATTGTTAGTTCAGGTTTCGAATAGATAAAAGTAATTTTTTCGTTATTGAGCTTATTACGCTCTGTCGTAAAACCGCGATCATTAGCATTTACGGCTGGTGATTAAAATATGATCAAAAGAAATGAAAAGAGATTAGGATTTCAGAAAATCAACAATACAGACATTTTTGGGGTTTTTTTCGCTAGAAGGTGTAGAATTTCTGCCTTTAATTAGAATTTGATTCAGATCGCGTCGATATTTTTTCTGCTCTCATAACGTTAATATAAAGAAAATAAAGAATAAAAAAATGATTTATCAGCCTTTCTTCATCATATTACTTCTTTCTGATAAAAACTTAAAGTTTAAAGGATTTCGAATTTTCTTGCTATACCTTTTGTAATTTTTTTTTTTTTTTTTTTTTTTTTGTGTGTGTGTGTGGGGCGTATTTTAATTGCATAATGATACACAGATGTACACGGTTAACAAGAAATACGTTTCTCACTTCCGTGGTCTCTAGAATGCGTTCTAGTACTCCAAACGAGATAAAATTTGAATTACAGATAATTCAAAATATGCGCTTGAAATTTAATAAATAAAAATAGTACAAGAATCAGCCGAAAGGTGGCGCTGTAATATACATAAAAACATTTTATATGCTTTTAAAATGTTAAATAGTATAATAAAAGTAACATTAAAGCAGAGCAATATGCCCCTTTCATTTTCAACATTGACATATATCACTTAACATATATAAAGCATATTAAATGTTTTTATGTGTATTACAGCGCCACTTATCGGCTGATTTTTGTACTATTTTTTTTTATTTAATAAATGTCAAGCGCATCATTTGAATTATTTGTAGTTTAAAATTTATCTCATTTGGACCAATAGAACGCATTATTTAGAGCCCTTTGAAGTGGGAAACTTATTTCTTTTTAACTCTGTACTTATGGAATGAACATTTATAGAAATAGTCATACATACTATTTTGAATGCAATGATTTTGGAAAAATAATGAATGTATTAGAAAATGATTTTTATAATTTCATTATTACATTTTGAACTGGAGCCATATATTTTATGAAGGTTATCAGACAAATCGGAATCCTAAATTGCACATAATTTACGTAATCTTCTAATTACAGGTTATCTAGCTGAATACAATTTTTAAACGTTCACAAATTTATCTATTCTATATAATTATACGTGATCTATTTTTCTCTTTAAGCCAAATTTAATAATATAATGTCATTAAACAGTAAGACAAGAATCCTGATTGGGGTTTTATCATTACACAGAGTCATTTAATGATATGCCTTTTTATCATTATTGAAAAAAGTTTTTTTTTTGTTATGAAAGCGTAATATAACAATAAATGCTCCCAATATTTCAAGACTTAACCTAAAATATCTCCTTCTCACTTATTCTTTTTAAGGCAATCAGTGAAAAAACGTGTAATTGCCCCAATCTTTCTCTAACATTTGTAATTTATGTTGTGCTTGTATAATGTTTCTAAATGTTACTAAAATATATTATAAATGTTATTAAAATATATTATAAATGTTACTAAAACATATGAAAGGAAATCATTGGTATGCTTTTTTTTTAATTGTGGAAAAATGACAAACATAACAGGTTTTCATAAACTTATTAATTTACAAATGAGATATTTTATTGCTTAGCAAAATATTGAGGGATTTAATTTTACGGAGATGATTTAATAGAAAAATTATTAATATAGTAAAATCTATGAAATATAACGACCTTCCTCCCTATAGCGGAAATCTTCGTGGTCACGGAAAAAAGAATGGAATTATAACAGACGGTGTGTTGGCTAAGGTGATTTTCCCTCAAAAATGAATAATTTGCTTTTTTTCTTGCGATTCCGTGTCACGAGAGTTTACTATAAAATAAAATATTTTAACTGGATGATAAAAAAATTTCATTTTTCAACACTGACTTCCATTAAAGAAAAGCTATCTTAATTTAATCTTAATTAAGACAATTCAGATATAAACTGTGGGCAAACAATCTAACACATGTTCAAACACACGGAAAAATGAACTAAAATGCAAAATACTGAATTCAAAAACAACTTTAAAATAGAAAGAAAAATATTGAGTAACAGATCGGAAATTGTACGACAAAAGGGGCAAATGAGGTGCGTTCGTACTATAACTAGTTTTATAAATATTCTGATCATGCTGCACTCGTATGCACTCGTATGTAGCTGTTGCACTCGTATGCAATATGCATGGATACAAAATTTATTATGACTATATATACTAAATTCCCTGATACGTAAATAATAGGACTCCATCTTAAATACGACGTAATCATCACGACAACATAGAAACTTTACCTATCATGGGATATCATTGAAGTAATTACATATGATAGAATTCAATGTAATGGAGAAAACTTTTATTAATATCGTTTTAAGTTTTGATTCGATTTTAATAAAATTTGAAATGACTCGACAAATTTCTGCAACGATTATAAATATAAAATTTCAAACCATTTGGTTGGGTAGTTTTTGCTCTATTATATGCGGACAGATGGACAGACCAGACGACGATTATAGGTGCAAAATATTTCCATTGTTACGAACGCACCTAAAAAAGACAAAAAAAGAAAGTAGCACTATCAAAATATCGAATGAACCATTGATTAAGTACGTAACAATAAATGGCTGAGAAAAATGCCACTTATAAATAGAAGATTTTCTAAATCCGAAACGAAATTAATTATTTAAAATTTCCATAACTGGAAAGGTCAAATAAAATCTTCAAAATGAGGTACTTTTGAAAATATAAATTTACACTGCAACAATATATATCCAATCGAAGAAATGTATAGGTTTTCTGTTAAGCTTTTTTTTAAAGAGAAATTAAGCACACGGTGTGTGGATAACAACATTGTATGGTTAACAAACTCAAATAAAACGTAAATCAATCAAATATAAAATATTGAGGCATTGCCACAAAATGACAAAATTCTGTGTATAATATAAATTATTTTCTATTTATGTTTCTATTTGTAAAATTTCGCAAAATAATGAGAAAAAATGCAATTTAACAACTTTGAAGAATTAAACTATGAACTATTTAATAACAAGAATAAAAACTGTCATCTTATATTTGCAACATTTCTAAAAAAAAAAAAAGATCGTTTACTCAAATGCTAAAAAAGAAATATATGCTAAATAGAATGCTAAATAAGAAATATATAGTTCGAATTTATTGTTATCTTTCGTATAATATAATGCTAAAATTCCTACCACCACTTCCAAGAATACCTAAAATTTTCATCGTTTGGTATACATGGTCACTAGCTGAAAAATATTTTCTTTTCTTTCCGAATAGACGCCCTGAAGATATTCCATCTACAGTTTCTCAGAACTAATTTTCTGGAGAAGTAGCAGAGTTAATACGAACTTTCTTTCCCTCTGATCTGGTCCTGAAAGTTTTATTAGGTAGTGAATCTAGGTTTCTGCACAGAAACACACAGTGCAAAAAAGGTAAAAGGAAAAAGGGCGCGGATGTCTGATGTTTTACACTTGATGTAGTACTTTGCGTGCTGTGAGTATTGTTCTTTGTCTAATACTCTGAAAAGAAAAATACTTTTTGGGAGCTGAGATTTAGTTTTTCTTGCATAAGCTGTTTGGATTTTTTTCGGCTTACACTATGCAAATATATAGTTGTTTAAATTTCTAAACACAGCTGATTGTGTCGAATGTCAAATTTTATATGAATTTCTACAATATTTACAAAAAAAAAAAAAAAAAAAAACTTAAATTGTAGATATAAATGTATTTGTGTTTCGTTATCTGTAAATATTTAAAATATGAAAATAAAGAGTAAAATGCGTACATTTTCTTTTGAAATAATACATTTTATTTGTACAGTTTGAAGAAAATAATCTTATGTATATAATGTATATTCATCTTGAAACTACATAAATGCAAGCTTGAAAATCTTCCTAATTAAGTTTCAAATGGGTAATGAACAGTTATTACATTGAACAATGATTAATTTTTGGTCATGCAAAAAAAATCATTTTTAAACGGGAATATTTCCAAACTAACAAACAAAATATCGTCTCACTTAATAAAAATGTCCAAACGTTATGATGATGTCACTTAAAACATCAAACACAACTAAATACACGTTTGCTAATTTGCAATATTTTCCTCTTTAAGTGAACCTCTCCTGTTAAGTATTTCGAAACATTGTAGAAACTTTCTTACATTTTTATGAATGTCTGAATAAAATACTCTTTAATTAACGATGCCTTTTACATAATTATTTGTAAAATATTGTACATATATCTATATCTTAGAAAATAGATAGAGTATATTACGTTAAAAGTATATTTTACTTGCAAGCCAATTTAACTAATAGTCATCTTAGCAAAAAGTTATAAAACCGTCACTCAAAATTTAATGAATGGCCTAAGAATAATTTTTCAAAGATATAGTGCCTTCAGTACACTATAGCTTTGGAAAATTTGTCTTTCGATACGCTTTATTAGAAAGTATCATCTTAATGCGTCAATTTGCTTTTTCAAATGAGATTGCAATGAAATGAGATATCTACGTAAAAAAGAAAAAAACTAACGGAGTAAGTCATTTTTTACAGAAATTGCAGTCCTTAACTGGTTGATGCGCGAAACTTTCTTGGTGCAGCGCTATACAGGGTGTCCGGTCTCAACGGTGTCCAATGGCTAATTCCTAAACCGTTAGTCATAGACATATAGTTCCAATTGCAAAAATGTTTTAAATGAGGTAAAGAAGTATTTTTAAAGCGATTTGGGTCAAGAAAAACATTTATTAAAAAATTGCGAAATTTAAATTTTTATACGGTCCCCAGATCCTATGAGGGATATTTAGTAAAAATATCCTATTGCACTGACAAGTAAGACAAAAAAAGTCCCATTCCTCTGCGATTAAAACTGACCGAGTTTAAAGTTGTGTTTAAATTTATGTTTAAAGTTTGAGTATCTTTTTTGCTGCAAAATAGGGGTCAGTCACAAATTTACTAGAAATAAAAATAATCGTCAGATATAAAATATAACATTAAACATTGAGAGTAAATTAACATTACAATTATATTTTGAGATTTTTGTTCATTCTGACATATTAAAAAAATATATACAACTTGTACTAAAAATACAAGTAAAAAAAAAGGTAACAGAAATTTTGTTAAATGATTATAAAAGCAACAGTCACAACTCTTTAGAAAATGATACATTGGATTTTTTTATCCAGTCAATCAATTCTAAATATTAACTTGCGTTATTTGAACTTTTAATGTGTAAATATCGCCTCCACCCTGGAAAAAAAAAAAATAATAATAATCTGTATCATCTACAGCAGAAGGGGGGGGGGGTGGTGAGAGAAATATTCTCCGAAGAGCTGAATTAAAATAATACTTCCATGGGATTAACAATAGCGAACGGATGTTTTCGCGTGAGTTGGGGGAAGAGAGAGTAGAATTTTTAGGTTGATGTGGTAGTTGGTTAGTTATTTCTTGCACAATAAAATAAAATATAGGGGAAAATATATAATTTTAGACAGTATTGTATTGGCCGAGCAAAAGTGAGGGGGGGGGGGGAGTATAAATTTCAGAGAGGATTGAGATCATTAGTAACTTACTGTAACTATAAAGTAACGGCAAACTACAAAGACTAAGTAGAAAAATTTCCAAACATTTTAATAAGGTTATTAATTTTAATAATTTTAAATTTAATATACTTTTTTATATTTTTTTCATTTAACAGTATATATATATATATTTAAATTTAATAATTAATTTATACTTAAATAAAATTATAATTGAAATCTATAATTTCTTATATAAATTATAAATTTTAATCTTTTTCAATGATTTTAAATTTAATAATTTTTAAAATTATTACCTCTTTATGCTCTAATAATTAAGTGTTATAATTAAGACAATAGGAAATAAAATTTTTAACGGGAGTGGAGATTTAGAAGATGCATTATTTAATTAGAAAAATAGAGTAGAATAGTAAAATAAAAGAATATGAAAACCTCTATAAATTTTTAACTTTAGGTGAAGCAAAAAGTGGGGAAGAAGAAATTTAAGGTGCCGATGAATTTAGATGAAGACTTAAGAAAAAGCGAAAATCTGCTGATGAGCAAAGGATTATCTCGCTGTAAAATTTGGTAAAAAAAAGGTCCGTATTCTTTATTACTGCAATAATTAATAAGTAATCCATAATCTAAATTCCACCTGAAATTGCAATTTAAACTTTTCCCCCACTGTCTTTCATACACACAAAGTTTATAATCCTGAAAACTACATTTTTTTTATGCAGCAATGTTTGTTGTGGTAATGAAAACTAAACAGTCGTATCAATTCCCCTTGAAATCTCCGCTCCAAATTTTGTTACATCCCCACCCACCCTCCTTCCCGTCCCCACAGACACATGAAAGCTGTATTTGTAAGTAATTTGTTTGTACCATCTTAATGTTTTTGTTGTTTTTGTTTTTGTATGTGTATATTTTATACATAACTTTTGAATGGCTGCTCTGAATATGTTAAGGAAATTAATATGTCCCTTTTTGAAAATGATCCTCGTATCACTTTTATATTCTTTTATAGTAAACATCAATTATTTGAATTATATGATTCTACCTGTGCGATTACTTCAATGATTTAAATAAACATAACAAAATTGTTACAATATTTTAATATTTTGTTCCAATAGAGCACAGATTAATCCATTAAAGGTCGGACATCATATAACCGCCCACATTCTCTCTTTTTAATTAACTTTTCTTTTTTTTAAGATTTTGTTCCATTTGTCATTTTATTGTAATTTTTACATTACCCCTTCTGAAAATTCTACTGTCTCTCCCCTCAGAAAATATTCATTAGAGCAGTTATTTCTTTTTAATTATTTTTTAATTAAAAATTAGGGGGAAAATATTGTTAAATCAAAACATATATTGAATTATTAAATTTTAGCATTTAACAATTTATATATATATATATATAATTTTTTTTTTCTTTTGCCGTACTTGTCGCTAAGCAAGTTTCAAAAGTATATAAATCACTTTTGCCATTAAACACTTGCCTCTGCAGTTGCCAAGCACGAATACCTCCAAGATGAGTCACTTTGCCGCCGAAACCTCTGGCCAATCAGATTACAAATTGGCAAAACATAGCTATACGAGGGTCGTAAGTTAAAAGCTTATAAAAAATAATACAACTTTTTAAAATAAAATCATCAAAAGAAACACACTTATTTCCTTACAAAAAATAAATAAATAAATAAATAAATAAATAAAATGTCAAAATACAATTGAGGACGTCAATTTCGAAACTCGCCTTATCCGAAATTTAAAAAATCGTGTTTCTCTATCAATCTATTCTATTGGTATAACTGTACCAATCAAACACTACAATCTCCAAATTTTCAATGAAAACCGATGGGCGCATTTAAAGGTTTTACGCGATTTCCCAAAATTTGATTTTCTCGATTAGGCGAGTTTTGAAGCTCACTTCTTCAATTATTTTAACCAATCTGAAAGTTAATTACTAAAAATTAACACTACTGTAATATTTATACGGGGGCAGCACCTTCAGTTAAATCACTTTAAAAATACTTCTTTACATTATTTAAAACCTTTTTGTAATTGGAACTATATGTCTTTGTCTAACGGTTTAGGAATTAGCCATTGAATATCGTTTGGAGTGGACGCCCTTTATAATACTTTAAGCACTTCGTGTACGACCCCTGAAAGCTTGGTCCAACTCATCTGTTTTCAGTTACAGAAAAGTGGTTTAAGTCATAAAATTGAAAATGTCATAACTCGGTCAATTTTAGTATTAGATGAATGAGACTATTTTTGCCGTACTTGTTAGAGAAATGGGAAAAGTTTACTAAATATCACTTATAGGACCAGGTACCGTATAAAAATTTAAATTTTGTAATTTTTACATAAATGTTTTTCTTGACCTAAATCGCTTTAAAAATACTTCTTTACCTCATTTAAAACATTTTTGTAATTGGAAATATATGTCTATGACTAACGGTTTAGGAATTAGCCATTGGATACCGTTGAGACCGGACACCCTGTATATGATCTATAGCATTTATGCACATTACTTAATACACTAACTATTAGTTAAGTTCTGAAATGCGTATCATATTTTAAAATTCACGATAAGCCTTGTAGGGTAACTCCGGGAGAGTCGCCGCATACGGGAGAGATGCCGCACCCCTTGTATTTCTTGTAATTATCGATAGATGGTCGTCAAACGCACAGTATAGGTGCGCAATGAGATTATTTTAACCAGTGTATAGCGTTAATCACATTTCGATGTTTACTTGTAGAAGTACAATCCTTAATTTGACGTAAATGCATGATTTCACTGTCCACACTTTTAAACATTTTATGTTTAAATTCTTTGCATACACTAATTACTGAATGCATGCATGATTTCGAAGTCAAAACTAAGTCTAGCGTTTGTACTGTGTGTATGGTTATGCCATTCCACTTAGCGATGGCAGGTAAAAGTGATGGCCGACGTTTGCACCATGCAAAATGGGATACATGCTGCACTGCTATTCCGGTATACATGCCGCAGTTTCTTTTGTACGGGATGATTAAGTGTTATAAACTTTTCCTTTTCTTTCTGCACAGGCTTACCATGTTAGGTATGTTATCAAGTTTACTAAAACCAAAGGCGAAAAAGGGGAAAATAAAAAGTAAGAATTGCAAGAAAGATGCAAGCCAAGATGATAATAATGAAAAATCGGATTACGCGTAGCGCAGACGTTCTTTGTAAACTACTCCAAAAAAGAGGAAGTGTAATTGGCTTCGTTGCATCATGCGTTTAAATGTACTTACATAAAGACTGTACTTTTCCGACACTTTTTCTGTAGACACTTTTTCTGTAGTTTTTTAACCCATTCGGGCCTATAGCTGCCTATAAGCACCTTCATAAAGAGCATACAAAATTTGTTTCTGGTACCAGTAAAAAAGAAAAGTAATGTTTGCTTTGTTTAATTAGAGCATTTTCATGACAATTTAAGTAATGGTAACTTCTTTTAAAAAAAGTAGTACGAACCGAATAAAATTTGTATAAAAGCTATCGTTCCCGAAAGGGTTAACAAATAAAATATGTAAACATAATTTTACTTTTTTCTTTTACCTTTCTAATACATTAATGTTACGTTGTTGCTGAAATAGCAATTAAAATTTAATTAAAAAAAATAAGTTGATAATTTTAATAGAGTTGAACAATTTTCCCTCATAGATCTTAATGTATTTAGAACACTTTTTTAAGTCTTTCTAGACGAATTACAAATTCTACTTAGTCTATAGTCTACAGAAAGCCTGTCGTGGGCCACCTGAGTGATGCATATAAATTTCATCACGTTTGAAGTATCGTAACATCCTTAAAATGCGCTAGAAATGATTTTAGAATGTAGCGTAACGGATTTTGGGGGGAGATCCTGTAAAGGGAATAAAAATGCTACACACTTCATTTTACACAAAAGAATATGGATATAGAAGAAAATAAACAATAATTAAACTTTTGAAACCGACGAACCACAATTGTTGGAAGTGCGCTTTAAGTTGGGGTATGAGTTTTTAAATTTAACTATTATTTAAAATTTCGTCGTTATGAATTCTATCGATCATATACACGGCCGCACAAAATTTCCCAACAAGATCCGTTTGTCGGAGGAAATTCCGGAATGGAAATTTTCTGTTGTGCTACAAGTTTAATTCAATTAACTTTTAGCATGCTATGTAGTATACTTACATATCCATAGATCATATACAGGGCTAAAACAAAAAAAAATCGTATATTTTTTTCGATTATCCATGGTAATAGCAGAAATCTGGTTTTCAAATACGTTATGGTTGTGCGCTTTCCAAATTGATAATTTAGACATTATCTTTCATCTTAGTAAACTGTTTTGTTATAGTATTGAGAATGCGTTGGAAAATGTTTCATAATCTATGCTTGACGCATGATTTTTGTTTCTTGATATTTCTTTCGATCGTATAAAAGAAATATGCAAATTTCGCACAGAAAAAGTTTGTTTTTGACCTCAATTCAACATTTAACGTTTAAAATATAAAAATGGTAAAATTCAAATAGTTTGAACACATTTAAATGATTGTTGAGAGACTTTGAAAGTCATTGCATTGCCCAACTTCTTATGCAGAAAAAAAAAAAAAAGCTTTTAAAAAGAGCGTCAAACGAAATGTAGAAAGAATATTTCCAATGAATTCCTAAAACTTAGAATACCTTTGAAGAATAAAATGTATGACACATCTTCATTAAAAGAAGGAAAATTTTGAATGTAAGAAAAATATTTTTCTTTATTTATTTTGTCTATCTAAAATAAAGCAACTGGAAATGGTATTACAGTGTTTGCTTTCCAACATGATAAACTCGGATAAAAAAAGAAAATTATCTTATATACCTATGATAAAAAAAAGAGCTTGAAATTTTTTTAGAGTAAATGCAAAAGTGTTTACACTTAGAAGCGTTATCAGGTAATTTCGCAAAGGTTGCAAGGAAAAAGAAATTTAAAGAGCTGAAACAATTATTTTAAAATTAATCTATCAAATCCAGCTGTTATCAAAATTATTTTTATGACGAGGAAGCCAACTTTTTTGCATGTGCATATGTCATTTACAGTACATAGATTAAAGGGATAGTTGTTCAATTAAAATTCAAGAAAATGAAAAATTAAATTTTAAGCAAATGAATTAAAAAATTATTTGATTTTGCAATTTGTATTATTTAGAGATTCAGCATACTTGTTAGAAACAATGCAATATTACAAAAACTAAATATTAAGATTACAACATTTTGATAACATTATCTTTTTAACTTTCGTTTTTAATTGACTATCCATTTTTTTTCGAGTAGAACACTCTACTTTTAAAAACGGTTTGAAAAGTTTTTGAGAAAATTTATCTACCCCACAGTAAAATTTATTTAATTTCGTGTGCTTCGTTTGAGTTTTTAATTTAATCCTATGATTTGAGGGTAACGAAGAAAACACATTTTTGTATGGATTAAGGAAGTCATTTATTAGTTTCTTCAGCTAATTTCTCAGAAGGTTTAGGAATTTTTAAATATATTTATGGTGTAATTTTAATGGATTTTTTTTAGTAAAATAAATAATTTATATTAATATATTAATATGTTAGTAATAATAGTGTTAAATAATATTATTTTATTTAACAAATGCATAACGATAATTCTTTTCGTTCACTTAAAAGTAAACCGAGTTTGTATGCAAAATTAAATCAACTTAAAGAATAAATGATGTTTTATGTTTCTACTTTAATATTATGCTACAAGTAGCATACATGCCAACTTTTATGCATTTTTATTACCACTAAAATTTAATAAGAAATTTTGTTTTATTTAATCGACGTTAATCTTCGACTAAATAAGGCAGAAATTTCTATTAAATTTTAGTTGTAACAAAAAAAAAAAAAAAAAAAAAAAGAAGGTAAAAGTTGGAAGCTATGATATAGACTTTAACTGCCAAATGCTTTCTACATAAAATTACGAAAACACTTTAAAACATCTGCGAATTTTGATTTAAATATACATAAAAAAAATTAAGAGTTTTAAGAGCATGAAATTTTCTTATTCGACAATAATTGGCAAATATGCTTTGTTACAAAATTTTCTGGAATACAGCAATAAAGTAGAAAGTTTTACTTTCTAATATTTAAAAATCTATAGAGTATCCAGAAATTCTCTTTACAATTTTTAATCTTTTATTACAAACAAAAACGAGTAGATACGTGTATGGAAAGTATTACAATATTAGGAGTTTATATTGAAACTTTTTTCATATCGATTTATAAAACTTAATGTGCACCATTGGTTTCACAAAGCACGCGGAAGAGCTAATCGTAGACGTTTTCCTATAATACAATTTCCGTCCACTCCTTGCTTTATCCAACACTGAATGACACAAAAAATTCAAGGATGTCAGTTCAGTACCGGATAACGCAAAGAGTGGACGAAAAAGGCGTATCAGAGAAAAATGTGGATGTGTATCACATAGACGTGCATCGTGCAACAAATGTTGCGCATATGGAGGTTTATTAATTGCTGTAAAAGTGAACCTTCAATATATTCTCCTAATTCAGTACTACTTTCCATACATATATCTTGTCATTTGTGTTTGAAATAAAAGTTTGAAATTGCAAAAAGACGAATTGTAAAAAGACTTTGTGAATACCACATATTTTCTTTAAAGCTCTCAAAAACTAACGTTTAATTAATTTTATTGTTATATGTATTTCAAAATTTTAAAACCTTCATCGAATTTATAGTAAAAAACACAGTTAATAAACAAATTATTATCTCTATGTGTGCACAACTTTAGAGAAGCATACAATAAAATCATTGCATCTGTACAAAATATTGTGCAATTTTGGTTTTAACCTATATAACAGATCATCGCTAATGTTAAAATTTTAATCTTTCTTAAATGCATTAATTTTAAACACTGGAAAGTTGATCGGATTTTCTCTTTAGTGTTTTGCAAAATTAGATGTTGGTTAAAATTCAACTATGAGAATTTTTCATCCATGAAAGTATGGGTTCAAAATTCTATGTATATATTATAATATCTGATTCATATTTTGAATTTAACTTTTGACAATAGACATAAGACTGCAACATTCAAAATTTCGCATTGGTTATGCAAGTATACGAATTTGAATGAATTCTAAATATATTGCTATATTTTATTTCTGTATTTGAAATAATCATCATTTTTAATTTGAAATACATGTTTAAATGTTTAATTAACTGAATTTTTTGCAGATAAATAAGAGAGGAAAATCTCAGAACGGTACTGTATTTTACTGAAAACAATTGTTGCTACAATCATCGTTGCATTTTAACTCTTAAATTACAAGTTTTGAAATTTAATTTTAGAAGTGACAAGTAGAATTATGTTTCTAGGCCATTTTATTCCAATGTTATAACTCGCTAAATTTTTCATAAATAAAATTAAACATACAATAAGTTAACAAAAACTGGATATCACTCAAAAGTAAACATATTTTTGTAGCTACATTAAAACAAATTTCTAATTTTTCAAATGTTATCTTAAAAGTAATTATTTTCACGATTAAAGAACAACAATCTAGCAATCGGAAAGGAAAATTATGCATAAGAGGTTCAAACATAGTACATCTTAATATTTGTTTGTGATTTTGAAAGATTTAAAATTTCTTAAAAACATTTACAGACGTTTATTTAGTTACTTAGAATTTTATTTTAAATTATTTTTTATATTTTAATTGAATTTTTCGATATTTAAAACAAAGTTTTCTATTTAGGAATGAATATGCAAAATACGAAGGCTTTATATTGATTACCAAACCCTGACTTTTATTCAAAGATTTCTCTTAAGACTTTAAAAACGTATTTAAACTACATTTAAATACGAGGAGAACGTTTTTCTTAAGAAAATTTTCTGAAAAATCAGAGAGAAAAATTTGAATACTTTGAAAGAGCTCTGAAAAGATTTTGAAGGGTTTTTTTATGAGTTTCAATATTTGTTCGTGCTAGAACCTTCGGCTTTTTTAGGGGAACAAGAACATTTTTTTATCACAAGAAATGTTAAAGGAAAGCGGGTTATTACTTGATTTAAAAGACATAGCTTTGCATTTGAAGAGATTTGAAAAAGTTTAAGAAAAATTACTTGAATAAAATGTCATCGAATGAAATATTACAAATCTGTACAATGTAAATTGGCTAAACACAATTTTATCTTTAAAAACTTCATTTTCTAATTCCCTTTGGAAGTTTTATTTCTGAGAAAGTCTCCATTTTGCTATTCTATGTGTTCTTGCAGTTAAGTGGCGAAAAGGAGTTATGCTTCGTATTTTGCTAAGCAAAGAAAGTAGTACGGTAATTATAAATCTCTTTTGCTTTATTTTTAAAAACAAATTTAAATCATGCTTATTGGTTATAAGTAAAAAAAAAAAAAACGTTGAAGGGAGATTCAATCATAAATTCTTCTCCGTGGAATGTTTGTGAGAGGAAAAAAAGGGGTACACAGACAACTCAACAGTTCAATTTTTTTTGTACTTATGTGTATAATAAAGGAAAATTATGTCTAAGAGTAACGACATATCAACGACGGCAACGATTTTCGTAAATTTAATTATTTCCAAACATTACATAACTTAAATTTTTACACCATGCGATAGGTAAATAAAATGTACTTTAAAATGTAATTTGTTACAGAACTGTATCTCAATTAACTTCTTTTTTATGGCTTTTTTTTATATCTATTGTGCACCTCAATTACGCAAAATTAACAATTTACAATGAAACCAATATAAATAGTTCAGCGTTTGTTTTCGGCTGATATTCCATAACGAAATTAACACTTTATCTGTACAACATGATTATGCTAATGATGTAAAGTTACAGAAATCTGTATGTTTGCTGAAATTTTATCTGTACACTGTCGAAAAAAATTTAGATCTACAAAACTATTTTTTGTAAAGTTACATAAAACTGCTAAAATTACAGTATCTACTAAGTACAGAATCTACTAAAATTGCAGTAATCTTACTAAAAATTTATCTGTAACCCGGGTTGCAGTTACATGAAAAGTTCTAGGCATCCCAGTTTCCTAAAAAATTCTTAATAACCTTATACATTCTTTGATTTACGGTGCAAAAGTGTATCTGTTACACGAATTTTTCATGTTGCTGTTACATAAAATGTTCTAGGAATCCCAGTATCCTACAAAAAATTTTAGTAACTTTTCAGATTTTTTTTTTTTTACATTGCCGGAGTTAATAACCAAATAAATCATCAAAAGTTTTGCTACTTCAAACAGATTTTGTTTTTTATTCTGATTATTTCAGTATTTAAGCACGTAGTTCGATACTACTACACTGGTTATCAAAAATTAAGGAAAAGTCACAAAATGCTAATTTTCAAATACGCGAACACTCAAAAGGAAATAATATAATTCGAGTAATTACTATCTTTACAACACAGCTAGCCCATGTAACATCTCATTCATGTCACACATGGTCACTAGAGTCACAGTCACTACAGTGAAGCAAAAAAATAGGAAATTCCATACATCTCATTATGAGTCTCAAATTATCGCTATATGTGACTCCACTGAGAAGTCAATATGACTGCTGCTTTTTGACGAGTCACGAGGTGACTTTACAATGTAGTTAAATAGTGACTCTCATGTGACTGTCATTTTTAGACTCAATTTCATAGTCATCATGAACGTTGCATTATGATAAGTCACCAAATAATATCATATTATAGTCACATGGAGACTTTTCCCAAAAGAGCACAATGGTGACTTCACAGTAGTCTCTCTGTCACCTGAAAGTCATCATGTGACTTTAATATGACATTATTTGGTAACTTATCACGATGACTTCGAAAGCTAGTCTACAAATAACAGTCACATGAGAGTCACAATGTAACTTCATTGTAAAGTCACATGTTGACTCGTCACAAACCAGCAGTCACAGTGACGTCTCAATGGAGTCACATATAGTGATAATTTGAGACTCATAATGAGATGTATGGAATTTCCTTTTTTTTGCTTCACTGCAGTGACTGTGACACTTGTGACCATGTCTGACATGAATGAAATGTTATATGGGCTAGCTGTGTTGTAGAGATAGTAATTACTCGAATTATATTATTTCCTTTTAAGTGTTCGCGTATTTGAAAATTAGCATTTTGTGACATTTCCTTAATTTTTGATAACCAGTGTATATCTGTTAAATTTGTGTTTTATTTACATTAATTAATTAATGCACTTATCAAGCTTTAATTTCTGTATGGGAAATTAGCTAAGAACAAACACTGCATTTTAAGTACAAACACAGCATTAACACAGCATTTTAAGTACAAACGAGTAAGCCTTTCGCAACTGAGCTGATAGAGAAATATTTTTAAAATTAAAACTATAAAATATCAGTAAATTGGTGGTTTAGAAGGGTTTTCCGATTACATGAGTGTTAAATTTGTCTATATATATATTATTATATTATTTCATTTATTTATTGCTGAATTTTTAATTTCATCACGTAATCTTAACCGGAAACACATTCTGAACTGATATTGTCTATATATCGGTCTAATATTTTGTCAATATATATATATATGTGTATATATGGGGCATTCTCACAATCTTTTGACTTTTGAGAAAAAAAATCTGGCGAAATTAAACTTGCTAAAATAACATTTTAACCTGATAGACGAATGCTATAATGATTCAAAATAAAGAAGAAATGGTCAGCAGCGAAAAAAAATTTATTTAACTGAGGTATAAATTAAACTTGCGAGTTTAATTTTCCTTATCATTTTACCACTATAACTTTTTATTTTCATCTAATTTTTTACTTATAATGAATTTACATAGTACCCACAGGACATTCAAATAAGAAATAATGACAATGTAGTATTTTTAGTACAAAATTTTGGTATAACATTGTCTTAAAGGGGTGTTAAAGAAGGGACGGTAAAGTAAAAAAAAAGGGGATGGTATAGGAAAAAAAGGACAAAATGGGGAAAAAGGGACAAAATGGGGAAAAAGGGACGGTAAGGACGGAACAGCAAGGAAACTTACCACCTATTTTAGGCAGATCATGTTAAGACTAAGTGGTAGCGAAAATATTCATTGATTTTTAGAAACAGTTATTTACATTGTGATTAAATTAAAAAAAATAATTAATTTACCTCGAAAATTGCAGGATTAAACCTTGCGGACGATAAGACTACCAATAAAGCCACGGTGCTTGAAATTGATATTTAAATGCTTATTTATATTCTGCAGTAAATTTCCTGTCAAAGAATTTTAGATATTCTTTTTCTAGCATACTTCTGCATGAGCAAAAACTTGAAAAAAAATTCCGTCGCTGCATCTAAAGTGATTTTCTGTATCATTTTAGAAGAGGGATGGTAAAAAATCTAAAATCCAGGGACAGAGTTCAAAAAATAATATCAACCCTAAAAATGTGTGCAGGTTAATTTTTAGCTACATATTTATATAAAACAATAGTTCCAGTTTCAGAAAAAAAATTACATCGAATTATTTTTATTGAAACAATTTCATCCAGACAGCTCCAAACTTCAAAATCAGCATCAGGGACACGGGACGGTAGATGAGTTTTCCATGTGTTTGGACCCCCAACATAGTCCAAAACTTATTTATATCGTTAATATTGTTGTGCAATCATACATTGGGATGTTCCCAAGGATATGAAGTAAAATAAACACAAAAAAGTGTATTAAATAAAAAATTATTATTCAGGGACATGAAAGTTAAAAGATTGTGAGAATGCCCCATATATATGATATTGTTTTAAGTGCAAACAGGTTAATCTTTCATAATCTTGCTGCCTGCAATAGAGACAGATTAAAAATAATTCTACTTTAAAATTATTTTAGAAACCATAAAAAATCAGTAAATTGAGAGATACAATTTTCAGACAAATTGCATTTGAAAGAAACTTTGTTTTCTCCATTTTTCGGTGAAAAAATGGAAGTTGTGCAATGTCTAGAAGTTAAAAATGAAATGCTGTAAAATCGAAAATTGTTGGTCAGGTGCTGCCACGTGTCAAAATGGCGTCAGCGTTTGTCAAGGACATGTTTTCTCTTTATAATATATATTATATGAAAGTTTCATATGCAGATATTTTCATTTTTTTTTTTGTCTCTATGCGTGCGTGTCTACATTTATGCATATTCCATAAAGTAAACGTAATACATAACACTGTAAAAAAACGGACTAAAATACAAAAGTACTACTGGCAATCTAGACGCCAGTACTATTTTCGTATTTTAACGGAATTTTTTCCCGGTAAATTACAGAAAAAATTCCATTAAATTAAAAACAAAAACGGAAAATTTTCTATAATTTACTGGGAAAAAGTTCCTTAAAATACGGAAATACTACTGGCGTCTAGATTGTCAGTAGTATTTCCGTATTTTAGTCCGTTTTTTTCTTTATACAGTAAACAATCTTTCTTCTATTAAAAAAAAACATCCAAAAAAGTCCTTCCGGCCAGTGCCGGGAGGAAGAGGTAGCTTTCATAATCCTTATTTAAAAAAAGCCAACTTATATCATGCAAACACACGAAGCTCCATTTAGTGGAGGAATCTCCTACGAATATAGGAGATTCAATACTAATTTTTATCAATATAATGAATGAGAATTTTGCGAAATTAGTCAGCTTTATCCAAGCTGCTTTTCTTTAAAGTAACTTATATTTGGCTGCCAAATTCGGCAATTTCTTAAAGTGCCTGTCATTTTAAGACAACATGGTGGATGAGGCTAAGCAGTGAACTTGGTCGAGACCTTAGTAATTGCTGTGCACATGCCCACTCACATCGGAATCTGTTAATATATACGAGTGCTGTCGCATGCAAAAAATCAGATTTTTCAAAATGTCACCCACAATAGAAATTGAAACTGCTATATCTGAGCCATTTTTTAAGGTAAAGACAAACAAAAAATGCTCCTGAATCCTTATATCAAGATCAAATACTTAAGAAAGAAACCTTTTTCAATTTCTCATTTTTTTGCACCTCACTTTAAATATATATATATATTTTAATTTAATGGCCGCCATTTTGAAACAAGATGGCTGATGAATCTGGCCAGCGAACTTGGTCGAGGTGTTGATGTATACTATCCACATGCCTTCTTACATCGAAATAGGCGAATACGTGTGTTATCGCGTGACAAATACAAGATCGTTTCAAAATGTTAGCCATGCTAGAAATTCAAAGTGCTATAAATCAACCATTTTTTAAGATATCAACAAAAGAACAAATTTTCAGAAACAAAAACTGCTCCGGAATCTTTGTATCAAGGCCAAACACATAAAAAAAATCTTTTTCATTTTCCAATTTTTTAATACCTCATTTTGAATTTTAAATTTAATTTTTTTTAAATGGCAACCCTTTTGAAACAAGATGGCGAATGAAGCTGGCCAACGAACTCGGTCGAGACATTGGTATGTACTATGTACAGACCAAGTTACATCCAAATAGGTTCATAAATACGCCTGTTATCGCGTGACAAAAATCAGGTCGTTTTAAAATGTCAGCCACAAGAGAAATTCAAAATGCTATTACTCAGCCATTTTTTTTTAGATATAGACGAAAAAAAACTGTTCCGGAATCTTTGTATTAAGGTCAAACACATACAAAAAAAAATCTTTTTCATTTTCCAATTTTTTGGTATCTCGTTTAAATTTTTTTATTTTTTAATTTTTTTAAATGGCCGCCATTTTGAAACAAGATGGCGGATGAAGGTGGCCAACGAACTCGGTCGAGATATTTGTATGTACTATGTACACACCAAGGTACATCCAAGTCGGTTCATAAATACGCCTGTTATTACGTGAGAAAAATCAGGACGTTTCAAAATGTCAGCCACGCTAGAAATTCAAAATGCTATAACTCAGCCATTTCTTAAGATATAGACGAAACAAAAACTGCTCCCGAATCTTTTTATCAAGGTCAAACACATAAGAAAAAAATATTTTTTCAATTTTCAATTTTTGGTACCACATTTCAAATTTAAATTTTTCTTAAAAATTTAAATGGCCGCCATTTTTAAACAAGATGGCGGGTGAAGCTGGCCAACGAACCCGTTCGAGACATTGGTATGTACTATGTATAAACAAAGTTACATCCAAATCGGTTCATAAATACGCCTGTTATTAAGTGAGAAAAATCAGGACGTTTCAAAATGTCAGCCACGCTAGAAATTCAAAATGCTATAACTCAGCCATTTTTTAAGATATAGACGAAACAAAAACTGCTCCGAAATCTTTGTATAAAGGTCAAATACACAAGAAAAGAATATTTTTCCATTTTCAATTTTTTGGTACAACATTTCAAATTTTAATTTTTTTTTTAATTTTTAAATGGCCGCCATTTTGAAACAAAATGGCGGATGAAGCTGGCCAACAAACTCGGTCGAGAGATTTTTATGTACTATGTACACACCGAATTACATCCAAATCGGTTCATAAATACGCCTTTTATCGCGTGACAAAATTCAGGACGTTTCAAAATGTCAGCCACGCTAGAAATTCAAAATGCTATATCTCAGCCATTTTTCAAGATATAGACAAAACAAAAGCTGCTCCGGAATCTTTGAATTAAGGTCAAATACATAAGAAAAAAATATGTTTCCATTTTTAATTTTTTGGTACCACATTTCAAGTTTTAAATTTTTTAAAAAATTTTAAATGGCCGCCATTTTGAAACAAAACGGCAGATGAAGCTGGCCAACGAACTCGGTCGAGACATTGGTATGTACTATGTACACACTGAATTACATCGAAATCGGTTCATAATTACGGGAGTTACAGTGTGACATAGGTCAGATATATATATATATATATATATATCAATTTTGAACGGACGGTGGTTTCGGGGTCTGGGGGTCATGATCGATGAAAATATACCAAAATTTTTTGAAATCGCTTTCCTCCGAACGGCTGCAATAGGTAGCTTTTTTGTAAAGAAAGCTACCTAAAAGAAAATGAGATGGAAAAAATAATAAAAGTTTTAAATAAGTGGAAAACATAAATGTTGACAATTTTATTTAGAAATATTAATTGAAATTCATTATAAAATTGCAACATGTCTGCTGAAGAACACTGAAAATGTACTTAAACTGAAAAAAAAAATCTTAAATATCAAACTAAATATCAAGAAATTTTCAATAAAATTATAAGCACCAACTATTAAAATAAAATATCGAGAATGTTTTCAAAAGTTCCTTAAGAAGATCTCCCATAATCCCAGGTAAGTTTAATTTTGACGTTTAAGTTAAAGCAAACTCAAGTTCTGCCTTTAAAATATTCATGTATTTCTGACAATTCTAATCAGTGTATTCAACTGTTTAAGTTCTCTTTTCAAAAGAAATATAGTTTTAACTTAAGAATAAGTTGTTTGAATTTTCGACTTACCTGAATTGATCCGATTTAGCACTTCTGCATAAGCAAACATCATATTTTTACAGTTCTCTGTCGATGTCAATAGAATTTCCACTTGGAATGCAAACTTCATCTTTCAACTTAAAAAAAAAATTTCTAGACTTATTTACATTCTCCTTTCAACAGACTCTTTTATCAACTACTGTTTCTAAAAATTCCCTGCTTTAATGAACCTTAGGAAACTCTCTGACAATAGGGGAAGCGCTGGAAAATACAGTCGAAATTGATGCCTCCTGAACAGCAGTATTCGCCTTTCAGCTAGAGCTTCCTTTTCTTTCGATTGACATTGCAGTAACTTCGAACAAGAGTGGTACAAGTGATTAAAAGTTGAAACACACGAATATGAAACAGCTAAAATAAACATTGATTGAGACTATTCTCTCATACAAGGCTGTTGAAGATGAAATATTCGGAAAGAAATGATTTTCCTTCGACGTATACCTGCCTCAAAACGCAGCTTGAATTTAAAATCTACGTGGAAAAGAGTTTGAATTGTTTTATGTATGAAAATTCGTTACCGTTTCTACGTGAACGTCCCCAAGCGCTGATGTGTATGTGACAGAATGGTGCAAATTATAGAAATAAAAATAACTGCTAGAGGAGTCAGGAAATGAGAAGGCAAAATAAATATAAGAAGGAAAATATGCTTATTTAAACAACGCAACAGAAACTACGAAACGATTTTTCTTATTATTTTTGAAAATTCTTTATTTGTCAAAAAACAAATAAATTTTCGTGGAAAATACCTTTAAATATTCTATAGAAGCTCGTTGATAAATGTTTAAATTTAGTGTATATTAAATATTTGTCGATATAAAAAGAGTATTAATATTTTAAAAAGATAACAGTTTGGCCGATGCATTTAATAAATTATACTAGCGAGATAAATTATGTTGTTAAAACAACTTGAAAATTTGCAAAATATACTGTACTATGAAAATATTTGAACGAACTTTACAAGAATTAATATCGTTAAAAATAGACCCTTTTAAATGTAAATTTTAATCATTCATTAGAAATTGTTTTTATAGTTAAGGGTGACTAGATTTTTTAAATTATTGTTTTAAGTCACTTTTGAAAGTTTTCTAAGCGATCTATTGCAATACTGAAAAATAAACATATATTTAAAAAAAAAAATGTTATTAGTTATATTAATTTTTTTCTTGTGGAAAACAGTAAAATGTCGAAATGCAGTAAACCAACGTTTAAAATGCACAAATAATGCGTGAAAAAGCAGCAAACAGCTGTTTCGAATCTACAGCGAGATTCTTCTTCAGTGCAAGAGAGGGAAAAAAAGGGGGTGGGACAGCGTGCTAGAAAAAGCAAGGCTGACTAAAATGTCGTTAGAAAAAATGGTTTTATTTGTTCATATGGGGAGAAGAAATGATTTCATTTAGTGCAACTTACAAATTACAATTGACATAAATAGCGGAATACATAATAGCGAAAGGGAACATAATATCATTTTACCCACTAATCATTATTTTACTACGTAAATTGATAAAATAAACAGAAATAATGGTTTTTCAATTACCAATTTGAACTTTTTGAAGATTTTGATGAATGTGATTATGGTTGAATTACGATAAAAGCTTCAATTTATTTTCAGTAGCAATAAGTAGACTTCGAATTAATTCACGACACTAAACATTAAATATAAGGAATTTAAAGTTTTTGTATAGTATACAACGAATTCGGGTTGTAGTATACAGCACAATTAAGTATACATCACAATATTAAAGGGTCTGATTTTTATAGTAAAAGCAGGATGTCCTGAAAATACATGTTATGCAGCTGATTTAATCTTTGAAAAGAGTCCATTATGCCTTCGTTGTATTTTAAACTTGGTTTTGTGAAGGCTTTGTTGAAAAATACATAGCTGCCGACACATAAGGATTTTTGCTACTAATATTTTCCAAAAAAGTAAATTTTGCCACATTTTGACGTAGATTTTATAAGGCACTTTTACTATTAAAATATAGTTTTAGAAAATCTTTAATTGTTGGCAGCTATGAAAATGAATTTTAATAAATAGTAAATTTTTACGATAGTTGAAAACATGATAATTTTCCGAAATTTACTCATTTTTGAGTGTGAAAATAAGTAAAATTGTAGTAATGGTTAACTTTGACTGCCGCAGTTACAAGTTACACTCCAGTGTTACAATTTGCTACACGCTGTTGGAGTGTTACAAGTTGTTATAAATTGGTGAAGTTTTACAAGTTGCACAGTTACAATTTGTGGCACTGGTATTACTCAACAACAGAGTTCCAAAGGAGACACAATTCATATTTCCTTTTATTAAGAATTAATCCAATACGAAGCGTAATGTCTTCTAAATTACAGTATTAAATTACGAAAAATATTATTTATTGAAATTATTAAGTGGCATTTTTCAGTTTAAAAACGCTGTTATTGATTTATTACGTTTAGAATATTGGTTTGCATTAGGAAAAAAAAAACGCCAAAAGTGGCAAACAAATTCATTTATCCTTGAAGTCCGTTACATTATATCCCACCAAAAGATGTGTAGTTATTCATTATTCTTAGTTTCTTGTCCAAGCTATCTGCCATTCCCGCGCACACGCTTTACATCCTGATATTAAATTCCATGCCACTATTGCTTGCATTCAATTGTCCCCTCTTCACTTTTTTTTTTTTTTTTAATAAAAAACTTATATTTTAAGATTCTAGAACTAGGGTTGTGTACTAAATGCTATAAATAGAAGGAAATATATTTTTCTTTTATTCCAGAGACATATTTTATGTAAACATTTATTTAAATAGTATATCGTTAAATCAAAAATATTTGACTTTAATATTTTGATACAATAATGTCCAATTAAATGCGCATTAAAAGACTAATTAAATATTAATTTAAGTAAATTTAATTAAAGTATTTTAATTAAAGTAAAATACCATTATGTCATGAATTTACTGAATGGTCTGAATAAGGGGACCAGAGAGATTTTAAAAGACAAAAGTTGATGAACCTTGATCATGGATTCAGAATCCTGTAAATAATTCAGACTATTACCTCATTTGCATTTTTTCGTTTAAGTTTTATAATAATAGAAAATGTATATTTATTGAACTGTAAAGAACAAAGCTTGATCGTGTATTATGAAGACTGTAAATAATTCAGACTATTACTTAATTTTGCGTTTTTATTTATTTATTTATTTCATTTGTTTATTTTTTATTTTTATTTTGTAGGTATTAAAAAAAATATTAAATTGTAAAAAAACAAAGCTTGATCATTGATTAAGAAGGTTGTAAAAAGTTCAGACTTCTTTTTGGATTTATTTATTTATGATTTATAGATATAAAAATAGTTAAATTGTAAAAAAAAAAGATCTTGATCATGGATTAAGAAGACTGTAAATAATTCTGAGTATTACTTCTTTTTACATTTTTTTTTATGTTTTATAGTAATAAAAAAAATATTTATTTATTACATTGTAAACAAAATGTTTGATCATGTTTTACGAAGCCTGTATATAACTCAGCCTATTACTCTTTTTATATTTTTTGATTTAAGGTTTATAGAAATGAAACACATATTTATTAAATTACAAAAAGAAAACAATAACCAAAGTTTTATAGTGTAAGACAAAACATCATAAATTCATAATCCATCAAAAATTATCATATTTTTTCTTATAACTTGATTTTTTTTTCTCCAGAAATGATCGAGTAAACACATAGCAAGGATTATAAAAGAAGAAATGACAACTAGAAAATGTAGAACCTGGAATTCAAAATCCTTTTAAATCAAGTTTTACTGGACAAATTTATATATATTTTTATTTTTATAAAGTTTAAATAACAATCCAAAAAGAAGCAATAGTTTAAATTACTTATTTTAAACCTTTCTTGTCCTCTTAAATATTTTACTTTAATTTCTATTTTATTTTAAGTTGTTACAAAGGCCAAAAGCTAAAAACATATGGGAGGAAAAAGTGAATATCTATCTTTAAAAAACTTTGTTGTACAAATAATTATACGTTGTGCGCATAATTATGTTATTATATAATACTACTTTCGCATAGCAATGACGCATGCTTCCATTTTACACTTGGAATAATTTCATTGTGTACTATAATAGCATTAATTGTTTACAATAGGATTATTCAAAAAGCCGCTCAACAAAGCCGCTTCATCAGAGCAGAAGAAAGATTTCTATGGTGTTTTTACATAGTTCCGTTCTTTATCTTAACCTATAGCTTTACCATAAATGGTACTCTAGTGACTCATAACATAGCTGTTTGAGGAATCGCCCATGAACTATTCCATAATGTGATCATGAAATAGAAAACATGCCTCATAAAATGTGGATTCATAGTATAAAGGGATACTGATTAAAATATAAATACATACGAATTGTGCATTATTGTTATTATTTCACCCTTGATAAATAAGTTACTAAGTAATAAAACTTTATTTTCATGTAATAAAAAATAAATGAGTAATTTCTTTAATGCATTTGTTAACTTTAAATTCTAACTTATTGCTGAAATAGAGATAATCGTTTCATGATAAATCTAGAAAGCAAAACAATCTTTACCTCAGCATCACTGTGAACACTTTGTTATATCTATATTCGAGGAATTTAAAGCGGTCTCAAATTTACCAAAACCCCAAATAAAATCGGATACTTTACAGGTAGTATGCTAGAAATTTCTAAGGTCAACCCGGAATTATAGATCATCTGAAACTAGGCAGAAAATAAAGCTCTAACATTAAAATAATAATAATAATAATAATAATAAAAGTAAATTATAAAAAAATTAGTATCGAAAAAAATTTTGAAAAGAGGAAACTCAAAACACAATATATATAATTGTTTTCATCAGCCATAAATTACATATTTAAATGTTTGACTTATGTGTATTTTCGGAATAACGTGTTACACTTTTTAAAATTCTGAAAGAGATTAATTTATACAAACTTAAACAGGATAGCTAAAAAAAATGAAATACACTTTAAATTTTTAACTGCTGTAACTAACAATGCAAATAAGAAAAATCAAAATGATGTGTGAAATAATACTTAAAAAATGAAAAAAATCTGCCATTAATTTTTTAAATGTTGCATGTTTTAAATTTTTACAGGACCTCCCTAGAGAAAATTAATCATATTTATTTATTTATTTTTGCTATAACGAAATCGTTATAAAAACTGAACTATCTTGAAATTTATATGAGTAATGCAAATTACAAAATGATCACTGTGAATGTGCACCATATGTAACATTGGAAATGTAAATTTTCAGAAACTGCATGAAACTGAGAACACTGATGATAATACATATGGCGCTTGCAGCAATATTAGTTGCAATGAACTCAAAAATGTTTTAGATAAAAGAAGGACAATTCCAAGCCAATGGTGCCATTTTTAGTATTTTATTTTTTACATCAAATAGTTAATACACATATTTTCTGGTAGTATTAAACCTCTATATTTTTTTTAATTTGCAATGTATTTTATAAAAGGTTGAATAGTCAAAATCAACAAAATCCATTAAAATCAGCGTAGCTTCTTTTTATGTGCTTATTTGTTTGTGTGTTGCATATTCGATGTTTGTCTGTTACAGGTAAGAGTACATAATTTTAATAACTATATTGTAGCAACAGTCGAATGTTTCTAAAATGTCTCTGAATGAAAATACCATTTTCTTATAATAAATTGTATGTTATTTTATCAATAATATAGATAAACATTAAGGTGTCCAAAAAGCATAATAATTCCTGTTTGTCTGTTACAATAACACTTTTTTAATCACAATTATTCACATTAAATAATTCATTCATAGTAACTACGTTAATTTATCTTATAATTTCATATACTAATTGCAGCCATGTTTTAATTATCTGATTACTATTTTTTAAATAAGGTAAAATCACTTTACTTCCATGACTGTCAGTCTGTTACAATGGAATTGCCGAGAAGTATTATTAGAAGTGCTCAACTATTTATTTGATATGGGAGAAGACACGTTACAAGGTTTTTGTAAAATTCTTTATTTAATGACGGTGATAAGATTTTAAACTATATTTTAATTTTTCATTATCTCTTCTTGTGTAACGCTTGATTTGAAGATATTTCTGATGCAAATTTAAGATATTTTTGATCTTAGATGCCAACGTCAATTTACACATGGTTTTTAATTTCTGTTATAAAATCGAAGTTTAAATGGCACGAAAAAATGTCCGTTTTCCTTCATTTAATACAGTAACCTTTAAAGATACTGGTATGCAATTTTTTGTAATGTTCTTGTAGCAAAAGAAAATCTAATTTACCGATTTTCTCAATAGAAGTCGTATGAAGATTAATTTATAATAACATAATCTTATTTTCCAACTTACTTAGAATATATTTTCAATTTATGTTGCCTAATTATCTCCAACAGTTAAAACTTTAAAGCACGTTTCCACTTTTTTGGAACTCCTTGTATCATTTATTTATTTATAGGATATTATATAAAACTAGAAGTTAAACATATTAATATATTCATTTCCACAAGGGGTGAATAGTATTTTAAGTAATATAAATATTATGTAATTTCATATTTTGTATTAATAAAAATAAGCCGAGGCGTACAATAACTGTACATACTTTACGCGAATAAAATATTTAATGTCTTACATCAATTATATATTGAATATTTATCGCACATTCGGAACTCTGTCGTTATAAATGTGTTCAGACAAAATACGAAAACGCTAACAATACTTATGAGAGATTATATATATCGTATACTTTATAGGTATAACAGTTTATTATTTTTGAATGCGTACCAAAAACTATTTACCAGAATTATGCCGAACAATTATTTTAATTTGAAGCTGTTTATATTTTGGTGATACAGACTAAATCATTTTTCTCTCGGAATATGATTTGAAAATATTGTTATACATATTTCAAATTGATTATTTATATAATAAAATCGGATAAACTACTGTTCTTTCAAAATACTGAGATTTTAGTTTAGTTAAGGAGTAAAGTTTAATAATTATTGTAATTTTTTATTTTTGATTTAAAATCAACAAAACAGTTCAGGTTATCACAGATTTATTTAAATGGTCAGATAAAATAGAAAAAAAAAACATTTTTATCCATTTTTATTATTTGTAGTTAAGGTTAAAGATATCTGTAAAAAATAGTATATGTACCTTATTGAATATTTCCGTACTATATGGAATATATACAAAATATCGATTTAAATTCTTTTTTAATTCCTAAGCGATTATTGTTATTAGTTTACCAAAATATATTCATCCCTATTTCCAAAACAAGATTTTGTTTTAAGCCACACATGCTGAGACCCTAAAAAAAGTATCTTTGACTTTATTTACATTGAACGAATTTCACAAATTCCAGTTCTTTACAAATATTTTTATTGTGTTTAGAAATTTGAGCTACAGTGAAAGTTAAAATTCTAAACAAATCATTAATCATATTTTGAGATAAGCATACATTGCAAATCTTTTAATAAGAACTCTTTCTCTTTCATTTGTGCACTCTATTCGTCTTCTATTACAGAAAAAACCACAGATATCATAACCCTTACTATGTTTCCACGTCCACTGAATATTTAATCAATAGGACCTTTTCTTTACCCCAGGCCCGCCTCTCTTATGCTACTCTAGACTATAAACTCTAGTTCTTTCAAATTTATTTTGTTGTAAAATTTAAAGTAGAGTAAAGTTGAATATAATGAATATATATATAAAAAATTAATACATACATGCATTGCATATCTTTCAATAAGAATTCTTTTATATTATTTCTTTATTTTACTTTTGATTTACTTTGCAAAGCCATAGGTAAATCTGCTTTAATCAAAGTCTTCTGTTTCAGATAGACCCACTGATCTCAAAACCGATTCTTTGTTTCCTGGTCCACTGAATATTTAATCAATAGAACCTTTTTCCCCTCTAGACACCCCTATTTTTTATTATCTACCAAAATAAAATACGGTTCTTTAAAATGTATTTTATTTTCAAATTTGAAATAGAGTAAAACTTAATATTTTTTAAGAAATCATCAACCACATTTTAATAGATCCACACATCGCAAATCTGTCAGTAAGATGTATTTTATTTTATTTTATTTTTTACTTTATTTGGGGATACTATATAAATCCCTACTAAAGCTTCTTTAATCAGAGACAGCTCTTTCAGATAGATCCGCTGATCTTATAACCTTTATTTTGTTTCCTGATCCACATAATATTTAATCAATAGAATATTTTTTTTTACTCTAGACACTTCTCCCTTTATGCTATTTACCACCATAAAATACTCTTCTTTCAAATTTATTTCATTGCCAAGTTTATTTTATAGTAAAATTTAATATCATTAACCACATTTTAATATATCCATACATCGCTAACCTTTAAATAAGAATTTCTTTTTTTGTTTCTTTACTTTATTCCTGTTTACGGCTACAATGTAAAGCCATAGTAAAGCTTCTTTAATCAGAGACGGCTCTTCCAGATATATCCACTGATCTCATAACCGTTATTTTGTTTCCTGGTCCACTGAATATTTCATCAATAGGACCCCTTTTTCACCCGAGAATCCCTTATGCTATTTTCCACCCTTCTATTTCAACAGTCCCTGCTTTGAACTCCTTCCCGTAGATATTGATGAAAGTTTCGGCTTCGTTGTATATTGAGCTGAAATGCAATTTTCTCGCTTTGGGGAGAAATAGATTCAACAAATTGTTAAAAGATCTTGTATTCACACTTGTATTGGACTTGCTTATTTAATTTTCTGTTTACGCAAGTGAAAAAGAATAAGATTCCGCATGAGAATAAAATGCATAAACTTTTAATCGAACAGTAACTGCTCAAATATAATGATTTTAATATTTAACATTATAATTCTCTCGCTGTTTTCAGAAATTTCACGAATATACAAGATTGAAGAACGCGTATAATAAATAAATATTTTTAAAGAAACATTTATCGAAGATTAAAATATAACGTGTATGAAACACGATTCTTAATATGTTCTAAATTTTAAAACTGCACTTTTAAATTGAGTAATTATATTTTTCCATTCCGTTGCAGCAATGAAAAATTGTTAATGTGAAAATAAAGAACTAAAAATGTGTTAAAAAATGTGAGCCTGTTGAAATTGCAGATACCAATAACGAATACGACATTCAAAAATTTTAAAAGCGAGTGAAGTTTTGTAAAAATAGTCTGAAAATCCCACATTGAAAAAAAATTACATTTATCTTTTTTCTATTCACTTTTATCTTTAGAACAAAAATGTATCTGTATAACAGAAAAATAGTTAATTTTTAATTAATTAACACCCTGTAAAAAATGGCACATACTTTTTTAAAAAGTTATTTAAGAGCTCCTTAAATCAGACTATTTTCATATACTCTAAAAAACATTTTAAAATCTTCAAAACCATTTTCAAAAAATCTTTCAAAAAGCCTAATTATCAAGAATATAAATATAAAAATAAACAAGAAACTCTTGAATATTTTTTCAGTTGGGGATCTTAGAGGTAAAATTAATTTGAAAATGGAAACTGTTTAATTTTTTTAGAATTGATAAAGATAGTTTAAAATGTATCCAAAATAATTTTAAATACTAATTTTAAGTAAAAACAATCGTGTTTCAATAGCATGAGTTAATTAAAAGAACACAAACAAAATACCATCAATGACTTTATTTAAGGCTTTTTCAAATAAATTATTATTTATTTCCCAACACATTTCACATAAAAGGTCGTGGTTAATGATTTGAATAAAAATTATATCTTATATAAGAAATAATAATGCATATGAGGCAATTATTCAGCTATTTATTTATTTACAGAATTTATAGTTAATTTTCTTTGTTTAAATGGAATGTGAAATCTACAGTAAATTCTATTAATAACAAATATTCATTAGCTGTCTGTTCTTGCTCAAGGGAAATATCAATACACGGAGTCTTCACAAACGTTTAAATTCAGAGGGAAAAAAGTCATTATTTTTATTTCAAGAAATTTTCACAATTTTAGGTTGTTTTGTACCTTATTAAGTTTAGCAGACAAAGCTGGTGAGCATGCCTACACAAGCACGTAAATGTACCGGTCATGCGACCATATACCTAACTGATTAAATTAAATATAGTATTAGCATAACATAATATTTTCTTTATAAATGATGAGAGGAGAGTGAGATATGCTCAACCGAAGAATACCTCACTCACACGTGTGCATAATACAAGAAAAATCTGTTTTAATCAAAATTACTCCCAGTAATATTATGTAGGATTCTTAAATTAAAGCTAAAAAATAAAATACAGAAAAAATCAATGGAACTAAATTAACACGGTGTAAACCAGTTATTTTATACCAACGGTGGATCAAATGTTCTTCACAAGATCTTTTATTTAGTAAAAATAACTAAGCAATTTTAAATAAAATTCAATTGCATATCATTAAACATTTTATGGTTAGAATTATGTATATATGAGGTTCAACCACCTCACTTTCTTGCTCAAAAATGCGGGAATTAATTCCAGGTGAGTGATATATTTGCACTCAAACAATGCCCATTCAGTTGCTGCCTCTGTAACGTGTTTCTTTTATATAACTTATCTAAATGCTTAATATAAGGCTAAAGTCAGTAAAATATAACATACTGTCAATTCGCAACATTGTGATAGGATAGTGGGAACTAAAAAAAACAGGCTCTATTTTGAAGCAATATTTTTATAAATAACAGCTGAAAAGTGTAAATTTAAGTAAATGATTAGGAAAAGATTAAGAGCAAAAGTGTGAGACACATCTTATAAGATTTATCTTGAGACCAGCAGATATTTATAAAATTAAGTTATGTTAAGTAGCCTTAAAATGTGAACAGTTGGCGTAAAAGTTCGCGAAAAAAATAGGGGTAAGATAGAATGATGTATCAAAGCAGTGTCTTCCGACTTTGGAGCAGCCACCGGGCGTGATATTTCTTGTACTTTATATGTATTTATAACCCCAAAGTTCAGTTTATTCTCTCACGTTTACCTGTAAAACTAGTAATGAATAAAGTGGTGGCCCTTTTTACTAAAATTTGTAAAATATAACATAAGAATTAGAATTGCTTTGGCCCCAAATTTGCATGCTACTGAAGAATGACCTTTATATATATAACCTGTGATTTTGTACAGATAGATTTGCAAAATACAGTTGAAACAACACCGAAAAACTGGCTATAAATCACAATTAAAACAATAAAACTTTGTATAAATCACCAAAAAATCAAAATAATACGCAGGACGAGTTTCGAGCTGGAAAATATAGCAGCCCGTTATAAGCCACTGTAAACACGTATCTGTAAGGGGACAAGGTCACAAATGAACAGAAAGGGGGAAAAAATAACACATGCAGAATTGTAAAGTGTAATTTCCAATTCTGCATGTTTTTCTCTGTGATTGGTGTTCACCTTACAGCTAGCGCCACTTGTCACACTCTTTGTAAGCTTTCCTCTTTCCCCTTTCAGTTGTTCATTTATGACCTTGTCCCTTTACGGACACGTGTTTTCAGTGGCTGATGACGGGCTATTATATTTTCCAGCGCGAAACGCATCCTGTGTATTATTTTGATTTTATGGTGATTTATACAAAGTTTTATTATTTTAACACCTTTGCAAAATATTAACCTAAAAATAACAGTATTAATATTTAAACATACATTTAGAATATTTAATACTTATTCAATAAGCATTCATAAGCAATTTCCGAATCCTACTTAAAGACGTTTCATACCATTGTGAACAGTACAAAATTTAAAAAAAAAAAAAAATGTCCCCAATAAAAGTCATATTGGTTGACGTTGGTACTATTGCAAAAGCTTCAGATATAAAAACCGTGGTTACTTATTTACTCCACAATATCGGTATAAAGCGTTTGGGTAATAACTGTTTTTCCCCCATAAAAAAAGTCTAGTATTCAGCTATTATAAAAGCATCATAATATTCGCTAATATTCTAATTGGTAATAATGCACAGTTTCCCAAGAAAAAGACTAATATTTAATGAAATTCTGAAGAAAAAAAAATAACGGCGTTTTCTCGAGATCAATATGTCTTTTGAAGACGCCTTTAGAATAACCATTTAATTAATCATTGGTATTTTTAATCAAGCCTTCTCCAAATAACTTTTAGAAACAGTTTCCTAAGCAGTGAAAAATAACTTCTGCGTGCAATTTTTCAAAATTTTCTAAACTTAAAACATATAACTAAAGAAACAGAAAAAAAAAACCTTTTTTTTTTCATCTTAAACACATCATAGAAACTAGCTTCTGTTTTGCTTAAGAGGATATAAAATTTATTATGTTTTTATCTATAAGAAAGTACAAAGCAGGTGCATTTTCTAAATTAGGCTGCATTTTTTAACTCCCCGATAATTGAGCATCCAGCTTTTTGAGAACTATCTAACCATGAATTTTTTCTTTTTTTCTCCATCTTTATTCTTTGGATTTGCATAAAAGAGAGGTGTGAAAAATGGAATTTCTTCTATATGAAATCAAGGCAGCAAAATTACCTTTATGTTTCGAAATTGGTTAATAATGGGGTATTACCTACTTTTTTCTTTTAAGGGGAAACCGTAATGGAAGAATGCTTCATTTATGTTAGTGTTTTTCAACACTTATGTCAATTACTTATAGAAAATTTTCAAAAAATGATAATTATTTGCTTTTTCCGATTATTTTGTAAATACTGCTTTTTGTGCTATAAAAGGTATTGATTTGCTGTAAACATATTTGTATATACATACTCCGTATTTGTCAAAAATTAAAGAAAAAATATTTTAAGCATTAAATTCTTTTTCTTTCTGCCTCAAAATGAAAGAGCGCCATTCTAGCGGCCATTTCGATGCTCATGAGATTCGAGTTATTTTTCGAAGACTTTTGTGGATTTTGCGTGAATTATAATGCTATATTTGTAACACATGTGTAAAACAACAATTGAAATGCTATATGTTTAAAACACTCACACATAAGGTGAAAATATTTGGAAATTATGTTTCATTAAATTTGTGTTCATTTTTTTTCCTTTTAATTTTCTCTAGCATGATCCTATAACTAATAAATTTAAGTAGGCTACCACCTACTTTCTAATATAAATGCTTCCTGTTAAATTCAACGCTTTAATTTTATTTATTTATGTATTTATTTAGCGAGAATTTGTAGATAAGGGTTCATGTATTCAAACATTTATTGAGAATATTTTTGAGCGAGATTAAATTACATTAAAATTTTCAAATTGAAATTTCTATATGATTCTTTAACAAGAACTAAAAATTACGCACCAAGCAAAGGTTATGAAACACTTTCCAACACTAACAGAATATTATTAAAGAAATTTCATTTGTTCATACAATGGAATCGATCATGTAACCGAATACTCTTATGCGTCTCTGTAAATTAAAAAAAAGCGCTACCGAATACTTTTATGCTTCTCTGTAAATGAAAATAAACGCTACGCGCTCCTTAATATATAGAAAACATGTTGTAGTGCACCTCAGTGATTCTTTTTGATTTAGTTATATTTGAAATATCATAATATCTTAAGAAGAAGAAGATATGTAAATGGAAGAAACAATAGTTGTTGTGTCCTGATTGTAATATCTGTTTCTGTGTATAATATGGATCATCCGAGGCCTCAGATAATTCTCCACTACGGTGGATGTCAAATGTGAAATGTCAGCCAGTCGGGGAAATAGATTGTTAGACCGACAAACCGAATACATAAACACTTTACAACTACCTTAAAAAGTTTTTAAAATAAAAATTGCTTCCCTGAATTTTAGCTAACATGTTGTAGTGCACCTCAGTGATTCTTTTTGATTTCTTTATATTTGAAATATCATAATATCGTAAGAAGAAGAAGATATGTAAATGAATGAAACAACAGTTGTTGTGTCCTGATTGTAATATCTGTTTCTTTGTATAATATGGATGTGGATGTCAAATGTGAAATGTCAGCCAGTCGGAGAAATAGATTGTTAGACTGACAAATCGAATACATAAACACTTTACAACTACCTTAGAAAGTTTAAAAAATGAAAATTGCTTCTCTGAATTTTAGCTAACATGTTGTAGTGCACCTCAGTGATTCTTTTTGATTTCTTTATGTTTGAAATATCATAATATCGTAAGAAGAAGATATGTAAATGGAAGAAACAAAAGTTGTTGTGTCCTGATTGTAATATCTGTTTCTCTGTTTAATATGGATCATTCGAGGCCTCAAAGAATTCTCCACTACGGTGGATGTCAAATGTGAAATGTCAGCAGTCGGAGAAATAGATTGTCAGACCGACAAATCGAATACATAAACACTGTACAACCACCTTAGAAAGTTTAAAAAATGAAAAATGCTTCGCTGAATTTTAGCTGAGAACTTGAGCGTTAATATTTCAGTCCATATCGTCACAAAATTTATAAATGAGCACTCATTTAACCAATTTTCTAATACAAATTTTTAAGAACATGAAAGTTAATAAAGGACAAATAAAAAAAAAAATAAATATTAGGTCTACCGGAAAGTTCTGTCCGATAATGTTATTTCAAGCCTACTTTTTAAAAATTCAGATTAATTCATTGGCTCCACTTTTTTTGTTCCTCAGTTGGGTGAACTCCCATTATCTTCACCTTAATGTGAAACGTGAAAACAATGGGGATTTTACCATTTTAAAAAAGTGGTGCAGATGAAGAAATGTGAATTAAAAAAAAAGTAGGCGCGAAATAACATTATTGGACAAAACTTTCCAGTAGACCTAATATATTTAAGAAAGAGTGTCAGTTAGGTATACACGTTGTTACCATTGTACAGTGTGTTTCAAAATGAATATCGGGGTTTTAACGCTTGACAGTATTTATAAATCGTCACAAAATTTATAAATGAGCACTCATTTAAACAATTTTCTAATACAAATTTTTAAGAACATGAAAGTTAATAAAGGACAAATTAAAAAAAAATTAAATATTAGGTCTACCGGAAAGTTTTGTCCGATAATGTTATTTCATGCCTACTTTTTAAAAATTCAGATTAATTCATTGGCTCCACTTTTTTTGTTCCTCAGTTGGGTGAATTCCCATTGTTTTCACCTTAATGTGAAACGTGAAAACAATGGGAATTTTACCATTTCAAAAAAGTGGTGCAGATGAAGAAATATGAATTAAAAAAGAGTAGACGCGAAATAACATTATTGCACAAAAATTTCCAGTAGACCTAATATATTTAAGAAAGAAGGTCATTTAGGTATACATGTTGTTACCATTGTACAGTCGTGGGAAAAAAAAGTAAACACCCCCTACTAACTCCTCAACGAATTATCATAGAAGAAAGTTACTGGTACCGAACGATTGGAAATAAAGTCTACTTTTAAATAATGCATATAAAATTTGCTTAGGGGGCCATCTACATATTAAAACGAAACCAAACTTTATTTTTTTCAATGACGATACCCAATTTTAACAAGATATTTCAAATCTTCCGTTCAAATTATGCCTAGACACCGAATTTTAAGTCATTAGAATGATAAGTTTTTGAATTATAAACATTCAAAATTGAGTGCTTCTAATGTTAAATTACATTTTCATATTTTTATTAATATCTCCAAAAATTATGCTCCTAATGTGCTATTTTTTTTTTTTTTTTTTTTTTTTTTTGCAGCAATAATACAAATATACCCAAACATAAATACGCTGAATTTGCAATTTTTATAAATTTATGATATGAATTATGAATTATGAAATTAATATTCGAAAAAATTATGAATTGCAACCTACAATTTTTTTGATGGATTTAGATTTATTAAGTCCTGCTTTATGTAAATCCAAAATTTCAAATTTTTCTTCCAAGTAGTTTTCAGATTATGCTTAAAAAACGGCAAAATGATGGTTTAAGGGGCCGTCTATAATAGAAGTGACTAGATATTTTGAAATTTCTCCTGCTGTATTGTAATCTAGCAGGCTTCATTGACTTCTTAAGGTGCCTTGATCAAGATGGGGGTTAATAATCGATTTCCGAACTTCAATTTGGATACAGCCCTTAAAATACGCTCGTTTTAAAATAATTAATTTCTCGGAAACTTATGGTACGAATTGCATAAAAATTCGTTTATAGGCTAATTGGAGGATGTTGAGTTCATTTATGATGTCAGAATTGTGTACTGCTATTGAAAAAAAAAACAAAGTTATGGTTCGTTTTAATATGTAGATGGCCTTCTAAGCAAAGTTTATCTATATCATTTAAAAGTAGACGTTATTTCCAATCGTTCGGTACCAGTAACTTTCTTCTACGATAATTTGTTGAGGAGTTAGTGGGGGGTGTTTACTTTTTTTTCCACGACTGTACAGTGTGTTTCAAAATGAATATCGGGGTTTTAACGCTTGACAGTATTTATAAATCGTCACAAAATTTATAAATGAGTACTCATTTAAAACAATTTTCTAATACAAATTTTTAAGAACATGAAAGTTAATATAGGACAAATTAAAAACAAATAAATATTAGGTCTATCGGAATGTTCTGTTCGATAATGTTACTTCGCGCCTACTTTTTTAAAATTCAGATTAATTCATTGGCTCCACTTTTTTTGTTCCTCAGTTGGGTGAACTCCAATTGATTTCACCTTAATGTGAAACTTGCAAACAATGGGAATTTTACCATTTAAAAAAAGTGGTGCAGATGAAGAAATGTGAATTAAAAAAGAGTAGGCACGAAATATCATTATTGGACAAAACATTCCGGTAGACCTAATATATTTAAGAAAGAAGGTCATTTAGGTACACATGTTGTTACCATTGTACAGAGTGTTTCAAAATGAATATCTGGATTTTAACGCTTGGCAGTTTTTAATACATAAAATTTAAAATTATAATTAATACTTAAAATGAAAGAGTAACTTAAGCAGTTTACCCAAAAGCTTACAAGTGTTCAATGTGAGCACCTTTCGTCACACGGCACACATCAAGTCGATAGCTCAGTTCTTCCCAAACGTTGATTAGCATGGAAGTTCTATTCAGACGCTCACCACATCTGACGCCATATGATTTCTACGTGTGGGGGTTCATAAAGGATTGTGTGTATGTGCATCCACTACCAGCTGACCATTGCAGCTGTTGCAACAATGACTTGACCCCACAAACACTAATCAACGTTTGGGAAGAACTGAGCTATTGACTTGATGCGTGCCATGTGACGAAAACTGCTCACATTAAATACTTGTAAGTATGTAGGTAAAACTGTTTGAGTTGCTCTTTCATATTGTGTACTAATTATAATTTTAAGTTTTATGTAACAAATAATACCAAGCGTTAACCCCTTGAGGGGCAAGTGATTGTGTTCCTGTAATGTTGAACTCGCACCGGAATCTTTGAAAAATTTTATTTCAAAATAAGAAAAAGCAATTTTACGACCTTTTTCCCACCAAAGTTAGAAAAGTAAAAATTAATAAATTTTTTCTAGTATGAATTTTCATTAAGGGTGTATTCGAAAAAATATTTTTCTACCCTCAACATCTCGAAATTTTCTCAGACATTTTCAGACTCATTTTTAAAAGTAAAAACATGAAACTTGCCGGGGTGATTTCTGAAGACATGTTTAACATGCCGTGTGATTTCATTTTCAGCTCAATTAATTAGAATTTGATTTTTAAACAATTATTTTCTCAGTAGGACCATTTTTTTCATTCCCAGATCGCCCGCTTCGGAAAATTCGGTTCAAAACGCCAACTTTGACAGCGTTTTTTACAGTATTTTCTGCATTTATCAAAAAATTAAGAAGCACCGCACATTATGTAGTTTCTAAATAAGAGAATTTCCAAGTTTGATGCGTTTGAGAGCAAAAATGAATTTTAAAATGAATCAGAAAATAAGCAGTTTGGATCGGAATACACCCTTAATCGTAGGTGGTATATAACATATACCGCCGCCCCTCAAGGGGTTAAAACACCGATATTGATTTAGAAACACCCTGTATAATACATTTAAGGCAGAGACTGCCATGGTATAGAAATAAGTTTTCAAGCAATATTTCCCGTATCGCCACACCACACGTAGATGTGTGCCATCAGTATTTTCACCTAAGGCTATCGCTATAAAAACGAGACGATTGATAATTTATTATCATGTATTTAAAAAAAGAACGCCCACCCCAATCATGTTTAGGGATTTCTCGCTGGCTGTTCATTTTGTAAAAATAACTAAAATTTGATATTTTTTAATTAAATATGTAAAAAATGAACAAACATTGCTGCTATTGAGAATTGTCTCGATAAACACTGTGAACCGTTTTGAAACTGTCTGCCAAAAAGCCATTTTGTTACGATTATTTGATGAATCTTTATTTATTCAATTTCATGTTTCTACGTGGAAGTTATTTAATTTTATTTCTTAAAAAATTCTGGTTCGAAACGTATTAAACCTGGGTCAAATTAACCCACATATTACGGAAGAGGATTTGGAGATTGGCTTCTATGTAATACCACATTTATTTAACCCTTAAATGCCTGATTTTTCAAAAATCATTGTAATAATGTTTTTTGGCTTTCATTTTTTAAATAAATCATGGAAAAATACTTTAAAAAATCATATTTTGTTTTAAGTTAGGTTTATGGCTAAAAAACAGTTTGTTACTAATCGGCAATACTGGTCTTTAATTGAAAAATTAATTTTCCTTGATAAAACTCTATAACAAGAATTTTAGGAACTATAATAAGAAATAAATTTTACTTGCTCACTGCAGAACAAAATAGGGTATTTCGCAAGCTTCCAAACAAAACAAAAAGAACTAGTAGCAACAATTGGAAAAATAAATATATCTTTATTCTTAAACAGCACAAGTGTTGCTATCTACATGTTGAAAATCGATTTAATAATATTTTCAGAATGTTTTTTATTGGCAACATTAGGCATTATAGCTTCAATATTATTCTAATAGTATTTTAGAGCCTAAATTGGGTATGTTGCCGAAAAGCAACACAAGGCATTTAAGGGTTAAGCTTAAAGCAATCGTAATAGAGAGTGGTATTTCGTAAAATTAAGTGACCAAAATATACATAATTAGATATATATTTTTAATTTATGGAACAATTACCATCTACACAAAAATGTTAATTAACCGTATAGCTTCCATTTAGTTTTTTGATATTTTAAGAACAATCTAATCAATTGTAACACCTTTAATTCAGAAATCGTATCTTCTTTTATCAAACGTAATATGTCTTTCACCCACAAGAAACGAAAATATTCGCAAATTCAGAAATTATTCTTCACTGGGAGTCTCGTGATTTTTTTTTCTATTTAAAGAAATTATGTAATATATATATAACATTCCGACAACAAAGTAAAGAATCCTGATACCGCACTTTTTTTTCTTTTATATCTGGATAAAAATTAACAGAATTGTAACATTAAATTATTAATGAAGTTGTGTTAAGAATATGATACACAATAATTTCACGAAATTAATCTCAACTAAGCATGCAGCAAAAAAACTTACTAGTAATTAAAAGTTCAATTTCCTAAGTTAGTTTTTTGCATGCAATATTGCTTTAAGTGTATCAAGTTTCCCAGCTGTTATAACCTAAGTGCAGACAATAAAAACGTAAAAGGAATGCTAAAATTTTAAGGTCCAGGAAGTTGAAATTGCTTTCTTCTGTTTTTTATTCCGCCCAACAAGGAATTTAATAGCTTAAAACTTTTAGCGTAGACTGTTACCTCCACGCCTTAATGTCATCGTTTATAGCAGAGAAAATTGCTACCATAAAAAAGTATGCACGTACGAAAGCAAATAATGTTCATTTAAACACAATACTTATCTTCAATTTACATAAATGATTTCTAAAAGCTCATTCCTATAAAATTTCTTATATTATACCTTTAATAGATTCATCGGAGAAAACATTATGAACCAGAAATTTTAAATATCTTCATGCACATCAATACACAATTAAATAAATATTTATACTTAAATATAACTTAAAGATACTTTACTTAATAATCAATAACATATATTATAATACGAGCAAATCTTGTGTGTGTGTATAAGTAAATTTTATCTAAAAACGTCTCTAACGATTTTGACTAAATTTTGTATCCTACCGTTTTAGAGTACCAGAAGACCATTAGGTTGGGTCACATGTTCGGAAGTCAGTTTGGGGGTCACTACAAATCAATGCATTTCAAAGGGAATAATGTTTGAAACGGTTATTAAGTTGTTGAACATTTGGCAGTAAACATAGTCGCAAATTTGGCAACAACTCGGTAAATTTTGTTAAGATTTGCGAAATATTTGCAAAATTTGTGTGTAAAAATCGACTTTCGAGTATACCAATGTCAAAACATATGCTTGGGGGCAAATGAAAGAATGTTGCCAAATTTGGCGATATTTGGCGATTTTGGCTATATTTGGCGAAAACAATAGGCTTTCAGAATCTCAAAGAATTTTCCAGAAATTCCATTTAGAAGCCGAGATGCATGATTCAATCAATCAGAGTCCATAGAACGTTCTCGAAAACAGAATTCAACCAATCAGGAAAGACAGAACCTTCTCGCAATTAATCCCACCTCTATGTAACGAAGTTCTTAAGGTCGAAGCCTAAAGTCTCTGAAGTTGGATAATGAATCTTGCAATTATGATTGAATATGTATAGATTGATTATGATAGAATTTAGACATATGTATATAGTATTAATATTGATTGTGTCCGTAAATAATAATGTTATGAAATAAAATCTTTTTTATCAGCAATACAGCGAGAATTTATTTTCTCGGTCTTCCATGTTAGTATTATATAAATGACACAAATCTTTACACACAATATATTTTAATCGTTTATGTGGTATATTGTCAGTACTAAAAAATTATACAGGGTGATTCGCTACCTCGTGTACAAACTTTGAGGGGTGGTACACCTCACTAAATCAAATATTTTTTGCTTAGAACTGGTGTGTCGCAATCCACTCATTCAGTAAACTTATTCAATTCATGGCTCTCAGTGCAAGTCGAACCTAAGTTTTCGTTCCCAACTTTAACAGTAATGAAGATATTTTATCAATATATTTAACAGGCATACTTTATTTTGTGTGCCATGTGATAGATATTGCAGGAAGCCCACTGTAATTAGGTCAGTGATCCAAATGTACCGTGAGCTACATTCCAAATTACGAAGTGTTCTTCGGACACCATATCGTAGCCATTTCCGGACGATTTTTAGGATATTATAACATTTAATAGAAAGTGAAGCACGTCTGTTCAAAATATCGGTAAATTATTTTAGAGCGGGAGACGGCTGCACAAACAATAACATAATCGAGTTGACGGCTGAAATTTCAGGATTAGACATAACTTAATTACCATATTAAAATGCAAATGGTCTGCCAAGTCATATATTGCTGGAAACCATCAGCCGATCCTATTTTAGTAGTTAATCGATAGGTTTATCACACCGATAAAAAAATATGATTCTGGCATCTAGAATCTAAATTGTGGCTCTAGAAGAAATAGTCCCATGTCACCCATGTAAATTCTAGTTACCTTTGCTTGAGAGTTCTAGAGTCTCCTGCTGGTATTCAAGAGCGTTTTCCTATATTCTCGTGATCAAACTTATTTTAAAATCTCTGCAAATAGATGCGAGCACAAGAAGTTAGTTTTAGAACTATAATTCTATTTTATGAAACCATTCCAGAAATCAAGCAATAATTTCTCGCTACTGAAACGCTTCATTATCGTTTCGTCACCTAGAAAACAAGAGACTAGAAATTCTTGATCATTTCGTCTATTCAGCTTAGTTGTTTACCCTATTCGCATATCTCGGAAATCTATATTTCTAGTTTAGGTATAAGGAAAGGGCATGTTTACAAACAAACACTTCCGTCAACCAATCTATCACAACATTTTTATCATAGCGGTCATCGCAGGAAATCAACTTGGCTACTTAGGCCAATCCTATAATAGATCTGTTAAATCAATCTGTTAAAGACCAATCAAATTCCCGGAGTTCATGTGTATAGTGGGAGTCATAATGAATGAACAGATTTTTCTTGCTGACCAACAGTGACATCAGCTGCCCTTTCTCTATTCACAAAGTGACCACCTATTCATTCTAGGTGAAGGCGGTACTTTTTTTTTCTCAGTGCATTGTGTTTTCTTGCACCCAAAGGTATGGAAACATGGGAGACTGGGAACAGTAAAACATAGTAGTCAACATACCAGTCAACCATTAAAATTGGGTTTGCAGGTGTTTTCCACCAAGGTATGACTTGATAGTCCAGTTATATTTCAATAAGCGAGCCCAGTTTTAAATAGTCCTGGAATTTCATGCGTCAACTTGATGAGGTGATGGTTTCTGCGGTCGACTCCTGGTGTATTTTCATTATTGTTAAAGCTATGAAGAAAAACTCGAGCGCGACTTGCAGCGACACACTCTGTATTTATGACCGAATAAGTAAAATGCAAGCCAGTTTTGCAACATAAAAACTTTTTTTTTCAGTGAAGTGTATCACTCCTCAAAATTTGTACACTCGGCAGCGAATCACCCTGTAGAATAGTGCTCCTAAACAATTAGGGCAATACAACCAATTTGATGCTTATAAAATAAATATTATCTCTCGTCTTTAACCCTTTATCTACTGAATGTACTTATAAGTACCATTAAAATAACTTGTTATATAATTCATTTAATACATAAAATAGCTGTAATACAGTTTAGAATGAGTTATAGAAACATTACTTTATCTTGTTCCAAAAGCATTATTGGTTACACAAAACAAAAATATTTTTAGAAGGATAATTTCTTTTGCCTTTGCATCTCTTGGCATGGGGGGGGGGGGATTTTTCAACTCGGAAATATTTCTATATTTGTATTGTAAGAACATTATATTGGTACATTTTCTAATCCAAAAAGTACTAAGAAAAATATTTAAAATAAATATTTGAGTGGGGTTATGAATATTGCACAAAATCAAAATAAATTGAAATTCAATTAATCCTTCTAAAATCCTTCTAAAATTTATTAAATGATTATGTAAATTTTCTAATGTAGTTTAAACTGTTCGCGAAAAATGCTTTAGAAGATTAAATTTTCATGAATTCATAATTCAGTACATAAAGGGTTAAATACAGTATAATTTTTTTTATTGAAGATGTGGTTTATGCGGCTTTAATGTACTCGGGTACCATTAGGTATAAACTACACTGTAAAAAAGAAGCAAAAAAAAGTTTCTTAGTCTACGAAAATATAATAATACCACGAAAGAAAATATAGAATAACTTTTTCCAGGTTAACCACGATTGCAAAAGCGTTCTTTTATCTTTAGAAACCTTAGAAACTAATATATTTGCAAGATATAAAAAGTGTATATAAAAATGTCTTTTGTTGCCATTGATTTTCGAAAATATGTCCGGGTAGTTTTAATAATGTATTGGTACTAACAAATTTTCTCAAACTGAAATATCGGTAAAATATACAATTTGAACTTTAAAAAGCTCACTGTTTTACTTAAAAGGCAACTAAAACATTAAAAGCGATGTTACATTTATACGAAATACATTTTATTTAAAGCTTCTTAGTACATTCGGGCTGTATTTCGAAAGCCCATCGACAAAGAATATTTTTATAACTGCTGTTTGTTTATACAAATACGTCGCTTCGTTTTGAAAATGAGAGATCCAATAATTATTAGATTTGAAAGTAGATGTAGCAGTTTCTTGGATTGAACTTAATTAGAGAATATATGTATTACTATTAACTGCAGTTCTATTTATTTTATTACATAACTCTGTCCTCATACGTCACTTTCATTTTAAATGCGTAGCTGGACAGTCGAAGTAGCATTGTTTCAGATTAAATTTGCGTAAAAGAAAATATCTAACTTTCGTACCATAAAATTTAATACGTCTTTTTGCTCATGTTTTCCGGATTTATTTTCAGGATATTGAACATATCGTGCAATATCCCCAATTTACGATGAAAATAAATCCTGAAAACTTTAGCAAAGTGACATATTAAAGTTTATGGTAGTTCTAACAACACGAAAGTAGTAAGAAGTTTTAAATGAAATGTATTTTTAACTTGTAACACAGGGCCTCCGTGGCCGAGTGGATAAGACACCACGCTGCTAATCGCTTGAGAGCGTAGGAGGCTTGCGTGTTCGACTCCCGCTGACTCCGTTGCACACTCTTTGTGGAGCTCCCGGATGTAAAAAATTATCTGCGTTCTAAATTCCATTGTGCTATCTCGTTCCTGTATATCGACGATGACTTATAATCGGGCCTTGGGGTCAAGCACATAAGTCTCATGTATGTGTTCAATAAAAACCAAAAACTTGTAACACCTCTTTTATTATTTTAGTCGCCTTTTGAATAAAACAGTGTGCTTTTTAATGTTAATATTCCATATTTTATGTTTGAATCAAGGCAAAATATTGCGCTTCGTCTTATGCTTTAATTTGGAATATCGGGTTTAAGAATGCTATCAATTCTGAATTATACATTTTCAGATGCGAAACTGAAATTATACACCCAGGATAATAAAATTTTTTTATGTTAATGCAGCTTATTTATCATGGTTGTCTGAAAAACATGTCTGTTGAACATGAAAATATTTTCTTCAGAGCTGATAGCATTCGAAAAAACAATATTCCTGTTTTAGAGAAGAAATTACAGACGTGTGAAAATTACTAGAATAATTGTGAAATTTACATTAAAAACTTGTTATATTAAACAAATATTTAAAAAATATTGATACATTTAATATTTAGTGTACATCCCCTTGTTTTTTATTAAAGAAATGGTAGCATGCATGTCTTAGCATACTTTGTATGAGTTTTTGGCAATTAATTTGTATTTCGTCGTCATGATGCCAAATTTGGATGAGTCTTTCTATCACACCAGTCTTGTTTGTGATATTGCATTTCTTTAATTTTTCTTTACGATGGCCCAGAGGTTCTCTATGGAATTCATATCTGGACGGTTTCCAGGCCATGGAAGTGTTTTCTTTAATTAAATTAAAGAAATGAAATATCACAAACAAGAATGTTCAGATAGAAAAACTCATCCAAATTTGGCATCAAGAGAACGAAATATAAATTAATTGCCAAAAACTCATACAAAGTATGCCAACACGTATCGAATCTTTAATAAAAAACAAGGGGATGCACACTAAATGTTAAATGTATCAATATTTTTTAAATGTATTATTTCTTTAATATAACAAGATTTTAATGTAAATTTCGCAATTATTCTAATAATTTTCACACATATGTAATATGCTATAAAATCTAATTGGAAACATTTCCGAAACCAGTGGCAGCAATAGAATATTTGTTTTTATATATGCTTCTTTAAATATTGAAAATACATTGGTTTGTGGGGTATTTAAAGATAAAGAACGCTTTTCGGATTAATGGGTAAATCGGAACAGGTTATTGCATATTTTCGTTCATGGTTGTATATTTCAAGTTTAAGAAACGTTTTTTTTTTTTTTTTTTTTTTTTTTTTTTTTTTTTTTTTTTTTTAACTGTGCAGATCAGCGCAGGACTACTTCAAATCTCTTAAAAAATAATTCCGTTAAATGTTCAAAATCAAGTTAGAATTTAATTTTTCTTATTACATTTCATATTAATTAACGAATGGAATTTTAGGATTAACAGTGATGAAAAAGAAATCCAGGATGCCAGAAATATATCGCTCACCCTCAAGAAAAGTGACACATCTCGCAAGAATTCATTTTGCGTTTTATTCCAACTAATAGGTGTGTCATAGGTGTGCCTTGCTACACAAGCAATTTCATAAGTGTAGTTATACGGAAAATTCCTCTATTACGCTATATGTCCATTTTTCACCACAGAAGAGGGATGGATTTTGTGGGGAGGTAAAATTACCCAACCCTCCAAACCGCATCCTACGTCTCCATTCTTAAGGGTTTTATGCTTTGATGCACGTTTTTATTCCTGCATGAAGAGCTAAGTGCTGCAATTTCATGTTACATTAAAATCATGGAAACTTTCCCTTTTGCCTCTCCTGTGAAATTTACTTTTGTGGAGATGTGTCACTTTTCTTGTGGGTAAGCGATATTTGCTTGAGTTATAAAACTATCGAGAGAAAGGAGCTAAAAACACGGTCTTGAAGGAGGGTTAAATAAATTCAACGTATAGTTGAAGGCAATCCCAGTTAGATCATACCAAACCAATAATTGCCCGAAATTACGCCAATATTATATTCATTCGAAATATTTCCAATGATTTCTGAAACGATTCCATTGAAATGCGAATATTTCGGAAATATCGGCTTTACGCTGGAAACATTAGTAATTGATTGCGAATATTACAAAAATATTGGATTTATGTGCAAAATATTTATAGCGAAATGCCAATATTGGACAATTATATGTTTTACGTAAATATCTTGTCTGCAGCGTTGACTCTGCAATACTTTCATACTGAAAATACTAGCAGTTCTAGTCATGTGACAAATTTTTTTCAAGTTTTAATAAGAAATTTATCTTATTTTTGCACATTTACGGTAGTTTCTTTTTTTAAAAAAAGAAATATCTCTTTAGGTTAATATTCTAACCATTCTTGAATATCTCATAACTAGTCTTTCTAACTGAAATTAGGTGCGTTATATAATTGCACGAAAAAGTAAAAACCAATTAAGTTTTCTTTAAACTATATTGTTTTGTTTCACTATACAATATCATAAAACTGTTACTCTGAATAATACTTGTAGTATTAAACAAAAACTCATTTTTCATTAATGTACTAATGTTTGGACTATTAATACTTCTCAAAACATTCTTTAATTTTCTTTCCCTGTTTACCAAGAAACATTTCACCACAAAAGGTGAAATACAAAAACTTATATTATCGTATATTTCTTTTACGTAGCTCCAAAACATAATTTTAATAAATTAAAACTTTCACCGTAAACCGTTACCACAAAAGCTTAATGTCATCGTTTATTGCAAAGGAAACTGCTACAATAAGTAAAAAAACACGTGCACGTAGCACCATAAATAATGACCCCCTTCCTATACAATACTTACCGTAAATTACACAAAGTATTAGTAGAGCTTGCCGAGGCAGAGAATGGATTGCGTGAAATATTATGAGAATTAAGAAATTGTGCGCATTTTGTAAAGCTTTATCTGCATGACATCATAAAAGCTTGCAGATGAATCTTAAATATTGGATGCTTTTAACCTTCTCATAATTTATTATGAATCCGTAAGAAGAAGAAAGATAAAAGGAAAACCTAAGCATTTGAGTTTTAAAGCTGGAAAAAAAATGCAGAGATATCCTAGATTCTTTGAATTTATTTCTTAAAAGCAATGCTTTTAGGAAAATGAAAAAGTACATGAAATGCCGAGTTCGCCGCAAGTTTCTTAGTCTTGAATAAAGAACGAAGAACAAACGCATACGAATAATAATTAATCCAATTCATAATTTAGACTTAAATGTTCTTTTCAGAAACCAAAGGTTATTAAATGCTAAGTTATATCTTTTTTACTACAATTATCGTACTGAAATTAATGATAAAAGCGGAAATAGAATGCAGGAAAATGGTATTTATAATAAAAATAACCTGCAACTATCAAGGAAAAATGTTGCTAACCAACTTTGTAAGTAATTTATGGTACTCCAATAACATCTAACTTATATTGTGATTTTAAATACATTATATTTATCATTAATTTATACAAATCTAATTTAGCTAATATCTAGTAATCGAAAGAAATAATACATATACAACCGAAAAAGAAATTTAATAAAAATAACAGAACGTACTCTGCTTTCTCCAATATTAAGTATTTTTCTTTATGTGTCAATGTTCATTCTAGCATCTTTTAAAATGTGCCATCTGATATAATTGCATAATTTGGTCGGTTTTAATATATTATCACTTTATCAAAATTCCATTTGATATATTAACTTGATACTCCTTATTTTCGGAAGAAAATGTCTGTATACGAAAGAAAGCTCTAGACACATAGGAAGTGATATACACTAAAGAATCAATTAATAAGAATCGTTAATGCTGCCTAAACATTTAGGCTGGATAAACGATATATTAAGAATAAAGTGTTAATTTAAACTTTTTTTTGTATAATTTGTTCTGTTTAGAGACGCTTATACAATTTCCTGAGTTTTTAAAGGTAAAAGCTCTAGTCACATAGGAAGTAATATACACTAAAGAATCAATTAATAAGAATAGTTAATTTCGCCTAAACATTTAGGCTGGATAAACGATATATTAAGAATAAAGTGTTAATTTAAACTTTTTTTGCATAATTTGTTCTGTTTAGAGACGCTTATACAATTTCCTGAGTGTTTTAATGTAAAAGCTCTAGTCACATAAGAAGTAATATACACTAAAGAATCAATGAATAAGAATAGTTAATTTCACCTAAACATTTAGGCTGGATAAACGATATATTAAGAATAAAGTGTTAATTTAAACCTTTTTGCCTAATTTGTTCTGTTTAGAGACGCTTATACAATTTCCTGGGCGTTCTAAGATAAAAGCTCTTGTCACATAGGAAGTAATATACACTAAAAAATCAATTAATAAGAATCGTTAATGTCGCCTAAATATTTACTCTGTGTAAACGATATATTTAGAATAAAGTGTTAATTTAAACCTTTTTGTATAATTTGTTTGTTTAGAGACGCTTATACAATTCCCTGAGAGTTCTAAGGTGAAACCCAGAGAAAATAATTAACCATACAAAATAAAACATTGCCGGAGACACATAACTAAACTTTAAAACGGATTTTAAAAGAAAAAATAAAAGAGCATCAGCATATGGGTTATAAGACTCCAAATCAAAAAGAAAACGTGAAATATTATCTTATTTAAGAAATAGCTTATCTAGGAGGTTCCACAAACATGTAGTTATGATTCATAATATTCTGTGTAATAAATCATTCGGGTAATCTATTTCCGGATAACTAAAGCACTTCCGTAATTAAACGTGAAGATAAGCAATCTTCATTATTTAACACCTTGATTAACAAAGGCTAACACTGAAAACAAATCCATTCATGGTAAAAAAAAAAAAAGTTAGAAGACTTCATCATACGTATTTCTCACACACTCACATTGAAGGTTTTGTCAAATTGCATAAACTAAACATTCTATAGACTTAAAAATGACCGGAACATATTGAAATTCAAAGGATTAAACCTTTTTTTACGTTACACTATATGGCTGTTTTTTAAATATCTTACTAACGAACAACATGTTATTTTAAAGCTATTTTTCTTTTAATTCTAAAGTTCATATTGCTACTGACTTGCACAATCTAGACTGATAATGGAAAATAAAATGCTAATACTTCAGAAAAATAATATAAAACCGTTTATCACTCTCAAAATTCCAACTAACAATTAAACACTTCTCAACTGTAAAAAAAGTCATGGATTTCTAAGTAAAACTTTAATTAAAAATTTTCAAATATCGCTATTGAAATAGGGAACATCAATTATTTTCGAATGTGATGGGGTAAATAAAGTAAGAAACATACCTATAATAAAAATATCAGTTAGCAAAATTTTAAAATTTTTAAAGATTTTAAGAAATGATACACATGTATTTTCTATAGTGTTTGCTTAAACTTAACTGACATAAGATTGTGAAATTTAAGTTAAAACACCCTCAATTAAAATGTCTTGTTATATTTTAATCCTGATTTACATTGCTTTAAATTCATAAACTTAAATACGTACATATAAAAATTACGCATTATATTTATTACTTTGATTCTAATTAAATATTACATAAACTGTGTAATGGTATGTGATTAAAAGCAGTATTACTGTGAGATATAAAGACGTGACCTAGTAACACATAAGTGGATGATATCTTGTTTGAAACGGTATTCTTCTAGTCAAAGGCTAATTGCAAGTTGCTTCATTGTGCTTGAATGGTGGCTGTATAAGTAGTTGTACAATATGCTATCACTGTAAATTTAACACGCTATTTTAACCTTTTTTGTCCCGGATTATGAATAAATGAAAATTTCATCTTCTAAAGTTTTTTTCCTGAATTTTTAAAAAATCATTAGAAAATTTACAGAATCAATTAGTAAGTTTTATAAGAATATCTCCAAGTAAAATTAATCAACGAAATATTTATTTATAGGGAATTTGTAAAATATTTACAACTCGACTCAAACCTTTTTTATAAAATCTTTTTAAAAGTATTTTAGAGAATTAGGAAATGTTCAAATATAATGCCCTTACAATAGAAGTACAGAAACATTAGCGAACTTAAACTTTCTACTGACAACTTTCCAACATCAAGAAAGCTGAACAGATGCAAATGAAATAGAAATCATCCTTTTAAAAACATTTTTTTCTGCAACAAATAAAGCTTTTGGAACAAGATAAAGTAAGGTATTTACAACTCATTGTAAATTATATTACTGCCAATCGATGTACTAAATTAATTTTAGAATTTGTTTTATAACATGGTACTTTAAACTACCATCGGGGCATAAAGGGTTAAGCTATTTAGCTTATTGTTCCATAACCCACGACTATTATTTTCTTTATTTACTTTATGTCGAAATAAATAATATTGACTATCTTGAACCTAGAGTAGTCAATACAAATATTTTAGGGTCAAGTTATTGTAGTTACCTACTAATCTTACATTATTTGCATTTCCTACATAAAGGTTATGCAGTGCTTTATTCGAAACTAGTAATAGTTTTTAACTGAATTTTAATAAACAGAAAGATATCAAATTCATAAAATGCTACAGAATTACAAATTATAACGAACCGTCGATAAAAATCAGTAATCAGAAACCAATCTGTAATCCGTATATCTGAAATTACGTTGTAGATAAATTCTAGTTATAAATTTGCATTTTTTCTTGGAAGGTTACATTTATTAGAAGGTTTTGAACAGATGTAGTTTTTCCCGCGTCACATACACTCTCTTATACTAGTAGAATGCATTTTAATAATGTTGAAAATCTGTATGATTATATTTAATGTCGTGTTTAAAAAATTTTAAAAACGTTGCGTGTAACTACGACAGATGCAATTCACTTTCAAGGAATAGGCTGCTGGAGGGTTACGACAGAAGTTTCATAATACCGGTAAAATATTTAGCTAACAAAAAAGAAATTAAGGGTGCCTAAAATTCTACATTTTCGATGTTCCACTCAACAATAAGGGTAATTATCAGGCATACATACAATATTTACTTGTTTTCATGATTTGCCTTCAATATGTGAACAGTATTCAATCTCAAAGCAATTCGTGAATTGAAGTTTTTTTTTTCTCCGTTGCTCTATTTGGCAATAAAACACGATAATTTCTGCTTTGATTTGTCCATTTTCCGCAAAAGTACAAAAAAAAAAGATCAGCGAAAACAGCACCGAAAACTGGCGATATGAAGCAATTAAAATAATAAAACTTCGTAAAAAATCACCATAAAATAAAAACAAAGCACAGGACGCGTTTCGAGCTAAAAACATAACAGCTCGTCATCAGCTACAGCATACACGTCTCCGCAAGCGAACAAGTTCAAAAATGAACTGAAGGTAAAGAATGTTGCAAAGAATGCGACAGATGGCGCTACCTGAAAGAGGCAGATGCAAAAGTGAAAGGTGTTGCCAAAAAGATAGAAGAGAAATTGATAGGGAAGAAATGGAAATAAAAGAAATAAACAAAATAAAAATGAAAGAAGTAAATTAAAAATATAAATAATAATAAAGAAAAATAAAAGAATAAAACATGAAAAAACAAAAGATCTATTCTTTTTTTTTTAACAAAATAAAAAGAAAAGAAACAAGAGAAAAGGGAAAAGAATTACAATAGTAATTTCCACGCTGGAGATAGGAAAGGAGATGATGGGAGATCATTGACAATATTAGCAGAATTTTTAGAAATAAAATATGCTTCATGAAAATCCAAGTGAGAGGGAGAGGCAGGGGAAGAAATAATTTTGGCCATGGAGAAATTGAAACAATGACTGGAAGACCAACAGTGAGAAGCAATCGAAGATTTAAAGATTTCTTGATTTGCAATATACCTCTGATGCTCGCCTAATCTGAATTTTAAAGCTCTCTTTGTTTGACCAATATAACCTAAATTGCAAGAGCAAGGAATGAAATAAGCACCCCACCGGTTCTCAGTAGGAACAAGATCTTTTAGAGAAGAGAATTAAATTTTATTCATAGGTTTGAAGATAACTTTAAAGTTAAAACGAGAAAGGATTTTAGCAATTTTGAAACAGAGAAGAGAATAAAAGGGCAGAACTATTATAGAATTAAAATTAGGAGGATTATTTGAATCAGAAAAAGGACGTTTAGGCTTATTAAATTTATACAAAGCTTTACCAATCAAAGAGGGATTAAAACCACGAGCAAGGGCAAGAGATTTGAGATAATTAATTTCATTATTCAGAGCAGAAGAGTCAGAACAAATGCGTAACGCCCTAAAAACAAAAGTGTAAAAGCACGCCACTTTTTGTTGAGGAGGATGATTTGAAAGAGCATGAGGATGAAGAGAGACAGCGAAAGGTTTTCTATAAACGGAGGTAGAGAACCGATCTGGGTGTTTTGAAACCAAGACGTCAAGGAAAGGAAGAGAATTGTTCTCTTCGAATTCGAGAGTAAATTGAATACAAGGATTAACAGAATTAACAAGAGAAGGGAGATTAGAAAGATCAAGGTCAGAGGGAATTAAAATGAAAGTGTCATCAACATACCTAAACCAGAAAGGAAATTTATATAAACTGAAGAGTTTTTCTTCAACAAAATGCATATAAATATCACATAAAAGAGGAGACAGTGGATTACCCATGGCCAGACCCTCAGTTTGAGAATAGAAAGAATTGTTAAACTGAAAAGCAGTTTGCCTGACACAAATACTAACTAAATGCAGGATTTCATCAATCTCAATGGAAGAGTAATGAAATTCGCGCAGTCTTCTTTCCAAACAATCAATTGCCCCTTGAACAGGCACGTTAGTGAAAAGGGATTTAACATCTAAGGAAACCATTGTATAATTGCAAGGAGAAAGGCATTTAATTTTATCAACAAAGTCAAAAGAGTTTTCACGGTGTGAAAGTTAGTGGAAGATAAAGGAGCGAGTAACTTAGAAAGGAACTTATCAAATTTATAATAAGCAGTACCAATATTGGAAACGATAGGGCGAAATGAAAGAGTAGGTTTATGGACCTTAGGAAGAGCATAGAAATGAGCACAATTAGCGATAGAAGGAGTGACCAAACGTTTAGTGTTATCATTAAGAAAGACAGAATTTTTAATGACATGCTTGATGTCAGATAAATGCTTAGTAGAAGGAACTTTTTTAAATTTGGAATATGGACCAGAGTTTAACATAGATTCAACGTGGGAAATATAATCAGATTTATTGAGAAGAACTGTTTGACCGCCTTTATCAGCCTTAGTAATAAGAAGGTTAGGAACGGAATTAAGTTCACTGAGAGCAGATTTCTGAGAAGAAGAAAAATTAGACTTATTAAAACTTATTTAATCTTGTCAATGATCTCCCATCATCTCCTTTCCTATCTCCAGCGTGGAAATTACTATTGTAATTCTTTTCCCTTTTCTCTTGTTTCTTTTCTTTTTAATTTGTTAAAAAAAAAAAAAGAATGGATCTTTTGTTTTTTTCTTGTTTTATTCTTTTATTTTTCTTTATTATTATTTATATTTTTAATTTACTTCTTTTATTTTTATTTTGTTTATTTCTTCTATTTCCATTTCTTCCCTATCAATTTCTCTTCTATCTTTCTGGCAACACCTTTCACTTTTGCATCTGCCTCTTTCAGGTAGCGCCATCTGTCGCATTCTTTGCAACATTCTTTACCTTCAGTTCATTTTTGAACTTGTTCGCTTGCAAACACGCGTATGCTGTAGCTGATGACGAGCTGTTATGTTTTTAGCTCGAAACGCGTCCTGTGTTTTGTTTTTATTTTATGGTGATTTTTTACAGTTTCATTATTTTAATTACAAAAAAAAAATCACCTATCTAACGAAAACATTGCCTAAAATCCTCCAATCTAACGATTATTTTTCTCCAAATCACACGGGTATTTTGGTAACTGTGCTAGGTTGTACTTTTTAACATTTTCCAACAAAGTTGAAAAGTGTTTATGAATACGGTTTGTCCTTCTGTTTGTCTGACTGTCCGTCTGTGCTCTAACTCGTGTAAATAAATTCCGATTGCCATGAAATTGATAGAGGTTACTAGGTATTGTTATGACATGTTTGGTATTGAAGTTGAAATGTATAGCATTTACGGTTCTTTTGCAAAGGCACTCAGAAGAATTCGGTTACATGATGGGGAGATTCTCAAAAGGCGGGATTATTAAACGTTAACAATATGTAATTTTTAAAATTTTTAAATTTAAGGCCAATTTTTCTTTAATAGTATAGTATTTTGTCTATATATATAATATATTAATATTTTTAATAGTATGTCTACAAAATTATTCACAAACATTAAAAGACAGCAACTATTCTGGAAAATTAATTATTAAAACATTTAATTAGCAGTTGCGTACGTTACAAATTTTGGACATTTTTTCGCACGTACGTTACAGATTTTGGACGTTGCGCTTAGTATTTAAAAAAATCTTAAGACTAAGAATGTAGTAAATGTGTTCTATAATTGTATGTGTATACATATATATTATGTATAATTAACTTTTTGTTATCCAGTAATAATAATAATAAAATCAAATGCTTTGTCGCGTACGTTACTTTCGGACATAGCAAAATACAAAAAAATTCTTTATAGAAAAGTCCTTCTATCTTCAAAAAAGCAATAAATCAGCCTGCCATCTCTTAACGAAATTATCAAAAAATCATCCGTTTCCTGTATGCATTCGTTGTTTACCATTAGAAAGACCTGGGAAAAAGTTAAAACTCTTTTTCTTGGTGGTACTTTGGAGCAGTTAACGTTATGAATGTCCGAAATTGGCCTCTTTAGCATAAAATAATACAATTTTAAGATATTTATACAAAGCTTTTACAATAAATTGTCATTTTCTGTCTCTGAATAGAATTAAAAACTCAGTGTAAAAAAAAAAAAAAAAAAAAAAAAAAAAAAAAAAAAAAGTCAATGATAATTAAAGTTATGTTTGAAAGGCTTAAAGTTATGACGTGGTGTCCGGTGCCCACCTTTTGAGAATCGCCCGATGGTCTATGGGAAAAACCGTTTGCAGAGAATTTGAATGATATTACAGTGTTTTAAACATACTGAAATTTATATATATCACTACACACCGCTTACTCTAGAATATGGAGTGCATAGAATACATCGCTCATTTACAGGGACACACAAAATAATTTGCCTACAGAAGAAATTGAACAATTGAAGCCTATGAATAATAATTGCCTGAAGTGCGTTTTCAGTTGTAATACACTTTTTCAAATTGAGCTATTTTTTTTGTAAATATTACTTGGTGCAGATAATTCTATAAATCATACACAGGGCGGTACAAAATTTTTCAAGTACATTTCCGTTTATTTACGAAAATTGCTAAATGGAAATTTTCGACTGTTCTTTTTTAATTAACTAACTTTTAGCATACAATATAATATACGTACAAATCCATACATCATATACAGGTCTGTACAAAAGAAAAACAAAAAAAAAAAACCCTGATATTTTCCGAATGTTGCTTGTAATAGCAGTAATTGGGTCTAAAATGCGTTATAAGTTTTTCAAATTGCTTATTTATACATCATGTTTCACATTAACAAACAGTGAAGTTTTGTTACTGTATTCTGAATGCATTGGAAAGTGTTACATAATCCAGGCTGTATGATTTTTCGTTGTTTGTATTAGAAATGGAATTTTTATGGATGTAGTTTTTTCCTTCAAAACATGAAAAGTCGCAAACCGAAGTTCAAAATTTCTTGAAATTCTCCAGCCAAAAGGCGGAAAAATCTATAATTATGAGAAATATTTCTCTTTTAATCACAGGAATCTTCTAGCAGCTTGTTGCCCAGTACTTTGTGTGCGTTTATTGACGAAATTTCTTTTCATAGTGTACCAGTATATAAGCACCATCGCTAAACACTAAGAATGGATAAAAGAATAGCAATTCAAAGATATCGGCAGTGCGAATGGGGAGAAAAAAATATGTATGATTTTTATGATTTATTTTCCCAATTAAGATCAGGAAAATTTGAAGAATAGGAACAAGTGTATTTCCTTTTAATATTTCCAATGGATACGAGCGAGGCTTTCGTGCCGCAGACTTTGAGAACGTTTGCTCATACATATTTTCATTCATTTAATTATTTGCATTTTTAATAAAATAATGTGTTTTATAAAAAGGTGAATGAAGTTTTTTTAACACCTGTTCAAATTCATTTTCATATGGTATTTTATTCGTCTTTGAGAGTTTAGTATGTGCATAGAAAAGTGTATGTTGACCTCACAAATAATAAAAATGTTTATACCTTTCTTTTAATTATAGAAAATTTTCATGGACACAGGCACAAGAATACAATATAAATGTAAATAACTGTGTATATCTGCAAAGACCCAAACTTGTGTTGAACTGAGTTTATTTACGATCTCTTGATCTTCCCGGCAGGTTTAATGTGTATATATATTAACGTATTAATCAAGATGCACAATGAATGTAATAATAGTATGTAAAAGAAGTCGGAAATTGTACCTCAAACGTGGCAAATGCGGTACGTTCGCACTATAAATAGTTTTGAAAATATTCAGATCTTGGTACAATAGCTGTTGCACTCTTATGCAAATATGCATGAATACAAAATTTATTACGATTATATATATTCAATTCAGTTATACGGAAAAAATATGACTCCATCATAAATAGGACGTCATCACCATGGAAACCTAGAATCATTACCTATCATCATGGAATATCATTGAATTAATCACGTATGATAGGATTTAATAGAATGAAGAAAACGTTTATTAATATCTTTTTAAGTTTGTATTTTTTTTTTCATAAAATTTGGAATGACTCGACAAAATTCTGCAACGATACTGTATATTAAATTTCAAACAATTCGGTTGGGTAGTTTTTGCGCTGTTATATGCGGACAGACGGACGAATCAGACAACGACTATAGGTACTACGTATTTATATAATTACGAGCGCACCTAAAAAGAGACAAAACTGTTTCATGTAATTTTTAAGGAAGCACTGAGCCATAGATTTGTAAATTCCAATTTAAAATAGCGATATATTTTTTGATTAAACATATGCGTTTTGAAAACTATAAAATTGCTATTTCTGTTGCGTGAAATAATCCAGAAAACGTGATTTCTAGGCATTATAAAAAAGCACAATGATTAAAGAAAACAAATGTTGAAAATATGCAAATAAATGAACATTAAACGCAGTCTCTGATAAAATACTGTAATTATTCCTAATGAAATGATACAATAAACTACTTTATTATTCCCAGGTGGAAGACATTATCTTTAAATAATTCTCGCTCCCTTCTTCATATTGCTCGAAGAAGGAAAATCAATATGCGATCATATATTATACGATACGAAAAATAAATGTAAAAACCTATACATTTTAATTGCAAAAATTAAAATGTTTAGTAATTTCTGTATTAAAACAGAATGCATGCTTTGCTGAATATTTAGAAATAAAATATTCCGTTACAATTGAACAATTTTATGTAAACAGGAATTTAAATATTATTAAAAATGTGAAAAAAATATCCGTAATGCGCAATAAATCCGTAATTTAAATAATTTTAAAATTAAAAAGACGCCTTAGGTCATTACTTATTATTCTCAGTAGGAAATGGGAAGGTGTCAACTAAAGTTTCAGTTTCAGATAACAGAGCGATCTGAACGGGGTAGCGGTACAAAACTTTTTAAATGATCATTGTATGAAGAAGGAAATTCAAAGGAAAAATACATAAGGCAAAAATTCCGGATTTTCTAGGACCGGTCATGTTTGGATTTTAGATGTTTTTAAAAATTGCCCAGTTTTAATTATAATGAACGCGTGTTTAAGATATACACGGTGTTCATAATTTCTTGCCGGTATTTCCTTATCTCGCTTTTTTTTTTTTAATTTATGAACGGGACGAAAAACGTAATTACATATTCATGAAGAACAACTTAAAAAGTATAACACGATCAAAGTTATATATGCGTAATGCTTCAACTCACAAAGTTACTATTCAAATAACAAATAATTAACTTTAAAATTTTATCATATTTAACAAATTGTATTTGATGATTGTTAAGCACAAAGTTAGATAGATATATATTACACAAATCATTATTCATTATTGGATAAATTTGATAACAGTTTAATATTAAGTTTTATATGATTATAATAGTTATTTGATTTAAGTTTAAATTTTATGCATATGAAATATCATTTTTGGTATAAAAAAATGTCTTTTAGTTGTACTTTACGAATATATAATAACATTTTTCGCCATGTTCTTAAAATAAGTAATGAAGAAAGGAAACAGCGAATATAATTTATGGACACACTGTATATAAGAAACTGCCGAAATATTTCGAAAATTCCCCAATCTGTATATCAACTGTGAAAAACACAACAACTTATTTTTATTAGTCCTTTTCTACACTATATTGCCATTAATGACCGGCAACTTTCAATTTTAGACATTTTGTCGAATATTTAGAAATATACTTGACAGATTCTTCTGGAATTTTAGGATTAAAAAGAACAGGTATGACCTCATATTTAGCAATGTTCATTTGATAAGGGGGGCAATTATGGGCCAACAAAAAATCAAAGAAAAAAATAATACTTGGGATCACCCTGTAAAATAAAATGCACGAAATGATCTATCGCTACCTAGTATAAATAAACAGACATTGTGAAATATGTGTATTCTTTTGTGTAAGAATAGCATGTATATTAATAGATATATAGCGATTTATTTTAAAAAAATTAAAAAATTCTTGCATTTTTTTACTTATAACATGCAGGGTTTTCAACCAAATTTAACTCCGGTTTCTGGAAAATTGACAAAATATAATAGAAACAATATAGTGTAATTGGAATATAAATATATTAAATATTTTAGGAAATATGAGCAGTTGTATAAAATAATTTTTATCTGCGCATGCGCGAACGATAACAAGAATCCTTTTACATAATTTAATAGTCAACTCTATGGAGCAACTTATTAAAAAAAATCTAGTCAAATATCGAAAAATTCAGAAAGATATCGACGTTAGAGTGAGCAAATTTTTAGTTGTTCTCTAAAAACAGATGAAAGATGAGGGATTTTCCACAAATTGTCCTTTTTAATTTAATTTTTTTTTTCATTTTTTATTGATGCCTCAGTTCTTCTTGGATAACCACCAGAACGAGCTTATACCATGATGAAAAGAAGTATCAAAATCGAAGCATTTTTTCCAAATCTACTCGTTGATACTCACTAAATACTAACTTTTTCTGAAAGTCAGTTAATAAAAAATGACAATTTGTGTAAAATCCCTTATCATTCAGCTGCTTTTAGAGAACAATTAAAAATTTGCTCACTTTAACGCCGATATCTTTCTGAATTTTTACGATATTTGACTAGATTTTTTTAATAAGTTGCTCCATAGAGTTGACTATTAAATTATCTAAAATGATCCTTGTTATCGTTCGCGCATGTGAGAATAAAAATTATTTCATACAACTACTCATATTTCCTAAAATATTTAATATATTTATATTCCAATTACACTATATTGTTTCTACTATATTTTGTCAATTTTTCTGAAACCGGCGTTAAATTTGGTTTAAAACCCTGCATGTTATAAGCAAAAAACATGCAAGAATTTTTTTTTATTCTTTAAATAAATCGCTATATCTCTAAATATAAGTGCTATTCTTACACAAAAGAATACACATGTTGCACAATGTCTGTTTATTTATATTCGGTAGCGGTAGATGATTTCGTGCATTTGTTTCGTGCATTGTTACAGGGTGATCCCAAGTATTATTTTTTTTCTTTGATTTTTTGTTGACCCTCTAATTGCCCCCCCCCCCCCCCTTAACAAATCAACATTGCTAAACATGAGGTCGTACCTGTTCTTTTTAATCCTGAAATTCCAGAAGAATCTGTCAAGCATATATCTAAATATTCAACAAAATGTCTAAAATTGAAAGTTGCCGGTCATTATTGGCCATATAGTGTATATAGTCACCGTGCACAGTAACATATTTCAGCAAATGGCATTTCAAAGAGAGGACCCAAAGGGGGACATTTTTCAAACTTTTGCCGACCCCCACATGTGACATATTGTTGGAAAGGCCTTTGAATACTTATTCATGTTATACACTCCCTCCCCCCTCCCCCCAAATTTGCCACCCGGGGACACTAATGATGTCCGAAAATTTTAGAAAAGTGCCCCCGGAAGACACATTTTGGGGGAGTGGCTTGGAAGGTGCATAGCATGAAAAAATGGTCACATGTGGTTGTCCGTAAAAGTTAGAAAAATGAACCCCTTTGGGTCTAATATCGCGCCTCCTGGAATACATCCTCCCCCCCCCCCTCACTTTGAAATACCGGTTGTACAAATGTGTTACTGTGTACACTGATTATATAGAAAAGGACTCATAAAATGTAGCAATTTCATAAATTTCACCCAATTATTTTTATGTTAAGGGCAGTGCCGGTGAGCCGGCAGGGATTTTATAAGATCTTGTTCTATCTTAAAAATAAAATAAAATAAAATACTATTTTGCAAAAAATGTTTATATATTTTAATATACATAGATTTGATATATATATATACTAAAATATATATAGATTTGAAACTTGTAATAAAATAAATCCGCAATTTTTCAACCTATTTCGATAAAAAAAAAAAAAAAAAAAAAAAAAAAAAAAAAATCAGCGAGGGGGATTAGAGGATGGATGTATTGAAATATTGTAGTTTTTAAAGTAAGGTGTTTTAAATTAAGTTTTAGCGTCTTATTTTCTTTGCATTAATATAGAAAATAATGAGAGGAAAGAAAAAATATTGTCTTTTATTCCATTTAATCGTAAAAAAAGATATTTTGTGCATTAAAGTAGATTTTTGTCATTATCTTTCTAAAGAATCAGAATACATATATTTGAGACTAAAGTATTCAGCTTCCACCTGTCTTAATATCCCACTAGAAAAGCTGTATCAAAATACAAATTGCAAATGCTGGAGATATAAAATATTTGAGATAAAATTTCTAAAACTTTTTTTCTGATTTCGTTTGGAATTTAAATCTGAAGATATCATGAAAAATCAGAGAACTTTTCTACTGACTAACGTATGCAACATTGCTAATATTTTATCGAAAAAGATAAGGAAATTAGCGAAGAACTTCCTGCAATTTGATTTTATCAGTTTCAGAATCCCAGGATGAATCATAATAAAGCATAAAATATTCTCTTAAAAGAAGTAAAAAAAAATGTTGTTAAAGGAAATGCGGGCTGATGTATTGAAGTAGTATTTTATTTCACTTAAATTTGAAAGCAATATAAACATCTGTTTTATTTTTAATCATAAAATTGTCCAACGCTAACATTGATTTGTTTGAATCAGAATAAAGTATTAATACCTTGGAATTTTCTTGTCGGAAGTAAATGTATGAAGATTTATTTTTTTTAATCATGAGTTTTATCGAATGATTTCTAGCGTCAAAATATTTTTTCTTAACATATTATTGTATATTCCATAGTTGCCAACCTCCCGATTTTTTTTCATACCAATATTTTTATTCTAAAATACTTGCTTTATAAAATCGCACAATTTATGCAATTAAATAAAGCGAACGTTTTTGTAAGATTTTACTGGTATCAAAAACATCGGGAGGTTGGCAACTATGATATTCTAATAAAGACACCATAAATTTCCAAGGGAAAATGGTTACAAACAGGTATTGGAAATAAAGATAATTGAAATCTCGTAACAAAATCATTACTTATATTTACACTTAAGTCCGCAAACATTTGCAGCTAATTCAAATCATAACTCTTCAATATAGTTAAGTTAAGTCAGGTTGATAATAATAGTATTCATAAAAAAGCATGATAGTTAATTCGAACACATTAACAAGATGGTGAGCCTTGTGTTTAAAATATTTTTCCAAATTTCTTAAAAAATACTAGACAAATTGTTCTTCATAATTCGGCCATATAAAGCGTGTCCTTCAACTCGTACTTTTCAGTAAAAATTCAGTCTCGAGCCAACTAGGGGGGAACAATGACTTTAATAAGAATGTATTTAAAGATACAACTGAAATTCAAATCACTATATCGCCAGTATCTTTCAGGGATTTCGTGAGACTTTAATTGTATTCTTATATACGTTGTCCTATACTGCTGTCCAAAAAGTAAGGAAAAATAGCCATCTTTTCTGAATGTGTAGTTAAATATATTTTCCAATAAGTGTTCATTCTTCCTCGAATAATAAATCTATTTATTTCAAATTTCAACATGATATATACAGGATTGCTACAAGTAAGAGAATTTTTCAAGGAAAATGCCAGCATATTCTTAAAGAAAAAATCGCCTTATGTAATCGAGCTATTATATATGGCAAATTTTTAGTATTTATAGTGCAAGTTCTCAACTTTTCCCAATGTTTTGTTGAACGAAAATTTTGCATATTATAAACAAAAATTGGAATTTTTAAAAGCAGATTTCGCATATTCGTGAATATATCTACTATTTTTGCAAAAAAGTATTCAAAGATTGATGATACAAAGAAAAAGTTTGTTGTAAATGTTACATATCATTTCCAATTTTTTATGAAAAAGGGTAATTTTGCTTTTTATTAGATTATCGTTGATCCACGGAATGGTAGGGGAGACCGGGTCTAGTAGGCTGGGCTATAAATACCCGGAGTTTTGAGTTTTTAGCTTTTGTAGTTTATGTTTAGCGGAAGCCTAAAGTAAAATGAAAATTGTGCGCCAACTTACCCCGTCACGGGGCGAGTTGCCTATGCCTATGGGGTAAGTTGGCACACGCTTTATAGAAATTTAAATAAGACACGCAGTTAAGAGAAATCAATATTCCTTATTACTAGTAGGTTTAATCAAATGCGTTATCGCCGTGTAATGTAAATTCTAAATTATACAGACATAAAAATAATGAATAAAACATTAACATTGAGTAACTTCTATCCTACTCGATAACATCATCAGAGTTACAGTTGTCACAAATAAAAAATTGAGTGTCTCCATTTGGGCAAGCCCCGTGTGCCCAAAATCTTGCATTGCAACAACTTTTTTCGGTGTTTGCTGTTTTGTTTGCTACCAGTATACACCAGACACCGAGCCAACTTGCCTCGTGTTCAATGCGCCTACTAGCCCCATAATAAATTCTTCACAAAAGGGACACGTAACCATCTAAGCATAAATAATCCAAGTAAATCACATATGGGGTAGGTACAGTTAATCATACACTAAGAAAAATTGCACAAGTTAAATCGCAATTATTAAGATAAGTATTAGAAATTAGAAAAAGAATGAAGTAACAAAAAATTACTTATGAGCGCAAAAAAAACAGAAAGATCGTAATAAATGTCCACTGCACGTAGGTAACGCTGCAAAACTACAATGAGGATTGTAAAACGCAAGAAGAAATGTACTCTGTGACTGGTTGCACAATCTATCCACAAACAGGCGATTTATGGGGACTGCGCCTACTTACCCATGTAGCCAACTAGCCCCGGTCTCCCCTATCTAGAGTAGATTTCCAATGGAAAATGTGATTTCAATCATTCTCTTTACACGTTCAATGAACAATTCGTCTAGTTCTTTGCAAGAAACTAGAAAAATTATCTAAAATAAAACGTTTATACACCTTTTCCTGATTTCTAATACAGTAAATTTCGCTCTAGATACTCGTGTGCATAGGTGATAGTGAAATCAAGACCCTGTGTTCTAATAAAAGAAATAATAAACCTATTTAGTGTTAATGCAATTATATTAAAACCTGTGCCAAATATCAATAAACAATCCCAATATTTGGGATTATATATCGATTTTTTTCATTATTTTTTTATTAACTTCAATTGATATTCAACGTAATTTAACAAGTGAATATTCAAGAATATCTTATATGATATCTCAGTCATAATTTTGTATGTGCATAGAAACAGGGATCCTGACAACACAGTTAATGTATATGATTATCTGTGTCAGTAACGATCCATCACCAATAACTCCAACTATTGAAAACACTAAATGGAATAACTGAATACAGTATCTTCGTATTTAGATTTATAAAAAATGATACATATGATTTGAAAAATAGTATTCGAATTTGGTGTTCTAAAATATATTCATTTACATTGAAACGCCGCATTTAATTTTAAGTAAAACGAATAAAAATATCAACAAATATTTTTCTGTAAAAATACTATCATGAAATATATTTATTTGAAACAAATTAATTTCAATTACGAAACATGGCTCGGCAATCAAGTAATACATCAAACATTACCCATGAGTATTAGTGAACTTGCTTATAAATGATTCCAAAACACTCACGCTACGTTTCATCCAAATTAAAATCTCACGCAACAACTATGTTTCAAGATCGTTACGAAAGTGTTAGGCTATTTCTTTAAGTCAAAATTATCACGTTAAAATTTTAAATTTGTTGTTTACTAAGGAAAAGAAATTCGTTCATAAGCAAAATTATAACTGAATCTTTTCATTTTATCATATATAAATTGAAAATATTGCAAAATTTTATTTATTCATAAGTGATTTGTGTTTTTTACATGCATATAAAAAAACGAAGAAAAGTAGATAAGTTAAGCTATACTGACAAGTAGATGCATACATAAGTAAACAGATTCGAGTATTTAGGCAGATTTGTTCATGGTTGTAATAAAATTGCCAAAAATATAGGTGTATCAACATTCTTTGGCTTATGAAATATGTTTACGGAAGCAAAGGTATTCAGATAATAAAGACAGTTTTCTACTGTTGGGTTATACAAAATTTAAAAGAAACTTAGTGTAATAATTACAAAGATTTCATTTGTTAGACTGTGTACCGGGAACAATTTCTTGTATAAGAGGAAGTTAATAAAGAGGTGCGGTGGTAAAACTTTGAAAAGTATTAAATAACAGGAAAATAGACCTCAAGGAACTTTTTTTTTTCCAGAGGGAAATAACCAACCTTCCAACATTTCAATTCATTACTGAATTATTAGAATATTCCCCATTACTTCAACTATTTACTGCATTTTGTCTCATATATATGATACTGGCCAATATATTAAGGTTTCCTTACCATTTTTCTGAAAATAATTTGTGACGACAATTTTTAAACAGTAATGTTCTCTTTACTTAATGCGAAATGTGTTTTTACATAATAAAAATTACTGTATATAAAAAAAATGCGGTAGTTCTGTTGCCCGCTGATCTGACCTTGGTCACTGCTATAATAAATGTATATTTCACCGTGTTTAATGTATTTTACAATATAAGCATTGATTTGCATCTATGTATTAAATAACACCAATATAGAATATATGATGCTATATATTGATACTGATATGATTATGTTAAATATTGGACATTTTATCTTACAGAAACATAGTTTGATTCAGGTGCTAATAATATTCAATTTTATATTTTAATCAAAAGAACTATTAAAAACTATAGTGCAAAACATTATGAAATAAATAAATATCATTTTCCCTCCAGAGGTGTTCAGTATAATAACGTCACACTGCTTCAAGTAGATAAAATATTTCCGTGTCACCGTGTCATATTAATATCACGAATATTAACATATATAATTTTGATTAAAACGTTGAATAATTTTGAAAGGCACTCCCCCATTTTTTACAAGATTTTTCAAACAGCTGTTTCCGTAATGATAGAAAAAGATCACTCATTAAAGAATTTAAATCAGTGCGGCTCTGAGCGGGAAGAAATCGTTACGTTCTTTGTGTTTTCTCTTTTACGAAAACTACAGGGTGATAAAAAAAATCGAATAAAATGTGAAAAAATATATTTTTAAAATACATACACGATTTAAACTTAAAGCATGAAATAAATTGAAAGAGTGATTCTGAGAAACAAAACTGAAAGAAATGTAAATATTTTCAAAGTAAATGTTCAAAAGTTGACCGTATTTCTCAAACGCGCACACTTTGCGTTTATTTTTACAATTCAGGCAATTCAGCTTAATTTTCAAACGCTTATTTATAGAATCTCGCGTTTAATGATTACTTTTACATAATCAATATTGCGTATTGTTCATATAAACACGAGCTTTTAGGTGATATAAATAGATAGAAATCTCGAAACCGCGATGGACGCAGTTCTTTCAAAAAAGGCGTTCACTAAAAGACTCTGTCAGTTACATAAATTTACATTGTTGTATTTAAAAGAATGGCATATTGCTCCATCCTTCTGAAACCAGAAAAAAAGCCCTCATAATATTCAAGAAATCCAATAAATTTCTGGAGTATGTTCGTATACATAAATCCATTTACTTTCTGCTCATTTATTTTTTCTGCTTGAGAAAATTTCACCCCCATCTTATACCAAACAAGCGGTTCTTATAGGTAATAGCAAAAACTATATACAGAATTTTCGACAATTAAATCACTTTTAACAGTATATTTCTGACATGTATGGAAAAAAAAATATTCTCATTATTATCTATTGCGGATTATGTGCAATTGTTTAATCCCGTTGCAATGCTCGTGTCCATTCCGAACCAAAAGCCATATTAAAGATTGTAAAATCTCCGTCTCTTTGCACACCTCTATTATCTCGGAGAAAATATTGTTCTTTTAAATTATCCAAACAGTAAAATTAAATAAAAGAACATTTTCTGTATTAAAATACTAATAGGAGGCTTGGCAGTTCTTCATTTTCGAAATAATGTATATTCAAAATGAACACAGCAGCAGGGTTAAAGCTTAAACTGCGTTGCGTAACATTTCAATAACCCTGTACATTTCCAGGTTAAAGCTTGAACTGCGTTGCGTAACCTTTCATTAACCCTGTACATTTCCACTCTTTCGCAGCAAAAATCCCTTCGTTAACCCGGGGTTGCTCGCGCATACCCAGGATATAGACAATTTATACTTTACCCTCAATAAATTCAAACAAAAATCGCCATCTTATTTAATCGTTGATATTGCTCACCAATTAATTTTAAGATTACTTTTCGAAAATTAATGGTGAGAAATGTAATAACCGTGCGCATTCTGGGTATGTCATACCCTGTCCGTGTAATCCCGGGTTAAGGGAGTACATAAAGAAGAATCCAATATTTTAAAATCCTCCTCCTCATCTCTCTAATTCCTTCATTTTCTTGCCAACAAAGGTTAAATGGAAGATATTTCATACATCAAATAGTAATATTAAATAAAATAAATAAATTGAACATTTCTTGTAAAAATGTCTTTTTTTTTTATTTCAGAGACATAGTTTTAACAAAATAGCTGTCTAAAAATAGGCTAAACATACGTTCTTGCATGTACTCATAGTTGAATATTACAATTTATAATAGAACCTTAAAAGGTAAATTTGTTCACAGAGTTAAAATTCTATTTTATTTTTAAATAATATTTTAAGTTTAAAAGCAATATTTTCATCTAAATCAACTTTATTGAAAATAGTCTTTTCATTCTTTCTATAACATACATGAGTTATTAACATACATATGTGTAAAATTATGTGTAATTTTTAACACGATTTCTCCTCCGAGGTTGCTAATACAGGGGTAACTAAAAGTCTTGCCCTGATTATAATAATTCATTACAAATTAACCGTTTGTATAATAGTGTCAATATTGTATCATTGTATAGGTCAGTTTAAGAAGTTTTTTGTGCAATAAATGGCGCGATTGCTCCAGTGGACAACTCAGGGAAGGAGGACTTTGTAAGGAAGATATTTTCGACCGAAATGGCGTCCATCCAAAAGAAATCTCAATGTGTGCTTCTGTTTCAAGAAACTAAATCGCCCATTAATGTTCTGCGAATATTTCGACGTTGTTATGGATGCAATTCTCCTGATGCAAGATCAATAAAGCGATGGTATGACAGGTTTAAAGAAAGGGCATCGTTGCTGATCTGCCCAAAAGTGGCAAGCCTAATGTGAGTGAAACAATTGTTGAACGCGTTCGGCCGTCGTTTTAGCGGATTAATACTCAATCAACTCGTGAACTTCGAATATCTGCTGTTAAAGCTACTGTGTGTACTGTGACAAAAGAGATGTTAAGAACACTTGGCGTCAAAAATAGTACCGCTTAGACATTATCTGAGCTACCAAGGGGGCACATGTTGGAATTTACTGAGGGACGTCGTCTTATAAAAAAAATTATAACAGTACTTACAATGTATCCACTTTTATTATTGTTTGGGCGATTTTCCTGCTAATATGCAATGCAAACAATTTGCTTTTGCTGTTTATCTTATGCAGTTTTATACGTATAATTTAAATATTAAAGACTATGGTAATCAATTTTCTATATAAATTTAAAAGAAAACCTAAATTAGTCGAAAAGCAATTTATAATTTTAGGTAAAAACAATAAATAAATAAATAAATAAATAAATGTTCATTCATATATTTAGAAACTGGTGGTTTATTAGTAAAGAAAACTGAATATATCTTTTGCGCAGTGTCTTCAAACATTTTTCATTTTTTGTATAGCAAACATAGTTTTGAACAGTCCTAACCTAGTTCTGCATGTTAGTGATTTTTGGATTAGCGTTTTCGGAATTAGTAATATAGCCATATAATGTTTCTATTTTTTTACGATAATTAATTATTAACATGCGTAATCTTACGAAAATGGTCTGAAAATTACGAAAATCACAATCACTAGCAATCACGTAGCAGAAGTACGAAAAATATCGAAGTTGCAGATGGCACGTCATGAAGTGAAAGCATATTATGACTAGCGGAAAAATTTAGAGACGTGAGGTCAGAAAATTACTGAAACACTTTGAATGTAACAAAGAGATACTAGAGTTTCTGTTTCTTTTACAACAGTATGAAAAATGCACCTGTCACTGATGGCCTATTTTTGTTAAGAAAAGAATCGATGAAACATATTGAACGATTCCTTAATGCCTAAATCATGTTTTTCTGCATATTTTCTTAAAAGTAAAGCACCGATACTCAGACCTATACTTAAATCTTTTATTTTCAAGGCGGTTCCTTTGAAATATTTTTTTCCTTTGACCTTTTTCTAATTACTTTTTTATATATTATAACAGTATTTCGTGAAGGAAAATGATTTTATCAAGAAAAATGCATTTATTTTAGCAAAAATTTAAAAATTAATTTAAATAAAATAAGAAAATTTTAAAACCGCACTTCTCCCTATAATCTTGAACTTTTTTTGATTTGTTTTCTTTTTTTACGTGCGTGCTCTGTATCTGTAAGAACCAGATTTTTTAAAACTTAATTAATGTAAGAAAAAGTAAATAAAATGTTCTGACATATATAAAAATACAGTAAAATATTACTATTAACATGGCATTTTTTAAAAACTAATTATTCATATTACTGAATATCCGATTCTTAATTTTCTGCGAAGTATCTTAAGTATCGTCTAGCGAATCAATTTAAAATTATAGGATGTAGTTTTAACATTTTGATCATAATCATACGTTAAAAAAACACAATATGAGAAAAATGAAGTTAAAGACTGCAGCTCTGAATCATTTAAAGAAAAATGGATGCAGTAAAAATACTTTTTTGCATACTTATAGTTATCAGCTTTTTGCGGCACTGCGTGAGAATGTACTGCGTTGTTTTATTTCATTTTAAATAAAGAGCTGGAAAATTGATGTCATTTTTCGGATGAAAATGTAAAAGAGATTACAAAAAGACGACTGCTTTATAAAAATCTCTGTTTCTTATTATTTATGCTTGAAATTTATCAGGCTTTATCTTAAACTTTATGTATTTTGCATAACTTAAAATCCTCAACAATCCTCAAATATACATATTTGTGTGTTTTTACCTCTGAAAAGCAGATACCTCCGAACAGGGGAAAAATTCCGTTCCCCGAGGTATTTCTCTATAGAGAGGTTTTATTGTATCTGCAGCCATAAATAAAATTTAAAATACCCATCGGCTTGAAGGCTATAGCTGACATAAAGATAAAATGAGATGTTTGGGACTAAATCAATGTTTGTCGTTTTAATTATCATTAAATTGGTGGATACGTTATGAAATCAAAGTTTGTAACTGACAATTCAACTGGAGTTTTAGAACTATTATTTTCTCAGGAAATTGTCAAAACCATATTTTCTGCTTTCTGACTTATCAGATCTATTACATCTGAGACTTATCTCTCAGAATTATCAGATATACAGAAACACACAGGGATAAATACAGAAACTGTACTAGAATGGCGGTTATTTTATTATTATTATTTTTTTTTTAATCAGTGTTTCATACGTATAATTGTTTTACACTTTAGAATACCATTTCACTTTTAAAAAAACTTTATTTCCATCCCTTACATACTGTTTCCAATCGAATGTGCTCTTATAATTCACATTCTATAAATATTTTTTTAAATATTGGTTAATTATCTGAGTAATCGTCACTTAAAATAATTGAAATTACTTGTAAAAATTGTATGATCAGCTGTATACATTTTTCTTTTTAGTAACTTCTAGAAGGTTTACTAGATAAAAAATTTAGTTCCTTTTTGATAAGGATTTCATTTAAAAAAAATGTTTAATAATATGTAGTATTATAATTTTTTTTAAATAACTTAAACTTAATAAATAAATTTCTTTCTAAAATAATAGGAAATTATTAGAAATATTAGTTATTCATTCATTCATTATTTGTACTTCAAATGGAATTAAAAACTGTGATAACATTTTTAATATAGAATGATTTCTTAAAATTTCTCCAAACGTATTCGAGTATCTTAACCTGGAAGCCTAAGAAATCATTCCAAAATTCAGCTAGACATATTTTTTAGAAAAATAAATTTCGCATTTTTATTTCAGATATTTTATACTTAAAATAAGAACTTCAAAACAATTTCCATTTCGGCCAGTACAAATTCTCATAATGATACATTCTACTTTCCTCCAGGTAAACAACTATTATTTGAAATTAAGATTGATTGCAAATAGCGTAAAACTGAACAAAACCTAACTACATTTACATTGAATTGTTTTATTCAGTGTATTATCCATGTTTTCTTTAGCACAAGAAGTTACCTCAACAGCAACCTGTTTAGAGGGAAAAAATAGAAATAAAATTATACAGCACTAGAATAATTATTTCCTAAGCAACTTACTTATTCACGAAAAGGGAAAAGCAAATTCGATTTTGTAAGATAATAGTAACTGTGTTGATGAATTCATATCATTTTTATCGATTAAACAACATTAACTGCTTAATACGTTCTGGCAATTTTCTTGCAAGAATTGTTCTTTTTATGTAGTGTATTATTAATTAGGTCGTAAAATATTCTACAATTATAATAAAAAAAATTAGAATACCATTCCACACTACTTCCCCCCCCCCCCTCTCCCACCAAAAAAACAAAAATATATATTTTGAGTTAAAATTTCCACATTTATATTGATAATATCTTCACTGTTCAAGGAATTATCATAAACACACATCATAATAACCTTATACAATAAATTAAGTAATAAGTAAGGAAAGAACTTTTTTAAAGTTTATTAAATAAAATTAAAAACTCGGAAATGAAAAAAAATTATAAATATGATGCAATAATAAAAGAAAATTCTGTTATAAAAAGACTTTTTGTCCATGGTCTGACACCACAAGTTAACTCGGGATATTTCTTTTTTAAAGTTAAACGAAATCGGGATAATGCTGGGTAAATTGCCAAGTGTTTTTTTTTAAAGGATAACTTATACATCATGCCGTAATGCGTAGTCACCGTCGAGCAACATTGACCTTTGTTTAGATTCTGTTGTTAATTTAAATTTTATTTTACTAATACTTTAATTATTTAGAATGTGTGTTTAAAAATAATTGCCTATTTTGATTACAAAACCAACGCATAAACATCTACAAGAACAAACAACCTACGAGAAACACAAATCAAGTATATTAAAATTATTAATAAGGAAATAAAACTACATTGTACGATACCCTGTAGACGCTGCTAGATGTGACAGGCAAATAAACAATCCAATCTGTCCCAGGCACAACAGATGCGATGTAACTGATGGACATTTAAATCAGTTTCCAAAAATCTAGTTTCAGTCTCCCAAGGAATTGATGTAAATCACAGCATAATAAATGTTTCACGTAGACGAAAGTTTATCTACATGTATGATATAATTAAATCAGAAAACATCATGAAAGTTACTCCTAACCTCACTGTAGTTGAAAAAGCGCAATTTTAATTCGATGCTTACATTAGATTTGGTAACTTTTCGTCGATTATAAACAGCGAACGAATCATTTTGGGCCTATAAGTGATAGCAGAACAAAGTTCATCATGGCAGTTGATAGATGCTACTCAATAAATATTCCTCGCTTAGAATATCGCAAAGTTAGATTTTTTTTTTATATGCTTTCTAACATAAGATATCAACACCATTTTTATCGCTGTTATAATTGCTAATTAACTTTAATTTAAAATTTTTATCTATTATTATAACGGGTTATAATACTTTTAACAATTTAATAACAGGTTCATTTTCCCCCTTATAAAATATTTAAAATGTATACAGTCACATGAAGATTTGCAATGTTTCGAGTAATAACAAAATATACTATAGTCTGACACGTGATGTGCAGTATCTGCCGGATACGTGCTTTTTGTACATGAAAGAAGACGGTAAAATTTTTGGTCGGGAGCTTATCTCATGTTTTTAAATTTTAATAGATGTTTTAAGTATTTTCCTTATTTTATAAGTTTAGTCTTGTATGAATTTTATATACGATTTTAAAAGTATTGAATTTATTATTTGTTATTTGAAACTCTTTTAACCTAGAAATAAGAACTTTCTAAGGATTTTCCATTATGTATATAATATATATAGATATTAAGAAATATATATGTGTTATATATTATTTTTCTACTTTTTTTTCTTTTTCTTTTGTCTGTCTAAATTTCAAATTTATATTTATTTAACTCTACTAATATAAAAATTTGCTTAACGTTTTTTCTAAGAAATTATTAGTAAAAAAATTTAATATATTGGTTTGTTGTATCATTCACATCAGATTAGTATTTACCTGTAACTTATTCTATAAATCAATAAAATTATACGTAGTAGTTCTAGCACGTTTACTAATACACCTTTAAAAATTAAGAATGTATATTTGTGAATATAACTTTCAGATAAAAGCATCTACATGTTGTTTTATAATTAATTGAATTTGAATCTGATGTGAGACAAGTGATCTCAAATTTTTGACTGATGGTGTACTGACTTTAAAAATTTGACGGATGAAACAATTTTTTATCTGAAAGTATCGAAACGGTGCTGTTCCGTCTAAGAATTATTTTTTATGATGATATCAATAAAGTATTATAATTTGGTTAATCATGTATGTGCTAACTTCTTTTTCCATTCTTTATGCTGATCATAAATTCCAAATATTTCTATTGCATGAAAACAGTATTTTCGAATAGAAATATATATCATATTTAATCACATAAAACTTGCATTTCTATTCGGAGTTAACGGTATTAAAATATCTAGTCATTCATTAAGATATTTAAAACCAGTGAGATTTGAAACGTACTTATACAATTCGGAAACCATGAAGATCATAGAAGATTGACAGTTGAAAATAATAGTTTTTGCAACTTATTTTCCTTCAGTAGTTTTTTAAATTGGACCGAATATCATTTATAGCAAAAATTTGACATATGTCTTCGTAAACTGATTATTTTCTAAACAACCGTTAAACTTAGAAAATTGGGAAGATATATATGTTTCTCTTTAATAAAGAAGAAAACGTGATTTTCGTATTTGAAAGTTCTTTATAATTGTTTATCTAGATTTGTGAATACACTATTTCTGCAGTTTCACTCAAAGATTTTCGAAATAAATCAGAAATTGAGTTCTGTCGGAGATTAAGAGAGAGAATTTTTCAAGCGAGTTTTGTATCAAATGACTAATAGCTTTTTCTTATCGCGTTATTTTGTTCTGTTATCCTTTAAATCTAGAAATGAAAAGATTTGAATTATTGGCTGTCTTGCGGAGCATTATGTAACGAAAGACTAGAATGCTAATAAGTTACAGATTTTCCTTTCGTTTTAAAGCATTTTAGATTTGTATTTCCTTGTTTTCAGTTTGCAAATACGACGTTAATCAACAAAATTTCAGTTTGAAACACGATGAAATTTCATTAGAAGTTTATTCATTTTGTGTTTACATCTTGGCTCTATCGCATAGAAAGAGAATTTACATGAAAATACATAAACAATAAATGAATGGCTCGGATGTAAATCTATAGGTAACTAACAAAACGTAATTTTGTAAGTCTCCTATATTTAATATGAGTTTCAATTTTACAACTGGGCGAAAAATGTCCGGGACAGTATTAAAAAAAGGGATATTTTGGCTGAAGCTACCAATGCTCTGCCGACTGAGCCATCATCGACGAATCTGGAGGATCTAATTCACCCAGCTAACCTTAGCATGTGGTATGTTATAAGAATCAGCTCAACAGAATAAATCGCAGGTAATGGAGCACCAGTAAACAATGGATTTGTAGTTACACTAGACTAATTTTAATGCAGTTATTATAATTGGTAAATAAATCATATGATAAACAATATTGGACCATTACACTACAGATATTTATAATTTAAATAAGTGAGATGTGGATAAACCACAAATCTTTTGCTATAGTGGTGTACAAACATTTAATATAGATTAAAACTTTAAAAACATTAAAATATTCATTCTACAGTTTCAGCACACCTCCATGGCCTTCCTCAAGAATGTAAATAAACGAAGCTGGATCAGCAATGTCAAAACTTAGCTTGACAGAAAATTGTACACATCCGGAAAAAACAACCGATGAGCACTAAGACAGTAAAATCTGATTTTCCTGTCTTCAATGATATAACATTTTACAGAAGTTATAATAAAATAGAAAATATATATATATGCCGAAAGAGAAAGCTAGCAATAGAAAATATACAGAGATTTATAGAAGCAATATAAATTTTATGCAAATAATAATAAAAAAATGAGGTGAGTTCTTGGTTGCAAACTCTAATACGTAAGAAATACTAAGGTAAGATTATTTAAGAAGATTAAGATGCCATTAAAATTTAGTTATTTAAAAAAGATATATATATATATATATAGCTTTATCAAAACTAAGTAATTTATGAAATCCGTGAAAAAGAGGGTGCAAAACAGCAATAAAAATCAATGAATATTTATAACGAAAAAAACAATATTGTTTTTAGTTATAAATATTCATTGATTTTTATTGTTGTTTTGCACCCTCTTTTTCACGGATTTCATAAATCATTTACTTTTGATAGAGCTATATTTACTTAGTGCATATAAGAAGCTGCGTTGCGCCTGACGCACTGGTTTGTTTGTTTTACACCTTTTTAAAAGAATTATATATATATATATATATATATATATATATATATTCATATGTTAAAAATGTAACATACCTTAAAAAATAATCTTTATAGAGATTGTTTCTTAGGTTTTATAAACCTGATTTACTATGTGCATACATAGTTCAATAGATGTTATTATAAATGCGGAGTATTTGAAACTTACAAAAGGAAGAAGTATCTTTGTGTAAAATTTATTTCGAGATATCATCCATTAATTATATTTTAATCCTTTGCAAAACACCGCAACATGGTAGAATGATTTCGTGCATCGTCTAAAGCGAGATTTTGACAATTCATAAATATTCAATAAGGAGAAAACCATTCTTAGAATTTATCCAAATTCCTATTTACTTATTTAAGTTTTCAAAAGTAATGAGTTAAACTTGCAGAGAAGCGTGACGTTATTTGCATTTTGCAAAGAAAACGGCCTTTCAGCAGTTGGAGAGTATCACTCGAAAATGATTATTCCAGCTCCAATTTGATAGCAAACAGTGCGATTAAACAAAACAAAGTAAGCTTGAAATTATATTGAATTAAAGAGAAGGCTACTAAAGAAACATTGTACAGGAATTACTCTTTTTTTATTATCCCACATGGTTTAAAAGACGTGTCAAGAAGAAATACACTTAGTTCAATTTTCAAACAATGCAAATTTCTGCTGAGAAACAATGTCATTTGCATATTGTTAAGCATTAGAAGGACAGCGCTCTTAACGGCGGTGAATGCCATTAAGAAGTACTCGGTAAGACTGTATAGAATCGGTCATCTTGGGAACTAAAAATAATGTGAATCGACTCGGTATAAGTAAGCACTCTATTTGTTTTGCGCCTAAAGATACTTCATTTTAAAAATGCATATTTTGCAACGAAAGCAGAAATATTTCCAAGTTGTTAGGGTTAAATTATTATTAAGTGCGGAAGAGTGCTATTTAAAGCACCTGGCTTGAATGAAAATATTTTATTTTATTTAAATAAAAATTGAAAAAAAATGTATCTTTTGTAATTCAAATTCTTTAGATATCTTATTTGTTTTTCATTGTGGTTTTTCTAAATGATATTTAATTTTTAAACTTAGTGTTTCTATCAAGAAACGTAAACTCAAATATCTAAAAATATACAGGCAGATAGAGCTCATAGCCCAGTGGCTAGGGAGTTAAATTCGGAAATAATTAGGGGAAAGCTGGAAATTATTTTAACCCCTTCAGTTTAGGTCTAGAATGAATATGCTACGTTTTCCCCCTCGTACTAGGTGAGCGTTAGGAAATATACATTGATTTATAGTCAAAAAATACGTTTTTTTTTAAATACCATAACATTATCTCGAAATCACTAAATTTTTTAAAAACATTGTCAATAAAAATGTTGTAGAGCTTAAAATTCTGAATAAAATGAGTACCTACACTTAATACTTTTGTTGAATATTAAAGTCACAATTCTACAATACACTTTTAGCACCGTGGTCAGAGGGTTGAATTCAGAATTAATTAGGGGAAAACTGGAAATCTTTTTAATCCCTTCAGATTAGGTCTAAAATGAATATTCTATGTTTTTTTTTTCCTCGTACCAAGTGAGCGTTAGGAAATATGTACGTATTTACATTCGAAAAACATGTTTTTCCTTAATATTTTTAACAATATCTCAAAACAGTTAATTTTATCAAAAACATTGTGAATGCAAATCTTGTAGAGCTTAAAATTTTGAACAAAATAAGCAGCCACATTAGTATTTTTGTTCAAAATTAAGGTCGCAATTCTAATTTCAAAATTTTGCCTTAATCGCTAATCAAGAGCTTGAAGTCCGGAGAGACCAAGTTACCTAACAATATCTCAAAAAAGCTAGGTCTATCAAAACTATTGTCAATACAAATGTTGTAGAACATAAAATTCTGAATAAAATGAGTACCCACATTAATATTTTTGTTCAAAATTAAGGTCGCAATTCCATTTCAAAATTTTGCCTTAATCACTACTCAAGAGCTTCAAGATAGGAGAGAACAGATTACCTTAACAATATCTCAAAATAGCTAACTATACCAAAACATTGCCAATACAGATGTTGTAGAGCTTGAAAATTTGAATAAAATGAATACTCACATTAATATTTTTGTTCAAAATTAAGGTTGCAATTTGAGATATTGTTAAAAATATTAAAGAAAAACGTGTTTTTCGAATGTAAATGTGTACATATTTCCTAACGCTCACTTAGTACGAAGGGGAAAACACAGAATATTCATTTTAGACCTAATTTGAAGGTATTAAAACGATTTCCAGTTTTCCCCTAATAAATTCTGAGTTCAACCCTCTGACCACGATGCTAAAACTTTAAAGTAGAATTGTGACCTTAATATTCAACAAAAGTAGTAAGTGTAGGTACTCATTTTATTCAGAATTTTAAGCTCTACAACATTTGTATTGACAATGTTTTTGAAAAAGTTAGTAATTTCGAGATAGTGTTATGGTATTTAAAAAAACGTGTTTTTTGACTATAAATCAAAGTATAATTCCTAACGCTCACCTAGTACGAGGGGGAAAACGTAGCACATTCATTCTAGACATAAACTGAAGGGGTTAAAACAATTTCTAGCTGTCCCCTAATTATTTACGAATTGAGACTTTTTTGCCCCCCCCCCCCTACCACTGGGCTATCATCCTTATATGAAAAAAGTGGCCTTCAGGATCGAGTGCCGTCCCACCAGTGACCGAAAGGTTCTGCTCTCGCAGCTGGTTGACGGGAGTTGCTGGATTCGAACCCAATCGTTCGGCCCAATCATTCGGAGTTTTTCGTTTTTTCTTCAAACCGTGGATTTCCTTGCTTAAATACAGGTTAGGTTTCCTTAGAAAGACCTCCACGGAGGGAATTCCCCTACCCTTAGGCCCAATATCCCTCGTGTTGATAATTGGTCGTTATAAATACAACTAACCAACCAACCAGGATCGAATGCCACCACAAATTCGGAAAGGATATTTTTGCTTTACTTAATTACAAACTTTCTGTTATTAATTAAGATAACATTTTTATTTTAAAATAGTGGAATAAATTTAATTTACGAAAGTTAAAAACTTTTATCATAATACATGGAACTGCAACTACATTATCAACACAATGATGTCGATTGTTTTCGATTAAAATTAATTTTGCAAAAAATATATATAATTCGAATAATTTATTTTATACTAACTGACCCAGCAATTGCTTCTAAAATCCGTGATAATAATCTTAAATATACTTAAAAACATTTTATATTTTTAAATGAAAATTTATACAAACGAACAACAGATATTTGATCCCCTGCCTTCATCAGAGTATACCGGACGTGACGCATCATTCTGTTTTAATATTTAAACAAGGAAGAAAAAATAATGCATCAAGCATAGATTATGAAACACTTTCCAACACGTTTAGAATAATGATACAAAACTGCACCGTTTAATAAGTTAAAATATTATGTCTAATTCAACCATATGGAAACACATATCACATTTGAAAACCGAATTTCAGCTGTTCCCATCTACAATCGGGAAATTGTCTCAATTCCTTGATCAGCCCTGTATATATTGTATTGCCCTATTGTATGTTAATCATCTTGTAGTGAAATTCTGTGATTTATATAAATTTCAATACATTTGAAATAGCGTAATGACATTAAAATATACTTCAAACGATTTTTCCCCATTGACTATATTGTAACTAAATACTTTTGAGTACCCGTGTAAATAAACTATTAATCCCACATATTCCATATAGAATACCAAACATGTCTTGGTGACCCTAAATAACGTTTATCAATTGCAATAAAATCCGAGTATATTTACGGGAGTTAGAGAGTGGAAAGTCGGTCAGACAAACCGAATGCATAAACACTTTTGAAATTTGTTGGAAAGTGTTATCTTTCCAAACGAACCTAATGTTGCAGGCTACACAGGTTTAGGCAGCGTACACTCTCAGATTTGTATGACTTTATATTTTTTATCGAAAAACAGTCTAAAGGAACTTAGAATTGACAGCCTTATGTTTAGCAGCGTACACCGGAAGTCCTTTACATGCTCCGGTCTGTTTTTGCACACAACCCTCGAATTTGTATGAAAGGAAATCTACCCAAACGAAGTAAGGAGCCACCGTTCTTGTGATTGCAGATTTAATATCTCACATTTAGATATATTAAACTTTCAATTCTGACCAAAAGTTTCTCAGAAAACCTAAATAAAAAAAAAGCGAAATATAGCCCAATATTGAAAGTGTAGGCGTTTCTCCGAACATGCGAAAAAACTAAAACCCCACACAAAATGTTTTAAAGCACAATTAAAACGGGTAAAAATATCTTCAAATATACTGAGAGAAAAAATAAATATGGTGAATTCATTAAACGACCTTAAAAATTGTTTTAATAGTAAATACTAATATCTTTTAAACCAAAAGTATCTTTAGAACCAGAAAATATCCACAAATTATTAATTATTTAGTTATAGCATTTCGATCCGAAAAGCAGATACGCAATTTTAACTCTGCAGAAAAAAGAAAATACATGAAATTGGCATTGAAAAAAAAAACAGTAAATATTAACATTCTTTAAAAGAAATTATATCATTTTACGTCCGATAAAGTTTTCGGAATAAGTTGGTACTTTTGTTCGATCTGGAAGGAGGATACGAAATTTAAAAAAGGCAGAAAAATTGAAAAATATGAAATATAAAAAGGGCATTCAAAAAATTTTTGAAAGAGTAAATATTAATATTTAAAAAAAAAACATCCGGAATAAGTGGGCATTTCTTCTTATTTCGATTTGGAAAGCGGATACGGTAGTTACAAAATGAAAAAATTGCACACTTTCCCATGCTTCACTGCTTTCAGTTTCAAGTTCCACGAAAAGTCTTTAGAGTCGCTCAACGTTCGGCAACGTGCCATTTTGCGATTAATATCTCAGCTAATTATTAAAAAATGGAAAATCCGATCATCCGGTGCATTCGAACCTGGTTTTTACTATTCTCATCCAAATTTTCAGATCTCTAGGTGTAGTAAATTTCCCTAGACGGTAGACAGACAAACACACACAGAGACATGCAATCATCTTTATTTTATTAATATCGATTAATTCAACTTACAATCAACGATGCTCCAACGATATAATGCAGCGACATTTTTTATGTATTTTCATATAATATCAAAATGTATAATTTTGTGTTAAAAGTATTCTGATTTTATGATGAAAGTACAGATTATCTCTCATTTTTGAAAGAGCAGAGGAAAAAGATTAAAACCATACTTGAAGTAATTTCTCACTTTTATAACTTTTTTTTACTTCCAACATTAAACCGAAATTTTCAAGTTAATTTTTAGAAAAACAATTGAATTAAAAAATGTCATATATTTTTTTGTACAAATCTAAATTTTATTAAAAATATTGCTGATTCTGATTTTGTAAACTAAAGTTAATTTTTTTGCCGTCCTGAAAATTCTCGTTTATACAAGATGAAAAAAGTAACTCGCTAATTTAGAAAGATATTTTTAAGAAGAGTCTTCAAATGATGACTCAGACAAGAAGAAATAAAAAGTGCTTATGGATTTTCCAAAAATTCTTATTAAATTTAGCGATAGACGTAAAATATTTCAGGCTACATTTTTTATAACTTACTATTCTATTAAGTATAATATTGTTGTTCAAAATCACAAAAAGTAGATATTTTCTGAGAAAAATTTCGTTTTAAGTTTAAAAAAAAGCTCTTTATGAAATCTGATAAGATAAAATTAATAAAATTCTTGAAAAATTTATGAAAAAGTATCAAATTCAAGCTTCTGAAAAAAATTGGGATTTTATTTATTACGTAATTTAATTTTAAAGCTGAACAGTAAGTCTCCGCATAGTCGAGAAAAACATACGGAACATTCCATGCGTTTATTACATACTGTAATTTTCGGCGTATAATCCACGGATCAAATAATTATATTTAGATCCAGAAATGTTATAGTATCTAAGCTATTACAATTATTAATTGGAACTTTTGAGTACAAAAATATTTGTTTGATCTGCGAACTTTAAGCCGGTATTTACTGTATATCAAAACTTCGCACTTTTCTAAGACTTTTTAGAATAAAATATCAGATAAATAATCTTACGTAACATAAGTAATTTTTAACGATTCATGTTCAAATTTCATGTCTAAAATGTATGCAAAAAAAAAATCCTCATTTTTCATTTACATAGCTGACAAATTTTTTGTTTTTTTTACTGCTAAAATTTAATAAAATATTTCGCTTTAATTGACCGCCGAAATATGCGATTACACGAAAAAAATTATTTAGTTTATTGAACTAAAAGTTTTGTTAATATTGTTCTGTCCAAATATTTGGTTGGATTGACCAAATGGATTTACTAGTTCAAAAATTTTTTATTGAACTTACAGAATCATTGGGTCAGTCCAACCAAATATTTGGATATGACTATATTAACGAACATTTTGTTCTTTTAAGTAAATCGTTTTTTCCGTGTAAATGGGGCAAAAGTTTCCATGAAAGTTTAGTGGTAACAACAAAAGCGTAGAAGTTAGCAGCTATTAATGTGGAAAATAGAGATTCTCTCCCCGACATTTAAACCATGAAATTTGAACTTAAACATTTAAAATATGTTTGCATTACATGTTTTATGTAATTAGAAATTGATACTGCTAAAACCAACATTCAGATCGTTGCCGATCTCATATTTAACTTTTCAGCATTGTTATTCGGCTGTTATATACATAGAACGTAAAACTAACATTAACAAGGGAACCGCTTTTGGTGAAGCATTGAGACCTGGGGAATTTTACATCTCCATAGGCCATAGTTGGTGAGCCAGTAAAATTCGACTGCAAATCATATTTATTGATTAACAGCATAACTTTCTAAAAATGCATGTTGAAATGAATTTTTGAGACCGCTTATTGGACTATTATCATAGGCTTTTTTTGGAAAAATTACTTTAAAATATAAATTCATTAATAACAAAATTCTATAATGATGTACCGTGTTCCCAAAAGTGACTGATAGATTTTAAAATTCAATAATTTGCAAACGATGACAGATATTAAAAAAGTTCTTGCAGGAGTATTATGTGACATGTCAGCAGTTTTTATGCTGCGATTCTCAGTTTTAGTTACAAATAGGATCAATAGATGGCGCTACAAGCAATGACCGCTAACTTCAGGCTCGATTTTTCGGCCTCTCTCTTCTTCCATGCGAAGAAAGGAGATTAAAATGTATTGAATGGATCCCGAAGTACCAAAAATCGCGTCTGGACTGAGAACCTATTGCTCTGAGCGTCATCTACTGTTTGAAATTCGAACTAAAATCAAGAATCACAGTAAGAAATCTCCTGACATCATACATAATCTTTCTGCAAGATTTTTTAAAATATCTCTCAACGTTTAAAAGTTATTGAATTTTAAAATCAATCAGTCATTTTTGAGATACCCGAATATTATTGAGTTAATAACATATTTGCGACTTATAAATTTATATTTTGCTTTGAAAAAAAATTATGCTATCAGTTATAAAGCTTAACGACAACAACAACAAAAAAGTAGTATGATTTAATTCTAACATGAGCAATACGCATATACATAACACAGTAGTGCAGGACAAAGCGGGTGTATTTGGCTTAGTGGCATATTTGGCGACATAACTCGCCTTTGGCGTTAAATTAACAATTACTAAATAAATACTTTTAACAATTACTTAACAAATTCATCACTTAAAAATTAAATGTACACAATAAAATATATGTAATACGATTTTTGCAGACAAAAATTATCGGCTCTCTATCTTCGGCCTAATAGGCATATAGTGTGAGTTTCACGAAAAGTGGTTCCCTTGTAAGGAGAAGGTTTATCATGCTCAGATGAACACAAAAAGTTTATTCTGAGCATTTGTAGAAGAATCTACCTACATTATAAAGGACAAACCAGGCAGTGTTGCCAGATGGGGAATACTTGAATTCAGATTATTTGACTGTCACCATTTTTTTTTAATTGTATAATTTGCCGTGCTTTTCAGACTTTTTAATCTATTTTTAAATAGACCGAATATTTCTATTTCAAAAAAGCGGTGACAATCAACAATATCGGGACAAAAAGGTCCCTAATGTGGCAACAGTGAAACCAGGGTTCGTACGCACCAACGGATTCACGGGATTTTAATTGTTTTAGCACCAGAAATTTCGTAAAGTACTGGTCGCTATATCTGAAGATGGATTTTTTTTTAAATTAAATCAGCTAAATATTATTATTACATTACAAAAATTCTGGTGAAAGTCCTTGAATCGTCCGAACCCTGCAAATGTATCTGTGCGTAATCCTAACGTCATTTTACGAATTGCACCAGCAGACGATAAAATTTAACTTTTATTTACTTTTAATGCAGTTTTTTTTTTAAATTTTCTAAAGATCGCACATATTGTATTTTTACGCCGTCGAATAAAGAAAAAATTTACTTTCAAATGCAATTTGTTTGAAACCTGTATCACAATTTTTTATTGTGTTTTAAAATAAATTTCCAGCATTTTTTAAAGATTAAGATTTTCAAGATTTTTAAAATCTATTTCTGTCTTGCATACAAACGATTACAAAAGATAAATCTGTTCGCACTTAAATTAATATAAATAAAATAGTTCAGAATTTGTTTCCGGCTTATATTGCATAATCAAATTTAAACTTTATCAATCCATAAATAATAAAATAATAAAACACAAATTTAAGATATGTAAACGAAACACGCTCATAATGCTGAAATAATCAGACTAAAAAAGATCACCAATCTTTGGCGATTTCTTCTACTTTCAATTCCTCACAGCACAAAAGTATCGATTTTAATAAATTTCAAAATTTTATTTGTATACTTCTTAATTGCTATTTTTCATATAAAACTTATTGTTGGTATTGTTAGTTAAAAATAGAAAAATATATATTAAATGTTAAAAATCTATTACAGTTTTCAATTTAAAAAAACATGTACATGGTTTTCATCTGTATTCTGTAACCCGGAAAGACCGGGTTGGAACTTATAATAAAGGAAAAACCCGTATTGAAATGTAGTATTAATCTATAATAGATGTTTAACAACTTTTCAGAAATACTACCGTGTTTTAAAGCCAAATATTTTAAATAATATGAAAGACGGACAGATGGTAATGAATAAAAAATAAAAAGATAATGGCATAGAAAGAAATAACGCTAGAAACTACCATTTTTTATCAGGCAAATACGTTAAACGTGATCCATCATCATTAAAATAAGGAAACCATTAAATAAATTTCACTATTCTTACGTGCTATTACTATAATTTTTTAATCCTTAAGCTATTTAAATGCTATTTTCATATATCTTTGTTAGTTAGCAGTTTCAGAAATGTTTCGATAGACGAAAGTGATTAGTATTTTTATAATGAAAGAAATGCAGATCTGAAATTTGATCTGAATTGAAATGCTTGACATTAATTTATTCCTCGAGCCTCTGAAGAATATATATATCCATACGATGAATCGTAACGCGAAAAGTAAATAAAAATGGTACACACAAAATGAGTGTATTGATTAAAATGTATTCTTAACCCTTAAATGCACAGTGATGTAAATTTCCATCACCACCTTTTTATTTAATTTTTGATACATAAATTAAGTTCTTATAACCACTATATTTATATAAAAATATTAATCCTCTAAAAATTACAAAAATATGCTACTAAAAAAAGTTAAAAATCTATCTTAAGATTTCTGGTGTCTAATCCTTAATGTAAAAATAAAAAACACAATTCTAAAAGAATAATTCATGCAGTTAAGGGTTAAACATCCAAAAAATAACATGAAGATTTTAAGTGATTGACTGAGTGATGAGATGATGCACTTTGTTAAAAATACTATATGTACAGGGTAGCTAAAAGTGGGCTGGAGGTTTTCAATATCCAATAACGCAAAAATTTCGATTAAATTTTAGACTAAGCAAAAACACGTAAACGTTTGCAACTATGTTTATGAAGAATGTAGATATTCTTGCATATTTTTTAGCCATTAAATTCGAACCTAAACAGTTATTGTATTATGTAAATTTTATGTAAATAGATATTGTGTTATATAAATTTTATATAACTACATATTGCTTTAGCTCAAACGAATTTCAGATTGTTGAGAAGTTATACCATACATTTTAGCCATTAAATTTAAACATAAATAGTTATTGTATTACATAAGTTTCATATAACTTTATATTTCTCTTGCTAAAACGGTTTTCAGATTTTTCAGAAGTTGTTTCATAATTTTACTCATTAAATTTAAACATAAATAGTTATTGAATTACATAAGTTTTATATAACTAGATATTGCTCTTACTAAAACATATTTTAAAATGTTGAGGATCTCAGATTTAACTTTTCAGTGTTTGAATTCGGCTGTTTTAAACAAAAGGAAAAACAAACACTTTGAAAAATGTCTAAGATGACGGCTTTCGAAGTTATCCTGCAGCATACTTGTGAGCAAAGTAAAGAAATTCTATCCTTTTACCTTGTTTTAGTTTCAAATATTACCGTTAGATGACGATGCGTTGTCACAAACTTTATTAATGGGTAAATTAATCTTGCTATTTCAAAATTCAAATTATTTTCGTCCCATTTGAAAGGCTAATAAGAATGAATATTTGAAACTCACATGAGTTTTACAGTGCTCTACTAGTACTTTTATCTAGAGAATTCCTTAACAACAAAACTTAATGTTATTCTTTATAAATTGTAATAAAACTTTTGCAGTATTCTTCATAGTTTTTTAACTATTCTTTTCCCAAACAGCGGAGGAATTTCTGAAACCTCCTATAGCTTAAGATTTTTCTTTCTCCAAGTCCCATATGTCCTTTACTACATAATAACAGAATATTCATAACAAAGTAGCATATTTTTGATCAGTCGAACACAATCCACATCTATCGATACCGAAAACACTGTTCCATTTTGTATAGTACAAAAATATCCAGCAATCGGACATTGAATATATAAGAAAAACGAAAAAAAATTCAATTCCAAAGGATCAGATTCCAGAGACTCACCATTCGAAAGAAAAGAAACACAGTTAAATATCTTCAAGAATAACATGAATATTTTTATCTCAAGATCTTTTCCGCTGAGCCCGTTGGCATATTCGGCAATTGAGAATTTCAAACAAACATTAAAGTAAAAAATGACCCCAAATTTTCCCGTCTTATGAGATCAGGGCACGAGATGTTTTCCATAGGTCGCATTTTATCGTTGCATATAGAAAATGTATGGATTATGCTGATGTGCATGAAAAATTGTTAGTTTTACCTTTTTTTTTTCATTTGTGAACTGCTATCATATCTAAATCTTCTATTTCCTTTTCCCTTTTGACTTTAAAAAACATAATGAAGTCACGAAAGAGTAAGGGCCAGTTAAGGAAAATCATAGAAACGTAAATGAAAGGATAAATATCTACGTAATGCTCGTGTTTCAGTAGAATGAAATAATTATTTTGTAGTATAGGGTATAATGAGAATACGGCACTTTCAGCCTTTAATAGAGAAAAAATATCAAATCATTTTAAATAATGTCTACCACATAATATTGCATTCTTTTCCATACGTTGCATTTTATTATATCCTATAAAAAATGTATTATGGATTATGTTGAAGTGTATGAAAAATCGTTACTTTTTCTTTTTGTTTCTCGATAAACGGATATAATATCTATATCCTCTAATTAATTTCCCCTTTTTGTTTTAAAAACATAATGAAGTCACGTTAGAGCAGGGGCTTGTTCAGGAAAATTATAAAAATATAAATGAAAGGGCAAATTTTCAAGTAATGCCCGTGTTTCAGAAAATGCTCAAGTACTTTTAAAATACATATTTAGTTTTAGAAAACGTTTATAAGATAAATAGTTATGAGATATTGAGTGAAATAAGTTGTAATATATATATATATATAATTTCAATATATGTTATAATCAAATTATGAGACTTAAAGACATTAAAACTGAGAAAATATAAAGTCATTTTAAGTAATGAATGAAAGGGCTGTATGTGTTTCAGTAAATGTCCAAGTACTTTTAAAATATATATTTAGATTTAGAAAATGTTTATAAGATAAATAGTTATAAGATATTGAGTGAAATAATTATATTGTAATATATGGTATAATCAAATTATGAGACTTGAGGATTTTTAAACTGAGAAAATATAAAGTAATGTTAAATAATTATTTTCTGATAATACTGTGTTGTTTTCGCACAAGTCGCATTTTATAGTAGGATGCAGAAAATGTAAGGATTAAAATTAATTCTTATAAAATAATTGTTATGTCGTCGTTTTTTTCTGTGAATTGGTATTATGTAAAAATCTTCTATTTCGTCTTGCCTTTTGACATTACAAACGAAATGCATTCATGAAAAAGTAAGGACTAGTTCATGAAAGTTGTACAAATATGAATGAATGGATGAATATTTAGCTAAAACCTATATTCAAGTAAATGCTCAAGTACTTTTAAATAATATACTGTTTCAGAAATAACGTTTTTTTTTTCACATAATGTAAGATACATAATGAAATAGGTAATTATAAAATGATATGATCAAAATACGCCGTTCGGAGATTTTACTCTTAAAAATATATAAAATCATTTTTGCAAACCGAATTTCGACCCACGTGCTTTTAAAATTACTTGTTTTAATTTTTTAGCCTTTTAATGCTTTTGTTTTAAAATATCAATTATTAAAATAAGGAGAGACAAATATATAACTTGTTTGATTTCTTTTCCCCATTTGCTGCATTAAAATTTAATGAATCTCAGTCATTATTAGTATTTTTATCTTATATTAATTTAACATTGTGAGCCAGTATAAATATGTAAAATTGTTTAGAAAGTTAGAAAATTAGTTTTCAATTTTATATGAATTTTAATTTTTTGCACTGTGAAAAATTGCAAAAAAGAGCATTTTTATGATTTTCCGTAGATTTTCCTTTTATAAAATAATCCAAATTTCTGTAAAATAATTGAACGTATTTCTCTTATATCTGCTAAAGTTTTTTTTTTTTTAATATCAGTATGAATTAAAATGAAGTTATAATTAATTTTTCCATCCGATGTTCTGGGTAGGGGCTACAAATTCTTATTGCCGTTTATGATAATTTTGTTTCATTTTAAACGAACGTATCTTAAAATAGTAAACCACTATCACATTTGATAATGATTGCAATTTCATAATTTTTATCTTCTTATATCATCTTTTTTGTTCATATTTGTTAAAATACGGGATTTTGAAAATTTTCACTTCATGAAGCATTAATATTACTTCGCATAAATTATGAGGGTAAAATTGGCGAGCTAATTATTAACTTATCAAAGACACGGACGGTATGTAGTAGCATAAAAATAAATGTTACGTACTGTATGCGACAAGGCACTTTAAAGCCTAAATAAAAACTTTCAATGATATATTTTGTTTAATGTAATAAATATTAAATAAAAAATAATAATTTGAATTAATGTAACACTTGTAATGTTAAATCACGCGCGGCGTTCTCCATACGCCAACACCTTTAAAAGCTTAAATATAAACGTTCGATAATACTTTTTTAATTGCAATAATTAGTAATAATACGAAGAAAAACATCAAATTTTTATAAAAGAGAACTAATTTTATTAAGAATGGCAATGGACTAAATTATTCAAATACACAGGCGGCGTTTTCCGTACACCACTATTGATTTACTATAAAAATAATGAAAACTATTAAAAAACAAATTGCTCAATTCAACTTAAAACAGTGGTGGGACACTGAACGATTTTTGGAAAGAGGGTAAATGAGGCGCAGGCGTTAATCATATAATTATTCTGGAATTGGCAGCAATTCATTTAATCGTTACGCTGCTTGTGCTATAAAGTTAAATTGAATGGCGACTAGGGTAATTATTATGTTTTTTCCGTCGGCATGTGCCTTCGCTGTCCCAGGACCTACCCATGCCCTACAGCGGATCCTAGCAATCGGGTGATTTTGCTCCACATAGGCATAAATAAATAAATATATAATAATATAACCTACGTCATTATTAGTTTTGTAAGCCAAAGAAGAAATCAATTTTCTCCTCTGGAATAAAAATAATAGTGTCATTTACATTTTTTTGGCTAGTACTAGAAACAAATTTCCAGAACAGATTAGTTTTATGAATTTATTTCAGTTTTACGAGTTCATACACTATAAAAATTGAGGAACACAAAAGAAAAATTTAAAAAGATGAGATATGCTCTTTTACTGAATATACATTTGTACATTACGCGATATATTTTTCATCGCATTATTCTATTGTCTGGAAAATGGAAGTAAAAACATAATGACATAATATGAGAACAAAATTTGATACCTTCTGCTGTGGTCATTACTTCATATTTGTTGTCATGAAAGAAATTGTACTTGAAGTATTTTTGAATTCATTAAATAAAACGCAAACATTTTTTCTTTAAAATAATGTTCCAAATATTTTCTCTGTGTAATTTATTTACGGGAATAAGGATATATTGTATGATCAATCCATCTGTGAAATATTTATTGAATTACTATGATAAAACTTCTGTTATCTGTAAAATGTGAGTATTTTCTAAAACTTACATTATAACAGGTGAATAAATTTTTACATTGTTAGAACTTTCAAAATTTGAATTCATTGAACGAGTCATTTAAACAGAAAAACATGCAAGCATCAATATAAATAACTACTAACAATAGAATAAGTGGTTTCACCATTTTTTATGTATATTCTTATACTAATTTTTTTGTATATGTATGTATACACACATACACATATATATACTGGGTGTCCCAAAAATGACTGATGGATTTTAAAATTCAATAACTTGCAAACGGTGACAGGTATTAAAAAAATTCTTGCAGGAGGGTTATGCAAGATGTCAGGAGTTTTTATTCTGCTATTCCCAGTTTTAGTTATAAATAGCAGTGATAGATGGAGCTGCAAGCAGTAGAAGCTAAATCCAGGCTCGATTTTTCGGCCTCTCTCTTCTTCCATGCGAAAAAAGAAGATTAAAATATTTTGAACGGATCCTGAAGTACCAAAAATCGGGTCTGGAATTAGCACGCATTTCTCGCAGCGCCATCTATTGTTTGAAATTCGAACTAAAATAAAGAATCACAGTATAAAAACCCCTGACGTCATACATTACCCTCCTGCAAGAATTTTTTTAATATCTGTCACCGTTTGGAAGTTATTGAATTTTAAAATCCATCCGTCATTTTTGGGACACCCGGTATATATATTGCATAGCTGTCAACTTGTAAGGTTTTTTGTTACCACTAAAATTTATTAGAAATGTTTGTCTTGTTCCATCGTTAGCAATTGCTAGATCTTAGTGTTTGTTTTAGGTAAAATTTACTGTTAAATTTTAGTGGTGTTAAAAACCCGTACAAGTTGGTATCTGGCTAATTCTATGAAAACTTGTCATGTCTGTCACACAGCTGAAAATCGCTATGCTTGTTGGCCACCGTTATTTTCGAAAAGTTTGTTTCGCCTTAATCAATTGATGAGATATCTCCGATAAAATAAGTCACATTTTTCCGTTCTAAAATACTAGTAGCCAAACATCGTAGTATGTGACAGACATGATAAGTTTTCATGGAATTAGCCATCTATGATATTGCATATTTTAGCTTGTTATGACTTATGCAAGGATGAAACCGTAGATGCAATTTGTGGAAATTAAGGTAATTTAGGCATGATGAATCTGCCTTGGTTCCACAAAAATTTTACTAATCTTTAGTGTATTTTCGATTCATTGTTTCCATTGGTATGCTTATATGTTTTTCATTTAATTTATAATGATTAAAACTTCATTTTTAATTTGCATAAAACTTCATTTATATTTTCTATATTCACAATTATAATGGTCCATAATGGTTTTATATATGTAAACGCACGTGCATTTCTTTCAAATGTTAGTGATAAATAATATTTAAATTTATTTTCAAATTCTTCATAAATCTTTAAAATTACGTCTTAAGTAAAACTTTGTACCCATTGTTTGGCTTTTACAAGATCGAAATGTAGACTATGTTTCTTCTTCTTTAGTAAACAACACAACTTGCAGTTTCTTTCTTAAAACGCAGTGCAAATAATAAATAAAATATTAATTGGAATTTTCGATTTTTAAATACTGTATTAATAAAAAAATATTGTTAAAGTAAATTTAACACGATGTATTAAGAAGACAGACTGCATGTTTCTTATAAGCAGTTATAAATATAAACAATATAAAATTCCAATGTCCGGTTGTGTGTTCGGAAAAAATACTTCCTTTTATAAAGTATACAGTTCCACTGGGTTTAAGAATTGACAAATACGTCAAAAAACATTTTCTTCTGGAGAAGTAAACAATACTTTTGGGATGTTATGCAAAAAACTGTCATATGTAATCATTTCCCGTAGAGTGTGTGCAAATGTGAACTCCAAATGCTCTCGCTATTTTCCCTGGATAACTGCACTACACCTTTATTTTAAATGGATAAAAAAACAAACATAAAACTGTACAACTGAAAGAAAATCGCGAACTTTTCTGTCCAAGTAATGCATTTAATTTATTTCTAAAATAATATATATTAAACATGTTTACATACACGCGAGATAAAAGAAATCCGATTGACAAATAAGTGCGTTCTTTAACCTAAATAAATATGCGTTTCCACGCTTCGTTTATTCCTGTTATGTTATATTAAGCACAGAATAATTCCAGATATATATATATATTTTTGAATAAAATGCTGGAAATTCTTTTTACAACCTACAGTTTTTCATTTTTAAATTTTAGCTGTACATATGTGATATTAAAATATTCAATAATTCTAAAGTGGATATAAAACAACAAACAAACAAAAAGAAAATTAGGAAACTTGTAAGATAGTAAAAAAAAAAAATAACAGTATTTGGCAGATATATATAATATAATATGAAAAATACTTTCAAATATAACAATAGGAATACACAGATAATCAAGAAAAAGCAGATAACTATACAATTTACAAATTGTATCGTTAATTAATTGCATTATTAATTTAAATACACTAGATAACAGCAATCAAATTTTTATATGATTATAATTTTGAATTATTTAAAGATTTTAGTAAAATATTTTTACAATTTTTTTTTTTATTTCCCATTAAATGATTTTAAACTTAAGGATTTTAAATAATAATAAACTCGTTATTGGAGATTGGACTCGTTTTAGCTTTTCATTATTGGAGAAAATGTTTATACGTTTAGTAAAAATATTTACAGTAATATTTAGTATTAAAATAATAAGTCGGCAAAAAAAGAAGGTAACTATACTATTTTTATCGTTCATTAATTGCATTATTAATTTATAAATATCAGATAAAAATAATCGAATATTTATATTGAATTACTTAAAAAATTTAGTAAAATATCTTTTCCGTTAATTTTTTCAACTTCCCGTTAAATGATTTTAAACTTTATCATTACATATATAATAAGAAATCCCCGTGCTTTTTATTAATAGAGAAAATGTCTATATGTTTAGTAATAATATTCATACTCGGAGTTACATTTCATCTAAATTCGGATAAAAAGATAGTTTAAGTTGAATCTAAGATATTCAGAAATTTTGAGAAATTATTCTAGTCGCTCCCAGTTCCTATTAATATAATTAGGAATTCGCTTTTTATGTAATTTCATTTCACTTTTTTTGCTTAGTATTTACGTTTTTAGAAATTCTAGGAAAATGTCATGATTAAAAACTTTTGATAAGTGCACTTAAACTTGACATCTTTTTCGTAGAAGACTGCACTCAGTATATTTATAAAAAAGACTTATATGCAGATATAAAATATATGTATCTCAAATATGAAAATATTCGGAGAATATTTAGACATAAAAATATTTTCTTAATTAAGTACTATTGACAGGCAAAACTAAGCAATTTAATGAATGATTAAATCATGGTTTCAATTTAAAGCAGTATAGATTAGTTTACTGCCAGAGAAGAGCTGCCGTTAAAGACATTTTTTTCCATAATGCACAGTTGAGAACATGTTTCCGTAGAAAAAGTTTTAAGGGTGGTGGGAAGTCAAAAACGTAAAAAATTACGATTTTATGGGAAGGGGGATGGTTGGGAGAGGGCTATACAATTTCTCTGTTTTGCCCTTTTCTAACGATACATTGCATTTGTTTCTGCGGCAAGGAAAAATTAAAAAAAAATGCTTTGTTTGCACCTGTTTATTAAATTTGACCACTCTACTTTAAACGAAATTTTCTCAAAATTTGTTTTTTAACTTCGATTATTTTATAGAAACAACTAAACATGTGTGTTTCTAATTAAAAAAACAAAAACATTCTACAAATATTTTATTATTTACGACTTAATCTGAAGTGAAATTCTGTAGCCAATACATGTGTTCTATTTTCTTTTTGCTATTTAATAGTGGTTTCAACAGTGGCTTAAAAAAAACCCTGAAAAATATTTGTGTATAAAATGGACACTGTTTTATTAAGAATGATTTATTTCATTCATGTAATATATATATATATATAATAGACATTCAGACTACACGTGAATAGAATAAAAATCCCTTAAACCTTTACATAAATCCTTCTCTTGGATCTTACGCAATTGAACCAGCGAATTTCATCTCTGGGCTAATCATTACCTTGAGAATAAATTCCCTTTGTGAAATGTTCTATTTAATAATATGACGCATTTCATTTATTTCTGAAACTTTAAACAAATTTAGAAAAGTGTAAAACAAAAAACAAAAATAATCATATTAATTTTCGATTTGTTTGTTTAGTTACGTCTGATCATAAAAGAAATGCATATGATACTTTCAAACATTTTTCGTAGTAAATTCCTTAATAAAATATATACTAAATCCCGAACAAACAGTCATTCTTAGATACCTCGTTGACGGATGAAAAATATTTTCTTTTAGTGGAACTTTGTAGAGAATCTCTCTAACACAGTAACTAGCTTATTTCTATTCAAATACCGAGAAAGATATAAAAATAACTTAGAGTAAGTAGGGAGAAGGATCGTTTAGAAAGACATTGCTTAACGCACTGCTTCATTTAAATGCATGAACACTACGGCAAGTAGTTTCGGGCTTTCTATCGACCGGTCTAGATATTACATGCGATCAGTGTGGATAAGTGGCAGTACGGACTGAAGTGTAACCATGCCCAAACCTGTTGATGCAGGGATTACGTGGAATAAGCCGACCGTTAACTGTTTAATGGGGTTCTTCAGTACTTACTGACACCGTTTATATTCTAATTTGTGGAAGGTTAGCGTCAATGTTAAGGTATTAAGATCTCATTAAAATAACCTTAGAAAAATTAAAAAAAAAATGTATTATTGAAAAATGTTATTAACAAAGAGACTCTTGTGTTTTACATTCACGAAAATAACTGTAACTGTTTTTATATTGGAAAATGAGAGGTATTTAATAGTAGATTTGTGTCAAATATTTAATAGAAAGAAAAAGTTAGTCCGCTTAATTTTTTGGTAATATATATATTCAGCATCTTTGAAATTATCCAATTCGTAAATTCAAGAAATACATGATTTCCTGTAATATATGTATAAAATTTGCATTGTAAAACACAGCAATGAAGGTTATAGTTATAATAAATCACATTTTCGAATAGTGGAAATGAAAATATAAGAAAAAATAAAATTTGCATACCAATTTATAAGCGTTGAGAAACTTACTCATTTTTATATTTCAGGTTTTTGCAAACCGCTAACTAAAAATATGCCAAAAGAAATAATAATAGCAATTTGTATAGGGCTGATTTAAAGGAACTTTTACTTATTTGAAATGACTTATTTTTGTTATTAAAGAAGACAATTGAAAAGAAATAAAAGCAGCCATGATATTATATAAACAATAAAAGGAAATTATTATACGTGAGCATTATTTCGTCATTAATGTTAATGTCAATATAAAGAATTACTATTTTAATAATACTGTGAATAGTATCCGTACTTTAAATACTGAACAATTATCATGCAGTTAATATTAGATAGTGACGCTTGTCATTTTATTTATAATTTGATGGGTTTTGTGATTTATTTAAATTGGTGAATAGCATTCCGTTTAAAAATAAACAACAAAAAATATTATTTTTACTTCATGGTACAAAATAATACAAATAAGTAATTTAATGAAATATCTAATGAAGTTAAGAAGGTCAATTTCTTGCAACAACAAACAAGAACTGTATTATAGGAGCCTCAAATATCTTATATTTAAAATATAAATTCACTAATGTGTTTGTTATTGAATTAAAGTCTCACTTAAAATTCGGCAAATTGTTATTTAAAATGAAGATATTAAACAACATTATCAATTAATTCAAATATGTTTTTATTGAAACGATCTTATATTGAAAAAAAAAATCACTAATGTTTCCGTTATAGAAATAAAGTTCCACTGAAATTTCTACAAATTCTTATTCAAAACAAAGCTATTAAAGTACAGTAATAATTAAGGAAAGTGTGTTTTGATTGAAAACTATCTTGCATTAAAAAAATAAATTCACTAATGCGTTCGTTATTGAAATAAAGTCGCACTAAAATTTCTACAAATTCTTATTAAAAATAAAGCTATTAAACAACAGTAACAATTAAGTCAAATGGGCGTTTTATTGAAACTATGTTTTAAGAATATGTAACAGAAATTGAACGGCATCTCCCATTCTTGCAGTTATCCTGCATATATGAATGAAAACTAATTAAATCTGCGTCATGAAACTTTTCGTAATCTTAGACCTGCGTTTAATAAATAAATGACGCATATAAATTTGAGGCATTGTTTCCTTTCTATTGCCTCGATTGTTACAGCAACTGGACAAATGGAAGGATAAAGCATTGATTAATCTTTCAATGTATTCTATTGTTGAATGAATGCTCTATTTATCTACTGCAGCTGGAGGATTAAACTGTAATTTTAAGTTGGATAGATGTTGGGATTCAACGTATTATTAGTTTCTCATTACTATGCTGAACCGGATAATAGAATAAAATTAATTAACTGCAAAATAATAAAGAATAGTTTTGAGATGTTTTAGAATAAGAAAATTAGCGTGATTGTTTGAAACTGTGTAAAGGTACATTCAATAATTAAGCTGATGTGATATGATAAGATAAAAAGAGCTTTTTAAAAGCACCATAAAAATTTTAATAAATGTGCAAGGCCTTTCAAAAGAGCCAGTCTTTCTTCATCAGGCGCAGATAACACGTCCTACTACTTTGAAAACAGAAGCAAGACTGACAGAGCACAGGTAAGAGAAAGGCATTAGTTGACCTATTGACTGTTTCCTACTCATGCTTCGTTATTGGCTGTTTCTTCAACTGGTCCCTTCCCCTTACGTGTTCTCTGTCAGTCTTGCTGCTGTTTTCAAAGTAGTGGCAAGTGTTATCTGCGCCTGATGAAGAAAGACTGGCTCTTTCGAAAGGCCTTGAGCATTTATTAAAATTTTTATGGTGATTTTAAAAAGTTCTTTTTATCTTATCATATTACATCAGCTTAATTACTACTTTGAAAACAGAAGCAAGACTGACAGAGAAAAAGTAAGGGAAAGGGACCAGTTGAAGAAACAGCCAATAGGTCAACTAGTCCCTTTCCCTTACTTGTGCTCTGTCAGTCTTGCTGCTGTTTCTAAAGTACTAGGACATGTTCACTGAACCTGATGAAGAAAGACTAGTTCTTTTGATAGGCCTTTTGCATTTATTAAAATTATGGTGCTTTGAAGAAGTTCTTTTTATCTTACCTTGTTTAAAGGTACTTATGTAAAAATCATAACATATTTATAATTATTCTGATGCAAAGAGTTTTTTTTTCCTTGTTTAATAAATACTAAAATTATATAAAGCATGAGTGCATAATAGTTAGATTTTTATCGATACCAGTTGAAGACTTAACAAAAGCATATGAAATAAAAATGATTGTTAAAAAATATTTTATTCTCTTCTGATAACATTAATAAAGTGTTATTTAAATCACAGCAAATTTATAAATATTCTGAGCTGTTTTTTATTTCCTGAATACTAAAATTAAATAAAACACGGCTGAATAACACATAACATTTTTTCCATATCTGTTGGAGCCCCACCAGTGGCTGAGAGGTTCTGCTCTCGAATCTGGTAGACGGGAGGTGCTGGGTTCGATCCCAATCGCGCCCGTCGGCCTAATCGTTCGGAGTTTTCGTGGTTTTCTTCGAACCTTGGATTTCCAAGCGTTAATACGGGTTAGGTTCCCTTAGAAAGACCCCCACGAAGGGCACTCCCCCCTGGGCCTATATCCTTCGAGCAGATAATTGGCCGTCATAAATACAACCAACCAACCAACCATATCTGTTGCAGGTTTTTAAAATGTATATAAAATAAAAATGATTATAAAAAATAATTGTTTATTCTCTTGTTATAACATAGTAAAGTATTATTTTTGTCTTTTTTTTTTTTTTTTTCAAAACGAAAAAAAACCATAAAGGGGTTTTAAAAGAAAGATAATTATTTAAATTTACCCTTTCAGTTCCGATTTTTTAAATGAATTTTGAAGAAAAATCAGCTGTACGTTTAAAAATATAGCTATCCAAATGACAAAAGTTAAAATTTCCTGAAATTTAGCAAATATGTCATCCACTGAATGAAATCTAACGAATACTTATTTTGCGTACTATTAACATGAGGCTAATGAAAGAATTTTTCAAGACCTTTTAAAACCTATTACAACAGGATTAAACCCTTTTGAAAGGGGCGTTTTCAAGAACACACGTTAACTCTTTATGCACCGATCTATGAATTCATGAAAATTTCACCTGCTACAGCCTTTTTCGTGAATATTTAAAACTACATAAGCTAAAACCTTTAACAACACTTTAACGTACAAATACGTACAAACGTGACACAAAATATCACATACGGCCGTTTCGAGGCTTCTTCGATCCCCTTCCTGTGTGCAAAAAAACAATAAATAAATAAATAAATAAATAAATAAAATAAATTCAAAGAACCCATCGGTTATAGCCCTGAGAACTGGCTAATGAATTGATTAGCCAAACTACTGGCTTTAGCCAAAACTGGCAAATAAAGAATTCATTAGCCAGTACGAGGGGCTATAACCGAGGGGTTCTTTGAAACCATTTTAATCTTTTTTTTTTCTTTTTTTTTTTCGCTGACAAAGGGGGATCTAAGATCCTTCGAAACAGCCGAACGGCCGTATGTGATGTTTTGTGTCATGGTTGTACGATATTGTGCGTTAAAACGTTGTTAATGGTTTTAGCTTATGTATCCAAATTTGTACAAAGTGTTTGATTTATGCTTATTTAAAACTACGTTGGAAGATTTACACAATCATTTAATACATTTTAGAAGCATTTTGCCAATTAAAATTAATTAAATTTGAATGTATAATGTTATATATTTATAACTTCACTCAAATCTTTTATTTGCAATCTTTTTATTAGTATTTCATAGAATTGTGAAATGAACAAATATAATGTTCTTGCAATAGAAATATAGAAATATTTTGAAACTTTCCCCACACAATCTTACAACCTCAAGAATGTTGAAAAGATGCAAATGAAAAAGAAATCATCCTTTTAAGAATATTTTTGTTTTGTGCAGCCAATAATGCTTTTGGAACAAGATAAAGTAAAGCATCTATAACTCATTCTAAACTGTATTACTACTGATTGATGTATTAAATAAATTTTATGACAAGGTAGTTTAATGGTACTTTAAAAGTATCGTACTTGCGTAAAGGGTTAAAGCGTGACATCTGCACATAACATACAGGAATTTTATATATTTTTTAGTCGCAAATCATTGCTTCGAACAATTACCCCCTGTTTTAAATATAAAGAATGAAACATGTGCATAATATAAAGGAATCATAAGCGATTTAGATAGTTTTAAGCAAGCTTTTACTTTTTGCTTCATTTCGAAATGCTGAAACATTAATAAAATGGTAATAGTAAATGTATAGGCATATGCTATCATTAATGCATCCAGATAACAAAAATAATAGTTATATATATTTAAAAAAAACAGGTAATTTTAAGCGGTTACGATATCAGGCACGAAGCAGTTAAAATTTTTGTTGAAAGATCGCAGGTTCAGAGACGAGGCCATAAAATATGCGGATTGGCTCTACATTTAATATTAGATGTATATCTTTGAAGCAATACTTTTCTGTGTTTTTCTTCAGAAGTGAAAATAATGTAGTCCATGTTGAAGGTTGGAGTAGCACAGTGGAGTTTTTATTCCAGCAGAGCAAAAAATGCTCAGACCAGGATTGAACTTGCATACCTTCACTTGCCGTGCCAATGGTCTGCCTTTTAAGATATCCGGGCGATACCTGGATGACATAATTCATTCTTATTTGTTGGATATGGCTGCGAACTGCAGCGCTAGTTTAATTCATCCAATCTCTAACTATAGCATTTGCATGATGAATTGCGTGTTTAAACGGAAACTCCTGTATACCATGTAATTAGATCATAATAAAGAGAAGGAAATTATTTATCCAGTCGAAAAATATCAACCGTATTATTTTAATAATATACAGTTATGAGTAAACTGATTTATATATTTATTAATACAGTAGAGCGACGATTATCCGAACTCCAATTAACCGAATTTCCAACTATCCGAACGGCCTATTTCTCTCAAAAAATAAAATAAATAAAATTTAACAGAACTTCCAGTTATAGGAACCGCCTCCCAAAAAATTTTTTAACCGAACTCCATATTATAAATTGTCTTGGAATAAAATTTTAAATAAAGAGAAAAAACTGATAGTGGATCAGAAAATGAGGAATGTAAAATAATAAAGGTGATGGGAATAATCCTAAGCTTTGAAGAAAATGAAATTAACGAGTGGTTAAATAGTGAAGTACAAGACCCTGGATATAAGATGCTAAAAGATGATGAGATTCACGATGAAAAAGAAATTGAAGAAAATGAAAACGAATACTCTGAAAATAACCCAGGTTCATCACATAACGAAGCCTTTGAATGTTTGGAAACAGCTATGAAATGGCTTGAGCGGCAGAAGAACGTTGATCCTATTCAACTAATATATTTAAGAAGAATTAGAGATATGGCAGCATAGAAAAGAATGTCTTCGGTGAAGCAAGCAACAATAAAAAGCTTTTTTGCTTAAATTATAATATCTAAAGTTCAGAAAATGATATAAAAAATGTAAAAAAAAAAAGATAAAAATGTAAAATAAATAAATAAATAAATAAATAAATAAATAAAAATTAAATAAAAATTAAAAAGACAAAAGAATAATTGAAAAATTAATTAATCATGCCCGCACTAACTGGTGCAGCACATCCTAAGCTTAGCTAACGTGTGAAGGTTTTAGTATAATTAGAAAGATCCCTTAAACTGTCTGTCCATTTATCCGAACTTTTGCTTATCCGAACTAGGGTCGGTCCCAACTTGTTCGAATAATCGGCGCTCTACTGTAATTATTTATTACTTAATTATATATTTATTAATAATGAATATATTAATGCACACTTATAAGTGAATTGTATAAAATATAGTGTAAGTTCCGGAGAAATGGGTTTTACGAGTAATTTGGTGCTGGTGTTTTTATATAAATTCATCTTTAGATCATTTTTAGGTGCTAGATTCATTGGCGAGATTCATTTTTAATACTTTTTTAGGTGCGTTAATTATTATATAAATACGTAGCATCTATAGTCGTCGTCTGGTCCGTCCGTCTGTCTGTCTGTCCGCCTGTCCACATATAACGCGGAAAAATTGCCTAAGCGAATCGTTTGGAATTATATATATATAATCGTTGCAGACTTTTGTCGAGTCATTTCGAATTTTATGAAAATCGAATCAAAACTTAAAAAGATATTAATAAAAGTTTTCTTCATTCTATTAAATCCTATCATACGTAATTAAGGAAATGATATCCTATGATAGGTTATGATTATAGGTTGCCATGGTGTTGACGTCCTATTTACGATGGAGTCCTATTATTTCCGTATTACTAAATTTAATATATATAATTATAATAAATTTTGTAGTCATGCATTTTTGCATAAGAGTGCAACAGCTATTGCACCAAGATCGATCTGAATGTGTATAAAACTAGTTACAGTTCGAAAGCACCTTTCTTTGCCACGTTTGACATACAATTTCCGACTTGTAACTCCTGAGTTAAAACTTGAAAATAATCGGAGTGAATGATAATGAATGTAGCTACTGCTCATACGTGTGTATTTGTCCTAAAACAAAAGAGTAGTGTCTCAAAATATATATATGCAAACAATAACTCCTAATTACCACTAACACCCAATCCCCTTCGCTTATCCCATTAATAAACAGAGTAATTATGCAAAAGATCTAAAACTAGAGTACTTTTTAAAAAACTTTAACGATTCATGAAATGACATATTTTCTAAGAATTGCGACGCTTAGTGATTGATCTCAAAATTGAATTCTAACTAAACTTTGCCCAAGAGTTAAATCTTATTTCCACAAACTACAACATTTTACATCAATATCTTTCGCCGAAGTTTCGGAAGTTGTATTTACTTAGAGTTTCTAGATTTTGTTTTAAAATGCTAATATAATTACACAAATCATTTCAATAAACGGAATCCACGCAAACACCCCATACAGCCTACACTAATATATTTTCTAGAGATGGATATCTGCGATAATTCTTAAACTTTTACGTTTAAAGTCTTTCATTTAAATGAAAATAATTCAGTTGAAATCAGCTTATATTTTGTAAACACTTCTTAAATTCAGTGGAGAATAAGTTATGCATCGCTTTAATTCATTTTTAGATATACACTCGCACTGTGGATATACATTTTCAAGGACTTTTAAAAATGGTGATTTGCTTAAGCAAGATAATAACATCCCGCATCTTCAAAGACACTCTAGTCTTTTATGTATAGCGATGCAAGTGGAGTGAAAGAAAATGTATTTACTTCCCTGAAGCAGAAAAGATTTCGGATTGAATACTTTCAAGAATGATAGAAATTGGATGTTTTGATACTAGTCTTTTATATGCAATCGAAATGAAATTAAATAAGGAGAACTATAGGTAATATTTATTGAGTATTTTGGTAAAAAAGTTCTTTTCTATAAATCTACATCATTAATAACGCGTTCATTATTACTAAAAAATGTATATTTTTAAAGTATACTCTAATTGTTTTTCATTTAAATAGAAAATTAAAACAAAGATTTTTTTCATCTTAGGAGCTAAGCGTAAAACATAGGGTAAGTTACAGAGAATTGGGTTTTATGGGTAATTTGGTGCTGGTATTTTTATATAAATAAGTCGAGATTCATTTTTAATAATATTTTTTTAGGTGTGTTCGTAATTATGTAAATTCTTAGCATCTATAGTCAGAGCCCGATCAAGCTGCAGTTGAGCCCAGGGCCTGTTAAAATGTTGCCCCCCCCCCTATCCCCTCATTCCCGGCGACACTTTCAGAAAAAAAGTAGGTTTATTTGAGGAGTTGACAAAGTTGTTTGGGTGAAAGTTTCAAGTTTACAAAAAAAATTAACTTACATGAATATTCAAGAAAATGAATTACCGTCCACTTTCTCAAATAAGCATTGGTATAATTCACAAACATCTATGATCCACAGTTTATGTTGCAGAATAAATGAGGACGTCTTTTTCAAAACTCGCCTTATCCAAAATCATACCCTAACAGTCTAGCAATCATTTTAAGCTATAATTCTGGCATTGTAAAATCCTCGTTTGTATTGAAACCAATAGACACAGTATGCAGTTTTGTGGGCCTCTGAAATTGGTGGGCCCAGGGATGAGGCCCCGGAGGCCCGTGCATTCATCAGGCCCTGCCTATAGTCGTCGTCTGGTTCGTCCGTCTGTCTGTCTGTCCACATATAACAGAGCAAAATCTACCCAACCGAATGGTTTGAAATTTTATATATATATAATCGTTGCAGAATTTTGTTGAGACATTTCAAATTTTATGAAAATCGAATCAAAACTTAAAAAGATATTAATTAAAGGTTTTTTTCATTCTATTAAATCCCATCATACGTAATTAAGACAATGATTTTAGAGAATAGGGGGGGGGGGGTGTAACTTGATATCGTAAGATATCTCTAGGGGGAGGGGGGGGCTTGTATTTTGGTATCGTTATCATTTTTGATCCAATCAAAATCTTCTCTTTTTATTTCTAACTTGTTCTTTACATCAAAAAAGTCTGCAATATGTTTTAGTCTGCTATTCATTTTTATGAAAATACAAAGTATTATTAACGTCATTAAATGGTTATAAATTATTATTTCCAAAATATGGAATACCTCAACGTTTGACATTACTATTCTTTTGTCATATGTGTATACATATACAGGGTGTCCCAGAAGTAATGGGACAAACTTTAAGGGGAGTTAGGGGACATCACAAGGATTCAGATTTGCATAGCAACCCAGTGTCGGAAACACTTTCCTGGCGCGGTAGTGACGACACAAAACACAAGAAAGACAGGATGCGAATAAAAGGAGAAAACATGTTTATTATCCTTAGTACATCAAAAAACTAAGAAGAAAGAACATTAAAGGGACAACGATCGTCATCAAAGTAGGGGCTCAAAATTACGACCCCGGGCCGTGATGCATGTAAGCGCATCTTCGGCGTATGGAAGATCTAATGTTCTCGAAAATACTGGGAGTGCCCCGGACTTCCCCAGCAGCTGCCACGATGCGTGCAACAAGTTCCTCAACACTTTCCAGCATTTTCCCGGCATTTTTGCAGTACTAAGAATAATAAACATGTTTTCTCTCCCTGTTCGTGTCCTTTCTTTCTTGTGTTTTGTGTCGTCACTACCGCGACAGGAAAGCGTTTCCGACACTGGGTTGCTATGCAAATCTGAATCCTTGTGATGTCCCCTACCTCCCCTTAAAGTTTGTCCCATTACTTCTGGGACACCCTGTATAATCCGCTGTGGGATAAAATGTTCTGCCCCCTCCCTCTTGCTGTGGCAAGTGAAAAAAGGCATTATTAGTGTGGAATGTATTATTAATCACTTTTAAATAGTAACAATTTCTTTTTTTAAGTTTTCTTTGATATAAAATTATTTCATATATAATAGTGATATTTTATTGTCTTCTCTTAATTTGAATCAATAAAGTATGCAAATAATAAATGTATAACCATATCTGTATATCACTGAAAACAAAAGAAAAAATTGCAACAATCAAAAGAATTTTCAGACATTGATAACGATATCATTAGGACGGTGTGTGTGTGTGTGGGGGGGGGGGGGGGGGGTCGATGAATGATAACATATGATATCGTAAGGGGAGGAGGTAGTCAAAAATTACCAAAAAGAGGATAACGTTATATATGTATTGTATAGCCCCTTACTAGTGTATTGATATCTAATCATATAAATTAACCCCCATTGTTAACACCATTAAAAGTAAGAGAAAAAATATAAAGTGACACTATTAAGATTTTTGTAGTTTAATTTGGTAATTTTTATTTCATATTTTGACATTCTGTGAATAATAATAATAATAAAATATATATCAAATGGCTAGTCAATTTTCCTTTTCACATTAATTAATTGAATGAAAAATTTAAAAAAAAAAAAAACAAAAAAAAAACACAAATTTCATCAGTTCTTATAACAATAATACCGCAATAATTTAGTTGGAAGACTATTTATATAATTATGAAACTATAACAACAGATGAGTTATCACGGCAAACAATACCTTACATAAAATTAAAACATAATAAAAAAATGTGAATATGATACAACGGAAAGAAGAAAAAAACTGTTTTATTTCATCTAGTTACAACACAAACATTAATATAGTAAATAGGAATAAGAAACTCATGATTAAAAAAAAAAAAAAATGTAATTCTTTCTTTTTTCCTATTGTACATTCCAATCTTCTGGCGCATACTTTTAGTCTTTTCCAAAGAATTTTATTCTAAATTTATATATTACGTTAGAAAACTATTTTGGAAGTCATTGAACTCATCAGCGATTTACGCCTACGTTGACATTTATTTTATTTACAAGAGAAAATTTAATTGCAGATTTTTCCTTTGCATGAAAGTAGCGCTTCATTTTCCGTTATTTTATTTATTATAAATGCACATTATTCTAGTAAGCGTTATTGTACCTTTGTAAAAACATAAAATAATTTGTAAATAATTTAAAAGCGGTAAGAGTATACGGAAGTGGGAAAATAATCACAACGAAAAAAATCCAACATTAACTTACATTTTAAGTTAAAAAAATATGTTAAAGACAAGCTTTTATCATAATGTTCTAAAAGGGAAAAACATGTCGAAGGACAATTGGTTGTGAATAAGTACCTTTTTGAAAAGAAATAAATTAAATTGCGAGTGCCTTTTTTATAAGTTTGTTTAAAAAATAATAAAACGGTTGTACAATTTTAAATTCAGCTTCCTTCGAGGACAAAATCGTCCAACATCCTCTTGAGGAACGACTTCGCACCCATTCACATTCTGAGCTGAACTGAAAGATGGTGCGTTTACTAACCATGTCACGGTTCGGTCGAGGAACAGCAGCTTATTTTCGAAGAAACCAATGAAATTTACGTAATCACATAGGGGAGACCGGGGTAAGATGACGAATGTCTTAATTTTTCCGTTTTCCACTAGGTGGTAGCACCAACCGGATACTACTGGCTCTCCCATCGGCCGTTCGTTAAACAATAGTATAGAGACGCTGAAACCACCATTTTTGTGTTAGTTGTGAAGCTTTGATTGTTTACCGCTGCCACGTTATAACTTTTATGCACGTGTTAATAAGCTCTGCTACAGATACCGGTAAGATATATCGTTTCTCTTTAATATTTATGAGTAACTTAGTTTAAATACTACCTATTACCATGAATAAATGTCAATTAATCGCCTTCCTTCATGGTAATGAAAAGGAATATTTTTAAACAGGCAGTCCGGGGCAAGATGACGAGCCCCGTGTTTCGGAATTTTTTTAACTAACTGTGTTGTCCATTCTATTCAAATCCTGTAAACGCGTGTATGTCCGCGTGACCATGCGCTTCTATATCCTCTTGTGATAAGGGGCGCATCGGACCGGGGGAGGTGTCTTTCGAAAGGGGGTGACCAGAGGAAGACATTTTTGCCATTCGCTAAGCCCCCCGAAAGAAAAACCCTATCGATGTCCGTATCTCCGCTTCCAAGCGTCCGATCGGTACGAGGGGCGTACCGTTCGACGGTGTTCGACCTCGGGGTCAAGACCTGCCCAGCTGCCCCCCCCCCCCCCAAATAATTCAAATATTGTGACCCACCAGCAGAAGAATGGATCCAGTGCTGTAAATGCCAAGAGTGGTGGTATGAGGAATGTTTCAATTATGAAAATGGCACTTTTAATTGTGACTATTGTTAGCTACACAACTAAACAGTTCAACATTACTTTACAATGCATTATGCTTAGTCTGATACTTTGTAAAATGTAAAAACACAGTTATTATTTGTTAAATCATGTAACATATTCAAAAGATAAAATATGTTCAACCTTTTTCAGTGTTGTCATCTTGCCCCAAGGCCAAAGTCATCTTGCCCCAGTACTGGGGAAATAAAATTATCCTTTATTTTTTTATTTAAAAAATTAAATGGTAATATATTTAATACTACAAGGAATACTGTAACAGTTCATATAAAATTAATTTTACTATACTTAAAAATGAATTAAAAAACAACAAAAATTTTTAACATAGTTACCTTGCCCCGGTCTTCCCTACATAATGACATCTATTCACCCTTATTGGTCAAATATTCTCACCCCCCGAAGGGCGGTGGAGGCAAATGTCAAATATATATATGAAGAGCTAAGTGGAAGAACATGTTAAGTAACAAAAATTACATTTCAAGAAATTTGAGGTGAAAGTTTTTGCTGTAAATTTTAATGATTTATTTTCTGTTTGATACCATGTGCTTAAAATATTAACAGGTATGGTACTAAACTCTCTCAGAAAAACTTATTCATAGTTAATTTTCAAATATTAAAAATTATTAATATTTTTGACTTTATTAAATATTAAAATATTAAATATTAATGAATTATGTCTTAAATCTTCAAGACTAAATAGAATCTTAGTATTTTAGCTTCACCATGTGATAGGATACCTCATAACGCTTTCATTCAAAAGATAAAAATAAAATTTAGAAAATGTAGCTTAACATGTTCATCCACTCAGCTCTTCATATATGTATATATTTACAGAATATTGCATTGTCACCAGTAAAACGTTACACTACCAAAAATACGATCAATTCTAGCACAGGAAGTGTGTTAAAAATAGATTGCAACACTGTTAAAAAATTTTGAAAAATTTGACACTGTAAAAAAAAAAAAAAAAAAAAAAAAAAATCACGAAAAGAAAAAAATGTATTTTTTACAGAAAAAATTTACATTTTGTACAGAAAAAACTGTTTTACTGAAAAAGTACAGATTTTTCTGTAAATTAAACGGTTTCCCACTGGCGAAAATTAACAATTTTATTTTCCTGACAGTTTTAGAGATTTTCTTCTACAGTGAAGATTTGAGTCGAATGGACAAGTTAAATAAAACCTTGTAAAAGGAAGTAATAATTACTAACGTCAACCGGGTATAAATTGTCGAGCCGCGCGGATAAAGGCAAAATGTGTAATAAATAAAATTTGTTACACCAAAATTAATTACTGATGCCGAAATCTAAGAGATTGTAGCAGTAGCTTAAACATAATTTAACATGTTACAAATCAAATTTGGCATCACTTATAGTTTTGTTTACTTTCTAGTGCTGGGGGAAACTTCTGATTGGAAAAGTTATTTATACTTGATACCGTAAAATGGTACAAATATATTTTTTAATCCTTCAAATGGTTGCTTTATAAATCAATGAATTTTATATGTATTATTTTAGATTTGATATTTTAGTCTTCATTTACATCCGGCATTTTGAATGCGAATTGGGGGTAAGATTGTCTCGGGATAGTTATTACAATTGTGGTTTATTAATTGTATTTAATTTGTTTGCAAATACGACCATAAAAACAAACACTTACTGAAAATATAAACTTTGTGCTAATATACATTTTTTTTTGTACAGGTGCTTTTGAAATAATGCCTCGTAGGTATAAATTTCCTGTAGGTAGACATAAAATTATACGAGTGAAATTCTGCAGAAAGCGATAGATGCTGTTCTACATCATGTATTAAGCAAAAGAAAAGCCTCTCAAAAGTATTCTATTCCATTTACTATTTTAAAGAAATGTCCTAAATAATGGCCATCGAAGACCTATTTCTTAAAAAATGTGTTTTTCAGTGCCTGAAATAAGTGCACATATAAAAAAACTTTGTTTTCTTAAAAACCATTAATCTTACCATTTCTTAATTCTTAATTGTTTTTACATGTATTGCATAATGATCGTTTTTAAATAAAAATTTCGCTTTTCTGTTCATTTTCATGTAAAGTTTTTTTTTTTTTTTTTTTTTTTTTTTTTTTTTTTTTTTTGATGAAATGACGTATTTTTTACCGTGTTTTATTACTTTATCGTAAAATATAGGTTGCATTGTTTTACAAGATTTTTAAGGTTTATTCTCTGATTTTTGAAGTGAGGAGACAATTTCACCCCAAACCAAAGTGACTTTGTTACACTTAAAAAAAAATTAAAAATACTACATGTGAATTTTAAAATTTACAATTGACATCTTGTAACTAGAAAAAGTATTAGAAATTATTTAAATGAAAATTTCAAAAATTTGTGGATTTTTTTTTAGAGGCAAAAAATGAGACAAATCCATCCAGGTTGACGGTATAGCAATAAATAATTATGCAGATAATGTGGAACAACATTCGTGCCGAACCGAAAGTAATTTCAATCCATGATGCCTAAGAAAACTCTTATCGGCAAGATACACTTCATGTGAATCCAAATCCCTTCATTGTGTTGAAAGAATTTTTCATTTTTTTTTTAAATCATGAAAGATAGGCATTAACTATTATCCGAAACCAATGGTATTTATTCCGTTTCTATGTAACGCTGGACGGTCAAACTTATTACTTACTTAAGATCACATTTATAATTGCTACGCATTCAACCTTTAAAATGTGCCATGATATCAAATGTAATTGAGCATATAAATGGATAAACGAAATATAAATTACTGACTGAAGTTTGTGATGAAGGTAATTTTAATTGCAGAAATAATGGCTTCGAGAATATAGAAAGGCATTCGCTGCCCAATTTACCGTAGGGATTTCACTGATATTGGACCCAGCAGAGACATTTAGACCAGCATATAGTCCAAAATCCCAAACCTCTAAAGGCTTACATCTTTTCATCTGGTTTCTGTGCAATTTATACTGAAGCAGAATGGCCATTTCTATCCTATGTCTTTTCTGATTTTTTGAGCAATACTTTTCGAAAAATCGATACAGTTGACTCATGAACAAATTCAATATGAGAAATTAAAAAAAAAAAAATCTTATTAAGATTCTGTACGATATAGTCAGTATTTAATACAACGTTCGGGTAAATGTATAATGAAAAAAAAAAAGAAACAATACAATATTTCTATGACGTTAACAAATGATCCAGTATTCTAATATAATATGGACGACACATATAAATATGAAATCAAAGAAATACTTTCTATCTAGAAAGCACAGTCCTACAAAATTATAGTAGTTTAAATTACATTGAGTTTAAACAACAACTAAAAAATTGAACTTTTGGTCAGATTTGACAGTTTAATGCATCTAAATGTTAGAAATTATGTTCATTTAGAAAGATTTTCGTTCAATAAATATAATACCATACAAATTCGAGGCTCATTTGCAAAAGCAGACCATAGAAGGTAGTGAGACCCCAAATTCTATGTTTGTTTGGGTAAATTTATGTTTAAAAATATAAAATCTTTCAGATTCGATGGTGTATGCTGCGAAGACAGTGCTCCACCGCCCACAGTCTTATGCTCATTGGAAAGATTTTCGCTTAAGAACAACTTCGAGTTTATAGCGTTTATAAAAAGATCGCAACGCGCCTAGAACGCCCAAAGTGTACGCTGCCGAAGGCAGTGGGGCTTCCATCATTAAGTTCCTTCCAAAGAAAATTTGTCAGAATTCAATACTTTTTAAAGGTATATTTAAGATTATTTTTCCGAGCCCGGGGAAAGCGAGACGGATCAGAAAGTAAATAAATACCATAATTAAAACACGAAGACGGAATAGGAACTTGCACAAATATTCTTTTGATTAGGTAATCAATACTGTTGTATCTCGTGTAAAAAGACCATCTTTGGGAACCAAATTGGGTATCTAATAATTGCTAATTAAAATAGTTATTCTTATGCGTGCTTTTTAAGAAATTTTCCTAGCACATATTTTTCATTCAATCATAATATATTTAATTTCTTTTACCAATCACTGGATGAAAAATGTGGATTTAGAAAGATATTAGTTTGTATTATTGCTATATCTTCAAAATTGATCAAGGGAGATTAATGAAGCACTGAAGTGATTTTCTGATGAATAAAAAAATATTTTTTTTTAACGTTTCGTATGCAATAGCTAAAAGCCATGTTTTATAACTTCATTATTCATCGTCATCAAATCACATTTCCATTTAACAAAACCGCAAGTAAACACAAACAGGCGTCCGAAATTGTTTATCTAATAGATACATTATATGGAGTATTTATCTGTAAGACGATTTTACACTGGCCTTCAAAAGTTAAGGTACAGGGACTGGATGCTTTCGATTGCACACGTTTTGTCGAATATCTACAAAAATTATTGGCGAATTGTTCTTGAACTTCTGGGATGAAAAGAACATGTTTGATTTCATATTTCTTGGTGAAGATTTAGTCGGACCGACAATTAGGGTGCTAATAATAAATTTAATAATAAAATAATATTTCCGATCAGCTATGCAACAGAAAATGCTGGAAATGGTTTGTTACTGCATTAAATGACTATTTGGGTCCTGTTCAACATTTGTGTGCATTTGTGTAAGCATAGCACTCATATTCGTGAAGGTGTTATTGTGTCTGTGAAAAATTCAAAAGTTTTTTGCCTATAACATACAGAGTTTTCAATCAAATTTAACACAACTTTCCGAAAACTTGCCAAAGAATAGTAGCAACAGTATACTGCAATTAAAACATCAATATATTGAATATTTGATGAGATATGGGTATTTTTATGAGATAATTTTTAACTGCGCATGCGCGGAAGATTTCAAAATTTTTATTTCATAATTTGGTAGTCAGTATTTTGGGGCAACTTCTATAAAAAGTCCAGTCAAATATTGCAAAAATTCACAAAGATAGGGTCGATACAGTGAGTTGCTCCCTAAAAATAGCTTTATTATAAGGGATTTTCCACAACTTTTCAATCAGCTCACTATATCTTTCTAAGTTTTCACAACATTTGACTGGACTTTTTATAGAAGTTTCCACAAAATACTGACTACCAAATTATGAAATAAAAATTTTGAAATCTTCCGCGGATGCACTGTTAAAAATTATCTCATAAAAATGCCCACATCTCATCAAATATTCAATATATTCATGTTTTAATTGGAGTATACTGTTGCTACTATTCTTTAGCAAGTTTTCGGAAAGTTTTGTTAAATTTGGTTGAAAACTCTGTATGCTATAAGCAAAAAACTTTTGAAATTTTCACAGACACAATAACATCTTCACGAATATGAGCGCTATGCTTACACAAATGCACACAAACGTTGAACAGGACCCAAATAGTCATTTAATGCAGTGGCAAACCATTTCCAGCCTTTTCTGTTGCATAGGTGATCGCAAATATTATTTTATTATTAAATTTATTATTAGCCCCCTAATTGTCCGCCCGACTAAATCTTCACCAAGAAATATGAAATCAAACATGTTCTTTTCATCCCAGAAGTTCAAGAACAATTCGCCAATAATTTTTTGTAGATATTCGACAAAACGTGTGCAATCGAAAGCATGCAGTCCCTGTACCTTAACTTTTGGAGGACAGTGTTCATAGTAGAACACATGCATATTTTCTTAGTGGTTCTGCGTGAACTGGGTTCAGCTAATTTTTTTTTTCATATAAAAATATCTTTTTAAATTTTCGTATCAAGAAACAGACATTTTATTCTGGAGATTTTCTGAAATCTTTAGTACTAGTTATAAATTTTTGATAACGAAAATGCAAACTTTAAAATATTCAGTAAGACCATGCTTGTTTAAATATAGCAGATATATACGACGCAAAAATCGGAAATGTATATTTATTAAACCTTTAAAAATGAAAAAAATATATATTCTGTTATTTAATATGAAAAAAAAAATCAAAATATTAATACAATTCTAAAGTCCGTATATATTATTTTATTTACTCTTCCTAAGTTAAGTAAATTATTCCTATATTTAATATTTGAACATATAACTATAATATATATACTCCATTCAGTTTTAACCTAAGTTTAATGCATATGAAAATAAAAAGCAGGATTTATATTGAAACTCATATATATATTTTTTTTCAATTTGAAAACTAAGTTTTCTACGTGAAAGCTATATTTATTAAAATCTTAAAGTATGTTTTAATTATTTTTTGTGTTATTTAATATATTTCCTGGTTTTTCTTTTAACGAATTGAAAACATATTTGAATTTCAGAACCAAAAAAACTAATGAGTTTTGCCGCAGGTATTTCTTACTTTGATGAAAATTTTGAAACCATAATTAAAAGAAAATGTTTACATGAAATTGCTACATTTTTATTTCCGTCTTACACTTTTAATACGATGAAAGTTTTAAAAAGAAGTTTAATAAAATACAAATTTAACATTCACAAGAGCAATTAAGCTACAAAAAGGAATTTTGAATAACTTTATTCATAATTAAATCAGGAAAATTCTTAAATCTTACATGCAAACTTTTAAAAAGCGATCAAATTTCACAAGACTTAAAATAAGTTAGCTTCCTTAAATTTCAAAATATTCGACAAAATATTTCAGGAAATAACCTAAAAACCGAGTTATAAAAATATTAACTTATTTTAAAGAAATGTTGAATTTGAAGTTGAAAAAACTCAAGAAACTTCATTAAAACAATCTGCAGCATGAAAAACTGTAAGAAATAATTTCCTTTTAAAAGCCTTAACAATAAACGTGGTTTCAAAACACTTGAAAAAATGTGCTTTTGGCTATTATGTAACTTTTCTCAATATCTTCATTTGCTTTAAAAGGAAAAAAAAATCATTCCAAGGAAATTTAAAAAATAAAAACGGAGGGGTTTTTTTTTCATGCAAACCAGCATTTCATGATAAATATACCACGCAGATCTGGCATAAAATTCATTAAATGAAACCCAGTGTTTTCAATTAAATGGCCTCTAGTTACAAAACCCTCAGGCATGGAATTCAAGATGGTCGTACCCTACAATTGATTACATGTCTTGTATTATACTAGAAGAGAGATTTTTTCTTAACATGCCATATTGAAAAGTTATTAACTATTATACCACTCTGCGAGGAAACTAAGGACAGCATAAGTATACCAAAAAAATAGAGTTTATTTTCAATCAAATCTTACATTACTCAATAATGATGAAAATTTCAATAGTAATTAAAATTTTTAGAAAAAAGCTCATTCAAAGATTTCCATTCGATATAAATCTGAAAATGAATTTATTGCAAATGGTATTAAAACCAATCTTATTAAGTGAATTATTGAAACATCGCGAAGATCTATTTTAATATTATCATTTAAGTGTACCCTAACTCGGAACTAATAACTAAAAATATGAGAATTATAAATATAAATATGAGAGGTCATACATATAAGTCTAATTTAAATATTGCTAAGAATCTAGAATTGCAAGTGGAATTACTAATTAAACTATAAAAAATGTACTTTGATAATACACTTTTCAATGAAGAAAAGGAGATAATATATTTTAATATTCAATGTGGAATAAGTGATCAAGTATTGCTCATATTATTCAATGAATTTGCAATAATAAATAAAATAAATAAATAAATCATAATTAAGAACATTTTTAAAGCGTTATATAATGTGTTGAATTCCTAATGAAAATTTTAAATCGATGCAGTTTTATGACAACATTAAATTAAAATAAATTGCGTAGGAGAATCCATCGTAAATACTAATATATTTTATAGCTACCAAAAATCTTCATCTATTCGTAATGTTCAAGTTTTTCATTTCATGCACAGAGTACTTTTACTGCATTCAGTCTGTTATCACAATGTTAGATATTTTCAGCATCATAAAAAAGTATTTGCAAAGATTTTCAAGTTAATTTTACATTTAAAGTGTACACAGAGTACCAAAAATATTGAAACGAGCTTTAATGTTTTACCTGTTGGAGATACGTAAGTAATGTAAATTGTAAAAGCGGTCAAAATAAGGTAGAAATTGTGATTAAATAGTCATATAGTATAGATCCAAAAAGTTACTCTTTTTAAATTTTTATACGGTCCCTGAGTCTTATAAGTTATCTTAAGAAAAAGTTTAGTGATCAAGTATTTTTCATTTCAATGAATTTGTAAAACTAAGTAAAATAAATCATAAATAAGAACATTTTTAATGCATCATGTAATTTATTGAATTCCTAATGGAAATTTTAAATCGTTGATGTTTTATGACAACATTAAATTAAAATAAGCTGCAGCAGAGAAGCCATCCTAAATAATAATATAGTTTATAGCTACCAAACATCTTTATCCATTCGTAATGTAGCTATAAAAAGTGCAAAATTTTCATTCCATGCACAGAGTACTTTTACTGCATTCAGTGTGTTAGCACAAATGTTAGATATTTTCAGCATCATAAAAAAAATATTTCAAACATTTTCAAGTAAATTTTACATTTAAAATACACAAAGAGTTGCATTAATATTGAAATGAGCTTCAATTTTTTACCTGTTCGTAATGTATATTGTAAAAGAGGTCAAAATAAGGTCGGAATTGTGATGTATATATCTGTCACATATTTTCGAAAAGTTACTCTTTTTAAATATTTATACGGTCACTGAGTTTTATAAGTTATCATAAGATAAAGTTTAGTGATAAAGTATTGTTCATTTCAATGGGTTTGTAAAACTAAATAAAATAAATTTGTAAATAAATCATAATTAAGAACATTTTTAATGCATCATGTAATTTATTGAATTCCTAATGGAAATTTTAAATCGTTGCTGTTTTATGACAACATTAAATTAAAATAAGCTTCAGCAGAGAATCCATCCTAAATAATAATATATTTTAAAGCTACCAAACATCTTTATATATTCGTAATGTAGCTATTAAAAGTGCAAAATTTTCATTCCATGCACAGAGTACTTTTACTGCATTCAGTGTGTTAGCACAATGTTAGATATTTTCAGCATCATAAAAAAATATTAACAAACATTTTCAAGTAAATTTTACATTTAAAGTACACAAAGAGTTGCATTAATATTGAAACGAGCTTCAATTTTTTACCTGTTCGTAATGTATATTGTAAAAGTGGTCAAAATTAGGTAGGAATTGTGATGAAATAGTCCTGTCATATATTTTCGAAAAGTTACTCTTTTTAAATATTTATACGGTCACTGAGTCTTATAAGTTATCATAAGATAAAGTTTAGTGATAAAGTATTGTCCATTTCAATGAATTTGTAAAACTAAATAAAATAAATTTGTAAATAAATCATAAGAACATTTTTAATGCATCATGTAATTTACTGAATTCCTAATGGAAATTTTAAATCGTTGCTGTTTTATGACAACATTAAATTAAAATAAGCTTCAGCAGAGAATCCATCCTAAATAATAATATATTTTAAAGCTACCAAACATCTTTATATATTCATAATGTAGCTATTAAAAGTGCAAAATTTTCATTCCATGCACAGAGTACTTTTACTGCATTCAGTGTGTTAGCACAATGTTAGATATTTTCAGCATCATAAAAAAATATTAACAAACATTTTCAAGTAAATTTTACATTTAAAGTACACAAAGAGTTGCATTAATATTGAAACGAGCTTCAATTTTTTTACCTGTAAGAGATAGGCAGGTACTGAAAATCGTAAAAGTGGTCAAAATAAGGTAGGAATTGTGATGAAATAGTTCTATGATATATTTTGAAAAAGCTACTCTTTTAAAATTTTTATACGGTCCCTCAGTCTTATAAGTTATATTTAGAAAAACAGGGGTCGGAGCATATAGGACGAAATGTATTGTTATCATTTATCAATAATCTCCAAGAAACATTTTTATAAGATATGCAATAGGAATATATATGTAGATTATTGATAAAAAGATACTGCTAAGAACAATACAATTTGTCCTATATGCTTCGACCCCTGTAAAAAGTTTTGCCATGCTCTGGCAGCAGCAGTAAAAGTCTATTTTTCTAAGACCAAAATTTGCCGAGTTATAATACTTTGAATTTTGTGGTTTCGGAGTTTTCTTGCGCTGAAATCATGAGTCTATTTTTAGCATAGTATGAGTTTTGGTCGTAGAAGAAATAAATTTTTACTACTGTACCCTTCAGCGTATGCAGAAAATAATGCTAAGTAGGACATAGTAAACTTATAAAAATTTTAAAAGCTTATCTTTTTGAAAAATAAGGGTAGGACTATTTCATCACCGTAACCTTAATTTCTAACTTACTTTAAACACATTTGGAAATTACATTGACTACGTATTTCCAACAGGTAAAAGCGTAAAGTTTGTTTACATTATTTTGGAGCAACACTGGAAAAAAAAAAAAAAAAAAAAAAAAAAAAAAAAAAAAAACAGACTAAAATACGGAAATACTACTGGCAATCTAGACGCCAGTACTATTTCCGTATTTTAGTCCATTTTTTTGACAGTGAACCTGTGTTCAAACTATATTAAAAATATATTAAAATCATAGGCTTATTTAACCTACGATTAATACTTAAATAAAACACAGAATAATAAAAAACTGTCAAAAACATCAAAACTGAAAAATTTATCATTAGTAAAAAATTACATTCTATTTCAATCTATTTGGAACACCCTATATTTATCATATTAAGAACAGAAAAATACTTGCTTTTTACACCACTCAGGAAGTCTAATGAAACAAATAAACAAAAAAATCTCAAATTATTAAAAAGTTCAAAAGTTTATCTTGCTGCTCAGATCTACCGATGGGAAAAATTAATTTAATTTATAGCTTGCGCATAATGGCTTTAAAAAGTAATTTCAATCCACGCAACTTTAAACTTAGCAACGGGCTTAATGATGTATACTTTCTTTCAAAAATTAATCACAGGCGGAGGGTGGAAACGTTTTTATTGGCTCGTAAACCACACTATGCATATTTTAACGCCTGGAAGTGTTCGATATACAAGCTAAAATCGTAGCGTTCATCATTCTGCAGTGTTTCCGTCGAACTCTGCTTTCCTTTCATTAATAAATCAGTTTTCAACAAATTCATGCCTGAATTCTGGATATAAATATTAACATAAATGCTGTTATTTTGGAACAATTAAAAGGCTCGGAAGTAAAATAAAGTAACTAACAAGCTTTGAGGTATTGAATATTCAAATTTTCTGAAAAAAAAGACAATCAAATATATTGTAATTGCATCCTCTACTCTTTAAAAACAGACACATTTCTTAATTTACGAAAATATAACATAACCACTAACAAAAATATATAATAACCACTTCCGAGTTGCTCATGATTCCAAAAAGCGTTATTTATCTATATAAACATAAAAAACTAATATGTTTTTGAGATTTAAAAAAGCATTTTTTATAAACAACGTTTCTTTTGCTGCTACTGATTTTCGGATGCCTTTCCGAATAGTAGTTTTTTAATGGTATATTAATTAGTTTTCTCAAAACAGAAATGGGAGACACACAATTGTTAAAAGCTATTTTGTCTTTAGCACAGAGAGTCAAGTGTTCCGAAGTTAACGATACATGTGGGAGAATGCATATGCGTCGTTATTGTAATCACCACTAAATCAAACTCCAAGCGAAACTTGGATTTTCGTACGAAACTTTAACAGTAATGGATATATATTCATGAACTAATATACAGTAGAACCTCTTTTATCCGAAACTCTCTGTTAACCAAAATCCATTTTTAAAGGCTTTTTTTTTTTTACTATTAGAGTATTTGCGTGCAAAATCCATTTTTAAAGCCTTTGCCTTTTTTTCTTCCTTTTTTTTTTTTTACTATTAGAGTCTTTGTGTGAAATTCCATTTTGAAAGATTTTTTTTTTTTACTATCATATTACTTGAGTGCAAGCAGAACTACGAGTACATATAAATATTTTCGATCCCCTTTGCTAGAGTGCCTTTGAATTTAACTTGAGATCCCGTAAGCTGCGGAGTGGAACGAAGAAAATGAACAAATTAGCAATTCTGAAGCTTTTGAATGTTTTGCAAATTGTTTGGCATGGCTGCAGCAACAGAAAGACTGTGATACTGGTGAATTAATAATACTAAAAAACTCCGTGATAGGCCTTCAAAACAAAGTCAATTGAAACTGCGATAAACAAAACATTTTTTCAAACCCGTGCGATATATGTAAAAGGTACATTTCAAAATTAAAATTCAGGTAATTTATTCTTGTTTCTATTTTGCTATTGCTTTATTTTAATTAAGCACTTGTCAGCATAATAAGAAATATTGCATTTATTTATCCTTAATCTTAAAATTGAAGCATTCTCGATTATCCGAAAATTTCGATTTTCCGAAAGAGAGCCGGTCCCAATTACTTCGGATAATCGAGGTTCTACTGTATTGTGACGACCAATTCAACAGACATGCTTTGTTTTAAATGAGATAGGTTGGCATTAAGAGAAAACATGCAAATGATCATCCTTTGCATTCGAACTACAGTATGCTAGACACTCCTTAATTCGAAATGTACCTGACAGTACGTGCATATGACATTTCGTACAAATTAAAGTGAATCTAATGAAAATCTCTATAAAGTTTTTCGAATTGTTTACATAATTTGCGGTTCATCTTGTAGTGAAACACCCTGTATTTTTGTCTCCATAAGTAGATTCCAAACTTTGTTTCATATAAAAAATTTGTTTGTCCTAATGCACTTTATGGACATTGAAAGTTTTTAGTATCAGTTCATATACACACCGTATAAACACTTTCCAAGAAGTGAATAAACTTGTTAACTTTATTTACTTGTTGTCCTCGATTCCAGAATTTTTTCCGTACGCATACCATATGTTAAGTCCAATTTAACTCTTTATCACAAAAGATTTATACAAATATACAGCTGATAGCTCCTAAAACGTATCATTTTGCTTTAAAATATCTCTTAACGTTGACTTTTAGTCTGTTATTTGTATTTTACAGAACATAAAAGAGAGGTCTAGTCCAACAACTTCCAGTACTAAATATTTATGTACAAAAAACGCGACGGCCAATCTACTGTAATACGTCACTAATGATGTATGCGAGGCTAACGAGAAAGACAGGCTACCGCGGTGGGTCCGATTCTTCTTTTTTTACAGACCGCTGGAGTCACGTGATGCTCTTTTCGCACACCTTCATTGGTGCATTCGAGCATCACGTGACTCCAGCGGTCTGTAAAAAAAGAAGAATAAGACCCACCGCGGTAGCCTGTCTTTCTCGTTAGCCTCGTGATGTATGCTTTGTAGGGAAATGTGTTATTTTTTAGGAAGTAGCAACAACAAAAGAATGAATCATAATGCTTGTAAATTTCGTAAGCAGGTGCATTAAAATAAACTTAAAAAATTACTAGGAGCAGAAAATAACATACATTAAATACATATATATGTTTAATATACTACGAAAAAGATTATTTACGGAAATACGTTTAAAAATGTTTCATTTTTCAGAATGAAATTCATATTTATTATGCATGACATTTACGTGTTATGACATATATTTATGTGACACGTGCGCATATTTTGAGATCTTTACCACTCCATTAATTTCTTCTCTTTCAAAACTTTGTTTTGAAGGGACCCGCCTTTTACCTTTCATTTTAACACTGGTCAATACGGATGTAAGCGGTCATTTTCAACATTACACGCGATTTAAGTCTCCTGGAATAAGCTGTTACCAAATTGCGTTTCTGTGACAAGGTGTGAAAAATAGAATGATTTAAAACGTTAAACAATATAATCTTAAATTAAAAGCGCTAGAAAAATTACACATTTTTTTTTTATTCTTTTCAGAAATATTAAGGCAGATTGTCATTTATAGCTGCAAAAGAACTAAAGTAGATGTAAGCATGATGAGGAGAAAAACAGTTATAGATTTAATTACATGCCAGCTTAACTAATCTCTTACAGCAATATGCTGTTATTTGCGCTATAAAAAACCACTGTAGATTTGCCAGAACAAACTCGATTACAGTGAATGTGCTGTATCTTTCTTTGATTTCCTGATTATATTAACATGGAAAATACAGTAGTTGCGTAAAATTAGCAGCACATTGTGCTGCTAATTTTACGCAACTACTGTATTTTCCTTGTTAATATAGTCAGGAAACCAAAGAAAGATACAGCACATTCACTGTGATCGAGTTTGTGCGCGAGATGAACAGTACTTTGTACTGTAAAAATGTCGTTTTTTTTACAGTGCGCTTTCTTTAGAAAACAAACTTTATAAAATTAACGATAAATTTTTTCAAGGAAAAATGTATTATATCATATATAATACAGGGTGAACCAAAAGTCTTGCCCTGGCTATAATAATTCATTACAAATTAACCGTTTGCATAATAATGTAACTTGGTGTATTATTGGATAGGTCAGTTTTAGTAGTTTTTTTTTTTTTTTTTTTTTTTTTTTTTTTTTGTGCAATAGAACGAAATATTTCCGGATTGGTGGATTGAAAGGGATGGACCAACACCCCGGCCTTCGCACACTCCAGATATTAATCCTCAGGATCTTTTCTTTGGGGGCTATATCAAGGACAGAGTCTTTGCCACACCAATTGCTGACGTCGAAGAACTGAAGACTAGGATACAAGCAGCTGTGGGTACTGTAACAGAAGACATGTTAAAGAACACTTGGCAGGAACTAGAATACCGCTTAGACATTCCCGAAGTTATCAACGGGACATACGTTGAAATTTTCTGAGGTACGTGGTCTTATAAAAAAAAAAAAAAATGTATAACAGTACTTACAATGTATCTAACCAAACATATGTCTAATTATAATAGTTTGAGCACAATAAATATTTATAATCAGGGCAAGATTTTTGGTTCACCCTATACATATATGAACAGTTAAGTTTTAAAATAACAATATAGGTGTTAAATTAACAACAACTTTTTAATAACAGAAATATTTTTTTATAAAGTTCATAGAAATGGAATTGAATTTCAAAGAATTTCATCACTTCATATTTAAATATAATTAATCGAAGTGCGATTAATTATATTATTTAATCGGTGAATTATTTTTCCGACTTTTATTATAAGCTTAATGACAGGATTTTGTTTTGAGATTTTTATTTAAAATTTTCAGACAGTTTCACACTTTTATGCATTAGCAAAAATTTGATTTTTTTAAATTTTAAATTCGCGTCAAATATTCCGTTTTAAGTAATTTCTCTTCAGCCAACGAATTTCAGAAATGTCAGAAACTGTAAGTATATGGTAAATGTTTACGCTTTATAAGATTAAACAGATATTTTAATAGATCATTACAAAAAGTCCCGGATTAAACAATTACTAAATTACTTTAACGTGACAATATAAGTTAAATTTTAAAAGATTGATTGGGCAGAGGTATATGAGTACAATGCCTTTATTCTTCTATAAACAGTCTTTTAATAACAAAATCGATAATAACAATAACGATCATGCAATTTCATTGTTTTAGAATATAGCACTGGTTGGAAAGCTGTTATTTCGCTTTAATGAATTATTTTCTCTGAAAATTAAAGTTGGAATAGATCAACAACGTGTGAAAGCTTGAGAAATCTTGTGAAATTTGATAAAGTTCTTACTTTAAAAAAAGAAAAATGACTACATAATTTTACATTTTTTTTTTTTTTTTTTTTTTTTTTTATCATTCGTGTAACATATAACATCATCTTTCGAATTAGTAAACAAATATGAAAACGGAAAAAGATAAACATACAAGTCAACGATAAAGATCATATTATGTCGTTACGAATTCTAATTCCTTTATAAATTCAGTTGCTAGTATGTCATATATATTTAGAAATATTTTCAGAGATTTCTTGATTTGAATATTTGTAGAAAGTGAATTTTATTTTAAGAGGGATTTTTACAACAGTATGTATCGAAGTTATAGTGAATTGTGAAAATTGGAATTGGTATGGATAAAAAACTTTTTTCGTAGTCATGCAATATCGTGCCTCAGAAATATTTCCTATTAAAGATAATAATGGATAAATTATTATAGACCAATAGGTATTAATTGTCATCGCACTCTTTAAATGTCACATTTATTCTATAATTAGGCTCATTTTGATGAATATAAGCGAAGTAATTTCACTGAAGAATTATATTTTATTCTATATTCTGAGAAGAAGTGGTGAAAGTATAATAGATATTTTGAACAGGTTCTGTTGCCCAGAATCTAAATCACAAGAACCGTTGAAAATTTTGAAATTTTATTATTATATGCAAAAAATATTTACAATAAATGAAATTAATCACCATCAAACAAATTCCAGCACAAGAATTCGAAAAAAAAATAAAACTATACATAGTACTTTAATTATTATTATTATTTTCTTAATTTAAACACTTGGTTTCCGTTATATTTCCTTCTATATCATTTGATTAGCTATTAAAAAATCGAAAAACCTATTTCAATTTAAATATTTTTATTGCTATAATGCGAATTTAACTTAACCCTTAAATTCATGAATTTTTCTTTTATAATTGTATTTTTACACTTATATTTTTTTTACACTTTTATAATTGTATTTATACACTTATATATCATCCTTATAAATTCTCGTTCCCTTTGCTAGATAGTTCTAATTATGCCTGTTAAAATTAAAGAGAGTTTTCCTATATTATCCTGGTCAAACTTAAAAATCTCTGCAAACAAATGCGAACCCAAGAAATGAGTTTTAGTAAATTATAATTCTAGTTAATGAATTAATTCTCGAAATCATGTGATAATTTTTCGCAATTCAAACGATTCATAATATAATGTATCGTTTCATCACCTCGAAAAATATAGATTAGCAATTCTCGATCATTTCGTCTATTCAGTTTATTTGTTTACCTTATTCGCAGTACTCGGAAATCCACATTTCTAGTTTAGGGATTTGGAAAATGACTACCTATTCGTTCTAGATGAAGGGGGTATATTTTTTTCTTTCAGTGTATTTCGTATATTCTAAATGATTTTTAATTAAAATCTAATGTCAATTTCATTCATAATTCATATTTATGCGAGAAAATGATTTATAAAGAGGTAGCCGTCCAAATTCGGAATTTTACCTTTCATTTAAAAGCTCTATATATACTACGAGTGAGATCAAAAAAGCATTCAAACGTGCCCATAGCACATTTGAATTCTTGTTTTGAAAAGATGCACTTAGCATGTTTGGAAATAAAGTATAAAATACCTTTGAACAAAAAGGGATGTTTTAAAGAAAATAATGCGAAAGATTTGAATATCTCCATGGGCTTTCTAAATGTTTCAAAACCAATCATTACTTTAAAATAAGCTCAGATCATAGAAGTACAATTATTTGTACATTCGTTTTAATATACTTTATTACAAATTAATATATAAACGTTCTCCGAAAATTGTGAAAGTTTTCTCGATCTTTTCCCTTAAGAGGTATTTCGTACCATTTGATTTGTTTTATTGTATGTACTGATTTGTTTTCAAGTATTTTAAAATATCTATCCGACATATTATTAAAAGCTTTAAACAAGGAAGGTGATTTAATGAAGGAAAAATGTATTAATTATGATAAAATCTTGATGTCTTAAATAAAAGGAAATTTTAAAACCATACTACTCTTACAACATTTAACTTTTTTGCAACAAATTTTTTTCATAATTTTCTTACAAATGTACTCTATAAATTTAAGGAGCAAATTTATAAAAAGCTAATTTGTAGAAAAAAAATATTATGACATACTTAAAAATGCAGTAAAAATGACTATTTACTTAATATTTTTATTGATAAATAATAAACTATTAGTATTACTACAAACCCGATCCTAAAGGTTAAGAAACGCGCCATAAAAATCGTTTATTAAAAAAATCGAGTCTATTGAATTATATATTTTAGCCTACAAAAAGTTCAAACTGAAAAAAAAATGAATTTAAATATTGCAACTCTGAATTATTTCAGAGGAAATGAGTGTAGTCAAAAATAATTTTTAGCATATATTTAAGTATCGGTTTCTAACAAAACTTTGTCAGAATAAACTACTGGTGTATAAATTTATTTTAATGAAAACGTTGGTATTTACATCTCTTTTTTTTTGCAAAAAGAAGTGTTCCAAAAGCCTTAATATTGCATTTGATACTTACAAATTTGGTCTTTTTTGTTATTGTTGTTGGGGGAGGGGGTGGTACATAGGTATATGCATTTATTTGGGAAAAGAAACTCGTAACAAACTTCAGGAACTTGAATATAACTGAAGAAAAATATTTCACAAGAGACACTTAAACAAATGGCTATATGTGAGATTTCAAATTACCGATTTTTTTTTTTTTTTTTTTTTTTTTGAGGATTTAAATCATATTCAGGCTGATTTGAGGTGAACAATTTAAAAATATTTGCGTTTATTTTTTTAAAATTTAAATCAACTGCAGTATTTTCCTTTTTTTATTTAAATATTTTTAATGTTATTCATTTTTATATTCTGCTGCTTCGAACAAGAGAACACCTAGTATAGTATAAAAGTAGAAAATTAAGGCGTGAAATCAAATCTTATCTTCTTCTGTTGAAGGTTCTTTCATAAAAGAGTAACACAACTTTGACACCCTAAAAATTTAAGGCTTTTTCGGGATATTTTTTAATAATGCCAACTGTTTAAGAAAACGTTTATATATTTTAAAATAAAAACAGTAAATTATTATTCATATATTAAAGTGGATAACTGTATTTATTTCAGTTGCTATATTGAAAAAAGGTGAAGTAACAGATGATGGTCGAGAAATGATTGTCAAGCGATGGACATGTTAATGCAGCGTATACCTTAATTTGAAGTAAAATGTAAATTCTCAATCAAAAATTTCATTACTTAAACTTTATATATTTTTTATAGGATTTAAATCATATTCAGGCTGATTTGAGGTGAACAATTTAAAAATATTTGTGCTTATTTTTTTTTAATTTACATCAACTGCAGTATTTTCCCTTTTTTATTTAAATATTTTTAATGTTATTCATTTTTATATTCTGCTGCTTCGAACAAGAGAACACCTGGTATAGTAGAAAAGTAGAAAATTAAGGCGTTAAATCAAATCTTATCTTCTTCTGTTGAATATCTTTGAAATCTTCTTTCATAAAGGAGTAACACAACTTTGACACCCTAAAAATTTAAGGCTTTTTCGGGATATTTTTTAATAATGCCAACTGTTTAAAAAAACGTTTATATATTTTTTAATAAAAAACGGTAAATTATTATACATATATTAAAGTGGATAACTGTATTTTTTTCCGTTGCTGTTTTAAAAAAAGGCGAAGTAACAGATGATGGTCGAGAAATGAGTGTCAAGCGATGGACATGTTAATGCAGCGTAGACCTTAATTTGAAGTAAAATGTAAATTCTCAATCAAAAATTTCATTACTTAAAATTAATAAAACGAGATATCAATATTTCAAAAAAAAAAGATCTTTTCACTAGAAAAATAGGTTAAGATTAATTTTCAAAAATATCAAGTTGATTAATTGAAAATTTGGGGAGCTAAAGTGTGCACATATTTTGAGATTGCAGTTTTTGAAACTTTTAAGTTAAATTTTTTGTTATTGTTTATTCGATGTGGCGCGCTTTACTTCTATAAATTGAAATTTATACTTTCAGTTCTAATATGAATTTCTAGCTTATGAAATATGACTTTCGTGTGTACACTGATCGCGGAATTTCGAACAGGTAAAAACACTGTAAAAATTTTATGTAACATTACTCCAATTTTATGGAGCAATTTAACTTATATCATGTATTAATTTAAACTGATATAACTGGTGAAATATTATACACTAAATGTTAAATTACTCAATAAAATAGAGGCAGCAAGGTTGCCACCAATTTTTTGGAGTAACGTTGCATAAAGTTTTTTACAGTGAATTAATGATTTAAAAATCTAAAATGCCTAAATATGTTGCTGATTTTAATTCAAATCTTTTTAGTAGTATTATTATAACCGATTGGTGAAATAAAGATATGAAAGCAACACTCGGCTTTTCTAATAAAATGAAACACGGTATATCCAATTACACGGCTAAGTGATTTGGAAATATAGAAAAAACAGTTTCATTTAATCTGGTAAATTAAAATAATTTTTTCATCTTTAAAAGAAAAATTATACAAAATGGTAAAAACATAAAAGTTGAGAGCTAGCGAATGATCGAATATTTGTTATCGAATATTTCTTTAAATAGATTTAAATTTTAAAATTCTATATTTAGTAACTACCCGATTAGTTTTAATAATCTCTAAACTCGATTTGAAATAAATTATTTAATACCCTTTGGGAATGTTTCTTTTCACAAACGTAATGAAAATTTGTACAATAGGAATGAAATTATTATAGATAATAGTTTATGAGAAGAGTAGATAAAAATGAATATTGCAAGTATTAAATATTTCTTAATATGTGGTTTATAAATAAACAAATTGTTTAAGTTTACAGAACTCCTAAACCATACTTTTTTAGAATACTAATTTTTAAAAAGAAAAATCCTCTTTGATTTTTTTTCTTGCAAATTTTGTGGGAACCAACCTCTGTGATTATTTTCCGTGTAAACTTTTTAGAAACCCACCAAAAAATTTGTTTTACGATATACTGGTATTCAAAAAGCGGATCATTTGGGAGACCTGTGCGTTCTTTTCTATTATTCTCATATGATGTTTAGGTGTTCATATTTACATATTTATTTCATTACAGATATATATAAATATTTACATATACATAAACGCACAATCATATTTATATCAATTTAGATATTTCATTTTCCAGTGAGTAGGTTTATAAATATTTTATGCTCTGGAGTGTGAATTAATATGCTTTCACTATTGTAAAATATCTAATAGATGCATTTTATACGTAGTCAGCAAAACGTAATTTAATAATTTGATCTGGAAGTATTAATATTCATTATAATAGAGGTTTAACAAACATGGGACATTTATATTCGCAGTCATTGAATCAACTTAATAATTGATAATAAAAATTTAATATGAGTAATTTTTCATCGAGCTATTAGTAAATGAATTTGATTAAATATGTTTATGAGTTAAAGTAGCAGATTTTGTTTATGTTTAAACCTTTCGAGACATCAGAAGGACTGGTATAACATGGCAAATATAGACTCTTAAAATTTATGTTTTTTTTTTTTTTTTTTTTTTTTTTTTTTTTTTTTTTTTTTTTTTTTTTTTCCCTAGTACTTCTTAATGATTAAGATATTTTTTATTTGAAAATTGAATTCATTTTAAAGTTCATATTACGTGATATATTTATATTAAAACTGAATTTTGATATAATAATTTTCAATGTATTTTAGAGATAATTTGATGCATTTACATGAAATCGCAGCATTCCTAAAACTTTCTGTCTTTCCTACCACTGTTATAAAAAGTAAAATTTCTGGTAAATTTCTGTTGCAGATGTTAAAGGGATCAACCACGAAGATTTTTCTTTTAAAGCTAGAATGGTAAAAAAAATGTTGGAACGTTTCAAGCCCTGCGTTTATATTTTTAGAAACTGATTTGATACATTTTAGTCATTGTAAAATAAAACGACAATGGATTATTGATCAATTGATAGTATTTGTAAAATTATTTGAGAGGATTTATCGCTGCATGTAACTTTGACGTTAACAGAACAATGCATTCAAAAATCTAATTTCAATTTTACACTTATTTTATACATTTACAGCAATCGATTGATTTAAAATATATAGCTTATCTCATCTGCTAGAACATTAAAATAAGGTTTCATGTTCATTATTTTAAAAAGCATATTAAAATATATATATATATCAAATTTCAGCTAAAATTGATTCAATATACATAATCGTTTGTTAAAATCTATTCAGTATGATTGTTCATTGGTTTAATTGTAATATCAGAAATACACATTTCGATATACAGGATGGCTTTAAAATAAGTGATCCTATTTAAAGTGACATAACACAAGTTCTATTCAGTGTTATCAATGTTTATCATCCAGATATGTACCAGGATTTCTAAATAATAAAAATCGTCTTTTTTTTTAGATACACTGGTGCAATTTAACATATTTCAGTGAAAACGGATAACTGCTTCATATTGGAAAGGGTTTCAAATGGCATATTAAAAAATATTTGAAAATTCGATCTTCAGGTTGAAATTCTGCGCTGTATGTGTATAACTGGTTTTAGCCTATATCTAATTACACAAAAATAGTAGGCTAGATGTAAAATATTTTCTCCATTCAATCCCTCCCCCCTCCCCTCCAGTAACTACAGGCAATAAACTTGTGCTTTTTCTTAATAAGTATTTTCCGTTAGTAATACACTCAACACAGCATTAACCACAGTCTATGGATTTTATGCGTGCTTGCGTTTATATTTTACGACTATAGTGAAAAAACATTTGAAAAATTTGCGAAAAAACCGCATTTTCACAAGAAATCGCTTTCATGATAACCATTGCTTGAAAGCTGGATTTTGAAAACACACTAAAACGAAAAATTTATTATCTCCTGTTCTAATTAAAATAGAAACATGATTTAAACGTCTTTTTAAGCAGAAAAACACATAGAAATTTTTAATGCAATAAACGTTTTTTAGAAAATTTGTAGATTTTTGTGTCCCGGATCCCCCTTAAACATGCTTGTTAACATTATAAACGTTGTCTCAGCCATAAAATACTTCTTAATATCAGGAGTGGATGTGCAAAGATATACCGGGTGAGCCAAAAGTTCATTACAATATTAAAGACTCATTAAAAAAGGAAGAAAGTGTGATAAAGGAGTGCGGTTTGCAAGAAAGGGCTCACAAGGTAGTCAGATTTTTTTTTAGCAGCAAAAAAAGTTTAGTTAAAAAATCACATGTAGAGGGTGCTGACGACCCGAAACACAATGAACAGGACAACAGTTGTATCGTAGAATGTTCTGGAGGTGGTGTTGAACATTTGTTATTGGAAGAACAAATGAATGGAGCGTTTTGTTGTCCTGCTCATTGTGTTTCGGGTCGTCAGTGCCCTCTACTTGTAACTTTTGATCCTTTTTATCTGCTAAAAAAAATCCAACTACCTTGTGAGACTTTTCATACAAACCGCACTCCTTTATCATAATTTCTTCCTTTTTTATGAGTTTTTATTATTAAAGTTGTAACAAACTTTTGGCTCACCCAGTATATAAAGGGTGCATATAGTGCTTGGCATTTCCAAGGCTCTACTTATCTTAAATGCCACCAGTATTTTTCTTTACTATTTAAATAACAGAATTTTAAATCACCGTATTTAATCTCAAAATTTGTAATATTTTTAAATTGTTAAATTGAGAAATTGTAGTAAAAGTGTACGAACCCTTGATATATACAGGTTGTTCCGTTATTCCGGCAACAAACTTAACCCTCTAAGTGTTTGGGGCGTATTATTCCGTTCACTAAGCTCCAGGTTTCACAGCAATACAAGCAATATTTAAGATAATATAATTCTATGGATTTAATGAATTTTAAATACATTGAAGAATGATTAATACTCTCAAGGATTACATTCGTATTTGTAATTGAGTTTTTTTTATAATGTTGAAAGAATAATATTTTTTTAGCATTTAAAACAAAATGCAAACAAAACAACATTACAATTTTACCCTTTTGCAAGACGCTCGGAGGGTTAAAGAGGTGATAGCACATGTCAAGATATACGTATTTTTCAATGGAACCTAGGGTCAAAATTTAAATGTTATATCTCAAATACAGTGAGACGCACTTCAAACTGCACGCGCATTTTCGTTAATAAATTTTAAAATAATAAAGATATGGTAAAAAAACTTTTCAACATATTTACATTTTTTTATTCGAAATGGGAACACGTCATAACATTTACTGCAAATGAAATCCATCCAATTACAAAGTAAAGTGAGCTGGATGTACAAAATATACTGAGCTTTAAAAATGTGCCAGATTTTGTGTTTAGTGTGAGTTCAGTTTCAGTAATTGTTATGATGGTTTCTCATTTCGAAGAAAAAGTGACAAGTATGTTGAAAAATTGCTACCACATCTTCATCATTGTTAAGGTTATAAACGAGAAACTTTGCAGAGTCTAGCACACGTCTCAGTAGTATTTTTTACATAACAAACTAATTGCGATTATAGGTTCCATTCGAATTTGTTTTTATCGAAGTGCCCTATCACCCTTTTAAGCTTGTCGCTAGAATAACAAATCTCCCTCTCTCTATATGTACAGTGTGTCCACGCATAAACTGACCGACCTTTATTTTCGCAACCGTTGGTCCTAGATGCATACTTCCAATTACAAAAATGGTTATAATTAGGTGCAGGGTTAAGATAAAAAAAAGTTTGAAGCGAAAAAAAATTTAGTGAAGTATTACACAATCTAAATTTTTATACGGTCCCCCGGTCCTATAAGTTACATTTAGTAAAATTTTCCTGGTACACTGGCAAGTAAGGCAAAAAAAGTCCCGTTATTCTTCGGTTTAAATTGACCGAGTAATAGCTGTTTAAAGTTTGAGTATATTTTTTGCAGCATATTAGGGGTCCTTCACAAATTTAGTAGAAACATAATTTCGTCAGATATGTTAAAGAAATGGTTGAGAATAAAATTAGCATTGCAATATAAATTTGAAATCTTTAATCATTCTGGCATATTACTGCAAAATCTACAATTTGTAGTGAACATTTTTTTCTACAGATTTTTTTGTTAAATAAAAGGATAAAAAACAACAGACTCAATTCTTTACAAAATGATACATATTTTAAAATGCTGTTAGATTACACTGCCTTTCAAATTTTGGGTTGTGGCATGTTTTTTTAGCTTTTGAAAATTGATTCTTATGTATTTTTTAGCACTGAATCCGAAAATGATCTTCATTTTAAAGCATCACGTCAGGAATTTTCTCAAATCGCAAATTTTAAAGTTAAAATGGTAAAAGTTAAAATTGATCTCCCCTCCACTCCCAACCTCATCAGACACTCGAACTGTTTAGCTGTAAGAAACCGAGCATAAGCCAAAAAATCTAATTAATTATTGAATTAAATAAAATTAAACTGAATAAAAAAGTCTTACGTCTATTTTATAGTATCAGATTTTTTGCCATTTTTTAACCTTGAAATTTACGATTTGCAAAAAATCTTGACATGATGGTTAAAAGTAAAGGTAATTTTTTGATTCAGCGTTAAAAAATACGTAAAATGTAAATATAAAATTAAAAAAAAACACAAACATCGCAGGTTTATGTTATCGAATCTAAAACACTTTCTTAAACTTCTTGACGGTAATCTACCTGAATATTTTTGCGCTATCCTCTAATATAAGTATGTATAAGATAGTAAGAGCCGAACATTATAATAATATTGCATTGTCATCGGATTTAAGTCAGCATGTGAAAAATTAACTTCGATCGGACATTTGAAATTAAGTTACAATTTTAAACCGGAAAGACGATCATTGCAAGTTAAATAAAACCTTATGAAAATAACATAATTTTAGTTAAAAGAAATCATAGCCTCAAATCCTTACAAAATAAAACATATGTTAAAATACAATTATTTTAACTAATCTGAAACTTAACTAATAAAAGTTAATCGTAATATTTGTGCGATTTCTTTAAAAGCGCAGATACCTTGAAATGAGTTTAAGTACTTTATACACGACCCCTGAAAGCACGGTCGAAATCATCTTATGCAAAAAAGTCGTATAAGTCATGCAATTCAAAATTTCATAACTCGGTCAATTTTAATGTTAGATGAATGGGACTTTTTTTTGTCTTACTTGTTAGTGTCACAGTAAATTTTTACTAAATATCACTTATGTGACCGGGGGACCGTATAAAAATTTAAATTTTGTAATTTTTTAATAAATGTTTTTCTTGACCCAAATCGCTTTAAAAATAATTCTTTACCTCATTTAAACCATTTTTCTAATGGGAAGTATGAATCTAGGACCAACGGTTGCGAAAATAAAGGTTGGTCAGGTTATACGTGGACACACTGTATATATGTGTGTGTGTCTGTATAACTATTGTAAATACTACTTAAGGAGCTCCATATTTTGCTATGTATTTATTCATGCAAATATATTTTAATAATAATATTGTTTAATAAATTTTCATGTCATGTCATTTCTACTGAACTATATTTTAAAGGTGATCTTGTTCAAATCCAGTCTATTTGAACTAGCCAATTTTCCGATTTATAAATTTCTATGCTATGCATTGCGTTTTAACATGCATACATTTTTCCGTGCATGTAATATCGGAAAAAATAATAGAAAACTGAAAAAAGTGTTAAATAATAAATAATGAAGATAATACATAAGTTTTATTTTTAAGAAAGGATAAAGGGCCGGCTTTGAAACTATAAAACTGAAATTATTTTGTAATTTTCCGGGTATCCCTAGGGATGCATCGACAAAAAAAAAAAAAAAAAAAAAAAAAATACTGGTGAAGAATTTCTTTGTATCAGATAGCTAGAGTACAAGCAATATCTTTTCCAAGTAAAAAAAAAAAATAATAAAACTCTAATCCTGGAATTTATCATCCCGGAAATGCCGGCCATTCAAAGAATGAAATGAAAAGTCCGTAACGCCGAAAATGAGGCAATCGAAATGCAGGAAAAGGAGTTACATACTAGGAGGAGCTATAGCTATAGGGAGGTGGAGGTGTTAATATTCGGCTCACAAACCACAGCGTGGAAAACAATAACGCTCTGAGCACGTCAGGCAGTGGCGGGACCCAGTACGTGACATCGCAAATGAAAAAGAAAAAGCCTTTTGTCAATGATCGCCAGCAATGGTGGAGACATCACAAAAATCTGGAATGAGGTCTTTTAGGTCGAATTAGATAAAGGATAATGCGAAGATAGTGGAAAGAATTGATTTTTTGCAGTGAAAAATATTTCTTATCCGTACGTAATTCTAAACTATATTATGAATTAACGTCTATATGTGATAGGCAAAAAATAAAATATCTTTAAGTCAAAGAAATGTTGCATTTTATTAAAAAAAAATTAAACTTATTATATATATGTAATATTATTAATTTTTCCTTCGCGATTTTTCCTTTTTACATGCTAAATTACCGGCATATTCACTAATTTCTTATTCTTTAATAACATCTATCACTAATCCTATTGGAGTCTCCTTAAATTAATTATTATCTTGCTCAATTTACTTAAATATAAAAAAAGTTTTTAGTTTATTCCTAAATTGTATCATGGTTTCTGATTATTTCTGTTATTTAACGGAATTCGAATGCTTGTAAAAGAACCATTTCTTTTTTTTTTCTACTTATTTTATTCCGAGATTACTTTCGCGCGCTGGGGTATTTTTACTTCTAAATGCATCCGCTCCGAATTGACAGCACTCTTTACTATATAACTCCCATTGGACGTGGCGTAGGCATTACGTGTACCCTTTATTCTCTCATTAGCCAGAGCGCGCTCGACCTCATGATTTTGTGTTTCTACGCGTTATGACAAAAAGCAGATGCATGGAATTTTCCTCAGAGAATTTGTTCGATCTTTCAATTGTCAACAACTCCCTTGCTGGTAGTTCTTGGACATACTTTCATTCTAATAGTTAATTCTAATTTTATTTCAAGATCATGCGGTGAAGTTATTTACCTTCTAGACCGAACGCATTATAAAAATGTGGTGAATTGCTTTTGATGCTGTTTGACTAATAAAAGCATGAAGATATAATTTGACTAGTTATTTATAATCAAGAAATTCCCAGCTATTTAATTTCTTTGCCTTTCTCAATCCACATCACGACTAGCACCAACGTCTACAATCTAAAAAAATTATTCAGAATGAAGATCCATCCATAATGCCCACCTCACGACCAGCATCAATGGCCACTATGCTACAATAAAATCCGTCAGGCTAATGGTATGGCCACATTACAATCATGATATCATAATAATACTCCGTATACCAGGTGTCCCAAAAATGACTGATGGATTTTAAAATTCAATAACTTGCAAACGGTGACAGATATAAAAAATACTTGCAGGAGGGTTATGTATGACGTCAGGAGTTTTTTTATTGTGATTTTTTATTTTAGTTTAAATTTCAATCAATAGACGGCGCTGAGAGAAGTAGGTGATCAGTCCAGACCCGATTTTTGGTACTTCGGGATCCATTCAATACCATTTAAATTGCCTTTTTCGCATGGAAGAAGAGAGAGGCCGAAAAATTGAGCCTAGATTTAGCGGTTATTGCTTGCAACGCCATCTATCGATTCTATTTGTAACTAAAACTGAGAATCGCAGCATAAAAACTCCTGACATCTTACATAACATTCCTGCGAGAATTTTTAAATATCTGTCACCGTTTGCAAGTTATTGAATTTTAAAATCCGTCAGTCATTTTTGGGACACCGATATATATATATATATATATATATATATATATACTTATATATATATGAGCACGTGAGTTTCGAAACTTACCTTATCTAGAAAATAAAATTTTGGGATGTCACGAAAAACCTCTGCGTCCATTGGTTTTCATTTTAAACCGATATTTTACAAAGGTAGAAATACAGGATAAAAATAATTTTTTTTGCAGATGGTTGTGATTTTTCGGTGCAGGTTTACCAATAGACTAGATTGATGGCGAAAACTTGATTCTTTTTAAATTTTGCATAAGGCGAGTTTTGAAACTCACATCCTCATATATATATACATATGTCGTAGGTGAATTGAGAAATACGGCCTAATTGAGAGAACAGCCTATGCAAAGTTGAAAATCGTCTGCTTGTTTCATTCAACCTCATATTTATTAGGCTTACTCGAACAAGGCTATGCAACGTTAGTCTCATTGGAAACTGAAGATTAGTTTCTCAATCAGCCTAACTTTTTTTCAGACTCATTTCTATGAGCTCATGCAGTTCTGAGATTATTAGAAAATGATCATTATTGTATCTAAACAGATTAGATTAATCTAGGCTTAGTACGTCCATGGTAGTGAATATTAGTGCATAATTTTAGAATAATATACAAGAGTAGAAACTTAATATGCTTATAAGAAATCTCTCTTGCGGACAGATTTCTCGAACGCGGGCGATTATCTAAAGTTAGTAAATACTTCATTTTTATATTAAGAGTATATTTTTCACAAACACTCCGTGCAGAAGAATTAGCAAAATCTGCAGATGAAGAAGATGTGTAACGTTTTCCAAGCATTACGTGGAAAATATAGGCTGCTAAATGAAGATAATCATAAGAATAATTCTGTACCAGGAAATCTGCATATAAGGCCGATCTTTAATATTTTTAATATTTAAATATTTTTAAGTTTTTCTAAAATTGGTTGCTGAGTGAAAAAAAAATTATAAAAATATTTGTAAAAGAATTGCTGTGTTAATAAAATTTCCAGAGTGTTTCTTAGCATTTTGAAGGGCAGAATGTAGTTGCTGAATGAAAATAGCCATAACAAAAATATAAGAAAAAGCAAATTTTACCTATAAAATAAATGAAAAGTGTTTATTAATCTTAATTATCTACCAGACACATAAAATAGACAATCAAGCAGTTTTCTTTATTTTTCAATCGTTTTCAATCCGCAACCTGACTTCTCACGTAATGCTGGGGAAAGAAATGTGCCTCATGTGCAGATTTCACTGATAATCAATTTTTGTTTGCGGAAAATATACCCTTAAAATAAAAATAAGGTATTTACTAATCTTACACACTCAATCAAATCCGTTAAAAAGGCAGTTTAATTGCTAATTTATCAAGAAGAAATACAATATATTTTATACATTTTTATATGTAAACATGAATTAAAAGTCAAGTTAAAGAATTTTTTAATATATTTGTTTATAATATTATTTGCTCCATACTACATCAAATAGATGACCATGCCCCGATCTTAGAAACAACGTTGTTAAAAAAAGCTTACTTCCCAATTTCACATATTTTTATTTAAAAAGAAAAAACTGCTTGTCTAATAGATACTCATCGCTTTTTTATATGCATACATTTTTTTGGTCATGGGAATCATAGAAAAATTGAAAAGTATTAAATAAAGAAATCTAGATGAAAAAAAAAAAAACACATTTAAAGGTACTACATACATTTTATTTGTAAGAATGGATAAATGTCCTGCTGTGAAACTATAAAAATAAAATTATTTTGTAATTTTCTGGCAATCCCTAGGGATGCATCGTCAAAAAGTACTGGTGAAGAATTTCATTCGATCATATATAGAGAGAATAGAACACCTGTACAAAGTAAAAAAAAAAAAAAATCTAATCCTGGAATTTATCATCCCGGAAATGCTGACCATTCGAAGAATGAAATAAAAAGCCCGTATGGCCGAAAATGAGGCAATCGAAATGCAGGAAAAGTAGTTAGATACTGGGAGGATCTATACAGCTATAGGGAGGTGGAGATGTTAATATTCGGCTCACAAACCACAGTGTGGAAAACAATAACGCTCTGAGCACGACAGGCAGTGGCGGGACCCAGTACGTGACATTGCAAACGAAAAAGAAAAACCTTTTGTCAATGATCGCCAGCGATGGTGGAGACAGCACAAAAATCTGGAATGGGGACTTTGGGGTCGAATTAGATAAAGGATCAGGCGAAGATAGGAGGGATGATTGATTTTTTCCCCATAAAAATATTTCTTTATCACCTATAATTCCGATATCCCATTGTAAATTAATCTGTATAATGTATGATACGCAAAAATAAAATATCTTTAAACCTTTGATACTGGAGCAAGCCGCAGTTTTTTACAATGTAATATATTATACGAAATCCTTATTTTTATTACCTATTATTTATAGTAAGTAGTTTTTGTGCATTTTTTATAAAATAATTTTGTAAAATCCAATATATATATATATATATATATACATTTAATAAATAAATAAATAAATAATACAACATTGCAATAATTGTTGTATTTTTACTTTTAGAAATATTTATCAAAGTGTTAAATTTACAAAATTTTACAATTACTTTATTATTTACATTTACGTACGGCACTATATATTAATATTTAGAGTGATATAAAAGTTTTCTAGTTACATTCAACAAGGAAAGATAAAGAGAATAATATTTTATGCATTATAGAATGGGGACTTAAAATTCACAAGAAAATATTTGAAAGCATCTATAAAGTAATTTATTTTTACTGTTGTTTAAACATGTTATAGGGGAGACCGGGGCTAGTTGGCTACATGGCTAAGTAGGTGCAGTCCTCATAAAGTGCCTGTTTACAGATAGATTGAGCAACCAGTCACAGAGTACCTTTCTTCTTGCTTTTCACAACCCTCATTGTAGTTTTGCAGCGTTATCTACGTGCAGTGGATATTTATTACGCTTGCTTCATTCTTTTTGTACTTTCTAATATTTATCTTAATAATTGCGATTTAACTTGTGCAGTTTTCCTTAGTGTATGATTAAGTGTACATACCCCGTATGTGATTTACTTGGATTATTTAATGCTTAAATGGGTACGTGTCCTTTTTGTGAAGAAATCTATTATGGGGCTAGTAGGCGCATTGAACACGGGGCAAGTTGGCTCGGTGTCTGGTGTGTGCTGGTAGCTTGAAAAACAGAAAACACCGAGAAAAGTGGTTGCAATGCAAGATTTTTTGCACACGAGGCTTGCCCAAATGGAGACACTCGATTTTTTATTTGTCAACTGTAACTCTGGTGATGATATCGAGTAGGGTAGAAGTTACTCAATGTTAATGTTTTATTCATTATTTTTATGTCTGTATAATTTAGAATTTACATTGTTATTTAAACTTACTGGTAATAGTGAAATTGATTTCTCTTAACTGCTTGTCTTATTTCAGTTTCATTTGAATTTTTATAAAGCGTGTGCCAACTTACCCCATAGGTTTAGGCAACTTGCCCCGTGATGGGGTAGGATGGCGCACAATTTTCCTTTTACTTTAGGCTTCCGCTAAACATAAGCTACAAAAGCTACAAACTCATAATACCGGATATTTATAGCCCAACGCCTGTTCTTTAAAAGTACAGTTAAAGTTTCCTAAGAAACTTAAACAAAAAATTAATAAAAATCAATAACTAAAAACTGCGCCTACTAGCCCCGGTCTCCCCAACGCATTTTGTAAAGAAATATTCTTAATAAGTTTTTAACTATAGTATATCATTATATTATTCGATATATGACTATAGCATTAGAATAAAAATATTTATCAGATGCATTGCTATAATTTAGAAATAAAGACTAGTTATTATCATTAATAATTAATTGTTTTAATAATATTTCTCCGCGCCAATATTTTACATGGAGTTATTTATAATGACTAGAAAATTAGCTGATACGTGCATACTTTTAAACTTATTTTTAATAATTCCGGTTGTAAAATCTTAAAACAAAAATATGATGCATGCCAATTTAATTCGTATTTGAATTACTCAAATATTCTGAAATACTGACTTTAGAATATCGGAAAGTCCCAGTGTCATACATCGAGCCTCGCGAGTGTGTATAATCACAATTACCAGATTTTGAATGTGCATAATATTTTATGGGATAGATCCCCTGTGTAAAGATTGTGTAAAATATAGTTCTTTTCAAGATTGTGTTTCAATTTTATCTATATATATACCCATATGTATATATTTGTGCACATATGGGAACAGAATACACCTCATTTGATTTCACTTGCTGCAGTTTCCTGTATATAACCAATTAGGTATAATAGTTGTGTATATCATCTCATTTAGACATACATTTTCCTATATTAGCATAAAATATCTTTTCTACAAGCTCTTTTTATTACAGAGCTTTCAAAATATATTTCTCCTGAACAATGTTTCGGTTCTTTTGTAGACTCATTCAGTTTCCTGTATATAATAAATTTTAATACCTATTATAGGTGTACCAGTTGTGTATATAATCCCATTTAGACATTTCGATATTAGAGCAGAAATATCTTTTTTACAAGTTCTTTTCATAACAGAGCTTTCAAAATACATTTCTCCCAAAAAATGTTTCGGTTCTTTCGTATATTCATTCCGTTTCCTGTATATAACCACTTTTAATACCTATTAAGTATATCAGTTCTGTATATAAACTCATTTAGACACATTTTGCTACATTAGAGTAAAAATATCTTTTTTGCAATTTCTTTTCATTACAGAGCTTTCAATAATACATTTCTCCCAAACAATGTTTTGGTTCTTTCCTATATTCATTCAGTTTCCTGTATATAACTACTTTTAATACCCATTAGGTATACCAGTTCTGTATATAATCTCACTTAGACTTACATTTTCCTTCCTTACTGTAGAAATATTTTTTTACCAGTTCTTTTCATTACAGAGCATTTAAAATACATTTCTCCAAAACAATGTTTTGGTTCTTTCGTATATTCATTCACCGTCGAATATCAAGTCATACTACAGGTAAGTGATTTCTTATAACAAGTTAAGTAAAATAACAAGTTTTATATGTATTCTGATAAAATAAAATTATATTTTGGCTGAAAAATTATTCAGCTTTTCAGTCCTAGAAAAATACAGAGATATTGGGAAGTCAAATGAATGGTTAAATGCAGACAAAATCTAATTCTATTGAATTCTTAAAAAAAAGTACTGGAAATTTAATACAATAATCATATACGAAGTGTTTACTAGAAGAACATGCTATGTAATAAAAATTCAGTTTGAACGAAATGTAAGTGAAAGCTTTTCTTTGTAAATTTTATTGATTTAGTTTCTGTTTGGCAACACGTATTTAAAATATTAACAGTTTATAAATACTCTTTGAAAATCTTATTAATATTTAATTTCTCCAATATTAAAAATTATTAAATATCAAATTATAAAAATGATGTATCATATCTAGTAGACTAGTTAGAACCATATTATTTTAGATTTACCACAAGATACATACCGTCATGACACGTTTATCCATATATATATATATATTTACAAAATGTGACATAACATCTGCTCCCTCTAAGCTCTACAATTGTGATTAGAATAATTATTGCTTTCGAAACTTTATGTACAGCGTGTGTAAGATGTGATGTAAAGCCAAGAACTATTTTCGAATATACGTATAATTATGATACATGAATACAGAATAAAAAGTCACTATACTCTGGCGCCAAAAGTTTTTATTTTAAGTGCATAATGGTTATCACTTTTACAATGTAAGTAAAAATTCTTTAAAAAAATATATTGTTCGAAATTATTATTATTTTTTTTTAATTTCAAAAACTTTTCCTAAATTAAAATCCTGCTGCGTTCATTTAACCCTTTAGTGCGCATCTTTGCATACATGCAAAACAACACTGTTTTGAATTTAATAGATTTTTGTTATTCGCATATACCTAATTCACACCAGAAAATTAAAATAGCAATATTTGTTTCAATTAAAAAACAGACATTGCATATTAAAAAAAAGCGAAATTAACCCTTGAAACTTTCTGGTGTAAAGTCAGATTCTCTGAACTACGTAATTTCTAGAACATATTCTATTACGGGAAGTAAAGGGTAGATTGAGTTTTATAAAATAAATAATTATATAAACCCGTAAGGCATGGTGACGTCACGGCGACGTCGTTGTGAAGTCACACTGTGATTTTGTGACCGTCGATGTGACGTCACGTGACGTCGATGTGACGTCATAGTGACTAGAATGCGAGGTCGTTATGGCCGTTTTAGAGGTCGTTTGTGACGTCACATTGTGACCACTCTGTGAAGTCACGGTGTGACAAATTTGTGAAAAGTGTGTCATTTGTGACTATTTTGGCATTAACTTTGTGACGAACCTGTGACGAAAGCGACGATGCTTTGAAGTCACACTGTGACCAATTTGTGAAATATGTGTCATTTGTGACGAACTTGTCATAAACACTGTGATTTCAAATGAAAATTAAATTTCAAATTAATTGCTTAAAAGACGCAAATAGTGAAAATGATTCCATGCTGGGACTCGAACCTGGGCCATCAGTACAGTGCACTGACATTCTACCGACTAAATCACATGGAAAGATACCCAGGCTGAAAAATTTCTCACTATTACATGTTGGCAAGGCTACAAACGCAGCACAAGATGGAATATTTAGCGTGAGCAACCAACATGATGCAAACACGAAACTTAATTAAATCCAGCATCGATTGAAATTATATTAATACTTGGAAATTTTTCCAGCGAGAACCATTCGCCTTGCATACAATATTTCAAATGAAAATCAAATTTCAAATTAATTGCTTAAAAGTCAATTTTAATTTGAAATGTTGTATGCAAGGTGAATGTTTCTCCCTGGAAAAATTTCCAATTATTAATATAGTTTCAATCGGTGCTGGATTTAATTAAGTTTCGTGTTTACCCATGTCGGTGGCTCACGATAAATATTCCATCTTGTGCTGCGTCTATAGCCTTGCCAACATGTAATAGTGAGAAATTTTACAGGCTGGGCGTCGTTCCATGTGGTTTAGTCGGTAGAATGTCAGTGTGCTATACTGATGGCCCGGATTCGAGTCCCGGCATGGAATCTTTTTCACTCCTTTGCGCCTTTTAAGCAATTAATTTGATATTTGATTTTCATTTGAAATATTGTATATAAGGCGAATGATTCTCTCTGGAAAAATTTCTAAGTATTAATACAGCGATGAATTTTAAAATAAACTTTTGCTGTAAATATAAAATCTTATCTTTTTACCGTACTTTTTAGCAAAATATCGCTATTTTGGAGTCCTATTCTTCTAAAACATTTTAAATTTTTCCACTTTAAAAAACAATGCTTATCAACTGCCATATTTTTTTATTAAGTTCTATGCTTGATATTGAGTTCAAGCTTGATGTTTAGAATGTGTAAGTTTTTTTAATTTGTTGTTATTTGTCATTGCTTTATTTAATATGAACATGGAGACTAACGGATATTAATACAACTGTTATTTATAGAGCGGCATGATAAGCGATATTTATTTAAATTTTTTATTCCCGTGTATATTGTATTTTGTGAATATGAGCTAAATAGATTTGTATGTTTTATAGGAAAAGACTGATCTAGGAAATAGAAAAAAAACGAGTAAGAAAAATCATGCGTTAAGCATAGATTATAAAATACTTTCCAACACTTTCTGAATGCTTTAACAAGACATCGTAATTTATTGAAATGACGTAAATAAGATAACTAAGTAAACATTTCAGAAAACGCATAAAACATTTGAAAAACTGATTTCAACAGTTACCGTCCATAGCCAAATATGTTTTCCAATTCTTTTGAACAGCCCTGTATTTGATCTGTAGGTTGATACACTGAAAAAAATGAAGTACTCAAAAATGAGTAAACCGACGTACTCATATCGAATTGAATATTTTGGATCAAAAATGAACCTATGCTTTCTCTATTTTGAAACATCACATGTTATAAAACCCAAACAAATGAATAGTTTTGTACCCTGTAATGGTTCATTTCATTTATAGCGGCATAAATGATGTTTATTAATGTAAATATTAAATTATGCACAGCATTTTAAAAATAATTTAAAAGTGCTTGGAAATAATGCTCTTGTCATAAAAATATTCGATTTGAGTATCTTGTTAAGAATTTTGCTATTTTTCTTAATAAATAATCAATTAAACATTTCTTGTTAAGAACTTAGAACAGGAAATAAATGTCAGTACATTTTTACTTTAAATTTTAGGGGTTTTTTTTTGGGGGGGGGGGGCAGTGCATAACGATTCATATTTGTACACAACCATGGAATAAAAAAGGAATACATGTGTTTCTCAACTTTGAGTACATTTGGATCGGAGCTATTTTGAGTATGTGACGCATTTAAAATTGAGTACTTCTTACTCAATTTTGAGTACCCATTTTTTTAAGTGTATACATGCTATATAATGGTAAAATTTAGTTTAGCAAGAAAACGCCTAACAGGTTGAAATTCTTTTTCAGCAATTTATACTAATGTAAGGAAAGATACTTGAATACTTTTGTACAACCCTGTAGTTTACCTAGAATCTTTATTACACGCCACTATTTAGTTAAAATTTAATTCAAACTAAGACACTCTTAAAACTGCTGAAATCACATTTCCAGAAATTATCATTTATAGACGGCCATGTATCTATTTCCTTGCGTGACCCTGTGTATCATTTTATCCATATTCTACAAACATTTATTGGTAAATTAAATGCAGTTCAGCGAAAAAAAAACATAACTCATTTAAAAACCACCTTTAAGCAATTTGCGCCCATACCCAGTAATCCTTACGAATACTTTTGTGTAGCCTTGTATAGGAATTATAGCATTTATATACACGATACTATGCATAAATATAGTGAATCATAAAAGCGCATATCATAATTAAAAATACATTTCCAGCAATCATCGCTAATGAACAGTACTTCGGATACAATATAGTATCTGAAATATTTTGGGTGTCCCTGTAAATGCTATATACGTATTATTCGTATTATACATGAAATAATTTATAGTATGTAAACCTAAGCGACATACATCAATTTCATTATATATGAAATAGATTAACATAATTAAAGTATGCTGCAAACAATTCCCTCCACCCCTATATCATTATGTATTTGAATTCCTTTTTTAGCCCTGTAAATGAACAATAGCTATTCTGTGCATCGCATAGTCAACAGAATGGATATTTTAGTGCCCTTCATAAATGCATATAAATTTTATTATGTTTGAAAGCGTGCGTAAAATCATTAAAAATCATTTGAAACGATTTTTTCCCATAGGCCGTAATGTAACGAAAAACTTTTGTCTGGCCCTGTAAATGAACAAAGCATGCTACAAACTTCATTACAAATAGGTACCGTGCTATGGTAAACGTCAATATCATCCAAAAATTTCAGGGCAATCCGAATATATTTTCGGGAGTTAGAGTGCGGACAGACTGCTAGACGGACAGACGGAGAGACAAACCTAAGTCATAAGCACTTTTCAACTTATGTCCTATATTATGTATCCTGTATTATATGAACTTTTAAAAAATATATACTAAAGCAGTTTAATCTATAACTTCCTATCAGGCATGAAAAACACTTTATTTCAATGCTTAAATATCATATTTTACTTTTTAGTGCCAATAATTACGCGTATCATAAACGTAGAAAATGAATTTACAATAGAAGAAAATTTAATAACCGATTCAGAATGTCTATAATTAAATGTTTGATTAAAATCACAAGCAGAAAAAATGCTTACATACAATTTAAAAAAATAAATATACCAATTTGAAAAACACTAAAAATAATAATTAGTATTTATAATTGTACTATTAAACAACAGCAAAATACAATAAATAAATTAAATGCACTATTAGATTTAACAATATCTCAAAAATATTTCCGTATGGTATAAGGAATTACTATTATTTTATAATTTTGGCAAATGTTAAATCTGAAAACATTGGTTTGAAGATTTAGGATTTTAAAAGATAATTTAAAATATTATTAGCACTAAAAGAAAATTCTTTCAAATGTTTCACTACTGTAATATGTAAAAATATATTTTCCCAGTATAATGTTAATTTCTAATCTGAAACAGTTTAGTAATCTCATGATAATCGAACATCATATTTAACCACAAAATAATAATAACTATAAGTGTTAGTAATCAAAAAATAGTAAGAAGCCGATAAAATAATTCCAAATCATTGTCGTTCCATACATTTTCAATCTCAAGTAAGAGTAAATTAATGTTTATATTAATTCCAGTATGAACTTAAGCCTGAATCAGTCTCTGCGCAGATTTTTTTTTTTTTTTTTTTTTTTTCAAGCGATGGCAGTTTAAGATATTTTTCTTTACAGTTGTCGAATTGAAAAATATCGCTTCTGACAGTTAAAGATCAGTCTCTTACAAATATAACATAAAACTATTTAACTCATAATATACAAATCAGGAACAAAATAATTAAATTAAATAACACTTACATATACGTTCCGTTAATATCCGTGTATCCTAAAATGGTCATTTCCTTATCTTAAAGTGTTGTAGACTTGGTGATGTTCTAAAAACAGTGAACAAGTTCCCGCGTCTTCTCATATTTATTTTTCTGTGGGCAGACGATTTTCAAGCAGATGTTCTGTTACAGATTATTTGTTTTTGTATACAAGAAATATTAAACTTGAATGCGCAGTAATTTTCTGAAAGTATCGTTAATTAAAATTTTGTATTTGAAGACATGTCCAATATATTTAACCTTTTCTTTTTATCCGTACCAAATAATTCAAGTTAAATGTATTGTAAAGTTCCTTTTTTCTAAATAATTATAATAATAATATTCATAATTAGAGTTTATTAGATAAAACATTGTTTAAATTTTTAAAAGGTGTAAAAATAAATTTAATGGTAATAACGACACCCCCCCCCCCTTTTTTTCTTCTTTTTTTTTAAAGTAAAGTTTGTTTTGCACAAATTTTGTATATTTCTTTTATTTTCGGAAAATGCTAATTTTATTTAAAAAGTCTGAAAGAAGTAGAATTTATGACTTGAATACAAATTATAAAAATATTCTAAAGCAAGAAATGCATAGATGACTAAACTCTGAAGACTCTTTCTACGTGCTCATTAAAAGGTGCAGATTTAACTGTAATAGAAAATTTTTAGTTTGAAACAATAGAAGTGTTTCGAATAATACTGGTCGGTAAAAAAAGAAAGAAAGAAATTTCCTCCCAGCAAACTAAATATGTAAAGTGTATAAATTTAATAATCCTAATTCTAAATATATTATCCAAATGCTAGATAAAATTGAAATCATGAAAAAGTATACATTCACTGTCTTAGATATCAAATGGATAAAATATAGCCTAAAAATTTAGTTTATTAATGCTTGTATCGTGCACTTTATTTATTATGCCCCCCCCCTCCCCTTTAGTGACAGAATTTACCATTTGCTATCCACTAATATATTTTCATTCCTTATGCCGCTATAACTCGTGACTGCTTAAAATATTTCTCTTCATTTTCAAAGATTTTTGAAGTTCATATTTTTGTCACACTGTGACTTACAATACAGTGGTTTTTTGTCACATATGTGACGTGACGTACGTTACATAGCAGTGACATAACAGTGACTTCACTTTTTTTTTAATTGCCAGAAAAATATAATTTTACAGTAAATAACATGTTTTAAAGAATTTTCGTAAGTTCACATCTCAGTCACAATGTGACATCACTGAGTGGTGGCATTTTGGTCACAGATGTGACGTGACCACAGTGACTTACAGTGACGTCACAACGACGTCACCGTGACCATGCATGCTATGAGGGAAATAAGGTATTTGGAGACATACTTATTAAAGTATTTACTAATTTGCATTATTTTAGCGTCAAACAGCCACACGAAAGTAGTTTTTACTTACGTTGCAGATGTGCAACAGTAGAAAAGACTGACATATTATATGAAAAATGCTTCTCTGATTTTTTTTTATTATTTTTCCTGTGTTATAAACCAATCAGATAATCATATATAATTTTTTCGAAACAAAATAAAAAATCACGCATTTAATGGTTAATCTATTTTTTTCCAATTTTCTGGTCATTCTAAACAAGAAGTGATAAATTTACAAAATTAAACAGTAAATAGTATATTAATTACTACTGAATTACATCTCAAGTGCTATAATTTTTTTTATGTTTAAACCCTGGACATGAAACCTTTAGAGGCTTTCCTGAAATTACTTCCAAATTTTGCATTTACATCAATATAGGGGAAATAAATAAATAATCAACACTAAATCGGATAGAGTTTCTGCAGTTTTATAATCCATCAAAGCGGAAAATAAATCGCAGCGCAATTATTTATTTTCTCTTCAGATGGCAATTCTTAGAGTTCTCTGAAATTACGCACCTACTTTTTCATAGTAAACTAATAGCTGGTGACGGCTCAAGTTTCTGCTACAATAATTAAACTGAGTGCAAACGTTAATTACTTTAAGCATGTAAAAGAGCCTGATCGCATGAAATTCGGCAGTTACATTTTAAGTATAAAATCTACCAGACGGAAGCCCTGTATTTTTAATAATATCTTAATATTCATTTTTTTTCTTTTTCTTTTTTCTAAGAGGCTGAAGTTTTGAAAGAAAGTTTCTTTTATAAAGAAACATCGTTTTGCTCAATAGGAAATCACTAAATCAAAAACTTTTCTTTAAAAAAAGTTTAAAAGCATCAGCAGACATTTACAGGGTTGTCACGCTTCAGGGAATTTCCAGTGAAAATATCGGTATTTTTTTTTTTTATAGAAAAAGATATCTAGATTACACGCACGAAATTTCGCCTTATTTAAAGAGAGATTCTCTTTAAGAAAGTACTGGTGCCGAAGAATTTCCTAGTTTGGAAATTCCCTAAAGCGTGGCAACCCTGATTTATTAAAATGAACAAAACATATCTTAATCCGGCGTTTGTAATATTAAAATGGAAGAATTTTCGGCCATTACAGAAAAAACGTGATATATTTGCTCTTTTTTAAAGCAAATTAATAATCATATGTTCTAAAAAAATTATCATGTGTAAACTAGTAAACATTCAAATTCAATTCTTTTTTATTTTTATTTTTTATTTATTTATTTATTTTTTTCAGATAAATATTTCTGATATTGAACTTTGATGTATAAAAGAATCTTACATTTTCTGGAAATCAATGCTCGTAAAATTTGTTTAACTAACCACAAAATTAGATAAAAGTATACAAAATAACCTCTATATTCTATGTATATACATTTATATGCAAAATTTATTGCACAAAAATAAAAAAAAATCAAGGAATTTGACTTGCATGAACATAAGATTTTTTAAAAATATGCTTCAATGCCCGGATATGTCTGCTTAATAGGCATAGCTTTGTTTTCAAAAATTCATGAGCTTGATAATAGTTTTGAAAATCTGGTAACAAAGCAGTCAGTCGAGGATATGTTTAACAAAATCAAGAAAGTAAAACAGAAAGTAAAAAGTCCCATATAATAAAAAAGATCACTTTCATTTTAAAAGTCTTCTAGAGGATTGGACAAAAGAGCTTTTCAGTCACTGGCATTATTTGAGTCAACAATAGTTCTTATTATAAATATGTGTAGAAAACAACGTATATTCTCAAGAGAAATAAGACAAACTAATCTCCAAGAACATTGATCTTCAAAGTTGTAAACAGCCTCAAAATTAAATAACTTTCTTTACTTTCATAAAGTACTTAAGACTTAAAAGTGAATGTGTAACACATTAGTTAAAACAACAACAAAAAAAAAGGGTTATGTGTAATCCTCAATTGAAGGAAAAAAGAAAAAGAAAATTCCACAAGTAAAAAGAAAAAATTTTCCTTCTCAAAAATGAGAAACAATAAAAAGCCAATTTAGAGTGTGATTAAAAATTTTAAAATTGCCTAATTAATATGAATTAATTTTCCTACCCTTTCTTGTACTGTAAAAAAAAACAACAACAAATGTTTCTATAGCTAGGAATATATAATATAATCATGAACTAAATTATAGAATATCCTCTACTGAGTTATTCACCATTCCGAAAAGATTTTTTTTATCTTTAAAACACCCATAAAAAACATATTTTCGAGATTTAAGCAGAGAGTTATAGAAACAAATTTCCGTTTGCTGCCACTGTTTTTCAGAAACGTTTTCGAGTTGTTTTTATGGCGCATTCATCAGTTTTCGAAACATGGAATATAAATTTTTCTGATGCTATTAATTCTCATGTAAACATTTTCATCTTCAACAAGTATGTTTTATAGAAAGACATGAAAAATTAACAGCATTTATATTAATTTTAAAATTAACATTATTTTGTTATTCTTGCATTCATAAATTTGCTTACGCAGCTGAAAATATTTCATTGAGAATTAAAAGCAACGGAAAACCGATATTCCGGTTTCATAAAATTGATTAATACAATATAAATCTTATTCGGAAACGTTTCGAAAATCAATGGCATTAAAAAAAAATTATTTTTATAAATGCTCCTTTAAATATCAAAAATATATCGGTTTCTGAAGATAAAAAACGCTCTTCGGCATCATGCACTGTAAAAAAAAAAATCTGTAGTTCTACAGATGTAAAGTTACATACTAACTAAACTTTCATCTGTAATTATGCAAAAAAAATCTGAACATTTACAAAAATAGTTTTTGTAGAGCTACAGAAATCTGTAACTTTACAAATGAATCTGCTAAAATTACAGTAATCTTACTAAAATTTTATCTGTAACCCTGGTTGCAGTTACATGAAAAGTTCAAGTCATCCCATTTCCTAAACAATTCTCAGTAACCTTACAGATTTTTTTATTTTCGGCGCAAAAGTGCGTCTGTTACAGGATTTTTTGTTGTTGCCGTTACATAAAAAGTTCTAGGAATCCCAGTTTCCTAGAAAAACTTTAGTAACTTTACAGATTTTTCTTTTACAGTGTGGGTAACTCTAAAGGCATTATTGTATATTTCCATTCTTGGTTATATTTAATTTTTATAGATTAAGAAACATTTTTTTTTTTTTTTTCAGAATATAAATTATAATTCCATTTTATTAAAACTTGATTTAGGAGAAAAATATTGCGAGTATTTTTCGTTTAAAAAGTTAAAAAGTCGTCAAAAAACCCTGATAAATGTACTTTTAATGACATATTTAATAATATCAGATAAGAAATCAGATATAAACTATTTCTTCATATGAAAAAAAGTTCTCCGACCTCAGTGAGGGAAATATTGTTCCGTTTTGTCATCCTTCTGAAATGATGAACATGACTCAACACTAGGAACGGACACAACCTTTCATTGATGAGCATATGGAAGGGAGAGGTCATCTCGAACCCCTGTAGGGTTCTTCAGATAAATTAGAATGGGATCAACGGAAAATTGAAGCTGATGGATTAATCTCGCAGTTTTAATCAATAACCTTATCGCAGCAGTTGGTTTCGTGATCTTGGAGGTTTTCAAATTCTCTGCTGAACAATCCGAAATTTTCTTACACATTTTATTGCTCATTTTTAAACTCGAAGGCATGAATTACCACGCCTGACTATTGAAATGATTTCGAATCTAATAGTCTTTTCCATTTTTTGATAAGTAAATTAGTTTTCTAGTTATAAGCTATTCTTTTCACTTCACGATAAGTTTATCTCGTTTCTTACGCTGCCGTGTCGTGAATTTAGTCCAAAATGCACACATTTGACTGTATTTTCTGAAAGGTTCTATTGACTTTACCAAAAAATGAACAACACCATTCGATCACATAGCTTCTGAATAAGTTCTGAATGAATTCAGAAAGTAGCTCCTTTGGAGAACAGCTTTAAGAGCCAGTGCTAGGAACGTAAAGACACACGGAAACTAAAGTTAAATCAATGGAGCAATCTTTTCATTTTATTTTTTTTTTTGGGGGGGGGGGGGGGGGCGGTTGGTTGAAATTTTTTCTTTCTGTGGAGACTTTCACTTACGAAATGGGTTCTGAAAGTAAAGCAGTCCCAGTCCAGAAGAATTAAAATTCCCATGCTATTCGGATTCGTGTCTTCTTTAAACTTTAATTTAAAAAAATCAAGCTTAGCGGGCTGTATCAATAATGGAAAACTAATTAACTATAAAATCATTAGTACAAATTTTAATTTTGACATTTGAATGCGAATATAGACATTTAGAATACAGTAGAGATGAAATTTCAGTAATTATCAGCGATTCGATCAGGTGATATTCAACATTAAAAAATGGGCTATTTTTGGCGGTCTTCTCAAAAGTGAAATTCATTTTTCAAAATTCAGATTTAATTAAAATTTTTATTACATTTAAATGGAGAAAAATATTAGTGTTATAAAACTATCAAATAAATTGCCCTAATAAAATATTAGTTTTATGTTTAATTTATTAATATTTTTTATGAAATAAATTATTGTTTCAAATATTTTAAAATCCCTTAAGCTGTAGTGGTGTTTTTAAACCATAATTCAAAAACTTAAAGGATCAACTTCCAATTTTCTACATTCATATTAAAGGCTCCGAGAAATAAATTTATGTGCAACTAGTTACAAACTACAGTTGATCGTTTTTATTTTTTAATTACATAAATTAAAATTGCATAAGTTAGAATTTTAAGTTAATATATTTTTAAATATTAATAGTGTTATTCATATTTCATGCACAATTTCTCTTAAATGCATGTAAATAACATCATTATGTACTTAATATTAAATACTAACATCACAGAAAAATAGCTTGAAAAACAACTATAAGAGAAGCATAGCTGGCAACTGTTATGCTTTTTTATACTACAAAAATTTAATAGTAAATTTTACATTTTTTAATCTGCAAAACCTTCCGAGTAAATAAACTGAAGTTTTTCCTAGGAAACTGGGATTCCTAGAACTTTTTATGTAACGGCAACAAGAAAAATTCCTGTAACAGGTCTGTTAGAGGAATTTTTCTTGTTGCCGTTACATAAAAAGTTCTAGGAATCCCAGCTTCCTAGAAAAACTTTAGTATATTTTCAGATTTTTTTTTTTTTTTTTTACAGTGTTTAACATTGGAAAGCAACATTTTACACATTATAAGTAACTTATAAGAAATACACGCATTTTCGCCACATTAATAACTTAGCAGATATTTATTTGAAAGCTTAGCGAAAGCGAGATTCTATTATTTATATTTTAATTTTCTATAATAAATGAAAGATTACGGCCCTATTTATATCTGAAATTAAATTTAAGGACATTTCCCAAAATCGAAATATTTAATTAGTAATCGAAGTTTCTCGGTATAAAAGTTGAAATTAATGACTTTTTATTGTCAGTTACCCATAAATTTCCCATCTCTTCTATGTAATTCAATGTTAAAATGAATTTAAATTCCCATTACTATGGTGTTATGTTACAATTCTAAATTGTATCTTAAGTGGTGCTACAAGCTTAAGAAAATAAAACCTGAAATTTGTTATTTTAAATAATAATTAATGACTTATATATATAATAAATATCATTTTTTTTATTTATTTCCCTTACAGTTTATATACATCATTTATATGAAATTTGGTCCTCTTGCAGAATTAATTACCTTAATATCCGAAATTGTTTTTTAACTTAACGATATCATGTTAAACTCGTGAAATCAGAAAACATTGATCTGAGTCTTGCAGAAACACGTGAATGAGAACATACACAACATGTAGTGCATTGAACAAAAAATCTGTAAAGTTATTAATGTTTTTCTAGGAAACAGGGATTCCTAGAGTTTTTTAGGTAACGGCAACAAGAAAAATTCCTATAAAAGCGTCTGTTACAGGAATTTTTCTTGTTGCCATAACATAAAAAGTTCTAAGAATTCCAGTTTCCAAGAAAAACTTTAGTAACTTTACAGATTTTTTTTTTACAGTGTACACAACATTAGTACACAATATTAGAAAAGTAAAACAACATGAAAAATACACTATCAATAAAAAATAAACGCACATTAAAATCCTGCATATTTTCATTTATTAATATCATCGATTTTTGTTAAGTTAATAAAAATGAAAATTTTTGAATATTTCACAAAGGGCTTTACATTAAACTTCAACAACTGCCGAATTTGATTTAAATAAATATTAAAAAATATTTTATTATGGTTTAGCTGTTGTAGATTTACTTATTATCTCGAGAAAAAAACTCCTCTCTCTCACACACAAGGCGAATAGTAAAGTCACCAGGTGTCCCAAAAATGACTGATGGATTTTAAAATTCAATAACTTGCAAACGGTGACAGATATTTAAAAAATTCTTGCATAAGGGAGTAAGATGTCAGGAGTTTTTTTTTTTTTTTTTTTTTTTTTTTTTTTTACCTGTGATTTTTGATTTTAATTCGAATGTCAAACAATAGATGGCGCTGTGAGAAATAGGTGCTAATTCCAGACCCGATTTTTGGTACTTCGCGTTCCATTCAAAACATTTCGATCTTAGTACAGGCCAAACAATGTGCACAAAGTTTTAACAAGTAATTTATAAGATTTAAAGATATTTAAAGAGTTATGAAGAATTTGAAAATAAATTTAAATATTATTTATCACTAACATCTGAAAGAAATGCACGTGCGTTTATATATATAAAACCATTATGAACCATTATAAATGAACCATTATAATTGTGAATATAGAAAATATAAATGAAGTTTTATGCAAATTAAAAATGAAGTTTTAATCATTATAAATTAAATGAAAAACATATAAGCACACCAATGAAAACAAGGAATCGAAAATACACTAAAGATTAGTAAAATGGAAATATTTGTGGAACCAAGGCAGAAGCATCATGCCTAAATTACCTTAATTTCCACAAATTGCATCTACGGTTTCATCCTTGCATAAGTCATAAAAAGCTAAAATATGCAATATCCATAGCTGCCAACCTCAAACTAATCTTCCGTAATACTTGTGTTATTTTGACCCTGGTTTAATACGTTTCAAATCAGAAAATTTTTTAAGAAATGAAAATAAATATGTTCCACGTAGAAACCTGGAATTAAGTAAATAACCATTCATGAAATAAATTTTCTGGTTCGAAATGTGGTTAACCTGGGTTAAATTAAACCAGACATTACGGAAGATTAGTGGAAGGTTGGCAGCTATGAATATCATAAATGGCTAATTCCATGAAAACTTGTCATGTCTGTCACATACTACGATGTTTGGCTACTAGTATTTTAGAACGGAAAAATGTGACTTATTTTATCGGAGATATCTCATCAATTGATTAAGGCGAAACAAACTTTTCGAAAATAACGGTGGCCAACAAGCATAGCGATTTTCAGCTGTGTGACAGACTTGACAAGTTTTCATAGAATTAGCCAGATACCAACTTGTACGGATTTTTAACACCAGTAAAATTTAACAGTAAATTTTACCTAAAACAATCGCTGAAATCCAGCAATTGCTAACCATGAAACAAGACAAACATTTCTAATAAATTTTAGTGGTAACAAAAAACCGTACAAGTTGACAGCTATGCAATATATATACCGGGTGTCCCAAAAATGACTGATGGATTTTGAAATTCAATAACTTCCAAACGGTGGCAGATATTAAAAAATTCTTGCAGTAGGGTAATGTATGACGTCATGTGTTTTTATACTGTGATTCTTTATTTTAGTTCGAATTTCAAACAATAGATGGCGCTGTGAAAAATAGGTTCTAATTCCAGACCCGATTTTCGGTACTTCGTGTTCCATTCAAAACATTTGAATCTCATTTATTCGCATGGGAGAAGAGAGAGGCCAAAAAATCGAACCTGGATTTAGCGCCTACTGCTTGCAGCGCCATCTATCACTACTATTTGTCACTAAAACTGGAAAATTCTGCATAAGAAATCCTGACATCTGAGATAAACCTCCTGCATTTTTTTTTTTTTTTTTTTTAATATCTGTCACCGTTTGCAAATTATTCAATTTTAAAATCCATCGGTCATTTTTGGGACACCCCGTATTAATCACCAAAGTAACCTTTGAACGAAGCTAGTGATAAGATGAAGCTAGTGATAATTATAACTTCAGTTAGGTAAATAGCGCCCGTCTCTAATAATGCGACTGTGTTAATGAATGAATAACAAAACGAAGATAACCCCATATTTTATTTCAAAACACAACAAAATGCATTATTAATTAAATATACGAAGCACATACTTGCCGAAATCTTCTATAATTTATGTCGACATGATCAAATTAATACTTGATGAAAATCACTTTGAGCTGTGTTCTGTAATAATCTCCAGTAATAATTTGGAGGAAATCAATATTCTTTCATCTTTTAAAAGGCTTTTTTTTATATTTTTTGAAGAGCAAAAATTTAAAATACAACCCTTCTGTAATTTTTCAGATATCTTTAAAAAAATATTTGAAGTACTGATATATACAGGCAATAAAGAACTAATAATACAGAATGATACAATCTCAAGGGAAGAAGAGATAATAATCTAGATCAAGAAATAATGCATTCAAAATAATTTCATCCCTAGAGAAGTCTAAATCTGGTAATCTTCAATATATTGCTTGCTCAAATAAAGATAAAAGGTTTGTTAAGGGAACTAAAGAATTTCCTTTTTGTGTATTGCTTTATAAAAAGATTAGATAGGAGAAAATAATGCTTTTCCAAAAAGAAATTTTTAACATAAGAGGTTTATACAATTAAAGCTTGCTAAAATATCAGATGAAAGAATAAAAATATTTTTATATGAATTAACCGCAGTACGAGTTAATTCATTCAAAGAAATAGGAAGCTTTTTCAATAAAAATATTAAAGCTGAAAATAAAATTGTGCAAAAAATATTAAACAAATAATAAATTGAAAACTGATATATTATATTTTTTCTGTAAAAACGTTTTCTACACACTGTAAAAATGTTACGTAATGTTACTCCAAAATTGGTGACAGCCTTTCTGCCTTCATTTTATTGAGTAATATTACCGATATAAGTAATATTACTCAATAAAATGAAGACAGAAGACCTGTTGTTATGTTACACTAATGCACAATATTACACCGGTTATATCAGTCTAAATTACACCATTATATAAGTTAAATTAACCAATTTTACGGAGTAACGTTACATTTTTTTTTTTTTTTTTTTTTTTTTTTCACAGTGCATGACAGTTACATTTCACAAGTTCGTTTTCGTCATTTGCGTAGCAGAACACATTATTTTAGCATGACAGTATGATAGAGAACATACAAGAAGATATCAAAGAAAATAAACGTATATAACAAATATTTCCGCATATATATGTGTATATTTAGATATGTTTAAATATGTATAAATTGAAAAAAAGTCTCGTTCAATACATTCTATAGCAATGATACACAGACCAAGGAAAATTCACTGGTTTAGTTTATTCACTGTCTCGATATGTAAGATCTCGGCTCATATTATACGTCGACACTTGAAATTAATTTTTTTCCCGATAATCTATGATCCACAAAAATATCAAAGTAAGAAACGTGACAATAGGTATCTAAAACACATTTCCCGGTTAGTTGTCTTTTGCATTTTTATTTCATTTTTATTATTAGTGAGAAAAATTGTCGAGATTATTTGCTTTTATATCACTAAAAACTTAATCGTCAGTCCAAGTAAGTTTTTATAAAATATCTTACAGTTCTATGCCAAAAATATTGTTCATTAGCAATTTTGTGAAACTGCATATTTTCGATATGAAGCAGGAATAATATGAGAGAAAAATTCTATGTGGTATCGCAGATTACCGTATTTTCCGGTGTATACGACGCAGCGGAAAATGGCAACACATTTTGAGGGAAAAAATAAAAACATATAAGTAAAAGAATGAAAGAAGTTAAGATGAAATATTAATTTCAATACAAGGATAACACCTCATTAACTGGCATTAAAATATATATATATATTTAGAAATTTATTAATGCATAATATAGACATCTAGCCACTATACATAACGTATGAAAGTATTAATTTTCTAAAATTTAATGATTCTTCACATAAAAATTATCTTGTTAATAGAAGTTACTTTGTCAAAAATGTCACTGTTACTTACACGTTTTTGAGCCTGAAAGTGGGATAAGTCCATTTTATTTTATTGCTAGATATTAAGGGATTTACATCTGAATGGGTTTAAAAATGTTCGTAAAACAGTAATAGGCTTATTTTGTGGTCTGTTTTTATGTAAATTTAATATGCAACAATGGTTATCCGTATTAGCTGAAAAAAATAACGGTTTTCGGTATTCGCCAATGATCTTGCATAACTTTCAACAGCAATGAATAACATTGATTTTTCTACACTGATATATAATTATAATAACAAAAAAATATTGATATTTTATTTTATTTACTTATTTATTTTATTTCAATATTTAATGCATCTTTAGAAAAGTTACATTAAAACAATAAATTAATATAATTTTATAGGAAAAAGTAGAAAAGTAGAAAAAAACATGCAGTAATAAATTGTATAATTATCTTTTTTAATTTAGATATTCCGGAATAAAGTATTTATGCTAAAACTATGATTGTGTTTGTTAAAATTATGAAAAATAAAAATAATCCTTTTTAAAATGGACCTGCCTCACATTCAAAATCAATGGTTTTGAGATATCGTTGACCCAATTAATTAGTACTAGTAACAAATTTATATTGATATTTGAAGATATTCATTATACATCGATTTTCCCCAAATGGACTTGCCCACTTTCAAAATCAGCGACTGAAATATAAGTATATATATATGTATATATGGGGCATTCTCACAATCTTTTAACTTTTATTTATCTGAATAATAATTTGTATTTTAGTATATTTTCTTGGGTTTTTTTTTTATTTCATATACCGGGGAACATCCCATTGCATGATTGCATAACAATATTAACGAGATATTTAAGTTTTGGACGATGTTGTGGGTCCAAATACCAGGAAAACTCCTATACTGCCCCGTGTCCTTGATGCTGATTTTTAAGTTTGGAGCTCTCTGTATAAAATTGTTTCAATAAAAGTAAGTCGATGTAATTTTTTTCCGAAACTGGAACAATTGTTTTATATAAATATATAGCAAAAAATTAACCTGCACACATTTTTATGGTTTATATTATTTTTCGATCTCTGTCCCTGGGTTTTTTATCCTTACGGTCTCCCTTCCTAATCTTATACAGAAAATCACTTCAGATGCAGCCACGGAATTTTTTTCAAGTTTTTTCTCATGCAGACGTATGCTAGAGAAAGAATGTCTAAAATTCTTTGACATGAAACTTACAGCAGTATTTAAAATCCTCATTTATATCAATTTCAAGATCGTGGTTTTATTGGTAGTCTTACCGTCCCCAAGATTTATTCCTGCACTTTTCGAGGTAAATTATGAATTTTTTTTAAATTTAATCCAATGTAAATAACTGTTTCTAAAAATCAATGAACAAGTTTAACATAAACCTCTGTTAAATAAAAAATTTTCCGCTGCTGACCATTTTTTCTTTATTTTGAATCATTAAGGCATTTGTCTATCAGATTAAAATGTTATTTTAGCAAGTTTAATTTCGACAGATTTTTATTCCCGCATATCAAAAGATTGTGAGAATGCGCCATATATATATATATATATATATATATAACCATTATATGATATTACAATTCATCATCTTTTTTTTAAATAAAAATTAATAAAATGAGTATCAATGCGTTAAACTGACATTATCTATATTAATAAAAGAATAAATTGCTCTGTGAATGTGTCTGTCTGTGTGTGTCTGTGTGCGATGGCTAGCGAAAACTACCGCACGTAGAAGTCTGAAAATTCAGATGTGATTAGTCCATGACAGGTCCTGATACACTTGAGGCTCGGATTTTTAATTTTTTAAGGGCCGGGGCCCCTGGGCCTCTTTCAGTTTTTATGCACTAAAACGTTAATAACATTCCACTCTCCTATCCGATCTTCTTCGTTTTTAGGGTGAATTCTCCTTTTGAGTTTCTGCCCCATTTCTACATTTCAGTTAAGACCCTGGCACCCTTGCAAGGGGCCCAGTACAGGGGCCCTTGAAGTTTTAGTGCACTAGAGTGTTAATAAAATGCCTCTTTTCTATCCGATCTTCATCGTTTTTGGGGTGAATTCTCCTTTCAGTGTTTATCCCATTTCAATATTTCAGTTAAGAACCTGGCACCCTTGCAAGGGGCCCAGTACAGGGCCCGTTAAAGTTTTAGTGCACTAAATTGTTAATAGCATGCCTCTTTTCTATCCGATCTTCTGCGTTTTTGGGGTGAATTCTCCTTTCAGTTTCTACCCCATTTCTACATTTCGGTTAAAACTCTGGCCCCCTTGCAAGGGCGCTGTACAGGGCCCCTTGAAGTTTTAGTGCACTAAATTGTTAATAAATTGCTTCCTTTTTATCCGATCTTCATTTTTGGGATACTTTCTCCATTTAGTTATACTCCCGTATCTATATTTCATTTAAGACCATGCCCGTCTAGGGTCCTGTAGGGCCCGGTCAAGGGCCCCTTAATTTTTTTGTGTGCCATGCGTTTTTCACACCCTAATTTTCTCCCCTTCGCAATGCGTAGTTTTATAGTTGAGTCTTGAACTCTTCTCCTTAGACCAACACTCACATATATTTATTGGGGCCCTAGGGTCCTTTTTTAAGCTTTTCCCCAATTTTTTGCACATTTCTTTTAAATTATATTCTAATGATTAATTCGTACGCTACGCTTAATCTCAACTAATCGCAGATCATAAACGCTAAGCACTAAAACGTTGTAACATGTTTTCATGTTAGGGTCTTTTCTCAACTATCAGTTGGCCCCTTTTGGGCCCCCTTTTATAACTCCCTTAAAAATAGTCCGATTCACTAGCTTTTTTTTTTTTTTTTCTAACAACATCTCAGGTTATCCAGCTATTACATGAACGACAAAAAAAATATATTTCAGGCTTCAACTACCACCAATTTTGAATATAAATCGTCTTCTTGGGGCCCTTGGTGCATCTTCTTTAAAAATGATCCGAATTCCTTGCAATTTTTTTTACTATAGTTCTAGTGTACTCAGATTATATTAAAAACCACTAAAAAGTATATTTATACCATACTACATGCCACTGGAGTCCCTTCCCCCTTGGGGCCCGGTACAAGGGCCCTTGAATCTTTTGCACCATAAATTATTAATAAATTGCCTCTCTTAATCCGATCTTCATTTTAGGAACCATTTTTCCATTTAGATATTCTCCAGTTTCTGTATTCCAGTTAAAATCCTGGGGCAACTTAGGGTCCTGTAGGGCCCGATCCGGGGCCTCTTGAACTTTTTGTGTGCTATGCATTTTTTACACCCTAATTTTCTCATCTTCTCATTGCATGAATTTAAAATTGAGTCTTGCACTCTTCCTACTAGACCAACACCCTCATATTTTTATTGGAGCTCTAGGGCCCCTTTTTAAGCATTTACCCCATTTTTTCGTATTTCTTCAAAATATTATTCTAATGATTATTTCATACCCTATGATTAATTGTGACTAATTGAAGATCTAAAATGCTAAGTACTAAAACATTTAAACATGTTTTCATGTTAGGGCCCAGCTCTCAACTAACAGTTGGGCCCTTTTCGGCCCATTGTTATAGATTCCTTAAAAATGGTCCGAATCACGAACATTTTTCCTAACAACTTCTTCGGTTCTCCAGCTACTACATGAACGACAAAAAAAAAATAATTGCAGACTTCAGCTAATAATTGCAGACCAATTTTGAATATTAATCGTCTTCATGGGGCCTTTGTTACAGCTTCTTTAAAAACTATCTTATTCTATTGCAATTTTCTTTAACATACTTTAAGCGTCTTCCAGCTACTTTAAAACCCATAAAAAATTTTCTTATACCCAACTACATTCCAGTTAAGACCCTGGCCCCCAGGGCCCGGTCTTTTTTCATACCTCAGCTACCACCTTTTTCGAACATTAATCTCCTTTTTCATCATTAACTTTCGTCTACTCACTACAGCCATAAAATAAAAATCGCGTTAGTTTAAAGCAGGGTTGTAGTGGTTAGCTGCCAGGGTACCCTCCCAGCTGCCCGCCCGGGCTGAGTTTTTATAAAAAACCCGGGTTTTTAAAAATATATTTCTGGAAAAGAACAGATGATGTATTTATTAACAGTTTATGGTTATTTTGTCTGATTTATTCACGTCTTTGAATCTTAGAAAATATATTTGTACTAATTGCACTTTTAGATTGGAAACAATTGGAAAACACACAATTGATAGCTTTGCAATTTAAAATTCGTTTTTTATTTAAATTAAGGGGATCATATCTACATATGTATTTTAAGAACAGAGATCATTATTAAGACTATATTGAGATCATTATTAAGACTATGAAGTCATTGCCATCTATTAGGCTATGAAGGGTTCACAAAGATTGTATTTGAGATCACAGATCAGGATTGTCATTTATTTCGGCAATCAAATTCCTTGTGCTTTCCTGAGCAAAAAATCAAATTTTCCCAGAGTAATTCCTCTGAGAATTTTCAAAATTTCAATGGATAAATTTTTGCAAAGTACCAAAGTTTAGTAAAATTCCTTGTTTTTAATACTCATTTTTAAATTCCCTCAGATTTTTTATTTTTCCCTTTACAGTGGCAACTATGGAGATTATTATTTGTGAGGAATGTAGAATCATCGTCCACATTTTGGCATTTTAATTTACCCGGGGAAAATTGCCCATTTAACCGGGGTTTTTAATAAAGCCCGCCCGGGATGGGTTTTTTTCTAAAAAAACCGGGTTTTTTACGACCCTGCTTTAAAGGTAACTTTCGATAAGGGATTTCATCCGTTTATTAAATATTGTGTTAATGCTAACAGTGACTCATGAAATTTAAAAGGTGAGGAGGCAACTTCCATCGCTTGGTGGCGAATTATTTCCTGGGGTTTAAGGACCCAATTTCAACGGGATTTGCTTCCTTCAACTTAGATTACAGTTCAGCTACTTTCTGAATGATAAAATTCTATCTTAGACTTTAGTTACCAATATGTTAATTTAGTTATCGAAATACAGTAGTACGTGCATTATTGTGTATGCTATATTGGCATTAGTCAATGGATATATGGATACAATCCCTCATCTTTTTGCTTCATTTTGGGAACAACGGATTTTGAGGTTATTCTATAAACGATTATTATCAGACTTTTCAAACTATGTTTTTGAGACTTTTACAAAAGTTGCTCTATACATTTAGCAAACACATTATGCACATTATATTTTGATTCCATTCGCGCATGCGCAGTGAAACATTTTTTAATAAACCTGCTCATTTTTCGTCCAATTTTTATTATTTTTTAATTCTGTTTGCAGATTACTGTGTACAATGCTGTTCGTCATATTTTCTGAAAAGAACTTTTTTTATATAAAGAACTCTGCAAATCATAAGCAAAAAACTCGGAGAAACTTGGGACTGTTTTTTATAAAAACCTTAATTTCTCTATGAGTATACATGCTATCCTCATAAAAATGAACACAGTATATTATAATAAGTCACTTATTAATAATCTCGAGTTTGAACGCTTTTGGTACATTAGTTTTTACAGTTAGCCAAAAGATATTCGTTCTTTTTCAATTTGTTGACGGTCCCTTATTGGGTTTCGGGAAAAAATCTTCGCGGAAATATATGACCTATACTATACTGTTTACACACCTGGAGTTTCAGGTTAATTCCTCATGTATTTTTCTAGATATTTAACAAAACGTCTAAAATCGCAAGTGGCCGGTCACCTTTGGCCATATACTGTTTATATATATACTAGTATAAAATAGCCCGTCAAAAATGACGGAATATGGTATATAAAGATACATACAACACATGTGCAAGAATATGAGTTTTTCTCGCTTGTTCTGCAGTGATAGATGAAACAACAGATTTTTTAAACGAAACTCATACCGCGCAGCTTGATTCCAAGTGTTGTGCGGATTTGAGGTTTTTTGCGGATTACAGGTGATGTCTATATTATAAAATTAGATATATGGCTTCTGTATGCTAAATAAATTGTATTAATATCGAAAAAAATGCGTGTGTATATGAAATGAAACAGCAAATAGGTTGCCAGAAAATATGTTGTCAATTTTCCTTCTTCGCGAAGGCTCATAAAGTGGAAAAGTACCAAGAGTTTAACTTTTGTATCCGACTATATAAAGCGCGGTACTTTTCCACTATAGAGGCCTTGGCGTACTTTTTTAAAGTTTGTCATAATGTGGGCTTCAGAAGTGAGAATTTTTGCCAAATGATATAATAAGTTATGAAAACAAACTTAATGAACTTTTAAGTTTATTTGTATAATCTATAAATATTTTAAGTACTACTTAGTTATCCCGTCTACCAAAAATCTATCGCCAAATTATAAGATTAAGTGCCAATAATGGTTGATCGTAAATGTCACATTCACTTGCCTTTAAGCAAGTTACACGTGTTTCCGTCATCAAATGATTTTTATTTCGACGTATTATTTATATTTTTATTAATGTTGTACTAATTTATTTGTTCTTTCGTTATTTAAAATAAAAATTATGTCAAGTTGTATAATTTGACGAGTGGTTTGGCGATTTATATAATTTGGCGAATTCGTCGAAGGGATAACTAAGTAGTACCACATTTTATTTATATCTATATTATTGTTGTTTTTTAACATATAATTTACTTTTGTTTGTATACCAAAATAGTTAAAGGGCTTCTTTATATTAAATAAATTGTATAAATATTGAAAAAATACTTGCGTATATGAAACAGTGAATAAGTTGCTAGAAAATATGTTGCCAAATTTCATTTTCTCTATCTCGCCAAGGCCCCTATACTGGAAGAGTACTTAAAGCGCATTATAATCGGGCAGTTTGGAGCTCAGACAGTATGGCTGTTATGTTGTTAGTGGCATCAGGATGAAGATGTAAAGACGTACGTTTTCGTATATTATACTTTAAATTCTCACCTATAGATTTTGAAATAAAACCCTTAAGGGTGTATTCCGATCCAAACTGCTTATTTTCTGATTCATTTTTAAATTCATTTTTGCTCTCAAACGCAATCAAACTAAGAAATTCTCTTATTTAGAAGCTACATAATGTGCCGTGCTTCTCGATTTTTTGATAAATGCAGAAAATATTATAAAAAACGCTGTCAAAATCGGCGTTTTGAACCGAACTTTCCGGAAGCGGGAGATCTGGGGATGAAAAAGATGGTCATACTGAGAAAATAATTGCTTAAAAATCAAATTCTAATTAATTGAGCGAAAAATGAAATCACACGGCACCTTATACAAATCTTCAAAAATCACCCCACCAAGTTTCATGTTTTTACTTTTAAAAATGAGTCTGAAAATGTCTCAGAAAATTTCGAGCTGTTGAGGGTGGAAAAATATTTTTTTCGAATACACCCTTAAAAGCGCGGAGTTTAAATTAAATTGCGGTGACCTCGATAATGAAGTATTAATGATATCACAATATTAAACTATTTATTTGCTTAAAAGACGTTATAAAATTTATAACGTCTTTTAAGCAAATACATATTTTAATATTTTGATATGGTTATTAGTGGACGTAATTTTGGCTTGTAACTCGTACTTATTTACATTTGATGTATTAATGGTTTTAAATGGGATTTTCGCCAAATTAGTTAGCTATCGCTAAGTTGGCATCATATATGACAACTTACTTTTGTCGACAAATTTTACAATATTTCGTCAAATTTGGTGATATTTCGCGAAGTAGGTCAACATTTGGCGCTACCGTGTTAACCATGCATTAGTAATTTTCAACAATTACTCGTTACAATGAGGCGGTCCTACCGGAATTGTGATGGACACACAGAGACTTGGATTTTATATAAATAGATACATTGTTTGTATGTATGTTTCTATGTGTTATCTTTAAATAGAAGTTTCGGTCATTTTATTGTCCGATTTTGTTAGATTTTTTAATTTTAAGTTCAGTAATAATAAGAATATATAAATTAATTATATGCCATCTTAAAATTAGAGATTTGGACAGATTTAGTTAAAAGAACTTGTTCGTTATCTATTGTTTTCATAGGTATTATATATCTATATCTATACACATATAATCTCATATTAAAGATGTAATAAATTATTGCAAAAAAAAAATATATATATATACACCTGCTCTTAAATTTAATCAATTTCAAAATCTCTCTCTCTCTATCTATCTCTCTATCTATATATATTATATATATATTTGTTAATGAAGTATATTAATAAAAGCTTAATATTCATTATATTTCATATAAATATGAGGAATACCAAAGGGAGTGCGTGGAAAATGTTTGTATGCAACACATCACTTTTTTAAGGAGCATTTTAAGGGTAAAAGTGAGCATCCCTCTACAAAAAAAAAAAAAAAAAAAAAAATATGGCGTGTAATTGCACTAAATGCCGTTGCTATATGTATGTTTGTATAATCCTTTCTTGTTATTACATTTTCTTGGAAAGATCAGATACCAATACGAATGGCAAATTTATCTTACATAAATGGGAAATATATCTTTCATGAAACTGTCATACAGGGAAAACTTATCGTTCATGAATCTGTCGCGAATGGTAAATTTATCTTTCCATTCACAAATCAATTTTACTACTTTATACGCTGTCACGCAAATGGCTTCAAGAACTCTTAAACATGATTTTTTTTCATACTTCATTCGAGAAAATAATGGTGAAAACGTATGTTAAAATGAAGGTTATTTTATTTTAAACACATTTTTGAAAAGGAAAATTTATCATTCTTATCAATGTTCTCTTGCCCATGAATGACTTTGGTCAGGGAATGAAATTCACCAATTGAAAAGAATGAACTTTTTGATACCTAATGTAATTTTTTTTTTCTAAAACTTAAAGCTTGTCCTCTAAGAAAATCAATTGATATGCTCGTTGCTGATTAAAAAAAAAAAAAAAAAAAAAAAAAAAAAAAAAAAAAAAAAAAAAAAACAAGAACGGCATTGAAGTAATCCGAATGAAGTTATTATTTATAGGAAAAAGAAAAATATTGAAATCGGATTATTGGTAAATTTTAGTATAAAGGTAAAGTGGGTTTCTTTTTTTTTCATTTAAAAGGACAGTGGATGCTCACAAACATTTTTTTTTCATTTTTAACTTAATTTTGCGGTGATTTTGCACGGATAATAATTCATGCATTTCCTAAATAAATTAATCATTTTAATTTAAAAATGTGTGTAATTAATTATGTAATTATGCTAATTAATCAATCTAATTCAAACTTCCCCATGCGCATTAAATTTGTCTTAAGAAACCTGGTGTTTTGTTAAATGGTAGCTTTATAATATTTCAATTAAAGTTGGTATGCGTTTTAAAATTGTTCCAATATATTCAGAAACAATAATAAAAAACTTCCAATATTTATATTTTATCTTGGAATTTCACGGGAAAAATTAAATAACTACCAAATTCTCCTTTTATACGCAGTAATGCATGCCTATTAATACTAAGTCTTGAACCATATCATATCGCAAACAATAATACTTAATATTAAGAAAATTGGATAAATAAACAATTAAATTTAAAAAATCAAAAAATCCAACTGCGTAAAAAGCGAACTGATTAATTATTTCTCATCAATGTGAAACTATTTTTTTTTCAATTCCTACTATTAGCTCACACTCTCGCTATATATATCTTGTTCAAATTTTCAATCGTTAATAAAATACTTATTATTCATCCAATTAAGCTGAAATAATTTTTTTAAAACTTGTAGGGGATGACACTTGATGTTAATCCAGTTTTTTTTCAAATATTAATTCAGTGATTAAATTAAATTAATTAATTTTCAGTAATCAAGAGAGCCCTCTTCTTTATCAAGGTATTTTAAGACCGAGAGAGCCCTCTGCTTGATCAGAGCATTTTAAGCGCCACTCAAGAGGAAAGAAAAATGGGAGAAAAAAATTCTCTTATTGATCTAGTAGGAATTGACTTAATTTTTTTTTATACTACTTGTTTATGCTCCTGAGACCTGGCATCCATTTAAATGGATGTTTTTCTTTCTCCTTCTATTGCGTTAAATTTCATTGTAGCAATCTAAAACCAGTTGGTTTTGGTAATGTATGAATCAAAAATCAACATTCAGCTTTTGGATTTTGGCAACGGTAACTACTTTGTTTACAAAATGGCGTAAAAAATGAGTCAAGTTGGAAATCTACGTTCTGCTGGTAATTTTCGTTTTTATGTTATTTTAATTTATTTAAACTATTTTTATTTTGCAATTTTAAATCAGATGTTAATACTTGCCTTAAGTTCTTTAATAATAAATTCTATTCTTTCCCATACTTCTCGCATTTTTTTAATTACTTTAAAGCGAATTATGGCCTGAACATCCATTTAGATGGATGTGCTGTAAAACAAAATTAATAAATCGAAATTTATTAATTTCTTTAAAAACGTCATTTTTGATGCCTCTATGTTGAAAAAAACTCATATTTAAAAAAATATATATATGCATTACATTTTGCTTGGGTCTCAGGAGATTATATTACTTACCTATTTTTTTTTATTATTTATTTACTTGTATTGATGACTTTTAAGTTGTGTTTAATTGTTAGTTCCTATCTATAAACACTGTTTTGATGAGGTCTATAGATGTCTTTGATGGTTAGAGTTGCAGTAAAGCTAGATATTCTACCTACACAACTTCTAGGTTGTATAATATTTAAATGGAGCGTCTGACTGTAAAATAGTCATTGAAACATCGTCTTCATTTTGAAAGACCTATCCAATGATATGCCACTCAATAGGGTGCGTGGATTTTTTTTCGTCTCTACCGCCATTTTTTAATTTACGGCCGCCATTTTAAAAATATAAAAACAAAACCTAGCCTATAACCATTGAGCCGTTAAGACGAATTGATAGAGATCTCATTCATTAAAATCCATCCAGCCGTTCGAATGTTTCGAGGGTATAAAGACATACACATAAACAGATACGCGTGAAACACATAACCCTTCTTTTCAGTCTGGTAAAAATAAGACACATGGAAATTTTTGAATATACTAACTCAAAAAAATTATCATTTTGAGAAAACTCTATTTAAAGTTTTATTTTTAGTGTAACTCACTTATGGTGTAGAAATTAGAAATGCTTGTAACTTCGAAAGAAATTCTTACAATTCCATGCGGGGTTTTATTACGATTGACATACATTAATAACCCCCAAAAAAGATTTTTTAGTTTATTTTCGCCGAACTGAAGGTGCACAGTCCTCTTAATAAAGTATTCACGATACTTTAATACAATAGAGAACTGTCGTTTTACTAAAATTTGATTAAGATTTGAAGTTTATTTCAGGTGAACACCAATGTCTCCTTTTTTAAAATTTAAAACATAAACTTAACTATCTTTAAATAACACTTAATTTATTCCCAAAGAACTCATGATGCAACATTTCTTTGTTCATTTATAATAGAATGAAATAAGGATGGTATTAAGTTCTTTCTGCATCGTTTATTTCCACCCGACAGTAACCGGAACCAAACTTTCAATCAAGACATTTTGAAAGAGGGATAAGAGATCTGATAATTTGTGCATTTTATTGAAATTCCCTATAGTTTTGTTTCACGGAACTATTGAGACTCTCTTGGAATTTTATTTATTAAAGTTAATAATGTAGACACAATTGTCTCTCTATTTCATATGCCTATATTAACAAGAAACGAATGCCAAACAAAAACATAGAACTTACTTTCTGTAAAATTTTACATCTAAATATTATAAAATTGAAGTATGCATTTCATATTACAAAAGAAGAAATGTAAAGTGAAATAATAAAAAATAAATAAAATTACCAATGTTTGAAATGAAATTCATAGAAGATGAAATTAATTTCATGTACTGTGGTTCTTCTCATGGTTTCAATAATTTTAAAGATTAATGACGTTTGAACTAAAAAAAGTGTTTTGTTTCGAAGATACGGGATTTACAAAAGAGAATAATTAAAATTAAAAGACAAGTTTCTCAAGATGTCTGATTTTTAGGATATTTTGATATGAAAAGAAGTCTTTGCTCGGAGTTCTCGATAAAACGATTTAAGCAGGTTGATTTGAATCGCTATTGCTTTATTATACTATCAGACTTTTTTTCAATGATTTGTAGTCTACCTCTGCAGACTTTATGTTTATTATAGTTCCATATGATTATGTCGAGTTTAAATAAGTCAAGGTTATAAAGCGGAAATGATTAAGCGCTTCGACAAAGTGAATTGGAGATCTTTTGCGATGACACAATTGTCATAGTGATTTTTGAACAAGATTTCCTTACTATCTATAAGACATTCCAAATAAGAATACGCTTTGCTTCGCCTGTTCTCGCGATTTTGCTGATAAATGACACTATCAATCGTCGACAACAAATGATTTAATAGCCAACAAGATTTCTCGCAGGCGAAACGTCGTGGATATGGCGTGAAATTATTCTGGTGGGTAGCGCTTTCAACCGTCCGTCGACGACACATTGTTTCATTACCGAAAAGATTTCACCTAGGCGAAGCGTTATTGAACAGGTCATATAGATAAGGAAGTATAGCTTTTGAACAAATCCGAAATGTTGATTTTGAGTGTAGAATTTTTCCCTTATGTTGAAATGATGTATCTTGGATCCATCATTTAACAAGTAGCAAGCTCGTAGTAAATATCAGAAATAAACCTCTTTGCAATAAACCCGTTGGCGAATTCTTTAACCTCTTTTTAAAGGATTTGGGTAGTTAACTGAAACTTTCTTGGCAAGCTAAGCGTTTTGGCAGTTTTCTTTCGAAAAAGGTATAAAGTTTTGACTAAAAATACCAGTTTAGATTAAGTTTTGGTTTATTTTGGTCAAAAAGGAATTCGACAAAAACATCATATGACTCAATAAATGCTAGATATTTGGCTTTGGGATCTCTCCGCATCAACACAAATTTTGGAAATACTAGCTCCGTCATTGACGAGTTGTTCAACTAAGAGGTTAACGAGACGCATTGAAGCATTCTCTGTATAAAATTGATTTCATCTAGTTTAAAAAAAAAAAGAATATGCATTTTTTTTTTTTAAATAGTATCGAATATGAAAAATGGCATTGAAAAACTGCAATATATTAAATCCGAAAACGTATACTTATTATAAAAAATAAAACAGTATAATGCATAATACTTTTAATGAGATTTTATTTAACAGGCATACACTTAAGTTAGATTAATTAATTAGCTATCGAGTAATTTTCCGTCACTTAAGATAAATGCAAAAACTTTCTTGATCCTAAATTTTCCGATAAAGATCAAACTTTTCTTGCTAGGCAATATATCGGAGATTACGAGATTACGCCTCCCAGGAGAGAAAATTATTTGAAAGCGTATTCCAACTTCAGTTAGATTAGTGTTTGTTTTCCCAAGAGATAGGATAGCCTCGCGTTCCTTGTTACAGACACTTAACACTAGCAGATAAAAACTTTTCCCACGTGGAATTCCCAAAAGGTGAGGTGTACATAAGGGTAGCGCTACATGTGAAGACATCTTAAAGTTTCTTTTACTCAGTTGATGAAGAAACAGGAGATTTAGGTAATATCATGATGCAGTGAAACATGATTTTATCTTTGATAAAGTTGGAAATGTTTAAAAGACAAAGGTTTTTAAACTTCAGTTAAGAATTGTCTATTACAAATCGGTCGTAAGTGCAACATACAAGTTAAAATTTATTTAATGAATTAATTAAATCTTTATTATTAAACAAAATTAATCCTGAAAATATAACAGTTTTTTAAACGTTTTGCGTACAGGTCCATAAAATGTAAATGGACTGTACCGGCTTCCAGCGGAATGGAGAAATGAGTAGGAATGCTCGGATACACGAATTTGCACAAAAAAAATCTATGATACGTGTTAACTCTTAAAAAGCAAGCGGTCGAAATCTTTTTCTACAGAGCTATAAAAGATTAAAAATAGATGACGTCTCCCATTGAGTGTCTGTAGTCTTTATTATAATTTTAGCTGACAAAAAATCATTATGGAAAGTATTTTCATAACGTTCTAGCATGTAAAAAATTTATTTTAGTCTCCTGTTTCTCAAAAGAGTAAAGGTACAGTTAGAACCTCATTATTCCAAGGCAAACAAATACTGTAGAAACAAATGCTGGAAAATAACTTTTTAATAGAAAAAATCAGAAGGTCAGTAGTCTTGAATTCAAAACCCAAAATATTTTATAAAACCCTTTTTAAACTCAAGTTATGAACTTAATAGTGCTGAGGATAAAAATCTAGATAATAAAGCGTTAGCCATCTATAGAAATTATGCAATATTTTTGGGTTAGCATTATTCTTTATTTGCTTTTGCCAAAGAAATTAGTTTACTTTTTAATACAATCTCCATTTAAAAACTTGATATATATATATATATATATATACATATATATATAAATAGTTATTCTAAAAGACTAAAAGATACTGTTTAAGATGGTGACACAGTAAAAAAAAAAAAAAAAAAAAAAAAAACTAAGAAAAAAATCATGGTTTCTAGAATATATTTTTCTGTCATTATTTAATTTGTTAATATTATCTGCTATCTTTTTCTTTTACTATTGTTTCAATGGAAAAAATTCCATCATATTGAAATAAATTTTCAAAGTAGCCAGTAACTTTTTTAAATTGACTTCAATACATGTTTGGTTTTGTTAATTATTAAATCGTAAGCAGCGTTGACAAATTTTTGCCAATTGTAATGTATAGGCATAGGTGTCCCTGGAACTCAACAAAGAAGATAATAGGTAACAAAAAAACTGCGAATGTAGAAAGGGTACGTAAAAAAAAGTTGAAATTCAAGTTAGCATGTTTTATTAAATATTTCGAATATAATCCTGATTTCCTCGTTGATTGAACGTCAACTTCTCACATTTAAATACATTACATTATTAAAACATTTCATATACTTTAATTAAGTCAAGTATTAATTCGACAGTCTAGAAAAATACTGTTAGCTCATGATATCTCTCCATGAATCCCAAAACAACTCTTATGCTCTTAAAAATATATTTACAAATAAAGTAGAATATTTTATGACCTCCATATAATTGCGAAGTACAAATTAGAGCAATTTCAAAAGTATAAGTTTAGCAAATAAAAAAAAAACGTAAGTGCAATAAAGTCACGACTAAGAGCGAACTTCGAGAAATCAACATTGAAATATTTTCTCCTAACACCCCATAAAAATCATTCTCAAAATGAAATCGCTTTGGTGATGATCCCCATGCTGTGATCATCTAACCGAAAAATTTTCCGAACTTTCATAAGCTCACGTTAGCCGAAGTACATGGCTCGTTAGGGTACCTCGGCGGATTGCAAATCTGACGGTCGTTGATTTTGTTTCGCCCCTGTAAGTCACGTAGTGTTTCTCCTCAGAAATATAATAGACCTCAGCGAAAATGAGCGCCTAAAGAAGTGAATTCACATGTTATTTCTAATGTTAAACTGGGTAGCGTTAGAAACATAAAATTGAACCTTAACTTAACTCTTTTTGGGGGCCGATCACCCTTCTTTATTTGGAGGGAAGGTTACTTGTAGGTTTTAAAAAAATTAAAGTAGATAAGTAAATATCTAAAAAAAGAAAAAAAGAAAAAAAAAAGAAAAAAAAAAAAGCTGCTTACTAAAAATGCGTTTAAAAATTTATTAATTATTCCGTTACAAATGAACTTGTCTTTAAAACTTAAAATACATTGATATTAAAAATCATATGTACAGAAACAGAAAAGATGTTACATGAATCCCGAGACCTTTCGATCGCAAACGCGATCATTTTCAGGGGATAGTTTCACTTTGTTCTCTTCTATCCCATGATAGAACCCATAGATCCCATTATATGTTCTCATGATAGCTCTGAGTGAGACTATCCCTTGAAAATGATCGCGTTTGAGATCGAAAGATATCGGGATTCATATAACATCGTTTCTGTTTCTTTACATGTGATTTTTAATACCAATGGTTTTTAAGTTTTAAAGACCAGTTCATTTGTATCGGAATATTTAACAAATTTTTAAGCACCTTTTTTGTAAATACATTACATGCGTTTTAGTGCTTTTAACGTAAGGTCATTCCACTCTGAACTCGTAAGTTTTTCTTTTAGATCACTAAATCACAAAATTTAAGATTTATTGAAATTTAACAAACATGCGATTTACTGAAATCTAACGAATGTATTTATTTTGCTAGCTAGTTCAATGGTCATAGGATAATGATATAATTTTTGAAGGCATTTTGAAAATGTATAACAGCAAGATTAAACAGAACCGAATAAACCTAACAACATTCCAGTATTTTTTTCAAAATTATTTTTTGATAAATTATTGGTTAGGAAAAGTAGTCGTTTGTCGTCTGCCAAGAAGGGTTATGTGTTTGACGCGTATCTGGGTATGTGAATTTCTTTATATCCTCGAAACATCTCATCGGCTGGATGGATTTTAATGAATGAGGTCTCTATTCATTCGTCTTAACCGTCCGATGGTTATAGGCTTGATTTTGTTTTTATAAATTCGAAATGGCTGCTGTAAAATACAAAATGGCGCTAGAGACGAAAAAATTTTTTACGCACCCTATTGAGTTTTAGATCATTGGATAGGTCTTTCAAAATGAAGACTATGTTTCGACTATTTTACAGTCAGAAGCTCCGTTGAAATATTACACAAACTGGAAGTTATGTAGGTAGGATCCTACTGGTAGGGATGGTAGGTAGGATGCAACTCTAACCTTCATAGACATCTATAGGTCTCATCAAAACCGTGTTTATAGATAGGAACTAACAGTTAAACATAACTTAAAAGTCATCAATAAAAGTAAATAAAAATAATAGGTAAGTAATATAAAAAATAGTTTCATATTGATTTAAAATAATTAGTTCGCTTTTTACGCAGTCGGGTTTTTTTATTTTTTAAATTTAATTTTTACTTGTTGTTAATTTAAAGAATGAAATATATATTTGAAGTAACAGAATCACCAACTGTGTACAGAGATTTAAGCGAACATTTCTTTTTATAAATATATACTACATAAAATATAAACATATAGTATCATTACTGCATATAGGCAATGATAAAATAATAGTCAAGATAAAGAAATATTTCATTATTAGGATGATAGATTGGTTTGAACTTAATTTTAATAAATTACTGCCTAGAGTTAGAAACTTAATATTGAACCTTAACTTAAAACTTTGATTACTGATTACTGTTTTTTATTTGGGTGGGTGTATGACTTTTAAGTAAAAAAATTAAATTAAAAAAAAATTAAAAAAACCCGACTGCGTAGAAATGCGAACTAATTAATTATGTCTCATCAATGTGAAACTATTTTTTAAATTACTTACCTATGTATTTTATTTACTTGTATTGATGACTTTTCAGTTGTGTTTAATTGTTAGTTCCTATCAATAAACATTGTTTTAATGAGGCGTATAGATATCTATGAAGGTTTGAGTTGCAGTAAAGCTAGAGATCTTACCTACACAACATCCAGGTTGTGTAATATTTAAACGGAGCTTCTGACTCTAAATAGTCAATGAAACGTCTACTTCATTTTGAAAGACCTATCCAATGATATGCCACCCAATAGGGTGGGTAAAAAAAAAAAATTCGTCTCTACCGCCATTTTGTCTTGAATTTATTAAAAAAACTAGCCTATAACCATCGGAAGGTTAGGGCGAATCGGTAGAGATCTCATTCATTAAAATCCACCCAGCCGTTGGGAAGTTTCGAGGGTATAAAGAAATCCACATACCCAGATACGCGTGAAACACATAAGCCTTTTTGGCAGTCGGGTAAAAAAGAAAGTAGATAGCTAGATCACAAAATTTAAGATTTAATGAAATTTAACAAATATGTAATTTACTGAAATCGAACGAATGTATTTATTTTGCGTACTAATTGAATGGTCATAGGATAATGATAGACTTTTTGAAGACATTTGGAAAATCGCCCCTGTAAGTAACGTACCGTTTCTGATTAGAAATATTATACACCTCACCGAAAATGAGCGCCTGAAAAAGTGAATTCACTTGTTATTTCTAATTTTAAACTGGGTAGCGTTAGAAACTTAACATTGAAACTTAACTTAACCCATTGGGGACCGATTACTCTCTTTTATATGGGGGAGTGTTACTTTCAGGTTGAAAAAACTTAAAGTAGATAACCAAATCACAAAATTTAAGATTTATTGAAATTTAACAAATATGAGGACCCCAGAAGCCAAGGGGTATAATTGACAAAATTGAAAAGCGGACAACTACTTAAGCTCTTTAAACTGCTTAACCAGTATAATATGTACTTAAATTTAAAAAATACATTGTACCCCTCTTTTCTTTCGCAGTTATTGAAATAAGAGTTCAAAGAGCGCTATGAAGTAAGCAACAGTTTAATATTTTAATTCCTTCAATTACTATTGATGTTCAACTTTGATCTCAATTTATTCCAAATATAAATTTTCTCACTTGTATCCTTTGGCTTCTGGGGGTCCTGATATGCAATTTACTGAAATCTAACAGATGTATTTATTTTGCGTGCTAATTAAATTGTAATAGGATAATGATGGTGTTTTTGAAGACATTTGTAAAATGTATTATAGCATGATTAAATAGAACTGAATAAACATAACAAAATTCCAGTAATTTTTTAAAAATTATTTTATCATAAAATGGTGCTTAAGAAAAGCAGTCGTTTTTTTTTTAGTTTAAAGAATGAAATATATATTTGGAATAGCATAATCACCAACTGTGTATCGAGATCCCAGCAAACATTTATTTTTTGTTATTTAATATATGCTGAAATATAAATGAAGTGATAACAGCAAATGTATAAAAATATACTATCATTACTGCATATAGATAATGATAAAATAATAGTTAAGATAAAGCAACGTTTCATTATTGGAATGACAGACTCCGTTCATCTGAGTTATGCCATAATTTAATATTTAAAAAAATTAATATGATTAAAATTTATATTTTTTCTTATTTTTAATTATTTTATCATATGAACTATTATTTTAATTTTATTTAGTAATTGTGTATATTTCCTTTGTTTTGAAATACAAGAAGTAACCACCTGCTAAATTTTCACGACAGTAGTAGATTTTTATTTATCTAAATATTCTAATTCAAAACATATCTGCTTTTCGTCTTTTCTAAAAATTTGAATAAATATTAAGGCCTATAGAAAATAATGAAAAATTATAATTTCAATAGAAAAGATACTTGAAAAAAAAGTATTTTTAAATTTTTTAATGTTATATCTGTATGATATAAAACACCTGTTTTAGCCATAAGGATTTAAAATACCGAAAAAGGATTGACAGTAAAAAAGGTTGGCTTTGCCATTTAAACTTTCCAAGGGCAAAGTACTTCTGTCGCTAAAATATTGAAATGATTGATTTACACAAGGATTTATAAACGGCAACAATATTTCTTTTTTGTTACTTAATATATGTTCAAAATATAATTGAAGTGATAAAAGCAAATGTATAAACATATACTACCATTACTACATACAGATAATGATAAAATGATAGTCAAGATAAAGAAATGTTTCATTATTAGGATGATAGATTCGGTTCAACTTAATTATTCCGCAATTTTAAGTCTAAAAAAATTCATAGGATTAAAATTCATGTTTGTGTATATTTCCTTCATTTTAAAATAAGAAAAGTAACCACATGCTAAATTTTCACGATAATATTTGTAGATTTTTATTTTTCCAAATTATCTTATTCTAAAAATATCCGTTTTTCTTCCTTTCTAAAAGTTTTAATAAATATTAAGGACTATAGAAAATAATGAGAAAATATAATTTCAATAGATAAGAAACTTGAAACAAAATAAATTTTTAAACGAAATAAACTCCCTTATACATGTGCTAAAAGTATATACAATAGCCATAGAACTTGCAAAAAAAAAAAAAAAAACTTATATTGGTATGATACTCAAAGATAGTGTATTACCAATATAGGAAAGTTTATTCAAACTTATTTGCACACTAAAAATGATATCCTTGTACTTTGAGATTAAAAAAAAGTGAGCATATAATATTTCTCTCTTACCTGAATAAAATACATAATTGTATAAAGCAATGGTTTTATTTATGCACATGGATATAAATATTTTTTAATAAAAATAATTAAAAAAATTCCTGCCGGCCCGGCCTACAGGCGAAGGTAGATTTCGAAGTTAAGTATACTAATTTCACAAACAAAAACCAAATCATGATTAGAGATAAACCCACTTTAACAATTTTATCTGGCCGCTTTTGACGAGTTTTTATTTCATTTTTATATTATAACTGGTTTTATCAGAATCATGTTAGGGCGGTATTAAAAAAAAAAATACTTTTCCATGCTCAATAACTCGAAATTTTCTGGCATGACTCCAGATTCATTTTTAATAGGAAAAACATAAAACTTGTTGACATGATTTTTGAAGAGATTTATAAGCGACCTGTGTTTTTAATTTTCGTTCAATTAATTAAAACTTGAAATATAAACAATTATTTTCTCAGTAAGACAATATTTTTCGTTTCTAACACAATCGCTTCGGGAAATTCCGTTCAAAATGCCCACTTTGACATAATTTTTTGAAATATATTCTGCCTCTGTCAAAAAATCGATCATTACGGTACATTATATAGTTTCTGAATAAGCGAATCTACCAATTGGATGCACTCTAAATTAAAATGTCTGAAATTCAGACACTTAAGTGTCTGAAATGGAGTGTTCAATTTTCAGACATTTTAAAATGTCTGAATTTTTTCAGACACTTTTTGCGTCTGAATTTCAGACACTTCAAACGTCTGAATCGCATCCATTTTTTTGTAAGCATCATACGTAGCCATGTTTGACCACGTTGAATCCTGGAAAAATATTTGGCTGTGGTCCTGCCCCCCCCCCCCCAATACAGCCTGATTTTTTTGGTGCTCTCAGTTTTGGTATACAATTTTCGTTACGTTGATAATTTAAATCTTTTACGACATTGTACTGATTATAATCAATATCGTGAACTTCAGGAGTAGAACAAGATTAAAAAACAAAAAATATTTATCTAAATATTAGATTTTTAAAATTTATTTTGCTTTTAACCTTATTTTACTTTAAAAGTTCAAAATATTGATTATAATCAGTACAATTTCGAAACAGATTTAAAATATAAGCTTTACAAATATTGCACATCAAATTTGGGGGCACTACAGTCGTAGGGGGACGGGGCACTTCCCAGTTTGCCCTTCCTTTAATCAAGAAGTACTTTTGCAAAAAACGCAACCCTGCATTATAGTTGTCTAAATTGAGATGTCCGGTATTCGGGAGTATCCGTTGTGGAGGTTAGGAGATTCTCGAATAGCGAACACCTCTATTTAACGAATACTTTTTTAATCAGCAGACATACATATTTGTATATTTTTACCTCAAAAAAGTAGACATCTCCAATTATCGGACAAATTCCGCGGTCCCGAAGTGTTCGCTATTAAGGGCTTTTAAGGTACATAGATAAATATATATATATATTTTATAATCTTGTCCTACTCTAAAAGTTCAAAATATTTATTATACTCGGTTGAATGTGGAAAAAGATTTAAAATATCAGATGTACGAAAATTGCAAAAATCCCACCCCCCCCCACCCCCACCCCCCCCAAAAAAAATTAAAATATAAAAAAATATATTGCCACATAGGCAATTTTACATATACATCACTTGATAATCACAACAGCCATTTAACTATGAATAATGAAAATAAATAAATAAATATTCTACTTTAATAACATTGGGGAAAAAATGACTTTGGTATTTTGTTAAATATATTTGCGTTTTTAAACTTGTCCTACTCTAAAAGTTCAAAACTTTCATTATAATCAGTGCAAGATTTAAGATATCAGCTTTACAAAAATTCATGCAAAATCCCCCCCCCTCCCCCCCCCCAAAAAAATGAAAATACTTATTTAAAAATTATGTTTTTAAAAAATTTATATTTCCACATGGACAAGTTTTTATGTAGATCAGAGGGTACTCACAAAAGCTATTCAACTATCAATAAAAACAAATAAGTACATATTCTATATTAAAAACATGAGGAAAAAATAACTTATGATTTCCAAACTTCTTTCGTCTTAAATATATACAGTAACATCTGTCATTTTTGTATTTTTCGTATAAGTGCATATAAATAAAGTTACCACAATTTTAAATACGAAATATAGTTAGAGGTTTTTACTTTTTCCCATTATAAATTTCAAATTACTTTTTTATTAAAAATAATAAAAAAATCAGTATTAGAGTTGATTGCAAATCAAATACATATGTATATTTTTACAGGCAGGTTCATATAATAGACCAGTCTCATTTACTTTATTTATCTTTTTTTAATCTGCGGTTTTATGCCAGGAAGTAAGAAAGCATTAGGTCATCTTTCAAAGTTTTTTTTTTCTTTACTTCCTTGTGGCCGTCATTTACTGCGAGATAAAAATTATCCATTGAAAGATTGAAACTAAGAACTGACATTGAATATATAATTCGTAATAAAAAAGAACGTCATAAGTTTAAAAATATATACTTCTAGAATTAGTGGGGTTTTTTGCGAACAGATTCAAAACTAATTAAATTTCATGCAGGATTTTGTTTAGTACAATAAGTAAAATCATAAAATACACTAATTTTACTACTATAAAGAAACTTACTTGAGTTGCTGCAAGAGGTAAGAAATATTCCTCGATTTGAAATTTTAAAAACTACCACAACCACAGTGAGGGAGAAAGACTTTCATCAGTTTAAAAGGTAATCCCATAATACATCCGACTAGCCCTATTTAAAGAATGAGATGTTTCATCCTAAAAACAGGACCCGCCAGACAAAAGTTTCTTTTTTTTGCCAGTTTCGACAGGACGAAGATGAATAACACAATATTATTGATATAAATTGATACGAGTTAACACTAAGCCCATTGCACACGCTTTGTAGAATTTCCGGGTGTAATCTTCAACCGCCGTCTACTTCTGTTCTGTGTCTATCCCGCCCTTGTATCGACGACAGCTTCTAAGAGACATTTGATGTCGAGCACACACGTCAGATGTATGTATTCAATAAATAAATACTCCAAGTTAATACGAATTAAAATCACAGTACTTCACATTTCGCAAAAAACGAATTAAAATACACGCGTACATAAAAACAAACTTTGTTTGAATTACAACGTATACCACTTCGAACGAAGACATCTAAAACGCATGCGCAACTGGGAGTGCTAGTGCCCCCTGGTGGTTATTGCGTCGGAAGAATCAAAACATCTTAAATTAAGACACGTTTAAAGCAATGAAGTGTCTTAAAATAAGACGTTTGCGGATATTTTAGACATTATTCTCAGTTCGTTTACACCATGGTCATAGTAAGACGCTTATGTATCTTAAATTAAGACATCTATAGTGTCTTAATTTTCAGATTAAGACACTTAAGTGTCTAAAATTCTTTTTCAGTCACATATGTGTCTAAATTTAAGACGCTTCTATTTGCAGTGTGCGTTTGAGAGCAAAAATAAATTTAAAAATGAGTCAGAAAATAAGCAGTTTGGATTTGAATACTTCCTTTATACGATGATTTTTCCAACACAATCCGCTTCGGGAAATTCTGTTCAAAAGGCCCACTTTGACAGCATGTTTTAAAATATATTCTGCCTCTATCAAAATATTGACCATTACGGTACATTATATAGTTTCTGAGTAAGAAAAGGTACCAATTGGAAGCCTTTGAGAGTAAAAATGAATTGCAAAATGAGTCAGAAAATAAGCAGTTCGGATTTGAATACTCCCTTACTAAGATGATTTTTTTCTTCAACCGCTATGTATTTTTAATTTGTTTTTGCTGTAAGAATTGGTCCTATCCAAAACTTGTCTATATAGATGTTGTAGACAATATTACGAAGATATATGATAAATTCATGGGGATTTTATATCTTTTGAATTGACGGAGATATGGATTTTTTTCTTCTTCAAACGCCCTTTTCGTTTTCGTTTTTTTTTTTTTTTTTTTTTTTTTGCGGTACGAATTGGTCCTATCAAAAACTTGTGAATATAAAAGTTGTAGATAATGTTAAGGAGATTCATGATAAAATAAATTGGATTTGATATCTTGAGAATTGACGAAGTTATGAATTTTTTTCTCCCAAAAACCCTATTTTTTGCGCCCCTTGAGCCCATTTTTAACTTTATCAAAAATCTGTGATACATAAATTTTTGGCCCCATTTTTAAACGTAATAAAAACTTTAAACTGATTCGATATGTACAAATTTTAAGAAGTTATGGGGTTTTTTCAGTTTTCCCAAAACTCCTCCCTATTTCCATCCCCTTGGTCCGATTTTGCCCTTTAACGAACTTGACCGAAATTTTATCCCCCTTGATTTTATGTATCAGTTTGGAAGAGATTGGTGCAGAATTGTGGAAGTTATTGTGTCCAGAAGAAAGTGATATATATAGATAGATACATAGATAGATAGATAGATAGATAGATAAAGTTTTTTACTGAGGGTTGTTTTGGGCTCTAGGGATCATGATTGGTGTAGATCTGCAAAAAATTTTCAGAAATTCCAACATAGGAACGACGCCAATAGGTAGTATTTCATACGAAATCTACCTAAAAAAATATATGAAACATGCTGACGTGATTTTTGAAAAGATTTATAAGCGACCTGTGTTTTTATTTTTCTTTCAATTAATTAAAACTTGAATAATAAACAATCATTTTCTCAGTAGGGCAATATTTTTCGTTTCTAACACAATCGCTTCTGGAAATTCTGTACAAAATGCCCACTTTGACATCATTTTTTGAAATATATTCTGCCTATATCAAAAAATCGATCATTACTTTACATTATATAGTTTCTGAATAAGAGAATCTAGCAATTAGATGCGTTTGAGAGCAAAAATGAATTTAAAAATGAGTAAGAAAATAAGAAGTTTAGATTTGAGTGCATCCTTAATGCAATGATTTTTCCAACACAATCCGCTTCGGGAAATTCGGTTCAAAATGCCCACTTTAACAGGATTTTTTAAAAATATATTCTGCCTCTATCAAAATATCGACCATTTCGGTACATTATATAGTTTCTGAGTAAGAAAACGTAACAATTGGAAGCCTTTGAGAGCAAAAATGAATTGTAAAATGAGTCAGAAAATAAGCAGTTTGGATTTGAATACGCCCTTACTAAGATGATTTTTTTCTTCAACCGCTATGTATTTTTAATTTGTTTTTGCTGTAAGAATTGGTCCTATCCAAAACTTGTCTATATAGATGTTGTAGACAATATTAAGAAGATATATGATAAATTCATGGGGATTTTATATATTTTGAATTGACGGAGTTATGGATTTTTTACTTCTTCAAACCCCCTTTTTGTTTTCGTTTTTATTTTTTTTTACGGTACGAATTGGTCCTATCAAAAACTTGTGAATATAAAAGTTGTAGATAATATTAAGGAGATTTATAATAAAATTAATTGGAATTGATATCTTGAGAATTGACAAAGTTTTGAATTTTTTTCTCCCCAAAACCCTATTTTTTGCGCCCCTTGAGCCCATTTTTCGCTTTATGAAAAATCGGTGATACATAAAATTTTGGAATTTATTTTTAGAAGTAATAAAAACTTTAAACTGATTTTATATGTATAAAAATTAAGAAGTTATGGGGGGTTTTCGGTTTTCGCAAAACCCCTCCCTATTTCCATCCCCTTGGTCCGATTTTGCCCATTAACGAACTTGACCGAGATTTTATGCCCATTGATTTTTTGTATCAGTTTGGAAGAGATTGGTGGAGAATTACGAAAGTTATCGTGTCCAGAAGAAAGTGATATATATATATAGAGAGATACATACATACATAGATAGATAGATGGATAGATAGATAGATAGATAGATAAAGTTTTTTACTGAGGGTGGTTTTGGGTTCTAGGGGTCATGATCGGTGTAGATCTGCAAAAATTTTTCAGAAATTCCAACATAGGAACGATCCCAATAGGTAGTATTTCATACGAAATCTACCTAAAAACTTTTACGTTATAAGAATTCAATGTGAGGTATGCGCTTGCAAACAGCTCATGATTGCTGTATGTTCGGATCTCTGTTGCAAATCGCAAGACGTAAGTCATCCACTGTCTCCAATCGAGATTGATATTTTGTTTTAATGGCATCTAATTTTGAAATGCCAGTATTATATAAAGCACAGGATCCAAACATTAATTACCTGTTCCTTCAATTCTAAATATTAATCTAATCGATAACCAATATTTTTGGCAAGTCTGAGATTTAAATTGAAGGCAGAGTGTTTCGTCGCTTGAAATATCACCAAACTGTTCTTTTTGATTTAAGGGGAAAATGAATTAAAAAATATCAAACGAAAATGTATGACTTATCCAACCTAATTCATTATCTGGAAATGTTTCAAAAAATTTTTCCCAATTTTATCATGTGAATGGAAATGATGTTATTAAATTCTGCACCACTGCTTTAAGGAGTTAAAAAGTATGAGTGACGCATGATAAAAGCAGAATTCAAATAAAATAGAATTTATAGATCAAATCCGGGTTAATTCAGAATATTAAAGTGTTATTTAATTAATAGTAAGTAAAACAGTTTAATATGTCAGAATTTATGAGTGTCAAGAAAAACTGGAATTAAAATCTTATATTAAAACAGCGTCTAAGCTTTCTTGTGCTCTATACGGAACTTCATTCGACCAAATTCACTAATATAATGAATTTGATTATTTAACGAAGTTAATTAATGTTTACGATTAATTAATATTAATGATTTAATTAATATCAATGTTTAATCAATATAAATGAAGATTCGTCTAATGGAATAAGGCGCATACATATCAAACCTTCCTATTTTTGAATACCGCTATTTCCGAATAGTATCATTCGTTTTATTTAATTACAAATATTCCATTAAATGAAATTGATATTTATATTCGGAAGTGGTGTTCGATAACCAGAAGTTTTAGCATCAGTGAAGCTGAGGAATCTTCCGAAGGGTTTGGTCAGATCACCAGTTTTCTCTGAGACCCATTGGGTCTTTAAATCTGAGACTGGAGTCACTGGTACTTAAGATTAACTAAAAAGATTAATTTATAGTTTTATAATCATTGTTTCCTTTTTACACTTTTGAAGAGCTTGAATGACTCCTGTGTTAAACATAAACTTGCACTTTAAATGCGTGGAGTAAAATATCCCCCCAGTACATTGTTCGTAAGTGTTAAAAAAAGTGACCAGGAACTTCCTCTTCGTGATAAAGAAAAGTATTTAAAGGTGGACAGTTTCATGTAAACAGTTAAAATCCGTCTTTTAATATGGTAATTCACATTTTACTACCTTACAGTAAGTTTTAATAGATGCACAATTATAAGAAAAAACACGTACCTTGTTAATATTATTTTAACGTTTATATTGTTATTATCTTTCATCTATATCTTAAAATTTTATCTTTGATTCCACGTTAAAACACATATCCCTCTAAAAATGTTTTGACATATATAACAATAATTTTATACGAAAAACGTGCGTTTCGCACATATTCAAACAGATATACCCATATATTTATATAATATTTTTTATCGAAGTTTATTATAAGAAAGTTTAAAAATTTGGAATTTTACGTTTACATATAACATAAAAATATATTGTTACCCATTTATATCTTATTAGTTTTAGTTTTGATTTTCCCTGTCTGTTTAGTTGTTCGAGTTGTTTTCTTGGATATTTACTTATTTATATTCGAAAAGGTACAGGATATTTTAGAAATGCTACACTGAAAAGCCGGCTTTAGTGCAGGCGCTTAAAAATATCAGAAGCTTAGCGTCTTACATTTGCAAGATATCAATCATCTTTGTTTACGTCTGCTTGTCATGTTGCACTGCCATTTTTAAATCATTGCGTGTACCTCCATACAATTCTATTTAATAATGAAAATGTTTTTTATTTCACAAAAGTAAAACCCTATAATTTTTAGAATCCACATGTGGTTTTCAGAATATGTGAAATAGATTTTCTCATTAAAGTATGCTGATTTTAAAGATAATTAACAGATATAAAATTAATATTCATAGCAAGTTGGGCTGTGAAATATTTCGTGGAAGCTAAAATTACTTCAAATTCACCCCCGTCTTTTTTTTATTATTCGTTTATTACGAGTCCCCTTAATTATTGCAGCACGTATTAAAAGAATTGATATTATAAAAGTAGAATTTTAAACTGTGATTTAATGACGAAGGTCTTATACAATAAACGAATAACAAAAAAAGGTGTGGGTGTATTTGAAGTAATTTTAGTTTCAACGAAATATTTCACTATCCAGTCTGACATAAGTAATTTTCACAAAAACAATAAATGCATCTTGTGCAAGTAATAAATGAAATTAAGCAGAAATTGATGCGGCATTTGAAAACTAATATTTATATTAATCACTAAAATTTACTGCTGTACAAACAACGAGATATATAGTTTTTTTCATTAAAAAACACAAATGTTGATCTTTTATAAACATTATATTTATAAAACTATATATATATATATATATATATATATATATATATTGAAAAAACTGCCTTTTTGACTGGCTTTTCCTGAATTTTATTTGGCGTGTAGCGTTCCACGGTACACAAGATTTCTCATAGTGGTTTAACCTGAAACCAATGAAACAAAATCCACATGAATATATATATATATATATATATATAATTATTTAGTCATTGATCAAAGATTTTTTTCGAATTTTGCACTTTTAACAAAATAGAGGACAAATAAACTTAACGTATAAATTTTGAACAAAAAATCCAATTTTATATTGTTTATAAAAACGGACGAATTATGAGTTGGGAAAAAAATTGGCCAAGAACTAGTGGAATGTACAAGTTTTTATTATAAATAAATGCCCAAAAATATCACCTGTAGCCGAGATACTTTAGATACCAGCTAAAAATCATTATTTCCAGAAAATTACGTGTAATGTTTTTCATCAGTTAGCACTTATTAGTTATGTAAAATATAAGAAACGCTATAACTTCTATATCTGTTTAAATTTTCCAAACAGCTTTGAGATAACATTTGTGGAATGTCAGACATTCAAATAATATAAAAATATGTAAATGGATTTTTAGAAACGGAAAAACTGCTATAATCCCATAATTCTCACTTAACTTTAACCGTCGTCGTGAAATGCTTGTATTCAACTAACATCATGGTTCTAATTCATTCCCAGCTATTATAAATTAGATAAAGAATTATTATATTTTAAACAATTGTATTTTAACATGACTGTATTTGTCAGTTGAATAAATTAGTAAGCATATCATTTATATATTTTGTTACTTTAGTCTGAATCTTATTGTTTGATAAATAAATTTATCGAGCACTGGGAACTAAATGGCAACACAACAACGAGCAACAGTTAAGGCTATTCTCGAATCCAAAGGAGCTACTTTCTCATACATTTTTAAACTCAATTTTGTTCGGAAATGCATGGAATTGGGAATTGCTCTTATTCAGAAACTGTGTAATCATTTTTTTGACAATGATAAAAGAGCTTTCAGAAAAAAGTACCAAAGTTGGCGTTTGTAACCGAATTTCCAGTCGCTACAGTGCGGGAAAAGAAAAAAAATCTCTCATCATGTGACAAAAATTGGTTATAACACGTTAAGTAAATTATTTATTAAAACATGTAACAGCCATTTGATTCCAAGGTCGCTTTAATAGTTCAGGCCTGCAAATTTTATTTTTTTACTTTTTGAAATGAGCGAGAAAATGTGCCAGAAAGTTTCACGTTTGTTAAAGAAGTAACTTGAGAACCGCCTTAAATGTTAATATGAATACACTCCCTAATATAATATTGGATAGGGTGGGTATGGATAAAGTAGATTTTTTCTGTCTAACAGTTCAAACAAAACCCAGATAACAAATAAGGACAGGCCATGAGCAATGTAATTAATCTAATGTGAGGGAAAGAGATATGCATAGTTCTGAATTACTACCAGAGTATACAAAAATGTCTAAACCGAAATTCTCTTGAAGTGAAATGCTTTTCAGTAGGATTCAAAGAAAAGTCATAAATTGATTATGAAAGAAAAGTAATTAAATGCATTAATTTTATTAACCTTCAAATGTCTATGATAGCATATATGCCACCAACAGTGTTTCAAATTTACTGAATTTTTTTTAAATCGGATATTCCAAATTCACACCAGAAATTGAAAATAGGAATATTTGCTTGATTTAATAACAGACATTCCGTGTTTAAATAAAGCGAAATTTATTATTGAAATTTGCCGGTGTGAATTCGGATTCTCTGATCTACGGAATGTTTAGAGCGTATTCTATCATGGGAATTAAAGGGTTAATGAAATTCCCATTATGGAGCATCTAGAAATAAATAGCAGGAAAAGCTAAAATTTCATAAAAAGAAAATTTTAGTTAAAAAATTAGGTCCAACATTTTATAAATCTATGTTTTATCATATTCTAAAAACATATTCATTCCTATGTTTACAAAATATCGTTAATCATTTTAAGTTTAAAATTTCATGGTCATAGACTATAATCGTTTCAAATGTAGATTAAATTTACTATTAAAAAATATTTTAAAATCGCAAATAACGCGAAACAGAACAAATAAACTCGATTTCACTTTAGTTGACATTTAACTATGCACCATTAGGGTAATAAACAATTGTGACTGCTATTAGTTTTGCGTTTTTCTTTTACACTTATTAGAATTTTAAAACTATTATATAACTCATAAAAGTATAACTGATTAAAATAGTTGCTATATTATGCAATTTTCCGAAACATTCGCCTAATAGCAGAGAAAATCCAAAACAGTATACCAACGAGTATATCAGTTTTATTTGATGGCCTAATAAAAAAAAAAAAAAAAAAAAAAAAAAAAAAAAAATCCACGCAAATACATATATTCTCTATAAAGGAAGTTACTAAATATTTTATGTTTATGATATTGTGTGTATGTTATTTTATTTGAACATAAAATGCAAAAAGGCAATATAATCTAATGTTCGCAAAAATATGTTTTTAACGCCAAAGTAAATGATTGTACAAAAATTCGCAAAGGAAGCAACGATTTCTAAATCAATGACTGCTAAACAAAAATAGTCCTTAAAACAAACGGTATTTTGTGAAAGAAATAGAATTACAAAATATTCGATTGTAGTAAAGAAATTTTATTTTTCACGTTTTTAAAAACTCACATTAAAAGTTCGAAATGCGAAGCTGCCGATGTTTCGAATTGTCAAATGAATTTTCATTAAATTGTATTGACCTTTTCGACTCTAGCTTTCAAACATAGCTAAAGAGAGAGAAAAAATTCCTTTGATTTTTTATGTCTGATATCGAGACGAGATAAAAAAAAAAAAAAAAAAAAAAGTAAAAGAAAAAAAGAAAACGTCGTTTACCTCGCCCAGAACAACCGTAAGTTGTTCTAAAGATAAATATCAATAAATGTCATTTATTGGTATTGACTTTTTTTAAGCTTCGATGACGAATAGAGAAAATTTTTCTATAGTTCTTCTGCAATTCAAATATCGATGAATGATAAGCAGTCGAATCAATATTTGTAGAAAAAAATGAGTTAAATGGAAAATAAAAGCGGAAAATTTGAAATTGGTAATTTAAAAAGAAATTACTTTTGTCAAGATTGAAGTAAAATGTCTTCGTTATTACTAATGCTTTCGTATAAAACGTTATTAAACCATTTAAGAATATTTGCTGAAAACGAAAGTTCAATAGCAGTCAAAGTGTTCGTCCTCATCAAAAAATTTTCATTAAATAAATTCCTATAACAAAGAGTGCTTAATGTGTATTTTATTGATAATTATCGTATTTTCATTCAGAGCAAGAAATCAAAGCAGAAATTCAGAACTTAGTAATTTAAAAATGCAATTTCCATTAACAAAATTCAAATGTCTTCGTTCAGGGGATTCGGTACGCTTTGCATTATTTTTTTATGAGAATACTAGCTGACTCGCCCGGCGTGGCCTGGGCCCGTAATAATATTCTTAAATTAACCTGAAACTTGTGTTGCAGGTCCGTACAGAGGGGGGGGGGGATGTAGAGACGGTGAAAATTACCAGGGCTCGACTCTTGTTCAGTTGGAAAGTTGTGTAAAGCCACAGGTTAAAGTTTTGAATTTTTATCTGTCTCATACTTTAAACTCTTTTATTCAAAATTAATTGATGAATTCAATTAAAATTTAATTATGTTTTCAATATTTTAAATTTTTATTTAAAATCGTTAGATGAAAAAGTAATTAAAAATCTAAAGAGTCAAATCTGAAAAGTAATTACATTATAAACTGTAATTACTTGAGAACTTGAGACCTTGAGAGTTACAGAAAAGAGACAATGACATTGTAAGCAAATACTACTATATAGATTTTTAAAAAAGGTACCCTCCAAAAAATTAATTTTCGTATCGTACAATAAACTGAAAAATAAAAACAGGTTTCAGCTCCCCGCCCCCACCCCCAAAAATACAATTATGCTTTGTTCAATTTAAATAACCTACATGAACCAGAATTTATCATTGGTCTTTTGCGTTTCCGACTAAGCAGGTTTTATTGTATCTTACTTCTAGTAGGGACCCTGTATTGCAATTCTTATCGGATGTAGATAATAATGTAGGTAATGTAGATATCCACATTTTTAGTGTTATATTAATTATTTTATAATACACTTTTTCATATATTATTAAATGGTTTCATGAAAGAAAATTATTTTATAAAAAAAAAATGCAATTCTATTAGTAAATTTAGATTTTTTTTTATGCAAGAAAATTTATATCTGATTTCTACAATTTTGAACATTTTGCAACATTTTGTACATGTGTTCTCTATAAGTACGCATGTCTTTTGTACACGTGTACTCTTTTGATCATACTGATTTATTAAAACAACACAAACTATTAAAATGACTTTAAAAGTTATAACTTTGAGTCATTTAAAGGGAAATGTATTAAGTAAAAAACTTTTTTCGCCTATTATTCGCTATCGGATTTTTACAATAATTCGCAACAATACCTACGCATTTCCAAAATCATTTTTAACAGAAAACTGGAAAATTTACATTTTCGACATTTTTCTCAAAATGAAGATTCTGAATACCCTTAACACAAAATTATATTAAGACATAACGTTTTGGATCACTGAACGACCTATATAAGAACATTAAATAAGTTTAGCAGAAAATTGGAAAATTGATATTTCAGCATTTTACGCAACATGAAGGCACAGAGTATCCTTAACGTGTACTCATACAAAATGATATTAAACCAAAATATTTTGGATAGCTGAACGAACTATATAAGAATTGTAAATCATTTTCGCAGAAAATTGGAAAATTGATATCTTAGACATTTTTCTCAAAGTGGAGGTACTGAATACCCTTAACGTGCACACTCATACAAAATGATATTGGAACAGAACGTTTTAGATAACAGAACGAACTATAGCAAAATATTTAATCATTTTCGCAGAAAATTGGAAAATTTACGTTTGGACATTTACGTTTTCGACATTTTTCGCAAAGTGGAGGTACTGAGTACCCTTAACGTATACTCATACAAAATGATATTGAACCAGAACGCTTTGGAGAACTGAACGAACCGTATAGGAATATTAAATTCTTTTATAGAAAATTGGAAAATCGATATTTTCAGCATTTTTTGTAAAACAAAATGAAGGTACTGAGTACCCTTAACGTTCACTCATGCGCAAAATAATATTGAACCCTTGCGTGTTCGATAACTGAACAAATTATATAAGTGTATTTGTTGAAAATAGACACTAACTATTGTGATAGTGTATATTTTGATCTAACATTTCTATTATAAAAACTAGGGGATCCAGCCCGGATTTCCGGGGTAAATAACTTTTTTTTAAAAATTGAAAACTATAATATTTCTTTTTTTTTACATTTAAGGTATATTATGCTTAGATTTCCCTCTATCAACAATAATTTATTCATTATATATCCGTTGAATTTGTATTTTATTTATTGGTGAAATTTTAATTTCTTTATGGAAGATTATCCAAAAAAGAACGTTGAAATACTTTTATTGTTATAAGTGAATGGGATAGAAATCGATTTATTTTTTTTTAATCTATAAATGTAATATAATCTATAAAAAAATAGTTTTTTTTTTAATCCATAAAACTTATTATTAAAACCTTCATAAATAGTAAATTAAGATACAGGTTTCAAACATATTGCATTTAAAATAATACAACAGTGTAAAAATTGAAATTTTTCGATAAGTAGAAGTTGACAGTCAAAAAAAAATTTGCCGAAACCAATTTAAAAATACTAATTTTTAAGCCTAATTTTAGGAGCCTCATAAATGTCCAAGTGAGTGGGTTAAAGACTAATTACTCAGTAATTACGTTATCATTATCTTAAAACCCAAAATTATATGCAGTAGCGAAATAAAGGTTAAAAATGTGTAACTTAATAATTATGCGTATTTGCATGAAATCTAACTAGTTAAATACGGTTTAAATTTAAGTAAATGGAAACTCTGATGTAATTATTTTAAACTGCCACTTTTGCCTTTTTAGGTAAATCTTGAAAGATCTAAATTAATTATGAAATGGCATTTGAATTCTCGTTTTTTCAAACAATTTAATTTAATTGATGTTGTACTGATTGTATTTATTTTAATTTCCTTGCACTCTACACTAAAATCAACTTTGGCTTAATCATTCAACTGACTTTAAGTAATTTCAGTTTACATCAAAGGAATCAGATAACACGTAGTTATTTCATTACACTTGATTTGCTTTTCCGGAGATTGTGAAAAATTCTTAATAACAGCCTTTTTCTTTACTGTCTTCAAAGAGTTGCTTTCCTCCAATCACATTTTAGGAAACTAGGAACGATTGTTGAGCGGAAACTTTTAAGAGAGATCATTAAACAATGTCTTCAGCTCTCCAAATCAGTAATACCTTCTTGAAACGTGGTTAATGCTTTGGATTTTTCCTCTGATTACTTCGATCTTTTCTAAACACTAATTGGAACTGTGACAGTGAAACACTGCTGTAATTTGCAAGTTAAACTTTTACAAATCACTCAAGTTAAGGAATTATTACCGTAACATTTTGCATTCTATATATGCACGCCGACGCTCTCGAATCTAGAAAATTTTAAAGTACATTTAAAGCTAGGACAAACAAAGTACAGGTACAAATAGTTTCAAGAATGTGATTAAAATAGCATCATAATTCAAGATTTAATTTTTACGATCATAAAATGATTTACTTCGAAGTATCTTTCGAGATTCCCTATAGCACCGAGACCAAAATATGATCAAAATATACATGCACCTTTTCCAAAGTGCATTTGTTATATTGGCTATATCATGGTAAATATTGGAAAAATCTGCATGTAATTTTGCCACAACATTGGAGTCTTATAATTAGGAAATATTCGGCCTTTTTATAGTAAATATACCCAATAATAAACCAATAATTATCTAACAATTTGCATTTAATTTATATATTTCTAATCCTACCTTTAACTGGATTTTGAGATATAACTGGAAATATTCCCTGTGAATGCACAACGTACGTAATTTTGGTCACCAATGTAATCAATTTTAATTAACTACTAGAATATATTATGATAAAGTAAAATTTTTGGAATTATTCTCATTGTTTTACTCCACAATACTGATATGAATAGTTTCTTTTATAAACTGATTAAAACTAGTTAAGAGATGCTGGAAATCGCTTTTACAAGAGTCATGGAGCCATACTATGCCATTTTATGTTAAAACTTGTAATTTTTTAAAAGAAAATTTAATAATTTTGAAATGTCAAAATTTAATTTAAAATAAGTGTTAAGTTTTATTTTCTTTAATATTTCATAAACATTGGACGACTAATTGATAAATGTATGCACAGTTAAAAGGAAATCATCAATTTTGACAGTTGATTGGACTTAGCATACGCAAGTTAAATATATATAATTCTTAGATTTCTAAGAGTAATTCAAATTTCATTTTCTCTTATATCATTAGTAATAATAAATTTAAAGCACTTTAAATATTAAGTATAAACAACTTACATGTTCAATCTAATAGTGCTTATTTTGTTACCTACATCGGAAAAATATCCTTTTAAAAATAAAAAGCTTTATTTGTCGACGTCTTTCAATTGGCTTCAATTTCTTCAATATAATTTTTGAAAGCCAAAAAAGACCGTTAAAAACGAAAGCTTTTAAGAACTATCATTAAACAGTTTCTTCGTATTCTCGATTCCATAATACTTTCTTGCCATGCGGATAATGCTGCAGTATTTTGGCAGTGATTACTGCGAGTTTCTTTTACCTTAATTGGAACACTGAACGGAAAATTTATGGATTTCATTTGCTAAGAGTATTTTCAAATCTTTTTTTATGATTACGTTAACATAGGTGACATGTCTTTTCGCTCATTATATGTTTATGATATATTTTCCGAAATCTGAGAAGCGATAAATTTTTCATGCTATTGAATTTCCAATCTGACACCTGTCACCGAATTTAAAAATACAATGATTTTTACATTGCTGCACATTTTATAGCGTTATGTTTTGGCAATTTCTTATGTACTATCCTGGACTTGTGTATTTTCAGACAGGTATAATTTCTGTCCCACTTTATATCAAGTGGATAGTATATGATTTAATTTTGCGAAGAAAGAAGTGGCGAGGTACTTTTTTTATGTAAAGAAAATGCACTGTCAAAGTACGTTTCAGGTTTAATTTTTTTTTTTTTTTTTTTTTTTTGGTTTTATATATTAGATAAAAGAAAACTTGAAAAATCAGAAAGCTATTGCTTACTGATAGACGTTTATATATTTTATTCTGTTGGTAAAGATAAATAAATCGTCGTCTAAGAAAAAGAGAAAAAAACGAAACGGCAACATTTAATGTCAAATTTTTACAGTGGAATTTCTATCTTAAATCCACGTTGAAATTTAATCTCATTGCTGCTAATAAATATTTTCTCTTTGATTTCCTTTTATTATTTTTATTATAGTTTTCAGATAGTGTAACATACTTTATATAATATATTATCTTTATGGAATATATACATATGTGAATTATATATATAGATATAGGAAATAAACATGTGAAAATGGAATAATAAACAATGGAATAATAAACATTTCGTAATAATAAATAATGAAGTATTAATATTTATTAAGTATTTATTTTAATTATGTGTTAGTTTTTATTCCAAACAATGCATTTCCGTAATAATAACTGCTTGTGTAATCATTTTAAATGTATCATTTAACGACAGATGACAGCACTTTATTGATTCATTGGATAACACATTGGAATTCATGTTTAAGTTCAATACTTACCGCAACACCATATCTTTATATTTATACCTGCCAGTGCTCTGCATTATTACTTCTTGGTGCTACACATAATTAGTAAAAAAAACTGCAACATATGCAAATCATCTCTTTTTATAGATTTATTTATTTATGTATTTTTGCTTTATCATTCAAACTCAGGTTTGATCTTCAATTGGTAATATGCTTTTCTTTTTTAATCCATTTCAATCCATATTTTTTTAACTAAAGTTTTTTCTGGTATTCTATTTTATGGATTTATTGTGTGCGTAAGCCCTAATTTCGCCTTCTTTAGCTTGTTATAGTTGATGCGAAGATGAAACTGTACATGTTATTTGTGGTAATCAAGGTAACTGGGGGACTTATAAATCTCCCTATGCTCCACAAATTTTCATTTTTCCAATGTTTACAGTGTATTCAAATCCATGTTGCACTCGATATAGTTGTTGATAATTTGTAATGCTTTATAAAGGTTTTATATATATATGCATATATATATATATATATATATATATATATATAACGAAGAACTTGAGAACTCGCTATTTTAACAAGCATTTATACTAACGATACTCTGAAATTCTTTTCCATTTGAATAGAATATCATTTTAATACAGAAGAGTACCATTTCTTAAGTATACCTACAAATTTTCAAAAACAAGCATAAAATATTGTTGTGCGGGTAACTAAAATATGTGCGCTTTTGAAAGTTTTAGTAGAGTCATGTAACCATAAATAATATATTTTGTAAACATATTCAGAAAAATTGCCTAATCCATCATTCTTTTCTTCGCTACTTTTATTTGAGAGAATTTCATTTAGTAAATGCTTGGCTGATACTTCGCTTCACACAAACATAAAATAGTTTAAAATACATTTCTTTTTAGAAAATCTAGATTAATAAACATGGTACAAAATATTTCAAAAAATATATATACATGGAATTTTTCATTTAAAACACTTACAATGGGTGCGATTAATTACAGCTTTTTAATGTGCGACGTATCTTCTTCTGTTAAAAAAAAATCGCATATATGTGCTAAGAGATATTTTAGATTTCCTTAGAAGTTTTGTTTGATTCGGTACTATTTTATTATTCTAGTTCGGGATCGTTCTACAATAGGCAGAATCGGACTTTAACGATATCGTGTCCAAGACATATCATGTATTTTGGTTCACCCTACTCTCTTATACTTGCCAGTTGGATAGAACTGTATGCATTTAAAATCGAATATTCACAATTTTTGCCCGACTGCTAAGAAGGGTTATGTGTTTCACGCGTATCTGGGTATGTGGATTTCTTTGTACCCTGGAAAAATCCAAACGGCTGGATGGATTTTAATTAATGAGGTCTCTATCCATTCGTCTTAACCGTCCGATGGTTATAGGCTAGATTTTGTTATAAATTCAAAATGGCGGCCGTAAAATACAAAAGGGCGGTAGAGACGAAAAAAAAAATTACACACCATATTGAGTGGCATATCATTGGATAGGTCTTTCAAAATGAAGACGATGTTTCTTTGACTATTTTACAGTCAGAAGCTCCGTTTAAATGTTACGCAACCTGGAAGTTGTATAGGTAAGATTTCTAGCTTTACTGCAACTCTAACATTCATAGACATCGATAGGCCTCATGAAAACAGTGTTTATAGATAGTAGCAAGCAATTAAACACAACTTAAAAGTCATCAATACAAGTAAATAAAAAAAATAGGTAAGTAATATAAAAAATAGTTTCTCATTGATGTGAAATAATTTATTAGTTCGCTTTTTACGCAGTCGGGTTTTTTGGTTTTTTTAATTTAATTTTTATCTTATATGTGTATGTAGTTTAGAGAATAATGAATCATTTTAATGCATATACAAAAGGAGTTAACACATTTTTGTAACGATTTTGAATTTCTCTAAGATTAAAATTTGAATGAAAAATAAAATAAAATAAAACCTATATGGCATCATTTCGTAATAGGATTTAATTATTGTTTGCATAATTATAAATATTCATTGCTTAAAACTGTCGCTGGAAAATAAACAATGGAACAAAGGCTATGTATTTTTGCTTTTCGAAGATAAATACTCTGATCTTAAACTTACACTATGTGCAAAATTACTTAAAAGATGACACAGTATTTAGAAAATGTTAAATTATTTTAATACGTTAGAACTTTCAACTATAAAAAACATAGTCTTCTTCAGAGGAATATAAGAAATACAACAGATATTGACGCCTAATTTTACTCCTCTACGTGGATTTTGAAAATTAGGCGTCAATATCTGTTGTATTTCTTATATTCCTCTGAAGAAGACTATGTTTTTTATAGTTGAAAGTTCTAAGGTATTAAAATAATTTAACATATTTTAAATACTGTGTCACCTTTTAAGTAATTTTGCACATAGTGTAAGTTTAAGTTTAACTTTTAAAGATGAATTAAGCATTTCTGTTTATTTATTTACTGATAAATACTCTGATTCGATTATTAAAAAAGGTGCGAATAGTTTGGTTTTAATAATTTTACAGATAAAATAAGTGATACAGCTAATAAAAAAAAGAAAAAAAAGAAAAAAACGTCACATTTCACCGGGAAAAGATTTAAAAAAAGCATACACAACAAAGCTGCGTTCACCGCCTATTATTCGAAAGTCGCATCTCATCATTTAAAAGAAAATCCAACCCCCAAAGAACTATCGACAAATGTTTAAACATCTCTATATGAACTGTAAAAAAAATTAAATAATGAAAAAAAGAAAAGAATGTTAAATTTCAGTCAAATTATTACCAGACATAAATTTTAAAATATGTTTTCAAAAAAGCCCATCTATCACGTTATCCAAACAATGTTCACTTTTTAAAGTTCCATCAGAAAAAGGCTAGCAGCCATACCTCTAAATCTTCTGCTATATTTTTATGAAGAAAAAAAATGAGAAATGAGAAATGAAGCCGGAATTGCGGCTGTTTCATTTAAATGCATCTAACCGAAGTCTTTTGAAGTGTCTCCAATGGATTAATGTGCATTTGCACTTTTATAACAAGCGGCATCCCAAAATATTGAATGGATGCCGAAAAAGTGTGGTCGAGGATTGGAACAAAATCAACCCTGATGTATTGAGAAAAGCTCTTTTACCTTGGAAATCAGGATATATTATAATAGTTTAAAAAAAGCGCTATGCGATTGAAACTATTACACAATAAAATTCTTATCTTTTAAAAATAAATTTATGTTTTCAAAATGATTACAAAAATATGTAAACAACCTCTGTATTTAATCCGTCCTATTTGTAAATAATCATTATATATAATAAGTGCATTTTAAAAATGATATAATTCGTTTTGGGGCCCCAAAGATTACGGCAAGAAAGGGCCGGTCCTTGTGACCAAAGGCGGAAATTAGGCCCTGCCGATAGGTATGGATGCTCCACACAATAAGTTTTCAAAAGAAAAAGACACGATCTTTTATTCAAAAGCAAAATGATATAAGATAGCAAATAAAAGAGCAAATAAATTCTGAAATCATTTTAAGGTCGTCCGCTTCGTTTCTTATTTTGTTACCAGTGAGCTAAAAAAAACCACCAAAATTTTGTCAGAATGTAAATTTGTAGTTATCTAATATGGAGAAATTTAGTGTTTGCATAAAAAGCTAGAACTTAACCCCAAAATTAAGTAGATTGAAATTTTAAAACAATATCTTTAGCGAAATATTTTGGCTACGATTAAATCAAAATTATTTTCATGAATATTATTTACATAACTATGTACATTTTTATTAACACCACATTTATTTACTTTACTTACACGTGAAATTAGCAAAATAAATTTTGATCATTTATGCTTACATTAGACTACAGAAATATTTATGCATGAAAATTTAAAAAATAAATGTTATAAAATAAAATTTAATCTCAAAATTTACCAAATTTTTGAAAAATATGAGAAATATTTTTATTACAAACATACAAACTTTTTAAATGCATTTTCTCTGTACTTTACAAAAATATTACTATGAGCAATCCTTGATGGGGTATAATTTTAGGTTATACTGTTAAAGGAAAATGTAAAAGATTTACCACATTCAGTTATTTTTCAGAGACGTTTTACTGAACAAATACTCTCTTCCCTAGTTTTAAACACTTACTAAAACTATTTTCTATTTTAATTAAATAAGAGAAGAGATACTAAAAACGTAGTTTGAAATAACATGAAAAACTTGCAGAAGTATGTAAACAATTCCTAATTACTATGTGAAATCTATAATATTTCATTAGACGAAAACAAAGAACACTTAAGAGATTGATTTGGCTTTTTTAAAGTTTCAGAGATATAGATCAATAACTATACATGAAAATATTTTTACATTCAGTGGATTGCAAAAAATGATAAGTTAATGCATACTAATTTCAGGGTGGGTGTACGAGTTTTTCATACGATGTTAAGTTAGGCACACAATATACAGGGTCTTCCAAAAAGTTTTAAGCGCACTTCTTTTTTCCTGTTCGAGATACGTGGGCATTTTTTGAACATTTTTACAGTTTACATTGTCTACGCATTTACAACAGGCAAAACATTGAAGCGCGTATCATTATTTTTTGAACACCCTGTATATGAGGCATTCTCACATAATTTTGACTTTTAAGTCCCTGAATAATAATTTTTATTTTAGTAAATATTCTTGGTTTTTTTTTTTTTTTCTTATACTGGAAAACATCACAATGCATGACTGTATAACAATTGTTAACGAGATAAATAAGTATTGGACGATGTTGGGGGTCCAAATGTACCACGAAATTGCTTTCCGTCCCGTGTCCTGATGCTGGTTTTTAAGTTTGGAGCTGTCTGTATAAAATTGTTTCAATAAAAGTAATTCGATGTAATTTTTTACCGAAACTGCAACTATTGTTTTATATAAATATGTAGCAAAAAATTAACCTGCATACATTTTTAGGGTTGTTATTATTTTTTGAACTCTGTCCCTGGATTTTAGATTCCTTACCGTCCCTCTTTGCTAAAATTATACAGAAAATCACTTCATATGCAGTCACAGAATTGTTTTCAACTTTTTTCTCATGCTAAAGAAAGAATGGTTAAAATTCTTTGACAGGAAATTTACTTCAGAATTTAAATCAGCATTTAAATATCAATTTCAATCATCGTGGTTTTATTGGTAGTCTTACCGTCCCCAAGGTTTATTCCTGCACTTTTTCAGGTAAATTATTTTTTTTTAAATTAATCCAATGTAAAGAATTGTTTCTAAAAATCAATGAACATTGGGGTTTAATATGATTTGCCTAAAAATAGGTGGTAACTTTCCTTACCGTCCCCTTTTTTTTTCCTTGTCGTCCCTTTTCCCTTTCCGTCACCTTTTTTTTCCTTACCGTTCCTTCTTTAACACCCCTTTAAGACGATGTTATACCAAAATTTTGCACTTAAAATACTGCATTGTTATTATTTCTTATTTAAATGTTCTGTGGTACTATGCAAATTCATTATAAGTAAAAGTTTAGAAGAAAATAAAAAGTTAGAGAGGTAAAACGGCAAGGAAAGATAAACTCGCAAGTTTAACTTAAACATTAGTTACATAAAAAAAATCGTCGCTTCTGACAATTTTCCTTATTTTAAATCATTAAGATATTCGGCTATAAGTTTAAAATGTTATTTTATTAAGTTTAATTTCACCAGGTTTTTATTCCTGAAAGTTAAATTTTTTGGGAATACCTCATATAACTCACAACTAAGGAAAGACTCAAATTTGTGGAAAAAAAAATCCATCCTCCGTAAATTAATTTTTTACACTGAAAATGAATAACTGCTGTTTAGAGCGTGAAATCATTTTCTTATAATACGCTTCAGTGACCTAATTTCAACATCTTAATAAAAAAGTAAACTGAAAGACCGTGTTTATCCTCTTAATGATTCCAGAAAGTGTTCCATGAAGCGCGAATACACGTCTTTATTTATAGATATGACATACCAGATAGTGGTGTCATGTACCAACATTAAGTGTTATCTTGTTGAGATTTGTAACAACATTAAACGAGAAATGCTTCATGCGAAAACTCGGAATATTAAATCAATGTCACATGCTCCGAATAACGTTCTCCTACAGCACAAATTCATTTCCAGCCTGATAAAAAGGGTTAATTTCATATGTCACAGCATTGTTGATGATGCATTGACAAAGTAGGATGTTACCGACGATGAAGTCTTTTTCAAAGACCCGTAAAGTTTGAAGCGATGTAAGAGAGAAAATTATTATTAGATTATTTATATTCATTTACGTATTAACTCTTTGAGCTCTGGATGTGAATTTCTTCAAAATGCCCAAATGTAACATTGGCTCCAGTTTTTTCAAACAAAAGATTCAGCTTATAATATACACGAAAGAATGCCTTTATCTATTTTCAAATAAACTTGGTTTAATATTCTGGTGTCAATGTGACATTTGGAGATTAAAATTAAGTGGGAAGAAATTCCACCATCAGAGCTCAAAGGATTAACCCTTTAGTCAGTGTTGCCAGTGGGCTACTTTTTTTAAATTCATATTTCTTGATTGGCACCACCTTTTTAGAAATGGTAAAATTCCCTTTGTTTTTGCCTTAATTAATATGTCATTAAATAAGGCGCATTTTACCATTTCAAAAAAGTGGTGCCAATCAAGAAATCTGAATTAAAAAAAGGAGCCCATCTGGCAACACTGCCTTTAGTGCGCAGCTTTGCATATATGCAAACAACAGTGTTTTGAATATAATAGATTTTTTAAATTCGTATATTCCTATTTCACACCAGAAAATAAAAATAGCGATATCTGCTTTAATTAATAACAAACATTCCGTATTTAAATAAAGCAATGTTAACCATTGAAACTTTCTGGTGTAAAGTCAGATTCTCTGAACTAAGTATTTTTTTAGAACGTATTCTATCATGCGAATTAAAGGGTTAAAAGTTAAGTTTTATAAAGTAAATAATTAATAAAATAAGGTATTTGGAGACTTACTTCTTAAAATATTTTCTAATTTGAAATATTTTAGCGTAAAACAGCCACACGACAGTAGTTTTTACTTGTATTACAGATGTGTAGCAGAAGAAAAGATTGACGTATTGTATGGAAAATGTATCTCTGATTTTTTTCATTATTTTTCCTGTGTAATGAACCTTTCAGAAAATCATATATATTTTTTTCGAAACAAAATAAAAAATCGCGCATTTAAGGGTTAAGGTGTCTCAGGACTCTTAAAATTAGAAAAATGAATAAAAGAGATTTTTTTAACATTTAATATCTTGAAATGTATATCCTTTTAAAACACATTTTTTTAAAAGATGATAGGTATAAGTACGTTCTTTCATTTTATGTATTTTAAAAATTGCATGATGGAGAATTAGCATTTACAGGGGGCTCCAAACTGCCAGCTATTTCACGAGCAGAAAATTGGTATAACAGCTTACGATCACGATTACAAAATAAATATTGCAACTAGAAGGAATATTTTGGTGCTTGCTTATACTTCAGATTGTAATAATTACCTTGAACCTGAATATATTGTATTTTTATATTTTTAATACAAAGTTGTATTTAGCTAATACAAAATTTTGAAAATTTCAACAGTATAGTCACCTAAAAAAATATCTTTTTGAACAATAACAAGAAAATTTTAGGTTCAGTTTATGCAGTTTGATATGAAACTCATGTTTTGAAAATTTTATGAAAAAATATTCAGAAGCTTTTGCGATATTCTGCGAGTTATTCCCAAAAACGTCATTTGGAGAAAAATGACTTCAAAGATTCGGAAACGCCGCTTCAGCTATTGAGCGGGTATGATTCTAAAAGCTATAACTCTGTTCTAATCAGAATTTCAAAGAAACAATTATATTAAAATGTTCAGAAAAGAGAGGAGTTTAACATCTAAAAAAAATTAATTTCGAAATTTTTGAAGCTTTAAGAGTCCTATAATCCCTTAATCATAGCATATAAAAAAGATATAGCATAGAGAGCAGGAAAAGAGGTAGAGCATATAAAACATTTTGAGTAATTTAAGTGGATATTCAAAAGAGCAAACATTCTTCCAGAATGTGTCGAGATATAAGAAAAACCTATTTCTTTTATCGCTTTAAAAATATTGAATAAAACATTTAAGTTTTTGAAAATTGTTTTTTACTGTTGTTTGTTATCCACAAATTTGGAGTATAAATTTCTCTGTTCAAAAAACTTAAGATTTTTCAAATTCTTATCTGATTTTAATTCAACTTATATGCATCAACAATTTAATTTACATTGCTGATTAAAAATATGAGAAATTGAATCATCAATGAAGACAAAACATATTTGTTGTTTAAACTAAAAGAATTTAAAAATTGACTGTTTTTACGTAATATATGTAAGAAACAGTATGTACTATTACTTATTAACTAAACACTCCAATGGATTTAATAATTACGCTTTATAAATGTGATAAGAAAGAAAATTAATAAAAAATAAAAAAAAAACTTCAAGGGGTTGTTTCTTAACTTCGTATTTTTAAGGGCAATACTGTATTTTTATACGCATTATAGTCCAGATGGTGTCGTAACAACACGAAGTCGATAATTCAATTTGAAGGCCATCGGAAACCGAACCGAAAAAAATAAAGCAAGTCGGAAATTTTGTGTCATATATTTCCAAAGAAAAAGGAACACTCTTCGGAATCGTGGGTACCTCGGAACAGCTTATTATATATTTGCGTTCGTGATTATTGTACATTTTCGTAAATTCAGAACCATCTGTCTTTTTTTACAGTGTAGTCAGTAAAAAAAAAAAAAAGAAAAAGGAAAAGACGTGAAATTTAACAGTCAAGCAACATATTATTTTTATATCTTAATGTAATAGACGGGGAGCAGGCAGCGCAGACAACCGCCTCATCGAGCTGGTGGCTGAAATTACAGAATTAGCTGAAACTCGAATCCCATGTTAAAACGCAATCGGTCTGTCAAGTCATACCTTGGTGGAAAACACCTAAAAACCCGACTTTAGCAATCGACTCGTAGGTTTACCATTGCGTTTTCCTGCACCCAAATGTATGAAAACATGGCGGACTGGGAGCAGGAAAACACAATGGTAAACCTACGAGTCAACCGGTAAAATCGGGTTTTCAGGTGTTTTTCACCTGAAAAGGTGTTTTTCACTTGGCATACCGTTTGCGTTTTAATATGGTAATAGAGGTTTAGCTAATTCTGGAATTTCAGCTTCCAACTCGATGAGGTGATTGTCTCATGGTTCGTACGCCTCCTTGAATTTTGCAGACCAGAAAATTTTTCGGCACCAATATTATCTTATAGGAAATCTCTTCTTAAAAGAAGTCGAAATTTTGCGCATTTAACCTAGATTTATTTTTCTATAAAAAGATACTGGTAGATATGCCGGAGAAATAACGGTATACGTACGAAGCATATGTCTATGCTGTCGGCTCCCGTTCTGTAATGAAGTAAGACTATCTACAAAAAGATACCTTTCCGTCCAAAAATGAATAGAAATCGAGCGATCCGTTCAATTTATGCGTGACCATATATGGAAAAAGTACACAAACGAACAGCATAAACTCTTTCGATGTGTTTCGATTTATGCCAATACATTGAAACTTGTATTTGTTCATAAAATTTACTCACGATAATCAAGTGACAATACAAGAACGAAAAATCATGCGTACAGCTTAGATTATGTGACACTTTCCAACGCATTCAGAATACTGTAACTAAACTTCATAGTATATTAACAAATTACATGCTAATGGTGCGTTTTCGCACCGTTAAATATAAATTTAAATTAACTATCTGGATACCACTATTATTTAATTAAAAATTGCCTTAATTAATTACAGAAAGTTTGAACTTTAAATAAAGCGAAGATTATCTTTTAATATTTGTGGTGGCAAACGTAAAATAGTTGAAGACCCCTATCTTACAGTTTCGACAGTTAATGGGTTAGGGTGAATTCACAGTTTATTTTATACGATATCTAAATGAACCGATTTAAAAACTGATGGCGCATCTGAAACCCCAATTTTTTGCTCTAACAATCAATAGTTGGAAAAATATCCGATTATTATTATTATTATTGTTATTTTTTCGTGCAGCCCTGTATGCGATCTATGGATTTATGTGTATGCTACATAGTATTATAAAAGCATTTTGTGTGTCCCTGCAAATGCACGATAAATTCTATGCGCACCATATTGTATAGCAAGTAACGTGTAGTAGAGCTCAGTCATATATATAAATTTCAGTATGTTTAAAATAGTGTTATATCATTAAAATACACTGCAAACGATCTTTCCCCATAGACCGTAATGTAACGGAATTTTTTTGAGTATCTCGTAAATGTACAACAGAAACTATACACTTCATTTTCGATGCACAACATGCCATAGTGATACCCAGTAACATCTATGAATTTCATGGCAATTGGACAATAATTACACGAGTTACAGTACGGATTGTCATACAGACAGACAAACCGAATTCACAAACACTTTTTAACGTTATTTTAAAGTGTTAAAAATGTATTTTTAGTCGGTAGTAGAGCTCGACACAGATCGGGTTCTACACGATCAGATTGTGACTGAACTCAAAAATTCCAATTGAAATCACCCCGAATCCCGACCCTACAAAGTAACTTTTTCTAAAATCAAAACCACACTGTAATTTAATTTTTTTAATATTTTAAATCGAAAAAATTACTAAATATACGGTTTATATTTTTATACATGTTATGACATGTCGTTTTTTCTGATTAAATACTGCTTTCTATATTTTCCTTATTAATATAAAAAAAAAAATCCATTATGATACGTCTGATTAACTCTTTAGGGGACTTCAAGGTGTTTTTGACAGCCTCATTTGCAATGTTTTTTTTTTATATATATTGTAACAAGTAGAGTAGTGTGATAATTAACATTATTGTAAACAAATATGCCAAAAATGTATAACATTTCCTAGTTATTTTCATATGAGCAACATCTGAAAGAATAGTATGAAAAAAAAGTATACCACACAGTGTTTAATAAAAAGCCAAACGATGTAAATTCTAGTCATATAACGCTAAGAGAATTTTTGATAGCTGTCTGTAAAAGACATTTAAAACAAAAGCAAGCCTAAAATTAATTATAGAAACCTCGGTAGAAAAAATATCTGTTAAATGATAGAAAGAAAAGGACATGCTTATAATAAATAAACTTATTTGGAAAAAATTAATTCCAGTGTCATGGTAGTTTGTCCTAAATTACAAAATAGCGTCTGGACAACTTATCTCTAAATTTGAAACAAAATTTAATTATAGAGTTTTGACAGCACAATTTTCTATGAAATTCATGTGTAATAATTTAATATGTCTTAATATCTAAAACAAGAAAAAAAATATTTTCTTCATGCCTAATAAAAAATTAGTATTTTTTTTTTTTTTTTTTTGGGGGGGGGGGGGGGAATCACAATTTAATGTCCTGAATTCAGACACCATTCTTATTTTTTTAACGGTGAGATATTATAGGAATATAACGAAAGTTTTGAAAGCAAATCTTTCATACAAAAAAAAAAAAAAAAAAAAAAAAAAAAAAAAAAGAAAAGAAAAGATAATGAAAAATGAAAAAGTTCTACACAAAATATTTTCTATAAAAAAGAGAAACAGGCCTCGTAGAGTTTTACTTGTAATGCAATTAGATCCAGTAATAGGCGCCTGTAGACGACATTTAGGACAAAAGCATGCTTTAAATTAATTACATAAGCTACGCTCTCGAAAACGTGTACTGAAGAGTGGGAAGATAAGGAACAACGATTAATGAAATAAGTTTTAAAAACAGCGAAAACTCAGTGGTTGGTCCTAGAGTGAAGCGGTATCGTTGTCTCGGCTTCAATTTTAAATTAACTATGTGCCGCTGTAATTGCTATCCAAAATATACTTCATTGTTTTGGAGAAAATAATTCACTTTAGTATAGTAGTGACGTTGTTCTTCAAAGCGAGAAAGTTTGCTCGCTTGGAAAACGGTGTTGAGGTATAAAGATTTCCATCAATGAGATTATAGTCTAATTATAATGCAGGGTAAGTTTCTGTTAAAATTTTGCTTAAAGCTGGCAGCGGAAAACTGAAAAAAGGAATTGATTAATGTATCAATATTTTTAGTTTTGTAAAAGTTTTATAAACTGCGAGGTGAAAGCACTTCTACTTGTTGGCATTGTTATCCGTTTTTTATTTACAATGAAAACATTATTATGAGACAAATTTTCTCCAAAATTATGATGTTAGTAAAAGTATAAAAAGAAATAAATGAAGTATTACATTTTCACGAGTTTGAGACATTATCACTTATTTGCTAACAAAAAAAATTCTAAGCTAACCTATTCTAATTTTGAATTTTGGATACAGAAAATTATCATTAATCTTATTTACAATGTAAAAGCATTGCATGAAATTACCTAAATTTTGGGAAAGATACCTATAACACACTGCATATAGTTTAAACGATATTCAAAATTTATTGATGAATTTCGAGGAGCAATTTATTTAGAATTAGTAAGAATGAAAAATTCCCTCTACGAATTTTATATCTTCAGATAAGTATATAATGCATGTATAAAATTCGGTCTTGAAATTTTTTTTCTACAATAAAATATAGTATATTGCGTACGACAAAAATAATATACTTAACGGGTTAGTGTTATCTGGGCTCACAGCGTTTCTAAAATTTTCCCATTTTGCTACCACTATTTTAAAACGATAATCTTTATTGTAAACTTCTATTGTAGATGTTAAAGGAATGGACCACGGATATTTTTGATTTGAAATAATGGTAGGAAATGTAGAAACATTTATGAACGCTGCGAGTCCTAGTGTTATCGTAATTACTGCTTTGAATATTGTTTTGCTGTAATTCATAAAACGTTACTAAAGGATTGCACCTTATAATTTCCAATTTCAATTTTAGTATTCTTAGTAACATTGAAAGACGTCATATATCGTAGACACGCTACTGAAATATGGTTTGTAATTTTATTTCAGGTCAGAGTTGAAAATGTTTAGATATTTTGATCTGTTAAATTGTAGGTAAAGAAAATAAAGCTTAATTTCAATGAATTGAAGCAAGATTGTGTTTATCACTAAATATTCTAACAACTGGTCATTTGAGGTGTACCAAATAAAAATATATCGATTCGATAAATAAATAAAATATAAATCACATAGAAATAACTTAAATAAAAGTGTTAAGTAGTTATAAAATAAATTCTGGTGAGAAATATTTTAATAAAATTTGACTAATATTCCTGGTATGTTTAGTGTAGAAAAATAAAATTAGCAAATGACTGAAAAGTTATCTTTAGAAGACAAATTTTATTTTTTAGACACTTCCACAAGCAACATTATATCTGTTTGTTTCAATATATTATCTGATATATAAGAATGATTTTCACTGCTTTATATACTTTTGTGTTGACCATTTTTGTACTTTATCTGTTCGGATAGCATTTGCATCACATTTAATTAGTTTTCTCAATTTCATATATCTAAGTGAAATTTGTTTCGCATATATTTATCAATATACTATTATCTTTAAATAGTTGACAGCCATTTGTGTTCATCTCACGCAATTGTTACCGTACAGAACTAGCAAGATTTCGTTTCACATTCGTAGCTTATTACAGTTACCGTATGACACTACGACTGTAGTCATTATATTTGCCTGCATTTTTCCAGAGAATCAAAACAAATTAGAACACTTGCAATTTGCTTATATCTCTTGGGAATCTAGTAGAAGGGGAGTGCCATGCTCCATTAGTAGTCACAAGTTGTTCCATTTGCAGGATATTGACATCTTAAACATAGTAATAGAGAATACATGTTCGTTATTTCAAATCAATTTAGTCGAGTTGAAATAATACTTAACATATTTTAATCGAAGAACGTCGCAACTCTAAATATCACAATGTTCGATATAGAAGTTGGTTACTGTTATTTTAATGTATATATTTTTTATTATTGCAGTAGAATTAAATACTGGTGTTTTCTTTATATATATATATATATATACCGGGTGTCCCAAAAATGACTGATGGATTTTAAAATTCCGTAACTTGCAAACGGTGACAGATATTTAAAAAAATCTTGCAGGAGTGTTATGTAAGATGTCAGGGTTTTTCATTCTGGGATTTTCAGCTTTAGTTACAAATATCATCGATAGATGGCACTGCAAGCAATAACCGCTGAATCCAGGCTCGATTTTCGGCCTTTCTCTTCTTCCGTGCTAAAAAAGGAGATTAAAATGTATTGATTGGTTCCCACAGTTCCAAAAACGGATCTGGACTGAGCACCTGTTGCTGTTATTTGAAATTCGAACTAAAATCAAGAATTACAGTACAAAAACTCCTGATACCATACATAACCCTCCTGGAAGAATTGTTTTAATATGTGTCATAGTTTGGAAGTTATTAAATTTAAAAATCCATCAGTCATTTTTGGGACACCCGGTATATATACATATACATTTTCCTTACGTGTTTATTAAGAACAAGGTAACAAATTTATAAAATTTGACCATTTTTCCCCTATAGATGAAAGACACTAATCCTATTTGAATATTATTTCAATTCTGAAGTTTTTACAGCATACTGAAAAAGGTCTTTAATCACTTATTAACTGAATATCTTGTTTAAATGGCATTCATGTAGCTATCCTTAATAAGGATCCATTTTGTAATAACCTTAAACAAGCTCCTGGCGCATTTATGCATCATTTATAAAAATACAATTAAGAAATTCTAAATTCTACCCACAACGTCTGAGTAGTTATTTTCTGTTACTATAATGATATATATTTCTTGATTAAAATAAAAGAAAATTAGTATTAAAAATTGTATGGTGTCAACGAGAAATTTCTGAATACAAATTCCACACCGCCAGATTTGGGAACATTGTTAGTGGACTAGAATTGTTAAGATCACTTTCAGAAAACAAGTCAAAAGTGACGGTCACACTTACGAATAATCCTAGAAACTTACATTATTCGTCTTGAGATTGTTGTACTATATACATATAGTCAGTAACAAAACAGAGTAAATGCAATCTAGTTTCTTCATACAATGACGCTTAAGATGATAACGTAGAGACGTGGAAAAAAATAAACACCCCTTACTAACTCTGCAAACAATTATCGTAGAAGAAAGTTACTGGTACCACACGATTGGTAATAAAGTCTACTTTTAAATGATGTATATAAAATTTGCTTAGAGGGTCATCTACATATTAAAATGAACCACAACTTTATTTTTTTTTCAATAGCAGTACTCAATTCTGACAGCATAAATAAACTCTTCATCATTCAATTAGCCTAAAAACAAATTTTTACGCAAATCGTACGATAAGTTTCTTAGAAATTAATTATTTTAAAACGAACGTATTTTAGGGGCTGTATCCAAATTGAAGTTCGGTACTCGATTGTAGTCTGAGAGAGCCCCCTTCTTGATCAAGGCAGCGCCATTATCTATAAGCGCCACTGAAGTAGTCATTGATTGGTTGGTTGGTTGGTTGGTTGTATTTATGACGGCCAATTATCTGCACGAGGGATATAGGCCCAGGGGGGGGAGTGCCCTTCGTGGGGGTCTTTCTAAGGGAACCTAACCCGTATTAACGCTTGGAAATCCAAGGTTCGAAGAAAACCACGAAAACTCCGAACGATTAGGCCGACGGGCGCGATTGGGATTGAACCCAGCACCTCCCGTCTACCAGATTCGAGAGCAGAACCTCTCAGCCACTGGTGGGGCGAAGTAGTCATTGAAGATTGCTAGATTAAAGGATAGCATAAGAAATTTCAAAATATCTAGTCACTTCTATCATAGACAGCCTCTTAAACTAAGGGTGCACAACCTGTGGCCCGCGGGCCACCAATATTACCACTATTTTTATGCAGAATAATTTTCCTAATTAATTGACAGAAACTTTGCTAACGTCAAATTCATTTTTAATAGCCTCAAAACAAACTGCGATGCGGGTAGTTGAAGCGTAATTAAAAAAAATAATAATAACTTCTCAGAATGAGCTGTAATTTTGAATTCCCATATACAATGTTTCTGGATGTCAGCTTTCTGTTAAAAAAAAATTATGTTACAGTTCATATTTTTTCGAAAATTTCAATATAGACATTTTTTGAAAATAAGAATTGAAAAAAAAAAAAAAAAAAAAAAAAAAAAAAAAAAAAAAATGAATTGTAACCCATGAACTTTATTTACAACAAATTTCTACTTATTTAGCATGCTTTGTTCGCAGTTGAGAATCAAATACTGAAACTTAGTTTTACGTGTCGGATAGTTTATGGACTGGGCTACTGAAGATATTGTTTCTCAGAAAATATATTAATGATTGTAACATATAATAATACCTGTACACCTTTCTCCAAATTTAACATAAGTTTCAATAAAATAAAAATACTGAATGTGGTATATTTATCTATCACTTATTTCGAATGAAGTCATTTTTTTATAATTAATTTTATTTTTGTGTGGAAATGAGCAGTATCAATGTAATGAAATATATTAAATACAATACTTAAAAAAGTGAAAAATCATATGTACGTGCAAGGATCTCCTTAGGTTTAAGTGAATTCGTCTTTATTGGACGTTTTTATGCATTTGCCCTGTAATCAACAACTTAATACCTATTAAAACTATCTATAATTCAACTGGAATAATTGGTATTAAAATCTTTGATAAGATCATGCGCACAGTTGTGTTCAAAACTTACACTAAGATTTCTTGTTCGGAACTTTTACTTTGTTTGTTAATGGCACACTAATTTTAAATTTTATTTTAAATTTCGATTTTTTGGCATATCCTGATGAATACATAATCATTTCAAAAAGTAATGCAAACAATTTATGTATTGGAAGTTTTTGTGAACATTTATATTTAACATGCATTAAAAAGTGGATTTATCCAAACAAGCACATAGTAAAGACCGTTACTTCTGCCACGGATTATAGCTTTAAAGCAAGAATTCGAAGTAACATGTTAATTTAACATCATGAAAGTCATTCAGAAGAAAAAAAAAATAACTGCTACAAGTGTGCGAAAACAGATAAGGATTTTTCTTCTCGAAAAGAAGATGGATTAAGTCTTTCTTTATTTGCCAAAATGTGAGTAGTGAAAAAGTGTAACTTTAGATTCAGTCGATAAAGAAAAATTTCGATATTTTATATATGTTGTAAAATGTTTTTTATACTTTCTTTGTTATTTTTAAAGATTTTAAAGAGACTTATATAATATAGAATTTTTATAAATTTTGTTTTATTATTTCCGGCGGATTACCATTTTTTAAGAGGACTTCGTTAACCATGACGAAAATAAAAATGTTTCCAAGTTTTTCCTTAAAATGAAATTAGATATCCGTATTGGCGTCGTTTCGTAACAATCCGATACTTAAAAATATGTGGAAATACTTTTTACTGGATCCAATTTCATTAACTGATTGAGAGTTGCAAATTTTTAATACAGTTTGTGTTCTATGAAAAACTCGTTATGATCAAAACTCTAAAATTTTAAGATATATTTTTCGTTTGACTCGGGTCTTTTATGAAAAAGTTTTATGGTGCATTTAAAAAAATTAAAAAGAGGATTTTCAGTGTAAAATGTTTCTTAAAAAAATAAATTGTAAGTAAAAAGTCATTTTTGCTATATTTCACATATGCCATGACATGTATTTTTTCTTTAACTAATTACTTTTGAGAAATCGGGTGCTTACAAATGTAGAGATATCTGTAGAAAAAGTACGAAAAAAAATTGCGGCTAATTTTTCAAAATTGTAGAAGATTGTGGTTATTTCTATTATTAAATTTTACTTTTAATTATTGTGTTTTTTGTGATTAAATCTATTTCTTTCAATAAACCAGTTAATAATATATCAAAATTTACGTTAAAATATAAAAAAATGTGGTACGACATCCCCTAGAAACCACTGTTTCATTACGAATACATAAACAATTTTTATTTTAATTAAATACTTAATAAAAAATTTCTTTTAAAAATGCCATTCTCATATACTGAAGTGCGACAACAGGCAAAAGCTAAAGGTTTTAAGAAAAAGCGAGTTATAGCAATATCATAAAAAACACATTAAAATTCAATCTATGTACGGGTGTGTCTAAAATCCCCATAAACTGAAAGCAGAGTTGGGCAAATTTGTAATCTCAATTATCCCCGTTGAAGTTACAAGTTAATTGAATGTAATTGATTATAGTTAGACACATTCAAACACAGAAATTTCGCTCACATAATGGAATGGTGGCAGTTTCGAATAGAGTGCTGCAAGAATTTTTTACGGCATGTAATTTTAACTATAATTAATTACACGCAATTAAATTGCAATTACATTGAGGATAATTGCAATTACGAATTTTCCCAACTCTGGATGAAAGAATGTAGTATTCAGGATACCCATAAACTAAAAAAAAACAATTACAGTAAGAGGAGGTATTCTAGGAAAACTTAAAAAAAATCCTGTTTTGCATTTTTAAGATTAATTTTATTTTTTAAACTATTAAAGTGTTTAGAATATACCCTGAAGGTTTTTTGTTTCATCCTACATTTATGTTTCAACTACCAGTTTTACGAACCGGTCTCAAGGCTAACAAAAGGGCTGATCAAAACTTTAACCGTGTTTTTTAACAAATCTTTTTTTAAACAAATCGTTTTTTAAATAGGTGTAGGTTCTCACGTTCCTAAATCATCCATGTTAGCTATAATTTGTTTTTTGTAATCTAAAATACACATTTTTAAAAGGAGAACAAACAAACCTTTCAATGTTAAAAGATTGTAATAATCACAATTTTCAAACGTCTTCGAAAATTAAAAAATAGTGCAGTTATTGACCAGAAACTTCAAACAGCTTTATCTTAGCAATTAGGTCATCAACTAAATATAATATATATTAATAATGATTTTGATTATTTTGGTTGAGATATTTATTAATAGCGCAATCGCCAACAGAATTTATAGAGCATGCTGTGCATAGTAAAATTTTGATAATTTTAGATTGATTAACATACAACATTTTTTTTATAAATATGTTCTCATACTTAGGTTAAAATCCAATAAATTCAATGCTGAAAACCATTTGATATTATGTGTATTATTTAAACAAAAAAAAAAAAAAAAAAAACCCTGAAATAGATCTGAAAAAGCAATCCGTATCAGGAAAGCCTACTTTAAGTAAAACAAAAAAGTAGTCACTCTGAAAATATTGCAAGTACAGCGTTTATGACTTATATCGCAATCCCATTCACCCTGAAATACCGTTTCTGTTTCATCTTCCATTTTCCTAAATGAGAGCATTCATTTCTAATTGTCCTATGAGTTCTTCCCCAGAGAATTTTTACAAAAGCGTCTACCCGCGTTACTAAAATATTAATAAGTGTAATGTAACTCGTAATTTCTTTCTACGAATTCATTATTTATTCAGTATTATTTCTATGACACTAGAGTTCCACATGATGCGTCTACGAATTTATGACTCATGCATACTACATTGAGAAATTTTATGATTTATTCAACATCATTTCCTAACTTCTGAAATTTCTAAAATTTAAGGAGTAATTAAAGCGTAGAAAATACACTGGAGGGAAATATTAAAGGAACAAGCATAAAATCTCCTGTAACTTGTATGTTTTTCAGCAATAAACATGGAACTTGAACAAGATCTTTGTCATGACGAATATATCTTCAAAATGAAGAATATCCTTCTATTTCCGCAAAAAATAATTAAAAAAAGTATATAGGAAATGTGATATGGTGTGGGATAAAAAAAAGTTTGTGTTAAAACTGCTTAGAGATTCGTAAAAAACGTTTTTTTAGGTGTGTAGACATCCCTGATCACATTGCAAGCATTACAGTTTAAAAAACTTACTGTCCTCCTTCCATTCTCAAAATTAAACGCCATTTCTCAGAAATTCCAAATGCTTTTTTAACGACATGTTCCACCTTCCACACGCGAAAGCTTTCTATAGTGTTTTTATTTTTAAGTAGCGAAGGTAAATACTATTAGATTACGTGATAACAATGACCTTCAGTTAGCATCCTACAACGTTTGATTGGTCTTAACTTAATATTTTTTTATCGTTATTCTTTTAATTTCCCCCGCAAGATTGCACTGTAGAAATAGACAAATATTTACGAAATTATAATATTACCACAAACAAAAATAGACAATAGCCTCATCAGAGTTACCATCGACTCCGAAAAGCGTTCTTTATCTTTAGAAAATTCAGAAACCAATTGTATTTTCGAGATTTAGAGAAGCATATATGCATACACAGTTTCTTTCGCTGCCTTTGATTTTTGGAAATGTTTCCAAGTAGATTTTTTAAAGAGTATTAATATTTTTACTCAGTCCGGAATGTGGGTTTTATGATGCTATTAATTCCCAATTAAACATTTTAAGCTGCGTATCTGAATTTATACACACAAAACTACCAAAATACTGTTAATTTTAATATTAATGTTAATATTGTTAATTTATCATGTTTGCCTGTAAAGCATATTTGTTAAACACGAAAATTTTTAAAGGAGAATCGACATCATCCGATAAACGTATATTTCTGGTTAAGTAAAAATAATTAATACTCTATGAAAACTACTCGGAAACTTTTCTGTAAATCAGTGGCAGCAAAAGAAACTGCTTTCATAAGTGCTTCTTTAAATCTCAAAAATATATTGGTTTCCAAGTTTTCTAAAGATCAACAAAGCATTTCGGAACCATGAGTAGCTCGGAAGTGGTAATTGTATATTTTCGCTCGTGGTTATTATATTTTCCTAGATCAAGAAAGATTTGCCTTTCTTTTTGCAGTGTAGTTACATTCAGTTAAATGAATGTTATTGTAAGATATTGTAAATTCTATAAAATAAATGTAACAATTGTAAATTTATTATTTTGGAGAACTCCACACATTGTCTTAGAGACGTGTTCTAACACCTGTGTTCTACAGAGAGATATAATTTCAATGAAAATAGTCAAGAAAGAATCCGGTAAGAGTGACGCTTTGATCAGTTTTAATAAATTTAGCTGTTAAGAAAGTTGTTTGAAAACACGACACAAAATACCGGTGAGTCTCTAAAGCCAAATTATTCTCTGTCAAATTGACTTTGTTACGCCGAAAACATTTAGTATAATAGATAGGCTATTTTCAAGCTGAAATTGAATGAAAATCCTAGAGGAATTCTGTTCAAAAATATGGATGTATATTGAAAGATCCTATTTTCTATCTTAAAGTAATATATTTTTCAATGCTTTTAAAATAAAAAGAAGGTATTACGGGATGTAAATAAATATTGAAACATCCCAGAAGATTACGCTAAACAAGAATTTGCACGCACATAACTAAATATTAACGCAATTTTATAGTCTAACAAGAAGAGGGCCCAAGGTTGGACTCACCGAATACGGTGAACCTTTGTGTATCGATACAGTATAGTTAGTATATAAATATATGACAGTCATAAGGTGAAACACCCAGGGGGTCTTGAGAAAATATGTCGCAAAGTTTACACTACAGTTTATAATCGGATAAATTTCCTTCTTTGACAAGCGGCTCAGCAGCATGGTCGTCAGCGTACCGGATTTGAGATTTTTCTTTCTCAGTTCGAATCCCTCTCGGACTTACTTTTCGGAGCGAAAATTTCCATCAATTATTTTCGAACCGCAATTGAAAAAATATGTACAAAAATTTAAATTTACGAAAAATATATATTAAATGTACGTTTTGTAGAATATAAATGCATTTTTAACTACGAAATTTAGAACGTTTAAATACAGGGTGTGTTCACAAAGTTTCAAGACTGGTCTGATAATACAAAATTTATTAAACATTTTTGTACAGCAAACTAAAATTCATCTAAATATGAGCCTAAGAAATTGGCACATCGCTGCCTGCGTTTTTTTTTTTTTTTTTTTCATTGTTCATAGGCTCCCTGGAAGTCTTCGCGCGGAAGGCTGTTGAAGGACCTCGTCGAAGCTGTCTGGATCACAAGAATCGTGCGGAATCGCTTACCTTTCAGGTCTTTCTTGATTCGGGGGGAACAAAAAAGTCGCTGGAAGCACGGTCGGGGCTGTAGGGGAGCTTGCGGCAGTATTGCCACGTTAAACTTAGCCAAAACTTCGGCGGCGGCGAGTGGCGTTTGAGAGGCCGCATTGTCGTGGTGAACAATCCAATCGTTTCTGATATCTGGGCGGACGCGCAGGACTCGATCCTTCAAATGGTGGTACATTCCTGCGCAAAACTGACCTGACTTGGCTCGTCTGCCCAGACATCAGAGACGATTGTATTGTTCACAACGACAACGCGCCCCCTAACATGTCACTCTCAGCCACCAAAGTTTTTGCTAAGTTTAACGTGGCAATTCTGCCACAAGCCACCCTACAGTCCCGACCTCGCTCCCAGTGACTCTGTTTTGTCCTCCAGGTCAAGAAAGACCAGAAAGGGAAGCAATTCTACACATTTACAGCGATCCACGATTCCAGCTTCGACGAGGTCCCTTAAGAGTCTTCCGCCCGAAGGCTTCCAGGGAGCCTATGAACAATGGAAAAAGTGCTGGCAGCGGTGTGTTGATGCCCAAGGGTCATATTTCGAAGAATTTTAGTTCGCTGTACAAATATGTTTAATAAATTTTGTATTCTTTGACCAGTCTTGAAACATTGTGAACAAACACACCATGTATTGTATATTATGGATAAAAAATACAGTTATTTATATGTCTATAGACACGAATTTTTTTCTTTTTATTTAAAATTGTTTACACTTATTTTAATGAATGTCAAATATTTTCAACAAGAAAATAAAATGCGTGAAGAAATATATTATTTTCATATTGTTTACTTAGGCAAATTCTTTAAATATTTCATGGTTTATTCAAAATGATCTTTTATATTTTTAATGTGATTTGTTATAGTCTGAGAATTTTGATTTTTAGTTAGAATAAGTGTCTACGTAGTAATTTTTTTAGCAATTCAAATTTTCCCCCTGATGTTTTAATGTGTTTATCTAATGCAGTTTAATTATAAATAGAATTTTAACTGTTAATCTTTGCTTTTTTATATATTTAGTGAAAAGTAAAAATAAAATAAATAAATAATAATAATAAACTAAAAAAAAGTCAATTGGAACTTTTATAGACCATAAAATTAGCTGTTATTCTTCACATAATGAATTAAAATACGATGAAATAAATTAAAATACGTTATATAAAATTATAACATGCTACTTTATTTCTTAAATTGTAATTTTTCGATTATCGTAATAATGTATTAATGTATCGTTTTTTAACCACTAGCTTTTTAACTTATTATTTTTTAAAATCTTGGATTCTTAAGCTTATAGTTAAAATAACTGTCCATGTTCTTAAAAATAAGCTCTAAAAATATTTTGAATTGCTCAAAATAGCTATTAAGTAGGCAATAAGTACAAAATCAAGAATCCGAAAAAAAAATTCAATTTTAAAATTCAAAATAGTATTTTTAAAAATACATGAAATGTTTGAAATATTCGCATAATGAACAAAATAAAAATAATGTATTTATTCAAGTATAAATATCACGTATTTTTATTTAATTTTCTGTAAAAAATAGTGGATTATTCATAGAAATGACTGAAAATAATTTTAAATAACAAGAAATTTCTGGTCTATGGACATATAAATTTGCTTTTTTTTTTTTTTTTCATTTTCATTGAACATTTAAACATGCAAAATTTCATAGTTAAAAATGCATTTATATGCTACAAAACATACATTTCATTTATATGTTTCGTAAATTTAAATTATTATACATATTTTTTCAATTGCAGTTCGAAAATAATTGATGGAAAATTTTTTTCCGAAAAAGAAATCCGAGTGGGATTCGAACGGACAAAGAAAAATGTCAAATCCAGTATGCTGACGACAATGCAACTGAGCCGCTCACCAAAGACGGAAATTTATCCGATTTTAAACTGTAGTTTAAAATTTGCGACACATTTTCTCGAGACCCCCTGGGTGTTGCGCCTCATGGCTGTGATATATTTATATACTAACTATACTGTATCGATAGACAAACGTTCACCGTATTCGTCAAGTCCAACATCGGAACCTCTCCTTTTAAGTTCATGTAAGGCTCTGCTTTGAATGACCTTTAGTTCTAAATATGTCCTTAATAGAGGACATTCTTCTTACAATATAGAGGAAGTCGTACCAATTTAGCCCCTTTTAATTCAGCATATTTTTCGGATTAACAAAATTTCTGTATATATATATATTTTTAATGTAATCACGAAATAAATCCTCAAAATAAATAAAATTACAATACAGATAATTCTATTAGTCTGGCATATTTTTTGCATAAAAAGGAGGATTTGTTGCCAACATTGTATAGAGGTTGAAATCTCCTTGTCAAAAAAAAAAAAAAAAAAAAAAAAAAAAAAAAAGGAACAAATCCTTTTATTATCTCAGCTTTCAACCTCTTGTGAATAATCATAACTAATCTAAACATATGCTAATCGGCACCTATAGTAATGTAAGTTCTGATGATTATAATTAAAATATCCCCAAAATAAGTATTTATTTTTGAAATTTAAACAAGTATCAAACATCGTAAATAATATCTACGTTAACCTCGGCATTGCACTATGCAAATTCAGCCTAATTACAAAGTAATTTACCACAAATATTTTCTCATAGATAAACAAATATTTTCTCATAGATAAATGATGATTTTAACTGTTTAAAAAGTTTATACATAAAATAAAAACAATGTAACAAATAAATGTAAAATATTATATTAGTAGTCAAAATGAAGTTTAAAAATATTTTTCTTACTGTATCCCATTCCTTTAAAACCCATGTCTTTTTTATTACTGTCATTTTTTTACAGTACCACACATGTATTTATAGGTGTTATTTTCATTTGTATGATATTGCATTTACGAAAATGCTTTTTTTAAATGCTAGGTATACTTCTACATGAATATGCTCCTATGTAAATTAATTTAAGGCACAGAATATGAAAAAAAAAATGAATATTGTTTCATTTTAGTTTTGTTTATAAATTACATCTAAGCAACACAGGGGAATTTCAGAGATAGATATAGAATAAATATTTCTTTGCGAACAAAAATAATAAGGTAATCATATAAATTTAAAAATTGGTTATTTTTTTAGACTTTCTTTGAACATGAATCATCTAACAGTTAGATGTGTATAATTAATTTTAATTATTATATTAACTATTTATTTATTATCTATTATATACATACATATATATATGTATATATATATATATTATTAATATAACTATTCATTTTAAAATGAACATTATGCACTTTATTCTTAAAAATGCGGGATGCAGGTAGCATTGAATAAAAATAATTAATTTAATTTTTTCGTTATGTTTCCAATGGTTTTCATTGCGATTAAATATATTTTAGCAAGTAAAAGAAAAAAAAAATATATATATATATATGCGTACTCAAAGTAGCATATTTTGGTATGAAAATTATGCACCATGAGTACAAATTTATGAAAAGGTTAGGATAGTTAGGAAAGTTAAGGCACCCAGAGATCAATCTGAATAACATAGAAATGTAGGATCTAAAACGCGATGCTTAAACTTGAAACATCATCGAATGTTGATGAATTAAACGCCCCACACTGTTAAAAATTTTGCAGCATTCTGGCAGGTCATTCGACCGTTTTTTGTAAAAACGGTTTCATAACCATAATTTAACTATATTCTGACCATAAAATGGCCAATAATATGGCCAGAATAGTGTTAAATTACGGTTGTGTAACCGTTTTCGGAAAAAACGGCCAAATGACCTGCCAGAATGCTGCAAATTTTTAACAGTGCAGCTATTCCATAGGTATTTTATTTAACGAAATTTTCTTTAATATTTTTCCTTTCGTTGCGCTTTTCCGTAGTTTAGCTATCTTCCCTGAAGTTTTTCGTAGCCATGCTACACGGATAACGATCATAATAGACGGTATATTATAGGTTATTGCACGCACTCTATCGCGTTACGATTTTGTGTATGGGCCAGCATTGTTATCTGATTACAACTCGTATTTGAGTAACATATTCTTCCAAGAAGTTTATACACGTGAAATAGGATCACCCTGTATACAAATTTACGGTTAAAAGTAAAGGTAAAAATTTGGAAATGTATTTTTTTAGCCAGCGATTAAAGGTTCCAAATATCGCTATGTCAACATTTAAATGACTGGCAGGAATTATTTAACTTGTTAAAATATTAATTAACACATTGTAATATTACATTATTAGATTAAAAGAATTCTCATTTAGAAAAAAAAAAAAAAACTAATCCTACAAAATACTTTAAATTGACAGTACAAATAAACATTTTATGAAAGATAATGTATGCCATAACACATTGGTGCACCCAGGGTGGAAGACCAAGGAGCCAGTATTTTCGAATAGTATTCGTCTCCTTATATAACTTCAGAATTCTGAGAATAAACAGGGCAAAGATTATTGCAAAATTGGGTATATGGGGCCTTTATCCTGGTGTGTCACTGCTATAATAAATCACATGACAGTTATGAATTTTTAATACAAATTAATTTAATAGCCCAAATTTAAATAAATTTACATGTAATGTAAATAATTAAAATGCATTAAATTTAATTGTTAATGTTAAAATTTAAATAAATTTACATGTAAAATTTAATACTTGATGAACTGATATTCAATTAAATTTCACGAGTAGGCGCGTCCATCAGATTTTGAATTGCTGCGTTCGTAATGATTGGCAACCTAAAGCTTTCATGTCAACTGTTAGCAAGAGTTAATTCTGAAAGATCATTTCCTCCAAACACTAGGGGTGCCATATGGGAAGGGGGAAGGGGCAATAGTCCCCTTAAAGAATTTCATATTTAGCAATGTGGCATTCATAACGTGTCAGGTTCTGAAAAATAAGAAGCAAAACTGAAATTATAGATAAAAATTAAATTTAAAAAATCAAAAAACCCTGGTGCGTGAAAAGCGAACTAATTAATTAGTTCTCATCAATATGAAACTATTTTTTAGATTACTTACCTATTTTATTTTTATTTTCTTGTATTGCTGACTTTTAAGTTGTGTTTAATTGTTAGTTCCTATCTATAAACACAGTTTTGATGAGGCCTATAGATGTCTATGCAGGTTAGAGTTGCAGTAAAGCTAGAGATCCTACCTAGACAACTTCCAGGCTGTGTAATATTTAAACGGAGCTTCTGACTGTAAAATAGTCAATGAAACATCGTCTTCATTTTGAAAGACCTATAAAATTATATGCCAGTCGATATGGTGCGTAAGTTATTTTCGTCTCTACCGCCCTTTTGTATTTTACGGCCGCCATTTTGAATTTATAAAAACAAATCCTAGTCTATAACCATTGGACAGTTAAGACGAATCGATAGAGACCTCAATCATTAAAATCCATCCAGCCGTTGGGATGTTTCGAGGGTATAAAGAAATCCACTTACACAGATACGCGTGAAATACATAATCCTTCTTGGCAGTCGGGTAAAAAGCCAAAATAAAGTGTCAGATTAGATTAAAATAGAAAAATTAGCATTAAATAAACACTTTAAACAGATAAATAAATAATTATCAATAATATTTTCATAAGCCCTGCTATTGTAACGTTCGTAACGAAAGACACGTAGATTATCAATGGCTAATTTTGCTAATTTTAGAAATATATGTGTGAATATATCTCGATCCATTGCTTTTCAATTGTGCACAAAAAATGATAAGAAACGCTTGCCTTCCCCACCAAGTATTTTTTCAAAAATCGCCACTACGAAAAATGATCCCGAAATTACAGCAGAAATTTCATAAAGAGAAAGAGTACCAAACTGCCAATCAATGAAAACATTTTTTAACCCTTTAATCATGGTGGTTTTCATTTCACGTGCAATTTGCCCGTGAATGTATCAGACGCGACGATTAGGGGGTTAATCGCCATTTTCATCCACCTGGTACATGAGTGGAGAAAGCAAGTTTATATCCTTATCCTAAAAGAAGATAAAATATTACTGTGAAAATTAGATTCTTCTTTGTTATAGCGGCCCCCACAATTACGATTATGCAAAAGATTTCAGTTACGATTTCACAAGATCATTCCACAGCTTATGAATACATCATACATATGCATATATATATACCCTCCAAACGCTCATAATGTCCCGTATACGTCATAATATACATAATACGGACGTCTTACATGCCATGTATACATAATATACAGCTTATACACATGTAAATTATATACGTCATATATACTAGTATTTGACTGTAATTGGTAAATATGCGTTACGAAATTTTATATGCATTATATATTAATATTATATTATACCGGGTGTCCCAAAAAGGACTGACTGATTTTAAAATTCAATAACTTGCAAACGGTGACAGATATTTAAAAAATTCTTGCAGGAGGGTTATGCATAAGGTCAAAAGTTTTTTTTACAGTGATTTTCAATTTTAGTTCGAATTACAAACAATAGATGGCGCTGCGATCAATAGACGCTGAATTCAGGCTCGATTTTTGGTACTTCGTGGCCCGGATAATACATTTCCATCTCCTTTTTCAGCATGGAACAAGAGAAAGGACCAGAAATCGAGCCTGTATTTAGCGACTATTGCTGACAGCGCCATCTATTGTTTGTAATTCGAACTAAATTCGAAAATCACTGTAATAAAACTTTTGACCTTATGCATAACCCTCCTGCAAGAATTTTTTAAATATCTGTCACCGTTTGCAAGTTATTGAATTTTAAAATCAGTCAGTCCTTTTTGGGACACCCGGTATATGCTTTATAGTTTGGCGGGAAATCGTGGTCACTTGGCGATTCGTCATCGAGGGCCACTATGATCCAAAACTACCTAAAATTCTTATTTACTGGCGAAGTGACATTTTTATGACATTGTTACTGCTTTCTCATAAAAAACAAAACAATCAAACGCTGTATAATGATTGGCATAGGCATGGCTTTCCAAAAATATACTTATTATTCTACAATTCTAAATAACATTCTTAGCACAAACATGAATACACTTTTCTTTTTCGTTTTTGAAATGAATCTATATTCTTTAAGATTTGAAGTCTCTTAGACAAATTAAGTTACAGCTTGCAAATAAATCGTATTTCCAAAAAGTAATATATATATATACGATAAATATTCATAAACACTATATCCCATTATTCCCAAGTCATTTTCGTTTAAAACATGTCATTTCTTAAAGAATCTTAAATTAAAATAGCTTACTAAATCTTTTCGGAAAAAAAAACTCCTTCGCTTTATTTAACAAATCTTAACGATAAAAACAATTAATGATATACGACTAATTGCGTCAGTGCCATTAAATGTAAGATTTAAATAAAGTTTTGTAAAATTTTTAAGAAATAATTCATGAAGATCGTTCTTTAATTATTTTTAACAATTAACACTCTCATCCGTGTTTATTGAACAACATCATGCTGCTTCATTTATAACTAACTGGGATATTGTTTCTTTCAAAAAAGTTGTACGAATTGTTATAAACAGATAGAAACAGGTGTCTTTTTTCTTTATTTAATGAGATATCAAGAGATATCTTTGTGTCACTGCGACCGAAATAGTGAAGAAAGGCTACGCTCAAGATGAATTAAAAAACGCCCGTATTAATAATTATCTGTCGCAAAACTTGGCTGAAATACAAGCATTCACCTGTGGTTCTAATCTTGGTATATGCATAATTACATGCTTTAATTTCAAAAAATGTTTGGATTGTTATTCAACATAATTAGGTTTAAAATAAATGAATCTCAAAACCACAGTCGTTAATTATGATGAAATTAAATTCGTAACTAAACATTTAAAAAACTTTTCAAATGACTAATAAAATGCTTTATGAATTTAAAAAATATATACAATTTTTAATAAGCAGTTGGCAAAGTGTTCTGTGTAAAAGTTTCTGACATTTTTGCTTTAAATAAACAACGGGATCCAACTGGGGCTTCCCGGGTTGCATAAAATAGGTGAAAACTCTATTTTTTTAAATTTAAAACGCCAATAGGTTATTTATTTTTTATGTATTTTCTATAAAATAAAACAGTATTTTTGTATGATAAATATTTATTATGTATTCAAATAAATTCTTAAATTTATTGAAAGCAATACATTTGTATTAGCCACACGCCAGGCGTTAAAAAAAAACTTCCAAAAATCGCTACTTACGCCTTAGCTTAAAATCGCCAAAAAATCGCTACTTACAGCAGCCTTTTTCATTCTGATGTTTAAAGTTATTTAAGCGCATAGTTCGATTTCATGTTTGTTAAATTTGTGTTTTATTGACAGTATCTTATTTATTTACTGAGGAAATTTGAATTTTGTTAAGTAATATTAGGCAGAAAGAAATAATTAACTATTTGTATTGTTTTAAGCGCAAATGTGTTAATCTTTCTACTGAGATAGAGATATTAAAAAAAAAAAAAAAAACACAATCGACTGGATTCGTGCGTTGGACCTCCCATTTTTGAAAGTAAAGACGTTACCGCTGTGTTATTAATATGCTTGATTACATCGCAGCAGTAATTATAACTTTACTCTGTCACATTTTCTTTGTGATTTTCCCTAACGAATCGGTCGCAAAATGGTTTGAAAATGATTTGAAAGTAGTGTAAACGTGGATTAAAAACTTAATCTATTGGGCAATTTTCATGAAAACTATAGTGTTCCTGCAGCAGTCGTTATGACATATACGCTAAATGGGCGCTCGGTCGGAAGTTCACAACAAGGGACAAAGCTCACATTGCACTAATGCATGGCACATGCTGTAATATAAAGCATTTATTGCTATAAATCATGTACCATACAAAAAAGCAGCGAAAGATTAATATGACGATAAAGTTATATTTTAATTTCTCATATATTTTACTTAATAAAATAGTATCTTTATGTAATCCAAAAGTAAAAATACTTTGTTAAAAATACTGCCTAATTTTATGACTGTAATTCATGACAAATGTTCTTGACAAAATGTAAATTTGTTGTGAGCACCGATTATGGGCAATTCACTGCTTTTATTTATGTTTTGAAGAAAGCACGAACTAGTGAATTTATTTGAAAAATATCATTTTTGTTCAGTTTCTTTCCATGATATGGCAACAAAAAAGAAAAAAAAACAATTTTCATATTATATGGGTCGTCCAAATAAAAGCGGCATTGCTGTAATAACTGCGCCATTTGAAGAGAAAGATGACTGCGCATGCTCCTATGCAGGACGCAAAGTGCTGGGAATGCATGCATTATCGTCATATCTCGCCCTTGTACGCATGTGATAGCATGGGAGGACGTTAAAAGGCATCGTTCGCATCATGGATGCCTCCAAACAATGTCAATGCGAGGTCGTGCAATTTTTAACAGCGAAAAATGTGAGTGCTAGTGAAATCTATCGTCGAATATAAAATATGTATGGCACGGAGTGTATGTCACGCAGATCGGTATTTCGATAGTGTAGGGATTTTTATAGTGGAAGAAGACCACATGAGCTTAATCAGGTCGTGACCTGTCGTCAGTACTGCTTACATTACTTACAAATGCTTACATACATGCATTACTTACATACTGCTTACATATTATTACAGCAATGCCACTTTCATTTGAGCACTCTTATGTTTCAGATGTAGCATAATTTTAACAAAAAATTATTTATTGTAAAGTCACAGGGTAATAGTTTAATATTATTTTTTAATTTCGATCTTGTTTTTTTTTTGTTTGTTTTGTTTTTTATTTTGTTTTTGTTTTTTAATATGACAGCTAGCTGTTCAACCGGATCTACGGACGGGAGTTTAAAATTAAAATCTATAGTAAAAAGTAATAGTACGCAAAAAATTCACATCAAATAGACATAATAATAACAGAATATGAAAGGAAAATTAGCATAAAAACGCAATGACAATAAACAACTTTAAAATATCTAAATAAGAAGTAAGAATTCCCCTGTTAAAGTGTTGGGTTGTTCAATAACTCTTTGATTTAGGAAAACATTTTTCTACTACTGTGTTAATTTAATTTTTCATGTTGCTCTGGCAGCAGGCGATAAAACGATATCTTTGGAATAAGGGAATAAATAGAATAAAAAGTTTTTTTGATGTTTGTGATAAGGTGATTTTCTTTATTTTTTTTAATGTAATAATTAAGCGCAATTAAATATCTAATTATTTGCATGCGAGGAAAAAGAATTATCATAATACCGGCTACAGCTCCTTAGTATTACAGCGTAGTGTACGTAATATGTATATCTCACATTGCAGTAAACATTTATAACTGGTTAGAGCTCGCGCGATTACGGGTTGAACATAAAACAAGACAAAAATTCGTCAAAAATCATAAAAAAAAAAATCAATTCTAATTATTTGCCATGCGAGGTAAAAGAATTTTTGTAATACCCGCTACAGCTTCTGAGTATTGTAGCGAGGCGTACGTAATATGTATATCTCACATTTACAGCTTTAACATAAAAAAAGGTAAACATTCATAAAAAAAAATCTATTTAAAATTATCGAATTTTTTTCCCCAATCGTTCATTGCCCCCCTACCAGCAAGCCGTGTACCAAATTTCGTAGCCCTGCGCTCTGTGGTTTCCGAGTTTTTGAGATACATAAATACGCGTACGGATTTTAATAGGGTAGATGGAGGAAATGTAATACACATTATTTAAACTATGTATTCAAGATTTTTAAATTGTTTTCTCAACGTAAAATACTAATTTATTTAACATTAATATATTGATTGATAATTAAGTTCTGAAAATATGAAAATATTGTATTATCACCAAGAGGACACTACTATACACAATTTCCAGAACTCCAGCACGTCATGAAGTGGGTAAAAAATGGCTTATGAAATTCCATCTTTACATACATAAATATATAAGTTAAATAAAAGGCTTAAGAAAGAGAACAAGTAATCCAATGATTATCGTATCGGCTACAAACAGGGGTTTATCTTCCATGAGTTCAAATCAGTAAAAATCCTAATCGTTCGGATGTGTAACGATTTTTTAAATTTTCTTTCACAAAAGCTGGAATTCATGTTACTTTTTCTTCAAAAGTCGCCTCTGAAGTTATGCAAAATTTACCTTAGTATCGGTGAGAATGCACGTCACTCAAACATCTGCACAGATGTAAGAAGTGCTTATCAAAAAGCATATTTTTATTCATCTTAAGATGCGCTAAATGAAATACAACTTTCACGACTTCGAATCACCAGAGACCTAATCGTTCGATTGTGTAACGATTATAGAAGACTTTTTTTTTCACGAAAGCTGGAATTCATGTCACTTTCTCTTCAAAAGTCATTTCCGAAGGCGTGAAAAATGTACCTTAGTATCGTGATGCTTAAACCTCCGTACAAATGTTTGAAGTGATTATCAAAAAGCATATTTTTATTAATCTCAAGATTCGCTAAATGAAATTAATAAATATAAATGTAAACAGCATTTTTAACATTTTCATTTCTGAAACAATTATTTTAAAAATGTACATGTGAAAGGAAAAAAAGTGGAAGATAAATTGCATTTCAATTTATACAAGCTGGCAATTATAGCGAAACGAAAAAATACCCGTTCCTATTCATTCTTAAAACAATCAATGGCACCTATTTCACGCTCAAGTGACAATAAAATTGTTTGAATGCGTAAGAGCAATAAAAAATTTGCCGCTTGTATCTGCTGTGAAGTTTTATGTTCCACTTAAAACAGTTTAAAATGAAAGATGATATATAGAAGAAAAGTACTTTCACGTGATAGTGAAGGCACAATAGGTTTACGTTGAATCAACATTAGAACTCAAAATATTCTTAAGCATTTGCCAATATTCTAAAAAAACAAGCCGCTCGCGCAAAATAGGCGCCGCTCACGCAAAGAATATTACAAATTTATGGACCCATAATTGATTTCAGATAATAGTACAAAGTTATTGTCTAATAAGGGACTTAAAAGTAAATAATAATAGATAAGTTAAGTATGTAACCGGTTTTTATCATTTACCGTGGTGTCGCTCCTGGAAAGTCGGTTCAAAATGCGATATTTTTATGTTGTTTACTAAAAGATGTTTTTACTTAGCGAGAAAAATGGAAAACACCATTCGATTGCATAGTTTCTGAATTAGACCACCTGCAAATTTCATGCGTTTCCGAACAAAAGTGAATTTAAAAATGTGTCAGAAAATAGATCTTTTGGATTTCAGAACAGCATTCGGGATATCAAGCAGCAAATATAGGCATTAAATAATTAACAAAACTATCATCACTGTACTCCAACAACACTTTATGAAGCTATCAGGCGAATGTAGCTCCTTCCCCCTCAAAAGAAAAAAAAAATGAAAAAGGGAAAAAGAGGACATGTGATTTTTATTTATGAAACGTGAGAAAAAATCTCCATTTTCTAATATTTCAAGGAAATTCTTCTTCGGCAAACTAAAAATCAGATAAAGCGTTCTATTAAAATAGCATAGCTCTAGTTATGTAAATTCACTTTAAAATGGTGTTTTGAAAGAAGACATAAGCCTTTTAATAAAATACTCAAAAGGAGCAGGTGCCATTGAGAAGTAAATCATATGAAAATTAAGGGGTAACGCAATTTGACGACCTGCAATTTAAGGCTCTTTCGGATATTATTTTTATTTTTAAGAAATGCGAAGTGTAATATAAAAATCCATTTAAAATAAATCATCACATACATATTTAAAGAAAAAATCGTAATTTTTTTTAGTTGATAAACCAAAAAAGTCGGAAATTGTACGTCAAACGTGGCATACTATTCGTTCGTACTATAATTAGTTTTATAAATATTGAGATTTTGGTGCAATAGCTGTTTCACATTTGTGCAAAAATGCATGAATATAAAATTTATTATGATTCTATATACACTGGCCTCCAAAAGTTAAGGTACACGGACTAAATGCATTCGATTGCACACGTTTTGTCGAATATCTACAAAACTTATTGGCGAATTGTTCTTGAACTTCTGGGATGAAAAGAACATGCTTCATTTCATATTTCTCGGTGAAGATTTAGTCGGGGGTACAATTACGGGGATAATAATAAATTTAATAATAAAATAATATTTGCGATCACCTATGTAACAGGAAAGACTGGAAATGGTTTGTCACTATGGTAAATGATTATTTGAGTCCTGTTCAACATTTGTATGCATTTGTATAAGCATAGCACTCATATTCGTGAAGATGTTAACGTTTTTGTGAAAAACTCAAAAGTTTTTTTTTTTTTTTTTTTTTTTTTTTTTTTTTTTTTTTTTATAGCATACAGGGTTTTCAACCAAATTTAACACAACTTTCCAAAATCCTGACAAAGAACAGTAGAGACAGTATACTGCAATTAAAACATGAATATATTGAATATTTGATGAGATATGGTCATTTTTATGAGATAATTTTTAACTGCGCATGCGCAGCAGATTTCAAAATTTTTATTTCAGAATTTGGTAGTCAGCTACTTAGGGCAATTTATATAAAAAGTCTAGTCAAATACCGCAAAAATTCACAAAGATGGCGTCGATAAAGTGAGTTGCTTCCTAAAAATAGCTTTATTATAAGGGATTTTACACAACTTTTCAATCAGCTCACTACATCTTCCTAAGTTTTCACAACATTTGACTGGACTTTTTTATAGAAGTTGCCCAAAATACTGAGTACCAAATTATGAAATGAAAATTTTGAAATCTTCCGCGCATGCGCAGTTAAAAATTATCTCATAAAAAGGCCATATCTTATCAAATATTCAATATATTCATATTTTAATTGCAGTATACTGTTTCTACTGTTCTTTGTCAGGTTTTAGGAAAGTTGTGTTAAATTTGGTTGAAAACTCTGTATTCTATAAAAAAAAAAAAAAAAAAGTTTGAGTTTTTCACAAAAACGTTAACATCTTCACGAATATTGGTGCTATGCTTACACAAATGCATACAAACGTTGAACAGGACCCAAATAGTCATTTACCACAGTGACAAACCATTTCCAGCCTTTCCTGTTACATAGCTGATCGCAAATATTATTTTATTATTAAATTTATTATTAGCCCCCTAATTGTACCCCCGACTAAATCTTCACCGAGAAATATGAAATGAAATATGTTCTTTTCATCCCAGAAGTTCAAGAACAATTCGCCAATAAGTTTTGTAGATATTCGACAAAACGTGTGCAATCGAACGCATTTAGTCCGTGTACCTTAACTTTTGGAGGCCAGTGTATTAAACTCAGTAATACGGAAATAATATGATTTCACCTTAAATAGGAAGTAATCACCATGGTAACCTAGAATCATTACCTATCATGGTATATGTTTGAATTAATTACGTACGATTGGATTTAATAGAAGGAATAAAACTTTTATTAATATCTTTTTAAGTTTTGCTTCGTTTTTCATAAAATTTGAAATGACTCGACAAAATTCTGCAACGATTATATTTGTAAAATTTCAAATCATTCTGATGGCAATTTTAATTTGTTACATGTGGACAGACAGACAGATGGACGGCCCAAACGACGACTATGTGCCACTTATTTATGTATTTACAATCGCACCTAAAAATAGCGGATTGACAGCTGATGAGCGGGAAAGTGTCAAACAATGACCACCGGTGGACTTATCGCAGAACCTAGAAAAATGGGACGCAAATATATCTTTTTTAGTCCCAAATTTAAGAAAATACGCAACCGTTTTACTAAATGAGCAATTTTCGTGAAATGAATTAAATTCAACGTAAAGCGTAAATTTTCGGCTAAAAATCCGCTGCTTAATGTTACACAGAAAAGCAAGATATTACGGAAACATCGAGGGAGAATCCTACGCATTCACTATGAAAAAAATGTGACGATTAATTAAAAAAAAATAAGTTTATTTATTGAACCGAACTAAGCGGCCAAACTAAGCGGCCGAACTAAGCGAAATTGGCCGAACTAAGCGGGCTAATCGATTTTCGAAAAAAAAAAAAAAAGCTTAAATTTTTCGCCACTGCTTATTTGCTGTTGCCCGCGTTACCTTGAAATCTTTTAAATTGACGTTTTATTTTTCATACCGATTTCTAACTGATACAATATAATTTTTCTGCCTATAAAGAACCCTTTAGGCGACACACAAAAAAATCGAAATTTTGAACAGTCAGAGTGGAATTACTCCTAACGATATTAAAAAGCTAAAAGAAATAATACGTTGATTACACAAACGAATGTAATCAAAACGATTAATGTATACTAACAAAGATATTAAATTCAACAAATCTCAATTATTTAAAAATTCAATGTAATAATTCTCTAAATTCTTGAGTTTCAGATAGTTAAAATTTTGTCCAAGACCACATTCGTCAGAGATTTCGCATTGTAAAAAATTTAGTGTTGCGTTACTCAATAAAAACTAATTTATAAAGTAATTTAATTGATATAAATGGGTTACATTACACCATAATAATGTGAATTCTGATATTTTCTCATTATTGTGGTGTAATATTACAGCAGTTTAAATTACTCCAATTATATGAGTTAAATTACTCTTTAAAATTGGTGGCAGCATGTTGCCACCAATTTTATGGTGTAACATTACCCTATTTTTTTTTACAGCATAGGCAAGAGAAATCTTATAAAAGCGTTAATCGGTGTTATCAAAATGCGATAATAATGTCATTTAAATTTTAAAATAGAATGAAAAATTTAGATTTCAGTAAATGTTAAAAGGGAAACATAGTTTAAAAAAAATAAAAACAATCTACTGAGTTTGAACTTTAAAAATTAAAAAAAAATGCTTTTAATTAAATTTATTTACGGTTATTTACTTGAATAAACTATCTTAACCAGTAACATTAATTTAAATACTTTATTTTATTTAATATTATTTTCCATTACAATATTTAAATTACTCTATTAATAAACAAAATATCATATTTTATGAAATTTGCTTAAATTTCCATATGTGATATTTTAAATCTCGAATTCTTGTGTCTGCAATTTGAATAGCCTTTTACGTAAAAATTGTTTTGGGAAATTCGAAATCTTTTCAGTGGTATTGTTCTATTAACTACGTAGGAATTCCAAGTATACAAACACAAGAATCCGACTAAAACAAAATCACACCTTCATAACTGAATAACAAATTTTATAAAATGTTACAACATTTAAATTGTTAAGATAATAAAAGACAAAAAATAAATTTTATGCTCCGTATTTATTTCGCTGAGAAAATATGAGTTTATATTATATTTATATTATATTATGTTATATTATATTATTCTTTTAAATAACAGTAAATACTTTTGAATAAATGCAATTTTTTGGGGATTACAGAAATAGGAGCTGTGTACATTTTTTTTTTTTTTTTTTTTTTTTTTTTTTTTTGCGTTTAGTTTCATTAAACCAGAAAGAATGGATGATTTTATAGTTATAACTGTATAAAAGTATTTCGCAGAAAAATTTATTTCATTTCTACTTTCTTTAAATTTAAATAATTACAGATATTGTTTCAATTGTGAACATAGACTTTGTGACTTAGATACTTTTGACGTCATCTCTATTCCATAGGGAGAATTATCGGATTAATTCTTCAACTTATATTTTTATTTTTTATCAAATTGAAAAAAAAATTCTATAAATACATTTTAGTGTCTGAAACGTTAGAAAAATATTTAAAAATATATTAAAAAATTAAGGTTGAAACTAATTAATAATGGATTGTAACTACAAACGTGTTTCTTTTCTTTCTTTCATACAGGTATGTAGAATTTTGTGATCGAAAAAAAAAATCTTCACACATTTTAAAATTTAAAACTAAAACAAACCCCGTAAAAACATACTTTTTTCTTCTGTGACAATATATACTATTTATTATTCCATAAGTTATCTACTCTAAAAATTTATCATAACAATTTTAAGTCGAATTACGCGATCATTATTTTGTATTAGAATGTGAAAAAAGAATGCCTACAAAAAGACACCGTAGAGAATTTACGAAAGAAATAAGCCGTGCATTAATGTGTTAAATAGCATCATTTATTATAATAATTACAAAAGAGCCTACACTGTAAAAAAAATTCCGCAACGTTCCTGGGAAAAAATGGGCAGCTGAGTTGCCCATTATTTCCAAGAAACATTTCTTGAAAATGACTGGTACTTTACTGTATATGTTAAAAACTTTCTACAGAAATGCCAGTAAGTTTCCTGCGAAATATCAGGAATATTTCTGTTGACAGCAAAACATTACAGACATATTCAAGGCTGGAGTAGCACAAGAGCGAAAAATGTCCAGACCAGGGATCGAACCTGGATACTTGGCGTGCCGTGCCAATGCCTTACCTGTTAGGCTATCCGGACCGATACCTGGCTGACATAATTCACTCTGGATGTTCGTTCCCTTCATTATGACATTACTGACATTTCACAACATGCGGGATCCGCAGACGATTTTTACATTTCCAGTTGACAATTTTCGCTTTATTATCATTATTTGTTAGAATGAAAAAATATTTTGAAATTGACATCAAAATTATTATTTATAATTTACACGAAAAAATAAATTTTCAGTTAAAATTCAATAAAGTAAATATATATGTGATATATTGTTTCTGAACTTTGCTTAAAATATAAAAATATATAAATGTAAATAATAATTAGAAAAAAAATCTAGACATAAAATATTTTGGATTTTCGTCAGTGATTATGTTAGTTTACAAGTTAGATAAAATACATATAAATTTTCATGAAAAAAAAACCTAAACGTAATTGTATATTTTTTCCGAAAAAAAAAAAAAAAAAATTCAAATTTGCAGCAATTCAAAGTGTCAAATATATGTCAAATTTAAATCAAATTGTAATAAAGTGTTAAAATATAAAATTAATTAAAAAAGAAAAAAAAAAGTCAAGAGGTAGCATCGAACCCGGGCCGTACGGGTGGCGTGCAAGCTTTCTGCGCCCAAACCACGAAAGACACGTTGAGAGCTGCAAACTAATGGGTATTTGAAACGTATGCTAAAACTCGGCATCTAATTTCTTAAAATCTAAGGCCCATTTGAAGAAATCCTTTCACAAGAATAATTAGAGATAAGAACTCTAAAACATACTTTAAATTAATCAAAATAGGTGAGAATCATATTTGATTGTCCTCTGGTTAATGCAGATCGAAATAATAGGTGTATTTTTTTTTACACAGTCTGCTCGTTAAAGATTTCACAGACAAGTACGAGAGATAATTTCTTAGTGATGTCATAGAGGTATTGTATTTTCATCTGAATTATCTTGATAATAGAGACGTAAAGGATTATGTCGTCTATTGATTTATTTGCATTCCATATTGATTTTTTTACATTCATTTAAGGAATTCGTTTTCGACACTCGCGCGCGAGCAACGGATTATAGGAAAAAAAAATAATAAATGGCGGCCGCAGCGTTTTGCTGTTTCCAACTTTTGTTCAGGAACGTTTCAGATAAGAAAACCAGAATTTCACAGGAAAGAGCTAAATTATTCTGAAAACCTGATAAAAGGCGAAACGTTCCTGGATTTTACATGGAAAGTTACCATTTTTTTTTACAGTGTAGATGTAAATTTCCAACTGGGCAAAAAATGTCCGGACCAGGATTCGAACCTGGTTCGACCAGAATCGTCCGGGATACCTCAGATGGCAGAGCACTGGCGGCTTCAGCCAGAAGGTCCCGGGTTCGAATCCTGGTTCGGACATTTTTCGCCCAGTTGGAAATTTACATCTAATATGATTTGTTTACCAATTAGAATAATTGTGTTAATATTAATTTAGTACAAAAGAGCCTATTTTACTTAATATAATACTACACACGTTTTCCTCAACCAAATTCTATTTAAAATTTACATTATTTTTCAATTATTCCCTATTTAAAATTATCATAATAATTAATTTTCTAATATTTTTTAAAGAAAAACTTCAAAACTATAGGATGCAGCCTGATTGCACGATTTACATGCAAATTTAGATTTCGTTCAAATCTAGAGTAACATTCAGCATAAGGAGTCGTTTAGAGGAGTGAAAATAAAGAAAACTTATTTTATGTCATTCTATTGTACACGAACTTTGTTAGTGTATTTAGACCGAGAAAGAGCAGAATACTAATCACTCAATGAATGTACTGTCTAAACACCAAGAATAAAAGTTGCTACGACTAACAGCTGTATGATGATCAAACAATAAAAGGATTTGTTTATAAAAGGGAGAAGAGAATCTTGTTTTTCTCTAGCAAACTAGAGCGAATAGGTCTTACTATTAAAGATAAATTGAATCAATATTTGCAAATATCTCCTATAATTACAGACATTTATTAGAATATATATTTGACGATGTTATTAAGATTTGGAGTAATTTCCCAGGAACACATTAAAGAGAGTTTTTCCAGATACGAATTGTTTTTTAGGATGTTTTTGAGATTTTTTATTTATTTATTATTTGTGTTAAATAGTGGATATAGGTAAAAAAAGTTTCTGGCATTGAGTTTAATGTGATTTCGACTGTATGTGTGAATATTTTCATAAAAAATGAGTTCATATTTTTATACATCTCAACTCCTCCAAGGTCCACTATGTCGTATAGTGTAAATCGGTGCAGATGATTGCGTTCTTAATATTATCTTAAGATTTCTTAGGGATTCTTAAAATATAATAAATTAATTGGAGGCGAATAATAAAATTCATAAGACAAATCAAAATATCACAAAATGGAGACTATTGGAAGTTTAAGGTCAACTTATAGCAGTAAATTTTTATTTTCGAAAGTGTTTAAAAATTCATAATTAAAAAAAAATACTTCTTGTCTCCGCCAGTTAAAACAATCTAGGTTAATTTGCATAATACAAAAAGACGGTAGATTGAACGGTTTACGCGTGAGAACCTATACGAGTTTAGAAAAATCTGATTCAAGAAATACGCGTTTTTAATGTTTTTGAATAGCCATTTTGTTAACAGTGACACCAGTTCTTTAAACAGTTAATCACGACTTAAATATTGGTTGTAACTAAAAACGGTTTAGATGGCTTATTCTAAACACTTAACAGTTTAAAAAATTTAGAAAATGGATTTTTTTTTAAAGAATAGAGCCGATTTGCTTATACTTTTTTTTTGTTTAGATTCCTCATTTAAATCGGGAGAACAAGAATTTCCCACGGATTCTGGCGGTTTCGATGTGGTTTTAAATATTGCGGATCGGATGATTTACCATATGTACATGATTTTCCAAATAAAACAAAAATGTGATGTTTGTGATGAAACTATTACATATTGAATTGCGAATGGGTGTATCTATTCAATTTTCTTGGCCAACGACATACAGTACGGTACAGCAGATGTTTTCACCAGAAAACCGAAACAGCATCGATCGTAGGGCTCCCTGTACATGTCAAAGATCGACACAAATAATAAGTGGTGTGGAAGGTCCTATCACAGACAAATCGTTCCGTTGGAGTAGGGTAACAAACCGGGAGATTTTCCCCATTCGGTTAGGATCAAAATTGGGGCGACACATTCAATTTAAAACAGACTTCTGACGTTGTGGTACTTTGTAAAATGGAAGCTGCAGCCTTGCACACGTATTCCTTCGGGACATTGCCTCAGGTTTCAATAGACCAGAAGGCATTTGTAACTACAATAGCATTCATTTTAGATCAAAGAGTTAAAATTAATGTTAGATACATGATTGCAGACTTACATTAAAATATGCCATTTTATGCAATTCCGTTTACGGGTCGGACTAGCGTCGAATTACAGTCGAAGTATATAAGCCTCGGGTCGTGCTGGGGAACAACAATAATTATTTTGTCAGGTATGATAGGTTTCCGTCTTGACGAAAGTAATTTTGTCAGGTCGGGGTTGAACTTCCAGTAGAACTAAAAGAGAAATTTCACGTTTGGATCTGGTACAATCAAACACCTTTAAGATTCTACTACGGAAATATCACATTTTAACACACATATGTTGTAATTTTTTATAGATTACAAGAAACAACTATTAATATGTTACATTTTTTTATAAATATAGTACGATATAAATATATTTGATATGTTTACATTGATAACGATATATAACATGATAAATATATAATATATTTTTTACATAATGTAAACTATGTACGTTGTAACACAAGTCTGCAAAAATTATTTTAACTCTCTAATTTCCAGTCCTAACCTAAAAAATTATTTCGGTATTTTTTAACAGTAAATAAAAAATGAATTGAAAGTGTATTATTTCTAATTTTGTTATCGAAAAATATTTGGTATCACTTTAAATCCGTATTACATCAATTTTTTTTTTCGAAGACAGCCTTTGAAAATTTATAAAAGAATAGAATACAATTGTATTTTAAATAAATATAATAAATTTTGAAAGAGTATAAGCTATTGACTGTCTTCATGTATCATCGATCTTACTATTTTGGATCTTATTATCATCGATATACATATCGAAGCTATTTTTAATTTCTTTGCACCTAAAAATGTTTGGGAAAAAATTACTCGAGCACAAAGTGTATTAACGCATCTAAAGTTTATTGTATTTCCTTTATCTGGGGTTTCATTCTGTCGAGCTGTTTCAGGATAACAGAAAGATATTTTTGCAAAAAGATTCAGTGAGTGAATTGTTAAGGGTAGCTTAACTGGTAGAGCATTGTCATCTTAAGCCAAGATCTTGGGTTCAAATCCCGGCCTGGAAACTTTTTAGTCAGTTGGAAAAATTACAAAATGTATGGTTTCTGTTTTTTAATAATTTATTCATTTTTTAATAATTTATACTAATCACGAATTTAAAAAGAAATTTAAATTTTTGTTTCCACATTTTTTGATATGCAAAATTTAAGGTTTTCCCTTATGACAAAAAAAACTACATTGTGATTTAAAAAGCTTTATAAATATTTAACGGCCATTTTTACTTTTACTTTGCATTAATTATAATTGAAATTACAGATATTGTTGATAGTTCCGATTGTTTTGGCGTACAGGACGTGTACTAACATGAGATATTACAAATAAACAGTTTTCATATAAAAAAAGATGTTTTAAACCAACCAATATTAGCGAACTATTTTAGAGATTTGAAACAAATTAATGTTTCCAAACCTATTTTGTTTTACCAGGCAGTGGAATGCTTATATTAAAAAACTAGAGGATACGTGGCAAAATTTGTCACAATGAAAAATTCAGTAAAAAAAAAAAAAATCTTCAAACTGCAAAGACTTAAATTGAAATAAAGAACATTCGTTTGCATTACCGTCTGATATATGCTCTTCACATGTCTTCATCTATCAGTTCCAAATGACTTTTTAAACATTTATGGATACACATTGAAAGTTATTTTAAGGGAAATTTTACTTATTTTCTTTAAAACTTACGTGATTTTTACGATTTTTATTTTCGGTTGCAAAGAAAGAAATATAGAACGGGTGGTGTCAGCACAGACAATCGCCTCATCGAGTTAACGACTGAAATTCCAGAAATAGTTAAAAATCTATTCGCATATTAAAACGCAATTGGTCTGCCAAGTCATATCTTGGCGGAAAAAAACCTGAAAACCCGATTTTAGCGGTTGACTCATAGGTTTACTATTGCGCTTTCCCGCACCCAAAGTTGCGAAAATATGGAGGACTGGGAGCCAGAAAACACCATGGTGAACCTGCGAGTCACCGCTAAAATCGGGTTTTCAGGTGTTTTCCAACAAGATATGACTTGGCAGGACGATTGAGTTTTAATATGCGAATCAAGTTTTAACTATTTCTGAAATTTCAGCCGTGAACTCGATGAGGTGATTGTCTGTGCTAGCGCCTCCCGGTCTAATATCATCTTCGAAATTTTGGCATTATATTTATTATAGTTCACTTAAAAATTTAAATTTCGGGGTATAAAAGACGGCTAATACAACTTGTGCGACGGGGAATAAATGCAGATGCACTACGTGAACCTGCAGTCGGGCGACTGTTTTTCTCTAGTCACGAGCATCTGAACCAAAATGTGTCACCAAATTATGGAAGGGCATTACATTCTCCGGATCTTATACATATATGTAGTTTAAAAAGTGGATTTTTGAGAAAATGGTGGTCATTTTAACAAAAAATTTCATTCTTTGTCTTTTTTTCCCTTTTGCGAGCACGAAAAAATAATAATGAACAAAAATTCTACTTTTCAGAGTTACAAATTCGAGAAAAAATCGTTGCCTTTCTTTTGAAAAAAAAAATGGAGTTCTTGAGAAAATTAGTTGGTCAATTTTAAAAACATGTTTTCGAGAAAAAAAAAAAAAAAAAAAAAAAAAAAAAAAAACTTTAAAGTATTAGAATAGCGTTACGTTCAACGAGCAGTAATGATTGCAAAAAATCAGAATATCACGAAATCGCTTTATAGCAACAATCTAAGTACACACTCGTTGGATTTAAAAAAAAAAAAAAAAAAAAGGAAAAAATAAAAGAAGTAAAATCTCCGTTTAAGTTACTTTCGAAACAGGAATTTAAATTATTGTAATTAGAAACGCTTCAAATTACTAAAATAAATAAGTAATATTTAAATATTCAAATGTATCTTTTATCCTGTCAAACTATTGAAACTATCATTGTATACTTATCAGAGAAATTACTAAGTAGTTTTATTGTATTAAAACGTAACGCTGCAAAAGAATATTTCAGTCACATGAAAATTAATTGCACCTTTATAACTCATCCCAAGCAAAATGAGAGTTATAATTTCTTATTCCTTTTTTATAAAATAAACAATACTATTGGTTCCTTTTCAATGTGGAATAAAAAGCAAGTAGCAATAAATTAGGTTTTAACATCCCAACCAAAATACGCCGAAGGATTTTGCCTTAGCAAGCACAATTTCTTCTCTTTAACAAATCCTTTAATGCCGTACAAGATTAAAACATATTCCGAAGGATTACTCCACTCTAAGCAGGTATTTCTAAAAGTGAAAATATAAGATTAAGTAACTAACGACGGCAAAATTTACGACGGTGCACTTTTAAGAGCAAAGATGAGACTTTATTTGTTTCTTTAATTAAACACTGTAAAAAAAAATGGTAACTTTCCATGTAAAATCCAGGAACGTTTCGCCTTTTATCAGGTTTTCAGAATAATTTAGCTCTTTCCTGTGAAATTCTGGTTTTCTTATCTGAAACGTTCCTGAACAAAAGTTGGAAACAGCAAAACGCTGCGGCCGCCATTTATTATTTTTTTTTCCTATAATCCGTTGCTCGCGCGCGAGTGTCGAAAACGAATTCCTTAAATGAATGTAAAAAAATCAATATGGAATGCAAATAAATCAATAGACGACATAATCCTTTACGTCTCTATTATCAAGATAATTCAGATGAAAATACAATACCTCTATGACATCACTAAGAAATTATCTCTCGTACTTGTCTGTGAAATCTTTAACGAGCAGACTGTGTAAAAAAAAATACACCTATTATTTCGATCTGCATTAACCAGAGGACAATCAAATATGATTCTCACCTATTTTGATTAATTTAAAGTATGTTTTAGAGTTCTTATCTCTAATTATTCTTGTGAAAGGATTTCTTCAAATGGGCCTTAGATTTTAAGAAATTAGATGCCGAGTTTTAGCATACGTTTCAAATACCCATTAGTTTGCAGCTCTCAACGTGTCTTTCGTGGTTTGGGCGCAGAAAGCTTGCACGCCACCCGTACGGCCCGGGTTCGATGCTACCTCTTGACTTTTTTTTTTCTTTTTTAATTAATTTTATATTTTAACACTTTATTACAATTTGATTTAAATTTGACATATATTTGACACTTTGAATTGCTGCAAATTTGAATTTTTTTTTTTTTTTTTCGGAAAAAATATACAATTACGTTTAGGTTTTTTTTTCATGAAAATTTATATGTATTTTATCTAACTTGTAAACTAACATAATCACTGACGAAAATCCAAAATATTTTATGTCTAGATTTTTTTTCTAATTATTATTTACATTTATATATTTTTATATTTTAAGCAAAGTTCAGAAACAATATATCACATATATATTTACTTTATTGAATTTTAACTGAAAATTTATTTTTTCGTGTAAATTATAAATAATAATTTTGATGTCAATTTCAAAATATTTTTTCATTCTAACAAATAATGATAATAAAGCGAAAATTGTCAACTGGAAATGTAAAAATCGTCTGCGGATCCCGCATGTTGTGAAATGTCAGTAATGTCATAATGAAGGGAACGAACATCCAGAGTGAATTATGTCAGCCAGGTATCGGTCCGGATAGCCTAACAGGTAAGGCATTGGCACGGCACGCCAAGTATCCAGGTTCGATCCCTGGTCTGGACATTTTTCGCTCTTGTGCTACTCCAGCCTTGAATATGTCTGTAATGTTTTGCTGTCAACAGAAATATTCCTGATATTTCGCAGGAAACTTACTGGCATTTCTGTAGAAAGTTTTTAACATATACAGTAAAGTACCAGTCATTTTCAAGAAATGTTTCTTGGAAATAATGGGCAACTCAGCTGCCCATTTTTTCCCAGGAACGTTGCGGAATTTTTTTTACAGTGAAGGTTAAATGTAAAAGCACATTAAAAAGATGGAAAAATAGTTTAAATGAATGTGGAAGAATGTGTAACTTTTCTTTGAGTTAGTCAACTAGCGATAAAAAATACTAAGATTAAATGTAAAAATAAAATACTGAAAAAAAAAATTGTTTAAGTTATACATAATACATTTATTATGCGCATATCGTTAGTAATCGAGAGATGGCGGAAAATTCGATATCAAGCTTTGTTCAGATTTATCCAGGATTTGCTCTCTTCAAAATTAGCCACAGGCAATATCTGGATGTCTTCTTACTGTTCACAGATAAACCACACCTGATACGGAATGTTACAGAATCTATCAAGTAAAAAAATTAATTTCCAATGATATTTTCTTTCTTACTATCTTTCTTTTTTTGTTTTATTAAAAGAAAAGAAAATATATGTGATATGTATTCCAAATTGGGTAATACTTTTTGTTTGCATATATGCTTGATCGCCATCATAAAAAATAGTTTATATCTTGCTGTTTTGTTATACAATTATAGTGAATAGTAGTTCATAGGCAAGTTCTGATATATTAGTTATTTATAATTAATGTTGAACGTTTGTCGCGAAAAAAATTTGCAACACCGCTATTTCCATACATCATCTGTGTAGTAGGATTTCAATTGCAAATAATGTAGAATTCTACAACAAATATTTTTTTATGGAAATAATGGTATTAAAAATTTTGATGTCATTGTTCGGCGACTAATATTCAACCCAATTGATAATATATGCACTCTATTCACGAACCAACATTGGACAATTTTAATACCATTTAATTGAATAACTCTAAAAATAAGGAAAGTTTAAGGGTGTCATTTTGTTTATTCTATAATGTAGCCATTCATGCGCACAATAGTAAATTTATCGTATTTGACAATGACCGAGCTATCGTGTTAAAATCGAGTCAGAAATTGTACGACAAAAGTGGCAAATGTGGTGTGTTTGTGCTATAACTAGTTTCATAAATATTCAGATCTGGTGCAATAGTTGTTGCATTCTTTTGCAAAAATGCAGGAATTGAAAATCCATTGCGATTATATATATTAAATTCAGTAATACAGAAATAATATGATTCCATTTTAAATAGGATATAATCACAATGGCAACCTAGAATCATTTCCTATCATGGGATATCATTTAATTAATTACGTATGGTAGGATTTAATAGAATAAAGAAAACTTTATTAATATCTTTTCAAGTTTTGAATCGATTTTCATAAAATTAGAAATGATTGGACAAAATTCTGCAACGATTATATCTATTGAATTTCAAACATTCGGTTAGGTAGTTTCTGCACTGTTACATGCGGAAAGACGGTCCAGGCGGCGGCTATAGGCGCTGCGTATTTATATAATTACGAACGGACCAAAAAAATTGCTACTGAGATTCTTGTATGGCAAGATGTATACTTTATGCTTGCGATGTATCTTTATTTTAAACAACATCGAGAGAAAATTTGCCTAGTAAGAAATTCAGTAGTTATATATTAATGATTTTTTATGTTAACATCCATAGAAAATGAATTTTCATTTTAACACAGTGGAATAAAAAAGCTCGATTCAGTGTTAAATGAAATTTCTGAGATAAACCTCTAAAAATAAGAAATCAATCTTTAAAAGCTTCTGGTTCCAAGATGAAGCATGGAAAACTAGTGTTGAAGAAATAAATTTGATCTTTGATACGTCAGATACGGGCCACATAAACTCGGGTTGATAAAGCAAACTTTAAATTTCAGCTTTTTAAATTGTGTATATTTTCAGTTAAGATTTCCATTGTTACGAGATTCTTATTTAATACCTATTATGAATATATCATGTTCTATAAGAACATTTATTTGATACTGCAGAAGATAAACGAGAGCACTTTTAAATCTTTCTAAATAAAAGTTTTATTTAATTTAACAAAAACAGCTTTTTCAATGCTCTAAAAATTTCTCTATTAAACGTTAAAATTTTTATTACATGTTTTTCACTGAACTATTTATAAAATATATTGAAAACAAGAGCTATTCTTTACAGAGATTTTTAGACTTATCTTTTTATATATATATGTGTGTAACAACACACTGCATCTATCCATATACGTGTAAACCTGACTAAAGTCGTAAATTTTTTACGATTTCGGTAAAATATTTACAATCCAGGCGTGGTTAGAAAGCAATAAAATGTCACATGTGCATTAAAATTTATTGACGAGCGAAAAACGTTGTACGTGTATCGCTCTTTCTTATATTTAATTTTCTTTGATCAACATATTCAGAGCGAAAGCTTTCTTAACCTTTCACTTTTATCTGAATTGGGTGATTTTAAATTCGCATTTCATTTGTTTTAAGCCGACTTAACCCTTTATGTTCCGATCGTAATTTAAAGTACCATTAAACAAACTTATGAAAATAATTTACCACTTGGGAAAAATACATTTTAAGACTTTTGATAAAATGTCACATGTGCATTAAAATTTATTTGCGAACGAAAACGTTGAACATGTATTGCTTTTCTGATATTTAATTTTCTTGGATAAACATATGCAGAGAAAAATCTATCTTAAATTTTCACTTTTAACTGAATTAGGGGATGATTTTAAATACGTATTTCATTTGTTTTAAACTGTCTTATCCCTTTATGTTCCGATTGTAATTTAAAGTACTATTAAACAAACTTGTGAAATTTATTTAACACATTGATTGGCAAAAATACAATTTAAGATTTTTAATAGATTGTCACATGTGCATTAAAATTTATTTACGTAAGAAAATATCGTACATGTACGTACATACGACTTTCTAATACTTAATTTTCTTGGATAAACATATTCAGAGAGAAAACTGTCTTAAATTTCCACTTGTATCGTAATTAAGGGGTGATTTTAAATTCGTATTTCATCTGTTTTAAGCCGTCTTAACCCTTTATGTTCCGCTTGTAATTTAAAGTACCATGACACAAACTTATGAAATTCATTGAACAAATTCATTGGCAAAAATACAATTTAAGATTTTTGATAGAATGTCACATGTGCATTAAAATTTATGTACGAACGAAAACGTTGTACATGTATCTCTTTTTCTAATATTTAATTTTCTTCTATAAACATATTCAGGGGAAATCTTTCTAACCTTTTACTTTTATCTGAATTAAGGAGTGATTTTAAATACGTATTTGATCTGTTTTAAGACGTCTTAACCCTTTATGTTCCGATTATAATTTTAAATACCATTAAACAAATTTATTATTCATTTAACACATTTATTGGCAAAAGCACATTTTAAGATTTTTGATAGAATGACACATGTGCATTAAAATTTATTTATGAACGAAAATGTTGTACATGAATTGCTCTTCCTAATATTTAATTTTCTTCGATAAACATATTCAGGGAGAAAGCTTTCTTAACTTTTTACTTTTATCTGAATTATGGGGTGATTTTAATCACGTATTTCATCTGTTTTAAGCTAATCCCTTATTTTCCGATCCTATTTTAAAGAACCATTAAACAAACTTATGAAATTGATTTAACACATTGATAGACAATAAAACAAATTAAGATTTGTAATAGACAGAGTAGGCTATCATGTTCAAAAACCATTATTCGAAATATAAAACAAAAATATTTTTAATGCAAAAATACTTTACTAATTGTTACTATTTACCTTTCTTGATGTTGAAAAAGAAACGGTCTCGAAAATTTCAATTAGAGATGAATTCAGAGGGTGGTCGTGGGAGGTACACCGCACGGAAGATTTATGGTTTTGTATTTGGTAATAGTTAAAAAGTGTAATACCCTCCCCGCAACTCTATAAACCCCCCCCCCCCTCCCTCGAAAATGTCTGTAGTCAGTACTGATTTCAGTACGCAAAAGCAAAAATATATGTATTGTAATTTTTCAAAAATACTTATATTGTAAAGTTATTATATTGGTACGTTTCCCAATTCTATAAATTATTAAATCGAATATTTTAAAATAAAGGTTTGAGCAGAGGTATTAGACTAATATTATAGTTAGCGAGTTGAGTAAGCAGTTCGTAAAACTATTATATATCCCGATTAAGTCATTTACTGTTAAATGACGAAATCCTGATAAAATTTAACAAATCATTGCAGAAATCTTTAAGGATTTTTCCAAAATCCATGAAAATCGTTTTGGAAAGGGAAATTTTCATTAAATCATAATTTCGGACATAAAAGGTTAATAGTTGAAATGGAAAAAAGAAATCAAACATATAAATACGCGTGGGAAATTTTCAGATTTGAAAACTTTCTATATTTATGTTATAAAACCATGTTATTTTATATTTTTACATTTTCTAATTTTATAAATTTGTAAAACCAATATTTAAAATACATGAATAGAGAAGAGTTGTAAATACTTCACAAAACTCTTACGAATACAGATTTATTTAACTTCAATCGATGAAATCTTTACTTGTTACATTAATACAATGTAACATTTAAATTAACGTTTTTTTATTCCTGTTGCCATATTCTAAAATGGAGCAGAGCAATAAATATTTTTTTAATCTCAATTCATTAATTTCGAAATTTTAAAATGATTATTACACGGAAAAATGACGTAATAAAAGAAAGTGAATTTTCAATTTTAAAACATAAATTTGAAATTCTGCGAATTTCTAATTTTAAACGTACTAATAATTCTCTTTTTTTAGAATTATATGAGAAAAAATAACTTCTTTTACTATATTATAATATACATTAATGCACTAAAAGTTACTACAGTACATATGAAAGGAATTCAAAAAACTTTTTAATAACAAACCGACTAGCATCGCCCACACCTGACGGTGACATTTTCAAGGTCTGCAAAAATGCGGAAATAGTTTATTTATTAATTGGATAACTTGTGAAAATCATCATTAGAAGCATACAAAACTAGTATTACTCTTAAAGGATTTTAAATTCTTTTTAAAAAATGTACTGTAATCATCTTTACCATGTAAATGTACATTTTATTTTTAAAGTGTGCTTTTTTTTTTTTTTTACAATTTTCCTGTTATTTAGTTGTTTTTTTTAAATTTTAATTTACTTTATAAGAAATAAAAGATAAATGCATAATATTTTCTTTTAGATAGAAATATAGCATTAGTGCATTTTCTAATGCGTGTCTCCGAAAGTATTTGCCGATATCTAAAGTTTCTCTGTAGCCCAGGAAATCGATTTCCTAAGAGCAGTTTTAATAATGACAACTTTATTTGAAAGCATTCTTCCTGAAAATGATACGAAGTTAATTGGTAGTTCAGAAACTCTTCTACTCTTTCCCTTTTCTCATACACAATATGATGTATATTTTTATCGAAGATAGACCAATTGAATGTAAGACTCACATAAATCTATATTACAATTTAATTGGTGATATGTAAGATCCAATTTATAAATTAGGTTATTAAAATATATTTTTTTTATTATAAATTAATGCTGATAGGCATTGCCTTTCTTCTGTATGATATTTCTGAATGCAAATATTAGATAAAATTTTATTATTTAATAGTTAACTTTTTCTATTGTACATGATTGCTAGTTTTCCTCATTTAAATTGAAATAAAAGTTTATTAATTATAAACCTCACATACATGCGGGTACATATTTATAAATTTAAAAAGTTAAACTTTTAATAAACGTTAAATTATTTAAGCCAATTTTTCCGCAGAGTCTAAAAGAGTCTAACACAGATTTAGATTTAAGTGATTAATTTATTTGTTGGTATAATTATTAACATTTTTATTTTGTTAAATTTGGAGAAAATAGACGGGTTTTCAGGTTGAAAAGCATTGGCACTACGAGCACACGCGCCAGAAAAACATTTCTCGGCATTATTGAACAAGCGGCTAGCATCATAACCTTATCGTAAAATATACTCTTAACAATTTCAGGGACAAAATATCTGTTGTGTAAAGATTGAAAGGACTGAATGTCACCAGAATTTATGAACAAATTGGTCTGAAATAAATAATTTTCTTCCCGTTCATTATAAATGCAAAATTTTTAAATTAAAATTAAGTGGTTTAAAAAATATACCACTGCCCTTCAAAGGGTTAAATGTACCTTACTTATTACCACATTAACTTGCATATAAAGACTCTATGTTTTATATAAGGGATAAACAAAAAATATAATATTTCATGTAGCATGCGAATCATGTTATTATAGCTAAAAAAATAATCGGATCTTATATATTCACTGTAGTACATAATCGTACCATATTCACTCTCGTATATTTTTGTACCTTATTAAAATACATGAAATACGCACATAAAATTAAGGTTTCTGCAATCTGTGAATTTCCTTCATTAAAAATTTTGTTTTAAAATATTTTTCGGCAACAGAAATCATTAACGTATATAAGCTCCTAGTGCACATTCTAAAGCAAAAAAGCGCCATTATGTCACATACATATTTGCAGATTTATATTACAATATATACACATTGTTTTAAGTAAAATGAAACATTTGGTTTTACATAGCTGTCAGTTTCGTTGGTTACGGGGTAAGTGGAACCCGACCTACTGCAAAAATCCATACTTGAATCGGGATTCAAACGCGACACTTTTTGTCAATTAGCCATCAATCTAACCACTAGACAAGCTGGTGGGTGATATGCCTTAGGAAAATATTCAGTATATAATTAACATCCAATTTTTTAGAACAAAAATTTGAAAGAAAATAAAATTAGAAAAAGAAAAGTTTTATATTCATAAGTACGGAACATAACAAAGTACATGGTTATCCAAAAGCAATTCCATTATGGCACATCCGAATAAAATGCAAATAAAAAAAATACTTAGATTTGTTTTAGTGATTTTCTATTTTAACACGAAATATTACAACAACCGGTCATTTGACCGGTTCCAAATGAAAATATTTCGATTTGAACTATAAATTTCTTCATAAAATATATAAGATATAAATCATCAGAAATAAGTTAAATAAAAAAAAAAGTTAAATGGTTTTAAATAAGAATTCTGTTGTGAAATACTTCTAGAAAACTTAAGTAAAATTCCCGGTATGTTTAGTGTTTAATCTTTAGAATGTTCGAAGAAAATTAAGACAGCCTTAATGAAAAAAGTCCAACTTTGTAAGACTATGCTGGGAATGCTGTCATTCGTATCCAAAGCGAAAGCCTACTAAAAAGGAAATAATTTCTTTCGTGAACGTAGCGGAATTGGCGTTTCCGATATTTGTTTCGAATTTTCGCACGACTTTAAGTTGTCAGGGGATTAAAAATCGTTAGATATTTTATTGTCATTAAGTACATTAAGGGGACTTCACATAAGAATTCTGATGTGAAATATTTCTAGAAAACTTAAATAAAAATGTCCGGTATGTTCAGTGTTTAATCTTTAGAATGTTCGAAGAAAATTAAGATAGCCTTAATGAAAAAAGTCCAACTTTGTAAGACTATGCTGGGAATGCTGTCATTCGTATCCAAAGCGAAAGCCTACTAAAAAGGAAATAATTTCTTTCGTGAACGTAGCGGAATTGACGTTTCCGATATTTGTTTCGAATTTTTGCACAACTTAACCCTCTTGCTGCGCAAGTAATTCTTCGCGATGAGCGTCTTTTACAAATTTTTTAATCTTTTATCACCGGTTCTTTAAAGCAGAAATTTTTGACTATCGTAATCGGGGAAAATATCCTGATTAAATCAGACAACGTTTTCGCTAAAAAATAACTTGTGGAAATATCCAAATAGTATTAATTAGACGGAAAAATGCATGCCCGAGTATATCTCGGGTTCCGCAGCGAGAGGATTAAAGTTGCCAGTCGCATTAAAAATCGTTAGACACTTTATTGTCATTAAGTACATTAAGGGGACAGTTTACCTTTTCAACAATTTTGTTTATTTAAAAAAATATGGTTCAAATGGTGAATTCACTACATTTCAATGTTTAACTAAAAGTATATTCTCAAAAAAAAAAAAATAGCTGCATATTTAATTACATTTTTTTAAAAGTTAAATAACATTTAAATTTTTCAAAATATCTACTACTTTAACACTAAATATATCAACAAACAGTCATTTGACCGATACCAAATGAGAATATTTCATTAAAATAAATTTAATTAATTAATTAAATTTCGATTAATTTCTTTATGAAATAAATAAGATATAAATCATACAAAAATAAGTAAAAAAAAAAAGTTAAATAGTTTAAAATAAGAATTCTGTTGTGAAATATTTCTGGAAAACTTAAGTAAAATTTCCGGTATGTTTAGTATTTAATCTTTAGAATGTTCGAAGAAAATTAAGACAGCCTTAATGAATTTTTGCACAACTTAAAGTTGTCAGGCACATTAAAATTCGTTAAACACTTTATTGTCATTAAGTACATTAAGGGGACAGGTTGCCTTTTCAACCATTTTGTTTATTTTTTAAAATATAGTTCAAATGGTGAACTCACTGCATTTCAATGTCCAACTAAAAGTATATTCTGAAAGAAAATTGCTGCATATTTAATTAAAATTTTTAAAAAGTTAAAGAACATTTCATTTTTTAAAAATACCTACTACTTTTTTAAATATTGATATTTTTGCCAAATTTTTTTTAAAGATTTTCAAATGCGTATTACACAAGATTGCGCATGGATTTTTAGATGCATTTAATATAATTTTTTTACTGATATATATAGTGTTGAATACTGATATATATAAACGTTGAAACCTAACACATCTGCATATACTTTTTCTTTAAAAAAATTATAAAGAACCTGGAGGCTAATTCCATGCGCAGATTTATCACATATATAGTAAAGAACATGTATAAAGAAGTTTAAATCTCGATCTCAAATACAAAAAAAAGCCTTAGCATTTTTAACACATGAAAGTGAAGAAAATATGCCCATGGAGAAAAGGCCGTTTAAAATTTGAATATGTGGAGGTAATTGCGCTGGGTATATTATCAAAATTTAGAATATCTCGTGATATAATTACCGTATGGGTAAAAATGAGGTGTCAAAATATTCACAATTAAACAAGTTTTCATATAATATTTAAAAAAGAAAATTAATTTTTTTTTACCAATTTTGAGGTAAACTGTTCCCTTATCAAGACTGTTAAAAAAGTTGTAATCTAATTTTACTAGGTACTTTTTGTTAACCGTAAATTTGAATGGTTAAAATATATAATGTATAATAAATATATATAATGTTATTGTTGGTTGTTTAAAAAATATATCGAGCCTTTCCTGCCAATTTATCGTACGTGACAAACTGTTAATATTCCATGAGAGAGGCTTTAAAATTTTATTTACTATTGTTCCCAATTAAAGGTTACCTTTCGTTTTCTTTATAATTTTCCAATCACGTAAGAAAAAAACGCTTGTTTTAAAGTCCCGTTATGTTCCATAACGTAATTTACAACACTGTTAAAACTTTTGCAGCATTCTGGCAGGTCATTCGACCGTTTTTTGAAAAAACGGTTTCATAACCATAATTTAACTATATTCTGACCATAAAATGGACAATAATATGGTCAGAATAGTCTTAAAATTACGGTTGTATGACCGTTTTCGGAAAAAACGGTCAAATGACCTGCCAGAATGCTGCAAATTTTTAACAGTGAATAATGAGTAACTTTATCCAACATTGTCGCTAACTATGGCAAGAAAAACATGATATATTAAACCACATTTTACCTTTTGGATACCCATTTTGTAGAAATCGGTAGATCAAAATCAGATGCTTTTTTATTATTATTTATGTTAAATGAAAAACTCAACAGATCGATTACCTTTTGTTTTTACTTTTACGGATGCATTCGATCTAAAAAAATTTTCGAATATATAGCATGTCGGTACTTTTTAAAATTTTATTTCTATCAACATTAATAGTAGAAAATTTTACAATTATAAATATGAATAGAATTTAAAGGAAAGTAAGTTGTATTCCTTTAAAAGTATATGCAAAATTATTAAAAAGTTTCCATAAAAGTAATTTAGTACATATTTTTAGATAAAATCGTATAATTATTTTACCTTAAGAAGGCATTGGACTTTCAAAACATCACTTATAATAATAATTATTATTTTAGAATAAGCATTATTACAGAAATTCTATCAGTTACGGACAGATTGCTCAACCGTTAGAATTTCTTTTCCATGAAATTAAAACCGAAAAATTTAACTTTTAAAAATTACTGAACACTACCTCACTGATTTAGAGTCGCTGTTGTTAAATAACATAAGAAGTGTTAGGATGTTGTAACCTATGTTAATAGTATGCTACAATTATGCAAATGTGTACAGTTAAAACTCAGTTCTCGAATTCGCCGAACTGCTCGGTACTCGAACATATATTTCTAGTGAAATTTAATTTGGTTCTCGAACAGAAATTCTGTTCTCGAACGATGAGAATGTCGTTGTCAAATCGATGAAATGAAATAACATGGCCATTGAGTTTTCTTTTTCGGACGCGGAGAGGATTTGAAGTACAGGGGACATAAGGTACATTTGGACACGAGGTACAGTGATCTCAGCGTTAACAACATTAACTCATTTTAAGATTCCTGTAAAGTTAGGTTTCCGAACACATTTATTGTCTTTTCTCTATATATTTTTTCTTTTTTTTTAGGGCGCGAAGCATATAAGCGTGTAGTGATCGCGGTTGTAACAAATTCCATGCATTTTTAGATCCAAAAACGACGACTAAACATAGCAATTCTAATAATCGAAAAAAAAAATAAATAAACCCCCACTTTCTCCTAAATTTCAAATCATCCAAAGTGTTCCTAATATAGGTATGGGCACAGCTTTTATTAAACTTTTATTAAAATTTTATAGTTCTTTTTTAATGTATCATATATTGTACAGTAATGCAATACGTTTTTCTAATTTACTGTGTTTTTTAAATAACGTATTGTTCGAAATAGAGGATACACAGAATAATTTGATAGGCATATACATAGTTGCCAAACTCTCGATTTTTTAATACCAATATTTTTTCGCAGCAATACTCGTTTTATGTAAACGCACAATTTCTGCAATTAAATAAAACGAACCATTTTGTAAGAATTTACTCATGGATGGTTTATTATTCGAAGTCAAAGGTCACACTGAACACAATAAACAATATTTTAGTACGTCTTCAAAACAACGTACAAGCTAGCTAAGCCTGAGCTTATTCACAAAACATGATTAAAATTTTTTGAAATATTTTTCCGAGTAAGCAAATAAAGAGCCAGAAAATATTGTATTGAAATTCTTAAACATTGTTTGATTATAATTGGATATCTCGATTGCAGCTTTAACCCTTTCTGGCATAGAAAAATTCTGTTCATGAAATGATAAAATAATTGACTGACACCGGAGTTTAGGAATGATTTTTTTTTTAATTAAAAACTTGTTATTTTATGCTTTCATTCATGGCTGGCATTTACGACTACTTTTATGTTCTACTTGCACTATTATTGTAAAAAAAATATCATTTTGTAGTATATTTCTCTCGCAAATGTTGTCAAGGCGTATGTAAAAGATTTTTGTTTCAAAAAAGTGGCGCGAAATTGTATTTAAAAAACGTCGCCTGTGGCAGCCCTGTTCATTATAAAAGAAAATTTTATTAAAATATTCTTGGTGCGGTTTTTAAGTTTGGAACTAAAATTAGGTGGTCCCGACGTCGGACCACTAAGTCGGATGGACGTAGAAACAAAAGTACATATGTTTTATTTCTATGGGTAAATAAAAAATCTATACAAAGACATATTTAAAAAGCCATTTTGCTACAAAAAATAGATTTTCATCGTGTTTTTATACTAAAATAAATACGGAATGTATACAAAATAACAAAACAATCAGCCAGTTTTTGCAACGTCATCTGTTTATCGATGAGATATGCTTTATCAAAACATGGTAATCTTTCATGGAATAAATTAACCAATTGAAAATATTTCCACCGTAAAATGAAAAGGAGTTTTCGTGACTGAATTGTTGACGTGTAGCAAATATATAATTTTATTAGTAATAAATATTGCAATGTTACCAACCAATTATTGATCTATTGAACTGATGTTTTTTAACCTCACGGATAATTAGTATAGATATTTTATTTATAAGTGGAAAAAAAATCCAAATTTATATTTTCCTGAGATAAATTGTTAAAATGCATATATTTTTCTGAAACAAATTGTTAGAAATGCATTTTGATCATTAAATATAGGGAACTAAAGAACCAATATGAAATATTCAGAAAATATTATTTTGAAATACGCTATTTCACAATTTATAGCTTTTAAATTTTTCCGAAAATTTCTTACCTAAAATTTAAATTTACGTAAATGTGGCATATGTAAATTTTAGTAGGTTAACAAGATTTCTAAAAATAGAGATTTCACAATGAACGATTAATCGACCGTAATCGATATTTAAAAGTTTTTATTTAAGTTTTTTATTTTATTTTTTTTTTTTTTTTTTGTACAATTAAAAAGAACAGTTAGAGTAATTTACAAAAGGTAAATATAACAGGTTGTCTTTTAAAAGCAGAAAATCGTATTTATAAATACCTTAACAATTTATCATTATGACACAAAATATAGAGTATTCGATTTTTGTTTCATAATGCATTCCTAATTATAGTTAAACACAACATTAAATAATTAATTTTTACTTAAAATTAAGAGCAGTAAAAAAAAACAACAATCACAAATATCGTAAGTATATAACAATATGAGTTTCTAAATTATTTAAATTATAATATTTCTAGAAAGCTTTTATACACGACTCCTTCTGTCGAAAGGTTAATTTAAATATTTTTATCGCGGTAAAAATTAATTTTCAAATTGTAAAACACTATATTCAATAGAAATATTTAACAAATAGAGTTTTAGCATTACCAAGCAATTTACCATACGTACGACAAGAAATTTAGGTATGAAAAATATTTTGGTATTGTTTACATTGTGAAAATACTTCGCATGGAAGTCAGTTTTTATACGTAGTTACAATAGGGTAGCGTAGGTCAAAAATAGTTAATAAATAGGTATAAGGATCATAATTTTTCTAGATGTTATTTTATATGTATTTAAATCGTTTGTCTTCATGATTACAAAATATTTCTAATTGCCATTATGCGAATAATGAGTAATTAACGATATGCACTATATATTTGAGCTCTGTGAAATAGTTTATTTTGTTTCCACATAATATTATGTCTATATATTTCAGATGTTTCCGGGGGGAGGATATATATTTATGTATCTATATAATATTTGTCACTTCGAACTACACTGTTAATTTTTTTCATGATACAATTTTCTTGAAAATTAAAGCTTATGCAATAGCAAACAATTCGAATGCTATTTCTGGTAAACAGTGGTAACACAGTTTCTGATTAATCTACATAACGTACAGATTAATCAGAAAACGAATTAAAACTCTCAAAAATTGCAAAAGATTTAAACAAAAATGAGGACATCATGGGAAGTAAAATTATAGGAAATGCTGCTTTGCATTAAATTGTCGAATTTTTATGTTTTAAAATGAAAAATTTAACCTATTTTTGCATATAATACAATATTATGAAGGAACATATTATGCGGTAATTTCAATACAGTATAGAATTTAAACTTTTTTTCTAAAATATTTATCAATACGCAGTACGAAATTTTTTTACGTATATATAAAGTAAATGCGATTTTTTAATAGTAATACAGTTTTAAATAACCTAATACTGTACACTAAATTTAATATGTTACATAATTCAATATCAACTTAATAAAAAAATCTTATCCAACTAAATATATTTTCCTATCACGAAATAAATGAAAAAATGATAACACGCAACATCATATGCAAATTTAATTCGGTATCAAGACACTAAACTGATAACAGTCTTAAATATGCAACCCATCATTTATCATTGTCCAAAAATAGTTTTTAAAACACGTGTAACAGCTCAACGCTAGTTTTGCGTCAACACACTAAATTAATCGCCGAGCTAGATTATCATAAAAATAGAACTATGAAAATATTTTTCCAATTAATCTAGGTGGAGGAACATTCAGCGGGGGGGAAAAGAGGTTAAATGTATTATTCCACAAAAAGTAGAAATCCAACAGTTTCATCTTCGAAGAAAGTGAAGTTTATTCTTTCCAAAATATAAATATAGTTCAAATATACGACATTTTGAAAATTTTGAGGGGAAAACTTTCCCTTGGAGAAAACAATAACACATTTAATGAAAATGTAGCTCATTTAGAATATGGAATTGCTTACGACTTAAACACTTTTTTAGTAATATAAATTCGCCTCTACATTATGTATCATTATGTTTGAAATTTAAATACCAATCTACCCCCTGTCAAAAATTCAAAATGGAAAAGAATGAAGAAAAAACAATTTAAAATTGAACGTTTGTTCATAAATTAACTGTTCCAAGATTTCTCGCTTCTGTATTAGAGAACGACATTAATTCTAAGTAAATTACCTGTAACTATTAGTAAGAATTATATAACACTGTTTTTCACATGAATTTTGCAGTTTGGAACATAAATTTCATAGATATTTTCACCATTATTATTATTCTTCACATCTGTAAAAAGGTTTATTACGGATGATTTATGTTTGATTGAATAGTATTTCTTTACTCCTGAAATGCTTTTTTGTGTAAATACTACATTTTATAAAACGCTTACTGTTTATATTACCTATCACAGATAATGAATTATTTACTAAATATTTTTCCCCATTTCGCATATTTGAAATAAATAAAACCCACGTATATTTTCATTTTTACGTTATAAATGATTATATTGAATTTTGCGGCTTTTGTAATTGTGTCACACCAACAAATTTACGCAAGCTAGGAGCAGCACAATAAAATCTTGTCTACTTACCCCAGGTATTTCAGCCGTGTTATGATTCCTCTACATTCTTCAGCGCAGCAAAGACGAAGTCTAAGTTGCGGCTGAAAATGTTAGCTTTACAAAAATTTTAAAAAGAAGCGCAACCTTTAGTTTAAAACTTCGAGTTCACGTTTCTTCTAATCCAAAGAAAGACAGGTGCAGAAAGAACAGTAAAGGAAATTGTTAAAACACCTCTACATTTCAGTCAAAGTGCACGTGTACATAAATTGCCTCTAAAACGTGTTTTTTCGTTAATGCACATGTATTGAGCTGATTCCGAGAGCAAAGCAATAATATTCTATGACTCTGAGACAAATTCCTACATAACGAAAAGTTTGTTGATGTGAGAAAAGACAAGCCGTATAACCACGCGCCAAGCGAGTAAAGAGAGACTAGAGAGAGCGCGACAGAACGTGCCGTCTCATCCGTTGCTAGTTGTGAGCTAGAATGTTTCGTCGAAGGAAGGTAAGGTACGAATGAAGGGAAAGACGAGGGTAGGCAGCGGGTGAGGTGGAGGAATGGGAACCGGGATTCAGGGCATGCGTGCTCCGGGCGGCTCCACTTCGAAACGGCCGGGGAGTCGAGAATCCTTCGGACCCTACTAGCAACAGACGGAAAACGGAGAGATCCGATAACGAACCTAACTTTCGCCACTAAGGAGAAACATTCGGAAATGATACTTTGGCAAAAATTGTATTTTAATGGGAATAAATATGTATAAAAAAATGCAGTTCCAAGTTCCAAGTGCGTTAAGGGGTCCGGAACACCATTTAAAATTAATTTTTATTTATTGAGTTAAAATTTTGAATTTTTTTGTGATGGTTAGCCATATCATTTGTAAACAAAATCCCACTTCTCAATAAAACTTCTCATATTTTTTTTAATTAAAAATTAAAAATTTATTAAAAAAGTGAGGTTAATTAAAATCGTTATAACTCGAAATATTATTTGCAGAATTTCAATTTTTTTATCATTTGAATAAACTTAAATATATAACATTTAATTTAGATTCAGCATTTGAAAAAATATTAATTAAAAAAAAATAAAAATATTTCAGGTAAAAATTAAAGAAAAAATTATGTAACTTAAAAAAAAAATCATATTTTCATAAGTAGATAATTTTTTCAAATTTGCTGAATCACAATTAAAGTAAACTAATTGAAAAAAAAAAACATTTTACAAGTTTGAACACTATATCTTTAATGGTTCTTGAGTTATAACAATTTAAATACAGGAAAGGGTGAAAAACCCATCATGAAGAAAAATGCATTTTCACAAAAAGTCGTTTGCTTGACAGCCATTGCTTGAAAGCTAGATTTTGAAAACAAACCAAAAAGAAAAAAAATAATATGTTCTGAACTAATAAGTATATAAACATGATTTAAGCGTCATTTTAGGCAGAAAAAAAGATATTTTTTACTGCAATAAAATATTTTTATTAAATTTGAAGATTTTTGTGTCCCGGTCCCCCTTAATGTATCAAAAGTACCTTTATGTTCAGAAAAAAAAATTTCATTTAACGTGGAAATATCAAATAAATGACAAAATAATAATAATAAAAATATTTATTGAGTGTAAAAATAAATTTAAAAAGGGGAAGATTCGTAAATGAACTTAACTTTTTCTCCTAAAGAAAAGCCTTGGAAATTGTTACTTTGACAAAAACTACAATTTTTTCTAAAAATAATGCGTACAAAACCGTCAGTTAAAAGAGCATAAGAGCGTTTCGCACCACAATTGTTTCGGAGATTGAGTTAACCACCGGCATAATAATAAGGCAGTTCTTTCATGTTTTAAAGAAAAGAAAATTGTTTAGCGCTAAAATATCTAATAAAATGGAAAATAGTAAAAAAAGAAAAAAAAAACTAAGTAGCACTGACGATCTGATAACGAATATACTTTCTCTATTAAGGATATACCTACAGAAATTGTCTCTTAGTTAAAAAAATTCATCAAATGGATAAAAATAACAAAAAATAACATAAAAGATTATTCAGTATTTACTCGGTTAAAAGAGCGTTTTACACTGAAATTATTTTGTAGATTGAGTTTAAAAGTATTTTGAATGTGGCATAAACACCTTTATTTGTTGAAGAAAAATTCATTAACTTAATAATATCTAATAAAATTTAAAAAAAAAAATAGTATTAGAAAAATTTATTTTGGATAAAAAAAAAATGAAGAAGGAGATCCGATAACAAACAGAACTTTTTGTATTAAGGATACAGCTATAGAAAATGTTACTTAGTAAAAAACAATATTTTATTGGATAAAAATAACAAAAAATATGAAAAAGCTAATTCAGTAAAGTTTGTCGGATAAAAGAGCGTTTCTCACTGCAATGGTTTTGCAGATTGGGTTTTAAATATTTTGAATATGGCATAAGCACATTTATGTGTTGAAGAAAAGTTCGTTAACTTAATAATACCTAATAAAATTATAAAATAGTATTTAAAAATATTTATTTAGGTTAAAAAGAATGAAGAAGTAGATCCGATAACAAACAGAATTTTTTCTATTAAGGATACACTTGCAGAAATTGTTACTTAATAAAAAAAATTAATTTTTGGTTAAAAATAAAAAAATAAAAACATGGGAAAAGCAAATTTAGTAAAGTTTGTCGGTTAAAAGAGTTTAAAATACTTTCAATATGGCATAATCACCTTTATGTGTTGAAGAAAACTTAGTTAACTTAATAATATCTAATAAAATTACAAAATAGTATTAAAAAATATTTATTTAGGATAGAAAGAATGAAGAAGGAGATCCAATAACGAACAGAAATTTTTCTATTAAAGGTATATACAGAAATTGGTACTTAGTCAAAAAATTATTTTATTGGATAAAAACAACAAAAAATATGGAAAAAGCTAATTCAGTAAAGTTCGTCGGTTAAAAGAGCCTTTCTCACTGCACTCATTTTGCAGATTCAGTTTAAAATACTTTGAATATTGCATAAACACCTTTATGTGTTGAAGAAAAATTCGTTAACTTAATAATACCTTAAAAAAATGACAAAATTTTATTAAAAGATATTTATTTAGGACAAAAAAAGGAAGAGCACTGTACAAAAATTCTGTAAAGGTATTAAAATTTTTCTAGGAAACTGGGATTCCTAGAACTTTTTATGTAACGGCAACAACAAAAATTCATGTAACATATACACACTAGCACTGTATTTCAAAAAAATTGTAATATTACTAAGAATTGTTTCGGAAACTGGGATACCTAGAACTTTTAATGTAACTGCAACCCGTGTTACATATAAAATTTTAGTAAGATTACTGTAATTTTAGTAGATAATTTTGTAGAGCTACAGAGATTTCTGTAGCTTTACAAAAACTAGTTTTGTAGATTTACATCTGTTTTGTGCAGTGTACAAATAAAAGTTTAGTAAGCCTACGGATTTCTGTAACTTTACATCTGTAGAATTACAGATTCTTTTTACAGTGAAGGAGATCCGATAAAGAAAAGAGCTTTCAAGGATACACCTACAGAAATTGTTACTTAGTTAAAAAAATAACATACAATACAGAAAAAGGTAATGCACTACAATTTGTCGGTTAAAATAGCGTTTCTCACTGGAATCATTTAGCAAATAGAGTGCAAAAATACATTGAGTATAGTATAAGCACCTTTATTATTTAAAGAAAAATTGGTCATTCAATTTACAAATATCTAATAAATTGGCAAAATAATATAAACAATGTTTATTTAGGACAATGAAAATGAAGAAGGAGATTCAAAATCGAACTTAACTTTCTCTACTAAGGACAAACCTTATAAAATTTTTACTTTAACAATAAATAAAATTTGGGGACAGAAATAACAAAAAAAAAAAAAAAAGCAAAAAAGGAAAGAATAATGCAGAAAAGACCGTCAGTTAGAAGAACGTTTCTCATTGCAATCATTTCACAGATTAGTTTAAAAATACTTCGAATACGGCATAAGATCCTTTATGTTTTGTAGAAAATTTGGTCATTTAATCTACAAATATCTAACAAGATGAGAAAATATTATAAAAAGTATTCATTAAAGATAAAGAAAATTAAGAAGGAAAACCAAACTCGAACTTAACTTTCTCAACCAAAATTAACGGTGAAAATTGTTATTTTGAAAAAAAAAATTAATTTGTCTGTAGAATATTAACGTGAAAATAAAAAATTACAAATTTACTAAATAGTGTTTACAAAATGTTGTAAAGTTAAAAATCTAAACAAACATCAAAATAAAATTATAACAATGAATTTTATTATTGTCTATAGAAATTGCAAAATAATAATAATAATAATACAGACAAACCAGTTAAAGGAGCGTTTAAAGCTGTATTTTTTTCACCGACTGAATGTATCATACTTTAAGTACCACAAGTACCTTTATATTTGAAGAAAAATTGGTCATTAAATGCGCTTACATCTAATAAAATGGGAAAAAGATATATAAAAAATTAGTTAAAAAAATAAAGAAAAAAAGGAGAGGGGAGAATAAAAAAACAAACTGAGGATATACTAATAGAAATTGTTATTTTGTCAAAACTATCTAACTAATGGATAAAAATAGCAATAAATATAGGGAAATGTAAACTTTGAAGATGACTGTAATTAAAATTTGGGGAAAAAATCATTATTTAGCATAAGAAATGCTTAATAAAAAGGAAAAGTATTACAAAAATATATAAAAAAAACAAACAAAAAACAGGTAGATCCGATAACAATAACGATATTCCTCTGATAATGATAAACTTTGGAAGTTGTTACTTTGGCAAAGAATATGGATAAGAACAGCAACAAATCTGCAAAAAAGTATGAAAATGACCATCAGTTAAAAGGGCGTTTTTCGTTGAATTAATTTCACAGATTTTAGTTTTAAAATATTTTGAATATGACTTAAGTGCCGTCGTGGAAAAAAACGTAAACACCCCCTACAAACTCTGAAACAAATTATTGTAGAAGAAAGTTACAGTTACCAAACGATTAGAAATACAGTCTACTTTTAAATGATGTATATAAAGTTTGCTTAGGGAGCCACCTATATATAAAAACGAACCCAAACTTTTTTTTTTTTTTTTTAATAGCAATTCCCAAATTTGACACCATAAATAGATTCTACTCATTTCAATTAGCCTTAATCTATATTTTCATGAAATTTGTGTGTTTAGTTTCCGAGAAATTAATTACTTTAAAATGAGCCTATTTTAGGGCGTGTATCGAAAGTTCGGTACTCGATTGTAGGAATACTACAGAATGGCTATGTCACTTGTATTAATGTATTATTTCTTGTCAGTATGAACATTTCACCCGATTAATATGTTTCGACTATTGCCAGCCCAAATTTTTCAATAAAATGGGCATATATATATATTTTTAATTATGCTTTTCTGCACATCATAGACGGCCCCTTAAACCATCATTTTGACGTTTTTAACTCATAATTCGTAAACTACTTGGAAGAAAAGCTTCAACTTGAGAATTCGCATCTATCAAAAAAATTGTAGGTTGCAATTCATATATTTTTGGAATATTAATTTTATAATTCATAATTCATATTATAAAAAATTTTAAATTACAAATTCAGTGTATTTATGTTTGGGTTTTTCAGTATTATAACCAAACAAAAAAATTATCACATTAGATTATAGTTTTAAGAGATGTTAATAAAAGTATGAAAATGTAATTTAACGTTAGAAGCTCTAAATTTTGAATGTTTATAATTTAAAAACTTATCATCCAAATGACATGAAATTTTCTTTCTGGGCATAGTTTGAAACAAAGATTTAAAATATATTGTTAAAATTGGGTGTTTCTATTGAAAAAAAAGAAACAAAGTTTAGTCTGGTTTTGATTTGTATATGGTTTGTATATCATTTGTATCATTTAAAAGTAGACTTAATTTCCAGTCGTTTGGTATCAGTAAATTCCATCTATTGTAATTAGTTGCAGAGTTAGTAGGAGGTATTTCATTCTTTTTTCCACGACTGTACCTTTATTTTTTTGAAGAAAAATTGATCATTTAGCGCACAAATGTAAAATAAAATAGAGAAAAATGAAAATATTATTTTTATTTCGAATAAAAAAACAAAACGTAGAGATTCGATAGAAACCCTAACTTTCTCTAATAACATAGCTGCCAACATTTATGCATTTTTGTTGCTACTAAATTTTAACAGTAAATTTTGTCTTATTTTATCATTCAAATTCGCTAATAATTAAGGTTTCTATTAAATTTTAGTGGTTAAAATTGTAAAAACCTGCAGCTAAGTAATAAGGATACCAATGAAGAAATTGTTATTTTGTCAAAAAATTAATAATGGCCAAAAAATATTTTTAAAAATGCAGTCTCTGTTAAATAAGTGTTTCCACTGCTTTCGTTTCGAAGATTTTATTTAAATGTGTTTTAAATATGGCATAAGTGCATTTATGTTTTGAAGAAAAATTACTTGTTAACCCTTTATCTACTGACGACACTTATAAGTACCATTAAAATAACTTGTTATAAAATTCATTTACTACATCGATTAGTTGTAATATAGTTTAGAATGACTTATAGATACATTACTCTATCTTGTTCCACAAGCATTATTGGTTACACGAAAGATTTTTTCTTTTTTTAAAGGATGATTTATTTTGCCTTTGCATCAGCTTTCTTGGCGTTGGACGGGAGGGGGGGGGGGGATTTCGATTCGGAAATATTTCTATATTTCTATTGCAAGAACATTATATTTGTACATTTTCTAATTCTACAAAATATAAGAAAAATATTTTAAATAAAAGATTTGGCGGGGTTTTAAATTTTGCACAAAATCCCTATAAATTCAAATTTAATTAATCCTTCTTAAATTTATTAAATGATTATCTTCTATTAATGAAATCTGCTAATGTAGTTTAAACAAGTCACGAAAAATGGTTTAGAAGATAAAATTTTCTTGAATTCATAATTCAATACATAAAGGATTAACGTGGCGTATCACGTACGTTATGAAAACGCAAAAAAGGTATATATATATATATATATATATATATATATATATATAGATAGATAACCATTAAATAAACAATATATATATACATATATATATATATGTCTCTGTGTGTGTCTGTTTATTAAGATTTTTTAAAAAAGGGGGATGAGAGTGGAAAACGAACTTAAGTTTCACAACTAAAGACGAAACTAGGAAATTGTTATTTTTACAAAGAGTTAAATTTTATGAATAAACAAAAGGGGGGGGAATTAAAAAAAAAAAGAAGCTATGTAGACAAGACGTCAGTTAAAAGAGAGTTTTTCACTGCATTCATTTCTCAGCGAAGTTAAAAAAATGTTTAAGTACAGCATATTTATTTTTATGGTTTGAAGAAACATTCCCCATATAATTCTTTTAGATGAGAGCGGTATTTTCTGTAAATTTGATTTACTAGAATTATTCAAAAATTTTATTTGAGAATAAATAAATGAAATTTTTAGAAATCGATTTCTTGTAAATTATAAAAACAAAATTTTAAAAATAAAATTCTGCTACAATTTTGATTAAAATTGAATGGTATAAATAGCACACTACTGACGCTCACGTGTTAACGCGTTAATATCTAATAAAATGACAAAATAGTTAAGAAAAATATTTATCAAGAATAAAGAAATAAGGAGGGCGGGAAAAAATCCGAAAACGAGATTAACCTTCTCTAATATACCTAATATACCTAATACCTAAAGCATATACCTAAAGCAATCGTTACCTTGCAAAATACTTAAATTAATAGATAAAAATAGCAAAAAACTATGTAACACTGTAAAAGACTTAGTGTAACTTTACTCCATTAAAAATGGGAGCATTATTGCTGCCTGAATTTTATGAAGTAATTTAACCAATATAACAGGGCTGCCACGGGCGACTATTTTCCAATTCTATCGCGCACCATTTTTTTAAACAAAAATTTATCACATAAACTTTGACAATCTCTGTTTTTAAAATATGCTACAAAATTAATTTTCTTAAAATAGTGGTGCGATTAGAATATAAAATTAGTCGCCTGTGGCAGCCCTGATATAACTGGTGTAACGTTACACATCTCTTGTGGAAGGTTACATCATAATAATGTGAATTCGGATATTTTCACATTATTATGGTGTAAATTTCGACAAGAGATGTGTAACTTTACACCAAGTGCTTTAGAGTGAAAAAAAAATGCAGACAAGTCTATGAGCTAGAAGGACGCGTCTCGTTAAATGCATTTCTTATATTGCGTTTAAAAATACTTAGAGATAATTACTAAAGCAATTTAAAAAACAAAATTAATATAGTAATAACAATTTCTCCTTCAAGTTATTTTCAACTTGTAAAATCATACCACGTATTTTGTATCGAATGCCTCATATTCACTGTATGCATTACTTGTATGAAAGAACATTAATTTCGTATTAATTTTTCTTAAGTTTTATGTGTAAATCCTGTATAATAGGAAATTATTTGTTTTGAACTCCTAAAAAAGGTAAGAAAATATCCCCATTCAGCAATATTTTTGTTCTTTGATCCACAAGCACTTTAATACTGTACATTAATAAATAAATATGTTTAATACATCTTTAAAAAGTTAAACTTACACTATGTGCAAAACTACTTAAAAGATGAGACAATATTTAAAAAAGATGTTAAATTATTTTAATATCCTTAGTACTTTCAACTATAAAAACATAGCCTTCGTCAGAGAAATACAAGAAATACTACTGTTATTTACGTCTTATTTTCAAAATTCACGTAGATGGTGCCGATAGACACCATGTTTCTGGGCATAGTTTGAACCAAAGATTTAAAATATATTGTTAAAATTGGGTGTTTCCATTGAAAAACAAATTTAGTCTGGTTTTGATTTGTATGTGGTTTGTATATGATTTGTATCATTTAAAAGTAGACTTTATTTCTAGTCGTTTGGCATCACTAAATTTCATCTATTATAATTAGTTGCAGAGTTAGTAGAAGGTGTTTATGAGGCAATGCCCGTTATGTAAAACATATGAATTATGACCCTTTCGACACCCTCTACGTGAATTTTGAAAATAAGACGTTAATAACAATAGAATTCCTTGTATTTCTCTGACGAAGGCTATGTTTTTATAGTTGAAAGTATTAAGGATATTAAACTAATTTAACATCTTTTTTTAAATAATGTCTCATCTTTTAAGTAGTTTTGCACATAGTGTAAGTTTACTTTAATACTGTTTTCGAAAATATTTGATTAAAATTAACAAAGTTATACAGCCTTATGAACTGTGCATTATTTGTAACAAATATTTTTATTCAAAAATAATGAGTATTTTAAATTTTTTTGTTTTTGATTTATGAATATTTTTCAAAAATGTAAGAAGCAGTTATTGAAAAATAAATCCCCAAAGAAGGAGAGATAATAATGCTCCTTCGGAACTCAGCAAACACTTTTTTCTAAGATGCAAAATATGATAGCAATATTTATATAACCTGTATTGTGTGAGATATCTGCATATATAGAGAGTTATTATTCTCCGTATACATGTATATATGCAGGCGTCTTTTTACACACCAGGGGTGATTTAGAGGCTATTCACCAGGGGTTATCATATCATCAGGGGCTATTTTTGTAATTTTATTTGTGCAGCTAATTCCGAACAAAGATATCCGTGGTATAATTCTTTAACATGTGCAAGACAAATAGTAAATAAATCTACCCTTGAAATCATTGTTTTAACCTCGTCGCTACTGAGTATTAATGCAGTATTATTAATTATTACAGAATTATTTCTTCTCCCATTGGACTTCGGAGCAAGATTTTAATTTTATTTGCATTAGTTCGAATCTTAGATTTCAAAACACATCATTATGATATCGAAATTGTAATTATGCTCGAGTAACATTATTAAAATGGGACAAAATGGAGGTCCCTATTTGGGGACCCAGGGAGCGAAGTGGTTAAAACAGTGGTTTCATTTAAATATGAAAATAAGCGCTAGTGGTTTGCTTGATATATTTTAAAGTATTAAGCGTTTTGGAGACAGATAAATTGGAGTTACAACTTTGTTTTTTTTAAATTCCGATTGCTTGATTCATGCCATTTTTATCAAATAGAAATATTCTTGTTATATAATGACAGATTAAATAAGGTGAAATATGGTACACTATAAAAGCGGTGGCAATCAAACAATCTGAACCATAAAAGTAGCCCAACTGGCAATACTGCGGTAACTCACCATATACTTTTTTTTTCTAATTTCAACTCTCACTACATTAAACTATCAATATTTAATTCATGAAAATTCTCTACGAAAAGAATCTTTTCCGTAGATGTTTAATTTTTTCTGTAATTTAATATAGAATGAACGCGAGATTTGCAAAACATTTATTATACATTATATATGCGAGATCTAACACAAAAGGCTCAAAATAAAGTCAAGGAGCAAATTTTGCATGAATTTAACTTTTCACTAATCTCACAACCACTATGCGCAGAGCATCTTTAATTCAGATTGTTACTTGGTTTTCATCAATCTTAATATGTGGACAAAAGCACGGTGCTTGTTTAATTAAAAAAAAAAAAAAATCCTCAAAGAAATTTTGTAATTCTTCCATTAAAACTTAGAGCAAAACAAAATTGAGCTAATACTATTTGTATTAACCAATATTGAAAATGGTGGAATGAAAAAAAATGCTTCAATATTGGAGCATTTATAATTTGCCAATACAGACGCAGTTTTGGCAGAAAACATTCCCAATTTCTTTGTCAATGTTTCCAATGTAAATTAAATATTTTTGACATATTTAGATTTCTCTGCAAGTATTTCTAATTTAGAAACTAAATTTCCGTAATTGTGGACGTTGACTGTAAGTATTTCACTCAAGAACTACCGGACATTTTACTCAAGTATTACAAAAATATTCTAAAGCAGAATTTTTATTTAAAACTATTTAACTTATTATTGCCTGGTTTATATATTTAGTTTATTTTAAAGAAATTTCTGATCTGAATAAATATTTTGAATGTACTTGTCGGGCCTATTGGACTCTTCAGGTAGGCGGAGTGTTAAAGTGGAAAGCCAATATTTAACCAATATTCTTATTTCATTAGAATGCAATATAGTTTTGCTATTAGGGAAGAGTGCATTTAAATACATGGCATTAAATGCATGCTTGATTTACTGAGGGGTTCAGCCTTCTACGTGCTACGCTAGCCAAACCATTCCTGAACCCACAGGCTTTTAAAACACGCTAATTTGTTCTGTTTAAAAAAATATTATTCGATTACGAAGTCACGTCCATTGGCGGTTTTCTGTAATCGGGTTGCAATTCTTTTTCTTTTGATCGTGGGTTTTCTATTACCAAGGCCGCATCCACACGTTTGCGAAGGCTGACGGCTGTTTTTGTGTTCAAGCAAAATCTATCACACGCTTTAAAAACAGCTTGTGAAAATGCTTATGTAAAAAATGTTTTTGACTCCCAGACATTTACAATAACGTCTAGAAGAAAATGTTTCTTTTAGACGCTAAAAGAAGATAAGTTTTATATATTGAGTTTTAAATATAACGCAATTTTTGTAATTTATTTATTTATTTATTTTTATTTTTTGCTGTAAGAGTTGGTACTATCAAAAACTTGTCAATATAAAAGTTGTAGATTAATATTAGGAACATTTATAATAAATTTCAGAGGATTTGTTAATTTGGGAATCGACGAAGTTATGAGTTTTTTCTTCTTAAAACCCAATTTGCTTTGTCCCTTGAGGCCATTTTTAATTACATCAAAAATCTTTTATACATAACTTTTTGTTCCTTTTTCTAGGAGAAATAATAACTTTAAACTGATTCGATATCTATCATAATTAAGACGTTATGGGTTTTTTTCTGTTTTCAGAAAACCCCTCGCCATTTCCACCCCCTTCGTCCGAACGAAGGGGGACTTTCATTAACGAACTTGACAGAGATTTTCTACCCCTTGATTTTATGTATCTGTTTGGAAGAAATTTGAGTAGAATTATGAAAGTTGTCGCGTCCATAAAAAAGTTATATATATGCGGCAAGATAGATAGATAGATATACAGTTTTGAACTTGGGGTGGTTTTGCGTTCTAGGGGTCATGATCGGCGTAGATCTGAAAAACATTTTCAGAAATTCCAACATAGGGGAGAATGTAATATATTGTAATATATAGTATTTCTTAGGAAATGTACCTAAAAAGACTTTTTAGACATAAGAAAACCTATATCTCTATAATCAAATTTTGAATGAATAATTGTACTGAAAGAAAAATGACGAATTTAAAAAGTATCTGGACAGTTCACACCGAAATCTAGTCCAGTACGTCTCAGAAAAAAGTTGTTTAAATTGCTATGCATAGTTTTGGATTCTAGAAAACTTTTTTTAACTGAACTATTTTGACGAAACTCAACATTAAATAGCGCTTAAAATAATTCTTCGATTTAAAAACCGTCTGCTTCAGCATGTTTATCATATTTTCGTATAGAACCACCAGTTTCATAATTTTGTATGCCGTAGTTTTTTAATATTAGCAGAGAAAGAGCCCTGGTCTCAACTAATTCAATTAGAACAGCTTTAGCTTTTTTTTTTAGAAAGAATGATGTAAAATATATTGTATTGTATTATATTGCAACAAAAATAGTGCATCATAACACAATTGTAAATGAAATTTTTTCAAGTATAAGATGATTTTAAAGATGTGTTTAAGAAACATTTGTACTTTTATGTTGTTGCAATCAACATTTTTGCCCGGTTGGTCGCAGAAAAGGAGTGTGTTTATGACAAGAGCAGTGTAAGGTGAAAGGAAAGTGCGTGGATTTTAATAAATGTGGTAGCAAAATGTTTCGCTCTTCGAGAGTCATATACTATATCAGAGTTTAACCCCTTCAAGGACGGTAGTTCATTTCTGGACCACCTAATTTTAGTTAATAATAGACATATTCGCACCAGAATATTGTAATGAAAAATTTCCGTTTTTTAAGTACGTGAATAGAAGCTATTGCTTATTTTGAAATAAATGTGCTGGTAAATTCTGGTGTCAGTCACTCATTTCAGAATTTTGCGAATAGAAGTACCTTGCCCCTGAAAGGGTTTGCAAGAACTCAACTATGCATCACAAACATAGCTGTAACATTGCGGAGAAATATTAGTCCTATCTAATAGCAGAAAGTTAACCAAAATGCTCCAATTAAATAAGGCGAAATTGACATTACAAAATTTACAGTATATCTGCGGCTCATGGATAAATCGCTGGAAATTGTTGTGTTGTATAGCCTATGCTTCCCCGAATGAACTTATAACTGAAAATACTTATAAATGTTTTATTTTGTTATAAAATGCATAATGAAGTTAGGTAAATATAACACTTATTCATATCAAATCATGGTAAAATGTTAATAAATGAATAATAAACAAATTAAAGCAAAAAAAAGTAAAGAAACGACTCTAAATATTGAAAAAAATTGATATCATAAAAATGGAATCTTTGTACTTTTCTTTAAATTTGTAGTAATTGATGTGTTTTCTCCATTCATTTAATGCAATCGGTTTTTTAATTCTTTCCAAAATATTTGAAAAGTGTTTATGAATTCGGTTTGTCTGGCCGTCTATCTGTCCCTCTAGCTCACGTGAATATACTCGAATTGACATGTAATTTTTATATTTTAGTGAGGTTCACTGTAGAATACTCCATATTGAAAATGAAGTGTGTAGCATTTAAAATTCGCTTACAAGGACACACAAAACCATTCTCTTTCATTACGAGGGAGTATCAATACGTTTTTGCTCCACATAGAAATAATTCAGTAAAATTTATGAAATTTCTATATTATATTAGTCCCTTTCTATATAGTCACCGTGCACAGTAACACATTTCTACAAACTGTATTTCATAAAGAGGGGGGATGGTGCATTCCAGGAGACGCGATAGCAGACCCAAAGGGGGGCATTTTTCTAACTTTTGCCGACACCCACATGTGACATATTGTTGGAAAGGCCTGTGACCACTTATAAATGTTATGCCCCTCCCGAGTCCCTCCCCCCAAATTTGCCCCCCGAGGGGCATGAATGGAGTCCCCAAAATTTTCAAAACTGCCCCCGGAGGGCAAATTGGGAGGAGGGGCTCAGGATATGCATAACATGAATAACTGGTCACAGGTCTTTCCAACAATATGACAATATGTCACATGTGGGGGTCTGTAAAATTTAGAAAAATGCCCCCCTTTGGGTCTTTTATCGCGCCTCCTGGAATACATCCTCCCCCCTCTTTTTGAAATACCGTTTGCAGAAATGTATTACTGTGCACGGTGACTATATAGAAAAGGACTCATACAATGTAGCAATTTCATAGATTTTACTCAATTATTTCTATGTGAGGGCAAAAACTTATTGATACACCATCGTGTAATCTATGTGGAAAAAATCGTTTGCACATTTTGTTTAAATGGGCAATTTAGCTGTGTTATATCATTGTATGAAAAAATGAAATTTCTTCAAAATATTCTGTTAGTGTCGGGAAATGTATCACAATCTGTGCCTTATGCATGATTTTTCTTTCTTGTTTTTATTACTAATACATTTATACTTGTTTCGATTTCCAGGGGAATAAAACAACCACCTCTTTCCAATTACTGTATCGCGAACAAACGGAATTTTTAAATGATAAATAATACGCCTTTGGAAAGCGAAAGGAAGGTTTTATTTTTTTTTAAACACTTCCAAGTCAGACTTCTCTGCGGGAGAAACAGTGATGGACTAACTTACGAGTGAGTAAACGGGAACGATTTCCAGTGAAAAAGAGAACAGTGAAGAGTGAACGAATGAGTCAAATGTTTGAGACAAGTGACTGCGCCAGTCAATAATTCTATTCTTTGATCAACAGAAACCTCATCCGCTTTTTCAATAGTCAATTGTATTAGAAACACCCCGTGTTGCAAATATACATGAAAGCATATCAACATTTTGGATAGTTCAATAGATAATATTTGCGGTATCGCAGCTGTATTTGACATTATGCTTCTGTCTTTTAAAGTAATAGAGATGACATTTTCCGATTTCTGAAGTTTCAGAAACTTTGCATTATGATTTTCTTAAATGAGATATTTTTTAAAAGCTTGTTTGTAATATATAAATTCATTAAATCTCTTCGTCAGAGTACTCATGTAAAAACTCAGTTTTGTTATAAAATAACAACGCACAAAACGAAAACATAATAGCGCTCCAGAAAATTATACTTTTGTAACTATGCATAGATTCTAGACATTCCAATTTGTGTGCACAACTATATTTCAAATAGTAATATTATCCTTATTTAATGACAGAAATTTGTAATTTGATAATATGAAAATTAGTCCTCTTAAATAGTGGTACTTAAAAATCGGCAGGTTTTTCAGCTATGATTATGTTTCGAATTTTTTATAATTTTATTCGATTATTTTTCTTGACGAGTATACTAAAAATGAAGTTCTTTAATATTGCTTACCGCTTGAAAGATTTATAATTACTTACTAAATTGATTTTTTTTTCAAATATTTAGGGTGTCTCAAAAATTGTTGACACAATTAAGATGTTTTATAAAAATGAATACTCGAGAAAGAAACTTGAACGCGCTGTTTTCCAGGGTGTGTATTCTAAACAGAATTCCCAACAGTATGATACTACTATTTCAGGATAGAAATCTTATTTAATCCCAGAAGTTGTAGTAATTTTCTTCGTTTGAATAAGGCTAAACTTTCTGTTCGCAAATTGTGGAAGAACTGTACGAACATTTGTTTTCATAGCTGATATTTCAACATTTTTTTTTCTTTTTTCACTTTCAAGGATTTCGACAATTAGTGACAGGTCTAAAGGGATAACTGACTAATGGATTCCATTTTTGTTTCCCTTAAGTTTTCCTTCTGTATCCGAAAAAAATATATGGCCACATTGGAAGGTGGAGGGGTCTATTTTCCGACAGTTTATAAATTAGGAATTTTCAATCATGTGAAATCGACGGTATAGCCAGATATTACACTTATTAATAATTTTTTTTTAGAAATCGTCAAAGAATTTAAAATCCCGATAGCTTCTGTTATTGCATAGGTTACAAAAGCTGTTTTGAAATGTAAACTCGTGGGGGAAAAAAAATAAGCACCCCCTAATAACTCTGCAACAATTTACTGTAGAAGAAAATTTCTGGTTCCAAACGATTGGAAATAAAGTCTACTTTTAAGTGATGTATATACAATTTGCTTAGGCGGCCATCTACATATCAAAACAAACCCAAACTTTTTTTTTCAATAGCAATACCCAAGTTTGACACCATAAATAGATTTTACACTCTTCAATTAGCCTAAATCCAAATTTTTATGAAATTCGTGTGTTTAGTTTCCGAGAAATTAATTACTTTAAAATGAGCATATTTTAGGGACTGTATCCAAATTCAAGTTCGGGACTCGACTGCTGAATTGCTACAGAATGACTATGCCACTTCTATTAATGTATTATTTCTTGCCAATATAGACATTTCACTCGGTTATAGACATGTTTCGACTATTGCCCTTCCAAACATTTCATTAAAATCAGTAAAATATATTTATTTTTAATTGTGCTTTTCTGGACATCATAGACCTTCATAGACCACTTAAACCTTCATTTTGACATTTTTTGCTCATAATTCGAAAACTACTTGGAAGAATAATTAAAAATTAAAATTTACATATAGCAGGACATAATAAATATAAATATATCAAATAATTGTTGGTAGCAATACATTTATATTTCGAATATTAGTTTCATAATTCATAACATAAAATTTTTAAAATTACTAATTCAATGTATTTATGTTTGGGGTTTTTAGTATTATAATTAAGCAAAAAAAAATCACATACTGGTCTCTGAAAACTGTAAGATTAAGATTTCCAAAGATCTATTTATTTAAAAAATAATTAAATAAAATTTCGAAACATACTTAAAAATACAGTAAAACTTACTGTTTACAGAACATTTTTATTAAAAAAAAATAAATATTTATATAACTGAAAATCTTAGGGGCTGTACATGTATAATGATATCACTTTAGGGGGGAGAGGGGGAGTATGGCACTTGATATCGTAAATATCTGTAAAGAGAGGAGGGATTTTCTTTTGACATCGTTATCATTTTTGATTCAATCAATTTTTTTGTAACTGTTTGTTTGCACCAAAATAGTCTTATCTTTTTTCTTAGTCTGTTTTCTATTTTTGTGAAAATACAAAGTTATTATTCAAAACTTTAAATATTTTAAAATCTTTTCGTTTCAAAATATGGAATATCTAAGTGTTCGGCATTTCTATTCTTCTGCCATATGAGCATATAATGCGTCGTTAGAGAAACCAGGTTTGAAAAGATAGGGGAAACCGAGGCTAGTAGGCGCGGTTTTTAGTTATTGATTTTTATTAATCTTTTGTTTAAGTTTTTTATGAAACTTTACCTGTACTTTTAAAGAACAGCCATTGGGCTATAAATACCTGGAGTTTTGAGTTTGTAGCTCTTTTAGTTTATGTTTAGCGGAAGCCTAAAGAAAAAAGAAAATTGTGCGCCAACCTACCCCGTCGGGAGGCAAGTTGCCTATACCTATGGGGTACACACGTACGTATGGCACACGCTTTATAAAAATTTAAATGATACTCAAATAAGACACGCAGTTAACAAAAATCAATTTCATCATTACCAGTAAGTTTAATCAAAGGCGATATCTCCGTAAATGTAAATTCTAAATTATACAGACATAAAAATAATGAATAAAACATTAACATTGAGTAACTTCTATCCTACTCGATATCATCATCAGAGTTACAGTTGTCACAAATAAAAAATCGGGTCTCTCCGTTTGGGCAAGCCTCGTGTGCCCAAAATCTTGCATTGCAACCACTTTTCTCGCTGTTTGCTGTTTTTCAAGCTACCAGCAGACACCGGACATCGAGCCAACTTGCCCCGTGTTCAATGCCATTACTAGCCCCATAATAAATTTCTTCACCAAAGGGACTCGTAACCATCTAATCATAAATAATCCAAGTAAATCACATATGGGGTAGGTATAATTAATAAGTCACTAAAAAAAAGTACAAAAGTTAAATCGCAATTATTAAGATAAGTATTAGAAATTAGAAAAAAATTTAAACAACAAAAAATTACTTATGTGTGCAAAAAACAGAAAAATCGTAATAAATGTCCACTGCACGTAGGTAATGCTGCAAAACTACAATGAGGATTATAAAATGCGAGAAGAAAGGTACTCTGTGACTGGTTGCACAATCTATCCACAAACAGGCGATTTATGAGGACTGCTCTTACTTACCCCTGTAGCCAACTAGCCCCGGTCTCCCCTACTTGTTATTTTTACTAGAAAAAAAATGGGAAGAATGCTTGTCAACTGTTTTGTTGATAAGAAGTTCTTACTCCCTCCCGTACAGGGGGCAAGTGCAAGGAGAAAATATTACTGTTCAATACATTTTGTTAAAAGCTATTATTAAATAATTTTAAATAGTATTTCCTTAAAGTGTTATTTAGTGCAAAGTTATTTCATGTTTAATAATGACATTTTATTGAATTCCCTTCTTTACAAAGATAATCCATCACAAAAAAGTGTTACATAAATGATATTCGGTTTCTATTATCTTAACACATTGAAAATTGGTTGTATATTTATCATTATATATATCATTTAATTTTAATTTCTAAATTCCAGAAATCCACCTGAATTTTTGAACAAATATTTGCCTTTATAATAATAGTGAATAAAAGCATTTATTTATTTTCAAATTAATTTTGGTGGCTGTCTCATAATTGGAACATTTTGAAACAGAATTAATTTGTCCCTGAAAGGGTTAAGGGATGGGTTGATTTTTGACGGCCGATTATCAACTCGACGGATATAGGCCTGAGGGGGGGTCTTTCTAATTGAACCCAATCCGCATTTATGCATGAAAATACAAGGTTCGAAGAAATCCATGAAAACTCCGAACGATTAGGCCGACGGGCACGATTGGGTTAGAACCCAGCACCTCCCCTCTTCCATCTTCGATAGCAGAAACTCCCGGCCACTGGTGGGGCTGGAAAGGGTTAAGGAGAGGCTTAAGTTTTATAAAGACTTAAAGACAAATTCTAATAGTAAGAAATAAAATTTGCTTTATTTAAGTAACAAAAAGAATAAATGTAGATCATATGTATAATCATTTTATACATATCTGTGCAATGAAATGATCTGTATGCAAACAATTTCTTTTTACAGTGGGCGTAAGTAGAAAAAACAGTTATAACAATAGTTGATGTAAAGTTTTAAAGTCAAATTAAGTTAATGTAAATACAAAATAATTCAAATGTCCTTGTGTTAATTTGAATATTTTCGAGTAGTTTGTTTTCTGCGATTCAGATTTGACAACTTTTTTAAATGTGTGAAAAACAATGATGTATGACTTTTAGAAGTTTTAAACTAATGATTTCCATTAACCTTTTTATGCTCCGACGGTCCTTTAAAATACTATTAAAATAACTTATAAAATTCATTTATCACATCGATTAGTAGTAATACAGTTCAGCATGTGTATAGATACTTTACTTTATCTTGTTCCAAAAGCTTTATTGGTTGCACTTAACAAAAATATTTTTAAAATGATGATTTCTTTTGTCTTTGCATCTTTTCAGCTTTCTTGACGTTGAATGATTGGGAGGGAAAAGTTTCAGTTCTGAAATATTTCTATATTTCTATTGTAAGAACATTACATTTGTACGTTTCCTAATTCTATAAAATACTAAAAAAAAATATGTTAAATAAAAGATTTGAGTGTCCCTATGTTAATTTGAATATTTTCAAGTAGTTTGTTTTGTGCGATTCAGATTTGACAACTTTTTTAAAGGTATGAAAAACAGTGATGTATGACTTTTTGAAGTTTTAAACTAATGATTCCCATTAACCTTTTATGCTCCGACGGTACTTTAAAGTACCATTAAAATCAATTATAAAATTCATTTAATACATCGATTAGTAGCAATACAGTTCAGCATGTGTATATATACTTTACTTTACCTTGTTCTAAAAGCATTATTGGTTGCACAAAACAAAAATATTTTTAGAAAGATGATTTCTTTTGTCTTTGCATCTTTTCAGTTTTCTTGACATGGACTGATTAAGAGGGAAAAGTTACAGTTCTGAAATATTTCTATGTTTCTATTACAAGAACATTACATTAGTACATTTCCGAATTCTGAAAAAGACTACAAAAATATGTATAAATAAATCATTTGAGTGGAGTTATAAATATTGCACAAAATCCCTATAAATCCAAATTTAATTAATTAATTTGAATTGGCAAAGTCCTTCCAAAATTAATTAAATGATTGTGTAAATCTGCTAATGTAGTTTTTAAAATTCTCGATAAATGCTTTAGAAGAAGAAATTTTCATGAATTCATAATTTGAGACATAAAGGTTTTACTGGAACTTTCAGAGTTGTTATTTCGTACTTTTACTAATAAGATGATATAGTAAACTATAATATGCTACAAATAAGAAATAAATAATGCAGTGCTAAAATACGTCGATATTTTATCTAAATATATTAAAATAGAGTAATACGATATTTCTGATGACAATTGACGCATAAATGGTAGCACACCGATTCTTTTATGAAATATTTTTGAACAGCGGCTGATGGAAATCGAGCCGAAGTCAAAAGTTTCCTTTGAAGTTTCCTGTCAAAAATTTAAACCATGCCAAAATCAATTTCTCAGAAATATTGATTTTGTTATGTTTCACAAGTCCTACAGCTGCAGTAAAATAGAGGAGATCATACTGCTGAAGAGTTGAATTGATACTGAATATTTTTGATAAAAAACGGTTTTCAAATGATTGAAAAGTGTTTGTTCATCACGTAAATATTTCTAATAAATAAAAGAAAATGCTAGTGTATACTGACAAGCTGAAAAGTCCAAATATCATCCCAAATGAGAATTTTTATAAATGTTCATTCATTGTATAATTTAATTTTAGAAAACAGGTTTTTTTTTGCATGTGTAAATTAGAAGTTAAGTTATTGTTAACAGTATATATCAGTGAAAACGCACAATTTTTTTTATATTTTATACATTTCTTAGCACATTATTTTGTTTGGAATGATATTAACTCAATAAAGGACATTTCAAAATATCGCTACAATTTCCAGAACATTGTGAACTAAATTCAAGTACTACTGATTAAATAGAGTTCCATAAAAATATTTTTAATTTTTTTTTAATATATATATTTATTTATATATTTATATATGTGTGTGGGTGTGTGCCCGCGCTCTAATTCTAAACTAAAACTAAAATTCCGCAATCTTAAACATGATTATTTCGCCATAAGTTTTATTAACCCCTTAACGCTCGAATTAAATTACGGTTGAAAAATTCAAATTGCTTATTGGCACCACTTTTATGAAAAAGAAATATTCACCTTATTTAATGACAGGAAAAACGATAGAAATATAGCCAATTTCACTATTTTATAAAACTGGTCGGAATCAAACAATTTGAGTAAAAGACACAGCCCGTGAATATGACGGGAGCGAGAATTAAGGGGTTAAAATGAATTTAATGCCGTACACACGGCTTTTTGGAGCCTTTGCAAAGAATAATTTAATTTGTACAACTATATAATATTTAGGCAAAATGGAATGGGGATATTATATATTGGCAGTCCATACTAAATTTGCCTGAGTTTATATAATTCGCCCTAGCGCTCCTTCTGCGTAAATAATACAAACAAAAAACTGAAGCCTGCAATCCACACAACCACTCAACTTGGCCCTAAATTATAAAATAAGAGATCTAATAAGAATAAAAGCCGTAGCATATTTTTTTTTCTTTTTATTTGGATGAAGCTTTCTCTGAATACAAAGGGATGTAATTAGATATCAGGGCAATTCCACAGAAAATTATCATTTTTTTTTTTTTTTTTTTTTGGGGGGGGGGATAAAATTTATAATATGTTTAATTTAAGGATATGATTGGAAAACTTGATATTTTTATATTCCATAATAAAATCCTAATAAAAAGGCATTGTAAATTATTGTTTACAAACTGAGTTAAGTACCATTGTTGTCTTTGTAAAGTCATAATGTTACGTCAGTTACACAATAAAAGTTACGTCAGTTGCACGTGTTAATGTCATTTTTTTCTTTTTTATTATTCAGAATTTAATTAAACAAGTTAATGTTATAATTTGGCATTACTTAGTGTTATTGAGAACATTAAAGCACTTTTTTTAACGGAATAGTTTTGTTAATTTTTACACTTGAATGAGGGCAGAAAAATTGTTTGTATATTTTGTGTTACGTTAGCTACCGAACTTTGAATTGCAATTTGTGGGGCTAAAACAGAGACTGAAATAATCTGCAGGTATTTGGGTATTAAGACCTTAGTAAGAAATATTTTAAATCTTAAAAATTTGTTCTAGCTTTATTAGTAAATTTTCTACATAGTTTTGAAAACAAAATTCGAGGATAAAATGTTACGTCAGTTGCCATTGAATTGCCTATCATACTTAGCAATCGAGTTGGACAAAACTTAAAAATGTAAGATCTAGTAATAGACATATATTGTATTAACTAGCTACCACATAAGCATCGTCAACGAAATATAACTGCAGGACAAGTTCCGATTGAGAAATATGAGGAAACAATCGTACATTTATTATCTGCTATAATAAATCAAAAGAGGATAAAAAGGAGATTGACTTAAATATATATAAGGTATTGTTTGCATAATAACTTGAAAGCTATGTTTTCGGGTTTATATTATGAGGAACTATATAAACTAGGGGACACAACCCGGGCTTCCCGGCTTATAGAACATACTACCCAGTGTACAAAACATAGGTAAAACATAACTTTAAACTAAAAACTAATAGATTTTTTACATTTAATTAATACTTTTTAGATTTCTTGATAATTAGACAACAAAATAATATGAAAAATATCAATTATGCGTTTAAATATTAAAGTTTGTAGTTCTGATTCAGAAACAGGAGTAAACAATCGTACGTTTATAATCTGCTGTAATAAATTGAAAGAGATTAAAGGAGTAAAAAAACGGAGATTGACTTAAATATATATAAGCATAGCTGCCAACTATTACGCTTTTTTGCTACCACTAAATTTTAATAAAGATTTTCGTCTTTTTTAATCATGAGATTTAGACGATTAAATAAGACAACATTTACTCTAAAATTTTAGTGATAAGAATAAAGCGTAAAAGTTTGGCGCTAATGCATTAAGTATTGTTTGCTTAAGAACTTGGTAGTTATGTTTTGAGGTTTATATAATGTGAAACTAATCGAACTAGAGGACTCAACACGGGCTCCAGGCTTATAGAACATACTACCCAGTCTACAAAACATAGGTAACACATAGCTTTAAACTAAAGACTAATAGATTTTTTACATTTAATTAATACTTTTTATATTGCTTGATAATTAGGCAACAAAATAATATGAAAAATATCAATTATGCGTTTAAATATTAAAGTTTGTAGTTCTGATTCAGAAATAGGAGTAAACAATCGTACATTTATTATCTGCTGTAATAAATTGAAAGAGATGAAAGGAGTAAAAAAACGGAGATTGACTTAAATATATATAAGCATAGCTGCCAACTATTACCCTTTTGTGCTACCACTAAATTTTAATAAAGATTTTTGTCTTTTTTAATCGTGAGATTTAGACGATTAAATAAGACAACATTTACTCTAAAATTTTAGTGATAAAAATAAAGCGTAAAAGTTTGCCGCTAATGCATTAAGTATTGTTTGCTTAAGAACTTGTGGTAGTTATGTTTTGAGGTTTATATAATGTGAAACTAACCGAACTAGAGGACTCAACACGGGCTCCAGACTTACAGAACATACTACCCAGTCTACAAAACATAGGTAAAACATAACTTTAAACTAAAGACTAATAGATTTTTTACATTTAATTAATACTTTTTATATTGCTTGATAATTAGACAACAAAATAATATGAAAAATATCAATTATGCGTTTAAATATTAAAGTTTGTAGTTCTGATTCAGAAATAGGAGTAAACAATCGTACATTTATTATCTGCTGTAAAAAATTGAAAGATAAAAAAAGGAGTAAAAAAACGGAGATTGACTTAAATATATATAAGCATAGCTGCCAACTATTACGCTTTTTTGCTACTACTAAAATTTAATAAAGATTTTCGTCTTTTTTAATCGTGAGATTTAGACGATTAAATAAGGCAACATTTACTCTAAAATTTTAGTGTTAAGAGTAAAGCGTAAAAGTTTGCAGCTAATGCATTAAGTATTGTTTGCTTAAGAACTTGGTAGTTATGTTTTGGGCAGTGTTACCAGATTGGGGACTTTTTTAATTCAGATTATTTGACTGTCACCACTTTTTTAAAATAGTATAATTCACCTTACTTTTCGGAATTTTTAATCTATTTTTAATTAGGCCGAATATTTCTATTTCAAAAAACTGGTGACAATCAACAATCTGGGGACAAAAAAGTCCCCAATATGGCAACACTGGATTGAGTACTGTTTTAATTCAGATTATTTGACTTTCACCACTTTTTAAAAATAGCATAATTAGCCTTATATTTCAGAAATTTTAATCTATTTTTAAATAGGTTGAATATTTGTAATTCAAAAAAGCGGTGACAATAAACAATCTGGGGACAAAAAATTCCACAATCTGGCAACACTGGTTTTTGGGTTTATATAATGTGAATCTATATAAACTAGGGAACTCAACACAGACTTCCCGGCTTATAGAACATACTACCCGGTGTGCACAACATAGGTAAAAATAACTTTTAATTGAAGACTAATAGATTTTTTTACATTTAATCAATACTTTTTAGATTGCTTGATAATTAGACAACAAAATAATGTGAAAAATATCCATTATGCATTTAAATACAAAGTTTACTACAGAAAGTTTAATATAAAGTTTGCTACATTGTAAAACTACAGATTTCTGTAGCTTTACAAAAACTAGTTTTGTAGATTTACATCTTTTTTGTACAGGGTACAGATAACATTTTAGTAAGCATACAGATTTCCGTAACTTAACATCTGTAGAATTACAGATTTTTTTTTTTGTTGTTTTTGTTTTTGTTTTTGTTTTAGTGTAGTTCAAGTATACATCTCTTAAACTTGTGTTTTATTTATTTATGTTTTAAAGAAGAATTTTAATTTTTATGTAGAATCATAGCCAGAAACTTATGCTGAACTATTTAAATTATTCCAAGTGCAAAAGTCTGAATCTTGTACAATCGGGATAATACAATCTTGCGGATGAAAAATAAAATCATTCTTTAAGGGGACCGGGTAAGCGAAATTCAACCAAAAAAATCGATTTTTACTTTTTTATATCATTAAATAGTTTAAACTTTTATCTTTTCAACGATATATTATGTTTATATATATATATAAAGTGTTGGATTTTTTCATTCTTTCTAAAAGCATTTCACAGCAGTGGGCTACTTTTTTATAAATTCAGATTTCTTGATTGGCCAACTTTTTTGAGGTGATAAAATTCCCATTAGTTTTCGCCTTAATTAATATGTTATTAAATAAAGCGAATTTTACTATTTCAAAAAAGTTGTGCCAATCAAGAGACCAGAATTTTCCACTGGCAATACTGCTTCACACCTTTAATTGGCTTTTCTCAAAATTTCGATTTTCCAGGTTTGTGTTCCTTTATTTCAATATCTATTAAACTCAGATTTTTCTAAATATATTATGTTATAGTGCATACTTTAATACAGGGATTTAATGATTTGTTGAGAAATATTTATTTTAGGCAGTGAAATCTTACCAAAAATGCTAATTTAAAAATGTCTTTCAATAAATAATTAACAATTAATTTTCAGTTTCACATAGAAAGAAAATGGTCTGTTAAAGTACGTAAAGCATGTTATTCAAACTACTCTAAAAAATCTAGACCTCTAACTTTCACCATTTCTGAGAAAATGGTACATAAAGTTGGTGTATTTTAATATGGCCGAGATAGAGCTTACCCGGTCCCCTTGAAATAAATTTAAAAATCACAAAACTCAGTCAATTGAGATAGTTTTCAGACAAGATGCGTTTGAAAGAACATTTTTGTTTTTATTCAACGGTGTAAAAATTGAAATTGTTGTAAACAGTAAAAAATTGCAGAAAAATCGAAATTTACTAGTCACGTGTTGCCACAATCCATGTGGCGACAGCATTTCTCATGGACATGTTTTTGCTTTATAATACGGATAAATTAGTTTTGGAACAGTCTATTTTATTTATTAAGAGCAAAATTCGAAAATTAAAAGCATTCCGCATCTATGTCCTTAAGGGTACTAGAAAAATTTTAAATGACAAAAACTGACTGAAATTTTGTCATTGATTAGAAAGCATGTAAATAATTTTGGCTACTGCTTCTTTTTGCGTTCATTTATTTTTGTTTTATAGAAATATTTTTTTCACATTTTATTTAAAAACACAAACATGCTACGTATGGATACTTTAGGAGCTACATCAGTCACGCAAAAACACCTGTTCGCTGATGTTAATCCATTGGGAGAAATGTTTCAAGATATCTCGTTTGCATTTCAATATTTTTAAATGCTTTCTTTTGCATTGGATAGCCCAGATTAATCTCTACGAAGGTCGTTTTTTCTTTTTCGATTTTGTTTGCAAGTTTTTTTTTTTTTTTATGAGGATCCTTTCACTTTCACAACCGGTTCCGAAAGTGAAACTGTCCTAATTAAAAATACCTATAAAAAATCGAAAAAGTGAAAAACGGCTTTTGTACAGATAGAACTCAGCTACCCAATGCCAAAAAATCATAAAAATATTCAAATGCAAACGAGATATTTTAAAAATCTTCTTCAATTGAATTAATATTACCGAAGGGGTATTTGACTGAAGTAGCTTCTTAATTAACACGTTAAAATTGATAAACATTTAATAAAATACTAAAATACAACAAAATTTATGTGTTTAGGATTCATTCATGAATCCCTTAACAGTATGCAACATTACAGATACACAAAAGAACCGAAGTCAATCAGTTAAAGTTACAATCAGATTAAAGCGGTGCATTGAAGCAGCCCGTGAGATTTTGGAATCCGCCATTTTAGTTAAAACTTCTGCATTCGTCACCATTGCGCTATGAAGGATTTTTAGAAAATTGCTCCTACAACTTAAAAAAAAAACAACCACAACATCGCAGTGCGAAACAATCATCGGATTTCAACTTCATTTTACGTTCACACTATTTTGAAAAAATAAATCTAGTTTTTCTTAGAATTTCATCTAAAATGAATATCAGCCAGAAAGTAAATAATATTATTATTTTTCTCCACTATAGTTAGTGTCTTATACAGATTTAAACGACAGTAACTGTTAGAAATCAGCTATTTTTGCACTGTAGATTACGAAAATTAGTAAAGATTGAGCGCAGGATATAGCTCCTTCAAAAATATACACTATTTAAGCTTAGCTTAAAATCTACACAGAAGTGATTCCTATTTTATCTACTAAATTATAAATACTGCTACGATTTAAAAAAAATCAAAATATACTGATCTGACAAATATAGTATTAGAGTAGTACGACTATGTTGAAACAATGTTTTTAAAGTGCGGTAATCAAATAGGTCATTGTTGTTGAGAGAATCAGAAATATGACGGCAGAAAAACGGGAATAAATGAATATTCAATAGTTAAAAATTCGATACTTTTTTTAAATTCAAAACATTATTTTGATCTATTTTATTTAAGAAATAAAGCAGTCAAGTTTATTTATTTATTAATATAAATACATAAAGAATAAATAATTCAATTAAAATTATTCGATTAATAATTTTAATATCTATATAAAAGGGGGTAAAAAAAAATCTGAATTTTACAAAGTACATTTTTGTATTTTTCTCTTATTGTTTGAAAGTATAAAATTTATTAATCTTTTACAAGACATTCATCTAGTTCAATGAGATTCGAAATAACCCTCTACTTCATCCAAGTACAAAAAATGCATTTCATAGATTTCTTATAAAATAAAGTGAACGTAAATGCAAATTTATGTCTTGCATCTATTTCTAAAGCAATATAAAACGATTTTTCCATGATTTTAATAGATCGAACAGTGGCAAAAGCTTGTGAAAATGTATTGCGTTCAACGGCGATCCGTCAAATGCGTAACTAAGATGGCGGGAATCAAATCGATGTCCAATCTCTCTCTTATGTAGGAACTCGAAGAGAAATTTTATTATCATCTTTGTACTCACAGTCTTTTAAATATCTCCATAACCTGAAATTACGAGGATTGAAGTAGGGAACTGGGGGAGTCAAACTATCTGCTTACAATAGGGTAAAGTGTTTCGTCCCCTCTCCTAATTTTGTCCTCCTTAACTTCTCTGTTTCTGCGAAAGTGGCGCCACTTATGACGCAAGGTACATGGGACGGAAAGTAAAAGGGGTCAGTGTTGAAAGTTTCGTTCACCAAGACGCATACACAAATTAAAGACGGCGAATTTCCTATTTTTAGAAGACCTGAGTTCTTATTACGTCGTTTGTAGAACGTTATTTACCGTACTGTATTTATTTCTTATTCATTGCACGTATTTTACATTGGTAAGATACTGACAGTAGCGTACAGTGAGTTTTAGGACGATTAGTTCATATTACGTGAACTGAAGATCCGTAATATTGGGAAGTAGCGTGGTCCCAATTTCGCCCACCTGCAGTTCTTATTTTCGTCCCGGGGACGAAATTAGGAATGCTTTTTCATGACATTTTTTAAAAATTTTCCCTCATGTTTGGATGACTAATGCTTAGTTGCCAATCTCCCGATTTTTTGGATACCAGTAAAATCTTACAAAAATGTTTTCTGTATTTAATTGCGTTTAAACTGCGATTGTATAAAGCAAGTATTTCTGCATAAGGGGACGAGGGACCGTAAAAATAATTTTTTCATTTTTTGTAAATTTCACTTTAAATATTACCCAAAGGTACATTATATGCATTATGGCATGCATTTATTACAAAAAAAAAAAAATTATTTTTGAGAAAAAACTGGAATTTTACGCGTTGTCTTAGAAATCTCCGAAATGCTCCCTGCGCGTTCTATATCAATGAAAATCCCCAATATTTTTTATAAAAGTTTGGTTTATATATATAAATAAAACTGTGCATCGAATTTTATATATTTGAATATAAAAAGATTTCAAAATTTTCAATTTTTTTTCGTTTTTTTTTGTAAACTTTACTTTAAATATTACTCATTTGTACATTAAATGCATTGTGGAATGCACTTATCACTAAAAGAATTTTTAAAAAAAATTATTTTTGAGAAAAAAATGGCATTTTATGCGTTGTCGTAAAAATCTTCGAAATGCCCCCTGCGCATTCCATGTCATTGAAAATCCCCAATATTTTTTATAAAAGTTTCGTTTATATATATAAATAAAACTGTGTATTGAATTTTATATATTTGAATATAAAGGTAAAAAGAAAAATTAAAAAAAATTCGAAAAAATTTCAAAATTTCAAAATTTTTCAATTTTTTTCTTTTATTTTGTAAATTTTACTTTAAATATTACTCAAGGGTACATTATATGCATTATGGCATGCATTTATCACAAAAAAAAATTATTTTTGAGGAAAAAAATGGCATTTTACGCGTCGTCGTAGAAAACATCGAAATGCCCTCTGCGCATTTCATATCAATGAAAATCCCCCAATATTTTTTTTTTTTATATAAAAGTTTGGTTTATATATATAAATAAAACTGGGTACCGAATTTTATATATTTGAATATAAAAGTATAAAAAAAATTGAAAATTTTTAAAATTTTTTCGAAAAAATTTCGTAAAATTTTGAAATTTTTATTTTATACCTTTATATTCAAATAAGGTAAAGCGAGGAGAGTCCGCGCACATTTCAAAAGAATACTAATAAAAAATCTAAATATTAATATTTTGCTAAACTATGCATGAATAATTTTGACTTTATTTGTTTTTAAACCTTTCCATTGTTATTTTGTTGTTACACTGTAATTTAACAGAACAGCAGTAATAAAACCAAGAAAACTATTTTGCGCAATCTCTCCTTACATGGTAGGAGAGAACGCGCACATGGGTAGGAGAGATTTCGCACATAGGTAGAAGAGATTGTCATTAATAGTAACTACAATTAAATTCTTAACAATAATAATTAAACTTAATCGACATTACTGAAAGGTTTTTGTGAGTAAATATTATTGTATCAGGAGTGAATATTTCAACCAAATGTTTAAATAATAAATAAAAGAAAGAATTTTAACAACAGTTAAAAATTTTAATTTAAGAAGATTAAAATATCAGAAAAATCAAGCCCTACTAAGATTACAAAATAACATTAATGTAGTTGATAACATGTTTTACTTGAAAATTACTAACATTTCCATTTCCACAGTTTCATTGTATTTGGTTTGCTAACCGAAGTTGTCGTCGTCCACAATCGATGCACTTATTGTTGTAAATCGCGCATCTTTCGTGCAATCACCTGCAACAAGCAATACATTGAATCCAGTCAGTTGTCGAAGTTGTCTCTTGGTACAGTTACAGGCATTCAGTGCACTCATCCTCATTGACCTTCGGTTTTTTTCCTTGAGTTTTTTTATCTCACTTTTTGTGAAAGTACCTTATCTTCAGCAGTTTTTTTTTTTTTTTTTTTTTTTTTTTTTTGTAGCGGCACCCTTCTTAAGTCTTTTTTCATGTATATTTTGGGGATTAGTAACATTTGTTGCACTCTGTTTCATTTTGATTTCGATGGCATTGCACTACCTGGAATGGGTGAAAGCTTTTCCAAAACATTGTATTGGAAAATTTATTTTAGTTAACAAAATTAATTTATTAGCAAATTAATTGCTCATAAATTAAAATATATATATATAAATATTTAATTAAATTATTAACAAATATATTATTAATTTATTATTAAAAATAATTACATAAAATTTATTTAATAACAACTGTATTATTAATTTATTAATAACATTTTTATGTGCAAAAGTATCTTTTTGCAAATTATTTTGTTGACAAATTTAGTTTTGATAATTATGTGTTTTTCCAAAATTATTTCAAAATTGATTCATTCATATGTTTTACACGTAATTTTCAATTCATGCAAATTTATCAATAAGCTGTGCAATCTCTCCTAGCACTTAAACTTATGGGAAAATGCGCCATCTCTCCTAAGTAGCAGATGCGCAAACTCTCCTATTTTGGTAGGAGAGATTGCGCGGCCTTTTTTTTAAATACGGCCACTTCTAAAATGAATTTCTGGTGTTCGCATACTACTGTAGTTCGTAAACTACAATCCAGGTTAGTAGTTTATAAGAAGTTGTTTAAGTTCAAAATATTTTGTATTATTGACGCTCTAAAAAAATTCTGACGAACAGTTATGAAAATTCAAGCACTTACTTTGGAAAAAAAACAAAATAGCACTGCTTTATCCAAGACGCTTGGAACAATCAATATGCACATTCATGTAGACACTGCACTAATGCTGCTGTACAAAAACCTGGAGTCGCTGGGCGCGCACTCTACTCCTTCCCGTCGAATCTCTTTGTGCGCAATCTCTCCTACCGCGCGAACTATCTTCGATTTACTATATATAAAATTCGATGCACTGTTTTATTTATATATATAAACCAAACTTTCATAAAAAATATTGGGGATTTTCATTGATATGGAACGCGCAGGGGGCATTTCGAAGATTTCTAAGACGATGCGTAAAACTCCATTTTTTTCTCAAAAATAATTTATTTTTTATTATTTTTTTGTGATAAATGCATGCCATAATGCATATAATGTACCCTTGAATAGTATTTAAAGTGAAATTAAAAAAAATAAAAAATTGATTTTTAAGATTTTTAGGGTCCCTCGTCCCCATAAAAATATTGGTATGAAAAAAATCGGGAGGTTGACAACTATGCTAATGTTTCGTTATGTTATTATTCCACTGATACTTAGTACATTTCTTTGGGCCTTACTTTAATGTAAATTAAATTACTTACTCATTTATAAATAAATTTTGATTTAGTTATAAGCTAAGCCTCGGGACTTTTTGGGGGGACGAAATTGTGACCATTTTTTTCTTTCGCATTTTTTAGATACTTTTGATAAAAACAATTTTTCGCATTGATTTTTTTTTTTTTTTTTTTTTTTTTTTGTACGATATTTGCCTATGTTTTTATGTGCGTGGGTAGTTAGTCTATGTAAAGTTCGAATTTGGTAGATTTTCACTGAAAATTACAACTTCCAAGGGCCTAAAAGTGACTGGGGACGATAATAGGGCACCTTACCCTACAGTCCCCTAAAGTTTGACGTAGAAGAGTTTGACTGACGCATCAATATGTGGATAATCTCCTTCTTTCATAAAAAAAAAAGTTGTGTTTAAATAGGTTCTGTCTTGAAAAGCAGGGATTACATGTTTTTCTAAAATTGTTGGTTAAGTTGAATTTGTGACATTGGTACTATCCAAGAAGTAAACATTATATAATTTTTAAATTTAGCAGGTGGAAAATTCGGCTTTCTTCTTTTTTTCTTTTTCTTTTTCGTTTGAATTTAATGATATACAGTGCCCTTTGGAGATAAATGTTTAGTCTAATTTTTGTTACAAAACTTGTTTCCGCTTCAAACACTCGCCCGTTAATTATGGCCAGCCTGTCCATAAAAAAATATATTACGGCATCAATTTTATTTTAATGATTTCTAATTTTTTGTACACCTAACATAAACATATGTCAAAATCTAGAAGGCAACTTCTTTCAATATGTGTTAAACAGACAGATAAAACTAGCAAAATTTAAAAAATAGCCGAGTTTAGCAATACCAATTAACCTAAATTTCGTAAGATATTGAATCATATAACAAACATTAAGGAATATTACAATAAAGGATTTATTAGGAAAAAAAAATTGTATGCTCGCCATTGAAAAAAAGCTATTTTTATAGTCTTATCGAGTATTCGGTATTGAAACTTATGATTGTATCACAATTTAAAATCATGTTTCACCGTGCTTTATAAAACAGACATTCAATATAGAGATCAATAGATATATTATTTACTGCAGAACCCTACTCTTTAATTATCCTCGGGGTGTGGGTGTAATTAAAGAAGGAGAAGATAATAATCTGCTCGCGATCATGTTTCCAACTTCCGATGACGACTTTATTAGACGAAGAAAATATGATTAAACAGCACAAAGAATAGTCATTTTAACATGAGACAAAATTTTAATAAAATCAAAAGAAATACGTCGCATACTTATTTTTAAAAGGATTTTCAAAAATGGGAAATTTGAACAAAAATACGGGAATAAAGGCACAAAAATGCATTTTAAACAAGTCTTAAAAAATCATTTACTCACTTTATAACTTACTGATATGAAGTAATGGTTTTTATTAAGAATTAGTCAAAATAAGGTATTAGAGGTTAGATAGAAAAATGTTGATTTATCACAGATAGTTTACTGCATTCATCATTCCTTTCCTTACTCTCGTGATTTTCATTGTTCTTTCCCCATCATACGTGTCTTGAACTGTGTTTTTACTAATGATTCTACACTTCGATTTCCAGGACACTATTATTTAAAAAACATGCAGTTATCAGCTGTAACGTAGCTCCCCAGCAAAGAGGAAATTGCTGGCCAGCAGCAAGATAGGTGCTGGCAATGATGGAGAAGTGCAGGCGGATGGTCTACCACTGCATGACCACTGCTGGACAGCTTCAGTCAACCTTGCTGTTGGAAATCATAAGATAAAATTCTGGTGGGCATCCATTTAATCTCATGCGCTGGCCCACCACTGCATGGAAATGCACGAACTTTTGCAGTATTGTTGCTGGGAACACTTAATCTAGGTGTCACTGCGAATATCGAAGACATTGAGTATTTGAACACAAATCTGAAATGGATATCTTAACACAATTTAAGCTGTGAAGCTAATTTTTTTTTAGACTAAAAAATATAGCACCACTGCCACCAACAAAACAAATAAGTAAATGAATAAATAAATACATTCTTTACTTCAACGCACTTTTTTTTTCTCCTTAACACTAGAACTCCCGGAAGGAGTCGATTCGACTCCGACCATATGATTAAATGTCAATTGAAACCAGAAATTCTTTCACAAAATAAGTTAAATTTTAAAAACGCAGATTTACGCTAAATAAATCAGTCAAATAATTTTAAATAAAAATTCTGGTGTAAAATATTTTTATGAAACTTGAGTAAACTTTCCGGGCGTTCTAGTGTTAAATCTGGTTTTACTAGGTTACAAAGGATTTCGGTTTTCATAATTTACGAAGTTCAGAATCAATAATAAAAAAAAAATCGAATAAAATACATAGGAGTTCTATACAATAGAAAATTTCTATACCAGTTTAATGATTGGGAACGTAAATCACAAAAGAAACAAACTTGAAATAGTTTAATGAGAGCTTGACAACTACGAGCAATCGTAGCGTACGCTGAAAACATTTGTTTATGTCCGATCACGAAAACCAAGCAGCATCGAGCGAGGTCAGTACTTGGGAAGGTGACCGCATGCAGTTCAAATATTTCTATAGATATTTCTATTATAGACACTTCTACAGATGTTTCTATAGCTCTTGTTGAGACTAGCTTATAGAAAAAAGAGCCGTAATTATATAATACTTTGCTTTTTTATAGAATTCTATAAGAAATTGTTGTAAGGGAAAGTGCTGGGCCAGCAAAGGAATAGCAGTGGGAAAGATGCTAGCGCTGCAGGAAAAGTGCCGGATTGAAGTAATGTGATGGCATACCAATGCTGGCCTGCTGTTGGCCATCACTGATGGGCCAGCTGCATTCGGCTCGGACACTTTTCGACAGGTTTAAGTAATGGCACCCTTGCACTTTACCGCTGATAGCACTGCTGGCTTTCCAGCACATTCCAGCTGATGGCCCACTGCTTCTTTCTTTGCTGGGTAGACTCTGAATTTTTCGGAATGTAGCTGACAGTAAATATGATGCAACTTGCCGAATTACTGAGCAATTTCAGCATTTATAATGATTTCATCACATTTCACACTAATAAAATTATGATTAAAATTATCTATTTACAATTATTATTGTTAAAATCTTTAAAATCTGCGTTTGAGTTGGAGTAAAAGGTTTCACATTTTTCCTTGTAGATTGCAACTTTACCAGTTAAAGCCCAGCATCCTACAGATATGATATTTTTAATCTGTTTTCGTATCCAGTTATGATGTTTTATTAATGATTTTGTGAACATTCATATATTCCGGCTTTACTCTTCAATCTTCCATTTCACTGTGAACCGGAATACTCGTTTAGTCCTGATTTTCAGCCTGCTGTTGAAGCCTAAACAGCGCCATTTTTGTTTTTCTGGAATAGATCGTTAACTTCCCCGTACAATGAGCTACAATTTATGTATAAATACTACCCTTAGATGTAGTATGTTTTACTACTACGAGAGAAAAATGATTTACTTCAGCTCTTGTAGTGGTAGTATATTTTTTGCGCCTGATGAAAATATATTACCTCTTTCAAAATACATTGCGTTCGCGTCTTCTCATGGAGTTAGTAATTAATTTTTTTGCGATTACAATGACTTATAAAAAAAATTCCAATAAACATATATTTTATACAGATTTTATTGCACATGCAAAAACTTTGGTTCTTATTATTAAACTTTTATGCAGTATATGAATATCTAAAAATTTTCAAGTCGAGTATCTCTAATTATATTCTTAGAACATCATAAAAGCAAGTTTTGAAATATGTCCTCATTAAATTCCTAGTATTTTCTTGAAGTTATGACGATTTTTCTTTCTACAAAAGTGAATTATTCAAACTCTTTCTACAGAACCATTCCGTTTTATAAATCTATCGTAAAAGTTTTGTATTTTTTAATGTAAACAAACTGAAATGCCATTGAATTATTATTTTATTCTGTATATATGTATGTATGTATAAGCGGTATTTGAAATCTGTTGGCACGAATCGGTTAGTCTTTATAAATCTTTTATTTTTTGTTGAAAATTTCAAGACACAGGAGAAATAAAACATATCTTAGTGATTATTTTATTAAGAATAAAGAAAAAGAATGTAAATTTTTAATGATGACTTATAATATTGTCACGCAGTCGGATATTGGTTTGTTATATGAGGTTACCTGAATTGTTTATTCTATTTCCAGAGTAAATTTTTGAATACTACGACCAAATAGTAGAAAGATTAATAGATTGCTTTTTATAAAGAAAATACTAAATCCCATCAAATTGCAAATTTCTGTAAGAATTATGTTCATATTTTTTAAGAGATATATTTTTTAATAAAATGAATAATACAATTTCTACATTTAAATAAAGCTCAGATTAGTGTTAGTAAATAGTGATTTTAAAACTTTTTACAAAAATAAAGACTGTGCTAACCTTGAATGTAGATTAAACAGTTTAAAGTTCACATGAAAAAAATTTGATATAACTAAATAATAAAATATATAAATAATTAAAAATTGACCATTCTTGAGTTATATTTTTGATGCTTTGAAGGGATATAATACTTTTGAACATGTTCACAATTTATTTTCTGTTTGTAGCTTATTCCTTAATAATTGCTGAACACTGTGTATTAAACCGCATTGCAGAATTTGCGTTTTTGTCTCCGTTATAGCCCGTTAATACAATTTTCTACTATTGAATCACAGTGTTGTCAATTTAGACCTCGTTTATCAAAAAATAGTACTATTCTACCAGAATTTTCTTCAGTCTAAATGTATCGGTAAGAAGTGTTATTGAAACCCTTATTTTTTACCACGAAGAAAATTGTCGTCAATCTCGAAATGTTGAATTCAGCCTGTAAGTTAATTTCTAAAGTCATTCTTTACATTTAAAATCGTAAACGTTTTCATAAATTGTAAGTTATTATAAGTAATTACGTTTCCTTTCGTAGATAAAAATCTTCCCTGACAGAAAACCTATATAGGGTATTTCGTGTCTCAATATTGTATTCAGCTGAAATACTTCCAATGAAAAAATAATATTGGCTAATTGTTGAATTAATCATTAAAACATTCGCAATGGAATGGTGAAAGATTATTTGCCTGCACTGGGTGCGAAATTGGCAAAATGTAAGTAGAAAATATTGGGGAAATATTTCAAGTAAATATTTCAAATATTGGTTATTACATAGCCAATTAAATCAATTTAGGTACAATATTCTTTTTACTATTGAAAATATTGAATGAAATATTTCATGAATATTATGAAATGAAAATATTAAATTTCAATTTTCTTTCAAAATGAACGGGAACAGGATTCCACAAGGAAATATCACAAATTAGTTACACTCAGAGGAATATACTATACAACATATCATTATTAATTAAAAAAAAAATTTAACAAAATGATGTGTCAAACGACATTTATAATACATTTAATTTCACATAAAATACGTTTTTCCTTATTCATTATTTCTTGCACCTCATAAATATCGCTATAAATAATTTTTATTACTTCTAGTCTGTAACAGTTAGGCTCTTAACATTAGAATAGTTTCTTGTTCTTCTATAATTATACTACTCTGTAATTAGGGTAACACCTCGATAAGACATATTTTTTTACACGAATATTTTAATTATCTACATAAAATAACATATTTTAAATCATTTGTTATTATCAATCATACTGGTTCAATGTTGAATTAACCATTAAAACATTGGTAATGGAATGGTGAAAGATTACTTGCCTATACTGGGTGCGAAATTGACAAAATGAAAGAAAGCAATTATTGCGACAATATTTCAAGTAAATATTTCAAATATTGGTCATTATATTGCCAATGAAATCAATTTTGGTACAATATTCCTTTGAATGTTGAAAATGTTGACTTTCATTTTTCTTTCGAAATGAACGTGAGCGGATTTCCAGAAGGAAATATAAAAAATTAGCTACATTCAGAGAAGTATATTTAACACATCATTATTAATAAAAAAATATATTTGAGAAAATACGGTATCAAAAGACAGTTATAATGCATTTAATTTTACATAAAATACGTTTTTCCTCATACATTATTTCTTGCACCTCATAAATATCGCTATAAATAATTTTTATTACCTCTAATCTCTAACAGTTAGGTTCTTAAAATTAGAATAGATTCTTGTTCGTCTATAATTATATTACTCTGTAATTAGGGTAATACCTCGATAATACATTTTTTACATGAATATTTTAATTATCTACATAAAATAACATATTTGAAATCAGCAAAAATCTCTGATTCCCAGTACATCGTTTTGTATCGCCAGTGGCTATTTTAGTTTATACTTGCTGAAAAGGAGATGCAATTTTTTTTTGTAAAAGCAATTTTTGTTTATAATAGCAAAGAAAAAAAAGTGTCAAGTCAGCTGAAAATCCTTTCAGATGCTTCCTTGGTAAGAGTTCTGAAATAAATCAAAATGGATGCAGAAGATTCTTAGCGACACAAAATGGTACTACATTTCTATTTCTCTAACATTGATTTTATTTTATTGAACGATATTGAAAACGATTAAAATACATTTATGATTCTAAAGAACTCTTCAGTATTTGAATGCAAAAGTTTATCTAAGTGAATCTCGATTTGTAGTTTTCTTTGTATTATTCTTGCATGATGAAGTGAACAGTTATAAAACACTTAGAAGAAATTACGATAAAACGATATAGTTGGATGAAAACGGATATCTCAGTTTTGATTCGATTTTAGCAGGCCTCAAATGGTAATGGTTGAAAAAACTATAAGGCAAGCAAAAGAAGCACCCATGACAGTATATCCGTATTAAAATTTGTGTAGTTCGCGCGTGGCAAATTTATTTTATAATTTTTAAGATTATGAATTCAGTTTGTCTATCTACCGTCTGTCTCTCTGTCCGTACTCGAACTTCTGTACTCAGATTGTCGTGCAATTCATATACGCTATTGAGGTTTAGTATGGCATTTTTGGTATTGAAATGGAGGGGTAGCCTTTATAGCTCGTTAACAGATACACTCAAAATAATTCCGTTACGTTAAAGTCTATGGGGAAAATCGTTTTCGGGTATTTAATGTTTTTACATTATTTCAAACATATTGAAATTGATTTATATCACCGAGGTTCATTGTAAGATGCTTTCTGTTTTCGGACGCTATTTTTTTTTTTTTTTTTTTTTTTTTTTTTTTTTTTTTTTTGTCTCCGTGAATGAAACGTTACCATGCATGAGATGTTTAATAGCGTTTAATTAAAGTGTAGGTAGATTTTCTAGGAAATTTCTTTTACTGGTATCATTTTGGTAGAAAACTCAGTTATATGCGATATTCAGACATTGCAGTATTCCTTATGGGAATTTAAATTATTTAAAAATACTACGATATGAAGGGGATAACGAAAAATGTTTCCCTAGATCCCTAATCGGTGCGAAGCCTAAGAGGCAAGTCCCACCAGGCGGACGAAACTTCCGCCGGACGGATGGCTAAACACCAAGGTAGCAGCGTAGAAACCGCTTGTTACTGCCTAGGGGTGTTCTTTTATAAGAATCTTCCGCGGACAGAGGCCGCAATGGTTGGCTATGAATGCCGCAATCATCGACCGTAGGGTAGACCAGGGCACGTTTACGCGGTTTTTTTTTCAATGAATTTCCTAATTTTTATGTTTTAACTTTGGAAATTTTTGACATTGTGGTTTTATAAAGCAGTTAATAAAGTCAAAATTTGTGTATTGAGTTGTTGTGTTTTTAACCGTAACAATTTTTTTTTTTTGGTCCAAGTCTTTTGCGTAAACTTGCCCCGGGAATGGAGCAAGTTTACGCATCAAGTGGGAACGTTTACACATATTATAAGTGATACCAAGGCGTAGGTGAAATAAATATTTAATCAAATTGAAATGCTTTATTTATAACTTAAAACACTGTTATAAAAAATAAATAAAGATAATTAATTAAAGAACATTTTATAGGCTAAACTGAAAACATAGGGCTTATTGCTAATTAAAAACAGAAACTATTTAGTCATCTTCATCATCACAGTTACAGTTTTTACAAACAAAAAATAAAGTATTTCCTTTTAAACACTTTTCATGGGACCACCTTTTGCATCTAAGACATTGAACTCAGTCTTGTCTTTTATTGGATTGGTTGTATGATTTCAAACAATAAATACACAGACAGTTTTCACCTTCGTCATCAGATTCATTCACCATTTTCTTTTTTCCAGAGTGTACCAAATTTTTTCGTTTTGCAGTTTTTGGTCTCATACTTTTTCCTTTGCTGTCTATTTGTTCTACTTCCATAGAAACTAGTAAATTTTTACATTCTTTTTTTTCTCTTTTTGAACAGACGTAAAGGTGCTCCGATGTCAAAACGTAAACGTGCCTCGTCGGTATGTTTGGATTTATTTTTAACGCGCAACGAAAATTAATAATATTTCTGTTCATACAAATACAGTTCTCAAAAAAGGATAAAATTCTGCTAATGTTCATATATTTGTTTATCCTTAACTAAGTATTATTAGTTCACAATAAGTTTCAATAATTTCAACACAAAATTTACTCACCTTAACAAAAAGCAGATTATTCTTTCCTCATGTTAGAGCGAAGCTCGACTGACGCTCAAAAACGTGTGAGAATACCCACTAGGGAGCAGCATCAATCTGTCATGACTGGTGGCGCGCCAGTTATAACTAGTTTCGGAAAAAGTGCACTGCGTAAACGTGCCCCGGTGTACCCTACTGAAAAGCAGGGACCGCCTTTAGGAAGCACTATAAGAAGATGATCCAAATTTTCGATACACGCAAGAGAAAACCCTGAAAATCCTGTACTGTCACCGCGTCTGAAGCACATAGTGACGATGTTTTCAGACTCTTCTTGTAGCAACTCTTATAGTAGTATATCCCTAGTAAAAGTCACTTCAGTGCCCCATCACTAGGGAAACTCTACTCCCAGTTATCTTCCACACTCAAGTGTCCGAGTTTGGCACAGAGAAGTATGGGCACTCCCATCGTTTTCCACAGCGTGAAAGGCGGCATTCGAACGTGAATACAGCATAAAGTCTTGTGTGGTTCACATATCTGACGGACTTCAAGACGACTATATCAGACTAATATAGTAGTCAGCAAAACGAAGCAGCCCCCGATGCTGAGAGACTCTGTTCCGATACGAAACAAAATATAAAACAGTTCAATTTATACATTTCGGTAAAGAAATGCAAAAAAAAAAAAAAAAAAAAAAAAAAAAAAAAAAAAAAAACTTTTATAAATGGCGCTAAAACACCATTTTTAAAAATCTCATAGTTCAAAAAGGCATTTTATTTAACATTTTCCTTATATTTAACACTTTACCCACTTCTCATTTACCCTATTTAATAAATTATATTAATTAAATAATAATTAGTTTTACTTACATTGTATTACACCCCCCTCCTATCGGCGTTCAGTTACATTTATTTCTTTTTGTTTAAGCGTGCAATAAAACAACATTTCATTTATATCATAAAATAGAGCAATTTATTAGAGATAATATTTTTCTTAATGTTTAGAAGCTGTGATAATTAGAGACATATATAAATAATCGAAGTGGTTGATGTTTGTCGCATTTTTTTGCATTTGAGTATAATTATTATTGTTATATTAGAAATGTTTTCGATATTCTAGCGTATATTTATGACCATTCTTGCGGTAACACTAGAACAGTCATATCAGTCAACTTGACAGGGACCAAATAGAAATATTTCCACTCGAACCAGAAACTTATTTGCCAAATTTGTGAAATATATACCACAGAAAAAAATTAAAAAGCATTAAATGTATTGGTTTAACCCTTTCCGGCACACTGTGCCCGGGTCGGGATACCTAATTTTAATTCCACACTTACGAGCGGCACCAAGAATATTTTAGTAAAATTTTGCTTTTACAATGAACATTAAAAGTAACATGTTTTTAATTTCTAAAACAGTCGTTTTAAAATTCCGCTGTCAGTCAATCATTTCATCATTTTACAACAAAAATTCCCTGTGCCGGAAAGGGTTAAAGATTTTTTTTTTATTTGAATTGTATTTCCGGGCGTTTTAATGTTAAAAGAAACAGCCACTGAAAATAAAGCTGGATAAATAATGGGTCAAAAATACTTAAGCTTTAAATTATTATAGCATATTTCGCCCAAAATGCATGATATATATTAGAGCTGTTATCCTCTCACGCTTTTGAAGTTCTCCAGAACCATTTCTTATATTTAGTTATCTAGATAAATCAGTAGAAAAACAAACACTCCTAAACTTAGCTTTTGAATGCAGCACTTTTCCTTTACCTTAAAAACGTTTACTTTTGACAGTGCCTAGATTTATTTTAAAATGAAGTGAAGGTGGAAAAAGACTCCGCACATAAATAGATAATTTAAATGGAAAGAGCAATTTTTTCGTCATTTTTCTTTGAAAGGTAAATTCGCATAATATAAAAAACAATACAAACGTCATACATTTGAACGTATAATTCAGTAAGGTAATGGTGCTCTAATAGAAAATGATATATTTTTTAACATTTGAAACATGCTCTCATTTAGCTACTCTCAATTGTTTAAAATATATGTATATATGATAACTTTGGATAGCAAAAACTGTCACATCAATTTTTGTAAGATTTGTGATATCAGATAACATTTTTTAAGCAATAATCATGTTATATTGCTTTTTATCTTCATATTTTCAGCCGTTTGCATTAAAGCATTTTATATTTACTTGTCAAAACTTTCTATTTCTAGTGAAGAAATTTACTAAAAGTGTATTCTAAAATTAAGACAAAACATATGCAGCTAAAATTTGTTAAATTGCCACTCGCTTGAAAGATCAACCCGCGTAATACGTCAGTTTCAGAAAATTCCAGACATGGAAATAAGAAATATAAGTTCTAATAAACCACAATTCGGAGAAATATGAGATCTGTTAAAATGACACTTTCGAAATGTTGAAAATAATGACAAGGACAACAATTTGTTACAACTAATAAAATAAGATCGACAACAATAACACCTAAGTTCTCAGATGCAACACCAGTGGCCGAGAGGCTCTGCTCTCAAAGCTGGTAAACTGAAAGTACTGGATTCCAACCCAATCGCGCCCGTCGGAGAAATCGTTCAGAATTTTCCGAGGTTTTCTTCGGACCTTGAATAACCTTGCGTACATGCGGGTTACGCTCCTTTAGAAAGACACTCACGGAAGACACTCTCCCTCGGAAGTATATTTCTTGAATATCAAAGACGTGAATTATCACATTGCTAACAAGGCGTAAACCAACTTAGTGAAAAATGTCCAAGCCGGGAATCGAGCCCGGGCCCTTGGAATAGATCTCCAGTGCTCTACCACTAAGCCACAAGGACGATGCCTAGCTTGGCATCACTCACTTACATAAGTCGGTAAGGCTGCTACCGCAGCACTAGATGGAAAAGTCTTCATGAACACACAATCTAGCGGCGTAACATGAGACGCAAATGAACGAAAAATTATGTAAGTGAGAGATGCCAAGCTAGGCATCGTCCTTGTGGCTTAGTGGTAGAGCACTGGAGATCTATTCCAGAGGCCTGGGTTCGATTCCCGGCTTGGACATTTTTTACTAAGTTGGTTTACGCCTTGTTAGCAATGTGATAATTCACGTCTTTGATATTCAATAATTTCAAGCATAATTTCACTGCTGAAAAGTAGTTGAAAAATTAATTAAAATTGTATATTCACCGATGCTGGGTTCATTTGCGTCTCATGTTACGCCGCTAGATTGTGCGCTCATGAAGACTTTCTCATCTAGTGCTGCGGTAGCAGCCTTACCGACTTGTGTAAGTGAGAGATGACAAGCTGCGCATCGTCCTTGTGGCTTAGTGGTAGAGCACTGGAGACCTATTCCAGGGGCCCGAGTTCGATTCCCGGCTTGGACATCTTTCACTAAGTTGGTTTACGCCTTGTTAGCAATGTTATAATTCACGTATTTGATATTCAATAATTTCAAGCATAATTTCACTGCTGTAAAGTAGTTGAAAAATTAATTAAAATTGTATATTCACCGATGCTGGGTTCATTTGCGTCTCATGTTACGCCGCTAGATTGTGCGCTCATGAAGACTTTCCCATCTAGTGCTGTTGTAGCAGCCTTACCGACTTATGTAAGTGAGAGATGACAAGCTAGGCATCGCCCTTGTGGCTTAGTGGTAGAGCACTGGAGACCTATTCCAGGGGCCCGGGTTCGGTTCCCGGCTTGGACATCTTTCACTAAGTTGGTTTACGCCTTGTTAGCAATGTGATAATTCACGTCTTTGATATTCAATAATTTCAAGCGTAATTTCACTGCTGAAAAGTAGTTGAAAATTTAATTAAAATTGTATATTTCTTGTGTAGACAATCGGGCATCATATTAAACAACAACACTTATTTTTCCAGACGTTGCAGCTGTATTACGGTCACTGTACATAACACGATTTACGTTGTACAGCCATATAAAAATAAAGACATTCGGAGACTGCTTAGAATAAAATCCAACAATGGTGTGATTCAACACCAAATAAAATTTTCTTTCAGAATATGAATAGAATTATTTATCTCTTTATGTAATGAATTATGAATTCATGAAATTTTTATCTTCTAAAGCATTTTTCGTGAATTTTTGAGACTATATTAAAAAATTTACATAATCATTTAATAAATTTTAGAAGGATTTTAGAAGGATTGAAAAATGTAGAAGGATTAATTAAATTTGAATTTATAGGGATTTGGTGCGCTATTTATAACCCCACCCCTATCTTTTATTTTAAATATTTTTCTTAGTATTTTGTAGAATTAGGAAATGTACAAATATAAAGTTCTTATAGTAGAAATATGCAAACATTTCCGAATTGAAAAATCGCCCCCCCCCCCCCCCCAACGTCAAAAAAACAGAAGAGATGCAAAGGGAAAAGAAATCATCCTTTAAAAAATATTTTTGTTTTGTGTAACCGATAATGCTTTTCGAACACGATAAAGAAATGCATCTATAACTCGTTATAAACTGTATTACTACCTATCGATGTATTAAATGTATTTTATAACAAGTTATTTTAATGCTACTTATAAGTACCGTCAGTAAATAAAAGGTTAAAGAAAAGTCGTCTACATATTAAAAATTGATACAATGGTATTTTTTAGCTTCAAATAGACTAAAACTTTTGTCAATTTATATGACAATACCGAAAAGTATATACAATACTGAAAATTATATAACTTATGATTATTTAAAAATCTTCATAGAATTTGACGGTGTAGGGTGTGTACTCTCCTTGAAATTTCCAAGGGGGTCTGCAAATCACTATTTATGAGTAGAGATTTTCTATTTACTGTTTAAATCTTAGGCTTTGCAGTAGTTTTAATTAATTGTAAACTTTGCAATATAATTCTTGAAATAAATAAGGTGAAATATTTTCATTAAAAATCTGTGGTCACTCTGTACGGTCCCTGATATCGCAAAAGATGATGATGCTAAAGTGAAAGCCACCTTGATATAATTTTGAGTATGTTTCACTTTTCAAAAATTATTTCCGTGTAATTTTTAAAATATTTACATATTTTAACTTAAATGTCATCATAAAAAATTGGTATAAAGAAAAAATTAAAAAAATTAAAAAGAAATCCACCTCCGACGGTTTGTGGATTTCCTAAAGCGGTTAACTCCGTAGCGACGAGCATTTTTTACAGAATTTTTAATCTTTTATCACTGGTTTTTCAAAACAGAAATTTTTGCCTAATTTAATCTGGAAAATGCCCAGATTAAATAAAAAAAAATTAAAATAAAAAATAACTGTTGGGACTAATCAAAGGTTCTGAACACCTTATGCGGCACGTATACGTGTCGCTCGTGCCCAAGGGGTTGATAAGGGTGAACATATGTCACACTAGAAAGTGCACCAAGACATTTTAACACCACTATATGCATATAATATTCTTCTTGATAGATTTCTGTTTCTACTGTTGTAGAAATCAACCACGATTTTTTTTGTTCCGAAAAGCTGTGTTAAAACTTTTTGGTACCATTTTTTCCCTCATCAAACATTCAACCTTAGTCATAAATTATTGTTAAGTGGAAAAGCATCATTTAATAAAATCTGGAGTGCCTCCACTTGACTCTCAGAACACTGTTGTATATGTCCAAAAAGTAAAATAAATATATTTCTGACGCAATGAAATCAGTTGGATTTAAACCCTGGACCTCCCGTTTGGAAACTGTATACGTTACTTCTCCGCTACTAATGCTTGATTACACCGCCGCAATATTTATCTCTTATACACTGTCACATTTCCATGGAATTTTTAGGTGTGTTCGTAATTATATAAAAACGTAGCACCAGTAGCCGTCGTCTTGTCCGCCCGCTTGTCTGTCTATTAGTCTGTCCGCATGTAACTGCGCAAAAACTACCCAACCGAGTGGTTTGAATTTTAATATATATAATTGTTTCAAAATTTTGTCGATTCATTTCAAATTTTATAAAAATTGAAGCAAAACGCAAAAAAATATTAATAAAAGTTGTCTTCATTTTATTAAATCCTATCTTACGTAATGAATTCAATGATATCCCATGATAGGTATTGATTCTAGGTTACTATGGTGATGACGTCATATTTCCGTATTTCTGAATTTAATATGTATAATCGTTATAAATATTGTATTCATGCATATTTGCATAAGAGTGCAACAACTGTTGCACCAAGATCTGGATATTTATCAAACTAGTTATACTAAGAACGCACCTCATTTGCCACGTCGGACATACAATTTCCGAATTGTTTCATACAGAGCAGATTGCAAAAGGGTTTGAAACCGGTGTAAAAATGGATTAAATTCCTAATCCTGCGACAGATTTGTACTAAAATCTACAATGATCGTTCGACAGTTGTTTATAAAACATTCACCAAATGATAGTTCTATCAAAGTACTGGTTAGAAGTTAATGTATTCATACTAGCACACACACATTTTTAAGGACTTTCTTTCCACTTTGTGTTCAGAGAGTAAAAATACATCAGCTGAATCTGTTCATGTCAAATTAAACCAAACTGTTTAGGAAATTTACATTTAAGTTAAATTTAAGTAACTCCGTCATACGCTTTTAAAATATTTAAAATATTGATTTTCTACTCAAGAAATTTAAATTTCGGTAACAAGAAGTGTGACATGCAACTTTCTTTTTTAAAAAAGTATAATGCGAAAATTAAAAATAATCCATTTTCTATAAATTAAATTATCAGATTTCAAGTTCTATAATCTCTATTATTTTAGTTTACGATTGTTAAAAAGGCTGAAAAACCCTCTTTCACAGAAGCAATTTTCGTTCACACTGGCAACAAAAACGGATAAGCCCACTTGAAAATGCATTAAATCGCTTGGACGGATTGGTGTTGAATAAAACGGAGATACTTAGATAACTTACAACGATTGAAATTCATAGATTTTCTTTATTTTATTCGGTTCATGCATACCCAACAATTTTTAAATTGGTTAAAGTCCATTTTTGTTTTCTATTCGTTTTGGGTGCATTCAAAATATCTTAGATTTTCAGAGTCATGCAAATCGTGAGACTGGTTTCTCAGAATTACATTTTTTTTCTGAGATAATATTTATATTTCGATGTTCATATTAACCATAAATTATATTTATATTTCGATGTTCATATTAACCATAATTTATATTTATATTTCGATGTTCATATTAACCATAATTTATATTTATATTTCGATGTTCATATTAACCATAATTTATATTTATATTTCGATGTTCATATTAACCATAATTTATTGTTAACTGTAAACAAAAACTATCTAATCTAAATTAAATTATATGGTAGTAACGCATACCGTCTTTAGAGTTTGTAGTAAAATTAGCTTTAAAAAATTGTATTATCTAAATGTTAATTTGTTATTTACTGCTCAAGAACTTTCAGGATCCTGCAATCCGTGGGAATTGTTTTTCATAATTCATTTACGTACATATATTTCTAAGATAAAATTTATATTTTGAACTTCTTAGTAAGAATAATTTATTTTTAACTGAAAACATAAATCAGCTCAATAAACTATTCGATAATAACCCATAACGCCTATAACATTTCTTGTAAAACTAATTTTAGAATGGGCTAACATCTAAACTTATTTTAATTTGTTATATACCGCTCAAGAATATTACTTTTGTTTTAGAAGAACACTGATTTTCACAAAATAAAACATCTTGTTAAAGTAAGTATAAAACGAAAATTAAACCTCCCATTTCCTATAAATTTAATTCTTTGACTTCAAGTTCTATAGGCTCCAGCTATTTTAGCTTACGATTTTCGAAAAAGCAATGCAAAATTCATATACAAATTTGGAATTCTTAAAATGTTTCGAGAACATCCCTAAGAAATTCTCAGAAATCGTATAAAATGTTTCAGACATGTAAATAATTTTTTATTGTTTTCATAAAACATCTACTTATAATTTTGCCTTAAATGTTTTTTTCTTTACTTTTCCAAATAAACAAAAATGTCAAAAAGTTATTTTTAGCATGTTTTAAAATGTTGTTTCTTACACAATTTACCTAATATACACACATATACAGTTTGCCCACTAAAGTTCCTTGCCACCCTCTTAACTTATGCTGCTATATTCATAGAAATGGTGTCTAGGTATAGTAGCGTAGCCATGTGCTACTGAATGAAATCGCCTACACGCCACTGGGGGAAAACTGCGGATTTAGCATTCCTATCTCGAAAATGAAATAAGATAGGGAAAAAAGGGATTTACAAAGTGGTAGAGCATCATCGATTAGTACGAAAAGACACCTTTGGACATTAATGCGAAGATTAGAACGGTTAAAACGCCCATTTGTTTTTTCGTGATTTACGACACTGTGACGTAAAAAAAGGGATCTTAGAAAGAAAAAAAAAACTAGTTATAACAATATACTTTTATTTAAGATGTTCAAGCTTCTCACTGTCAGCTGCATATGTGCACGTTTGGGTGCACAATTATCCAAAATATGATAATTTTTCCTTCCGTTCAAGTTTCGTTACATCACAGTGAAGGAAATCACGAAAAAATAAATGCGCGTTTTAACCGTTCTATTCTTCGCATTAATGTCCACAAGGTGTCTTTCCGTACTAAATCGATGATGCTCTACAACTTTGTAAATCACATTTTTTTCTCTGTTGCTTTCCGTTTTCGAGATAGGAATTCTAACTCCGCATTTTCCCACCAGCTGAAGCCGTAAGCAGTTTTATTAATAATGCATGGCTACTTTAATATACCCAGGCTTCACTCTTATGAATATAGCAGCAGCAGTTCCGAAGTTAGAAGGGTGGCAAGTGACTTTAGTGTGCATACTGTATGTATTCATATATATATCTATCTATCTATATATATATATATATATATATATATATATATATATATATATATATATATATATATATATATATATATATATATATATTCCTATATATAGGGTAAGGTGCCCTATTATCGTCCCCCAGTCACTTTTAGGCCCTTGAAAGTTGTAATTTTCAGTGAAAATCTACCAAATTTGAATTTTACATAGACTAACTACCCACACACATAGAAACATAGGCAAATATCATACAAAAAAAAAGTAACAATGCGAAAAATTGTTTTTTCAAAAGTATCTAAAAAATGCGAACGAAACAAAATGGTCCCAATTTCGTCCCCCCAAAAAGTCCATTACGCCGAAACTTAACTTATAACTAAATCTAAATTTATTTATAAATGAGTAAGTAATTTAATCTAAATTAAAGTTAGGCACAAAGAAATGTACTAAGTATCAGTGGAATAATAACATAACGAAACATTAGCATAGTTGTCAACCTCCCGATTTTTTTCATACCGATATTTTTATGCAGAAATACTTGCCTTATACAATCGCAGTTTTAACGCAATTAAATAAAGAAAACATTTTTGTAAGATTTTACTGGTATCCAAAAAAACGGGAGATTGAAAACTAAGCATTAGCCATCCAACCATGAGGAAAAAATTTAAAAAAATGTCATGAAAAAGCATTCCTAATTTCGTCTACGGGACGAAAATAAAAACTGCAAGGTGGCGAAACTAGGACCACGCTACTTCCCAATATTACGGATCTTCAGTTCACGTAAGATGAACTGATCGTCCTAAAACTCACTGTATGCTACTGTCAGCATCTTACCAACGTAAAATACATGCAATGAATAAGATATAAATACTTACAGTTCAGTAAATAACGTTCTACAAACGACGTTATAAGAACTCAGGTCTTCTAGAAATGGGAAATTCGCCGTCTTTAATTTATGTATGCGTCTTGGTGAACGAAACTTTCAACACTGATCTCCTTTACTTTCCGCCCCCTGTGCCTTGCGTCATAAGTGGCGCCACTTTAACAGAAGCGGAGAAGTAAAGGCGGACGAAATTAGGAGAGGTGACGAAATATGGGCACTTTAACCTATATATATTTATGTACCGGGTGTTTCATCAGTTCGGTGCGAAAGTAAAACGCGATAAAAAAAAAAAAAAAAAAATAGATCTATGGGTCGAAGAGACATGCGGTTTGCAGATAAATTTTCAGCGTGGCACGGGATTTTGTATGACACAAACAAAATAATTAGTTCAAAATATCCACAATAGAGGGCGCTACTGCAGGTAATTCCATATTGTTCACACAACGCAAGATTTGGATACAAAAAAGTGTATATGCAGTATTCTCTAACATTTTTGTATCCAATTATTGCTTTGCGTGAGCAATATGGAATTATTCCATGGAATTATCTACAGTAGCGCTCGCTATTATTGAGATTTTGAACTAATTTTTTTGTTGGTGTCATACAAAATCCCGTACCACGCTGAATATTTATCTGCAAACCGCATGTCTCTCCGACCCATAGATATTTTTTATCCCGTTTTACTTTCGCACTGAACTTTTGAAACACCCGGTATATATATGTGTACAGCAGAACCTCGATATACTGAAGCAATTGAGACCGACCATCCTTCGGAAAATCGAAATTTTCGGATAATCGAGAATGCTTTAATTTTAAGATTAAGGAGAAATATGTTCAAAATTTCTTATTATGGTAACAGGTGCTTAATAAAAATAAAGCAATAAAAAATTGGAATCAACAATAAATTTCCTGAATTTTAATTTAGATATTAAGTACCTTTTACATGAAACACAAGAATTTGAAAAAATATTTTGTTTGTCGCAGTTTCGATCGTCTTTGCTTTGAAGCTCTATCACGGAGTTTTTTAATATAATTAGTTCACCAGTATCATAGTCTTTCTGCTTCTCCAGCCGTACCAACCGTTTTGCAATACATTCAAAAGCTTCAGAATTGCTAATTTGTTCGTTTTCTTCGTTCCACTCCGCAGCTTACGTGATCTCAAGTTAAATTCCTTCAAAGGAACTCTAAAAAGGGGATTGAAAATATTTATAGGTACTCATAGTTCGGAAAGGACCGTTTGCGCACAAGAAATGTCGTAGTAAAAAAAAAGAAAAGAAAAAAAAAGAAAAAGCTTTAAAAATGGATTTCGCACACAAGGAATGTGATAGTAAAAAAAGAAAAAAGCTTTAAAAAAGGATTTCGGTTAACCAAGAGTTTCGGTTAAAAGAGTTTCGGATGAAAGAGGTTCTACTGTATATAATTTTACACGAGGAATCATAATCTTAGGTTTCCCATTATCTTCTGTTAATTTGTTATTTGCTGCTCAAGAAAATTACTTTTGTTTACAAGAATATTGATTTTCATAAATGAAAAGAAAAGAAAATAAAAAGAAAAAAAAAGGAAAAAAGAAAAAGCTTTTAAAATAGATTTTGCACACAAGGAATGTGATAGTAAAAAAGAAAAAAGCTTTAAAAATGGTTTTCGGTTAACCGAGAGTTTCGGTTAAAAGAGTTTCGGATGAAAGAAGTTCTACTGTATATAATTTTACACGAGGAATCATAATCTTAGGTTTCCCATTATCTTCTGTTAATTTGTTATTTGCTGCTCAAGAAAATTACTTTTGTTTTACAAAAATACTGATTTTCAAAAAATAAACATCCTGTTAAAGTAAGGATAATACAAAAATTAAACTTCCCATTTTCCATAAATTTAATTCTTTGATTTCAAGTTCCATAGCCACCAGCTATTTTAGTTTACGATTGTCGAAAAAGCAATGCAAAACCTCCCTTTCCTAGAAGCAATTTTCGTTCACAAGGGCAACAAAAAAGGAGAGAAGTCGACTTGAAAATGCATTCAATCGCTTGGATGGAACAGTGTTGAATAAATCGGAAAAACTTCAGATAATTTTCAACGATTGAAAATCATAGATTTCTCTTTCTTTTCTATTCAGTTCAAGAATACCCAACAATTGTGCAATTGATTAAAATGCATTTTGTGTTTTCAAAGTGCTTTCTTGTAACTTTAACAGAAACGAACTCAGTTTTTATTAATATTCTCTCGTAACTTTCTTTCGTTTATTTAAATTTCTTATTTTTTATTTTTATTTATATTATAATTTTTTCACCTTTTTAAAACGAATGAAAATATATCCAGTGGTAGTATAAAATGAATGCGTTATTGAGAAGAAAAATATTTTATCAATAATACATACTTCTTATGCATTAACAAATGTTAAAATCAGTTGTCGAGCTTTGATATATTCTGCTTTAAAAATAACTTTCAAAAAGTTGTGGATGAAGTTATCAGATGATTTTCATTGGGATAAAAAAAATTATTTTAAGCATTTCAGTTATGTCACAATCCAATGCAAGAAATAAAACATATTTACAATAGTATTAAATTATAATTCTTTACATCGTACATAAAGTTCATAATTCATTTATAAGCTGTATTATCCTTTTAAAAAATATAACATGCAATGTATTGTCGATAATGCTAAGAATAGTAACGTAAGACTAGCCCTACGTATCCCTATAAAATATTTGTATTGGCTATTTTCATGAGTATTTGTAGTGTAAATCACATGCTACGGTTTTTGGCTACCAGTATTTTAGAACGGGGAAATGTGACTTATTTTATGGGAGATATATCATTAATTGAATAAGAACAAGCAAACTTTACGAAAATAACGGTGACCAACAAGCATAGCAGTTCTAATCTATGTGACTTACACTACAAAGACCCATGTAATTAGCCTATTGCGTTTGGTAATGTTTAATCCTATAATGTGTTTCATTTTGTAGAAATATGCAGAAAATAGATATAAAATTGTGTGACTTAAAATATTCTAAACAGTGCAGTCACGCGCAGATATACACGCACACAAAGAAAAATCTGTGTACTGGTGTTTGTGCATATAAAGGTCTTGAAGGGAAAATCAACAATAAAAAAAGAAGTAAATTTTACATAAAAAATTTTGGTAGCAAAAATAAAAAAATAATTCCCAGCAGTTAGTTAAAGAAATTACATAGTATAACGTTAAATAACTAAACAATAAAAAGTAAGGTTTGTTAAACGCACATTTGCTTAGAAATGATATTTGGGCATGCTATGAAATAAAAATTTATTTACAAATATGGAATTCTTAAAATGTTTGCACAATAACCCTACGAAATTCTCAGAAATCGTATTAAATATTTCAGATGTAAATACTTTTTTATTGTTTTCATAAAACATCTACTTATAATTTTTCCTTAAAGGTTTTTTCTTTGTTTTTTAACGTAAACAAAAAAAGTAAAATGTGGAAATAGTCCAGGTAATAGAGACCGTATAGGGGCTCTACCAAGCAAAATTCATGGTAGTTCTGAAAAGGGCTTACTATACGTTTTTTGGGTCGCTGAATCCGAATTTTTAACTTCCCACCAAAATTTAACGTCTTAGTCATATATCCTATTTGTTGCAAATTTTGTCTAGTTTCTGAATTTCGTAATGCTTTTCCCCTAAAACAATAAGAAATTTAAGTTAATAACAACTATTTTGGGGCGGTTTCGGGGGGGGGATTTGGGGGGTAAGTTAAAAATTCGGATTCTGTGACCCAAAAAACTTAAAGTAAACATTATAAGGAAAGTTCGGAAGGGAGATGGGAGGGCGAATGTAAACGTATGAGTGGTTAATTGGAATTGCGCAACTTAGTCCACGCAGCACCGCGCGCACGTTGCGAGGCAGATCCCCCCTTCCCCTTCATCCTCAGTCATAATGTCATATGTCTAATTTGTTGCAAATTTTTTCCACTTTCTGAATTTGTAGATACTTTTCCCCTAAAACAATAAAAAAATTGATTTTTTAATAAAAACCTTTTTGGGGAGGCTTTTTACCAAAATTTAAGGGGGTTGCCGGGGGAAATTTTGGTGGGAAATTACAAATTCGGATTCAGCGACCCAAAAAACATAAAGTAAGCCGATTTCCAGAACTACCATTAATTTTGCTAGGTAAAATTCCCTATTGCCTGGACTAAAAATACTTTTTAGCATAGTTCAAAATAATGTTTCTTATTCAATTTACATAATATACACAAACATCTGTTTTCATATGTATATATATATATATATATCTGTATGATTTTACATGAACAATCATAATCCTATTATCTTATGTTTCCCCTGTTTCTGTTTGGAAAAGTACATCTCTATTTCTTTACACAACGCTGTTGAAGTTGCTGTTTGAGTTCTGCTTAACCGCTTATCTCGCAGTTGTTTTGCTTAAATACAAATGTAATTAGACTTTATTTTGTCACATAAAGAAGTTTACGTAATTTTTATGTGCTGATGTTTTATATATTACTTGGAAAACCACATTTATTTACTTTTATTGTGTATTTTTTTATTCGACATATTTAAAAAGCATAGAATATCTGAATATATGGAACAGCCTAATCACATTAAAGAATTTATCGCTGCAAAATCAAATACATTACATAAAGAATAATTTAACCTTTTCTGTTAATAACTGATGTCGTCATAAAAGAAATGGTTTGTAATAATTTGAGAGCTATTTTCGTTTGCAATGAAAACGCGCTTTTTCCCATCTTAAATTGTTGCACGATTTCAAGCAAATAACTAGACTTTCAGAATACTTTAAAAAGTCTGTCATATGTTTCGACACTTTCTTCCTCTCCCTCTCTTTTCATATATAAAGTGACGCCACTTGACTTTAGAAACATTTGTATGACTGTTGAGAAAGTTATAGACATATATGTATATATATATATATATATATATATATATACATATACCTAGTAATATATTTGGCCTGAACTCACAAAACAATAAATTACGAAATATAACAATTTTAAAAGTTAAAAATTTCAACAAAAAACATACAAATAAAAGAGATAAAACAAATAGCAGAATCATCGGCATTGGATTATACTTAAAAAGCAGCCGAGCATTAAAAAAAAATATGTAAATATAGATAATATGTTTATAAATATAGCCCAACGAGGCCACAGACTGTTTTTTCGCTTGATTTTCAATTGTAGGGTTGCAACGCTTCAGGGAATTTTCCAGTCTAAATATCAGTATTTTCCAGTCTAAATATCAGTATTTTCTTATAGAAAAATATATCTAGATTAACCGCACGAAATTTCATCTTATTTAAGGACTGATTATCTGAAAGAAAGTACTGGTGCCGAAGAATTTCCTGCTCTGGAAATTTCTTGAAGCGTGGCAACCCTGTATTGCTTGGTTTTGTTGAAATGTTTAACTTTTTAAATTGTTATGTTCCGTATTTTCTGGTTTTGTGAAGGGGAGAGCCAGCTCAGGCCAAATATATTCTTTTGCTGGTTTGTGTTGAATTTGTGCGTTTCACTGCAGCGTCCTAGCGATATTCACAAAAATGTGTATTTTTCTTTCGTTGGAGATTTCGATATTTTTCGCTCATACATATATATTTAAATATAACCTTTTTAAATAAAAAAAATTTAAATTTTTATTTTTAAATTTTTAAAAATAAAATTAAAATTTTTAAATTTTTAAATTTACCTTTTTAAATTTTTTTTGTCTGCTTCTTAAATATAACCCACTGCCGATGAGGCCGTAGTCTGTTTTTTGCTTGGTTTCCTATCTTTTTTTTTAAGTTTAACTTTTTAACTTTTTAAATTGTTATATTTCGTATTTTCTAGTTTTGTGAGGAGGAGTGCTAGTTCAGGCCAAATATATTCTTTTGCTGGTTTATGTTCAACTTGTGTGTTTCATTGATGCACTTTGGCGCTATTCACATAAATGTGTATTTGTTTTGTTGGTGATTACGGTACATATTCCCTATACATATTTTTTATTTATTGGAATGCTCGGCTTCTTTTTAAATATAACCCCAACCCGCATCTTGTTTTATCGCTTGGTTTTCTATGTTTCTTTGTTGAAATTTACACCTTTTTAAATTGCTATGTTTCGTATTTTCTTGTTTTGTGAGGAGAGTACTAGTTCGGGACAATATATATTTTTTGCTTATTTATTTTCAATTTGTGTGATTCACTGCAGCATTTTGGCGCTATTCACATAAATGTAAATGTATATTTGTTTTTGTTGGTGATTATGATATTTATTGCTTATGATATATATATATATATATATACAGGATGATTCAAAAAAGATGGGAAAAATTTTAAGAGGTGATAGTACACACCCAAACAAACATTTTGTATCAAAGAATGCATGGTCGAAAACTAAACGTAAAAAAGTTAGAGGGCGCCAAAAGTTATGTTCTTATACGAGGCAAAAACACACAATGAACGATTAAGTTAAGTTACGAAAACAAATTTAATGGCATTTGATTACAATAAGTGCTCAAAACATTGACCGGCAGCTGTTATACACGCAGTACAACGGCGAAGAACAGATTGGCGAATTTTCTGAAACACACCAGGCATATCGCGAACTTCCCCTACAGCAGCCGAAAGCTTGGCGACAAGTTCTTTTGCGGATTCAATGGGAGTCTCATACACAAGAGCCTTTAGCTGTCCCCACAAAAAAAATCGAGACATGAAAATCTGGCGAGCGCGGTGGTGCCTGGTGTGTTTCAGAAAATTCGCCAATCTGTTCTTCGCCGTTGTACTGCGTGCATAACAGCTGCCGATCAATGTTTTGAGCACTTATTGTAATCAAATGCCATTAAATTTGTTTTCGTAACTTAACTTAATCGTTCATTGTGTGTTTTTGCCTCGTATAAGAACATAACTTTTGGCGCCCTCTAACTTTCTTACGTTTAGTTTTCGACCATGCATTCTTTGATACAAAATGTTTGTTTGGGTATGTACTATCACCTCTTAAAATTTCCCCCATCTTTTTTGAATCACCCTGTATATATATATGTTACCGGCCAAATCCGATTTTAGGCCAAACTAGATTGGCCTAGGCCAAACTAGTTTATCCTAACGGCCATCGGATAAACTAGTTTTTCCTAGGCCAAACTAGTTTATCCTGACGCCCATAGGATATACTAGTTTTTCCTAGGCCAAACTAGTTTGGCCTAACGCTCATAAGATAAACTAGTTTAGCCTGCTATTCATTAGTCTGAACTAGTTTATCCTACGAGCCGTTAATTCCCAAATTGGCTCAACCGAGCCTAGCAATCTGATTGGCAAAAACTGATATTTATAAAGTAGATAATTATATTTATTTTCTTATGAAGTAGTGTAATGTAAAACAGAATGCAATTATAATGACTTAAATTGATTTATTTTGTTAAATTTGATCAAAATCTCAGTAAAGTAATCTAAAATATTAATATTAACAAAGGATAAGATTGCTGAGGTCGGATGAGCCAATTTGGGAATTAACGGCTCGTGTTTATCCTAGACCAATTCAATTTGGCGTGCTTTTATTGACCCCAAAGACCGCTTCGGTGCCAACGTTCTAGTTTATCCTAGGTCAATCTAGTTTATCCTACGCCAATTCAAATGCAAATACAATTTATCAATGAGTCAAGTTCACGCTCAAATTCTAAAATTTTCAAGCGAATCCGCTCAACTCAAAGATGTCTATGGAATTTAGCAATGTTCACTAAAAACTCGTTTTTAAATATATATATGTAATAGAAGTTTAGCGTCCAAATTTACAAAATTTTGTGAGCTAGTATTTTGGTTATTCGATGTAAGATCTTTACGGGCACGCCCAATTTTCCTTCCCGACACCCGTTTCGGGCTTGGTTTAAGCATTATTTTTTTCGAGAAGTTCGAACTGTGATGGGCCAGTACTCAGTTTTTTCGGCTTAAGTCGGGACTGAACTGCATTCTTCTTGAGGTCTGCACAGGCAGAAATTTTCAGTCCGATTTCCAACCCAGCTCATAAGAATATCATTTGGACTGGCAGGATCACTGGTCTGTTCAGTAAAAATATCAGTAACATTTGGTCTAGCCCAACTTTTTTTTTAAGTGGGCGTATTTTTAAATGTCTATTATTCTACAATTAAAATTTATATATTTATTATTGTTTTTAATTTTTTTTAAAGATGAGTTGATGCATTTTTAGGTAATAAAATTAAAGTGTGGTATAACCTGAGAAAAATAAACTGCCTATGACGGAATCCCATGTTTAACAAAAAAATATATATATGTTGATTATTTAAAATGAGGATATTAATACAATAAACTTCCTCTAATCAGGCACGTTCGGGACTTGCAGCATCCCGGATTACGAAATTTTCCAGATTACAGGATGAATGTCGGGGGGAAAACGTGTAGAAGTTAGAATTAAACGGAAAAGTAAAGCCAGTAAAGCATGTTTTATATTTTTTAAACAGATTAAATAGAATATTAAAAATACTCAATGTAAGTTTTGTACAACATATGTACATGGGTATAAAATTAAAACGTGCACTGTAGGCCTACTCATAGAAGGCATCTTAAACAAATTTCGAAGATCAGTTCGTTTTGTAGTAGTCTTTTCTCTTCATTTGATTAGGATATTAATTTTTATGATGTGAAGCTTAATACTTTTCGCATGATTGAACGAACGGCTGCGCACAGAAGACCTGATAAATATATTCGAGTTATCAGCTGCTTGATTTCAAATGATGTTGTTTGACTCGTGTACATCATAGTCGTCTGAGACAACGTCTTTGGGGGCTGTTAGGCTGATAACACGCCGAATGATGTCCTCATCAGTCAAAATTTCAACAGTCGGTTCATCAAAATCTTCTTCAACACACTCCTTTATTTCTTCTTGATTCAGTTGTGTTTCCGAAAGTCGTGCCGAATTATCCAGCATGCCGGACCTTAGAATGCCGGATTAGAAGATGTTTAATGTACTTGTAAAAATAATATAATGTATTTACAACAGAGGATAAAATTTCTAATAAGGGAACCTGCCTAAAATGGATTTTTCTTCTTTCCCATGCAATTTCGACTTAGAAGCTTTTTTTTATAGAATTTTTAAATTTCTAAGCCATAAAATGTAGATTAACGATATTAATGATTCTATTATAAAATATATTGATTTTTTAATGAATCTCTATTTGTATGTAAATATTTGAATAATTAATAATACCATTAATTTTTTACACGACTTGGAGACTTGAAAATCTGAAAAATTTTATATAGAAAAACCTTCTAAGACGGAAACAAATAGGGGAGAAAAAAAACTTCGTTATAGTAAACTTCCTTTTTTAGCACGTCCGTCGTCTCTAGCAAATGTATTATGAATTTTTCAAACGGATTAATATATTCAATTAGCTCCAATAAAAATAATTCCGTTTAAAACAGGATTTCGTCATCCACAGATTCTTCTCATAGGTTTTGAAATTCTGTATCCCCATCCGTATAAATGTATACGTACTATTCTTTAAAGAGAGTATCAATTGTGGAATAACGGTAGCTTAAAAATATATGTATTTTAAGCCAAACTGGGACCAGAACTTCGCCGGATTTTTAAAAGTTCCAGATTTTTGAAAGAATATCAAATGTACTTCTGATATTCTTAATGGTGCATTCATTCATAATTAATTCAAAGCCAAGTGATATTCATGTGAGAAAAAAAATAAATGTTTTTTAATATTTATTTTTTTTTCTCACATAAATATCACTTGGCTTTGAATTAATTATGAATAAATGCACCATTAGGAATATCAAAACTACATTTGATATTCTTTCAGAAATCTGGAATTTTCAAAAATCCGGCGAAGTCCTGGACCTCGACGATGCCGGATTTTTGAGATTATCTTGTACATTATTAATCAATCCTCTAAATTCTTTCTCTCCTGAATTTTATGAAAACCTCTCTTCCCATTCTTTGGTAATCCAGCACACAATTTGTCATATAGAACATATTTTATACTGGTGGCGGTGAAATGGGGAAGATTGGGGGGCAGTATCCCACTCTCCATCGATTAAAATATATTATACAGGGGTCACGGCAATTTGCACAAGGTTGGCGACGGATCGGTAGTTAGGATCAATAAAGTCACGCCAAATCGCATTGGTCTAGGATAAACTAGACTATATAACTAGGGTAAACTAGAAAGTTGGCGACGGGGCGGTCTTTGGGATCAATAAAATTACGCCAAATTGAATTGGCCTGTGATGAACTAGTTCTGATCAATGAAAAGCAGGCTAAACTAGTTAATCCTATGAGCGTTTGGCCAAACTACTTTGGCCTAGGAAAAACTGGTTTATCCTGTGGGCGTTAGGATAAACTAGTTTATCCTGGGAAAAACGAGTTTATCCCAAGGGCATTAGGATAAACTAGTTTGGCCTTGGAAAAACTAGTTTATCCTATGCGCATTAGGATAAACTAGTTTAGCCTAGGCCAATCTACTTTGGCCTAAAATCGGGTTTGGCCGGTAACATATATATATATATATATATATATATATATATATTAGATAATATATATGTTGCATTTTAAGGAGCTATATTTTGTCATTTTAGGATTAATGCCGACAAAATTGGATGAAATAACGCATGTGCACTATGAATCAACCTACAAGCTCCACTGAAGATTATGTGTGTTATTCATAGTTTCTTATTTTACATACTGGTTTCCTATGTTCATATCTAGTTCATCTTTAGAATTTTACCACTTTGTTCATATATTTGTGATTTCAAATTTTTTATACATATATATATAATTATATCGATTTCTTTATATATAAAATTTCTATATATTACAATAAACCTATTGCATATTTTAATCAATGGAAAATGTTGGTTATCGAAAAGTTAACTGATGCTCTTAGGGCAAATGTATCTAATCTTGTTAAAGTCAATACCAAATACATTTTCCAACAAATTCATAATATTCAAAAAGATTATCTAATCACCTATATTGACAAATCTCCAAATAATTATGCAATCATATGCAAATCTTATTATTACCATCTTCCCTCAACTTGTATTTCATCAAATAAGTCTTTCCAAAAAGCTAATGATAGTATTATAGTTAGCAATCGTAAAATTATTGGTTATTATAAACTACTAAATATTATTCCTACTAACTTTAACTATCCTTATTTAGTGCTCATTCCTAAATTTCATAAGACACCAATTAAATTCAGAACAATTACAATTGGATGTAATACATATAATAATTATGCTAATAATATTTTATTAAAAATTCTAAGTCAAATTTATAATCTAACAACAGAAACAGATAATAAACATTGTATAAAAAATAGTCATCAATTGGTTAGTGTACATAAAGACATTAAATGAGTAAAAAATATACGAACATATGATTTCAAAGATCTATTCAATAATATAAATCTTACAGACCTGCATAATATAATTAATACACTATTTAAAAAATATAAAACTAAATTAACTCTTCCTACATATATGGATATAAAATATTTTCGCACTTTAACTAATTTTATAATAACTATATCTTACAAGATAATATTATTTATCTACAAATAGTAAGAAAACCACAAGGCGGATCTACATCCAGTTTGATGTCTGATTTATATTTATATCAATATGAACGTAATTTTTGTAATGATAATATACTAATGTATCGTTACATTGATGACATAATTTTAATTGACTCTAACCAATCAAATATTTCTCAATTTCTAGTTGATTATCCAACTAATTTAGAATTTACAGAAAACCTTTTAACAAATAATACTATTAATTTTTTAGATCTAACAATCAAAATCGCACAAAACAAAACAATTACTGATCTTTATGACAAACGTAAAGACTTACAATTCAAAGTTAATACATTTACTCTTTTTAAATCCTGCCTACATATTTCAGTTTACCGTAATATACTACGTAATCATTTGTATAAAATCAAGAGTTTATGTTCCTCACATCTTATAAATAAAAACATTAAACAATTAATATTTGATGCATTAAATCATGGTTTTCCCAAGAAATTCATACATTCCTTAATATACAATTAGTTAATTAATAATCTAAACAATGGATTGTATGTATGTTTCCTGTAAGTTACTATTAACATTTTGCGTATTTAAAAAAAAATTAAAAAATAAATAACAAAACTAAAAATAACAAAAAAAAAATTAAAATACAAAATATATTTAAAAAAAAATTAAATAGGTTGGTTGGGTGGTTGGATGTTAAATTATGTAGGAGGGAGGAGTTGTCTGGATAATTTATACGCAAATGTTGAATTAATAAAAATATTTTTAAAAAAGGGAATGGTACGTTGTATTTATAAGTTTCTATGTTTATTTTGGTCCTTATGAATTTGCTGTCCTTAATACTGTATAAAAACATTTATATTATATTAATTTACATCACTTTTATTAATTATCATCACTTTTAGTAATTTACTTCAAAATATTATAATTTAAAAATAATGGACTCTAATACTGTATATGATGCATGCATTTATCAGCATGTAGAATTGATGTAATTTGTTTGTATATAACCCCCCCCCCCCCCTCTGTAATGAAACAATTTAAAATTTATAAAATTAAATTTATTAAGAGAATAATAGAATCATACTTTTATATTATTATATTTATAATTTATTTGAAATTATTATTAATTTACTTAATTTTAATTAAAAATAATTGTAAACATTGCATTAAAGATGCTAAATGATTATTATCCATGTTCTGTTGAGCTGATTTAGAATTATAATTGTTGTGCTGTTTAAATTTGAATTAATGTGAATCTAATATGCAATGTGCAATTGTTCTACATAGCTAATTTTGGTAATCTCCGCTAGATGGAACCACTACTAATTATTCCTACTTCTATTAGATGAGGTTGTGAAAACGGATGGACATTTTTATTTTTTGTAGTTTCGGTAGATGGCAGCATTAAATAACTTTTTATTCAGTTCTAAAATAATTATGTTGCCATAGTTTATTATCTTATTTATTACCTGTTTAATGTTAAACATCTACTTTTTTTTGTCCTTATTAGTAATAATTTATTCCAGGTTCCTTCAGATAGCATATAAAATAATTTTTAATATTTAGATTATAATTAACTCATCATATTATAATTAACTTAAATAAGTTAATTATAATATGATGATTTGAAACCGTATCGATTCGCTTTTAACTGTGACCATTAAATCAGGCGGGTTTTTCGCTGTGATAAAAGGGATACATGTTTGCGATTTTGATTTGCTCTTATAAATTCTCTTGCTGAGTAAGTTTTAAATTATATGGTCCAATTTTGTTCATGTTGTTCATTATTACGGATCTTGCATTGATTAATTATTTATTTCATTCAATTTATATGTTATGGTAAATTTATACTTTTTGGATTATAGTCGATCGGGTACATAAAGGAATTCAATTTTTAGCTTATAGCTGGATTCTTTTACAGAAATCGACTATGCATTGCTTATATTTGTATTTCATGTACCCCTGATGAAGTGAAATGCTATATAAGCTTCCTGATACACCCATCCAATTGATCTTTTATTTGTTTATTATACATCTTTTAAGGATTCAACGTTACTTCGCTGGTTATTTGTATCTTTTGTCTTTAATTGGTTATTGCATCAAATTTGGTGGTTTTTGATATGTTTTAAATAGATTCATCGTACGCATTGTGCTAGTGAATTAGTGGTATTGTACTTGATTTTGTGTTACAAGTCATAGGCTCCATTTTAGGTAGATTTCGTATGAAATATTACCTATTGGCGTCGTTCCTATGTTGGAATTTCTGAAAAAATTTTGCAGATCTACACCGATCATGACCCCTAGAACCCAAAACCACACTCAGTAAAAAACTTTATATATACAGTGTGTTTCACTACCAGACCGACAAACGTTGAGGGATGATTGTAGACATGAAGACAAACATTATTAAATAGGAAACCATGGGGCGCAAACGTCTTCTGTAGGAGCTAGGGGCCATTAATGTTTAAGGTCCAAAACTTCAAACGATGATAAAAAACGGAAAAAAGGGTCGATTCGTTTGCGGTTTTCGCTAAAATCATTCTTTATATCACGATTTTCTTAAATATTTTTTTAAAGGTTACGTTCAAAAATTGTCGATAGAGGGCGCTGTAGAGTTTAGAGTAACGATCAACTACTTTTTACCGTTATTTTTTGTATGGGGTTAAAATTTTTCTAAAGTTTAGACTTTAACTTAAATTTTAAGCCCAAAATTGAAAACACTGCGATCGGGTAACTTGCGAAAATTGAACTGTGAACAGAGGGGGGGGGGGGGGGGATTTTAAACGCTCATAAACATTGAACAAACTAATCGATTTTGTTGCGGTTTGCGTGTAGGTCATGCCCTTGGTAATTATTTTGTTCAAAATAATGACGTACAGCTTTGGTGTCCGCATTTTTTGATAGAGGGCGCTTCAACATATCTCCGAGATTTCAATGACATTACTCCTGGGTGTTTTACTACCAGACCAGCATACTTCCAGGAAGTGTTAGGGATGCAAAGACGACTCGGAACCGCATAGGAATGTAACGTTGGAAATGTCTGTTTGCGAGTTATGGTTAAAAGAAGCAGAGAAAAAAGCAACAGAAAGAAGCAGAGAAACAGCAACACGTTAATGTGACAAAAATAAGTTTATTTAAAGGTTTTATTACAAAAGGTGTTCAAAATTACGACCAGAAGTAGTCCTGCAAGCTTCACAGCGACGGTAGATGGCGCTACGGTTTCCTTGCTGCTCGTATTTCTGTAGCTGCCAGAAAGCTATCAGAGATGCCAGGAATCTTCCAGAGAGTGAGGAATTCCATGCGACGCCGCTGTCAAGCTTGGCGGACTACTTCTGGTCGTAATTTCGAACACCTTTTGTAGTAAAACCTTTAAATAAACTATTTTCTGTCACATTAACGTGTTGCTCTTTCTCTGCTTCTTTCTGTTGCTTTTTTCTCTGCTTCTTTTAACCATAACTCGCAAAAGAGGCATTTCCAACGTTACATTCCTATGTGATTCCGAGTCGTCTTTGCATCCCTAACACTTCCTGGTAGTATGTTGGTCCGGTAGTAAAACACCCAGGAGTAATCTCATTGAAGTGTCGGAGATGTGTCGGAAGCGCCCTCTATCAAAAAATGAGGACACCAAAACTGTACGTCATTTTGAATAAAATAATTACCAAGGGAATGACCTATATGCAAATCGCAACAAAATCGATTAGTTTGTTCAATGTTTATGAGCGTTTAAAATCCCCCCCTCTACAGATCAATTTTCGCTAGTTACCTGATTGCAATGTTTTCGATTTTGGGCTTAAAATTTAAGTTAAAGTCTAAACTTTAGAAAAATTTTAACCCCATACAAAAAATAACGGTAAAAAGTAGTTGATCGTTACTCTAAACTCTAAAGCGCCCTCTATCGATAATTTTTGAAGGTAACATTTACAAAAATAATTTTAAGAAAATCGTGATATAAAGAATGATTTTAGCGAAAACCGCAAACGAATCGACCCTTTTTTCCGTTTTTTATCATCGTTTGAAGTTTTGGACCTTAAACTTTAATGGCCCCTAGCTCCTACAGAAGACGTTTGCGCCCCATGGTTACCAATTTAATAATGTTTGTCTTCATGTCTACTATCACCCTTCAAAGTTTGTCGGTCTGGTAGTGAAATACCCTGTATATATATATATATATATGTATCTATCTATATCTATCACTTTCTTCTGGACACGATAACTTCCACAATTTTTCACCAATCTCTTCCAAACTGATACATAAAATCAAGGGGCATAAAATCTCGGTCAAGTTCGTTAATGGGCAAAATCGGACCAAGGGGATGGAAATAGGGAAGGGTTTTGTGAAAACCGAAAAAACCCCATAACTTCTTAATTTTTATACATATCAAATCAGTTTAATGTTTCTATTACTTCTAAAAATAGGACCAAAAATTTATGTATCACAGATTTTTGATAAAATTAAAAATGGGCTCAAGGGGCGCAAAAAATAGGGTTTTTGGGAGAAAAAAAATCATAACTTCGTCAATTCTCAAGATATCAAATCCAATTAATTTTATTATACATCTCCTTAATATTATCTACAAATAAGACCAATTCGTACCGCAAAAAAATGAAAAACGAAAACAAAAAAAGGGGGGTGAAGCAGAAAAATTTCCATAACTCCGCCAATTCACAAGATATAAAATCCCCATGAATTTATCATATATCTTCTTAATATTGTCTTTTGATAGGACCAATTCTTACAGCAAAAACAAATTAAAAATACATAGTGGTTGAAGAAAAAAATCATCTTATTAAGAATGTATTCAAATCCAAACTGCTTATTTTCTTAATCATTTTAAAATTAATTTTTGCTCTCAAACGCGCCCAATTGATAGATTCTCTTCTTCAGAAACTATATAATGTACCGTAATGATCGATTTTTTAATAGAGGCGAATATATTTCAAAAAATGATGTCAAAGTGGGCATTTTGAACAGAATTTCCCGAAGCGATTGTGTTAGAAACGAAAAATATTGCCTTACTGAGAAAATAATTGTTTATTAATCAAGTTTCATTTAATTGAAAGAAAAATAAAAAAAACATGTCGCTTATAAATCTTTTCAAAAATCACGTCAGCAATTTTCGTATTTTTTCTATTAAAAATTAATCTGAAAATGTGCCAGAAAATTTCGAGTTGATGAGCATGGAAAAGTATATTTTTTTAATGCCGCCTTAACATGATTCTGATAAAACCAGCTATTATATAAAAATGGAATGAAAATTCGTCAAAAGCGGTCAGATAAAACTATTAAAGTGGATTTACATCCACTCATGATTTAGTTTTTGTTGGTGCAATTAATATACTTAACTTCGAAATCTGCCTCCGCCTGTAGACCGGGCCGGCAGGGATTTTTTTTATTTTGTATAATGTCAGTTTAATGTGTTGAAGTTAAATTTATTAATTTGATTTTGGTAAATGGAAATAGGTGATGAATTGTAATTACATAATGGTTACATATATATATATATAGATATATATATATACCGGGTGTCCCAAAAATGACTGATGGATTTTAAAGTTCAATAACTTGCAAGCGGTGATATATATTTACAAAATTCTTGCAGGAGGGCTGTGTATGATGTCACGAGTTTTTATAGTGTGATTCTTCGAATTTCAAACAATAGATGGCACTAAGAGCAATAGGTGCTCATTCCAGACAATTTTTTGTACTTCGGGAACCATTCAATACATTTTAATGTGCTTTTTTTCGCATGGAGAGGTCGAAAAATTGAGCCTGGATTTAGCGGTTATTGCTTGCAGTGCCATCTATCTATGCCATTTGTAACTAAAACTGAGAATAGCAGCATAAAAACTCCTGACATCTTAGATAAGACTCCTGCAAGAATTATTTAATATCTGTCACCGTTTGCAAATTATTGAATTTTAAATTTCATCGGTCATTTTTGGGACACCCGCCCAAAATTTATATATATATATATATATATATATATATATATATATATAAAACTGAATATATATCTATATTCAGACACAATGAAATCGGTTGAATTCGAACGCTGGACCTTCCGTATTAAAAATAGATACTTTACTTACACTATGTGTTCGGAAAGTAAAAAGAAACGGCAGGCGTTTCTGAAACAGTACAAAAGTTGTGTTAAAACCTCCTTTGTTGGATGTCGGTAAAAAGAAAAAAAAACGGCGTTTGTTGCAAAAGGAGAAGAAGATTTGTAAAACCTACTTTGATTGAAGGCGGTAAAAGAAAAAAGGAGCAGTGTTGTTTGAAACAGTGACGACGTTAATTCCATAATAACATATATACCGTGCATACAAAATTTCAAAGTTATGAAATAAAAAATAATTATATAACCATTTTAATTTTACGTTTACAATTTAAGAAGTGAAGAAGTGCAGTTAAGAGGTAATATATCTATGAAATGCATTTAAAGCACACATTTAATGTACATTTCAATTTATCTTTTTACATATAACCGTGTTGAAAAGTATTAAACAACTGCTTCTATTAAAACTGATTAACTTTGTTCTCAAGCCAAAATAATATTGTATTTTGCTCATATTACACATTTGAAAATTGAAAATGTAATTTCAGTAAAATATTTCCAATTTTTTACAGTGTTATCTGTGAAGTAATAGGAAATTATTTTGCCGTCAGTTAAAATAACTTCGAAACCTTCTGCGTTTCGTAACTGTCAGTCTGATTGTACAAAAGGACGTGAACAACCTTTAAAGTGCGAAAGGATAACATATAAAGTAGCTCACTATTGATATCGTATATACAAGATTCTCAAAAATTCGCTGAAGTCTCAAAAATTTATAAAAAAGTAATAAATTTTTGATCAGAGTTTTATTTGCACCATAAGTTTTTTTAATATGCCAGATCTTTCATTTTTTAAAATCACCTTTTGCCCAAAAGTTCTGACTATTTGACGAATGTTATGTGCCCCCAGTTCTATATGGCAATTTGTATTTGTGAATTTTTAACATTTGCCTTTGAATTTTATTTTTTTAACTACTAAACAGCGCACTCTTTGTCGAACCGTGTAATTCGTACTATTGTAAGATAGTATGTTTATTTTTTATGAATATTTGAAGTTTGAACTTATTTAATGGTCTCTTCTAAGGTGGCCGACTCTTTAAGTCCACTGAAAATGGATTCACTAGTATATTCTTTCATCAACAAAAATCGATATATATTTAATAATCTAAATAGTTTTAAAAAAGTGTTATTTACTATGAAAATATTGTGCAAAGAAAATTTCTCTAAACTTATCACCTTCGCTCGTTCCACTGTCAGCATCTGTTTTTTCTACAGATGCAATCAATCATTTTATCGACTGACTGCTACTTCCGGCTGGCCAAAGACTGAATGTGCTCGATTTGGCGAGTTAATTTGAATATTTCACTATTTCAAATATCCTACAAATGGGTATCAAATTTTTGGATTTACTGCCCTCCCAGAGCTAAAATCCCCGTATATTTTTGCAATAAACAGACACTTGGTGATTTGCCCATAATGCACAGATTGAAGATGTGTAACTGAGAAAAAAATTCCCGATTTTTGTAATTTTATTTCTGATTATGAAATTAATTGTCAAATCACGCGAGCTTTAAACTTTTTCACTACTTTCTTGAGACGTAAACATATGATCGTTATAAATTCTTGGGCTAAAAAAGTGACTTTTGTAACAACCTATTTCTCATACCTTACAGTAAAATGAGCAGCTGAAGGAAAATCATGCATTATGTCTTGCCTTAAATAATTAGATAACTATTTTTCCGTATGAATTATACGTCCAGTTGCTTTTTAACTTCTTAATAAATTGTGTTTGATTAGAGTAACTTAAATTACAATGTAAATGATAATCGTAACTAATGGAATGTTTCATAAATGTAATTAATTATAAAAAATATGAAAATTGATTACTTCAAAAATGGTTACATTTATATCTCTAAAAGTAAGATTATTTTTTCACTTTAACATTAAATATTTTTTGCATATTTCAATAGTAAATAATCTAAGAAAAAATCGCATTTGTTATGGCGGGCCGGGCTCACTATTGAAAATCGGCACAGGCGCCACTGGTCTCTGTTCTCTAGTGTTCTCTAGTAACGCGAAAAATCCTACTTTTGACATCATATGCAGGGTGCTTAAAATTTTACCACAAATTTTTAATAGAATTTTTTTCTAATTGTAGAATGTAGTACAAAGTCTGCAGGGAAACAAGGTAAGTAGGAAGTATGCGATTTAAATATTCAATGGGAATTTTCTAATCAGAAATATTGGTGTCAGAATTCCAAAGAGTGGATGGCAGTTTTCTTATGGTTGAAACCATTCTCCGATAAGACATTGTTTTGTTTTCTATTAATATATGAAACGTTAAAAGATTTAACAGACATCATGCATAATGTAAGTTTTCCTTGGAACTAACAACCTTTGGTACAAGCTTGGCATTTTCGATAGAAAAGTTTCTAAAACAACCAAAAGAAAATTTAAAATATAAAATAATAGTTTATATGCAATTATGAATTAAATAAAGATCCAATGGCATATACATAGCTGCCAAACCTTCCTATTTTTAACTACCACACTTTCGAAATTGTAATCGTCTCTTTAAATAGCAAATTTGAAATTTTAAAACGAGGATTTCTATTCGGAAATAGTTGTACTCAAAATTTGGAAGGTTTATCAGCTATACGTATATTATGTAAGAGTGTATGTGTGATATATTTCTTATGGAAATCTTTTTTATATTCTTATAAATATCATTTCTTTATATTCAGTAAGATGCATTATATCAAATGTCTCACTAAAAGCCTTACCACATGTTACATTTTCATAAAAGTAATAGTGCAAGTGTCCTAAATAAAAATAAATGCAAAAAGTGTTTGGTACGATTTCTTTAATTAAATTACGCATACATTTGCGGAAATAAAACATTCAGATGAATTTCTTCCATAAGCAATGTTCTTCGCATCTTATTGATATAAAGTATCTTTTTACAAACGCAATAAAGATATTTTTCCATTTATTACATAAAATAGAAGTAAAAAAGAGTTATATTTTTAAAATTATTCCAGCTATTAGTCATATGAATTTAGAACTACTATCTCACTTTTTTATATTCGAATCTTTGCTTTTTAGAATCATCAATATTGGAGAGAAAAAATCAATACAAAGAACTTCTAAATAATATGAAACAAACCTTTCGCATAAGAAAATGAAAAAGATCGCTTTTTTGTTGTGACGTATTACTTCTACTTTATGGAGGCTGCAATAAAAAAACGTCATCTAAGGCTGAGAGTACAACATTAAATCTATCGCGAAATATGTCTATATTTTTTCCGTCGCTCTTGACTATGAAAGAATTTTTCGATCAAGGAATTCCAAGAGTTTCATACTCATTAGTATTTGTGTTTAGAAATGATGGTGTCCCGGTACAGAAATACCTTCATGCGAAAATAAAATAAAAAAAAGAGGCGAGTTTTGTTTTCTTATTTTATTAGAGCATTCCGAAATTCATATTTCCCTTCATAGATAATCTTTCAAAATTTAATACATAAAAACCAAAAGGGAATTTTGGAAATAAAATCTGGAAATACCTTTTTTATGTATTTTTCGTCCTCTAACCTACAAAATAAAATTTAGAGAAAAAATTTGGTTTTGAATAAAAATGGAACATTCTACCTTAGAGGGCTGTTTTGCAAAAGTGGAAATTTGTGGTGAGGAAAATATTTCATTTTTTTCCCTTTTACTTTTGCTGAAGGGAAAATAGAAAAGCAGAAAAATAAAAATAAATTTCCATTTCTGTTTTTGTTGCCCATAAAATGATTTACCCTATTAGTATTTATGTTTAAGGTTTAAGAAAACGCTTCCAGACAAACGAAAAAGAAAAATTCATTCGTTTCAATAATTTCTTTTGTATAAAAGATGGAATGTTACGCAATTTGAATCGACTATAGATCATCCTGAACAATGAATTGGATCTTAAAAGAGCTGTATTTTTTCACAAGACACTCTTGATTTATTCAAAAAATATCCCAAAAATAATCAAACATTTTATTTCAATCTTACATTCATGAATAGTTAGTTCTATCGGTATTCCGAATAAAGACATTTTACCATGCTATATCTTTCTGTTAAGTGCTATTGCTGCCTTTTATTTAATTAAAAAGTTTATTTTTTAATTGTACATGTAGAATCTATTAATATTTTTCATAAAATGCAGCAGAAATTTATTGGTTGAAAAAATCATATACATGCATAAATACACTGGCGTTCAAAAGTAAAGGAACAGGTACTGGATGCTTTCGATTGTACACGGCTTGTCGAATATTTACCAAAATTATTGGCGAATTCTTCTTGAACTTCGGGGATGTAAAGAGCATATTTGATTTCATATTTCTCGTTGAAGAGTTAGTCGGGCGGACAATTGGGGGGCTAATAATAAATTTAATAATAAAATAAGCTTTGCAATCACCTAAAAGAAAATGCTGAAAATGGTTTGTCACTGTGTTAAATGACTATTTGGGTCCTGTTAAACATCTGTGTGCACTTATGTAAGCGTAGCAGTTATGTTCATGAAGATGTTATTATGTCTGTGAAAATTTTAAATATTTTTTGTTTATAGCATATGGAGTTTTCAACCAAATTTAACACAACTTTCCGAAAACCGGACAAAGTACAGTAGTAACAATATACTGCAATAAAAATAGGAATATATTGAATATTTGATGATATTTGGTCAATTGTTTCAAATAATGTTTAACTGCGCATGCGTGGAAGATTTCAAAATTTTTATTTCATAATTTAGTACTCAGCTATTTTGGGCAACTTCTATAAAAAGTTCAGTCAAATATTGTGAAAACTCAGAAAAATATAGGGAGCTGATTGAAAAGTTGTGGAAAATCCCTTATAGTAAAGCTATTTTTAGAAAGCAACTCACTATTTCGCCCTTATCTTTGTGATTTTTTGCGATATTTGACTGGAATTTTTATATACGTTGCCCTAAATAGCTGGATACAAAATTATAAAATAAAAATTTTAGAACTTTCCACGCATGCGCAGTTAAAAATTATTTCATACAAATGTCCATATCGCATCAAATATTCAATATATTCATATTTTAATTGCAGTTTACTGTTTCTACTGTTCTTTGTCAAATTTTCGGAAAGTTGTGTTAAATTTGGTTGAAAACTCTGTATTCTATAAGTGTAAAACTTTTGAATTTTTCACAGACACAATCACATCTTCACGAATATGAGTGCTATGCTTGCACAAATGCACACAAACGTTGAACGGGACCCAAATAGTTATTTAATACAGTGACAAACCATTTTCAGAATTTTCTGTTACATAGGTGATAGTAAATATCACTTTGTTATTAAATTTATTATTACCCCCTTAATTGTCCTCTCGACTAAATCTTCACCGAGAAATGTGAAATCAAACATGTTCTTTACATTCCAGAAATTTAAAAACAATTCGCCAATAGTTTTGGTTGATATTCGACAAACCGTGTACAATCGAAAGAATCCAATCCCTGTTCCATAAATTTTGGAGGTCAGTGTACTAAACGTATACAACATAACTGTAATCTATACATATACTTGTGCATTTGCCTACATTGCAAAAACAACTCTGATACCATTTATATCCTAATTAAAGTATAGTCAGGGTAGATAAATCAATCATTTTACTGTGGGAACACATAAAGTAGGCAAACATTGCCTACATCTTAACTAAGGCCTGTAGCTCAGCATAAAAACCACACTTTGAAAATTTTTGTATTCAGAAATTTAAAGGCATCTCATAAAATACATAGCGAGTACCGGCAATCAACTATAATAGAGCGTAGCTGCCAACTTCTAAGCTATCTTCTTACCACTAAAATTGTATAGTAAATATTGTCTTATTTAATCCTCGAAATCTCAGGATTAAACAACTCGAAAATCTCTATTAAATTTTAGTAGTAGTAAAGAAGCGTAAAAGTTGGCGGCTATCCATATAGTCAATTTTATTTGCGCTGTCAATCGCAGATGTACATTTCGGTAGCAGTAATTTATTAATTTAACATAAAGATACAGAATGTTTTGGGGACATTGGAAACTTTCATCACACCTAGGAATTTGGCCTATCGCATTGCTATTGTAACACGTCCTAATAATTTTTAAATCAAGGAATCAAGACAAGTTAACAAATATAACAACGACAAACTTATTTAAAATTAAAAAGAATAGTAAATGAGAAATATAGTTGCTGCCGATTTGAAAATTCCTACTTAAACAATCTTCTCATCACAAATAAATATATTCAAATAAAAGTCTAGCTTCTAAAAAAACTATTGCTCCTTTTAATCAACTTCAATAAGCTTTGCAATTTATGGTTATTTAACCTAATATAAAAAAAATAAATGTCCAAAAATCACGAAAAAGATGGCTATATTCTATTATCACGTAAAGTCACTTCACTAAGCACTAAATCATACATTTCCATACTCATTAACGCCTCTATGCGTGTCTTCAGAAATACTTATTTTAAATACTAAGATTTCAATGTCTTACTATATTTTGAAGCAGAGTTGCTATGACTGAAAAAGTTTAAAGCATGCTGCAAAATGCCCCTAAGACAGCTGGATATTCACATTTTATTGTAACTACTAGCAGACCCAGCCGGCGTTGCCCGGCCCCGTGATGAATGAACCTCAAATTTGTATGATTTTGTACCTTTAATTCCCTTTTGTCTGAATTTATATTTTTAAATATAAAAAATCGCAAGAAAAATATTAAATTGAAGATACGTACTATTTTGCGTAAGTTGATTTTGGGAGTCTATGCGTACCGAAAGCGAGCGGAACTGCGAAAAAACACTCAGGTTTTGACTGGTTTCGTGGACATTTTCCGACATTTTGTTTTGTAAAATTATTTCTACCCCTCCGAACGTTTCAAAATTTTTATAGGAGATGTAAATCTGGTCTATTTAGATGCTTCGATAAACATTGTGTTAAAATAAGGACGTTGACTAAAATCATAAATTAAGAAATTTGCTTAATTTACCATTCGAAAATAGTGGGTAGTGCAACCTTCCACCGACAGGGAGCGCAATATGTTCTATACAAATATTACTCTACGAAACAGTGGTCAAAGGGCTGTTATAACTTACGTGAAAATTTCAAGTCGATCGGTTAGTTCGTTTTCCAAATTTTAACGAATTCGCGTTCATTCTCTATTAAAAAAGCGTTTCTTTTTCTTTTTAAAAGTCGATTTTTTTCCATTTCGAACAAAAAGTTCTGAATCAATTTTTTTTAATTTATATACTCTTAATTAATCTACAAATATAGGCCGAGAAGCTAAAGTTTAAAGTCTGTAAATGATGTATTTTAAAAGTTTTGGTTTAAATTTGAACTCCCATTAAAATTTACCCTATGATTTTTATCTACTCTCCAAAATAAAAGTAGGTGTTTTACAAAACAGAGATAATGTCTGTAACTTTTAATAAGTGGCATATATATCATGACTCCCTCAAAAAACGGCATATAAAAAGTCGCAAACGCTATTTTTTTAAAAAGAAATCTAGAGCCCCTCCCTCCCACCCTGGAATTCCACGCACCATTCTTTTTTACACTTTATCTTTTGTGTTATATACGTTCTTAGAATTTCAAACAGATCGCCTTGCTAGATTTCCTAATTTTAATAAAATCGCGTTATGTTAGTTCCACATTCCACCACTAGGGAGCGCACTCTATTCTTAACAAAAGCTCATTTACACAACCTATCAGTACATATGTTACTCGAGGAGGTGGCGGTCTTCAGCAAGAATTTAAGATATTTGTTGAAATTACTATTCGGAAATAGTGGTAACTTAACTTTTGTCACATTTATCTGTACTAAGTAGCATGTATCTGAGGACTCCGTCAAAAAACCGCACCTGAAACGGTATGGAACGCAAAGGTGAAAATAAAGAAATATTTCGCCCCCACCCACCTGCCCGAAATTTTACGCGCCATTTTTTATAAACTTTTTTTAGTGTGTTATCTAACTATCTTAAAGTTAACTATGTTAAAGTTTCAAACAGCAGATCGCTTTGTCAGATTTCCTACTTTAAATGAAATCGCGGTATCTTAGTTCCACTTTCCACCACCAGGGAGCACACTGTATTTTTAACAAAACTGTATCGGAACGTAACTCTGAACGTTACACAACTTATCAGTAGATATGTTACTCGAGGGGTTGGAGGTCTTAAGCAAGAAATTAAGATATTTTGAAATTACTACTCGGAAATAGTGGTAATAAACTTTTAACATTTTTATATTTAATAAAACTCATTTATCTCAGGACTCCGTCAAAAAACCGCACCGAAAATGGTAAGAAACGCAAAAGTTAAAAAAAATAAATCTATCGCCCCTCCTCCTCTCCCCACCTTCCCGAAATTTCACGCGCCATTCTTATATAACCTTTTTGTAATGTGTTATAAACTATCTTGAAGTTTCAAACTGATCGCCTTGTTAGATTCCCTACTTTAAATGAAATCGCGGTCTGTTAGCTCTACATTCCACCACCAGGGAGCGCACTCTATTCTTAGCAAAAGCGTATATGAACGAACCTCTTCACGCAACCTACCCGTAGATACATGGAGGGGGGGGGGGGTGCGGTCTTAACCAAGAATTTAAGATATTTGCTGAAATTACTTTTCGAAAATAGTGGTATCAAGACTTCTGAAAATTTTATCTCGAATAAGTAACATTTATGCTGTATTTTTACAAATCGCACGCCGTTCTGAAGAATACTACAATAAAACGTAACGTGACTACCGTTTAAAATAAGCATATATAAAAGAAATAAACCAATTAGTGAAATTAGTGCCCCCCACTCATAAATTAAGGGTGCAAAAAGTTCTGTACGAACATCCGACATGGGTTCCCACTGCCTGCGGCACTGTATAGTAGGCGGGCGATAAATTCGGAACATTTTTCTGTATTTAAAATATAAAAGAGATCAATTAAAAAATGCGTTTAAAAATGTCTTTAAAAAACACTTCTGAAAAAAAAAATCATTATCAGTATCAAAAATGAGAATTTAAATTCTATTAAAACTGTTGCTAGCCGCTACAGCAGCAGAAAGCATTAGAATGCAAGGACTTATTGTTGCCAATTTCTAATTTCTAGTAGTAAAAGAGCCAGTAAGGAGTATTCTAATCTTTTATTTAACATTTAAAAAACACATTTCTTGCTATCTGAATAAATGAGCATCAAACATGCACCTCAAATTTTCCGTAAACCAACCAAAATCGCCGATTTTTTAGCAGATATTATCGCTCAACCAATTAAAGTAGGAAAAAAAACAGTGTGACAAACAAACAGCCTGCCAGATTCTCAAGTTGGTTGCTAGGTTGTGACGTCATTTGAAACGAATCTCTTCTCTTAAAAGCTCATTATTATTAAATATGTTTTCAAAGCATGTGTTTCACCTTCATGCTAAAATTTAATGTTTAGTTGAAAAAACAGTCACTTTTGAAACATTAAGCACTCAAATTGGTTTATTTAATTGTATCCCGGTTTCCTTAATTATTTCTGCGAAAGCTTTATACAACTAACCAACCGAAAGCAAGCGGAAACAAAGAACCGTATTTTTGATGAGCTATGCTTTATGAACCAACCAACCGAAAGTAATACGAGGGGAAAAAAGGCGTACTTTTGATGAGAGTGATGTCCTAATGTTAACTAATTACTCAGCTAATAATTAGAATATTAAAATTCTGAGGATATGGTGCACTTGAAGAGGCCTTGGAGTCTTTTCAAAAAAATTTTGAACCTCGTACGTGCCGTAGATTTTGCTAGCCATCGCACACAGACAGACAGACAGACAGAGCGATTTGTTCTGTTATTAGTATAGATAAAACCACGTGTAAAACTGATTACTATATTTTGTAAACTTCTAAGAACTCTCCAAGCTCGATGATCAAATTCAGAACATTAAAAAGGTACAAAAGATAGATCCCGTTAACCCTTTATCTACTGAATTATGAATTCATGAAAATTTTATCCTCTAAAGCATTTTCCGTGAATTTTTGAAACTACATTAGAAGATTTAAATAATCATTTAATAAATTTTAAAAAGATTTTAAAAGAATTGAAGGATTTAGAAGGATTCATTAAATTCGAATTTATTGGGATTTTGTGCAATATTTATAACCCCACTCAAATCTTTTATTTTAAATCTTTTTCTTAGTATTGTGTAGAATTAGGAAATGTACAAATATAATGTTGATACAATAGAATTATGGAAGTATTTTCGAACTGAAAAATCCACCTCACCCACCCTCAACATCAAGAAAGCTGAAGAGACATAAAGGCAAAAAAAAATCATTCTTTTAAAAATATTTTTCTTTTGTGTAACCAATAATGCTTTTGGAACAAGATAAAATAATGCATCTATAACTCATTCTAAACTGTATTACTTTTAATCGATGTATTAAATGAATTTTATAACAAGTTATTTTAATGGTACTTATAAGTAAAGGGTTAACCGGGTACACCATGTTTGGCTCCAATGACATTCGTATGCAGAGGGAGCTTTCGTAGAGTACCTTTACCAAGAGTAGCGAATGTTCCTATATCCCTATCAAAAGTTACAGATACAATTAATTTTCAATGAATATTTTACTACTAAATAGTGCACAAAAGCGAATTTTTTCAGCTATATCTGTTCGTGTTGGAAGTCCCACAGTATTTCAATTTGTTGGTTTGAAAAAATTAAAAATTAAAAAAATGGATTAATATTTGCAGAACTGTAATACAACTTTATGCAATTACAAGAGTAATTTTATATAGTAACATTCAACAGAAAATCGATTTTTTTTAATGTATATAATAAGAAACTTTCACCTAAAATTATATAACTGTGCCACTAAATATATACAGGGTGTCCGGTCTCAACGGTGTCCAATGGCTAATTCCTAAACCGTTAGTCATAGACATATAGTTCCAATTAGAAAAATGCTTTAAATCAGATAAAGAAATATTTTAAAAGCGATTTGGGTCAATAAAAACATTTCTTAAAAAATTACTAAATTTAAATTTTTATACGGTCCCCCGGTCCTATAAGTTATATTTAGTAAAATTTTCCTATTACACTGACAAGTAAGACAAAAAAAGTCCCATTCACGTGACACTAAAATTGTGCGAGTTATGAAACTTTAAATATGCATGACTTATGCCACTTTTCTGCTCTGAAAACAAATGAGTTCTGCTTGGCTTTGAGGGGTCATATTCCAAGTGCTTAAAGTATTCGAAGATTTCATTTCATGTGTATTTGCGTTTTGAAAAAAATCGTACAAGTATTACGATTAAGTTAACATTTATTAAGTTTCAGATTGGCTGAAATAACATGTTTTATTTTGTCAGGATTTGAGACTGTTTCTTTTATGATTTCTTTTAATAAAATTATGTTATTTTTTTAAAGTTTTTATGTTACTTCAACGATCTTGTTTTTCCAGTTCAAAATTTGTATTCGAACTTTAACCCACTTTCAAATATCCGAACGAGATTACATTTTATATACTGGCTCAAATCCGATAACAATCTAATATTATTATGATTTTCGGTGGTTACCATTTATACTTATTTTATAGGATAACACAAAAAATTTCGGATAGATTACCGCCAAGAAGTTTACAAAAATTTTTAGATTAGATAATACAAGACGGAGATTGTTGATTTTTTTAAACTTTTATGTATTTTTTAGCACTGAATCCGAAAATTGCCTTAATTTTTAACCATCATGTCAGGATATTTCGCAAATCATAAATTGTCGAATTTAAAGAATAACAAAAATCGGATACAATAAAATAGAGGAGATGGTTGTATTTTTTAACTTTTGATAATTGATTTTTACGTACTTTTTAGCACTAAATCTGAAAATGACTTTCATTTTTAACCATCACGTTAGAATTTTTTTGCAAATGTGTAAGTTAAAATATAGCGAAAATCTCATACTATAAAACATATGTAAAACTTTTTTTATTTGATTTGATTCAATAATGTATTCGATATTTTTGCTTATCTTGGGATTCTTATAGCTGGGTGGTGTGATGAGATGGGGGAGGAGATTAAATTTTAACTTTGAACTTTGAACTTTGAAATTTACAATTTGCGAAAAATCTTGATGTGATGGCTAAAAATGAAGGTCAATTCCGGGTTCAGCGGTACAGAGTACATAAGAATCAATTATCAAAAGCTAAAAAACATGAAATAACCCAACTTTTGTAGGCTAGTGTAATCTAATAACGTTTTAAGATACGTATCATTTTGTAAAGAATTGAGGCTGTTAATTTAGCATCATTTTATTTAACAAAAATTCTGTTTTTTAGTTTCTTCTTAAATGTGTCTTACAAATTGTATACTTTGCATTAATATGACAGAATGCTAAAGATTTCAAATTTATCTTGCACTGTTAATTTTACTCTCAACCATTTTTTAATATATCTGACGAAATTGTATTTCGACTAAATTTGTGAATGACCCCCAATTTGCAGCAAAAAATATGCTCCAACTTTAAACAGGTATTACTCGGTCAATTTTAATCGTAGAACAGCGGGACTTTTTTTGTATTACTTGTCAGTGTAAAAGGAAAATTTTACTAAATATAACTTATAGGACCGGGGGACCGTATAAAAATTTAAATTTCGTAATTTTTTAAGAAATGTTTTTATTGACCCAAATCACTTTTAAAATATTTCTTTACCTGATTTAAAACATTTTTGTAATTGGAACTATATGTCTATGACTAACGGTTTAGGTATTAGCCATTGGACACCGTTGAGACCGGACACCCTGTATACATATGAAGTCAAATATTACTGGAAAAAATATGCAGTACCAACCTGAATTTTTCATTGTAAATTAGGAACCTTCAACATTTTTATTGGAAAGTGTGCATAAATTTGAAAGGTTATTGCCTTGTTTAATCTCACAGTTCCTGTTATGAAATAAGGCAAATATTTCTTTCTGAAAATGGGGGTATCATGTACTGTTAAAAATATCGTGAAAAATTACCTCTGTTTTAAAAGGCTATCTATTTTCTGACCAATGAGAACTCTACATAAACGCCTATTGAACGTTCTCATTGGTCAGAAAATAGATAGCCTTTATAAACAGAGGTAATTTTTCACGATAGTTTTAACAGTGTGGTGACTCCTAGGCCACAGGTTGAAAATTTCTACTGTAGAGTTTCTGCTCCAGCGCAGACTCGAAAAACAGATCTCTTCTACTGAAGGAGAATTAAGTTTTCGGATATTAAGCAAAGGAAGTAATGAGCTTTAGTTTTCTCCGAGAAATGTCTTCCAAGAAATATATCTCAGGAAGCTTCAAGTATGCGAATCCAAAATTAAAGCTTAAGGAGGCTCCGGGCTTGAAAATTTTTAAAAAATCGATTTTTCTTTTAGCATCTATTTTGATTATTCAATTAATTCTGAACACATTGCATAAAATCGCATAAAAATATTTGCATTTTTAACGGAGTTATGAGCATTTATGTAACAATCGTTACAAAGCCGCACCCATTTAATTGCAACTCTCAAAACTTGATTTTTGACGACTATCCGTAAGATTAAAAGAAAACTATTTGATGGAATGGCTTAAAATGTTTTTTTGCACGCACATAACATCATTATCTACAGAATGAATTAATATATTTTATATAGCTTAATATTTTGAGTATTTTTAAGGAAAAAAAAGTTGTATTTTTTAGGGTTTTTAAAATTTTGAAATTTGAAATATTTTTTTTTTTAATAAGGTTTCCTTTGAGTGATACTTATATCCTTAATTCATTCTATAGAGTAAAGTTTCCTGATCATTGTAAAGAAAAAATTAAGTTCTTATGTCAATTTAAAGTTAAGATATCTTACGGGTGCTGATATGACACCTAAAATGTTTTCCGAAAATTGTGTTATATAAATTTTGCTATATTTTTTGTTTTATTATGTTGAAGTACTTCATTTTATAATTTTATAAGACTACAAACATACCTTAAAAATATCAGAAAGTTTAAATCAGTTACATTGGACTGTTTTTATATGGACTCGAATCAAGAGCTCTGTTTACATGTTTTTCGTTATCGATTAAACCCTGAGCACCCTTAATAGGCTAGGTAAATTTTGGACAGATTAAAAAACTATTCCCGTTGCAGGTTGTTTTGCAATTATTAAAAGGGATTTAAAATTAGGTGTTGGAAATTTTACTTCTGCTTTGGTCCTCTACAAAATGACTTCCCGGTTGGTATCCGATGGTAAAATATACACTGTAATGAAAAATCAGATAAGTTACTAAGAATTTTCTAGGAAACAGGAATGCCTAGAACTTTTTATTTAACGGCAACAAGAAAAATTTATCTAACAGATACACTTTTGCACTGTAAATCAAAAAATCTGTAAGGTTACTAAGAATTTTTTGGGGAAAATGGGATGCCTTGAACATTTTAAGTAACTGCAACCGGGGTTACAGATAAAATTTTAGTAAGATTACTGTAATTTTAGTCAATTCTTTTGTAAAGCTTCAGATTTCTGTAGCTTTACAAAAACTAGTTTTGTAGATTTACATCTTTTTTTGTACAGTGTACAGTTTAGTAAGTATACAGATTTCTGAAACTTTACATGTGTAGAATTACATTTTTTTTTTTTTACTGTGTACTAAAGTGTCGAAATATAATGTAAAATTGGATATTCGTATGGAAAATTTCAAAGTTTTTCATATATTTACTATCGACATCCCCCCGTTGCTCTAAGTTCGTTGCGTAACAAAAATGTAATACGTGAAGGAGTAAAACTGACTTCATTATGAAATTGAGCGTCGACAAAAGTATGAAATTCAATTATTGAGGCTTCTGTTCTGATAATTATTTTTCAATTTGTAGATCAGTGTATTTAAATATGACAAATCAATCTGAGAAAAAAAGTACTCAAACGATTTGGATGAATTATTTTTGAAAGTGGACTCATTGGAAAGAGCATAACGAGAAACGCGACATGTTTTAAATTTCGAAAAATCACGGAAGCGTTAACACAACCACTTCTTTAGTAGTTCTTGACACGCTCATAACTTAAGACTTAATCTTTGTGGCTTTTTATCAAATTTCAAATTTTTTAACAGTGTTATTTCTACTTGAACTTCGCATTTATCATAAAACACTAATTTGAGGAAAAGATAATAATATGGGTTAAATAATAATAATAATAATAGCACTAATAGTAAATAATAATAATATGTAACGATAAAAATTTTTTGGGATTATTCTTCGTCTCATAGCCTCATAAAAAATCTCAATTGGCATTGGTTAGTATTGAACTTTCTTGTAATTTGACTTGTGTTTCTCCTCATAAGAAGAATTTGCAAATAAATAAATAAATAAATAAATTACAAACTAGATGAGTATCACCTATTGATACTCATTTTATGAATTTTCATCCGAATCGGTTGAGTACTTTCCTCTGTGTTATAAATTAGAAATGTAGATGGCAGAAAGAATGTAAAAAAAAAGTTTATAAAAAATTAATGGGATTAATAGAAGATGTAATTTAAAGAAACAATTGGAATATAAAGTATAAAACGAATGAAATCGTGCATTTAATAACAATAATAATTGTGAAAATTGTGTAATAAAATAGAATTGATAACTCAAAAAATCATAATAAATTAATTGTAAATTTGTACTTTTATGATTGATAATTATAAAATATATATATAAATGATCTTTATAAACCACAGAGTCGGAATTTAATAGAATTCTCATAAAAAATGGGAATAAGCAGATGATCATGTCTGTGTATATGTTTATTTGAAAAAAACATTTTGAAATTCGAGATGTTTTGCTGCATTATTCGTTCTTTGATAGGCTTCAGAGCTTTAAAAAAGAATTTTGGAAATTTATATTGTATATATACTCTACACTTATTTGGATTCTGTTAAAAAGTAGTATGTTTCGTTTTGTTGAAGGGAAATAAAGCAAAATATTTGATAACGAAACCTGCAAAATGCAATTTATATTTGATGTTTACTATGCTTCAAAACTGCTTTGTATAGAAACTGAATCAGAAAGCTTTTCTCTTCTATAAGTATTTATCTATGTATTTTTTTAGCTAAACTTTAAGACAGATATTTATATTTCCTGTATGTCGTCATATTGTAGAAGACTGCTTTGAGTAAACAACACACTTAAGTGATAAGGAGGCACTTCAAATGCCTATTTTAACTTCTGCTTCCACTTCTAGGTTGTCCTTTCTTTCACATGCATACTACAAAGATAGCTTCCTATAGGCAGGCAACGCTAACGCTTACTAACGGAAATGAAATTTTATGAAAGTGAACTAAAAAAAAACTGTTACTACACAAAATTAACCCTTTCTGTACTGAATGATGAATTCGTGAAAATTTTATCTTCTAAAGCATTTTTCTTGAATTGTTTAAACTACATTAGAAGATTTACATAATCGTATAATAAACTTTAGAAGGATTTTAGAAGGATTGGAGGATTTAGAAGGATTAATTAAATTTGAATTGATAGGAATTTTGTGCTATATTTGTAACCCAACTCAAATCTTTTATTTTAAATATTTTTCTTAGTATTATGTAGATTTAGTAAATGTACAAATATAATGTTCTTACAATAGAAATATAGTAATATTTCCTAATTGAAAAATCCCCCCTTCCTCCCCAACTCCAAGAAAGCTGAAAAGATGCAAAGTTAAATAAATCATCCTTTTAAAAATACTTTTGTTTTGTGTAACCAATAATGCATTTGGAACAAGATAAAGTAATGTATCTATAACTCATTCTAAACTGTATTATAATTAATCGATGTATTAAATGAATTTTATAACAAGTTATTTTAGTGGTACTTCATAGTACCGTCAGTAGATAAAGGGTTAAAATTGTACACAGTTTCATCATAAGAGAAATAAATAATATTTATAAGAATACAAATATTAAAATAATTCATATATTGTTTATTTAAAAAAGGATTAAGGGTTCATCCATTATTATTTCACGCAAATTTTGCGGTTTTTAAATCCCCCCGCCTACACACACACTTACGTCACAGGTTGTTAATAAGTCACATAGTCTAAAAAAAAGAATTTAGAGTAGATTTCATGCAAAATAAAATATACACAATTTTTTATGTATTGATATAAATATTATGAAACTTTTAAGATCTTGTGTGTTTTTATTTCAAGCTATTGCAATTCAAACAGAAAGGAAAAATATAACCCAAATCTTCATGAATAAAAATACATATTTTTTATTGAACTTTCTTATACTGGTTGAAAATAATACCTACCTAATTATTTTTCATATTTTAGATGTGACGTCAGAGAATATTAACACTTCCTTTGGTAGAGTCTGTCGCAAACTCCTCTTAAAGTATGACGCAAAAAATAGATGAACCCTAATAGAAAATGTCTATTTTCTAGGGGGAAAATATTTTTAAAAATTTGCCGACCGTATGGTATTTTTAACTTTATGTGACGTTATTATTTCGTAAGAAATTAGGTATTTCATTATATAAAAATGCGATTATATATATGTATTTCACACATACTAGTCTAAGAAAATAGTGAATTACCAACGACAATTATTCGTGAGTACCCAGAATTTTACACCAACCCTTTAAATTTTAAATTTAATTTAAGAAATAGTATTTTTCCTTTTTAAAAATAAAATTTGGTAATTAATTCAAATGTTAGAGATTGTATTATGCGATTGTTGGTAAGAGAAATGTGAAAAACAGAGAATGATGAAGATTGATTGATCATAAATGATATCATTTTCTGAATAAAATTTTAAAAATGTTTTTTTTTTCATAATGGTGTTTAAGACTGTTTTCAGGGGGCAGAAAAGTGAAATGCTTTTGCATGTAAAAGTAATAGTATTTAAAAAATCTGGAGTACCCCGATTCCACTTTCAAAACATTGTTGTACATGGGCAGAAGGCAAAAAGAAAAATAAAAGAATATTATAACTTGCTGACAGAGTGGAATTGTTTGGATTTCAACGGTGGATCTCCCGTTTTGAAAATGGAGACGTTGTCGCTGCACACTTGATTTCATAGCTACAGTACTTATCACTTATACGCTATCACATTTCCTTCGTGTTTTTATTTATAGAATAGGTCGCAAAATGGTTTGAAGTTGGGTGAAAAATATATCAAATACCCAAATTGCTGGCCGATTTTTACAAAAATATATACAGTTGGTGCTAGATTGGTCGATAACGTATTCGCTAAATGGAAGATCAATCAGAAGTGTCGTTTGTTAGTTACCGTGTTAAATCCCTCTCTCTATCACACACATAGACAAATCATGATTTCCATAATTTCTTTCCACTATGTGTTGATAAAGTAAAAAAGTCAGAAATTGCACGTCAAACGTGGCAAGTGAGGTGCGTTACTAGTTTTATAAATATTGAGAACTTGGTGCAATAATTGTTGCACTCTTGTGCAAAAATGCATGAATACAAAATGCATGAATACATATTAAATTCAGTATTACGGAAATAATAGGACTTAAATAGGACGTCATCACTATGCAACCTACAATCATTACCTATCATGGGATATAATTCAATTAATTACGTATGATAGGATTTAATAGAACGAAGAAAACTTTTATCAATATATTTTTATGTTTTGATTCGATTTTCATAAAATTTGAAATGACACGACAAAATTCTACAACGATTATATATATTAAATTTCAAACCAATCGGTTGGGTAATTTTTGCGCTCTTTTATACGGACAGACAGACAGACGAACGGATCAGAGGACGACTATAGGTACTACGTATTTTTATACATACGAACGCGCCTAAAAAATCATGGAGTCTAATGCATAAATTAGAAATATTTTTCTGCAATTGCTTTAGGTTGATGGCATTTTTAAAGAAGATTCTTTCCACCTGATAGGAAATAAAATGCGGAAATCTTCAAATAAAGGAATTCGCCAGTGGAAATGAAGTTACTAAAAGCGTCCATTCTCACTGAGAAAACTATAATCATATTTATTATTTCTCATATCAGCATATCTTAATCTATATGCTTATAAAAAGCAAACAAAATGAATGAGGTAATGAAAAGTTTTGAACAGGATTTTAATAGACTATGCTCACATTTCATTAAAAACAAGCTCTCGTTGAAAATTGTAAATAACTAATTATAAGAAAAATGGGAAAAGAAAAACACATATATATTAGCAAATGATCCCAGACATTACCGTGCACTGGTCTTTTATTCGGTGCGTTCGTAATTATATAAATACGTAGCACCTATAATCTCCGTCTGTCCACATACACTGTAAAAAAAAAAAACGACGTTTTTACAGTACAAAGTACTGTTCATCTCGCGCACAAACTCGATCACAGTGAATGTGCTGTATCTTTCTTTGGTTTCCTGACTATATTAACATGGAAAACACAGTAGTTGCGTAAAATTAATAGTACAATGTGCTGGCAATTTGGACGCCAGCAGTTTGTGCGGTAAAAAAATGCGTCCAAATTCCAGCACACTGTGCTGTTGATTTTACGCAACTACTGTATTTTCCATGTTAATATAATCAGGAAACCAAAGAAAGATACAGCACATTCACTGTGATCGAGTTTGTTCTGGGAAATCTACAGTGGTTTTTTTACAGTGTATAACAGCGCAAAAACTACCCAACCGAATGTTTTGAATTAATTCTATAAAATCCTATCACACGTAATTAATTCAACGATATTTCACAATACGTAATGATTCTAGGTTGCCATGACAATGACGTCCTATTAAAGATGTAGTCATATTATTTCTATATTACTGAATTTAATATATATACTCGTAATAAATTTTGTGTTTATGAATTTTTCATAAGAGTGCAACAGCTATTGCACCAAGATCTGAATATTTATAAAACTAGTTATAGTACAAAATCATTTGCCACTTTTGACGCACAATTTCCGATTTTTTTAATAACTCCACAGTTTTTGGGACACATCTTAAAAGACTCAAGCATTTGTAAAGTGCTATAGTGAACGTAATCTAAAATTCTTTAGAACAAGTGATTATTCACACATCAAGATACGTAAATAATGTATACATTTGGCAACACATAGACCTCGTAAACATGTTCTGATTAGATTAAATAATTTAATTTATTTTCCTTTTAATTTAAAGCTTCGACGTTTCAAAGTACTTAAAATAAAGTAAAAGTTTAATAAAACTACGTTTAAACTTTTATTTGTGGCCCATGAAAGTAAAATTTTTTTAAATGTACAGCCGACGCGCCAGACTGCAGCTGCTCAGTACGATGCTGACCATGCAGCAAAAAGCACAGTGCGTGATTTGGTATGTGGAGTCAAAGTCAATAGTCAGTGTACAGCGGCTTTTTCAGAGCTTTTTGTTGCACGGTCAACATCGTATTGAGCAGCTGCAGTCTGGCGCGTCGGCTGACCTTGAAGACTGCACAACTAATCCGCGCATAACACAGACAAGCAAACGAATTCTGGTGAACTAAAACCAAACTTGCGTTAACCAGTTATCGTGTAATGAAAGAATTACTCATTTAACACAAAAGGTTTCGATGTTATGATTTTTTTAAATCTAGGCATTGTATTTCGATGACCCTGTATTTCAAAAAATGGTGGTAATAGTGGAATTATATTATAATTAGCATTGACGCCCAACGAAATTGGATTTGGCTTGTGAAAACGAGGCGAAATAAGAAGAGTTTTTTTATTTAATAAAAAAAAATAATTAAATGTTAAAAAAACAATTGTCGTCGTGAAAATATTTTTTCAAATGCACAAAGCAAAATTCAGTTTAATAATCGCAATTTCGTTTTAAATGAGATACTTAAGAAAAAAGTTCTTTAAAAATAAATATCTTTACTTTATTCAGGGATGAGAGCGTTTCGACCCTAATGACCGATTGCTACCACTGAAATTTAATGATATTTCACGCCGTATTTAATGACAGAATTTCTGAGATTTAATAAAGCAAAGAATACTATTAAATAGTGGTAAAAATCAACCATCAGAGCACTTTCATTCATGTTTATTACACTATTCACTTTATTTTTTATAAACAAAATTAGACAAAGGGACAGGAAGAAATTGTCCCTTTAACGAATAAATGTTATCAAAATTGTTAAATATATTCCTTTAATAACTACTTGAGAAACGCAGTTATTGAAAATTTCCTTTAAAGATGTAAAACTCTAACATATGTCATTCTTATTGTATTTGTTACTATAAATTTTTTGAATTTTCTTTTTCGATTTGTCGAAGTTCTTAATAGTGTAGAAATTGTATCAATAATATGTCAGGTACACACTATAATAATAAACACATTAGATTTCCCATACAACATACACACACAAATTATCAATTGATAATTCTGTGACTTATTTCTTGTTTCAGTTTATGTTGTAAATTATATGGGTTAGAAAAATAGAAATATACGCATATATGCTAAACATTCTGAAACCACTCTTAATATCACCAAAAATATTTCTCAAAATTATTCATGAAAACGCAATCAGAAAATAATGTGTTTATCACCTTCTAAACTGTAAATCAAAATCGCAACATAATTAATTGCATCAATTATTGAACTTATCTTTTAAAAAGGGAATGTTTTTAAACAACTAATGACTGAAAAATTGTTGAGCAATTGTTCGTCTTAAAAAAAAAAAAAATAATAAAATTATCCCCAACAAAATTCATTTATAATTAAGTTCGACCACAAATTAGAAGAAAATTTCAGATAATACAATTTTAAAAAATACATTTTTAAATAAATTTTTAATATATTGAATTATTAACATTACCAATCAAATAACTATACATGAAAAGTTTTGTAACAATTTATAAGTAAAATAAATTATAAACTATGAGTTCCATAAGCTATGTATAAAAGTGCATAGTAACAAAAACATAACCTTATCACAATGGATGAAACACACACATAATATAAGCAATCATTAAATAAGTTAAACCTCCAAAATCCGAATGTATATAAATAATAGAAGTTTGAAAAAAGCAGCAAATACCAGTTTATTTCTCTATAAATATCTAAATTGGCAAATTTTGAATACTGCAATTTGAATAATACCTTACAGTTATTCAAAATTTTAATTTACTAATTAATACTAAAACTCTTGTGTTTTGAATATATCCGTTTATTTTATGTTTGCTCAGAGATATAGATAATAAGTTTATTAATTAAAAACACACATTAAGTTAACCAATGCGTGTTAAAGCTTTTCAGGGAACATGCAATATTTTCAGATGAGTCTTACAGAGGCTAAGTAAATAACAGATTTCGTGAACACAGCATGATAGTAACTTTTGTCGTTAATTTTACCAACTAAATAAACATTTAAGTTCTAAAGGATAGCACATCATATCTTCGTAAGCAGACAAAATCACTCTAATCGTTTTTTTACGTGCTGTATTTTGTTACTAACTTACAGTAATTCAAATGAATTGTTTTATATCACACATTTTACATGCACAAATACGTCAGACTAAACGAGAACAACGACTCTTGGACTAACAAATCTGAACGTATACTTTATTCTGAAAATGCGAACACGATAAACAAACACACGAAAACATATAACAGTACACATTAAGTTAAACGTTCGTTTTCAATAAGAAGCATAATGAATCCACAACCATATTTTTGTAATTCAGAAACAAAGATTTAATGTTCCATACATTCACAAATTCAACAATTTTTGTATTTTAATCACTGTTCATATTCAAAGATTAAAAAAGTTACTTGTATAAACATCTATTAAAATATACTTACATGTTTTGAGTCATTTTGTATAATAAAGAAGAGAAGTGAGAGTAGTAAGAGAAAGGGATTTTTATTCTAAATTTTTATGATAGAAATCTGCTCAAACAATTTAGGCAGAGAGTTCAATTGTCTTAAACATGGTATTTACATTTTGCTAAATTGGCGGTTGAACTAATGGGACACATATCATTTTTTACATTAATCTAAAATTTATTAACGTTGTAAAATATAATTTGAAATACCGATATAATGCTTTTAGTTATGAATTACGATCGGAATTTTGAATATTTTAGTTGCATGAATTTTTGCATTAGTAACTAAGCGTAATTTGAATATTAGAATCTAGATTGTACTTTACTCTTTAATTTTAATAGAATAAAAACTTCAGTTCTCTTTCTATTGTTTGAGAAGATTAATATACATTTGGCGATTAAAATAATGGAAAACTCTGGAATAGAACAAATATCATTATTAATACGGCTAAGGTCACTTTAGTGTGTAATAAGGCCTAAATTTGTCTAAGATTCATATTATAAATTTCCTAAATGATGGCAAATCGAATTTTATTTTATTTCACATGAAGAAATTGTGAAATTTCCAGTAAATATGCTAATGTGGGACATCGCCTCTTCCCTGTATTCTCGAAACCAGCATTTAATCAATAAAGCTGTGGTCAGTGGAGTGTGAAGTCCAAAGGAAATGTGTGACCATCATCAAGCTCCACAAACTACAACTTATCTCCCTGTCTGTCCAGGAAAATGGCAAAATTTTAATTCCGTTTTCACCATGTATAATTATAAAAAATAGTTATTTCAACGTGATATAAGAACCTTAATTAAGTACACAACAATAAAGATTGGGAGCACCAACTACTATTTTATTTTTAAAGGTTTTCTAAATCTGTAAAATTATTTGAATTTAAATATCGCATGAATGAAGAGAAATCAGCATCTCATTGAACGAGTTACTTCAGACTTGACAATCAAAGGACTCAGAAGTTTCAGCTGTATGATTTTGGGCAGTTTAAGAAAGTCATCACTTAAGGGCATCATTTCAGATCTTCTTTGGGGGGTAAAATTTTCGTGAAACAAAAAATTTTCTTAATCTTGTTCCGCACATATGGCGTCAATAAATTCCTTAACAAAACTTTTACCTTGTGTGTCCTTTACTAGTTAGAATTTTTTTGGAATAAAAAAAGCCCTGTAGCAGCATCCATAACACCACTCTGAAGTTCTTTACTAACATACTTGTATTGGGTGAGATAGGAGTTGCCAGAAAACTAGTGAAGCCAGAAATTTTTAATTTAATATTTGACTAACAAACGATTCATTATTAATTTTTAATCGAGTATAATCAGTGTTTTTTGCAACTCTTTTTGTGTTGGTTACATATTTCAGCAGCTTTCTTTCCATACAACCTCCATTTTAAGTTTTACGGACAGATCTACAACATGTTTTCTAACGTGTTTATCTTTTAAGGCGACAGTGGACGTTCAAAAACATTTTCTACAATTTTTGCTCAATTGTTTTGAAATTTAATACACGTATAATTTGTGCAATAATTAAGAAAATTTCTTAATTTCATTAAAAAAAATTAATATGCAAATGAGTAATTAATTAATAATATGGTAATTAGTGATACAAATTAAAAATGCTCCATGCGCATTAAATTTTGTTTCAGAAACTTGTAATTTTTTTTAGTATAGCTTTATGATATTATGTCAAAAGTTGCTATACATTTTAAAATTATACTAAATTCCTTGGCAGAAAAAAATTAAAAATCTGTAATATGGATCATTTTGGATAAAATTCAATAATAAAATATTACTTTTTGATCTTTATATGCAATAATGTACACATTTTAATAGCAAGTTTTGTAATAAAGTATATCAACAACAATATTACCAAGTATTATGAAAATTGGTATAAAATTAAGACGCATGGAGCATTTTGAACTTACTCAGTCGGCGAAAATTCTCATTTTGAGAAAACTGGATTTAAAGTTTTATTTTAAGTGTAGATTAACGATTGTTTACGTTAGAAAAACAGCTGTATCTCTGCAAAAAATTATCGGATTTGAATAATTTTTATAATATTTGAAAGTAGAAGATTGCCAGAACATTTTTTTCCAAAAAACAAAAAATTGATTTTTTTAATGTTTTTTGCGATTTTGAACGTCCACGGTCGCCTTAATAGATGATGCAGTACAGATTATAAATGCGCTTCGAATTGAAAAGACGCTTCCGATTTTTTTGCATATGATCATGTTTGGTCATGTCTCTAAAAACTAAGTTTTTTATGACTTGCACATATATTGTAAATAAAGCTCAAGAATTGTTATGTAAATGTTGTTTCACTACTGAGGTATATTACCCAAATGCATTCTCCTTAAAAGTCTATGGGTTCGCTTTTAGGACGTGTATTTTTTCCTTAATTCTCACCGTCTTCCTTCATGCGATAATTGCCCATAAAACGTCAGAAAATGTCTTCCGATGAACGTTTATACTTTTGACATTCTGGCATACCTTAGATTATCTTGACTGTTTGCAGGACAATTTTAATCATCCAGAGGATATCAGCTGTTCTGAAAATGATATTCACTGTATGCTTTGAGGATATCAAAGAGCTGTCAGGCATAATCCAGTGTAGACCTGCATTAATTTGGCAATTTTATAACTGAAAAACTTGAGAATAATTATTTGTAATGTATTAGTTTTAAGCAGGTTAGTAGTATTACATCCTGAAATTATGACACATTTTTCATTGCTGAAAAAATTGTTAAATTAATTATATACATGATATTTGAGATATTAATACCATGCAATGACAAAAATATATCTCAATATATGGTTAAAAACCCATTTCAATAAATAATAGAAAGAATATTTTATTTTTATTCCTGCAACCTTTTTTCAATTTTCCGGAAAATTTAATTTCTTGAGTTGACACTTTTCGAATAAGTGTGTAAACGTGAAAAAAAACTAGTATCATTAAATCAACCAATCTAAGGGGGCCTAAAAAATTGAAAGTGCCCTGGACACATAAACTTGCTAGTCGGGCCCTGTCTGGACATGTGTCAGGTTTACTATCTGCCAACATAGAGAGGTGTTATTCTCTGGCCACTACGGCCAGATCTCTGGCCGTATCTGCCACCCCTAGATTTCAGTGTATGTGTATTTGTTGATGTTATTTTGCAGTTCACAACTACGAAATTTCATTTCTGAACTGCAATTACAAATCAGCAATGCGCTTATTGTAATCAACGCGATGATACTTGCAAATATATGAGAAGAATTTATTTACTCATGGGACATTTGCAGAGTAATAAAGAGCAGCAACATCCAGAATCTGTAAAAAAGGGAATGTTTGTGTGCCAGCATGTGTAACCGTATGCTTGCCTGTATAATTCCGCCTAATAAGCCACTATTTTTTTCAACTAATTTATGTCCACCCTGATATACACTACTGTATAATTCCGCCTAATAAGCCACTATTTTTGCTTGCTCGCTGTTTCCATTATTTTATCACCACCTTTGTGTTATATACAATTTAGTATAGTATATAAATCAAGGAATAAAACAAATAATTATTCAAAAATGAAATTTTCCTGATCGTAGAATATGAAAGACGTATTTTCCAAAAAGCCCCATCTCTTTGTTAACCAATTATATATGAAAGGCTCATAACCATAGTAGACCAAGTCCATTTTGAAAAAAAAAAGATAGTCCATTTAATAAGTGCATAAAATCTGTTTTATCCACTCCCATTGTAAACCAAGTCTGTAAACAGATGACATATATGGGAAGTATGTGAAAACAGACTTGGTTCACTGTGGGTGTGGATAAAACATATTTTATGCAACTTCTAAATGGACTATCTCATTTTTTTTTTCAAAATGGACTTGGTCTACCATGGTTGTGAACCCCTCATATGTCTCAAACCATCACAAAAAATGCAGGTAAAGAATGCAAAATTGCCTAATATGAACGAAGCCAAAAATACTACGAAATGTGAAATAGAGGAAGATGTCCTTTTTTCCCTTTTCTATACTTGGCTATTTATACATTGTGAAATAACCTGATCGATTAATATAAAACTGAATGTCCTTTTCGGTAATGTTTACCCATAGAAGAAATATATTCTATATTCTGTTGCAATGTGCAAACTAACAGTAAATTATGTGGTTCTTGAGTTTGATATTGTTTATTATTTTGACAAATGAAAGTAAACTTAATTTATTTGTGCAAAGATTTCATACTTTTTAATCATTTTTTTAAATGTACCACCTACATTTGAAAAAGTAACTCGCAAAGAGGAATTTTTGTATGTTGATATTCATTCCATTCGATTATATTATGTACCTGAATCTAGATCTAGTTTATGAAATCTATATGTTGTACTTTTGAGCTGATCTTGATTCCGACAATAGTTTAAAACCGCAAGTATTTACGAATAGTATTTAAATAGAACATTTTTTAGATTTATAAAGATGTAATAAGTAATGGATTTAAATAAGACAAAAAATTTTATTTGGAAGTAATAGTGATTGTCTGCTCCTGCAATATTCAGACTTTGCCTTTGACCATCATTATTAATGTGCTTTTAACTAGTGAACAGGTACATCCGAACTTTGTCAACTAAAATCAAAGAATGGAATAAGTATGAAAAGAATGTCAATAATGTTAAATGATAACAAAACAATAGTGAATTTGAATAAAAAAGCAGAATAATCTGCAAAGAAAGCATTTTGAAAAATATTAAAACATCTTCTCAGAGACTGAAGATTAAAATTTGGAAACTTCCGTCAACTATCGAGATTAAAATGCGTTGCTGGAAAGTACTCAATTAGATAATATTAACTTATATTTATCCAGATTTTTTCAAATGTATTGAGACTACATTTCCCAATGTATTTGGCTAATATCATTTCTTCTCCTGCCTCCTTTTCTCATTTTCGATTTTCATGAAACTGTTTAAGTTTTTAATAATTCCAAAATTCCTAATAATCATTTCTCATCGTTTCCGTTCATGGCAAATTTTTTGGAAAAACTTCTCTTTCGTTTAGAATTCTCTTCTCCTATCATCTTTTATTCATCTATTTTTCTTTCCTTTTTCTTCTTTGTTGACAGGTTTTTAGGTAGCTTCAATTACAAAAGTAAGAAGTTACCTACTGCAATCGTTCGGAGTGAAGAAATTCCGGCAAATTTTGGTATATTTTCACTGATCCTGACACTCAGACCCCCAAACTCTCTGAGCTCAATTGTTGATATATACATACCACACTTTTTATCATGCGATAAACTGTAAAAAAACCACTGTAAATTTGCCAGCACAACTCAATCACAGTTAAATGTACTATATCTTTCTTTGGTTTCCTGATTATTTAAACATGAAAAATACAGTAGTTGCGTAAAAGTAACAGTACAATGTACTGGCAATTTTGGACGCATTTGGACCACAGCACAAACTACTGGCATCCAAATTGCCAGTACATTGTGCTGTTAATTTTACGCAACTACTGTATTTTCCATGTTTAAATAGTCAGGAAACCAAATAAAGATACAGTACATTCAACTGTGATCGAGTTTGTGCGCGAGATGAACAGTACTTTGTACTGTAAAAATGTCGTTTTTTTTTTTACAGTGTAGCACCGTATTTAAGAACCAATTTGTGTGTGACTCAGCATGTGTACAGAGGTTTAGACCGAGTTTGTTGGCCATCCTCATACGCCATATTGTTTCAAAATGGCGGTCACTTAACGATATAATTTTTTTTTAAATGTACAAGAATTAGAAATCCATAGGAAAATATACACTTACGTGTTTGGCCTGATACAATGATTCCTAACGATCTGAAGCATTTTTTGTTTTACCTCTTTCTTAAAAAATGGCTGAGAAATAGCAGTTTGAAATTCTAGGGTGGCTGATGTTTCCAAAATCAGGTTTCATTTATGAGCTTTAGAAAACTTGGTTTCTCGCAAATTTATTTTAATTGTTGTAACCATTATTACTACTCTCATAACTTCATAGTCATATCCGTCAGCGTGGAATTCTCGCCAAGATTGGCAATACTTGGTGAAATATCGAGGTGAAACTCGGCTACAAAAATAGATCACCATAAATGAAGCCTGCTTTGCGATAGCTAACTAATTTTTCGAATTTTCTAATTAAATTCCGTATTGACGAGAACTGGGAATCCTCTACATTTGGATTCCAAGCATTTTATCCTCGTTTGTTTGAGTAAAATTTGCTGAATTCTTAAAATAAGGAATAGGGAAACTACCTTCCTCCGGTACGTGCCGGAAGGACTTTTTAAAGTTATCTCACTGCCTTTTTTGTTTATTATTTTTGTTTTATCTCTTTTATGTTTTTGTTTTGCCTCTGTTATGTTATATTACTATAATTATTATTTTTATTTTATCTCTATTATATTTTACTTTTATATCTATTACATTTTTATTTAATTTTCTAATTTATGTCCAAAACTCGCTTCCTTTTTCCAAATTTCACTTTTTCTTTAGTCTTCTTTCAACGCACCTAGATTCTATATTAGGATTTATCTAGTACTTACTACTTCTCTGTGCTCTTTCTTCTACACTATCATTCGCTCTAGTGGCATAATCCTCATCCTTCTAGGCTTGTCTGTTTCTATTCTGTTTACTTCGACGTGTGTGTTTGCTTTCAAAACACCTGTGCTATTAATTTGATGAAGGATGAGATTTATATGATCTGAAACGTACTCGTAAAGCTCATCTTAACATCTTAATGATGCTCTTAAAAAAGGTCGTCTAATTTAGCATTCAAATTTTATATTTTTAAGGGTTTTTACAAATTCTAAAAAATGGCAACAAAGTTCATTTAAAAAAGAGACACTATTTAAAAAACAAGCGGTGCACATGGTTTCAAAAAATTAATGAAATAAATCCCCTAGCAGCTGTAGCCATATTATAAATTGTAGCGGAAAGCTGAAAAGAAAAATTCTTATGCAGATACCAGAGATGCAGATACCTTGTGAGATACCAAAAAAATCTATAAGTGCTGAAATCAAGATTTCATAGTATCTTTTTTTTTTTTTTTTTTTTTTTTTTTTCACTGCTTCGTTCGTAAACCGCAGTGGTTGCAAATATATTTTTTAGAAGAAGTGATTTGAAATTGTCACGATAAGGAGATTTGTTTGAATGAACGACCAAGCAAATTATCCAGAGACTGGAATCCTGACAAACACAAAGGAGTGCGGCAGAATCTGTTGGAGTAACAAGGAGTGTGATTTTATGATTGTGGAAGCGATTACAAGAAACAAGGAATGTCAGGCAGGGCAAGATGTCGCCCACGTGCTACCATAGCAACTGCGGACCGGTACATGGTGTTAAAATTTCATCGAAACTGAACGCAAATGCTACTCAGCTGAAAAGGCAATGTATTTTGGAAACAAGACGGAGGATGTCAATCAAAACAGCGCGAAATAGGCTTCGTTAGACTTGATGTGTTCTCATATGGGTGGAATGGGCTCTCGAAAAACACCTGCGTTCGTACAAGAATAATCACAACATAGAAGAGCGGATTGATGGTATATGGCGGAATCAGCACTCGTGGTAGTACGGATCTGTTTTTATATCAGGAATGGCACATTAACAATCCAAATGTACGCAGACGTGTTACTGAAGTCTCATGTCACAGCTTATGCTGTAGCCATTGTCAATTCCTTTCTGTTAATGATTGGTCAGCATAGTCTCCTAAATTAAATCTGATCGAGAATGACTGGGACACACTCGGTCGATGCAATGCAGTGACATCAACATCTCCGTTAATTCCCTGGAACATGGAGATCACAAATGTTGTAGTAGGGAAGCAGAATTCTAAGTCTTCATCAACAACCTCCTTGCATCTATGGAAAACAGTTGTGCCACATTCTTAGCTGCTGCAGGGGACCACACAGCATATTGAAAATCCATCACCCACATGAGACAAACCTTTTTTTGTCATTCACAGATATCCAATTCGTGCCTTCAAGCGTCTCTTCATGTTCTTGTCATCATTTTAATGAGTTAAAATTCCCATGATGTTTTGGTGTTTTGTTTTCTGTACTATGCTTTAATAGATGTGTACTTTCCACTCTTTCCTCATTCAAGGCTATTGCGCAAGGTTTTGTACAATTTTCGGATTGCTCGTCTAATTGTTGAGCAGTATAGATACCTCCGAACATTTTCACAGAAAGATGAAAAAAACTTTGAAAGTGGACATAGAAAACGTATTTAATTAGAATTTTCTAGTAATATATTACAATAAATATACACTCCATTATTTTAAATTTTCAGCCAAATTTTCTGAAAATAAATATAAAAACTTATTCTTTATTATTTTCAGTATTGTGAACTGAAATGATTTTATATTATTAAGGATATTTTTTTAGTTTAATATTTATGTTATATGTTTATTTCATAAAATGGTCAAGAGTACAGCAAAATCTGTTCTACGAAAAAATATTAGTGTTGTAGAGGGTTAAATATCTTATGCTTGTCTGAGCGAACCTTTGGTGCTGAAAAATCCACAACGATAATGTGGTTAAATCTCGTTCTCAAACATTTGGAATTCCGGTTAAACCATAGCTCTCAATGTTGGGACGAGGTATCAATATCATGTCGCTGCAGTTACTGCAGCACTAAAATTTGGTTCAATCTATTGCAAAATTAACAATGTACATTTATCGAGATTTTTAAACTAAATATTTTAAACGTCTAAAATTTAAGAAGCGAACACGGCTTTAACTCTTTTAAATTGTTTTATCTTAATGACGGATAAATATATTGTAATTAAAGATTACTATTTTAACTTAAAATACAAAAACATGAGAACAGGTAACCATCTTCCTCTAAATCACACATACTTCTGAAAAATCTTACTAAAAATAAAGAAACTAAAATGACAATATTTCGCAATTTTTTTTTATTGTTTTAAGAAATTATACCTCTTATAATAAAAACGAAATCAAAAATGTTATCACTTCGTTAGCGCAATATCCTGTAGATATTATTATATACGATTCATATCGATCTTCAAAATTTTTAAATGAAAGGTTGTAAAAGTCCAACAATTAAATGGAGTCTTAATTTCCAAAAGATTAAAGTTTAAGATTAGAGGCAATGAGAAAAATGAAAAAAACTAATTACACTACGAACAATATACAAAATATCAAATCTCTAAATACTTCATGAATTGATTTAAAGCAATTTTTTCAAATGGTTATACTTAATAGATGGGAGTCTATGTGCTTCATTGTTTCAGGCTTGAAGAGAAAGTACTTTTGGGTAAATACGTCAAACAATTTCTATAAACAGGAACACATTCACTTTAATAAATTTTATTCACGATAAAAAAAAGCTTCATTTATTGTACTAAATTTACTGTTAAAAAGCATTTGGTAGCAAAATCCTATAAATATTGGTATCATACATCTACGAAAATCATAAAAATATTACATTACCTTTATTTATCCATTGTAAGTTATTGCTTCTTCAAAATATTCATACCTTTTCTAATTTACATTATAGCATAAATCGCTGAATAAAAGCAGCAAACCATAGAACTTACCTATAAAAGAAGAAAAAATGGATTTATTTGAAGAATTGGAAATTATGTTAAAGTATATTTTTGCTTAAAGGCGATTCTGAAAAATAAGTCTTTCCGCTCAATAAAGCGAAAGTTTCTAACACATTTTCAAAATCGTTTATAAACATAAAATCATGATACTTGCAGGCATAAATATTGAAGTGATTTTCTAATCGAACATTTTTTTTTTTCATTTTTTGATAATTCAATAAAATCTTGAGTTATAAGTTTATTATCTCCGGACGGCAGGTTTTGTTTGTTTTCTGCGCTGTGGCGTCTGGAAATTCGGTTCAAAATACTTACTTTTTCAACTTTTTTCTGCAAAAACCTTTGCATTTACAGAAAAACGAAAAAAAAAAAAGACAGATTACTTTGTTAATAAGAGAAACTGGTATATTTTAAAACCACTTGATACGTTTTAAAGGGAAAATGAATTTAAAAATATGCAAAAATAAAGTTAGAACTCAGATTTGAGAACAGTTTTAACTTTTCATGAGAGTATATATTGTGTTACCTTACCGAAAATTAAGGCAGTTAATAACAATGTGTTTTAAATTTCCAACTGGGCGAAAAATGTCCGTGGAAGGATTCGAACTTGGGATCTCTTGGATGATGCTGCCAATGCTCGTCCAACTGAGCTAAGCCGGACGAATCTGGAGGATCTAATTCACCCAGCTAACCTTATTGATTATAGCATCTGGTCTGATATATGAATCGCCTCAATATAATAAATATAAGGTAATGAAACTCCAGTAAGTGCTGGATACGTAGTTACACTAGATTAATTTTAACACAATTATTGTAATTGGTAAATAAATAAACTCGTATGATTACAACCCACATAATTTATTAATTGTGTTAAAATTAATCTAGTTAGTAACTATACTTGCAACTTGAACGGCTATATGTGTACAGGTTTTTGAATCTCATTTAATGGAAAGTAGAAAAAAAACAAACATCAAAGATTTCAATCAGATGCCATTTAAATGTGATGTGAAAATTATGTAAACTGTTTTGAACTATATATACCGGGTAATACAAAAGTCACAAAAGAAATAGAAATCACAGATTTCAAAAATATGCCGTTCAAATGTGAGGGGAATACTGTAAACTGCTTTGCACTTTATAAACCGGGTTATCCAAAAGTTGCAAGAGAATAAAAAAATCAAAGGTTTCAAGCAGATGCAACTCAAAAGTGTTGGGGAAAACTTTGTAAACTGTTTTATGCTTGATATACAGTGTGACCCAAAAGTTAAAAATAATATTCGAGAAGTGATCGCAGTAGCATGCTGCGGTTTTCACTAAAATGTACAGAAAGACATTCTACATTCTTAATATAAAAAATATGTAACAAAATAATTATATTTTCCCCCAAAAATGAATGGCGTTTAAGTTGTGTCAGCAGCGATGCATGACAGCTAGCAACTACACTGCAGAAAAGCAAAATATTTCTGGATGTAGCAAAATCTTAAAATATATATATATAACATAAAATCTTCCGAGTTTTCAACAATTCCAAAAAAATATTCTTTTATCTTCAGAAATCAATATATTTCGGATATTTAAAATAACATTTCTCAAACAAAATTTTATTTGGTTGCCTGTTCAGAAAAAAATGCATTCCAATTATCATTTCCAATTTAAAATACATTAATCTGTCTTCTCAATACAAAATATTGGAATTTCGGATGCTGTATATTCTCAAGCATACATTTTGTTGAAGGTTCAAAAAACATTTTCGACAGACAAATATGTTAAATTAACAGTATTAACATTAATATTCAAAGAAACATTATTTTGTTACTCTTGCATGTATAAATTCTGTTATGCAACTAAAAATGTTTATTTGAGAATGGACAGTATTCTTGTGACGTCACAACTGGTAAAATGGCGATATTCATAGCCTCGAACCGAAAGGAAGAATAGAATCTATTTCTTTGTGGATTTTTATATGGAAACAAACGCTAAACTATTTATATTATCTTAAATGTAAACGAAATTTTCTGCAATCGTCTGCATGTGGTAAGTACAATGAACAGCATTCCTGTGACGTAACAATTGGTAAAATGGTGATTTTTATAGTCTCGAACCGAAAGGGAGAATAAGGTCCATTGATAGCATCCGAAAAGCCCATGTGTGTAACTGTGCTGTTTCGAGTTGAGTAACTGTATAATACCCTGTAAAAACTACTTGGAAACTTTTTTTTAAATAACATTTTTATTTCATTTCTTCTTAAAATCTTGGAAATCAATTGGTATTTCACGTTTCTGGAAATAACTTGGAAGATGTTGTGTTATACTTTCGTAAAGATTCGTTAAATGCATAAATATTTCTCTTTTTTAGGAACGAATACAATTTACAATTTGACATATACCATTATTAAGAAGAGATGTCAGACATAGCGAGATATTCGCCAGAGGTGGAAAATATTCAGTGGTAAGTTCTATTACATAATGTCTTGAATAACAACAGGCAGCAACTATCGGTGCTATATAACAGTGCTAACGTTCGGCGAAAAATGCCATAATTATGGCAATAACATTTTTGTTATAAAAGATACCTCACGTCGTTCTTTGCATTTATGTGAAAACTGAATCACGGTATTGACAACACTTTTTGAATTATTCAATTTTTATTTCCATTTTGATTTTTGAAGAAAATTGTACATCGACAAGTCGGTAAATATTTATGCAGAAAAATATGTATTTTCATTTATTGAAATCTACATAAATCTCAAACGTGGAGGATTTGTCGTTTATTTTTTCTGTACATTCTTTTTCAGTTGTTTTAAAAACGTTGAGTTTCAAATTGTTTTTACTATCATTTTGTTTCGGTTGTGTTTTGGGAAATAAATTTAATACTCGTAATGAGAACAAAACTTTTTTACTAGTCATTTCAAAAATCTCAGAAGTTTTAAGACACTGAAATGATAGAAACTCTGTTACATTAGAAAGTTAAAACAGCATTTTACAACTGAAACAAACTCGCTATAGTTAGTACACTATCTCGGTATTCTGTTTGATCTTCTGCAGAGTAGAAAAATATACGTGTTTCGAAAAAGATTACGAAATTTAATACAGTTTACCGGAATGTAGTACAACCTCTTTCGAGTACCTCACGATATCGATAATCATTCCGCGATCTTCCAAAACCTCAGAAACAAAAACATTTTCGAGATCTGAAGAAGCAATTCTGAAACAGAAAATTATTTTGCTGCCCGTAATTAACTAAAATGTTTCCGAGTACTTCTTACAGAGTAATAATCAGTTTTCACAAAATACTGGTTTTTTTTTTTCAAATGCAAGCAATTTTCTACTAAATATTCAGCAAACATATTTGACAGTAAACATTATAAATTCATAGCATTAACATTAACATTAAATTAAAATGTTTGTTACTACTCTTGCATGTAACTTCTTTTATGGTGCTCAAAATTTTTACTTGAGAATTGCAGCATCGTCAAAACCTATATTTCATGACAATACCGCTTTGAGAAAACGGATTAATACATTGTAGAAACTACTTGGAAACGCTTCCGGAAATTTACGGGCAATAAAAGAAACTTTCTTTCAGAATTATCGTATTAAATTGCTGAAATCTAATGGTTTATCATATTTCGAAAGATAAAGAAACTTTTGTTAGATTCGTGGGGAACTTGAACACTGTAAAAAAAATCCGAGGAGTTTTCCTGAAGGAATCGGAAAAATAGTTGCCCTTATCGTACCGAAAAATTTTCCAACCCAGCTCGGAATAAAATCTATATAATAAAAAATCTATATAATAAAATCTATATAATAAAATAAAGGAAGCGTTCATTAAAACGGTATTTTTTGAATTTTATTCCGATTTTACGCATTTTATTCCGATTTTGCGAATTTTATTCCGAGCTGGGTAGGAAAATTTTCCGGTACGATAAGGGCAACTATTTTTCCGATTCCTACATGAAAGCTAGTCGGATTTTTTTTTACAGTGAAGGAAGTTGTGTTATATTTTTGGAAATGTTATTTTACAATGTGTTATCCCTATTTTATTGCATCCAAATTCCACAAAATTTAAAATTCATGTGTTTTTATTTAATACTAGCAGAACCCGCGGTTTTGTACTCGTATTTGTTGAAATGTGCCACGTGGTATTTGTTTGCTTTTGAAATGGATGTGGAAATAATTAACAGAAAAAGCTATGTAAAATTCCGCAGAAATCATCGTAATTTAGAACCTATTTTGCTCATTCCGCCATTGTAAATTTTGAATTTGTTTTAGAACCCATTCATAGCGAGCATTTGCATGTTAAAAGTAACCCCTATGCGAAATTTCAAGTTTCTTGTCTCTTCAGTATCACAAATACCAAAAGTTCACAATATTTTCTACTGCAACGTTTTAAATTTCGAATTAAAAAAACTGCTCTACGCGTGCATTTGCGTTTTAAAAGCATAGCAGCTATGTCGTATTTCAACTTTGTACCCTTAACAATTACATAGAAATCATAATTTAGAATGTTTTTTGAACGATTTCGCGCATTTCAGCATTTTAAATTTTCCATAAACAAAACATGGTTCAGTTACGTCTTAAAAGTAGCAACCATGTCAAATTTTAAGTTTCTATATCTAACAAGAACATAGAAATCGTAATTTGGAATATTTTTATAACGTTTTCAGCTCATTTCACATTTTTAAATTTCGTATTATTTGAGAAACAATTTTTTCCAAGCATTTGTATCTCAAAAGTTACCGTTATGCCAAATTTTAAAATTTCTAGTCCCATTGGTGTCATAAAGTAAGATTGGAACGTTTTTATTTCTCTCCTACACCTGTTTAAAATTTTCAGATTTTTTACAAAATTCTTCTCCGTATGCATTTGCGTCTTAAAGCAGTAACCATGCCAAATTTAGAGTGTCTGTCCCTCACAATTCCATAAAAACCTTAATTGAGAACGTTTTTGGAACACTTTTCGCGCATTTTAAACCTCTTTAAATTTCGATTTGTTTTTAATGTTCTGTGCAAATATTTATATCTTGAAAGTAATAGCCGTAACAAATTTCAGTTTCTATCTCTAATAATTTCACAGAAATTGTAATTTACAACGTTTTAAGATTGATTTCACTTAATTTCACACTTTTAAATTTCTTATTTTTTAGAAGCCATTCTTACAGAGCATTTCTGAAAAGTAAAGAAAGTTTTAAATTAACCGCCATGCCAAATGTCTGCTTTCTAGACCCTTCAATGCAAAAACAATCGTAATTTAGAACGTTTTATTCTCTTGCACGCTTTTATATATATATATATATATATATATTAACTGCTGTACCCGTGAATCTGCATTAAAAGTAGCATCAAAGTCAGATTTCAAGTTTTCATCCTTAACAATTCTATAGAAATCGGAATTTAGAAAACGTTTTTAGAGCGTGTTTCGCACATTTGACCTTTCTAAATTTCGAATTATCTAGAAATAATACTTAAAGTGAATTTACATCTTATGAAAGTGCTATTAGATTCACCAATTTTTCGAGCGACCAACTTTTCAGTCGACTATAACTCCAACTTTTCCGCGTACAATGTGAAAGAAAGGTTGACATTGTTGCTAAAGTTGGAGGAAAAACCGGTACTATTGTTACCAGTTGTTGCTATTTATCGCTCTTTCGTTGGCGCAAATAAACTTTCCGGAAACTGTACGGTCAGTATTTCAGCTGTATTTTGATATGAAAACCTTTTCAAAGTTCTATTTATGTACAAACTGTGTTTTATGTCCCATATATGTAGTTTTTCTTTTACGCATTACATTAAAACTCTTTCTTGGTCATCATTCCATTTCAGCTTAATCGCAGCGTCGGCCATCTTGGCAGCTGGGAAATGAATGACGTTGAAAACCGCTTATCTTTGATTGGCTGAAATGTTGGAACTTGGATGAAAAGTAGTGACTAGCGGAGACTTTTTTAGAGCTGTGGTAAAATAGTTGGGGGTATTGCTGTTTGCTACTGGGGTTTAAGACGACTTCTCGCTAAAAATTGGCTGCAATCAGGAGTTGGCTCAGAAATTTCTCATAAAGTTGGTGAATCTGATAGAAGCTTAAGTAACAGCCATGAAATATTTCAAGTTTCTATCCCCTGAAGTATCACAAAAATCCTAATTTCAGAACGTTTTTCGTTCCTGCACCCACATCAGGGCAGTGGCACCGACATAAAATATAGCCTACGTTGGAGCAAAGACTGTCACTACAGTGCTGGAAAAAATTATAAAGCCGATAGAAAAATTTACAAAAGTCAAAAAGTAATGGAATTGTTGATAACGCAAATTCTATTTTCATTTTCATGATCAACATCGCAATAATACGTATAAACATTGTTTAGAAAAACGGAAGTGGGAACATAAATTATGCTAATTTCTTAAAACCAATGACAAACAACTTGGAAAAAATTATAAAGTCAATGGTTCTAGCCTTATCTGGCATAATGCCAGGCTTGAGAAAGCAGGTCTCCAGGAAAGTTTAGGTAAATGTAAATGTGTTACGTGCATCCATTTTGTATTGAGTGTGTTTAATACGATGACAAGAGGAAAAAAGTTATCCGATTGTGAACAAATTAAAATATTAACTTTAAATGAAGCTGGAATGTCTGGTTCTAATATTGCAAGAAAAATAGGAAAGTCCAAGGCTGCAGCAAACAGTTTTCTCAGAAATCCCGAAGATTACGGCAGTAAGAAGCGTACAGGAAGACCGAAATCCTTAACTGTAAGGCAATCAAGACAAATCCGGAAGCTAGCTTGCGGACAAAAAATGTCGTCTGCCTAAATTCAAGTACAGTTACAAACACCATGTGCAAGCAGAACGGTAAGAAATGTTTTAAGTAACAATCCCATTGTTCAATTTAAAAAAAATTAAAGGAAAACCACCTCTTTCTAAGAACCACAAAAAAGCTCGCTTAGACTTTGCACAAAAACATTTAACCGAAGGCACAAATTAGAGAGATGTTGTCTTTTCCGATGAAAAGAAACTTAATTTCGATGGAACCGACTGCTATAAATTCGTTTGACATAATTTACGACAGGAACCTCATATTTTTTCAAAGCGTCAATTTGGAGGTGGCTCGGCAATGGTTTGGGCTGTATTTGCTGCCTGTGGAACTACTCCAATTGTTTTCATGCATAACAAAATGAATTCAGTTATGTATCAAGATATGTTAGGAGGTAATTTATTACCCATTGCTCCTCTTATAACTTCAGGAGACTGAACATTTCAGCAGAACAATGCTTCCGTTCATGTTTCGCAGTTAACTAAATCTTGACTGGAAACTAATCAGGTGAAATCCCTTTAATGGCCAGCTCGTAGCCCCGATCTGAATGTAAAAGAAAATCTTTGGGGAATTTTAATCCGAAATGGTTACAAAAATGGGCGACAATTCAATTCAAAGTTAGATTTGCGGAATGCTATTAAAAACAGCTGGAACAATATTGATGCAAGTACTTTATGTGGTCTGATAGATTCAATGAGCAAGAGACTTGTCAAAGTCATCGAAAAAAAGGATCTCACATCGATTATTGATGAAATACATGTATCGACTTTATAATTATTTCCAACTTTCTTTGTACAGAAAATTTTCTTAAGTCTATTAACCTTTCATTAATGTAGTTATTAAAGAATTTATTTTTTTCTTTACTTCCTTGTAGCATATAATATATATGTATGAAATTTCATAAATGTTCCATCTTTTGTTTTTTAATTACATCGTATTTTCAAGTGGCTTTATAATTTTTTCCACCACTGTATCAGTTTGCCACCATTATTTTATAAATTGGTTCGGTAGCTCCAGAGATTACCCCTCTATAAACAAACAAACAAACACTAATTCTTTATAATAATAGTATACATTAAATGTAATTACTCATCGTCATGTTTCACAATTTCGAATATATTTATTCATTCTTTGCACCATAGGAGTTTATGTTGAAAGTAACAAAATGATCCCCACCAGAGGTCGAGAGGTTCAGCTCTCGAAGTTGGTAGACGGGAGGTGCTCGGTTCGATCCCAATCACTCCCGTCGGCCTAATCGTTCGAAGTTTTCGTGGTTTTCTTCGAACCTTGGATTTCTAAGCGTAAATACGGGTTAGGTTCCCTTAGAAAGACCCCAACAGAGGGCACTCCCACCCTTAGGGCCCATATGCCTTGTGCTGATAATTGGCCATCATAAGCATAACCAGCGAAAGTAACCAAATATATATATGTAGGATTTACTCTGAAAATTACTTAAAGATTCACTTGGCTTATAACTACAAATAAATGCATCTATTATTTTATCAATTTTACACGTCATTTATTATTTACTCGAACAAATAATATGCTTAGTAGATCACAACAGTTCATCCACATCAATAATATAATACAAAAACTAATCAGGGAAGTTCCTTAACATGATAAACCGGTATACCAAATTCGGAGCAAATCGAATAATTCTGCATGAAAAACCCATTTATCTGAATTAAAGAGGGGGGGGACTAACCCCCCCCCTTTCCCCCTTTATCCTTAACCAATGAACCCCCAAAACTGATCAGGGAAGTTCCTTAACATAATAAAGCGGTATACCAAATTCGGAGCAAATCGAATAATTTTGCATGAAAAACCCATTTATCTGAATTAGGCGGGTGGACTAACCCTCCTCCCCTTTTCCCTTTTATCCTTAACCAATGAACCCCCCAAAGTTAATCAGGGAAGCGCCTTATCAGAATGAAACTAGAAAAAAATTTGTAGCAAACGCGATGCTTCTATCAAGAGTTATCGCGTTACGTACGTACGTACATACAGAACCGGCGGGTACATAAGCTCTCAGGCTTTGAAAGCCTGTGAGCTAAAAACACACACATTAATCATTTGTAAACATAAATACTGGAATTCACTTAGAATCCTTGCTCAAATCTTGTATTTGGCATTTAACGAATCTTCAAACTTCATGTTGAAATAAAAACTATGGAACTTCTACAAACATAAACATTAGGGTGGGCCGAAAAAACTTTTTTTTTTTCGTTTTATGATTCGCTCTACCGCGGAAAAATTGGCTTTAGGGTAGCTTAGTAAAATGCAAAAGCAAATTAAATATTTTTTTTACGTTTGGCGGTAGCGCATTGCACTTCAATATTTGAAATTTATTGAAAAAGGCAGTAGTTTTTTTTTTCGATTTTTTTAAGCTATAAACGAAAAAGATAAAAAACTGCTATGGTGAAAAGGCTTTAAAAGAAAGATCAAAAAGCACATTATAATAAAAAAAAGAAACAAAATTACATCATTTAGGGTAGCGCAAAGCAATTAATATATCCTTAAATTGAGGCATTCAAGCTGTATTATGAGTCCTTCTACTCTGGTAGCAGTCCAGCGCGACGCGCCCTGCTGCGAATTGGAGCCCGTCAATATTACTTGTACTGACGCTTCACAATGCACTGTGCGATACACATGCGTGTGATTTATGACACAACGGTTCCTGTGAGTTGATCACTAGAATTTTGTCGGCAATGATTAGCAGTGTGTTCTTCTTGTGCGTTTCAATCGCGTTTCTTAAAGACTGATTTAATTAATGACCGCTTAATAAGTGATTCGATCGCTGAATTATGACTGTTTCCAAAGAAATTACTCGCAGTGACTTTAACTGCCCGTTATTTCACCACCCAAAAGAGTTACCGGTGAATAAACTTCCCACTTATGAAGACGTTCTCAAGTGTTGCTTCCATGAAAATTACAACTTAGACTTGAAATCAAACAACGGGTCAGTTAATTTTTCTCACGTTTCTGTTATTGTGACGCGAAAAGTTAAATATGTGTTTGATAAAGCTTAAATACTGACAGTAACGCCTTACAGAATTGTTCAGTTAACAAATTCATATCATAGCAGTTATCGTAATCTTATGGAGTTCTTTAAGCGTGATAAGGGAAAGTAAAAGTTGAAAAAAAAGAGTTGAAGATTTTTAAAAAAAATCTTTGTTACTGTTTGATGTCCCTGCGTGTAAGTGAAAATGACATTAGATTGCAATTGTAAAATGGTCCCTGAGGTTTGTGAGTGTCCTGTCTCTGTTATTTGTAACTGGGAAAAAGCAAAAAATATACCCATCATTGAACTAAAATTCTTGTACTTTCAAAGAATGCATGGTATTGGTAAAATTAGAAGTGTGGACGTAAAGGAAACAAAAAAATGTGATTGGATGTAACGGCACTGTTACTAATACAGTGTGGAAAACCGGTGTTATTCACATTGAAGAGGAAGTTAAAAGACCACTACAGTGGAGAGAGGTGGTGGTGTATGCCTCTTACATTTCAATGAGTTGCCATTCCGGCATTTGTTTCAAACTTTAGATGGTGAAACGACTGGGCCAAAATCACTAGTCTGATTGCCACGCAGCTCAGGAAATGTGAGAAACTCCCAGTGGTAAATTTAACAGTGTTGAGTGTGAATTTCCAGAACTGACCGGCAAAATTTAAGCAAAGATCAGTAGTACCTACTGGGCATTATTTGTACTATAAAAGCAGGCAGCTCTCCTGAAGATTTATCTGTTCTGAGCCTGGCACACTTTCCACTCAAGGTGGATAACGACGGAGAACAGAATTCTCCAGTTGTATTTAAGTATTGAAAATCCAACAGACGAACATAAGATTATAGTTTCTGTTCTCCTAAAGTCTTGTGTACCTGTATGGTTAAGTATAAAAAAAAGTAAATCCTTCACAAATGGGCCGGAACATGTATTGAAAGTTATAAAATCGTCAAAATTCATCTCTGAAAACTTGCTGGAGGTCATTGAACCAGTAACTGAGATAAATGCATTTTTTGCCAATCCAGAAAATTTGCTTTTGAGTATGATAGTAGATAAAAGGGATCATATACGAGAGTTACGTTTCAGAAGAATTATAAAGGCTAGAAAATTAGCTTCTAAAAGAAAGTCAATCATGTGTTTTCAAACATCCAAAATCATTTTTCTAGCTACAGACTACATCGAAATGATTCACTGGAACTCTACTACATTTTCACCACCACCTTTTTGTGAGATGAGCCACCAACGGAGAGCTTTGGTCTAAGGTCGAATCAGGTAAAACAGCGGCCCAGTGGAAATTTGACCAATTCCCATGTCAATTCCAAACAGTAGAACGGTGCGTGAAGCTGGTAACCGAGGCATCATAAAAAGTCTTAGGGTCCAGAGATGTTTTTATAAGAACGACACTTTTCTCGAGATCTTCAGCGCCTACTTTTTCAAGCAAATCTTATTTCAAACTTCCAAAAGATAGTAAAGACAAGTAAAGGACTATATTTTACTACAATGTTACATCCAGGTACAATCAGATAAAGGTAATCAGATCAGGTAATAGTACAATCATAAAAGTAGTTTTTATTTCAATGAAAATTTGTCATTTAAAAAAATGCCTTTTTTTTTAAACATAATCCGCTGCCAATGTGTTGCGAAATGTATTTATTTTCTCATTTATTTATCATTCTTATACTCTTTTCTACTAAAATATGTCTATAGCTGCTTGATATATAAGTTATTTGATTTATTTCCATTTATTAGAAAAATTATTAAAATCGTGTTTTTTCTCAAATTTTAAGCCCGATGCGCTACCGCCAAACGTAAAAATTTATTTATTTTGTTACTGCATTTTACTAAGCTACCCTAGACACAAGTTTTCCGTGGTATAGCGAATCAAAAAGAGAAAAAAGTTTTTTCGGCCCACCCTAATAAACATCTCTAGAATATTTTTACTTTTTCCTCAAAACCGTTGCCACAAAATTTCAGCTTTTTCCACGCTCCTCGTGTTGTACTTTTTATTTCATATAAGATTGCATATTCATTAAATAAACCCTTGAGTTAGTCAATATGCACTCTTAAGAATATTTACAATCCCACATTCGGTCATCCTGACAGTCCGGTAACCCAACGGAACTTGTTTTCAAATCTCGTCCATATGGTTAGATACTTATTCTTTAAATTTCACATTCGAAACGGTTTCAATTTAGTACACATACAATATTGTTCAACGGACAGTACTTAAAACGACGTATCACATGACGCACAACATTTAAATCATTGGATACATGCTAACTCATTTATATTTCTTTTACGAAAAGAATTATACTGGCATCTGTATTCTCTATCCGGATCCACATCGCAAATGAAGAAATATTGCACTGCTTGGCTCTATTCGTGAATCTATCATATTCTCTTTCAAATTTAGCTTCAGGACCTTTATAATTAAAATATTAGCAATGCCCGATGACTGTTCATGTCTTCTACAATTACTATTATTCCAACTGTATATATTTCTCGGATAATATTTACTCTGGTTCAAAATATTCTAATATTTTGAACCATTTTAAGAAATATTTCAATATTTTGACTTTTCAAAATATTTTTTTTCTATTAATCTTTTCAAAAGGGGTATTAATTTTAAGATAATAAATAAGTTTAATCAACAATAAGTTCTTAATAAACATATCGTTTGCATATTTGCATTAAAAGACATTAAATTGCCAAACGATATTTTCAATTTGTAAAAAAAGTAATTAATATAATATTTTGAATATGAGCTGTACATGCAACCGAAAATATTCAACACTGTCATATTTTTATTATATATTTTTCAAGTTATTAATCGATTATAAATGTTCAATTGCATAGAATGAAGAATTTCTTTTTAAATTTATTATAGTTTATAAAAAAGGACAGCAAACGGACAAATTAACCTTCCATTAACCACTCTAATTAAAAAATTTGCTTTGCAAAGGCGTTAAAAATAATTAACTACCGAAATGATGGTGTTAGACATTCATGAAAACTGCAATAATTATTGATGAAAATTCTAAAACGCGTCTTTAGGCACAAAACTATTAAAGAAAATGTTTTTGTGTTAAAAAAATTCCAATAACAATTTAATTTTGAAATCTTATATGTAATTTTTTAGGATTTTTATAAAAAATAGTTTAAAGTAAAACATTAAATATATGTATGTATATATATAATTTTTCAACTATTATTTAAAGTACCCTTTTTTTAAATAATTGGTTAATGAAATATTGTAATATATTTCTTTTTATTAATTTCGTATCGGAAGACTTAGCTCTTTATATTTTGGTATTTCTATTAGAATTACTCAAATTGTCATGATTATATCACAAAAAAGCAATTTCCATAAAACAAAATATTTTAGTATTTTTTAAAAATCTTTTTAATTAGAAGGATTAATTAAAAGTTCAGATTTCCATTTGATAATATTATCACATACTGTAATAAAATGCAAAAGTTATTCATGATTGCAGGCAATTCAGTATTTGTATTTGTCATTAAAGATATATATATAAATATACATTGCTCAATACTTTCGATTAAGGATGCACATATATGCTTTTTATAATGAAATCTAAAAGAGTAAAATTTGGATGTTTATGTTGTGAAACGAATATATGTTGTTTACGAAACTTACCTTAGTTGTTTGCGAAAAATAACGTAACCGCAGAGAATAAGTTAAGAACGACATTTCTTACGAAGGAAAAAAAAAAACCTCTAATGCATGTTAACATTCAAAATCTGTGCTACGTTCAAAGCTTGTGTTTCTAGGGAAATAAAACAGAATAATATATGGCTTTAGAGAAAAGATTTAAACGTTAAATGTAATCATTAACGCATGAGTGGAAAACATCAGGTACCGTTTTAGTTAAGGGATTTTATGATTTCTTTTAAATTAAACTTACTTTTTCTATTCATGTAGGAACATTTTGGAAATTGTTTTCCAACTTCAAGAGAACGTATCGCACGAATAAGATATCTAAATAAAAATATCGTCTAATATCTAGCAATAAAATACATTAATGTATAAAATGAATTGATTTTTTTTTTTCATTTTACATATTGAAATATTATTTATTACTCATTAAATTGAATATACGTTAAACTCATAAAATGATAAAGGAAGTTTAATATTTCCTTTAAAGATTTTCTTTTTTTTTCCGGTTTTTATATGATACTGATACATTAGTATAACTACTCCATTAAGGGGACCTTGTACATTAGGAGACCCAAAAAAGCCCTTTTTATGATTTTTTTTTGTAAGAAAGATGCATGATGGATCTTTTTGAAATTTTAACAGTGTATTGTACATATCTTAAGGTATACACAAGCATTTTTTTAGTAGATTTTGTTTCTTCTTCTCTAAGTTATAAACAAATATGTTCAACTGCTTTGGAAAATTTCGTCTGGACGGTGGGCATGATAGCGCCTTTTAGAAGTATCTGAAACACAAAAATAATTTTTTTTCGTAAACTTCGTAAGAATAGCTTCTAGTTAAATTAAAGCAGCTTATAAATTTATTAAAAAAATTTATGTAATGGCTGATTAAAAAAAAAATATTTTTCTTGTTAAAAAAATCGTTCTTATTTGTTAGTAACTTTTTTAAAAAATAATTTTAGTAAAAGCTTTAATTTGTATCGAAGGCGTTTAAACAAGCTTTAATTTTAAAAAAAGCAAGATGATTCATTGGGTAGTTTTTTTTTTAATCTTGCCCACCGTGTAAAAAAATGTGGTTGAACATATTTTTTTATAACTTAGAGTAGAAGCAACAAAATCTAATAAAAAATTCTTGTGTATGCCTAAAGATATGTACAATAAACTGTTAAAATTTCAAAAAGATCCATCATGCAGTTTTCTTACAAAAAAATCATTAAAAAGTGCTTTTTTTTTTGGTCTCCTAATGTAGAAGGTCCCCTTAAAAAACAAATAAATATTCTATTCTAAATAAAATCATAAGACAAAACGCAATATTTCATCTTGATTCAAACATAGGATATGTAATATGAACTTTAAAAAGTTCACAGTTTTACATAAAAGGCGACTAAAATAATAAAAGAGATGTTTCAAGTTAAAAATATACATTTTATTTAAAAAATTCTTAGTATTTTCAGGCTTTACCGAGACATTCTTCATCAAAGAATATTATAATAACTAATTGCTGTTTATTTTTGAAAACACGTCACTTCGTTTTGAAATTAGAGAGCCAATAATTATTAGATTTGAAAGTAGAAGTAGTAATTTCTTGGATTTAACTTAATTAGAGAATATATATATTAATATTAACTGCATTTCGATTTATTTTACTAACTTGGGCAAAGTTACGTATTAAAATTTGAGGAATGGCACTTAAATATTTCTTCTGCACAAATTTAATCTAAAACACTGCTACGTCGAAAGTCCAGCTACACATTCAAAATGAAAGTGACGTATGAGAACAGAGAGATGTAATAAAATAACGGGGAATGCAGTTAATAATAATATATATTTCCTGTAATAAAGTTTAATCCAAGAAACTGCTACTTCTACTTTCAACCCTAATAATTATTGGCTCTCAGAATTTCAAAAAGATGTGACGTATTTTTATAAGTAAACAGTAATTATTTATTATAATATTCTCTGATGAAGGATTTGTAAAGCCTGAAAGTACTAAGACTTTTTTAACTTGTAAAATCTCTGTTATTATTTTACTCGCCGTTTAAGTAAAACAGTGAAATTTTAAAGTTCATATTACATATTATATATATTCTATTCCATGCATTATTAACTCATTTTAAGGGGAACACTTCTTTGACAGGTTGAAAATTTCGGATTTTTTTTATTATCGCTTGGGGTGAAAAAAAAGGACAGAACACCCTATGTATTTTAGTCTCCAAATTGTCACAAAAAAAAAAATGAAATAACCATTCGACTGAAAATTATGTCTTTTTTTTTTTTCATTTTATGCTTAAAAAAGCTTCGGGAATCGTTTTCATTCTGAAATTGTATCAATCTCTGAAATTTCCAATGCGAACACCCAATTTTTACGACATACTTGGTATTTTTGCCGCAATTTACCTTAGGAACCACAATTTCACAATACCAAAATAGAAGTCACGTTGGTTAGAAGATATTAATGTATAAAGTTTAGAGCTCCTAATGATAAATTTATTTGTAATCTTGCAGAACACATTTCAATATGGGTAATTTACATATATATATATATAATGAACTATCTAGGTCGAATGACCTATAACTGCGGAATCGCATGTTTGGATCTTCTAAAAATTGATTTTTGTTTAAAAAATCATAAATTTTTCGAAAACATATGCATTTTAAAGTTCATTCTAGAAAGAAATATCAATTGTTATCTATAATTTATTTTAAACAAAATAATTTTAAGCTTATTTTTCAATATCAAATACAGTCGAACCTCTATTTAACGAAGTTGTTAAATCCAGCGATATAGTTCGTTGTATGGAAAAATCGTTAAATAGAGAATCGCCATTTAAAAAGTTTTTAACTGCATAAATGAAAAAAATATTAATAAATACTGAATATATGAAAAATTAAATAATTACACTTACGTTTACAAATTATTTTTAGTTATTTTATTCATAAAGAAATTAAAAAGAAAAAACATTTGTAGAAAGAACTAGAGTAGAATAACGCATTAGTGGCCAGGAATACACTTTTTTTAAGTTTAAGATTTTAATTTTACATTTAAAATTAAAGAAATATTTTTTATCATATTACCGTACGTTTAAAATAGGTAAAATCTAGGAAAAAGCTTGAAATGGTCAGGAATATTTTGAGAAATAGAGAGAAAAATAAACGGTCAAGTGAGAGTATTAATCGCGTACAGTGGGTTCCGTAGGATAAATATATAAATTAGTAATTGTATTATTTAAAAAACCAAAAAAAAAAAAAAAGTTGCTAAAGAATACTAAGACTTTATATAAAACTATACAACGTCGAGTGGGTATAACTGTACTAAAATAGTGTAAATGGCTATAGCATGAAAGTTAAAAAAGATATGGAACCTAACTAATATCAAATATAGCTATTCTGTATAACTAATTTTTTAATATTATCCTAATCTGTTAATAATGATTTTAATTCGGTACTGACAATAAAAACAGTGCATATTTAAATTTCATTTCGCATTTCATAAAACTTAATTCAGATTATTAATAACCTTTCTTTCTACAGTGTAGCTAAAACAAAACCTTTGTAAAAAGTTTAAATTTGGCATTGTGATAATTGCGGTTCGGAAGGAGTTCGCAAAGTTGCAACGCCGCATTGGTCCGTGCCGTGTTTTTCCACATAGGTTTTTTATTAACTTTTAAAGTCAGTGGAGGCGTATTGAGATACCCACTTAATGCAAACTAGTCGGGAATCCCATAGTATTTATGAGATTCATTCTAATTAAATTAGTCTGTTTTTAACAATTTGACGTTTATTGCTTTTATAATGCTACTGGGCATGCATGCACGTATATGCATAGTTATTATAATGCATTACACATGTCATTAAAAGTTGTTAACTAGGCTTTAAAAGCCGATGGTACATAGAGTACGCAGCCCCTGTCATTATATATGTCCAAAACTTCCGTATCTTTTAGGGTTAATATCTCGGCTAATCACTGACGATTTTTTTCAAAAATCCTTATCAACAATGCTTTTATACTTCTCCTACGATAGGTACCTCCAGTGCATCTCAACACTTTTGCTGAATGCCCGTAAATCGAAATGTGTCTTTAACGGAAAAATGCGATTTTTTCAAAAACTATGTGACCTAGGGTAATTGCTATAATTTTCCTACAAGGTTTAAATTAACGTCTACTACCTCTAATTATTTTATAATTTTAGTGTCAGTTGATTCGGAATTAGATGGAGGGGGGGGGGGGGTCATATTTTTTCGCTACATTTTCAACGATGTCTTTGAAAATATAATACCTGAAATTAAAATAACTGTATTTTTGAGTTCAGCGTTATGAAAGCTTTCACACGATACCCCACACAATATGCAAAGAAAAGATTTTTTTTTCATTTAACTTAATTAGCCCCTCTACAATTTTACTAAATATATTTATGAATGTTTAATAATCTGAAAATATGTGGGTCAATATTCTTTATTCTTTCCCCCAATTTGAACTTTCCACGTTCCATAGTTTACGAGTAAAATGGCTGTGACAGACGGAAAAACAGACAGACACAGGAGTGATCTTATAATGGTTCCGTTTTTACTTTTTAAGAACGGATCCCTAGAAATTAGATCACAATAAAAAGCTCGTTAAATAGTAAATACATTTGGAGGTTATTTTAAAAAGAAATCCATAAAATGTTCTTCGTTCAAAGAAAGCTTCGTAAAATGGATGTTTGTTAAATAGAAGTCCTAATGTAATTATAATTTTCGGTTGAAAGATTATGTTCGTTTTTAACTATGATAATTTGGAGATTAAAATAATGAGGTGCTCTCTTTTTGTGACCGACTATATTCTTTACACACATGAAAATCATATTCGATTACTTAGATATCGATTTCGAATTTGAAAAGGCAATTGTGGAGCTACTGAAGTAGAACGCGCTACAACGTGTAAACAGTAACGAAAATTTTAGGCGCGTTTTTTTTTTTTTTTCTTATTCTAGAGCAACATTTTAAAAATCGGTAGACACTGTAGCTCCACTTACTTTCCAACAATCAGCCTGATCATTTTGAAAATCAATCTTCAACTATTTTTCAATTGAAATACGTAGGATTTTTTTTTTTCGAATACTTTACTTTCTCGCTTTTCTGCTTAACTTTAATCGATAAAATATTTTGATTGCAGATTTACATTTTATTTTTGATTGGTGCCCTTTCACTAAAAATGCATATTTTTTTAATTGTTACATATTATACTACCATTTACAACGGAAAAATTTATTTATTTTTGTCCCATTGTTCTAGGTTAAGTTTACAATGAACTATCGTGTCCATCACAAGTCCATTTTTTAAACGCCCCGCATCTGTCAACCATTTTTTAATACATAAAGTGAAACGAAAAGCAGTTTCTTAAGTGCATAATATACCAGTGTAAACAGATTTTATAAACAGTTCGCATTTCTTTTAAAAAAAGCTCCAGAAGAACCTGCAATTCCAGTGCATCAAAATGATTAATCTCTAAAACAAATACAATTTTTTAAATATGTAGTTTACTTAACTTTTGTGAAAATATGTAGATTTTTGTATAATGTTATATCAGAAACACATACAGTAGAACCTCGATTATCCGAAGTAATTGGGACCGACCCTCTTTCGGAAAATCGAAATTTTCGGATAATCGAGAAGAATTTAATTTTAAGATTAAGGACAAATATATGCAATATTACGTATTATGGTAACAAGTGCTTAATAAAAATAAAGCAATAGCAAAATAGAAACAAAAATAAATTACCAGAATTTTAATTCTGAAATTAAGTACCTTTTACATATATCACAAGGGTTTGAAAAAATGTTTTGTTTATGGAAGTTTCGATTGCCTTTGCTTTGAAGCTCTATCACGGCGTTTTTTAATATTATTAGTTCACCAGTAACACAGTCTTTCTGCTGCTCTAGCAATGCCAAATCTTTCGCGAAACATTCAAAAGCTTCAGAATTACTAATTTGTTCGTTTTCTTCGTTCCACTCTGCACCTTAAGGGAGCTCAAGTTAAATTCATAGGAACTCTAAAAAAGGGAATCGAAAATATTTATGTGTCCTCGTAGTTCGGAAAGGACCGCTTGCACACAAGGAAAAGAGGTTCGGGTAAAAGAGATTCTACTGTATTTTACAAACAAGACAAAATCTTATAGAACATTCAGCTGCAGTGAAGTCATGAAAATGACATTATTACTGACTAGTATATAACCCCGACAAAAACGACGGAATGATGATCTGCGTTTCCTTTTCATAAGACTTCACGCAAACAGAATGAAGATTTTATTATTGAAGGGTTTCTATTGTCGAAAAGTACATTTAAAAAATGACAAAGGATTTCTTCAAATACAAATCATGAGGATATTTTTCTACTCAATATTAACTTTCTGAAATAGCTCAACAATTGGACAAAACAAACAGTAGTATTTATTGCAATAATAATAATAATTAGCAACGTGATAAACAATTTATGAAGATTTCACAAAACATTAAAATTAAATATTCAATTCGGTAGTTTATTATTATTATTATTATTATTATTATTATTATTATTATTATTATAAAAATTAGTGAATTTCAGTAATGAATGGCTCAATAAACCGCCTTTTTTTGGGGGGGGGGGGGGGAAATTGAAATATGCAGGATGCATTGATTTAATTCAAGAAAAAGTTTTTAAAGCTTCAGCTATATAACTTTAAAATTTTATTCGGTATAAATAAAATAAAAAATTATCAATTATCATTATTTGTTTCGTAAAATTTTAATGTAATTTTATCAATTTTTAAGAGCTTAGCTTATATCCACTGGAAATTGGCGGGCTTTGTATATAAAATTTTTATTTCATATCAAATGTAATTAAAATGGTTGGAATATACAGTAACATGTTACGTACTGAATATAATTATATCGATACATATAAGATTTCGATTTTTAACATAATAACATTTGAACTTAACTTTGCACTGGAAACAAAATTGTAATTTAATAAGAGAAAGAAATAATTTTCAGTCATACTAATGTAATCATAATAACATCCTATATTTCAATTGCATCTAGGAGAAAAAATTCATAATGCAAAGAAAATTTTAAATAATTACCCGTATAAATGTTAAACTCTTAAAAATTAATAACACTAAATTAAAATTATATCAAAGAAATTATAATAATAGTAATATTCATTTATAGTGCATGAAATTATTCATATTATTATATTTATTATATTCATATTATTATATGATAATATAATTATTCATCATATTATATTATTATATATATTGAATGAAATTTTAAAATTATATAAACGAAATTTTTAAAACTTGATCTCGAATTTCCTTCATTTATATTGATTGGCGATAGATGGCGTCAAAATAATGTTTAAAGATAAACGTAATGACACATGAAACTGTCTGGTTAACTCGATTTGAAAAAGTGGAAGCGCATTTCAAAATATTTAAAAGCTTTAATATGCTTTTTCAAATATTTTAAGAGGATAATCAGATGTTATTATTATTATTATTATTATTGTTGTTGTTATTATTATTTCTTTTTTTAGGGGACGCCGTTAAGAGTCGTTCATTTGCTTGTATATTTGGAATTTGCAGTTCTGAATGGCAATTGTCTCGTTTCTTTATAGCTGGTTATCCATTACTTTTAATTTAGAATTTAAAACATTATAATTGGATAGTTAAGCAGTATAGATGTGATAAAAAGTAGATTATGTTTATATTTCCATTAGTTGAACAATCGGAAGACTTACGGTCTCTTGAACACGTATGCCTAACATGGCCGCGATATATTGCTTTTCTCAAGGATGAGTTTGAGCCGGAATCGTCACCTTAGAGTATTATGTAAATAGATAGCATTATTATACACACAAATGTCTCTACTGTCAACCATTTTTTTCAGTGATAATGGATTTAATATATTTCAATAGAATTACAGAATGTATTTCACACGAATGTTTTTTTCTTGAAGAAGTTCATTTGTTTACAAAGAGGGTAAAATCCATCATGAGTCGGGTCTGAACCAAACCTAAAACCCAGTTAGAAACCTAAGAAAACATTTTGTTTACCCTATACTGCACACAAAACCCGAAATGAAAGGCAATGCCTTTTGAAATGCAGCTAAAGAAAAATAGTCTACAACCATACTAATTATCTGAGGCGTGAAGAAAAACGAATAGACGCATCCATTAAAATTTTTAGCTTAAAAAATATTATTGTCTTCCTTATTGAAAATCAGCTATATTCAACAACCTAACCTATCTAAAAATCGATCCGATCCCGCAAGAAAAGTAGAGTCAACCCCCACTGAAAAAAGGAAAGAAACAACTTCCATTTTAAAATCCAATTAATTACTCTGATGCAGAGCCCTATTAACCCTTTGAAGGTCAGTGCTGCCGCTATGGCATCACATAATTCTAATCCCGAAGTGCCACATTCGCACCCGAATTTTTTAATGAAAATTTCACTTTTATTAAGTACGCCGAAATATCCTTTTACTTGTTTACAATGAAATTTTCTTGTAAAAACTGGTGTCATTAAATTATTTCACCATTTTACGAATACAAGTACATTCCCCCTGAAAGGGTTAAAAAGAAAAATATATGCTATATAGTGTAATAAATAAGGATATCTTTGTTCGAATATTTGTAGCTGCTGCACGTGTGCGTAAAGTACCTAGCATCTTTAGAAGTTTACGCGAATCACCTCAGCGAAGCTGCAAAGCATGTATCACTGTTGGTGGACGCAATTTTGAACAGTTCTTCTAAACACTGCACATATTAAGGTCTCTGTCAATAAACCCTTTGTCTTTCCTTTCATGTTTTATTCTCTGTGTTTGCGCGTCACTTGCGTCCATATATTAACTATACAAAAGATGATTGTTATATGTTCTCTATCAACCCTTAAAGTTTGTACCATCAATTCAGGATCACCTAGTATATGATTATTTAACCGCAACAGAGTGAGAAATGCATATGTATGGACATGTTTGTGAGAATAAACAAATATATTAAAATTTCTAAAATTCTATAATATTAACATATTATAAGCGCACACTAATGTGTAATAAATATCTTGAAGAAAAATCCAGATTTTAATTTTGACACTAAAATTAAATGGTAGTTTCATTTATTTCTCTTCCCTTTATTTTTTTTTTTTATGAGTAACATAGATAAGCATACTAAACTTAATTCAATAGATAAAATATACTCCAAAAAATTATATTATATTGAATCATACAAACATGCAAATGCATGAAATCTAAGCATCTTTTGGTTAAGTTACAGCACCTAAGGGAAATAAAGTGATAATGAATTGTTTTCAGAGACGGAAAAAAAAAAAAAAAAAAAAAACTCTGTAATGGAAGAAAGTCATTAACACGGTCTTGAATCGTTATTTAAGATATTGTTAAGATTCATGTATGATTTTTTTTTTCTTTTGTGACATGGGAAAGTTTTATTTTTACTACCAGCTTACTGTATGCATGTATTACTCAAGAGAAAACCAATCCAAAACAGTTCCAAAAAATAAATTTATCCACTTTGCTAAATGTAGCCTACAAATAATTTGTTAAATGTTTAATTTTTCTCAGAAATATATTTTTATTCCTAAATTCTTGGAATAGCAAGTAATTGGAAAATTGAAGAAAAAATAATTTAACAAAAGAATAATATAGTAATTACAGCAAAAAGAGAAAAAAAAAAACCTCTCCGACAAATTTTATTATATAGAATAAATCGTACCAACATGAAATGCATGAAATTCATGCCAAGCATAGTTGGGCTACAGTCCTTTAGACAGCGAAAGCAATAATGTATGGTACTAAGAGACAAAAAAAAATATCCAGCTTTAATGGGAAAAAAATCCTTATCACGGCCTTGCATCGTTAATGTCCATGAGTAACTTTTTTTATTCTGTGTAAAAGAAGTTTTCAGAAATAGTATACATGAAAATATAATATATCAGAATTAATATACATGAGAATTTAACCCGAACAAAGAGATAATTTCAAGTGTGTGGGTTTGTTTGTGAGAATTAAAAAAAAATTGCAAAATGCATTTTATCAACATAATATTTTATCAACATAATACATAATAAACATCAAGAAAAAAAAACACATTTTAACCTTCATACTAAAGTTAAATGGCAGTTTAATTTACTTCTCTTTCTTTTACTTTGTTTTTCATAAGTGACTTAGATGAGCATGCTAAAGTGAATCCGATAAACAGACAAAAAATACTCCAAAAATTATATTGCATAGAATCGTACCAACATGCAAATGCATGAAATGTAAGCAACTTTTGATTAAAGTACAGAGCGTTCGGGAGAAAAAGCGATAATGTATGGTTTTCACGACGAAGAAAAAAAACTACTGTAATAGAAGAAAGTCATTAACAGGGCCCTGCGTCGTTATTTAAGACATCGTTAAAGTTCATGGGTGATTTTTTCTTCATATGGGAAAGTTTATTTTCACCAAAGCTTAATATATCCATGTATTATTCAAGAAAAAACTTGTCATAAGCAGTTGAAAAAAAATATCCGATTTTCTAAATGCAATCTGCAAACCATATAATAAATATTTAATTTTCTCACGCGTATATTTTTCCTTTTTTTATTATTTTTTTCGGGGGTGGGGGGGGATGAGATTAATCAATGAACAATAGAAGAATTAATGTTACAAAAGCATAAAAATGGGATTTCTATGAATAGACAAAAATACTACCAAAAATTATATTGTATAGAATAAATCGTACCAATATGCAAATACATGAAGTTCATGCCAAACTTAATTGAGGTAGAGTACTTTTGACAGCAAAAGCGATAATGTATAGAACACAGAGTCAAAGAAAATCTGACTGTAATGAAAAAAGTCATTAACACGGCCTCGTATCGTTAAGGTTCATGTGTAACTTTTTTTTTATGTCGAAGAGAAGTTTTATTTTCACTAGCAGTATAATACATGTATAACCACGTATTATACATTAAAATACTTATGCTAAAAATAACTATGCTAAATGTAATCTACAACTCATTTGTTATTTATTCAATTTTTCTCAAGAGTGCATTTTTCTTCCTAAATTCTTGTAGATGATAAAAAACATCAGTTGAAAAAATAATTTTACAAAAATATACTTTTACTAAGTTCACTGAAAATATGCATAAAATAATAAATATACAAACGTATTTCATTTTTTTGGTTTTATTTATTTTTTAGTCCCCGGTACAGTATGCTATTTCTTTCTCCCAGCTTATTTTGTTTCGTCTTCAAAAAATAACGTTATTTTACAGAAGCCAGCCGTAAAACAAAGCAATACGATTAAATAATCTATAGCAATTTTTTTAACTTCTAAGCATCGCACATTTTCAATTTTTATACCGTCGTATTGGAGAAAAAAGTTCTTTTAAATGCATTTTGTTTGAAAATTGTATCTCTATTTATTTTTGAAATATTATATATTTTTTTTTTGTAGTTTTTAGAGCCATTTGCTTAATATTGGCAACGGAAGTACTCCATTTCTGTAGAAAGTAAAGGAAAAATAGTTGTAAAATAGTAATTATATATTTTTGTTGCCATTTTCTCATAACAACCGAAATAAATTGTAATTAAAATACGTGCTGTTTCGAAAAAAATATATAAACGAATGATTTCTGTTAAAACAATGGAGCTATTATAAACTAAGCCCCTTTTTTGTCGATTTTTTGAATGACGGCATCTTTTTGCAGAATTTGTGCATTATTTTGCGATAGTGATGTGCTATGCATGCTTTACTGTAGATGTTTAAGAGTAGATCGTAAATGTGGAATTCTTAAGTGGATGCGAATGACGTCATTTTTCTTAAAATAAAACGTGTGCTTTAAGTCTTAAAATTGAAATATGTTTTGCACTGCGGTAGAGTCCCGCTTAACCGAGTTATTTTCTTCTTCATTTTTTTTTTTCAAAAAAAAAAATTATGGTCATTTTTTCCCCCATTCTGACCAGAAAATCAGAGTTCTAACTTTTTACGACTGCTCTTTCATCTTCACCTAACACTTCATTTATAGTGGCTGTTTCATAATAATAGAAGCCATCAGTCCATCAGAAGAAAATGAAGTAATGGAAATGCCGGGGCCGACACTAAATTCTGAAAAAGCAGAATTCCTGTTCTCTAGCTTCAATTTCTACTTTTATATACATGTAATCTCCGGTATAGAGCACATCGTACCAACATGCAAATGTATGCATTTCATGCCACAATTAGTTGAGATAGAATGCTTGAGTGATTGAAAGCTATAATGTATGATTTTCAGAGACAAAAACAAAATCTAGCTGTGATGGAAGAAAGTCATTAACACGGCGTTGTATCGTTAAGGTTCTTTATTTATTTATTTTGTATTGTTGTTATGTGGAATAGAAATGTCTTTTTCACTAGCAGCTTAATACATGCATGTATTATCAAGAAAATATCTGGCCATAAACAGTTTAAATTTGTCCACTATCCGAAATGTAATCTAAAAGTCATATGTAAAATAATTAGTTTGTGTATATTTTTATTCCTAAAATTTTGTATTTGATAAAGAAAAGCAATAGTGATTTACTCATCGATTATTATTAATAGCCATTAGCTTAACGATAACATAAGTTCACTGGAGTATGTACAAAATTCATTTAGATATAAGAAAGAGGCAGGATATTTATACAAAGAAAAAATTATTAAAAATCAATTTTGTTTACTAGTTTATACTCAAAGTCCCTCTCTTTATTTTTTTTCAATCTACAAACTAAATATTGCGTACATAAGCAATTATACAAACATATATCAAGCTTGATAAAAAAATCTTATTATTGAAATGTTATTATTCATTTTAAATAAAGTAAAAATCCTTAAATATACAGTATGAATTTCAGAATTTGATAATCTTCTTGCCTAATCTAATACCAATGTGGATCTCCTTTGGCACCAAGCAATATACCCTCTACCTTCACAGGAAAAGAATCTTAATGGAGCACCTGTAAGAGGTGTTTGTCCTACGTATGTTTATTCACTCTCTTTCTATATATATGTTGCAAAGGATGCCTGAATCAATGCCTGAATCAATCACCACATTTTAAATTCCTGTATCTTTCCCGTGTAAAGTTATACAGGGTGCATAGGAAAGTCCCTTTAACCTGAAAATACTTGCGAACGGAGAGAGCTACAGCTATGCAAGTGAGGTAACGGTATAGTAAAGCGACTACGCCCGACCTAATGCAAACGAAAACAGCGCTTCTATTGGCGAAATTTGGAAGATAGCCGTTGCAAATCGAAAACGAAAAGAGATAGAGCAAAATTTCCACTTAGAAAGTTTAGAGCATCAATTAATTAGTACAAAACGACATTTGGTTCACACGGATATGATAAATCGTCGCCTGTATACCCAAAAATGTCCGAAATCGACGAGCGACGATTCATATTCACATTTCGGAAATGTAGCAGTGCGCACTTGCTGATTGTGACGTTGTACTGTACTGAAATGTCTAAAAATTCAATTTCCAATGCATTTAAAATTTTAACCCTTTCAGGGGTAGAAGAATGCTGTTCGTAAAATGATGAAATAATTGACTGACACCTGAATATTCAAACTTTAATTTCTTAGAAAATAAAAACTCGCTAATTTGTGTTTTCATTACAAAAGCAATTTTTATTAAAATATTCATGGTGCCATTTGTCAGTTTTTGGAATTAAAATTAGGTGGCTAGACCGTCCAGCCACCGCCCTTGAAATGGTTAAATCTATGTCGTCGTATTGAAGAAGCTTGCAATAAACGCTCTATGCTGTGAAATGTGTATGCAGAATTACCATCAAGAATACAAACGTGTATCGTGAGCAATGGCGAACTTTTCGAAGATACTGAATATTAACTTTTTATCACTATTAACTTTTTATAACTTTTTATCAACTTTTTTGTGTGTGTGTGAAGTTATCAAAATGTATTGCAATAAGTACGTATTTATACAATAAATTGTGCTTATTTCTTCATACTTCTGGCTATTCCAGTCAAACGTTTACACAAAATGGAGTGCTTCGATTTCGGACATTTTTGGGTATACAGTCGAAGATTTATCTTATCCATGCTTACCATGATTTATCTTATCCAAATATAGTTTCGTACTAATTAATTGAGGCTCTAAAACATTCCATCTGAAAATTTTGCTCTATCTCTTTTCGTTTTCGATTTGCAATGGATATCTTCCAAATTTCGCTACTAGGGGCCGCTGCTGTCGTTTGTATTAAATCGGGCGTAGTCGCTTTGCTATACCGTTACCTCACTTGCATAGCTGTAGCTCTATCTGTTTGCAAGTATTTTCAGGTTAAAGGGACTTTCCTAGCACCCTGTATAGCTTAATTAGGAGGCCGTTTTATCCTAAAGTAACGCTTGATTGGATAAAGCTAGAATTGTGGAACAAAAGTATGCCTAAAATAAACCAAGTATGCTCTATCGTATGACAGCGATTGCTCTAGAATCGTGATTTCCTACTTTAAGCAGCCCCTCTTCAGCAGTCATCTGCACCAACGTGTTGCATACATGTAAGTGTATGAGTATTTATGCCGATGTTGGAAACACTGAGAATATTTAACTTGATTTTCTTTTTTAAAACAAATTGTATATTGCTTACATATGATACTGCTTTTACTATAAATAGACACTTATTCCCCAGTTCAAACTTTATATGTTTGAAAGTTGTTTCACTTTAAATGGTCTTTCTTATGAGTATAACAATGTGTATCTTATGTGTATATGAAATTATATTGTAAAGAAAAACACATAAACGTCGAAAATGATTTAACTTTTTGAGTCCCATGCAACTCTGTTCCGATTTCAAGTTAAAATAGCCATTAAAAATGATCTTGATGACTAAATATAAGGTTAGTTGGGGCAACTGGGCCATGATTTTACAATGTGACACGGGAGCTCCTGACAGTTCAGCTTCAAAAAGCTAATGTTTATTTGAGTTAAAGTCTGAACTTCTGTAAATGTGCCCAGTTAGGTTCCCTCTATCAGACAGAAATGCTCAAGATTACATTTTAATATTTAAAAATGTAAGAATATGCATATTTCGTCTTTCTTTCCTCATAGATCCAGTTGCCCCATAAAAATGGGGTAAGTGGACCAGGAGGGTCTATGTTCCACACGCCTTTATTTTTTTTCATGTGGGATATCAGGTCCTGTTTGAAAAAGTGTAAACAACTTAAAGAAAAATTAAACCAGACAAATCATGTAAATTATATCTCAATAAAGAGCATTGTAAGGGAAACGTTTGCTGTCAATGTATTAAAAAAAAGCAATAAAAGTGAAAATATTAGATTGATTAAACATAAAAATTAAGTAAGTACTTATGCACTTTAGTATAGGTAATAAGTAAAAAAGTCACATGGGTATTTTAAGGGAAAAAATAGCAAGGTAAATCTATGAACAAACGGCTACGTAAGTACTTAAGTGCTTTATCTGTATCCCAAGGTCGCAATATATAGGAGAAATTTTATTGTTCCTACCAGAAGCCTACCCTTAATAAGTTAATTTCATGATCACTTTATTTAACACATTCTAAAGAAAGGTGCAATGAAGATACTATTTTCAAAATAGTGGTAGGAACAATAAAAGTTTCCCTATAGAATGCGATCCCTGTATCTTACAATTTCAAGGTTTGGCTATCTCGCTTTCAGGGGCAAGGTATTTGCATTCGTAAAATGTTGAAATAATTTAATGACACCAGTATTTACAAGAGAATGTATTTGAAAACAAGTAAAAGTATGTTTTAGCGTACTTAATAAAGGGAAAATTTTCATTGTAAAATTCCGGTGCCAATGTGGTAATTAGGAATTAAAATTATGTGATGCCATAATGGCATCAAGGGGACAAGAAATTTGGTTTGATGTCACCCAATATGTTTTTTTTTTTTTTTTTGTTACTTAATTTTAATAAGGTATTCTATAATTTTCTTTATTGTGAGCAAAATACAATGGAAAAATTTACTTCCCGTTATAACAAAAACTCAAAAAAATTATTTATAACTATTGGGGTAACTGGATCCAGCATGGTCCAGTTACCCCGGATACATGTCCCAGTTACCCCATTCTTGAAAAATTTATGGGGTAACTGTGACACCGGGTTTGCATTTAAAAGATGTAGTAAATATGTATAGATACCTAATAATATTAACATAGTTATATGCCTAATCTTTAAAAAAAAGATTATTTAATAAAAGTACTTTCAGTATTTCAATAAAAAGCCGAGGAAGTTCAACCAAATTGACGTTGTATTAAAAAAAAAAGAAACGCAAATTTTCGACAACCTATCACAGCAAAGAGTGAGTTGTGATTGACTTGACACACTTTGTTTTAGGAAGTAGAGGTTAAGGGGCATTGTTCACAAAAGCTAAAACTTAAAATACATCAACGGCTTTTAATAAAACAGCCTATGGCCCAGTTACCTCGTGGGTTCAGTTACCCCATCTAACCTAACTAGATGTATTTAGATTCTGCCGAATTCATACCATTCAAATGCAATGGCATTTATTTCTTGAACCATTTTTTATTTTATACAAGTTATACATATAATACATACGTTTATTTGTAATTTAAACTATTTTTATTGAAACAAATTAACACTATTTATTATATATTAATGCAATAATATAAAGATATGATAAGTGTTATTGTGGCGGTGTTGTATGCGTTATTAATTTTTCTTGATGGTTTTTTTTTTTTTTTTTTTTTTTTTTTTTTTTTTGAGTAATACAAGCCTGTGTAAAGTATATAGACCTGCCGATTGAAAGTTTTCGACTGTGTTTTTTAATGCCTACAGAATTCAACGCTAAATTCCTAGACTGTAGTTCAACATATCCAATATTTGATTTAAATTTAATAATGAAATTTGTAAGAAATGTTACAGGGGAGACCACCACAGGGGACAAAGGAAGAGTTGAACCACTTTTTACAATATGATTTTTTGTTTTATAAATATTGAACGTAAAGTAAAGTTTAATGTATCATTTTATTCGTTATACAATCAGTTATCAAAATAAAATTGCTACATAAGTGTAACATGTAAGAAATTTGAAAAATGATTGATTTTAATCATGAAAAAATAACGGGACAAAGCTTCCCACCTATGGGAGGGTTGACCCACTATATGGGAGGCTTGACCCACCTTGTTTTATATTGGACTATCTGTGAAGAGAAATAAAATCAGTTTGAAAAAGCAAACTAATTTTATTCTACATGCTTTAATTCTTATAATAAAAAATATATATTTTAAAATATGAGGCTTAAACAAACCTGTTAAGACGCAATCGCATGTCAGAGGAGAAAATTTTTGTTTTAAACAGGTTTTTGTCTGAGTAAATATAATTGTACAGCAAGGAAATTGAAATTTTAACATTTAAGGTAGTATTCTGTTAGAGACAGGTTCCGTTTTCACAGTGTTTCATGTTATTATGTCCGGATTTAGGAGCCACTGTCCCGCTTTTTTTATCTCCTTGTTCCATTTTTGTGACACTCGATCTGACAACTCTAGTTGTCACATAGTTTGGCTTCATATCACTGTATTCACTTTGGTGAAATTTTTCTACATACCTTCCTAAAGTTCTTCGATCGATGCTATGTTCTTTTGCAAACGCATGAGCACTTAACTGATCATTAACATGATTTAAACCTTTAAGTGCCAAAGTACTTTCAGTACTAAAATGTTGAAATAAATGACTGGGGCCAGAATTTACGAGCAAATGTATTTCGAAATAAGAAAAAGGCTATATTTCGTATACATATTAAATGGAAAAGATTTTAGCAAAATTCTGGTACCAATATGATGTTTCGGAATTAAATTTAAGTGGTTTTATAAACGTACTACTCCCCTCAAAGGGTTAAGACTACTGCTTTCATCCATTCTAGTCCTTTCTAGTCCTTCCCACTGTTTCTCTTTACCTATTGTAAGCAATATTCAAATGGAAAAATGCTCCTATCAATTTTCCCATTTTCTAGCAATTTTTCACAGTTTTCTATAGTCAGATTTAAACAATTTCTTTTCCATCATGCCATTTTACTGAAGCTTTACAGAATAAATTTACATTCTTTTATGTATATACCATTAACTCTTCATTATGCACAGTGTATAATAAAAATATTTCCAAAACCACTTAATTAAGGAAGCCTTGATCATCTGGCCATCCCTCCCTCACAATGACTGGGTCTAGCCTCCCTACATAGAACTTTTCTAAATAGTACCAAATTGTTATGTTATGCCTAACTTACTGTACAGTCTTTATTCCTGGAATATAAGCTCGATATATCTGCATTATTTAAACCTGTTTACTTAAATTGCTATGATATAATTTATTTGAAAAAAGCTTACAAAGTATTTCTAAAAAACACAACTTTTAGGCTGAAAACGCCTCACAATTGTTTTATCCACACCTATTTCGGTTATATCTATGAAACGAAGACTGTTGTTTAAGTATTCCAGTAGCTTTGTTTGACATCTATTGAAAAAACTCTGAAATTCTTTTAAATATGAAAAGTGATGGGTGGGTCAAGCCTCCCATATGATCCCTAGTCTCCCCTATTTTAAAAAGTGTAGGGGGGACTAGAGAGGGTTGACCCACTTTTTACAAAATGATTTTTAATTTTTTAAATATTGAACGTACAATAAAGTTTTCTATAGCATTTTAATCGCTATACAATCAGTTATCAAAATAAAACTGCTACATAAGTGTAATATATAAGACATTTGAGTAATGATTGATTTTAATCATGAGAAAATAATGGGTCAAGGCCACACATATTTGAGGGTTGACCCACTATATGGGAGACTTGACCCACTTTGTTTTATATTGAAATATTTGTGAAGGGAAATAAAATCTGGTTAAAAAAGGGAATAAAACTTTATGCTACATGCTTTAATTATTATAAAAAACATTTTCGAAAATATGATGCTTAAACAAACCTGTTTAGACGCAATCGCTAGTCACAGGATTTTTTTTTTTTTTTTTTTTTTTAACAGAATTTCGTCTGAGCAGGTATAATTGTACAGCAGGGAAAATGAAATTTTGACATTTAAGATAGTATTCCGTTAGAAACAGGTTCCGTTTGCATAGGGTTTCATGTATTATTATGTCTGGAACTTATAGCCGCTGCCTCGCTTTTTTTGTCTTCTTTTCCTTGTTTTTGTGACACCCGACATGACGACTCTAATTGTCACATAGTTTTGATTCATCTCACTATATTCATTCTGGTGAAATTTGCTACATACCTTCCAAATGTTTTTCGATCAATGCTATGTCCTTTTGCAGCCACATGTGGACTTAAGTGGTGATTATCTTGTTTATCCCTTTTAGTGGCAAAGTACTTTCAGTACTAGAACATTGAAATAAATGACTGGCACCGGAATTTACGAACAAATTTATTTGAAAATAAGAAAAAGGGTATATTTCACATACATATTAAATGGAAAAGATTTTTGCAAAATTCTGGCGCCATTGTGGCGTTTGGGAATTAAAATTATGTGGTTTCATAAGCATACCACTGCCCCTGAAAGTGTTAAGACTGCTGCTTTCATACTTTCTAGTCCTATCTAGTATTTTACACTGTTTCTATTTACCTGTTGTAGTAATATTTAAATGGAAAAATTTCCTATCAACTTTCCCATTTATATTTCATTAAATTTTTTCTTACAGTGGATACTATAGCAATTTTTCACATCTTTCTTTAGTCTAAACATTTTCTTTTCCATCACCATATTTTGCCATGGCTTTACAGAATAAATTTACATTCTTTTTTATATATAACCATTAACCTTTCTTTATGCACAGTGTATAATAAAAAGATTTAATCTGGTCAACCCTCCCTCACATTGACTGGGTCAAGCGTTCCCACATAGCACTTTTCTAAAGAATAGTGCATTGTTATGTTAAGCCTAACTTACTGTATAATCTTTATGCCTGGAATGAAAGCTCGATATTTCTACGTTACTTATAACCTACTTACTTAAATTTCTATGATATATTTTATCTGAAAAAAACTTACAAAATATTTCTATAAAACACAACTTTTAGGTTGAAAACGCCTAACAATTGATTTTTTCCACACCTATTTCGATTATCTGTATGAAACAAAGACTGTTGTTTGAGCATTCCAGTAGCTTTTGTTGACACCTAATGATAAAACTCTGAAATTCTTCTAAGGGGTCTCAAAACTCTTAAAATTGTAAAAAATGAAGAAAAAGAGGCCATTTTCAACATTTAATAGCTTAAAAATGTATTTGGTTTTAAGACACAATTTTAACTGGAATAAAATATATAAGTATTTTCTTTCATTTCATGTATTTAAAAAATTATAAGATGCAGAATTAGCATTTACAGGGGCTCCAAACTGTTAGACATTTGACGAGTAAAAAATCGGCATAACATCTTACGCGCACGATTACAAAATAAGTATTGCAACTAGAATGAAAATTATGGTGGCTATGGCTACTTACACTTGAGATTGAAATAATTATCCTGAACCTAAATAAATTTGTATTTAAAGCTTTTTTATATTTTTAATACAATGTTGTATTTAGCTAATGAAAAATTAAGAAAATTTCAACAGTATAATCACCTAAAAAAATCTTGTTTTGAACAATAAAAAGGAAATTTTAGTTCAGTTTATACAGACTAACATGAAACATATGTTTTGAAAATTTCATGAAAAAATATTCTTAAGTTTTTGAGATATCGTGCGCGTTATGCCCAAAAAACGTCATTTGGAGAAAAATGGCTTCAAAGCTTCCGAAACAACGCTTCAACTATTGAACGTGTATAAATAGAAAAGCCATAACTTCAGTTCTAATAGGAATTTCAAGGAAACAATTATATCAAAATGTTCAGAAAAATAGGAGTTTAACATCTAAAAAAATTAAAATTTTGAAAATTTTAAAGCCTTTAGTCCTGAGACTCCTTAAATATGAAAACTGAGGGGTGGTTCAAGCCTCCCGTATGGTCAACCCTCCCTAGTCTCTCCTCCTGTATATCAGCTATATTGTAATGTTTTATTGGAACTACCCACTTTACGCTTATTTACTTTTAAATCGTTCTTATACGTCTATTAATGAAGATTAAATTTATAAAAGCATTATTTATATTAAGATAAAACAATATCTACTTATTATCTGAAAACTTGTTTATATATTGTTTTCATATTTCCAAAAGCTCTAAAATGAAGAAGCATAAGAGAAGGCTAATATCTGGAAATGGTGCTGATTTTAATTATGTTCTTTTTCTTATTAAGATGGTTTATATTTAAAATCACTTCATTTATATACACATCTCGCTCTATCTATATTATAAAGGTCAAACGTGTCTGTTCATAAAGCTGACGTCATTTTAAAGTTGGCAACATGTCACAATTAAATTTCGCTTTTATTGCATTTTTTAATGTATAAACATCGCACCTTTTCAATTTTTACACCGTCATATATCGAAAAAATATACACTTTATAAAGCAATTTGTTTGAAAACTGTATCGCAGTTTACTAATTTATTATAGTTTTTAATATCATTTTTAAGCATGACATTTTTAACTTAATGGCGCTCACAAAATATTACAAAATATTAATCCTCTTGCACTTAAAACAATATAAATAATTCAACATTAGTTTTCGGCTATACATAACGAAATTAAAACTTTATCAAACAATAAATAATATAATATAAATTAAAGACAAATTTAACAGACATGTAATCGAACTACACATTTAAACAGCTTCAATTATCAGAATCAAAAAGGCTGCTGTAGACAACGAAATCTTTAGAGATTTCTTCGGATTTTACCTCCTATTACAAGGCCAACATGAAAGTATCGCTTTAAAAATAATTCAAAACATTGTTTGAATACATAATTGATATTCTTCGTATAAAAATACTTTTTGCTGTAGTTAGTGAGTAATCTAAAAAAAAAATTTAAATGTAAACAATCTATTAGAGTTTTTAATAAAAGAATAGTTTTCACGGATATTCTGTAACATGGGAATTCAGGGTTACATCCCCTAGTATATAATAACGTAAATTTTGTCTTCATGATAATATCCGAAAAGCAAAACCCTTCCACACGTAATTAGGACAGTTATTAGGTTCGGTTATGTTGATCAGTTATATTTTCGATTAGTTCATTAATCAAATATGTATTGATCTTGACAGTATATTGGATTAATTCGTTAATGAAGTATGTAGCTCTTATAGTTCGTTTAGAGTGACAGACAAAATTAAAAAATTCTAATTTTGCATCATGATGAAGTCCGAAATACTAAACCAATTAGAACCTAATTACGCCAGTGTGTTGACCTTACAAGAATTTCGACGATTTAGTTAAAAATGTATAGCTTTTATAGTTCATTTAAAACGACTCATAAAAAAATTCGTTGCCCTTCATAGAATGGTTTGTATTCAAACCTCGTTTGAGCGTTGGAAATACCGGGTGAGCAAAAAGTCCGTGTAAACTATAAAAATTCATAAAAACCGAAAAAATAACCGAAATGAAAAACTGTCTGCAGGATTAGCATCTATAGGTCACGGGAATTTTTTTAAGACAGAAATAAAAAATAAGTCAAAAAACCGCCGACAGAGTTCGTGCGAATTTGGTGAAAATATGCAAATGAAACGGTTATAAGAACTTCTGCTCCTAATCCAGAACTAGTTCACGTAAAATAACTTCACCAACAAAGCTTTATCCATAGCTGCCAACCTTTACGCTTTTTTGCTACCACTAAAATTTAGAAGAGATTTCCCCCTTGTTTAATCATGAGATTTCGACCATTAAATAAGGCAATATTTACAAAAAAATTTTAGTGGTAGGAAGAAAGCGTAAAGGTTGGCAGCTATGTTTATCCTTCATATTCAGTATCCTTGATCAAGTATACGGCTCACAACGGCGAACTACACTGGTGTCCAAAATTAAGGACCAACCACAAAATGCTAATTTTCAAGTACGCGAATATTCAAACGGAAATAATATAATTCGAATAATTGCTATTTTTACAGCACAGCTAGTCCATATAACATCTCATTCATGTCACACATGGTCACAAGTGTCACATTGACTACGGTGAAGCAAAAAAAAAAAAAAAAAAAATAGGAAATTCCATACATCTCATTATGAGTCTCAAATGATCACTTATTATTTTATTATTTGTTAAAGGATATTTTGTACGATATGAAAAAAGAATGTATTGAATTTCAATCTAATATGCACTTTCTGTGAATAAGAGAATGAGAGAAACACAGGGACGATTCGATGAAGAATAACATCTAAATAAGATTGTTGAGATTATTTTTTAAAAGTCAAACTAATTTTTAAATTATGAAAATAATTATTTTTCTACCTCAAGATATTTTTGAGATACTGAAGTATCTTTATTTCAATAAAGTATTTTTCATTAAAAATATACGTAGTTTCTGCTATTTTTTTAAAAATAAAGTGTAGCCTAAAATGGATAATGCGCTAAAATGAACTGAACGGCGAGAGACATTGGAGTAATTTTTGTAGTATATGAAGTCTGGAATTTGTTTTACTACAACTCCTTGTTTTCCTTCCAACTATCGCCGATACATGGCATCGAACTATCACAAATTGTATTATTGCTCAAAATAGTCATACAATTTAAAAATGTAAACCCCCTTATTTACCGTTTCGTCAGCTAAACAAAATTAAGTAGTCAGCGAACTGCGATACATTTTTATCTTATGTTTAGCTTCAAACATTTTTGAGGCCGGTTGCCATCTACCTGTGATATTTTGGATTAAAACAAGGCATAAGTGTAATAAGTAAATTCTCGAAAATGGCCTCAAAAAGTTATATGCAATTTTACCATTTTGCAGGAGACTGTTCAGTATTTCGAGTGTTTTTATAGAACATGATTACATAACTCTAATTTAGCACTATTCTCAGCTTATATTTGCCCATATTGTGATCAGAATAGAGTTAAATTAGGTTTATGTGACCATTTTCTGTAAAACCATCGGAACGACTGGACAGTTTTCTGATACTTTTTAACAGTGTACAGTACTGGCCAAAATTGTAGAAACCTTTAATTAAAATGTGTATATTTGCAGTTTGATAAATCATAACATCACCTTCTGATTAAGTAATACCACAAGATTATATATTGGTGGAAAGATAATTTAATTAAGAGTCTAACGAAATAAATTTTATTAAATTATTAGTAAGGTGTTCTGCACTGTTAAAAGTTTGCAGCATTCTGTTCAGACATTTGACCGTTTTTAACGAAAATGGTTACACAACCGTAATTTAACACTATTCTGACCATATTATTGGCCATTTTATGGTCAGAATATAGTTAAATTACGGCTATGAAACCGTTTTTTTAAAAAAAACGGTTGAATGACTGGACAGAATGCTGCAAAATTTTAAAGGTGTGGGGTAATAACGCCACTTTAAAGTTCTACCAACTTTCAGGGCTTAGTTTTAGAATTTGTTTTCAAACAAATATAGGATTTGATACAGCAACTTATTCACTATGTGTACAAGAAAGAATACTTTAGCAGATATGTATTCATAAAATGTAATGGCGTATTTCTTGACCAGTGCTATTTAGCGTTATTACGCATCTATGTGCGTAATATATAACGCATAGCTGCCAATCTTTACGCTTTTTCGCTACCACTAAAATTGAATAGAGATTTTTACCTTGCTGAATCGCGAAACTTCGATGATTAATTAAAACAATATTTACTATACAATTTTAGTGGTAGGAAAAAAGCGTAAAAGTTGGCAGCTATGATAACGCCATGCAAACAAAACTATAAAATAAAATGGAATAATGGCACGCAAATTGTCCAATTCTAAAGATACAAACTCTACAGCCCTAGAAATTGAAATTTTCTCTTACTTACCATTAATTGCGATATCAGGATGCAGTAATAATTATTTGATATTTTATTCTTCTGACATGAAAAAATTAACAGCACTTAGAACAGACGAAGTTCTCTTTATCCTTTTTGGCTTTCAACAATGAAAATAATGCTCTCCCGTGTATAAAATAAAAAATAAACCCTCTTCGGATCTAGTTCCAATACTGAAAAGAATCAACCGGAGTAATTACGCCAGTGGATGGCGATATTACCCCGGTGTACTTATTGCGCAGTATATTTTAAACTACAAACTGCCTTGCGAACGCATCCAAAATCATCCACAACATTCTGAAAGTTCATGAAATCCACTACAAATTTATGTATATAAACAAAGTATTTACTAATAAATATGTAGTTTTCAGATCACAGAAATTAAGTGGCAAATTTTAGATCGGGCGTTGACTCTTTAGTGCTTCTGCTAGCGATAAGGTTTACAAATGGAACAAATTAACTTTTAGCGGCTTTTTGTGATTCAGATGACTCAGAGCCCTTGTGCGAAGAATCCGTAGTTGCCATTCCCCGGATTCTTTCATAATTAGGCGTAACATTAGCATTTGGCTTTATTACCCACCCTGGTGTTATTACTTCCAGGACACCTTACTAAAGGAAAAGTTACAGCCAAATAACAACAACAACAAAAATAATGTCGCTAAGAAGGCATTGAACGGATTGTGAAAATGGCGTTTAATTGCGATAATGAAAGGAGGACAGAAAGCTTGCAAATATGTAAAACTTTTGTTTTGGTCAGCGCACATACAATGAGTTCGCTCACATAATATATTTTTTCTAGTTGCAAATAGTAACACAAATTTATCCCTCCCCACATTATATTACTTCTGTTGCATGTTAATTTAAATTGATTTTTAGGTGCGTTCGTAATTATATAAATACGTAGCACCTATAGTCGTCGTTCAGTCCGTCCGTCCGTCTGTCCGTCCGTCTGTCCGTCCGTCTGTCCGTCCGTCTGTCTGTCCGCATGTAACAGAGCAAAAACTACCCAACCGAATGGTCTGAAATTTCAAATATATGATTGTTGCAAAATTTTGTCGAGCCATTTCAAATTTTATGAAAATCGGATGTATAGTTTAATTACAGGGACAGTCAAAAGTTTTTCTTTACATTACGGCCAATGGGAAAAATTATTGCAAGTGCATTTTAATGATATTACAGCCTTCCGAATGATCTGAAATTTTAAAGATATAACTGTTGCAAAATTTTGTCGAGCCCTTTCAAATTTTAGGAAAATCAGATGTATAGTTTAATTACAGGGACAGTCAAAAGTTTTTCCTTACATTACGGCCAATGGGAAAAATTATTGCAAGTGCATTTTAATGATATTAGAGCCTTCCGAATGATCTGAAATTTTAACGATATAACTGTAGCAAAATTTTGTCGAGCCCTTTCAAATTTTAGGAAAATCGGATGTATAGCTTAATTACAGGGACAGTCAAAAGTTTTTCTTTACATTACGGCCAATGGGAAAAATTATTGCAAGTGCATTTTAATGATATTACAGCCTTCCGAATGATCTGAAATTTTAAAGATATAACTGTTGCAAAATTTTGTCGAGCCCTTTCAAATTTTAGAAAAATCGGATGTATAGTTTAATTACATGGGCAGTGAAAAGTTTTTCTTTACATTACGGCCAATGGGAAAAATTATTGCAAGTGGATTTTAATGATATTAGAGCCTTCTGAATGATCTGAAATTTTAAAGATATAACTGTTGCAAAATTTTGTCGAGGCTTTCAAATTTTAGGAAAATCGGACGCATAGTTTAATTACAGGGACAGTCAAAAGTTTTTCTTTACATTACGGCCAATGGGAAAAATTATTGCAAGTGCATTTTAATGATATTACAGCCTTCCGAATGGTCTGAAATTTTAAAGATATAATTGTTGCAAAATTTTGTTGTGCTATTTCAAATTTTAGGAAAATCGGATGTATAGTTTAATTACAGGGACAGTCAAAAGTGTTCCGTTACATTACGGGGAATGGGAAAAAAATATTGGAAGTGCATTTTAATGATGTATCAGACTATGCGCTTTATGAAGTGCAAAAAATTATACATTCAGTACAATATGGGGTGCAAAAAATAATTATAAAACTAGTTATAGTACGAACGCACTTCATTTGCCACGTTTGACGAGCAATTTCCAACTTGTTTACATTATTGAAGATACGTCAGTCATGGTAAAATAAAGATCTTTTGCAAGTTCCACGTTTTAACTGCAAAATCATCCAAATTTCGACAGTTTTTATACTTATCCTTTTAATTTTATCCACGAATGTAGTACATAATTCCTTTTTATACGAACAAAACTTACTGAGATTGGATACTTTAAATTTTTCGAGTTATCTGGTTCTAAAAACGGAAAAAACGTGTGTTTGATTTGTTAGGCTGGGAGACTTTCTCTTCCAGTATCGATAAAATATTCTACAAACTCTTACTGAAAAATTAAAGGAACCGAAACGTTTGGCTCTTCTGTCTAATCCACCCTTATAATAGCGCCAAAAAGTGAGCTATTTCTAGATGAAAAAGCTTTTCATAAATGTTTACGCTCAGGGTCGGATTATCACCTACGTAAAATTCCACCACATTCTTCGAAAAGTATTTATCGCCTTATTTAATCCCAGAAATTTTCCTAGTCGGTTATCAGGACCTATTTCTACTTGAATCTTGCTATTTTGTGGAAGAAGCCCACATTTCCATTCTTTTTAAGCAGATACTAATATTGTCACTTTATTTAAATTCTTTATAAATTCCGTGCGATAAAGTGTTACACGATAAAGTGTTTGTGTACAAAATGGAATTTGATATTTATTAATAGTATCAGGAGACTTCAATGCAAAATATTTCCGCAATGGGTTTCTTTGCTATTTTCATTTTCATTTTTAACATAATTTCGTGTATTTTTTTAAAGCGCAACTGTTTAATTTTATTTCTTTAACTTGCAAAATTTTAAGCTAGTTACATAAATACACTTTTATTTTAATAGTTTACAACGGGAATTGATTAATTTTTATGTTATTGTTTTCTCACTACCATAGTATAATTAACAAAAAAAAAAAAAAAAAAAAAAAAAACTCTTAAAAAAGATTACTTAAAATATAAACATTAAAACTAGTTGGATGTGCCAATCCCAAAACTTTTTCCTATCTCATATATTTTAATATTTCAAAACGTTGTTACAGATGTCAGTATTTCATTTTTATTATTTCAATACTATATCAACTTTGACTTTCATCTTAAATTTCTGCTTCAGTCAATTAATCGGAGTAAAAAGGAGTTAATCTTGATCATGATATTTATTAAAATCAATAAGCTTTTCTTTATTCTGTTGTATATCAGCTGTTCGTGAATAGTCGGCTTATCAGGATGAAAAGTTTCCGTCGATTCACCAGCCGCCGGTGGGCAATAGAACAACGAAAAATCAAGAAAATTACGCAAAAATCGCTATTATAGTGTTTCATTTCGTCTGAATATTTCCAAATTCAGGGAGGACCTTCTTGCCATAGCCAAAAACACACAAAAAAAATTGTTTCAATTCTATGCATAACTTCATCAACTTTTCGATTGTAAAATATTCAAAATGTCACAAAAATCGCTAATACAATGCCCCCTACCGGCGTATTTTTTACAAATTAAGAGAGGGCCTGCATGCCATAGCCAAAAACTTTTAAAAAAATTATTCAATGCTATAATAACTTCATACGATTTTCGATGGTACAATATTCAAAATGCCATAGAAATCGCTATTATAGCGCCCCCTACCGGCGGATTTTTTCTAAATTAAGGGAGGGCCTGTTTGCTATAGACAAAAAAAAAATCGTTCAATTCGTATAGTTAAAATTATAATGATTTAAATCTTTTAGATAAACTAAAAAAGTTTGTGTTTTGTAACATGAAATCTTATTTTTTCTCTTTGTACAAATTTCTAAATAATATCTATCTCAGGATAAAAAACTATGGTTAAAATTCCCAAGAGTGGCTAACTATTCTATAAAATCAATCACAATGTTTTCCGTAACTCATATCTAGTTTCTATAAGTATTTTTTTATTTCAATTTGAGTCTACTCACATTAATACAAGACATCAACAAAAAGTTTGTGTTTTGTAACATGAAATCTTATTTTTTCTCTTTGTACAAATTTCTAAATAATATTTATCTCAGGATAAAAAACTATGGTTAAAATTCCCAAGAGTGGCTAACTATTCTATAAAATCAATCACAATGTTTTCCGTAACTCATATCTAGTTTCTATAAGTATTTTTTATTTCAATTTGAGTCTACTCACATTAATACAAGACATCAACAAAACCTCAATAATGAAACAAGTGGTTTTCTAGCAACTTACATCTCAATAAATAAATCAGTTACAAATATTTTCTTTAAAAATGTCTAGCTTCCTAAGGTGATACTAAATAAAATTAACATTTATGATAGGAGACGTAGATTATATTTCTCTTGTGTAAATATTTAGTAAGTATAAGCATGAAATATCCCAATGTAGACAGTCGCTTTGAAGTTAAATAAACTTCCCAGACATAGAAGTCTGAAATCTGCACCATGTCTAGATAACCAATTGTCCCGTTGGGAAATGAAAAGAAGTAATATATGGTTTCAAAAAAGTAGATTTAATGGAAAAAAGTCATTAACACCATTCGGCTATGCAAATGCGTATACCATTAGGTTTAGTTGGATAACATTTTTAGGATATCATGAACACATATCATGGACTCAACTTTTAGATGCACTAAAGAAGAAATCATTTGAGTGCTTCTTGACAAAATCTTTTGTAAAATTCGTTTTCTAATGCTGAAAATAAAAATTGCATTCTTAACTTGTAAAACTTTTATTAAACGCATATGCATTTTTCATTTTTCATTTTTCATTTTTCAATTTTTTTTTTTTTTTTTTTACGAATGAAAAATATATATGAAAATATTTATTAAAACATATAAAAAATATGAATTTTTTAAACTATATATATAAAAACAAAACTTCTTAAAAACATCATTAAGAGGCTTCTTTACACACGCGAAAAAACTCGCTGGCTAATGTTAAACCTATGGGAGGAATTTTGTTAGATATCTCGTTTGCATTTCATTATTTTTAAACGTTTTTTCATTGGATAGCTGAGGACGGTCTTTACAACAGCTGTTTTAAACATTTTCTATTTTGTTTACAGGTTTTTTAATAGGATATTTTTACTTTCGGAACTGGTTTCTAAAGTGAAAGTATCCTCTTAAAAAAACACAATAAACGAAATCGAAAATGTAAAAAAATGCCTTTGTAGAGATCGATCTCAATTATCCAACGTAAAAAAAAATATCATTTAAAAATATGGAAACGCAAACCAGGTCTTTAAAAAAAATCTTCCATAGGATTAACATTAGCGAGCGGGTACTTTCGCGTGACTGAAGTAAAGAAGAAGTAGTTTCGAAAGAAGATGGCATCTCTTTATCAGGCGCAAATAGACATTCTAGAACTTTAAAAGCAGGACCAAGACTCAAAGAAAAAAAAATAATAATAATAAATCCCCATAAAAGAGATAAAAGCACAACGTGTTTCAAAAGCGCATAGTATTCTTTCACCGGGTGCAATAAAGACGTACTTGTACTTTAAAAGCATGATTGAGAGCTTTTATTGTGCCTATACTTTCAATTTGTTTACACCAGTACGTATATATATATATATATATATATATATATAGATATTTTTAATACTCTGTTTCGATTATGTACGATGGGATCCAACCCGAATCTTTCGGGTTACAGAATTTAAGAGAAGATTACTTTTTTTATATCAATACATTTTTAGTTAGATTTCGTAAGAAATACTACCTATTATATTCTCCCCTATGTTGGAATTACTGAATTTTTTTTGTAGATCTACGCCGATAATCAGATATCAAATTCACTTAAACTTATTATAAACCTCCTTAATGCTATAATCTCCCGCACGCAAAGCCTGTGAAACGATTACATCACATAAGTCTGTCATACTGCGCATCACACATGCATACGACAGCATCACTCACAAGTGCATATCTCTCGTCAGACGTCAACAAGATGTCTTTCCCACTGGGAATGAAGCGGGTAGCGATCGCATCTCGTATAAAGCGAGTTACTAGCTTAGAGTAACTGACTTGGCCTTTTGCTCGAGGCTAACGTTTTCGCATCCTGATCATGAGATCCCTGGTTCAAATCCGATCGGTGCCAATCCACCACTCTCTCACCTCAATACTATAACCTCTTCTGAATTACCCATGATTCCAAAAAGTGTTCTTTATTTTAGAAACCAATATATTTTCGAGATCATTTGACATTTTATTAACATACATCTGACCTGTGTACTTGGTGCCAAGCGCCCGCTTATAAGTCATCGTCAGTATATACAGGGACGAGATAGCATATACAAGGAAATTTACAACACAAAGAATACAGCCGGGAGCTTCAAAAAGAGTGTGCAATGGAGCCAGTGGGATTGGAACTCGCACACACCTACACTCGCAAGCAATTAGCGATGGGATGCCTTGACCACTCAGCCACGGTGGGCCCTATTCGAGATTAAAACAAGTATTTATATAAACAAAGTTTCTTTTGATGCCACTGATTTTCGGAAAGTTTTCATTTTCTTGCAGTGTACGAAATATTTTTCTCAAGCCAGAATAATGCTTTTGTCATCAAGATGTTATCAATTCTTAATTAATCATTTACAGTTTCGCACTCTTAATTTATGCATGCAAGAGCTACAATATAGTTTTAATTTTAATGTCGGTGTTAATGCTGTTTATTTTTTTTTCGCAAGTCTGTAAAGAAAATGCTTACCTGAGAATTGATAGCATTTGAAAAACCTATGTTAGGAACTTAGAAAACTGAGTAATGCATTTTGGAAACGATTCCGGAAATCTGTGGTAGAAAAATGAACATTATTTTTTATAAATGCTTCTTTAAATCTCGAAAACAGATTTTTTTCTGGGATTTAAAATGATAAAGAACGCTCATTGAAATCGTGTGTGACTCTGAAGTCCCTGTGGTATATTTCCGATCGTTGTTATATCATATTTTCCTAGGTTAAGAAATACTCGCCTTTTTCATACGCTGCTTAATTTTAAAGAATATGCTGATTTAAGGTCCAAATAGACGTATCATTGAACTCGCGGTGCCCTTCTTGTGATCACGCGGTATATTTTATCTTTAGAAGGAAACGGACGGACATCCTGCAAAAGGAAAAGTTTCCTTCAAGTCGATATAATCTTCTTATCTCTTTTCTATTGTTAAATTTCCCCATCCTTTTGTGAATAAACCACAGACGGAAAACAGAAAACGGAAAACAGAAACAGAAAAATAGGTTTCATGGAAATGTCTTGAAGGGACGCAAAACCAGCTTTTAAATGCAGCCTTAAAAATATCAATTTTTAATCAGTTTTTTATCAATTAGAAATTGTAATTTTTGAGACATATTTTCTTTTAAGTGTTGAATACTAACATTTAAAAATGAGAATAATTTTATTGTGGAAAAAAATGCTTGTATACAAATTTCAGGTTATCTATTAAAATGTTTTTATATAAACATGATATAGAAATTAACCAATAAAATTAGTATCAATTTTTAATCGGTTTTTACCAATTACAAATTGTAATTTTTGAGATATATTTACTTTTAAGTATTTAATAGGAATATTTAAAAATGAAAATAATTTTATTGTGGAAAAAAATGTTTTTATACAATTTTCATATTATCCATTAACACGTTTTTATATAAACTTGAGATAGAAATTAAACATTAGTACTTCAAAAGAATAAACACCTAGCGAATTAAAAATCTGCATTAAAAATACATCTTCAAATTAAAAAAATATATTAGAAAATGGATAGTTTATAATTAAAAGCAAGAGCTTTTTCACAGTAAAATCATTAAAATATCACGTCAGCAATATTAATTATAGAAATTCGACTTTTTTTCGGACATCTATATCCCAATTACTATTTTTTATAAAGCCGTGTATGTAGATAAACTTATGCCAGAAAATATTGCTGATCGTATTTAATGCTCATTATCAATTTTCTATTCCCCGCGGCCAAGAATGCACTAGCATCTTTTTTTCCTGTTATTTATAATCGATTTTATTATAATTTTATTTCTTGCTTAATTGTGCAATATAGGAAAAATTTTAAACACAATCTAGGGTTTAAAAATATCTTTGTCTCAAAAAATGTATTGACGTATTACGTCAAGAATATAAACATTTTCTGCAGTGAAAAATTTCAAGAAAACAAAAATGTTTTCACAATTTTTGAAATAACTAGTTGTGTCTGGAGAGAATCTTTTAGGTGCGTTCGGAATTATATAAATACGTAGTACCTATAATTGTCGTCTTCTCCGTCTGTCTGTCTGTCTGTCCTTCTGTTCTCCCCAAAACCAACCAACCAACCGAATGGTTTAATATTTAATATACTCTATATGGTCAAAGGTGACCGGTCATTGGCGATTTTAAACGTTTTGTTAAATATCTAGAAAAATACATAATGAATCAATCTGAAACTGCAGGTGTGTAAACAGTGTAATATAGGTCATATATTTCCGCGAAGATTTTTTCCTGAAACTCCATAGGGGACCGTCAACAAATTGAAAAAGAACGAATATCTTTTGGATAACCCTGTAAAAACTAATGTAGCAAAAGCGTTCAAACACGAGATTATTATTAAGTGGCTTATTGTAATATACTATGTTTCTTTTTATGAGGATAGCATGTATACTCGTAGAGAAATTAAAGTTTTTATAAAAACAGCCCGAAATTTCGCCAAGTTTTTTGCTTATAATTTGCAGAGTTCTTAATATAAAAAAAGTTCTTTTCAGAAAATATGATAAACTATATTGTACATAACACTTTGAAATCAGAATTAAAAAATAATAAAAATTGGATGAAAAATAAGCAGTTTTACTAAACAATGTTTCACTGCGCATGCGCGAATGCAATCAAAATATAATGCAAATAATGTATTAGCTACGTATATAGAGCAACTTTTGTGAAAGTCTCAGAATCATAGCTTGAAAATTCTGAAAATAATTGTCCATAGAATAAGCTCGAAATCCGCTGCCCCCCAAAAGAAGCAAAAAGATCAAGGGTTGTATCAAATATCTGTTGATAAGTGCCAAGATAGCGTACACAATATTTCACGTACTACTATATTTGGATACAACTCCTGGTCTTTTTGCTTGCTTTTGCACAATATAACACAATATATTACAATAAGCCAATTATTAATAATCTCGGGTTTGAATGCTTTCGCTACATTAGTTTTTAGAGGGTTATCCAAAAGATATTCGCTCTTTTTCAATTTGTTGACAGTCCCCTATGGGGTTTCGGGAAAAAATCTTCACGGAAATATATGACCTATACTATATTGTTTACACAACTGCTGTTTCAGGTTAATTCCTCATGTACTTTTCTAGATATTTAACAAAACGTCTAAAATCGCAAGTGACCGGTCACCTTTGGCCATATAGTGTATTTAATCGTTCCAGACTTTTGTCGAGTCTTTCAAATTTTATGAAAATCAATTCAAAACTTAAAAAAATATTAATAAATCTTTTCTTCATTCTATTAAATCCTATCATACGTAATTAATTCAATGCTATCCCAAGAAATGTAATGAATCTAGGTTGCCATGGTGATTACGTCGTATTTAAGATGAAGTCCTATTGTTTCCGTATAACTGTATTTATCGTATATAACATAATAAATTTTGTATTCATGCATTTTTGCATGAGAGTGCAACAGCTATTGCACCAACATCTGAATATTTATAAAACTAGTTATAGTACGAAGGCACATTTGATGAAGGCACGTCATTTGCCACGTTTGACGTACAATTTCCGACTTGTACTTTTTAATAATTAAAAATCTTACGATACTCATCAGCGTACATGTAAATAAAAACTATATTAAAAATACATTACAAATTATTCCCAACGTTTCGTGCTCTTTCTAACGAGCCATCTTCAGGGGAGAGAGTCCTTGACCTCCTCGGAGCGAAGTTTCCAACTGCACTTTCACGGTATCACAACTAAAAACATTACGGTAACTGATCATTAACACAACCAAAATCAGTACTGCGTTGGATATGGCGCCATCTGTTGTTAGGCTAACACACTACAATAAGAAACTAGGAAAACTCGAAATAAGCTCTACGAATGTATTTCTTTTAAAATATTCAACCAAACATTAGAAATTTGAAATGAAATATTGTCATTGCTGTCATGAAATATTGTTATGAAATATTGTCATTTTTCTTATTGTACTTTTTAATTTTAGGAGAGAAAATGGCTAAAATGATCCTAACGTTAAATTCATCTTATAATATTTTCACTGTTGAAAAGATACTTTAAAGAGATTAAAGTAAAATATTATTTAGGTTGACATTTCTAAAAGGACGGTAGCTACACTGTCAAAAAAAAGATCAAGTTTCTTGATCTAACAAGAAAGTTTAAGAAAACACAATATAACCCCTTTCGAGTTACCGAAAAGCGTTCTTTAAGAAACCAATTGACTTCCGAGATTTAACCCTTTCGCGACGAACGTCCTTTTACAGTATTTTTAATAGTTACCACCTGCTTTTCGAGACAGAAATTTTTATATAATTGAATCTTAGAAATGATCTAATTAATTAAGGCAAAGTTTACAAGTAAAAATAACTGGTGAGAATAATCAACGATCTCCAGCACATTATGCGCCGACGCTCGTCCCGAAGGGGATAAAGAAGCATTTCTCAAATAAAATCTTTGTTGCTACCCGTTATTTTTGCAAACTTTACGAAGTCATTTTTACATTGTATTAATCACTTTTTACAAACCGGTATCAACAATAAATATAAGTTATTATATAAATAGGCTACCTATTCTCATAAAAACATTTTCAAATGTGTAACTGAATTTGTAAGTCTAGAGTAACAAAGTAATGTTCAGATTAAACTAAATAATGCTATGAAGATTAATAAAAATGTTTATTTAGATTGACGAATTTTTCATTGCACAAAAGGCGACTTTTTCAAAATCATTCATGACAGAAATATTTTCACAAAATTTACAAACAATAACTTGGTAAACAATGTCACGGGACATTATGCATAATGAAAATCAGTGCAAACATAAAATTAAATTAAATTGGATGTTAGTGCAATGTATATAGGTATGACAAGCAGAAAACTTAAAACTAGAATCAAAGAACATATAGCAGACATCAAATACAAGAGGAGAACCACAGCTTTGGCCAGATTATGAGCAAAGAACCTTTACAGATCGATTTTAAAAATAGCAGATTAATTTATCCACCAAGATTTTATTTACTACCCATTATCCGAGAATCAATAGAGATATTTTTACACAACGCTAATATTTGCGATGATTGATTAATTTGCCTCCCTTGATTTACCTAAAATATGGAAAGAGATTCTATGAAATTTTAGTAACAATAGTAAATTTTAATCCACGCTCGTGACATTGTTTACCAAGATATTGTTTTTAAAATTTCTGAAATTATTTCTATCATGAATGATTTTGAAAATGTCGCCGTTAGTGCTATGAAACGTTTGTCTAAATAAAGATATTGTATAGCTTTTTATAGCATTATTTAGCTTAATCTGTTTATAAGTGATTATTATACATGTTGCTATAAATAAATGTCCGTAGGGGTCTCAGGACTCTTAAAATTAGAAAAAATGAAAAAAAGAGACCTTTTTCAAAATTTAATATCTTAAAATGTACCAGATTTTAAGACACAATTTTAATTGGAATAATATATATAAGTATGTTCTTTCATTTCATGTATTTAAAAAATTATAAGATGCAGAATTAACATTTACAGGGGGCTCCAAACTGTTAGACAATTGACGAGCAAAAAATCGGCATAACAGCTTACGCGCACGATTACAAAATAAGTATTCCAACTAGAATAAAAATTTTGGTGTCTACTTATACTTCAGATTATGATAATTACCCTGAACCTAAATAAATTTGTATTTAAAGCATTTTTATATTTTTAATATAAAGTTGTGTTTAGCTAATGCAAAATTAAGAAAATTTCAATTGTATAATCACCGATAATTAATATTGTTTTGAACAATAAAAAGAAATTTTAGGTTCCGTTTATACAGACTAACATAAAACATATGTTTTGATAATTTCATGAAAAAATATTCATAAGTTTTTGAGATATCGTGCGCGTTATGCCCAGAAACGTCATTTGGAGAAAAATGGCTTCAAAGTTTCCGAAATGACGCTTCAGCTATTGAACGTGTATAAATGTAAAAGCCATAACTTCAGTTCTAATAGGAATTTCAAGGAAACAATTGCATCAAAATGTTCAGAAAAAATAAGAGTTTAACATCTAAAAAAATTAAAATTTTGAAAATTTTAAAGCTTTAAGAGTCCTGAGACCCCTTAACGCCATTAATATAGCACGTTTCACGGGTGGACATCAACATAATTTATTCAACATAAAATGTCTTATGTGAGTATTGATTGCTTACGAAAAGCCGATATTTCGTGTTCATTCCGGATTGAGAAAACTGACACACTGTAAAAACTCTTTTGAAAAATTTTCGAAAATTACGGGCAGTTAAGGAGACTTTTAAAACAATTTTAATCCGCGAGGACGTGCGCCGTGTCTGATAGAGCCGGAGTGCGTACGGTTTTTACATTTGTCACCACTATCTTTATAAAAGTAATATTCAATTTTTTTTATCGCAAAATTATCTCCAATTAAATAAGTTGACGATCTTTATTTGTATTTATTGGTGACAAAGTAAAAACCATTCATACCCTGGGTATGCGCGCGTTCTCCCGGGTTAAACCTAAATAGAATCTATTACTGCATAACATACAGAACGTTTAAAAATATATGATGCATACCTTAAGACCCTCGTAGAACTTAACCCTTTTCCCACTAGAGTTGACTCGCACTCACCACTAGTGCTGCCCCGCGTAAATCGAGGCTCAAAATGCTCTGGACACCAGTATTTTAAAATAATTTTCTACACCGTATCTAATCTCAGAATTATCTGAGTTTAAATATGGCGAAAGAAACTGTAAGAAATTAGTGGTTTTCAGATCATTTGGAGCCCTGATTTACTCGGGATACCTGGTAACACTAGTGATGAGTAAGAGTCACCTCTCGAGTGCAAAGTGTTAATAAAGTAAAAGCAATGCTCTCATAGTGAACAAGGAACGCAATCCAATTATTCCCTCTAATATTCAGAATATCTCTAATTTTCACGCCCATCTGAAATCGGATTTTTGTCTATGACATTGCATATAACGACATTTCCATCAGGCTTACCCTAGTTTTGTAATGGTATGTAATAATGGTGGGTATGTTTACTATTCACATCCAAACAGTACTGGACTTGATGCTCCATGTTTTAGAATGTTATTGCGATTATATACTGTTTCACTGAACGAAAAACTTTATACTTGCAGTAAATTTTTTGATATCGTTATATCTCGTACAAAATAAGTTATGCGTGTTAGAAGTTACGCTAACTTATTTTCAGAGACGTTAACATTATCGAAGTAAATCCCACTTTGCATCCTGTATTTATGACTGCATAAATGTATTGCGACTCTTATGGTTTTCTATACATAACTGTTTGCTTCAATATGTGCATACCTTCTTATAGTCTGGCCCAATTTTTATAAAACACACTGTATAATATATAGTATCATATATAGTATCAAATGTAATTTTATTTTTAACGTTAAAATTCAGTTTAAACATATCCATTGCAAAAAAAAAAATTGAAGAACTTTGAAGAATTTTTTTACTGATGCACAATGTTATTCTATACACATATTATTATAGGTAATACTTAGAAAAACTGATTTTAATAAGAAAAAAAAATCATTCTATGGGTAAAAATTGGGAATTTTAACTTTTTTAAATTAAAGAATTGTAAAGTTTGCTGTTATTTGATACACTGTTGTGTTTAAATAACTAAAACTTCTAAATATTCGTCATATCACTCCATTATCTTTTTGTAGCATTAATGTAGTGTACTTAATGAAATTAGGGATAGATTTTACAATTAATGAATTAATTTATGAGAAAAGAAATAAAATATACAGACATGGACAAAAACGCAGCAAAAAAACATGATTTCTTCAACGTTTCGACTTTTGTTATATTATATTGTAAAATTCACCAATAATTTTATTAAGGGGTCTTAGTACTCTTAAGATGGGAAAAATGAAAAAAAGAGACCCTTTTCAACATTTAATATCTTAAAATGTATATGATTTTAAAACACAATTTTTCTTGGGATGAAAGATATAAATATGTTCTTTTATTTCATGTATTAAAAAAAAATTGTACGATGCAGAATTAGTATTTATAGAGGGCTCCAAATTGTCAGACATTTGAGGAGCAGAAAATTGGTATAAGAGCTTACGCGCAGGATTACAAAATAAATCTTGCTACTAGAATTAAATTTTTTGCGTTTAATTATTCTTCAGATTGTATTAATTACCCTGAACCTAAATAAATTTGTATTTAAAGCATTTTTATATTTTTAATACGAAGTTGTATGTACCTAATACAAAATTTTCAAAATTTCAACGGTATTATTACCTAAAAAATATATTTTTTTGCAAAATAAAAAGGATATTTTAGATTTACTTTATTCAGACTAACATGAAACATGTGTTTTGAAAATTTCATAAAAAAATATTCAGAAGTTTTTGAGATATCCTGTGCGTTATGCCTAAAAACGTCATTTGGAGAAAATGACTTCAAAGTTGCGGAAACGACGCTTCTTCTATAGAGTGGGAATAACTTTAAAAAGCCATAACTTCTGTTCTATTGGGAATTTCAATGAAACAATTATATCAAAATATTCAGAAAAGATAGAAGTTTAACATCTAAAACATTTAAAATTTCGAAGCTTTAAGAGTCCTGAGGCCCCTTAAGCACACTATATTGAGGATAAAAAAATAATGGAGTGATTTGACAAATATTTGTAGAAGTTTGGTGTTTTAAACACAGTAATGTATATATAAAAAAACCCAGAAAACTTTAAAATTCTTTAAATTTTTATGAAAAAAATTAAATTCTCCATTATTACCCATAAAAGGATTTTTTTTCTTGTCAAAATCAGTTTTCCTAAATATTATGTGCATACGCTTATCACAATGTCATGTTTAAACTTTGATCGTGGGTTTTGTTTTAGCTATGTTGTAAAAGGAAAAGATTATTACTACGCTGAATTTAGTTTTATGTAATGCCAAATGAAGTTTAAATATGCACTACTTTTACTGTCAGTACCCAATTAAGTTCATCATAAACCGATTAGGATAATATTAAAAAAACGAGTTATACATAATAGCAAAATTTGATATTATTTAGGCTTCATATCTCTTTGAACGTTTATGATACTTTTATGATTTTTACGTTTATGATACTAGATACCCATTGATACTTTTCTAGTATATACAGCTACATCGAACCCTATGTTGTATAGTTTTTTACTAAGTCTTATTATTCTTTTAGCAACGATTGTTTTAATAATACAATTAATAGTTCATATATTTATTGTACGGAACCTTGTGAGCGCGAGTAATGCTCGCACGTGACCGTTTATTTTTTTCATATATCACATATTATAATATGTGTAATAGTTTTGAAATATAAATTATTAACACCCAGTCATTCATTAATGCTAACCCTGCATATACATTTTTTTTATCTGTATATTACAATACAAGTAGATTTACATATTCATTTAAAGCCGAAATATTAATCATGAAATTATAATATGTGATAACTAGTGTCATGTCTAATGACGCCTAAAAATCAACTGACAAATTTACATTACAGAAATGTTAACCCTTAAATGCCGGGTGTTGCTTTTCGGCAACATACACAATTTACGCTCTAAAATACTATTAGAATAATATTGAAGCTATAATGCCTAATGTTGCCAATAAAATACATTCTGAAAATATTATAAAATCGATTTTCAACAAGTAGATGGCAACACTTGTGCTGTTTAAGAATAAAGATAGATTTATTTTTTCAATTGTTGCTACTTTTTGTTTTGTTTGGAAGCTCACGAAATACCTTATTTTGTTCTGCAGTAAGCAAGTAAAATTTATTTCTTATTATAGTTCCTAAAATTCTTGTGTGTTTAATATTATAGAATTTTATCAAGGAAAATTATTTTTTCAATTAAAGACCAGTATTGCCGATTAATAAAAAACAGTTTTTTAGCCGTAAACCATACTTAAAACAAAATATGATTTTTTAAAGTATTTTTCCCATGATTTATTAAAAAAAAGTAAAGCGGAAAAACATTATTACAATGATTTTGGAAAAATCAGGCATTTAAGGGTTAAAATTGATGCTATTGGTCAATACAGTATTTTTATCTTAAATAAAAACTACGAATATAAAATAAGTTATAGCAGATATAACTTTAAGTAATCTGAAATGTAAAACCATTTAAAAAAAAAGACTTTTTAATTATAGAAATTAAATTCCTATAAAATATACTTTGCGTATATACACCCATCATTATGTATGTTAAATGACTCTTAACAAAGAACGGTTTTCCCCCCAAAAGAAAAAAAACCATTTATCTAAAAGAATATAAATGCTGTACAGTAAATTGGCAAGTTTTTCATCGGACACATTATGATCGTTGGTGCTTAATATAGGATCCGTATGAGAGTTAGAATTATGTCAAAATAGAATAAGACTCATTTTTCATGGGTAAACAACAGATGGTTTCGATCAATGGTGTATAATTTGTTTAGTGGTGGAAGGGGGAAAATTAACTCCCTAATTCAGAGTTCTAGTGAAGCGTGAATTTGCACCCCTAGCTTGAATCATTTGCTTCAAAAGGATTGTTGTGGCCTGTCTCCTGCACACACCGATAGAAAAAAAAGCTAAGCAAAAGTTTTCGAGAAATTCTTCGAGCACATGATATATGAGGCCTAGAAGAAAAGGTTTCTATTTTATTGGAAAAACTCAACTTAGTTTATTGCATAAGAAATAATTTTCAAGATTTCTTTTCACTGGTTTTCTAAGGAAAACTTTGCTCGGATCTTGCAATGCAGTGGTTGTTTTAATTTAAAATATGAGGTATTATGAATAGTATTAAGTATGTAATCAATAAAATAAAGTGTATATTTTATTTTAAACTTTTGAAAAAAAAATAAATGTGTGAAACTATATAAAAATTTATATTGTTATTTATAAACTGGGAATATACGAACAGATCTTAAAATAAAAATACCTGAAATGATTTGAAAATATCCGATTAACTTTTTTGGACCCGGCGTACTATTAAATGTACATGTCTTTTCATTGAATATTATTTTGTCTTAACAATCACATTTTTTAATATCTACATGTAGTAATGTTATTATATGTCTATGCATTTCTTATTAAGACTCTGTTTATGTTTTCGCATTTAGTTATAATAATAATAATAAAGCTTTGCTTAATTCTCTTTGCACTGTTTGCGATTCTTTTGTTTTAAACGTATATTTCACTCTTTAAATTTTAAACACAGGTTAATTTTCTGAACGAATCATGTGCGATAAAACGCAAAAAGTATAAATAATAATAACAATAATAAAGGTTTGCTTAATTCTCTTTGGACTATTGGCGATTTTTTTTTTAAACATTTATTTCACTCTTTAAATTTAAAATACAGGTTACTTTTATGAATGAATCATGTGCGATAAAACGCAATAATAATAATAATAATAATAATAATAATAATAATAATAATAATAATAAATGTTTGCTTAATTCTCTTTGCGCTGTTGGCGATTCTTTTATTTTAAACATGTATTTCACGCTTTAAATTTAAAATACAGGATACTTTTGTGAACGAACCATATACGATAAAACGCAAAAAATATAAATAATAATAATAATAATAATAATAATAATAATAAAGGTTTGCTTAATTCTCTTTGCACTGTTGGCGATTCTTTTATTTTAAACATGTGTTTCACTCTTTAAATTTAAAATACAGGTTACTTTTGTGAACAGATCATGTGCGGTAACATGCAAAAAATATAAATAATAATAATAATAATAATAACAATAATAAAGGTTTGCTTAATTCTCTTTGCAATGTGTGCGATTCTTTCATTTTAAACATATATTTCACTCTTTAAATTTAAAATATAGGTTACTTTTGCAAACGAATCATGTGCGATAAAACGCAAAAAAAAAAAAAAAAAAAAAAAAAAAAAAAAAAAAAAAAACGTTGTATTATCTGTTAAGTCCTGTTATAATACGATATTTTTCAAATTTCTCCAAAACTCTTCCTTAGCCTAATGTCATAGGAATATGAATGAAATTCGTTCGATTTCAGACAATAGAATAGTTGTTAACCCTTTATCTACTGACGGTACTTATAAGTACCATTAAAAAAACTTGTTGTAAAATTCATTTAATACATCGATTAGTTGTAATGCAGTTTAGAATGAGTTTTAGATATATTACTTTATCCTGTTCTAAATGCGTTATTTGTTACACAAACCAAATATATTTTTAAAAGGATGATTTTTTTTTTTTTTTTTTTTTGCCTTTACATCTTTTCAGCTTTCTTGGCGTTTGGGGGGGGGGGGGGGAGGATTTTTCCATTCGGAAATATTTCTATACTGCTATTGTAAGAACATTTTTGTACATTTCCTAATTCTACAAAATACTAAGAAAAATATTTAAAATAAAAGATTTGAGTGGGGTTATAAATACTGCACAAAATCCCTATAAATTCAAATTTAATTAATCCTTCTAAATACTTCAATCCTTCTAAAATTTATTAAATGATTATGTAAATCTTCTAATGTGGTTTCAAAAATTCACAAATATGCTTTAGAAGATAAATTTTCATGAATTCATAATTCAGTACATAAAGGGTTAAAAAAAATCTATTGGAATAGCTACTATTAACATTATTAAAGTAATATTTTCACAAAATTGAAAAAAAAATCATACCCGAAAGCGTTTATTCCAAAAAAAGATTAGCATACAGTCGCGATCATATATTTGAAAATTCAATTTAAATTAATCCATAAGAAATAATTTTCCACATGTCTTTTTGCAAGATTTCTAAGGCAATATTCGTAATACAGTGGTTGGCTTAATTTAAAATCTAGAGAAAGTGAATAAAGTTTTAATTATTCAAAATTCTGATTTAAAAAAAAAAAAACAAACAAAGAAACAAAATTCAGGCGGTTCTAGTAAAATTATTTTTTTTTTCCGCTCAGCAACCTATTTACAAATACACATTTTTAAACGTAACTGCATGACACTTGCAGGCATAATTAGTGAAGTGATGTAAGAAAAAATATTTGTTCCTGTTTCTGATACATGAATTATATCTGAACAAATTGTATTTTTGACTGAATAAGTAGACTGTAAGCTGATTTCAGCGTATTTAGACGTGTTTTACCTAGAAGTTTTTTCCGTAGCCAATAGAAGAAAATGATTCTTTATTTAGTTTTTCAAAAGAAAAATGTTTATTAAAATTTTTATGAATTGTTAATTCGAATGTACTGTTACTATATCTATTGTGTAATTACACCCATGCCCAAAAATTAAGGGTAAGTGTCCGGACGCTTTCGATTTTACACGTTTTGACGAATACCTACTAAAATCTTGAAGAATTGTTCTTGAACTTCTAGGATGTAAAGAATATGTTTGACTTCATATTTCTCCGTGAAGATTTAGTCGGGAGGGCAATTAGGGGGCTAATAATAAATTTAATAATTAAATAATATCTGCGATCACGCATGTAACAGAAAATGATCAAAATGGTCTGTCACTGTAGTAAATGGCTATGTAAGTACTGCTCAACATTTGTGTACATTAGTGTAATTTATGCTATTCTAATTCGAATAAAATAAAATTCATGAAAATATTAAAATTAGAACAGAGTCAATTATGAAATAGAATTTGTGAAACTAAGTTAAAACTCGACAAAAGTGATAAAGATATAGAGATATTTTTACGCACTGAGAATATATGCAATAATTCAGCCCCCATGGAATTACCTAATGTTTGGAAAGCGGTGTTCTGCAGAATAAGAAACAAGAGTTTAAAATAATTCACGTTCACAAATATCCATTTTTCTTATTGCACTTGTGTCATTATACATGAGATCGCATGATTTTTGTTTAACAGTTTTCAAATTAAACATTTTTTGCAAAAATATTTGTATCATTATACATCTTGAGAATTTCGCCGTCTAAGCGATAAAACATGTCGAACTGAATAAAGGTATTTATTTAACTTTTAAGTGTATTTTTATCACTTTTAGCAAGTGTTAACTTAGTTTGATTATTTTAAGTGATTTTCATATATATATATATTTAGAAATTGTGTGACCCACCGGCACGCATCACCGGTGGGTCACTCTCGACTGTCCCATCAGGCGGCGTGCATTACCGGTGGGTCACGCTCGACTGTTCCATAGAAGGTATGTACTAGAGGTGGGTCATATTCGACTTTGCGCTATAGACGGCGAGCACTACAGGTGGGTCACACTTGAATATTCGAATATTCAGTAGTAAAACCAATTCAGTATTGGAAACTTAATACATTCACGACGGGAAACGAGAATTCTCGTTTTCATTAATAAAATATCATTGACTAAGGGCGTGGCTTCTACCTTACAAAAATGCATTTATATCATGTTGTCCATATTTTTTTAGATTGTAAGACACTTTATATTAGATTCGTACATATGTAGCCAATAAAATCATGTCTCTAAGTACTTTGCTTACTCCTTACGAACTTTCAGGCATTCACAGTCAACTCTGCTTGTTATATTCGAATTCAATTCATTAAAAATGAGAGGGGAGGGTCATTACATACAGTGTCTAAATAAGCAACATTACCGCGCCGCCAAATGAGGAGAAATATGAATTCGAACGCCGTCTCACAGCGAAAATCGGCTTCGGCGTCTAATACAACATCTAATACCAAATCTAATACCTTTAACTTAAGAATTATAAATAAGAGGTACTATTTTATATATACTTATTTGTTTATAAATATGCATTATTAGATTTGTTTAATCTAGAGATTATAATTAAGAGAATGAATTGTAAATTTATCTATTATTTTGCTTTCGGGTATACAAGATGCCATTTTTTTTAATCGTAAGAATTGAACTGTCTAGTTCAACTTAGTGGACGAATATATTAAGTAACAAAAATCGAATTTCGCGAAAATTAACGTTAATTTTTTTTTCAAAATTTTATTTATTTTATTTTTGGTAGACTATGTTTATGTGGTAAGAGCTGAGAATAAACTCTCTTCACAGTCAACTCTGCTTGTTATATTCGAATTCAATTCATTAAAAATGAGAGGGGAGGGTCATTACATACAGTGTCTAAATAAGCAACATTACCGCGCCGCCAAATGAGGAGAAATATGAATTCGAACGCCGTCTCACAGCGAAAATCGGCTTCGGCGTCTAATACAACATCTAATACAACATCTAATACCTTTAACTTAAGAATCATAAATAAGAGGTACTATTTTATATATACTTATTTGTTTATAAATATGCATTATTAGATTTGTTTAATCTAGAGATTATAATTAAGAGAATGAATTGTAAATTTATCTATTATTTTGCTTTCGGGTATACAAGATGCCATTTTTTTTTAATCGTAAGAATTGAACTGTCTAGTTCAACTTAGTGGACGAATATATTAAGTAACAAAAATCGAATTTCGCGAAAATTAACGTTAATTTTTTTTTTCAAAATTTTATTTATTTTATTTTTGGTAGACTATGTTTATGTGGTAAGAGCTGAGAATAAACTCTCTTAGTAAAACTTGAAAATACTTGGTATTCAAATATTAAAAATGATTAATATTATTTAAATTATTAAGTATTAAAATGTTAAGTATTAATAAATAATATTTGAGATCTTCTTGACTAATTAGAATTTTAGTATTTTAGCCTTAACATATCATGGATTACCTCATAAGGCTTTATCTATAAAATAAAATATTTTTTCGAGAAAATGCAACATAACATGTTCTTCCACTAAACTATAATATTATGTTTAACAAACACAATTCGCGGTTGTGCATATACAACGTTATTACTTTAGGGTGGAGGTGGTGTCTGGCTCTTGATATTGTAAGATCGTTATCATTTTTGATCCAACCAAAATTTTCATTTTTACCTAACTTGTTTTTACATCACAATAGCCTATGAACTTTTTCCTTAGTGTGTTATCGATTTTATGAAAGTACAAAGGTATTATCTAATATATTTGTATAAGGTAGGGATCTGTTATAATTTATTTACCAATTAGAATAAGTGCGTGAAAATTAATCTAATACAAAGGTATTATTTAAACCATTAAGTAATTATAAAATCATTTTATTCGAAAATATGGATTATCCCAACGTTCGGCATTTCTATTCTTTTGCGATGTGTGGATATATTGCGTTGTTAGAGAAATCAGATTGGAAGTGATACTTGTTATGTTTAGTAGTAAATAAATGGTGAAGTGCGAGTATTACTCGCGCTCAGAGGTTTCAGAGAGAGTAGAAAAAATATATAAATTATTAACTGTATTATTTAAAAAAAATCATTGCTAAAAGAATAGTAAGACTTTGCAAAAAACTATACAACGTAGGGTTGTGTATAATTGTATATACTAGAAAAGTATGAATGGTTACATGACTGCCTCCTCTTTTGCTTGAATGGTTATACCATAAAATATCAAAGAGATATGAAGCCTAAATAATATCAAATGTTTCTATTCTGTATAACTCTTTTTTTAATCTTTTCCTAATCTGCTAATGATGAACTTAATTCAGTAGACAATAAAAGTAGTAATATTTAAAATTCATTTGGCCTTTCGTAAAACTAAGTTTAGCGTAGTAATAAACTTTTCTTTTTACAGTGTAGCTAAAACAAAACTCCTGTTCACTTTGACACTATTTTCTGAAACATCTATTGCGTTTGCAAAAAAAATAAAAAACGGAAAACTGAGTTTGATTACTTTGTTTCTGAACAATAACACCTCCTAGTTTTATGTATTCCCGAACAAAAATAAATTAAAACTTATGTCTTAAAGATGCCCTTTTGGATTTGAGAACAGTCTTAAAGTATTTTTTTGCAATAAAGTTATTTCATGTATAATAGTGATAGTTTATTGACTTCTCTTCATTCATATCAGTAAAATATGCGAATGGTAAATGTATATCATTGCAAACGTATTAAAAAAAAAGAAAGAAAAATTTTAAAAATAGAAAGAATTTTTAGACATTGATAACGATATCATTAGGGCAGGGGTGGATAGAGGAATAATTACGTATGCTATCGTAAGGGGAGGAGGCGGTCGAAAATTGCCAAAAAGTTGATAACGTTGATAACAAGCCCCTTATAGAGTTACCCATTTTACTGTTCTTTCACAGCCGTAAAATGCAAAGTAAGTTTTCTAAAAAAAACTTTCTTTCCTCTGTTTTTGCATTTGTTTGCAGGCATTGCTTTGGATTCTCTAATTTAATTTACAAATAATGCAATTTTAGAAATCCCTAAACTACCTTAAAAGTACTCTTTTAAAATTGTGACAAATGCTAAGACGAATCACTATCGATAAATCAAGTCTCGGCTAAACGAACACTTTATCTCAATATGCCTTCTACATTTATTAGTCTTTATCTAACGGTAGAGCAGGAAAAAGAATTACGAGAAAGGATCAATCAAAATCGGTCTATTGATTAATGACAGAGCCAACCGCACGGAGTTTCGACGTAAACCGAAAGCTTTAAGCATTCGTTAAAGTTCTCGTACTAAATCCTTGTAGGTGTAGCGGATTAGATGAAGAGATTTTTTATTGGCCCTTTCTCATCCGAAAGCAATATATTTCTGAAGTCTTCCAGCAAATGAAAATGACATTCGTAAAAAAAAACATTTAATAATATTTCGTTATAAATGCTTAAAAAAGAATTATAATTGATATTTAATTTCACTTCTTGGAATTTCCAAGGAATAATTAATGTTAACCCTTAAATGCATGATTTTTTATTTTGTTTCAAAAAAATTATATATGATTCTCTGAAAGGTTTATAACACAGGAAAAATAATGAAAAAAAATCAGAGATCCATTTTTCGTATAATACGTCAACCTTTTCTTATGTTGCACATCTGCAATACAAGTAAAAACTAAAATATTGCAAATTAGCAAATATTTTAATAAATATGAATCTAAATACCTTATTTAATATATTTTTTTTATTTTGTAAAACTTAACCCTTAAATGCATAAATTATTTTTTTAGTATAATGTTTTTTACTCTTACATTAAAGATTAGACACCAGAAATTTTGAGATGGATTTTTAACTTTATATTTTTGAAATATTTACAGAATTAATATTTCTATATAAATATACTGGTTGCTAAGAATTAAATAAAAAGTGATGCAGATATGGATCACTATGCATTTAAGGATTAAATTATACGTAATTTCCTAGCTCAAATAAATATTTCATATAAATTCCACATAGTTGCGAAGTTCCCTGATTTTTTAAATAAATTTTGAATAATATTTTTTAATATGAAAGTATTTGTTTTACATAATCGCAGATTTCTGTGAATAAATAAAGCGACTATGACTGTTATGAGTTAGTTATAGTCAAAACTCGAGAGGCTTGGCAACAATAGTAAGGGGTACTTTCTTATTCCCTATTTGATACACACAGTCATTTTCCCAACATTTGAACAATTTATTTAATATAAAGAAGCCATTTACCAATTTTTATTTACAAAGAGATGCAAATTGTATTTCAAAAAACAATAAGGATATATGCATATAAATAAAATGTTTAAACATATATAAATGAACATATAAATAAGCATAAAAGTTCATAAACATAAAAGTTTATTTCAAAATGAAAGATTTTTTTTTTTCTAAATGACAGCGTGCGAGTAAATGTCTGATATAAATATAAATAAGCATAAAATTTCATAAATATAAAAGTTTATTTCAAAATGAAAGATTTTTTTTTTCTAAATGACAGCGTGCGAGTAAATGTCTGATATAAATATAAATAAGCATAAAAGTTCATAAACATAAAAGTTTATTTCAAAATGAAAGATTTTTTTTCTAAATGACAGCGTGCGAGTAAATGTCTGATATAAATATAAATAAGCATAAAAGTTCATAAACATAAAAGTTTATTTCAAAATGAAAGATTTTTTTTTCTAAATGACAGCGTGCGAGTAAATGTCTGATATAATATTATTGCAGAAAATGTGCATGTGCAGAAAACTATACAAATGATGAAATCATTTCTGTACAATATCGCAATTAATATGTAAGAAAATTTTCCTGTTGTTTAGACCTTAATACATTCTTCTTTATTTATTTTAAAAGGAAAGTTTTGAAATCAAAGAGTTTTCGTAATAAAAAAGACAGCGAATGGGCAATGTCATATATACGAGGTTGCACCCATGCCTCAGAAACACTAGTGAAAGTAAAAAAAAAAAAAAAAAGTATTCTATAAACAAATTTATTTTTTATAAAACAATGTAGACGGTGACGCATACTTAATCTTGTAATTGAAAACTCGTTTCATCATGTCACGTTATTGTATCATTGTATGATAAGTATGTAATCAGTGCATTGTTTGGTTAACTGTTGAGACCAGTGCCCGACTAAACCTACGATAGTGAAGGGGCTATAATAAAGTTACCGTCAAGGGGAATAACTGGACATTTTTTTAGCAGTATTGCGCACTGATTAGCAGAAAAATACTAGTTTTTACTTTAGGCGGGAGGGGTGCTAATAGATGTGTGGGCATGGGGAAGATACCGCGTTTTTCCTTAATGTATTCAGGCCCTGATTGAGACGAACAGCGCATACTGTTTATCAGACTTCTCGTCAAATAACCTTCTCATTTTCTAGAAAGATTTGTTCCTGGAAAAATAAATTTAAATAATTATCAGCACTATTTCCGGAAAAATACCATGTTGACGTATCACACGTGCTCGCGTTACTCGAAATTATTCTGAACTCCAATCGCTACGCCGATTTACCGGCCAACATTCCATACTACAATAATGCACCTGACAAATTTTAAAACTCTTTATTTGGTCTCACTAGTATATGGATTATTTTAATCCCCACTAACTGTTTTTTAGGGGGAGGGTGGGGGCACACCTTGTATATTATGTGTTAAAATATCGATGTGGAAAAAATTGTGGATCCTGGAAAAGTATGTGAAATTGTTTCTAGTGTATTTCATAATCAATGTGCAAGAACATTTTATTTTTGATGTTACATTAATATTTTATTCATTATTTTATTTAAAAGATAATTTGAAAATGAAAGAATTTTTTAAATGAAAAGACAGCGGATGCCCAATGTCTTATATACAGCTTAAAAAAAAATCTGGATGTGCCAAAAAATGTAAATCCTGGAAAATGATTGATTTCTTTTTTTTTTCTCTATTTCAAAATCAATGTGCAAGAAACTTTTATTCCCTCCGAAATATAAAAACTTTATTCATTATTTAACTTAACAATTAATTTTAAAATGAAAGATTTTTTAGAAAACGAAAACAGATAATAATACAATCTCCGATGTACATTATGTGTAAAATATGTGTACGTGGAAAAAAGTATGAATAAAAATATTTAAACCCTTCCTAAATTGTTTCGTAATCAATGTGTAAGAGAATTTATTTGCCGTTTAAATATTAGCACTTTATTCATTATTTTATTTAAGAATGAATTTTAAACCGACACATATTTTAAAAATAAAAGACAGGGGACGTGTAACGTCTGAAACAATGTGGGCCAAAAAAATTTGGATCCTGCAAAAACGTTTGAAATTATTTCTAGACTCTTTCATAATTAATGTGAAAAAAAAAAAAAAACTTTCCCGTTCACTGAAACGTAAGTACTTTATTCATTATTTAATTTAAAAGTGAATTTCAAAATCAAAGTTTTTTTTCTGAAAAACGAAGCATGCGTAATGTTGGATATACAAGAAAAGAAATTCGAGAGAAATTAAGAAAATGGAAATCAATTGATTAACCTCCGTTATTCTGAAGATAGAAATTTTCTGAAGTGTAAGTAACACGTTTAATCCATTCATTAAATATTTGATTAAGTGATGCATTTGAAAGAGGAAAATTTTCCAAATTCGTTTCAGTTTTATAATTCAGGATTAATATATTATAGGCGTAAAAATTTAAAAATAATTAAATGTTAATAGATTTATAAAACAAGGAATAAATATTGAATATTGAAATATTGCATTCTAGTAAAGAAAATTTCAGTGAATTATTTGACTTCAGTTAGATTTTTCTGAAACCTGCGTGAGACTTAAGTACAAATCCGCTATATTGACATTTTTTGTTTAAAGCTGAAAAACTATCTGCAGCAATTTGAGTTTATGTTTATTTTCTATTACGCATTATCTTTTTTTTTTGTGTGTGTGGAGCAGTTTTGAACCATATGTTACACAGAAGAAATTAACACAAAAATTATGAAGACATTCGATATAATCTAGGTCACAACATAAAGAAGATATTAAAGTTTTTATTATCGGAATTTTAGAATTTACAGTTAGATTTCATCATAATTCACAATGAATGCTTGCTATTCATAACAATAAAAACTAAAAGAATTCTTTTAATTTTTATAAAGTACTAAAAAACTAAAAACCTTTATTAAGATACAAAAAACTAAAAAAGTTTATACTAAAAAACTTCGAAATTCCTTTTCAAAATTTATTAGTAAAATATTTTTTATTATATTTCTTTTAAGCCAAAATGAAAATCGCTACTTATTATTCTCAAATAGAGTTAGTTACACAATTTTGGAAAGTTTCTACTGTTTACCTAAAATAGAATTTTAGAGAAGTGTACTGAAGCATCAAAAAACCATTTTTTTCGAAAAGGCAAAAAAAAAACTGTATACACACCAACAATGCTTAAAAATAATATTTTAAAACCTTCCAGCATCATAATCATGTTGATTTAACATTTCATCATGAACATTTTTTTCCGTTTTATCAATTTATAACTCAATTTAAAACTCGAAAATTTGAACCAATTTATGTTCCATGTGCCCTAACATGATTCTGAAAAAACAAATTCTCACTTCATATATATTAAATTAAAAATTCGTTAAAAGCGGCCAGATAAAATTGTCAAATTGGGTTTATCTCTAATCTTGATTTAGTTTTTGTTGGTGAAATGAGTACTTAACTTCAAAATCTACCTACACCTGTTGGCCGAGCCGGCGGTTTATTATTATTATTATTATTATTATTATTATTATTATTATTATTATTATAACTTTAAGATATATGAAGCAATATAACTAAATTATCAATGTACCAACCTTTTTTCCTTCAATGCTATGACCTCTGAATGCGGAAACATGGTAATTTGGTCATTGATACCGTACGCAGTATCACATTTCGAAACAGAGAGACTTCAGCTGAGTGTATATAGTACAGCGATTGCGTCCATTTCAAATAATTATTATGGTGATGGCAAGATAAGTTTTTTTTTAAATGTCGCTACAGTATTTCAATTCTTGTTGATCCTAGAGAGAGTCTCCGACATTTGTGACATGAAAGGGGATTATGACCGTGGTTTCATACACAAAAAATTACACGACGTATCTTTCACGACGTATGTCACATCTTTCAGTCTGTCGTCAAATTAACTAAACACACTGTATAACAGAAAAATTTCATCTGTCCTGTCATCTATTATCCTATTTCATCATATTATCTTATACGGTAATTTCAGTAAAATTTTACTATAGACGCGCTTGAAGAATATCAATCGTTTTCAATACCTTGCACGACAAACTGACCTGATCCACTTAATCCTTAAATACAATGTGTTGCCTTTCGGCAACATACCCTATTTAGGCTTCTAAAATACTATTAGAATAACATTGAAGATATAATGCCTAATGTGCCAATAAAATACATTCTGAAAATATTATTAAATCGATTTTCAACATGTAGATGGCAACACTTGTACTGTTTAAGAATAAAGATAGATTTATTTTTTTAATTGTTGCTACTTGTTCTTTTTGTTTTGTTTGGAAGCTTGCGAAATACCCTACTTTGTTCTGGTGTGAGCAAGTAAAATTTATTTCTTATTATAGTTCCTAAAATTCTTGTGTGTTTAATATTATGGAATTTTATGAAGAAATTTTTTTTTTTAATTAAAGACCAGTACTGCCGATTAGTAACAAGCTGTTTTTTAGCCGTAAACCATACTTAAAGCAAAATATGATTTTTTAAATATTTTTCCCATGATTTATTTAAAATGTGAAAGCCAAAAATCATTATTAAAATTATTTTTAAAAAATCGGGCATTTAAGGGTTAAAACATCAAATTATATATTTTATTTTCTATTATCATAAATTTTTGTATCGTTTCATAGCCATAAATCGTCTTCAATGAAAATGTTGATGGCCACCATATTCATGTGCCATGCGCCTCGAATGCACCTAATGACTTTCAATATGTTAAGCTGTAATTACGCGTGCTATCTCAGTCATATAATAGACATCATCAGATATTTCAATACAAACCTGTTTTTCAACACAATAACGCTCGAAAACTTTCCGTGTGATAGCTTACCTCTCTCAGCTTCGGCAATGATGAACTTATCACAATTTGTTTCTTCTCCGATGAATATCAATACCATTTCATAAGCAGAATTAGTTTCCCTTCATGTGCATTATTACCCGAAACGTCTGTTCTATTAAGGCTGTTCTTAACTGCTCTGCTCAACATGCGCAATACGTTTTAACATATTTACAAATTCATTTTTTAACGGAAAGGTATAAAATTGGAAAGCCTGGCCGTAGAAGCGAATGGTTTTGAACTGTTTTTTCCATTTTTTGATCAATTGATTACCTATTGAGTTATAAGCAAATTTGATAACGCGACAAACACGTTTTTTCGCCCCTCTTGAGTGCTATTTCTTCCTTCCCGCGGAAATTCGATTCAAAACGCCCATTTTGACATTATGTTTCGAAAGATCTATTGCGTTTGCAAAAAAATGGAAAAAACAGCTCAGTTACATAGTTTCTGAACAACAACACCAGCTAGTTTCATGCATTTTCGAACAAAAATAACTTAAAACTTATGTCAGAAAGTTGCCCTTTTGGATTTGAGAAACACCCTTAAGAGGTAACGCCAGTTTGATCTGTTCAAAATTTCAAACATTTTTCGTCTCTTAAAGTACTATATTTTATTAACAAATATTTTATTATTAATTTAAATTATTTAATTTCTATAGCGAAAATGAAAGTGAAAAGGCAAATTTGAAGCTAAAAGGGTAGAGTGCGCCACATCGAGAAAACAGTAAAGAAAACTTTAGGTGATATTTTTTTAAGAGCCGCATTTTCAGAATAGTAGCGATTAGCGAATTAGTCCTAAATTATAGGCAGTCTTACAGCTCACCCGCTGCCGACCGCCGCCGTGAAGAATAATATTCTCGAAGCCGCAGCGGTCGTCCGACGTATTCTGAGCCCCGGCTTTACCCTTCCCGCTTTTTGATATTGTTAATTTAGTGAATTAAAATTTTTAGTTTTCCGGTCAGTGTTTAAATAAGAATTAAATTTAAAAAATCAAAAAACCCGACTGCGTAAAAAGCGAACTAATTAATTATTTCTCATCAATGTGAAACTATTTTCTTTATATTACATACCTATTTTTTTATTTACTCGTATTGATGACTTTTAAGTTGCGTTTAATTGTTAGTTCCTATCTATAAACACTGTTTTGATCAGGCCTATAGATGTCTATGAAGGTTAGAGTTGCCGTAAAGCTAGAGATCCTACCTACACAACTTCCAGGTTGTGTAAAATTTAAACGGAGCTTCTGACTGTAAAATAGTCAATGAAACATCGTCTTCATTTTGAAATACCTATCCAATGATATGCCACTCAATAGGGTGCGTAATTTTTTTTTCGTCTCTATCACTATTTTGTATTTTACGGCCGCCATTTTAAATTTATAAAAACAAAACCTATCCTATAACCATCGGACGATTAAGACAAATTGGTAGAGACCTTATTCATTAAAACCCATCCAGCCGTTGGGATGTTTCGAGGGTATAAAGAAATCCACATACCCAGATACACGTGACACACATAACCCTTCTTTTCAGCCGGGTAAAAAAGGACTTCGGACGGGAACGAGTACCGCCTGTTCCGATAATTAGTAGTGGTCTCCAGGCTCAGCTACCCAAAAAACGCTGCCAAGTCTATTAATAATTTCGAAACCGCAGCGGTCTCCGACGTATTCATTCGTTCTCTAGCTCTGCCATTTTTTACATTTTTACTATTTTTATTCAATCAACTTGGTTTGATTTAAAATTAATAGTTACATATTTTTCTAGTAATAATGTAATATATTTCCGAAATATTGACATCGCACTTGCATTTGTAACGAAATTTAGCTGACGAAATTTTCATTTGAAACTTTCAAATTGTTTTCCTCATTGTCCTAATTTAAATCTACGACCAGTTATATCCTTTACTTTCATGTCATGTTGCTCTCCCTCCCCATTAGCTATCAGGCCGCCATGTGCTATATTACTAAATCTGAGTAGTATAATACATAATTATATAAGGATATTTCAGAAAACAACAAAGGACGTCGAATGGGAACTAAATTTAAAATTATATAAAAATATTATGATTACGTTACATTATTTTTTAAGTAAATGTTTATAAATTTTTCCAACAAATGTATATAAATAAGAACTTTTGTAATTTATTACACTGAAGAGACGTATAAATAATTGAATATTTTACGCATCAATTCTTTTAAAGCCTTAATGGTATTAAAATGTCCTTCTTTGACATCTTTTAAGATACGCTGAATATTTTAGAAACTGATTAATTTTTGTTTTTAAGAGTCATAAATATCGTATGGACTATTCTTTCTTATAATTAATGAGAATTAGTTTGCACATATTTTTATTAACAATAATTTTTTATCAGTAATATATATATATATATATAACCATTAATTAAACATAACCTACCACCGTCAATTATTATGAATTAAAGCTGTAAGTAAAAAAAAAAAAAAAAAAAAAAAAAAAATTATTATGGAAGAAAACAGAAAAAAGTGGACACCGACAAAAATTGAAAAGCTTATACATTGAATTACGTTATCAAGGGCACAGAATTCAATGATATAAGCAAAATGGTTGTTTTCTGTGGGAAAAATAAGCTAAAGCTAAAAATTATTTTCCCCTGTGCCCGACCAACCACTATATATATATATATATATATATATATATATATACACATTTGTTTATCAGTTTTTTGCATCGGAAAATAATATTGCGATTATTTTTTACCATTTTTACATGAATGAAATTTGTTTGATGAATGGAATTTGCAGTTTCAATAAGAGAAAATATTCATATTTAAGTCTTTCGAATTTTTTAATATATTTTTTTAAATAACAGAAACAATAATCTACTAACCTAGAAACTAGAATAAATAACTTCTATTTTAACTTGAGTGTCATTTGAAATTCGAATATAAAGCGAAATTATGTTTCAAATATTATATCTTATACGTATAATATTTAATTTAAATCTAGAAACTAATTTTGAAATTAACAAACGAGCTATCTTTTGACAATTATACAAGATAGCGTATCTATAACTTCACAGACTAGTACAGCAGTTTATTTCTAATGTTACATTTAAGAATTAGTTTAATATCAGTTGTAATTTTTTAAGTTAGAACAAGAAATACTTGAATTATATTGTAGATATCTACCAACTAGTATAACAGTCTGCTTTGCTGCGTTTTTTTTTTTTAATTTGAAAGGAGTATTTCAAAACAAAAACTTTCTTTAATGAATGAAATCAAATAATTAGCAGATTTACAGACATAGTTATATTTCATAAAATAAAATTTCCGTTCTAAAATATGTTTATTTGACTTTTTAAAAAAGGATGGTTCACAGCTATGTGGATATTAAATAGACATATTTAGAAATTACTTTCAGAAAAATAAAAAGTAAAACATATTTTATTTAATTGCCGAGAAAAGGCCCGAGACAGTGTCCGGTGAGAATAATTTTTAATACTGCTTAACTTTAATACTGTTGAGACTTAGGCTGTTTTCAAATTTTCTGTCTCAAAATGATGCGATTTTTCCTACCACTATTTTTAAACAATGACAATCTTCAATAATCAGTGAAAATCTATAGGAGAGAGTTATGGATTTGCAATAGCGATGGACAAAAAAAAAAAAAAAAAAAAAAAAAAAAAAAAAAAAAAAAAAAAAAAAGTGGTCAGTGTCAACCCTAAAATTTCATATAAAATCCTCTTTCACATTAAAAAATATTATCTATAACCCAGTTTGAAATTAAATGTGCATTTAAGACTAAACGACTAAAACTACCTGAAATTTTAACTCAAATTTTATAAAAATATTTTACACCGGAGATTTTATTTAAATCTGTTTAACATATTTATTTAGCATGTTTGTTCTCTGTGCCTTTTAAATTTATTTTACAAAGAAATTTCTGGTTCGAACCAAAATATATTCATATAGTAGGAGTCAAAATGACCCCTTATGGTCCTTTTAGTGTTAAACAATTAAAGTCATTTGATTACCAATGGCCATCAAGAAATATTATGGCATAAAATTCATAAAAAAGAGGCGACAGTTATACACTGATTTGTTTAAATGATGGTTAGGGTACGGTGTCTGGAATAAATAGTGTGGAAATCTGCTATCCAAACAGTGCTAAAAGTTTGTATCCCTTAAATGTGCAATGATGCTGTAATCCAAAGAGTGGATCACAGCGACATCTGCGGTATAGTTTCCGATTTCAATTTAAGCTTCGTATTATTACGTCTAAGGCCAAATCGTCTTGGAGTTTTAAAAAATATCCTGCAGATGTCACTGCGATTGACTCCTTGGATTTCAGCATCGTTTGACATCTAAGTGATCCAATATTTCAGCACTTTTTAAGTATTACTGAGATAGCCGATTTCCTCACTATATATTCTAGACGCTATAGTTTCTTACGGCCGTTTATCTGTGAGAGAGATTATAGGTCGAGGATACGTGGATTTCCTTCCGTGGAGGTCTTTCAAAAGGATTGTAACCCGTATTTACGCAAAATAAACTTTTAAAAATAGGCAGCTTTTGGTGCATAGTCACTCCACGGCTTTTATAGAAAACGGTTACTTGACTATATTATGGAGCATTCTCATTGGTCAGAATAGAGATGTTCTATCAAAGCGGTGGAGTGACTATGCAGCAAATTCTGCAGATTTTTAACAGTGATAAGCTGAGTTCGAAGAAAACAACGGAATAATCCAAACGTTCAGGCCGACGATGATGGCATGGGTTCCAGTGCAGCATTTTCCGTCTACCAGATTTGCGAGTACAGTCTCTCAGCCACTAGTGGTCTCTATATAAACGGATGTAGTTTAGTGTATGCCTCTTAGACAGCATCTTCATGTATTCTAAGTGAATTGATGATATACGATGTTTTAATTCCTATAATCTAAACTTTGATACTTCATCTTGCAAAATATGAAATTTGTTTAGATGCACCATATTTTACAATCATACCAGGAGTGTATTATTGTAGAATTTCCACTTTCAGTATTATGCATGCATATTTTCAGAAAAGAAAAATAATTTAATTTTAGTGATTTTATGGCCTTATATTGTTCTGAGCCATACCAAATGCACAGGACAGTCCCTTTATCCGAAAAAAAATTGCAAATGAGGTGCGTTCGTACTATCACGAGGTTCTATACCTTACGAACTCGTTTGTGTAACCCTGTATATGATCTACAGCATTTATACACACAATGTAATATGGAAAAATTTAGTTAAACTGAAAAACTCATATCACAACTAAAAATGCACTTTGAGCGATAATTGCTAATATACAGTATTTCGGATGCAGCATAGTGTCCGAAATCTTTTGTGTGTCACTGTAAAATCTATGCACTTTCTATTATACAGGATGTAACTTGTAGTGAACTTCCGCAATGTATATCAATTTCATTGTATGTCAAATAGTTTAACATAATTAAAATACGCCCCAAACAAATGTTTGTCTCTATACCATTTTGTAACGGAATAATTTTGTGCGACTGAATAATAAATATTCTTCGTACCGCGCTGTACGAATATAAATTCTGTAGAATATGCGCATATTCTAAAGAATATATATTTTAGTGCATTTCATAAGTGCATATCAATTTTATTATGTTCGAAAGGGTGTAACATCATTAAAATGAACTGGAAAATATTTTTTCCGATTGGCCGTAGTGTAACGGAATACATTGATCTCTCTGTAAGGCGGACTCTGTGTAAGACGGAAATCTGTCTAACTCGGAATGATTTTCAAGTCCCTGCGAATCCATAGACATAGAATAAAATTCTTCTAAGGCGGAATATTGTCTACTATGGAGTATTTTCTCGGTCCCAATCGTTTCCGCCTTAGACAGTGTTTACTGTACTTTTGACTGTCGCTGTAATTGAACTATACATCCGATTTTCATAAAATTTGAAATGACTCAACAAAATTATGCAGCAATTACATATTTTAAATCTCAAACCACTCGGTTGGGTAGTTTTTGCGCTGTTATATGAGGATGGACGGACAGACAGACAGACCAGGCGACGACTATATGTGCTACGTATTTATATAATTACGAACGCACCTAAAAAAACCTGCTAAAGGCGAGAGCTGCGCTAGTGTGATAACGGTAAACATTTTAAGTTGCATAGTAGAATTTATATTTGTAATTGTAACAAAATAATGCTCCCTTCACGCTGTTAATTTAGCTGCTAAAACATGTTAGCCTCCCGTTTGTCTGTTGAACATGAAAATGTGGATACTTGATAATTGATGGCATTCGAAAAAATGAAATTTCATGTTGATACCAAATTGAGGAAATCGATAAATACACTGCAATAACTACTTCGTAACGCTTCCGATAATTACAAGAAGAAAAAGAATTTTTTGTATAATATATCTAATCAAAAACAGCTCATTGTAAATGATCTCGCCAAGTTACAAACCTAAAACGTCAGTCATAAAAAGAAGTGATATCACATAAAAAGAAGCGATATAGAAGTGCATAATCCAAGTGCCATGTAAAAATCTATCACCACTCATAATGTTTCCAAAGGATTCGGAGTGAGGTACCATATGTGAAAACTGCTTGGCGACTTGCAGGCTTTTATAATGTTTGGTTTCCTGCAATTACATATGACTATTTTTTAACAGTTTTTTCTTATATTAATGCTCCCACGAAATTCTAAAAAGTTGAAGCTTCTGTGTTTCCATGTACTTTCTTACTTACCAGCTTGAAAATCGATTTGTTGATTTTATTTACCATTATTTGAACTGGAAACACCACTTCAAGAGGATTTTTTAAGTAAACATGTAAAGATTTTGAGTTTGTATACATATAATGATCATATGGAAATTAATAACAATGCACCTTATAATAAACGTTAACTAAACTGAGATATATTACAGTAATGCCTGCGTAAGCGGAATCGCATAGAACTGGGAAAAAATCCGTTCTAGTTAAGCCGTTCTAGTCTATTTTATTACTATTATATAATACTCCTCATGTTGGACACTTGGCATTTTTTGTTTAATAAATAAATCCGTCATAAGAAATAATTCCGTCCATTTTACCAGTTTTCTCTTAGAAAACGTGTATTAACCGTATTTTTAATTAAATTTTATGGTAAGAAATATTAGAAAGTATAATTGTAACAGTAGATGATTATCTCACTTACATACCATTTCCTGCTTGTCTTTCAAATCTTCATGGTTTTTTACAGATCTTTCTCATACAAAAATATTTATAAAAGTGATATAACAAATACTAAAAATTTATTTTCTCAAATTTCAACATTGATATACTGCATATATTATAAAAGCCTGCAGGTCGCCAAGCAGTTTTAACATACTGTACCTCACTCCGAGTTCTTTGGAAACATTATGAGTCGTGATAGATTTTTACACGTCACTCGGAGTTTTCACTTCTATATTGCTTTTTTTTTGCGACATCACTCCTTTATATCCCTTTAAGCCCTGACACACACAATTGTGTGGTTGATACTAAAATAAAAGAAAAAAACTATTTCCTGTTTTTTTTTTTTTTAGATTTAAAACTAAATCTGCACATTTATATGATTTAATTGGCTTCAGGTGTTTTGATAAGATATAACTAGGGGGCACCAACTGCAATACAGGGTTAGATTTTCTGTCTTTAAAGAGACTATATCATCTGATAGCAATAGACAAAATGTATGTACTGTCGTAATTTCATTTAAATATGATTTTTAGTGTTTGCTTCGATTAAATTTTTCTTTTCATGATTTTAATTGATTCGGTCCTTGATAAATTTAATTAGTATTTATAAAATCTGAAAAACAAATGACCCACACAATTGTGTGGGTCCGGCATTTACCATTTACAAAATATTTACAATTCCTAATATATATATATTTATTTATTTTTAAGTGATTTTTTTTAATTTATGTTTTTAGCAATTTGTTTTATTAATTACATATTTAAAGCGGATTAATTTTAAATTAATAGGTTTGTACTATTCAGGATTTCTGTTTAAAATGGATAGTATTAGATATATAATATGCACATGTAACGAACTGTATGTTTCTGCTCTGAGCTACAAATGCCATATATGATTTATAAGTTTTATATGAGTTATATGCATACCACGAGAAAGATTTTTAAACTCCATAAATTTATTCCATTTTGTCGACACAGCAAGTAAACCACCTGGAGTGAATAATAAATTTTGGAAAGTTCAGCAAATGCTCGACAGATTTCGTAGTGTCTGCTTGAATTTACCAGGATATCAGGGAAATTTTTCCATAGATGAGCAGACGATTCCTTTTTTAGGACGTGCCTCAGAAAGCAGTATGTAAAAAACAAACCACACTCTGTGGTAACAGCATCATCTGGGATAGTTTTAAATTTTGTAGTATACTAGTGGGAAAGTATAGATCTGGTCCACATAGATCTAGGCTTAGGACCTGCTGTAGTCATTACTCTTGTTCAGACCTAGTTTTATGTACTTTGATCGGTATTTCAACAAAATACCGCTGCTGGAAAAACTAAAAAAAAGAAATTTGAAGGATCAGGCACAACCCAAATGGAGTGATCTTGGCATAAACTGAAATCGGGTATTTTTTAAATATTTTTTTTCAATCAAATACGATCCTATCGATAAGGGGAAACCACCAAAACTTTCAGTTTCTACCAAAAAAAATCCCGGTCTTAAAGGGTTAAGACTGACGTTTTCGGTTTGTGGCTTGGCGGGATCATTTACAAAGAGATGTTTTTGATTAGATATCACTCCTTTTTGTAAGGTATTTAATTTCCATTATACACATTCTATTTTTATTGAGAAAAGTTAAAGAAAGATGAAGGGATAAAAAAAAAAAAATTGTAGTGATGCTATAAACTTTTCAAATATAGACTATGCCTAATAATACATAATATTTTACTATTTTATAATCATTCCAAAACATTGCTTAAATTCTATAAGCTATAGAGTGATTCATTTATAAACTCAGCAAGGATTTTACCATGATAATTTTTTATCTAATTACTTTACATTTTCAAAATTTATATTAATTTATGCAAAATACGCACAAACATAAAAAAAGTCCTTCCGGCCAATGTCGGGAGGAAGAAGTAGCTTTCATATTCCTTATTTTTAAAAAGCCAACTTATATTATTCAAACACACGAAGCTCAATTAAGTGGAAACCGAATGTAGGAGATTCAATACTAATTTTTATCAATACTAAATCATTATGAATGAGAATTTCGCGAAATTAGTCAGCTTTATCCAAGCTGCTTTTATTTAAAGTCACTTATATTTGGCTGCCAAATTCGGCGATTTCTTAAAGTGCCTGCCATTTTAAGACAACATGGTAGATGAGGCTAACCAGTGACCTTGGTCGAGACCTTAGTAATTGCTGTGCACATGCTCACTCATATCGGAATCGGTTGATGTATACGAGTGCTGTCGCAGATAAAATATCAGATTTTTCAAAATGTCACCCACTTTAGAAATTGAAACTGCTATAACTGAGCCATTTTTTAAGATAAAGACAAACAAAAAATGCTCCTGAATCCTTATATCAAGGTCAAATACTTAAGAAAGAAACCTTTTTCAATTTCTAATTTTTTTGCACCTCACTTTATATATAATTTTTTTTAATTTAATGGCCGCCATTTTCAAACAAGATGGCTGATGAAGCTGGCCAGCGAACTTGGTCGAGATATTGATGTATACTATCCACATGCCTTCTTCCATCGAAATAGGCGAATACGTGTGGTATCGCGTGACAAATACAAGATCGTTTCAAAGTGTTAGCCATGATAGAAATTCAGAGTACTATAATTCAACCACTTTTTAAGATATAAACAAAAGAACAAATTTTCAGAAACAAAAACTGCTCCAGAATCTTTGTATCAAGGCCAAACACATAAAAAAAATCTTTTTCATTTTCCAATTTTTTAATACCTCATTTTAAATTTTAAATTACATTTTTTTAAATGGCAACCCTTTTGAAACAAGATGGCGAATGAAGCTGGCCAACGAACTCGGTCGAGACATTGGTATGTACTATGTACAGACCAAGTTACATTCAAATCGGTTCATAAATACGCCTGTTATCGCGTGACAAAAATCAGGCCGTTTTAAAATGTCAGCCACAATAGAAATTCAAAATGTTATAACTCAGCCATTTTTTTAGATGTAGACGAAACAAAACCTGTTCCGGAATCTTTGTATTAAGGTCAAACACATACGAAAAAAATCTTTTTCATTTTCCAATTTTTTGGTATCTCATTTTAAATTTAATTTTTTTTTAAATTTTTTTAAATGGCCACCATTTTGAAACAAGATGGCGAATGAAGCTGGTCAACGAAATCGGTTGAGTTATTTGTATGTACTATGTACACACCAAGGTACATCCAAATCGGTTCATAAATACGTCTGTTATCACGTGGCAAAAATCAGGACGTTTCAAAATGTCAGCCACGCTAGAAATTCAAAATGCTATAACTCAGCCATTTTTTAAGATATAGACGAAACAAAAACTGCTCCCGAATCTTTTTATCAAGGTCAAACACAAAAGAAAAAAATATTTTTTCAATTTTCAATTTTTTGCTACCACATTTCAAATTTAAATTTTTCTTAAAATTTTAAATGGCCGCCATTTTTAAACAAGATGGCGGATGAAGCTGGCCAACGAACTCGTTCGAGACATTGGTCTGTACTATGTGTAAACTAAGTTGCATCTAAATCGGTTCATAAATACGCCTTTTATCGCGTGACAAAATTCAGGACGTTTCAAAATGTCAGCTTCGCTAGAAATTCAAAATGCTATAACTCAGCCATTTTTTAAGATATAGACAAAACAAAAACTGCTACGGAGTCTTTGTATAAATGTCAAATACATAAGAAAAAAATATTTTTCCATTTTCAATTTTTTGGTACCACATTTCAAATTTTAATTTTTTTTTAAATTTTTAAATGGCCGCCATTTTGAAACAAAATGGCGGATGAAGCTGGCCAACGAACTCGGTCGAGACATTGGTATGTACTATGTACACACCGAATTACATCCAAATCGGTTCATAAATACGAGAGTTACAGTGTGACATAGGTCTTTTTTTTTAATACTTACAGCTTTAATTCATAATAATTGACGGTGGCAGGTTATGTTTAATTAATGGTAATATATATATATATATATATATATTGATATATATATATATATATTGATATATATATATATATATCAATTTTGAACGGAGGGTGGTTTCGGGGTCATGATCGGTGAAAATATACCAAAATTTTTTGAAATCGCTTTCTTCCGAACGGCTGCAATAGGTAGCTTTTTGTAAAGAAAGCTACCTAACAGACTGAATAATGAGCATTTGTCTTATCAGCGGACGTGCTTGAATAAAAAAAAAAATATCATAAGGTTTTTTTTTTTTTAGGAAATCCAACGTCCCTGCTATAAGCGCAGCTGGGGCACTGATTATTTCATTGCAACCTCCTTTTCTTTATAAACATTTTCATAAGCTGTAACACTTATTTGATTTTCTGAATTTTCAATGTGGGTACTTTTTAAATTCCTAATTGTTTTTTACGTGACGAACAGGACATACTAAGTCGTATGCTTTCCAAGAATTTTCTCATATATTTCGGATAATTCATACGACAAATTATAATTCATTTCAATAAAAGTTCAGAATTCGATATTTCATCATTATGAAATGTTTTTCCCTAATTTCGGTCGTATTTGTAAATTTTTACGCAGCTCTATTATCCGATTAAAAATTAACTAAAAGCTATTTATGGCAGATTGATAGCGTTCTTTAATTACCAAGTCCAAAATAACAGAGTCGATTAGTTTAATAAATCTCCATATTAATCTTTTTAAATGAAAAGAAAAACGAAACCTTCCAATAAAACTGCCAAAAAAAAAATGAAAAAAATGAAAAAACAAAACACTTATGTAATAAAAAACCAGACTGACTATATTACATTTGTAAAATGGTTCAAATTGAATAAATTGCAAAGTTTGGAATGTTGAAAAACTATTTGAGTATATGTGCGTTTTAGTATAAAAGCAACTCAGAAGAGAAAATTTTTTCCGCTTATTACAAACTGATAAACAATAATCCTAAAGTTCTATCGAATTGTTTTCCTGACTATAAGTACTCTGTGATTCACTCTGCGTGCTCTGTGTGCAAGTGCTTACATTATCTTTCTGAGCATGTTCTGCTGTTTCTACGTAGTCGGTGTTTACCTAGAATCTTTCCATAATCGAGGTCCACTGGCACGTTTCTAAAAACTAGTTTCTCTTCAAATATCAGCAGGACATTCCGCGATGATTATTGTGCGTAGTACCTTCGTCAAAAATCATTCCGCTTCCATGCAAAATAAAATTTCATTTACTTGTTATCTAAATTTTGTGTGCAAAAATACCCATAGTATTGAAATTTTAAAAGGATATGTGCTGAAATCTAGAAGTATATTTAATAAAGTGGATACTAGAAACATCTTTCATAAAGTTGAAACCTGGATCGTTGATATTTAGATGGAAAAATTGAATTCATACTCAACTTTCCAGTAACATCATAAAATTTTCTACAGATTGAAGTAATACAAATTCATTAAAATACATGACACTCAGTAAATATCTATCGGTTGTAATGTAATCAATATCTTTTAAGTGACCTTGTAAACGAGCCGCAAATGCTACAATGCCGCCTTACAATAGACAGCTTAACTGGGTCCAATGCAATAAAATCTACCCTATTAAAATTCGTGCGCGTATCTATCTATGTAACTTCAAAAACTCGGAAACCACAGGGCGCAGGGCTAGGAAACACGCAGGGCAGGCACACGAGTTGCTTGTAGGGTGCTCATGAACGATTGGGGCCAAAAATTCAAAAATTTTAAGTATACTTTTTTAATTGATTAGACGAAATTTTGCCTTTTTATGTTCAACCCGTAATCGCGCGAGTTCTAACCAGTTATAAATGTTTACTGCAATGTGAGATATACATATTACGTACGCCACGCTGCAATACCAAGAAGTTATAGCGGGTGTTACGATAATTCTTTTAGCTCACATGCAAATATAAGTACAGATATACATATTACATATGCCACGCTGCAATATAGGAATCAATTACTTTAAACTGGTATAAATCATAAACTAATCAATATTTTTACATGAAACTTTCAAAGGTTTGAACTATTCATAAAAATAATTCAAATGCCGTAAGCCACGTAAAAATCCGATAATTACACATTGCTGTAGCTCTATCAACATATTTTGGTTTGAGCAAGAATTTAAAAAGTGAAAAAAATAGCATTTATAAAATCGCATTTGCTAAAAAACTATTCGCCGGATTCCACTTTACTTTTGTCTTCTGAGTCAAGTGGCACGCACCACTGCATAGAAACAAGAATTTTGTTTCTATCTACTTATAAGAAAATCTGAGTGCAGGAAAATATAGGTAACCATGCCAGTACGAACCACTCTAGTCTGCGAATCAACCGTAGCTAAATTTCATGTTAGGCTTAATGAAAAACATATGCTGACTTATGAGAGCTAAATGATAATTTATTCTACTTGAAATCATGTATACTCAGCATATTTTCACATAAAACATGTGTATCATATCCATTTATAATGTATTAAGTTCTAAATTAAAATTAAGCTATTATAAAGATAGAAATTTGATCTAAACAAGCGATACTGTTGCCATTCTAAATCAAATTCATGCAAATCTACAAACAAATGAATGACTCTTTGAACTTTTCATAAAAAAAGGTTAACGTCAATGCAGCTCTTAAAATATTTGTAAAAGTATATTAAAACCTTTAAATATTTTAACTTTTTCTAAAACTTTCAAAAACTATCCATAAGGGACAAATCAACAACAAGTTCTAAATTAAAAATAACGGATAACTATCGCCATCTGGTGGAGAAAAGATGCAACTTTCGCTTCAGGAAGCTGCCGTGCAAGAACATTGCATTACATGTGTTTTTAATTTGTTCAGAATGATTATTCTTTTGCACAATTTCAGATTTCCTATGACATTTGTGTTCTATCTTATATGACAAAGTAAAACTTATCCGAATTTGAATATCTAAAACTTTCAAATGCATTTACAATAAAGAATTATTTCAATGGCACTTTAGCAGTAGTTAACGGGAAATTAAAGGGACAATTTTTTCTGTACCGAGGAATGCGAGCAACGCCTCTTTAGGCCGTTTTAATTTCCAATAAATCAGGAGCTTATGTTTCTTGCTAATTCTTTTGGCGTCATCTATAAGCAATGAATATAAACAAAGAAACCTTTTGTTGTAATCGTTTTTTTTTATTTTTTTATGCATTTTATTAGATTTGAAGACTTCGCAAATGAAATGAATATTTCTTATTGGTACAACATACTTCAATTATCTTGCAGATAAAACTTTGAATTTTAACATAGTTTGTAGGGAGAAAAAAGTCACGCTAAACGGCAAAATTTTAATATAGAGGGAACCTAAACTAGCATTTTCGTCGTAGAATGTGTAGCTGGAAATGACGCATTTAAGCGCTGGTGACTAAACTGTACTTTACACAATTTCTTTGTTCTAATAATAAAAAATTAAAGGATAATACTTTTTGATTAACAAAATGCATGAGGCACCATTTTTTTTAAAAGTCAGAAGCATATTTTTTAAAATGTTGTTTTGAAGATTTATCATTCACATTCCGTTGTTTTTGACGGGGGTTATATGCTAGTCATAAATAGAACTCGAACTATAGAGGTGTCAAAATCCCGTTTTGGTCAGTTCGGAAAATATAAACTAGACAGAGTACTAAAAAATTTTTGCAAAATCGTTTGGCATCAATTGGCGAAATTCCTTTCATTTACGGTTCATTGCACTGTTGTTTCTTTTGATTGGCGAGAAACTCTGTTGAGTTTCTATGATGCTTCTCTAAATCTCCGAAATCTTTGTTTTCTGAAATTTCTCAAGGTAAAGGAACGCTTTACGGAATTGTGAGTAGTTCGTAAAAAGTCATACTATATTTTCGAAAGGCTTCTTACTCGGTAAAGAAACGTCTCTCCTCACGTTTTGCAGCTTAGAACTATTTACAGTGTGAATGTATATATTTTTTCATATTATTGACAAAACCAGGAGTTAATGTTTATACCGTATATAAATCAACAGATTAAAGGTAAATTATAGAAACTAAAACTTGTCTGGAAGATAAAGAGCAGTGACAATGTTAGAAGCAATACAATTTTTTAAAATCAATATTGGTAAAATATAAAAAACATGTCTTGCTTCTGCTCTCATTTCTGCTCTTAAAGAAAGATGAATCCTTTCCTTGTATAATATACAGGGATCATGTTGTCAAGGCATCCCAAATTTAGTGAACTGATCTCCTATTCCAAGACTAGCGTTTATATCAAGTGCCTTATTACTGGTAGCGTTAACGTTGCACTTTGGCACTCGCAAGGCTTATTTGGATCCCAAATTTTAAGGGAGCCCAAAACATCAAAATCCTCAATAATAATGTTATTGACGGAGAACTTTAACGTAATAAAATTTCAAAACTGCTAGATTCATTACGGTAATTATGTAAATTCTGTCAGTGATGCAGTTTTGCAGTTTGAATAAGACAGACACACAGAATGTATGTGTTTTAATATTTTATGCGCGATTTCGTTTGATTAGAGTAAATATATTTATATTTTCGTACATATTAGAAATTTTATTTTTCATAAATTTTAATATATCTTATTTATGTTTGTTTTAATAATTTCCATGTGTCTTTTAATTTTATGACTAACATAATCTATAGAATTAAAATTTCTTTTGATTTTTAAATTGTTTTCAGGATAGTCTAATGTTAATGCCTACTTATTTAACTTATCGAAGATATTTTTTTAAATAAAATTTAATACGTATAATAAAGTAATTTTTGTGTAATGGTATTTAGATTTTTATTTACATTTGTAGAGACATTAATGCAGAGTGGTATACTCATGTAATTCTTGTATAAATTCTCTGTAAAAAATTGACAATTTATTTTTATATATTAAACCCCAAAACAATTTCATTGCCCCGGGCACAAAATATTTATTATTGGACATTGGTTTACACTATTCATTCTGCTACAAAAGTTTGTGAAAAAGTACAAAACCCTTCTATTTTTTATGTTTTTTTTTTTTTTTTTTTTAATCAGGCTTTTATTTTCGTCAATATCCACCAAAACTCATAAAAACAGTTCTTTTTCTCACCAGTTCATTTAAAAGTTTCAATAGAGAAAAATTCATTAATTTCTTTTTTCAGGTATCAGACTTTTAATCCCTAAAATATTAATTATTTTCTTTTTGTTATAAATATTTCACTTATCCCTTTATTATTAATAACACACATGACATTAAAAAGGTTTTCGATACAAAAAATTAACAAGATTTGAAAAACTAAATCACATAAACTACTTTTGTCTGTCAATTAGCTCTTGCATGTTCTTCTAAAACCCCATACAAAAAGATAAAAAAAAAAAAAAAGCAAAGAAGGCTGCTCTTCAAAAAATGAATAAAAAATAAGCAAAAAATGAGGTAGAAAATATGCTCTCTTAATGGTACGATATCATTCAGTGATTAATAAAAATTGAGACAAAATAAGAAGATTATTAATCCATAAAAAACGTTTATAAGGTTTATTTCAATACCTAAGAAACGAAAAGGATGAAGAAAAAAAAAAGTATAAATTGCAAAACTTGATGAATTAATAAAAAAGTGTACAACCAGAAAATTAAAATCTCATAAAAAGACTGCTATGAACTTGACTTGAGGTGTTAATTAATGTTTTATTTATTAAGAATAATCTAAAAGGTATTTAAAATTAATGTAATTGTAAGGTTGAAAAAGATTTTTAAATAATATGCTTGATAATGCGCTTATATTATATTATGTCACACATACACATTTATATAGGGTGCTTCAAAAATGTATCCCATTTTTTGGCAAATAAATGTTCCGTTTTTCATTTCACGTTCAACTAGTTTATAATATTAAGTGAAATAAGACTAAGCTTTGAGAAAAGGAGGTTTAACTGAAATGTTACTGGAAACTGAAAAACATAGCTGAAGAACAGATACAGTTTAGAAGAGAGTTTCAACCATATCTCCCAACGCGTCTTAAAATCAGTTGAATTAGAGTAAAGTTTAAGGCAGATAAAACTGTTCAAAATATTCACAATCATCGGTCGATAAGATCATGGTCACCAACAAAACTTTCAGAAAACCTTCTGACTAAAGATTGGAGCAGAGGAATTTTATTATAAAGTCTTACTGAAAAGTTGAAATCATAGCTGAAGTGCAAAGACAATTTAGGAGAGAGCTTGAAAGAGGTCCCCCCATCCGCCGCACACTGGATCATTTTGATGATCTAGGTGGACAAAATCCATTTTTCCTATTATCTCGGAACTTGACAAAACCGCGTGTACTGGTAGCTGAATGTCTGTATTTTCGAGATCCATACTAGATTTGTCGTAAAAAATCAAAAGTGTCGAATAATTGTGACCGTAAAGTAGCAATTTGTACAGTTGGTTTGAGTGAGTTTCAAAAGTTGCACTAGATTTCTCTAAGTTTGAAAGCACGTCGTGACAATTCTGCTATATTTGGAAGAACGACGAAGCTGGTCTAATGTCACAGCTTTGTCAAGATCAGATTTAACCCATTTTTGATTCAAAATAAGCGATATTAAACCCGCTTTTACGCTTTTTTAAAGTCTGAAGTTCTGGATGATCTTAATGTTATTTACAAATTTCATCTTGACTATTAACAAATTATTAAGCACTATTCAGCAATAAACCTTATTTTTAAATCAAAGTGTCATTCCTAAAGTATTGAAAAATTAAACAAACTCCTGCAGATAGTTTCAGATCAGTAAGTTTTTATTAATAAACAAGCATCATATTAACTTCCAGTGCATGTATGTATGTTTAGTTAAAATCTCTGACGTCAAATGTAAATCACTTTTAATTATCCTATTGAGCCGAAACAATGATTACATATGTAATTTGAATGACAATACAATATTACTATGATTTAAAGAACGTAGAAGTTTGTTTAGAATACTGTTTCTACAGGGCTTCACAAAAATTTAGATTAAAACTTGCAAGTTAATTTTTTAAAAATTTCAATAATCTGATTGAGCTGAAACTTTGCTCAGGATATGTAATTCTGATGACAATGTAATATTATTATAATTTATGGAGCGTAGCAGTTATGCTTTTTTTACAGGGCTACATAAAAGATTAGTTCAGATCTTGCAAGATAATTTTAAACCACCTTTCAATTTTCTGATTGAGCTGAAACTTTGCCTACATGTGTTTTTCCGATGACAATTCTATTAAATTATAATGTGACGAACGTAGAAATTATGCATTTTTTTCAAGGCCACACAAAAAATCGCGTTAAAGATTGTTGCTAGAAAACAGAAAAGTGCGTAGCAGTTGTATTTCTTTTACAGGGACACATAAAAAATTCGAATAAAATATCGTCTATATGCAGAAATTTTATTTCAAATTGAATAAAATTTATTCAAATTATTTATTCACACACCGGCATTTTTTCAACCGAAAATAATTTTGTAGCATTTAAATGTTTTACAGGGCACCACAAAACATTATAGTTTTTTTTAATATGATTTTATTTTAAAAATTTTATTTTTCAGGATGACTACAGAAATTTCTCGAAAAATTCTGAGTAGACAAAAATACAAAAAAGAAATGAATGTTAACTTACATGTGTGAATTATATTGTTTTTTACTTAATTGTAAAATAAGCATGTTTAACGCTTTATTTGTAATGCATTATACAGGGTGCGAACTAAAGTCCTTCCAACGCTATTAAATGCCGAACGGTTGCAGCTATACTTATAAAAGTAATGTCTAGGTATAGTAAAGTGGCTATGCTCTACCAGATGACAATGCTTCCAGCGTCATCTGGTGCAAAACAGCCGAGATAGTATTCCTATCTCGAAAAAGAAATTCATGCTCAGAACGAGATTCATTTAGGCTTCATGTTGAAAAGGTGTCCTTTCGAACTACATCGATGAAGCTCTTCAAATTTGTCATTCACTTTTATTCCATATTTGGAACCGATTTCCCTATAGGAGCGCTAATGCCCCCAATTTGCACCAGGTGGCACTTTAAGTGGTCTCATCTAGTAGCGCATAGCCTCTTTACTATACCTAGATACCTACCATACGTTTATGAATATACATGTACGGTAAAAAGTTAAGAGAGTGGGAACGGACTTTAGTGGGCACCCTGCATTTTTGTTTTAAGACATTGTTGTTAAATAATGAAATGTTTTTCACTGTTTTAGTTTTTTATTAGTGATGCATTCAATAAAACAGAAAAACTAATTAAACTTCAACGAAATATTTTTGTCCACCTAGATCGTCAAAGCGTCCCACTGTGCGCCGACGCGTCTTACAATCGCTAGAATTCAAGATAATTTTTATGCAGATGAAACTGTTCAAAATGTTCACAATCAGCTATCGAAAAGACCACGGTTATCAACAAACCTTACAGAAAACCTCCTCAAAACCTATACTATAGCTTGGAGGAAAGTAATTTTATCCTAAAGTGTTACTGGATACTTGAAAACATAGCTAAGGTCGAAATACAGTTTAAGAGAGTGTTTATAACAGTCTCCGAACACCAATTACAATTGTATAAATTATATATATGGTTGAGGCATATAGACATATTTAAAATGTTCAGAAGCAACGTTCTGGAAAATTGCTGCCATCAGTAAACACTGGTAGAGTATATATGGCGAAAATTTAAGAAAACCTTTGCCGCAAGTGGCTTTCAAAATCAGGCGTTAATCACATTTTAAAGGTCATTCATTTGAAAAGTTACAGTTCAAGATTAATCCAGGCTCTCAATGAGAATGATCAAAATTCACACTGGAGCATGCAGTTGTATAAACATTTTTTTAAATGTCCTTTATATATACAGTGTGTCCAAGCATAACCTGACCGACCTTTATTTTCGCAACCGTTGGTCCTAGATGCATACTTCCAATTACAAAAATGGTCAAAATTAGGTGCAGGGTTAAGATAAAAAAAATTTGAGTCGAAAAAACAAATTAGTGACGAATTACAGAATCTAAATTTTTATACGGTCCCCCGGTCCTATAAGTTATATTTAGTAAAATTTCCCTGTTTGACTGGCAAGTAAGGTAAAAAAGTCCCGTTATTCTACTGTTCTACTATTAAAATTGACCTAGTAGCTGTTTAAAGTTGGAGTATATTTCTTGCTGCATATTAGGGGTCATTCACAAATTTAGTAGAAGTATAATTTCGTCAGATATATTAAAGAAATGGTTGAGAGTAAAATTAGCATTGCAATATAAATTTGAAATCTATAATCATTCTGACATATTACTGCAAAATGTACAATTTGAAGTGGACATTATAAAAGGATAAAAATAACAGATTTTTTGTTAAATAAAAGGATAAAAATAACAGCGCCAATTCTTTACAAAATGATACATATTTTTAAATGCTGTTAGATACACTGTATACACTAGATACACTGTAATTCAAATTTTGTGTTGTGGCATGTTTTTTAGCTTTTAAAAATTGATTCTTATGTATTTTTTAGCACTGAATCTGAAAATGACCTTCATTTTAAACCACCAAGTCAAGAATTTTCTGAAATTGCAAATTTCAAAGTTAAAAAGCTAAAAGTTAAAATTGATCTCCCCCTCCCCTCCCTACCTCATCGGACCTTCGAGCTGTTTAGCTGTAAGACACCCAGTATAAGCTAAAAATTCTAATAAATTATTGAATTAAATAAAATTAAACCGAATAAAAAACTTACATCTATTTTATAGTATCAGATTTTTCGCTATTTTTTAACCTTGAAATTTACGATTTGCGAAAAATCTTGACATGATGGTTAAAAGTGAAAAATACATAAAATGTAATTATAAAAGTTAAAAAACACAACCATCGCAGGTTTATGTTATCTAATCTAAAAATCTTTCTTAAACTTCTTGACGATAATCTATCCGAATTTTTTTGTGTTATCCTGTAATATAAGTATATATAAAATGGTAAGAGTGGAAAATCATAATAATATTGCATTGTCATCGGATTTAAGTCAGTATGTAAAATTAAACTTCTATCGGTTGGTTGATTTTTGACGGCCGATTATCTGCTCTAGGGATATAGGGCCGAGGGGGGGGGGTGCCCTCCGTGGGGGTCTTTCTGATTGAACCTAACCCCTATTTACGCATTAAACTTCTATCTGACATTTGAAAGTAAGTTAAAGTTCAATTACAAATTTTAAACTGGAAAGACGATCATTGCAAGTTAAATAAAACCTTATTAATATAACATAATTTTAGTTAAAAGAAATCGTAGCCTCAAATCCTTACAAATTAAAACATATTGTAAAGTACAATTATTTTAACTAATCTGAAACATAACTAATAAAAGTTAATCGTAATATTTGTACGATTTCTTTCAAAACGCAGAAACCTTGATATAAGTTTAAGTACTTTATACACGACCCCTGAAAGCATGGTCGAAATCATCTGTTTTGATATGCAAAAAATTGGTATAAGTCATGCATTTCAAAGTTTCATAACTCGGTCAATTTTAATGTTAGTTGAATGGGACTTTTTTTGTCTTACTTGTTAGTGTCACAGTAAATTTTTAGTAAATATCAATTATAGGACGGGGAGGACCGTATAAAAATTTAAATTTCGTAATTTTTTTAATAAATGTTTTTCTTGACCCAAAACGCTTTAAAATTAATTCTTTACCTTTTTAAAACCAGTTTTGTAATTGGAGGAATGCATCTAGGACAAACGGTTGCGAAAATAAAGGTCGGTCAGGTTATACGTGGACACACTGTATATACAGTGTGTCCACGTATAACCTGACCGACCATTATTTTCGTAACCGTTGGTCCTAGATGCTAACTTCCAATTACAAAAATGGTCAAAATTAGGTGCAGGGTAAAGATAAAAAAAGTTTGAAGCGAAAAAATAATTTAGTGAAAAAATACAGAATCTAAATTTTATAGGGTCCCCTGTCCTATAAGTTATATTTAGTAAAATTTCCCTGTTACACTGACAAGTAAGGCAAAGAAAGTCCCGTTATTCTACGATTAAAATTGACCGAGTAATAGCTGATTAAAGTTGGAGTATATTTTTTGCTGCATATTAGGGGTCATTCACAAATTTGTTAGAAAAATAATTTCGTCAGCTATATTAAAGAAATGGTTGAGAGTAAAATTAGCATTGCAATATAAATTTGAAATCTATAATCATTCTGACATATTACTGCAAAATGTACAATTTGTACTGAACATTATAAGAGGATAAAAATAACAGATTTTTTGTTAAATAAAAGGAGGAAAAACAACAGACTCAATTCTTTATAAAATGATACATATTTTAAAATGCTGTCAGATTACACTGTCTTTCAAATTTTGGGTTGTGGCATGTTTTTTGCTTTTGAAAATAGATTCTTATGTATTTTTTAGCACTGAATCCGAAAATGACTTTATTTTAAACCATCACGTCAAGAATTTTCTCAAATCGCAAATTTCAAAGTTAAAAAGCTAAAAGTTAAAATTTATCCTCCCTCCCCTCCCAACCTCATCGGACCCGCGAGCTGTTTAGCTGTAGGAAACCCAGTATAAGCCAAAAGAAGAAAAAAAATATTGAATTGAATAAAATTAAACTGAATAAAAAAGACTTACATCTATTTAATAGTATCATATTTTTCGCTATTTTTTAACCTTGAAATTTACGATTTGCGAAAAATCTTGACATGATGGTTAAAAGTGAAGGCAATTTTTTGATCCAGCGTTAAAAAAATACATAAAATTGTTGAAATAAATAAAAAGACAGACATAAAGGCATGGATCGATTTGAGTATATTTGATATTAACAAGAACAATTACACAAACATACTGAAAGAAAACAGAAAATTTACAGGTATTTATAGATTTTGCAAGGCCCATGTCGGGGAATTGGCGGCCGTGAAAGAAAGCTACATTAAACAACCAATCACAATAAACATAGTTGTACAAAAAGAAATTAATAAGAATTTAATGTAATGCTATGATTATTTTCAACACCCGCCCATAATCTAGCATTGCATCAGAAAACAAAGAAATTTTTTGAAATCAATCATTAATAATAATATGACACAATTTAAACATTACTTGTACAAACAACAAAGAAATAATAGTTCATAAAATTTAACTTTAGGTAATGCCTTTGTAAATAAATCAGCAATTTGCATATTCGCAGGAACATATTCAATTTTGATGTTATTTTCTTTTATAATATTGCGAACAAATTTCAATTTGATATCGATGTGTTTAATTCTACCATAATTACTCTCATTACTGATACATTTTATACATGATTGATTACCCTCAAAAATTACTAAATCCTTAATATTTACAATTTCACTAGCAATATTTTTAAACCATAACAAGTCTTGCAAACTTTTAGTTAAAGCAATGACTTCAGCTTCAGTTGACGATAAAGCAACTGATTTTTGTTTATTACAACACCACAGAACAGGCATGTTACAAAACATTAAAATATAACCTGTTACTGATTTGCGGTCATTTGTGTTAGCCCCCCAATCAGCATCAACATACATGGATAATTTAGGATCAGATTTTTGCTTTTTATACACAAGTTTTAAAGACAATGTTTCTTTTAAATATCTTAAGATTTTCTTAAGTGCTTTCCATGCAATTTCAGTAGGATTTTCTTGCAATTGACTTAAACAGTTAATAGCATACAAAATATCAGGTCGAGAAATATAAGCTAAATATAATAAACAACCTACAAGTTCACGATATGGGCCATTAAAAGGTTTACCATTTTTTAAATCAGATAGGGTGGACTTAGGAGAAATAGGAATGTCACTGGTTTACAATCTAGCATATTAAACTTACTTAACAATTTAATTATGTAAGACTCTTGATCCATCATTAAACTATCAGAATTTAATTTCATTTGAATACCTAGAAATTCTGAAACACTTTCTGATTTTGACATGTGAAACTCGTTATGTAATAGGGAAATAACTACATTAGTTTCATTTACATCTGAACCTGCAATTAACATATCATCTACATACAAAGCAATAATTATTTTATGATCATTATTATACCGAATAAAAATACAAGGTTCATTATCACAAGATTTAAAATTTAACTTTGAAATAAATTCATGAAACCTTTCAAACCATTGTCGTGGGGCTTGTTTTAGACCATATAAACTTCTTTTAAGTTTACACTTTCGCCCACTTTTATCATCATAGCCTTGCGGCTGATCCATAAAAACAAGTTCATTTAACTTACCATTCAGGAACGCTGTTTTAACATCTAACACAAATGCATATAAATCTTCATTTAAAATCAAAATAAGAACCAAACGTAAAGCTGGCATACTTATTACAGGGGAAAAGGTTTCACTATAGTCTAGCCCTTCTTTTTGCATAAATCCACGAGCTACGAGTCTCGCCTTATGTCGACCATCTCTTTTGATGGTAAACACCCATTTGCAGGAAATAGGTCGTTTGTCAGGTGGTAATTTTTCAAGATCCCAGGCATCGTTGATTTTCATACTTTCAATCTCCGCGTCCATAGCTTCTTTCCACAAGCGTTGTTCATCACTAGGGAGGGATTTGATATCATCAAACGTTAATGTTTCTTGTTGGCAAAGTAATGCTTCGTAAACTTCAGGATCTGGATACCGTACAGGTTGCTTTTTAAATGTTTCAGATTTTCTTGTTTTGTCTTCTTTCTCTTCAGGATCATCTAATTCATCACTCGTATTTTCTAGAACATCTGGATCAATTTCATTATCGACTGGTTCTGAATTTTCTAGAATGTATTGTTTCGACTGAACATTTTCCTTTTTCTCTTCATCGAATTTCACATTTCTTGATACAGTTATGCGTTTCGTTTCAGGATCTAGTAATCTATATCCCATTGAAGAATAACCAATGAAGATCATTTGTTTAGACCTATCGTCAAGCTTCTTTCGATGAACGGAAGGAATTAACATGTAAGCACTGCATCCAAAAACCCGTATGTGCTTGAAATCGGCTTCTTCTCCATATTTCAGGAAGTACGGAGTTTTGTTCTCAATAGTGCTGCTTGGCATTCGGTTTTTCAAGTAAGCTGCTGAAAGGATAGCTTGACACCAAAAAGTCTTTGGTAAATTTGATTCAGCAATCAAAGCACGTCCTATATTCAGAAGCGACCTATTGCAGCGTTCAGCTACTCCATTCAAAGATTGCGTGTATGGAGGAGTGGGATCGATCACTATACCAAGATCTCTAGTAAAATTCACTAAATCATTAGAAAAATATTCCTTCCCGTTATCACATCTAATTTTCTTCACTGTAGGGTTGGATTTTAAGAACATTTTTAATTCTTCTGAGACTTCACTTTTATGTTTCAGTAAACGTACTTCAGTAAAACGAGAAAAATCATCAATAAGAGTCATAAAATAGCACTCGCCAGAAAAAGTTATCGGAAAAATAGGTCCACAGATGTCACTATGAATCAAAGTCATTGGCTTGGTTTCTCTTTTTCTTGGTCCTCTTCCCATTGGTGTTGCACTCTGTTTTGCCCGAGCACAAATATCACAAAAAGAATCAGGTACCGGGAGCTTCACATCTTTCATACTTTGTCACTCGGATGACCAAGTCTGCGATGCCAGATATCACAATGATTTTTCTTTGAAGTAAGAACGGTTTCGTAAACAGGGACAAAGTCACTTACGTATTGTCCATTCAAATCACGTTCACCAAAGTAAAAACGGTTTCTCCCTTTTTCGATAAATACTTTTTGATTCTTGAAAATAACTGTATAATTTGCACTTTCAATTTTCCTAACGGAAATGAGTTGCCCGTTTAAGTCTGGAACATAAAGCACATCCTTTAAAGTAATTTCCATTTCATTTGACAGTTTTCCATTAATATTTCCAATACCTTTGATTTCTAGATTCGTTGTTTTTGATGCGCATTTAATAGTTCCTAAAGAAGGTACTAAGGATGCGAAATAATTCTCATTAGAACACATATGGGAAGTTGCTCCGGAATCTACTATAAATTCATCCTTTTTAATGCTTCCAGCAACGAAAGAAACAGCTGAAGAGGCAAATTTTTCTTCATTTGAATTTTTAACAGCTTTACAGTTACGTTTTATGTGTCCGGATTTTCAACAAGAATGGCAAGTAATTTTCTTTCTACAATATTTCGCTGTATGCCCTTTAGAGTTGCAAATTTTAAAAAAGAATTCTTTGCGAGTCGACACAAATGCAGTATTATCATGAGCAGCCTTAGCATATACTTTTTCTTTCTTTGAATCCAAAAGAAGTGCTTCAGCATCTAATAATCTTTGTGTCACGAAATCTAATGTCAAAACAGAATTCGGTTGGTTTTCTAAAGCAATCTTAACATTTTCAAATTCCTGAGGCAATGACATCAAAATATAAACAATAGTATCCGTTTCATTAACTTCTGCCCCAGACAGCTTAAGAACCGAAATTAATTTATTTATTTCATCAATGTGATTTCTCATAGAAACTGTACGATCTTTCTTAATCGTTGCCAATCTCTTCCGAATTAAAATTTGATTCACTGCACGCTTTGTATCATAAGTGCGTTCTAATTTATTCCAAATTTTATGAGCTGTATTTTCATCTTGAAGTGATGCAAGAACATTATCACTTAATAATGATAATAATAAAGCGTAAGCCTTTTTTGCTTTCACGACATCGGCGGCATTGTCGGGAGCCGCTTCATTTTCCAGGAATTTTTCCAATTCCTTAGCATCAAAAATTGCCGTTACTCTTCGTTTCCATAGCGAAAAAACTTTTCCATCACCTTCAAAAAGAGGGATGCCGTAAACATCTTTTGAAGAATCCATTCTGCTCTATAAAATATATAAAAAGTAAGATAAAATCTTTTTCACTCAAAATCCCAGCAGAAATGAAAAACAGAAAAATAACGGCGTCAGTATGTCTCGCAGCTCATTTCAACACTTGCTAGAACCACGCTCTGCTGTTGAAATAAATAAAAAGGCAGACATAAAGGCATGGATCGAATTGAGTATATTTGATATTAACAAGAACAATTACACAAACATACTGAAAGAAAACAGAAAATTTACAGGTATTTATAGATTTTGCAAGGCCCATGTCGGGGAATTGAAAGCAAGCTACATTAAACAACCAATCACAATAAACATAGTTGTACAAAAAGAAATTAATAAGAATTTAATGTAATGCTATGATTATTTTCAACAAAAATGTAATTATAAAAGTTAAAAACACAACCATCGCAGGTTTATGTTATCTAATCTAAAACTCTTTCTTAATTTTGTTGACGGTAAGCTTTGCGATTTTTTTTTTGTGTGTTTTCTACTAATATAAGTATGTATAAGATGGTAAGAGTCGAAAATCATAAAAATATTGCATTGTCATCGGATTTAAGTCAGTATGTAAAATTTAATTTCGATCAAACATTTGAAAATAATTTAAAGTTCGATTTTCGAAGACAAATTTTAAACTGGAAAGACGATCATTCCAAGTTAAAAAAAACCTTATGAAAATAACATAATTTTAGTTAAAAGAAATCATAGCCTCAAATCCTTACAAAATAAAACATATGTTAAAATACAATTATTTTAACTAATCTGAAACTTAACTAATAAAGGTAATATTTGTACGATTTCTTTCAAAGCGCAGATACCTGGATATAAGTTTAAGTATTTTATACACGACCCATGAAAGCATGGTCGAAATCATCTCTTTTGATATGCAAAAATGTGGTATAAGTCATGCAATTCAAAGTTTCATAACTCGGTCAATTTTAATGTTCGATGAATGGGACCTTTTTTGTCTTACTTGTTAGTGTCACAGTAAATTTTTAGTAAATATCACTTATAGGACCGGGGGAACGTATAAAAATTTAAATTTCGTAATTTTTTAATAAATGATTTTCTTGACCCAAATCGCTTTAAAAATAATTCTTCACCTTATTTAAACCATTTTTGTAATTGGAAGTATGCATCTAGGACCAATGGTTGTGAAAATAAAGGTCGGTCAGGTTATACGTGGACACACTGTATATGAAAGAGAGAGATTTATTTTGTAAATCTTTACTAACAGTTATGGGTTGCCGTATTTCAGATAAGCTGAAAATATTTAAAATCATTTTTGGAGGTCAAAAAATACATTTTTGAAAATAAAAAATTAATCACATTGACAGTCGGCGATATACCATACTCATCACTTGCAATTATGTACAGTCGTGGAAAAAAAAGTAAACACCCCCTACTAACTCCTCAACAAATTATCGTAGACGAAAGTTACCGGTACCGAACGATTGGAAATAAAGTCTACTTTTAAATGATGCATATAAAATTTTCTTAGGGGGCCATCTACATATTAAAACGAATCCAAACTTCATTTTTTTCAATAGTAATACCCAATTTTAACGAGATATTTAAAATCTTCGGTTCAAACTATGCCTAGACACAAAATTTCAAGTCATTTGAATGATAAGTTTTGGAATTATAAACATTCAAAATAAAAGTGCTTGTAATGTTAAATTACATTTTCATATTTTTGTTTATATCTCCTGAAATGATGCTCTAATGTGCTAATTTTTTTTGTAGCAATAATACTAATATACCCAAACATAAATACGCTGAATTTTCAATTTTTATAATTTTATGATATGAATTATGAAATTAATATTCGAAAAAATTATGAGTTGCAACCTACAATTTTTTTGATGGATTTAGATTTATTAAGTCCTGCTTTATGGAAATCCAAAATTTCACATTTTTCTTCCAAGTAGTTTTCAAATTATGCTTAAAAAACGGCAAAATGATGGTTTAAGGGGCCATCTATGATAGAAGTGAGTAGATATTTTGAAATTTATTCTGCTGTCCTGTAATCTAAAAGGCTTCATTGACTCCTTGAGTGGCGCTTCAGGTGCCTTCATCAAGAAGGAGTTCTCTCGGTTAACAATCAAGTAAGGAACTTCAATTTGGATACAACCCTTAAAATAACGCTAGTTCTAAAATAATTACTTTCTCGGAAATTTATGGTACGAATTGCATAAAAATTAGTTTTTAGGCTAATTGAAGGGTGTAGAGATCATTTATGCTGTCAGAATTGCGTACTTCTTTTTAAAAAAAAGTTATAGTTCGTTTTAATATGTAGATGCCTCCCCCCCCCCCCCTAAGCAAATTTTATATACATCATTCAAAAGTAAACTTTATTTCCAATCTTTCAGTACCAGTAACTTTCTTTTACGATATTTTGTTGAGGAGTTCGTAAGCGGTGTACTGTACACACAAAGACTGTACACACTGAATATTTGAAATTGAAAAGAAAATAATTTTAAAGGGTCGAACAATGATGATATCATGAGAATAATTTCACAAGCAATTAATTAGCTGAGCTCTTCTGAAGGGGCAGCGAACAAAATTTGCCACAGCAGATATAAAGCCAATCTTCACACAACTAATAGATATTTTCTTCTTCAATTGTTTTAAGTTTTTAAGAATACATATTGTCTACGACCAAGCATGATGCAAATAAATTCTCGTACGATCAACGATTCTAAGCAGCATAAAGTGCGGTTAGTACTTTGAAGGGTTGTAAACCGGAAAAACTGTCTGCTGTTGACCGACGAGACCATGACTTTTTCATGTAAGTAAAATAAGAGGAAGGGAAACAATAGTAGCTCAGAGATAGATGAGTTTCAAAATGGTAGCAACCGAGATATCAGCCCTTTCTGTAGCGAAAGAAAAATTCAGGAAATCGTGTTGGTGGAGTTAGGTCAAAAACCGGAAATATGTTCCATCGGGACAAATTTGTTTGATTTTTCAGTTAGCTTTACATTTTTTGGAGCAGGTGCATTTCTTTTTTCCAATAGTAGGTACTGAATAAGAAATGCAGTAGTAATAAGATATATAACAGAAGAGCAATTATGCATATCAGTAGTAAAAGTTTATTTTATTTTCTGTGCAATTTGTGAAAACACAATTAAAATAAATAAATAAGGAATAAAACGTCTATGACGAGAAACTTACGATGGCGGGCTCGTTGGTATATTAAATTGATTTGCTTTTTATAATGTTTCTTATAAAAAAAAGGTGGAAAAATTTTCTAGAAAGTTTTTTAACTTTGCTCGGATAACTGCTATTTTGCAGATATGAAGAACCTGTAATAAGCAGCTTCGAAACTATGGTCATTGTTGTATTAATTTTCTAAAGAAACAATATTATCTCTTTCGCTTAATATCTTCAAGTATTAGCTTTAAGAAAATTGAATATATATATTTAAAATTGAGAAACATCAACCGTTTCAATTCCTGAAATGTTTCGTTTTCATAATAGTTTATATATATATATATATATTTAAAAATAATACGAATATGAGAAGCTTCTTTAAGAAATTTGATTAATAAATTCATAATTCTTCAATCAATGTATTCATAGTGAATAAATATGGGTAAGTTACGGCTGCTAACCTTTTATTAATTGCAACGCATTTTATGTTTATAATGCAAAAAAGTAGATTACAAACAGCTGTTACCTCTTAAATTGTAACATAAAGGTATAATAATATGCAGATCATTCTACAATGTCTGTTAATGTATATGCATAATTAAACGCTTTTATATTCATTCTAAATCTTTGTTTGTTTAAGAGCTAATTAATTATATTTTTATGAAAATGCACTGAAATGACTGACGACATGAAGTTAAAACAAACATCTACAAATTCGGCGTCTGATAGATGTTTAGGATTACATTATTGAATATACACGGCTATTGAAATTAAATTACATAATCACATATTTTCTCTGGATTTTTAATTAAATAGAAAATATTGTGTTTTCTGTATAAATCGAAGTTTATTTATTATTCTTTAATAGAATTTTCCATGCATAATTTTTTATGGCATTAATAATTTCTATGTTCCGAAAGGAAAAAAAATCAAAATAAACGTACAATAAAATCTGCGTACATCAAAAGAAAATGTCGAAAGGAATTTAATTGGTATAGGGATACACATCATTCATTAAGAGTCTACGAAAATCACACGAAAAACTCGCAAGCTAATGTTAATCCTATAGGATAAATCTTTTAAAATTTTTCATTTTCATTTTAATATTTTTAAAAAGATTTTTCTACATAGAACATTTGAGGTCTCTTTTTAACTGGGTACTTTTTAACACCTTCCAATGCAATTAAAATGTGTTTATGAATACGGCTTGCCTGTCTGTCTAGCCATCTGTCAGTTTTTCCGTCCAATAATCCTCGTAAATACATTCTGATTGCATGTTATTTGTTATTGAGGATTATTCAGTAATTAAAATGAAGTGTTTAGGACTTATAGTTCGTTTACGGTGAAACACAAAAGGTTGTCATTACTTCATATCTAAAGGAAAAAATCATTTGCGAGTTTTTTTAATTATGTTATGATATTTCAAACATAATGAAATTATAACAGATCACTAATGTTTTAATTACAATTTTTTTTCTGGAGATTATGGGGTGCTTGAGCTTTAAGGGATACATTTTAAAACAATCTTGATTTATTGTGTTAAAATTTTGAAAATTTTCATAATGGTTAACCATATCATTTGTTCATATAAAAAAAAAAAAATCATAAAAATTAATTATTAAAAAAAAAGTTGGGGTAACTAAAAATCTTAATATAACTCGAAATATTATTTGTAGAATTTCAATTTTTAAAAACATTAACTTAAATAAAAAATAAAAATATTTAAAGTAAAATTTAAAAAAAAAAGATGTAATTTAAAAAAATCATATTTTCAAAAGTAATTTTTTTTTATTTGCTGAATCAAAATGAAAGTAAAACAATTGAAAAAGACATGTTCCAAGTTTGAGCCATTTATCTTCAACGGTTCTTGACTTATAATAATTTTAATACGAGAAGAGATAACATTTTTCATACTTAAAAATAATAATAATAATAATAATAATAATAATTTTTTTTAAAAGGGGGGCAATTTAAAATCTTTATATAACTCGAAATATTATTTGTAGAATTTAAATTTTTCTAATTTAAATAAACAGAAATATATAAGCTTGATTCATAACTTTAAAAAATATTAAATTAAATAAAATTTAAAAATATTTAAAGTAAAATTTTAAAAACAGATGTAACTTAAAAAAATTTATATTTTCAAAGGTATTTTTTTTTAATTTGCTCAATCAAAAGGAAAGTGAAACAATTGAAAGAGACATGTTCCAAGTTTGAACAAAAATATTTAAAGTAAAAAAAAAAAAAAAGATGTAACTTAAAAAAATTCACATTTTCAAAAGTATTTTTTTTTTAATTTGCTGAATCAAAAGGAAAGTAAAACAATTGAAAAAGACATGTTCCAAGTTTGAACCATTCAACTTTAACGGTTCTTTACTTATAATAATTTTAATACGAGAAACGGAGAAAAATCCATCATGAAGAAAAACGCATTTTCACAAGAAGTCGTTTCCACAACAACCATTGCTTGAAAGCTAAATCTTGAAAACAAACCAAAACGAAAAAATTAATATTTTCGATTCCAATTCAGATAGAGACATGATTTAAATGTCATTTTAAGCAGAAAAAAAAATGAAAAAAAAAATAATGCAATAATTTTTTTTAGAAAATTTGAAGATTTTTGTGTCCCGGACCCCTCAATTCTTCATTTATAAAGACGCACAAAAGACTTCAGTTAAGAGACTGTCGATGATCGATAATTGCTGGAAGTGCATTTTTCACTGAGGTACAGCGTCTAAATGATATAGTGTGGAAACCGACTTGTGCAGTATTGCTTTAAAAAGTTCTAAAAAATTCTATTCCATAAATATTGTGCCATGCTGAACGACAAATATCGATCGCATCGTCCTTATACAACCATAGTACGCAATAATTGCTATAAATTATAAAATATATTTTAAAACGGCAAAATACTTTTATTTATTTACATTTCAACATGTTTCATTGCATCAGACGGCAACATTTTCAAGAAAATAAAATGATAAAAATATTTTCGAAAAATTTCAAATTGAAAAAGTAGAACACACGAACACAAGCATAATGAAATTAACTGCAATATTAAAAATGGAAATTTGTGAACGTGAATTATTTTATATTATTTTTTCAGTATTCTGTATAGCATTTCTTTCCAAATTTTAGGGAGCTCCATGGATGCTGAATCATTGCAAATATTTTCATTGCGTATGAAGATCTCGATTGATTCTATTATGATGGATAGCAAATAAGATCTTGATGGATAAATTATTGTACTATTTTTAAAATATATTTGTAAAGATTCCCTGTTATAAGGTCTGGCCAGAGCTGTAGTTTTCTTGCTGTATTTAATGATCTTGTTGCACATACGGACTGCAATTGTTGAAAATGGATTTTTTTAAATGTGTATTTTCAATTTCAAGGTAAGGTATCATATCTCATTGTATAAAAAGTCCTTCCGGCCAGTGCCGGGAGGAAGAGGTAGCTTTCATATTCCTTATTTTAAAAAAGCCAACTTATATCATTCAAACACACGAAGCTCAATTTAGTGGAAACCGAATATAGGAGATTCAATACTAAATCACTATGAATGAGAATTTCGCGAAATTAGTCAGCTTTATCCAAGCTGCTTTTATTTAAAGTAACTTATATTTGGTTGCCATATTCGGCGATTTCTTAAAGTGCCTGCCATTTTAAGACAACATGGTGGATGAGGCTAACCAGTGAACTTGTTCGAGACCTTAGTAATTGCTGTGCATATGCTCACTCACATCGGAATCGATTGATATATACGAGTGCTGTCGCAGGCAAAAAGTCAGATTTTTCAAAATGTCACCCACATTAGAAATTCAAACTGCTATATCTGAGCCATTTTCTAAGATAAAGACAAAACAAAAAATGCCCCTGAATCCTTATATCAAGGTCAAATACTTAAGAAAGAAACCTTTTTCAATTTCTAATTTTTTTGCACCTCACTTTAAATATAATTTTTTTAATTTAATGGCCCCCATTTTGAAACAAGATGGCGGATGAAGCTGGCCAGCTTACTTGGTAGAGATATTGATGTATACTATCCACATGCCTTCTTACATGGAAATAGGCGAATACGTGTGTTATCGCGTGACAAATACAAGATCGTTTCAAAATGTTAGCCATACTAGAAATTCAAAGTGCTATAATTCAACCATTTATTAAGATATAAACAAAAGAACAAATTTTCAGAAACAAAATCTGCTCCAGAATCTTTGTATCAAGGCCAAACACATAAAAAAATTTTTTCATTTTCCAATTTTTTAATAACTCATTTAAAATTTTAAATTTAATTTTTTTTAAAATATGGCAACCCTTTTGAAACAAGATGGCGAATGAAGCTGGCCAACCAATTCGGTCGAGACATTGGTATGTACTATGTACAGACCAAGTTACATCACAATCGGTTCATAAATACGCCTGTTATCGCGTGACAAAAATCAGGTTGTTTTAAAATGTCAGCCACAATAGAAATTCAAAATGCTATAACTCAGCCATTTTTTTAGATATAGACAAAACAAAAACTGTTCCAGAATCTTTGTATGAAGATCAAACACATACAAAAAAAATCTTTTTCATTTTCCAATTTTTTGGTATCTCATTTTAAATTTAAAGTTTTTTTAAATTTTTTAAATGGCCGCCATTTTGAAACAAGACGGCGGATGAAGCTGGACAACGAACTCGGTCGAGACATTGGTATGTACTATGTACACACCAAGGTACATCCAAATCTGTTCCTAAATACGCCCATTATCACGTGACAAATATCAGGACGTTTCAAAATGTCAGCCACACTAGAAATTCAAAATGCTATAACTCAGCCATTTTTTAAGATATAGACGAAACAAAAACTGCTCCGGAATCTTTTTATCAAGGTCAAACACATAAGAAAAAAATATTTTTTCAATTTTCAATTTTTTGGTACCACATTTCAAATTTAAATTTTTCTTAAAAATTTAAATGGCCGCCATTTTTAAACAAAATGGCGGATGAAGCTGGCCAACGAACTCGGTCGAGACATTAGTATGTACTATGTATAAACGAAGTTATATCCAAATCGGTTCATAAATACGCCTTTTATCGCGTGACAAAATTCAGGACGTTTCAAAATGTCAGCCACGCTAGAAATTCAAAATGCTATAACTCAGCCATTTTTTAAGATATAGACGAAACAAAAACTGCTCCGGAATCTTTGTATAAAGGTCAAATACATAAGAAAAAAATATTTTTCCATTTTTAATATTTTGGTACCACATTTCAAGTTTTAAATTTTTTTAAAAATTTTAAATTGCCGCCATTTTGAAACAAAACGTCCGATGAAGCTGGCCAACGAACTCGGTCGAGACATTGGTATGTACTATGTACATACCGAATTACATCGAAATCGGTTCATAATTACGGGAGTTACAGTGTGACATAGGTCAGATATATATATATATATATATATATCAATTTTGAACGGAGGGTGGTTTCGGGGTCTGGGGGTCATGATCGATGAAAATATACCAAAATTTTTTGAAATCGCTTTCCTCCGAACGGCTGCAATAGGTAGCTTTTTTGTAAAGAAAGCTACCTAAAAGTGAAATTACTTATACAATACCTTATAAAATGTTTGCGTTTGAACTACCACATGTCGCTGCAATCGAAATTTATCGTTCTGCATCTTTGAAAATTCACTGAATACAACTTTCTAGCACTTTTCGTATGGCCGATTACCACACTATTTCTTCTAGCCACTCTAAGTGAGGTATACATTTTTAAACTTATATAATTTCTATGTAGTGTGCATAAATTCTATAGGTCGTGTGCATAAATTCTATGGGCTGCACATATGGACTGCAATAACTGAATTTTTTTTTTTTTTTTTTTTTTTTTTTTTTTTTTTTAGTCATGTGTATTTTCAATTTCAAGGTAAAGCATCATATTCCATTGTATAAAAAGTGAAATTGCTTAATGTCTGTGTTGTAAATGGTTTCATAACCTATGTCTCATGCATAAGTTTACGGCCGTGTTGATTTTTCGATTTCCGTTGCATTTTCCCCCCTCAGGACACCTTTCAGAACAGCTTTAGTACCTGAATGTGTATTCATAAAAAAAAAAAAAAAATGCTATCAAAATTGAAAAAATAAAAACATATCCTGTTAAACATCGATTGTCGGTATCGCACGCAAAAAAAGGAAGAAAAAAAAACTAAATAAATAAATAAAAATAAATATACTCTCATAGGTTTATTATTAAGATAGACATGAGATATTTTTAAATAACGACAAGTGCATTCTCAGAATAATTATATTTGTCCACTATAAGCGTCGTTTCAGTTTTTTCTACAACGGCGCAGTACGTCTAACAACGAAAACGAAACTAAATTGTAAAAAAAAAAAAAGTTTCCCAATATATTACAAAATTTGTTACAGTTTACGAAAATGTAATACAACCTTTTTCAAATTTCCCCCGATATCGAAAAACAAACCTTTATCTTCCAAAATCTCAAAGGCAACATATTTCCGATTTTTAAAGAAGTTTTACTGAAACGAAAGTTTATTTTGCTGCGTGTAATTTTTGGAAACGTTTCCGAGTAATTTTTTTCGGCAAATTTATCAGGTTTCTCAACACGAAATATTGGTGTTTTGAGTGCTATCAAATATCAAGTAAACATTTTAATTATTAAAAGATATTCAGCAGACAAAAACAACAGGCAAAAATCTTAAATTAATAAGATGGAAATTAAATTTACCGTTATTTAATTTATTTGTTACTCTTGCATATAAAAATTTCATTAAGTATTGGAAAAGACTTATTCAAGAATTGATAGCATTAAAAAAAACTAAATTTCTTCTTCAGAAAACTGATTACCTCATTACAAAAATTACTCTGAAATGGTTCCGAGAACAACGAACAGAAAAATAAATTTTAGTTTCAGAAATGCTTCTTTAAATCGTTTAGTATTTGAGTTTTAGGAAGATAAAGGAAGGATTTTCGGATTCATGGTTAACTTGTTGTGACAGTTTTTTCTGTTACATGTCGTCTTAACCCCCCCCCCCTTCCTTTGGGCAATTGAAATCAGTAATTTAATTCAAATCTTAAAACGATACGCATTTTTATCTAACAGTTTTTTTCCCTTTCTGTAAAGTCTTTAAGTATAACTTTTAAATATTCAGTTGGATGATTTGTAGTCTAGAAGCACTTAGCAGTTATCAATATGCGTTCTCACCAAAATTATTTTGTTTTCGTTAGCACTCTGATCATAAAATAAATCAAAAAGATGTGAATGCAGCTGTTCGCACATTACGTTACATTTTGTTTTACATCCGCTGTCGCCCGCATTATAAATAAGTCATTCTTAATTACTAATAAAATTTCAACGTTGCAAAGAAACAACAAAATTAAAATACATTTTATGTGAATCCTGCCTCGAAAATTATTACAGATAATTTTATCTTTCCTATTATTTATTCACAAACATATGCCCTCACTATGTATTGCGCAGTTTGATTTAACGATCATTTGGTCTAAAAAGCCGTCAACGAATATATACAAATGTATACAATCGCAGTTTTCTGTCTCCGATCCCATAAGCACAGTGAAACTCATTTAGCAACCCTTTGAGTTATGTCTTGAAGGGAAGCCATATTAATTTTTTTTAATAAGTTGTTTTCGCCAAAAGCTTTGTTCATCTTCGGTTAGTAACCAAAATTTTGTAAATTGGCGATAGATTGTAACGCCAAGATATCTGGACTTCTAGAGAAATGTCTCACTTCAATGCTGGCCTTGATATTGTAAGCAACTGAGCAACGCAATAAGGCGGGACGATATTTGTGGGGCTCTCTCTCCCCTTATCCACTTAAAAAGCAAGGTCCCTTTTGTACCCTTTAAAATCTTTTAAAATAAATTTTTGTTCCTGTAATTAGAGTTGGAGTTTTTCTGTTTATTTAAATTACCCGTGCCACTGAAATACACCATACTTGGAATGGATTATATTATATTTTCGTAAACTTCATTAAATTTCACAATTTGTTTTAAGGAAACTTTAGTAAATTTTTCAGTGTAGAGTAAAAAATGTTCAACCTCATGGATGCTATAATATTTGTGATAACACATGCCATACATTGCAAAATACTTTGCAGAACATTGAAAATGATTTCATTTTTCTCAAATTCTCACTTAACACATTGAGTGTCACGATGACTGACACTGAAACGCTGAAAATTTACAATGTTTAAAGTAATTTTTAAGAAAGTATAATCCTGTAATAAATAAAAGGTAGGTAAATTTTAAATATTTGTTCGGTAATTATTTAAAACAATGTATATTTTTTCAGTTTTGTATCATATTTTAGACGTCAACCATCGGTGAATGACTCGTTTTAAACGGAAAGTTCGCTGTCAGCCACCGGTGGCTGACGTGGCGTTTAACGTGTTAAATAGCGAAAGGCAGCCGAATTAGAAATAATATTATAACTGTCTGGGAAAACTGCAATTACAGTAGACTGTTGAATATATGATCAAGGTAAAAGAAAAAAACTGCATAATCAAATTAGAAACTGCATTGCCGAAGCGTTGAACACGGGTGTCTACTACGATCAAAGATCCTCCCACATACCACGTGTTCGTTCGAAAAAAGGGACAAAAAGGGTGAAGCAGTCATCTATCAAAGACTTTTTCACAAACTAAAAAGTGTAAGTTTTGATCCTTTTATCTCAGGCCTAGCTTATCTGATTTGTTGAATCATTTTTCAATGAACCGTTAAATAAATTTAAATAATTTTTAAAATTAGTCCTATGTTTTACGTTAAAATAGCGTTTATTTTAAAACTGCATTTTATGTTTCCTATTATAGTAGATTATAACATTTATTTTAAAACTTGTACAGTATTTTCACTTTATTTTTCTTTAATATTTTTTTATAACGTACGTTAACTGAAAATAAGTTAGACATTATAAAATTTATCTTAAATCGTGTACCATATTTTTTCTTTTTGACTTTATTTTTCATTAATAATTTTTTAAAAGTACTTTCCTGCAATTAAGTTATACAATTTATCATAAAATGTGTACAATATTTTAGATTTAGTCTTTCTTTTTCTGTAATATCTTTTCAAAGCATATGTTTCTTGCAATTAAATTAGACTTTATAAAATTTATCTTAATGCGCGTACGTTATATTTACTTTTGGTCTTTCTTTTTCTGTAACAATATTTTTAAACAAACTTTTCATGCATTGAATTTAGACATATTTTTACTTTTGGACTTTATTTTTCTATGATAAATTTCTTAAACGAACAGGTAGTATATAAAAAACGTTTATAAGGTACTGACCTGTACTATTAGGTGCGAATAAGAGCTGGTTATGGCTATAAAAGCATATTTCTAATGTTATGAGAGGGGTGGCAGGATATGAATATTTATAGAACACAGGCCTGTGCGGTGTTTTCGTTATCTATCCTATTCTTTTGCTGCATTAAACCGGATAGGTCGGAGTTTACTGTATCATAATTTTCTGTACTGGAAATATGATTTTTTTTGCTATTTATAAAGTTAGTCTGTGTATTTTTGAAAAAATAAATTAAGAAAACAATACGCAACATTTAAAAACATCCCAAAACATAAAAAGAAAAAAAAAACAACCTTTCACATATTTTCAATTTTTTTTTTCACATTTTAAATATTAAGTCTGTAAATTTTGTAAATGAAAGAGCATCACTTTAAAAGTTATTAAAAACCCTTTGCTTAGTAAAAAGTCCTCACCAGTGGCCGAGAGGTTCTGCTCTCGAAGCTGGTAGATGGGAGGTGCTGAGTTTGAACCCAATCGTGCCCGTCGGCCTAATCGTTCGGAGTTTTCGTGGTTTTCTTCGAACCATGGATTTCCATGCGTTAATACAGGTTAGGTTCCCTTAGAAAGACCCCCACGAAGGGTACTTCCCCCTTGGGCCTATATCCTTCGAGTAAATAACTGGCCAACAAAAATCAACACGCTTAGTAAAATGTGTCTCATTCGGTAGCTCCACTTCTAAATAAATGGATAAATAATTCCTGGAGTACTTCTTGTACACTCTGTATTCATTCTAAGTCTGAAAATTGGTCGATTGATCAATTAAAATGAAGTCGAAAGCAATACCTGGATGGGCAGAATGATTTTGATTGAATGAAAAAGGCATTATACGTTAGTCCATGATTTTAGAGAAAAAAACTATATACATACATGTTTAGGTGCGTTCGTAATGATATAAATATGTAGCACCTATAGTCGTCGTCTGATCCGTCCGTCTGTCCGCAAAAACTACCCAACCGAATGGCTTGAAATTTAATATATGAGGACCCCAGAAGCCAAGGGGTATAACTGACAAAATTGAAAAAAGTGAACTAAGTGCATAGACGACCTGGAAATTTGTTTTTTTCTTTTCAGGTAAAGAAATATAAGTGATTTTCTATTTATGTGTTGTGTTTTAGAGATCAACCACTTTTGCCGAATAACAATCAATATTGATTAATTATAAATTTAAATAAAATTGCACTCTACTTTTTTCACATTTACTGAAATAAGAGTTCAAAGACTACTGTGAAACAAGCAGAAGTGTCCTATTTCAATTCAGTCAATTATTATTGATGTTCAACTTTAACGTCAATTATCTTTGAACTCAATATACTCCAAATCGAAATTTTGTCACTTGTACCCCTTAGCTTCTGATGTCCTCATATATAATCGTTGCAGAATTTTGCCGACTCGTTTCAAATTTTATGATAATCGAATCAAAACTTAAAAGGATATTAATCAAAATTTTCTTCAGTCTATTAAATCCTATCATACGTAATTAAGTCAATGCTATTCCATGATAGGTAGTCATTATGTCCTATTTAAAATGGAGTCTATTATTTCTGTGTTACTGAATTTAATATATGTAATCGTAATAAATTTTGTATTCATTCATTTTTGAATAAGAGTGCAGCAGCTAGTGCACCAAGATCAGATTATTTATAAAACTAGTTATAGTTCGAGAGTATCTCATTTGCCGCGTTTGCCGTACAATTTCAGACTTGTCGTGATTCTACAATAGACCGAGACAAGGTTGTAGAAACACTGCTCTATATTTTAGTTTAATATAGTAAAAACTTATTTTAGAGACTACACTAGTTACGCGAACATATACGCCACCTAATGTTAAACAAAGCGAACTGTTCTTTTCAAATTCTTCGTTCGCATTTCAATATTTCTAAATGATTTTTAGCATAGAGTATCTGATATCGATGTCTAACTGCATATCTTTCCACTTTATAAAACTTTAAAACATAGTTGAAAAGTGTTTATGAATGTGGTTTGTCGGTCTGTGCTCTAACTCCCGTAAATATTGTCCAATTGACATGGCAATGATATATGTTATTGGGGTTTACTATGGCATGTTCGGTATCGAAAAATAAATGTGTATCATTTATAGTTCATTTACAGGGACACTCAAAAAAATTCCGTTACATTAATAATTATGAGGAAAAACCGTTTGCGGTGTGGTTTAATGATATTACACTATTTTAAACTTATTGAAATTCATATAAATCACTGAAGTGTACAACAAAATTCTTACTATAGAACGTGGTAATCATAGAATTTATCGTTCATTTACAGGGACTCGCAAAAGAAATTGGCTACAGAAGAAAATGAACAACCATTGAACTATTGAGGCTACAAACAATAATTGCTGGAAGTGCGTTTTCAGTTGTGGTATGCGTTTTTAAATGTAATTATTTTTTAAATATTACTTGGTGTGTATAAATTTTATAGATAGTATACAGGACTGCACAAAAGCTTTCAAAAACATCCGCTTATTGGTGGAAATTGCAGAATGGAATTTTTCAACTGTGCTATGCATTTAATTGAACAAACTTTTAGAATACTATGTAATATGCATACATATTTATAGATCATATACAGGGCTGCACAAAGAATAGTGTGTTTTCCCGACTACTAATGATGATAGCAGAAATTGGGTTTTCAAATTCATAATGTTTTTTACAAATTGTTCATTTAGACATCATCTTTCACCTTAGTAAGTTGTGAAGTTTTGTTATAGTAATTTGAATGTGTTGGAAAGTGTTTCATAATCTATGATGAACGCATGATTTTTCGTTCTTGTTTTTTTTTTTTTTTTTTTTTTTTTTTGGTTGCAGTCTTCTTTTCTGAAGACACTTTCACTTTCGATACCGGTTTTGAAAATGAATGTGCCTGCGGGAAAAAATTTCAATCAAATTCGGAAAAGAAAAAAATGTATCAGGTAAGAAATCAACCTCAGCTAGACTATAAAAAAATCCTTTATAAATATTAAAGTTTGAACGAGGAATCTGAAAATAATGTTCTGATTTCGTTACTAGCGTAGGCTGACTGTATAGGTTTTCCAATGTTAAAATTAGGAAATAAAAGTAGACCATTAAACTAGCAAAAGCCATGCTTTGTTTGGATTCGCAAAGCATTATTTAATAAGATAGATATTCGCAATCAACAAATTTTTTTTTTTTGTTTTGTTTTTTTCATCTTTATTAAGCAAAAACGTTACTTTATGTTTTGGCGCATTTTAATTTTAGAAATGTAAATTCAGCAAAATAACTAAGAATTTCCTCGGAATTTTTTATTTATGATATAATGAATTTAAAAATTAATTTTATTTGTTTACAATTCTTTTGTTGCGACTTAAAAAAAAAAAAAAAAAAAAAAAAAAAAAAAAAAAAAAAAAAAAAAACTTACTATAATTTTTTTAAAATGCGTAAGTATCGTCTGCGTAAATGATTTTACATAATAAGAATAAATTGTGTATTTGAATTTTTAACACTGAAAAATACTTTTATAATTGAATGTAAATAACTGAATTTTCACAAATTTTAATTCATTAAAAATATGCTCATAAAAATAATTATATAAGATACATCCTATTCAAGAATTGCAAGTTATTAGGATGTATTTGCGTTTTCTTTTCGTACAACGAAACGGTAAATTGCTTATATGCAGCTTTCACTATCCCTTTAACCGGCTGGCCCGGATTTTTCCGTTTCTAGAAATCATGTTAAAATGGCTGTAGACAAAAATATTTTAAACAGAATTCTATTTTGAGCCCTATATAGAAAGAATTGATGTTACAGATATTATAGCATCAAACTGCGATTAAAAAATATATATATCCTGGGATTTACAAGCATTCTAAACTTTAAAGTATTTAATTGAAGATAACTGAAGTAACTCTACAGTACAACTAGTGTAACCCATAAATATATATATATATATATATATATATATTTACTTTTTTTTTCAATTCCGAAACTTAGCGTATAAAAACCTATATTAATAAATACAATGCTGTTTAAAAAAGATAAATAAAATTAGACTTTTTTCTATCCAGTTAACCTTAGTTGCTTCGTGATATATCTAGAAATTATCTTTTATAAAATGTCACTTATTTAAATACCACACCACAGTTAATATTAACAACTTTACTGATTTTCATTTTTATTTAGAAAAAAAAATCTAAATAATGTGGAAATGATTATAATGAAACATTTCTTAGACGCCCTGTATTCTTTTTCGCTTGTGAAATTTACGATTGAGCAACTAACTGAAATAAAACAGAAAAAAAGTCATAGATGGACAGAATCTGCGGTGCAAAGGCTTAAAATTTGCGTTTTTTTAAATTTCGTCTTACGGTATATCCAATTCAAGAATTGCATATTAGAATGTGTTGCGTTTTCTTTTCGTAAAGCGAAATGGTAATCTACTTATATGCAACTTTCATTAAACTTTACAGTTTCTAATTGAAGATAACTGAAGTAACTCGACAGTACAACTACTGTAACCCATTAAAAATATAATTGTTTTCACTTAATTTTTTTTTATATGAATTCAGAAACTTAACGAAAGAAACCTGTATTAATTAATACAATACTGTTTAAAAAAAGATAAATATAAATTAGACTTTTATCTATCCAATTAACCTTAGTTGCTTCTTGAAAAATCTGCCCCACCAGTGGCTGAGAGGTTCTGCTCTTGAAGCTGGTAGACGGGAGGTGCTGGGCTCGAACCGAATCGCGCCCGTCGGCCTAATCGTTCGGAGTTTTCGTGGTTTTCTTCGAACCGTGGATTTCCATGCGTTAATACGGATTAGGTTCCCTTAAAAAGACCTCCACGGAAGGCACTCCCCCTCGGGCCTATATCCCTTGTGTAGATAATTGGCCGTCAAAAATCAACCCAACTCAACTCTTGAAAAATCTAGAAATTATCTTTTATAAAATGTCATTTATTTAAATACCAAAAAGTTAATATTAACAATTTTACTCAATATATATTTTTTTATTTAGAAAAAAAATATGTAAATAATGTGGAACTTATCATCCTGAAACATTTCTTAGACGCCCTGTATTTTTTTTCTCTTGGGGAATTTATCGATTGAGCAGCTAACTGAAATAAAACAGAAAAAAATGACAGAGATGGACAGAATCTGTGTGTGCAAATCTTTAACATTTGTCGGTTATTTTAAATTTTGTCTTACGGTATATCCAATTCCAGAATTGCACTGTATTAAAATGTATTTGCGTTTTGATTTTGTAAAGCCAAATAGTAAACTACTTATATGCAATTTTAATTAAACTTTACAGTTTAAAAAAAAAAAAAAAAACTGAAGTAACTCTACAATACAACTACTGTAACCCATTAAAAAATATACCTTTTTTACTTAAATTTTTTATATGAACTCGGAAACTTAACGAACCTCCCCCCTCCCCCCCCTCCCCCCCCTCCCCCTATATTAATGCTATACGGTTCATCCAATTCAAGAATTGCACTCTATTTGTATTTACGTTTTCTTTTTGCAAAGCTAAATGGTAAACTACTTATATGCAACTTTCATTTAACATTACAGTTTTTAACTGACGATAACTGAAGTAACTCTACAACACAACTACTGTAACCCATTAAAAATACAATTTTTTTAAATTAATTTTATTTATATGAATTCAGAAACTTGACGAAAAAGACCTGTATTAGTAAATACAATGCTGTTTGAAAAAGATAAATAAAATTAGACTTTTATCTATCCAGTTAACCTTAGTTGCTTCTTCATAAATCTAGAAATTATCTTTTATAAAATGTCATTTATTTAAATACCACCCAGTTAATATTGACAATTTTACGCAATTTTTATTTATTTATTTTTTTTTTTAGGAAAAAAAATCTAAATAACGTGGAAAGGATCATCCTGAAACATTTCTTAGACGCCCTGTATTCTTTGTCGTGTGGGAAATTTATCAATTGAACAACTAACTGGAATAAAACAGAAAAATATGACAGAGATGGACAGAATCTTTCTGTGCAAAGCTTTACAATTTGTCGGTTATTTTAAATTTTGTCTTACGGTATATCCAATTCAATAATTGCACTGTATTAGAATGCATTTGCGTTTTCTTTTTGTAAAGCCAAATGGTAAACTACTTATATGCAACTTTAATTAAACTTTACAGTTTTTAATTTAAAATAACCAAGGTAACTCTACAATAGAACTACTGTAACCTATTAAAAAATACACTTTTTTTACTTATTTTTTTTATATGAATTCGAAAACTTAACGAAAAAACCCCTATATTAATGCTGTTATGTATGCTGTTGTTATATATGAAATACAATGCTGTTTAAGAAAGATAAATAAAATTAGACTTTTATCTATTAACGCATTCATTATTAACGCATTTATTAACCTTAGTTGCTTCTTGACAAATCTAGAAATTATGTTTTATAAAATACAACTTATTTAAATACCACACAGTTAATATTAACCCCTTAACTGTTTTGCCTGAGTGCTGCTCGAGCAAAAAGAGTTTGCTATCTTCCATACTAAAAGCTTTTGGATACCACATAATTTTAACTGTAATATCTTTGGTTTGGTAAATGGCATGCTTATTTCGATTGTACAAAGCTAAATATTATAGTAAAAGAAAAGGTGGTGCCGTGTCCTTGTTTTTAATGTGTCCAAAAGAGAAAAAAGCAGTTAAGGGGTTAACATTTTTACTCAATTGTTTTAATTTGAAAACAAAAAAAATATCAAAATAATGTGAAAATTATGATCCTGAAGCATTTCTTGGACACCCTGTATACTTTTTCGTTTGGTAAATTTTATCGATTGAGCAACTAACTGAAATAAAACAGGAAAAAATTGACAGAGATGGACAGAATCTGTCTGTGCAAAGCTTTAAAATTTGTGATTGAATGAATCAGGTATCTTATCACGTTAGTCCAGGCTTTTTCGCTTCATTGCTTCGACTTCAATCAGAAAAAGTAAGAATGTATCCAGATCTAAATGCAGTGTCATCATTCTCTTCTTAATAAAAACTGAGAAAATGTGATGAATGACTGCGATGAAATGAAATAGGAGAGTGTTTTTGTTTGATTCTTGGAATTCTTTTCAAGAATCGAAGAATTTTCTTTTTTTTCCCTCTTTCCTCGGATTAAGGCGTGATGCAGTTTGATGAAGCTTGATCGTGGTGCATCCAGCTGGTTGAAGTTCCGAAGGATAAGGGAGAAATAAAGGCGGTGAAAATATTGAGTACTGATTTAGAAATTGATATCTAAATTTATTAAGAGTTTCATTTTCCATTCTGTTGCAAGCGATAAAAGGTTTTTTTTTGAGAGTTTTGATTCGAGCTCTATAGAGCTGGTTTTAATTCTGAAAATATAATCCTTCACTTTCTGAATCTCTGTTTGTTTGAGAAAGATGTATTTATTTCTTTGATTTAAAGGATTTGAGATACTGGTTATTTTAATTAAGTTCTTAGGAAATGGAGAAATGTAAAAAAAAAATATTTCTTTTGAACAGTAGAAGAAAACGGAGTCAAATTTCTTGAAAGTTATTATTTTCATTCAATATTTAATTAATAAAACAGAATCACGGCATAAATCCTCTGCATAAATGGTTACAATTTCTATTTCTAAACTAGACATAAAATTTATGTGTTTAATATTCATACGATATCATTTTTCAATGTTTTTTGCTAAATAATTCCTTTTGAGTTCAGAACTCAGCGATATGATATACAAGCCACTACAAATATACAAGTGCAAATGATGAAAAAAAATTAAACGCCTTGTGTATAAAGTCTTCGAGTTACAGTTTGAAAAATTTCTTTAATTTATGTCTTAATTTTAAAAAAAATTCCATAAAAAGAAAACTAAACTAAATGACTTTTAAAAGACTAAATAAAATAAATAAAATAAGACAGACTTGAATACAGTTTTACTAAAAACATTAAAAATACATTCAGGAAACGTTTTGCCAAGCACCCGCAAGGCCTCATCAGTACAATTTAACCATGGTTATCCTTGCGGTTGCTTGGCGAAACGTTTACTGAATGTATTTTTAATGTGTTTACTGAAACTGTATTCAAGTCTGTCTTATTTTATTTAGTCTCTTAAAAGTTTCAAATTTAGGCGTTAACCCTCTCGCTGCGCAACCCGAGATTTTCCCGGAGATGCATTTTTCCGTCTAATTCATCCTCCTTGGTTATTCTCACCAGTTATTTTTTTATTGCAAATTTTGCCTTATTTAATCGGTGCATTTTCCCATTTAAATTATACAATTTTTTTTGTTTTGAAAAACCGGTGACAAAAGAATAAAAATTCTTAAAAGACGCTCGTCGTGAAGCTATTTTGATAAAGCAATTACGCAGCGAGGGGGTTAAATGTATGTATATTGCATAATAATGACTTCTTCAAAAGAATTAAATAATTTACGAAATCAATTAGAAGTACAATCCACGTTCCAAATATTCTTAAAAACAACGAATTCGTTTCGAATGAAAATTCGAGAACATATCCTTCGTCAGGTGTTACTGGCACCATGCAGTTAGAAAGCAATGAATTAATGTTCGAAGAACGGCAAAGACACTATTTGGAAACCGATATCTAAAATTTTTTATGCGTTTCATTTTGTTAAAAGCAACAAAAGATTTTTTTAGAGCGCTAACAGGAGCTGTAACGAGCCAGTTGTTATTCTGAAAATGTAATTCTTGATCTTCTGAATATAAGTTTTTTTTTTTTTTTTTTAAATGATACATTTTTTCCCCTTTTAAAGGATTTGAGTTACGGGTTATTTTAATTACATTCTTGCGGAATGGAGAAATATACGAAGTCATTTAGAAGTAAAATTTAAGTTACAAATATTATTATAAACACAAAGAGTTCGTTTCGAGTGAAAATACGAGAACCTATTCATCGTCAGGTGTTGCAGTTAGAAAGCAATAAATTAATGTCCAAAGAACGGCAGGGATATTATTGCGTACGGATTTAGAAATTGATATCTAAATGTTTTATGCGTTTCATTTTCATTATGTTAAAAGCGATAAAAAAAATTTTAGAGCCCTAACTGGAGCTGTATTGAGCCAGTAAAAATTCTGAAAATATAATCCTTGAGTTTGAGTTTCTGAATATAAGTTTTTTTGGAAATTATACATTTCTTTTTCCCTTTTAAAGGATTTGAGATACCGGTTATTTTAATTAAGTTCTTGCAAAATGGAGAAATATTAAAAAGCATTTCCTTTTTGAAAAATAAAAGGAAATGGAATTAAATTTCTTGAACTATGTTTATTTCCCTCAGGATTTAATTAATAAAATATAATTGCATTTTATCTTTTCTTCACACATGAATATGATACCTATGTTATTTACTTTAAACTAGACTTATTATTATTTCTTATACTAAATTTTCATACTTGTGTTTTAAAAAACTTCCGCCAATATTTTTTTATGAATTCACGTGTTGGCACAATGAAATAGAGAGCACAACCGATAGACAGATGCAGTAGATGAAAAATTTTAATAAAGTCACGTGTATAACTATTTAAAGTGACTGTTTCTAAAATTTCTTTCATTAAATTCTATCTCAGAAATTTAAATAATGCATAAAAATAAAAAATAATTGAAATTTATAACTCATTACGGACATTTCCTTACAACTAAATTTATACATCAAAACGTTCAGAAGTATACGAGGTCAAAATGAAATTAAAACTTTGTTACAAATACGATAAAAGTATTTTAACACTTTATATTCCGAATTTTGAATAAAAAATTGCATCACCTGAATAATTATTTATGCTAATGTCTAAGATATCCAGAACAACGTATAAAATAATAATTTGATTTTTAGATAATATTTTTAGGCTAATTCCATGAAAACTTGTCATGTTTGTCATACTAGCTGAAAATCGCTATGCTTGTTGGCCACAGTTATTTTCAAAAGGTTTGCTTCGCGTTATTCAATTGATCAGATATCTCCGATAAAATATCACATTTTTCCGTTCTAAAATACTGGTAGACAAAAATCGTAGTATGTGACAGACACGACACGTTTTCATGAAATTAGCCTTTAACCCTTTATGTACTGAATTATGAATTCATGAAGATTTTATCTTCTAAATCCTTTTTCGTGAATTTTTGAAACTACATTAGAAGATTTACATAATCATTTAATAAATTTTAGAAGGGTTGAAGGATTTAGAAGGATTCATTAAATTTGAATTTATAGGGATTTTGTGCAACATTTATAACCCCACTCAAATCTTTTATTTTAAATATTTTTCTTGGTATTTTGTAGAATTAGAAAATGTACAAATATTATGTTCTTACAATAGATATAAAGAAATATTTCCAAATTGAAAAATCCCCACCCCCTCCACAACGCCAAGAAAGCTGAAAATATGTAAAGGCAAAGTAATCATTCTTTTAAAACTATTTTTGTTTAGTGTAACCAGTAATGTTTTTGGAATAAGATAAAGCATAGTTGCCAACTTTTACGCTTTCTTCCTACCACTAAAAGTTTATAGAAAATATTGTGTTATGTAATCGTCGAAATCACACGATTGAACAAGACGAAAATCTCTACTAAATTTTACTGGTAGTAAAAAAGCGTAAAAGTTGGCAGCTATGGATAAAGTAATGTATCTCTAACTCATTCTAAATTGTATTACAACAAATCGATGTATTAAATGAATTTTATAACAAGTTATTTTAATGGTACTTATAAGTACCGTCAGTAGATAAAGGGTTAATTAAAACTGATTTATTAAATCGGTAGTTAAAGCTATTTTTGCAAAATATTTACAAGAATAATTAGATTAATTAACAAAAAATACTGTTATGGAAATCTCACAATTCTTATGAGAACAATGTCAATAAATGTATTGTGATCCTATCTGTAACAGAAGTGTTTTGTAGTTGCAAATTTTTTGTATAGCATTTTTTAATAGGATAAAAGCTACACCTAAGTAAATGGTTGAGAAAATAACCACATAACAAAATATTTAGCTTCGACTGTTTCACTGTGCTTTCTAAATAGGATTGAGCAAATTATTTTGTATAAAAAGTACAATCTACTTTTATTAGTAGACGAATTAAATAAATTTTACGTTTAATTTTCTTTAATGGTTCTTAAAAGTACCGTCACGATATAAAATGTTAAAAATCCGACGAAATTTTTTTGAATCGAAATACAAAACCGATCCCTCGTCAGATACAAAAAATTTTACGTAGTTAGAAAACAACCAAAATATATTTGAGCAAAGGCTTAGAATATATTGAGAACTGATTTCGAAATTGATATCTAAATTTATTAAAAATGTCTTTCATTTTAGATCCTATTGCAGAGAGTTTTGACGAGAATTGCATACAGCCGTTTGTAATCCTATAAATACAATCACTTTCACTTTCTCAATCTCTATTTCTTAAAAAAAAAAAAAAAACATATTTATTTATTTCATTTAAAGGATTTGTGATACCGGTTATTTTAATTAAATTCTTTGGAAATGGAGAATTAAACACACACACACACATATATATATATATATATATATCCTTTTGAACAATAAAAGGAAATGGTATCAAATTTCTTGAAAAATATTATTTTCACGAGGGATTTAATTATAAAATAGAATCATAGTATATCTTTTCTGCACACATGACTATGATTTCCATTTTATTTGCTTTACGGTAGAATTAATATCTTTTATGCTTAATCTTCAAACGTAGTAGAATTTTAAATGTTTTACATTATTTTTTCTTTTTGAGCTAGTACCTCTGTACTATGATTTGCAGCGTAAAAAAATGTTTAGTCTATAAGAATTTCAAATTACAGTTTGAAATAAATATTTTGTTAATTTCTATCTTAGAAAATTAAATCATGCGTCAGAATCAAACAAATGAAACAAAACGAATTTGTTGATATTTTCATAAATACACATACATTACGGATATTTTCTTACAACTAAATTTATACTTCGAAAGGGTTAAGTAATTTACGTTAATTTGCCATTTAATAATGCCATTAATAATACCCATAGCTGCCAACCTTTACGCTTTCTCCCTACCACTAAAATTTTCTTGTAAATATTGCCTTATTTAATGGTCGAAATCTCACGATTAAACAAGGCGAAAATCTCTTCTAAATTTTAGTGGTAGCAAAAAAGCGTAAAGGTTGGCAGCTATGAATACCATGAAAAATGCCAATAATAATGCGTTAATAATGCCATTAAATTATTAAAAAATACTACGAAATCGCTTCGAATCGAAATACAAAGACCAATTCTTCATCAACTACAAACATCTGCACGTACGTTGTCAGAAAATTCGTCTCTATAGATTAAATTATTCGTCATTTCTAAACAAATAATTTCCGTAGTCATAGAAAATATACTTTTTCCGTTAATCCTACTCGGAAATCTGAAAATAGGGAAAAATCTGTTCATTCCTTGCACGCGTGCGCATTGGCTGTATTAACACCAAAGTTCGAATTTATTTTTTAAATGGAAAACCGAAACTTACAATAAATTAAAATTTATAATTTATTTACAAAAAAAAATAATAATGATGTTTTCGAATTTAATAAGGTAACAACTTTCGCGATAACTTAAACTTATTTGCAATTCATTTTTTAAAGTATGAAAAAAAAATATTCGCATGCAAAATATATTCTTAACGAACACAATTAAAAATTATAAAGTAGTTCAATCAAGTTAAAAAAAAATCGATTTTAGTCAAAAAAGCAAACATTTCTTCTCGAATTTCATTCAAAGTATAATATTCATATTTTACATCTAACAATCAAATTATGCCTTATTAAAAATAAGTCTAACATGTAATGATATTTATCCTCTATTATTCTATAAGTGTTAAAACACCAACCATTATTTCATGACGACGGAATGCCCCTGCAATTGAGTTTAAATTTCCCAGCTTTCTGAACAACAAATTCAATAAGGCTTGCCAATCCCCATTTAAAGAAACCCTTATCTTCATTTTTAATTTGCTCTCCGCCAACTTCTCGTTGGCTAAGTGGTTACGGTGCTCGATTCGAAACGCGCGGTCCCAGGTTCAAAACCCAGTGGATCCACGGAAGAACGAGAGATGTGTAAAAAAAAAAAAAAAAAAAAAAAAAAAAAAAAAAAATTCTTTTTTTCAGATTACGGAAATTTTCTGTCATGGAACGAAAAAAAAAGAACGGAAATTTCTTCAATTCACGGATATATACCGGTAGCAGTGTTGCCTGTAATATTTCCGTAAATTGAACGAAGTATTCCTGAGAGTGTAGTTAGAAAGCAAGCAAGGAAAGTCCAAAAAAAAAGGGGGGGGGGGGTATGTGTTTCACGCGTATCTGCGTATGTAGATTTATTTATACCCTCGAAACATCCCAACGGTTGGACGGATTTTAATGAATGAGGTCTCTATAGATTCGTCTTAACCGGCCTATGTTTATAGGCTAGATTTAGTTATAAGCCGTAAAATACCAAATGGCGGTAGAGACAAAAAAAATTACGCACCCTATTGAGTGGCATATCATTGGATAGGTCTTTCAAAAGGAAGACGATGTTTCATTGACTATTTTACAGTCAGAAGCTCCGTTTAAATATTACACAACCTGGAAGTTGTGTAGATAGGATCTCTAGCTTTACTACAACTCTAACCATCATAGACATCTATAGGCCTCATCAAAACAGTGTTTATAGATAGGAACTAACAATTAAACACAACTTAAAAGTCATCAATACAAGTAAATAAAACAATAGGTAAGTAATATGAAAAAAAGTTACACATTGATGAGAAATAATTAGATTTCTTTTTACGCAGTTGGGTTTTTTGAATTTTTAAATTTAATTTTTATTTGTTTTGTTAATTTTTTTGTAAATAGTGACATACAGGACAAAATATTTCCTCTTGAACAAAACAGAATTAAGTTTCGTAAAGGATATTATTTTCACACAGATTTAATTAGTAAAAGGGGACCACCCTTTGCATATTTCTCTACACTTGACTGCTATTTTTATTTAATTTTATATAAATCAAGCTCAATAATCTTTGTATTTAATTTTCATGTGCACTGGATTTCTTTATTTTTTATTATTGTGTTTTGCTTTATAAAATGCAAGTTCAGGGTACCACCAGTTTGATGAAAAATTGAAGACAGATCCACTTTATAAGAATCATAACTTATATTTTCAGTAATTTTCAATCTTAATTACTTACACACTATACACAAATAAGTATTGCATATAAAATAATAATTATTATAAGTTTTACATAAGTTGTATTCTTATAATATATCGGAAAGTTCGAGAAAGTTCTTCTCCATTTCTATTATTAATGAAAATAATTCAGTTTCCCAATATTTGCGATCATTTTATCTACTACAGTGCATCTTTCCTCGCCATACAGTGCCTCGCCATATTTGAAAACTATGCTTGTCATTTTATTACGGAAAAGTAATTGTGAAGTGCGCATATTACGGAACTATATAATCGAACTGTTCTTCCCATTTTTAGTTGAAGGCAGAAGATTTTTAAGACAATAGTGTGAAAGTTGACGTTTTGATGCAAATTGCCATATGCAACCCCCATAGGGATTAAAACAACTGTCGTCCTGAGATAACAATTGCTTATAACTCAAGGTGTAATTCATATATCAGAAAATGAAAAACTTTTCGATTTCTAATCCCTTCACAAATCTTGCCTGGAAGTATCATGCATTTGTGTTTAAAAATGAGTTAGAAACTGTATCAGAAATTCTTGACTTGTCCATCGAGGAAAAAAAAATATATATATATTTTTTTTTTTTTTTTTTTTGGTAATCGCGTTAATTGTTTTGCTGGTCGCCGATTCATACTTTTGTCTAAGAAAGTTATTAGTGTACATTAGTTCTAATAAAATTGCTGATCACTATTGTATTGAATTGAGAATTTCCAATGTAGAATGAGTCAGAATTAACTTAGTGTTTAATGTTTACGAAGAAAATTTCTATATACAATTAATGTTTGCGCAACTGAAACCCAGCTAGCTATTTCTTATGGTAGATACATCGAAAGCGCGTGTAATTTATTTACAAGTTATTTCACTGTCTAAGAATCCAGATACGACGAGTGTTATATGGTTCCAAGTTCCACATTAAATATAGGTATCTATCTGTTTAGACTTTGCTTTGTAAAGAAAAATGTAGCGACTCAAACCACCCAATCGTGTGAGACTATATGTATCTTGTTTCATTTGCATTATTTTAGTAAATAAAACAGGTCGTAAATTGTACGTCAAACGTGGCAAATAAGGTGCGTTCGTACTATAACTAGTTTTATAATTATTCAGATCTTGGTGCAATAGCTGTTGCACTCTTATGCAAACATGCATGAATACAAAATTTATTACGATTACGTATATTAAATTCAATAATATGGAAATAATATGGCTCCATCTTAAATAGGACCTCTGCACAATGGCATCATTACATATCATGTGGTATATTTGAATTATTTACGGATGATAGGATTTAATGGAATGAAGAAAACTTTTATTAATATATTTTTATGTTTTGTTTCAATATTCATAAAGTTTGAAATAACTCGACAAAATTTTACAACGATTATATATATTAAATTCCAAACCATTCAGTTGGATATTTTTTGCGCTGTTATATGCTGGTAGGCGTACAGACAGACAGACGGAGATAGTAGAGGAAGAATATAGGGGCTGCGTATTTATATAACTTCGAACTCACCTAAAAATCAATACTCGTGTTTTTTAAAGTTAAGACTTAAGTGTTCGAGTACCTTTCAATGTGTCAAAATATATCTTTTTACAGTAAATATTAAATTATACTCTGGAGGGACATTTTAAAAGAAACCCTATGCAAAAAATTTCTTTAGAAGGGAAGTTATGAGTTTGAGATATTTTCATATGATTAAAGGGTAATTTGATCTTTAATGTCAATTTTCCCAAAACGGTGATTTTGGTCATCGCGCGAATGATTTCTAAAAAGTGGCTGGAAATAATTTCATGAAATTTTCACTGCATCAAAATGACCTGCAATATATTCCATCAAATGACCTTTTAATATGTTTCTCAAGTAAGAAATTTAAAAATTATATTTAATTATATTTAAAAAAATCAGTTTTGGGAATATTTAGTTACCTTTTTTCCTCAATATCTAATCATAATATTTTTTCGGTGTAGGTCATTTTCAACACAAATTATATCTCTACTCAATAAAAAAAAATGGTCATTGAGACAATTCATTTACAAGACTTTTTACGAGAAAAGCACATAAGGTGAATTCGTTTACTGAAACATCTTTAAAGTACAGTAATTTACCCTGACTTATTTCGTCAATTCGTTCCAAGACAGCGACGTAAGTCGAGGTACATTTAGATGAGCAAAAAAGGATAAGTAATAAAAATTCACCAAAATCTAATGAACATATTCTATTGTATTCAGAGACTATGTTCCATGCATTTAACATTAGCAAAAAAATACATTTCAGTACAAGAATTTGGAATAAATCAATAAGTTGTTAACTAACAATTTATTATTTTCCAGCTTCCACGTTCGAGTCTTTGAACACGTGAAAAAATTTTGCAATGAAGTTTGGACCGACATTTTTTTCTGTTTTTCTCTTAGAAGCTCTTTTTAACAGCAGGGTGAGTTTTCTAAGATTTTTCTAGTCGTTGCTACACTTTGCTCTTCTGCATTAATATTTTTAAAAACCGTCATTCCAGCTGCACTGTAAAAAAAAAACGACATTTTTACAGTATAAAGTACTGTTCATCTCGCGCACAAACTCGATCACAGTGAATGTGCTGTATCTTTCTTTGGTTTCCTGACTATATTAACATGGAAAATACAGTAGTTACGTAAAATTAACAGCACAATGTGCTTGCAATTTGGACGCCAGCAGTTTGTGCTGTAAAAAAATGCGTCCAAATTACCAGCACATTGTGCTGTTAATTTTACGCAGCTACTGTATTTTCTATATTAATATAGTCAGGAAACCAAAGAAAGATACAGCACATTCACTGTGATCGAGTTTGTTCTGGCAAATCTACAGTGTTTTTTTTTACAGTGTGCATTTAGGTTTAACCCTTCTCTTAATCTTTTAACAGTCATAATTTTAACCATAGGCTCAATATCTTCATCTATTTCTTCGACAGTACTTTGTTTCTTTAATTCTGGAAATTCGTAGATGGTTAATTCCGGATCAGTGACAATTATGAGTTCAACAACATCTTTAGCACCATCCCTAATTTTCCCTTCAGAATCACAATTTTCAGATATATTTTTTAGTCTCTGCGAAAGAAAAGAGGGAACAGTCTTTTCTAAGCATCTCTTATTGCTTTTTGTTGAAATTCACCCCTTGAATCCCCTATGAGTGTGACTGCATCCGATGTGTTAAATTTCTTCCAAAAGTCTTAAAAAAAGGTCAAAGTGTGTCTTAATTAAGGATTTTATCCCCAGGTCAAACGACGTAAATACGGGGTGACGTAAGTTGAGGGGACGTAAGTCGGGGTACTACTGTACTTTATATGCATCTAGACTATTTTTCAGAACATTGACTGCTAACGTATATTTCTTTTAATGTGTGTTTAAGATTTTTTATCTAAAAGTTAATCAGATATGGAATTATATTAATCCATATTAGGATCAACTTGTCAGATTAAAAAATACCTAAAACCTTAAATTTTCCGAGTTATTAAAATCCATGAAAATACTCAAACAGAAGTACATTTTGCTTTTTGCATATTTAAGTACCCATTTTAACAGTTCATTAACATATTTTTCAATAACTGACAAAAAAAAATATTACTCTAACTGCGAATAAGATGCTTTTAAAAGGAAAAAGCAAGTTAATTTTCTCTCTCCCATAGGATAAATAACTGTCCTTTACAGAAATTTCTATCTAGGAAAACTTCAATATTACTCAAAGGATCTCCACCTTCTATAAATCTTGACATCTCGGCTATAAAAATAAGAAAATACCTCCACAACACGTACCTTAGTACCTTATCTTTCGAACACGGCCTTTAACAAGAAACTGATTTGCGATGTGATTTCTATTCTCATTATTACATATCGGCTCATTTCACAGCTCAGCCCGAGAAAATCTATGAGTACTTAAAAGACGAATTTATTACCTAACGCCGGCGCCAGAATATTAAGGAACGTATTACTAGAAAGACCGTGTTCTTAGCCTTTGAGTACACTTTATTAAAGGGATGTGTTTCGTAGAAGAATTTATAAAAAGCTTTTATTTGATGATGAATGATGTTGTTCAACAGTTTTTTTCAGGAGGTTTTAAAGGGGGTAGGTTGATCATGTTTTGTTGTATGATGCATGTTATTTGTGACGTCAACATTTATTTTTCTTTGCACATACAAAACGCACAGCGATGAATGTGGTATAAGTACGGTTTTTTATATAGCTCACTCAAACTTTGATAGAACGCGGTGCTTGATTAATCATTTTTGTTGTTAAAATATAATGAAAAATGTATCAAATATAATCTGAAATATTTCACTCCGGTAGCCCCTCACATGACTATTGGTAAAAAGCTTTTTAGGTAGCTTTCATTACAAAAAGGTACCTATTGCAGCCGTTTGGAGGAAAGCGATTTCAAAAAAATTTGGTACATTTTCAACGATCATGACCCCCATACCCCGGAACGACCCTCCGTTCAAAATTGACACACACACACACATATATATATATATATATCTGAATTTTGTCACACTGTAACTCTCGTATTTAAGAACCGATTTCGATGTAATTCGGTGTGTACATAGTACATACCAATGTCTCGACTGAGTTAGTTGGCCAGCTTCATCCGCCATTTTGTTTAAAAATGGCGGCCATTTAAAATTTTTTAAAAAATTTAAAATTTGAAATGTGGTACCAAAAACATGAAAATGGAAAAATATTTTTTTCTTATGTATTTGACCTTTATACAAAGATTCAGGAGCAGTTTTTGTTTCGTCTATATCTTAAAAAATGACCGAGTTATAGCATTTTGAATTTCTAGCGTGGCTGACATTTTGAAACGTATTTTTGTGTACGTGAATTTTGTCACGCGATAAAAGGCGTATTTATGAACCGATTTGGATGTAACTTCGTTTATACATAGTACATAACAATGACTAGACCGAGTTCGTTGGCCAGCTTCATCCGCCATCTTGTTTAAAAATGGCGGCCATTTAAATTTTTAAGAAAAAATTTAATTTGAAATGTGGTACCAAAAAATTGAAAATTGAAAACATATTTTTTTCTTATGTGTTTGACCTTGATAAAAAGATTCGGGAGCAGTTTTTGTTTCGTCTATATCTTAAAAAATGGCCGAGTTATTGCATTTTGAATTTCTAGCGTTGCTGACATTTTGAAACGTCCTAATTTTTGTCACGTGATAACAGGCGTATTTATGAACCGATTTGGATATACGTTGGTGTGTACACAGTGCATACAAATATCTCGACCGAGTTCGTTGGCCAGCTTTATCCTCCATCTTGTTTCAAAATGGCGGCCATTAAAAAAATTTTAAAAATTTTTAAATTTAAAATGAGATACCAAAAAATTGGAAAATGAAAAAGATTTTTTCCGTATGTGTTTGACCTTAATACAAAGATTCCGGAACAGTTTTTGTTTCGTCTATATCTAAAAAAATTGCTGAGTTATAGCATTTTGAATTTCTATTGTGGCTGACATTTTAAAACGACCTGATTTTTGTCACGCGATAACAGGCGTATTTAAGAACGGATTTGGATGTAACTTGGTCTGTACATAGTACAAACCAATGTCTCGACCGAGTTCGTTGGCCAGCTTCATTCGCCATCTTGTTTCAAAAGGGTTGCCATTTAAAAAAAAATTAAATTTAAAATTTAAAATGAGGTATTAAAAAATTGAAAAAAGAAAAAGATTTGTTTTATGTGTTAGGTCTTGATAGAAAGATTCCGGAGCAGTTTTTGTTTCTGAAAATTTGTTCTTTTGTTTATATCTTAAAAAATGGTTGAATTATAGCACTTTGAATTTCTAGCATGGCTAACATTTTGAAACGATCTTTTGTTTGTCACGCGATAACACACGTATTCGCCTATTTCGATTTAAGAAGGCATGTGGATAGTATACATCAATATCTCGACCAAGTTCGCTGGCCGGCTTCATCAGCCATCTGTTTCAAAATGGCGGCCATTAAATTTAAAAAAATTATATTTAAAGTGAGGTGCAAAAAATTTGGAAATTGAAAAAGGCTTCTTTCTTAAGTATTTGACCTTAATAAAAGGATTCAGGAGCATTTTCTGTTAGGAGCATTTTTTGTTTGTCTTTATCTTAAAAAATGGCTCAGATATAGCAATTTCAATATCTAATGTGGGTGACATTTTGAAAAATCTGATTTTTTGCCTGCGACAGCACTCGTATTTCAATCGATTTCGATGTGAGTGAGCACGTGCACAGCAATTACTAAGGTCTCGACCAAGTTCACTGGTTAGCCTCATCCACCATGTTGTCTTAAAATGGCAGGCACTTTAAGAAATCGCCGAATTTGGCAGCCAAATATAAGTTACTTTAAATAAAGCAGTTTGGATAAAGCTGACTAATTTCGCGAAATTCTCATTCATAATGATTTAGTATTGATAAAAATTAGTATTGAATCTCCTATATTCAGTTTCCACTAAATTGTGCTTTGTGTGTTTGAATAATATAAGTTGGCTTTTTTAAAATAAGGAATATGAAAGGTACCTCTTCCTCCCGGCACTGGCCGGAAGGACTTTTGGTATTTAACGCTTGCTACTTATGATTAAAAAAGTATGAACTATAGACTAAACAGTAACATTTTTTATGAGACCATAGTTCTGGAGGTAAATGTGGTTTATATAGTTAGAATATACTACATTTCGTTATTTAAAAGACAACTAAAGTTTATGAAATATTGGAAAAAATGCCTTTTCGTAAATCGAACAGATATAATTACAGAAATATTGTATTACTAGATTGGTTGTATTTATGTCGGCCAATTATCTGCACGTGGAATATGGGCCCTAAGGGGGGGAGTGCCTTCCGTGGAGGTCTTTCTAAGGGAACCTAACCCGTATTAACGCTTGGAGAACCAAGGTTCGAAGAAAACCACGAAAACTCCGAACGATTAGGCCGACGGGCTCGATTGGGATCAAACCCAGCCCCCCCCGTCTACCAGCTTCGAGAGCATGTATTACTAGAAAGGCCTTGTTCTTTGCCTTTGAGTACACTTTATTAAAGGGGTGTGTTTCGTCGAAGAATTTATAAAAAGCTTTTATTTGATGATGAATGATGTTGTTCAGCATTTTTTTTTTCAGGATTTTTTAGAGGGTGTAGGTTGATCATGTTTTGTTGTATCAGATATGTTATTTGTGATGTCAACATTTATTTTTCTTTGCACGTACGAAATGCACAGCGATGAATGTGGTATAAGTACGGTTTTTGATATAGCTCACTCAAACTTTGATACAACACGGTGCTTGATTAAACATTTTTGTTGTTAAAAATGCATTGAAAAAAAACTAAACAGTAACACTTTTATGAGACCATAGTTCTGGAGGTAAATGTGCTTTATGTAGTTAGAATATACTACATTTCGTTATTTAAAAGACAACTAAAGTTTGTGAAATATTAGTAAAAATGCCTTTTCGTAAATAAAACAGATATAATTACAGAAATGTTGTATTACTAGAAAGACCATGTTCTTAGCCTTTCAGTACACTTTATTAAAGGGATGTGTTTCTTAGAAGAATTTATAAAAATATTTTATTTGCTGATGAATGATGTTGTTCATCAGTTTCTTTTTCAGGAGGTTTTAAATGATGTACATTGATCATGTTTTGTTGTATCATGTATGTTTTTGTGATGTCAATATTTTTTTTCTTTGCACATAGAAAACGCACAGCGATGAATGTGGTATAAGTACGGTTTTTGATATAGCTCACTCAAAGTTTGATACAACACGGTGCTTGATTAAACATTTTTGTTGTTAAAAATGTATTGAAAAACGTATCAAATATAATCCAAAATATTTCACTCCGGTAGCCCCTCACAGAACTACTGGTAAAAGCTTTTATGTATCTAATGCTTGTAACTTATGATTAAAAAAGAATGAACTATAGTTTAAACAGTAACACTTCCATGAGACCATAAACTGTAAAAAAAATACCACCAAGTTTCCTGCAGGAGACGGAAAACGCTGTTGCCCTCCTCGGTATGGAAAATTTTCCGACCCAGCTCGGAATGAAATCCGTAAAAAAAAAAAAAAAGGAAATAGTAACTAAAATTGTATTTTTCGGATTTTATTCCAAGCTAGGGCGGAAATTTTTCTGTAACGAGAAGGGCAACTATTTTTTCGTCTCCTACAGAGAACTTGGTCGGATTTTTTTTTACAGTGTAGTTCTGGGGGTAAATGTGCTTTATGTAGATAGAATATACTACATTTCGTTATTTAAAAGACAACTAAAGTTTATGAAATATTAGTAAAAAATGCCTTTTCATAAATCGAACAGATATAATTACAATATTGTATTACTAGAAATACCATGTTTTTGGCTTTGAGTACACTTTATTAAATGGATGTGTTTCTTAAAAGAATTTATAAAAAGCTTTTATTTGATGATGAATGATGTTGTTCAGCAGTTTTTTTTTCAAGAGGTTTTAAAGGAGGTAGGTTGGTCATGTTTTGTTGTATCATGTATGTTATTTGTAATGTCAACATTTTTTTTTTCTTTGCACATCAGGGATGAGAGAAAAAATAACTTGTGGGAATAATCAAGGAGGATTAATTAGACGAAAAAAATGCATCCCCGAGGAAATCTCGGGTTGCTCAAACTTTGCAACTTTTACGATGCCCAAAGAAATCTCGGGTTGCGCAGCGAGAGGGTTAAAATCAAATTTCTGCCTCTTTCGCCTGGTTTATTCCGTCATTTTTTTCTTTCTCTTCACATTTATGAAATGCAATTTTATAGTGTCCAACAGCTCTTTTTTGGAAAGTGATCCCGTAATCAGTGTCGGTCCTAAAAAACTACGGCCAGGGTTGCCTTTTTCATATTGCGAAATGGGATGGGGACTATTTATGAACCATTTAAGTTAATTTATTAATTATGGAACTATTTAAATTTATTTATTTTCCTCCCCTTCAAGCAGAGCAACCGAAAGAGGTCCAAATACCGGCTAACCGGTATTTAGACCACTCTAGGCAGCCGGTATTTGGACCACTGATATGTTTAATTTAAAACCGGTATTACTCATTCATATAATAAAATACCAATACTGTGCGCGGGGCTATTGAGAGCTAAATGTGTCTACAAAATAACTTAATCAACAATTCAAGCCAATATACGATCAGTATATTTTTAAAAAATGAGAAACACATATCTGAAAAACTTTTAATGTACCAGATTACGTAGATTCGACACTTTTGCATTTACTATTTGTAAATGACACAGACTTCAGCGACGTACTTTTCGTAACATTCTTCTATCAATTAAAGTTACAAACTCTGCCTATCACCGCTAGGCTGCGCTGCGCTCAGTTCTCAGAACACCTAGCAGCCGGTATTTGGACCCTAGCCGGTATTTGGACCTTTTCCTCTATTATTTGCTTTATTAAATCTCAGAAATTCTGTCATTAAATACGGCGAGAAATATTATTCAAATTTAGTAGTAGCAATCGGTAATTTGGATCGGTGCGCTCTCATCCCTATAGCACATACAAAACGCACAGCGATGAATGTGGTATAAGCGAGGGTTTTCAAAATGTTTTTGATATTTCACACTCAAATGTTGTTACAACACGTTGCTTGATTAAAAATTGCAGTTATTACAACAATAAAGAAAAACGTATAAAATAATCAGAAATATTTGAGTCCGAATGCCTCTCACGGGACTGCTGGTGAAAAGCTTTTTTGTATTTCATGTTCGCAACTTATCATTAAAGAAGAATGAACGATAGGTTAAACAGAAGCACTTTTATCAGACCGTAGTTATGGATTTAAATGTGCTTTATGTAGTTAGAATACACAAGATTTCGTTATTTAAATAACAACTAAAATTTATGAAGTAATAGAAAGAAACTCCTTTTCTTAAATAGAACAGGCATAATTACAGAAATATTGTAATACTAAAAAGATCATGTTCTTAGGCTTCGAGTACATTTTATTAAAGGGATGTGTTTCTTTATAAAAAGCTTATATTTGTTGATGTTGTTTTTCACAAGCTTTATCAGGAGGTTTTAAAGGAGGTAGGTTGATCATGTTTTGTTGTATCATATAATCTTATGTCAGCATTTTTTTCTATGCACATACAAAACGCACAGAAATTAATGTTGTTTAAGTACGGTTTTCTATATAGCTCACTAAAACATTTTTGCAACACGGTGATTGATTAAACATTGCTGCTGTTAAAAATATAATGAAAAACGTATCAGAAATAATCTGAAATATTTCACTCTGCTGCCTCTCACAGTAAAAATCTTTTATGTATTTAACACTTGAACTACCATAGCGGTCATTTTCACCGCTACCAAATAAAAATATTTCGACTCGGGCTAAAAATTTCTTTCTAAAATAAGTTAAATATGTGTCATGGAAAATAAGTTAAATTAATAAGTTAAATAGTTTCAAATAAACGTTCCGGTGTAAAATATTTTTATAATACTTTAGTGAATTTTGCGGTTGTTCTTGTGTTAAAGGGTCTTGTACCTTTTTAAAAGTGACGAAAATAAAGAAAAAATCAAAGTTTGAATTAGTGTATCTTCAAGTTTTTTTGTATAAACATGAAATTATAAATAATAACAGGTTGAGCTTTTTAATATAATACCTTTAGAAACTGACTTGTCTTTTACACATTTAGTGAACTGTTGAAATTAAAATAGCAGGTTTTGCACTCTCTAAGTCATTGCGCGTGATACCTTGAGAGCATGTGTATAAACTGCTATGAAATTTGATATAGGTAATAACCACGTAAATATATTTAAATGATCTACTTTTAGTTATTTACAAAGATAAGATTTTTAGTTATGACTCTTTATGTTCATTAAAAATATAAAATTTTGATTTTTTCTTAGAAAAATATTTTTTGCATGGTTCATAAAATAATTTTGACCTAAGAGTACACTGTAAAAAAAACGACATTTTTACAGTACAAAGTACTGTTCATCTCGCGCACAAACTCGATCACAGTGAATGTGCTGTATCTTTCTTTGGTTTCCTGACTATATAAACATGGAAAATACAGTAGTTGCGTAAAATTAACAGCACAATGGGCTGGCAATTTTACTCAACTACTGTATTTTCCATGTTTATATAGTCAGGAAACCAAAGAAAGATACAGCACATTCGCTGTGATCGAGTTTGTTCTGGAAATTTTACAGTGACTTTTTTACAGTGTAGATCATTTTAAAAATAAATGTGTGTGTGCTTTCTGACGGTACCATTTGGTACTCAAACAAGGACGAATATTAAAGAAATATCTGAAATTATACATTAATCTGCTGTAAGGTTATTTTTAGTACATTTATATCGTTGCTTCTTATTCCATTTTAAAAAGTGTCTATTTTCAGAAAACATAATACCCACAAAAACTGTAAGCTGAAATGACACTGAAAAATTAGTACATTTTCTTTCTAATACAATAAATATAATGAAATAAAGAAGCATGCTGTCACATACTGTTGGTTAGGATAATATCTAAGGTCATATTTTGCACAGCAGGGCCATACAGCCAACTACAGTCAACAATTAATACAGTAGCATGTCATTTTAAACATTCGAAATTTTATTCTATCTGACTTCAAAAGAAAATAGTTTACTTATTTTGTATTACAATAAAAAAAAAGTCCTTCCGGCCAGTGCCGGGAGGAAGAGGTAGCTTTCAAATTCCTTATTTTAAAAATGCCAACTTATATTATTCAAACACAAGAAGCTCAATTTTGTGAAAACCGAATATAGGAGATTCAATACTATTTTTTATCAATACTAAATCATTATGAATGAGAATTTCGTGAAATTGGTCAGCTTTATCCAAGCTGCTTTTATTTAAAGTAACTTATATTTGGCTGAGATGTTGATGTATACTATCCACATGCCTTCTTACATGGAAATAGGCGAATACGTGTGTTATCGCGTGACAAATAAAGATCGTTTCAAAATGTTAGCCATACTAGAAATTCAAAGTGCTATAATCCAACCATTTTTTAAGATATAAACAAAAGAACAAATTTTCAGAAACAAAATCTGCTCCGGAATCTTTGTATCAACGCCAAACACATAAAAAAATCTTTTTCATTTTCCAATTTTTTAATACCTCATTTTAAATTTTAAATTTAATTTTTTTTAAATGGCAACCCTTTTGAAACAAGATGGCGAAAGAAGCTCGCCAACGAACTCGGTCGAGACATTGGTATGTACTATGTACAGACCAAGTAACATCCAAATCGGTTCATAAATACGCTTGTTATCGCGTGACAAAAATCAGGTCGTTTTAAAATGTCAGCCAGAATAGAAATTCAAAATGTTATAACTCAACCATTTTTTTAGATATGGACAAAACAGAAACTGTTCCGGAATCTTTGTATTAACGTCAAACACATACGAAAAAAATCTTTTTCATTTTCCAATTTTTTGGTATCTCATTTTAAATTTTAATTTTTTTTAATTTTTTTAAATGGCCGCCATTTTGAAACAAGATGGCGGATGAAGCTGGCCAACGCACTCGGTCGAGATATTTGTATGTACTATGTACACACCATGGTACATCCAAATCGATTCATAAATACGCCTGTTATCACGTGACAAATATCAGGACGTTTCAAAATATCAGCCACGCTAGAAATTCAAAATGCTATAACTCAGCCATTTTTTAAGATATAGATGAAACAAAAACTGCTCCCGAATCTTTGTATCAAGGTCAAATAAATAAGAAAAAAATATTTTGTCACTTTTCAATTTTTTGGTACCACATTTCAAATTTAAATTTTTCTTAAAAATTTAAATGGCTGCCATTTTTAAACAAGATGGCGGATGAAGCTGGCCAACGAACTCAGTCCAGACATTGGTATGTACTATGTACAAACGAATTTACATCCAAATCGGTTCATAAATACGCCTTTTATCGCGTGACAAATTTCAGGACGTTTCAAAATGTCAGCCACGCTAGAAATTCAAAATGCTATAACTCAGCCATTTTTTAAGATATAGACGAAACAAAAACTGCTCCGGAATCTTTGTATAAAGGTCAAATACATAAGAAAAAAATATTTTTCCATTTTTAATTCTTTGGTACCACATTTCAAATTAAAAATTTTTTAAAATTTTTTAAATGGCCGCCATTTTGAAACAAAATGGCGGATGAAGCTGGCCAACGAACTCGGTCGAGACATTGGTATGTACTATGTACATACCGAATTTCATCCAAATCGGTTCACAAATTTGAGAGTTACAGTATGACAAAGGTCAGATATATATATATATATATGGATATATATATATATATATATATATATATATATATATCAACTTTTGAACGGAGGGTGGTTTCGGGGTCTGGGGGTCATGATCGATGAAAATATACGAAAATTTTTTGAAATCGCTTTCCTCCGAACGGCTGCAATAGGTAGATTTTTGTAATGAAAGCTACCTAATAGTTTTCAATAATCTTTTAAGCTTTTAACACATATATATTTTCTATGTATACATTTATCTTCTGCATAGAAAAAAACTAATTTTTGTTTCTTATGCAATTATCAAAAAAATCACCATATGATTTAATTTTAATACGTACCGTACATATACCAGAAACTAGAGGGATTAAGCACGCGAAAAATGTTCAGCGTCATATTTAGCGGCTTTGCTCACTTTTGGCGTGAAATAAACAAATAAAAATCCAATAATAAAAAAATGAAAATTATAAAAAAATACATAAAATGTAATTTTAACAGAGAAATTTTATCGGTTCTCTAACTGTTATGTATAAGCTACGAAATGCACCAGGTCTCGATGCTAGGTGTGAGCATCACCAAAAGTGGTTCCCTTGTTAGTATATTTATTGTTTTATTAAGAAAACTCGAAATTTTGATTTAAACTTATCGTGATAGCTATAAGTAATTATAATTGTGTTATAGAACTATTTAAAAATGTGTGTCCATGACGTTTGCATATTCTGTAACAAAAAAATATCTTCATCCAGAATTTTTTATCAGATGGCTTTGTGCTTTTTGGACGCATTATTAACAATGTGTGAAAACTTCAAAATTTTTATTTTATTTATTTATTTATTTTTAACTGAAAGGGTTAAAACCTGAGATTATCATATTCGTATTCCTGTGTTTATTAAATTGGTGAAGTATAATTAAAATGATCATGGCGCCCATTTGATTTCATTTAGTCGGAAAGCTCAATGCTTCCAGGGGGGAAAGGGATGTGCTAGGTAACTATAATTATCTTTCAGATACATCACACTGAAAAAGATGAAGTACTCAAAAATGAGTAAATCGATGTATTCATATCGAATTGAGTATGTTTGGATCAAAAATGAACCTGTCCTTTCTCAATTTTGATCCATCTCCTGTTATCAAACCCAAAGAAAACGATAATTGTGCACCCTCTAATGGTTTATTTCATTTTTGTTGGCATAAAAGATGTTAATTAATGCAAATATTAAATTTTGCACAGTATTTTAACATAATTTAAAAGTGCTTGCAAATAATGATCATGTCATAAAAATATTCGAGTAGGATATCTTGCTAATAATTTTGCTATTTTCCTTAATAAATAATCAATTAAACACTTCTTGTTAATAATTGTGAACGGGAAATAAATGTCAGTACATTTTTACTATAATTTGCAGGTTCAGGGGCACTACATAACGATTTATATTTGAACACAACCATGGAATAAAAAATGAGTACATGTGTTTCTCAATTTTGAGTACATTTGGATTGGAGCTATTTTGAGTATGTGACGTATTTAAAATTGAGTACTTTTTACTCAATTTTGAGTACGCATTTTTTTCAGTGCATGTCAGGCTTACTTTTAATGCTAAAATGTATTAAAATTTTGACTATATCAAAATGGGGGGGGGGGGTTCTCTAGCTCCCCTCTTCCGCCCATCCCCCTATGAGGACACACAAGAAAATGACATATTTAGATATTTTAATTCATGAAATTTCATTTCTACTAAAATGTTTAAAATGTATGTTAACAAGTTATCTCATTCATATAGAAGTGTACCAAACTCTCTGCGTAAAACTCTTAATTTAAAATTATTGCTGCATTTGATTTAAACGGAATGTTTTAAGTTATTTTTTATTTTTGTGTTAAAGTACACCAATTCAGCAGTGGTGTCATTTTAAACAAAAAATGGTGTTTATTTACATCATTTGATTGCTGGTGTTTTATTACACCCATTTACTGGTGGTGTTTCTTTACACTACTTTTTGAGGCAACTTAGTTGCCACCATTTTTGGTGTAAAATGACACCAGTTTTTTTTACAGTCTAGAGAAAAAAATAAACTAATAATAATAACTTAGTAAATTTAAAAAACAGTATTAAACAATAAAGCATGTCTAGGGTAAAATACTACAAATTACTCAACAAATGAAATACATTTCTTGTCGAATAACACTTGATTATTCTAGAAAAATTAAGATAATACATTATTTAATTTATGACGCTTAAAAAAATAACAAAGAAGTTTCAGAAGCTATTTTTAATGAAAACAAAAGGAAACTGACATTTTCATTTACTAAAGCATTGTTAATGTAAATAAAAACTCGAAATATATCGACATTTTTGTTCTTTTGTGTTTGTTATTTTGTTTTTCGATAAATCGGGAAAATTTAAACCGTTCACTAATAAGTTAAATTTCATGAACAGAAGACAACATTGAATTCCAAGTTTAAAAAAAAAGAAAAAAAAAACCTCATTAAATTTCTGTGGCATTCTTTCAATTTTCCTTTCTTTTCGTGGAAGCAGAAAAAAAATACTAGTGAAACATATTAAAAGACGTAAAAATCTATACCTTTTAAAACATATCATAATTCTAAAATAGAAAATTCGAAGCATGTGCGTTCGTTTAGAATGAGAAAAAAGTGAGAAAGTTAATTAATTTGAAATTTCCGATAGCCAAAAACAAAGCATTTTTAATTGCCAGTCGGAATATTTTACAAAGATTAAGAATATTTCTTTTTTTATTCAAACATGCTTGAAACAGAATAATGATAATTAAAAAGAAACACGTTTAATAACTTTAAATTTTAAATTGTTTCATTTAGTTTTTGACTTTGAGGTATGGGATTTTCGTAATATATTTTTCTTAAATATTTGTTATAATATGCATATATATATCATTTTCTTGAAATTAAGAATTGGAAATAAGAGTACTTCTGCTTGAAAATGAATACTGGTTATATTTGCACATAATAATGTGCTAATATTGATGTCATTGGGAAGTATTTCCAGTGAAAGAAAAATACTTACAAAATATTCACTTCAGATTGGCAATAATCGAAATAAAATGAAACTGTTACTTAAATAATGCCCATACAATGCAAAATGTTGGAATAAAATGCTAATATTGAACAGTTTATTGAGGTTTTTATTTAAAATATTGGCTTTGAAATTTCAATATATTTCAGATCAGTATTATTTCAATGTTGGCGAAATATAGAAACATGGTTTTGAGATAATATTTCATACCAACATTGGTAAATTTACAGCCAATAGAAAGAATGTATACTGGTAAGAAAGTTGGTTCAATAATGTTTTTCTACTAATTACGTTTAAGGGTAACATTCGATATAAAGTTACACTTTTTAGTGAAAAGTAGCAGTAATAACCATCTAAATTAACAAGGCCGTTCTGAGATAAGACTTCGTGTCAATATTGGTCTTTTTATGGCCAATATAAAGAATGTATGCTAGAAAGAATGTTGACCTAATATTCATTTGCTACAAGGGACCCCCGAATATAATTTTCAATTTAAAATAGTATTATTTTATCAATTAAAAATTACACATATTGAGCCTTTTTTCCCCCTTTATGGCTAAACAAGAAAGAAAAATTATGCGTCAAGCATATATTATGAAACACTTCCCAACACATTCATAATAATATAACAAAACTTCATAGTTAAATAAGTTAAAATATTATGTCTAATTCAACCGTATAAAAACGCATTACACATTTGAAAACTCAATTTCAGCTGTTCACGTCTACAATCGGAAAATTATCCGAATACTTTGTGCAGCACTGTATATGATTAAAACAGTTAAATTTCAAAGAGCAAGCCGAAATTGAAAATGCACTTTACCAATTATTCTCAAAGACAATATTGTAACCGATTTCTTTTGTGTGTCCCTGTAAATGAACGACAAATACTATGAATACCCTATTCTGTCGTAATCATCTTATAGTGAAATTCAGTGATTTATATCAGTTTAAAAACATTTGAAACAGCGTAATGTCATTATAATACTCTGCAAACGATTTTCTCCATATACCATAATGTAATGGAATTCTTTTGGGTAGCCCTGTAAATGAAATATTAATTCCACATACTTCATATGCAATACCAAACATGGTTAGGCGACCCTAAATATGGATTATCAGGTGCATGAAAATCCGAGTATATTTACGGGAGTTAGAGCGTGGACAGACGGACAGACAAACCGAATGCATAAATACATTTCAACTTTGTTGGAAAATGTTAAAAAGGGAGTTAGGTAAGTGGTACACTTTATTTTTTCATAATTCGCAGGTTTTAAATTCCTATCTAGATATAAATTATCCCATTTCAAATATGGACTGATATACATAAAGAAAAACGTTATAGCTGATTAAATTATTGAGTATTTTATGGTTTTTATAATTACTATGTACGTACGTTTTTTCACCGAAATCATCCCCAAGCGGCAAATAATCCATGGCCGAACTTCCACCGAATGTCCTAATCTGACAATTTTTCGTCAGTCCGACCTCACTCCCTGAGGTCGAAAGTAAAGGCTTCTTGTCCGCTTTGCATCTGGCGACCGTAGGATCCTGAAGCGTTGTGCAGAGGTTAAGAACGTACTGCCTCTTTTTGACCAGTAAGTTCTTCTCTTTTTCACCCCGCACCACCAGGATTGTTGGTGGGATAAAAGTTTACCACCAGGATAAAAGTTTACATTTTGAAAATATTTTGACGTAAATGGCTTCATAATTAAGCCATTTAAGTATACAAATTTTGAAAATTTGTATACTTAAATCTATACGTTTTAAGTTAATGGTTTAAAATTTGGATAACGCTCAGAGTGGATACTACATAGAGAAAAAAAATATATATCAGTAATTAACAACTGGCTTAATGAAGGAACTCCAATGTAAAGTCATTCATAGCTGCCAAGTTTTACTCTTTCTCCGTACCACTAAAATTTAATAGCAAATGTTGTCTTATTTAACCGTCAAAATTTCACGATTAAACAAGACGGAAATCTCTATTAAATTTTAGTGGTAGCCAAAGAGCTTAAAAGTTGGCAGCTATGAGTCATTAACACATTAAAAAAAGCGAGAAGATAATTTCAGTGAAAAAAGGTACAGTCGGAGTATAAAAACCTTAAAATACTAAAACATACATTCAGCTAAAAAAAAATTCCCTATGCATGTCAACATTATGTAATACAAAATTATTTTATACCTCATTAGGATTTTAAAATGACCAAAGCATGAAAATTGTCCTAGTGTATCACTTACCAAAATTTCGATGTAAGCTTCTTATGATGTACAGTCGTGAAAAAAAAAGTAAACACCCCCTACTAATTCCTCAACAAATTATCGTAGAAGAAAGTTACTGGTACCAAACGATTGGAAATAAAGTCTACTTTTAAATGATGCATAAAAATTTGCTTAGAGGGCCATCTACATATTAAAAAGAGCCATAACTTTGTTTTTTTCAATAGCAGTACACAATTCTGACAGCATAAATGAACTCTACACCCCTCAATTAGCAGAAAAACAAATTTTCATGCAATTCGTACCATAAGTTTCCGAGAAATTAATTATTTTAAAACGAGATTATTTTAAGGGCTTTATCCAAATTGAAGTTCTGTACTCGAGAGTTAGCCGAGAGAGCCCCCTTCTTGATCAAGGTACAGTCGTGGAAAAAAAAGTAAACACCCCCTACTAACTCCTTAACAAATTATCGTAGAAGAAAGGTACTGGTACCGAACGATTGGAAATAAAGTCTACTTTTAAATGATGTATATAAAATTTGCTTAGGAGGCCACCTACATATTAAAACGAACCATAACTTTGTTTTTTTTCAATAGCAGTGCCCAATTCCGACAGCATAAATGAACTCTACACCCTTCAATTAGCCTAAAACCGAATTTTTATGCAATTCGTACCATAAGTTTCCGAGAAATTAATTATTTTAAAACGAGCGTATTTTAAGGGCTGTATCCAAATTGAAGTTCCGTATTGGATTGTTAACCGACAGAGCCGCTTCCTTGATCAAGGCACCTTAAGCGCCACTCAAGGAGTCAATGAAGCGTGTTAGATTACAGTACGGCAGAATAAATTTCAAAATGTCTACTCACTTCCATCATAGACGGCCCCTTAAACCATCATTTTGCCGTTTTTTAAGCATAATTTGAAAACTATTTGGAAGAAAAATGTGAAATTTTTGAATTTCCATAAAGCAGGTCTTAATAAATCTAAATCCATCAAAAAAATTGTAGGTTGCAATTCATAATTTTTTCGAATATTAATTTCATAATTCATAATTCATATCATAAAATTATAAAAATTGCAAATTCAGCTTATTTATGTTTGGGTATATTAGTATTATTACCACAAAAAAAATTAGCACATTAGGAGCATAATTTCGGGAGATATAAATAAAAATATGAAAATATAATTTAGCATTACAAGCACTAAATTTTGAATGTTTATAATTCAAAAACTTATCATTCAAATGACTTGAAATTTGGTGTCTGGGCATAGTTTGTACCGAATATTTGAAATATCTCGTTAAAATTGGGTATTGCCATTGAAAAAAATGAAGTGAAAAAATTGAAAAAAAAAGTTTGGATTCGTTTTAATATGTAGATTGCCCCAAAAGAAAATTTTATATAACTCATTTAAAAGTAGACTTTATTTCCAATCGTTCGGTACCAGTAACTTTTGCTGAAAAAACCACTTTAGATCACGCTCTGAGGATTTATTCGAAAACATTAGAACCAAATTTCTTATGTGCAAGTTAATTATCAGAATGAATGCTTTCATTGCATCTTTGGCGATTCATTTCTGGGAGATCAAGTTTTAATAACAAGAACTTTGTATTTCAAGGTGGAAAAGGCACATCAGTAACCTGCATTTATCCGCTTAAGCAGCGAATGTCTTTTTCTATCCGATTTGTCGTTTACCTGCAGATATGAGGGTGTATCAATAAGGTTTTGCCCTCACATAGAAATAATTGAGTGAAATTTATGAAATTGCTACATTGTATTAGTCCTTTACTATATAGCCACTGTACACAGTAACACATTTCTTCAAAAGGTATATCAAAGAGAGGGGGGAGGATGTATTCCAGGAAGCGCGATAGCAGACTCAAAGGGGGTATTTCCGACCCACTTTAACTTTTTCCGACACCCGCATGTGATATATTGTTGGAAAGGCATGTGACCACTTATTCATGTTATGCACTTCCAAGCACCTCCCACCAAATTTGCCCCCTGGGGTGTATGAAGTATGGCCGCAAAATGTATAAAAGTGCACTCCGGAGGTCAAATTTGGAGGAGGGGCTCGGGAGGTGCATAGCATGAATAAGTGGTCAATGGCCTTTCCAACAATATGCTACATGTAGGGGTCAGTAAAAATTAGAAGAATGTCCCCCTTTGGGTCTACTATCGCGTCTCCAAGAATACATCCTCCCCTCCCCTCCTCTCTTTGAAATACTGGTTGCAAGAATGTGTTACATTGCACACTGACTATATAGAAAAGAACTCATAAAATGTACAATTTCATAAATTTTACTCGATTATTTCTATGTGAGGGCAAAAACTTATTGACACACCCTCATACTTGTAATGAAACGATGTTATAGAGGATATACAGCATCTTCTGTCTTTGAAAATTTGTACAATTGTTTTCAATAAATCTTGAGCTCAAGATACGAATTGTCTGTTGCTCAAAATATATGGCATTATGACCTGTAGAAAATTCCGCATAGCCCTCTTAATAGGCGAAATATAAATTAAAAATCCCGTTTGTAAATATAGTATGTTATTTTAATAAATTACGTTACAACCGTATATTATGTATCTAAATAATATTTATTGTGATCATGTGAGAACTTTGTGCAAAACACTTATAACAAATATTCAAATTAGAAAATATTTTCTACAAAATACTATTTAAATTTCATTGTTGCAAAAGAATGATAATTTCACTGAGCTCCATAATAGCACGAATAGCTAATACACCGGTTCATTTTCTGCCGCGACAGTATCATATTTTAAATGAGCAAAAGAAAGGAATTCTGCACTTTTCTTAATACTAGAAGCATTTTTTCAAGCTTTTTCGTATACTTTTTATCAATTTTAGTTATTTCTGCGTGATTTTAATATTCTTATGAGCAATTGTTAACTTTTCATTTTTTGTTGTTCAGCTGACTTAAAATTTTATTTTTAAGTAATATATATTAAAACATTACCATGACTTTAAATAAAATCTATACTTTTTTCAATCAAAAATATATATCACTGAAAAGTGTAGCAACTTTGCCATATTAAAAAAAAAAAAATCATCTTAAAAATACTTACCCCATACTACTCTATGGGAGGAAAAATCTTTTGCATTGTAATCACGTCGAGCCGCTGTATTCAATGTATCAGAATAGGGCGTTAGCTCTCCGCACTATTGTGGAGCTTAATGGGTGGTTTAGAAGAGGGAACGCTTATTCATGGAAGCTTTGCTGTCGTATTTTTGCTGTCGCGGTATTGCAGCCAATTATTGAAAAAGAATGCTAACGATACAGGTACTTCTAGCTTACATTGGAGTACGAACTACTGTGAACACCCAAGTCCGAAACAAATATCCTACGCAATCCTACTTAAAAGAATTCAAATCTAAAATACAGTAATACCCCGACTTACGTCACACATAGGCATGGGAGCGTTCCGACCCAAATGACCGATTATTACCACTAAATTTTAATAGCATTCTTTGCTTTATTTAATCTCAGAAACTCTGTCAGTAAATAATGCTTGAAATACTATTAAAATTTAGTGGTAGTAATCGGCCATTTTGGTCGGAGCGCTCTCATTCCTGGGGGTGACGTAAGTCGAGGTATTACTGTATAACCATGAACGAAGATGCGTTAGGTATGGAATAATTTGTTTTCTAAACTAGCTAGCCCGAAAGGCGTTGCCCGGACTCACAGAAATAACCATAAATAAACCTTAAATTGTATGGTTTTATATTTTAAACACGATTTTTTATGAATTTATATTTTTAAATAATAAATTCTCAAAAAATATTGATATTTATTGATAAAAGCTCTCGTAAGAATACATTTTCTTTTTTTTTCCACGCAGGGTCTTTTCATAGTTAGCCTATTAAGGACCAGCATGTTTTATAGGAATTTTATTCAGTTCACACCACGTATTGTTAAACACTTACTTTTACTTTATGAATCACTGAAATGTGTTAATTAAATAAGGCAAGTTTTACTATTCTCTTTTACTGGTATCAAAAAAGTGTAAAAATCGCAAATATAACGTTGAGAAAACGAAACGTCAGTCTTTAATTGGTTGAAAAAGATCGTGTTGCCCGAACACTTTGAAATGTTTATTAGTTATAAGTGTAACGGTTTTGGGGCCCGTGTGAAAATTCAGGAAAAATATTGATATCTAGTTGTAAAAGAAACATGTTTTCTTCTCCTTTTTTTTTTGTTTTGTTTTCCCATCGGGTCTTTTAAAATAAGAACAACAAAACAAAATCAGCTCTGGTCGTCCAGACTCACTGAAATTTTAATCGGTAATAAATGTAACTTATCGAATATCTCTTTAAAATTTGTGAAAAAATATGGATATGTAGTAGTGAAAATATGAGCCGAAACCGAGCAAAGCGCCGAAACAGCCCACATCAAAAATTTCACAGGTTTTATTTTTTTAAAAGTACTTCTACTCGTCCGAAAATCTCAAAAGTTTTGTACGTTATGTAAATACAGTCTGCCAATATTTTCTAAAACGATTGTCTCGAAATACCGAAGTTTAGTTTCTTTTAACGCAGAAAAAAGATCATCTTCGTGAGGCGCGAAGTGACTTACAATCGCACATTTTTTTCAAAAGAATTAAAATTCGTATTTTTTCGAAATCTATTACACCTGTGAAGATAAGAACGTCTCAGTTTTAAATCGGTATTTTTGTGAATAGGTCCCTCTAAAATCGAGCCCGAATTTCGTTGTCGAAATGGAGAAAAAGTCAACAACGAAAACTACCCTTTTTGATAATCTTTTTTCAAAGGGTTATCAATATTATTTTTTCCAACTGATTACGGCGTTTATTACGTAAAAATATGAAATTTAAGAGTACGCCTTCCTTTTCTATAATATCCCGAACAGTTCAGTCGATAAACGTTAAGACAAACGACCAAAAAAATTCAGCATTTGGTTTTTCCTTCTACGCGCTGTGGAAAACATTGACTGAGCATATGCACGCGCGTCTGCCAATTTTTTCAATAAAAGATAGCTTTGTATATGAGTGTTTAACTAATACTTCGGTTAATTATCAAAAAACTAAAAATATATGCATCATGTGCATCAGACCCTGCCTTGGACTATCCTTCGCCGAAATTTTCAGACATCTACTTGTGCTAGATTTCATTATCCATCACCAACAGACACACACACAGACAAAGCGATTCTTCTTTTATTAGTAAAGATATTATAAAAAATAAATTTTCCAAAGGCGCACAGAATGGTTGGGCAAATGTTCGATTATTGTTGTCCTACGTTGTCACACACAAGAAAGATCCACCTTGACGTACCATTGGCCAACAAATCGTTTGCCAACAAAGGGCCAACAATGGTCCAACCTTAGCTGTTCTGAATCGTATTCAGATACGTGCCAGATCACAGAGCGCTTTATACTCTAGCATTTCCCAAATATTTCTCATACCTATATCTATCATTTCCCAATTGTTTTCACCAACTGCAACGATGGGCAAATTATCTTTGCAACTTCGGTTAACCCCTTGAGGGGCAAGCAATTACGTTTGTGAAATGCTGAATTCCCACCGGAATCATTGAAAAATTCTATTTCAAAATAAGTAAAAGCAATTTTACGACTTTTTTTCACCAAAGTTAGAAAAGAAAAATTTAATAAAATTTTTCTGGTGTAAAACTTCACTAATCGTAGGTGGTATATAATATATACCGGTGCCTTCAAGGGGTTAAGATTGTACATTCGAATACCATGTAAAATTTTATAGGAATCAAATTCATTATCAAATTCAATATCAACTACAAAATTTCTGCACACAGCACTGTAAATTAAAATGTCTGAAATTCAAACACTTAACTGTCTGAAACGGAGTGTTCAGTTTTCAGACATTTTAAAATGTCTGAATTTTTTCAGACACTTTTTGCGTCTGAATTTCAGACACTTCAAACGTCTTAATAGCATCCATTTTTTTTTTGTAAGCATCATACGTAGCCATGTTTGATCACGTTGAATCCTCGAAAAATATATGGCTGGAGTCCTGCCCCCTCCCCCCCCCCCCTACAGCCTGATTTTGTTGGTGCTCCAAATTTTAGTATGCAATTTTCGTTAAGCTGATAATTTAAATCTTTTACCACATTTTACTGATTATAATCAATATTTTGAACTTCAGGAGTTGAACAAGATTGAAACAAAAAATATTTATGGCATACATATTTGTTTATTTTTACCTCACAAAAGCAGACATCTCCGATTATCGGACAAATTCTACGGCAAGGGCTATTGAGGGCTTTTAAGGTACATGGATAAATATATATATTTCTTATAATCTTGTCCTACTCTACTTCATATAATTAAAAAATAGATTTTTTTAAATTTATATTGCCACATAAGCAGTTTTACAGATATATCACATGATAATCACAACAGCTATTCAACTATGAATAAATAAATAAATATTCTACTTTAACACTTTGCACTCGAGGGATCCGGAACGGAGTCATTTAAAATTTGTCTTCAAACCCGAGGGCTCCGCTACGGAGACAATGCAAATAATTTTGTGATACCTGTCTAGAAAAGCCAAAATTACATGGTATCACAAAATTATTTGCATTGTCTCCGTAGCGGAGCCCTCGAGTTTGAAGACAAATTTTAGATAGCTCCGCTCCGGAGTCCTCGAGTGCAAAGGGTTAATATTGAGAAAAAAGTTACTTCGGTGTTTTGTTAATTATATTTTGTGTTTTTAATATTGTACTACTCTAAAAGTTCAGAACTTTCATTATAATCAGTGCAAGATTTAAGATATCAGCTTTACGAAAATTTCATACAAAATGGCCCACCCCCCTTCCCGAAAAAAAAAAAATGAAAATCCTTATCATTTAAAAATTAGATTTTTTAAAAATTTATATTGCCACATGGGCTTATTGTTATCTTTCCTATGAGCTACTAAACCCTTTTCATTAAATATCTTTAAAGCAAAACATGTATAAAGCCGCAAGGAAAAGAAGTCAGAACATAATAATAACATTATATATAAATTTCATAAAAATCGATTGATTTTTTTTTCCAAAAGCGAAAATTTATAAATATATTTTTTAATTTCAGCTGTTCCACTGAAAAAAAAGACAATCCCGAAAAACCCGGGATTTTCCAGTAAAAATCCCGGGATTTTCAGGATTAAAATTAAAGCGAGATCCCGGGATCTCAATCCAGGATTGTAATCCCTAGCTAGGAAGTAAGAAAGCTTTAGGAGAACTTTCAAAGTTTTTTTTCTCTATTTCCTTGTGGTCGTTTAGTGTGAGATAAGCATTAGCCATTGAAACTATGAACTGCCATATTTAAAAAAAAAAAAAAAAAAAAAAAAAAGAGAGAGAGAGAGAGAATGAACTTAAAATATGTCTGTTTTTTAGTAATGTTATTACTTTAAGTTTGGGAAAAAAGATGAGAGTAAATAATACATAATTTGTAATAAAAGACAACGTCATAAGTTTAAAAATATATACTTCTAAAATTAGTGTTTTTTTTTTTTTTTGTTTTTTTTGTTTTTTTTTTTTTCAAAGAGGTTCAAAACTAATTAGATTTCATGCAAGATTTTGTTTGGTACAATAAATAAAATCATAAAAGACACTAATTTTAGTAGAATAAAGAAATTATGACACTTACTTCAATCCTGTTTGCAAGAGGTAAGAAAAATTCTCGATTTGAAATTTTAAAAATTACCACAACCACAGTGAGGGAGAAAGACTTGCATCAATTTAAAAGGAAATCCCACAATATATCCGACTAACCATATTTAAAGAATGAAATGTTTCATCCTCAAAATATAATCTGCCAGGCAAAAGTTTCCTTTTTTTGCCAGCATCGACAGGACAAAGATGAATAACACAATATTATTGATATAAATTAATACGAATTAACACTAAGTCCATTGCACACGCTTTGTAGAATTTCCGGGTGTAATCTTCAAGCGTCGTCTACTTCTGTTCTGTGTCTATCCCGCCCTTGTATCGACGACAGTTTCTAAGAGACATTTGAAGTCAAGCACACACGTCAGATGTATGTATTCAATAAATAAAGAATCCAAGTGAATACGAATTAAAATCAAAGAACTTCACATTCCGCAAAAAACGAATTAAAATACACGCGTACATAAAAACAAACTTTGTTTGAATTACAACGTATACCAACTTCGAACGAAGACATCTAAAACGCATGCGCAACTGGGAGTGCCCCCTAGTGGTTATTGCGTTGGAAGGAATCAAAACGTCTTAAATTAAGACACGTTTAAAGCAATGAAGTGTCTTAAAATAAGACGTTTGCGGATATTTTAGACATTATTCTCAGTTCGTTTACACCATGGTCATAATAAGACACTTATGTATCTTAAATTAAGGCATCTATAATGTCTTAATTTTCAGATTAAGACACTTAAGTGTCTAAAATCCTTTTTCAGTCACATATGTGTCTAAATTTAAGACGCTTCTATTTGCAGTGAGGTTGGTGGTCAAGGTTGGTTGTGTACTTTTTGTACTCGAACAAGGTCCAAAAGCGACATGAAATTCCAATAGAGGTCAAAAAGGCGAACTGCTAATGGATGGACAAAACACTGCAAATAGAGGCGTCTTAAATTAAGACACATATGTGACTGAAAAGGTATTTCAGACACTTAAGTATCTGAATCTGAAAATTCAGTCATGATAGATGTCTTAATTTAAAACATATAAGTGTCTTACTATGATCATGGTGTAAACGAACTGAGAAAGGTGTCTAAAAAATCTGCAAGTGTCTACTTTTAAGACACTTTGTAACTCCGTTCCGCATTAACCACCAGGGGGCACTCTAGTTGCGCATGCGTTTTAGATGCCTTTCGTTCGAATTGGATGTTCGTTTGTAATTCAAACTGAGCGTTTGTTTTATCTACGCGTACATTTTAACTAATAATTTATTTTGACTTGATTCGGTTTTTGCGGAATGTGAAGTTCCAGGATTTAATCCGTATCGACATAGTGATATTCCATATTAATGAAAGGTGTCAAGCAATGACAATAATATAGTGTTCTTCGTCTCGTCAAAGCAGGTAAAGAGAACTGTTGTCTGGCGGGCTATGTTTTTAGGATGGAAATATTCCATTCTTTTAACAGAGCTAGCCGGATGTGCAAAGGGAAATTCTTTTTTAAATATCAAAGTCTGCTGAACTCACGGATACTAACGTAGCCTCCAATCCGGACGTCGCCTGGGTGGATGTGATTTTGGAATAATCACACCTTTTTCAGGTAAGTGGACCCTTCACTATGCATTGAAAACTCTCTGCGAATGTTTTCTCTTTAAATAGAGACCTCACACGAGTCTATAGCTTTATTAGTTCCTGAGTTATGCCAAAATTTGTTTAAAGCATTTTGCCTATGGGATTTCCATGTTAAAATTTTATCTTGCTAATATTTAAATTTCTACTATTCAAATCATCTGCAATCATGTTTCTGTATTATTTTACATCCGATGTTATCCTTAAAATAAGTTTTGGCAAGTTTGCATGGTGTATTAGTTGTTACTGAATCTATTGAGATACACCATCCTAAGCCTTCTTTTTCTGTCTACTCGCACGCCATTACTTTAAAAATAGCAGTGACAGCACCTGTTGATCGGCTCATAATTTCTTAATTACCATCAAGGCTATCTTAACAGCGTTTTCTTAGAGTAATTATTACACAGGAGTACCTTTTATATGGGTTTTATTTATGTATACAATATTTTTATAAGCATTTAATGCGACAGCATTTGTAACGTTCACATCGGTTTTACATTTCCCATAGGTTTAATATGTGATATGTACTGAAATTCCCAACTCTTTATTGTAAACATCCTTATTTAATTTTTATTTATTATGTATGCTTTTCATGTCTGATGACGTTTTCTTGCGTCTCAGATTTTATACATCGTGGCAAATTTTAAGTTATTTAAAAGAATATAGTTCGAAAATCCTACCATTTACCCATATCATTAATTCCCCCATACATACAGCGAATTACTTGTCTTCATTTATCATTTATTAGATTAAACTGCTTTGACTGATAAAACTCAAATCCGGTCATGAAATCTGTTTTTTCCTTCTGCTATACACTTTTGTTGTTTCCGAGCATTTTAGAAATATTCTACTTCCTATACTGAAAGTAGTCAACTTCAGATGTTTTCATTTTCAAGCCCGGTGATTCACAACCACAATTTGAAGACTCATCAGAAATCGTCTGAAATCTGTAGACGTACAGCGGAGAAAATTTTGTTGGCGTCTTCAATAAATTTTCATATTTAACGATTAAGAAAATGTTCTCGCCTTATCTCTGCATTAGTCATAATGATTATTTGTAAATTCTTAAATTCGTGTAATTATGTGCTGTTAACATAATTCTACAAATACGGTAAATATATACAGCTATATTTCATTTGAAATCAATTATAATATTGATTTTTTGATTATTTTTAGTAAAAAAGAAATCTGAAATTTAAAATGAATATCAGTAAAAAGATAGAATTTTATACTATATGTACTTAAGCATAATTAGATTTTGTACTTAAAGCTGAATTATTCTATATTTACTGAATCACAATGCAGAGTTGGAATTTTTCTAGAAGGACTTGATTAAAGCAAGGGTAAACTTTGACATGTCCCCCCCGCCCCCCACCACCTACGATTTTTGTTTCCCCAAATTCGATATGCAATTTTTTTAAAGCTTATACGTTAAATGGGTTTCGACATTGTATATTGGTTATAATCAGTATTTTGAACTAAAAAGTAGAATAAGATTAAAAGTTAAGTACAAAAAATTTTAAATACAGTAAAACCACTTAATCGCGGGCACCTTCAGAACGCTGAATCTGTCTGCTATTCGATTGTGTTAGCTTTTATGAGGTAAATATATATACAGTGAAACCTCCCTGTGCGACCACCTCCATTAAGCGACCACCCCCTGAACGACCATTTTTTCATGGTACGAAATTTATTCCCATAGGCTCAATACTAATTTTATCTCTATTCAGAGACCACCCCAGTTGAACTCCCTCCATAAGGGACCCATTTCTTTGAAGAAAATGAAACAAATTCCGTTTATTCCGGGTCGCTTGAAAAAGGTTTTATTAGAATAATAATTCCGGAGAGCGCATTATTTATCAAACTTCTAAACTAAGTTTAGAATTTTTATTTATTCCGGTAACTTTTAAGTGTTTAAACCCCTTTGTTCCATTTTAGACAATGAATTTAACTCTGATGACACATTAAGGATGACGGTCCATAAACTCCCCTGCCCTATTCTGTCAGGAAACTCTCAAAGGAATAGATAAAGTAATGAAATCGTCAAAATTCGTTCCAGACAAAAAAAAAGAAAAAAAAATGAAATGCATTTATTTACTGAATTTCGAAAGGACTTGGGAATAGAATTTATAGTAGATAAACCATAAAAGCAAAGCAAACATCAATGTATTCATTTTTTAAACTCTGCAGTAATTAACTTATGTAATTAACTTTTGTTTTGACACTTAAATTTTCATATGTTTTCTTAATTTGAAAAATATAATTTTAGTAACATTAATTGTTACATTTTTTCAACAATTAAATTCTAGATTTTAACATGACCTCCATTAAGAGACCACCTTTCGGAGCGACCAATTTTTATTGGAACGGAAGTGGTCGCTTTAGGGAGGTTTTACTGTATATTGATAAAGGTGAGTGTTCGCTAAAGACAACTGTTCGTATGAAGGCTTTGCAGTAAAATCTCCATAACGGACAATCCTAAATAAAGGACACCACTATTTAGGAAACACATTTTTTTATTGAAAATATGCAAAATTTTTATACACTTATACCTCAGAAAAGCAGACACCTCCGAACGTCGGACAAATTCCACGGTTCCGAGGTGCCCGCTATTGAGAGGTTTTACTGTATTAAGAAAAATATATTTTGTTTTTAACCTTATTCTACTCTAGAAATTCATAATATTGGTTAATAATAAATATTGATTAATATATATTACAATATAATACTCATATACTGTAAATTTGGGGGAATCCAGTGTTAGATTTTATTTAACACAGAAATAAAAATGCTTAAACTAATTTACTGGGAATATCTTATTTAAATGGGAAAAAATTGCACAACATAGCAGAGATGGGATTCTTTCTGAAGGAGTGAATCATTTTTTATATTTGGGAGTAATTTGTTACCATAAAGCAAAGCTGATTGCAGCATGGGCAAACAGGGCTGTTTCTATGGGCCTTTAGCTTTACGGGCCCCTAAATTTGGTACGAAATTTCCATAAAGCTGATACTTTAATTTCGTTTTGATCTTACACTTATTTTAATAAATATTTTGCACTTTTAGAACATGATTAGGCTAAAGATAATGATATATTTATCCAAATATGTATTTGACGGCATCGAATTGGCTTATTTTTTTTTTGTAACAGTATATGAAGGCAATGGGGGGAGGGGGTGAATGAATACTAGGTCTTTGGACTAGAAGCAATTTGAAGTTCTCACTAAAAGTAATAAACATTTTTGATGCCGTAGGGCATATATGGTAACACATAAATACATATTTAGGTGAAAAAAAAATATATATATATATTATCCTATTCTAAAACTACAAAATACTGATTACAATCCTCATAAGGTCAAAACTGATTCAAAATATCAGCTTTATGAAAATTTTATACCCAATTTGGGGTACCCTAAAATCAGGGGGCAGAGAAGCATCCTAGTTTTCCCACGCTGCAATCAGCTCTGCTGTATGGTAACAAATTATTCCCATTTATAAAAAATGATTCAATGTGGTCAAACATGGCTGCGTATATGGTTTAGAAAGAAAATGGTTAAAGATGGCTTCATATTGGCTAAAAAAAAAAGGCTCAAAGATGGCCGCAATTAAGACATTTGAAATGTCTGAAATTCAGACGTAAGAAGTGTCTGAAAAATTTAAGACACTTTAAAACGTCTTAAAATTGAACACTCGTGTTTCAGACACTTAAGTGTCTGAAATTCAGACGCATGAAGTGTCTGAAAATTTTAAGACATTTTAAAACGTCTGAAAATTGAACACTGCGTTTCAGACACTTAAATGTCTGAATTTCAGACATTTCAGTTTACAGTGAACACAATAGCATTATAGACAGGCTTGCTTCTGTATGAATAATATCAACATTTTATAAAATTTCATCATTTTATTAGGAATTTGAGCACATTCGTTCTAATATTACGTTCGCAATGTAATCATGTATCACTGATAGCCTTTTCTCTTATTGCATGCATTATTTTCTAGTTTTTTAGTTCATATTCTATAGTATTTTGAAAAAGATAAAAGATGCTTTAAGATGTTTCTAGAGTACATTACAAAAACTAATTTTTGTATGTCAAACCAGTGTCAGAATCCAATGTATCCATAAAAAAATAGTTTTTTCACCCCATTAATTATCCATATGTTTGTTTAAAACATTAAAATTGAAGAAATTACTTTACCGAAATTTTCAGCAATTTTATTTTAGTTCAATGACATTACAAAATTTTCGAGAAATGAACTGTTATCAGGTCAGCAGCATAATATATAACGTCAATTATATTCAGATATATACCATTCCTAGCTCAATGTTATGTTGTTTGAATATGGATAGTGTCTACTTCCACTGCTTTTTGTGATACCATTACAGAAAACTAAGGTAAATATTTTGGAAATTTCTTTAATTTAACTTCAGTAATGTTAAATATAAACCAAAATCCTTGTTGAAATTGGAGTGAGATACACTGTATTCTTAATTGAATGAATGGATTGCTACACTGTGTTCTTAATTGAATGAATGGTTTGCTACACTGTGTTCTTAATTGAATGAATGGATTGCTACACTGTGTTCTTAATTGAATGAATGGATTGCTACACTGTGTTCATATACAAATTGTTTATTGCAGATTTCCTTAAAACCTCATGAAGTTTTTTCGACCTTTTTTGTAACAACCTATATAAAATTTAAGCGAGAAGAATAGCTAGCAAATTATATTCATGACTAACTTACTGGCAACACATGTCTTCGTCTAACAAAAATTGACCAGAAATGATCGTTTTTGTCAAATTTGCGATTATAAAGAACGTGCTAAATTTAAACATATTTGATGAAGATATTTTAACGAAATTTTCTACAGTCTTATTTGCTTTGTGTGTAATTCAATAACATCACAAAAAGTTCTAGAAATGAACTGCTATAGGGCCAGAAACGCCACATGTAATGTCAATTAAATTCAGAGATATGGTTTTTCTGATTCACACACTGTATTTTTAATTGATTAAATGGGTTGCAACACTAAGTACATAGACAAATTGTGTATTGTATATCATGGTGTCAGAAGTATAGTGACCCATGTATTTTTGTTAAACATTACAAAAAATTGAAGCAATATGGCAGGAAGTTTACCTAATATTGCAGCATTTGAACCGGGCTCAAATCCATCCGAGTCATGGCGGTATTGGAGGCAACATTTTGAAGATTACATAGAAGCTTTGAAATATGCAGGTGAATCGGAAAAAACAAAAACAGCGCTCTTTCGGCATGTTGGCGGTGATGAGTTAAAAAAGCAATTTCGTGCATTTAATCTGAAGCCATAAGGAGGAGCCAGTGCAATAACATTGAAGCAAATTTTTGACGAATTTGATAAATATTTTCAGGACTATGTGAATGAGATATATGCTTCATTTAAAATTTTAGAAATCAAGCAAGAAAATAAAGAAAACTTTGCGGACTATTATTCACGTTTACGTAGAGCCGTTGTTGAATGTAATTACGGCAACCTTGCGGATCGGATGCTTCGTGATAAAATCATTCAAGGGTTGGCTGATAAATCGCTACAAGAGCGATTAATTCGCGAAACTATTAGAAAGAAGAAGACGTTGCAAGAAATTGTTACTGGATGTAGAACGGCCGAGCATAGAAAAGTGCAGGCCGCGGAAATGCGCCATAAAATCTGCAGATTGAATGTCGATGCAATGAAGTGGGAGGATGGCCGTGCACGATATCATAAAAGAGAAATATTTTGTAAATACTGTGGCAGATCTCACGAACCAATGAAATGTCCAGCCTTCGGTGCAAAATGCAGAAACTGTTAAGGAAAAAATCATTGGTCGAAAGTATGTCGGAATAAAGTAAACAACAGTCAACAGGTGCATCTACTAAATGCAACGGAACAGAATAATGACAGTGATACAGAGTTTGTTTATTTGGGTGAACTGAAATATATAAATCAACTTGAGAGTAAAAAATCAAATTCTGTATGGCTACAAAAATAAAAATAAAATGGAAATGATGTTATATTTAAGCTAGATACAAGTTCTTAAGTCAATGTTATTCCAAAGAGTCAAATATTAAAATGGAGTGAAAAGCCAGTGGTGAGAAAATGCAAACAACCTATACTGGATTGCCGTGACAACGTTGTACCAATTCTAGGTGAGTGTTTTCTTAATTGCAAAACTTTAAAGAAAGATAGGACATGTAAATTTTTAGTAACCTCTTTAAATGCTAGTCAAATATTAGGGCTCGAAGCCTATGAGAAATTAGAACTTATCCAAAGACTTAATAATATTATAAAGCCCATGTATAATTTTTTCCATCAAACACCCGAAGTTATTGTCCAGCAGTTTTTTGATGTATTTACAGGAATTGGTCGCTTGAACCGTGTTGTAAAAATAAAACTTCTTAGTAAGGTATATCATGGTACAAAATGCAGAAAAGAATGTAGTTGAAAGAAAAGAGTTTTCTTTTCTTTCAACCGCCGCGGCGAGCGGCCCCTGTTCGTCTGCAGCCCTTTAGACTTCTAGTTATTCCGACTCTTTTGCGGAAGCAAGGTTCATAGGTCCCCAGACACGTCCCGAGTAAAAGGTACTCTAGCAAAAGCCAGGTTGAAAAAAAAAAATCAAAAATTGAAACCGGACTAACTAAAACCTCATGAAGTTTGTTCCACCTTTTTTGTAACAACATATATGGATATAAAACGAAGTGAATAGCTTGAAATATATATTCATTAGTAATATATTAACACATATTAGGTTAAAGTCAGCCTATAAGTTAACCCATCATTAGTTAATCTTATTATCAGATAACCTATTATTAGTTAAACTTATTAGTTAACCTATTTGTTTGACACATTTGACCAGAAATTATCGGTTTAGTCAAATTTCTAATAGTAGTTATACGTAAGTTTAAAACGTGCATAATTTAAATATTTTTTTTGAATTCATGTTAGTTCGCAAAATTTTTAATGATGATTTCACTGTTCATAAGGCAGATAAGCACTGTTGCAAGATTGGGGATTTTTTTGTCCCCAGATTGTTGATTTTCCCCGTTTTTTTTTTTTAACAGAAATATTCAAACCATTTAAAAATAGATTAAAAATTCTGAAAATTAAGCGAATTATACTATTTTTAAAAAGTGGTGACAGTCAAATAATCTGAATTAAAGAAGTCCCCAATCTGGCAACACTGCAGATAAAGAATATTAATACGCTTAACAAAACTTTTAAGTCACAAATGTTTAAAATTAATTCTGGTGGCAAACAAAACTACTTGAAGTAACATACATTCAAATTGTTCTCTAATTTCACGTGAAAGTTTTTTTTTCAGCAATATTAAAGAGAAATTAGAAATGAAGAGAATATATGTCATTTAAATAAATTAATGTGTTGCGTGACCCAGGTAACGTCGCAAACTCATAGTAGACAACTCAGTCTTCTGAAAGAGTAAAATATTCATTATCACGCCATAGGTTTACTTGGAATCATTGATGAAATCACGAAATCGTTCGTAGAAAGCATCGATTTTGGAAAACAAAGGTTAATTCAGTAATTGTTGAAAGCTATTCGAATGCAGGCATATATTATACACAGTGGTCGTACGCTTAAGGGTATTTTTCAGGAATAATATTGAAACTTTTTTATAAAAAAATAAATCTAGATTAAATGCGCGAAATTTCGCCTTATTTAAGAAGAGATTTTCTATAAAAAAATACTGGTATAGAAGAATTTCCTGGTCATGCAATTTCAGGACAAGTACAACCTCTGTATGCATAAATCAAAACAAGAGAGTTTCACTTATTTCATAGAACTAAAAGTCCAAAACACGGAAAAAAAAGACAAATGTTTTTTATTTATTTATTTATGGAAATATAACGTAACCGGAAATAAAAATATATAACCTCATTCTAGTTATGTAGATTCTAAAAACGTCATTTCTGTTTATAAAACCTCAGAAACCGGCATATTTTCGATAGTTAACAGTAGAACGCACGGATATTTTACTCAAGTTTCACAAAAAAATTTTACCCCAGAATTTTTATTTAAAATTATTTGACTGATTTATTTAACGTAAATCTGCTTTTTAAAATTTAACTTATTTTGTGAAAGAATTTCTGGTTCCAATTGACATTTAATCACATGGTCGGAGTCTAATCGACTCCTTCCGGGCGTTCTAGTGCTAAAGAAGCATTTTCAAAAACAATGTTTCTTTCACTGCCACTGATTTTCTTAATGTATTTTCTTCCTAACCTATTTTCTTTCTGCCTATAGGGATTTTCAACTTTTTTGCTCAAAAACTTTTGCCACCAAAAATATTGAAAGATAATCTTCGCTTTATTTAATGTTCCAAGTTTCTGTTATTTAACAAGTCAATATTTTTTTTCAATTTAAATCAGAGGTAGCTTGATAGTTAATTTAAGCATATACATTTATTTCTAATGTTGCGTAAACGCAACACTAGCACGTAACGGTTTAATCTTTTCGAGGTAGTTTTCGTAGTCTATTAATATTTTTCTCAAACCGGAATATCTGTTATTATTATGCGATCAATTATCAACTAAAAATTTTCAGGTGCGTAATTGAATTTATGCGTGCAAGTGTCAAAAAATAATATTCATTTGAACGTGAATGTGAATGTGAATGTTGTTAATTTATCACGTTTTTCTGTAAAACAAAGTTTGTTAAAAATAAAAATGTTCATTTGAGAAATGATATCATTTGAAAAATCTGTATTCTTGATTGAGAAAACTGAATAATAAGCTATAAAAACTACTCGGAAACGCTTCCGGTAATTATCATTAGCAACAGATATTTTCTTTTAATATAAGCTGCTTTTAACATGGGTAACTCAGAATAGGTTACTGTATATTTTCGTTAGTGTTTGTATTATATTTTCATAGATTAAGAAACATATGTCTTTTTTACAGAAGGTCGTTCATATTGCATGGAAACAATTTTCTCACCTTATTTCTAAGCACAAAATCATTTTTATTTGCATAAATTTGATTTAATTGGTTAGCCTTCACTCTCGACTTTAGCGATGGCTCGACATTTGAATTGATTTGATAGCCTTACAGGGACTGCTCCGACGAGGAAACCGTAGAACATAATGTCCCTCCTGGACACCTTTATTAAGAACTAAAAAAATTGTAATGATTTAGCAAGTCATTTTACAATGACATCCCTCCAAAAATGCGACAAGGGGCGGGATAAAAAAAAAGTTTCCAGCCTGCCTGGGGAAACCCTAACGCGACACTTGGCGAGGCGTTTGTATGATAGTACAATATCTAAGTAAAGTCATGTAATTTTCATGCCACACTTATTCGTCAGCTTTCTAAAAACTTTCAAAGTTCAAGCAAGAGATATAGCGAAGAGTCAAGGTAATCGGAAACAGTCGTGTGTTGCAAAAAATGCATTTATGTGTAGAAATTAACTGTAAAACAAGTTTCCATACACATGGCTTGACCGGTTGCTTGCTTTTAATATATGAAATTCTGAAAAAAATATCCCTTTTAATTACAAGATTCTATGATTACATACAGCAAAAGTTTTTTTTTATTGAAATTCTGGTATATTAAAAAGCAAAGAAGTAGGTGAAAATGTACGCACCCGTACAAACTCTGATAAAGTATGAATGACCTTCTGTATACCTCGACGAACCACACAGTGTTCTCCATAAATCGGTGGGCCCCACCAGTGGCCGAGAGGTTCTGCTCTCAAAGCTGGTAGACGGGAGGTGCTGGGTTCGATCCCAATCGCGCCCGTCGGCCTAATCGTTCGGAGTTTTCGTGGTTTTCTTCGAGCCGTGGATCTTCCATGCGTTAATATGGATTAGGTTCCCTTAGAAAGACCCCCACGGAGGGCACTCCCCCCGGGCCTATATCCCTCGTGTAGGTAATTGGCCGTCAAAAATCAACCCAACCCAACCCATAAATCGGTGCTATTTTCAAGAAAGAATGATGTTTGTGTCTGTAGTATTGGGCTGAATATGAAGATTATGTTTGAAATAAATGTGTGAAAAGCTTTAACGATAATGCCACGCATCAGAGAACATATTATTTTAATAAAGTGATTTTTGAACAATTTTGTTACTAAAAAATATACAGATAGTATTCAAAGCAAAACGTTTTATGAAAACATAGAAGTATGAAGTTTCTTCATAAGCTTTCGCGCTCAGAGGGTTACGAACAATAAATATGAATTATTAAATTTATAATTAAAAAAAATCTTTCCTAAAAGAATAATGAGACTAAAAAAACTATACAACGTAGGGATGGGAATAGATCTGTAACAGTATGCTTCATATAAGCTATTTACAATGTAAATCCAATATTTCGCCAAACTTTTTCTTCATTAAAAAAGTTAGAATAAATCAGAACTTTGATGAAATAGAGAGTTTTTAGCCCATTTATCTCATATTCAATGTCTTAAAGCATAATCATAAAAACTTTAACGCTCTAGACCTGTGGTTTCCAAAGTAAGGCGTATGCGCCACTGGGGGGGGGGGGCAATTTGACATTTTAGGGGTGCGATTTTAAATTTATAAATTTTCGCATTTGTTTCCAGAGTCTTCGGAAAAGCGATGTCGTAGGCAAAAATTAAAGTAATACATGAAAATTTTAAAAAGAAAATTCAAATAGTAACTTTTTAGTAGAATTAAAAAAGAAGCCCCTAATCAAAGTTTAAAAATAGAATTCAAATTAGAATAACTACATGAAGAATTTAGAAAAAATTATCACCTTCTACTTTGTTTTTTTTTATATGTTATGTTTTAATTTTTTTCAAAATTAAAAGTTTCTATAATTGTTTTGTTTATTTATGTATTTTACTATTTTCAAAGCTTTTTCGATTATTTATTGCATGAGCATTGTATTCCTATTCAATCTGCTGCATGTCTCATGAAGATTCTTTTACACATCAAATTATTTAAAGCTATATCTGAATCTAACCGCCTTGAACATATTTAACCTAAAAAATATCTGAAATAATCTTATCGAGACGCAACTAACTTTATAAAATTTATAAATATTAAATAGTATTAGAAAAGGAAATATATAAATAGTAATTATCCATGACTGATGACTCTAGTGCTGACCTTGCTGCTCAATAAATAAATATTTAACATATACATTTTACATTTTAAAATCAGATAATAGATGGCAGTCAATTAACAGTAATGGGAAAGGGAAACAGAGAAATGTTCTTTGATGAAGAACAATGGTTTCTTAAAATTGATAAAGATGAGAATCTTGAAACGCTTCTTGTGTATTGTACTTTCTATAGGGAAAAATTCATCGCCCAATGCTTTTCCATTAACTTTTAAGAAGTTATTAAAATGAATTATAAAATGTGTCACTGTTATCAGTTTTAATACTAAATGTAAGATGTCTTTTCAAGCGTCTTGTGAAGATGAAAATGCTGACCATATAACACTTTTGTTTGACACTGAGGTAAGTTGGAAAGGAACAACGAAACTCTTTTTGGGACAAAGATGCTTGGTCTCATTACATTTGTAGAATTTTGTTAAAACACATACCAGGTGTCCCAAAAATGACTGATAGATTTTAAAATTCAATAACTTGCAAACGGTGACAGATATTTAAAAAATTCTTGCAGTAGTGTTATGTATGGTGTCACGAGTTTTTTTTTTTTTTTTTTTTTTTTTTTTTTTTTTTTTTTTTTCAGTGATTCTTGTTAGTTCGAATTTCAAACAATATGTGGCGCTGAGAGCAATAGGTGCTTAGTCCAGACCCGATTTTTGATACTTCGGGATCCATTTAATGCATTTTAATCTCCTATTTACGCATGGAAGAAGAGAGGGACTGAAAAATCGAGCCCGGATTCAGCGGTTATTGCTTGCAGCGCCATCTTCTCGATGCTATATGTAACTAAAATTGAGAATTGCAGCATAAAAACTCCTGACATCTTGCATGACACTCCTGAAAGAATTTTTTAAATATCTGTCACCGTTTTCAAGTTATTGAATTTTAAAATCCATCAGTCATTTTTGGAACACTCAGTATGTGACTTAAAATTAACCCTGTTTCACAAGTTAAAAAATTCGAAGATTACTTGTTGTTAAGGTCCTATGAAGCTTATTCCGTCGGAATAGAGTTCATCTTTTAAATAATGAGAGATGTATGTTACAGCGTGGGGAAGGAGGGGGGGGGGGCGTCATCATTTTATAGATGCTTCGGTGGGGCGTTGCCAATAAAATGTTGGGAAACGCAGCTCTAGACTGTTAGAACACATAAAACGCTTTTTATTTGAGGCTGTGTGAGTCGCTATTGTATTAAGAGCATTTTAATCCAAACTAGAACAGACATCCCCATCTCTCCTATGTTAAGTGTTACTTCTAAGTAATCTGTAAATTCATTTTGTAGTAAATAATTATCACTTTAGCCGAAGTAAATTACGGAAATGTTGTATCTCTCAATCAACTTTCATAACATGAACATTAACAAACATGATTGAACACAGAGTCGGGCAAAATTTATGTTTCCGTACAAAATACATTGTCTAAATATAAATAGAAAAACAACGTTGATAGCGCCAGAATTTAAAATTCTGAAGCATACTTGTTTCGGTAGCATTAAGCGTACCGTCCTCAGTGCAAAGAACGACGGAAATATTCTGGAATGTATAGAAGACTCCTATATATATATCACCAAATTCCCGTCATTCATTGCACTGAGGACGGTACGCTTTAGAGTCCTGCATCGGGTCGGGTTACCCGCTTTTACCCGAACCCGACCCGACCCGCGGTTCGGGATGGAGCTATATTTCCCGTTGCGGGTTGGGTCGCGTTGACTTTAATTTTTTTGGTGCGGGTCGGGTTGGCTTTCATTGTTGCGGGTTCAGTTCGGTTTCGGGTTGGCTTTTTTACTCCTGCGGGTCGGGTTCGGGTTGACCCGCTTTTTTTAAAAGAATGTGGAAAATATTTTTTCCCGTTAAAAGCCTATATAAACTGCAAATCAAAGTTTCACAAAAGCAAAATGTGTGCCTGTCTGTTTTGTATTTGGTCATCCTTTCACCAGTCTTTGAAATAACAAACTGCATTATAGTTTTATCGTATTTTAAAAATACAATACGCAGCAAAACGCTAAATGATTCTTCCTGTCTATCAAGTGAATAATTTAATTGTGGTGATACGCGATGCAGTATGTTAGACGGGAAAAATTTCAAAATAATAATTGCTGATAAACTAAAGGCAGATGGCCACTTGTGTAAAACAAGGTGTATCGTTATAAAGGGAACGCTTGAAACCGCAACTAATTTTAAAGCATATTTAAAGATTATACCTTGTTTTATACCATTTAGAGTCCTGCATCGGGTCGGGTCAAAGGTTTTACTATAGTTGAATATTAAAGAATATAGATTTGTTCATTCTGCTCTGTAAAACATAAAAATTATATTAGAGAGTTAGAGGTCTGCACGGGCCGGAATTACCAGGCCCGGAAACGGCCCGCTCCGTCCCGTCCCGTGTAAAACTTAAAACTTAACCGTTTATAATTTTATAGGCTTCGTCTAAATATCAACCCGGCCCGTTGAAAAAACTGTCCTAATAAAGCGGCCTGACCAGTTTGAAATTTTGCCGACCCGCCGCGGCCCGAGGGCCGGACCGGTGCAGACCTCTATTAGAGATACGTAGATAATTTTTCATAACGGTATTAAAACATGATTTGCTTTCCTTACATTGCGGGTTCGGGTCGGGTTGCGGGTTGCCTGAAATGATTTTTGCGGGTTCGGGTCGGGTTGCGGGTTGCCGAAAATTATTTTTGCGGGTTCGGGTTGGGTTGCGGGTTGACTTAAAATGGAATTTGCGGGTTCGGGTCGGGTTAAACCCGACCCGCGCAGGACTCTAGTACGCTTAATGCTACCGAAACTACCGTGCTTCAAAATTTAAAGTTCTGGCGCTATAAACGTTGTTTTTCTATTTATATTATATTGCGCCAAGTATCATCTTATTAATCAAATTACATTGCTTTTAGAACCTAAAACACAAATTAAGAAATACTTTTTTAAATTAAAAAATACATATACTTAATACATGTTATTTTCAAAATAGATTTAAAATGCAAAATACAGATATAGATACAAAATAGATTATCTTTGGTAATTAATAACGATGGCGGTCAATTTGATTGAAATTATTTCCGGTTAAATTTTCATCTCTGATGTTTATCATGTTAGTGTAGTTATCATTTTCTATTTTATATTTGTAAAATAAAATGACTGAATATTTGTAACAGTATTTAGTAGCCCCCCCGTACATACTACATATATATACAATGATAAATGTCTTCATAAGCTAATGTGTGTTTGCGATAAACTAAATGAATAACATATTTGTGTGCTTGTAGACTACATTAATAGATTGAAATTTCTTCTGAGCAAGTTTCATTTTCGTTTCGACCGAAACTCTAAAAAGAATCGAAATTTTGTTTAGTACTGAAAAACCTGCTTAATTTAATTTATATCTTGGCTGTGTTATTTCGTATACAATCTACATTATAACGTCAGAAAAATTCCGTCAATAACACTAATGTATTATATAGGATATGCAGTGTAATGTGTCATATCAGCAGTAGAAACCACCTGAGCAAATCATTTTTTATATTGGAAATATTTTTACTTCCAAATGCGCATAATTTCAATTTTAAAACAATCGAATATAAAGAATGTAATACTAATATAACTAAATTACCAAATGAAATTAAAATATCTCAAATAAATACAGAGTGTCCATAATGTCCCAGTTATAAATTTTAATAGTATCAACTGTAAACGCTGTAGAGTGTTGTTTCAATGTCACAAATAAAGAGTAACTCAAACAGTTTTAGATAAGAGCATGCGCGAGTACTGCTTTGTTATTGGCTCGCTTGCAGTGAAACATACGCAAAATGGCAACTCCTGAGTACAAAGAATTTTGTGTTCTGCAATTTGCTAAGAGTGAATCTGTAATTTCAGTTCAAAGTGCGTTTCGTTCAAAGTTTAATTGTGATCCCCTTGTGGCAAAAACACACAGAATTCAAGATGTTATTGCTTCTATTACCCCGGACTTGTTAACCGAAGTGTGGGAAGAATTGGACTAGGTTCAATGTTTGCCGTATAATTAAATCTACACATATTGAACATTTGTAAAAAAATCTAGGTCAGTTTACCTTCAATTTGATGCATCATTTGTTGTAAATATTCCAAATTAAACTGTTATAATACACCATTGAAATTTGGACGTTCTTTTACGGCCAACCAGAAAATACAACACGAATTTTACATACGTGTAATTAAACAGCACGCTCAGTGCCTGAATAATGCAAGGGCATGAAGGGCAGTTGCGCTGGGATACCCATTTTAGGGGAGCCAATGGTGTGAGCAGGAGTTTCATTACGTGAGAACCAAATAGTAAAAATTCGACAAAAGTGACTGACATATCTTTTCAATGATTTAGAGGGTTGGGGGGGGGGGGGGGGGGGGCTCTCCGCACCATTTCTCAATCCTTCCATCCGAAGGCACCAGCTAAATAATCAGATTGTTAATGGTTAAAAATTATGGAATCACCCAAATGCTTGTTTAGAGATAAAATTTTATATTGTGGTAGAAAATGTTATCATTTATAACAAATAGACAAGAATGAGGGAAAGATCTATATTTATACTTCGACGGCTCACATGAGCTTAAATTACTAAAACCAAAATGAAAAAAAAAGTATTCTATCATTTTTTGTATGGTGTAACAATCTTTTTTGTGATAACCTGTAGATAGATGTAAATAGAATCTATTGGGCAATTTATGTATACATACAATACACTGTTAAAAATATGCAGCAATTGCTGCATACTCACTCCACCACTTTTATAGAATGTTTCTGTTATGACCAATGAGAATGCCCCATAATATAGTCAAGTTACAGTTTCCTATAAAAGCGATGGAGTGCCGATGCAGCAAATGCCCCAGATTTTTAACAGTGTAGGTATGAAGTTTAGTACCCGTCACTTCAGCATAATTCACGAAAAATTTCTGTGGATAGATGGAATGGGGGGCCCCTTGACTAATACTTTCCCCAGGCCCTTGATAGTTAAAGTCGGGCCTTGAGCACACTTAAATTCTAAAATAATCAGAATACAAGAGTTCGCTATAAACGACAGCACATTTTCCGATTTTCCGCTGGCATGTGGATAGTAAGAAAGTACTAAAAATGCATTTTGCTGTGGTCGGTGGGCAATCTGAGAAAATATACTCAATCTACACTAGTCGGATGTGCCAATCCCAAAACCTTCTTCTATCTCACACATGTTAAGAATTCAAAATTCGCAATCACAGTGTCGAAATTAAATGACAATCTAAACCTATTATGAGGATTGTAAAGGTATATAGGTTCGTTGAATTGGATGCATTGAACAAGGAAATATAAGCATTGCATCGTTTGAAAACAAATCATTGAATTTCGGAACCCACGCTCTTACTTGTTCGCAACCAAAATATCCAACCCAAAGAGTATAAAATCAACACCTGTTGTTCAAATTACACCCAAGCCTAATAAGGATCTATTTACTTAAAAATGTAACAGAATATTAAGTTTGATTAAACTGCGTGCATTAATTTTTGAGATATAGATTTTGGGGAAATCGTGAACAATTCCGCATAGCAGTGCCATGTGTTGTGCGATTTACATCAAAACCAAATCAGTAACAGCTTACGTCAACGTCTAACTGAATCCGAAGTTTGATGAAAATCCGTGCATTAGCTCTTGAGATATTGATACTGCGGAAATCGTACAAAGTACAGCACATTAGCGCCACCTTTTGGGCGATATACGCCAAAATCGAATCAGCAACATTTTATGTCAAGGCTTAACTGAATCTAAAGTTTTGTGAAATTCCGTGCAATAGTTCTTGAGACAGAACGCACAAAAATTTTTTTTACATACTGTCTGTATGTGAAAAAATTTTGTGTGCGTTCTATCAGGCAGACTCACAGACAGACATTTTCTAAAAATCATGAAATCGTGTCAGGACCTTCAAAACGTATAAATCCATCGAAAACCGGAAGTCGAAAATTTTCATGAATCCAATACTTTTTTCTTGTAAAGATAGAAGAAAGTAAAAAGTTTATTAGAGTCTTCAATGAAAAATGGTTTTCAACTATGCTCTGTATTCTGGGTAGTATATTGAACATCTTTAACGTAGTTTGAATCACTGGTGGTAAAGACAAAATATATCCGTGAGTAATGCTCAGGTCATATCGAAGATATGCACAGATATTCGCATTTTAGAAAATCTATTAACTTTTAAACATCACACAATTTCAAATTTACACCGTCGAAAAGAGGAAAAAATGTACCTCCAAATGCAATTCGTTTGAAAACTGTCTTAATGTGCTGATTTGTTTTGTGGTTTCTAAAATAATTTTCAAACATGACTTTTTTAAAAAACTATCTCTATCGGTGTACAGCCTGATTGTGGAAGTTTAATGCATTTCAACTTAAAACAGTGTAAATAATTCAGCATTGTTTTCAGTTTATATTGCATAATGAAATTAAAACTTCATCAATAAATAAATACAATGATAGAATAATATAAATAAAACACAATTTCAACATGTAATTAAACTACGTACTTAAACCACTGAAACTATCAACATAAAAAATGTCTGGAATAGGTAGCGAAATGTTTGACGATTCATTTGGCTATTAACCCTTGGCGTGCGGTTAATACAAAAGAACCGTTTTTTTTATAAATTTCAAAATTTTATTTGAATACATTATTGATATTTTCATGTAAAATGCTTTTTGGTGTTGTTAGAAGGCAATCTAAAAAGTAAATTAAACATAAAAAAATCCATGAGAGATTTTAATTAATTATTAATTAATTTAAATGATTTTCCTATATGTTGTGAATGCCAGGCAGTATGTTTTGTAAACCGGGAAACCCGGGTTTCATTTCCCATGTAAAATAAAGTATGAAATGTTTAAAATGTTTTGGAATGTAAAGTCATAAAACAAACGCTTAACTTAAATAATGCCAAGTCCTTATTTAAAAATCCAATGTTTAATATATTCAATGGTAAACACATTCAACGACCATTTGTATGAATAAGTTGATAATAAATTTGTATTAAAGTTCAATCGCAATTCGAATATCAGTAGTATGCAAACCACAGCAGAACCTTGATTGAATAAATACCAAGAAACTACAAAATTAAAAAAATAATTAAATCGAGAAATAATGGTATAAGACTAAAATTATACTTTTTAATGAGTTTTACAGTTCGTTTCATCCTTTAAAAGTTTCACTCATAATCAAACGTCTTTTGTTTTATACAACTGGTATTTTGCTGTAATTTTTTCATTTGATTTCAGAGATTTTTGTCTTATTTAATCGTCGAAAACTCACGATTAAACAAGACGAAAATTTGTATTAAATTTTAGTGATAGCAAAAAAGCGTAAAAGTTAGCAGCTATGAATTTTCTTTAGCAGATTTAGCAGTATTATACATCTTTGCACTTCTAATGTACAGTCGTGGAAAATAAAAGTAAACACCCCCTACTATCTCCCTCAACAAAATATCGTAGAAGAAAGTTACTCATATAGAACGATTGGAAATAAAGTCTACTTTTAAATGATGTATATAAAATTTGCTTAGGGGGGCATCTACATATTAAAACGAACCATAACTTTATTCTTTTCAATAGCAGTACACAATTCTGACAGCATAAATGAACTCTACACCCTTCAATTAGCCTAAAAACGAATGCAATTTTTATGCAATTCGTACCATAATTTTCCGAGAGATTAATTATTTTAAAACGAGCGTATTTTAAGGACTGTATCCAAATTGAAGTTCCGTACTCGATTGTTAACCGAGAGAGCCCCTTTCTTGATCAAGGCACCTTAAGCGCCACTCAAGGAGTCAATGAAGCCTGTTCGATTGCAGTACAGCAGAATAAATTTCAAAATATCTACTCACTTGCATCGTAGACGGCCCCTTAAACCATCATTTTGCCGTTTTTTAAGCATAATTTGAAAACTACTTGGAAGAGAAACGTGAAATTTTGGATTCCCATAAAGCAGGACTTAATAAATCTAAATCCATCAAAAAAATTGTAGGTTGCAATTCATAATTTGTTCGCATATTAATTTCATAATTCATAATTCATATGATAAAATTTTAAAAATGGCAAATTCAGCGTATTTATGTTTGGGTATATTAGTATTATTGCTACGAAAAAAAAATAGCACATTAGGAGCATAATTTCAGGAGATATAAATAAAAATATGAAAATGTAATTTAACATTAGAAACGCAAAATTTTGAATGTTTATAATTCAAAAACTTATCATTCAAATGACTTGAAATTTGGTGTCTAGGCATAGTTTGAACCGAAGATTTGAAATATCACGTTAAAATTGGGTATTGCCATTGAAAAAAATGAAGTTTGGATTCGTTTTAATATGTAGATGACTCCCTAAGAAAATTTTATATACATCATTTAAAAGTAGACTTTATTTCCAATCGTTTGGTACCAGTAACTTTTGTCTACGATAATTTGTTGAGGAATTAGTAGGGGGTGTTTACTTTTTTTTCCACAACTGTACTTTAAATAGGCATCAAAACTATGAATAAACCTTTCTGTCTATCTCACAACATTTTTTTACAATTCCCATAAAACGTTATGCATCATAACACTATTTTTGTTAACTACTCAGCAAAAATGCTTCTACAGAACTTAACCATCCGAATTCATTAATATCCTTATCGTATTAAAAGTTAAACGATGCTTTCGTATTACCTTCCAGGTAGAATTCGGAGACTGTTCAGTACAAACAGGCATGTATTTGCTTGTTGAAAATCTGTAGTCTGTGGTTTAAACAGGACAGCTTGAATTCTGAAGAAATGTATTTTGAATATTTTTAAAATACAAAATACTTAGAAAATCATTACAAAACACATTTCCAAAATACTAAGTTACAAATGCATTTCAAATACACATATTTTCGATACTGCCCAACTGTGATTCAATAGCATGTAAAAGCAACCCAAGATCTAAATCGCAATCGAATACTGAAGATACCATCTATTTCTGTAAAAAATGGCCATGTAAAGGATTTGGTATCTGCTACACAAAAGGTAAAAGAAAACTTGGAGTGGACGATGTCAGACATTTAATATCGAAATATATCAGCAAGTTAATACTGATATTGCTCATATATCGCAGTACTAATTAACCGTTTCAGGGGCAAGGTACTTGTATTTGTAAAATGTTCAAAAAATTTAATGACACCAGTATTAACAAGATATTTTATTTGTAAACAGGTAAAAGTACATTTTCGCGTATTTAATAAAGATGACATTTTCATCATAAAATTCCGGTGCCAATGTGGCAATTTGGGATTAAAATTATGTGATGCCGTGACAGCATCACCGACCTTCAAGGGGTTAATTGAGGTGGGTCATTTGCTGTTTTCGAAAGTTGTTCAAATTATGCAGTATTAACAATTTAAACAAAAGCTTAGTAGAAAGCAATGAATTAAAATTGTTACATGTATTAGTTCATAGTACATAATTTCTATTTGTTATTTTTTTAAATACAATATCGAAAAAAAAATAACTAATTGTTCAATAGCTATTTGCACTACCACTTTTATCAAGCTTTTCCTTACAGATAGTATTTTCCCTATTCTTCTCAATTTAAATTATTATAGGGTAATTCCGGGAAAGTCGCCGCATCTGGTATAGATGCCGCACCCCTTATATTTCTTGTAATTATCGATAGATGGCCGTCAAACGCACAGTATAGCTGCGCAATGAGATTATTTTAACCAGTTTATAGCGTGAATCCCATTTCCATGTTTACTTGTTGAAGTACAATCCTTATTTTGACGTAAGTGCATGATTTATTTCACTGTCCAAACTTTTAAACACGTTATTTTAAAATAATTTTCATACACTAATTACTAAATGTATGCATGATTTCGAAGTCAAAAATAAGTGTAGCGTTTGTATAGAGTACTGTGTGTATGATTACGCCATTCCCCTTAGCGATGGCAGGTATGACGTCTGCACCATGCAAAATGGGATACATGCCGCAGTTTCTTTTGTACAGAATGATTAAATGTTATTAACTTTTCCTTTTCTTTTTGCACAGACTAACCATGTTAAGCATGTTATCAAGTTTACTAAAACCAAAGGAGAAAAAGGGAAAAATAAAAAGTAAGAAGGGCAAGAAAGATGAAAATCAAGATGATAATAATGAAAAATTGCATTACGCGTAACGCAGATGTTCTTTGCAAGAATTGTTTAGAAAACTATTTTAAAAAAGAGGAAGTGTAATTGTCTTCGTTGCATCATATTTCAAATGTACTAGCATAAAGATTGTAATTTTTCGACACTTTTTCTGTAGATTGTAGTTGAAAAAACAGGTAACCCATTCGGGATTTTATCATCTTCATAAAGAGCATACAAAATTTGTTTCTGGCACCAGTAAAAAAGAAAATTAATATCTGCTTTCTTTAATTAGAGCATTTTTATGATTATTTAAATAAAGGTAATTTCTTTAAAAAAAATGGCGCCAACTGAATACAATTTGTGTAAAAGCGACCGGTCCTGAAAGTGTTCAAAAATAAATTATGTAAACACAATTTTACTTTTTTTCTTTTCCTTCTCTAATACATTGATGTTACGTTGTTGCTGAAATACCAATTAAAATTTAATGTAAAAAATATGCTGATAATTTTAATAGTGAAAGTAAGCAAACAATTATAAATTTGAATCTACTAATACGTTTCATTGTACTCATTTAGTTTCATTTTGTTATTACATCGCTAATTATAGTCCCGATATGAATATATTTTTTAAATATTTTTATTTATAATTTCATTCTGTTCTTATTACAAGCGCGGCATAACTACCGCACAAGTGCGGCGTCTCAGCATGAATGTACGGTGATGCGCCGCAATGTAATGTTTTAGAAAAAAATTGTTAAAAAATATTATTATTATTTTTTTTTGTCGCAGTACACGCGTTGTATATTTAACATTTAATAGCACAGCATGATTTTTTTTTTTTATTTTATGTCTACCATGGGACTTTATACACAAATTCAAAAAAAAAATGTGCGGCATAAATCTCGGAATTACCCTATCTAATTTTTTTAAGTCTCATTTTCACCAATATAATATGATTAAATATATGATTTGAAAAAAAAAAAAAAAAAAAAAAAAAAAAAAAACATTTCATAAAATGAAATTTAAAAATTTCCACATAAAAATGTATACAATTTTCTTTTTCTAGAATTTTGATTGTAGGTTTATATTGTTCTGAAATATCAAACATGTTTTTCATTTGGTCACAAATTGAGTTTGTTAGGACTGAGCATGATTTCGTTTATTTTGTACACTGGATAGGCTCAGGCCGAACCACCGGCGCATCACGATCCTTTGTAGAAAACGTTTCTTTTAATCTTGGCATAAACAAATCACTTCATCCTAAATAAATTCATTTTATCAATTGCCATTACAGTATCTTATTTTTAATTTAGCAATTTTTTTTTAATTAACCTTAGATGGCTAAAAATGTTAGTTTAAGAATTTTTTTTAAATATAGCGTATTTATAGAAACTTAGAATTTTCTTGAAAATTACCGCAATTATTCAATTATTTTTTTAAATTTAATTATTGTTTAACGTTGTTTATATTCTTTGACTATTTATCTCTGACTGAAAAGAATTCATGTTCACTGAATATCTGATAGATATTTTTCTGCACATAAATTTAATTTCGCAATAAAATCCACTAGATTAAGCAATAAATTAATTTCGATAATCCAGTAAAATTCTCCATGCAGGATTTTAATGTAATTAGCACCTTTTTTATGACCGGGGCAAATAAAAAATGTAGTATTTAGCCGATTCCGGATGCTAATTTTAAGCGCAGACATAAATTCATTCAGTGTCCGGGAAACCACGCTCAAGCGAGCAATATTAATACTACCGCAATGACCAACGCATATTCAAGCTCATTTTATTGGACATGATAGATCAATGCCTTGATATATCGCAATAATGATCAGTAACAGCCGCCGAACAAGAAATGTGCAATAAGTGTTATTCAGTATTTATCTCTAACAAACTGTGGAATTTGCGGTTTGTAACGAGAGCAATAAACTTAGCGTGTGAATATATTGGGATATAATTGGTTTTTCCTTACTTTGAGATAAAGTAGAGAGATAATCAGCGGAGGTAGATTTTCTGTTTTGGATGAAGCAAATCAGTGAATAAATACAAGAAGTGGACTAAAAAGGGGTTGAAGTAGATATTGGTACGGGATATTCATTGCTGTTTTTCGGGATTCAAAATCACGCAGAACGCAAAACAATAATATTTTTATTGGAATATATCGGCAGAGTCAGAGTTTAGATATCGTTATCGCGACACTAAAAAAAATATATGAATATTAGCCCGATATAATGATAAATAATGCAGCAAAAAAAAAAAATAAATATATATATATATATAATTTTTTTTTTATACTTACAGCTTTAATTCATAATAATTGACGGTGGTAGGTTATGTTTAATTAATGGTTATATATATATATATATATATATATATATGTACAGTAAATTCTCTGTAAGGCGGACTCTGTGTAAGACGGAAATCTGTCTAACTCGGAAAGATTTTAAAGTCCCTTCGAATCCATTAACATAGAGTAAAATTTGTCTAAGGCGGAATATTGTTTACTACGGAAAATTTTCTCGGTCCCGATCGATTCCGCCTTGGACAGAATTTACTGTATATATATATATATTCTTCTAATGTGCTCCAAATTTATCAAACTTTCTGGAATGTGTACCACAGATCAATTTTTCTTTTACAACGAAACTTTGTTATTTGAAATTTAGAATAATTTATAATTTCTTTATGTATTTCCTTTTTTTCATTTCATTACAGATAAAAAAAAAAAGAAAAAGAGACACTGTTTTCAGTTCATTTCATCTACAATACAAAAACCTGTTTTTACAATAAATCTGGTATATGCATACGTATATGACTAAAACGACCTGAATGTCAATGGATTATATACAATGTTATCAATTCGCATCGATTCACCCAGAACGCTATGAGAACGCCAGATTCATCAACGCCAAGTCATCCTTGATCTATATTCTTTCGTCTTCTTTTCTTGCTCCAGATTCTAATGATTTTTGGTAGGACATCGTCTTTCATTTTACAAGCATGTCTATTCCATCTGAACAATTTATTTTCGGTTGTCTGTACACCATCCATGATTGGATGTATTCCTGAATTCTTGGATTTTTCCCGTCTTAAACTTCTTTCTGATCTTCGTCCGAAGTCCATTTCGGTCAAGAAGAGTTTCTTTTCTTAGGAGGGACTTAAGGTCCATGTCTCAGAACGTCAGAACCATACAGAAAAATGCTTTTCACGACTGCACTATAAATTAGACATTTATTTTTGAGGATGCTACTACTTCACTGAAACGAATTCAGCTTTGCAATTACTTTTCTGTCTTCTCCAGTTCACTTCTCTTCATCACTTTGGCATGATACATCTTCATGATTGATAGAGTCAATGTATTTAAATTGCGCAACAGCTTTTACATTTATATCATCCGATAAAGTATCAGAATTCGCAATTCAGATTTATTGTGAAGTGCTCAGTTTTACTCAAATTTATCTTTAATCCCTATTCTTCATAAGTATCCATTAATTTGCGAAACATGTATATGGCGACATATTCATCTTCTGATATGATGACATGATAGTCCAAGAATAATATTTATTATCATTAAATTTTATACTAAACTTATGGCATTTTTCGTCCATCCTGTGAGTCAACTATCAATATTTATTTTAAATAACGCGGGTGAGAGACACCAACCTTTTTAGAATGCATTTACTAGTTATGAAAGGTTCAGAAAACTTATTTTCAACTTTAACTGCGCAACTGTTTCTTTAATAAATTGTTTTAGTGATATTGATCAGCTTTCCCTTTATTCCTTTATCCTCTTTAAAGAATTTCCCTTCTAAATTACATATTTTAAAAATTATTTAGCTGAAGAAGTATAATTTAAGTTAGCATGGAACGTGTTTTGTTAAAAAAAAAAAAAAAAAAAAACTTTCTAATTCATGCATTTTTCAATTATCTGTTGCCCGTTTCATTATGCAGTAAATTTGCCAACAGCATTAAATTTTGTAAATTAAATAAAAATCCGTCTTTTTAAATTGTGATATGAAATAGTTGAATATTATCCATACGTACTTATTGTATATGAAACAAAAGATTTTACGAACTTTTCCGTTCCTTTACTACTAATAATGAAACTGGAGGTTCGAACAAAACATTTTTTACTCTTTTAAAAGTTTGAGAAGTTAGAAAGAATGCGTATGGAAACAAGTAGAATGTAGACAATGTATTTTACCTGAGGGAAAATAGAACCAAAGAAATCACCTTGTCATTTACAGACATGTCATTTCAAAAGATAAAAAATTGAAAGGAAACCAAAGGCATTATTTTTAAAAAAACAGTTTCATTATGTCGTTTGACACATGCCGAAAATAGAAAAAAAAAGTGATAATGTACTTAAAGTTTTACAGGAAATGAAACCGCAAATATTTGTGAGCGCATTCCTGAAAATGAAGAAATTTTACATTTAGCGAGCGTATGTATTTTACAAATTATTAACAGTTTTGTTTGTAAAAAGTTAGATTCATTTTAAAAATTGCTTATATGTAAGGTTTCTTAAATTCTATTTGTCTCATTGTCACTGTATGTAGGAAAAATTGTATATTTTATTCATGGTACAGCTATATTAGTTCAAATAAATTGTTTTTGATACATTGTATAGAATCACTGAGGTATTTTTTGCATCGATGTGCATAATTAGAGGAATTATTATATTTTTCTATTACTTAGAATATGAAATTCAATGAATTTTAAATAAAATTTAAATTTGAATTTTTTTTTCATCACTATTCGAAAGAAATATAAATTGTAACCTATGGATTTTTTACAGAAATCTGTTTCTCGCCGTTTCAATAATGCGCACTCAAAAATTACAGCTCATTCTGCGAGGTCGTTATTCAAATATTCTTCAAATCTACTCACATTGCAATCTGTTTTGCAAAGAGTAATTTAACATTAGGAATTCCCTTTTTTTACACCTACATAATTTCTACCTTGACCAATAACCTTGACCAAATGGCTTCCCGTTTGATATCATATAGTGAATTTTACATGTTTCCCTCGTAAATTCGAAAATTTGACATGTTCTCATTTTAAGTGTCTCCTTGACTTGTTTTCATTTTAAATGTCGCGGAGCCCATGAAATTGTTAAAATTACTATTATTAATATTTTTACAGTACAGTGAAGTGTACAGGGGTAACTTATACCATATAATGCTCTATTACATAGAATGACATTAAGACAAATAGAATTAAATTGAGACAAATCAATAGAGACATTATAGATAGTGTCTTATATAGTGTAAGATAGACAATAGAGAAAAAATCAGTAGAGACAAATAGAACACCTGAAATTCTGCTTGTATTTGATAAATATTCTTGATTGTTCATGTGCTACATATAAAAGTATAAATCTTTAATAATTACGTACGCATGAACTTCGTATATATCTGTTGAAAAATATTTGTTTTGTTCCACTACCCTCTAATTTTTATTAGAGGAGTGTAAAAACTATCTGCATTTGACTTAATTTTAGACCGGGAGGCGTCTGCACAGATCATCACTTGAGAAATCGAGTTGACGGTTGAAATTCCAGGATTAGACAGAACTCGATTAGCATATTAAAATGCAACTGGTCTGCAGAGAATATCTTGAAGGAAACAGTCTCGATTTATCAGACCCGATTTTAGTGTTGATCGGTAGGTTTATCATTGTGTTTTCATGCAGCCAAATGTATGACGACATGAAGGACTGGCAGCAGGAAAACGCAATCGTAATCCTACCAGTCAACTACTAAACTTGGCTTTCCAGGTGTTTTCCAACAAGAAATGGCAGACTAGTTGCATTTTAATATGAGAATCGAGTTCTGTCTAATCCTGGAATATCATCCGTTAACTCGATGAGGTGATGGTTTGTGCAGCAGCCTCCGGGTATATTTATAACCCTTCATTTTGGCTTTGTCCTTGTCGAGCATACACTATATTCCATAGTGAAGAATTCAAATGCAAGTTATTGTATACAATAAATCAAAATCGCAGACTGCGTGCACTTTTACCACATTTTTTTAATAGAATTTTTTGTCTATTTTAACTGCGGTATTAAAATATCTGTATATAAACGTGGTGATTGCAAATTCTGCAGTTTATATATTAAATAAAAAATTTATTTATTAAAATGTTGGGCCAGACTGTTTGGAAATTTCAAACAGCGTACGCAGTTCGACAATGTATGTCGATACAGTTTTGTTTATTTTTCAAAATGCAAAATTTCGAAAAAAAAAATTATACTTAAGATTACAATGTCCCTTCTTATACTTAGTATTTAGAAAATTAATCAAAAATGGGGATGTACGTGGCAGAACATTAGCTTACTCAAAAAAATCGATATTTCTTAAGTTAATCTTATGCAAAATGCGTGCATAATTTCAACGGCGATAATGCGTTTTGCAATTGCTTTTATTTCCGGAATGAAGCTAATTAAGGATCATTACTTAAAGAAAATTTATGCTAGACATGAAATTTTAGATCCATTATCTAATTCACCCGCATAAGCATATTTTAAACGATAAAGAAAAACACATCTTTGATTTTACCGCAATTAGTTTATCCGCAATTTCAACGTAATACACACACCTAATCGAATATTTATATTTTTTGTAGGCATAAATATGTTAGATAAATCAAAGAACTCAATTACTTTGTAGACAATATACTTTATTAGAAAATCATACTAAAAATAATCCATTCCTTAAAGTTAATTTCATACTATATCTTTGATAGATTCAGAATTTATTTAAATATGATCGCTAAAGCAATTAAATTCTCATTTAATTTAAAATAATATCAGAAGTAATATATGTAAATGTCATTGAAATGACAGCTTAATTTAAAAGTAATTACATATCTCAAATGAAAAATTCCAGATTTCATTTTTCATTATCCGGGAATGCAATTTTATCTTAAAAATTCTGACACTGAACAATTAATATCTTCAATCATCCATAAAAAATGAAGGCTAAATATTGTATTTAAAGTTAATTATGGTGACAAAAAACTGTTTTTACTGAAATTTTTTTTTAAAATAATCTCTATAGAATTATTTATCAAACTATTTTGTTAAAAACAACATCTTAATTTAAAATTTGCTTAACAAAACGATACAGAATAATTATTAAATATCTAAAATTTTTATCACCTTAATTTAGAAAGAAAAATTCACAGTTTAAAGATAAAAAAAGAATGTATTCTACATCATGATGTATGTGTTGAAACGTAATTACATCTGAAAAACAGCAGGGAAATTAGTTTCACTTAAAATACAAGCCAGTTGTGGTTAAAAAAATTGGCCTGTTTTAAATTATAAATAAAAAGATATTTTATTTAGCATAATATTTTTGCTACCATTTTTCCTTGAATAATAAATACAAAGTGTGGGAATTATTTATATTTAATGTTTTCATTATGGTTTTTTGTTGTTGGAAGTAATAAAGTAATCAATATAGTGAATATTTGAAAAAATCACCGATTTTGCATTTTTAACAATTTTATCTAATTACTTACAGGCCATTGGGTTGTAAGTAATCCATCCATACTATTTTTCAGGAATATTTTACGGTTAAGTTTTACTTATGTGTGATCTATAAAATTACATTTAATTGCATACTTTTTTTTTTTAATCTATTTTCCTAAGTAAAAGTTCAATACAAACTAAGATTCTTTTTTTTTTTTTTTTTTTTATAAGTAAAACATGTATAAAGAAAATAATATATTAAAAATTCTTCATCTTAAAAATACATAAAGTTGAAAGAATGAGGAATATACAGTTGCATATGGTATGGTTCTGCGTATGGTATGATTGCATGATACTTTGTTATTGAAAAACTGTGGGAAGTGTTTATTTTATAGTGATTGGATCGCAATAATGTGGTTCTTGGAAAAGTGATACTGTATTTGTAAGATGCTTTTAACATAAAATAACTTATGTTTCTTATTTGCAAATTGATTAATGTATGATTTTATAATGTCTTAGTTGTTAGTTAGTACCCGTGAAAACGTGACAGCTTAAACTGATCTTGATTCTTTCCTTTTTCTTAAAATCTCCATCACTACTAATTACTGATTGGTAAATTAGACCCACGACAAAATCATTATAAAAGACCCACTGATTCACAATTTTAGTAACAGTTTCAAACCTAATTTTGGGATAACTACCTTTTATATACCTTTTATTTATACAAATACGATACGCAATAGAAATAAAAATATTACATTTCCTTTGATATTAGTACTTTCCGTTTCACAAAATAATGATAATAATGAACGTTAAAAAACCGTAAATTCCTCAACGAAGTCTCGGAATAAACAAACCAACGTGCTTCTTTAGATTAGTTTACAAACATATCCGCATGTACTGCGCATGCGTTGAGCATACACTGAAATGCAGTTTCAAAAATATCACTATGCATGAGCAAAAAGCAATTTGTAATTGTGAATTACCATTAATTAATAGTAATTATGCCCACAAAAACATAATTTGGTAGGGTAACTCCGGGAGAGTCGTCGCATACGGGATAGAAGCCGCACCACTTGTATTTCTTGTAATTATCGATGGATGGTCGTCAAACTCACAGTATAGGTGCGCAATAAGATTATTTTAACTAGTGTATAGCGTGAGTCATATTTCGATGTTTACTTGTAGAAGTACAATCCTTAATTTGACGTAAGTGCATGATTTCACTGTCCAAACTTTTAAACACGTTATGTTTAAATATTTTTCATACACTAATTACTAAATGCATGCATGATTTCAAAGTCAAAACTAAGTGTAACGTTTGTATAGAGTACTGTGTGTATGGTTACGCCATTCCCATTAGCGATGACAGGTAACTGTGATGGCCGACGTCTGCACCATGCAAAATGTTATACATGCCGCACTGCTATTCCGGTATACATGCCGCAGTTTCTTTTGTACGGGATGATTAAGTGTTATTAACTTTTCCTTTTCTTTTTGCACAGACTAACCATGTTACGCATGATATCAAGTTTACTAAAACCAAAGGAGAAAAAGGGGTAAATAAAAAGTAAGAAGGGCAAGAAAGATGCCCTTCTTACTTCAACATGATAATAATGAAAAATTGGATTACGCGTAACGCAGACGTTCTTTGCAAAGAATGTTTGGAAAACTACTCAAAAAAAGAGGAAGTGTAATTGCCTTAGTTGCATCATGTGTTTAAATGTAGTTGCATAGAGTCTCTACTTTTTGGACACTTTTTCTGTAGTTGTAGTAAAAAAAACAGGTCTCATAACACTAAAACCGCAATAGCGGTCATTTTGACCGCTACGGAATAAAAATATATTGATTCAAGCCAGAAATTTCTTTCTAAAATAAGTTAAATCTGTACCATAGAGAAATAAATTAAATAAATAAGTTAAAATATTTTAAATAAAAATTCTGGTGTATAATATTTTTATGACATTTGAGTAAAATTTCCGGTGGTTCTAGTGTTAAACCATTCGGGACCATAGGTGCATATAAGCACTTTCATAAAGAGCTTACAAAATTTGTTCCTGGCACCAGTAAAAAAGAAAAGTAATATTTGCTGTGCTTAATTAGAGCATTTTCATGATTATTTAAGTAAAGGTAACTTTTTTTAAAAATGTGGTACCAACCGAATAAAATTTGTGTAAAAGCCACCGGTCCCGAAAGGATTAACAAATAAATTATGTAAACACAATTTTACTTTTTTTTTTACTTTTCCCTTTCTAATACACTGTTGTTACGTTGTTGCGGAAATGACAATTAAAATTTATGTAAAAAAATAAGTCGATAATTTTAATAGTGAAAGTAGGCAACATTTACTAATTATTAATTTACTAATTTGAATCGACTAATACGTTTCATTGTACGCATTTAGTTTCATTTTGTTATTACATCATTAATTATAGTCCAGATATGAATATTTTTTTAAATATTTTTATTTATAATTTCATTCTGTTCTTTTTACAAGCGCGGCAGAACTACCGCACAAGTGCGGCGCCTCAGCCTGCATGTGCGGTTGACACGTCACAGTGTAATGTTTTAGAAAAAAATTGTTAAAAAATATTAATAATTTGTTTTGAAACTTTTTATCGCAGTACACGCGTTGTATATTTAACATGAAATAGCACAGCATGATATTTTTTATTTTATGTCCACCATGGGACTTTATAAACAAATTCAAAAAAATGTGCGGCATAAATCCCAGAATTACCTTATATTACAGACTAGAATCTTCCGAAATATCGCATGGATTTACAATGTTACAAATGCTTTCCAAAATATAGCAATAAAATATTGTGCATATGCAGGGTGATTCTAAATTCATGGTACAAACTTTAAGACTTGGGAGAGGACACTGTAACAATATTTTATTGTATAGGAATGTAAGGGCGCAAGTGACGCATTGAGGTACAAACACCAGGGAACCAATTGGGTCCTTTTTCTTAATTGCAAAAGTTCTCATTCATACCAGAAAATTCTTATACTATTTTTTTCTTTATTTAAGAGAGGCATTTCATGATTACATACAGAAAAAATTCTTCTTTGGAAATTTCCGGTGTGAAATCGAAATTTTTGAATTAAAAAAACGCAAAACTGGCAATTTGTATTTCTTTTCATGTATTCCCTGTGTCTGACAGATTTGCTAGTTTTGCGTTTTTCTTGTATTCAAACATTTTGATTTCATACCGGAAATTTTCAAAGAAGATTTTTTTCTTTATGTAATCATGAAATGTCTGTCTTAAATAAAGAAAAGAATAGTATGAAGATTTTCTGGTATAAATAAGAAATTTTGAAATTTAAAAAATCGCAAAATTGACCCCCTGAAGTTTGTACCTCAATGCGTCACTTGCGTCCATACATTTCTTTACAATATATGATTGTTACAGTGTCCTGTAGTAACCCTTAAAATTTGTACCATGAAATTAGAATCACCCTGTATATCATGCTTGCATTTTTGTTTTAAATAATTCAGATTTTAAATATTAGAGATGAAATGGTGTTTTGTATCCTTTTTCATACTTTGAATTAATTAAAGGGGACAATAGTTACATGAAACACTGTTCAGACAGATCACCTCACAACATCATGAAATTCTTCAAAGGTGAAACATTCGGTCTACATGGCGTCAGAATTCTTTCAGTGAAAAGTTTGTTTAAAATATTTGTAATAACTTAAGTCAGTGAAACATGATCTAACGTTTAAATAAATGGGATCCTTTGCTTATTAAACAGCCGAGACGAGAAACTTACCAACACAACACAGAATACAATAATGTTAATACTGCTAGAAATAATAAGATTCACTGCTTCCCATTATAGAAATTTGAGAAATAGATAACAGTAAATTCTTTACGACCCTTACCGTTTCGTTTACATCTGGACTCGGGTTAGAAAATTTTCGTCTTTGTAAAATAAAAGCCATTTTATCGATGTATACACAAAGTGATTTTTTCGATTTATGTAATTACTGAAATTCAACCAAAGGTTCCGCTGCATGCTTGAAATGTATTATTTATCTCCATTATTGAATTGTACTCTTTGTAAAAACAAAGCATCTGACGCACTGACAGGTTTGTGACTGGTTATAGGCTCGTACATATGTTGAGGAGTTTAATAATTGTACCTTATCACCAAAAGGAGTGTCTTTGATAGCACATTCCAAATGCAAAATTATTCATTTCCTTCGTGAATAAACTTGTATGAAAAACATGGGACTTGGGTCAAAAGCTTATAATGTAATATTTTAATCATATTAATGATTTTAAAAAATCTTGTTATTTTTTTATCTGTAACGACTATTCATAATAATTTCTTACCTCGACAAGCAGATATTAGCGATACTTGCGCAAACAACTGGCAGAGACGGAAGATAATATTTCATTCACTCCCGCCGTAAAACTGTAATGGAAAATCTGTCCTTGTGGCAATTTTGAGAACATCTTTCATTTCCCATGTCATGTACACTATAAGAAGAGTTTGTTTTAAAATATTCTAAATTAGCCGTGCTATTGTTTTCTGTGATAAAGTTTAAAAAATTATAGTTACAGTACTTCTCTTATTGGTTATTGTTGTTGTACCCACATTTCGAGGTAGAGGACTGCCAGATGTTAGACTTTTAGAGCCGCTCCGTAATTCTGATTCTCGTCCAAACAATAGGATTCTCGTCGTGCTAGAGACTGACTTTCCGAGGACTTTGCATACAAGGCGGATTTACCGTGCACTATGTTCCATTAACGTTAACCTTTAACTATTTTCACGCGGTCTCACAGACACTGCAACTCCCAACTATACACACTTCCACCCCTTAAAAGTAGAAATATTACTTACCCGTACCAGTACCTTCTTCTACCAGCTTGCCAAGGTCGCATTCAAAGCGATAATTTTGTGAGTTGATTTTAAACGTGGTATTCGTTACCCTGGGGTCTGTCAGACCGCATCACATCAGCTGTGAGATTATTTAAAACTGTAGTACAATACTCGTGATTAGTTGTACTTTATTTTTTTTTTCATTTCTTTAGTGTCTTTGTTTTAGGATAGGATGTCGTCGTAACCTCGAACACGTTCTACTTTTCTCAGCCAGAAGGAAATAGAAGATATTATGAACAACAGCTCAGATCAAGAATTTTCCGATATTGAAAATTCTGACGATGCAAATTGTACTGACGGAAGAGATCACCATACGAATTCTGAATTTTCCAATGGTGAAAATGTAAATATTTCTGATGGAGTTAAACATAATTTTTAGTACCGAAAGAATAGTTTAGAGAAAAACATCTTATAAGTGCCTTTTATGCCAAAAGTCACTATACATTGCATGTACACGAAAAATATGTATTGATATTCGTAGGTTAAATATTTTTTTTTTTTAAAAATAAACACTGCATTTCAATTTTCATACTTTGTTGCAATCATAATTTGTAAAAAATATTGTACACGATTAATTTTTATATTTAATTAGCAAAATTAGCAAACTACCGTTTATTTTGAAAAAAAAAAAGTAATTTTTTCCGTACTGAAGTTAAATAATATGAATAAAATACTTATTTCATGCAATTTAATTCAAACGCTCCTAAGAGAAGTACAACGACCTTTTTAGGACAAAATTTAAGTAAATTCAACCATTTGAGTTATTTTTTTTTATTCATTTTATTCCAGTGGTCTGAGAGACCGCATCACATCAGTTGTGTGACAATGTTTAGTCACACCAGTTAAAGGTTAACTGTAATATGGGGCTGTCGTCGTGCCTCGAACTCACAAACATCCGGTGCTCTGCTAAACAGCGATGACCGCCTCGGGGACTCAACTTTTGCTTTAGAGTTGAAGTTAGGCTGGATATAGACGCTTGTTTTGCCATCTTTCTACAGTTTTCCAGGAAATCTTTTGTTCTGGACTCTTCTGTGGTTTATTCACAAAAGAATGAGGGAATCAACAATGGGTCAAGAGATAAGGAGCTCAACCGTACTTGAAGGAAAGGCTCTACTTTTGCAAGACATCAGTCCCTTTCCTTTTAAAGTTATTAAAAATCAAAAACGTGGCCACAAGAAAAGACGCCGATACTGATAACAATTAGAAGGATTGTCCGTTCGCAGTTTTAGTGCAATCCCGAGGGGTAGAGGCTCTGTAAAACCACATGTTGTAAAGCAAAAGCATGTTTGTAATTCTTGGTAGAGTTTCGACTCGTAGTTTCTTAATATATTAGAATAAATAACTGATTTTCATTTGGAGGACCAAAATGTGCTTTATACTAGATTTATTTCTTATATTTTAATTTAATTTACGGTGATAGTATAGTTTCAAATAATTTCAATTTAAGAAAAACAGGCCAAAAGTTTGATTTAAATTATCCTTTGAGTTTTCCTGAATCTGCGTGTGATTTCAATCCAATCAACATTTTAAGCACATTTAAAGCAGTTTTAATATTTCACCTATAATGAATGGGTAAAATTTACCATGATAACTATCCCTGCGGTATCCATTTAGTGCCATATGACATATACGGCTGCTGTTTATAGTGTCTTCCATGCCATTAGAGAACTTGTACGTAAATTTTATTAGTTTCGTGTATTCAATTCTAAAAGCTGTATTTAAATAAATATTGCTTATAGTGTAAGTAATGCACGTGATCATTAAGAAACGAAGTGCATTAATATTTTTTTGCTGTTTGATAAAGAAAGAGCCATCGCTAATGTGGTAAGGTTTTCATGTAATTTTTGCAAAATTGCATAATTTTGTATTCATTATTTACATTAAAAGCGAAAGAATCTAAATGGCAATTCTCATTTTCCTTTTTTTCCACTTTTTCTTAAACATTCAAACAAAAACCGCATATAATTTGAATTTCGTTTTTATCATTTTTTGTTTATTTATAACAAAAAGTAAGCGTAAACTTCACAGAACCATGAATTTCTTATAAATGTATTCTTTTCTCGGCAAAATCGAATTGACTGTGCTTTGATTAAAAAAAAAAAAAAAAAAAAAATAGTCATTCAAATTCTAGTTATATTTTATTGTAATTTACACATTGATGCTTCATTTTTTTTATTTACATGAAAATAGAAAATTCATAGTTATATATTATCCTTTTGTTTATTGTGCATTTCCTTTCCAGACATCCAAAAGAAAATTGCAGACAACTGCAATTTCTTTCTTATGAAAATATCTCTTTTGAGATTTAAAAAAAAATTTAAACATTAAAATTCCTGTCACATGAGTTTAATATAAATGCATTCTTTTCTGCTATACGCATTAGCACAAAAATTGCTAATATGCATAATATATGAACGAAACTATTTTAAATTCATCGTTAATTACTTTCTGTAATTTACAAAACGCTTTTCTATCTATCATCTATAATTAAATCGCTCATCTATAATTTATAATCTAATTTCTTTCGTTTACAATATAAATTTAAAAAAAATTAAACATAATGAAATTTTTTAACAAACATCTATACTTTTTTATAATACGTAAGATGAACACTAGAACTAGGAGACTGAACTAGATAATTAAAATATGAATAAATATGTTTTATGTGTTACCGTTTTCAACTTTATGAAATGATAATTTACGTTTGATCACTGCTCATTATCATTTTTAATTTGCCATGCATAACAATGTATTTTATAAAAACTACATGGTTCTAATAATATTGTTTCGATATTAATTACTATTTACTTTTTAAATCTAAACTTTTATCCTATGTTGCAAGATGTTTCATTAATAGACAATTCTAGAAGAACAAATTTTCACTCTTTAGTATTAATAGCAGTTTTTAAAAAATCCCATACTTTAATATCACAACTTTTGTATGTAAAAAAATACGCAATTAAATTTTATTTCTGTTGTTTATTAATTTTGAAATATGTTTTATAGCATTATTAATACATGCGGTCTTTTAAATAGCAGGCACTTTCATGTGCTTCCCTTAAAAAAATTGGATATTTTGGGCTTTAAACCTCTCACTGCGCAACCCGAGGTATGCTCGGGCATGCATTTTCTGTCTAATTAACAGTATTTGGTTATTCCTAGCAGTTATTTTTTGGCGAAAACTTTGTCTTCTTTAATCAGAACATTTTCCACGATTACGATAGTCAAAAATTTCTGCTTTAAAGAACCGGTGATAAAAGATTTAAAATTCTGTAAAAGACGCTCATCGCGAAGAATTACTTACGCAGCGAGAGGGTTAACCCCTTGAAGGGCGGTGATGCCGTCACGGCATCACATAATTTTAATCCCAAGTTGCTACATTGGCACCGGAATTTTATGATGAAAATGCCATCTTTATTAAGTACGCGAAAATTTACTTTTTCTTGTTTGCAAATAAAATTTATTGTTAACACTGGTATCATTAAATTATTTGAACATTTTACGAATACAAGTACGTTGCCCTGAAAGGGTAATAAAGAAAACGCCATTGAAAATCCAGTAGAGTTTTAATATAATTCATGCAATATTGCTTCATTTTTTATTCCTCATTTACATCAAAAGCGAAAAATCCGATGTGGATATTGTAATTTTTTGCTTTGTGTGTATTCTTTGTTAAACATTCAAAAGAAAATTCCAAATATCTTCAATTTCTTCTTTATAAACATATCTTTTTTGGGATAAAGCAGTTGCAAGCGTAAACATTCCGGACACATACATTTCTTATAACTGTACAGCTTTTGCTTCACGCATTAGCACAGAGACTGCAAATATACATAGAAATATGAAGAGAGATATTTTTGATTCAATTTATCCTTAATTTAATTACTTTCTGTTATTTACGAAACGCTCACTATGTCACATTTTATATCACAAGCAATTCTCTTATTCGTTTCTAATTTAATTTTCTGTTGCAACGAATTTTTATAAAATTTCAAATATAAATATTTTTTATAACAAGAGTTACCAATTTTTATAATAGGAAAGACAATCGGGAAAATTAGAATATCTTGTTTTAAAAAGTAGATAATTAAATTAAGATTATATACAGTGTCTCTTTACAATTTGAAGATTTTTTAACAGATACATGTATGAAAGTACAATATTATGAGCATAAAGTTTTTTTTTTGGCATCAATTAATAAACCTCTACATGTGCATAATTGGTGGCAGGAACCAAAGCTAGGCGATAATCATCGACATTTTCCTCTAACACTGTTTTTCGTCCACTCCTTCTTTGAATTACTTGCTTGCCTTATTGAATAATTAGTTTAGTTCCTTATTTAAAACTGTAAAATAAAATATACAGTTTCTTTTATAAAAAGTCTTTTCTAAAATAGTCTATAAAAAAGTATTTTATACACCAAGGTGACAAAAGTCATGGGATACCCTGCTAATAGCGTGTCGGTACTCCGTTTGCCCAGCGAAGTGCAGCAACACCACGTGGAATGAACTCCACGAGTCGTTTGAAGCCCTCTGGAGAAATATTGAGGCATGCAGCCTCTATAGACGTCCATAATTCCAAAAGTGTTGCCAGTGGCGGATTTTGTGCAAGAACGGATCTCTCGATTATGTTCCATAAATGTTCGATGGGATTCATTTCGGGCGATCGCTGCGGCCAAATCATCTGCTGGAATTGTCCAGAATGTTATTCAAACAAATCGCGAACAGTTATGGCCCAGTGACATGGCGCATTGTCATCCTGGAGAATTCCATCGTTGTTTGGGTACATGAAGTCCATTAGTGGTTGCAAATGGTCTCCCAGGGGCCGAACGTAAACATTTCCAGATAACAATCGGTTCCGTTTGACCAGCAGACTCAGTCCATTCCATATAAACACAGCCCACACCATTATGGAGCCACCACCAGCTTGCACAGTGCCTTGTTAACAACTTGGGTCCATGACTTCATGGGGTCTGCGCCATACTCATACCCTTCCACCAGCTTTTACCAATTGAAATCGTGAGTCATCTGACCAAGCCACTTTTTTTCCAGTCGTCTACGGTCCAGCCGATATGGTCACGAGACCAGGAGTGATGCGGTTGGCGATGTGGTGCTGTTAGTAATGGCACCCGAGTCGGTCTTCTGCTGCCATAGCCCATTAAAGCCAAATTTCGCCGGACTGTCCTGACAGACACGCCCGTCGGACGTCCCACATTCATTTCTACGTTTATTTCACGTAGTGTTGCTTTTCTGTCCACACTGACAAGTCTACGCAGACGTCGCTGGTCGTGGCCATTAAGTGCCGGCGGTCGACCACTGCGTTGTCCATGATGGAAGGTTATACCTGAATTCAGGTATTCTCGGCAAACTCTTGACACTGTGGATCTCGGAATGTTGAATTCCGTAACGATTTCCGAAATGGAATGTCCCATTCGTATAGCTCCAACAAGCATACCCCGTTCAAAATCTGTTAATTCTCGTCGTGTGGCCATAATCACATAATCAACATTCTCACACGAAGTATTTGAACACAAATGAAAGTCCTGCACAGGCATTGATTATTTATACAATTTGTAAGCGACACTACTGCCATCTATATATTTACATATTGCTATCCCATGACTTTTGTCATCTCAGTGTAGATATTTTTTTCATTTCCTGAAAAAATTACATATCCATTACCCTATCGGTACAGTAAGGACACATAATTTCACTTTTTATAAATAATCATTTATTAATAAAAATATGATGAAGTAATCATATACTGGAAATTATATCATGCCACAAGGATAGAAACGGAGTATGCACGCAATGTTACATTAAATGTAGTTGGAAATCTTTCTTCAAGAATCAACTAAGAATATGTGGTTTTATTCTACTTTTCTCTAACTTATTCATTATTGCTTCATTTTTTATCCTTATTTACATCAAAAGCGAAACTTTTTATGTAGTTATTGCATTTTTTCTCGCTACATTCTTTTTCTCCCCTAATTTACTCTTTTATCTCGCCACAAATATTTTGAAAACATTCAAAATATAATCAGTTTTTAAGAGAATGTACATGTGCGTTTAATAGGAAAAACAAACACAAAATTTTTTAGAGCAGATAATTAAATTAGGAATAAAGATAACTTACTTATTGTCGACGTCAACTCTTAGAAATTAATGTTTACATTTTACAAGTAATTCATAATTATTTTTTTATTTGTGTTATCTAAGGAAGCTTTCTCAATAAATAAATAAATAAATAAATAAAAATAAATAAATAAAAACAGTTTGGAACTCAAGCAGTGCTTTTAAATTTATTGTTTACATCATCATCACCATTATTAATATTATGCTTTGCTTTAATTAATAATGTATTTTAAATGTTTACCCTTCTTTGAAACATGGTTTAGATAGGGTAATTCTAGGATAGATGGCCAGCCTAAATATTTCAAAAAATATACCATACATTACAGCATAAACTTTGTTTGTAAGAAATAGTTCAACGTGTTCATTCATTGCGACATTCAGCTGTGTTTTCAATTATAAAAATAAAGTGCTATTTTAATGTTTATTTAATTTAGTGGTTGGATATTTTTGTTGAGTTAGGTATCTGAATGTTTTGCAGTACTTATATTACATTTCTTTATACTACAAGGAGTTTTAAGGCACGTATATAATCCAATCTTTGCTTTTAAGTCTAAAGCAAAGACGTACAATGGCGGAGTGACGCTTTAAATTGGGTGGCAATCTGTCCATCAATTTTAGGAGAGATGACTACCTATAATCAATATTTCTAAATTATACGGAGTTTGGATTTTAACTAAATATAATCATTTTTTAAATAATTATATAATTTTTATGTTTATAATTATATTAATTGATAAAATATTGAAATTTTAACTAATATAAATATTTCAATAGCAATAATATAATAGGGCCTAACGAATTATTTTTGTTTCAGAAAATATTGGAAAACTTCGGAAGCGTTCATTCCTGTAACAGATAAAGTTGATTAATAAACTTAAAACCCTGAAAAATCTAAAATAAACGCGAGAAAAAAACTAGTCATTGGGGGGGGGGGGGGGCACCGTAATACTTTCCCATCATGGATATAGATAATATAAAATATGAAAATAAAACATGCGATATTTGCTAACCATTGTACCATGTTACTTTTATTCATAATTTAATTTATTTGGACTTTCTTAAATATAATTAATATAACCCCTTAAGCTAATATTACTTTTTGTTGCATTAAAATATTTCAATTTGTTGATTTTCTGTAAGCAAGTAAACGCTATTGGTTTACAGTGGAAGTCTATGGGAATTTGGCGAAATATTAGAGAACCCGCCAATTTGGCGTCCCTTTTGGCGACTCATTTTGGCCGCCAAATTTGGCGATATACTGCCAAGTTGACGACAAACTTGGCGGTATTTGGCGACAGAACAGGGTCCCTCCTATGGTAAACCCCCTTATAGGTATGGAGAGTCATTAAATGCTTGACATTTACGATAAGCCATTATTGGCATTTAATCTTATAGTAGTTTGGCGATAGTTTTATGGTCGACGGGATAATCGAGTAGTACCAAATTGCGTAAAAAAAACATCCTTATAACTCAAAAAATTATAATCCTATTAACTAACAGTTTACTTCGTCGGATTAAGCGCCTCATTTCCAATTAAAATATATCTTTGAATTTAAATTTGAATGAAATACAGGGTCATGAAAAATCGAAGGCTGTGAAAAATAGAATTACAAATATCTCGGCAACTAATTATCCGATCGATTTCATTCATGATGCAAAATTTTTTTTTTTTTATTGTCTTGTATATTCACTCCTTCAAATAAACAATTTCGAAAATTTTTGTATACTTTTATCAGAACGAATATTTCAAGAGTCCAAAACGAATAGTTACGGTTAATTGAGGTTATTGATATTCAATAGGCTTCTTCCCATTATTACTCCCTAAGTACACACCGAATTTCAAGTCTCTATCTCAATGTGTTCGGGAGATAGAGCGTTTACAGACACACACACATACAGACGGACGGACAATTTTTTATTCTAAAAATATGTTTTTCGGAATCTCCAGTGTCTAAAAAGTGTAAATCCGTGATTTTTTTTTTCGATTTTTAAAACGATTACAAGACTTACCCGATACTACGTATAATGGGTAAGTAACTAAGAACATGACACTTCCAGTAGCGAAGAAGATGAAATACATTTGAAATTATTAGATTCTACAGATTCCGAAGGAATAGTATTGGATGAGTATCACTGTGTTGTTGTGGAGAAGAATAAAATGCCATAACCAAAAAGGATTACTGCATAAAATGCATAAAGTAACAGAAGTTGTTCCACGAAACGCGTATAAACCACCAAGCTCTTTGCCGAAAATGTGATAAAATTTTACGAAAAGAGAAGGATTGAAATTATACTTCAAATTTTGTTTATTCAAATTTTATTCTTTGATTTCCCAAGATATAATTGTATATTTACAAATTTCTATATGTTTTTCATGATTCACTGCATGAAATGTGTTATTTTTTGCTGTTTTAACTTCATTTTTTCTTTCTTGCATTGGATGGCCATCTCTCCTCGGCTTGAAAGAGAGATGGCCATTTGCCATTTTAATTTCAATTTTGTTTCCTACTTTTTTTCAATTTCTCAACCATTGGTCGTAGACATATAGTTCCAATTACAAAAACGTTTCAAATGAGGTAAATATTCCTGTTGTGATATTATTTAAAGTAAAAATATTTTTTTTTAAAATTGCGATATCTAACTTTTTATACGGTCCCCCAGTCCCTATAGTTATATTTAGTAAAAGTTTACACATGTCATAACACATATAACACAAAATGTTTGACATATGTACTACAAAAATTGACACAGATATTAAACTTCAAAGTTTGAGATTTTTGCGCATGATTTTGTCTTTCATTGAGGGATCAATTAAAAGATGAATTAAAGTAATTCCAGATCAAAATCAAGGTGCAATTCCGCTGCCAGTTATGTAGTCCTTAGTGAGTATGTCTTATTTTCCGGTTGTCGATACTTTGACGTCGACCCATAAAAGTTAACTCAAATGTTTAGATACAATAGCCCTCTTTGGTAATTCCACGATTTGGAGATACCGGCTAAAGGGGGTTTCGCCGTAAAAAGGAAATTGCACCCTGATTTTGATCTCGAATTACTGTAATTCATCTTTTAACTGATCCCTAAATGAAAGACAAAATCATATGCAAAAATCTCAAACTTTGAAAGTTAATAACTGTGTCAATTTTTGTAGTACAGATGTCAAACTTTTTGTGTTATATCTGATATGATATGTGTAAACTTTTACTAAATATTATAGGGGCTGGGTGACCGTACAAAATGTTAGATTTCATAATTTTTATAAAATTGATTTTTTACTTTAAATAATGCCACAACATGAATATTTACCTCATTTGAAACGTTTTTGTATTTGGAATTATATGTCTACGGCCAACGGTTGAGAAATTAGATGTCGGCGGTAGATAACATATTGCACCCTGTATACACTTTTTAACAAAATCAAATTTTTAGCGCATGTATAAAAAAAGGTACATTGAAATTTCAGTTATATTCTATTGTAACTTACACATTATTGTTTCAGTTTTTATTTCTTATTTTCGTGGAGATCGAAAGTTCCTAGTTATATATTGTCCGTTTGTTTATCTTGCATTTTCTTTCTTAGACATTAAAAAGAAAATTGCAGACAACTTCAATTTCTTTCTTATGAATATGTGTTTTGTAATACAAAAACTGTAAGCATAAAATGTCTCGTCCCATGAATTTCTTATAAATATATTCCTCCTTTTGCACAGATCATCACAGGAATAGCGAATATACACAAACGTGTGAAAAAAATATGTTTAATTTGTACTTAATTTAATTACTTTTTTTATTTACGAAATGCTCTTTCTGTTTCTCATTTTTCCTCGCAAGGAATTTTCTTATTTATTTCTAATTATTTTCTTCGCTTGTAACATAAATTTTCAAAAATTTCAACACATAATTAGACTTTTTAAAAGAAAAGTGGATACTTTTTATAATTGGAAAGACAAGCACTAATATTAGAAGCAAGTAATTAAATTAAGAATAAATATGTCGCACGGATTATCGAACTTTATCAGATAATTATTTACATTTACATAAACTTTATCAGATAATTGTTTACATTTATTAGTATTCACAATTGCTTTTCTTGTGTTATCTAGTAATGTAAGTTATAAAAAGCGTTTGGTACTAATAATATTGTTTTTACAATCATTAACTATGTATGTTTTTTCTGTCAATAAATTTTTATTCAGTTTTAAAGATAATGGGTTACATGATACATTTACGCAAGTAACACAGCTAGCAATACCAACCCTCTATGACTTTTTGTAAAAAGTATTCCTATATAGTAAAATTCGTCATATTTACATGTAGTATTCTTCGAATAATTAGAGCAAAGAATATTATTGGAGAATGGTGGTAAAAGATCTTAACAGTTGTCAACTGTAAAATAATTTTATAAAGATTTAAAAGTAAAAATTACAAAAATTATTGCCTCAACTATAGTTATTCCGCAATTTTTATATATAAATAAATAATGCACTTATATTTTATTGCTAAGAAGTATTGGCTGCTAAATACCGCTTTTAAATAATTATTCTTTACAGAATTAAGAATGGTTGTAGTCTTTCAGGAAGAATGCTTATTAATATATCCCCTTTAAGAAAATCGAATTTTCTGCACTTTGTTAAAGAGCTAATGGAAAATTTTGTAAAGTTTTAAGGTAATTGTTGAATGATGGCTTCATTTGTTTTCTTTATTTACACCAATATCGATAGTGTCTAAATGGTTATTGCCATTTTCTTTCTGCGTTTCCTTTCTCGGATATTCAAACGAAAATTGCAGAGAACTTGTAGAGCAGAGAATTTATGAGAAATTAAAGAGAACGTTTTAGGAAATTATATCTTTTGGGATAAAAAAAAAAAACTCTAAGCGTACACATTACGGATTTACGGATGCATGAACTTCATTTAAATGTATTATTTTCTGCTTCACACTCTTGTACTGAAACAGCGAATATATGTAAAAATATGGAAAGAGAGATTTTTAATTCATCCTTTTTTCTTTTAAATTTAGAAAACATTGCTTTGCGTCTCATGGTTCCTCACTAGCCGTTTTCTTATTTGTCTCAAATTTATTTATTTATTTTTCCTTTGCAACATAAATTTTCAATTTTTTCAAAATACAGGCTGCAATATGTTATATATCGCCGACCTGTAATTTCTCAACCGTTGGTCGTAGACATATAGTTCTATTTAAAAAAACGTTTCAAATGAAGTAAATATTCATGCTGTGACATTATTTAAAGTAAAAAATAAACTTTATAAAAATTACGAAATCTAACTTTTTATACTGTCCCCCAGTCCCTATAGTTATATTTAGTAAAAGTTTACACATACCATAACACCTGTAACTCAAAAAGTTTGACATCTGTGCTGCAAAAATTGACAGAGTTACTAAATTTCAAATTTTGAGATTTTTGCACATGATTTTATCTTTCATTGAGGGATCAGTTAAAAGATCAATTAAAGTAATTCGAGATCAAAATCCGGTGCTATGTCCTTTTTACGGCAAAACTACCTTTAGCCATTATCGCCAGATTGGGGTATCACCGACGAGGGTTATTTCATCTAAACATTTGAGCTGACTTTAAGGGGTCTTATACAAAGCGAAGAATGAAATATTGAAATTAAACAGAAAAATAAATATCAATTACATCAAGGCATAAGTCTATGAGACTGAGACTACTTCTATGGTTTATCTGAAGCAGCGCATCATTCTTGATTGTCGAACAGTTTGCACACCTGCTATGCTCTAATGTGTCCAAGACGCAATACCGTCACGCAATCCATTGTGCATTGCCACCAATGGAGAACACTTTGAGCAGTATCTATAATAGTTTCCGGCGTTTTATGTATTCATTTTTTATAGTAGACCATTTTCTATATTATAATAAATTGATACTTATTTTTCAATTTAATTTTCAATATTTCATTCTTCGCTTTGTATACGACCCCTAAAAGTCAGCTCAAATTTTTAGATGAAATAACCCTTTTCGGTGATACCCCGATTTGGCGATATCGGTTAAAGGTGGTTTCACCGTAATAAGGATATAGCCCCCTGATTTTGATCTCGAATTACTTTAATTCATCTTTTAACTGATCCTTCATTGAAAGACAAAATCATGTGCAAAAATCTCAAAATTTGAAATTTAATAACTCTGTCAATTTTTGTAGTACAGATTTCAAACTTTTTGTGCTATATGTGTTATGATGTGTGTAAACTTTTACTAAATATAACTATAGGGACTGGGGGACCGTATAAAAAGTTAGATTTCGTAATTTTTATAAAATTGATTTTTATTTTAAATAATGCCCCAACATGAATATTTACCTCATTTGAAACGTTTTTGTGAGTGGAACTATATGTCTACGACCAACGGTTGAGAAATTAAAGTACGACGATAGATAATATATTGCACCCTGTATAATGTATTTTAAAAATAAGTACACAATTTTTATAACAGGAAAGACAAACACGAAAATCATAAGAAGTAGATAATTAAATTAATATTAAATACGTTTCGTTTATCACCTGATGGGAAATCATTGAGTGGCTAGTTTACATTTTATTAAAATTTATATAAAAAATTTATATTTTATTAAAATTTCTTATTTGTGTTATTTGACAACGTACTTTATAGAAATTGTTTGAAAGAGTTTGAACATCTGCATATCACTAATTTAGATTTATTCTTTTCATCTAAATATTTATATTGTTTTAAAAAAAATCATAAATAGGTAAATATGTATGAGAATATTTTTTAACAGTCATTTCGTTATAGAGGAAAAGAAAACGAGTCGGAAATTATAAAACGTGGCAAATGGGATGCGTTCGCACTATAACTAGTTTTACAAATATTCAGATCGTGGTACAATAGCTGTTGCACTCAGATGCAAAAATACATGAATACAAAATTTATTACGATTATATATATTAAATTCAATAATGCGGAAATAATATGACTCGATTTCAGATAGGACTTAATCACCATGGCAACCTAGATACATTACGTATCGTGGGATATTACTGAATCTTATCACGTATGATAGGATTTAATAGAATTACGAAAACTTTTATTAATATATTTTTAAGTTTGATTCTATAGTCATAAAATATGAAATGACTCGACAAAATTCTGCAACGATTATATATATTATATTTCAAATCATTTATTTGGGTAGTTTTTACGCTGTTATATGCGGACAGACAGACAGACGGACCAGACTACGACCATAGGTGATACGTTTTTATATAATTACGAACGCACCTGAAAATAAAAAAATACTTTTTTCCACGATTTTTATTATTCCGCAATTGTTGTATTTAAAGGAATCCAGAACTTATTATATTAAGGAGCTTATTATATTGAGAAGAATTCCAGAACTTATTATATCAAATATTATTATCAACCATTCACTGCTAAAACCAGTATTCATATAAATGCAGTTTATGCTGTTAGATATGTTTGTGTGTGTGTGTGTGTGTTTTTTTTACATAAACATTACACATAATTACACTCCTCTTAACTAAATTGAATTTTATGATATTTTATAAACCAAAAGCCATCGCAAAATGAGTAATGTTTTAAAGTAATTTATGCATTATTCCTCCATTTTTTATTTATATTGAAAGCAAAAGTGTCTAGGCGATTATTCTAATCTTTTCTTTGTGTATTTTCTTATGTAGACATTCAAAATAAAATTGTAGACAATTTCAATTTCTCCTTTGGGAAAATATGTCTTTTGTGATGAAAAAGAAAATTACAGTAGAAATTCACGAATGATTTTCTTATAAATGTTTTTTTTTTTCTGGTTTAAACATTAGCGGTGGAAAAGAGAATATATATAAATATTTGAACAGAAATAGTCTTAATTCATCCTTAATTTGATTAATTTTCTAATTACGACACAATCTATTTGTGTCTCATTTTTCTCACAAGCAATTATCTTATCTGTCTGTAATTTTATTTTTTCACTTACAACGTTTTTTTTTTTTTTTTTTTTTTTTTCAGTGCTCAAAATGTAATCATTTTTTTTAATAAAAATTACGCATTTTTATAATAGGACATAAAACACGAAAACTAGAATACTGTTTTTTAAAGTAAATAATTAAATCGGGTATACATATGTCTCACTTTTTACCGATGGTAATGCTGCGAGGTGATTATATACATTTTTTAAATTGTCATAATATTTTTTATGTTTGCTATGTAACTATGCATAGCAGAAAAACGTTTTGAAACACATATTTTGTTTTTTACATTTATTATTCAGATTATCATTATTTTTTAAGCTAAATGTTTACAGTATGTTTGAAAATGTTTCATTAATTGATAAGTCTTAATGAACAATATTAAAACACAATAATAGTAACAGAAATACAAAAAAGAAAACTCCCTATCATGCTTATCCAGGAACTCTGCTATATAAAAGAATAAAGCACTTAATAGGCATTACTGCTAAAATCTATTTTGAAATATAATATAAAATTAATTGTATGTTAGCACGTGCATTTTCAAAACAAGGAACAATAATACACGTCAATGAAGAAAATTTTCTCTACTTTTACAAAGTTAGGACCATCGTAAATTCAGTAATGTTTTAATATAATTCATGCAGTACTGATTCATTTTTTATTCCATATTTTCATCAAAAGGAAAAGTAAATTTCTCGGTGATATTTATCATTTTTAGTTTGTGCATTTTCTTTCTCAAACATCCGGAAGAAAATTACAGACAACTTCAATTTATTCTTTATGAAAATGTATCATTTGTGTAAAATTTCTGTAAGCGCAAACAGTCAGGACACGAAAAATTGTTGTACCAGTATTCTTTTCTGCTTCACACATTAGTGCAATAACAGCGACTGTACAATCGAGAGAAAAATTAAAGTTGTAGGTAATTTTACGGTACTTTAGCTAGGTTAAGTGGTGTCTAATGAATGGTGGATTTGAAGCTCAAGGTTAGATTTAACACGTCGTCTAACGGCATTCCCCTTTGCTGCACAGAAATATCCAAATTCAATAAAACATTGGAGTGTAGAAAGTGGTACATGACCTTCAGAAGACAGTTGACGAAATGCAGGAAATGGCATATTGCCGCTTTTTTTTTTCTTTTTACCGCTGACCAGACTGCTTCCCCTACCTGCCTGAAGGAGTGCCTATCTCAACGGGTTGCATACTTGGCCTCGCGGAGATATTTGCCTGAACACCGCATGGTGGTGATCCACATGACTATCAACTTGGCTATCATGGGTGCAGTGCTATTTTGTAAATTACTTTTTTTACTGTGTTTGTCCGTTCTAGATTGCTATTAGCTTTGCTGAATTAACACTGAGCAGCTTAGCGATTTACATCGTGCTTAGTGGATGTGGGTGATATAAAATTAAATTGAAAACGTAGTTGAAAGAATGATAGGGATAAAACTAATGAAATTTATAAAATACTAGGCTACTTTGCATGAGAACTAAAGCTGGGAAAGGAAGATCTCCCTTGTCAAAATGAGATAATTAAACCAGAGTAATGCAGAAATTTTGTAAATATCTTTAGATATTTATGCTTTAAAAAGCTTAAATATCGCTCAGGAATGTCCACACATAATACAAATTACTCTACGCATCTCTAAAAAGTTGTAAATGTAACAAAAACTTTCTTTACCCCACTTTTTATAAATTCAAATATTTTATTTTGCTTAAATAAGATATTCTTCATTTTAAAGATATTTGAAGCATGACAAAATAAAAAACTTGCGCAAGCTCCATGTTTTTAATTACAGAATAATTCAAGTTACACGAGTTTTTATACTTGTTCCTTTATTTTTTCTGGTGGTGTATACAAAAATATGAACATAAATATTTGTAATTCATCCTTAATTTAATTATATTCTTTTCTCTACGAAGTGTTCTTTCTATGTTTCATTTTTACCTGAAAGCATTTTTCGTATTCGTTTCTACTTTAATTTTTACCCTTGTAACATAAATTTTCAAAAAATCCGTAATAAAAAGCAATTTATTTAACAAAAGGTATGCGTTTTCTTAATAGATAAGAGAAACACGAAAATTCACAGACTGTTTTATAAGGTAGACAATTAAATTAAAAATAATTGTAATTTAGTTATTAACTATGTCTTTTTAGAAGATTGTTTAATTTTCAGTAATATGCAGCATTATTTATTTATTACTTGCACTAAATCAATGTGTATTTTAAAAAAAAACGTTTCTATACTAATATGGTTTTATATTTATATCTAGGATATATAGCTTCTGGAGCTAAAACTTCATCCTACGTTTAACAATAATTTATTAATATATAAGTCTATATGAATAATTTTCAAAGTGTTTAATATAAATAGAAGTATAAAAAAAGACTCTTTCCTCAACCGATTATCTCCTACAACTCTTCTATGTAAAATAACACAGCATTGAAATTTTATTGATAACGAGAATTGACAGAAAAACGCTGTATTAAAATAAGCATTATTTATAGTGATAGGAATGCTTGTGGTATATCGTTTTCCAAGCGTATTATTATACCTCCCTAAAAAAATCGAATCATTTGTGGTTTTGAAAAAGAAAGAGCCATCGCATATCTAGTAATGTTTTAATGAAATTTGTGTATCATAACGCTCTTCCTTATATACATCGAAAGCGATAAATTTTAGGTAGTTATTGTGATGTTTTCTTTGTGAATTTCTTTCTTAGCCATTATAAAGAAATTCCAACAACTTTAATGTCTTCTTTATTGAAAAATGTATTGTGTGATAAAAAAAGTTGTAATCGTAAACATCCCGGCACTTGAATTTCTTATGATTATATTCCTTTCTGCTCCGCACATTAAAGCAGAAGGCGCAAATATATCTAAAAATATGAACAGAAATATTTTTAATTAATCCTTAAATTAAATAATTGTTTTTTGATTAAGAAACTCTATTTGTGTCTAATTTTTTTCCTTGCAAAAAAAGTTCATATTCGTTTGTAATTAAATTCTTTTTCTCTGAGCATATATTTTAAAAAATTTCAAAACAGATTTGGAATTTTTATCAAAAATTTACATATGTATACATACACTGTACATACACTGTATAATTGACTAGTACGTAAAATAGAGGATTGTTCTAAGAAGTAGATAATTGAATTAAAAGTTCATGTCTCCCTTATTATCGATGTAAAATTTGTGAGTTTGTTTTCATGTCATTCTTATTAATAATTATTGTTTTATATATCACAGTGCATTATAAACATAGTTTCATATTAATAAAATTATTTTTACATTTATTATTAAGAATTAATTATTATTTCTTCAATTAAGCTTTCTGTAGCTTCGAAAAGTTTTGCATTAGTAGATAAGTCTAAATAAATAACTCAAAAACATTATTATTAATAGGCTTGCAAAATCACATTCCACATCTATTCTACCAAGCTCTTGTTTGTAAAAGAATGCAGAACTTACATTTTACATCTAAGGTGTACGCATTGATAAATACTATATTTAAATAAATGTTGTTTATAATATCAGCAATGTGTGTGGTCTTTCATAAACCATGTGCATTAATAGAGCTTCCGCAAGAAAAGGGGACGTCCATTGTTACTCTTGTGACTGTCAGAGCTAATTTCCATAAATATTTCCAATTCTTTCATTACAAACTATATTTAAGATAAATTTGATGCAACCACTTAAAAATACATGTGCTCAACTCTTATAAACCATATGCGGTTTTTAATAAAAAGTATTTTACTTGCGTAGATAATGAATAAAAATTTTGTTACTCTTGTGACCACAAAAAAATGCAATTTTCAAAAATTGTGTTTGACGCAGAAATTCTGTGAATTATACGAGACGATATAAATAATATTTACAGAATAAGGTTAGTGGGGGCAATTGGGCCATGCTTTTACAATCTGACTCTGAAGCTTCTGACAATTCAGCTTCAAAAATGTTCATTGGAATTAAACTCTGAACTTCTGTAAATGTGTGTTCAGTAAGGTTCCCTCAATCGGACAGAAATGCTCAAAATTACATTTTAATATTTAAAAATATAAAAATATGCATATTTCATCTTTCTTTACACAGTTTTCACCTTCGTCATCAGATTCATCCACTAATTTCCTTTTTCCCAGAGTGTACCAAATTTTTCCGTTTTGCAGTTTTTGGTCTCATACTTTTTCTTTTGTTGTCTCTTTGTTCTGCGTTCATAAAAACTAGTACATTTTTACGTAATTTCTTCTTTTTGAACGTGCGTAAAGGTGCCCCGATGTGTATGCGTCACCGTGCCCCGTCGCCATGTTTGGATTTATTTTTAACGTGCAACGAAAATTAATAACATTTCAGTTCATACAAATACAGCTCTAAAAAAAGGATAAAATTCTGCTAATGTTCATATATTTGTTTATCCTTAATTAACCCATTAATGCCGACTTCAAAATACTCGATCAGTTTTGAAATTTTTGTTCATGTTTGTTCATTCTGTGTCTTTTAAGTACATCGTACATAAAATTTATTTTTCCTGTTGTATGTACTATGTTTTTTTAATAGTAGATTTTTGTACCAACCGGCGTTTGCGTAGTATGAAATCACTTTTGTATGCAAATTTTGAATTTATTGTTTATTCCAATAACAATACTAATAATTATAATAATATATTCTAGATTAGAAATTTCTTTACGTAAGGGAATACCAGAAAAAAAAATTGTCCATGACGACATGAGTTCCGTCTGGTATTTTGCATTTTTGTAATAATCCATGAACAATGTCAGTTTCTTGGCCTAAACCAGTATCGGGATTCGGGAAGTTCTTTGATGGACCACAATAAGGTTCTGCATGAAGAATCCTCCATCTGAGGAGGATAATACCCAAGGTTTGCAACGAAATCGAATCGGTTTTCCTTTTATAAACTGTCTAAGTCACGGTGTCCATAATAAGTGACTATGGACTCATCTACACTGGGATATTCTTGGATATCTAAATCATAGCAAGTTCTGTTGAAGTTCTCAACAAAGGGCGGACTTTACATAATCTATCATCGTCCATTTCCAGGTTATTTTAAAAAATAATCTGATCTCAAAATCGAATCAAAAGTGTCTCTTCCCAACGACTGTGAAATTAACCCTCCGTCTACCAGACGGGTCCATTGGACCCGACAGGTACATACAAAATATTCATTCAAACCAGAAATTTCTTTAAAATAAACTAAGTATATAAACCAGACAAAAATAAGGTAAATAAATAAGTTAAATAGTTTTAAATAAAAATTCTGGTGTAGAACGTTTTATTAAAACTTGAATAAAATTCCCGGTAGATCTAGGGTTAAATTGTTGTGCACGTCAGCTGAAAGAGCCCAATAGAGTCCTGTTAGGTAATTTGTTATATTCAGACACTAATAAAATGCCAATGACGACAAGAATATTTTCCTTTGTGAGAATTTTGTTAGTCCAAACCGACATTTACATAGCACTAAAGAATTACATATCTCATTTCGGGAACAGATGTCATAAATTCCCCCAGCCGCAATCTTGGAATTCTTCTTGGCGTGAAAACCCTTTTTCCGCCAAGTAGTAAATGTCGCCAAGCACCCGTTTATAAGCGTGTTTGGCTTAACGAAAATAAAATGTAAATAATAAACAAAATTCGCTAAACTGGCGATCAGTAATCGTTGTATGAGCGCTTCGCGCACATTTACAAAAAAAAAAAAAAATAAAAAAACCCGCCGAATTCAGCATTTCTCGCGGTATAGCATTCTCAAATTTAGTAATTCTCGTTTTGTAGCAATCTCAAAATGTAAAAAACTCTTAAAGCAGCAAAATATACCTAAAAAACGAAACTCGCTAAAGTGGCAATCAGCATTAGTTATATGCGCACTTCGCGCACATTTACCGAAAAAAAAAACACCGCCGAATTCAGCATTTCTCGCGGTATAGCATTCTCAAAATTCAGCAGTTCTCGTTTTGTAGCAATCTCAAAATGTACAAAATTCTTAAGGCAGCAAAATATACCTAAAAAACGACACTCACTAAAGTGGCAATCAGAAATACTTGTATGAGTGCTTCGCGCACATTTACCGAAAAAAAACATCGCCGAATTCAGCATTTCTCGCGGTATAGCATTCTCAAAATTCAGCAGTTCTCGTTTTGTAGCAATCTCAAAATATAAAAAACTCTTAAAGCAGCAAAATATACCTAAAAAACGACACTCGCTAAAGTGGCAATCAGAAATACTTGTATGAGTGCTTCGCGCACATTTACCGAAAAAAAACATCGCCGAATTCAGCATTTCTCGCGGTATAGCATTCTCAAAATTCAGCAGTTCTCGTTTTGTAGCAATCTCAAAATATACAAAACTCTTAAAGCAGCAAAATATACCTAAAAAACGAAACTCGCTAAAGTGGCAATCAGCAATAGTTATATGAGCGCTTCGCGCACATTTACCGAAAAAAAACACCGCCGAATTCAGCATTTCTCGCGGTATAGCATTCTCAAAATTCAGCAGTTCTCGTTTTGTAGCAATCTCAAAATGTACAAAATTCTTAAAGCAGCAAAATATACCTAAAAAACGAAACTCGCTAAAGTGGCAATCAGCAATAGTTGTATGAGCGCTTCGCGCACATTTACCGAAAAAAACATCGCCGAATTCAGCATTTCTCGTGCTATAGCATTCTCAAAATTCAGCAGTTCTCGTTTTGTAGCAATCTCAAAATGTAAAAAACTCTTAAAGCAACAAAATATACATAAAATTATCAACATACCTCAACAGACATCTGCTTTCTTGAAACCTCCAGCGCACGAAATATCTCTCATAACATCGCCGTCATTTTCCAAAATAGGGTTAATACGCATTGACACGCTAAAAACAAACCTCCCTTTCTTGTCAAAATTTCCTCATATTTCTTAATAACTTCAGCAACAGCGTTTAAACGAACTACAGAAACTATAGTCAATGAAATACATCCAATACATTTAACATAAAGATAAAAAGACAACGATAGAACACGACATCAAAATACATCCACAAAATTCTAAGCTTCTCAGGGGTTGCAACAACACGACACGTCACAACACACACGTCACACGGGGTTTACATATCGAGTTTGTCATATCCGTAAACACCGCCAAGACGCCAACAAAATATCGCCAAACAATTCAAAACAACAGCGGCTGAGGGAAGATACGGCATCTATGCCTCATTTCGTGACACCTATTTATTCATAGGTGACTTTTTTATGTGCCCTTGAATTATAAAAATTCGTTATAACGAGAGAATGGAAGTGTCAAAAACGAAACATTTTGCGACAAAAACCAGCACAAAGGAATGCCGTAATATAATTTAGATTTCGTTGATTGGGGCGGGGCCACTGAAATGGTCGCCCAGTGTTGAAAAATGGAAAATTCGTTATATCGAGGAACTAGAATGGCACAAACGAAACATTTTACGGCACAAACTGACTTTTACATAGCACTAAAGAATTATGTATTTCATTTCGTGGCATATTTTATTTACGATTTTCATAAGTTACCTTGAATTATAAAAATTCGTTATAACTAGATAGAACGGAAGTGGTATAAACTAAATTTTTGCGGCACAAACGTAGTACAAAGGAATGCAGTAATAAAATTTTGATTTCGTTGATGGGGGTGGGCTGTCGTTTCACTGGCCACGCCCCATTTTGTTCGTTGTAACGAGAGAACAGAAGAGTAACAAACGGAAATTTTTGCGGTTGAACCAGCACAAACGTACACAAACGAATAGTGTTAATGCATTTTCAAAATCAGTATGGGACGGGGTCAGTGAAATGGGCGTCTATTTGTTATTTTTTCGTCACCCTAAGTAAGATTGAGACTACATATATGCCGGTTGGTGCAATTTTCTACCATTAAAAGTAAAAGTGAATATACGAAAAGAAAAAAAAAAGTAAAAGTAACTTTAAATAGCATAATTGTATAAAGTACACTATTAAAATTGTGATTCCATTTAAAAACATTATTCAAATTTCAAAAGAGTATGCGTAACTTACCTTTTTCTTTTTGAAGGTACAGGCATGCTGATTGATTTCGTATTTACTCAGTTCTTACACCTACTACTACGCTCATTTTCCAGAAAAATGCGGGAATTCTATTTTTATGCTTATTTGTGATTATTTAAAGTGTCAAATGCATCATTGTTATACAGATAGTGCTATCTAGTGATTAATAATAAAATTAATTCAGTTTGTTAGATTTTTGTACCAACCGGCATTAATGGGTTAAGTATTATTCGTTCACAATAAGTTTCAATAAGTTCAACGCAAAATTTACTCACCTTCACAGAAAATAGATTATCTTTTCCGCATGCTAGACGGAAGCTCGACAGACGCTCAAAAATGTGTGAGGTTACCCACTAGGAAACAGCATCAATCTGTCATGACTGGTGGCGTGCCAGTTATAATTCGTTTCGGAAAAAGTGCACTGCGTAAACGTGCCCCGGTCTACCCTATATTCTTTCTTAAGCATTCAAAAGAAAATTGCAGACAATTTTAATTTTTTCTTTAGTGATAAAAAAAAAAAAAGTAAGCATAAACACTTCGAACATATAGATTTCATGTAAATGTATTCCTCTCTGCTTCAAACAATAGGACAGAAACAGTGATCTGCGAATTATGAGCCAGTAGGTTAATTCAATACATCTCTCACTAAAGAATAACATGCAATATATGAATCTAAAAAGACAATTTCATCCTCACATTATTTTACATATTTTTATAAATAATTAATTTTCCGTTGCTTGTATGGCCAGTATGATACAGGAAGCAGGACGTTTCGGTCCCGACATTTCTACCCCGCCGTTTCAGTCCCGAGACATTTCGGTCCGAGACGTTCCGGTCATGAGACATTTCGGCCCCTGGCCATTTCGGTCTCGAGACATTTCGATCCCTGGCCATTTCGGTCAGTGGCCATTTCGGTCCCTGGCCATTTCGGTCCCTTGTCATTTCGGTGCTCACCACCTTATCACTTGGATTCTAATTGTCGTGGGCCCGCCAAACTCTGTAATTTCAACATTATTTAGGCCCTTTAAAAAATTTTATCACCGCCCCCCCCTTCAAATTTTATCTAAAGCTGAATATAACAGTCCGATAAATTTAAACTTTTATAACTCGTGATTATGAAATCACAGCGAGCTGAAAATTTGTTTGATTGAACAATGTGATATAATTTTACAGGGGACATTGTCTGTATATTACTATTATTATTTAACCGAATGGATTTTATAAGTTTTATTATTTATTATTATAATTAGGTATTTTATATATACTGTAAACAGCCATAAATGTTTTTTTTTTTGCTTGTTTTCATACATTTTTTTAGAACGTTTAAATTATCATTAATTTAAAAAATAAACTGTGCTTATTTCTTTTCTTCTTCCAATTAGATTAATCATAAATGCCTTGAATAATTCAATTAGACACTTATAAGCTATTATATGTAAATATTTCCTCAAATCACCCCTCCAAACCCTCTTTATTAATAATTCAGAAATGAGATATATTTATTGAAGCACAGATTTCATTTTTCTTATTATTTTTATAATACAAAATTGCATCTTATAAATTTGTTTTCATAAGTTACTTTACCATTATAAACAGTAGGAAAATAATAGTGATTAGGTAACTAGGCGTGCTATGAAAAATATTTTTTTTTTTTTTTTTTTCAGAAAACTCCACCCACCACTTCATTTTTTTTTTTTAATAATTATTTCTTGCTATTAGGTAGCTTTCATTACAAAAAGCTACCTATTGCAGCCGTTCGGAGGAAAGCGATTTCAAAAAAGTCCTTCCGGCCAGTGCCGGGAGGAAGAGGTAGCTTTCATATTCCTTATTTAAAAAAAAAAAAACCAACTTATATTATTCAAACACACGAAGCTCAATTTAGTGGAAACCGAATATAGGAGATTCAATACTAATTTTTATCAATATAATAAATGAGAATTTCGCGAAATTAGTCAACTTTATCCAAGCTGCTTTTCTTTAAAGTAACTTATATTTGGCTGCCAAATTCGGCGATTTCTTAAAGTGCCTGCCATTTTAAAACAACATGGTGGATGAGGCTAACCGGTGAACTTGGTCGAGACCTTAGTAATTGCTATGCACATGCTCACTCACATCGGAATCGGTTGATATATACGAGTGCTGTCGCAGGCAAAAAATCAGATTTTTCAAAATGTTACCCACATTAGAAATTGAAACTGCTATATCTGATATATTTTTTAAGATAAAGACAAACAAAAAATGCTCCTGAATCCTTATATCAAGGTCAAATACTTAAGAAAGAAACCATTTTCAATTTCTAATTTTTTTGCACCTCTCTTTAAATATATATATTTTTTTAATTTAATGGCCGCCATTTTGAAACAAGATGGCTGATGACTCTGGACAGCGAACTTGGTCGAGATGTTGATGTATACTATCCACATGCCTTCTTACATCGAAATAGGCGAATACGTGTGTTATCGCGTGACAAATACAAGATCGTTTCAAAATGTGAGCCATGCTAGAAATTCAAAGTGCTATAATTCAACCATTTTTTAAGATATAAACAAAAGAACAAATTTTTAGAAACAAAAACTGCTCCAGAATCTTTCTATCAAGGACAAACACATAAAAAAAATCATTTTCCAATTTTTTAGTACCTTATTTTAAAATTTAAATTTAATTTTTTTAAATGGCAACCCTTTTGAAACAAGATGGCGAATGGAGGTGGCCAACAAACTCGGCCAAGACATTGGTATGTACTATGTACAGACCAAGTTACATCCAAATCGGTTCATAAATACGCCTGTTATCGCGTGACAAAAATCAGGTCGTTTTAAAATGTCAGCCACAATAGAAATTCAAAATGCTATAACTCAGCCATTTTTTTAGATATAGACAAAACAAAAACTGTTCCGTAATCTTTGTATTAAGGTCAAACACATACAAAAAAAATCTTTTTCATTTTCCAATTTTTTGGTATCTCATTTTAAATTTAAAATTTAAAAATTTTTTTAAATGGCCACCATTTTGAAACAAGATGGCGGATGAAACTGGCCAACGAACTCGGTCGAGATATTTGTATGTACTATGTACACACCAAGGTACATCCTAATCGGTTCATAAATACGCCTGTTATCACGTGACAAAAATCAGGACGTTTCAAAATGTCAGTCACGCAAAAAATTCAAAATGCTATAACTCAGCCATTTTTTAAGATATAGACAAAACAAAAACTGCTCCCGAATCTTTTTATCAAGGTCAAACACATAAGAAAAAATATTTTTTCAATTTTCAAATTTTTGGTACCACATTTCAAATTAAAATTTTTCTTAAAAATTTAAATGGCCGCCATTTTTAAACAAGACGGCGGATGAAGCTGGCCAACGAACTCGGTAGAGACATTGGTATGTAATATGTATAAACGAAGTTACATCCAAATTGGTTCATAAATACGCCTTTTATCGCGTGACAAAATTCGGGACGTTTCAAAATGTCAGCCACGCTAGAAATTCAAAATGCTATAACTCAGCCATTTTTTAAGATATAGATGAAACAAAAACTGCTCCGAAATCTTTGTATAAAGGTCAAATACATAACAAAAAAATATTTTTCAATTTTCAATTTTTTGGTACCACATTTCAAATTTTAATTTTTTTTAAAAATTTTAAATGGCCGCCATTTTGAAACAAAATGGCTGATGAAGCTGGCCAACGAACTCGGTCGAGACATTGGTATGTACTATGTACACACCGAATGACATCGAAATCGGTTCATAAATACGCCTTTTATTGCGTGACAAAATTCAGGACGTTTCAAAATGTCACCCACGCTAGAAATTCAAAATGCTATAACTCAGCCATTTTTTAAGATATAGACGAAACAAAAACTGCTCCGGAATCTTTGTATAAAGGTCAAATACATAAGAAAAAAATATTTTTCCATTTTCAAATTTTTGGTACCACATTTTAAATTTAAATGTTTTTAAAAATTTTTAAATGGCTGCCATTTTGAAACAAAAAGGCGGATGAAGATGGCCAACGAGCTCGGTCGAGACATTTGTATGTACTATGTACACGCCGAATTACATCGAAATCGGTTCATAAATACGAGAGTTACAGTGTGACAAAGGTCAGATATATATATATATATATATATATATATATGTGGAAATATATATATATATATATATATATATATATATATATCAATTTTGAACGGAGGGTGGTTTCGGGGTCTGGGGGTCATGATCGATGAAAATATACCAAAATTTTTTGAAATCGCTTTCCTCCGAACGGCTGCAATAGGTAGCTTTTTGTAATGAAAGCTACCTAAAATTTTGGTATATTTTCATCGATCATGACCCCCAGACACCGAAACCACCCTCCGTTCAAAATTTATATATATATATATATATATATATATATATATATAGGGGAGATGGGGGCACATGTGAACAGTTCGCATAAATATAGCTTTTTCTCATGACTGGATTAATTTCTATAAACGAAACCTACTCAATATAGTAAATAGAACTTCCTTTTATACATGGTAATTTTTTAAAAATCACCTGTATAGTTCTTCTTACATTTTTTAATAGTTTGATAAATTCGAAAAATTGTTCACATGTGCCCCATCAGCGGGGTAGTTGTGAACACACGTGGGGCACATGTGAACACAAGGAAAAAATATCCTTTGACATGCTTTTTATTCTGTTATTCATTTGTCATCGTAATCATTAGTTAATTACCTGTGAAATCCACCTTAAAGAAATATATATATATATATATTTCTCTAGTTTCTGGGTGATATGTTTAAGCAAAAGATTATAAAACGAAAATAAGTACATTTTGGGTGTGGAGGCTTAGATGATTCATTAAGTATAGCTGAAATAAAATAAAAAAATAAAGAAGCGATTTTAAAAAAGAAATTAAAACTTTTAAACTATGTTTAGGGGTTTTTGTTTGGGGAATATTTTAGGGAGGGGGCGTTTAGATACTATTTATATCAAATCTGCCAAAATACGAAAGATTTCCACTGCTGTATTTGCCTTATTTACTTGTAAATTATGGATAAAGAAGAGGTTTTTAATGATTTTAAAAATATCTCGAATATAACCCCCCCCCCCCCCCCACGCCCCACCCTTAACTTCTTTTGCTTTTGAAAGAGGGAGGAGGTTACAATAGGGATTTTACGGTAGTTATCAGTTTAAAAATTTTACTTTCTTAAAATATTACTCATATAAAATATTCTATCTCCATTCGAAGCACCATATACATAACTGTTTTAGAGATGGAAGTAAGCCATCATTGCAAGTTTAGAACAAATGTAATAGAAAAATTTGCAAAGTTGTTCAAGGTAATACTTTTGTATTAACAATGCATAAAAAATATTGTTGTACACTGTTTAGTAAAATAATATAAAACACTTATTGCATTTTAGAAAACATTAAATTTATTTAAAGTACAATTGAATGTAAACGACTTTGTTGCTCTTTATGTATTTGCTGTAAGATGTGTTTGATGAAGTTTCAATGCAAAATCAACTTTGTGTGAGGAAAATATCTTCTATTTCAGGAAAATTATAGATAATGGAACTGACATTATTTATCATTAAGTTAACTGAAAGGAACAGAATTACAGAAGGATTATTGGGGCACTTATGTACTGTTCATATCTGCCCCAACTTGTCTGTTCACATGTGCCCCACATTGCTGCTTCTGTTAAATTGATAAATCATTAACATGTCTCAATTTTAGAAGAAAAAAGAACTTTATCAAAATATTTATTAGTATTCATAGTATATGTTAAAACACTCAAATTCAAATAAATGAATAAATAAATAAAGTTATACGCTTATCAACTTGGAACAAAGATTTTACTTTTGAGATCTAAAAACAGTGTTTTGGTTACTGAGGACAAACAAAATGTCAAAAAGCTTCAAACAAATTTTACCATATGTCTACAGGTGCTGTCATCTTTAGTAATTTTTTTCAAATAAATAAACTTATAATAACTATTGAAAAATTGCGATGTTCACATCTGCCCCCTGTTCACATGTGCCCCTATCTCCCCTATATATATATCCATATATATATATATATATATATATCTGACCTATGTCACACTGTAACTCTCGTATTTATGAACCGATTTGGGTGTAATTCGGTGTGTACATAGTATATACCAATGTCTCGACCGAGTTCTTTGGCCAGCTTCATCCGCCATTTTGTTTCAAAATGGCGGCCATTTAAAATATTTTAAAAAATTTAAAATTTGAAATGTGGTACGAAAAATTTGAAAATGGAAAAAGATTTTTTTCTTATGTATTTGACCTTTATACAAAGACTCCGGAGCAGCTTTTGTTTCGTCTATATCTTAAAAAATGGCTGAGTTATAGCATTTTGAATTTCTAGCGTGGCTGACATTTTGAAACGTCCTGAAATTTGTCACGCGATAAAAGGCGTATTTATGAACCGATTTGGATTAACTTCGTTTATACCTAGTACATACCAATGCCTCGACCGAGTTCGTTGGCCAGCTTCATCCGCCATCTTGTTTAAAAATGGCGGCCATTTAAATTTTTAAGAAAAATTTAAATTTGAAATGTGGTACCAAAAAATTGAAAATTTAAAAAATATTTTTTTTATGTGTTTGACCTTGATAAAAAGATTCGGGAGCAGTTTTTGTTTCGTCTATATATTAAAAAATGGCTGAGTTATAGCATTTTGAATTTCTAGCGTGTCTGACATTTTGAAACGTCCTGATTTTTCTCACGTGATAACAGACGTATTTATGAACCGATTTGGATGTACCTTGGTGTGTGCATAGTACATACAAATATCTCGGCCGAGTTCGTTGGCCAGCTTCATCCGACATCTTGTTTCAAAATGGCAGCTATTTAAATAAATTTTAAAAATTTTAAATTTAAAATGAGATACCAAAAAATTGGAAAATGAAAAAGATTTTTTTCGTATGTGTTTGACCTTAATACAAAGATTCCGGAACAGGTTTTGTTTCGTCTATATCTAAAAAAATGGCTGAGTTATAGTATTTTGAATTTCTATTGTGGCTGACATTTTAAAACGACCTGACATTTGTCACGCGATAAGAGGCGTATTTATGAACAGATTTGGATGTAACTTGGTCTGTACATAGTACATACCAATGTCACGACCGAGTTCGTTGGCCAGCTTCATTCGCCATCTTGTTTCAAGATGGTTGCCATTTAAAAAAAATGTAATTTAAAATTTAAAATGAGGTAATAAAAAATTGGAAAATGAAAAAGATTTTTTTTTGTGTTTGGCCTTGATACAAAGATTCTGGAGCAGTTTTTGTTTCTGAAAATTTGTTCTTTTGTTTATATCTTAAAAAATCGTTGAATTATAGCGCTTTGAATTTCTAGCATGGCTAACACTTTGAAACGATCTTGTATTTGTCACGCGATAACACACGTATTCGCCTATTTCGATGGAAGAAGGCAAGTGGATAGTATACATCAATATCTCGACGAAGTTCACTGGCCAGCTTCATCAGCCATCTTGCTTCAAAATGGCGGCCAATTAAATAAAATTATATTTAAAGTGAGGTGCAAAAAAATTAGAAATTGAAAAAGGTTTCTTTCTTAAATACTTGACCTTGATATAAGGATTCAGGAGCATTTTTTATTTGTCTTTATCTTAAAAAAATGGCTCAGATATAGCAGTTTCAATTTCTAATGTGGGTGACATTTTGAAAAATCTGATTTTTTGCCTTCGAATGCACTCGTATATATCAACCGATTCCGATGTGAGTGAGCATGTGCACAGCAATTACTAAGGTCTCGACCAAGTTCACTGGTTAACCTCATCCACCATGTTGTCTTAAAATGGCAGGCACTTTAAAAAATCGCCAAATTTGGTAGCCAAATATAAGTTACTTTAAATAAAAGCAGCTTGGAAAAGTTGACTAATGTCGTGAAATTCTCATTCATAATGATTTAGTATTGATAAAAATTAGTATTGAATCTCCTATATTCGGTTTCCACTAAATTGAGCTTCGTGTGTTTGAATAATATAAGCTGGCTTTTTTAAAATAAGGAATATGAAAGCTACCTCTTCCTCCAGGCACTGGCCGGAAGGACTTTTTTTTCAGTCTTCTCACCCTTTGAAGACGATTTTTGTGAGCTAATTTTATTGAATCTGGGCCTATTTCATTGTAATAAGATTATTTTTTTTTCAATTTTATGTAATAATGTAACTATTGTTTTAATTAATTTTATTTAGGGGAGATTATAATTATCTTATATGATTATCTTATTTATAAAGTATAAAGAATATATTCAATATATTCTAGCGGTGTCAAATGACGCCTTTTTAAAATTTTGATTTATGTTTATTTTGCTCGTAGTTTTTGAATGTAATAAGTATAAAAAAGTCTTAAATGTATTAAAAAGGATTTGTAATTGTTGCAACTTAAAAATTACGAATGAAAAAGCTTAAATCGAAATCTTTTTAAAGCTGTTCTCAACTGCTCTGCTCAACAAGCGCAAAACGTTTTGACACATTTACAAATTCATTTTTTAACGGAAAGATATGAAATTGTAAAACCTGACCAAGAAAGTTATTTGGAATCGAACTGTGTTTTCCATTTTTTGCTCAATAAATTACCTATTGAATTATAAGCGATAGCGATTTTGATCACGTGACTCGGCATTTTTCTCCCCTTATTGACTGGATTTTCTTCTTTCCTTCGGGAGTTCGGTTCAAAATTCCAACTTTGACAGTATTTTCTGAAAGATCTATTGTGTTTACAAGAAAACGGAGAAAACAGTTCGATGACATATTTTCTGAATAACAACACCTTCTAGTTTCATGCGCTTCCGAACAAAAATAAATTAAAACTTATGTCAGAAAGTTGACCATTTGGATTTCAGAACAGCCTTAAAGGTGTCATTCGACACCGGTAGAAATAACGTTGATATTATTGTTACATAAAAAAGATTAATGGAACCTTTTAAATAGTTTTTTTTTTAATAGTATATTAAAATAATTATTAAAATGAAATAAAAGTTGTAGTCTATTCCAAAGCAGAATTTAAAAAATAATGTGTCTTTATCACAATTCCAAACCCCTTTTAAAAATATGTAAAATGCAATATACATCTAAAATTCGTGTGCCGTTAAAAATAGAATCAAATAAAGATTTGTAAAAATATTTGCAGATTTTTTTCTTTATTAATCACATAGTGTCCAAATTATATGCAAATGAATATGTGCAGTGCATGGGCATTTGCATATGAAAATTAAAGCTTGACTTATAAATGTTTTTAAATTGTCTGGACATTATATTTATGATAAGCTAAAATATGAGGAGCTTCTATAAAGAATCCACAGAACTACCCCTTCCACCCACTCCTAGAAACGATTACTTCTAGCATATGCATAGGGTGCTACAATTTGGATCCGAGTTATAAGTGTTTGCGTTTTTCAGGCCCTTATATTCGGGTTATACTAAAATTTAGGGTGCTCAGTTAAAAAATCCGATAATGTCTCTCCTTTTATAAAGATCACGTTTACCATACAAAACATTAGTGTTTTGCGATAATTATAGATCGAGTTAAAAATGTTTTAATTTATGAGGACTTTATACTTATGATACACTAAAGTATAGAAAAAGTCAGCAAAGCCCCCCCCCCCCCCCCCACCCTCTGCTTTTTAATTTATCACACGAAATTTGTGTGGGCTGCGACAAGTTTGATCTGTGTTATAAGTGTTTGCGTTTTCGAGTCCTTATATTCGGGTTACACTAAAATTTAGGGGGGTCATTTAAAAATCCGATAATGTCCCTCCTTTTATAAAGATTATGTTTACCATGAAAAATATGAGAGTTTTACGATAATTATAGATCGAGTTATAAATGTTTTAATTTATCAGGACCTTATACTTATGATACACTAAAATATAGAAAATATCAATTTCCCCCTCCCCTGCTTTTTAAAATGGTTACCATACGAAATTTGTGTGGGCTGTTACTAAAATATAAAGACCTTCATTTAAAAAACTCTACAATGTCCCCTATAAAATTATGTCACATATTTCAAGTGCACAAAATTTCAGCTTGCTGGAGAAGGAACCGCAATGGCAAGGGATCGAAATAGCCAGGGACCGAAATGTCTCGGGACCGAAATATCTTGGGACCGAAATGTCTCGGGACCGAAGTGTCCATGGACCGAAATGTCTCGGGACCGAAGTGGCCATGGACCGAAATGTCTCGGGACCGAAGTGGCCAGGGACCGAAATGTCTCGGGACCGAAATGTCGTGTACCCTATGATACATATGTGAAAAAAATGATTGAAATAACTCTTTGTCATACGATACAATTCCTAAAATAATATAAAATATAAAAGCACAAAATATATGTAGATTAATTAGATTAATGTTGTATCCTGTATTCGGTTTATGATGCTGGGAATTATCATTTTCATAATTATACATGGTGTTGATTTCTACGAAAGCTCGCTTATCTCCGGCCAAAAACATACATTATCTGAGGAATTTTTTGAGGTTTAGTTTGATATTCTGACCATCGAGCTTTACACCTCACCCCTCGAACGACTGGCCTGACCCGACATGGTAAGTAGGGTAACAACCTAGAGTGTCGGGAAACACCCGACACAAACTTTCACCTTCTATAACCATAACCTTCAACTTTAACATTTTTTTTTTTTTGTTACCACTAACTTTAATACAAAAAGTCCTTCCGGCCAGTGCCGGGAGGAAGAGGTAGCTTTCATATTCCTTATTTTTAAAAAAACAGCTTATATTATTCAAACACACAAAGCTCAGTTTAGTGGAAACCGATTATAGGAGATTCAATACAAATTTTTATTAATACTAAATCATTATGAATGAGAATTTCACGATATTACTCAGCTTTATCCAAGCTGTTTTTATTTAAAGTAACTTATATTTGGTTGCCAAATTCGGCAATATCTTGAAGTGCCTGCCATTTTAAGACAACATGGTGGATGAGGCTAACCAGTGAACTTGGTCGAGACCTTAGTAATTCCAGTGCACATGCTAACTCACATCGGAATCGGTTGATACATACGAGTGCTGTCGCAGGCAAAAAATCAGATTTTTCAAAATGTCACCCAAAAAAGAAACCTTTTTCAATTTCTATTTTTTTTCACCTTACTTTAAATATATATATTTTTTTATTTACTGGCCGCCATATTGAAAAAGATGGCTGATACAGCTGGCCAGCGAACTTGGGCAAGACATTGCAATATACTATCCACATGCCTTCTAACGTCGAAATAGGTTAATAAATACACGTGTTATCGCGTGACAAATATCAGATCGTTTCAAAATGTCAGCCATGCTAGAAATTCAAAGTGCTATAATTCAACCATTTTTTAAGATATAGGCGAAACAAAAACTGCTCCGGAATCTTTGTATCAAGGTCAAACACATAAAAAAAATATTTTTCATTTTCTAATTCTTTGATACCTGATTTTAAATTTTAAATTTATTATTTTTTTAAATGGCAGCCCTTTTGAAACAAGATGGCGAATGAAGCTGGCCAACGAACTCGGTCTAGACATTGCTATGCACTATGTACACACCAAGTTTCATCCAAATCGGTTCAGAAAAAGTCCTTCCGGCCACTGCCGGGAGGAAGAGGTAACTTTCATATTCCTTATTTTTTAAAAGCCAGCTTATATTATTCAAACACAAGGGGCTCAAATTAGTGGAACCCGATTATAGAAGATTAAATACTAATTTTTGTCAATATTGAATATGAATGAGAATTTCGCGAAATTAGTCAGCGTTATCAAAGCTGGTTTTATTAAAGTGATTTATATTTTGTCGCCAAATTCGGTGATATCCCGAATTATATTAATAATTATATTAACCCGAATTATCGGGGATAGTCCGCCATTTTAAAACAACATAATGGGTGCAACAAAGCTCACCAATGAACTTGGTCGAGACCTTAGTAATTCTTGTGCACATGCTCACTCATATCTAAATCGGTTGATACATACGAGTGCTGTTGCAGGAAAAAAATCAGATTTCTTTTAAATGTCACACACATTCGAAATTCAAACTCTCGACTCGAAATTCAAACTTCATTATCTCGGCTTTTTTTAGATAATGGCAAAACAAAAAATAAACCGGAATCTTTGTAACAAGCTGAAACACATAAGAAAAAATCTTTTACAATTTCTAATTTTTTTGTACCTTATTTTAAATTATTTTTTTTTATTTTTTAAACAAGATTTCGGATAAAGTTAGCAAACGAACTCGGCCGATAGATTGCTATGTACTATGCACATGCCTTGTCACATCCTAATCGGTTCATAAACACGCGTGTTATCGCGTGACGATATCGCGTGATCGTTTCAAAATTTCAAAATATCAGCCATGCTAGAAATTCAAAGTGCTATAACTCAGCCATTTTTTAAGTTATAGACGAAACGAAAAATGCTCCGAAATCTTTCTATCAAGGTTAAACAAATAAGAAAAAAATCTTTTCAATTTCTAATTTTTTATACCTCATTTTAAATTTACAAAAAAATAATTGCCGCCATTTTGAAACAAGATGGCCGATGGTGTTGTCCAACGTACTCGGTCGAGACATTGGTATTTACTATGTACACACCAAGTTATATCCAAATCCGTTCATAAATACGCGTGTTATCTCGTGACAAAAATCAGATAATTTCAAAAAGTCAGCCACACTTGAATATCAAAGTGCTATAACTCAGATGTTTTTTAAGATACAGACGAAACAAAAAATGCTCAGGAAACTCCGTATCAAGCTGAAACACATAGAAAAAAATCTTTTTCTATTTATAATTTTTTTGTACTTCATTTTAAATTTAATTTTTTTTTTTTAATTTTAAATGGCCGACATTTTGAAACAAGATGGCGTATGAAGCTGGCCAACGAACTCGGTCGAGACATTGCTATGTACTATGCACATGCCTTGTCACATCCAAATCGGTTCATAAAAACGCATATTATCGCGTGACAAAAATCAGATCGCTTCAAAATGTCAGCCATGCTAGACTTTCAAAATGCTATTCAAAGTGCTATAAAAATAAAAAAAAAAATTAAAATTTAAAATGAGGCACAAAAAAATTAGACATTGAAAAAGATTTTTTTCTTATGTGTTTGGGCTTGATACAAAGATTCTGGAGCATTTTCAGTTTCGTCTATATCTTAAAAAATGGCTGAGTTATAGCACTTTGAATTTCTAGCATGGCTGACATTTTGAAGCGATCTGTTTTTTGTCACGCGATAATACACGTATTTATGAACCGATTTGGATGTGATAAGGAATGTGCACAGTACATAGCAATGTCTCGACCGAGTTCGTTGGCCAGCCTCATCCGCCACCTTGTTTCAAAATGGCGACCATTTAAATTTTTTAAAAAAATTTAAAATTTAAAATGAGGCACAAAAAAATTAGACTTTGAAAAATATTTTTTCTTATGTGTTTGGGCTTCATACAAATATTCTGGAGCATTTTCAGTTTCGTCTATATCTTAAAAAATGGCTGAGTTATAGCACTTTGAATTTCTAGCTTGGCTGACATTTTGAAGCTATCTGATTTTTGTCACGCGATAATACACGTATTTATGAACCGATTGGGATGTGACAAGGAATGTGCATAGTACATTGCAATGTCTCGGCCGAGTTCTTTGGCCAGCCTCATCCGCCATCTTGTTTCAAATTGGCAGCCATTTAAAAATGTAAATAAAAAATTAATTTAAAAGTGAGGTACAAAATAATTAGAAATTGAAAAAGATTTTTTCCTTGTGTGTTTCAGCTTGATGCAAAGATTCCCGAGCATTTTTTGGTTCGTCTATGTCTTAAAAAATGGCTGAGTTATAGCACTTTGAATTTCTAGCATGGCTGACATATTGAAACGATCTGATTTTTGTCACGCGATAACACGCGTAATTATGAACGGATTTGGTTATAACTTAGTGTGTACATAGTACATACCAATGTCTCGACCGAGTACGTTGGCCAACATCATCCGCTATCTTGTTTCAAAATGGCAGCCATTAATTTTTTTTTTTAATTTTAATTTAAAGTGAGGTACAAAAAAAAAAAAATAGAAATTGAAAAATATTTTTATGTTATGTGTTTGACCTTGATACAAAGATTTCAGAGCATTTTTCGTTTCGTCTATATTTTAAAAAAATGGCTGAGTTATAGCACTTTGAATTTCTAGCATGGCTGACATTTTGAAACGATCTGATTTTTGTCACGCGATAATACGCGTATTTATGAACCGATTAGGATGTTACAAGGCATGTGCATATGCATAGTAGATAGCAATCTCTCGGCCGAGTTCGTTTGCTAACTTCATCCGGAATCTTGTTTCAAAATGGCGGCAATGTAAAAATAAAAATAAAAAATTAAAATGAGATACAAAAAAATTAGAAATTGAAAAAGATTTTTTCTGATGTGTTTCAGCTTGTTACTAAGATTCCGGATCATTTTTTGTTTTGCCTTTATCTAAAAAAATGGCCGATATATATCAGTTTGAATTTCGAATGTGTGTGACATTTTGAAAAATCTGATTTTTTGCCTGTAACAGCACTTGTATATATCAAACGATTTAGATATGAGTGAGCATGTGAACAGGAATTACTAAGGTCTGGACCAAGTTCATTGGTGAGCTATGTTGCACCCATTATGTTCTTTTAAAAGGCTAGCACCGATAATTCGGGTTAATATAATTATAATATAATTCGGGATATCACCGAATTTGGCTATAAAATATAAATCACTTTAATAAAACCAGCTTTGGTAACGCTGATTAATTTCGCGAAATTCTCATTCATATTCAATATTGACAAAAATTAGTATTTAATCTTCTATAATCGAGTTCCATTAATTTGACCTCCGTGTGTTTGAATAATATAAGCTGGCTTTTAAAAAATAAGGAATATGGAAGCTACCTATAACTCCCGGCACTGGCCGGAAGGACTTTTTGTAATGAAAGCTACCTAAAATTTACATTATATGTCCACGGAATTTCTGTCTTTATATAAGGTGGTTTTTTCTCTACGTAAATAGTAGAATATTTCAAATGAAAATCAAATTTCAACTTAATTGCTTAAAAGGCGCAAAGGCCAACCTAATGAAAAAGATTCCATGCCGGGACTCGAACCCGGGCCATCAGTATAACGCACTGACGTTCTACCGACTAAACCACATGGAACGATGCCCAGCCTGGAACTTCTCACTATTACAGGTTGGCAAGGCTACAAACGCAGCACAAGATGCAATATTTTCCGTGAGCCACCGACATGGGGCAAACACAGACTCTTAATTAAATCCGGCATTGATTGAATCTATATTAATATTTGATATGAATAAAATATTGAATATGAATGAAACATTAATATAGATTCAATTGATGCTGGATTTAATTAAGAGTCTGTGTTTGCCCCATGTCGGTGGCTCACGGAATATATACCATCTTGTGCTGCGTTTGTAGGACTGCCAACCTGTAATAGTGAGAAGTTCCAGGCTGGGTATCGTTTCATGTGGTTTAGTCGGTAGTACGTCAGTGCGCTGTACTGATGGCCCGAGTTCGAGTCTCGGCATGAATCTTTTTCACTAGGTTGGCCTTTGCACCTTTTAACACGTTAAGTGCCACGTCAGCCACCGGTGGCTGACAGCGAACTTTCCGTTTAAAACGCGTCATTCACCGATGGCTGACGTCTTAAATATGATACAAAACTGAAAAAATATACATTGTTTTAAAAATTACTGAACAAATATTTAAAATTTACCTATCTTTTATTTATAACAGGATTATACTTTCTTAAAAATTACTTTAAACATTGTAAATTTTCAGCTCTTCAGTGTCAGTCATCGTGGCACTGAACGTGTTAAGCAATTAAGTTGAAATTTGATTTTCATTTGGAATATTGTATGCAAGGCGAATGCTTCTCTCTGGAAAAATTTCCAAATATTAACGTAAATAGTAGATTTCAAATATGAATTTTAGTAATTTCTCAGCGAACCGTGCATAGGTTATTTTTCAGAGAAACTATTGCGAGCGTATTGACAAAAGGAGTTTTTTTTTTTTTTTTTTAACGCGTGCAAAGGGTAGGGTAGCCTGGGGTATTTTTTAGACCTAGGAGTGGGGGGTAATTAAAAGGCAGAAGTAATACTCGCACACTAATCGGAATCTGGCCAAAACAGATTTCATTTTAGTTAAATCAACTATTTTTCTATTTTAATTAGTATTTTCTTTGTAATTAGCAGATTACTCTGTCTTGTACAAAATTGGTTTCCTAAATGCTATAAAAATTTACTGTTTAACTTTTTGCTTCATAGATTTCAAATTTCAATTTCTCGGGTGTGGCAACTCCAGCACGAATGCTACTTCGTTTTTGGATACTAAGGTAAGTTATCTGTTTGGAAGCAACGGAATAACGTTATTTGGATGTCCATCTTGGAAAATTTTAATTTAAAAAAAAGTGTAGCTTCTACGAAACACCGGGGTAATTATCAGACAGCCTTCGGGGTAATTTCCAGACACCAATATGTGTTACAAAATGTGTTTTGATTGATCCTACATGGTAAATTAATTGTTTGCGAGTGATTTAAAATTGGTTGTAAATTAAAATATAACTTCCAAAGGCTATCTGTAAGTTAAAATGAGAATACTGGGTGGAGTTTAAGCTAAAATGGGAGATTTAAGATGAAAGATAGACATTTATGAAGAAAGTGAGAGATGCTATTTCAGGACCAAATATATAATATATGCTGTATATTATGCCCAAACATTCTATCTGGGACATGTACAAAAGTTGTTCTACAAAAATGACTAGGAGAAAAATCTGTTAGAAGTTCAAATGAAAATTTTAAGCTGGCTTGGAGATGATCGATATTGGTAGCCAAAAAAAGATCAAGTTGAAATTGTTGCTATGTCTTTTTTGGACCTATTAAGACTACACCTGTTGATGTTAGCCATGTTAAAACTATTGAAGATGTAAAAGAATTGTAAAATAATCTAAAACTATTTTACAGTGATATTTTTACTGTCAAAGAAAACGAAAATGGTTAGGACTGTCGAAATTAGTGATGCGTAAGAATTTCATTGCAGTGTGAAAAAGCAGGTTAGTCTACTAAAATATTTATTTATTTATTTTTATTTTTATATTTTTTAAAAACTAAATTGGTGTCGGTTCTATGTTCTCATTTAATGTTCTTTTTTATTCAACCATCAGAAATGTTTAAAAAGTCAGAAATTTTTACTGATTTTCATAAATTTATGTAAAACAGATTTAGCTACAGTAGCTATGTCTAAAAAAGTACCATATAACTTACTTTTATTCGCGAAAATATAAATGGATTTCAGGTGTACAGTTACAATTCCGTTTTCATGGACTTTTTCTGCATTCAGAATAGTCTAATAAATACCCTATCTTGTGTCATAATATTTTACAGTAGTGTCTCTTAATTACCGTAGTTGGTGTTCAAATCTGACCCTTAAATAACCCCACAAATAACTGTCTGGAAATTACCCCTTACATGTCTGGAAATTACCTTAAGACACGGGGTAATTTTCAGACAGGATTTTATTAATTTTATTTTTTATTATTAATGCTAATTATCTGTAAATGCTTCAAAGTAATCACCAGGCATGTGATGATTTTACCAAGAAAAAGTTAAAAGAAATCGTCATTAATTCTTTAGCAATTGCAAAACATTTGTATTTGTCTGAAAATCACTCCAGGCTACTTTAGAAATAAAACATATATTTGGGTCTTTGAAGATGGAGATTAGAAAAGAAACTCCACAAAACCACTGAATACTGGATATACAGGGTGTTTTTAAATTCATGGTACAAACTTTAAGCGTTGGTACAGGACACTGTAACAATCATTTATTGTATAGTAATGCATGGGCGGAAGAGACGCGTGAGGTATAAACACCAGGTGCCCAATTTAACCCTTTTTTCATTTCAAAATTTCTCATTCATACCAGAAAATTCCTATACTGTTCTTTTCTTTATTTAAGACAGACATTTCATAATTACATAAAGAAAAAAATTCTCTTTTGAAAATATCCGGTATGAAATCGAAATTTTTGAATTAAAAAAAAACTCCATTTTTATTTATTTTCATGTATTTCCAGTGTTTGACAGATGTGCCAGTCTTGCGGGTTTTTTTTAATTCAAAAATTTCGATTTCATACCGGAAATTTTCAAAGAATTGTTTCTACAGGTAATCATGAAATGGTTGTCTTAAGTAAAGAGAATAATAGTATAGGAATTTTCTGGTATGAAAAAGAAATTTTGAAATTAAAGAAGGGCCAAATTGGCCGCCACAATTGGCCCCATGCTGTTTGTACCTCAACGCGTCACTTGCGCCCATACATTCCTATACAATAAATGATTCTTACATTGTCCTGTACCAACCCTTAAAGTTTGTAGCATGAATTTAAAATCACCCTGTATATACCCTACTTCTCTTTCCTCTTAATAGTTTCAGCATTTTTTTTTTAGATTTTTAAGTTAAGCATGTAATTGCGATAACACAAACTCCTCCTTTAATTGGAAAGATATGGTGAACTCTTTAAAAGTTTGGAAAAAACTTTAATTTTTTCCACCGCTTATCAATCATGTTAACAATATAATAGTGTATTTCACTTATAGGGAAGTATAAAACCTCTGTTGTTTTTAGCACTTCCTCGGAATGCTTTTCAAATTTATTAAACTGTGCGTATATTATGCAGCTAGCCTTCTAAGAAGGGAAGTGAAAAATTTGTTTTACATTTTTGATTATACTCCATCTACACTTCGATGGTATGTGACAAAAAGATCTATGCTGCATGGATTCATTTTCCTTTTGGTAATTTGTTAAGCATAATATAGTGAACATGGTTTTTAATTTAGCAGCACAACCATAAGAAAATGTATGGATTTATTTGGAAATGTACAACTAATTGTGATGTTTAAAGAGGAAATTCATGTATAAACAGACTGCCTTTTAATCATTGTTCGGTTTATCAGAAACAACTATGCATGATTGTTAGTTACTTGCTGGAAATAGAATATTTTTTGTAAACAACGTCACTTGAGAATTGACTGGTAAGCTCACTGAAATCTATTTAGAATTACAATTGAGTAATTGTATGGAAACATAAATTGCAAAATATTTTCCATGAACAATATGAACTTTCATCTTCTGAAAAGGCTTATTTTCCGGTTCTTTGATGTAGCAAGTTTTCTATGCACCATCACAGAGTGTTGCAGGTATGTCATTTAATCAGTGCCTGCAATAATTCATACTCGTAATATGTCACAACCGCAACGTAAAATATCACATTTTAAAGCTGTTGAAACAGCTACAAAAAAGTGATAAAACACGATTAAAATGATAAAACTTTGTATAAATCACCATAAAATCAAAACAACACACAGGACGTGCTTCGAACCGGAAAATATGACAGCCAGTCATCAGCCATTATAAACACGTGTCTGCAAGGGGACAATGTCACGAATGAACAGAAAGGGGGAAGGAGGACAGCTTACAAAGAGTGCGACAGATGGCGCTAGCTGTAAGGTAAATACCAATCACAAAGGAGCACATGCAGAAGAGGAAATTCAGGTAGCTCTAGTTGTAAGGTAAACACCAATCACAGAGGAGCTCATGCAGAAGAGGAAAGTGGTTTTCGTCTTACAGCTAGCGCCACCAGGAGCGCACTTTGTAAGCACTCCACTTTCCCCTTTCTGCTCATTTGTGACCTTTTTCCCTTACGGACACATGTTTTCATTGGCTGATAACGGTCTGTTATATTTTCGAACTCGAAACGGGTCCCGTGTGTTGTTTTGATTTTATGGTGACTTATCCAGAGTTTAATTAATTTAATTTTAAAACTTGGTTTAAAATATTTTTCGGTATAAGTGATTACACCCTTCTAAACTATTTTCAGATCTGAAGTGTCATTTAAAATGCTTAAAGTTGTTCTCTGGTGAGAAATATAAATATATTTTTTTCGTTGAGGGTATAACAAATATTCAGAGAAATTAAATAAGCTTTTTTCCCTAATAAAAATGAATTTAAATTTTTTCCATAATGAAATTCTCTTCAATAATTGTTACAGATTACCTATGTAATAGAGTGTTGTCAGATTGTTGATTGTCACCACTTTTTTGAAATAGGAGTATTCGACCTATTTAAAGATAGAATAAAATTTCTGAAAAATAACCTAATTATACTATTTTAAAAAAGTCCCCAATCAGGCAACACTGATGTAAAAGCGGAGTATCTTAGTATTAAGTATTTGAACCAAATCTTGAAATTTCATCGACGTTAGAAGAATATTTTTTCGTTTCCATATTATAGAATTACTAATTCAAACAACAATTTTAAGAAAGACATTTAGTTTATTGAAATGCAAAATACTATGAAATGCAGTTCTAAGAGTTAAAAATAATGAATTCAGAAAAATTTTAAGAATTTTAATTTTTTCATCGGACATCAATGTTTCGTGGATTGGGCGGGAAGAACGCAAATTTTGCATAATCGGAAAGGCACACACAAAAATTAGGAGACTGATGGAGCAGATAATTGAATTAAGAAAAGACATGTTTCCCACATTATTGAAGTCAACTTTATGAGATCATTTTTTATATTTTACTGATATTCACAATACTCTTTTTGTGGTACCTAACAATGTAATTTTCTAAAACTTTTGGTAATAATACTATGCATTTTATTATTCATAAACGTTTTTTCTGCCACTTTTTTTTAATGCTAGTTTTGGAAATACCCCTGTTTCATCAGTAGATAAAACTTGAAGCATAGCATATCTGCTAACTAATACGAATTTTTGTCAGAAGTATTTCTATATTATTAAATGATATTAGAATATTAAATACTATTATTAAATAAGGCGATGAATGCTTTTCAAAAATACTAGTGTCAAAACCTCTTACAAGTTTCCAGCTATGAAACAGTTTTAAAACGATTTTTATTAGCCCTTTCAGGGGCAAGTAATTGCATATCTGTAATGTTAAATTTACACCGTAATTTTCGAAAAAAAATATTTCGAAATCATGAAAAGCAATTTTACAACCATTATCCCACCAGAGTTAAAAAGTAAAATTTAATTAAAAGTATCTCGTGCAAATATTGTTTTTAAATTAGGTGGGATATATCCGCCCACCCTTCAAGGGGTTAAAAGGAACGAAAATATTTTTTTAACAATACTCATTTCGCAAATATTTGTAAAAGATTTTATCATTTAATATTTTTATATAATGAAATCACAGCTATATGCTGCAATGAAACAGATATTTTTTACAGTCTTAGGAATGCTTGTAGTCTTTCATAAACTAGGAAATTTAGCACACTTCCTGAAGAAGAAAATTGAACATTCTGCGCTTTGGGGCTGTGCATATATAATGTTATCACTTTAGGGCAGTGTTGCCAGATTGGAGACTTTTTAAATTCAGATTATTTGACTGTCACCACATTTTTAAAATAGTATAATTAGCTTTATTTTCATGATTTTTAATCTATTTTTAAATAGGCCGAATATTTCTGTTTCAAAAAAGCGGTGACAATCAACAATCTGGGGACAAAAAAATTCCCCAATCTGGAAACACTGCTTTAGGGGGAGGTATATTTTTCAATTCAAGTATTTTGACATCATTATCATTTTTGATGGAACCAAAGTTTTCTCTTTTTATTTGTAAACTTGCCTCTTACCTCAAAATAGTCTTCTAGCTTTCTTTATGTCTGTAATCTATTTTTATGAAAATACAAGGTCAGTTTTAAAATCATTAAATGATTACAAAATTATTTAATTCCAAAATCTCGGATACCCTGTAGGATACTCCTATTCTTCTGTTAAATCTGTATTCATTTATAATCCGCTGTTCCAAAAATTAGGTCCGAAGTACGTTTTAAACTATGCATGTTGTGTTTACTACGTGCAGAAAAGAGTAAGAATGTTGTCCACCTGTTTTGTTGATAAGCATAACCAGTCCCGCTTGACACGGCCACCCTGTGCGTGGCCAAGTGCAAGAAGACATTATTACTGTTGAATGCATTATGTAACAAAAAGCTATTATTAAATACTTTTAAATACTAGCTATTTCTTTTAAATATAATTTCATATAAAGTTGTTTCATACTTAATAGTAATATTTCATTGACTTATCTTTATTTGAATCAATAAAGTGTGCGAATAATAAATGTATAACGATATCTGTATATCACTGAAAATAAAGGAAAATGATTGCAAAAAAAAAATACAAATTAATAATGATATCATTAGGGAGTCCGGGGGGGGGGGTCTCGGCATGCTAACGTAGGATATCATACGGAGGGGGATGGGGTCCAAATTTACCAAAAAGGCGATAATGTTATATAGGGTTAGGAAGGGTAATTATGACCACTTTGAATATTTTTAACATTGTTATTTTTTTTTTTTTTTTACATTTCTATGTGTAAAAGTGGTGTTTTTAGTACATAGGAAGAAACTTTAAGAACACCTTATAAAAGTTTTAATTGTCATAGCTGTTTTTTTAAGTTAAAATTATGGTTATAATTGCTCCATCAAAAACTCACATTCAGAAACGTTTAGACAAGTTTTGGACAAATGTTTGGTTAAGAACACTAGTGGGGAAATTATGACCACTATATTTTCTCTTTATACTTGCTTATACACATTTGTTTAAGGTAATTGAGACCACTATAAACTCCAAAGTGACAAATCCGTTTATCAAAATTTTGATAGACTTAGATTGAAATTGTTATTCGGAACTCAAAAAAGGCTTCAGACTAGTGATAAAGAATATTTAAGATGAAATATACATTATGAGGTTACTATCTAAGATTGAAACAAAATTTTACCATACGCAGTTTTCTCCAGTATGGTGGCGGTCATAATTACCCCCCTTGTCATAATTATCCCTCCTGATCCCATGTACAGTCCCTTTGATAAAGAAAGAACAATCGTATACCAAGGAAGATTTTTATGAATTCATGAATTATTGCTTTATTATTTTTAATCATTATTTACAACGAAAGGGACAGTTTCGTGGCAGCGGGATTTTTTCTTTATGTATATCCTTTTTCAGACATCCAGATAAAAGTTTCAGATTGTATCAATTTTTGATTTATGACAATTTGTTTTTTGTTATAAAAAATGGTGTAAATTTAAACGTTATGGGCACACGTAATTCTTACAAATGTGCTCCTTTCAGCTTCACACATTAGCGCAAAAACACAGAATATACACAAATATATGAATTATATATATCTTTTAACTTTATCCTTTATTTAATTACTTTCTTTAATTACGAGAAATGTTTCTCTGTTTTTTTCTCGCAAGCAATTTTCTTTTTCGTTTCTAATTTATTTTTTCTCTTGAAAGATGAATTTTCAAAAATTTCTAATTTTAATGAAATGTTTTAACAAGACGTATATACATTATTTGTTTTAGGGTAGTCAAACATGAAAGTTAGAAGGATGTGTTATGAAATAAGTAATTTTATTACGAACAAACACTCTGATTTATCAACGATGATGTGAGATGAATGCTTATATTTTTCATTATCCAAAACCACTTTGAATTTGTGTTCTATACAAGGCGTGACAACTTAATAATTTGAAACTCATAATATGAATTTTAGATTTATTATTCAGATTATTATTATTAGCTTTTTTTTTAACAAAAACAAAATGTGTAAATTTATTTATGGCATATAAAAGGAATATTTATTAGTATTATCTAAGAATAAAATGTGGGCCGGAGCGAATATAGAAGGCGCAAAGAGACGCAATAACCTTTTAGTCCTCCACTGATGACGGGCGAGAAGTTCGGTTGAAAACGTTTTGGATTTAAAGGGCTTTTTATGTATTTTAAATGCTTCATATTATGTTGTACGCACTTTTAAGTAGTGATGATGCATTTATTTGTACTTTTCTCTATAAATATAATACTAAGCCAGCACTGCCATCTGCGTAAAGTGCAATGGTGCCATTACTGAAACCAGTAAAAAAGTGTCCGCGCGAAATGCAGCTGGCCCAGTGATGGCCAACAGCAGGCTATCATTGGCATGCCACCATATTACTTCAATCCGACATACCACCATATCCTGCCACCATCCTGGCATGCCACCATATTACTTCAGTTGGTAGGCCATTAGAGAGCACTTCTCAATCATTGCCAGCACCTATCTTGCTGCTGGCCAGCAATTTCTTATTTGCTAGTTTAGAGAGTGATTGGCGCCGATGGGATACGAACCAGGTATCTCATGATCAGGAGGCGAGAACGTTAGCGTCGAGCAAAAGGCCCAGCCAGTTACTCTAAGCTAGTAACTCGCTTTATACTGATCATGTAAGATGAGATCGCTACACACTCTATCCCCAGTGAGAAAGACGTATTGCTGACGTCTTACGAGCGATATGCACTCGTGAATTATGCTGTCGTATGCATGTGTGATGCGCAGTATGACAGGCTTTGTGCTGCGAGCGTTGCACAGGCTTTGAATGCAGGGTATGATTATTTAGTGCTGCCATCTGTTGGTTATGAGATGAGATGAATGCTGCTGAAGGTTGTTTTTGCGTGTTTCTCCGGGTCACCACTTTAGAGAGTGATTGGCGCCGATGGGATACGAACCAGGGATCTCTTGATCAGGGGGCAAGAACGTTAGCGTCGAGCAAAAGGCCAAGCCAGTTACTCTAAGCTAGTAACTCGCTTTATACTGATCATGTGAGATGAGATCGATACACTAGGCAGTATGCAATGTACCCCTTGCCGTACAATTAGCTAACAAACCACTCGCCAAAAAAGGCCCAACAGGCAGTGGTCACACCGTTCCCAGCTCAGAATCCTATATACTTTCTAAACTAGCGGGATCTCTGCACTCATCACTTCCTAACCACTTGGCAACCCTAACATTTCCAATCATACCATTTCCCAATGTTTTCCACAAACTTTCAACAATGATCCAACAAACAGTGCAACGTGGGTAGAATTGCAAAAGAAATTTTCTGCAGTTATAGCTATTGCGCAAATCTTGTATCTAATACAATGCAGCACAAATTTTATTGCTGTGGCGTTGTCATCTCTATATTTTTTAATTAACTAAATGTTGTTTATTTTGTCAGATATACACATGGTTTGTTATAAACTAGGCATATTAATTTACTTCTCTCAACAAAATCTAATTTTCTGGCTTTAATACAGAAAGAACCATTTCAAATAGTTTTCAAGGTGAGTGCGCAACTGGAGATTGCAAGGAGTATGCTACTGCTATTTAAATTAAGAAATTTTCCATTTAGTATTTAACTTGTGAAATTCACAATAGCATCGTTTATTTGTAGAATTTTTAATATTTTTCTGTTGTTAAATAAGGCGAAATATTATGTTAAAACATTAAGGTCAACGTCTGCGAATTAATTTATTTTTTTGCATTATTGCTTTTTTATTCCCTTTTTCTACTGAAAGCGAAAGTTTCTAGGTGTTTATTATTCTTTTTTCTTTGTGCATTTCTTTTTTCAGACATCTAAAAGAAAATTGCAGACAACTTCAATTTCTTCTTTATGAAAATATGTCTTTTTACGTAAAATGTTGTAAGCGTAAACGTTACGGATACATGAATTTCTTAGAAATGTATTCCTATCTGATTCACACATGATCGCGAAACAGCGAATGTACGTAAAATATGCGAACAAAAGTATTTTTAATTTATCCTTAACATAATTACTTTCTTTTATTTACGACACACTCTTCCTGTTTCTAATTTTTTCTCACAAGCGATTTTCTTATTCTCTCTTAATTTAATTTTTTTCGTTTGTAGCATAAATTTTCAAAAATCTGAAAACATAATCGAATTCCTTAAAAAAAATTATATTAGCAAAGACAAACACGAAAATTAGAAAACTGTTTTATGATGTAGACAATTAAATTAAGAATAAATATTCCTCACATATTATCGATCCAACTTTGGGAGAGTATTGTTTACTTTTCATTAATATTTATAATTAATTTTTATTTGTGTTCTGGAACAATATACTCCAAAAAAATATCTGAAACTAGTAGCAGGGTTTATAAATGAAGAGCTCAGTGGAAGAGCATGCTAAGTAACAAAAATTACATTTAAAAAAATTTGAGGTGAAACTTTTTGCTGTAAATTTTAATGATTTATATTCTGTTTGCTACCATGTGTTTAAAATATTAACAGGTATGGTACTAAACTCTCTCAGAAAAGCTTATTCATATTTAATTTTCAAATATTATTGACATTACTTATATTATTGACATTTTTAAATATTAAAATAATATATCAATGAATAATCTTTTAAATCTTCAAGACTAAATAGGATCTTAGTATTTTAGCTTCACCATGCGATAGGATACCTCATAACGCTTTCATCCAAAAGATTTAAAAAAAATTTAGAAAATGTAGCATAACACGTTCATCCACTCAGCTCTTCAAATATAAGAGGATAAATCTAAATAATATTTTTAAAACAATTTTGCAGTATCTTAAATACAATATATATTTTTTCTGTGTTTAAGCATCAAATATAGCAAAATCGGATTAAATGCAATTGCAAGGGATCTGAAGAAATTTCGTTTCAGATAGGTTTGCCTCTAAAAATTTTGAAATAAGCAAGATAAACGTGAATTTTTAAATTTATTTATCAAAGTTTTTAAACAACTCGTCACCAAACTGGGCACCAGTTTAACTCTTTAAAAAAATTTCGATATTTTAAGAGAATTATAATGTTGTAAATTTTATTACCAAGTGGTTTACCAAACTTCATTTTTTTCATATAAACACTTGTGTTATAGAAATGAAAATCTTTAGAACTAAGATAAAAATTATTTGGGTGTATTTCACTGCTTTATCTATATATATACTCTGAACTTCAGACATAACAGAAGATTTTTCATTGAATTATTTTCATCAAAACTTTGTAATAGAGGTAATTTTGGTTTGTAATAGAATAATTTTCATTATCATGGTACACCGTAATTTTGTTTTATCCAGCTCTCTTCTAGATGGCATTTTCATGTGATACTTCTCTTGGATCCCACAATTCTACATATTTTTACCATGCATTGCCGTCTTTTTTTAATTTGTTATGTAAGTACCACTACATTTTTTCTCTTTCATTTCCAAATTTTAGTCAGTGTATTTATTAAGTGTCAATGCCAAGTACATTATTACTAAAATACATATTTAATTTAATTCTGAAGAATGAATAATAAAAGAAATTAGATAGTGAATTTAGAATAAGCACGCAATAAGCTTTAAATTGAAGGCATTTAATTTTTACTTTCTTCTTCCTTTACAAGAATCTAAGAAATTGGATTCGTGAAAAAAGTTGATTTCCAGTTTTCATCGTATTTATACATTTTAGTAGGTCATGAACACGATTTGACTGTTTTTAGAAAATGTCTGTCTGTGAGTCTGTCGGTCTTTATGTGACACAAATTATGTGAGCGCTCTATCTCAATAACTAATGCACAGATTTTCGTCAATGTTCAGATTCAGTTATATGTACCTTTATTTAAATTGGTACTGATGAGGTGGTGTAAATAGCCCTACTGGTGTCACTGCTATGCTGCGTTTTTACCGATTTGCGCAATTGCGCTATCTCAAGATCCAATGTACGGATTTTTATCAAACCTCGGAATCAGACGTTGACATAATTTGTTACTGATTAGGTTTTGCTGTAAATCGCCCAACAGCTACGCTACTATATAGCATTTTCTACGATTCCCACAATAACTCTATCCCAAGAACTAATGCACGACTTTCCATGAAACTTCAGATTCCGTTAGATGTTGACATAATTTTTTGCTGATCAGGTTTTGGTAAAAATCGACTAAACGGTGACACTCATACTTTGATACTCACTCCAAACAGACGGTTAAAATGGTGTATTTTCTATTTTTCTTAAATATTATAGCTATATCTTACAGCTGTATCTCACAGATAGGTGTTTTAATACTTTATATGCAGTGACAACGTTTTCTGTAATTTATATTTAATAAGAAATAAAACATAGAAACCGTTTGTTTGGAGTCAGTTTCCAAGCAAAACGTCATGTCTGACGTCACACTATGAGCATTTATAAAATATTCAAAGTAAATATGCTGTAGCAAACTTATTTGCCCACACCCCCTTAAAATTGAATTTTGTTTCTTTATTATGAAGTATTTTAGTACAATGCAAGAAAAAATATAGAAAATCACCTAAAAAATCTACAAGAATTTCTTTGTTATTTTTGATAAGATTTTGTGTTGTATGTAACGAATACACTTGGAAACAGAATCATTAATGATTTCCAAAAAATGCATCTTTGTGATTTTCCCATTTTAACGCCTGCGAAAATGTGCAACTGTAGCTCTCTGTTGAATCAGAAATGTGAATTTTACAAAACTTATAAAATCGATAAAATTTTCTTCGCCTGTACAATGTTTTAATTATTCCCAATAAAAAAAATTTAATTGATACGTAAACACTCTTAATTTTTTTTATAATATGAATGTAATTACAGCAGGAACATTAGAAATATTTAAACTGCTGCAGGTCCGTTTAAAGTAATATTTTATTTTATTTACATCAATTTTGTGTAAAATTCTAAACAAAGTAATAAAACTACTACTGTATTTATCTTTTATATTTACTAATAGTACTGTAGGAGAAATTTTAAACTATTTCAATTTACGTGTAATTTTATCATCAGAAAATTCTTTTTAGATTGAAGTGTGTGACATTACATAGTTCCTAAATCTACCGATTTTTAGCTACCACTTTCTGCGTACAGGCACATTCTCTTTACATAATCGCAAATTTCTACGAAAAAATAAAGCTAATTTCAGTTATCAATTAGTAGTAGTAAAAAATAAACGGCAATTGTACATTTAAGTATCTTTACAGTTTAAAAATTGAAAATAATAGAAAATGTAAGAAATTGTGATATTGTTTTAATTTTAAAAGACGCATACGAGCGAGCTCAGTTTAGTATAACGCTATTTCCACAGGTGTCAAATGATACCTTTTAAAAGACTTCGTATTATGGTTTTACATTTGTAATTTTCAGATTGAAACAATTACAAAACAGTTTTAATACATTGAAGACATTTTTAGGTTTATTACATTCAAAAACTACGAATAAAGTATACATAGATCAAAAATGTAAAAAGGTGTCATTCCACACAGGTAGAAATAGTCTTAAACGCTAACGTTTATTTTATTTATCTAGTTTGCTTTTCTTCCATATCGTTCAAGAGAAAGCCGTAGATTATAATAGGCGTTTTTAGGGATGATATTTCTTGATATATGCCTTTAATCAGCAAAAAAGTTTTTTTTATCAGAAAAAGTGTTTTTCGAACTTTTCTTGATTTATTCCCTCTTAAGAATATCTGTAAAAGTCTTTGGTGTTCTTCAAATAGTTAAAATGGTATGGTATTTGGTAACATTGAAATGAATTTGGAAAGCGAAATTAACAAACGCATGTCTTACGGTATGGTAACGGTACACAAAAACGGTACGTAAAAGAAAACAAATATTATTTAATTTACAAAAATATAATATAACCAAGAACGAAAATATACATTAACCTCTTCTCATTTACAAATGATTCTAGAAAGCATTCTTTACTTTAGGAACCTCAGGAACTAATGCATTTTTTAAAATTTACAGAAACATTTATGAAAACAAACTTTCCCATTTTCCACTGATTTTCGAAAACGTTTACGAGTAGTTTTATAGTGTATTAACCAGTTTTCTCAAACCAGAATATCGGTTTTTAGGATACTACACATTGAAAATTAAACATATTCAGACATACATGATTGAATTTATGCACGCAAGATTAACAAAGTAATATAAATTTTAAATTCCCTCTTAAGAATATCTGTAAAAGTCTTTGGCGTTCTTCAAATAGTTAAAATTATGGTATTTGGTAACATTGAAATGAATTTGGAAAGCTAAATTAACAAACGCATGTCTTACGGTATGGTAACGGTACACAAAAACGGTGCGTAAAAGAATACAAATATTATTTGATTTACAAAAATATAATATAACCAAGAACGAAAATGTACATTAACCTCTTACCATTTACACATGATTCTGGAAAGCATTCTTTACTTTAGGAACCTCAGGAACCAATGCATTTTTTTTTTATTTACAGAAACATTTATGAAAACAAACTTTCCAATTTTCCACTGATTTTCGGAAACCTTTACGAGTAGTTTTATAGTGTATTAATCAGTTTTCTCAAACCAGAATATCGGTCTTTCGGATGCTACGCATTGAAAATTAAACATATTCAGATACAATAAAACCTCCCTGAAGCGACCACGTTCCGTTCAAATAAAAAATGGTCGCTCCGAGAGGTGGTCTCTTAATGGAGGTTATGTTTAAATCTAGATTTTAATCGTTGAAAAATAGTAACAATTAATGTTACTAAAATTTATTTTTCACATTATTTTTCACATTTATTTTTCACAAATATGAAAATTTAAGTATCAAAACAAAAGTTAATTACATAATCTAATTAGTGCAGAGTTTAAAAAATGAATACATTGATGTTTGCTTTGATTTTACGGTTTTATCTTCTATAACTTTTATTTCCAAGTCTTTCGAAGTTCAGTAAATAACTTTTTTTTTTTTTTTTTTTTTTTTTTTTTTTTTTTTTTTTTTTTTTTGGATGGGAACAAAATTATGACGATTTCATTAATTTATCTATTTCTTTCAGAGTTTTGCGACAGAATAGAGCAAGGGGCTTTATTGACCGTCATCCTTACTTTGTTATCAGAGTTAAATTCATTGCCTAAAAAGACACAATGGGATTTAAACACTTAAAATTTACAGGAATAAATAAAAATTCTAACCTTAGTTTAGAAGTTTGATGAATGATGCGCTTTTCGGAATTATTATTCTAATGAAACCTTCTTCAAGCGTCGAGGAAAAAAAAGAATTTGTTTCATTTTCTTCAAAGAAATTAGTCGCTCATAGAGGGAGTTCAACTGGGGTGGTCTCTGAATAGAGGTAAAATTGGTATTGAGCCAATGGGAATAATTCCGTTCCATGAAAAAATGGTCGTTCAGGGAGGTGGTCGCTTAATGGAGGTGGTCGCACAGGGAGATTTCACGGTATATGATTGAATTTACGCACGCAAGATTAACAAAGTAATATAAATTGTAAGAGGACGGTGGACGGGAAAAATATTTTTCCTTAATTTTCATCATAGAGATATGAAATTTTGTAGAAATATACATATCATCATAAGTACAAGAAACTTAAAAAAAAATTCCATTCTTATAATAATTTTTAGTTTTTTTTTGAAAATTTTAAAATTTTAAAACGATATTTTAAAATGCTCCATACGTCTTAATTTTTGAGATATTTCCTCGATTTTGCCTTTAATCACTTAAAACTCTATTAAAAACAAAAATGTGTATCGATTTTTTAGTCCCCTGCATAGTTAATTTCCTAGAAATTTTTTTCTGAATTCCATATCGATTTTCATCAAAATTTTGCCCTTTAACAAGTTAAAAATCAAATTTATTTACCTTAATGATGAGTAATTTTAACATGCATACACAGTTTCTTTGTAAGTATTATCAGGATTGTTCTTTATCAATTTTATGAATTTTGATCAAAAATTAAGACGCACTGAGCATTTCAAATATCTAAAAACAGTTTTGAGAAAAACAGATTTAAAGTATATTGAAGGGTCGAAAAAGTGTTTGTGTACAAAATTCAATCTCTAGTAACTTTGCGAAAAATAATCGCAAATGCATGCGGTTTCTCCCAAGTGGCTCAGACCAAACTGGAGAATAATAACAAACCAAAAATTAATTTTGTATTTTCGGGTCAGTTTTTTCTCAAATAACCAGGTCACCAGCCCCCTTAATGTTAATGCTGTTGTTTTATCATGTTTGTCTTGAAAACATGTTTATTGAAAATGAAAATGTTTGCTTGGAAATTACTGAGAATTGATAGCATTAAGAAAAAAACTGATTACCGTAATTTCCGACGTATAATCCGCGAATCAAACAATCATGTTTGGACGCAGAAATTTTATCTAATAATTGTAGTCAAATATTAAGCAAGTTACATTTTATTAAATTAAATTTCTGTGTTGAAACATGATTGTTTCATCCGCGGATTATACGCCGGAAATTATGGTAATACAGTACAGGAACTATTCGGAAATGTTTCCGAAAGTCAGAGGTAGCAACAAAAACTTTATTTTTATAAATGCTTGTGTAAATCTCGAAAATATATTGGATTCTGAGGTTTCTGAATACAGAGAACCCTTTTTGGTGCCGTCGGTAACATGGAAGAGGTTATTGTATATTTTAGTTTGTCGTTATTAGCCCCCCGATATGCTATTTCTTTCATGCAATAATTAAAGTGTCGCCCCTAAAAAATAACGTTCCGTTATAGAAGTCAACCGTAAAACGAAGCAGGTGTATCATTGTACGGTTAAATACTGATAAAATGTACTGCGATTTTTTAAACTTCTAAATATTGCACATTTTCAATTTTTACAACATGGTGTTGGGAAAAGAGGGCTTTTAAATGCAATCTGATTGCAAAATTCATTTCATTTTTATAGATATAATTTTTTTGAAGTGTTTTAATTAATTTCTATAATTTTAGCAACTGAAGTACTCCATTTCCGTAGAAAGTAAAGGGAAAATAGTAGATTACTTTAACTTTACATTGCCGCTATCTCGTAAAAACAGAAAAAAAGATGTAATTAAAATACGTACTTCGCCAAGAATATTGTCCGCTATAAAGTTGTATTTTAAAGTATATATGTGATTTTTTTTCTCCACATTTACTTAATTAACAACGAAAAGCTGAAAGAATGAAATTTTATTAACCCGTGTGTAACAGCATTTTCCGAATTTTGTAAAAATATAAATGAATGATTTCTGATAAAACATGGATCTATTATAAACTATATTTAATTTTCTGTATCCATATTAATGTTACAAACAAATGGAGGCTTACGAATCATTAGTTACCCGATTTTTTTTGTCGAGTTTCTTGAATGACGACATCACTTTTGAATGGGTTTACGTATTATTCCGCTATAGTGACGTTCTATGCAGTTTATAGTTTTATATAGATGTTGTTTAAGGGGTCTCAGGACACTTAAAGCTTAAAGATTTTCGAAATTTTAATTTTATTATATATTAAACTCGTATTTTTCTGAATAGTTTGATATAATTGTTTCCTTAAAATTTCCATTATAACAGAAGTTATGGCTTTTAGAATTATACCCTCTCAATAGCTAAAGCGGCGCTTCCGAAACTTTGAAGTGATTTTTCTCAAAACGACGCTTTTCGTTATAACGCGCATGGTACCTCAAAAACGTCTCAATATTTTCCTTGAAATTTTCAAAATATATTTTTCATGTTAGTCTCTATATATTGCACCTAAAATTTCTTTTTTATTGTTAAAAAAAAATATATTTTTTTAGGTGATTATATTGTTGAAATTTTCTAAATTTTGCATTAGCTAAATACAACTTTCTATTAAAAATATAAAAATGCTTTAAAATACAATTTTATTTAGGTTCAGGGTAATTATCATAATCTGAAGTTTAAGTAGGCATCAAAACTTTCATTCTAGTTTCAAAATTTATTTTGCAATCCTGTGCGTAAGCTATCGCACCAATTTTCTTCTCGGAAAATGTCTGACAGTTTGAAGCTTTTATAAATATTTATTCTGCATCTTGTAATTTTTTAAATATGTGAAATGAAAGAACATACTTATATTTTTCATCTCTGAAAAATTCGTGCTTTTAAATCATATACATTTTAAGTTATTAAATGTTGAAAATTGCCAATTGTTTTTTCATTTTTTCCAATTTTAAGAGTCCTGAGACTCTTTAAGACTGTATCGTAACTGAGGAATTCTTCAGCGGATGCAAATGACGTCATTTTACATAAAAAAAAGTGACTTTTATGTCTTAAAACTGAAATATATTTTGTACTATCTATCTATCTATCTATCTATTTATCTCTCTCTCTCTTTCTTTCTCTTTCTCTCTCTCTATATATGTATATATATATATTTCGGGGACGACACTAAATTCTGAAAAAGCAGAATTCGTGTTTTCTAGTATTATACTTTCCTATATTAAGAAACATCTGTCTTTTTTTACAGTTTATGGAAACAGTTAATTTATTATTATTCCGAATGATTCCCATCTGTTTTATTACAGTAGTCCCTCGACGTATCGCGCAATCCAGAAACCATATATAGCTCGATATATTCAAGAGAATTAAGATAGTAACCGATTTATGCATAGCGTCTCATTTTTGGGACGCTTCGAATTTTAATGCATGCTGCCAAGAAAGGTTATGTGTTTCACGCATATATGGGTATATGGATTTCTTTATACCCTCGTAAAATCCCAACGGCTGGATGTATTTTAATGACTGAGGTCTCTATCGATTCGTCTTGACCGTCCAATGGTTATAGCGTAGGTTTCGTTTTTATAAATTCAAAACGCCGGCCGTAAAATACAAAATAGCGGTAGAGACGATAAAAAAATTTTACGCACCCTATTGAGTGGCATACAGTGATGGAACAGTGGCGCAGCAGTTGGGCGATTGTTACCACTAAATGTTTATAGTATTCTTCGGCGTTAAAAGTCTCAAAAATTCTATCCTGTTGTGAGACGAAGAATACTATTAAATTTTAGCGGTGCCAATTGATTCTTTGCTGCTACACTGTTCCATCATTGGGCATATCATTGAATAGGTCTTTCAAAATGAAGACGATGTTTCACTTACTATTTTACAGTCAGAAACTCCGTTTAAATATTACACAACCTGGAAGTTGTGTAGGTAAGATCTGTAGCTTTACTGCAACACTAACATTCATAGACATCCATAGGCCTCATCAAAACAGTGTTTATAGATAGGAATTAACAATAAAACACAACTTAAAATTCATCAATGTAAGTAAATAATTAAAAAAAAAAGGTAAGTATAGGGATGAGATTTCCGACTTTCTGCATACCAGTAAAATCTTACAGAAAATATTGTTTTGTTAAATTGCAAAAATGTTCCTATTTCATGAAATAACATACTGGTATTAAAGAAGGATTAGGATAAGATTATTAGGATAAGATTATACTGGTATGAAAAAAGTCGGAAATCTCATCCCTGGTAAGTAATATAAAAAATAGTTTCACATTGATGAGAAATAATTAGTTCCGGGTTTTTTGATTTTTTAAATATAATTTTTACTTGTTATAATTGTCTTCTACTTTATAACATGAAAATTGTATGAAAAAAATTATCTATGAATGTCTTTATCTGTTACCGAAAGATGACAGCATATGATAGATATTTATTTGCTTAAGTGCTGATTTTAAGGAGTTTACAGATTTTTAATTTTTTAAGATGGTGAAATGTAAAAGTAAGTTTGTGTTTTTTCTACCAAGGATCCAAATATATATGTCATAATCTTAGCTCGCAGATTCCTATGAAATACGTATTTTCTAAATTGTGAAATTATATGTTCAAGGCCATTTTTTATGCATTTTTGTAACGTACAAAATAAAGGGCGATAAGCACGAATCGGTACATATTTTTATGAGACATTTAGAGGACAGTTAATTATCTAAAGTCCTTTTAAAGATTATTATGAAACGAACTATTTTTAAGCCTCAAATATTATTCTTAATTTATTGTTATTAATACTTATATTATTATTAGTTTCTGTAAAGAAATAAACATATTTTTTAGTTGTTCATAAAAATACTATTTACAGTATATAATATATAATTTAAAAGCTTATTTTATATAAAACTAGACAAAACGGTACTTTCTAGTTAACCCGTCGACCAATTTCACCAAATTATATAAATCGCCAAACCACTCGCCAAATTATACAAATTGACATAATTTTTATTTTAAATAACGAAAAAACAAATAAATTAGTATAACACTAATAAAAATACAAATAAAACGTCGAAATAAAAATCATTTGATGACGTAAACACGTGTTGTCAAGTAAATGTGACATTTACGATCGACTATTATTGGCATTTAATCTTACAATTTGGCGACAGTAATTTGGTCGACGGGATAACTAACAAGTACCGACAAAACATATTATACTATTACAAATATAAGCATATTCCCATATTTACTACGTTTACATTTTATCAAATAAATACAGAGATTTTTTAGCGTAACTTTGTTTTGTATTTTTCCAGTTCATTTTGAAACATTTTAAAGTGATATTACCAACAAATTTGAGAAAACAAACAGGCACAAATGGGTTAAGGTATCTGCTTACATTCAGATCGGCTTTTTTTTAAATGCACAATATAGAATAAATACACATTTTTTAATTAAATTGGAATACAGAATGATGAAAAGCGTAAAATCCCACCAGTATCTTTCTAACATTTAAAAAAAAAAAAAATGTGTTTTTGCCATATTTTTAGCAAAATTTCATTCTCACGCCAGATATCGTACACTCAATTCAAATAATTATATTTGAATTTCCTTGGTACTACATACTATTATTACACTTACCTGTGACTGAACAAGGCATTTTACAATATCTTTAAAATTAACTGAAATATTTCTAATTAGTCAAATAATACATTTTTCATAAAAAATTATAATTTTTTACCCGACGGCCAAGAAGGGTTATGTGTTTCACGCGTATCTGGGTATGTGGATTTTTTTATAACCTCGAAACATCCCAACGGCTCAATGGATTTTAATGAATGCGGCCTCTATCGTTTTGTCTTAACCGTCCAATTGTTATAGACTAGGTTTTGTTTTTATAAATTCAAAATGGCGGTAGAGACGAGAAAAAACATTTACGCACCCTATTGAGTGGTTTTTCATTGGATAGGTCTTTCAATATGGTGAAGATGTTTCATTGACTATTTTTCAGTCAGAAGCTCCGTTTATCTATTACACAACCTGAAAGTCGTGTAGGTAGGATCTCTAGCTTTTCTGCAACTCCAACCTTCGTAGACATCTATAGGCCTCATCAAAACAGTGTTTATATATAGGAACTAACAACTAAACACAACTTAATCCATTAATGCCGACTTCAAAATACTTGATCAATTTTGAAAATTTTGTTCATATTTGTTCATTCTGTGTCTATTAAGTACATCGTACATAAATTTTATTTTTCCCGTTGTATTTACTAACTTTTTTTTAATGGTAGATTTTTGTACCAACCGGCGTTTGTGTAGTACGAAATCACTTTTTTATGCAAATTTTGAATTTATTGTTTGATCGCAATAATAATAATAATAATTGTAATAATAGATTCTAGATTTGTATACCAGTAAAATATTACTTATACTTGTATAATAAGGGTTTTTAAAAATTAAAATCATATTTAAAAAATTTAATTGCAATTCAATTTGTAAAGGAAAATTTTGTAAAATGTATAATTTTCAAATTCCAAAACTTAGAAAAAAAGATTTAAAAATTGTAATTACCTTTAAAAAATAGTAGCATATTTTTATTAAACTGAATATTTATGCATGAGAAACAACATGATAACTTTTATGGCATTTGGTATGAAGGGGTTGATTACACTTTTCGTTCTTATAACCACTTATTCCGCCACACTTTTTACATTGGGTATGTTTCTGCTCTGACTATCCAATGGTTTCATTGGTAAAATCTTTGTTCATTTTTAGCTTTATACCTTATTGTCTAAGTCCATAATAAGAGACTATGAACTCATCTACACTGAGATATTCTGGGATGTCTAAATCCTTGCATGCTCTGTTGAAGTGCTCAAAAAGTGGGCGGACTTTATATAATCTATCATAGTCCATTTCCATGTTGTTTGGAAAATGTACTGATCTCAAAATCACATCAAAAGTGTCTCTTCTCAACGATTGTGAAATTAAATTGTCGTGCATGTCAGTTGAGAGAGCCTAATAGAGTCTTCTGTTAGGTAGTTTGTTATATCCAGACACTAATAAAAGGCCAATGCAGGCAAGAATATTTTCCTTTGTGAGAATTTTTTGAGTCCAAACCGACATTTACACAGCACTAAAGAATTACGCATCTCATTTCGCGACACGTATTTATTCATAGGCGACTTTCTTTATGTGCCCTTATAAAAATTCGTTATAATGAGGGAATGGAAGTGACACAAACGAAACACTTTGCGACAAAAACCAGCACAAACGGATGCCTTAATACAATTTAGATTTCGTTGATTGGGCGGGTCCACCGAAATGGTCGTCCTATGTTGAAAAAGTGGAAAATTCGTCATATCGAGGTAGTCAGGATGGCACAAACGAAACTTTTTACGGCACGAACCGACATTTACACAGCTCTAAATAATTACGTATTTCATTTCGTGACACGTATTTCACAGGTGGTTTTCTATAAGTGCCCTTGAGTTATAAAAATTCGTTATAACGAGATAGAACGGAAGTGACACAAAAGAAGATTTTGCGGCACAAACATAACAAAAACGAATGCAGTAATAAAATTTTCATTTCGTTGATGGTGCGGGGCTGTCGTTTCACTGGCTCCGCCCCATTTTGTTCGTTATAACGAGGGAACAGAAGTGGCACACACGAAAATTTTTGCGGGAGAAACCAGCACAAACGAATGATGTTGATTAATTTTCAAAATCAGAATGGGGTGGGGCCAGTGAAATGAAGGTTTATTTTTTAATTTTCTCGTCGACCTAAGATTGAGACTATATATATATGCCGGTTGGTACAATTTTCTACCATTAAAAGTAAAAGTGAATATCCCAAACGAAACAAAAGTAAAACTAACTTTAAATAGCATAATTGTATAAAGTACACTATTATAATTGTGATTCCATTTAAAAACATTATTAAAAATTCGAAAAAATATGCGTAATTTACCTTTTTCTTTTTGAAGGTAGAGGCATGCTGAATGATTTCGTATTCACTCAGAATTAACACCTTCTACTACGCACATTTTTCGCAAAAATGCGGGAATTCTATTTTTATACTTATTTGTGATTATATAAGATGTTATATGCATCATTGTTTGAGAGTTAATGCCATCCATTGATTAATAATAAAATTAATTCGGTTTGGTAGATTTTTGTACCAACCGGCATTAATGGGTTAAAAGTCATCAATACAAGTATATAAACAAAATAGGTAAGTAATATAAAAAAATAGTTTCACATTGATGAGAAATAATTAATTAGTTCGCTTTTTACGCAGTCGGGTTTTTTATTTTTTTAATTTAATTTTTACTTGTTTACATTCAGTATACCTATAAAGTAATTGCATTATCAGATAGAACTTAGATTCTTGTTTTGAACATAGTGAGTAATATCGTGAACATTCTGAGAAAATTTCAAAATATGTCAAAAATACATATTTTTTTTAATAATATATGTACTATTTTTTTACATTCGAGTACCTATAAAATAATTACATTATCGCAAAGATCTTAGATTATAGTTCTGAACATAGTGAGTAATATTGTAAGCATCCTGACAAAATTTCACTGAAATATGTTTAAAACGTTTTATGTAATGGAGTCTATAGAACATGGAAATAACGGAAAAAAATAATTTTTCAGAAGTTGCATTTAAAGATTTCTTATCAATATTGTTTCGTATCTATAAAATTAATTTAGAAGTGTTAATTAAGATTTATTAGCGTTTTTATGTAAAAAAGTATAAGAAAATCATGCATAGAAACTTTGTACATTTCTCCTGGCCTTCTTACGCCCACTTCCGGTAGTCAGCTGATTACTTCCTGTTTATTAATTTGGCCATTAATCCTCTTCTGATAATGAAAGTAATAAAATTAAAACATATTTCGAATCGTAAAAGATTGCTCTTTCAAATGAAACAATAGAATTTTCGAAAATTTTTATCAAAATGTTTAATTTAATGTAGACCTCAACAAAGATGATAATCTATGTGTAAGTGTTTTATATTAGCCTCCAAAACATATATTTAAGGATCGACCGAAACAGGTTTTTAAGGCCGAAACCAAAACCGAACCCGAATTTCGGTGATCTTCCTATTTTCCGCCGAACACGAAAATGTCCAAATTTTTTTAAGTATTTAAATTGTATGTTATTAAAGTAAATAATACATACATAAATATACATAGTTATTAATTAATTATATGCATTTATTAAATGTGCATATTTATTACTTAATTATGCGTATTTAAATATACATAATTTTTAATTAAATTTACGTGTTGCCCAAATTGGCTCTCTGTGCCTTAGACCCAAAACTTTATATTTTCATATAAAATAAAACGTACTCAATTCCTCATCGGCAACAAAAGATTTTCTAATTATACGAATTTCCTTTAACTAAAAAATATTTTAGTTTTATGTATACACACCTCGATTTATCTTTTATAATGATTTCTGTAAATGATCATTTGTTATCCTAGAACATCCTCAAAGAATATTCGAAACACTTATGCGGTTTCAAACTGTAAAATTTCAATTACTGTTACGTCTGCAGCTTTTAATGAGCACATGAAAAAGTTTAGTTACATACGCATTGCTTGCTTTATAATTTGCATTCACGTCTTGAGTGAATCATGACTGATAATTATAAACAACGAAGTTCTTAGCAATAAATAGTCTCATTTGAGCCGATAAAGCTCAAATCGATGTGTAACGTTGAAAATTTCGAAGGAAGAAACGAGATTTTTGGAATACTGATAGTTTCGGTGAGGCCGAATTAGCGCATTTTCGCCGAAAACGAATTTTCGGCGGAACTAAGATTTTTAGCCGAAAACGAAAACAAAACCGAATTTTCGGTCGATCTCTACATATATTTAATCGCCTATTAAAATTTTCTTTATAAAACGAACGATAGAGAGTTTGATTTACTGTATTTGAGTAATATAAGGTTACTTAAAAAGTGTAAATGAGACTGACCTTTCCCCCATAAATATCACGAATAGAGAGCGGTGTGGCGAAACGTGATATAATTTTAGACTGCTGTATTTAGAACAGTTTTAATTGGATTCAATGACGTGGCATCAAGTAAAAACATTTTGCCAGGTGGAATTGACACGTCCCGCTTTTTACATTCTTCTACCTATTAATAGAAAATTACTGTAATTGATTTAAGTTTCAGAGGTCAAAGATCCAGAAAAACATGTTTTTACAAAATGTCTATCTGCCACACAAATTTTGCGTTATTAGCTCTATTTCAAAAACGAATGCGCGGATTTTCATCAAACTTCAGATTCAGTTATTCGTTGACATAAGTTGTTGCTGATTAGATTTTGGTGTAAATCACCCAATAGGGGGCACTGGTATGCGGAATTTTGCATGATTTACACATTTTAACGATAATCGCATTTCAAGAACTAATGCACGAAATTTCATATCTGTAGAATCCACATGATGGACATAGATTGTCATCTAATTTTGGCACTGTGATAGCGAATTTTGAAGTATTAACATGTATGAGACAGAAGAAAGTTTTGGATTGGAACATCCGACTACTTTAAATTAATGTTCGTCAATTCATAATCGTGATTATTTTTTTTAATAACAGCTAAAATCAAGATTCATGCAATATCATTCAAAGAATATTATTGATTTTTTCCAATAATTTCTATACATTTGCTTGAAATGTAACAGAGATTTGTTAAAGCATAAGTTTAATTGGACAGAAAAAGAAACAAATAAGTAATCATCAGCTATACTTTCGTATCATTATCTCAGTTCTCCTTGATAATACCATTGAGCTCAAACCAAAACCATTTATGTGGCACTTTCCTAATTTTCTGGCTTATTAGGAAAATAACTCCATGACTAAAAAAATGGCATACTTCAAATTGCAGAGAGTTTATAATTTCATTTCTCCCGCTCCAAGCTATTATTAAAAAATGAAATTACGATGTGTATGTATTTTTTTTCACGTTCGTATAACTTCAGTTGAATTATTTTTTCCTGTCGTTCATTACCATTTTTTTTTCTCGGATGTGCCGTGCTCAACGTGAAACATTTGAGAGCTTTTTACTTCAAGTTTACCTTATTGCAGTAAATTGCCTGTGTCCCCTCCGGCAACACTGTAGGCAGTTTTATGACGCTTTTGGGCGCTTGAGATTCCGGGGAACTTCTGCTCCCATTTCCCGGCAATGAAATGGGAAGGGAGATGGCTGTTGTTTCTTTTTTTTTTTTTTTTTCAATCTAATTCAAGAGGGGAGATTTAGAGCTTTTTTCGCATTGCTCCGTGTTTATTATCTACGATTTTATTCTCCCTCAATTGAATTGGAACACAAATTGGAATTCCCAGTTACTTCTTGCGTTTTATTTCAATTTGAACACTATTTAGGCAGCTTTTCTTTATTCAATTAGATTATATTAACAAATAAGTAGTCCTTTTATTGTATGCATTTGTTGGAAATTATATGTATACTTGATATAATTAATACGTCATTTATCATATATCTATATTTAATACATGAAATATAAGTCTCCTTTTAGGGTCTTTAAATTCTTATTTTTTTTTCTTTTTTTAGTTTTACATTAAAAAGGCACCAAACTGTTTTCCAACAAACATAGCAGGGGAGACCGGGGGAATGCCGCCACTCCACATAGTTTAAAAACTAACAGCAGTTTGAGATAGTGAATGCGCCTGCACTATAGCGGCCAACTATAGAAACAGTGCCTAGGACGAGGGTGATTTTATTGTACATCGTTCGTTTGCTCTAGTGAAAAATTTAGTTTTCATCTAGTTGCTTCTTATTTTGGAGCTTCAAATGAGTAGAGGTAAACACAATTTATTGTAACATTAGGCACTTAAGATAACATTACCCGTAATCTGCATGCATTCGCCGACATTTTGGTGCAATGTGTTGAACAAGTTCGGTTCTTCTTTCGGCTTTGCTGGGGTATTTCCGCTACAGTGTCCTCTCAGGGTAATGCCGCCACCATGGCAAAAGGTGACCTTTCGAATTTGAGCTAAATAGTAAGCTTAGCTCATTAATAAATCTAGCTTAAGGAACATTGTAATTATTCATTATTCCGCTAAATTATAGCTTTCTAAATATTTTTAGTAGGTTATGTGCTTCCTAGTATCCATTTTATGTATTTACTAGGTCATTAAAGAGTGGCGTCATTACCCCGATACAGTGGCGGAATTACCCCAGCATCCTGGCTAATTCCCGCCACTGTACAGAGGTTGAAAGATTTTTTTTTTTTTTTATGTGCGCTTACTTTACAGTTATGATTACAGTTAAATTTATAAAGATACAAAAGGTCATGATTCAGCTTTAGAATTTTTGTTATTTAAGAAAAAAAAAAAAAAAAATTGAGGTGAAAAAATTTAAATTCCCTTAAGGTTTCGCCATTCCCCCGATCTTCCCTATTATACAAATTTCAAAAGCTAAAATGTGTAAATTAAAACTTTAAGACCAATATAAATATGTTTATTTCGACTGTTTACATGTTTTGACTCTCTCCGAGTCATTTTCAAAATAAATAAATAAATTGTACGGTCTGTGAAACGCCATAATTCAACGTATTCTTTCATAATGTGCACATTTTATTTATTTTTTCTTTTCTTGGATGTTTAATTAATTTTTTTCATAACCATTGCGTACCTCGATCCATATTTTTGGTAAGTGAAATGATACTGCATCGTTACATATAGAATTTTTGCGCGTTACAATCGCTGCGGTTTCTCTTATAATGGATAGACAGTATCGACTGGACGGAAAAATTATTTTACTTTCATTGAAATTTATTTGGATGGTTTCTTCTTGATAAAATCATGCAAGGGCTAAAGTTTATCTATCATATTTAATATTAGCTATATGCTCCTTTTTTCTATACTTAAATTTCCTGCTACTCATACCAATATAGGGTGACCTTGCTAGTAGTTGATACCCCTCTAGTAGTTGATCAAAATTTTGAAATATTGCGCATTTGAGGAGGAAATGAGTTTTACACGCGGCACTAGTCATAATATTTTTGTTTGAATGTTGGAGAACCTGTTGTCACATTGTTGACAGATGCCTGCTGTAAGAGAAGCCATTTTATGATTTTTTTTTAATAGAAATTGTAAAAATTTAGTTTTTGATTAGTTGGAGACAATTACGTTAAGTTAAAATAATCCACTTCCAACTTGCTTATTTGAAATAATAGTTTAATATGAATTATTGTTAATCGCAGCTTAGGCATGATATTTTAAGAACTAATTTTTGTATTTTCGACTGATTTCTTTGATTGATCAACTGCTGGGGAAATGGCAATTAAAGAAACTATTTACTTACAATTTTGTTGCTATTTAATTTCAGCAGATTTCATTTTTGCCTATTATAGGACATTCATTAACGGTTGTAGCAATTATGTTAGTTTACTTCTAAACTGAAAAGGAAGGAAATATAGTAAAAACCCATAGCACCGACATTTTTTGATCAACTACTGCCTCGGTCATTCTAGTAATTATTTGATCAGTCTGCTCTAATAAGGGCAATCCCATCGTAACTGACGTAACATTTGATCATCGAATTTTGTTTTCAAATCTATGTAGAAAATTTACTACCGTATTTTATGGAAGAAACGCCGCGGCGTTTACGAGTTTAAAAGTTAATTTTTTTCCAAGTGCATAGCTGCCAACTTGTACGGATTTTTGCTACCACTAAAATTTAACATAAATTTCTGCCTTATTTAATTATCAAAATTCTCTGCAATTCGGGGATTGAATTAGGAAAAATTTTCTATTAAATTTTAGTGGTAGCAAAAATCCGTACAAGTTGGCAGCTATGCAAGTGCGGCGTTTACGCCCTGTGCGGCGTTTACAAATTTTAAAATACCAACTGAGTTTCCCCAATTTAAAAATTCATTACAAAATTTAAAATCGGATTTAAATATTTTAAATAAAACTTCAGACATTTTAAGATATTAAAAACGAGGCATCCTACACTGCTCAGAAAACTTTGATTAAAGTTAGGTCGATGTGACGCTGTCGACCAAAGTAGCATTCTGATGAATGCGGAGTTTACAACGGGTGCGGCGATTACGATATTTTCAAGCTTATTCGGGCCAATTTGAGGAGTGCGGCGTTTCTTCCATAAAATACGGTAATAAAGCTAGAACAAATTTTTACAATTTAAAATATTTCTTACTAAGGACATAATACTAAACTACCTACAGATTATTTCAATCTCTTTTTGAGTCCCAAAAATTGCAATTTAAAATTCTGTAACTGACGTAACATAAAATATACAAACATTTTTTTTCTGCCTTCATTGAAGTGTAACAATTATCAAAACTATCCCGTTAAAAAAAGTGATTTAATGTTCTCAACAACACTAAGTAATGCCAAATTATAACAGTAACTTATTTAATTAATTTCTGAATAATAAAAAAGAAAAAAATGGTATTTACACGTGTAACTGACGTAACTTTTATTGTGTAACTGACGTAACATTATAACTTTACAAAGGCAATAATGGTACATAACTTAGTTTGTAAACAGTAATTTACAATGCCTTTTTATTAGGATTTTGTTATAGAATATAAAAATATCATCCAATCATACCCTTAAATTAAAAATATTATAAATTTTATTCACCCCTCCGAAATGATAATTTTCTGTGGAATCGCCCATAAATGGTATTTCAGAAACTCCTGAGTAAGTCTCAAAATTAATTGTGTGAATTTTAGCGCAAATGATATTCTTCAATTTCGGAGGTGGTTTGGATACTAAGCAGATATTGAAACGTTTAAGACTATATTTTAATTTCTGAAAAAACCTTGGAATATATTGAATAATATAAAGTTTGTATTTTTGCGAATCAAATTTTGTTCAAGTTTCTTATTATTGGCAATATCCACGATTAATTTGTTAATATGTCGAACTTTAAAGCCATTATTATGAGCAATTCTGCGAATATTATCTAATTCATCATTAAAATTATTTTCTCTTCATATACTGTAAAAAAAAAGAAAAAAAAAAAAAAAAAAATCTGTAATTCTACAGATGTAAAGTTACCGAAATCTGTATGTTTACTAAAATTTTATCTGTACACTGTACAAAAAATGATCTAAATCTTCTAAACTAGTTTTTGTAAAGCTACAGAAATCTGTAGCTTTACAAAATTAGCTACTAAAGTTACAGTAATCTTACTAAAATTTTATCTGTAACCCCGGTTGCAATTACATAAAATGATTTACATAAAATGATTACATAAAATTTTTGATTTATGGTGCAAAAGTGCATCTGTTTCCTAGGAAAATTTTAGTAACTTTACAGATTTTTTTCACAGTGTACTAGAAAAGCCCGTCTTATGAAAAATCTGCAGGCTAAAATTTTATACGTAAATGGAGAACATGTATTTTTTGGTATGGTGGTCTGGTTAGTAATGCTATTTTAATGAAAACATTTCATACATTTAAAAATACACGTCAACATTCATAAAAGAGAGAAGATTTTATTTTCCGTTTTCCCTTTATTTTAACGTGTTGCTAACTTTTCTACATTCGGAGGTGCGTAGGTTTTGTCCCCAAGCCGTTTTGACCTCAATCAAAAATCAAACGACATGTATTATGTTCTCGAGAGAAGTGTTCCAACTGTTACATCACTGGGAATACAATCAGTGCGTTTCATTATCATATATTTATTTAAAAGTCATCAAAAGGTTGATTCACTTTACTTTATTGAAATAAATTTCCTCTGTTCCCTCTTGCACCCCTGTAGGCCTTTTTTATGGCGCTATTGGGTGTTTGAGATTCCAGTAAACTTCTGCTTCCATGTCCCGACAATGAAATGTTGGGCGTAAAGACTAATTAAGACTAATCAAGACTAATTTAATTCAAGATGGGGCATTTAGAGCTTTTTTCAAATTACCCTATGTTTATTATCTATGAATTTATTCTTTTTCAATTGAATTCAAACTCATATTGGAATTCCCAGCTATTTTCTTCAATTCATCGCAATTTGTATACATTTTTAGGCAGTTTTATGAAAAAATTAAATTAGAAAATATTAATAAATGAATAGTACTTTTTATCTTTGGAATTACTATGCTAACTTAGTATTTTTAATGCGTCTGTTACATACCCTAATCGACTAATAGTGAGAACCGATTGGCCTTTGATAGGTCGGTCATCGTTTTCTGATGACACGAGGAATGTCCGATGATCGGATAATCCTTGTAAACCAATTAATTATCGCCAGAAACACATTGAAAATGCCTTATAGTGAACAGAACTTATTGATATGGAAATACAATCCATTTATGATTAAAATCAGATTTTTCCGATGAAAGTAGAGTTTTCCCGAAGGGTTTCAATGGGTATAAATGTAAGTCGTAGTTCTTAGATTAATATAAGTATATTTATTTGCATTTCTCTGTATTAATTTGTTTTACTTAGTGTTTGGTTGTTATTCTTTTTTTAAGGTTCTTTTATCCTATTAATTTTCATTTTTTACCATGCACAGGATTTAGGGAATTAAACGAATCTTGATTTCTAATTTTAGGAATTTACCTGATGTCGAGTGATATTTAATAATTATCTCTCTGCGTTTTTTTTTTTTTTTTTTTTTTTTTTTTTTTTTTTTTTTTTTTTTTTTTTAAATCAAAATAGGTTCAGAAATTGCGCATTTATGTTATTACATACTTCAAATCTACATATATTTTAGAGTTAAAATATGTAAAATTCTTTTGTAAAAGAGTTCTTTTTTTTAGTATAGAATTAGATCCTAGAAAAAAAAAATATCACGGAAATCGCGGATTGCGCAAACTTTACTACTTTTACATTGCCCGTGAAAATTGCGGGATGCGCATCGAGAGGGTTAATTTTGTTATTTATTATGTGCTTGTTAAAAAATAGTTGGAATCTGAAATGGTTTGAAAAAAAAAACACCTCAACAGAATAATGAAACGAGACATATTTTCAAAGATATTTTTAATTTTTTGACGTAATTAGATACTTGCAAGATATGACTTAAATATGACAAAGACATGTTTAGCTTATAAAGTATAAAATAAACACTAAAATTTAAGTATATGGAAATATTTATATTATAAATATTTCTAATTATTCTATTAAATACTTGAATATTACTTTTATTATTATATTTTACATTAAATGTTGACTGTGAATCAGTGGCGTACACTGTAAAAAAAATACGACCAGTTTTCCTGAAGAATCGAAAAAATAGTTGCCCTTATCGTACCGGAAAAATTTCTGACCCAGCGCGAATAAAATCCGTAAAATCGGAATAAAATCAGTAAAATACCGTTTTATTGACTATTTCCTTTTTTTTACGGATTTTAATCCGAGCTGGGTCCGAAAATTTTCCGTTACGATAAGGACAACTATTTTTCCGATGCCTACAGGAAAACTGGTTGTATTTTCTTTTTTACAGTGTAGCGTTTGGGAAAGGGCTGGATAATTTTATTACCAGTGTTATTGTATGCTAAATTTTGCTTTATTTAATGGTATAACGCTCAATGATTAAGTAAAGCCAAATCTTCTATATAATTGTACTTGTAGTAAAATGATCACACCCCTCCCCCTACACTGTAAAAAAAAAAAAAAAAAAAAAAAAAAAAAAAAACTGCCAGTTTTCCGGTAGGAATCGGAAAAATATTTGCCCTTATCATACCGGAATAATTTCCGACCCAGCTTGGAATAAAATCCGTAAAAATAAGGAAATAGTCAGTAAAAAGGTAATTTACGTATTTTATTCCGATTGTACGGATTTTATTCCGAGCTGGGTTGGAAATTATTCCGGTACGATAAGGGTAACTATTTTTCCGATTCCTACCGGAAAACTGGCATTATTTTTTTTTACAGTGTATAAAAAATACTGCCAGTTTTCCGGTAGGAATCGGAAAAATAGTTGGCCTTATCGTACCGGAATAATTTCCGACCCAGCTCGGAATAAAATCCGTAAAAATAAGGAAATAGTCAGTAAAACGGTATTTTACGGATTTTATTCCGAGCTGGGTTGGAAATTATTCCGGTGCGATAAGGGCAACTATTTTCCCGATTCCTACCGGAAAACTGGCATTATTTTTTTTTACAGTGTAACGCTACGCCACACAGTGGAGTATTTGATCCGAAATTCTGGCCAAAATATTTTTCTATGTAAATATAGTCCAATTGCCTTTAATCGTTCGATGTTATTGGGTATCACTATGGCATGTTTGGTATTGTAAATGAAGTCTAGAGCATTTACGGTTCATTTACAGAGACACCCAAAAGAATTCCCTTACGTTATGGTCTATGGGAAAAAATCATTTGCCCTATTTTTTAATGATATCCCACTATTTTAAACGTACTGAAATTTATATACATCACTGAGGTGTACTAAGGCACTTATTGTAGAATATGGTGGGCGTAGAATATATCGTTCATTTACAGGGACACACAAAAGAATTTGGCTGAAGAATAAATTTAACTATTGAAGTCTATGCCCAATAATTGCTGGAAGTCCGTTTGTAGTAGTGATATGCGTTTTTAAATTGAAGTATTTTTTTAATATTACTTGGTGTGGATACATTCTACAGATCATATACAGGGCTGCACAAAAGTTCTCAAGAACATTTCCATTTATTCACGGAATTGGCTGAATGGAAATGTTTAACTGTGCTATGCGTTTCACTGAACTAACTTTTAGCATACTATGTAGTATACATACAAATCCATAGCTTTGTTTAATATTTTATATCTTAAAAGCTGACGAAGTGTAAGTAAGATTTTAAAACTTCACATAATAATAAGTATACTTTTTATAAGTATTTTGGCAACTAAGAAAAAGAAAAAAAGAGACATCATTTAGGAAGATCACAAAGAAAAAAGATGTTAAAATATTAATTTACTAAGTAGATATTTTAAAATTACGAATACACCACATGCCCATAGACTTAACATTACCGAAGGGAGTTTGGGAGTTGAGTGTCTAGCAGCCTTAAATGTTTACTGTTTATAAGAGAAAAGTAATTGTTGATAGATTATTTTATGTATTACTAATGTTTAATTAAATGTACTTAATTGCACTATCTATAAAACTTTTTATTTACATTTAAATTACTTTAATAATAATTATTAAATTTTATAAAGATTATTTACATTTGATAAAGTTACATTTAATAATACATTTCATAAAGTGGAGTCTCTACAGTACAGAAATGTTGGTTTTTCAGAGTATATAGTAGATTACAAGTTTCAATCGGGTTCTTCAGAACTGTGTTTTTCATCTTCTTCATCACACAGCTGGAAGAAGAAGTTGTAGGGTCTTGCTACAGTATGGCTTGTTTTTTTCCCTTGATCTTTGTTTAGAGCAGTTTATAAAAGGATCACTGCTTAAAAGAATCCAATCTGGGACATCTCTATTGCGAACTTCTATATTGCTCTTTCTTCAGTACTTTGTACGGTACTGTTTAAAGTATTTGTTACTGGCCTCAGCAGCTTCTTCTGACAGTTGGCCAATGGGTACGACTGCTTTCTTAATTACAGTGTCACTATGAATGAAAGTCTTGTACATTGTTGCAATCATCGGGTACCATTTGTAAAGGTTCACATGCAGTCTTGCTGTCTCATCAGCAGATTTTGGAACTTTTTTTCGTCAATGCGATGCCCACTTGTTATGACTTCCAATATTACTTACAACCTTTTAATCATTTCTGCGTTTACTCCAGACTTCTTTAATTCCCTCCTTTCTCCCCTTATTTTATACCTATGAGTCCCCGAAACTAATTGGAGAAACTGTTTTTAGCAAATAAGTATTTACAATTTGAAACCGTTCTGATATTTCTATCAAGTGGTATCGAGTTACGTATGTATGTACGTACTTACATAGGTACGTACATGCATGCATACAGAATCTGTAGGGGGAAAAGCTCTCAAGCAATATCCTGTAAGCTAAAAACCTGCAATACGAGAGTAAAAATATAGTTTTTATCTCTTCAATTCGGTTGCCATAAAAAATGGGATTTAAGTAATCCCACCGAAAAGAAATTATATAAAAAAATGACAACAATATGCGGAAGATTTTTTTTTTGCAGAAATTGGCACTCAAGACTATAACTAATACGATTATAATTCAAACATGGTCCGACAAAGACCGGCACATATTTAAAATGCTTTCGATTTGTTTAAATTAGAGCGAAAAATGCTTTAAAATTAACCCTTTTACACACTTAACGTTTTTTATTACATTAAAAACTAAACTATTTAAATTTACACATAGTTTAACACTAAGCTCTGGCTTTTTTTAAACACGTAAGCCCTGTTTAGTTTCAATTCAACAATTCATTGAACCACAAAAAAATTATATTTAAACATAACAACAATGCCAGAAAGCAACAAAAAACCACGTCTTCTCACGTAGAAACTTCCTCTTCAACTGAGGTCAGAAGCCACGGGATATAACTCAGGTTCCTAAAATAGACATAGATCGACGCACCAATTCGTTAGCTATTAAAAAATATGATTTTTATAATTGTTGAAGAATATTTAATTTTTGCATTTTTGGCCAGGTTTTTTGGTCAAATACTCCATTGCGCGCCACACTGTGGATATATATATAAAGACCGTTTTAAACGATTTAGAATAAAATTTTACATTTAAGAATTATAATTTTTGAGAATGATCCCAGCAAAGAAAGAAACAGTGGGCCATAAGCTGGAAAATATGGCAGCCAGCAGTGCTATCAGCGGTAAAGTGCAAGGGTGCCATTACTTAAATCTGTCGAAAAGTGTCCAAGCCGAATGCAGTTGGCCCATCAGTGATGACCAACAGCAGGCCAGCACTGGTATGCCATCACATTACTTGAATCCGGCACTTTTCCTGCAGTGCTAGTACCTATCCGACTGCTATTCCTTTGCTGGCCAAGCACCTTCCCTTACAAAAATTTCTTACAGAATTCTATAAAAAAACGAAGTATTATATAATTATGGCTCTTTTTTCTATACGCTAGTTTCACCAAGAGCTATAGAAATACCTGTAGAAGTGTCTTTAATAGAAATATCTATAGAAATATTTGAACTGCATGTGGTCACCCTCCCAAATACTGACCGCGCTCGATGCTGCTTGGTTTTCGTGATCGGACATGAATAAGTGCTTTCAGCGTACGCCACGACTGCTTGTAGTTTTCAAGATCTCATTACAGTATTTCAAGTTTTTTATTGTGATTTACGTTCCTAATCATTAAACTGGTATAGAAATTATTCTATTGTATAGAAATCCTACGTATTTTATACGCTTTTTTTATTATTGATTCTGAACTGCTTAAATTTTGAAAACCGAAATCCTTTGTAACCTAGTAAAACCAGATTTAACGAGAAAAAAAAAGTGCGTTGAAATAAAGATTTTATTTATTTATTCATTTACTTATTTATTTTGTTGGTGGCAGTGGTGCTATATTTTTTACAGTTAAAAAAAAAATTAGCTTCACAGCTTAAAAATTGTGTTAAGATATCCTTTTCAGATTTGTGTTCAAATACCCAATGTCTTCGATATTCGCAGTGCCACCTAGAGTAAGGGTTCCCAGCAATAATACTGCAAAAGTTCGTGCATTTCCATGTAGTGGTGGGCCGTCGCATGAGATAAAATGGATTCCCACCAGAATTTTATCTGATGATTTCCAACAGCAAAGTTGACTGAAGCTGTCCAGCAGTGGTCATGCAGTCGTAGACCATCAGCCAATACTTCTCCATCATTGCCAGCACCGATCTTGCTGCTGGCCAGCAATTTCCTCTTTGCTGGGATAATATGCATCGTAAGATAACTTCAATACTATTTTTATTATTTATCTTTTCTTAAAGATTTGAATTTCAACTTTAAAATTCGAGAAGAATCTTTTTAAATTAAATTGATTGGCACCTGCAAAGGAGGACAAATTTAGATTAAAATAAGTTCACGAAAGATTTTTCCCTAGAAGAGCCCAGCTATTTTCCTACAAAAATTTTTAAAAACATTTTTATCCTTTTAAAAACACAGAAAATAAGTCATTAAAAGGCAAATACTTTGAGATTTTTTTTTCACTTTTTTTCGAAGAGTTGGGGAGTTTTACATATTCATAATTGATGTAGACTTTATATCGTTTCAAGAATAAACGGAACTCTAATGACGTGTCTCTTGATCTCGAGAGAAACGTACTAACCATTTCTGCACAGGAGAGTAAATCTATACATTGTACCATCATTTCATTTGCATGCTAACAGGCTGTTACAGATTAAGTAACCTTATGTTATTTCAGCATCAATTTCCTATGTACCCTCTGTTAGCACTATCAGGTATTTAATGGCACTTTTGGGAGCTTAAGTTTCTAAGCAAATTTTCTTTTTTCCCGCCACTGAATTTAGGAGGGTAGATGATTGTTGTTGCTTTTTATTCTATCCGATTCAAAAGAAGAGATTTAGAGCTTTTTTTCGAATTACCCCAAGTTTATTATCTACGATGTTATTCTCTCTGAATAGGCTTTCAACATATATTAGAATTCCCAGTTACTTCCTTCGTTTTTTTTTTTTTTTTTTTCAATTTCAACAACTATTTAGCCAGCTCTTTTTTTTAAAATTAGAAGATATCAATATATAAGAAGTCTTTTTATATGATTTTTATTTTATTTACAGAAAGTTATTAATCTATTGCTACATCATATTTTTAAACAACACATCAGTCACATCAGTGACTAGCTTTTCTTTGTTAAATTAGAAGGTATCAGCAAAAAATAAATCTTTTTATGTTTATTTTTCCTTTTCTATATTTCCATAATGTTTTCTTCTATTTTGACTAAGCAAAAAGGCATATTCTGAGTGGTGTAAATAATAGAAAAATACTTTTTAAAATATTACCTTAGTTTTACACATATATTTTTAAATTTCCAGCGTTTGTGAAAAAAAGAGTATCAAAATACAATTTATCTATTTAACTCATTCTCGCTCCTGTTGCGTTCACTCAAATGTCAAAATAAATGCTCATGCTTAAATTAACTATCAAGCTACCACTGTTTTAGAATTAAAAAAATATCTTATTTAATGAAATAAACTAAGCGACTCGCTGCTGTTGCGATCACTCAACTGTCAAAATATATGCGAATGTTCAAATTTACTACCAAGCTACCGCTCTTTCAGAATAAAAAAATCTTATTTAATGATAAAAACTTTGCGATTAAATAAAGCTAAGATTACCTTTTATAATTTGTTGCGGCAAGCATCTTTCAGAAAAAAGTTGGATACCGCTACCTTATAGATTTAATGATTAATTAGATAAAGCATTGTGACAAATATTAAACAGAGATAATTCTAACTAAGAAAAGTTATACATTTGATCTTTGAGTTTTTATCAATCAAAATAAAACAAAACATTTTAAAAAGTATATTCAACTGACTTCAAGGTATTGTATCTTGTCTCCGAATTTATATTATCCACATTAGAGTCCTGCATTGGTAGTTTTATATCCGACCTGAGCCCGAAAATTCCATCCCCACCCCCCCATTTCAAATCAACCTGAAACCAGACGTAAAACCAACAAAAAAATTTCATTGATCCGAAACCCAACCCAAACACAAAGCGCTTCAGCCATAATTGATAATGTGTTTAAGTCGAACCTGTATTTTCAACACTGAAATGGGGTACTTCGGGTGTTTTCAATGTATAACTCAACCCTTTGTTTTACTCACGAAAGAAAATATATTTTTCTTTTCAATAAAATTGTGTGTGTTGAAAATGGTGATTGGATACGACGAAATTTTTTAGAATATTTCAGAGAATATTGAGAATTTATCAGTGTTGAAGAACATTTAGATATTATAAAAGAATAATTTGCAAAATCAGTGATATGTTATTAATAAATCCCTCTTTGTATTGATTTGTTTTTGCTTAAAATATTTCAAATTACAGCAATATATACTTTCCTTTAGCTGCATCATTTTACATACATAATTTTACCTTTCTGCAAACGATTAACATTCTTTTAAAAAGAAATTGACGTGCAATAGCAATAATTGTAGAACATAACAGTGAATTTTCAGTTATTGCACAAAATATGCTAAAAATGTAATATTTTGTGATTTATGATGATAAGTAAATAATCGAAGCTTTTGACTATTGTTACAACTGCACTCAACGCATGCTTGCTTTATATCTTACGCAGGGGCCGACATCTGAATTTTCTTTTACTTTCCGTGATTTAAAAAGTCGCCTTCGGAAATCACCGAAAAATGCTGCATGTATTTCAATTATGGTGAAACAGTCTATATCTCTGATATAAATTTAATTTTTATGTGAAAAAATGAATATTTATATATGTTTGTATGTATATATTACTAAGAAAAGAAAATTTCGCTTTGTCTGTGTGTGCGTCCGCCAGAACCAGCGGAATCTACTGCACGTACAAAGCTAAAAATTAGGTGAGGATAATCTAAGGTTTGCCCGAATGCACCTGAGACTCAGAATTTTAAATTTCTGATAATTAGCCGAGTTTTTAAATAAAAACACATCAAAACAAAATTTTTTTTAATGAAAACTGGAACCACGCCCGCGCATGTTCAGTTCGATGCAATCTTTTTTATCTGAAAAAAAAAACATGCTTTCATGGAATTTTCTATTTTTCACTAATTTACGAAAATTAAGGAAACTATCTGAGGTATCAATTTGAAACTATGTATACATACATAGAAAAATTTTCTGAAACCGAATGTCTAATTTTTGAAAAAAAAACAAATTTGGTAATTTTCCTTACTTTTTGCAAAAACAGACAAGACAATTCAAAAATGATCTTGACAGAGTCCGGCAAGCATGGAAAATTTACGATAAAAGAGATCTTACAGCCGATCCCTCCATTTACTTTCCGAAAACGAAATGACATAATTGCGAACTAATGAGGTAAAATAATATATATGTTAGATAAAGCTTTGAAAATCGTTAAACATACGTATGTAAAACTTAAAGGTGAGAACGGGAGAGGAAGGTGGGATGAATATTGACAATGGATCGAATTAATGAAGAAAACTGAGTATCCTTAGGCACTATATTATTAATAACTTGCCCATTTTTAATTCGATCTTTGTTTTTAGTGTTCCGTACTTAAAAAGTAAAAACGGAACCATTATAAGATCACTCTTGTGTCTGTCCGTCTGTCTGTCTGTCTGTCTGTCACAGCCATTTTACTCGTAAACTATGGAACGTGGAAAGTTCAAATTCGGGGAAGTAATAAAGACTGTTGACCCACATATTTTCAGATTATTAAGCATTTATAAATATATTTAGTAAAAATGTATAGGGGAAAATTCAGTTGCTTGAAAAAAAAAATATTTTCTTTGTATATCGTGTGGGGTATCGTGTGAAAGCTTTCGTAACGCTGAATTCAAAAATACACTTCTTTTAATTTTAGTTATTACATTTTCAAACATATAGTCGAAAATTTAGCGCAAAAATATGTCCCCCCCCCCCATCTAATTCCGAATCTACTGAAGCTAAAATTATGAAAAAATTAGAGGGAGTAGACGTTAATTTAAACCTTGCAGGAAAATTATAGCGATTACCCTAGGTCACATAGTTTTTGAGAAAATCGCATTTTTCCGTTACACACAAATTTCGATTTACGAGCATTCAGCAAAACTGTTGAGCAGCGCTGAAGGTACCTATCGTAGCAGAAGTATAAAAGCATTGTTGATCATGATTTTCGAAAAAAATCGTCAGTAATTAGCCGAGATATAAACCCTTAAAGATATGGACGGTTTGGACACACATAATGACAGGGGCGACGTACTCTATGTACCATTGGCTTTTAAAGCCTAGCTTAATGATATATGTGTGTAATGCAATGCCCAGTAACAGTATAAAAGCAATAAACGTCAAATTGTTAAAAACAGACTAATTCAAGTGGTCTCGGGACTCTTAAAGCTTCAAAAAAAATTTTATTTTAATTTTTTTAGATGTTAATCTTCCATCTTTTCTGAACATTTTAATATAATTATTTCCTTCAAATTCTCATTAGAACAGAATTTATGGCTTTTAGAATTATACCCGCTCAATAGCTTAAGCGGCCTTTTCGAAATTTTTAAGTCATTTTTCTGCAATTGACTTTTTTTGGCATAACGCGCACGATATCTCAAAAACTTTTGAATATTTTTTCATGAAATTTTCAAAACATGTGTTTTGTATTAATCTGTATAAACTGAACCTAAAATTTCCTTTTTATTGTTCAAAAAAATATTTTTTAAGTAATTATATTGTTCAAATTTTCAAAATTTTCTATTAGCTAAATACAACTTTGTATTAAAAATATAAAAATTCTTTAAATACAAATTTATTTAGGTTCAGGGTAATTATTATAATCTGAAGTATAAGTAGGCCACAAAATTTTTATTCTAGTTACAATATTTATTTTCTAATCGTGCGCGTTAGCTGTTATATCAATATTCTGCTTATCAAATGTCTGACTATTTGGAGCACCCATGTAGATGCTAATTCTTCATCTTGAAAATTTTTAAATACATAAAATGAAAGAACGTACTTATATCTTTCATCTCAATAAAAATTGTGTTTTAAAATCATATGCATTTTTAAAGGGGTAGGATACCTTTGAACACGTCGAAAAAGTAAAAAATATCACCATGTTCCAAGCTTCAAAACTTGTGTAATAAGTCAGATATAAAAATCAAACTTCATTTAAATATAAAGCACATATTTAGATTTATATTTAAAAATATATATATACTTTTAAATTCATAAATAAATATTGGAATGATAAGTTTATATGTATATGATAATAAGAGAAAAAATCTTGCGCGCACGATAAAATCTGAAAATATGCATATAGAGCGGAAATTTTGCTAAACATAAATACATAATAGAGTTACTTTTATACTAAAACCAGAATATTTGTAAAAAATATTGACTAAATTAAAAAATTAACAAAAAATTAAAAATTTTAACATTTTGAAAAATATTTTCAAAGTACAAAAACAGAAAAAAAATAAAATTTTACATTTTTCTGGTTTTAAGTTGTTGATAATACAGAAATGAATACGTGGTAAAAATTTCTTTTGATTGCCATGCATAGTTTTTTAGTAACACTGCGCGCAGTACCAAAATTCATCGTTTTGAATAAACGCAACGCAAAGTTTAATTATCCTATGTAGTCTTAATATGTAGTCATAATAAAATTGCCATAATTAGTAAACTAATGGAATTTTTTTAATTCGGTTTTGTGCAAATTGTTAAGAAATGATTACGGAATCAAAATATGTATTAAATAAATTTCGAAAAATTTGATGGTTTAAAGGTATCCTACCCCCTTAAGATATTAAATGTTGAATATGGTCTCTTTTTTTTTTCATTTTTTCTAATTTTTGAGATCCCTGAGACCCCTTAATTAGAATGAAGTACATAAATACTATGGGATTCACGACAATTTCCATTGAATGGCTCTTTCAATACGCCTCGAGTGGCTTTAAAAGTTAATTGAAAACCTATCTGGAAAACGCGGCAAGGACCAAGACGGCTTTGCAATTTCTTGGCCTCCTTTCCAAGCACGCTTAGTACAATGCCAAATGTGAACTTTGAACGAATGTTTTGTTTTAGCTGCACTTTAGAAAGAAAGGTTATTACTATGATGAATTAAGTTTTATGAAATGACAAATGAAGTTTAAATATACATTTCTTTTATTGTCAGTACCGAATTAAATTCATTATAAAGAGATTAAAATAATATTATACTAGTCGGAAGTGTCAATCCCACAACATTCTTCTATCGCATACATGTCAATACTTCCTGATAAATGCAGCACAGCAGCGCCACCGGTTAGGCGATTTATACCAAAATCTAATCAGGGACAACTTTCGTGAACTTCTAATTGAATTTGAAGTTTGGTGAAAATTCGTGCATTAGTTTTTAAGATAGAGCTATTACGGAAATCGTGAAAAGTTCCAAGTCACAGTGGCACCTCTTGGGCAATTTACACCAAAAACTTATCAGGATCAGTTCATATCAGGGATTAACTGAATCTAAAGTTTGATGAAAATTCATGCATTAGTTCTTGAGATTCAGCTATTGCGGAAATCGGGAAAATTGCAGCATAGTAGCGCTACCTGTTGGGCGATTTACACCAAAAAGTAATCAGCACCAATTTATATCAGGGACTAAATCAATCTAAAGCTTTATTAAATTCCGTTCAATAGTTCTTAAGACAGCGCGCCCACAATATTTGTGTCACACAGAGATGGACAGACTTACAGACAGACATTTTGTAAAAACATGTTTTTCATTACCTCTGTACACTGTTAAAAATTTTGCAGCATTCTGGCAGGTCATTCGACTGTTTTTCGAAAAAACGGTTTCATAACCATAATTTAACTATATTCTGACCATAAAATGGCCAATAATATGGTCAGAATAGTGTTAAATTACGGTTGTGTAAACGTTTTCGGTAAAAACGGTCAAATGACCTGCCAGAATGCTGCAAATTTTTAACAGTGTACCCTAAAAAGTATACATTCGTCGAAAACCGGAATTCGAAAATTTTCACGAATCCAATACTTTCTTCTTGTAAAGATAGAAGAAAGTAAAAATGAGTTATACAGAATAGCTGTATTTTGACATTTTTTTCGGTTCCATATCTCTTTGAACTTTCATGCACTGTTAAAAATTTTGCAGCATTCTGGCAGGTTATTCGACCGTTTTTTGAGAAATAGGTTTCATAACCATAATTTAACTATATTCTGACCATAAAATGGCCAATAATATGGTCAGAATAGTGTTAAATTCACGGTTGTATAACCGTTTTCGGAAAAAACGGTCAAATGACCTGCCAGAATGCTGTAAATTTTTAGCAGTGTGGTATATCCATTTACATTTTTCTAGTATATACTGTTATACCCAGCCCTACTTTGCATAATTTTTTACAAAGTGTTAGTATTCTTTTAGCAACGATTTTTTTAATAATACAATTACTAATTCATATATTTATTGTACGGAACCCTCTGTGCGCGAGTAATACTCGCACTTTACCGTTTATTGGGGACATTTCTCTATTTATTTTATCCGCCATTTCTACATTTCAGTTAAGACCCTGGTCCCCGTGGGCACTAGTCCGGGGATCTTGCAATTTTTGGGCATCATGCCTTTTTGATCGCCCCATCTTCATTTTGTGATCCTATCACTGCATAACATGACTTTTGAGCTTCTCTCCCCGGGCCTATACCGTCCTATATTTTATGGTCCCTATCACCATTTTTTTAAGCATTTCCCCACAGGGACTTTTGCAGGACTTCTTTAAATTCGTATTCTTTACTTATTTCCATAAGCTCTAAGAACTAGGGCTTTCTAATGCTTTCACCTTAAGGCCCTGCTCTAAACTATCAGTTGGCCCCTTTAGGGCCCTCTACTATAGCACCCTTAAATATGGTCCGATTTTCTAGCTTTTTTTCCTAACAACTTCTGATGTACTTCAGCTACTATATGAACTACAAAAACTTTCCTTAGACTGCAGTTGCCAATATTTTTTTTATATTAATATCCTTCTTGGAGCCCTTTGAGTAGTTTCTTTAACAATAATTCAATTCTCTTGCAGTTACCTTTAACACAGTTCTACGGTTCCTCGGCTGTTTTATAAACTACTAAAAATACCTTTATATCCCGCTTACAACCTTTTATTTTTAATCTTCGTTTTCAGTTTCAACTTAAGTTTATTCACTACAAATATTACGAAGAATGTTGAAGATCTAAAGCGCTAATTACAAGGGCCAAAAAGTTTTATCTTAGGGCCCTGCTCTCAACGAACAATTGGGCCCTTTATCGACCATTCCTTATAAAATGGCCCGATTCGCTATATTTTTTTCTACCAACCCTCTTAGGTCCTTCAGCTACTATATGAACTACACAAAAAATTCTCAGATAGCAGCTACCACCATATTTGATTATTAATCACCATCTTGGGCCCGTTAGGTTTCTTTAAAAATGATCCGATTTTCTTGCAATTTCCTTTAACATAGAACTAGGGTCCTCCGTCTATTTAATAAACTACTAAAAGTTTTCTAATACAGAATCTCCCTAGTTTTTCAAATATTAATCTTCTTTTTCGACTAAATAAAAATACTACGCAGTAATACTAAGTAAGCAGTAATAATACGCAGTAAGAATATACTTAAGAGTTTGTTTACAAGTGTTTCCCCTTCTTTGTTTATTCAACATAGCTTACGATTCATCTATTTTTTGCATTACAACAGTTTATCTTAGATTTCAGTTACCACCATTTTCAAACATAAACGATGCATTCTTTTCTCGAGTTCTATGGGCACAATTTCAATGCAATTTGATTCTTTCAATTCATCTTACGACCCACTTCAGTTCTTTTCACGCGATTGCAACACGACAACGTTCGTTCGGAGAGATTTGTTTGGAACATGCTGCGTAGCACGTTCGGTCTACGTCTCAGTGAAGACCCATTCCGAAAGTTCATCTTCAGATATATATATATTAATATGAATCGAGATTTTAAATTTTCGCGATTCGTTTGGAAAAATCGACGGGCCCAGACAATGCCTGCCGGGTCAGGTAGTATGTATGAGGGGCAGTGAAATGAAAACAGAACACACGCCATTAAACACATTCCTCGCCAAAGTTGGTAACATTATTGTAACCTAATGATAATTCGATCTCGAGGGTTGGTAGAAATGCGTAATTGCAGCTCACAGATACTCACAGTTGTTTCTTTTATTTCTTTGTAGGTGGGCTTAAGGAAAAGTGTGTTCGTCCAGCATTAGAAATGGAGGCAAGTAAAGAAGAGCAGAGAGGTCTGGTTCGGAGCGAGGAGCCACAATCAGTGCGAAACGCTATGCAGACACTTTACAAAAACTAAAACTCGCCATAAAGTCAAAACGCTCTGGAATGCTGTCGGACGGAATTTTCATTTTGCATGATAATGCACGTCCCCATACCGCGAATCTGGTGAGGGATAAGTTTAAAAGATTTGTGCTGCGAAACACTTCAACATCTTTCATACAGCCGATATCTTTCCCTATGTGATTTTCACATTTTTGGCCCCTTGAGAAAAGACATTCGTGGACGTCGGTTTCATTCGGATGATTAAGTGAAAGAGTGGGTGAGGTTGTGGATCCGTCAGCAACCTAACTCTTTTTACAAGACTGGGATTGATCATCTCGTCCCACAGAGGGATAAATGTCTTAACAGTTCTGTCAATTATTTTTTAATAAAAATTTCCCATATTCACTTTTTAGTCTTTGTTCGGTTTTCATTTAACTACCCCTTATATGTATATATTCATTTATATACAAGGTGTGTCTATTAAATTCCAGGACTGGGGCTAATACATAGGAATGAATAATAAAAAAAACAAACATACGTTTAATAGTCCTAAAAATAATCACCTCCGGCACTTTGTGCACGGCGATACAAATTCTGGAAACACGCTTTGTAGTCCTCTGAAGATTTGACTCGAAGTTGAGCGGTTACGTTTTTCTTTGTCCTCTACGTCCTGAAATCGATGCCCTTCAAGAGCAGGCTTAAGTTTTGGGAACAAATTAAAGTCAGGAGGTGACAAATCAGGAGAATACGGAGGATGATTAACCTCTACGATGTCATGTTTGGTTAAAAAGTGCTCTTTCCAATTCTGAAACGAAACTTGATCCATCACCGACCGTGACGCGCTCTCTAATGAACCACCTGCATTTACCTTCTCCAAACCGGAAATGCTGACGCAATCACTGCGCATTTGTTCCACCTTCGCACCTCATTGATTACGCTATCACATCAGCATGATGACGCGTTCCTACACATTTTAATTCATTAACTACACGTACAGTCCTGGAATTTAATAGACACACCTTGCATTTCTCACGACCGATTTCACACGCAAGATATTTTTCACAATTTGGTTAGATAAGTCTAAAGTAATATAAAACACTTTTTGTTTTAAAGGTTATTTTTTTTTTAAATTTTAAAACTAAATGCCTACGTTTCTCGAAAAAAATACAAAAATTTTATGAGTACATTTAAATGCATTTTGTACGATTGTTTTAAAAAATGTGTTTAAAATTTATGAATTGATAAATTATAAAAAAAGTATTATTTTGTGTACTACGGAAACTATTTTACTAATGGTTATATTCCAACAACGTCAAAAAAAAAAATTAAAATAAACTAGCATCATAGACATTACTGTATCAAATCCTTTATTTCGTAAAAATTGCCAATCAAGCGCTTTTGTAACAGCGTTCGGATACAAAGCTATCATTTCTGGAACCATTGTTAAAATACGATTATGGGCTTTCTAATTTATGCCACTTCCACATTTTTTTAACGAAATGACCAGTAGAATCATTTTTGAGCTAATATTATTCTCACTCATGTTTTAATGAAAGAACTGAGTTTTATAAAAAGAAAAATTACAGACTGATTAAAATATAACTGACAAAGGCGAGGGCAAAGATCTCGTTGAATACATTCTCAAGTGATGAAATTTTTTAAAATGTACTTGAAGATGATACTAAGAAAGCGATAGTATAAATGTGTCATGCAATAAAAGTCATTCTAATTTATATATCTTCTTTCTGAAAATTACATCGAATTAATAACTTTTCTTTATGTTCAGAAATAATACAATTTTAAGTAAGCAGTTTCAATATTATTTATAATTTTTACTTTAATTTTTGTTTTTATGTTTATGATATATATTTCAATATATGGAGCATCTATACAGGGTAAATCAAAGATAGATGAATCTGAACAGATACAGTATCAACACTTTTAAGTTTTAGTTATGCATATAAAGTCATGGAAATAAAAGTCATTATCCTCTACTAACTCTTCGACTAAGTATCGTATGCGTATGTGGCTCGTATCATTCGATAAGTATTAATTTCTACTAATCAGTGCTGTACATAAATTTTAATTAATGGGTCGTAGACATATAAAGCAATCTTTCAATACAAACACCTAACTTTAACACCATATTTGATTTCTTTGGTAATTTTTTCCTGAGGATACCGAATGGGAAATCATTCTGTCAAGTACTTTAGGAACTAATCAATTTTAAAGTTTAAAACACCGCAGGAGGTAGTTTTTTAAGCATAACTCAAAAACTACAGGGGGAATGAGCTGTATATGTAACCGCTGCAAATCAGAAAAAAAAAAATACTGTTTTTTGGAGGAAAAATAAATCGAGATACTGTCAGAGATCTTAAACGTAACCAGTGTTATCTTAACTCTTAAATGCCTGATTTTTCAAAAATCATTGTAATAATGTTTTTCGGCTTTCATTTTTTAAATAAATCACGGGAAAAATACTTGAAAAAATCCTATTTTGTTTTAAGTATAGTTTATGGCTAAAAAACAGTTTGTTACTAATCGGCAATACTGGTGTTTTATTGAAAAAATAATTTCCCTTGATAAAATTCTATAATATTAAACACACAAGAATTTTAGGATCTATAATAAGAAATAAATTTTGCTCGTTCACTGCAGGTCAAAATAGGGTATTTCGCAAGCTTCCAAACAAAACAAAAAGAGCAAGTAGTAACAATTGAAAAAATAAATCTATCTTTATTCTTAAACAGCACAAGTATTGCCATCTACATGTTGAAAATCAATTTTATAATACTTTCAGAATGTATTTTATTGACAACATTAGGCATTATAGCTTCAATATTATTCTAATAGTATTTTAGAGCCTAAATTGTGTATATTGCCGAAAAGCAACACCAGGCATTTAAGGGTTAAGAATGAACTCCTTAACAATTTTAGCGTTTAACACAGAAAAATAAACAGTTCCTCGAATCTCCAATCTGGAGTAGGACTTCAATTCATATATCCTTACGAACCGCAAGTAACTACATCTACAAGCACAATAAGGAATAAGGAAATGACAACTGTCCTCACTGTTGGTTAACCCTTTATGTACTGAATTATGAATTCATGAAGATTTTATCTTCTAAAGCATTTTTCGTAATTGCTTAAACTACATTAAAAGAGTTACATAATAATTTAATAAATTTTAGAAGGATTAGAAGGATTAATTAAATTTGAATTTATAGGGATTTTTTGCAACATTTATAACCATACTCAAATTTTTTATTTTGAATATTTTTCTTGTATTTTATAGAATTGGGAAATGTACAAATATAATGTTCTTACAGTAGAAATATTTCCGAAATGAAAAATCCTACCCCCCCCCCCCTCCCACCAACGCCAAGAAAGCTGAAAAAAATGCAAAGGCAAATGAAATCATCCTTTTAAAAATATTTTTGTTTCGTGTAACTAATAATGCTTTTGGAACAAGATAAAGTAATGTATCTATAACACATTCTAAACTTTATTACAGCTAATTGATGTATTAAATGAATTTTATAACAAGTTATTTTAGCGATACTTATAAGTACCGTCAGTAGATAAATGTTAAACGAAGTTAAATGAAAAGCAACCGCGCGCGGCGCGTTAAACGTGATCAACGTGATGATCGAATGCACGAATATAGGTGCACGAAAAGAAAGTCGTGTGACTCTAGCGATTTAACGTCGAATGTAATGTGACAGCCTTTCTTTTTCGCTAGCCTTGGGGTTAAATTACTAGTTGGAAGCAAGAGATATCTTTATCACTCTTACTGTATATCAGGCTTCAGGTGATGTGATTGATCAACGATTAAGAGGTCTCGACCAGGATTGAATTACATTGCAATGACGATTCGTGCAATGATTGATAAGGCAAAAATGTAGAAGGTAGATTGGTTGACCGGAGTGCTTTTTTATAAACATACCCTTTCATTATTAAGAAGAAATGTCCACCTCCCCCCCCCCCAGTATAATATTCCTATAACCTTCTTTCTTGTTTAGATTTCCTTTCTACTTCGCATTATGCGGTTGCCTCCATACACGTGTTGACTACACTTCTCATGAAGAAGCAACGTTATATTTTCCTAAACGGCACTTTTGTGTCTATTGCATTACTTTTCACGGTGTTATCAACAAGATTTTCGAATTCATTTACTCAGAATGTTTTCTTAATCTTCGCCAAAACATTTTCATTGCAATATATCGGCAACTACCCAGTTAGAAAATGTTTGCATTTTTTGCAGAAAATAATGAATCCTATACAATTTGTTCATAAAAACGGAATGTTTTTTAATATTTCAAAAGCATACACTTTTTGTGTGAATTATCTGCATTTTTTGGGAGTACTAAATAGTACATATTCTGTGTCTTCAGAAACTGTGCATATTTTTTGAATAAAATACGTGTATATGCTACGTTTAAAATAATTGTGCATTTATTATATACAAAAAAGTCTCTATAATCCAATTTTGTAGGATATAAAATTTAACTTGCGAAATTTACGGGGAGAAAACCCCACCCACTAAACGGAAAATTCTCAGTTCTTCTTTCTCTTACTCGAAAAGAAAAAAAAAATACAATATGTCTTACGAAATCGGAGAAAATGACAATTTAGTTTATTAAATTCGGCGGGTGGGAGGAAAATAACCTGTCGTCTGTATTGAAAATTAGCTTGAACCACCCGTTTGAAATAAGTTTTTATCTCACAAACATAAAAAGAAGCAGAAATATAATTAATTTTCATGGGGGGGGGGGGGGGAGGGGACCCACCAGAACGAAAAACTCTTAGCTAGACTTTCTCTTGTTGTTAAATTATTTTACGTTACTCGTAAATAATAAATATTCTGTGATTTTCAAATCGGTCAAAAAGAAAATTTAGACAATTGAATTTCAAAATTCAAGGAACGCTCGTTCTTTCCATAAATGTATTCATAACAATCGAATTAAAAATATGTATAACTGATTCCGCCACCCCTATAAATACTAAAATGTTGGAATCCTAACCATCACCTCAAATTGTAAAAATCGCAACGAAATCCACATCAAATTTTATATTTCTTCTTTATTTTTTTCTCTAATAAATTTTATTAATCAAGTCATATTCTAATTATAGAAAAACCCTAGTAATAAATTAACCTCATTTAACAGTGTCCCCGTATAAGGATCGAAAACGTACTGTATTCTCAAATCCAAGAATGTGAATACGATCCTATATTGGAGGAAATAACATCGAGATAATTATCCCATATCAACAAATATTGATGCTTCTGAAAATCTCCATAGATGGGTACTTTATTTATCTGTTTGAGACCAAGCCAATAAGCGCAATTTTTGTATAATAAAAATCCCTAAACATATATATTATATGTTTGATGTGATTAAGAGGAAGAACTGATCTTTGTTGATAAAAATAAGTCTTATAAATGTATTTGATCATTTTTTGTCAAAACTTTATCTGGACATGGTATTCTAAACGTTAAATGTTCGATTTGTTTATGAAAAATATGTCCAGTTATCAAAAGAGTATATTAAAGGTAAATGGGTGTTTGTCCTGTCATTTTAATCTTAATTACTGTAAAAAATATTTTTCTGGGGATTTTCCTTTTTCTATTTTATTAAAATACGGTACGTTTTCACAGTTGTTGGTAATTAGATTTCTGAATTTATTGTGCAGTAGGAAGACATTAAATATGCATGGTTATACAGAAATCTTAGCAGTTATTTAAAAAAAAAAAGACAGTTAAATGTTTAGTAAACACCTAGGCTTCCCATTCATTCCCTGAGAATTTCGTAGAGATGTATTATTTGCCTACTGTATTTGTATGTTCTTGAATTTTTACACTTTAAATTACCACACAATTACATGTCAAATATCGGACTGCTGCTGCTTCATTTACTTACAACAGCGGACGTTGCCATAGGATGAATGTAACTGGAAGTGTATCCGTCTAAAAGCAATTGTAAAAGCTAACTGGCAAGTAAAACTTGCGATATTGTTTTCTTCGATAAAATAATAGAACAAATAATAAAAGCTCAATGCATGGGGTTTTTAAAAATTCAGATTCAGATCAGGTTCGAGAATAGCGGTTTTCTCTTTCACAGTGTCTAGAGTAGGGGTGCACAACCTTTTTAAGGGAAGGGCCACTTACAAAAATATCTGGGTTGTCGAGGGCCACATCAATAACACGGAGAAATTTCTGTTTCGGCCTGGGGGATCTGTGGCCTATAATCAGATAAAAAATATAGTTTCAGAGGGGGATGAGGGATTTTTACCCCTCTGGGTTCATCTACCCAGTCAACATAACCAATTCAGTACATTTCTATACATAACAGAGATATAGCAAGGATTGTTTTCAAGGAGTGTTAATATTCCTTGACTGTATTCGGGGTAGTAAATTTTCCTTTATTTAAAGTGCTAAGAAACAAATATAGGCATGAAAGTAGCTAGTGCCGAAAAAAATGTGAACTTTATGAACGATGGAGAGAGGAGGAGACAAATCAACGAAATTTAACATTTTTCCGCGACTGATCGACAAAATTCACAATTTTTCCGAAGTCGATCGAAATTAGCTATTTTTCCGCGCCCGATCGACGAAATTTGCGATTTTTTTTCGTGTCCGACCAATGAAATTCGTAATTTTTCCGTGATCGATCGGCGAAATTTGTAATTTTTCCGCCACCGATCGACAAAATTCGCGATTTTCCTGCTGCTGATCGACAAAATTCGCGATTCTTAACTGACTCTGCCGAAATTTGTAATTTTTTCCAATAGCAAATTGACGAAATTCGCATTTTTTTCTCGCGATAAATGGTCGAAACTCACTATCTTTTGGCAGCTGATCGCCGAAATTTTCGATTTTTCCGCGCATCATCGGCAAAATTCGCGCTTTTTTCGTGCCCGACCAACGAAATTCGCGATTTTCGGATCACGAGCGACGAAATTTGCGATTATTACGTGCATGATCGACGTAATTTGTGATTTTTTCTCGCCCAATAAACGAAATTCACGATTTTTTTCTCGCGATAAACAGACGAAGCATGCGATTTTTCCGAAGCCGATTAATGAAACGTGAGCTTTTTTTCGTTCCTATTCGACAAAATTCGCGATTTTCCCGCACCCGATCGACGAAAATCGCGATTATTTACTGACTGACGAAATACGCAATTTTCTCCCTCGGCAAATTGAGGAAATTCGCGATTTTTTCTCGCGACTGAAGAAACTCGTGATTTTTTCGCGCCTCGTCGACAAAAAGTGCGATATTTCCTTTATCGACCAACGAAATTCGCTATTTTTCAGATCCCGATCGACAAAAACGACCATTTTCCATGTCCGAACGGCGAAAATCGCGATTTTTCTGCGCCTCATCGACAAAAATCGCGATTTTTCATCGCCCGATCAAAGAAATTTGCGATTCTTAACTGACTGACGAAATTCACGATTTTTTCATGCAGTTATATGGACAGAAACTGCAATCTTTTTCAGCTATAAATTGATGAAATTCGCGGGCCGCAGGTTGTGCATCCCTAGTCTAGAGTATGTCAAGGTAAGTAATACATGTATAGTTGAAAAAGAAAGAGCAAATGCGTATAAGAAAAGACGAATAATCTTAAATTAACTTGATTTTCAAATATTTGGTCATATCGCATACAATCGACAACACCAAATTGTCGATCCAACTGACATGCAGGTCCGGTCGAATAGTCAGTAAACAGAATATATAGCGCTCTCTACACTGTGCGAGTACTTCAGGAAATGGATCAAAACTAGACAAGGAGGTATTTTCTTAAGCATCAGCTGATTTGTCGTTCTTGTTATACGAAAAATGCCTCGAAGAAGGACTGGAATGAGCATGGACAGATTATGGATCACTGGATGTTGGTTCTTGTTTTTTGTGCCTGTGAAGCTCAGGTTTGGGTAAAATAATTTTATTGCAGTTTCAGTGTATATTACACATATGTTTTAAATCAGCTGTATATTCAGATTGGTAGATTTTCTGTTTATTGCGGAGTCGGGTCCGGTGGGGGAGTGTTCGTGATATGTTTTCATTTGTTTTTATGCATTTGATTTATGCTTTGCGACACTGGCCGAAACCCACCGCTACTACCGAATAATAGTTTGTTGTGTATGGTAATTAGTCTGAAACATTGCTGTGCTTTTATAAAATGCCCATTGCTGACAAGGCCACAGCTTTTTTGTTTTATTCTTTCTTGTTCAGGTTATATCTGTTGAAATTTCTTTGATGTTTGCAGTTTATTCTCAGTTTTATAATGGTGAGAGATTCTGGGTCTGCCGAATGCATTTCATACATATGTGCTATATATAATCTGTGTGGTTATTTCCAGCTGTAGTGCTTATCGCATGGATTTTATTTTTACTTTTATTGTTATCTTCAGTTTTATTTTTTACCTTTTTTTTAGCTTATATATATATTATATGGAAATAAAATAAATTACACAATTAAAATCAAATTAGATCTATTAATCATAGTATTAAAATAAATTAAATAATAATAATAATGATAATAATTAATAAAAAAAAAATTAATGGTTAAACTGCAGTTCAACCATATAATTTTTTTTAACTAATTGTTATTATTTTGGTATTTAATTTTTATATTTGTATACATTATTAATTGTTAACCTCTACTTTATTTGCATTTATTTTATTATTATTATTATTAGTAGTAGTACATCTAATTTTCTTTTTAATTAATTAATATTTATTTATTTTATTTTGTGACTATTATATATGAATATTAAACTTTCTTGCAATTTTCTTTAAATTTTCTGATTCTGTTTTTATTCAATTTCCTTTATATTTTGCTTCTGTTATTCTATTCTATTCTTCTTCTAATTGGGTAATGATATTGTACAACTGACTGATACTGTCTTCTTTTCTGTTGGCTGTTTTCTTTAATTGGTCTCTTTCCCTTCCATTTCTTTCAGCTTTGATCCTGTTTTCAAAGTGGTAGCCTCTCTTCTTTGCGCCTGAAGAAGAAAGACAAGTTCTTTCGAAAGGCCTTGTGCATTTCTTATTTTTATGAAATAATAATTTTTATCGAAAACAAGATGTGGTAGGGAAAGTACAAATAAAAAGAAATGTTTCAAAAAATAAAGTTTTCTAATATTTTCAGTGTCATATGCGGTTAAATGAACATTCTGAGCAAAAGATGTTCACGAAGAGTAAAGATGTTTACCTAATGCTCCACAAAGCTTTGCTTTTTTTCCGTAATTCTTTTATTAAAAAGCAGAAAACCAATGTTTAAAAATGCACAAATAATACTTGAAAAGCATCAAACAGCTTTTTCGAATCTACTAGCGAGATTCTTCTTCAATGCAAGATAGAGCAAGACACAGCGTGCTAGAAAAAGCAAAGCTGAACAAAATGAGAGATAGAGACGCGCCGGCTTATATACCCAATACGGGTAACGAATGCGCCAAAAACAACCAATGAGACAGAAGCAGGTGAAACGATTGAGTGACAAGTAGCGACATCTACCGGAGAACGAGAGAAAAAGAAACCAAAAAGAGGAAATTAAATTAATTCTTTCGAAATACTTTGCTTTCCAAATACTGCTTTTCATGTATTATTTGTGCATTTTTTAAACGTTGGTGTTCTGCTTTTTAATATTCCTGCACAAAAGCTTTAATTGCTATTTTATTTAATTCTTTTATCTTCAATAAATATTTATCAATACATATTTATAAAACTTTATCTTTTATTTTTTATAAGTTTATTTCTTTATAAGTCATATATAATTCAAGTTAGTAAAAAAAGAACGAAATATTCTGTTATAAAAAATACGCTTTTGAAATTCCATTTTTGCGTCTAAAGAACTTTATTCACACTTTTATTGAAAAAATATGTACTTATTTAAGACTAGGAATTGTGAACTATGTTCCGATTTTTTACATAATATTTTTTTAATTCGAATGGGCAGCACACTCTCTCATTATTTTTTAAAAATGGCATAGCATTACTGAAAGCCTTGTATCTTACATCGATTAAAATCTATTGTTTTTCACTGTAGCAATATCGACTTACCCTCCTAATTCTATGCTTCCTAAAATACTGGTACTTGATCACGATTCAATCCAAGCGAAGTGTAATAAGGGCCTCAAAAAATCTAAATTCGAAAGATTAAGGCAGCTCGCTTTCTATTAGCAGAGCCGAGAAGAAGTTTTTAAAAGAACCAGCGAAGTGGACAACGGGCTGGCTCTCGTCCGTAGCTGCATATACTTGCATCATTTAATATAAGAAACGTGACTTTTTATTCTTTTTCTTTTGGTCCAATAAAGCTTAAATACTTTTTCATGCTTCAACGATGAAGAGCTAAATGATTACACATCAGCGACAATGTTCTTTGTTTATTTCATCCCAATGATGCGAACATTAATTTGGTTAAAGAAGTGGATTAAGCAAGTTTGTAGTTAAAAGTATAAATCTTCATCTGTTTTTCAATGCTTAAATGAACTTAAAAAAAAAAAAAAAAAGTTTGCATTTTGTTATTCACTACGTTTCTAAAATACAAATAGTTTTATATTTTATTTTCCCCTCTTTTATTAAATTGGATAAATTAAAATATTGTAAATTCTTTTTATATTAGATTATGAATCATTGCTCAGTTTAAATTCAGATTTTACTAAATTACACGAGTTCCAAAGTTATAGAAGAAACTCATACGAATCAATACATTCAATCATGAAAAAAAAAAATTGTACGGAAATTGTACGTCAAACGTAGCAATAATTTTTAGTAAATAGGTGACAGTTAGAAACTCACGTAAAGAAAAGCACAAGCGGCCAATATAAAATTATAATTCGATTTTCCAAAGATTTATTTAAACAAGTCGGAAATCGTACGTGGCAAATGAGGTGCGTACGTACTATAAATAGTTTTCTAAATATTCAGATCTTGGTGAAATAGCTCTTATGCAAAAATGCATAAATACAAAATTTATTACGATTCTATATATTAAATTCAGTCATGAGGAAATAATATAGCTCCATCTTAAATAGCACGTAATCACAGTCGCAACCGAGAATCATTACCTGTCATGGGATTTGATTGAATTAATTATATATGATTGGATTTAATAGAGTGAAAAAAAAGTTTTTTAATATCTTTTAATGCTTTGATTAGATTTTCTTAAAATTTAAAATGACTCGACAAAATTCTGCATCGATTATATATATTAAATTTCAAACCATTCGGCTGAGTAATTTTCGTGCTGTTATATGCGGACAAACGTACGGACCAAACGACGACTATAGGTGCTGCGTATTTATATAATTAAGAACGCACCTAAAAATTCTTGACAAATTATTTAAACTAAAAACTATTTCTAGATTGTTTTCTCAACGTATAATCTCAATTTAATTAAAATGAATAAATTTATTACTAAGCACCGAAAATGCCATCTTTATATACATGAAACAATTAAGTTAAATATATAAGTGTATAAAAAATACAGTTTCAAAATCATTTAATGTCGTTTATAATGTAGTCCGATCAGTAAAGAAAGTTTTAGAACAATATTTTAGTCAATAAAACATAGACAACAAAAAGAAATATCTATTTCTTATTTAAATATTCGTTACATATCTGAAAGATAATCATTAAGTAGAATTTTTGTCTAATTTCGAAATGTTTTGCTTCAATTCATTTCCATTAGAATTAAGATGGTGTTAATATTGAACTGAATTATACCTTTAGTACATTGATTAAAAATATAATATATATGTTTATGGATCTAAACATTGCATTTTCCTAGAATAAACGGCTTAAGCATTGGGTTTATATTGATATATTAAATATGGAAATACACCAGATTTGTTTAAGTAATTCCAAGTTAAATATGTGAGCTTTTGAAAAATGTGTTCATTTAAATATATTGACAAACGTAATTGAATTATTGTTTTGACGACATTGTAATCTAAAAAGTAATAAATGATTGTGGATTAGCTAGTATAATTATAGATTTATATAGATGCATAAGTGGTTATTCCAAATTTACTTCATTTGCAATTCATTAAAATGAATATAACTCATTGTTTAAACATAAATTTCATTTAATGAATATACTTATCTGAATTCATGGCATATTTAATGAATTTACAATAAATGTATTGTGTAAATAAATTTCATTTCAAAATGCACAGAATATCAAAGTATGCTATTTTGTCTGTTTTCTGTTACCTCATTTAAATGGTATTCCCATTAAAAATAACTATATTCATATTAAATATGGACCTTACTTATAGCTACATTTTAATTATAATCTTAGGAGATCTCATTTTAATCCTTAAATGTCTGACTTTTCAAAAATCATTGTAATAATGTTTTTCAGCTTTCATTTTTTAAATAAATCATGGGAAAAATACTTTAAAAAATCACATTTGTTTTAAGTATAGTTTACGGCCAGAAAACAGTTTGTTACTTATCGGCAATACTGGCATTTAATTGAAAAAATCCCAACCGGCCCGGCCTACAGGCGGAGGTAGATTTCGAAATTAAGTATACTAATTTCACAAACAAAAACCAAATCATGATTAGAGAGAAACCCACTTTAACAATTTTATCTGGCCTCTTTTGACGAGTTTTTATTTCTTTTTTATATAATAAAAGGTTTTATCTGAATCATGTTAGGGAGGTATTAAAAAAAATACTTTTCCATGCTCAACAACTCGAAATTTTCTGGCATAACTCCAGATTCATTTTTAATAGGAAAAATATGAAACTTATTGACGTGATTTTTGAATAGATTTATAAGCGACCTGTGTTTTCAATTTTCGTTCAATTAATTAAAACTTGATATATAAACAATTATTTTCTAAGTAAGACAATATTTTTCGTTTCTAACACAATCGCTTCGGGAAATTCCGTTCAAAATGCCCACTTTGACATCATTTTTTGAAATATATTCTGCCACTATCAAAAAATCGATCATTACGGTGCATTATATAGTTTCTGAATAAGCGAATCTACCAAATGGATGCGTTCAGAGCAAAAATGAATTTAAAAATGAGTCAGAAAATAAGCAGTTTGTATTTGAATACTCCCTTAGTACGATGATTTTTCCAACACAATCCGCTTCGGGAAATCCGGTTCAAAAGGCCCACTTTGACAGCATATTTAAAAATATATATCGCCTCTATCAAAAAATTGACCATTACGGTACATTATACAGTTTCTGAGTAAGAAAAGGTACCAATTGGAAGCCTTTGAGAGCAAAAATGAATTAAAAAATGATTCAGAAAATAAGCAGTTTGGATTTAAATACACCCTAACTAAGATGATTTTTTTCTTCAACCGCTATGAATTTTTTATTTGTTTTTGCTGTAAGAATTGGTCCTATCCAAGACTTGTCTATATAGATGTTGTAGACAATATTAAGAAGATATATGATAAATTCAAGGGGATTTTATATCTTTTGAATTGACGGAGTTATGGATTTTTTTCTTCTTCAAACGCCCTTTTTGTTTTCGTTTTTTATTTTTTTTGCGGTACGAATTGGTCCTATCAAAAACTTGTGAATATAAAAGTTGTAAATAATGTTAAGGAGATTAATGATAAAATTAATTGGATTTGATATCTTGAGAATTGACAAAGTTATGATTTTTTTTCTCCCAAAAACCCCATTTCTTGCGCCCCTTGAGGCTATTTTTAACTTTATCAAAAATCTGTGATACATAAATTTTTGGCCCTATTTTTAGAAGTAATAAAAACTTTAAACTGATTTGATATGTACAAAAATTAAGTAGTTATGACATGTTTTCGGTTTCCACAAAACCCCTCCCTATTTCCATTCCCTTGGTCCGATTATGCCCATTAACGAACTTGTCCGAGATTTTATGCCCCTTGATTTTATGTATCAGTTTGGAAGAGATTGGTGCAGAATTGTGGAAGTTATCGTGTCCAGAAGAAAGTGATATGTATAGATAGATACATACATACATACATACATACATACATACATATATATATATATATATATATATATATATATATATATATAAGTTTTTTACTGAGGGTGGTTTTGGGCTCTAGGGGTCATGATCGGTGTAGATCTGCAAAAAATTTTCAGAAATTCCAACATAGGAACGACGCCAATAGGTAGTATTTCATACGAAATCTACCTAAAAATAATCTCCCTTGATAAAATTCTATAATATTAAACACACAAGAATTTTAGGAACTATAATAAGAAATAAATTTTACTTGCTCACTGCAAGTCAAAATAGGGTACTTCGTAAGCTTCCAAACAAAGCAAAACGGACAAGTAGCAACATTTGAAAAAATAAATTTATCTTTATTCTTAAACAGCACAGGTGTTGCCATCTAAATGTTAAAAATCGATTTAATAATATTTTCAGAATGTATTTTATTGGAAACATTAGGCATTATAGCTTCAATATTATTCTAATAGTAATTTAGAGCTTAAATTGGGTATGTTGCCGAAAAGCAACACCAGGCATTTAAGGGTTAAAATATTTTGGGGGAGTACTAATAAGTTAAAAATACATATATGCCATAAGTTCTACTTTTTGTATGAATGCTCGTTTAAGAAATATTATTTAACTGTCTGTATCACAACCTGATTTAATCCATATTTTCTGTTTAAATTGCTTAGACTTGTTTTAAGGGGGAAGAGATACATTTATTGTACATTTAGAAATCTTTTGTAATATTGATTTATTAAATACTACATTTTTTGTATGAAATCATACCCGTAAGGCATGGTGACGTCACGGCGACGTCGTTGTGAAGTCACACTGTGATTTTGTGACCGTCGATGCGACGTCACGTGACGTCGATGTGACGTCACAGTGACCAGAATGCGAGGTCGTTATGGCCGTTTTAGAGGACGTTTGTGACGTCACATTGTGACCACACTGTGAAGTCACGGTGTGACAAATTTGTGAAAAGTGTGTCATGTGTGACTATTTTGGCATTAACTTTGTGACGAACCTGTGATGAAAGCGACAATGCTTTGAAGTCACATTGTGACCAATTTGTGAAATATGTGTCATTTGTGACGAACTTGTCATAAACACTGTGATTTCAAATGAAAATCAAATTTCAAATTAATTGCTTAAAAGACGCAAATAGTGAAAAAGATTCCATGCTGGGACTCGAACCCGGGCCATCAGTACAGCACACTGACTTTCTACCGACTAAATCACATGGAACGATACCCAGGCTGGAAAATTTCTCACTATTACATGTTGGCAAGGCTACAAACGCAGCAAAAGATGGAATATTTAGCGTGAACCACCCACATGATGCAAACACGAAACTTAATTAAATCCAGCATTGATTGATATTATATTAATACTTGGAAATTTTTCCAGAGAGAACCATTCGCCTTGCATACAATATTTCAAATGAAAGTCAAATTTCAAATTAATTGCTTAAAAGGCAATTTTAATTTGAAATGTTGTATGCAGGGCGAATGTTTCTCCCTGGAAAAATTTCCAATTATTAATATAGTTTCAATCGATGCTGGATTTAATTAAGTTTCGTGTTTACCCCATGTCGGTGACTCACGATAAATATTCCATCTTATGCTGCGTTTGTAGCCTTGCGAACATGTAATAGTGAAAAATTTTACGGGCTGGGCGTCGTTCCATGTGGTTTAGTCGGTAGAATGTCAGTGTGGTGTGCTACACTGATGGCCCGGGTTCGAGTCCCGGCATGGAATCTTTTTCACAATGTTGGCCTTTGCGCCTTTTAAGCAATTAATTTGACATTTGATTTTCATTTGAAATATTGTATATAAGGCGAATGATTCTCTCTGGAAAAATTTCTAAGTATTAATACAGCGATGAATTTTAAAATAAAATTCTGCTGTAAATATAAAATCTTATCTTTTTACCGTACTTTTTAGCAAAATATCGCTACTTTGGAGTCCTATTCTTCTAAAACATTCTAACACTTAAAAAACAATGCTTATCAACTGACATATTTTCTTATTAAGTTCTATGCTTGATATTTAGAATGTGTAAGTTTTTTAATTTGTTTTGATTTATCATTGCTTTATTAAATACGAACATGGAAACTAACGGATATTAATACAACTATTATTTATAGAGCGGCATGATAAGCGATATTTATTTAAATTTTTTATTCCCGTGTATATTGTACTTTGTGAATATGAGCTAAATAGATTTGGTATGTTTTATAGGAAAAGACTGATCTGGGAAATAGAAAAAAAAAAAAAAAAAAAAAAAAAAAAAAACGAGTAAGAAAAATCATGCGTTAAGCATAGATTAAAATATACTTTCCAACACTTTCTGAATGCTTTAACAAGACATCGTAATTTAGAGAAATGACGTAAATAAGACAACTAAGTAAACCTTTTAGAAAACGCATAAAACATTTGAAAAACTGAGTTCAGCAGTTACCGTCCATAGCCAAATATGTTTTCCAATTCTTTTAAACAGCCCTTATTTGATCTGTATGTTGATACACTGAAAAAAATGAAGTACTCAAAAATGAGCAAACCGACGTACTCATATTGAATTGAATATTTTTTGATCAAAAATGAACCTATGCTTTCTCTGTTTTGAAACATCAGATGTTATCAAACCCAAACAAACAAATAGTTTTGTATCCTGTAATGGTTCATTTCATTTATGGCGACATAAATGATGTTCATTAATGTAAATATTAAATTATGCACAGCATTTTAAAAATAATTGCTTGGAAATAATGTTCTTGTCATAAAAATATTCGATTTGAGTATCTTGTTAAAAATTTTGCTATTTTTCTTGATAAATAATCAACTAAACATTTCTTGTTAAGAACTTTGGACGGGAAATAAATGTCAGTACATTTTTACTTTACATTTTAGGGTTTTTTGTTTTTTTTTTTTTGGGGGGGGGGGGGCAGTACATAACGATTCATATTTGATCACAGCCTCGGAATCAAAAATGAGTACATGTGTTTCTCAACTTTGAGTACATTTGGATCGGAGCTATTTTGTGCATGTGACGCATTTAAAATTGAGTACTTTTTACTCAATTTTGAGTACCCATTTTTTTAAGTGTATATATACTATATAATGGGAAAATTTAGTTTAGCAAGAAAACGCCTAACAGGTTGAAATTCATTTTCAGCAATTTATACTAATGTATGGAAACATACTTGAATACCTTTGTACAACCCTGTAGTTTACCTAAAATCTTTATTACACGCCACTATTTAGTTAAAATTTAATTCAAACTAAGACACTCTTAAAACTGCTGAAATCACATTTCCAGAAATTATAATATATAGACGGCCATGTATCCAATTCTTTACGTGACCCTGTATATCATTTTATCTATATTCTACAAATATTTCTTGGTAAATTAAATGCAGTTCAGCGAAAAAAAGCATAACTCATTTAAAAACCACCTTTAAGCAATTTGCGCCCATACCCAGTAATCCTTACGAATACTTTTGTGTAGCCTTGTATAGGAATTATAGCATTTATATACACCATACACTATGCATAAATATAGTGAATCATAAAAGTGCATTTAATCATAAAAGTGCGTATTATTTCCGTATTAATGAATTTAAATATATAATAGTAATAATTTTGTGTTAATGATGTGTAAATGAATTTTTGCATAAGAGTGCGATAGCTATTGCACCAAGATATAAATATTTATAAAACTAGTTATAGTAAGAGCGCACCTGATTTGCCACGTCTGACGAAGAATTTCCAACTTGTTAGATTTGTCTTCTGACAGTTTTTTAACTCTTAGTATAACATAATTCTTTATGCTGCAATATCTGAAAATATTATTTATTTTTTTTCATTTTCACGACATGTACAATTTGAATTATAAATAAAACTGAAAATATTGAAAATGATTTTTTTTATTTCAATATTAATGAAGAAATTATGTCAATAAAAATATAATGTTACATATTATTGCCTAATTTCTTTCTTATAGTTGGCGCAGCATGTTCTCTATGGGATTTTGCGCCATAAAACCCTATACAACCAACTAACTTTCTCATAGAATAACACGACAGATTATACATTGTAAGTGCGGAAGTATTGTGCTACAGTTATCAAAATTTAACTGCGATCCAGACATTTTTTAATAAAACAAAACCAATATTAGAATAAATAGAACAGTTATTTAATTTAACGTAGTGATAGGAAGAATTTAGTTACAATTCAGTCGCTAAAAAGTTCTTAACCCTTTCAGGAGCAGTGTACTTGTATTCGTAAAATGCTGAAATTATTGAGTGAAACATGAATTTACAAAGAAAATTATTTGGAAATAAGTATACTCTTTTCTTCACATGCAATAAAAGGTAAATTTTGTTTCCAGAATTCTGGAACTATGTGGAATTTAGTGATTAATATTAAGTGGTCCAAAAATGATCCACTGACATTCATGGGGTTAATTATAAAAGTCTCCGACTAACCCTTTCCGGCGCGGAATAATTTTGTTTATAAAATGGTAAAATGATTAACTGACACCAGAATTTAGAAAAGAATTTATTATAAAATAGATATTTGCTTATATTCACGTACATCAAAAAAGGAAAATTTTATTTAAATAATCTCTCGGTGCGAGAAAACTTAAATATTCTTTCTTGTGGACACCGCCCTCGAAAGTTTTGGGTTTTCCATGACTTATTTCTTAGCATAGTTTACTTTGATACGAACTGAAGCAGTAGTCTGTATGTGTCTTGTCGTATGTTTATATCATAAATATTAAAACAATTCCATGACGGTCTATGGAAGTGAATATTCTGAGGCATTCTTTGCCTTTTTCTTTATTTTTCTTTGAAATTTAGTTCGGGTAATTTAGTTGTCATCGTAAAAAAAAAAAAAAAAAAAAAAAACTTTTATAAAGGTTTTTTGCTGTAAAAGTGGCTGTTGGTTAAAAGCGACAAAAAATGTAATAAGACATTTAATAACCAGGGATGTAGTGGAGGGTATACGGTGGTATACGCCGTATACCTTCTGGATTTTTTTAACGAACACCGTATACCCTCTGTTTCTGAAAAAAGCTATACTATATATACTGTAGGGTATGCCCTCTGCCTTGAACGTATACCCCCAGCTTAGAGCGTATGGCCTCTGTTTTTTTACGACTACACCACTGTTAATAACCTCTTCCGAGTTCCCAAGATTCTGAAAAGTCTTTTTTATTTTTAGAAATCCCAGAAACAAATATATTTTCGAGATTTAAGGTATGTGCTTACCCTCAAATCGCTGTTTTTTTTGCGGAATTTTTTTATTTCTTTTTTTATTATTTTAAATTAAGGTTGAAACATTTAGGATTCTAAAAATGCTTTACTTTTGGTTCGGCGATAATAAGAAGCAAAGTTATAGCCCAAAACTTAAACCGGAAATGAATTTCTGAAACCGGAAGTGACCGTTTAAAGAGCCACAGAAAGGTAAAGAGAACATATACACAAATATATAAACCCCTACAAATAGGGTGGATTTCAAAATTTGCGTTTTCTGGAAAACTGCGTTTTTCATTGTGTACGGTTACGGGAATCATCATTTCTTAAAAATTTTTAAGATATTGAAATAAAATTTTGTGACAAGGTTCTGCTAATCAATAGGTATGTTATGAAGCAAAATACAGCTTGTAAGTTTGAATATATTAATTTAAGAGCCATTTTTATTGAAAAATACACATTTTTTTAGAAAAAAATCATGTTTTGTATATAAAATTTGGCATAAGTTATTAAATTTAAGAGGTTTTGCAAATATTTTGCTTCATGACACAGGTAAGTGGTTTGCTAATATATTGTTAAAAACAAGTGAAATATATTGTATAGATTTCGTTATACAAGGTTTGGCATAAACGCGTTTTTTACTAAAATTTGACTAAATATTGCCTAAATATGAAAAGTTAATAAAAATCCCTTTAAAATTTATATGATTTCATAGTTTGATTCCCTGTTTTAACTAAAAACACATGTGTTTGATAAAAATTTCATATTTTTCAAAAAAAAAAGTGCACTGAAGGAAGGAACATACACTAAAGAAGACTTTATAAAATTAATATTTCTTTTACTGCCACTGATTTTCGCAAACATTTCCGAGTGGGGTTTTTTCGTATATTAATCAGTTTCTCCACTCGTGATATAATTTTTTTGGATGCATCAAGTCTCAAGTAAACATTTCCATGTTTCATAAACGTGTTTTAGCGACAAACATTATAAATTATCATCATGAACATTGACATTAAAATTAACGTTATTTTGTTACTGTTGCATGCATAAATTTAATTATGCAGCTGAAAATGTTTAAAGGGACATTTTACTTTTTCAACATTTTTTTTTTTTTTTAAATAAAAGATGGTTTAAATGATGTTTTTGAATGGTCAACTAAAAGTACATTTTGAAAAAAAAAAGTATTTTAGTGCATATTTAATTAAAAATTTTAAAAAGATTAAAAAAAAATTATTCTTTTAAATACATACTACTGTTTAAAATAGTGATATTTTCCTTTTTTTAAGATTTTTAAATCTGTATTACACAAGACTGCACATGGATTTTTAGTTACATCTAATATTACGTTTAACATGTTTTTTTTTAACTGATATCTATAGTGTAAAGATAATATACTTTTATTTAAAAAAAACCTGAAGGCTATTTGCATGTGCATATTTATCACATATATTATAAAGAACATGTAGAAAAAAGTTTAAATCTCTATCTCAAATTCCTAAACAGGCCTTAGCATTCTTAAAACATGAAAGTGAAGAAAATTTGAACATGGAGAAAAGTTAAATTTTTACCCGACTGAAAAAAAGGGTTATGTTTTTCACGCGTATTTGGGTATGTGGATTTTTTTATACCCTCGAAACATCCCAACGGTTGGATGGATTTTAATGAATAAGGTCTCTATGAATTTGTCGTAACGGCCCGATGGTTATAGGCTAGGTTTTGTTTTTATTAATTGAAAATGGCGACCGTAAAATACAAAATGGCGGTGGAGACGAAAAAAAATTATGCCCCCTATTGAGTGACATATCATTGGATAGGTCTTTCAAAATGAAGACGATGTTTCATTGACTATTTTACAGTCAGAAGCTCTGTTAAAATATTATACAACCTGGAAGTTGTGTATGTAGGATCTCTAGCTTTACTGCAACTCTAACCATCATAGACATCTACAGACCTCATCAAAACAGTGTTTATAGATAGGAACTAACAATTAAGCACAACTTAAAAGTTATCAATGCAAGTAAATAAAAAATAGGTAAGTAATATAAACAAGTAATATGAAAAAAATATGTTAAATCAATTCCTACTAAGAGAATTTTTTTTCTTCCATTCTTCTTTTCTCTTGAGTGGCGCTTAAAATGCCTTGATCAAGAAGAGGGCTCTCTCGGTCTTAAAATACCTTGATCAAGAAGAGGGCTCTCGATTATTGAAAATTAATTAATTTAATTAATTAATTAATTAATATTTGAAAAAACTGGATTAACATCAAGTGTCATCCACTACAAGTTAAAAAAAAAAATTATTTGAGCTTGATTGGATGAATAATAAGTATTTTATTAACGATTGAAAATTTGAACAAGATATATATAGCGAGAGTGTGAGCTAATAGCTGGAATTGAAAAAAAAAATAGTTTCACATTGATGAGAAATAATTAATTAGTTCGCTTTTTATGCAGTCGGGTTTTTTGATTTTTTAAATTTAATTGTTTATTAATTTGTATGAATAATCATGCTGGATGTTTTAACAAAATTTACTATATTTCGCGACAAAAATGAGGTGTCAAAATATTCACAATTAAACGGGCTGTAATTTATTATTAAAAAAATAAATTGATTTTTTGATCAATTTTGAGATAAACTGGCCCCTTACTTGAAATAACATCTTAAAAACGGATATTCTGATTTGAGAAACTGATTAATACAGTATATAAACAACCCAGAAACGTTTCCGAAAATTGTTGGCAACCAAAGAAACTTTGTTTTTATTAATTTCTCATTAAATCTCGAAAATAGGTTCGAGGTCTCGAAAATGTTTCTGAGGTTTCTAAATATTCAGAACGCTGTTTTTAATCGTGGTTGATTCAGAGGATGTTATTGTGTATTTTCGTTCATGGTTATGCTATAATTTAAAAGATTTAGAAACATTTCTATTTTTACTGTGTATTTTAAAAACTGAAAGTAGTGAGGAGTATAAGTTGTAAGACCAATGCCAGACGGGCGTCTTTTTTGCTGCGTTTTTGCTTGCGTATTATCTATTCTCAATGCTATAGCATTGTGAATGGATAATACTTAAGCAAAAAAGCAGCAAAAAAGATGCCCGTCTGACATTGGTCTAAATTATAATTTTCCAACTAATTCGCCTTCTCTACGCAGGAAATCGTCTAACAAGGAAAGTCTCCTTAAAGGGCATACTCAGAATATTTTGAAAACAATACCAATTAAACTACTTATGTATGTAATAAAGGATCAGTCAAATTTAGCGGCGGAATTGCAGTAGAAAGTCTGTAAAAAAAATAAAATACTTTCGAGTATTTGGCGCGAAAAGACGAAAACGTCTCGCGATTTGGCGAGCAGTAGTTTTTTTCGCCAAAATCAAACGATTTTAATGCATCTGAAAATTGTTTGTTAATTCATTTTTAGAATTCCTCTAAAAAGAATTTAATGAATTTAAACATAAACAATGAAAGAGTTTAATAAATACATTTTTTCGTATTACATATTTATGTTGCTTGTTATTTAACTTTATTATTTTAAAAACAATTTCATATATTAAAAATACTTTCATATATTTAGGCGTATTCCAAAATAAATGCACGATTCATTTACCAGTGATTTATTTCAATATCAAAGAATTCGTCGTTTCCATAGCAACAAAATTGAATCGAGTAGACAGTGCTCAAATAGACTTAATTTTGAGATATTGAAACAATTTAAATTTATTTAAATTTTGTTTTAATTCATAAAATTTGATATTTAACTTTTATTATATATATATATATATAACGTTCTATCGAGTTTCCGCCAAAATTTTTTTTTATAAACATATGTATCATGAGAAGAACACTCTGTATTTTTTTTTTCAGATTCTTCTGAATATGCCCGTATGGAGACCTTCTTTGTAAGCATTATTTACTAAGCCTGACTTGGTAGTAGGTAATAGAGTCTCGGCTAATGGGCGCAGGCAGGGACGTTGGGCGGACACGCGGAACGCCGCGCTCCGCGAATTCTAAAGGGCTTATGGAATATTATAATAAATCATTATTATATTTATGAATATTTATTATATTCTACTCGATATAAATTACTATTTTACTATAGTATTTTAATAATATTAGGAGATTTATAATAATGAAACCGGATAAATTTAAAAGGGAAATTAAACAAGTTAAAGATACCGCAATCTGGAAGGTAGGCCTCTGGGCTCTGAAGCTTCCGAACGACCGCTGCTGCGTCGAGCTTATTGTTAGTAATAAATATACTAATTACTAGATACTAAATACTAGAAGTTTCCGTTCCGTCTGGCATGGTGTATCATAAGACCATGTTCAAACTCAACACCACTGGTCAAAGTTAATTCCTAGCACGTGTAAAGAAAAGCAAGACAATCTAAAATATTTTTTTATCCTCATAAAATTGAAAAAGTACCACCAGCACGGTGACCAAACGGAAAAAAAGTAAAAATTGTTGCATGCGTTAAAGAATTATGTATGGACATACAGATAAAAAACATGGTACAAACGAATTGTATAGCCTCTTTCGTCGGATATCGGTTAGTAATAGTTATAAGTAATTAAATAAACAATTATTTTGCTCAAAATGTCAATTCAAAACACTTGTTATATTCTTTCTTCTTCACTTTGTTTATATTTTAATTTAAAATTTTAGAAAGATATCTAAAAAAAAATTTAAATTATAGTTGCAAGATGTGAATTTTTAAATCATGGGAATTTCGCATATACAAATTTGGAATTCTTAGATTCAAACCTTAACAAAAGTTTGCTTCATAAAACATTTTAAAGTTGGTCTTAAAAATATTTTTTAAGGCTGTTCTTAAATAATAATCTTCTTCCTTCTGATACCATCACTAACAAAATTTCTTTTATCTTTAAATGTTTAAAGTTTACAATGTTACAGATAAATTTAAAATTCGTTTTCTAGGGAAATGAACAACGTTTTTAATTTTTTCAAACATTTCTACAAAATATATTAAAAAAAATGGATATTAATATACTTTTAAATTTAAAAAACGTAAAAAATGTAATCATCTTTGAATGAAACTATACAATAACATATGTATAATAATATAAACAAATAGAAGCCTTTCGATAATTTTTAACCTAATTGAGATTATCTAAATCTTTCATGAAAGCGGGAGTAAAAATGATTTTCTTACTTTGTCGAACAGATTCCCACTCTCAAGTGAAACAAAATGTTTTATTTTCTTTCGCTTTTCTCATCAGAATCTGTTAGAATAATGTAGTTTTTAGTATGACATGATTAACTAGAAAGTACATGGATTAATAACGCCAAATTTAATCTTACAGATCTCTTTCAATCTTTGCACGAAATCCGGACATATCTAAGTGAAACGCAATTCTGGTCGATAGTTGTCGACATGATGTTATCTTCTAAATTTTGGTACCTTAACATGCTTTGGCGCACGAACAGAGCAGAGGTTATTGATCAATTATGGTTAAATTTCTTTTCAGAAAATTAAAGTAACCCCATTGCGAAATATACAAGCACTAATTGATTTTTAATATCTCAATTTTTATTTTTTGGATTTAAAATCTAAAACCATATGGTGATCTATGAATAACTATATATCTATCAATATATATATTATTACGTATTTATACCGGGTGGTTCAAAAGGTCGTGTCCAAATGACACGTGTGGGTGTGTTAGGTCATGAGGAACAAGAATTACATAGGAACAGAGGGTCGGAAACGTGATCGTGATGATGCAATTGCCTCGTGACCATGACTCAAAGAAAAGATTAAAAATTGTGTAAAAAGACCTTTATTTTACAAATCATTTAATCGAAGTACAAAATACAAATGAAAAATGTTATAACTCATAACATGTGCTCAAAATGTGCCCCATTAGCCGTGATGCATGCTTCATTTCATTTGCATGGAATAGCAAACACGTTCAAATTAGCCAGAAGTCTCCCGGACACGTGCCGCTGCTTCGGCGATCCGCGCCATGAGGTCCATGACCAATGGAACTCGTACACCAGAGACTTAAGATATCCCAAGAGGTAGAAATCCAGGGGGTTTAGGTACGGGGATCGCGGTGGCCATGGTACAGAGCCGATTGGGACGTGTTCGCGATTCCATGGAACGCCGATGCATGCATCACGGCTAATAAGGCGCATTTTGAGCATTTGCTATGAGTTGTAACACTTTTCATTTGTATTTTGTACTTCGATAATTTTTTTTTTTTTTTTGTAAACTAAAGGTCTTTTTACACCGTTTGTTTTCTTTTCTTTACGTTACGGTCATGATGCAATTGTACCGTCACAATTGCGTTTCCGATCCCCCCCTCCCCCCGGTTCCTATGAATTCTTGCTCCCCATGACATGACACACACACGCACGTGCCGTTTAGGCATGACCTTTTGAACCACCCTGTATATAAAAATTGATATTTTCAGAACAAAATTGAGAATTCCTAAAAATTTCGTAATGGGTAATAAAAATAATTTTCCAGTTTAGCAGAAAACATTCGTGCTGTCGATCGACGAGAAAGGAGACTTTCACTTGTTTTTCATTTTACTTTTCTGATGAGCATCTGTTCAATAATGTAGATTTAAGTATAACAAGATTAACTCGGAAATACATGAATTAATGACGCCAGATTTTATCTTACAGATCTATTTAAATCTTTGCACGAAATCGGGACACAACTATGTGAAACGAAATGCTTGTCGATAGTTGTCGACATGATGTTATCCTCTAAAATCTGATACATTAACATGCTGTGGCGCACGAACAGAGCAGAGGTTATGGATCAATTCCACTTACATTTCTATTCAGAAAATTGAAGGAGTTCATTTTAAAATACATAAACACCAATTAATCTTTCAATTCGATTTTCTGCATAAAGGTAAAACATTAAATGACATAATTAAATATTTTTAACGTGTGTTGTTCACTTCTGTAATACTAGGAGATAACATGCTGGTTATTGTTTCATTGTTATTAAATTGTTGAGTAAATTAATCTTTTAGTTGGATTAATTATTTTTTTATTTTAATATAGATAAATCTAGGAGATAGTATAAGATTAGAAATGAGATCTATTATATATCATAAAAATATTTTTATTTAGACTCGGCTAATATTTTGTTTTGTAATATTTTGTTTTTCATTATTGTCATTTTTCGATAGCATAGAAACGTTGTTTGCACATTTGATACTTTTATATCATCATCATCTCTTTGTTAAAATTAGTAATATTAGTGTGATCTATACAAATGCTCAATATTGCTTTAAAAAAATAAAATGAGCGAAAACTCATGTGCCATATGCATTGTAAAACAAACTCCAACATTAGTGGAATCATTTCACGTTACCTTCATAAAAGTCGACCTATGTCCCAGTGACAATATTATATTCATTATTCATAAATATCTGTGAAACTATCTTTGCAATAAAAATATTATATGCTTGACTAAACCATTTTTGATATTTTGTAACTATAAAAGTGTTTAGCCCAGTTTAAACCTGTTAAAAATGTATAAGGAGCGTTTCAATCTATGATGATAACGTATTAAAATTATTTTTACCGCTGTGTTGAAATATAGAGGGTAAATGATAACCTTAAGACATACTACATTTTAGCACATCCCAAAGACACACATAATAATAATGCTACAAGAAATTATCGAACTGTATATTTCTTATAATAAAATTATGGTAGTTACAAATCTAACACAATAATGTGTGGATTTATAGGTAGTAAGTCCAAACACAAAAAGTTATACAATTGATTATAATTTAAGGAAATATATAAGGTCAAGTATGAAACTTGTGATTACAAAAGGGCCAGAATTCCAATAGAAAAATCTTCCACCAGTAAATTTTAATTTAAATTTTAATCTTATATAAACGCCATATTCATGAATATAGTGGCATGAATAACACAGAAACATCTATTCTTTTTTTTACTGGTGGAAGTTTGCACTTTGATAATCTGGCCCTTTTGTAATCACAAGTTTCATACTTGATGGCCTGATAAATGATAATATCTAACAGTAATTGAACAGTAAATTGTCGATATTTCGAAGAATTTTATTTGCAAAACGTTTGGAGAAAAATACTAAAATTTTGTTTTGCTGATATCACACATAAATACACAGAAAAATTTTGTTAAAAATGGATAATGAAATTGAAATTTAAATATTTTGTGTTTATAAAAAATATTGACCCTCAAAGCTTTATTCATGTGTAGCATTTAAAAGTAGACTTTAAGAGAACGCTGGTACGAAATTCTCCAATTGATAGCTACCAACAGATATTTTGATATGATCATTTGGACAGTATCAGACGGGGGAGGGAGCGTTTAACTCTTCGAGGACTAATTGATCCTATCTTAAAATATAAACTTTTAAACATAATACATAACCAAAAAGGAACCTGAGTGATCTTTTTGCACTTTGTCTATCTTGTCAATACGAGGGTCATCCAGCAAGTAAGTTTTCCACGGCCTGTAGAAGGAAACAAAACATAATCACCTGGAAAAATTTAATACAAAAGATACAGAAATGATTCAGCTACTTTTCTGCATAAGAACCACTGGAAATATAACAATTGTCCTAGCGAGGGATAAGTTTTCCCTCGATTGTCCGGTGTAGAATTCTTCCGTCTGGTAATGGAGCCAGCTTGTCTCAGTGGTCAACCCACGGCGCATCATCTCTAAATATCCTCGTTGCCCTCATCGTGGTATCGCTGCCGAAAAGTGCAGAAAAGATCAGCGATGAAGGAAATCATCACGAAACACCTGTTTTTCCGGAAATTGTCCACCAGTGGGATGCCGAAGAACCTTACCCCCCGAATACAAAACCAAATGCAAGGGACCAGTAGTGACATTTCTGAAGCGATACCACGATGAGGGCAACGATTACCTAAACAGGATTGTTACCGGTGATGAGACATGGTTTTACAACTGTGACAATGTGGCTCCATTCCCAGGCGGTAGATTTCCATGACACTGAACTACAAAAACTTAGCCCAGGCTATGACAAGTGTTACTATTCCGGTGGTTCTTACGTTGAGAAGTAGCTGAAACATTGCTGTATCTTTTGCAATAAATCCTTCCACGTAATTATGTGTTGTTTCATTTTACGGGCCGTGGGATACTTATTTTCTGGACGACCCTCGTATATAAAGGAATGTAGATAATAATTAACTTTTTAACGAAAAGTTAAATATATATCTTCTACATTTAAAAAACGATTCTGTTAATGAAAATTTTTCCTCAAAATCAGTTAAAACATTTATTTGCTTTCTAAAGACTTCCTTTTTTATTAAAATTTTTATTCATATTTTCAAAATATGCAGATGTGCCAAAATTAAAGTATCTTAACCCCTTCGTGAGGAGCGTCCCTTACAGAAATTTTACAACGGTTAATTTCCAAAAAAAATATTTCCGAATTTTTAGCAGAAATTCTGTGATTAAATAAGGAAAAGTTTACTGTTCACAATTAATCGTAGGGATAATCAAGGATTCTGAGCATCTTGTACGTCACCTATCCGAGACAATCGTCGCGAAGTAATCAATACCTAGGACTCTGTAGAACTTTATACGTTTTAGATTGTTATGAAATGTCCTTAGAAGCAGAGAGCAATGATTTTAACGTGCAGATTTTTAAAAATATACACTACACAGCTAAAAGTTACAGGACATTTCCGATTTCAAACGTTTTGCCGAATATCTAAAGAAATAGTTGACGAATTTTTAAGGAAATTCAGGAATATAAAGAACATGCTAGTCTTCATATTTTTCAGTTTGGTCACACGAACAAACAGGGGACCAACATCAAATTCAATACAAAATAACATTTTGGATCACACTGTAAAATAGGTTCCTCGAACTAATCAGTAGAAGCATTTGACTGCGTGGGTTCCGTACGACATTTGTGTTTATTCATGATTATTATTATTTTTTTTATTTCACAAATAAATTAAACTGGTTTTCACGGTTTATATACTTTCGCCGAAATGTGTATTTTTTCATAGATTCTAGTGCACTGAGTACGGGAAAATTATTGTAAAAAATCTGTCACGTCTAATTTAAAAAATATTATTAAATAATTAAATTAAATAATAATTATATGAAATATAAAAAGAAAAAAATAGAAATGATTGACTTTAATCTTCTTTTTATAATTTTCTTTACCTGTTTCTCTTAAAATTCACCAGCAGTAGTCTCCTAACATACTTTCGTCCCAAAAACCTGTGTCTGTCTTCAAAAAGTTTAAGGTCTTGGTGAAAACGGTCGCCCTGTTTTCAGGGAAAAAATCCAGGTGTGAATGGAAAAAAATATATCAAATGTATGTTCAGAGACATGTTTACACCCATTGCATGATAGTTTTTTAATAAAACAGCAATATTTTTTTCATAATTTTCATCTTTATGATTTCCTAAGAATCCATGAACGACCGTTTTAAAGGAATCTCAAGCATTTTTTTCATTAGTAGATAAAATTTTTTAAAAGTCCTGATCTTGCATCAGTTTACGTATCTGTTACCGACAAAAATTCCCTCTTTTAATTTGTGTCTAAAATACTTGTGTAAATATTTAAAAGCAGCACTGTTTTTATCCATGGCTTTGACGAAATTTTTTAGTAGGCCCAATTTAATGTATAATGGCGACAAAATTATATTATGCGGATCCACTAAAGATGTATATTTCACATTCATTTTCCCTGGAGCAAATTCATTTCGGACAAGCCAATATTTTTTGATGTAATGCTGTTCTTTAGCTCGACTATCCCAGAGGCACAAAAAACATGAATATTTGGCATACACGCCCTGTAAGGCCAGTAACATACTACTTTTAAATCGCCAACTATTTTCCAGTTGTGCTGTTCATATTGTATCATTTTCATTAAAAGAGACACTTTGATAGGTTCCTTTGCTGTTTACGGCATGCCCAATTGGTAAATAGGGTTTTACATTACCGTTATGGAGTAATATAGCTTTCAAGCCATATTTAGATGAATCGATAAATAAACGCCATTCATTTGGATCACAATTTTGATTCATCGCATTAAAAAGGGAATATTATAGAAAAAACAAAAAATGATCCTTTTTGGTGAAATAACTGCTGAAAATTTGACTTGATTTTCGGTAAGAAGTTACTTTGGTATTTGGTGTCAATAAGCTCCACTGTTGTAGGCGAGAGGTAAGAATCTCTGCCTTTCATCTAGATAGTTGCAAGTCTCACACAAGGTCGTTCAACTCTTTTTGGTTTATTAACACTTTAGTGCGCAGTTTTCCATATATGCAAACAACACTGTTTTGAATTTAATAGATTTTTTTTTATTCGCATATACCTAATTCACACCAGAAAATTAAAATAGTGGTATTTACTTTAATTAAAAAACAGACATTCCGTATTTAAATAAAGCGAAAGTAACCATTGAAACTTTCTGGTTTGAAGTCAGATTCTCTGAACTACGTAATTTCTAGCACGTATTTTATTATGGGAATTGAAGGGTTAAATATTAAGTTTTATAAAATGAATAATTATATAAAATAAGGTATTTGGAGACATACTTATTAAAGTATTTACTGAGTTGCATTATTTCAGTGTAAAACAGCCACACGACAGTAGTTTTTACTTATATTGCAGATGTGCAATAGAAGAAAAGATTGACGTATTACATGAAAAATGTATCTCTGAATTTTTCATTATTTTTCTTCTGTAATAAAACTTCAGATAATCATATATAATTTTTTCAAAAAAAAAAAAAAATCGCGCATTTAAGGGTTAAATCTGGCATTTTATCATCTTCGATTATGAACTCGCCATCATTTTCGTTCTCCATAAATAGATCGTCACTATCTTGGCGACTCAAACTTTACATACCTGGGCATATGAGGTGTGAAAGGGTTTCTGAATGTGATATCGGTTTTGAGACTGATGGGATGTCACACTGTAAAAAAAAATCTGTGAAGTTACTAAAGTTTTTCTAGGAAACTGGGATTCCTAGAACTTTTCATGTAACGGCAACAACAAAATTTCATGTAACAGACAAACTTTTCCGCCGAAAATCAAAAAATGTGTAAGGTTACTAAGAATTTTTTTGGAAACTGGGATTCCGAGAACTTTTCATATAACTGCAGCCAGGGTTACAAATAAAAGTTTAGTAAGATTACTGAAATTTTAGCAGATTCATTTGTAAAGTTACAGATTTTTGTAGATTTACAAAAATTAGTTTTGTAGATTTGCAGCTTTTTTCGTACAGTTACAGGTGAAAGTTTAGTAAGCATGTAACTTTACATCTGTAGAACTACAGATTTTTTTTTTACAGTGCAGGTTATTGAATTTCATGTTTATTTTTCTAATTAAAGCCTGTAGTTTTTTTCAAACAAAAATAACAGTCATTTTCGTGATTTGAAGGTTCTGTCTACAGCATTGGTGATTCAAATTGAAGATACTTTTTTCAACCAGTAGATAAGAGTAAGCCTACAGCTTTCACAAAAAACATGTGGGACCCACTTTTTATTTTTATTTTTCACTGAGATTCCAAAATAATGCGAATAGGGTGTTTTAAGACATTCCGATATCAGTTTTCCTTTCTCATCGAATATAAATTGTCCACAAACGTAACAAAAACGATCAAACTTTAATTTACACACTCTATTAGACATTTAATCAAAAACAAAACCACTTTAGTTCACAAAAACACAAGAAAACAGAATATAGAATCCAAGTTGACAATCCGATAGGTTGAAAAAAGTTATTCACATACTAAACTAGTATGTTGTTGCCATCACAAAACTTTCTTCTATTTAAAATCTACTTATGATGCATTTAGTAAAACGCTGCTTTCAGTTTAAAAAACAATATTTTGCTAAAAATCGTCCGCTCATTAAACAGGATATAAGGTTTCGCATTTAAGTAACTTATAACAATAAATCTTCCTTCTTTCAATTTTAATATTCACTTAGTTCAAAAGTTGTCTGCTGTCTTTTTAAGTGCGTTCATAATTATATAAATACGTAGTACATATAGTCTTCGCTCGATCCATCCGTCTGTCTATCTGTCCGTCCGCATATAACGGAGCAAAAACTACTCAACCGAATGGTCTGACATTTTAAATATAGAACTGTTTCAAAATTTTTCGAGTCATTTCAAATTTTATGAAAATTGGATGTATAGTTTAATTACAGGGACAGTCAAAAGTTTTTTGTTACATTACGGCCAAAGGGAAAAATTATTTCTTGTACATTTTAATGATGTTACAGCCTTTCGAACATAATGAAATTGATATGCACTTATGAAGTGCACTAAAATATACATTCAGTACAATATGTGGTGCAAAATATATTTATAAAACAAGTTATAGTACCAACGCACCACATTTGGCTCGTTTGACGTGAAATTTCCAACTTGTTTTTCTTTTTTGATAGTATTTATATAAAATATCTATTTATAAAAAAATGTGACTGATAGATTTTTTTTCAAATACCGCCTTTCATTAGTAAGAGGTAGTATAATAAGAAAATAGGTGTTACATCAAAAGTATATAAAAAATGTTTAAATTTGTAAACCAGTGTTATTATTTCTTCATGAGAAAGTGTTTTACACAAGTGTTCAACAATACTTAATTAGTCTTGTGCTACAGTTACAGGACATTTCGAGCCTTTTGTTTTACGGGGTGATTGCAAATGTTATTTTATTATTCAATGTTTTGTTGACCCCGCAATTTCCCCTGTGAGCAAACTTTGTTGATAAAAATGGAGTCAAATAAGTTCTCTAATCCTTGCAGTTCGAGAAGACTTCGTGGAATGATTTTCTAGATATTCGACAAAACATCTAAAATCGAAACTGGCCGGAGACATTGTCAATAAAGCGTATCTAAAGTTTTTTGTTTTAATTTTTCTACCGGCGGGATGCTGCAATAGTTGTAATATTGAAGCAATGTTCTTAGCAGTCTGACACAAAATCTTTACTATTAGGACCTCTTTTACAGGATCAGTATTAAGTATCAGCAAATTATACATTACTACTGCTATACAATACCAGTCTCTCTCTTATATCAGATTCGTCATTTGCATAGTTTAAGCATACGCTCTATCAACGCAAATCCCCTACAAAAAGACATACAGCGCTGTATATCGGTTATATTAATTTACATTTGTTTAACCCTTTAGACTCCGGCGTCTCTCACACAAATTTTATGCGGTCGGCACCACTTTTTAAAAAGCAGTTTCCTTTAAGTACACAATTTCAAAAATGCTCTGATTAAATAAGGCAAATTTTATTTTCTTTTACTACTGGTGCCAAGAACAATTTTTGCAAAGAAAGATGATGTCGCCGCAGTGGCAACAACGGAGTGCAAAGGTTTAATAAAAGAAAACTTTCATATCTCTCTGTGTGTGTCTGTTTATTTATTTGTTTTTTGACAATGCCAATGGAAATCTATCGCACGTAGAGGACTGCAGATTTGATTCCAAGCAGACGAAAAGAGACACAAATGCACCTCACAATTAAAGGTAGTATAGTCCGTGGCGGCGAATTTCGATTATTAGACTAATGTCAGACATACGTCTTTTTGCACGCTTTTTTACTTGGGTATTATCCCTACACAATGCCGCTAGCATTGTGTAGGGATAATACGTAAGGAAAAAAGCGTGCAAAAAGACGTTCGTCTGACATTAGCCTTACAGCTCATTTGATTCGTCTCATCGAGCTAAGTAATTTCCGACCTCGCATATCGGCTATTGAGTTTTAATAATGACAGGGGGCCGAGCCAAAGTTTAACCCTTTCAACTCAGGCGTTTGTTACACAAATTTTATTTAGTTAACACAACTTTTTAAAAAGGAGTTTCCTTCAAGTATACAATTTCAAAAATGTTCCAATTAAATAAGGCAAATTTTATTTTCCTTTATTACTGGCGCCAAAAACAAATTTTGCAAAGAAAGATTATGCCTAATCAGACTTGACATACAAGAGCAAAGAGTTAGAATTTCGTTCATTGAAAACCAGTTGTCGTCAAAGACATAAGTAAGATTTAAATTTATTTAAGGTTCTTACCATCATGAATACCATGTTATTATCAATGACATGCATTGAATATGTTCAATTTTTGACACATTGTTCATTCTGAAAAAGTGAGTAAAACAAAAATATTTCTCTCAGTGTGCACAACGAGCAAAGGCTTCTTCAGCTGACTCGACGACGCATTCAAAACAGCTCTCCTTTCTTTCTTGAATTTTAAAACAGTAGTCTGTAAGGGTGACGTTGTTTTCTTCTTTATCATAGGTTCTTCCTTTGGAAAATCCATACTTGAACATAGGAATGAACTTAACTGATACAAATGAATAATGTGTCGATGATTGAAGCTGTATGATTTTGTTCCTAGTCATAAAGGAAATATTTAATTCATTGGATAAATAGTAGTCTTGAATAAATTTTACAAAAACTTTCCAAGGACGGAAACACGTTAAATCCAGCGGTTAAACGAGACTAGTTGAATTTGCAGGCATGCATTTCAAAATAATTTGCATGTCTTCAATCTGAAACAAAGCAGGGTTTGAAAATAGACTTGTCGCATCATGCATGAGAACGGCCTTTTTTCTCCTCGTCTCACTTCTGGCACATAGACATTGTTTTATCACTCTTTTAATAGATGAATAGCTATTTTTCCTGACTTTGAGCTGAAGACGTAGCAATTTTTTGTCTTCAAAAGAGGAACAGGAGGTTTAGTAGTAAATTCCTTTCTTTCTTGAAGACAGATAATAAAAAGAATCGGAAAAAGAATACCATTCATTGACACCGTAGGTTGAATGGTGTATGAATGAGTCATGGCACTTTTGGATGGAATCAAAACAGAGACGTCTTCGGTGCCTTTGAAAGTTAGAGTTCTCCCGGAATGCTTTTCGTAATTGAAGGAAGACTGATCATTGTTATAGATGCAAGCTGAAGAAAACTCTTTAGAAAAGGACTTAACATCCGAGACGTAATCTGCACATTGTCTCCAAAGAGTAGGCTCGTTTTTCATATTAATGCGAGTTGTAACAGTAGTGATCTTACGACTCACAACTCGATTGATTTTTTTAAGTCTTTGAATCAATGTCCTAGACGCCTTGAAATTTGTTTTTTTGACAACCTGATTACCTCGGAGATTCAAATAAGGTAAATGTCGCGAATCCGTGTCTTTTCAATGAAAGCTGTCGCAAACACCTTTCTGACAATATAATGAATTTGTTGATATTTCTCGAACGCCGGTCCTTTCTTACCAGTAAGTTTTTGAATCGCCGAAGTTTTTGAATCGCCGTCATACATAATTGAATTTTACCCAGATGCTGGAAAAATGCGTTTGAATCGAATCTTCAGGACCGAAGCCGTTTTACCCGACTGCCAAGAAGATTTCTTTATACCCTCGAAACATCCCAACGGCTAGATGTATTTTAATGAATGAGGTCTCTATCGATTCGTCTTGAAGTCCGATGGTTATAGGTTAGGTTTTGTTTTTATAAATTCAAAATGGCGGGCTGTAAAATACAAAATGGCGGTCCAGACGAAAACAAATTTTACGCACCCTATTGAGCGGCATATAATTGGATAGATCTTTCAAAATAAAGATGTTTCATTGACTATTTTACTGTCAGAAGCTCCGTTTAAATATTACACAACCTGGAAGCTGTGTAGGTAGGATCTCTAGCTTTACAGCATTTCTAACCACCATATACATCTATAGGCCTCATCAAAACTGTGTTTATAGATAGGAACGTACAATTAAACACAACTTAAAAGTCATTAATACAAGTAAATAAGAAAAAATAGGTAAGTAATATAAAAAATAGTTTCACATTGATGAGAAATAATTAGTTCGCTTTTTACGCAGTCGTGTTTTTTGATCTTTTAAATTTAATTTTTATTTATTCCATTTACCAGATGGTGTTTCTGTATAGTTAAGAACTTTCATCATAGCTTCGTTTGACGTATAGTCAAAATTGAGAATCCTTTTCTTTGATGGGAATGGCGGTTGATAATCAGAATCCGCGTGAGATGATGTTGATGCAATACGAGATGTTTCGTATATCCAGCCTGATTTGACATCATCTTTCTTTGCAAAATTTCTTTTGGGCACCAGTAATAAAGAAAAATAAAATTTGCCTTATTTAACTAGAGCATTTTTGAAATTTGTGTACTTGAAAGAATCTTTTTAAAAAAGTGGTGTTAACTGAATAAAATTTTTGTGACGGACGCTTGAGTTGAAAGGGTTAAACTTTTACCCGGCCCCCTGTCATTATTAAAGCTCAATAGCCGATATGCGAGGTCGCAAATTACTTAGCTCGATGAGAGTAATCGGATGAGTTATAAAAATCGGAATTCACCGCAACGGACTATAGTACCTTTACTTGTCAAGCTCAGATTTTGAATAATTTTTTTTATTTATTTTTTTTTATTTAAACGGAACGATTCGCGAATATCCCCGATCTTTAAAATTCGTCGAAATTTTAACCCACTCATAAAAGCAATAAAAATTCCATTTTTGTTTTTACCCGATGTAATAAATTGTGGTTCCTTTAGAAGTTCAGACTTTGCAGAGGGATTTTTGAATTTTTTCAATATTTTTTAGTGCTCTTTTGGCAAAAAGTGAGAAGTCTATATTTTATGAAGCAATATCTACTTGATATCTTATCAATCAAATCTTATATTTTATACCACTGTATGGAGCATGCTTGCGGGAATCTATTAAAATTTTTTCGAAAAAACTGCAATAGGTTCTTTTAGTAAATTATTTAAAAAAATAATACCAACGAATTGTTTCTCTGAACGCAACGAAGAAACAGAGGAAATATTCCTCGTTTTGTTTCCTAAGTAAAACCCTTCATCGCCAAAAACCGTTATTACGGTGACGCACGTGAACCCTCGATTGGAAGCTTTTTTATTTGGCCTGTGGAAAGTGTTGAATTCGTATTTTATGCTAGTTAATGGTCTTCAAGTGCCTTTTCCCCCTCCTCCCTTGTAACCAAACGTGTACCTCCGGAACACTGGAAATCACTCAAGAGAAACAGACTGAATTCATCAATTATTTAGAGGCACATTTAAGGTCCTTATACCGGGCCCGCTGAACGGGTTAGCGATTATTTAATAAAACAGAAACGCATAATTCGAACTGTGCATTTACCGACTTTCTAGTCAATAAACACCCATTGATGTTTTACACCATCCTCTGAGTTCAGAAAAATTAATTTCAACAATCTTGTTTTCAACAACTTTTCAGCGGGCATGCGTGGCACTTCTTATGATTTAAGTGTTTCATATTGCCACGCTGTTGCAAATGTAAGATGTTTCATAGTACTAATAAAATAGGCAACTTTGCTCAGCGATTATTGATGGTAATAGAGAAAACAAAATGTTAATAACATTTACTTGTAAAAAAAAACGCAAAAATATATGTTTAAAGAAGCTAAGTACCAATTACACTGGACAACAGTGATTTTGTCCTAGAACTAAAATTAGTTGATTCTAGATCAGTTTTTGGCGCTGATTCCGAATATGCTTTCCGTTTATCTCTAGGTGGTCCAGGTTTTGAGAAATTTGCATACTTAAATTTATGCAAATTTTAGCTTTTATGTGCTATTTTATGCAAATGTTAGATGCAATATATGTCACATATAATTCTTATTCTTAACATTTTCTTAACATATTCTTAACATTTATTTATCAGTTATTAAGCCTAATTTGCATATTTTTCAATGGTGTAATGTTTACATCACTACCAACTTTAAAATAGTTGCCACAGAATTAACTTAATGTTTTTCTAGACTATATTTTTATGCTGATTTCAAATCTGCAGTCTGTTTTCTTATGTCATATCTAGTTTTTGAGTAAGATGAATTTCTACTTTTGCACGGCAATAACACAGGTTTGATATAAGATGCTTTTTAGTGGTGTGTAATTCATTGACACGAAGGTGAACAGGGTCAGATTCATATCAGAGACATAAACAAAAAAATTATATAATCTAAAAAAAATAAGTAGTAGAATCTATACTAACTAGTTCAAGTTTATCATACAAAGTATCATAAAAAGCTATTTCTGGCTTTTTTGACCAAAAACTAAAATTTCACTTTTTTTTCAAAAAGTATACGTGATAGAAGTAAACAGATACACGATTTGAAATCAGCTCAAAAAACTGGTTTAGAAGCATATTAGTGTACTCGTCCGGCAGAAATATTTGAACGTCAAGGAACATTATTAGAAAAACATGAAAAATATGCAAATTAGGTACAATATTTCAAAGTCACATGTCAGTGTAATCTCAGAAACAACGTTTTGTGAAGTAAATTAGGTAGGAATCATAACATAAAACAAAAAACCCTGTCTGATATTGCTTTATACCTTAAATTTGCAAATAATTGTATAAAATTTACTAAATTTGAATAAATTGAAATATGCAAATATCTGTCAATCTTGACGTGCTGGAGTAAATCTAAAACTAGATTCGGAACCAGCATAGAAAACCGCATAAAAGCAACTAATTTCTGTTTTAGGACAGAGAAAAAGTTCACATTTGCTGACCAGTGTTATTAAACGGAAAATAAAAGGATTGATTCTTAAAAATTACAGGTTCCTATTTTATCGCTAGTATCTCGCGACTCTGTTATGCATAAAAAGACATTTACACTCTGCACTGTAAGCCTCACGAGGCAAAATGCTCGTGTATTTAATGAAGAAATACTTTTTAATATGAAACTTCACCACATCTAGTTCTCTTGCTTATTCTTTTCATCTTGAAGTGTTCATTTTAAGTATTCACCTTTTTTTTTTTTTCGCCCTTTAACCCCTTGGGAACGCGCTTTACGTATATGTGTCGCATATGGCGCTCAGAATCCTTTATTATTCCCACCAGTTATTTTTTATTGTAAATGTTGCCTATTTAATCAGAGTAATGCCCTGATTAAATAAAGCAAAAATTTCTGTGTTGAAAAAACGGTGATAAAAGATTAAAAAGTCTGTAAAAGACGCTCGTCGCGAAAGGGCTAAAAGGGAACATGTTAGATCTTAGCCTATGTAATAGCCTCCTATTTTATTAATAATTCCCGAGTCTTTCATATTAATATTTCCAGCATTTATATACAAACCGTAGTAGTGTACGGAATGTTATGCTACTAGTGCAGGATTAATATACATAAATTGACTGTACAAATTTTTAAATACAATTATTTTATATTAAATAAATTAAATGTATCGCTACATAACGTTACAAAAAAATCACCCTCATGTTCCATTCATTCAAAGCATTTCAACCTAAATTGTAAAAATTTTATTGTGATACTATTTCTAAACAATCCAAATAAATTCCAAACTTTAAAAAAGACTGTTAGAATGTAATGTAAATTTTAGCATGTAGAAAGATTTTCTCAGGCTGTCTGCAATCAATAATTCAACGTGTTTACCCTAACATATATAAAATTCAGTAAATTTAAAGTAATATCAAAGTTTATTTTATCCATATACAACATCAGCAGATAAATTCAACGTTCGAATTTTTCGAGTGGTTAAATTTGGAAGACATAGAAATGCAATTAATCCATACATAAACAAAACTTTGTTGGTTTGATAAATGACTTGGAAATAATTGAAAAATATCGATTGTTGGACGTAATTAAAAGAGTTTACAGAAATAAATACGGTAAAGAACGTAGAGTGACATTCCCGAAATTTTGAGTTGCTTAAAAAACTAGCGGCGAGTATATTATGCGTTTCCCCTTTTATAAGCTTTTAAAATGCTTTTTTTGTTGAAATAAGTGTTAAAAAGAACATTTTCAGAAGTAAAATGGCTGTTGATTCAACTGAAATATATACAGAGTTACCACACGTTTTGCTGCTCAATAGGTAATTCCTAAAGCATTAATTTTACAGGTATACTTCATAAGGGGGTCCGAGATACAAAAATCTTCAAATTTTCTAAAAATGTTTAATTGCGTTAAAAAATTCTTTGTTTTTTTTTCTGTTTAAAATGACGTTTAAATTATGTTTCAATCTTAATTGGAACATGAAATATCAATTTTTTCGTTTTGGTTTGTTTTCAAAATCTAGCTTTCAAGCAATTGGAGTCATGGAAACGACTTCTTGTGAAAATGCGCTTTTCTTCATGACGGGTTTCTTTACCCTTTCTCGTATATAAATTTTTATAAGTCAAGAACCGTTAAAGATAAATGGTTCAAACTTGGAACATGTCTTTTTCAATTGTTTTACATTAATTATTATTCTGCAAATTTGAAAAAAAAATATTTACTTTGAAAATATGATTTTTTTTCGAAAAAAATTGCATATTTTTTTTTTACTTTATTTTTTTATTTTTTTAATTTAAAATAATATTTTTAAAATTGCTGAATCAAAATTAAAACTTATATAGTTCTGTTTATTTTAATGAAAAAAAATTGAAATTCTACAGATGATATTTCGAGTTAAAACGATTTTAAATTACCCCCATTTTTTAATAAATTTTAAATTAAATTTAAAAAATGAGAAGTTTTATCATGTTATTTTCTTTTCAAATGATTTAGTTAACCCTCACAAAAAATTTCAAAGTTTTAACTCAATAAATAATTTTTTTCAAAATGTGTCCTGGACCCCCTTTAATGCCAAAATGTGTATTAGACGGACTGTTTTATGCTGCCTTATTACATTAGGCAGGCTACACAACGAGGTGACAAGCGACACTACTCCACAACTTAGAAGAAAAAATCATAAATGCAAACCTATATGTTTCTTTGATTCAACCTGTTTCACATCTGTTTCTTCTCCTAAGTTGCGCTTTGTGTCGCATGTCGCCAAAGTATCTGTCGCCCTCGGTCTGTGTCAGACGTCTTTGCTAAAAATAGTTATTTTATTAAAAATTATCAATTTGTCATGTTTCCTGGATTCTATAGTTATGATGCAAAAATGTGTATTACATTAGACACGCTGCACATCGAGGCGACAAGTGACACAACTCCACAACTTAGGGGAATAAATCTTAAATGCAAACCTGTTTTCTTCTTTGTTTCACACCTGTTTCTTTCCTAAGTTTCGCGTTGTGTCGCATGTCGCCACAGTGTCTGTCGCCCTCGGTCTGTCTTAGAAGTCTTTACGTGGAAATAGTTATTTTATAAAAAAAAAAATTATCATTTTTTATGCTTCCTGAATTCTATAGGTTATACTTCTGAAGGCAAAAATGTGTACGGACGGACTGTTTTACGATGGCTTATTACATTATGCAGGATGCACAACGAGGCGACAAGCGACACAACTTCACAACTTAGGTGAAAAAATCTTAAATGCAAACCTGTTTTTTTCTTTGTTTCATCCTGTTTTACACTTGTTTCCTCTCCTAAGTTGCGCGTTGTGTCGCATGTCGTAACAGTGTCTGTCGCCCTCGGTCTGTCTTAGAAGTCTTTACGTAAAAATAGTTATTTTATTGAATATTATCAATTTTTTATGTTTTCTGGATTCTGTAGGTTATACTTCTTAATGCAAAAATGTGTATTAGGCGGATTTTAGGTAGCTTTCTTTACAAAAAGCTACCTATTGCAGCCGTTCGGAGGAAAGCGATTTAAAAAAATTTTGGAATATTTTCATCGATCATGACCCCCAGACCCCGAAACCACCCTCCGTTCAAAATTGATATATATATATATATATATATATATATCAATATATATATATATATATACATATATATATATATATATGACCTATGTCACACTGTAACTCTCGTATTTATGAACCGATTTGGATGTAATTCGGTGTGTACATAGTACATACCAATGTCTCGACCGAGTTCGTTGGCCAGCTTCATCCGCCATTTTGTTTCAAAATGGCGGCCATTTAAAAAATTTTAAAAAAATTTTAATTTGAAATGTGGTACCAAAAAATTGAAAATGGAAAAATATTTTTTTCTTATGTATTTGACCTTTATACAAAGACTGAGTAGCAGTTTTTGTTTCGTCTATATCTTAAAAAATGGCTGAGTTATAGCATTTTAAATTTCTAGCGAAGCTGACATTTTGAAACGTCCTGAATTTTGTCACGCGATAAAAGACGTATTTATGAACCGATTTGGATGTAACTTCGTTTATACATAGTACAGACCAATGTCTCGAACGAGTTCGTTGGCCAGCTTCATCCGCCATCTTGTTTAAAAATGGCGGCCATTTAAAATTTTAAGAAAAATTTTAATTTGAAATGTGGTACCAAAAAATTGAAAATTGAAAAAATATTTTTTTCTTATGTGTTTGACCTTGATAAAAAGATTCGGGAGCAGTTTTTGTTTCGTCCATATCTTAAAAAATGGCTGAGTTATAGCATTTTGAATTTCTAGCGTGGCTGACATTTTGAAACGTCCTGATTTTTGCCACGTGATAACAGACGTATTTATGAACCGATTTGGATGTACCTTGGTATGTACATAGTACATACAAATAACTCAACCGAATTCATTGGCCAGCTTCATCCGCCATCTTGTTTCAAAATGGCGGCCATTTAAAAAAAAATTAAAAAATTTTAAATTTAAAATAAGATACTAAAAAATTGGAAAATGAAAAAGATTTTTTTTTTGTATGTGTTTGACCTTAATACAAAGATTCCGGAACAGGTTTTGTTTCGTCTATATCTAAATAAATGGCTGAGTTATAACATTTTGAATTTCTATTGTGGCTGACATTTTAAAACGACCTGATTTTTGTCACGCGATAACAGGCGTATTTATGAACCGATTTGAATGTAACTTGGTCTGTACATAATACATACCAATGTCTCGAGCGAGTTCGTTGGCCAGCTTCATTCGCCATCTTGTTTCAAAAGGGTTGCCATTTAAAAAAAATGTAATTTAAAATTTAAAATGAGGTATTAAAAAATTGGAAAATAAAAAAGATTTTTTTTATGTGTTTGGCCTTGATACAAAGATTCTGGAGCAGTTTTTGTTTCTGAAAATTTGTTCTTTTGTTTATATCTTAAAAAGTGATTGATTTATAGCACTTTGAATTTTTATCATGGCTAACACTTTGAAACGATCGTGTATTTGTCACGCGATACCACACGTATTCGCCTATTTCGATGGAAGAAGGCATGTGGATAGTATACATCAATAACTCGACCAAGTTCGCTCGCCAGCTTCATCAGCCATCTTGTTTCAAAATGGCGGCCATTAAATAAAAAAAAATATATTTAAAGTGAGATGCAAAAACATTAGAAATTGAAAAAGGTTTCTTTTTTAAGTATTTGACCTTGATATAAGGATTCAGGAGCATTTTTTTTTGTCTTTATCTTAAAAAAGTCCTTCCGGCCAGTGCCGGGAGGAAGAGGTAGCTTTCATAATCCTTATTTTAAAAAAGCCAACTTATATCATGCAAACACACGAAGCTCAATTTAGTGGAAACCGAATATAGGAGATTCAATACTAATTTTTATCAATATAATGAATGAGAATTTCGCGAAATTAGTCAGCTTTATCCAAGCTGCTTTTCTTTAAAGTAACTTATATTTGGCTGCCAAATTCGGCAATTTCTTAAAGTGCCTGTCATTTTAAGACAACATGGTGGATGAGGCTAAACAGTGAACCTGGTCGAGACCTTAGTAATTGCTGTGCCCATGCTCACTCCCATCGGAATCGGTTAATATATAGGAGTGCTGTCGCATGCAAAAAATCAGATTTTTCAAAATGTCACCCACAATAGAAATTGAAACTGCTATATCTGAGCCATTTTTTAAGGTAAAGACAAACAAAAAATGCTCCTGAATCCTTATATCAAGATCAAATACTTAAGAAAGAAACCTCTTCCAATTTTTTTGCACCTCACTTTAAATATATATATGTTTTTTAATTTAATGGCCGCCATTTTGAAACAAGATGGCTGATGAATCTGGCCAGCGAACTTGGTCGAGGTGTTGATGTATACTATCCACATGCCTTCTTATATCGAAATAGGCGAATACGTGTGTTATCGCGTGACAAATACAAGATCGTTTCAAAATGTTAGTCATGCTAGAAATTCAAAGTGCTAAATCAACCATTTTTTAAGATATCAACAAAAGAACAAATTTTCAGAAACAAAAACTGCTCCGGAATCTTTGTATCAAGGCCAAACACATAAAAAATATCTTTTTCATTTTCCAATTTTTTAATACCTCATTTTGAATTTTAAATTTAATTTTTTTAAATGGCAACCCTTTTGAAACAAGATGGCGAATGAAGCTGGCCAACGAACTCGGTCAAGACATTGGTATGTACTATGTACAGACCAAGTTACATCCAAATAGGTTCATAAATACGCCTGTTATCGCGTGACAAAAATCAGGTCGTTTTAAAATGTCAGCCACAAGAGAAATTCAAAATGCTATTACTCAGCCATTTTTTTTTAGATATAGAGGAAAGAAAAACTGTTCTTCTTTGTATTAAGGTCAAACACATACAAAAAAAAATCTTTTTCATTTTCCAATTTTTTGGTATCTCATTTAAATTTTTTCATTTTTTTATTTTTTTAAATGGCCGCCATTTTGAAACAAGATGGCGGATGAATCTGGCCAACGAACTCGGTCGAGATATTTGTATGTACTATGTACACACCAAAGTACATCCAAGTCGGTTCATAAATACGCCTGTTATTACGTGAGAAAAATCACGACGTTTCAAAATGTCAGCCACGCTAGAAATTCAAAATGCTATAACTCAGCCATTTCTTAAGATATAGACGAAACAAAAACTGCTCCCGAATCTTTTTATCAAGATCAAACACATAAGAAGAAAATATTTTTTCAATTTTCAATTTTTGGTACCACATTTCAAATTTAAATTTTTCTTAAAAATTTAAATGGCCGCCATTTTTAAACAAGATGGCGGGTGAAGCTGGCCAACGAACCCGGTCGAGACATTGGTATGTACTATGTATAAACGAAGTTACATCCAAATCGGTTCATAAATACGCCTTTTATCGCGTGAAAAATTTCAGGACGTTTCAAAATGTCAGCCACGCTAGAAATTCAAAATGCTATAACTCAGCCATTTTTTAAGATATAGACGAAACAAAAACTGCTCCGAAATCTTTGTATAAAGGTCAAATACATAAGAAAAAAATATTTTTCCATTTTCAATTTTTTGGTACCACATTTCAAATTTTAAATTTTTAAAAAAATTTTAAATGGCCGCCATTTTGAAACAAAATGGCGGATGAAGCTGGCCAACGAACTCGGTCGAGAGATTGGTATGCACTATGTACACACCGAATTACATCCAAATCGGTTCATAAATACGCCTTTTATCGCGTGACAAAATTCAGGACGTTTCAAAATGTCAGCAACGCTAGAAATTCAAAATGCTATAACTCAGCCATTTTTTAAGATATAGACGAAACAAAAACTGCTCCGGAATCTTTGTATAAAGGTCAAAAACATAAGAAAAAATATTTTTCTATTTTTAATTTTTTGGTACCACATTTCAAGTTTTAAATTTTTTTTAAAATTTTAAATGGCCGCCATTTTGAAACAAAACGGCGGATGAAGCTGGCCAACGAACTCGGTCGAGACATTGGTATGTACTATGTACACACCGAATTACATCGAAATCGGTTCATAATTACGGGAGTTACAGTGTGACATAGGTCAGATATATATATATATATATATAGGTAGATAGATAGATAGATAGATAGATATAAATTTTGAACGGAGGGTGGTTTCGGGGTCTGGGGGTCATGATCGATGAAAATATACCAAAATTTTTTGAAATCGCTTTCCTCCAAACGGCTGCAATAGGTAGCTTTTTTGTAAAGAAAGCTACCTAAAATGGCTCAGAATGGCTCAGCCGGCAGTTTCAATTTCTAAAGTGGGTGACATTTTGAAAAATCTGATTGTTTGCCTGCGACAGCACTCGTATATATCAACCGATTCCGATATGAGTGAGCATGTGCACAGCAATTACTAAGGTCTCGACCAAGTTCACTGGTTAGCCTCATCCACCATGTTGTCTTAAAATGGCAGGCACTTTAAGAAATCTCCGAATTTGGCAGCCAAATATAAGTTACTTTAAATAAAAGCAGCTTGGATACAGCTGACTAATTTCGCGAAATTCTCATTCATAATGATTTAGTATTGATAAAAATTAGTATTGAATCTCCTACATTCGGTTTCCACTTAATTGAGCTTCGTGTGTTTGAATAATATAAGTTGGCTTTTTTAAAATAAGGAATATGAAAGCTACCTCTTCCTCCCGGCACTGGCCGGAAGGACTTTTTTTATTCTGCCTTATTGCATTAGGCAAAATGCACAACAAGGCGACAAGCGACACAACCACACAGCTTAGGAGATTTAATATTAAATGCAAACCTGCTATTTTTCTTTGTTTCAATCTGTTTTTTCTCCTAAGTTGCGCGTTGTGTCGCACTTCGCCAACATGTCTGTTGCCCCCGGTCTATCTTAAAAGTCTTTACGTAAAAATAGTTAATTTATTGAAAATTGTCAATTTTTTTACGTTTCCTGGATTCTATAGGTTATATTTATAAAAATATTTTCTATACTTTATGTATATAAAAAAAAAAAAAAACTTTTATTTTTATACAGCGAAGACAAATTTACGATATTTAATCGTAAGATTATCGATCGATAAGATTTAAGATAACATAAATTTTATGCATTTTTAACGCTTTACAGCAGTAAAAATGTCATTCCGATTTTAGTGCCAAAAAATGTTGAAATGTATGTTTTAATCGTACAAAAATGGAATTTCATTTGTATTTACTAATTAGAGAATTTATTTGGTATTTCTTGCATTTTCAATTTCGGTATGCGTTTTTAAATTTAATTAACATTTAGCATGTTACACGTTGTATATAAATTCTATACGTCGCATACAGGTAGGCATGCACAAAATAATTCATGTACACGTACAGTCGTGGAAAAAAGTAAACATCCCTTGCTAACTCTGTAAAAAATTATCTTAGAAGAAAGTTACTGGTACCACACGATTGGTAATAAAATCTACTTTTAAATGATGTATGTAAAATTTGCTTAGGGGACTATCTACATATTAAAACGAACCATAACTTTGTTTTTTTCAATAGCAGTACACAATTCTGACAGCATAAATGAGCTCTACACCCTTCAATTAGCCTAAAAACAAATTTGTATGCAATTCGTACGATAAGTTTCCGAGAAATTAATTTTTTTAAGACGAGCGTATTTTATGGACTATATCCAAATTGAAGTTATGTACTCGATTGTTGACCGAGAGCCCCCTTCTTGATCAAGGCATCTTAAGCACCACTCAAGCAGTCAATGAAGACTACTAGATTATAAGATAGCAAAAGAAATTTCAAAATATATAGTCACTTCTATCGTAGACGGCCTCTTAAACCATCATTTTGCCGTTTTTTAAGCATAATTTGAAAACTATTTTGAAAAAAATGTGACATTTTGGATTTCCATAAAGCAGGACTTCATAAATCTAAATCTATCAAACAATTGTAGGTTGCAATTCATAATTTTTTCGAATATTAATTTCATAATTCATAATTCACATCATAAAATTATAAAAATTGCAAATTCGACGTATTTATGTTTGGGTATTTTAGTATTATTGCTACACAAAATATTAGCACATTAGGAGTATAATTTCAGGAGATATTAATAAAATATGAAAATATAATTTAACATTCGAAGCACTCAATTTTGAATGTTTATAATTGAAAAATGTATCAGTCAAATGACTTGAAATTTGGTGTCTAGGCATAGTTTGAACCGAAGATTTGAAGTATCTCGTTAAAGTTGGGTATTGCCATTGAAAAAAAAAGATGTTTGGGTTCTTTTTAATATGTAGATGGCCCCCTGAGAAAATTTTATGCACATCATTTAAAATTAGACTTTATTTCCAATCTTTCGGTAGCAGTAACTTTCTTCTACGATAAGTTCTTGAGGAGCTATTAGGGGGTATTTACTTTTTTCTTTCGTGACTGTACCATTCTGCTTATTAGCGAAAACTGCTGAAGAGAAACTTTTAACTGTGGTATATATTTCGTAATTGAACTAAAGTTTTACATACATGTAGTTTATGGATACAAGTCTATATGTCATATACAGGGTTGCTCAAAGTATTCGGATAATTTCCCGTCTGTAGATGAGAATTGCTAAATTGGATTTCTAAATTTGTTTATGCATTTCCAAATGCTTCAATTTGATACACTATCTCAACTTATTAAACAGTATTAAAGTTTTGTTACACTATTCTGAATGTGTTGGAAAGTGTTTGATATTCAATGCGTGACAAATGATTTTCTCTTTCTTGTTATTCCTTTAACCGGTTCTCCTTGGAACAAAATTTGTTATACTCTCTGGGCAGTTTCTCTGCACAACAAAAGAAAATTTTACATCCATGGACTATCAAATATTTCATTTTAACACTATTTAAAATACTTTTTGAAAGTATGTTTAAAGTCGCACCTATAACATTTGACATTTTTTATTGAATATGTCCAGGCATCATACTTAATCATTTCAAAGCAGTTTCACTTTCTTTGAAGCAAAAAATGTCTAGCGAACATCATTTTTACTGAAGCACATTTACGGTTAAAAGTATTCAAACTTTCAAACTTCTGAATGACAGAAATTCCCATTAAAGAACGAATGGATAACTTGTGCTCTATTTCTGAAAGAGAAATAAGGGACAACCTTCGATTTCGGGAAAGAGTTCGATTTTCCTTGGCGCCTTAATGTCCTTCATGGCATGATAGAATGACTTTTCTTCTACCACTTTATAGGCGGAACGGTACACAAAGCCTTTTGCTTATTCTGAGAAGTCATAAAATTAATATTTCATGCATATTAAATTTTGCTTTCTAAAAGCTACAGCAACTAGTACAGACTATTAATTCAATTCGAATTTTTTTAGGTCAAATCTATATTTTATGTTTTTTTTTTTTTTTTTACGTGATATATGTAGTAAATTTATACTGTTTTAGAAAATAAAAAGTAGATGTTATAGAACCTTAGTAGCAAATCATTATATGTTTTATTGTTAAAACATATTGGTCTTAACAGATATTTTGGCTAAATTGAGCCGAATTATGTGTCAATATTTAATGCATCGTTATATGCACATAATGAAACATGAATTTTGGCTAATTATGTACAGTCGACCAAAAAGGAGAAAATACCTGATACTTTTATTCAGGAAATTATCTCAGAATAAAACTAAAATAGCCATTGAATTGGAAATTATGCGTTATTTCAATTTACGTTCGAAAAGAGGCTTAGGGGGCCATTCCATATGGAAACTGTACGAAAATCTGAAATTTTAAATAGAATCAACCAATTTTGACTTCATATTTGCATTTTTCAGAATATTTTACATTAGGAAACCAGACAGGAAATCATTTGTTGATGTAGTTTAGGAATTATGTCGAGTTAAAATTATAAATTCATAATGTTACACTTATTTTTAATAGTTGTAAAAGAAACTGAAATATGTGTAGTATTTTAAGCATAGCGCAATAACTACTTGGTATAATGAGCTGTCAATTTGGATTCACATGTTTGAAGCTTCTAGTAATGGATTTCTTTTAAAATTGCTGTAGAGTGCAATACATATATTTTTTTCGTATTTTTATTTCATATTTTATAACATTTAAAACAAATGTGCAGTAACCCCAAAAATTGTTAGAAGAAAACTATTTCCATAGAATCTTGAAGCATATAAATCACAAATTGTACTTCATTCATCTAAGTAGTTTTTGAGTTATATTTTAAATTTTATGAATTCAAAACTTTCAATTTGCATAATTCCTAAACTACTGACCGACTTCTTTACCAATAGTTTCTCAAGGTAAAATTATCTGAAAAATCAAAGTATCATATGAAAGTTGTCAAAGTGTTTGTATTAAAGATTTCAGAGTTTTGTAAAAATTTTCTATGAAGACGACCCTCCAAGCCGTTGTCTGAACACAATTGAAAGTAGACGCAATATGTCATTTGAATGGCTATTTTTTTTTCTGCGATAGTATGGTGATTAAAATGCGTAGGGATTTTTTTTTTTTTGGGGGGGGGGCGACTGTACGTTTTGTGACGCATTACATTTTAAAAATTATTTAAGAAACCACACACGTTATCAGAGTGAACTATTTCCAAACCTTGTCGTCAACCGCCCCCTGAATATAAGGCTTGCGTGATGCCACAAAAATGACGGTTGTCGTGCGCGGATATTTTTACAGCGTTTGCGGGCTCCCTTAAATTTGAACAACAAAAATTCCTAAAAGTTTTCTTTGCCATAATTTTCTAATATTTATTAAGTAAAAGAAAACTTGTATAAGTGTCTATAGACGCTTTTATAGCTACATACAGAGCTAAATCCTACAATTTCGTTTTACAGTAAAAAAAAAAAAAGGGCGAAATTTTTTTGTCTCTTCTATGAAGCCTACTTTTTACCCGACTGCCAAGAAGAGTTACGTGTTTGACGCGTATCTGGGTATGTGGATTTTTTTATACCCCCGAAACAGCCTAACGGCTGGATGGAATTTAAGGAATGAGGTCTCTATCGACTCGTTTTAACCGTCCGATCGTTATAGGCTAAGTTTTGTTTTTATAAATTCAAAATGGCGATAGTAAAATACCAGATGGCGGTAGAGACGAAAAAAAATTGAAAATCATTGGATAGGTCTTTCCAAATAAATATGATGTTTCATTGACTATTTTATAGTCAGACGCTCCATTTAAATATTACACAACCTGGAATTTGTGTAGGTAGGATCTCTAGCTTTACTGCAACTCTGACCATCATAGATATCTATAGGCCTCATCAAAACAGTGTTTATAGATAGGAACTAACAATTAAACACAACTTAAAAGTCATCAATACGAGCAGATAAAAAAAATAGTTAAGTAATATAAAAAATAGTTTCACATTGATGAGAAATAATTAATTAGTTCGATTTTTACGCACTCGGGTTTTTTGATTTTTTAAATTTAATTTATTTCGAGTTGTGTCAGTTTTCGTGCAGGCGAGCGATATAAAGAACATTAGAAAAACATCACTTGTAGATTCCATGTGGGAACTGAAACTTCAATCATATCACTATTGAAATTACACAGTTTAATTTCACATAAAACTGGATTACTATACATACTCCCGATATGGACGCCAGGCTTACCAGTTTAGCCTCCTTTATATTCAGAAATTCATCATTCATACCATAAATTCTCAACGATAATTTTTGCTTTATTGTAGGTTGCTTTATTGTCACCAAAAGAAAAAAAAAAAAAAAAAAAAGATAATTTACCACGCTTATTTTTAAAGCGATACAACACGCAAAATGAAGTTTTTCAAACAAGTAAAAATTAATTTTAAAAATTCCAAAAACCCAACGTACAAGGCGAACTAATTAATTATTTCTCACCAATGTGAAACTATTTTTTATATTACTTATCTATTTTTTTTAAACATGTATTGATGACTTTTACGTTGTGTTCAATTGTTAGATCCTATCTATAAACACTGTTTTGATGAGGTCTATAGATGTCTACAGGTTACAGTTGCAGTAAAGCTAGATATCCTACCTACACAACTTCCAGGTTGTGTAATATTTAAACGGAGCTTCTGACTGTAAAATTGTCAATGAAACATCGGCTTCATTTTCATAGACCTATCCAATGATATACCACTCAAACTGGTGCGTAAAAAAATTTTTCGTCTCTACCACCATTTTGTATCTTACGGCTGCCATTTTGAATATATGAAAACAAAACCTTGCCTATAACCATCGGACGGTTAAGACGAATCGATTGATACCTCATTCATTAAAATCCACCCAGCCGTTGGGATGTTTCGAGGGTATAAAAAATTGACATACCCAGATACGCGTCAAACACATAACCCTTCTTGGCAGCCGGCTAAAAAGTTGAATATGTTTTCAAGAATTAAAACAATTGTTTGTTTTTTTTTAAACGGATTTAGAAGTGTAACATAATTTTTACATCTAGAGTCAAAAACAGCTTATTTACTTTCATTTGCGCCACATCACATACAAATATCTGAAGATCTATATAAAACAAGCACCGCCCCGTGAATAATAGTCCTGAGCACAGACACAAAAATGGCGATTTTTTTTTTTTTTTTTTTTTTTTTTTGTGTGGCCCCTTAAATTTGGATACAGGTATTTTATAAAAGATTTCTTTCAATTGTTTAATCTCAGAAAAATAAAGCGGAGAAAACTATTAAAAATTATTGGTACCAAAATTCAAGGGACCACATACTAGCTGAAAAAAATCCGCCTTCGGCACACAGCACTTTTGTGTCAGCGCTCAGGCTTACTGTTCAGTGCCGGAGAACCAAGAATATGCAACGTCATAAGGAAAACATGATAAAGCCGTTGTCTTTCGGTAATTTTTAAAAGTATTTAATCATGATCTTAATAATAGATGAATAAAAATGTTTGTTTTTCATTGATAATATTATCCACAAAATCGAGCTTTTTGAGTTGTGTCTCTAGTAATAAATGTGTCATTTGTTGATTCACTTCGGGGCGCTACGGTTATTCTTAAAACAAAGATTAAATAGGCTTGGGACATCTAATGAATCAAAATGTATGAAATAGATTCTGATCAACTATGAATAGTAAAACCTGAACTAAAGTCCGAACTGTGAACCTTTTAACATGTGATTAATCACTGGACTAAAATAGTAGCATAAAAAATTGATTGTAATGAAATATGGAAATATTTAAAATGATTTTGTAAATTTAGAGCTACAGACATGATAGCAGCCGAAATCTAAGAAAGGTGCAACAGAAGTACAAAACATTGATAACGGATTTCAAGAGATGCCAAAGGTTATCTGTCAGATGTGAATTGAAGTATTCATGTTTACGTCATTATCAGTCGAAACACATTACGTGCCTGCGCGCTGATTGAAAAATGGTAATTGTCATAGGTGGCATCGTTTTCATCGTTTGTATGGTTCCCAGAATTTTTGCAACACTGTTTTTGGAAAAAAAAAAACCTGATTTAAGCGCAGAAAAATAAGGCAAAGATTAGTGTACTCTAACAATGATATGAAAACGAAATAGAACGCACATAATTTTAAAAACTACGAAAGCCGTTATTTTTGTGTCAGTCGGTATTTTAATAATCAAGTGGCTATGGCTGAAAGTAGAAAAAAACATGGAGAGGATTAGTGTGAGAAGAATATTAGCAACAGCAATAAGCCCAAAAGTTTCTCCTACCTGTTCATTCCCTTATTTTTTACCCGACTGCCAAGAAGGGTTATGTGTTTCACGCGTATCTGGGTATGTAGATTCTTTATACCCTCGAAAAATCCCAACGGCTGGATGGACTTTAATGAATGAGGTCTCTATCGATTTGTCTTAAACGTCCGATGGTTATAGGTTAGGTTTTTTTATAAAATCAAAATGGCGGCCGTAAAATAAAAAAGTCCTTCCGGCCAGTGCCGGGAGGAAGAGGTAGCTTTCAAATACCTTATTTTAAAAAAGCCAACTTATATTATTCAAACACACGAAGCTCAATTTAGTGGAAACCGAATATAGGAGATTCAATACTAATTTTTATCAATACTAAATCATTATGAATGAGAATTTCACGAAATTAGTCAGCTTTATCCAAGCTGCTTTTATTTAAAGTAACTTATATTTGGCTGAGATGTTGATGTATACTATCCACATGCTTTCTCACATGGAAATAGGCGAATACGTGTGTTATCGCGTGACAAATACAAGATAGTTTCAAAATGTTAGCCATACTAGAAATTCAAAGTGCTATAATTCAACCATTTTTTAAGATATAAACAAAAGAACAAATTTTCAGAAACAAAATCTGCTCCGGAATCTTTGTATCAAGGCCAAACACATAAAAAAATCTTTTTCATTTTCCAATTTTTTAATACCTTATTTTAAATTTTAAATTTAATTTTTTTTTAAATGGCAACCCTTTTGAAACAAGATGGCGAATGAAGCTGGCCAACGAACTCGGTCGAGACATTGCTATGTACTATGTACAGACCAAGTAACATCCAAATCGATTCATAAATAACGCTTGTTATCGCGTGAGAAAAATCAGGTCGTTTTAAAATGTCAGCCACAATAGAAATTCAAAACGCTATAACTCAGCCATTTTTTTAGATATAGACGAAACAAAAACTGTTCCGGGATCTTTGTACTAAGGTCAAACACATACAAAAAAAATCTTTTTCATTTTCCAATATTTTGGTATCTCATTTTAAATTTTAAATTTTTTAAATTTCTTTAAATGGCCGCCATTTTGAAACAAGATGGCGGATGAAGCTGGCCAACGAACTCGGTCGTGATATTTGTATGTACTATGTGCACACCAAAGTACATCCAAATCGGTTCATAAATACGCCTGTTATCACGTGACAAATATCAGCACGTTTCAAAATGTCAGCCACGCTAGAAATTCAAAATGCTATAACTCAGCCATTTTTTTGAGATGTAGACGAAACAAAAACTGCTAATGAATCTTTGTATCGAGATCAAATACATAAGAAAAAAATTAATTTTCAATTTTCAATTTTTGGGTACCACATTTCAAATTTAAATTTTTCTCAAAAATTCAAATGGCTGCCATATTTAAACAAGATGGCGGATGAAGCTGGCCAACGAACTCGGTCGAGACATTGGTATGTACTATGTACAAACGAAGTTACATCCAAATCGGTTCATAAATACGCCTTTTATCGCGTGACAAAATTCAGGACGTTTCAAAATGTCAGCCAAGCTAGAAATTCAAAATGCTATAACTCAGGCATTTTTTAAGATATAGACGAAACAAAAACTGCTCCGAAATCTTTATATAAAGGTCAAATACATAAGAAACAAATATTTTTCCATTTTCAATTCTTTGGTACCACATTTCAAATTTAAAATTTTTAAGAAAATTTTAAATGGCCGCCATTTTGAAAAAAAACGGCGGATGAAGCTGGCCAACGAACTCGGTCGAGACATTGGTATGTACTATGTACATACCGAATTACATCCAAATCGGTTCATAAATTCGAGAGTTACAGTATGACAAATGTCAGCTATATATATATATATATGGATATATATATATATATCAACTTTTGAACGGAGGGTGGTTTCGGGATCTGGGGGTCATGATCGATGAAAATATACCAAAATTTTTTGAAATCGCTTTCCTCCGAACGGCTGCAATAGGTAGCTTTTTGTAATGAAAGCTACCTAAAATGGCGGTAGAGACGAAAAAATTTTTTACGCACCCTATTGAGTGGCATATCATTGGATAGCTCTTTCAAAATTAAGACGATGTTTCATTGCCTATTTTACAGTCAGAAGCTCCATTTAAATATTACATAACCCGGAGGTTGTGTAGGTAGTATCTCTAGCTTTACTGCAACTCTAACCTTCATAAACATCTATAGGCTTCATCAAAACAGTGCTTATAGATAGGAACTAACAATTAAACATAACTTAAAAGTCATCAATACAAGTAAATAATAATAAAAAAAATAGGTAAGTAATATAAAAAATAGTTTCACATTGATGAGAAATAATTAATTCGCTTTTTACGCATTCGGGTTTTTTGATTTTTTAAACTTAATTAACAATGAGTTGATTACCTCTAAAAGCTTTTACAGGATGGACAATTGGAGCAATGGTGTTACTGCAGACGGGGTAATGATCATTACCCTCTAGTCTAAAAAAATCATGAATTATCAGAAAATTATGTAAAAAATAAATCATGTTAATGCGTTAAATTTACTAAATTATTTAAATATCCTCTAAAATATTTATCATGTGAACATTGCGACAAAAGAAATGTAATAACTATTTATTACACTCCAAGTAAGCATATATCACTGATAAAAGAGCATTTTCTTGATATAAAAATATTTTGTCAAATTTCATGGTAATTAAAAAGGAAAGCAAGGGAAATTTTGCATTTTTCTTCAATGTGCACATTTTACATCATTCCAAGTACTGAACTAATCACAAGTATTTTGCACATTATAGATTATTTTAATTAAATTTTATATTTCCTATTATATTTTTGTCTAAAATAGTAAAAAAAACAAAACATTAAATTATTATTTATTTATTTTTTTACGAATTACATCATATGAACTTTAAAACGATTTCTGTTTACTTAAACGATCACAGATAATAATACTACAGCTGTTACAAGTTTAAAATATACATTTCATAGAAATTTTCTAGTTCTTTCGATCTGCAAATCCCGCAGCCATCATCAGGGAACATTTTCATTAATCACAATGAACTAACAAATATTAAAGAAAATATTCCCTGAAGATGGCTGCGGGTTTTGCTGACCGAAAATACTAGGAAATTTAAATAAAATGTATATTTAAACTTGTAACATCTGTAGTATTATTATCTGTCACCTTTTAAGTAAACAGAAAACTTTTTTAATTTCATAATGTGTAGTTTGTGATTGAATGAATGCCGAATATTGCATTTTGTCTTATGAATTTATTAGCCCCGGTACGGTATGCTTTTCTTTCTCCCAGGTTATTTTGTGTCCAAAAAATAACGTTGCCTTACAGAAGCAAGCAGTAATCAAAGCAGATGTATCATTGTACAATTAAATACGCTATAGCATTTTTTTTTTTAATTTCTAAGCATCGCACATTTTCAATTTTTATACCGTTGTATTGGGAAAAAAAGTACTTTAAAATGCAATTTATTTGAAAACTGTATCTTCATTGATTTTTGAAATATTAATTTTTTCGTAGTTTTTAGCGCCATTATTTTAATTTTGGCAACTCAAGTACTCCATTTTTGTAGAAAGTAAAGGGAAAATAGTTGAAAAATAGCAATTATATCTTTTTGTTGGCATTTTCTCATAACAACCGAAAGAAAATGTAATTAAAATGTAATTAAAATTTTGAAAAAATACCAAACGCATAATTTCTGTTAAAACATGGGGCTATTATAAACTATATTTAATTTTAAGTTATATATGTATTAATTAATGTTACAAACAAATGAAGACCTATGAATCATTAGATAGCCGTTTCTTTGTCGAGTTTCTTTAATGATGGAATCTTTTTGCTGCATTTGTGTATTATTTTGCGATAGTGACATCTTATGCATGCTTTACTGTAGATGTTTAAGAGTGGATCGTCAATGTGGAATTCTTAAGAGGAAGCGAATGACATCAAGTTACATAAAATAAAAGTATGTGTTTTAAGCCTTAAAATTGAAATATGTTTTGTGCAATTTATATATACATATTTTTTTTTTCATCACGGGCGACACTAAATTCTGAAAAAGCAGAATTCCTGTTTTCTAGTTATTTATTTTTATTTCTTTGCTGAAGGGCAAAGGAGGGAGAGTAGGATATGTTTTGTAGCAACATTGATTTTTTGGATGTCCTTTCTTTTAACATAACAACAACAACAAAAATAATCTTCTCTAAATTTTAAGTTTTTATTAAAATTATTTTATTAAGAGTCCAGGATCATAAATTTCAAGTAGATACACGGCTTTAAACGTGAAATCAGTTTTGTCTTAGGTTTATGTAAGTAACAGTTATGAGGTTTAAAAATTTATGTTACACTACACTATCATTCTATAGTAGAATCAGCTGATACCATTTTCAGTTCCGCTTAGGTTTAAGTAAGTAACAGTTTTGAGATTTCAAAATTCATGTATCACTATACTCTCATTCATTAGTAGAGTCTGCTGATACTATTTTCAGGTCTGCATGTTATTGTTTGTAATAGCGTAAGTCACTACCAGCACCCTTGCTCTGTGAACATATATTAACAACTGCACCACACATACAAGCAAGCGTGTTACATGTGGCAGTGTTCAGACTATAGTACACGCTGTAGCAGTAACTATATCAAACCGTAAGCAATTTTTAATCCCATTTTTTTCTCTCCCCTTTCGGTTAAAAAAAAAATCTAATTAGCGTTTTTCAAATGTAAATATATATGCTCCAAATGCTCATTCTGTAAATTTATATTGTTGAAACCATGCTTTAATTAATTTAAACAATTACCAACCGTAATCTATGAATCTGCAATGCCACTAATACTTCTTATTTAAAATACTCGGATACGTGCTTTCCCAACGGATATTATTTTTGATATCATGTGTTACACAAAACCACTTCCCTTTCTGCAACTGTATTTCTGACAGTTTGTGTACCGTTGCTAAAAACATTCCTGGAAGCCTTTCGAAGGGTCTTCACAGAGGTCATTGGGGTGTCCTCAACTTTAGATGTAGTCTTGAAAAATAGTCCTTTGGAAAGACTTTCGCAGAGTGCGTTGCTCTCTCACTCTATACTTGCTGTAACATGTGCAATGATTCCGTCTGTGATTTGAAAGTTAGCAGAATTGGATATTAAAATGTTGCTCTTCCAGCAACATTTCTGCTTTCGATGATCCTGAACGACTACAGTTCACGGAAACACATTGTGCATAAAAAATCCTGCGCTGTAGACGTATTTCTTCCTAACCACAACTCACGTCACATATGCTTCTATGCTACGGTGGCATAGTCCCTCTCAAGTAATCTAGGTTTGAGTCATTACCAGTTGCTTATTTTTCTAGTAGTATGACAGTGTAACTGGTACATAACTTTTAAAGTCCCCTAAGTGTTCACACATGAATATCAACCAACGCATTTAAATTTCAAATTTGACTAATTGCCTACCTTCTAAGTCTCATCAAGTAACTGATGATATAACTCCGGACACTTTCCTTGTTAGAAAAACATATACCTTTTAGAGACTAAAGCAAGGGAAAAAAAAACGATATAAAAATACTATTAGACTGCAAATGTTCATAGCACTTGCGGTTGGACTAGAATCTTAAAACGTGGCATGAAGGAAGATCTTATAGCACATGTAAAAGTTAAAATCCGATAATCATTACCTTATAAAGCTATGCCGATTTATTACTTGTCAAATTCATGAATTCCTATAATCGGGAATACTGATCATATATATTAATAAAAAACATAATATTGTAAATTAACAATTTTCAGAATTTTTCCTGTGCTATAAGGCTTCGTGCCGAATTTCAACGCATAGCCGGAAGTACCCCATAGATTTTGAGAGTAAAACATATAGGATATTTCCAGTTGACGTGGAACTTCTATATTTGCCATGAAAGAAATCCGAAAATGATTAACTTATAAATCTATTTTAGTTAATTACACGGCAAACTTATGAATTTCTATAATCATCCAGGTTAACTCATTGTCACTGATTTTTTTAACGGTTATGCAACATAACGGTACGGAGTCCTAAATGTGGGAGTCCTACCCGCTCTCGTCCTGTTTTATTATTGTTATCATTGTCATTATTATTATTATTATTAGAAAATGGATTATTTAAAATATGGACTGAAACATACTACATTAGTATACTTAAGTATAAATGCAACATACAGTATATTCTGTATCAGGAAATTAATACAAATTTTAAAAAAACGTACTGCCAGAAGTTGTCAGAAAAATTAGAAACCAGCTATATAACAAGTAAAAATTAAATTTATAAAAACAAAAAAATCGACTGCAAGCGAACTAATTAATTATTTCTCACCAATGTGAAACTATTTTTCATATTACTTACCATTTTTTTCATTTACTTGGATTGATGACTTTTAAGTCGTGTTTAATTGTTAGTTCCTATCTATAAACGCTGTTTTGATGAGGCCTATAGATGTCTATGAAGGTTAGAGTTGCAGTAAAGCTAGAGATCCTACCTACACAACTTCCAGGTATTGTAATATTTAAACGGAGCTTCTGACTGTAAAATAGTCAATAAAACATCGCCTCCATTTTGAAAGACCTATCCAATGATATGCCACTCAATACGGTGCGTAAATTTCTTTTCGCCCCTACTGCCATTTTGTACTTTACGGTCGCCATTTGAATCTAGCCTATAACCATCGGGCGGTTAAGACGAATCGATAGTGACCTCATTCATTCAAATCCATCCAGAGGTTGAGATGTTTCGAGGATATAAAGAAATCCACATACCCAGATACGCGTCAAACACATAATCCTTCTTGGCAGTCGGGTAAAAATACATTTTGTGTGTGATTTAAAACGTTTGTGGTTCCTTTTCTTGGAAATCTTGAATCAGGTTATTCATAAAATTTGCGAATAAAATGATTTTTTTTTTAAATTATATGTTAATAATTCATATAATGTTTCCGACATAATAAAATTTAATGACAATGATATATTAAGTCAATAAATTTATTGTCTGTCAAGTAAGAGCATTTTATATATATGTGGGGGAGGGGAGGGAGAAAGTATACGAAAAGTGTTGAATTTAGTATTTTTATGTCGGCGTTTTGTACATTACAATGCTTAGAAAACTTTTAAATTCTTAGCTAGCACTAGGGTAATTTAGCAAAGATAAATTATGTAAGAGAAGAATAAGAAAGATAAATTGCATTCCCTGGCAGAATGATATACAGGTTTAGCTTGCAAAAATATACCTAAATTGGATTTTTTTTTCAAATAAATTAAGATTATTATGAGGAAGTCGCCAGACATGTCCTTTTTGTACTATATATAATTTCACTAATAAAATTGAAAATTTTAGAAACTTCACCTAGTACACAAATGCAAATTCTGCATTTTATTGGTATTTTACATAATATATAATAAAATCTTACAAAAATATTTCATCTCATACTAAAGTGTTTTTTTTTCTCAAAATTGAGAAAAATATCTGTCTCATACATAATAAATATGAAAAATTTATGGAGACAAATATCGTCCACAGACAGTTTTAGTACTTTATTATCATATTTCAAATAAAGATAGTGAATAGTTTAATTACATAGGGTGTTCGTAAAGAAATAAAACAAATCTTCGAGAGATAGAAAGCGGATCTAGAAAAAAAAAATGAATAGGAAACCATGGTTGCATTCCAATAATTATATCAAAAATACAGTGTTTCACTTTAAACAGAAACATGCTTTTTCGCTAACGTTTTTCTTAACCCCTTCGGGACAGGAGCCTTTTACGAAATTTTTATTCGTTTGTCACCATTTTTTTAAAACAGAAATTTGTGTCTTCTTGAATCGAGAAAATACGCTAATTAAACAAGGCAAATTTTACAGTAAAATTTTACTGGTGAGGAAAAACATGGATTCTGAGCGCTTCATGCGGCACGTATACGTGTCGCTCGTCCCCAAGGGGTTAATAATAAATTTTAGCGAGCTTTTCATCAGATCAACTGTAATGACATCATATTTGTCAGGTTTCTGACGCTAATGAGCGTGAAAATAATTAAGATTACTATTATCTGACGTTAGATTTTTACTTATCTATTGTATTACACATGTATCCCTTTCTGTGTACCAGGGGCTTAAAGCAATATTTTTCCTTATCTTGAAGTTGATCCGAACTATTTTAGTTAGATAGTATTGTATGAACAAGTTTCGTTGGAGCAATGCATTCCAGCTTCCATTGCTATTCAAGAACGCCTATCTCATATAAGGCAAACAAAAAAATTCCCTATCTCGTAAGTAGTGAATGCCATCTGAGGGAGAAGTTTTTCGATAAGAGATGGGTTCCCTGTTCACAGGAGGTAATCCCTGTATGCTGAGTTTAGAAGGAGTCGTTGAGAGATTGGCACGAGGGGTTCTGGCGTAGAGCTGGTGAAGAGAGGTCGCTGTGTTTTTGTTTGAGTTTTCTGGAGTGGAGCGTAGTGAGTTGCGGGAAAGTCCTGAACGGAGAGGTCCGGTGTGGTCCTCCGATAAACCTAATGAGATACCGGAGGGTGAGAAGGAAATAGTGTATTTTAATAAGCTGACCCAGTGCGCAGAAAGTAATTGATATATAACTTAGTATCTGACCGGATCATCTATATCCGAGCCTTTAAATGTAAATAATGTTGAGTGTTTGTAAATAACTTGTAAATAAATTGTTCTTTAATATTAATTGAATCAGTTTATTTTTTTTGTTAATCCTTCTCACATCGTATACGATATCACGTATTTATATCGGTGGTGGCAGCCTATCGAATAAAAGGACATTTTTCCGAAGTCTGTACGAGTGGTGAACGTGGATCCGGGAAAATTCATCAGCGTGTGGAGAAAGGTAAAATGCAACAATATTTCTTGCTTGAAGTGCATTGAAATTTGGTCCATGACACAGTGTGTAAACGTCGGGTACATTCCTAGTTTTGGAACGTCTAGCTCAGCCTTGTTTGGGTGCGGAAAGTGGACTTCCCAACACTTATCGTTCTGTCATGCTTTTGATTTGTAAGTAAAATTGTGCGAAACCAAATTGGAGTTCTGCTTTCAGTAACGAACCATTATTTTTTTAATGTTTGTAGCCTTGATTTAGACAAAAAATGTTTGTCTTGAAGCGTGTTTTCATAAGGAAAAATTGTTTCATTGGTTTAGAAGCACCTAGAATAAACCGCGATATTATTGTTATCAGTATATTGTAGATTTTCAATATTTTAAAATTTCCCGAATCGTTTATATAGCCAATTTTAGGCAAATGCCGCATTTCTTGTTCCTACCATTTTATTTCCAAGGCTGTACAAATGGTTATTGCAAACAGTTTTTTTTTTCTATCGTACAACCATTAGCAATATAGTTAAGGCTGATTTTGTTTCAGCTTTAACACCAGAAGTGTGCATTTAAGTAATTGGAAAAGTGTATTGATTTAATTGGGGGTACCGTTTGAAAGTTATAATGTTCACTCACACACAAAAAAATCATGATTAAAATTCTCTCCCTATAATATCCGTTCAGAAAGTAAAAATAAATTGCAGGAAAATAATTTATTTTACATATGGGAATACCTTTCTATATACTCATGTATTTGAAAATAGTAGTATTATGATCATTTTTGCTTTATTTGAAAAACAAAATAGAATTCCAAACTCTAATGGATACTCTAAATTAATTTTGGTTTCTGATTTAAGACAAAACATCATTATTCCGTATAAATTTTGTGAATTGACGAAAAGCCTTACAAGATATCTTTTCGGCACATTGTATGACTCCCACATTGTGCAATATTACTAGAAGTAGCATTAATTATATAAAGCATAACTATCTCGTAAATTTCGCAATAAATCAGTCTCAGAAAGTACAACGGAATGTTTTCATAATTAATTTGCCGTACAAATTACCATTATATCCTCTCATAAATTTTAGATGATACCCTTTACTTAAATAAAATGGTTGGTTATACGCAATAAAGGGAATTATACTTCATTTCTACAACTTAGGAAGTAAGTGAACACGCAGAATCAAATAGACCTGGAAATAATGATATACTAATGAGCAAGCACTATCGCGTTCAATTACTGGGATATTTATACGATAGCCGTTGGTATTGAATTATTATTTTAGGATCACCTTGAATAGCAACGACTGGGTATAATTTAATATAATAACTGCAAAAACATTGTCAATAATAGTATGCTTGAAATAATAAAAGTAACGCTTCAATAAATCTTTTGTCCCGAAGTTTCTAGAGTGTGCCGACTATAATAATTTCTACCCCATAAAAATAATAACTGCAACAACTAAAGTACAAACATGATATTTATGTAACGTATAGTAGCTATGCACTATGTAATGAGACCACTTAAAGCGCTGGTGTAACAGAGTTGGTGTACCTATCTAGAAAACGGTACAGAAAATGGATTATATTTATTTGCTTAATTCACATTGTGGGTAAATATTACTCGATGTACAGTCGTGGAAAAAAAGTAAACACCCCTACTAACTCCTCAGAAAATTATCGTAGAAGAAAATTACAGGTACCGAACAATTGGAAATAACGTCTACTTTTAAATGATGTATATACAATTTGTTTAGGGGGCCATCAATATATTAAAATGAACCCAAACTTCATTTGTTTCAATAGAAATACTCAATTTTAACAAGATATTTCAAACCTTCAGTTCAAACTATGCCCAGACATCAAATATCAAGTCATTTGAATGATAAGTTTTTGAATTATAAACATACAAAATTTAGTGCTTCTAATGTTAAATTGCATTTTCATATTTTCATTAATATCTCCTGAAATTATACTCCTAATGTGCTAATTTTTTGTGTAGCAATAATACTAAAATACGCAAATATAAATACGTATAATTTGCAATTTTTATAATTTTATAATATGAATTATGAATTATGAAATTAATATTTGAAAAGAATATGAATTGCAACCTACAATTTTTTGGATGGATTTAGATTTATTAAGTCCTGCTTTATGGAAATCAAAAATATCTCATTTTTCTTCCAAGTAGTTTTCAAATTATGCTTAAAAAATGATGGTTTATGGCATTGGCAATATGATGGTTTAAGGGGCTGTCTATGATAGAAGCGATATTTTGAAATTTTTTTATGTTATCCTGTAATCTAGCAGTCTTCTATGATTACTTGAGGGGCACTTAGGAATCCTTAATCAAGAAGTGCGCTCTCCCGGTCAACAATCGTGTACCGAACATCAATTTAGATACTCTGTAAAGAAAAAGAAAAAAAATCTGTGAACCAATGTGTGAAAAATCATGTAACAGTATATGTTACATGAGTTTTTGTTGTTGCCGTTACATAAATAGTTCTAGGAATCCCAGTTTCCTAGAAAAATTTTAGTAACTTCACAGATTTTTTTTTACAGTGTACAGTCCGTAAAATACGCTCGTTTTAAAATAATTAATTTCTCAGAAACTTATCTTACAAATTGCATACAAATTTATTTTTAGGCTAATTGAAGGGTGTCGAGTTAATTTATGCTGTCAGAATTGTGTACTGCTATTGAAAAAAAACAAACGTTGGGTTCGTTTTAATATGTGGATAGTCCCCTAAGGAAATTTTATATACATCATTTAAAAGTAGACTTTATTGCCAATCGTATGGTAGCAGTAACTTTCTTCTACGACAATTTTTTGCAGATTTTGTAAGGGGTGTTTACTTTTTATTTTACCTCGACTGTACATGGTGGTTGTGATGATGTAATTATCTAATTATCGCATGTCATTAATTATCCTACGATTTAAATTAAATTCCCTTTTTACAGACGTCATTAATTCGAACTGCATTCCCTTTAAAAAATATATTAATTTTTCATCACTTTTGCGTTTAATGTATGCCATTCCTCTTTAAAGCATACCAGCTCCTTTCAGTCGTTAATAATAATAAAAAAAATCAACTTTCTTATCCTAAAAATTTAACAGTGCAGAGGCACATTTTGCTGATAATCAAAATAAAAAAATTAATCAAGTCGGAAATTGTACGTCAAACGTGGCAAATGAATTGCGTTCGTGCTATAAGTAGTTTTATAAATATTCAGGTCTTGGTGCAATAGCTGTTATACTCTTATGAAAAAATGCATGAATAGAAAATTTATTACGAGTCTATGGTTCCACAAAATTCTGCAACGATTATATATATTAAAATTCAAACCATTCGGTTGGGTATTTTTTGCGTTGTTATATGCGGTCACACAGACGGACGGACCAGGCGACGACTATAGGTGCAATGTATTTATATAATTACGAACGCAACTAATGAGACTTCATTTACAATATGCCTTTCCTATCGCATTAATGCAACTTCTTTCAATGCTCGCACATTGTCGGCAATACAAGTGAAGATTTCAATCATAATTCTGTAACTTGTTTAGGGTGAAAGGCGCCTCGTATTAATGGTTGTGTTCTTATGTTTCTCTTTCTTTCTTTAATATAAACTTTCCCAATGCTCGCACTTGGCCTTCTAATACGTACGTTGTAATTCCAGTTACGCCAATCAATAAATTGATTGGCTCTTTTGGAATTTAAAACTGATAGGATTATTAGAAGTCAAAATTTTCATTAGTGGCTTGATACACTGCAATCAAATGTCACATTTTTCCATTCCTCATACGTCAGGCGATTTTCTCGCTTGCGGTGATCTAATTAACTACTCACGTCTTTTGGGTATCACTCTGGTAATGCGATGTTATTAATTTATCCTTAAGATGTATTCTTTTGCAATTAAAATCAATTCGATTCATTTCTTCGATATTAAATAAGAAATATCAAAGATTTTTTTTTATGAAAACCTGGACTTGTGTCGAACATAGAACTCCAATCTTAACCAAGTAAAAATTCCACTATAGTAGTAATTTAGAACTTCTTATCATACTATAACTAATTTGGATTAATTCATAACTGTTTTACAAAATACAAGCTTACTTTATCAGCATCGGATGTCACGTCATAATTCTACTTTCGAAAATTCCCAAAGGAATGCGTGCCATCCTTAAGGGAACATGGTACCTTATAAACTATTTTTTTCAATTTTGAATAATACTGTAATATCTGTGTTGGCATTATATTTAATACTATAAATCAAATATGATATTTAAAAAAAAAATTCCAGAACAGGTTATTTAACAAAAATTTAATTTCTCTAAAAAAAACGTAACTTTTTAAAAATCCCTACTACTTTCCTAAGAATGAATATTTTTGCTTCAAATTTTTATCCACATTCCTTAGAATATACTGTATAAAATTGTACATGGATTTTTAGATGTCGTGTATAGTAAAAAATCAAGGAAATTCAACAAATTCATAATTTAAATATTTAAAAATTAATAACTTTAAACTTGAATGTTAAATCCATGCACAAAATTTCTAAATACACCATGGAAAACAAATAAGGAAATTTAAAACCTTTATCTGAATTAGCAAAAACGCATTAGCATTAATTGAAGGATGAAGTTATGAAGATATGATCACGGACAAAAATCAGTTTAAAGTTTTCATTTACAAAAATAGCACGTTTAGACTTCTAACTTTTGTGAATTTTCATCAGAATTTTATCAAACACATCAATTAAAGTATATATAAACACTTACACATAAACGGAAAAACTTTGTTTACAGTATAGATGTTTCATAGAGAATAAGCGAAGAGCAACGAACGAACGAAAGCACGATGACTGAAACAGTTATGGTTAAATCATACCCTGAACTTTCGCCAAGGAGGAAATAAGATAATTGGGTATGTCCTTGGATTTGTTCAATAGTAATCAAAATTCACCAGAATCTCTGAGTGAGCGTGGCGTCCCTTTAAATTCTGTAATCGCGCATAAAATCTTTATTAAGTTCTTTATTTACGCCTTTCAAATTTCACCAGTTCATTTTTAAATAATATAGCTATACTTTGAGCCAATAAAAAAATCGATATTTTGAGCATTTTCGTACTCGGATTCTTACTGTGACCAGTTTTTGCAGAAAACACCTTATAATGAATCTTTAAGAGTGAAACTATACTGAGGTCACTTCCTCTATTCGGTTCTACCTTTTCATCTTCTCAGTTACAGTTTAAATAGTTTTCCAACTATTTCATGTAAACTAATACCTGATATAAAACAAAAGCACAGAAAATTCCATTTTAACATGTACGTCGCCAATTAAGTCTTATTGTTTAAGATAGCTACCACGAATTTCTTGTTTAACCCCTTCAGGACGAGCGTCTTTTACAGAAGTTTTAATCTTTTATCATATGTTTTTCAATACAGAAATTTTTGCCTAATTAAATCAGGAAAATGATCGGATTCAATAAGGCAAAATTTACAATAAAAATTTATTGGTGAGAATAATCATGGATTCTGTGCATGTTATGCGGCACATATACCAGTCGCTCGTCCCCAAGGGGTTAAGACAGCTTTCCGTTACAAAATATACATTATCTACAGAATGATTATGCGGATTTTGGAATTTATTTAAAATTAGCTCATATTTTGCAAATTTTACAAAACTTGCAATAATTATCCCATTTTATAAAAATATCAGAGATGGAAGAATACCAATACCGGAATTTTGAATTTCATCTAAAAACACATTTAAAATGTCTTGTTTCTTTTGCATAACAAAATATGTTGTGCGTAATAGTTGATTATACTTTGTTATAGTGATATTTTAGAGCGCATAATAAACTAATATATAAGTTAATATTTATTTCCAAATATCTAATTATTTACTGATGTTCAATTTGTATTCGTTAAGTATCTGAATATAATAATTAATTTGTTATACGCTAAAAAACGAAATACATAAAGCATTTGTATCCAGAATCATCAAATAATTTATATATTATCATACCTTTAAAGTCTATACTTTGAGATATACTAGGAATTCTGGATAGATAGGCACGCTGAAAGATAACAATGAGGTAATTGGTAGTAAAAGAACCAATCTATTAGTTAGGTCGAGTATACTGAAAAAGATCTTATGAAACACGTGGATGTAGTTTCGGCACTTCGGTTACTCGTCCAACAAAATAGTAAGTAATTCTTTATAATAATTAATTTTTTATATGCTAAAAAACGAAATACATAAAGCATTTGTATCCAGAATCATCAAATAATTTATATATTATCATACCTTTAAAGTCTATACTTTGAGATATACTAGGAATTCTGGATAGATAGGCACGCTGAAAGATAACAATGAGGTAATAGGTAGTAAAAGAACCAATCTATTAGTTAGGCCGAGTATACTGAAAAAGATCTTATGAAACACGTGGATGTAGTTTCGGCACTTTGGTTACTCGTCCAACAAAATAGTAAGTAATTCTTTATTTTACAGGGGTTAAAGTTATACACAAACGTCTATTTTAGAGTTTATTTCCTTCAATCTGACATATATTTACTTAACCAAACCTAGCTATATCTAATAATAGGCTTTTTCGGCAAAACGATATAAACTTTTTAAAGCGATGAAATTGACGTAACAGATGTGGCATCCAATTTGTTACAACGTAACGAAAGTACACAGTGAGACACACAGTTGTGGTACACGGTGAGACGCGTCTTATTGTGTACCTACTATGTGGTTCTGATGTTTAAAAAGGTATTTATTAATAAAAGAAGGTTTTTTTTTCTCTCTCTTTCTCTGTGTGTGTGTGTGAGTGCGATGACTAGGGAAATTTACTAAACATAAGAGGCTAAAATTTGCATGAAAGTAGCTCAAGGTCTGCCATTGTCCACACGAGGCTCATATTTTTAATATTTTGAAAATCTAGAAATATTAATTAGAAATAATAAACTGCAGAAAATTATTGATAGAGTGTAAAAATGTATGATTTATGAAAATATATACATTGTCTCACTGTGTACTACTTTTGGTACACAATGAGACAATTTTCGATACTTCGTTATGCTGCTTCTATGCTTTTAAATATAACTTTTTTAAAACCATTTATACATTGATGTGTAGTGCATTTGTGTAGCTTAAAAATGTAGCAAAAATTTTTTCAAAAGAATAAAAATCGTCGCAATTTTTTAAGTAATAATAATTTTCGTCTCACTGTGTACTACCCTCCCCTATATTACCATAAAAAAATAATTTTTATTCTCATTTTTAAAGAAATTTGATTCAAATTGATCTTTGGATGGGTTTAATTAACAAATCCTGCCAACTTTACATGTGAATAATTTTTGTTGTTATATTACTAACATTACTGGAGTAAAATGTTCTAGATGTAACGTACTTTACCATGGAATGACCCTAATCCCTATTAAACATTTTAAGTCGCATAACTGAACTTATTTATCCAAGAGTCACTGTATATTTTAAATTTTAATGTTAATGATAATGCTGTAAATTTATCAAGTTAGTCTGTAAAACATGTTTGTTGGTTTAGTGTTTAAGTTGAGAAATGATAGCACTCAAAAATCAATATTCTGGGTTGAGAAAACTGATTAGCATAGTATAAGAACTTCACGGAATCGTTTCCGAAAATCAGTTGCAGAGAAAGAAATCTTGGTTTTCTAAATGTTTCTTTAAATAAAGAAAATATGCTGATTTCTGAAGTTTAGTTAAAAAACGCTTTTCCGGAAACGTCGGTGACTAACTTGTGGTTATTGTATGTTTTCATGCGTGGTTATGTTATATTTTTCTACATTAAGAAGGCTCTACAACATTTGTATTGACAATGTTTTTTATAGAGTGAGCTGTTTTGAGATATTGTTAAGGTAATTAAAAAAAACGTGTTTTCCCAAATAAATATGTAGGGGAGAGTGGTAATGAATGGGCCAATTTTTCGTTTTAATTTTTGTAATTTTTTTCTAATATTTATTTTTTTTTTTGGCTCAGAATTGGCTCTTCAGTTACTTTACTGATTTGGTTATATAAAAAAGTCATAAAAATTGGATTAGTCAATGTCTATAATGAATGAGAATAGAAAGTAAAAATATAGAAATTTGGCCCATTCAACCCCACCCATGGGGCTGAATGGGCCATTGAAGGTAATGAATGGGCCACTAAATGAATTCTATGTAAAAATGTGTAATTAATCTTTTATTCACCAAATATGACAAAATGAATGGTACTTGACATGATATGATCAAAGCATACTGAAATAGTAAGTAATACACAATGCTTATCAAAATTTATGAGCATCAAAAGTGATGTTATTAAATCACATAATTGTAGCAGAAAGATGACAAAATGATGAGATTATAAGACAGAAAGAACATAATATATACATAAAAAATAGATAATACACATTATAATTTAACGAAATTTATATTTTTCAAAATTAATATTAAACGACATGGTTGTAACAGGGTTGGAACTGTCTGTTAATTGACTATTTAGTGTAAATTTCTGGTGTTATTTATTCTACCGATCAGATTCAGAATATAAACAATTAATCTAGTTTTATATCAAATGGAAAAATACTGGTAGGTGGTCAACAACTGGACAGTTCACCTTAATCATTTATACAATTTAACTTATGTTTCTAATAAATAACTGATATTTCTTAGGGTGAAAAAGTGCAAATTATTTTTTAGACATCACTATAAACCTATTCTAACTAGACAGTAATTTAATCTAAATCCATTACAGTCAATTGTCTTCCATATTACAGAGAAAATCAGAAAAAAAGAAAGAAAACCATATTTTCATGATCAGGGCAAAGGTGGCCCATTCGTGACCATGATATAGCGACCCATTCAGCCCCACCTATGCTTCTGGAAAATATTCAGTTTTTTTAATACATTAAATTCAAATAACATCTAAATACATCCTAAAATTAGTTTACAGATATAGAAAGACTTGCTAATACACATATCTGCAATGAAATAATCGATACTTTTTAGCTTATTTATTTTAATGAAAAGGGAAAAAATTTACTTTTCAATCAGATTCTTGACCATCCTACTCTAGTGAGCAAATGGCTTCTCCCAAACAATGGAAAATTTGATGAGTTTGGTAGACCAAGTAGCTTCATATATTAGTGGCATCTAAAATAATTTTATGCAAATACTTTTTCATATTTTGTTAATGGCCCATTCATATCCATGGCCCGTTCATTACCACTCTCCCCTACATCATTTCTAACATTCACCCAAGTACGAGGAAGAAAACATAGTACGTTCATTTTACACCTAAATTGAAGGGATTAATACAATTTCCAGTTTTCTCCTAATTAATTCTGATTCCAACTCCCTGACCACCGGTCTAAAATTTTAAAGTAGAATTGTGACCTTAATGTTCAAGAAAAATATTAAGTGTAGGTGCTCATTTTACTCAGAATTTTAAGCACTACAACATTCGCATTGCCAATATTTTTGACAGAGTTAGCTGTTTTGAGATATTGTTATGGTATGTAAAAATCTTTTTTTTTTTTTACTATAAATCTATGCATATTTACTAACGCTCACCCAGTACGAGGGGGAAAACATAGCATATTCATTCTAGACCTAAACTCAAGGGATTAAACAATTTCCAGCTTTCGCCTAATTAATTCCGAATTCAGCCTTTTTTCCTTCACTGCTACTGGGCTATTATGCATCTGCTTAATATTATCTACAACTTTCATATTGCCAGGTTTTTGATCGGACCAACTTTTACAGCAGAAACAAATTAAACAAAAATAGGGGTTGACGAAAAATTTATCGTATTAAGGGTGTACTCAAATCAAAACTGCTTATTTTCTGACTATTTTTTAATTCCTTTTTGCTCTCAAACGCTTCCAATTGGCAAGTTCTCTTATTCGGAAACTATATAATTTGCCATATTGATCGATGTTTTGAAAAAGGCAGAATATATTTCATAAAATGCTGCCAAAGTGGGCATTTTAAACCAAATTTCCCGAAGCGATAGTTCTGGAAACAACAACAACAAAAAAAAAAAGGTGAAAAAATAATATGAGAAAATAATCTTTTGTAAACAAAGTTGTAATTATTTGAACGAAAAATTAAAACACAGGTCGCTTATAAATCTGTTCAAAAATTCGCGTCAGCAAGTTTCATGTTTTTACTTTAAAAAATTAGTCTAAAGATATGCGTAAGAAAATTTCGAATTGTTGAGCGTGGAAAATTATTTTTATGAATGCCGCCTTAACATGATTCTAATAAAACAAGCTCTTACAGAAAAATGCAATTAAAAATTCTTCAAAAGTGGCCTGATAAAATTGTTAAACTGTTTTTATCTCTAATTATTTGTTTTTAATTATTTAATTGTTGTTGGTGAAATTAGTACTTAACATCGAAATCTACCTCCACTTGTAGGCCGAGCCGAGAGGGATTCTTTATAGTGTAATAATTTTAAGTATCCGTAAGTCATTATAAGGAAATTAAAAACAAAAAAAGAAATGCTTATAGAAATTAGAATATTTATAGACTCATAAATAAATTCAAGAATACGATTCCTATGTAAATAAAATAAATTTTTTATCTTTTAATTTGAAGTCATATTTTATCGTGATGTACATGTAAAAAAAAAAATAATAATAATTTATCTTATCAATACACAATAAAACTTTTTGCCAGGAAACATGTTACACAAAGGAAAATCCAAAAGAATTTCTTATTTTATTAATACTTTACTTTCAGCAGACGTAAAAATTTATAAAATTAAATATTAAACTAATTTTTTTGGTTTTGGACTGTCACGTCTTTGCAGTCGAGTGTTAACATGTAATTTTAATTTACAAGCATATAAAGTTATTAAACATTTTGCCACGTGAATAATTTTTCACTCTCTTAGGATTTTACTGAAAACTAATTCCCTATTTCTTATCTTAAGAAAACACACGTCAAATAAAAGATCAGAAATTTTCCCTCCCAGCATTTGCTGAATTCTTATTGGAGGATATCTAGGCAGCTTGCTTTGAGGGATGTATCCATTTGAAAACAGCTCTGAGGTGAAGGTTCAACTCAATAAAGCTTTGCTTTACTTTTTAAAGGACATATGTCAAACACATAGTTTTCCTGTCCACTAAAGTGCGAGTTCGTGTTAAATTTTTCTGAATATCTCGTACTAAAAAAATAGGTTTATATATGATTACTTTAGAAAATAAAGCATGAAAAACGTATGAATTAAAAAGTCTTTTTTTTTAAATATAATTTATTGAACGCTATATGTAACCATATTGTAATTTACTAAATTATTTTTATAGCAAAAATATTCCATGACAGAGATTCTGAATTAAAATATAGTTTGTCGGAACCTATTCCATATGCTACAGGTGGGTTTCCACAAGTGTTGCAAGTTTGGCCTCCATTTTTTATTCAGAAACTCTGAATTCATACCCGAAAATCCAAATGGTAGATTTTGCTTTATTTAATTACATATATTTCTTGATTATGTAAAAAAAAAAAAATATATATATATATATATTATTTCGAAATCACTGATATGAAATCTGATTTTCAGAATAATAAAGATGGTCAAAATTGGAGCTATGGGTTTTAGTGTCGCAACCAGGAACTAGGAGCCGGGAGGGGGGGATCATTATTGCTCATAAAATAAACCTATCATTTGCATTATTATTATATTGCATATTTTTAAAGTAATTTTTAGTAAATAGGTGACAATTAAAATGTCACGTAAAAAAAAGCACTAGCCGTCAAAATAAAATTAAAATTCAGATTTCCGAAAGATTTGTTTAGACAAGTCGGAATTGTGCGTCAAACGCGGCAAATGAGGTGCGTTCGTACTAAAACTAGTTTTATAAATATTATGATCTTGGTGCAATGCTGTTACACTCTTATTCTAAAATGCGTGAATACAGAATATATTACGATTATATATATATATAATTCAGTAATCGGAAATAATATGACTCCATCTTAGATACGACGTAATCACCATGGTAACCTAGAATCATTACCTATCAGGGAATATCATTGAATCAATTACGTATGGTAAGATTTAAGAGAAGGAAGAAAGCTTTTATTAATATATTTTTAAATTTTGATTAGATTTTATAAAATTTGAAATGACTCGACAAAATTATACATATTAAATTTCAAACCATTCGGCTGGGTAGTTTTTGCGCTGTTATATGCGGACAGACGGACAGACAGACAGACGTACCAGACGACGAATATAGGTGCTACCTATTTATATAATTACGGACGCACCTAAAAAAGGAGCCACATCGAGAAAGTTCCCAGCAAAAGCAGTAATATACATGCACTTTTGCCGTTGTGCCTCATTCTCTTGTTTATTTTTCTTGCTTTATAGAAGGGACATGTACTACTAAGCTTTAAAACATTTGTAGATAACATTTTTATTGACTGTTTATGCCTTTTCTTTCGTTTGTTTGTACACATCATGTATTCATTTTAGGCATCTTAACAATATATATGAGTTCTGGGAACAATATATATGAGTTCTAGTTTTAACCACTTTGCTGCATCAGGTGACAGTAAACCTACACAGAGTATTCCAAGAAAGAAAACAAAAACTTTACAGAATGAGAAATCTATCTGGGGATATTTAAAAATGACCGAAGAACCATGCCTCTGCAAGCCTTGATTTTTAAGTGATTAGAGCAACCGTTCAAAAATGATACGTGCGGATCCATTTAAAAATAAAACATACAAAGGAAATTTATAACCTCCTTTGTTCTAAGTCGGTTAAAATTACATTAAAATTGCTTTTGTAACATTCTAAACCACATCTGTATAATTTACAAGAATGTTACATCCAATATTGTTTATACTACATATTATTATGATTTTGAAAGCTGTTTGTACACTGTTAAAAATATGCAGCAATTGCTGCTTACTCACTCCACCACTTTTATAGAATGTTTCTGTTCTGACCAATGAGAATGCCCCATAATATAGTCAAGTTACAGTTTCCTGTAAAAGCCATGGAGTGACGATGCAGCAAATGCCCCAGATTTTTAACAGTGTATATTTGACTGTTAATATCATTGTAAAAGCTGAACTATTACGCGTTAATTTTTTATGTTAATTAGTAAGTGGCTCATAATTGAAAATAGCTATGTATCTATACTACGGTATATACTGTATGTACTGTAATTATCCAAGATTTTTCTGCGGAAGGGGAAAGACCACTGAGCAGGGATGACAAAAAATAGGCAAATTGTGCACATAGCTATACCAAAGGACGAAAGATAATCATTAGATTCTGGCTATGCGCTTGCTTTTGATCTAGCTAAGAATTGCAGTTATGCAAAATTTTTATGACTTGTATCATAAGTCTGCTTTCCGGTCTTCGAGAATGTAGTTTTTTCAATACACCCTAAATCTCCTTTTGGTGAGGTTTATTATGCACAATGCTACATCTAGCGATGGGCATAATGATTGAATTTTTTATTTGAATGAATCTTTCGGGCGTGCGCAAAAACATAGCCGTGGACATCCGTATTCTTTTCAATCAATTAAAAGCAGAAATTTCGTTAGAAAAAGCACGAAATTTAGAATGCGCACAATATGGTATTCTTATGTTGCTCTTAATTTAATTATTATGTTTTTATAAAATTTCTGTTTTTATTAATTAAACAGAATACGGAAGTTGGGAGCTGTACTTTCGCTTACTACCGAATGATTCATTCGACAAACAAAATCAGTTATTATGCACATCAATAGTTACATCACGTGGCTAAATTCACCATTAACCTTAGTGATTTCTTGACCAGAGTTTGGCGTTGGACATAGAGTTTTTCTTCAATGACTTATTGTAAATTGACTTATTCCTCTGTAATAGTGGATATGAAAATGCAATGACGTGTGTGTCGTAATTTTGAATTTAACAGGCCAATTCAGGCACAGAAATCGCCGTTTTATACAAGGGAGGACCCAAAAATATTCAGAATGGCAGCACACTGGGTGGGACTTGCGTAGCGCGCATTCCTTCTTCTAGGAGCGCGTCACGCAACTCGTTCTGAGTTTAGTGCACTCTGTGCTGTAGTAGGGAAAGATTGTGCCTGGTGCATTTTTTGTAAAAGAATTTTCACTTACTCTTGGTTTTATGTAACTTCGGATTTAAGTGAACAGCATGCAGCTGTGAAATTTTACTTCCTGCTGTAGGAAAACTGTTGCAGAAATAGTTTTGATGTTGCGAAAAGCATACAAATATGACGCCATGGGAAAATCTCAATTTACAAGTAGTATTGTCATTTTAAAATGGCGATCAGTGACAAACCTCTTTCTTGAAGTCCTTCAACTTCCAGAACGTGCAAAAATATCGAGAAAGTTCGTGCAATTGTGCTTGAAGACCGACGACGGACCATTAAAATAATTCCGCAGTTACCTGTCCTGATTTGTGGCAGACAGGGGACTGGTTCTTCCACCATGACAATCCACCTGCTCATGCAGCATTATGAGGACGTCAGTTATTGACTAAAAACAGCATAACCTCTTTCCAATATGACTGCTGCTTGCCTGACACTGTTCCGTGCGACTTTTTTTTTCTTTCCACGCATATAGAGGGACTTAAAAGTACAGTCATGGGGGAAAAAGTAAACACCCGCTACGAACTCTGCAACAAATTATTGTAGAAGAAAATTTCTCGTACCAAACGATTGGAAATAAAGTCTACTCTTAAATTTTGAATATATAATTTGCTTAGGGGACCATCTACATACCAAAACAAACCCAATATATTTTTTCAATAGCAATACCAAAGTTTAACACCATAAATCAAGTCTACACCCTTTAATTAGCCTAAATACAAATTTTCATGAATTTCGTACGATTAGTTTAAGAGAAAATAATTATTTTAAAATGATCATATTTTAGGGGCTTTATCCAATTCGAAGTTCAGTACTCGATTGTTGAATTGCTACAAAATGATTATGTCATTTATATTAATGTATTATTTCGCACCATTCATTACATTCATAACCATTTCACTCGCTTAATATGTTTCGATTATTGCCAGCCCAAATGTTTCAATAAAATGAGTGAAATATGTTTTTTTCAAATTGTGCTTTTCCGTACATCATAAAAGGCACCTTAAACCATCATTTTGATGTTTTAAATCATAATTCGAAAACTACTTGGTAGAAAATTTTAAAATTGAGAATTCGCATACAGGAAGACATACTAAATATAAATTTATCAAAGAAATTGTAGGTTACAATTCATATTATTTTAAATATTAATTTCATAATTCATAACCCGTATTATAAATTTTTTAAATTATATATTCAATGTATATATGTTTGTGATTTTTAGTATTATAACCTCAGAAAGAATTATCACATCCGAATTATAATTTCAGATGTTAATAAAAATATAAAATGTAATTTAAAATTATAAGCTCTAAATTTTGAATGTTTATGTGTCGAAAAACGTATCACTCAAATAATTTGAAATTTTGTTTCTATGCATAGTTTTAAGAGAAGATATAAATTATATTGTCAAAAATTGGGTGTTTCTATTTAAAAAACAAAGTTTGGTCTGGTTATGATTTGTAGATGCCTCCCTAAGCAAATTTTATAAACATCATTTAAAAGTAGACTATATTTCCAGTTGTTTGGTACCAGTAACTTTCTTCTATTATAATAAGTGGAAGAGTTAGTAAGGGCGTTTACTTTTTTTTTTGGAGACTGAAAATTGTTTTTAAAACGTCGAAGGGCTGAAGAAAAGAACGAGGAAGGAGCTTTCAGCCTTACACCCAGAAGAGTTTGAGCAATGTTTTGAAAAATGGAATCATCGATTTGAAAAGTTTGTAAAATTAAACGGGGAGTGCATTGAACGTGTTGTGGCGTTGCCATCGAAATACGCAAGGCCTGAGGACAAGAGTTGTGATGTCATCACTAATGGACCGACTTCTCACTAGTGTTGGATCTCACACCGGAAATTTTTGAATAGCAATTTTCTTTTCTTTTATTTGTGGAATATCTATCATCTTACCAAACAATACCAACTATTTAAACTTACTGGTGAGAATTCGGAATTCCTAAATAAAAATTCAGCTAGATGTGGAATGTCACAGTGTTGCCTCATCTGGCTGATTTGTCATTGAGGGATTCCAAATTCTCACCAGTAAGTTTAAATAGTTAGTATTGTTTTATAAGATGATACATATTCCATAAACAAAATAAAATAAAATTGCTATTGAAAATTTTCCGGTGAGAATTCCAAAAGTAGTGAGAGTTCGGTCGATTAGTGATGACGTCACAACTCGTGTCCTCAGGCCTTGAGTATTTCGATGGCAACGGTTGAGGTTATTTTCTTTAAAAAAATAAATAAATACAGATTTTTATGAAGAAATTCTGATTATTTTTGGGTCCTGCCTCATAATATGTTTTACACTGGTACGTATCAAATTTTTTTAAATTAAATTTACACAAATAAAATATATAGAGATTATTAATTTAGAAGCAGTATTAAATTTAAATTCAAGTGTGATAGCAAGTCTATCGTGGATTTTAGGCACACTTTATTATTAATTAGTACCGTTTATTATTATTATTTATTATTATTAGAAAACTCTTAATTTTTTTTATTGCAATAAAGTGCATATATTAAGTTTTTTTTATTTATTTGTGTTTAAAATATTCCAATCATGGAACGATAAATAAAAAGGAACTGACATATCCTTAAAATAGTGAAGCTTCAACTGTAACCAATTTCTCAGGGACTGATTACCGCCGGATGAAAATGCCACCAGTAAATTTAAATAGAAATTTTCTTCTTACTTAAACGCCTTATTGAATTCATAATTTCAATCATAAATAATGACAGAAAGAGATATTAATTTTTACTGGTGGGAGATTACTTTGGCGGAAGCCAGGTCCTGCTTTTCCGCCATATTGTGATAACCTAGATAACCTCCTGTCAGTTTCAGTGAAAAAGATTATAATCCCGGGGCAAACTGAAATCAGTAAAAACAAATAGAAAAAATTCCCATATTTGTAAGAAAATATTTCCACAAATAGGGCACTTAAATAAGAAGAAATTTTCTATTCAAATTTACTGGTGCGAATTTTTCCCCCGGTGGTAATCAGAAACTGTTGATACGATTAAAAAAACAGCCGCCATCATGTGACAACCTTCTCAGTAACTTCACTTGCAACTGGTAGACAGTACATTATATGTCTCCTACTCTTTATTCAAAACTCCATTATTCCAATAAACTGATGACTCATTTATCAGTTTATATCTAAATGAATTAAAAATGTATATTTATATAATTTATATTTTGCCATATTTGTTTTCAATATGCATATCCTCAACGAGTTTTTAAAGTAATACGAAAACCTTAAAGTAGCATGTGCAAAGCCACCGCTAATGTCCATTTGAGAAAATTTTAATACACTTTCATATATGAATAGATATTGAAACAAGGATATCCAATTTAGCAGGTCTAAATGCTGAAACAGCATTTAAACGTGATAATCACATTTAATGATTTTCCATTCTCAAAATTGTGATAGTAAGCAACTATTTCGCAAGAAACTTTACCGTCTATTTTATCATAGGATGTTTTCAACATTCCGCTAATGAATCCATTCCAAAAAATATCTAATATTAAAATTGAACAGCAACATGTATAAATCAGAGGTTTTCTTAAATATGAAACATTAAATCTTTAAATGAGATAACTGTTGCAGATATTAATCTTTAATGTTGTATAGAAAAATAGATTAAGTGGTGGGATAATTATTTAATAGATGTTCTCAATTATTTCTTAAGTAGAGTCAGTTTTGGTTAATTTGTGTATGGGGTGTTTTTGAGTATAAATTGCTGTTTGTAAATTATCCAATTTATACCATACTTTAAAGTATGAAAAGTTTTTCAATAAAGACGGTTATTCGGTATAAAAATTGTTAACCTGGAATTTATTTACAAGTCTGTGAACGGAATTATCATCTTCAGAATCACACTGTTGCAGATATTTTTTTCAATAACATCCAAACTCAGGTATGTTTACATTACATTTGTTTTCAGTAACTCGACGATAATGTTGCCCAGTGGCTTGATCAGTAGCGGCAGCTGCTGCTATGGTGGGGGCCCGTGTTCGAATCTTCGGGAAAGACATGGATGTAATTGTGAATGTCCGTTTGTACAGGTCTGCCACAGGACACATTTTCATTTTCTGTTCGCACCAATATTTTTGTAATATAAATTTTGAAGTATATTTCTCTTGCAAATGTTGTCAAATTGTCTGTTAAGGATTTTTGTTTTGAGAAAGTGGTGCCGGATAGAATTAACCCATATTGGACTGCTGTCCTATAAATAGGACAGCTAATAAAACATTTTTAAAAATAAAATTGGTAAGGATTTTCTGGATGCATTTTGTTACGACATCTTTAAAAGACATAAAAGTATAACATATAAACAAAAAAAGAAGTAACTAATTAAAATTTAATTGAAAAAAATCTATTTAAAATATCCTTTAAAAATTGTGATCTTATAATCTAGAATTTTGCCGTTGTTATTATCTTTTTATTGGAGAAATCATAGAGTATTTTTGTACAACATAAACAGTATTTTTAAAGTAAAATAAAATATTTGCTCATAAAGTCAGTTTATGTATGCATTTTATATGTCCTTACTATGTGTCCTACTAATATGTCCTGTTTATAGGACAGCTAGTTACTTAAAAAATTAAAAACTTTTTTGCAAAATTTTGCTAGTATCTACTTAATTACACCATATTGATGATATAATCGAAGTTTTAAAAAATTTCAAAAATATTTAATCGGTGTGGTCCAATATAGGTTAAAAAAATAATCGCCTGTTGCAGCCCTGTTTGTAGTTATAAAAATATGTAAAGGAAAAAGAAAAATAAAGCTGTGGAGGCTTGTTGTTGTTTCTGTGTATAATGAGGATCACTGGAGGCGATAATCCATGGTTGCTATAAGCCCCAAAGCATGTCCAATATCGACTTTAATGTTAAATGACAGCTCTTTGTATATAGTTGTAATTTTAAATGCGGAATGACTTATGTATAAGGCATAATTCTAGAGCCTAAACTATAAAGAAATCTTGTCGTTCTTTTGCTGAAATACCTTCCATGAACGTAAAATAAGCACCTAGGAAATACGATGGTAATGATTTTATTAAAGTTCTAGAAGGTGGTAAAAAGAGTACATGGGTTGTATTACCTTTTTTACTTTTTATGCTGTTCTTATCCTAAATTTAGGCATCATAAAGTTTCATAAATAAACCTCTAAAATGACTTTTTTATTACTTAACATATCTAAATTTACCTACAGAGGGGTAATTTGAATATTTCGAGACCATTTTTTTTTTTTTTTTTTGATACACATTACACACAAATTTTCTCACCTAGTAAGTAACTGATTATATTAAAATTTTCCTTTACTTTGAAATATTAAAGTGGAAAATAAATGTAAAGCTTTCGTAGTTTCATTCTAGAAAAACACGTCGTTTATCCCTGGAATGAAAGAATCACTGATATGGGTTTTAGCAATAAGTATTAGGAGTCTTTATGACTCCTCCTTGAAATTGGCATTTTCCCGCATACCAATTTATTTATAGATCGTTTCAACAAATTCCAGACATTGTAAAGGAGAGAATGACAGCTCCAGGTCAATTTTCCGCCTTAACCCTCTGTCTACCAGAAGGGTCCAATGGACCCGACATGTATATTCAAAATATCTATTCAAACCAGAAAATTTCTTCAAAACAAACTAAATGTATAAATCAGACAATAATAAGTTAAATAAGCAAATTAAATAGTTTTAAGTAAAAATTCTGGTGTAGAATGTTTTTATAAAACTTGAGTAAAATTTCCGGTAGTTCTAGTTTTAATTTATCCCGGAAAGGAGTCAAACTTACTAATTCTGACAACGGAAAAAACTATCCTGTGATTTGCAGTATCTGTAAGATTTTAGAGTTACGAATTGTGATTTTCATACACAAATTATCCGGCTCATTCTAAATATTTTCTTGTTTAGAAATTTTAGAAAATATATTTCCATATTTCACATATTGTTTTATTACAGGAGTGGGCAAGGCAAATTTTCAAAATTTGATATGGAATCATGCATTTTTTTTTCGATATAGTGCGTCTTTTTCCTTGATGATAAACACTACCTCTTTATGACTTTATCTAAGAATATACCATTCTAAGAAAAGCAACATAATACCGCGAGTCTTATGATTGTACATCCTGAAATGAAGAAATTGTTAATAGTCACATTATTATAAATTTAAAAATAACGTTAAAAACGCCAGAATATGCAAACAATGAGCTGACTAGTTTCGGGAACCTTTAGAGTACCGTCCTCAGTGCCACTGAGAAGTGGGTACTGAGGACAATACGCTAAAGTCTACCGAAACAGGTCTGCTCAAAGTTTGTATATTGAGGCATTTTTAAAGTTTTTTTTATTTTTTTTTATTTTTTTATTTTTTTATTATTTTGTGCCAAGCAGCATCTTAATAATTATTAGTCACAATATTATTATTCGTTTACTGGAAAAATGGTTAAAAAAATCATATTTTATTTATTTCCTATAAATAAGCTACTTCGTATGATAGGGATGAGACTTTTGCACATCAGTATAATCTAAGAAAAAATGTTACTTTATTTAATCGGAAAATACTGCCATTTAACAAAACAACATTTTCTCTAATATTATACTGGTGTGCGAAAACGCGGAAAAGTCTCATCGTCTCATCCATAGTATGAGTATTAGGAACGTGTATACTTATTTAACACGTTCACGCCGGCGTGGTGGGTCACACTCGACTGTCTCCGAGTTGTCAAGTCTCCGGCTTTTTGCACACCACTATTATTTTAGAGAAAATGTTGTTCCTTTAAAGAGCCCAATTATTCTAATTTAATAAAACAACATTTTCTGTATTAAAATACTGGTATCCAAAAAAAAAAGTAACTTGGCAGCTCCGAGACAGTCGAGTGTGACCCACCGCGCCGGCGTGAACGTGTTAATCAGTAATAAGTGAAAGCGATTGTTGGACTTCTTTTTTTTAAGATTGCGAAACCAACTTTGAATATGTATGCCAATTTAATAAAATTAAATTTTGACTCTTTGATATATTTATAAATGTAGAAGTTTTAACGCATTCGTTTGCTTTTTTAGTCTTTTTAGTAATTTTTTTAAGTATCTTAAATATTCGATTAATGCATAAGAATTCATTTAATAGTAAATTTTTGTTTAAAAATTCAGTCTTTATTTAAAATTACCTTTCATGTTCATGTTTGTCGATTTTTTGTAAGATATGTTTTTAATTTAGAGATTTTCTTTTGAAATTGGGACAATATTTATTAGCAAAACTTTTTAAAGGTAAATTTGAGTTAAACTTTTCTAATAGTTTAATTGTTATTCAACGAAAAAATTTCTATAAAGAAAGTTATATGTAACTGCAGATATTTTACTTCAATTTTTACAACTTACGCATTCGCGCAACTGAAGTCCCCCATTTAAACAAAGTTACAATATTAATTTGATTTCTTGTGACTACAAACTTATTGTAATTCTAATATATTTGTACCCTAAAACATTAATAGACTTAAATGAGGAGTTTAATAAAAATACCGGAAACACTTTTTGGGGAAAAGATAAAATATATTACCGATTTGAATTTCCTTAGTAATAAAATGATTAAAATCAAAGGTTAGTATTAATTGATAAATTTTGAAAAGGAGTAAATTATATTGTGCTATAGTACTATATTATTTTAAACAGCCCCTTTTTTCTATATATGATTGATTCTCTGTTTTGTTTTAGATTAGGTTTATTTTAGATTTTGTCTTTATTTGTAGGTTAGTATTCGAATATCTGTTTTGTAGTAAATATTCATTTACGAGGCTAACAAAGGCGATTTCTAATAAATTATATTAAAAATATTATTAATGAAAAATATGCCAATTTTGTTTAAATATACCTCTGTAACATCGGCACAGAATAAATCACAGGTAATGGAACTCCAGAAATCGCTGGATACGGGCCGCCCAGTTGGAAATTTACATCTAATATGATTTGTTTACCAATTAGAATAATTGTGTTAATATTAATCTAGTGTAATTCCGTATCCAGCGATTTCTGGAGTTCCATTACCTGTGATTTATTCTGTTGAGCTGAACCAGGTTTCAGACCAGATGCTGTAATCATCAAGGTTAGCTGGGTGAAAAAGTTCGACCAGAATCGTCCGGGATAGCTCAGATGGCAGAGCACTGGCGGCTTCAGCCAGGAGGTCCCGGGTTCGAATCCTGGTCCGGACATTTTTCGCCCAGTTGGAAATTTACATCTAATATGATTTGTTTACCAATTAGAATAATTGTGTTAATATTAATCTAGTGTAATTCCGTATCCAGCGATTTCTGGAGTTCCATTACCTGTGATTTATTCTGTTGAGCTGAACCAGGTTTCAGACCAGATGCTGTAATCATCAAGGTTAGCTGGGTGAAAAAGTTCGACCAGAATCGTCCGGGATAGCTCAGATGGCAGAGCACTGGCGGCTTCAGCCAGGAGGTCCCGGGTTCGAATCCTGGTCCGGACATTTTTCGCCCAGTTGGAAATTTACATCTAATATGATTTGTTTACCAATTAGAATAATTGTGTTAATATTAATCTAGTGTAATTCTGTATCCAGCGATTTCTGGAGTTCCATTACCTGTGATTTATTCTGTTGAGCTGAACCAGGTTTCAGACCAGATGCTGTAATCATCAAGGTTAGCTGGGTGAAAAAGTTCGACCAGAATCGTCCGGGATAGCTCAGATGGCAGAGCACTGGCGGCTTCAGCCAGGAGGTCCCGGGTTCGAATCCTGGTCTGGACATTTTTCGCCCAGTTGGAAATTTACATCTAATATAACCTAAGATCTTTTTATAAAAAATTAACTTGCACCCGACTCGACACGACTCGGGTCGTGTGCAGTAAAAATCGGATTACCCGACCCGATGCAGGACTCAACACTCAAGTCAAAAAAATTTCCCTGACGACGATAAAATTTGGCCCCGACGGGGAAACATATGTCCCCCCCGGTTCCCCATCTGGCTCCGCCCTTGCTTACTAGAAACCATAGGTTTCTAGAAAGCGCATGTGACAATGTGGGACAGCTACCGGTCGTTTTCATTTGCACTTTGATGCTTATTTTGCAGTGAACGGTGTTTGAGATGCTTTAAACAAGAGAAATGATATAAAAGAAGTTAATATAAAAGAATGTGTTGCTTTTAATACTTCTGACTTTTTTGGATATTTTAGCTCCGTGAACTCAAGATTATATTATTTTGTAAGGAAGTTTGCAGCTTTCTAGTCATAACACCTTCGCAACGAGAGCACTTTGCATATTTCTTAATCTTTTACCACCGGTTTTTCAAATCAGAAAATTTTCTGTATTTGCATAAGTGATAACGGCTACTGTGCAGGAAATTTTATCCAAGATACTTTAATTGAGTGCGCAATCAATTTCTTTAGTTAAAAATTATGTACGTATTAATTAATAATAAATACATAAATATGTCTTTATATATAATATTAGTTGTAAAATAAATAAATAAATAAACCTATCTCGTTATATATTTTTATTCTACTTACTACTGCTAGCCTGATCACAAAAGTGTTTGTCAAATTTATAGATTAAAGAAAATAATATGTATTTCCTTTATCAAGTAACTGCTGTTTAAAAAATTTACTTTATCGCAATATTTTAAATAAATGAACATGTTATAACTGTGTTAGTATTTCTAAAATTTGGGTCTAATTTTGTGAACGAGCAAAACTATCAAATCTAAATGCTAATTCGAAATTTATTTGTAATGTTTATTTATTGAAAAATTAATCTCGACAACTATGCTGTTTCAATACTCGTTATTGACAAATACTACCAAGCGAGGCTAAAACTCATCAGGTTGAAACTAGGCGATTATTAAGTCACGTGATCCCTCTAGCCAATCAGCTTTGCACAATTCAACCTTGGGTTCACTAATCTAAGTTCAACTATTCACTGCGCTTAAGTTAATGATAAATTCAGAGTATTAACCGGTACACTGTAAAAAAAAAAAATTTGAAAATTTACTAAAATTTTTCTAGGAAACTGGGATTCCAGGAACTTTTTATGTAACGGCAACAAGAAAAATTCCTGTAACAGATGCTGTTACAGAAATTTTTGCTGTTGCCGTTACATAAATAGTTCCTGGAATCCCAGTTTTCGAGAAATATGTTAGTAACTTTACAGATTTTTTTTTACAGTGTAGTTAGATTTGATAACCTAAGTTTTTCAAAAAAGAGTTGAACCGCAAGTTGAAGATTGGCGGTGAATTGCCTGGTTAGAGGTTCAAAACATATGCTAGTCCAAAAATGGAGCATGGTCGTATGTTGCCCACTGAAACTTTTGTTCGTTTACGCCTTTTACGTGATGTCTTGTTTGTACCGGAGAAGAATAGCATTCGTATAGGAATGACAAACTTTTAGGACCTATATTCTTTTTTAAACTTCTCCAAAAATGAACATTACTATATTGCATTAAATTTATGTCGTTCATGAAAAAAACTGACATACATAGCGCCTTGTAAGGATAAAATATTATTAGTGAGAATATTCTCAGTTTTTGATTAGTTGGGGTACATTAACTTTTTGTGTGCCTTTTGAAACTAAATCCCTTTGCTTCCCATTTGTCCCTGCAATTTTTAAACAACTTGTTTAATTTACATAGTCCTACAAACGGTTTGTACCCAATATTAACATGATTTACATTTTCATTTGTTCAAAGTTTAATAAGTAAACCTGTGTAACCGATCTAGGCTTTTTTGTGCTATTTTATAATGCTAGTGATTAAATAAATAACTGTATGGCGAGTGACTAAAAGAAACGTAACATACGCACGTAACACGTGCAATGACAAGAAGTAAAAAATATATCTATTTAGATTTGAAAAGTCTCTTTTATTTTGATCCACTCTTGTATATTTAAATATAACAATATTTTCATTTAATCGATATTTTGCAACTTTAAAAAAATAGATAATCGAAATCCATATTCCAAAAATCAAAATACAATGCGAAATGGTCTCGTAGAAAAAAAATACAGTCAACCCCATCAGAGCTAACCCGATTTGAGTCCTGCTTGGGATGGGCTGTACTGAAATCGAAACCGAAAAGTATATTTCATGTCAACTAGATTTCCACAAAAAAAAAAAAAAAAAAAAAAAATTCGTCAATTTTTCGTCAAAATTTTTTTTATAATTTTAGTTTTAAATCGTGCGAATACCGAAAATGATATGTGTCAAATCCCGACCGGAAACCGACTGAAACAATTAAAGTCAACTCGACACGAACTCAACCCGTAAATAAAATAATTAGCTTTAACCTGGCACTACTCGAACCCATGGGTCTTGTTGGGTTCGGGTGAAATCGGGTTAGGCTATTTGAAGGAAGACATTATTTCCCATTGAAACACGCACGTGTGCTTATGGTTGTACACTGTAAAAAAAACGGACTAAAATACGGAAATACTACTGGCAATCTAGACGCCAGTACTATTTCCGTATTTTAACGGAACTTTTTCCCGGTAAATTGCATAAAGATTTCGGTTTTTTTAAAAATTAAACGGAAATATTTCTGTAATTTACCGGGAAAAAGTTCCGTTAAAATACGGAAATAGTACGGGCGTCTAGATTGCCAGTAAGTATTTCCGTATTTTAGTCCTTTTTTTTTACAGTGTAGGGTTGTTCTTTTAAGCTATTCAGAAATAATGCAAAAATTTTAAATAGCAAGATAGATGTATTAAATGTTGTATAGACTTAAATATAAAATGAATTATTGGTAAACATTATACTGTTAAAACCTCATCCTGGTGTTATAGTGCATAAGTCTTTGAAATACTTATCATTTGTCAATAAATTGTCAATAAATGAAAGATAACACGTACCACGCATCTACAGTTAAATTTCTTTAATTTATCGATCTATTTATATAATAACATTTTATTTATAAAATAAAAGATGCCAACTTGTAATGATGTTTTAGTTATGATTGTAATACATTTAATATATTCATAGTCGTAAAATATTTCAATAGAAAATGAAGGGCCCATGTATAAAACATGGTAAGTGATATTTTAGAATTTGCTTTGATTTTTATGTAAAATTGTTTAGTTACTGAAAACCTTTGAAAAGTACAAATTTTAATTATTATTCTATCTACACTGTAAAAAAAAATCTGTAAAGTTACTAAAGTTTTTCTAGGAAACTGGGATTCCAAGAAATTTTTATGTAACGGCAACAAGAAAAATTCCTGTAACAGGCACTGTTACAGGAATTTTTGTTGTTGCCGTTACATGAAAAGTTCTAGGAATCCCAGTTTCCTAGAAAAACTTTAGTAACTTTACAGATTTTTTTTTACAGTGTATTCCACAATAATCAAGTCTAAATTTGTGATAGGAATTTTGATAGCGAATACTCTTTGTATATATGTCCAATAACGTAAAATTTATAAGACCAAAAAATGTTACTCATAAGTCACAGAAGAATCAATCTTAACAAATAGGTTGGTTTAAAGTAACCAATTACAATAGTTTTTTTTCCTTTAAAAACTTGAATTTCGAATATCTCTAAATTTTCATTTTGATAGTTACCTTATTTTACCCACGGACGCTCTAAATAATACTAAATGCAGTCACCACTGAGAAACGTAGCACAAATTTTTTTAATCACGTTTTTAACTGTAATGCATTCTTTGCTTTATTTTGCGTTTTTGTAATGCCTCGTGTATCAAGTAAATTCAGCATTTAAAGGTTTTATCTTGCTATAAAAAACGATGAAAGTGTATGCATTATTTTTATTATTGCAGAAAGTACCTTTAATTGTTACAATAGTCATATCAATGGATGTTGGATTCCACTGATATAAAAACTTTTGAAGGTTTTCGGTTTTATTAATTCGATATTTCCTTTCTCATCTTTGCATATTCTGCCAACTTATCGACAATTTCCGCAAAAATATTTTCAACGTGTTCTAGGTCAAACACCAGATTTAACAGCAGAAAAAATGTGTATTAAAACAATTTATATAAGAAACGCGAGGAAATAAATATTTTTACTTGTTTGAAAGGTGTTTATTTACTACCGGAGATATCGGTAAAGTTTTACGGAAATTATCGGCAAGTTTGCAAGTATGCCTTTAGAATATATTTTTCATATGTAACAGCTATTACTTGTCTGTAAAATATACTTTGCTTATGGGAAATGTATAATGACCACAAAAGTAAATCATTATCTAAAATATATTTTTTTAATGTTTCACATCTAATGTTTCTTTCTGCTGACATAATGTAATGTAGGAAATTTTAATGATTTCCCTTGATACTGATATAGTGTACTCTTTTCGATATGAAGTAGTTTATTTTGTACTTCTTCAGTGTCCATTAAATTATTCTGCAATGGATTGGAAGTAACAGCTTCCCTGCGTGTGGCATTAATCTTCAGTTCTGCGTGAAATAATTCTCTGTAGATCCTTCTACGGAACGAAACTTCCTATGAATTATGTATAGAAACTCGAAACGTATAATTTGGAAATAATCGAACTTTTATTTTGATTACTTATTTTCACGTATTACTTACATAGAAAGAAGAGGTAACAAGAAATTCTAGAAGTTCCTTTTGACAAGTATATGGTTTAAAAAAAAAAGTAATATTATTAACTATAATGTTTTAGAATATCATATGTTATCTCTATATTATTTTCTACAGCACAAAACATAAAACAGTACGATGCTCTCTGATAAATTACAAAAACGTGCTTACATATTATTCATCTACAATAAGCTAATTTCATTTAGCATACGGGTAAATTCTCGTTTCAATATGCAAGTGATGGATAGTCATGAATTTCATTTCATAGATTTATATTTTAATAGGAGAAGATTTGAACTACAATTACCAATGATGACAAGAAACATTTGATTTTTTTTTTTAACAGTGAAATAAAATTTTCGTTGTTCGGTACAATTTTTCTTAAAAAGTGGTGCAAAGAGGTTCCCAAACAATAATCTAGAACAGGGGTGTCAAACTGTGGCCCGCTGAATAACACTAAGATTTTACAGTAATCATTGCCTTATCTAATCATCGATCTCTGTGATTCAGCAAGTCGACTATTTAAGAAAAAAAAAAGTGGTATCCGTCGGGCCACAGTTTAACACTTCTGATCTAGAAGAACTTAAATAAAGAATCTAGGAAATTTGGAGCCATACATTAAGGATTTGATAAAATCAACAATGAATGAATTCTGAATCAGAATTTAAGTGTACAGAATAAAACTTACAGAAATTATTTACTATTCCCAATAAAAATATATTATTGGATTTAATGAAACAAAGTTTCAGAAATTCAGCATGTCCGGATGGGGTTCTGGCGGAATTTTTAGATTTTATAATGGTGCAGGCCAGTCATGGGCCGAATTTTCAGCTTTTATGAAAAGCAGTATCAGGCCAAAAAAGTTTTAACACATACATGACCAGTACCTGTAAATATCGAATCGTGTAGACCTTTACGACCGCGCGTTTGTGGGAAAGTTGGAAGTAAGTTACACAAGCTTGAAAGATATGAGAAATAGCAAAAAAAAGTCACTTAAAAATTGTACAGATTGTCTTCAGTTTAGTATGAATGATATATAATTGCATATTCGTCACGTGTTTTTGTTTTTCCATGAATCCATATCCAGCATCTGTCAGCAAAACAATATTCTTACAAAAATGTTTCACAATCTATAAAGTTAGAATATTCAAAGATTTTAAAAAAGAGAGTGTCGTAAATTTAAGTGCGTCTCTCGTAAAAATATAAACGAAAATCACTTTTCGAAGCGAAGGAGAACAGATATGTTTGTTATATTTCAATAAGAATAGAGTTTTTACTAAAACAACTTTTTTATATTAACTTTTTTAAGTGTTTATAAAGTACAACTTGCTAATACTTTCCAATTAATCCAATTAACCCCTTGAAGGGCACCGGTATATGTTATATACCACTTAATTTTAATTCCCAAATGCCACATTCACCCCAGAATGTAGGAATTAAATTTTGTCTCATATAATGTATGCGAAGAAAAGCTTTTACTAAGTTTCATATAAAGTTGTTCATATATACCGGTGTCAATCGATCATTTTAACATTTTAGTAACAGAAGTGCTTTTCCCCTGAAAGGGTTAAACTAAATCTCGTCAGATGGTTTTTGGAAAACTCAGTAGAAAAGTAGTTATCACCGTAAAACTCCAATAATAATACTAAAATTTTCGATAATCCGTTTATTTAATAAACTGCCAGTCGGCGATGTACAAAGACTGTTATCAGACAATGAGTCTAATTGTTTCCTGAATTAAGGTTGCGAAATCCGCTTTCGCAAACTGCGGAAACGAAATTAAAAAAATAGGGCGAGAGCCTCTCTATCGGTATATACAAATAAAACAGATTTTTTCTTTATCATACAGCCAAACTTGGCGAAAGGGTCACAGCATTTATTCGTTATAATAATTATTTTCAAATAATGAAGTCTAAAATTTCTTATAATGAAACGTAAGAAAATAAGTAAAAGTTCAGATAAATAATAAAAAATAAATAAAAAGATTGACACGATAATTAGTATTCGACATTTCTGGATTAGGGTAATGAGATTATATTTGTACTTTGGAAATAATAAAGCAATGTCCAATTTTGGCATTTTGGGCAAAGTCTAATATTTGAAATATTCTATTTTTTTCGACACAAAAAGTCTAATGTTTCTTACGATGAAACAGTAAAAAATAAGTAAAAGTCAGATGAATGATAGAAAATTATGAAATGATTGCTGTAATAGATAGTATATGATATTTCTCAATTAGCAGACTGGAATTATATTTGTACTGTGAAAATAAAAGAGAAATTTCCAGTTTTGGCATTTTGGGCAAAGGCTAATTTTCAAAATATTCTATATATTTTTTTTAATTTTCGACACAAAACAATAAAAATTATGGAAAGGACAAAATTTTATTGCAACCAGTGTATCTGTTTTAAACTTAATTTTAATTAAATTGTGAGTATTTATTGTGGCATTATTACATATTTCAATCTTACCTTTCAATTATGTACCTTTCAATTATTTACCTTTCAATTTTATTATCATACTTTTGTCTGTGTTTTAAAGACAGACTGTATTCCTGTTGTATCTGTTATCATTATGAAACGTTGACATATATGTATAAAAGAAATGGTGATTAATAATGAACAGTAATTTTAACTTAATAATTTCTTGAGATTGTTTGAATTTTAAGCATGTACCTCTTTCCTTTATTGTCTATTATTTATAAATTAGTAAATATTTGGCATTTATTGTTTATTGTTGAATTGTTGATTGTTTTTTCTTGACGGGGAAACTTGCCTGTGTAAATGAACAAAGTAAAATGAAGCCCAAAATCATGGAACAATATCATATCTAGTTATTACACCTCATTCTATAAACAATAGCTAAATGTAACAGTAGATAAAATAGTTACAAGTCAGTGAGAAAATGAAATGCTGTTGTCTTATATTCTGTGTGTCTTACATAGATAATAAATGATTCATGCTGTTTTGACTTTTGAGTATCACTTCTTATAATTAATAACTTTTGACTCATTTATTCACAAATTTCTTTTATTAAATAATGTAAGTATGACTTTTTGGAAAAGAAAAGTGGTATGATTTATGAAAATATATGCTGGTAGGAAATCCTTCCAAGCTTATCAAATGAGTTAAAGAACACTGAATTTCTACTAACAACTGAAAAATAATTAATTAAAATACGTGCTATGCCAAGAATATCGTCTGAAATAAAAATGCATTTTAAAGATAACTAAATGTTCACTAAGTGTTCCGTATTAAAAACAGAACACTTGCATTTTTTTGTTATACTGAAATGATTGTCGTACACAGGCAAAAATTGTAAATTTGGCAATGGCCCTTTTTCTATATAGTAGGTATAGAAATTATTAATAGCAGCTTTTTATTCATTTTAATATTTATTCAATTACGAATTCATAAATAGGAAAAAAACTGTTTAGAATGATAAAAAAAGAAAGTATGCTTATCATTTATTTATATATTTGAATTGATTTTATTATAAATTGTATTAAGATTAGTTTGCTACGTTCACACCATAAATTCCTCTTTTAATTACAGGAATGAACGTAGAAAGATAAACACTCCAATGCACTCTAAATTAAAATGTCTGAAATTCAGACACTTAAGTGTCTGAAATGGAGTGTTCAATTTTCAGACATTTTAAAATGTCTGAATTTTTTCAGACACTTTTTGCGTCTGAATTTCAGACACTTCAAACGTCTGAATCGCATCCATTTTTTTGTAAGCATCATACGTAGCCATGTTTGACCACGTTGAATCCTGGAAAAATATTTGGCTGTGGTCCTGCCCCTACCCCCCCCCCGCCCCCCCAATACAGCCTGATTTTTTTGGTGCTCTCAGTTTTGGTATACATTTTTCGTTACGTTGATAATTTAAATCTTTTACGACATTGTACTGATTATAATCAATATCTTGAACTTCAGGAGTAGAACAAGATTAAAAAACAAAAAATATTTATCTAAATATTAGATTTTTTTAAATTTATTTTGTTTTTAACCTTATTTTACTTTAAAAGTTCAAAATATTGATTATAATCAGTACAATTTCGAAACAGATTTAAAATATAAGCTTTACAAATATTGCACATCAAATTTGGGGGCACTACAGTCGTAGGGGGACGGGGCACTTCCCAGTTTGCCCTTCCTTTAATCAAGAAGTACTTTTGCAAAAAACGCAACCCTGCATTATAGTTGTCTAAATTGAGATGTCCGGTATTCGGGAGTATCCGTTGTGGAGGTTAATGGACATTCTCGAATAGCGAACACCTCTATTTAACGAATACTTTTTTAATCAGCAGACATACATATTTGTATATTTTTACCTCAAAAAAGTAGACATCTCCAATTATCGGACAAATTCCGCGGTCCCGAAGTGTTCGCTATTAAGGGCTTTTAAGGTACATAGATAAATATATATATATATATTTTATAATCTTGTCCTACTCTAAAAGTTCAAAATATTTATTATACTCGGTTGAATGTGGAAAAAGATTTAAAATATCAGATGTACGAAAATTGCAAAAATCCCCCCCCCCCAAAAAAAAATGAAAATATAAAAAAATATATTGCCACATAGGCAATTTTACATATACATCACTTGATAATCACAACAGCCATTTAACTATGAATAATGAAAGTAAATAAATAAATATTCTACTTTAATAACATTGGGGAAAAAATGACTTTGGTATTTTGTTAAATATATTTGCGTTTTTAAACTTGTCCTACTCTAAAAGTTCAAAACTTTCATTATAATCAGTGCAAGATTTAAGATATCAGCTTTACAAAAATTCATGCAAAATCCCCCCCCTCCCCCCCCCCCCCAAAAAAAAAATGAAAATACTTATTTAAAAATTATGTTTTTAAAAAATTTATATTTCCACATGGGCAAGTTTTTATGTAGATCAGAGGGTACTCACAAAAGCTATTCAACTATCAATAAAAACAAATAAGTACATATTCTATATTAAAAACATGAGGAAAAAATAACTTATGATTTCCAAACTTCTTTCGTCTTAAATATGTACAGTAACATCTGTCATTTTTGTATTTTTCGTATAAGTGCATATAAATAAAGTTACCACAATTTTAAATACGAAATCTAGTTAGAGGTTTTTACTTTTTCCCATTATAAATTTCAAATTACTTTTTTATTAAAAATAATAAAAAAATCAGTATTAGAGTTGATTGCAAATCAAATACATATGTATATTTTTACAGGCAGCTTCATATAATAGACCAGTCTCATTTACTTTATTTATCTTTTTTTAATCTGCGGTTTTATGCCATGAAGTAAGAAAGCATTAGGTCATCTTTCAAAGTTTTTTTTTTCTTTACTTCCTTGTGGCCGTCATTTACTGCGAGATAAAAATTATCCATTGAAACTAAGAACTGACATTGAATATATAATTCGTAATAAAAAAGAACGTCATAGGTTTAAAAATATATACTTCTAGTATTAGTGGGGTTTTTTGCGAACAGATTCAAAACTAATTAAATTTCATGCAGGATTTTGTTTAGTACAATAAATAAAATCATAAAATACACTAATTTTACTACTATAAAGAAACTTACTTGAGTTGCTGCAAGAGGTAAGAAATATTCCTCGATTTGAAATTTTAAAAACTACCACAACCACAGTGAGGGAGAAAGACTTTCATCAGTTTAAAAGTTAATCCCATAATACATCCGACTAGCCATATTTAAAGAATGAGATGTTTCATCCTAAAAACAGGACCCGCCAGACAAAAGTTTCTTTTTTTTGCCAGCTTCGACAGGACGAAGATGAATAACACAATATTATTGATATAAATTGATACGAGTTAACACTAAGCCCATTGCACACGCTTTGTAGAATTTCCGGGTGTAATCTTCAACCGTCGTCTACTTCTGTTCTGTGTCTATCCCGCCCTTGTATCGACGACAGCTTCTAAGAGACATTTGATGTCGAGCACACACGTCAGTTGTATGTATTCAATAAATAAATAATCCAAGTTAATACGAATTAAAATCACAGTACTTCACATTTCGCAAAAAACGAATTAAAATACACGCGTACATAAAAACAAACTTTGTTTGAATTACAACGTATACCACTTCGAACGAAGACATCTAAAACGCATGCGCAACTGGGAGTGCTAGTGCCCCCTGGTGGTTATTGCGTCGGAAGAATCAAAACGTCTTAAATTAAGACACGTTTAAAGCAATGAAGTGTCTTAAAATAAGACGTTTGCGGATATTTTAGACATTATTCTCAGTTCGTTTACGCCATGGTCATAGTAAGACGCTTATGTATCTTAAATTAAGACATCTATAGTGTCTTAATTTTCAGATTAAGACACTTAAGTGTCTAAAATTCTTTTTCAGTCACATATGTGTCTAAATTTAAGACGCTTCTATTTGCAGTGTGTTTTGAAAAAAACCCTGTACTTCCATTTAAAGGTCATTTCAGACAAACGACAACATAAATGATAATCTGATTGAAAGACGACTCCATCTTTTTGTTACATCTTACATTTTCTGTCAAAAACGTTGGTGATCTTCCTTCTGCCTAATGAAGAAAGAAAACAATCTTTCGAAACGCGTTGTCCATTTTTCCTTTTTCTAGAGCTTTTTATTTATTTTTTGTTTTGTTTTACACGAATGTTTACAACATTTATTCTATAGTAGTTTAGGTTTTATATTTGTATTAATAATAAAATTTTATTTCACTAAATGTTTTGACTCTTTTATTCTCTATATATCCACAGTGCTTCTTGTAAACTGCAGACACAACAGATAAAGATTATTATTTTAGCCCCCGATATGATATGTTCCAGACAACAATGAAAGTGTCGCCACTACAAAAATAACGTTATACCTAATAATAAACCACCCGTAAAATGGCGCAGGCATATCATCGTACGGTTAAATTCTGATAATCTACTGCAACTTTTTTTTAATCAGTATTTTGAAATGCAATTTGTTTGAAAACTGCATTTCAATTTATTTTGGAGATATTATTTTTTTTGTAGTTTTTAATGCCATTTCTGTAATGGTGGCAACTGAAGTACTCCATTTATGCAGAAAGTGAAAGGAAAATAGTAGATTACTATATCTTTTTGTCGCCAAATTTCTACTAACAACTGAAAAATAATTAATTAAAATACGTGCTATGCCAAGAATATCATCTGAAATAAAAATGCATTAAAAAAAATATTTGTGTGACTTCTTTTCTGCGGATTTACTTAATCCCTATCAAAATCTGAAAGAATGCAATTTTATTGATCCCTATTTAATAACATTTTCTGAATTTTGAAGTAATGATTTCTGATAAAGCACGGAGGTATTATAATTTATATTCAATTTTCAGTACCCATATTAATGTTACAAAGAAATGAAGGCATATATGAATCATTAGACAACCTTTTTTTTTGTAGAGTTTCTTGAATGACGACATCGCTTTTTGTCGGATTTGTGTATTATTCCGTGATAGTGACGTCATATGCATACTTTTCTATAGATGTTGTTTAAAACTGGATCATAAATAAGGTTGGTTGGTTGGTTGGTTGATTTTGTGACGGCCGATTATCTACACTAGGGATATAGGCCCGAGGGGGAGTGCCCTTCGTGGGGGTCTTTCTAAGGGAACCTAACCCGTATTAACGCATGGAAATCCATGGTTCGAAGAAAACCACGAAAACTCCGAACGATTAGGCCGACGAGCGCGATTGGGATTGAACCCAGCACTTCCCGTCTACCAGTTTCGAGAGCAGAACCTCTCAGCCACTCATAAATGTGGAATTCTTCTGTGATTGCAAATGATGTCATTTTATATAAAGTAAAAGCGTGTATTTTAAGTCTTAAAACTTAAGTATGTTTTTACTATCTATCTATCTATCTATCTATCTATATATATATATTCATTGGGAGCGACACTTAATTCTAAAAAAGCAGAATTCCTGTTTTCAGTTTTTTTTTCTTTTTATTGAACGTGTTACAAGTGAAGCATTCTACTAAAGCAAAGCGCACATTTTTCAAATAATTTTTATCTCATTGTGAAGTATGTGGATTTCATTATGAGTAAAATATTGGTCAAATTCCTGGTCTAGTGAAGAAATATTTTATTTGTAGAAATAAAAATACATTTTTTATTTTTATTACCAAATATCCGATGAGATTCCTGCTATTTATTTCCTCTCTATATATCTATACACATAAAGCAAATATCAATATTGAGTTTCTATTCCAAGTTCAGAATCGTATGGTAAAGTGATATAAATGAACTTGATAGCTGAGTTTTTCGTACTCCCGGAATTTATTCTCACTTCTTTTTCCCTTTTCTAAGAGCTAGGAATCACTTGATGTTCTACAGAAGATTTGTAATGAATAAAAATGAAACCATTTATCTGGATCGTTTTGCATTGTTCCAAAGGTTTCCCACTCTTTCCGTTGCTCTCATTTATTCCCTGATAAAAAGGCCTAAGAGTATATTGTTATTATAAAAAACACCTTATTGAATTTCAAAAATTTTCATTGACATATTGCTCTTTCGGTAAAAGAGAAACTCAACATGAAATTCAATAATTTCCGCAAATAACTTTAATAGACTGTTATTTTAACTATTTAATGTTACTACGCTGCCTAAGTGGTACCAAAGATACTATGTATAGTACGAGGTGGCCATAGTGAAAATTACAGTACTCAGATTGTTCTGTCGCGCGATCTGATTCAGAGAATGGCGCCAAATTTTGTAGGAACATTGTAAAAGACGGTGATCGAAGCATTCTGCGGAAAAAAATAGTTTCATAAGTCACCGTTAGGGGAATACGTGGCGCCGTGTAATAGAAAAGAGAGTTTTTATAAAATTCTGAATCAATACTGAAATAAAATTGACGAAAGTCTTTCGAAATGAACTAAAGGTTCCGTTTATAGAAATTTCCGATTTAATTTCTGATATTTAAGTATATTACACTTTCAATTCTGAACAAAAGTTCCCGAAGAAAACAATGTAATATAAAGAACAATGTTAACTATCTTACACTTTCTCACTCGTTAAATAAAAAAAGGTAAGAAAACTATCGAAATCTGTCAAATAGCTTCAGATTTATTAAAATATATCATTTTAACAAGGCGAAAAAAAAGCGAATTCCTCGCGCGAAATGATATTTCAATGTGTTTAAATTGGACAGGATTTCCGCGACATGAACAGAAGCGATAGCCTGAACAAAAACAAGTATAGTCCTGTAAAAAAGGTAAACACCCTTACTAACCCTGCAACAAATTATTTAAATATATTACACTTTCAATTCTGACTAAAAGTTCCTGAAGAAAACAATGTAATATAAAGAACAATGTTAACTATCTTACACTTTCTCAGTCGTTAAATAAACAAATTGGCAAGAAAATTATCGAAATCTGTCAATTAGCTTTAGAGTTATTAAAATATGACATTTTAACAAGGCGAAAAAAAACAAATTCCCCGCGCAAAATGATATCTGAAGTTGGACAGGATTTCCGCGACATGAACAGAAGTGATAGCCTGAATAAAAACAACTATAGTCCTGTAAAAAAAGTAAACACCCCTCCCAACTATGCAACAAATTATCGAAGAAGAAAGTTACAGGTACTAAACGATTGAAAATAATGTCTACTTTTAAATGACGTATAAAACATTCGCTTAGGGTGGCATCTACAAATGAAAAACTGACCAAACAATGTTTCTTTTCAATGACAACACCCAATTTTGACAATATAATTTAAATCTTGAGTTGAAACTATCCTTAAATACGAAAATTCCAGTCATTTCGATGAAGTTTCAAAATTTTGAATTGTCAACATTCAAAATTTAGAGATTTTTATTTAAAATTACATTTTTGTATGGTTATAATACTAAAAAACCCAAAAATAAATGCATTGAATTTCTATAATTTGTATAATTTTATAACATAAATTTTGAAGTATGAAATTAACATTCGAAAAAAAAAAAGAATCGCAACGTACATTTTTTTTTTTTAATTTATTTATAATTATTATGTTCCGCTTTATGAGCATAAAAAATTTCAATTTCTTCTTCCAAGTAGTTCTCAAATTATGCTTAACAAACCTCAAAATGCTGGTTTAAGGCACCGTCTGTAATGTGCAGAAAGGCATAATTTGCAAAAAATATTTTACCCATTTTATTGAAACACGTTATCTAGGATTATGAAATTCATATTCGAAAAAAGAAAAAGAATCGCAGCGTACATTTTTAAAAATTTATTTATAATTATTATGTTCCACTTTATGCGCATACAAAATTTCAATTTCTTCTTCCAAGTAGTTATCAAATTATGCTTAAAAGACCTAGAGATGTTGGTTTAAGGGGCCGTCTGTAATGTGCAGAAAGGCATAATTTGCAAAAAATATTTTACTCATTTTATTGAAACATGTTATCTAGGATTATGAAATTAATATTCGAAAAAAAAAGAATCGCAGCGTACATTTTATTTATTTATTTATAATTATTATGTTCCGTTTTATGCGCATACAAAATTTCAAATTCTTCTTCCAAGTAGTTCTCAAATTATGCTTAAAAAACCTCAAGATGCTGGTTTAAGGAGCCGTCTGTAATGCGCAGAAAGGCATAATTTGCAAAAAATATTTTACTGATTTTATTGAAACATGTTATCTAGGATTATGAAATTAATATTCGAAAAAAAAAAAGAATAGCAGCGTACATTTTTAAAAAAATTATTTATAATTATTATGTTCCGCTTTATGCGCATACAAAATTTCTATTTCTTCTTCCAAGTAGTTCTCAAATTTTGCTTAACAAACCTCAAGATGCTGGTTTAAGGGGCCGTCTGTAATGTGCAGAAAGGCATAATTTGCAAAAAATATTTTACTCATTTTATTGAAACATGTTATCTAGGATTATGAAATTAATATTCGAAAAAAAAGAATCGCAGCCTACATTTTTTTAAAAATTATTTATAATTATTATGTTCCGCTTTATGCGCATACAAAATTTCAATTTCGTCTTCCAAGTAGTTCTCAAATTATGCTTAACAAACCTCAAGAGATGCTGGTTTAAGGGGCCGTCTGTAATGTGCAGAAAGGCATAATTTGCAAAAAATATTTTACTCATTTTATTGAAACATGTTATCTAGGATTATGGTGTTTTGTATAAGATTTATTAAAAGCGTAAGTCTGTGTTAGGATGTAAACAAAGCGGAAACGGTATTTCAGTGCCTCGCGATCTTACGCTGACCTGCTCTAACAAGACTGATTTACATGTCTAAAATTTATTTTTTTTCTGTTACGCTTGAATTCTGCCTTAATAGGTTTTACCATAAATGAAAATCTAAAAGTTTATTAAAAGTATTTTTACAGTAAATGATGCGTGCGTTATCATCTGATTTTTGAAAAATTACGTTGGTTTTTGTATAAGCCTTTATTGTTTGAAATTTGCGTACACAGTGTGTAAAACTTTCTTAAAAGAAATGTAATTAAATGAAATGTGTTTCTTAAAAGAAATGTAATTGTCTTAATAATACTTTCTTAAAAGAAATGTATTACGTATTTGAATTAAACTTGTCAGATATAATTAAAATCAACCTTTAAATCAAGGGATTCTCGTAAAACATAGTTCAGTTTTCAGTGTAATTTCGATAAACTTAAAAATTGGTATTTATCTGTTAATGAGTTTTAATTTTAATTTTATTACGGAAGTCTACTCGCAGTTGCATTACTCTCCCACGTATTACAAAATTATGATGCTGATTTATTTGGCACATTTATTGCAACCTATTCAATATTTGACATAATTTATCTATTTCTGTGTTTTTGTATTAAATATATATATATACATATATTTAATTTTTGTAATTGGAAATAGATGATGAATTGTAATTACATAATGGTTACATACATACATACATACATACATACATATATATATATATATATATATATATATATATAACCATTATATAATATTATAATTTATCATCTTTTTTTAAATAAAAATTAATAAATTTAGTATCGATACGTACACTGGCATTATACATAATAAATCTGGAACAACTATTATTAATGTAACTAGTCATTAATGATGTTTTTTTAATAAACCTATATCCTAATCACCAGTATATGAAGTATTAAAAAATTAATACATTCAAAATTGGTAAAAGGAAAATCAACAGGAAGGCGAATTCATAAAAAGAACAAGTGAATAAAGAAATATATGCAGGAAATCATAAATATTTGAAATATTTTGTAAAACAATTTGTAACTAAAAAAATTTAAACAGTGAAAAAAGACCTAAAATAATGAATCATTGTCAGCATCAACAGATCCTTTTCACGAAATATATGATCTCGAAATTCAAAATTCATGAATTAAAAAAGAAAAACTACAAAATGAACTTAAAATGTGAGAACAATTGTGAATAAAATTGGAACTAATGATTCGTAACTCGTTTTCAAGGGCAATATTACGAAATCATTAGTAAAAAACGGTTAATTTCTGAGGAAGAAATAATAATCTACAGTTCAAATGTTTATTTCTTCCATTGCCCGATTAACCACTCCCATATAAAAAAATGAAAGAAATGTATAATTAATCAGTAAGACCCGGACAGAACAATTTCATGCACAATAGAAATAAAACTAAAACATGTAAGTTAAAAACTTACTCGGCAATAGAATCATACAATTTTAAATACCATATGTAGTTTTTAACCAAAATATATATATGGAGCATTCTCACAATCTTTTAACTTTCATGTACCTGAATAATAATTTTTTATTTAATACACTTTTTGTGTTTTTTTTTTTTTTTTTTATTTCATATACTTGGGAACATCCCATTGCATGATTGCACAACAATATTAACGAGAGAATATTAAGTTTTGGACGATGTTAGGGGTCCAAACACATGGAAAACTCATCTACCGTCCCGTGTCCATGATGCTGATTTTGAAATTTGGAGCTGTCTGGATAAAATTGTTTCAATAAAAATAATTCAATTTAATTTTTTTCTGAAACTGGAACTATTGTTTTATATAAATATGTAGCTAAAAATTAACCTGCACACATTTTTAGGGTTGATATTATTTTTTGAACTCTGTCGCTGGGTTTTAGATTTTTTACCATCCCTCTTCTAAAATTATACAGAAAATCACTTCAGATGCAGCGACAGAATTTTTTTCAAGTTTTTGCTCATGCAGAAGTATGCTAGAGAAAGAATATCTAAAATTCTTTGACAGTAAATTTACTGCAGAATATAAATCAGCATTTAAATATCAATTTCAAGCACCATGGCTTTATTGGTAGTCTTACCGTCCCCAAGGTTTATTCCTGCACTTTTCGAGGTAAATTAAAAAAAAATTAATTTAATCCAATGTTAACAACTGTTTCGAAAAATCAATGAACATTGTGACTATCACTTAGTCTTAAGATGATTTTTCCTAAAAATAGGTGGTAAAACTCCTTACCGCTCCATCCTTACCGTCTCTTTTTTTACCATTTCGTCCCTTTTTTTACCTTACCGTCCCTTCTTTAACACCCCCTTTAAGACAATGTTATACAAAAATTCTGTATTGAAAGCACTACATTTGTATTATTTCTTATTTGAATGTCCTGTGGGTACTATGCAAATTCATTATAAGTAAAAGTTTAGAAGAAAATAAAAAGTTATAGGGGTAAAATGGTAAGGAAAATTAAACTCACAAGTTTAACCTAAACCTCAGTAAAATAAAAATTATAATAATAGTTTTTCGCTGCTGACCATTTTTTCTTTATTTTGAATCATTAAGGCGTTCGTCTATCAGATTAAAACGTTACTTTAGCAAGTTTAATTTCGCCAGATTTTTTCCCCCAAACTCAAAATATTGTGAGAAAGCCCCATATATATTTATATATTATATATTCTGGCCAAAATTATAAGGACATTAACAATGTAAAAATTCATAAATTGAATACACTTCTAAGTATTAATAAATATAATGGAACATGTATTGAAAATGTAAAGAGCCTTGCTCATTTTTATTAAAAAATGTTAATATATATACAGGGTGTCCCTAAAAGAATGTATCAGATTCAGTGGGATATTATAACACTTTAATTTAAACTATTTACAACAAATCAACTACCAAAAAGAAGCTAAACCTACGTAGACTTTCTTATAAATGTTCAATATGTCCACCGTTAGTTATACGGAACACCATCTAACCTAAAGTCCAATTCTTCCTATACTTCGGTTAACAAGTCCGGAGTAATTTATGCAATAGCCTCATCAATTCTGTGCCTCAACTCTGGAAATTCGTTAGGTAGAGACGGAACGTAGACAAGATCTTTTAAAAAGCCCAAAGGAAAAAATCGCATTGGTCAAGCGACCTCATACTGTTTGAGTTACACTTTATTTGTGACCTTGAACGAATGCTCTATAACGCTTATAGTTGATATTATTAAAATATATATCTCATTCTTTTATGGACCACCTATATATTATATATATATATATATATATAATAAGAAAAAAATAGTATAATAGTTTCATGGTTATACCTATAATGAAACTACATTAAAGTTTCAATAGATACAATTTTAAAGGCAATCACCATTATTTTGGCGACACACAGCCATTCGACTCGACATGCTTCGAAAACGTTTTGATAATTGAAGAGCTAAGTGGATGAACATGTTAAGTAACAAAAATTATATTTGAAGAAATTTGAAGTGAAAGTTTTTGCTGTAAATTTTAATGAATTGTTTTCTATTTGATACCATGTGTTTAAAATATTAACAGGCATGGTACTAAACTCTCTCAGAAAACTTATTCATATTTAATTTTCAAATATTAAAAGTTATTAATATTATTGACGTTATTAAATATCAAAATATTAAATATTAATGAATAATGTCTCAGATCTTCAAGACTAAATGGAATCTTAGTATTTTAGCTTCACCATGTGATAGGATACCTCATAACGCTTCCATCCATTTTTTTTTTTTTTTTTTTTTTTTTTTTTTTTAATGTAGCATAACATATTCATCCACTCAGCTCTTCAATTATGATGTGAATATAGCGGCCTAATGAAAATAAATAGCTTTCTCAAAGTCTGCCAAATATTCCGTGCCATTCAAATAAAAGAAGTTCAACACTACACTCTATTTTTTATAATATCCATATCCTGCAATCGATTCTGTCAATCAAATAACGGGATATTTTATCATTGAACGACTTTTCCGTAGCTTTTATACAATGACACAGTGCATTTTTTTATTAATGAATTTGACCCCTGCCAAAAGCAATCATAATGCCAAATTTCTGTGCTTCTAAAATGCGGACTTACACTTTTAAGTTCATTTTATAGAAGCAATAACTTGATTTATCTTATCTTGAGCTGTTGCAGCATCTCGGATCATAGATTATACTCCTTTATTTTGACTACCCAATGCGACGTTACTATTCCTCCACAAAATGCGTCAGTATTAACGTATAACTTCAGGCGGATGAAAATTGTTTCGATCATTATGCGTTTAAAGTTATACGTTAATACTGTCATGATTTATGTGGGAACAGAAAAGTCGCATAAGTCAGTCCAAATTAAGAAGTGTCAGCTATTGTCTGAGTCTGAGATGGTGCCTTAGTTCAAGATAAGTCTATTCACGTTATTGTTTATTTAAAAATGAACTCAATAACGTGTATCTCCGCATTTCAGAAGCAAAAAATTTGTCATATGGTTGTTTTTAGACGGGAAAAATTCATTTGCAACAAGATATTGCATAGATACATACCACCAAAAATACGAAAAAATGAATTAACAAAAACATTAACGTACTATCGAATTAATCACCTCAACCATACGAAACGAATATTATATAAAAAAGAAGGCTTTACAATTATGGACTTTTTTCTTTAAGTAGCAAGCAATGTTCCATCATTACAGACATCGAGGAAATTACTTACAATTCCTAGGCAGCTACCACATCCCTGGCCGAAACTAGCCTTTTTTGCACCGAGGCAAAAAAGGCATGGATTTTGGCGCCCCCCCCCCCCCAACCTCTTCCGCAAAGTATTTTACAAAGAGAATTTTACTAATTTTCTAATAGCCGATTTATTTTAAAATTTAAAGTATGTAATCTTAAAATATGTAATACTGAACTACGTAATCTACAATGGCGGATCCAAGAGGGAGGTTACGAGGTTCATGACTCCCTTCTGAGCACCAACAAAAATATTCTAAAGATCATTTTTAAAATGAAATATACAGTTGAGTCTCGATTATACGTCCTGCTTAACCGAGTTTCCGCTTTAACGGAGTTATTTTCTTCTGATATACTGATGGCTTCTATTATTATGAAACACCCATTATAAATGAAGTGTTAGGTGAAGATGAAACAGCTATCGTAAAAAGTTAGAACTCTGATTTTCTGGTCAGAATGGGAAGGAAAAAAATGACCATAATTTTTTTCCATTTTTTTTTTCTTCACATTCTGACCAGAAAATCTCAGAGTTCTAACTTTTTACGGCTGCTCTTTCATCTTCACCTAACGCTTCATTTACAATGGCTGTTTCATAATAATAGTAGCCATCAGCCCATCAGAAGAAAATGATCCATTCCAAAGGTATAATACTTCATTTGGCGCCCCTTCGTTCTGGCGCCCGGAGCACATGCCCCCTCTGCCCCCCCCCCCCCTTAGTTTCGGCCCTGCCACATCGTAATTATGAAAATTTCTTCGAAGCATGTCGAATCGTATGGCTTAGTGTCTCCAAAGTAGGGGTGGTTGCATTTGATTTTAAAATATGACTTATAATTATGACCCTTAAAATTGTTAATATTTTATTTATTTTTTTTTTTTGTAAAGAAACATTATTATTATTTTAAATAAAAATAAAGAAGACAGTTCTAATTGCGTATTGTATAATGTTTGTTAATGCTTAAAAATGTGCAAAGCTTATGATTCTAAACATTTTTCATAACATTATAACTTTGGCCTGTGGTGCAACAGGCATGCTTTTATGACACTGTTTAATGTAATGTTATCTGTTATTGCGAAGCATTTTCATATAAAAAATTTCCGTAAATTACCTTAAACGAAATTTCGACAAAAGCTTAATTCATATTTTGAAAGCATCTAGAAAACTGATTTTTCTCTCCCATAGTAGTATACATTTCTTTGACAGCTTTATCAAGGCTAAAACAACACAAACACATGTAGTGTTATCCTGGTGAAATAACACTTCTAAGAATTTTTCGCAGAAAAGATAATATATTAATTTGCAATCACTAATTGATGTTTTTTAAGTTTAAAGCAAAAATTTAAAATAATTCATTTTAAAAAATATATTTAAAATTATATTACCATAAAAAGAAATTTTCAGGGTTATAAGTGCCTTCAAAAAATCATTTGGTATGATTTATTTAATTCCTGATTGTCTTAAATGGTGAAACGATTATTAATCAAAATGCATGTCATCTTTCGGATATTTCTTTAATTCAGCTGATGCGTGCAATAACATTAATAAAATCACTTTTTCAGAATTCCTATAAGAAAAACTAATCATTGCTGCGTTTACCGCATACTGCTTTGTGCATGTAAAAAAATATGAATTCAGCTACGTCAAATACGCCTTCAACTGACATAAAATCAATTTATTGACGGATTTTTTTACATTCATGACCGATGGTCCGATATTAGTATTGAGCTTACTCCCCAAGTGATTGATGTTTTTGAAGTGATAGATCTCCAAATGATAACTTAAGAAACTCGACCTTATAACGTATTGGTTATACTGCTATAAATTATAAATAATGTAGTTTAGTGCTTTAGTGTAAGAAATTTTATTATGAAAATATTCCCTTTACATATTTCACATGTATTGAAATATATGCAACACAAAACGTAGATATAATCTTCCATTTCATGGGCTGAATAAAATTATTTCACACACATTTCCAACTGTATACGCAGATTAAATAAATGTTTTTTATTAACGGCAGTTTTGAAAAATATATTACAGGTTTTTGTTTGATTGATAGAAAATTAACTACCTTATTGTGCAATTTAGAAAAATATTAGAATATTTAATGTATTTTTTTTATTTAAAATTAATTTTAAAAACGTCGGTAAAATTCAAACAACAGAGGAATCATTTGCACATCTTGTAACAGTTAAAATCCAGTGGAACGAGGAGTTTAGAATTAAAAAGTCTTGAAAACCATTGAAACGTTTTAAATCAACTTGCTCCTTTTTAAATAGAATTTCAAATCAATTTTGCAAAAAACAATATATATAGAATATATATTTGTTTCAAAACTATAAAGATTGCTTCGAGAAACGGACAAACTAGTTCCGAAATAATTCCTGTGATAAATGTACAGTCGTGGAGACAAAAGCACACCATATGTTATTTCATTACTTAACTGTCACAGCGCGATGCAAACTTGCAAAAACAATCCTGGTGTGAAGGCACCGGTCAGCAGTTGCCTTCGTTCAAGTGTCATCAGCGAGATGTTTTATCACACGTAAATAATGGCCCCCTGTGGCTTGCAGAATTTAACCCTTAAATGCCTGGTGTTGCTTTTCGGCAACATACCCAATTTAGGCTCTAAAATACTATTAGAATAATATTGAAGCTATAATGCCTAATGTTGCCAATAAAATATATTCTGAAAATATTATTAAATCGATTTTCAACATTTAGATGCCAACACTTGTGCTGTTTAAGAATAAAGATAAATTTATTTTTTCAAATGTTGCTATTTCTTCTTTTTGTTTTGTTTGGAAGCTTGCGAAATACCCTATTTAGACCTGCAGTGAACAAGTAAAATTTATTTCTTATTATAGTTCCTAAAATTCTTGTTTTTAATATTATAGAATTTTATCAAGGAAAATTATTTTTTCAATTAAACACCAGTATTGCCGATCAGTAATAAACTGTTTTTTAGCCGTAAACTATACTTAAAACAAAATAGGATTTTTTAAATATTTTTCCCATGATTTATTTAAAAAATGGAAGCCGAAAACATTATTACAATGGTTTTTGAAAAATCAGGCATTTAAGGGTTGAGGCAGCATTTAAGCTAATTGTCAACAAGTGGTACAAACATAGTTGGCTCGTGCTGCTATAACACGCCTTTTCGGTTATATAATTCTTCAATGTAGCCTAATTTTCTCTAAAGCGAAGCATCACCGCTGAACTATGTCATTATCCAACCAGTCTTAAACTGTTAAGGCTTTGCTGGTGAAGGTGAATGTTTGTATCGCTTATGATGTCTAGAAAAGACGTTATAATTTACGAATAAAGTAAGCCTTCCTCGTAAATAAGACCTTAATAGTTTTTTAATTTTATGTTTCGTTTACGATCGTATTCAATCTATTCTGATAAATTGTTAAAACATTCTGATTATTTTAGTCTTGTGAGTTATTAATCTTTGTTCATTTTAAAACATGGACATATTTACACAGCATAAAACTTTAATATAAAGATGGGACTGATATTTACTTCAATATAATAAAAGTAGTAGAGTGATACTGAATAATTATTTATGAGCGTATATATATATTTACAGTAATAGTTTATAGTTTTTATGACGGCGCAATTGGTAATATTTAAAATAGATTTTTTTTAAATGATAATGAACTTATTCTTCAGGAATAAATATATTACGTATATTTCAAAGAAGGTCCTATAACTTAAATATAGTTTAAAGGGTTAAAAAATTGAGTATGACACCATAGGATATGTGGGCTAATAATGAACAGCCTTCTAGTAATTGACCCTCTTCAATGTTTTTGTTATACAGGGTGTCCGGTCTCAACGTTGTCCAATGGCTAATTCGTAAACCGTTAGTCATAGACATATAGTTCCAATTACAAAAATGTTTTGAATGAGGTAAAGAAGTATTTTTAAAGCAATTTGGGTCAAGAAAAACATTTATTTAAAAATTACGAAATTAAAATTTTTATACGGTCCCCCGGTCCTATAAGTGATATTTAGTAAACTTTTCCTATTCCTCTAACAAGTACGGCAAAAAAAAAAGTCCCATTCATCTAATTCTAAAATTGACCGAGTTATGACATTTTCAATTTTATGACTTAAACCACTTTTCTGTATTATAAAGGGCGTCCACTCCAAACGATATTCAATGGCTAATTCCTAAACCGTTATTCAAAGACATATAGTTCCAATTACAAAAAGGTTTTAAATAATATAAAGAAGCATTTTTAAAGCGATTTAACAGAAGGTGCTTCCCCCGTATACATATTACGGTAGTGTTAATTTTTAGTAATTAACTTTCAGATTGGTTAAAATAATTGAAGAAGTGAGTTTCAAAACTCGCCTTATCGAGAAAATCAAATTTTGGGAAATCGCGTAAAACCTTAAAATGCGTCCATTGGTATTCATTGAAAATTTGGAGATTGTAGTGTTCGGTACAGTTATACCAATAGAATAGATTGACAGAGAAACGCGATTTTTTAAATTTCGGATAAGGTCAGTTTCGAAACTGACGCCCTCAATAATTTAATATATGTTTTGATTTAACAATATTTTCCCCTAATTTTTAATTAAAAAATAATTTAAAAAAATAACTGATCTAATGAATATTTGCTGAGGGGAGAGACAGTGGAATTTTCAGAAGGGGTAATGTAAAAATAATAACAATTATTATTATTTTTATCGTTACAATAAAATGACAAAGGGAACAAAATCTTAAAAGAAGAAAAGTTAATTAAAAAGGGAGAATGTGGGCGGTTATATGATGTCCGACCTTTAATGGATAAATCTGTGCTCTATAGAACAAAATATTAAAATATTGTAACAATTTTGTTATGTTCATTTAAATCATTGAAATAATCGGACAGGTTGAATCATATAATTCAAATAATTGATGTTTATTGTAAAAGAAAATAAAAGTGATACGAGGATCATTTTCAAAAATGGACATATTAATTTCCTTAACATATTCAGAGCAGCCATTCAAAAGTTATGTATATATATTTAAAAAAAAAAAAAAAACATTAAGATGGTACAAACAAATTACTTACAAATTGAGTTTTCTTGTGTCTGTGCTTTGGACGGGAAGGATGGGGGGGGGGGGGGGATGTAACAAAATTTGGAGCGGAGATTTCAGGGGGAATTATACGGCTGTTTAGTGTTCATTACTACAACAGATATTGCTGCATAAAAAAAAAATGTAGTTTTCAGGATTATAAAATATGTGTGTATGAGAGCCAGTGAGGGAAAAGTTTAAATTGCAATTTCAGGTGGAATTTACATTATGGGTTACTTAAAATTATTGCCGCAATAAAGAAGACAGACCTTTTTTCGCCAAGTTTTGCAGCGTGATAATTCTTTTCACATCAGTAGATTTTCGCTTTTTTTTTTTTTTTTTGAAGACTTCATCTAAATTAATCGGCCCCTTAAATTTCTACTTCCCCACTTTTTGCTTCACCTGCACGCAAAGTTAAAAATCTATAGAGGTTTATATATATTTTTTTACTATTCTACTCTATTTGTCTAATTAAATAATGCATCTTCTAAAACTCCACGCTCGTTAAAAATTATATTTCCTATTGTCTTAATTATAACACTTAATTATTAGAACATAAAGAGGTAATAATTTTAAAAATTATTAAATTTAAAATCATTAAAAAAAGATTCAAATTTATAATTTATATAAGCAATTATAGATTTCAATTATAATTTTATTTAAGTATAAATTACTGATTAAATTAAAAATACATAGACATACTCTTAAATTAAAAAATATAAAAAGTATATTAAATTTAAAATTATTAAAATTAATAACTTTATTAAAATGTTAGGAAATTTTTCTACTTTGTCTTTGTAGTTAGCCGCTAATTTATAGTTATAGTAAGTTACTAATCATCTCAATCCTCCCTAAAATTTATACTCCCCCCCCCCCAACTTTTGCTCGGCCAATACATACTGTCTAAAACTATGTATGTATTTTTCCCTATATTTTATTTTATTATGCAAGAAATAACTAACCAATCTACCACATCAGCCCCCCTGAAAATTCTACTCTCCCTTCCCCCAACTCATGCGAAAACACCCGTTCGCTATTGTTAATCCCATGGAAGTATTTTTTTTTAAAGATAGCTCGTCGCAGAATATCCCCTCCCCCCCCCCCCCCCCACTTCTGTTGTACATGATACAGATTACCTTTTTTTTTTTTTTTTTTTTTTTTTTGTTCGAGCGTGGGGGCGATATTTACACATTAAAAGTTCAAATAACGCAAGTTAATATTTAGAATTGATTGATTGGATAAAATAAAAAAAAAATCCAAATAGAAAACTAATTTTATATAATTCTATTAATTCTAAGATAGTTTAGTTTTTCTAATTCTCCTGGTCCTCATACGAATCACTTTTTTTTTATCGAAACTCTATCCTCTGATGGCTTTCGTCAAGCACGATTCCCGCCAAGAATTGCCACTTTGATGCTGAAACTCTGACCAATCAAATTACGAGATACAGCATAAATGGCAAAATGTGGTTGGAAAAAAAAATATTTTGTTTTAATATGTGAGAATGAACAAAAATATCAAAATATATTTGTAATGTTAATTTACTATCAATGTTTAATATTAAATTTTATATGTGACGATTATTTTTATTTCTAGTAAATTTGTGACTGACCCCTATTTTGCAGCAAAAAAGATACTCCAACTTTAAACATCTATTACTCGGTCAATTTAAATCGCAGAGGAATGGGACTTTTTTTGTCTTACTTGTCAGTGAAATAGGATATTTTTACTAAATATCACTTATAGGACCTGGGGACCGTATAAAAATTTAAATTTCGTAATTTTTTAAAATATGTTTTTCTTGACCCAAATCGCTTTAAAAATACTTCTTTACCTCATTTGAAACATTTTTGAAATTGGAACTATATGTCTATGACTAACGGTTTAGGAATTAGCCATTGGACACCGTTGAGACCGGACACCCTGTATAAAAATAAGTCAGCTTTTATTTTTTGTGCAATTCGCTCTTGCATTCTTTCTAATGAATTATATAGAATGAAATAATGTTTTATACGTCTAATGTATTACAGTGAAAATTTTACTGAAAAAGCTAAGAGATGTTATTACGTAATTTAAATAGTCTTTATTTTCTTACAAAATATTTAAGGTTTTTTTCTGATAGTAATAGAAAACTTTGAATTTTAAATACGAACGTCAGTTTCTACAAAATTTCATTTCTTTTTAAAATTTTAGCAGTAGATTCCTTGAATTCTTTATTAGCCAATTTGCAGTAATGGGCACCCCGTGTGTTTAAAATTTTAATTTCGGTAATGTCATAGTTCATAAAATCTTTTAATTTAAGCGAAAAGCTAAAAATAAGGATTAAATTATTAAATTTTACTTATCAGAATGTGATAAAAACAAAAAAATTATAAATAGCTGCATTAAATTGATTTTATATGGTTAATACAATTTTTAATATTGAACCAGATTCTTATTTTCCTTGCATGTTTTAACATCTGAAAAATCATTAAAACCAACATGGAAAGAGAATAGAGACATAGAAAATGGATGTGGCTCTGGATTAAGCCCTCTACATGCATAAGACAATTAGAACATAAGATAAGGACAATTTTTTATGTCCCAAGATTTGTTCCAAATCTATCACTTTCGGATTTCAATAATTGAATATTAAACTCTGTCAAAAAACTCTGTGCGTAAAAAGCAATATAAATTACATTTAAAGTCAGAATATACACGTTATGAACTTTAAAAAACTCACCGTTTCTCTTAAAACGCGACAAAGATAATAATAATATAGATGTTACAAATAAAAAATAAACATTTTATGTAAATTTCCTAGTACTTTCCCGCCTGCAATCCGACGCCCATCGTCAGACAATACTTTTATTAATTGTTTATGCATTCATTGAAATACATCACTTTGTTTTGAACGTGACGTATTTGAACGAATGGAACAGCAATTATAAAAATAAAAAAATAAATAATAGATATTCCCTGACGATGATCACGGGCTTGCAGGCTGAAAGTACTAAAAAATTTGCGTAAAATGAATATTTTTAACTTGTAACATCTATATTATTTATTATTTTTGTCGACTTTTAAGTAAAACGTTGAGCTTTCCAGAGTTCATATTCTGTAGCTTGTGATTGTATCAAGGTTTTATATTTTGCATTTCGTCTTATGATTTTGGTTATGTTTATAGTTTTAATGAAACTACTAAATATGCAAATCAGGGGCATAAAACGGGAGTTATAGAGTTATTTTGAAATCATTTTATAAAGCATTTAAAATTTCAACTCGTAGTTTCATTTCTTTCATATTGGTATTACTAATTACTACAAGTAATATAACTTGTAGTTTCAGGAAATGTAACTCGGGGAATGGGATATATAATTCCATGCGGTGATAATACAATACATTCCTTTCTAATTTTTATTTTACTAGACACCCACTTTCTAAATTCTCCATTGTCTCAATAACAGTTATTATCTGAATTTCAGTGTTTTAAATTGGCTCGATAAATAATTTAAATATTGATCTTGTGATAATGACAATAATCAACGTGAACAGTTATTTTCTATCATAGATATTTAATTAATTATCGATGTTGCTATCCCATTCAGTTTCCAGTATTATAGTTGGTACGGATGTTTTGTTTCTACGCTACTAATTTTGTTGTAAGAATGTAAAAATTTAAATAAGTAACACAACACTTTTCCACTAATCTTTATTTAAAATATCTTTATAACAGATAAGTATATATAAATTGAATAAATATAATGGTTATGGCAATCGAAGTCGGAGCAAATGTTACCGTACTCAGGCAATTAATGCGTAATGTCTGTATAATCCGAATATATGTTCGTGCAAATAAGGAAAAAAAGTATGATAGACGCCGTATTTTTTAATTCTTTAGTAGTATCAGGAATTAGTTACACTAAATATAGTAGGGTGTTATATTCCCGACTCGATCAAATAATCCCAGCGCTGTTTCAAAAATTTTGTATAACACTATAAAAAAAAAAAAAAAAAAAAAAAAAAAAAAAAATACTAAAGTTTTTCTAGGAAACTGGGATTCCTAGAACTTTTTATGTAACAGCAACAATAAAAATTCGTGTAACAGATACACTTTTGTACCGAAAATAAAAAAAAATCTGTAAGATTACTAAGAATCGTTTAGGAAACTGGGGTGCCTAGAATTTTTTATGTTACTGCAACCAGGGTTACAGATAAATTTTTAGTAAGATTACTGTAATTTTAGCAGATTCATTTGTAAACCTACAGATTTCTGTGGCTTTACAAAAACTAGTTTTGTAGATTTACAGCTTTTTTTGTACAGTTACAGATGAAAGTTTAGTAAGTATGCAACTTTAATCTGTAGAACTACAGATTGTTTTTACAGTGAAATTTAGTGCAAGATTTCATTGTAAATATACACCTATTTTTACTTTAATTTAAGATGCCACCCTAGATATCGGAACGCTTTCTAAAATACACGTTTCATTAAAAAAAAAAAAAAAAAAACAGTCTTTATGTTTCAACCCATCGTTAAATAAATACTCTGTACTGCAACTGGAGGGTATGTTTTTTATTATGTTGGCTACCCCTATTTCGAACCAATAATATTCTTAGTAGATTTCTACTAATCTTCAAGGTGGACTATCCTTATATAAAAAGAGCAGTAGATAAAAGAACATTTTAGTCACCAGTGGCTACCCTGGGTATTTTTTGGCTTTCTTAGTTGAATGCCTTCATAAGCTGAACACTTACGTACGTTTTCATACCCTCTTCTGATTGAAGGCTCTACCACAAGGTCATTCAACACAACCGGATATTATAACCAACCGACAGGTGTTTTGGGGGGAAACTTTGTGTACACACAACCCCATATTTTTCCTAACTAGGCCTTATAGTTTTTAACCCTTTAAGACCGGGAGATTTTTGGTAGAAATGAAAATTTTTGGCTGTTTCCCCTAATTAATAGGATCATATTTGATTGAAAAAATATTTTAAAAATACTCGATGTCACATTATGCCAAGGGAATATCCACGCAATTCTGAAGGTGCAGGCTCGAATATAAATCACACAAGAAAAGGAAAATATTTTTTTTTCCCTTTTCTTTAGGATCACCTACACAGTTTTATAGGTCAGGTCATAAAGGGATAAGATATACGGAAGACGAATCGCACATTTTTTATGCTTAATTCCAACTTCAAAAATGTTTTACCTGTATCTAAAATCTGTATGGACTTGGAAATTTCACTGTAAGTGAATAAGAATATGCATATTTTAATAAAAAATATAAATGATAACAATTTGCAAATTTTAAAGGCAAACAAATTAAACCAAAATTTAAACTTATGGTTATTTTTCTCCATTTTGGTCGTATTACGAAAAATGTTCTCTACAAAATAGAAAAAAAGAATAAAAAATAATTTTTGCTTTAAATAACAGTTTACACTTTAGGCTTTCAAATTAGGAAATAAAAACTGTGTCTGTCTCATTTTTTATCTAAAATATTTTCCCGATTTTAATAAATTACACTAATCAAAAAAATAAAAAATCTCTGTGTCGTACTGTTTTGTTAATGCCTAAATAAATTAGTGCACATTTAAAAATTTAGTCAAAATTATCATTTTGCATTTTTTAATAAGTCTTAACTTCGGCACATATCGCATATTATATTGATTTCCTCTGTTTTAAAATCTATTGCATACGTCTATCATACAAATGTACACCTAGTATTGGACAAAATGCTGTATTTCGATGAATTACTTTCATACTAGTAGTATACATCAATATTGGAATATCCATTTATTAAATCTAAAATAGTGCATTAAATTAAATTATTCATAAAAATTAACAAATAAATACTTTAAATTTTTTAATTTTCATGCATACATGTTCTAATTAAGAAACTGGCTTGATATACATGCATAAAGAAATAGTATATGTTTGAGATATCATTTACTTTTCAAGACTGTTTCTTTATCCAAAGTACACTGGACTACACTGGAAATATTTATTTCAAATTATCCTCATAATCTTCTGCATCTCCAAACATAGTATAACTAAACATCTATTAGATCAGGAGTTCTTCATAATTGAATATTGAAATATAATGTTTCAATCAACAGGTTTTTAGGGTTTCGTTCATCTGACGAAACCCTATTCGTCTCGCTTCATAGTTCGCGATGGAGTTCACAGTTTATAGAATAGACTCTAAAAAATCATCATTTTTCTGTTCAAAATATCACATCTGCCCACAGAATTTTGACAATGGCATATATTTGCAGTTTAGCTGATGTTGATAAGTCAAACCTCAGAAATATCTAAAAATTTGGAGTATTAGTTGAAGGCCAATGAAAAGATTTTGATGGTCTTGGGTCACCCAAGAAATTTATTGTTGCATTATTTCCCTCTTGATTAATATTCTATACCATTCCAGAAAAAAAATGTACATAACTTTGTACGTTAATTGGAACATGCTGGGAACTGGTCTATTTGGCTCATTTATAAAATTAAAAAATAAATTAAATGTAGGGGAGACTAGGGAGGGTTGACCCACTTTTTACAAAATGATTTTTTATTTTTTAAATATTTAACGTAGAATAAAGTTTTATATATCATTTTATTCGTTATACAATCAGTTATCAAAATAAAATTGCTACATAGGTGTAACATATTAGAAATTTGAAAAATGATTGATTTTAATCGTGAGAAAATAATGGGTCAAAGCTCATCACATATGAGAGGGTTGACCCACTATATGGGAGGCTTGACCCACTTTGTTTTATATTGCAAAATTTGTGAAGAGAAATAAAATTAATTTAGAAAAAGCAAGATAACTTTATACTACATATTTTAATTATTATTAAAAAAATACTTTTTTTAAATATGATGCTTAAACAAACCTGTTGAGACGCAATCGCAAGTCAGAGGAGAAACATTTTGTTTTAAATAGGATTTCGTCTAATCAGGTATAATTGTACAGCGGGGAAAGTAAAATTTTAATATTTAAGGCAGAATTCTTTTTGGAGGCAGGTTCCGTTTTCACAGTGTTTCATGTTATTATGTCCGGATTTAGGAGTTACTGCCCCGCTTTTTTTGTCTCTATTTTTTTGTGACACCTCGACCTGACAACGCTAACTTTCGCATATTTTGGCTTCACATCACTGTATTCACCCTGGTGAAACTTGTCTAAGTACCTTCCTAGTGTTTTTCGATCGATGCTATGTTTTGCAACCGCATGAGCAATTAACTTGTCATTAAATGATTTAAACCTTTAAAGGGCAAAGTACTTTTAGTACTAAAATGTGGAAATATATGACTGGCACCGAATTTTCCGAACAAATTTATTTGGAAATAAGAAAAAGGCTATATTCCACATACATATTAAATGGAAAAGATTTTAGCAAAATTCTGGTGCCATTGTGACATTTCGGAATTAAAATTAAGTAGTTTTACAAACATACCACCGCCCCTGATATGGTTAAGAGTGTTGCTTTCATCCTTTCTAGTCTTTCCCACTGTTTCTATTTACCTATTGTAAGTAATATTTAAATGGAAAAAAGTTCCTATCAACTTTCTCATTTTCTCGCAATTTTTCACATCTTTCCTTAGTCAGTTTTAAACATTTTCTTTTCCATCACACCATTTTACTGAAGCTTTACAGTATAAATTTACGTTCTTTTATTCATTTAACCATTAACTTTTCATTCTTCACGGTGTATAATAAAAATATTTCCAAAACCACTTAATTAAGGGAGCCTTGAGCATCTGGCCAACCCTCCCTCTCATTGACTGTCAAGCCTCCCTAAATATAACTTTTCTAAAGAATAGCACATTGTTATGTTAAGCCTATCTTTCTGTACAATCTTTGTACGTGGAATGAAAGCTCGATGTTTCTGCATTACTTTAAACCCACTTACTTAAATTTCTAGGATATAATTTATTTGAATAAAGCTTGCAAAATATTTCTAAAAAACACAACTTTTAGGTTGAAAACGCCTCACAATTGATTTTTTCCAGACCTATTTCGATTATCTCTTTGAAACGAAGACTGTTGTTTGAGCATTCCAGAATCTTTGGATGACACTTATTGATAAAACTCTGAAATTCTTTTAAATATGAAAATTGATGGGTGGGTCAAGCCTCCCGTATGGTCAACCGTCCCTAGTCTCCCCTGTATATATATGTATAGTGCCCATTGCAACTCTTACTTTTTCAACAGTCTTTAATTGTCTTTAACTGTTAATCCAACAGTCTTTTGACAATAGTATAAACTCGTGTATTTATTTTATTCCGGGGAAAGTCTTTGCTTTTGAAAACGATATTGTTAACTTTTGTTTTATTCTGAATATTTTCTTTTAAAGTAACGCTGCCTTTTCTAAACACATTCTGACATGTTTCTTTCCCCTTCTCCAAACATGTCAGAATGTGTTAAGAAAAGACAGTCGTAGAAATATACTCCATCTAGTGTAAATAAGCTTAGGCTTGCTAGACTATATTTAGGTGCATTTAAATTTATGTAAATCTTATTTAGACTCGTTAAGAATATCAAAGAAAATTAAATGCAAATTTCTAAACATTTTTAAATACAAATAATGAAATAGTGCATTTTAAAAGAATATAATGAAAATGGAGTGGAGGGTTCATTTTCTTACTCTATAGACACAAAATATTTTCTGTTTCCAATTACATTATTTAGAAAAAAATTAAGAAATTGTTTCATTAAAAAAAAAAAAAAAAAAAAAAAAAAAAACACCTATAATCCTAAAAATTAATGAAGCATGTGTACTATTTACTAATAATAGTGGCAGGAAAGTTTTTTTCACTAATAAAAAAACAAGGAATAATATTTACAAATAATAAAAAAGAAATACTTGTTAAATAATAATACATTCAACAGTTCATAGGAACCAGAGTAATCATAAGTACCGCAGGCAAAGACAAACATGGACATTTTTTTATTTTTTGACTTGTGCAGTTTTCCGAAATAAGAAAAAAATTATGTATAAACCATGACAAGATATCATTGTTATTTCAAAATAGAAAGCCTAAAGTGTAAACGGTTACTTAAAGCAAAACAAATTGACCTTTTGCATTTGTCTTGTTTGGAGAGAATTTTTCTAACATGACAAAAATGCATTGAAATATCTCTAAATTGTTATTAAATTTTATTCCTTTTAAAAAATACAAATTATTATTTTTATTTTTTTATTAAAATCGTTACATATTTATTGACCTACAGTGACATTTCCAAGCCCATAGATACCTTAGATCCGCAGAAAGACTGTTTTGCGGATGTAGCTACAGTCTAAAAGAACAGCTTCAGAAGTGTATGATTGATTTGTTGAAAAAACATTTTGACCCTCCCCCCCTCCCCCCACATACATACATATCTGAAAAACTATGAGGTCCTGAAAAGAAGAAACATGCATGTGTTTCTAGAAAGGAAGTGGTAGTATGTACACAATATTCCCTGTATGTACACAAAAATCCCTGTTGGGGGGAAGGAGGGTTACAAACCGTAAAATTATTGGTTGAATTGATAAGGGATGACTCCAAAGTGATTTTTGCATTTAATAAACGAACGTAGGTATAAGACTATTCTGAAATATTTGTGGTGACATGTTAACAATACCCGTTTCAAAAGAATCTTGCTTTAGAAACTTATTTCTAAATTTTATGTCTTTGTTACTCTTGAATAAAGATTTTGATCAAAATTTACATGCTAAATAAGATTTTTCCCGTACTTAAGTAATAGGAATATTCAATCAATTTTATGTAATTACTTCTATGGTAATATATCGAAGATAATTTTATTACACATGTTACAAGGTTAGTTGAGGTAACTGGAACCACGAGGTAACTGGGCCATAGGCTATTTTATAAAAAACTGTTGGTGTTTTTTAAGTTTTAGCTTTTGTGAACAATGCCCCTTAATCTCTACTTCCTAAAACAACGTGTATTAACTCAATCATAACTCTCACTTTGCTGTGATAGGTTGTCAAAAATTTACGTTTTTTTTTTGTTTTTTTTTTAAAACAACGTCTGTATGGTTGAACTTCCTCGGCTGATTATTAAAATACTGTAAGTACTTTTATTAAACAATCATTTTTTTTTAAAGATTAGACATATAACTACATTAATATTATTAGGTATCTATACATATTTACTTCATTTTTCAAATGTAAGCCCGGTATCCCAGTTACCCCATAAATTTTTCAAGAATGGGGTAACTGGGACATGTATCCGGGGTAACTGGACCATGCTGGATCCAGTTACCCCAATAGTTATAAATGATTTTTTTGTGTTTCTCTTACTACGGGAAGTAAATTTCTCCATTGTTTTTTGCTCACAATAAAGAAAATGATAGAATATACCTTATTAAAATTATGTAATGAAATTAAAAGAAGCATATTGAGAGGTATCAAACCCAATTTCTTGGCCCCTTGAGAGGCGGTGATGCCGTTATGGCATCACTTAATTTTAATTCCTAATTGCCACATTGGTACCTGAATTTTATAATGAAAATTTCACTTTTATTAAGTACGCGAAAATATACTTTTACTTGTTTTCAGATAGATTCTCTTGTAAATATAGGTGTCATTAAATTATTTCAACATTCTACGAATGCAAGTACTTTGCCCCTGAAAGCGAGATAGCCTTGAAATTGTACTAATACACAGGGGTCGCATTCTATAGGGAAATTTTGATTGTTCCTACCACTATTTTGAAAATAATATCTTCATCGCACCTTTCTGTAAGGGTTCTGGCAGGAACAATAAAATTTTCCGTATATAATGCGACCCCTGGATAAAGTACTTAAGTACATACGTAGCCGTTTGTTCATACATTTACCTTGCTATTTTTTCCCTTAAAATACCCATCTGACTTTTATACTTATTATCTATACTAAAGTACATAAGTACTTCCTTAAGTTTTATGTTTTTGGTATAAATAAATCTAATATTTTCACTTTGAGTGCTTTTTTTAGACATATTGACAGTAAAGGTTTTCATTACAACGCTGTTTATTGACATATAATTAACATGAAATGCCTGGTTTAAATTTTTTTAAGTTGTTTACACTTTTTCAAACAGGACCAGGTATCCAATATGAAAAAATATGAACATGTGTGGAACATAGACCCCTCTGGTCCAGTTACCCCATTTTTGGGGGCAACTGGATCCACGAGGAAAGAAAAATGAAATATGCATATTTTTATATTTTTAAATATTAAAATGTAATTTTGTGCATTTCTGTCTGATAGAAGGAACCTAACATTTACTGAAGTTCAGACTTTAATTCAAATGAACATTAGTTTTTTGAAGCTGAATTGTCAGAAGCTCCAGAGTCACATTGTAAAATCATGTCCCAGTTGCCCCATCTAACCTTATTACTTTTAATTTGCTCGGATGTATTATTAACATTAGACAAACTTAATTTAAGCAGTTACTATTATACCCATTTTATCTGGCGGTGTGTTTTTTAAATTTAACTTTATTTAGAAATTCAAATGAAATTAATTTATCCAAGAAAATGAGGAGAATTTCTCATTGTGAAATAGCACACCGTATTTCAAATAAGAGATCGCTCGTGCAATTTTTATTTATGATAGAGATAAAGTTTCTAAGACAGCTGAAAGCCACTTGGCCTTTATTCTAAAAAATTATGGTGTTAAGGCAATTTCTTAATATATTCCTACTTCAAAAATGATTGTTTTGCTGTGATAACGGCATTTTGATATTTTGTATAAATGAATGCTTTCATTCCGATCAATGAAATTACGCCCAAAGGAAATTGCTGAAGAACAAGGATATGCCATGCCTTCTAAGACGATGCTAACGAAGCAAAAAGGCAACTCTTTGACTTATAATGGTTGAAGGCTTTGTGCAATATAAGATAGTATTTTCTTATCACTGAAGACTAATGAGAAATTTTTATTGAAGGACTTACTGTTCTTTTGATTCAATCCAAATCAAGTTTTAAAAAATCACGCACTTATCTCTTTACAAACGGTATTAAATTTTTAGAATCAACCAGCATAGACATTAATAAATCGGAAGGGACATGCGGCCAAATCCAGTGAAATTGAATTTATTCATATTCTTCAAAAGGGAAATCTATTGCGTTTAGAAATTTTAAAGCTAATAATATGGATTAAATTTCAACATTCAAAAATCTAAATTTTTACATATAAGAGAAAATTGCATTTGATAATTTTTTGTATAATAAAATTGGTGTAAATTAAGAAATAGAATTGTTAATTTCCCCAAAAAAATTCAAAGCGATGTGATTATTTTCCTTTCTTTTAGAAAAAAAAATGAGCGAAAAACGTTTACATTTTGAAAATTTATATTAAAGAGAAATCCGCAAAGATTTTCACCATAGATGGATCTGAATAGATGGATCTGAAAAATTGAGTAACATTGTATTATTTCTTGTGGTTGGATGACAGATTAAGTTAAGGGAATATTCAAGTTAAAATTAATCATTATACCTTTGTGTTTATCTGTAAAAAAAGTGTTATTTAAAAAGGAGACGCAAAAAACTTAATGCAAAAGTTTGCCGCTGTTCTTATCAAAAAATAAGTACAGCAACAGAAAGTATTACGCTGTATATTTGAATTCTGCCGAATAAAATGCGTTATAAATAATTTACAATTATAAAATATTTTTGAACCAACGTTTAACCATAAGTTTAAACTAAACCTTAACGGCTTGAATACACTTTTAACACTTTCCAACAAAGTTGAAAATTGTTTATAAATTCGGATTGTTTGTCTGTCTGTCCACGTTCTCACTGGCGTAAATGGACTCACGCAATTGATATATGTTATTGATGCTTACCATAGAATGTTCGGTATTGTATATGAAGTGTGCAGTATTAATAGCTCATTGATCTCATTTATCTCAAAATAATTCCGTAACGTGATGGTCAATGGGAAAAATCGTTTGAAGAGTATTTTAATGACATGACTCTATTTCAAATATATTGAAATGGATATGAATCACTTATTTTCACTACAAGATGATTATTAAAGAATTGGACATTCATAACATTTGTCGTTCATTAACAGGGGCACACAAAACAAATTGTTTACAGCGCTGTCTTTCAGAAATAATTGCTGGAAGTGCGTTTTCAATTACGGTATACGCTTTTAAATTTAACTCATATGTTGTATGTTACTTGATGTGTATGAATTCTAAACCTCGTGTACAGGGCTGCACGAAGCGGAAACGGATGAATGGGAATTTACAACTGTGGTATGTATTTCCTCCATTTTTTGCAGTATTATGTATTAATTCCATTTTTGCATGCATGTAGTTCATCGATATTAATATATATGTTACCGGCCAAACCCGATTTTAGACCAAAATAGATTGGCTTAGGCCGAACTAGTTTATCTTAACGCGCATAGGATAAACTAATTTTTCCTAGGCCAAACTAGTTTATCCTAACGCCCACAGGATAAACTAGTTTTTCCTAGGCCAAACTAGTTTGTCCTAACGCTCATAGGATAAACTAGTTTAGCCTGTTGTTCATTGGTCCGAACTATTTTATCCTAGGCCGATCTAGTTCATCCTAGGCCAATTCAATTTAGTGTAATTTTATTGATCCCAAAGACCGCCCCGCCACCAACCTTCTAGTTTATCCTAGGCCAATGCAATTTGACGTGCTTTTATTGGTCCTAACTACCGATCCGTCGACAACCTTGTGCAAAGTAGTATTGCCGTCACCCCTGTATAATATATTTTAATCGATGGGGAGTGGGATACTGTCCCCCTAACTTCCCCATTTCACCGCCGCCAGTAGTTGTAAAATATGTTCTATATGACAAATTGTGTGCTGGATTATTAAAGAATGGGATGAGTGGTTATCATAAAATTCAGGAGAGAAAGAATTTAGAGGATTGATTAATAATGCACAATATAATCTCGAAAATCCGGCATCGTCGTGGTCCAGGACTTGAAAATTCCAGATTTTTGAAACCAGGATTTTTGAAAATTCCAGATTTCTGAAAGAATGTCAAATGCACTTTTGACATTCCTAATGGTGAATTTATACATAATTAATTGAAAGCTAAGTGATATTTATGAGAGAAAAAAAATAAATATAAAAAAACATTGATTTATTTTTTTCCCGGTAAAGTCCCCGGTAATTTTTTAAGTCCCGGTCTTAGTTTGGCTTTAAATACATATATTTTTAAGCTACCATTATTCCACAATTAAAACTCTCTTTAAAGAATAGTATGCATACATTTATATGGATGGGGATACAGAATTGCAAAACCTATGAGCAGAATCTGTGTATGACGAAATCCTGTTTTAAACGGAATTTTTTTATCGGAGCAAATTGAATATATTTATCCGTTTGAAAAAACCATAATACATTTGCTAGAGACGACGGACCTGCTAAAAAGTAAGTTAACTATAACGAAGTTTTTTTTCTCTCCTATTTGATTCCGTCTTAGGTTTTCCTATATGAAAATTTTCAGATTTTCAAGTGGCCAAATGGTGTAAAAAAATTACTGATATTATTATTTATTCAGATATTTACATACAAATAGAGATTCATTAAAACATCAATATATTTAATAATAGAATCATTAATATCGTTAATCCACATTTTATGGCTTAAAAATTTAAAAATTCTATACAATAAAATCTTCTAAGTCGGAATTGCATAAGAAGGAAGAAAAATCCGTTTTAAGCAAGTTCCCTTATTAGAAGGTTCATCCTCTGTTGTAAATACATTATATTATTTTTACAAGTACAGTAAACATCCTCTAATCCGGCATCCTAAGGTCTAGCATGCTGGATAATCCGGCACGACTTTCGGAAACACAACTGAACCGAGAAAAAATAAAAGAGTGTGTTTAAAAAGATTTTGATGAACCGACAGTTAAAATTTTGACTAATGAGGCCATTATTCAGAGTGTTATCATCCTAACAGCCCCCAAAGACGTTGGCTCAGATGACTATGATGTGCATGAATCAAACAACATCATTTGAAATCAAGCAGCTAATACCTCGAAAAAATTTATCAGGTCTTCTGTGTGCAGCCGTTCGTTCTACCATGCGGAAAGTATTAAACTTCACATCATAAAAAATAACATCCTAATAAAATAAAGTGAAAAGATTACTACAAAACGAACTGATATTCGAGATTTGTTTAAGATGGCTTCTACGGGAAGGCCTACAGAGCACGTTTTAATTTTACACTCATGTACAGTCGTGGGAAAAAAATGTAAACGCCCCCTACTAACTCCTCAACAAATTATCCTAGACGAAAGTTGTTGGTACCGAACGATTGGAAATAAAGTCTACTTTTAAATGACGTATATAAAATTTGCTTAGGGGGTCATCTACATATTAAAACGAAACCAAACTTCATTTTTTTCAATGGCAATACCCAATTTTAAAGAAATATTTCAAATCTTTTGTTCAAACTATGCCTAGCCACCAAATTTCAAATCATTTGAATGATAAGTTTTTGAATCATAAACATTCAAAATTTAGTGCTTCTAATGTTAAATTACATTTTCATATTTTTATTTGTAACTTCTGAAATTATGATCCTTATACTTTAATTTTTTGCGTAGCAATAATACTAATATACCCAAACATAAATACGTTGAATTTGCAATTTTTATAATTTTCTGATATGAATTATGAATTATGAAATTAATATTTAAAAAAATTATGAATTGCAACCTATAATTTTTTTGATGGATTCAGATTTATTAAGTCCTGCTTTATGGAAATCCAAAATTTCACATTTTTCTTCAAAGTAGTTTCAAATTATGCTTAAAATACGGCTAAATGATGGTTTAAGTCACTCCTATCATAAGTCTATGATAGAAGTGACTAAATATTTTGAAATTACTTATGCTATCCTGTAATCTAACAGGCTTAATTGACTGCTTAAGATGCCTTGATCAAGAAGGGAGCTCTCTCGGTTAACAATCGAGTACCGAACTTCAATTTGGATACAGCCCTTAAAATACCCTCGTTTTAAAATAATTAATTTCTCGGAAACTTATGGTACGAATTGCATAAAAATTTGTTTTTAGACTAATTGAAGGGTGTAGAGTTCATTTATGCCGTCAGAATTGTGTACTGCTATTGAAAAAAGCAAAATTATGATTTGTTTTAATATGTAGATGACCCCCTAAGCAAATTTTATATATATAATTTAAAAGTAGATTATATCTCCGTCATTCGGAACCAGTAACTTTCTTCTACGATAATTTGTTGTGGAGTTAGTAGGGGGTGTTTAATTTTTTTTCCACGTCTGTACATATATTGTACAAAACTTACATTATTGAGTATTTTTAATATTCTATTCAATCTGTTTAAAAAATAAAAAAAAAACATTCGTTACTGGCTTTTTCTGTTTAATTCTAAATTCTACAAGTTTTTCCCGACATTCATTCTGTAATCTGGAAAATTTCGTAATCCGTGATGCTGAAAGCCCAGAACCTGCCGGATTAGAGGATGTTATGGTATTAATATCCTCATTTTACATAGATCAACATACTTGTTTTTGCCAAAGATTGGATTCCGTCATAGGCAGTTTATTTTTCTCTCGTTATACAGTACTTTAATTTTATTACCTAAAAATGCATCTACCCATCTTAAAAAATGAATAATAATAATAAATATATAAATTTTAATTATAGAATAATAGCCATTTAAAAATACGTCCGTTAAAAAAAAAAAAAAAAAAAAAAAAAAAAAAAAAAAAAGTTGGGCCGGACCAAATGTAGCTGATATCTTTACTAAACAGACCTGTGATCCTGCCGGTACAAATGATTTTCTTATGAACTGGATTGGAAATTGGACTGAAAATTTCTGCCTGTGCAGACCTCAAGAAGAATGCAGTCCTGTCGCGACTTAAACTGTAAAAAAATTGTCCTGGCCAATCACAGTTCAAACTTCTCGAAAAAAGTAATCCCCCAACCAAGCCCTGACCGAGTGTCGGGAAGGAAAATTGGGCGTGCCCGTAAAGACCTTACATCGAATAACCAAAATACTAGCTCACAAAATTTGGCCTACGACGCCTAAACCTCATTGGTTTACATGGCAGAAGACCAGCAAAAACACGTTTGTTATCTACTAAGAATTAGGAAGGCTAGAGTCGCATTTGTAAAACGGCATAACCCTTTCAGGGGCAAAGCAATTCCATTGCTAAAGTGTTGAAATTAATGATTGGCACCAGCATTTTGGTTAATAAAAATTCGGTTTATTATGTGTGTGAAATAAAGCTTTTTCATATTTACAAATAAATTTGTTTTCTAATGCCGGTGTCAATCATTAATTTCAACACTTTAGTAATGGAATTGCTTTGCCCCTAAAAGGGTTATGCCGTTTTACAAATGCGACTCTAGCCTTCTTATTCTTAGTAGATAACAAACGTGTTTTACTGGTCTTCTGCCATGTAAACCATAGAGGTTTAGGCGTCGTTTGACTGATGAAACGTGTATGTCTCTGCCGTAATTTTCTCTCAATTCATTTTTTATTATTACAGCGGACTTACGATAATCACTTTTAGATATCATTTTTATAATACAGTCAACATTGCAAGTTGTTTTTTTCGGATGGCCACTTTCAGCTTATTTTCGATGTATTTCTGTTTATTAAAAACTTTATTCCATGTAATAACAAGTTGTCGAGACACGTTAAAAGAACGAGCTAATTCTGCTTGCAGTCTACCATTCTTAAGTGCATTTACAGCTGCTTTTCTAGAATCACTTCAATACTTTTTACCTTTCGGCATTTAAAAATAATCACAAGAGGTCAATATAAACACTAATCCAAGCTATGGCGCCACTGACACCTTCAACAATTAAATGGAAACTAATTGTCAAAATACTTTTGAGCTAAGTAGGAGTCATATACGAGCCGTTAATTCCCAAATTGGCTCAACTGAGCCCAGCAATCTGATTGGCTAAAACTGATATTTATATAGTAGATAATTATATTTATTTTCTTATGAAGTAGTGTAATGTAAAATAGAATGCAATTATAATGATTTAAATTGATTTATTTTGTTAAATTTGATCAAAATTACAGTAAAGTAATCCAAAATATTAATATTAATACAGGAGCAGATTGCCGAGATCGGATGAGCCAATTTGGGAATTAACGGCTCGTGAGTTATATTTCTTCGGTGGCGCTGAATGTAAACAAACAAGTTGAAACTTGATACATTTGAATAAGTGCAGTCATAGTGTTCTCAATTATAGGGAATATATTTTCTTTCACATTTTTATATTAAATAAAATAAGAGAGAATATAAGGTTGTCAAAGTACTTTTGAGCGCTACTTTATATATTTAAAAAAAAAAAAAAAAAAAAAAAAAAAAAAAAAAAAAAAAAAAAAAAAAAAAAACGAGTTTTTAGTGAACTTTGCTAAATTCCATAGATATGTTTGAGCTGAGCGGAATCGTTTGAATAATTTTGAATTTGAGCGTGAAATTGACTCATTTTTGAGAAATTGTATTTGCGTTTGAATTGGCCTAGGATAAACTAGATTGACCTAGGCTGAACTAGAACGTTGGCCCGAAGCGGTCTTTGGTATCAATAAAAGCACGCCAAATTGAATTGACCTAGGATAAACTAGTTCAGATTAATGAATAGCAGGCTAAACTAGTTTATCCTATGAGCGTTAGGCCAAACTAGTTTGGCCTAGGAAAAACTAGTTTATCCTATGGGTGTTAGGATAAACTATTTTGACCTAGGAAAAGCAGGTTTATCCGATGCGCGTTTGGATAAACTACTTTGGCCTAGGCCAATCTAGTTTGGTCTAAAATCGGGTTTGGCCGGTAACATATATATCATATACAGGGCTGCTCAAAGAATTTAGATAATTTAATCTGATTGTAGATGGGAATTGCTAATATTGGGTTTTCAAATGTGTTATGCATAGCCATATGGCTGAATTAGACATCCTATTTCAACTTATTAAACAGCGCAGTTTTGTTACATTATTCTGAATGTGTTGTACAAGTGTTTCATAATCTATGCTTGGCGCATGATGTTTTCGTTCTTGTTTTATTTAACACTGGAGTTTTAATTTAAAGGGTTTCAAATTTCATTATAAAATGCATTTCATGAGTTTCATGATTATAATGATTCCTTTTACATGTTTAAAAAAATTTTGGACACCAAAAAGAGATTATAAAAATCTGAAGAAACTTCCATTAAACTCATAATGTTTTTTCATAGAAAGAAACTACGAAAAAAAGTGTCCCTAAACGTTTAACTCAATTTTTTTTAGTTTGTTTTGAATGCAATGTTTTGAAATCACCTAGACATTTCAATATAAATTGAGGAAAATATTTAGCGAAATATACATCAAATCAAATATTAACTAAATGTAAGAAATCGCGACAAATATTTTTCTTAAACAGATTTCGATGAATAATAATACACAGAGTCATTTATAAAAACAAAATGAAGCTTTGCATTTAAGCAGGATTAAAAAAAAAAACCATTCTTATCTTCAGAAATGATTTACAAATTTAATTATTTGAAACTTATTTGAATTTATTATTTGAATAAATTATTTGAATGTTTCTGAAAGTGCTCTTTTGCTGAATATAAATTTCAGAAAAGACATTAATGTCTATAAAGGCTTTAAATACATAAAAATAATGATAAAATAAAGGAAAGAATTCCACAAATATTACTAGCAACAGGCTTCACAAAGAATTTTTGTAGCAATTTCAGTATCAGAAACCATTCTGCCTTTTTTTTCACAATGCTCTTTATGAGTTGGTTGTGACGTGTGAGAGTTTATCTGCAAGGAGCACTGCACTACTGTTTTCTGCGTGTAGATGCCACAAGAAATGCACGTGAAATTAGTGGTTTGGAGTATTCTCTCGTTGAAAGGAGGAAGTTGGGGGAAAAATACCTAGTCAAGAGTGTCCCCACCTTCAAGGAAAGATAAAAAAAAAAAAAAAAAAAAAAAAAAAAAAACTTCATTCATCTTTGAGAAATTCTACTCTCGAGGCTCCGGCGTTACTTGGTTAGGAGAGTGCCATGTGGCACCTTCCTGGAGAAGACAAAAAAAAAAAAAAATAATAATAATAATAAAGCAATTTAACAAATTACAACAACCATTTGGAAACTGATTTTTTTCGAAGACTGAAATTTAAGACATAAAAAATCGCACGGAGTTCATCATACATTAGGTACGCCATGGATTAAACATTAATAGTGTTATTACACTTAAAAATTGCAAGCGATAAAAATCGCCTGCGACCCGTCAGATTTCTTAAAACTTACGTATTATCCACCTGAAACCTACGTATTATCCAAGCATTTCATTGGCTGTTCGGGAAAAGGCTTTTCCATCGTCAGATTTCCAAGAAATCTGACGACCTATTTTAAATGAAATTTCATTCTTAAACTTCTAAACATCCCACAATATTACTTTTTACACAGTCGTATAGAGAAAAAAAATTACTTTTAAATGCAATTTGTTTGAAAGCTCTATCTCAATTTGTTTCTGAATTATTCATTTTTTTTTTTGTAGTTTTTATTACTTTTTTGTCATAGTGGCAACAGAAATATCCATCTCTGTTGAAAGTAAAGGGAAATACAGATTACTGTATAGACCAATCAGAAAATGAATAAAAAGCGGATTAAAGCAATAAAAAGCTTCAGATATGCTTTTGATTTCCTACTCTGACGAGGACAAAAACTATTTTTCTGAATGGTTAAAAAAACTCTTGATGTTTCGATGATCTAAGAAGATTACTGATACTGTGCAATACGTAATAATGTAAACTAAAATATTAAAATGTTACATTAAACTTACGAATGCGTGCATTTCTAAGTAGTAATAATTTCTAGAAGGTTTCACTTCTTTAAAGATTTACTTTTAGTATGAATTAATTTTCATATATTATATACTAAATGTATCATATTATTACTATAATATGATTTATTTGTAGATTTCATACTAAAACATTTTAAAATATGGAAACATTTCATATCGAAATTTTAATCTCATATTGGTGGCTGTTATGCAATCATAACTATAAGAAAGAAACACGGTTGCTTTCAAGTTTCATAATGTTTTTGAATTTCAAAGAATAAAATGTTTCAATTGAATAATTTCAGCATACGCATAAATTCTGGAAAAAGTAAGTTTATGCTTAGGTTTAGAATGTTACAACTGTTGTTTCTGTTATGACTTGTGAGTCATGTAAATAAATGATATTATTATAACATACACCTGTTTGCTAATTGAAGCATGTTATTATTAATTAATTTACTTATCAGTTAATTAATTAATTATCAGTTACTAAATTATTGCAGTAACATGTATCCACTATTACATCTGTGTCATAATACAATTTTTTCAGCATCTTTCTGTTATCTGTTAATTGCGAAGATGTTAGAAACGTTTTTTAACCCTCCTAGTACAATTGTGGTTTTATTTGACTCTGGTTATTTTCTATTTTGAAATTTTTAATGTTTCAAACCAAAAAAAAACGTATATAGTAAAGTGAGGACAGACGCCGCGGTGGGACAGATGCCGCAGATATTGTGTAGACGACGCTAGTGTTCCCTAGACCAATTTTAGAAGTTCGTAGTGTTCCTGTGTGATGTATTGTATGTGTTTCCACCACTTAATTATCAGTATTTACATATTTATGCCGGTTTTTATGGCTCGAACCTGCGTGGTAAGTTGCTAAAATTTTTCTAATGAAGTTTTATTATATATTTTAAGAAAAATAAACAGAGATTTCATCCGAAAATCGATTGAAACTATAGACTAGATCCTCGTAGAATACAGACATGTTCTTGCCTTTCTCTCGCGTCGCTCACATGACACAAAATGGCGGCGTGGCATCTTACCCGCCACTATGGGACAGATGCCGCACCGAGGTTGAGGGACAGATGCCGCAAAATATATTTTTGTTTTTCGATTCAATAAATTCATCACTGCGATTTAAGTAGAACTTACATTTAGATGAATGTATATTAGCGCATTCTGCTACTTATCAAAATATTCTCAGCAGCAATGTTGGTTCACCATGTGTGAATAAGGAAAAAGTAGACCGTTTACAATTCTCACCATCTAAACTGTTAAACAAAATCTCTCCTACCACAATGGTCAAAACCTATACAGCCAAGTAATAGAAAGTAAAAGGATGCAAATATTACAAGCACAGAGTTTATAAACAATAAAAAAGAAGAAGGAAATGAAAAAAAAAAGAAACTAGAAAGCATCAAAGAACGAAAGCTTGGTAGAAATAAAATGTGCAAAAAAAAGAAGGGAAAGATCAACTTGAAAAAGCCTTACTTGAGGAAAAAAACTAAAATATGAGTCATCTTCCGGCAATGGGTAAATTGTTCCTCTTATGGATTCTGATGTCAGAAATGGATTGGAATTTGATGACTCTGCATATGTTGTGTGGCTGGAGTCTTATCAAGGAGCAAAGTCTAAAGCGGACAGGATTCAGTGCATCAAATTAAATCGATAGCTGCATGAAAAACGCTTACTTTACTTTTGCAACGGGTAGCGTGGTGTGATTGTGGGCGAATGGAAATACAAAATCAAAGAATGAGAAGAAAGGCCAAAAATAAATAGACTAGGACCTTAGAATAGAACTAATACTTACATTAAGAGCAAACTGCAATGTTCGCCTGGATGTAAACCAGTGATTTATATCTTTTTTCGAATTATGCTGTCTATTGTTTCCAGTAATTATGCTATCCATTCATGTAAATTCAAATGATTTTCTTTTCATTTTCATTTTTTGTCTTAAGTTTTGTTTATAGTTTTGAATTTTGCATTTTCGTTAAAATTTTCACAATTTTGTGATATATATAATTTTTCTAAGTTTACTGTTATTTATTTTCGTTTTAAGTAGTTTGAGAAAATAAACATGTGATTTGCTTGAAAAAAAATAAATAGCCTAGCATTTTTCTCCATGCGGTATCTTATCCAGCACATAAAAAATGATGTTAAAAAAAGGACCTGTAGGAAAATAATTATGCCTACTTTATTAAGAGGGTTTTAACTTGTTTAACATAGAAATTAGATTCTAAAGGGTTTGATCAATGATTTCTGGTACTTAGTTTGTTGTTTTTTTCTTTATTGTAAATTTTACAACAGGAAAAGAAAAACTGCGGCATCTGTCCCCACTTTACTATAAATTATACTTAATATGTGAAATTAAATATTACCTCCACCTTGCACAAACATTTTGTTAAGAGGACGGTCGACGTTTACAAAAGTTTCTTTTAATTTTTATAATACAGATTTGAAATTTTGTGCAAATATACAATTCACCATAAATATATAGAACACCTTAAAATAAATTTATAATCTTATTATAATTTTAAGTTATTTTTAAAAATTTAGAATTTTAAAACGAAAATTTAAAATGCTTTAAAATCCTTGCGTCTTAATTTTTTAGATATTTCCTCGATTTCGGATTTTAATCACGTAAAACTCCATTACAAACAAATCTGTGTATCGATTTTTTAATCCTTTAAATAGTTAATTTTTCAGAGATATTTTTCTGCATTCAATATCGATTTTCCTCAAAATTCTGCCTTTTTGTAAGTTAAAAATCTAATTTTATTGTATTAATGAAGTCGAATTTAAAAATACATACGCACTTTCTTTTTATGCATTATCAGGATTATTCCTTATCAGTTTCATGAATTTTGATCAAAGGTTATGTAGCAAGGAGCATTTCAAAAATTTAAAAAAAACTGAAACATCAGTATTGAGAAAAACAGATTTAAAGTATATTAAAAGGCAAAAAAATTGTTTATTTAAAAAATTAAAACTCTTATAACTTTGCGGTAAATAATCGCATCTGCATGCATTTTTTCAAAATGAATGTAGCACAAATTGGAGAATAATAACACATACAAAAAGAAACGTCGATTTTGAGGTCGACTTTTACTCAAAAAAAATGACCACGGTCCCCTTAAAAAAGATATCTATTTGCTAGGGAAATAAATAAAGAAAGTAATCCCCATATGAAGATTTTGAAAATATCTTTTGCATTAATCAAAAATGTTACCGGGAATGAGAGCCAAGAAAGAAACTTGCGACAAAAATCACACCACAGATTTAACGTTATCGCGAACTCTTATTTGCATAATTATCAAGATTTTCATATGATCAAAGATATGTGAATGCATTTTAGAAACACGGAATATTAAATTTAATAACTTGAACTGAATTAATTAGTTTAAAATTAAATAGTGCGTTTATGTAACATAAAAATACTGTAAAGATATGTTACTTAACCTGTGAACTCTATACTAGGGCGAATTGACATCGAACAAAATTTGAAAAGTAGCAACTTTTTGAAAATATGTTCTGATTAATTTACATTTTTCATTAACAAAATTAAATTTTTAACACTAGAACGGCGGCAAGGGGTCATTTTGACCCCTACCAAACGAATACATGTCGATTCGAACCAGAAAACTTTTTATAATTTAAAAATAATATATGCTGCGCAAAAATAACTTAAATAAATAAGTTAAATAGTTTTAAGTAAAAATTCTGATGTGAAATATTTTTATAAAACTTGATTAAAATTTCCCGCCGTTCTAGTGTTAATCATCTTTGCTATCTCATTATCACTATATGGCCGGCAAAGCAGTTAAAGTTTCTCAATCCCAAATCGCTCTAAATTGGAGTGCGCTGGTGCTGAACCGAAGTGTGGAATCCACGGGTTAAAAATTAAATTAAACTACATTTATGAACTCTTTCGAGTAATTATGCAATTTAATTTCTGTTCTGTGCTAAGAATAATGAAATTATACTGAACCGGAACAAAAAAAAGACTATTCTTTAAATTTCTTTCTTTAAATATACTTCATGAATTATTTGTAAAAATCATATGGCGATAAATTCATTCTGGGCATGATATCGATGCTTCATTTTTCATATTTATTAACCCTAAGAGATGTACTTTTAATCAAAGATATCTTTCCAAGATCATTGTACCTAAAGTTTTAATTAGAAGCTATTTTAATACATCATCCTTTCCATTAGCACATCTGCTTCGCTTCATGCTGATTAAATAATCAAATAGCATCTGTAGAATTAATCCGTTACTCCTATTGTTACTCTCGCGTAAGTACAACACAGGGACAAGTAATCAAAGTAATGGCTCGATTATTTCCGAATTATACGTTTCGCGTTCCTATACATAATTCATAAGAACTCCTGCCCTGTACAAAGAGCTTACAGAGAAGTGTTTCACGCAAACTGAAGATTTATGCTTTACGAAGAGAAGCTATTACTTCCAACCAATTTCAGCATAACCTAATGGACACCGAAGGAGTACCAAATGAAGCACTGGATGCTGAAAGAAACGGAGTGGAACATTCAGAGTAAATTATTTACTAATGTTGGATGTGTTGGATGACCTGAGAGAAAATTCATTACAAAACAATACTTTTATAAAAGAAGAAAATTAAAGAATTAGTTTCAAAATTACAGGTTAAAAATCATTCACTTTTAAATTTCTATTTCTGTGTTACTGCATATTTTTGAGATGAAGAACAAGGATATAAATCAGGGTAAGAAACTAAATTTGAGTTTCAAGATATTCAAATTTAACATTTTTAAAAGTAAGCGACAATTAAAATTATTAATTAATCCAAAACAGCCAATTTGTTGAGACGGTGAATTCAGTTAACTTATGTGCAACATTTTTGGCGTGAGAGATTTTAATTTCCCGGCTTATTGAATTTTAATAACAAAAACTCTCTGTGCTTACCAAAAATTCATCTTTGATTATTATTACATGAATTAAGCAATAAATAAACATTGTACTTTAACCCTTTCAATGCGGATTTTTTTTTATTGGGATGTTAATGCCCCGTGCGGAATATTTTGACCAAAAAAGCGATTTGTTCAAAAACAGGGGAATTCCAATCAATTAATTCAAAACGTCTAGGCGACTTTTGTCGACGCTTACTGTAGTCTACAGCACCCAACTCCTAGATGTCGACATTAGTCAACTCCCGCACTCGGGCACTTATGTCGAGTTCTGTCAACTCCCGCACAAAAAGGGTTAAGTAAGATTTCAGGATGCAGTTAAATAATTTTACCTAAATCTCAGAAAATAATGCCAGTTACCATGTTTTGTAATCCAGCTGGTGTAAATATGTGTTACAAAAAATAAGTGTATTTGCTTGCGTGTGTGGGCAAACACGTACGAATGTATAATCCTCATACGTTTTCTTTTCAGAAAACTGATATCAAAACTCCAATGTAAAGGGAAATTAAAATAGGACTATCACGAGATTTATAAATAAAGAGATGACTGAATATATATCTTTTAAAGACAATCCAGCTAATAGTTAAAATGTTGTTGCATTTGGTTGCATATAACTGAAAAGCATAATAAAGGACAGAAAGCTGTCCTTAAATGAAACTTTTTGAAAATAAGGTCTTCGCAATACCTCATACTTTACGATGTTATTATTTAGTTTAATCGTCCATGAATTCTTAGAATAATTAACCACACACACAATAATACATGTTATTGCATTTATTATTTATATTTCGTTTATTAATTATTAATTATATCACAATATTAAAATATTTATTTGCTTAAAACCCGTTATAATTTTATAATGTCTTTTAAACAAATAAATATTTTAATATTGTGATATGGTTATTAGTGAACGTAATTTTGGCTTATTACTCGTACTTATTTACTTATTAATTTTCATTTAGTCTGAAACAAACTCACCTTATAAGGGGAATTACCATATTGCAAGAGTTTAATAAGTTAATTATTTTTCTTTTGCAGTTGTTCAGAACTGAAGTTTAATCCGTAATTTGCAAAGTTTTTTTCTCAATTACAACACCCAATTGTGACAATATATTTTAAAATTTCGGTTCAAACTATGCCTAGAAACGAAATTTCGAGTCATTTGGATGATAAGGTTTTAATTATAAACATTCAAAATTTAGAGCTTCTAATTTAATAACATTTTCATATTCTTATTATTATCTCTTGAAATTTTAATCCCAATATCATAATTTTTGTGTGGTTACAATGCTTAAAAACCCAAACATAAATACATTGAATTTGTAATTAAAAACATTATTAACTATGAATTATGAAATTAATAATAGGAAACAATATGAATTGCAACATTTCTTTTTTCAGATACATGTATATTTATTATGTCCTGCTTTATGCGAATTCTGAATTTAAAATTTTTCTTCCAAGAAGTTTTCAAATTATGATTTCAAAACATAATAAAAAAGAAAAGTGCCCAGCTAAACTGATGGCATAGAGCTCACAGGATCTTCGCACTAATTGTATATTATACTCTTATTTTAAAGAATAATGCCCCTCAAAAAATAAGTGAAGGGGGATTAGCCCCCTTTATCCTTAACCAATGAATCACCAAAACTAATCAGGGAAGCTCCTTAACATAATAAACCTGTATACCAAATTTGGAGCAAATCGAATAATCCTGCATGAAAAACCCATTTATCTAAATTAAGGGGGGGGGTGGACTAGCCCTCCTTTTCCCCCTTTATCCTTAACCAATGAACCCCCAAAACTAACCAGGGAAGTTTCTTAACATAATAAACCGGTATACCAAAATCGGTAATCGAATAATTCTGCATGAAAAACCCATTTATCTGAATTAAAGGAGGTGGACTAACCCCCCTTTTCCCCCTTTATCCTTAACCAATGAACCCTCAAAACTAATCAAGGAAGCTCCTTAACATAATAAACCGGTATACCAAATTTGGAGCAAATCGAATAATTCTGCATGAAAAACCCATTTATCTAAATTAAGGGGGTGAACTAACCCCTCCCCCCTTTCCCCCCTTTATCCTTAACCAATGAACCCCCAAAATTAATCAGGGAAGTTCCTTAACATAATAAACCCGTATACCAACTTCGGGGCAAGTCGAATAATTCTGCATGAAAAACCCATTTATGTGAATTAAGGGGGGGGGACTATCCCCCCTTTTTCCCCTTTACCATTAACCAATGAACCCCCAAAACTAATCAGGGAAGTTCATTAACATAATAAACCGGTATACCAACTTCGGAGCAAATCGAATAATTCAGCATGAAAAACCCATTTATGTGAATTAAGGGGGGGGGGGGACTAACCCCTTTTTCCCCCTTTATCCTTAACCAATGAACCCCCAAAACTAATCAGGGAAGTTCCTTAACATAATAAGCCGGTATACCAACTTCGGAGCAAATCGAATAATTCTGCATGAAAAACCCATTTATCTGAATTAAGGGGGGTAGACTAACCCCCCTTTATCCTTAACCAATGAACCCCCAGAACTAATCAGGGAAGTTCCTTAACATAATAAGCCGGTATACCAAATTCGGTGCAAATCGAATAATTCTGCATGAAAAACTTATTTATGTGAATTAAGGGTGGGGGGTTGGACTAACCCCCCTTTTCCCCCTTTATTCTTAACCAATGAACCACCAAAACTAATCAGGGAAGCGCCTTATGAGAACGAAACTAGAAAAAAAATTTGAAGCAAATCGGATGTTTCTATCAAGAGTTATCGCGTTACGTACGTACATACGTACGTACATACAGAACCGGCGGGCATATAAGCTCTCAGGCTTTGATAGCCTGTGAGCTAAAAATGATGGCTTAAGGGGTCGTATATGATGTGCAGAAAAACGTAATTAAAAAAAAGTAGGTTTTGCTCATTTTATTGAAACATTTGGGCTGACAGTTGTCGAAAAATAATAAGAAAGTGCCTAGAAATATTGCCGAGAAATAATACATTAGTAGAAGTGACAATAGTCATTCTGTAGCATTTCAACCAACGATTACCGAACTTCAATTTGGATACAGCCCCTAAAATAAACTCATTTTAATATAATTAATTTGTCTGAAACTAATCGCACGAATTTCACGAATAGTTGTATTTAGGCTAATTGAAGACCGTATAAATTATATCAGATGTCAAACTTGAGTATTAATGTTGGAAAAGAAAACTAGAGAACAGGAATACTGCTTTTTCAGAATTTAGTGTCTCCCCCGGCATTTCCGTTACTTCATTTTCTTCTGATGGACAGATGTCTTCTATTATTATGAAACACCCATTATAAATAACGTGTTAGGTGAAGATGAAAGAGCAGTCGTAAAAAGTTAGAACTCTGATTTTCTGGTTTTTTGAAAAAAAAAATGGCTACCCCCCCCCCCCCCATTCAGACCAGAAAATCAGAGTTCTAACTTTTAACGGCTGCTCTTTCATCTTCACCAAACACTTCATTTATAACGGCTGTTTCATAATAATAGAAGCCACCTGTCCATCAGAAGAAAATAACTCGGTTAAGCGGGACTCTACTGCAGTACAAAACATTTTAAGACTTATAGCACACGTTTCATTTTATGTAAAATGATGTTATTCTCATCCGCTTAAGAATTCCACATGCATAGCACATCACTATCGCAAAATAATGCACAAATGCAGCAAAAAGATGCCGTCATTGAAAATCGACAAAAAAGGCTATCTAATGATTCATAGATACTTAAAATTAAATATAGTTTATAATACACTGTTAAAAATTTTGCAGCATTCTGGCAGGTCATTCGACCGTTTTTTGAAAAAACGGTTTCATAACCATAATTTAACTATATTCTGACCATAAAATGGCCAATAATATGGTCAGAATAGTGTTAAAATTACGGTTGTGTAACCGTTTTCGGAAAAAACAGTCAAATGTCCCGCCAGAATGCTGCAAATTTTTAACAGTGTAGCTCCATTGTTTTAACAGAAATCATTCGTTTATATTTTTTTCAAAATAGCACGTATTTCAATTATATTTTCTTTCGGTTGTTATGAGAAAATGGCAACAAAAATATATAATTACTATTTTAGAAGTATTTTTCCTTTACTTTCTACAGAAATGGAGTACTTCCGTTGCCAATATTATGCAAATGGCTCAAAAAACTACAAACAAAATTTATATTTCAAAGATAAATGGAGATGCCGTTTTGAAACAAATTGCATTTAAAAGTGCATTTTTCCCCAATACGACGGTATAAAAATTGAAAATGTTTGATGCTTAGACGTTTAAAAAATTGCTACTGAGTATTTAATCGTAATGTTTTGTTTTACGGCTGGATTCTGTAAGGTAACGTTATTTTTTGGAGATGTCACAAAATAAGCTGGGAGAAAGAAATAGCATACCGTACCGGGGGCTAAAACATATTTTGGGTTCATTTTGATACCTAGATGCCCCCATAAATACATTTTATATACATCATTTGGTAGACTTTACTTCCAATCGTTTGGTACCAGAAACTTTATACTACGATAATTTGTTGCCGAGTTAGTATCAGGAGTTTATTTTTTTCCCATGAGTGTACGAAGATTTTCTCAACAGACATTTCTAGGAACATTAAACCATATTTAAAATTTTCTCCGAAAATATTATCTGAAAACATTACATTCTGTTTACCGATTACTCGAAATAAATTCAATAAAACAAACACTTTGTTTAATATGAAAAATATTTCCCCAAAAATTATTTAGCGAACAGACATGCTTTCTGAAACCGAATGTAGAATTTAATTAGTTTCTAGTACTTTTCATCTTATTTTTTAATTAAATAAATTTCGACCAAAGAAAATACTCTATAAAGTGTTATCTTTCATCTTTAATTTTCGTTTTTTTTATTTTTAAGAAATATAAGAGCATCACGTGTTATGAGCTTGGTTTATTTTTATTCTGAGATGAACAATAGCATTCATTTAAAGAAACCTTTTTAAATGAACTTACTTTGTGTCAGACAATTCAGAAATGTAGATTTATGGTTTCAAAAATTTTAAATTCTTAAGTTACTTCTAGTACTTACACATTTACGGGTTAATTAATCAGTGACAATGAAGTTTAAAAGAAAGTAGTTTTAAAAACACAAGTAATATAAACAGAAAGATTTAAGAGAATGCTTTTATGTGTTTTTAGCGTGCACATTAATCGTTTTATACGACTTGGTCTAATTTATGTTTTCTTAAAGTTTACATTTACACAAAAATATAACAATTTTGATCTGAGACTGTTTACTTATAATTTAAATTCTGAATTTAAAAATGAAAATTTTAAAAATACTCTACAAATTGCCAGCAACATAAACAAATCAAAGATTAAATATACAGAACTCTTAAAAAACATTTATGTAAAAATTTTTGTTATTTGCCTTAATTTTAAACATTTCCATTAATATATATGCATAAAAGTATTATTTTTTTTACTGGTATTATGCTATTATAATATGCTAGTGTAGGATTTTTCCTTTAAAATAAATTTTTATATTGTAGTGAGCAGTATGAGTTGAATTTTGACGTAACACTACGAAAACATTTGATTACAATCTTCGCCAAATTTAACATGTCGTTTTTTCTTTCCGAAAACATAATAAAATGAAAGTATCTGCTGCAATCATGCTGTATGTGCGACTGTGCGAAGATTGTTTTCAAAGGGTGCTTCCGATTCAGTTCCTATATAGACTACTGACGCAAGAACTGTGTACATTTTTGTACAAATAGGCCGTGGAATTAGGTTTTTAATTCACTCTTAAACCATTTTCAATGTATTTTTTACCGAATACTATAAAGAAAATCACCGAGTAAATATGACAAATCATAAGTGATAAATATTGCTGCGATGAAATTAAGCATTAGTGGCTCAGAAATAGCGTCTCCAGTTTTAAAACAGAAGGTCATGTGTTCGAATACAACTAATTCAATCATGCCTGAAATTTAACACGATGTTCTGTAAAATGTTATGAATGTCGAGTGGCATTACTTCAGTTTTTTTATACTTCAAATTTGCAATCATTTGCTAACAACTTCTTCCAATAACCATAAAATTAACCATAACTGTTTTTTTTATGTGCCTCTTTTGAAAGAGAAAGTCAAAAATAAAAAAAACCCGACAAAAAAAAAAATCAAAAAAATCAAAAAAACCCGACTACGTAAAAAGCGAACTAATTAATTATTTCTCATAAATATTAAACTATTTTTTATATTACTTACCTGTTTTTTTTATTTACTTGATGACTTTTAAGATGTGTTTAATTGTTAGTTCCAATCTATAAACACTGTTTTGATGAGGTCTATAGATGTCTATGATGATTAGAGTTGCAATAAAGCTAGAGATCCTACCTACACAACTTCCAGGTTGTGTAATATTTAACCCTAGATCTACCGGGAATTTTATTCAAGTTTTAATAAAACGTTCTACACCAGAATTTTTATTTAAAACTATTTAACTTATTTATTTACCTTATTTTTGTCTGGTTTATATACTTAGTTTATTTTAAAGAAATTTCTGGTTTGAATGAATATTTTGTATGTACCTGTCGGGTCCAATGGACCCGTCTGGTAGACGGAGGGTTAAACGGAGCTTCTGACTAAAAAATAGTCAATGAAATATAGTCTTCATTTTGAAAGATATATCCAATGATATGCCATTCAATAGGATGCGTAATTTTGTTTTCGTCTCTACCGCCATTTTGTATTTTACGGCCGCCATTTTGAATTTATAAAAACAAAACTGAGCCTATAAACATCGGCGTATTAATACGAATAGATAGAGACCTCATTCATTAAAATCCCTCTAGCCGTTGGGATATTTCGAAGGGTAAAAAGAAATTCACATACCCAGATATGCGTCCAACACATAACACTTCTTGGCAGTCGGGTAAAAAGGTAAAGACGAATGTTAAATGGACAATTAGTTCAGGCTAAACCTCAGTTGTTCTGTTTCAACATTTGCCATGAAAAAATTAAAATTTTAGAATTACTTTTTTTTCTACTTAGTATTTGAGGGTTTTTTTTTTTTTATTAAAGAAGCACCAGAGAATTGTAAAACATACACTTTTTCTCAAAATAGTAATGTATATGTTGAAAAACTTTGCCTACTAGTATCAGATATGTTACGCCATAGCTGCCAACTTTTACGCTTTTTGGTTACCACTGAAATTTAATAGAAAAATTTTCTTTATTTAATCGGAGATTAATGGCTATTTAATAAAGCAACATGTGCTATTAAATTTTAGTGGTAAGGATTAGGCGTAAAAGTTGGCAGCTATGGTTAACCACAACATTTAACATTAAAAAAATATTTTATTATGGGGAATTATTTATAAAAATAAGGTAAAAAATAACGTTTTTAAAATTATAAGATTGAAAACTTTACTTTTATATTGCATTTCGTTTGACTATCAGCAGTAAGATTACACTGCCGATCAAATCATTACTTGCATTTGCACATATTAAAATATTTGTTTTAGAGTATAAAGAGTATGATTTTATGTTTGGAAATGTAACCTAATGCAACTTGAAGAATAATATAAATTACTTTGAAAATGTATCAAAATTCCTGCAATCTTATTAATTTTTAATAAAAATGCGTAATTTAAACTCCATAATTGGATTCTCCAGTAAATTTTAATTTTGGATATTAAAGAGGAAGTCATTCAGTGAAGTAGTTTAGGAATCATGCAGATGTAAACTTTTGGACATCTAATGTTAGATTATTTTTTTATTATTATAGCTGAACAACTTGGAACGTAGGTAGATTTTAAGCATAATTCAAAATCTACTTGGCAGAGAAAAAATGAAATTTGGGGTTTGTAAATTTGTAGATTTTTGAAATCGATTTCTACAAAACATTTAGCAGAAAGTAATTTCTGGAAGCTTCAAATATGCGAATCCAAAATTTCATTTCATCCTACGAATTTGTTTTAAAGTAATGCTTGAAAACTGCCTAAATTCAAACTCTATTTGCAAAATTGAATGTATCATTAGGAAAACGCTGGGGGAAAAAAAGTAAATTTATCATTCGGCGTTCAAACTTTTTCATCTGTATAATTCCTCAGCTACATCGGTCGAATGACTTCCCGTTGGATAACACAAGGTAAATTGTTTCATAGAATCGAAATATGATGTCAAAATTAGGTATTCGTGTTGAAATTGCATTGTAAATACAATTCCCTGATTCACTTGTAAAATGCATTAAAGAACATAAATCCCAGTAGAATGACTAATTTTATCTTTTCTCTGCGTTTAATTTGTCTATAAGAAATGGTATGTTGCTTTTACTTTTTGTTCGACTGCACTTTGATGCGTGTAAAGAAGTCTCAGAAATAAAATTTAACAAAATAAGTAATGAAATAGCTATTGATTTGGTAAAATGTAGAGTAATTCCTGTTGTAGTTTTATTTCAAACCGTTATAACAGGGCCATACGATGGATTGCTTTATTTTTAGAAATAATTTCAAGTAGATGAGTAGCTAACGCTAAATTTAACCCTGAAATGCATGCGGTTGCATACTTGCATATTTTTTTATTGAACTCTTAGCAACTACTATAGTTATCATAACTCGAAAAATCACATTCCCGACATCAGTGTTGCTATTTTTTTTTTTTTTTTTTATGGGCACCACATTTTTGGAATCGTAAAATTCGCCTTAATTAATCTGCTATTAAATAAATCGAATTTTATCATTCCAAAAAAGTAATACAAATCAAAAAAAAAAAAAAAAAAAAAAAAAGTAGCAGCGCTGTTGTCGGGCATGTGATTTTTCGATCCCTGATATTTATATAGAAATATTAATCCTGTGAAAATTTCAAAAATATGCTACTAAATACAGTCAACAATCTATCTTATAATTTCTGGTGTCTAATCTTTTATATACGAATAAAAATACAATTCTAAAAGAATAATTCATGCATTTAAGGGTTAAGGTTTACAAAATGAAAAAAAAAAAATGTATAAAATAAGGTATTTAGATTCATACTTATTATAAAATAGTTACAGATTTGCAATATTTTAGCTATGATACTAGTTTTTACTTGTATTGCAGATGTTGAACAGAAGAAAAGGTTGACGTATTACAGCGGCGGTTCCAAAAGGTTGTCTGATTGAAATATGTTCACCGAATTATTCCAGGATATCTTAGTTGGACGAGAAATGGCTGCTTAAGACAAGGTATGGGGTTCAAATTCCAGCCTGGGCAGTTTTTCACTTAGTCAAAATAATTATAAATCTGTGATTTATTTACCAATCGGTAAGATTGTGTTAAAATAATTAAGTATTTTAGGATTTGTGTTTACTTCTACTCTGATGATTTTTCTATGAAGATTTTTTAAATGTTTTCCTTTTTTTTTTTTTTTTTGCAATTTAGGAAACATAGCTTTATTTAGTAATATTTCATACGTTTGAATTACATCAATTTGATTTCTTTTCATTATGAATCGATCATAACACTGTCGTATTTTACATATATTGACAAGCCTATTAACATAGAGCAAACTAGGGTGGTTTTAAAAACATTAAAAGAAATCGAAATAATCTTTCTCATTATCAAGGATTTCGCTTAATCACAGACAAAGTCTGGGGTTCAAATCCTGGCCTGGGAAGCTTTTCACTTTTGCGAAATAATTACAAATCTATGATTTATTTACCAATCGGTAACATTGTGTTAGCATAATTAAGTATTTTAATATATTTTAGGATTTGTGCTTACTTCTATACTGATTGATTTTTTTTTTTGAAGATTTTTTAAATGTTTTTTTTTTTTTTTTTCAAATTAAGAAACATAGCTTTATTTAGCAATTTTTCATACGCTGTAAAAAAGTACTGCCAGTTTTCCGGTAGGAATCGGAACAATAGTTGCCCTTATCGTACCGGAATGATTTCCGACCCAGCTCGGAATAAAATCCGTAAAAATAAGGAAATAGTTAGTAAAACGGTACTTTACGGATTTTATTCCGAGCTGGGTTGGAAATTATTCCGGTACGATAAAAACAACAATTTTTATGATTCCTACCGGAAAACTGGCATTATTTTTTTTACAGTGTACATTTGAATTACACCAATTTGATTTCTTTTCCATATGAATCTCCCATAACACCGTCGTATTTTACATATATGTTGACAAGCCTATTAACATAGAGCAAAGTAGGATGGTTTTATGAGTATTAAAAGGAATCCAAATGATATTTTTAGAAAAACAATAAAATGTGTTAAATATTGCTATTATTCTGATCTTGTGTGATACATATAAACGATCTTGAAACAAAAATCTATCAGTGTGGAATTTCGCAAACCCCTTCATCTCTCGAGCAATCAGCTAGACCTGCTTAGGCGCCAGTGATACCAGATCACGTGGCCTTCGAGAGAATTGATATTTAAAAACATTTTTCTTTCTTGTTCCTTTTTTTAGTTGGTTGTGAATGTAAAATATGAACGCAGTAAGTAGACTGCATTTTTTCTCTTGGTCTTCTAAAATTAGAAGAAATGTTGTTTTAATTTTAAAAAGAAAATTTATCTCGAGCATAAAATCATGCTATTGTTCTTTATGGCTTCTTAATAGAAGAAAATGGTTGCTGGAAATTTAATTGTATTTAGAATCATGACTTCTAGAAGGAGCAAAGCAACTAAATATGTTTCATCTGTAAATAATGTACATTATGTATATATTCGAATTGTAAATAATAATCTACAAAAGGTTCTAGTGATGATGATTATTTACCAATGATAAACACAAAAGTAAAAACCTTTATTTGTGAAATATGATGACTTTAATATGATTTAAATGGAATCTTGACTTCTTATACTAATGCTCTCCCTATAACAATTTCGTGAACTGTGATTTAATTGTGGAATAACTTGAAATTCTTCAAGTTTTTGGTGCCTCAACAACCGGGAAAAAAGGTAAGAAATACCTTTATTATTCTGCATGACTGTTGATTTTTTGAAAATATACATTTTTCATGATCATTTATTTTGAACATTGAATTTAAATTTAAACATGGATAAGCCTGATAAGTTAAAAAGTAAAAGAGCTACTGTTCGTGCAGCCATTACGAAATTAATCACAAAATGTGATACATTATTATCTGTTGATATTGATAAAACTGATTGCGACTCATTAATGGAATCATTGGAGCTCGTAAATGAAAAGGAAGCTCAACTAAAGGAATTAGATTCCGAAATGGATGAGCTAATTCAGGAAAAAACTGAATATGAAAAAGAACTAAAATCGGTAGAAGAATATTCTGAAAAAATATCCAGTTTGAAATTTAAAATTAAGATGAGGCTTAAAAAATGTAAAATCGAAACTGAACCAAAAGTTGTACTAGAATCAAGTAACGGTTCAAAAATCGGAAGTAAGCCAGTTTCGGCAGTGAAGCTTCCTAAACTTAATATAGAAAAATTTTCTGGTGATGCAAGCCAGTTCTTAGAATTTTTTAATTTATTTACTAGTGCGATAGATTCAAACGAATCGTTATCAAAAATTGAAAAATTCCAATATCTCAAATCCTTGTTGTCTGGTCCTGCATATAATATTGTATCTGGTTTTGAACTGACAGATCAAAATTATTCTACTTGTTTAAAATTGTTAGAAGAGAGGTATGGTAAGCGGGAAAATATCATAAACTGTTACATGAATAAAATTCTAAATCTTGAACCAGTGAAATCCTCTAACAATGTTATTTCTTTAAGGAAGCTGTACGATAATATTGAAACTAGTATGAGAAATCTTGATGCGTTAGGAGTAACATCAGGCTCTTACGGCCATTTATTACTACCAATTTTATTAAGGTTATTACCAGAAAATTTGATACTAGATTTCCATCGAAAACGTGACCCCGATAAGGACTGTGAAGTCACCGATTTAATAAATTTTATTAAAACGGAATTAAGATGTCGTGAAGCTACTAATTTAGTAAACAATTCCCAAACCAAGACTTATGAAAATTCTAAAACTAAATATGAAAATCCTTCAAGTAAATATCAAAATTTTCCGCAAAAGAAAAATATACCTTCAGCTGCTGCTTTAAATACATCTACAAAACAGTTTTGCATATTTTGTAAGTCTTCTGATCATGTAGGACTAAATTGTTCGAAATTCACTGATGAACAGAAACGATATAAATTAAAGAAAGAAGGTCGCTGTTACAAATGCTTTTACAAGTCCCATTTATCAATTAATTGTAGAACAAAAATTAACCCTTGTTCCAAATGTGGTAACACTACCCATAGTACTTTATTTTGTTTTAAAGAAACAGTAAAAGAAAATCCTGAAAAGGAAATGAAAGGTGCAATTGTATCTATGATGTCGGAACAAAAATATAAACAAAATAAAGCAACATTATTGCAGACTTGTACAGTTTCTGTGTCTGCTGGTAAGGAATGCTTGTTGGCTCGCGTTTTATGTGATAGTGGTTCAGAAAAATGTTTTGTGAAGAGATCTCTAGTACAAAAATTAAAATTGAAGCCATTGCGAAGAGAAAATTTATTAGTTTATCCTTTTGGGCGGAGACGCCCTTATGAATCTTGTTATGAAGTAGTTGCTCTAGAATTATCCAGTGTTGTGCAACCTATTAACTCGATAAATATCGAAGCTCTTGTGGTTGATAATATAACTGGGGCTTCTGTGAAAACACTAGAACCAGAACTTCTAGACATAATGAGAACAAGAGGCTTTAAGCCTGCTGATACAGGTCTTGAACAGGAAATAAATATTTTGCTAGGGTCTGACTTTTTGTGGAAAATATTAAAGGGAATCGAGGGAAAATTGACAAAAGAATTATACGTTGCAGAAACTATTTTCGGTCATACGGTGCAAGGGCAAATAGAGTCTAATAAAAAAGAAGTAGCTTGTTTGCGTGTTTCAGTTGAAAATATAAATACCCAACTGAAAGCATTTTGGGATCTTGAATCAATTGGCATTGCTGAAAGCAATGAAAAGAACATTACCGATCATGAGGTAATAAAAGAATTTAAAGAAAATCTAAAATTCGTAAATGGGCTTTATGAAGCAAAATTATTGTGGAAAGATTCTCGCGAATTACTTAGAAATAATCTTGAAGTAGCAAAGAAGCGGTTTTCTAGTTTAGAAAATAAATTCTTGAAAAACGATTCTTTATTTAAGGAATATAACTCCATTTTACTAGAGCAGTTTAATGAGGGTGTAATAGAATTGTGCACCGAGAAAGATTCTAATAATTCCTATTACATGCCACACAGACCTGTTATCCGTGACGATAAAACTACAACAAAAATGCGCATAGTCTATGATGCTTCTTCCAAATATGGTGATTCTCTATCATTAAACGAATGTTTGAATCACGGCCCTAACTTAAATCCTAATGTTTTAGACATAATTTTGAAATTCCGTTTACATAAAATTGCCTTTTCGGCTGATATTGAAAAGGCTTTTCTGCAAATATCTGTAACCGAGGAAGATCGCGATTATCTTAGATTCTTATATTATGAAGATTTTGATAAGAATAAAAACATAGTACCCTATAGAATGACCAGAGCTACTTTTGGTGTCACCTGCAGTCCCTTTATCCTTGCTTGTACCATTAAGCACCATATTAATAAATATAAAAGCTCTCATAATAAAACATTTGAAATCCTAAATTCTTCTTTTTATGTTGATGATTTGTTTTCAGGAGAAAACTATGTTCTAAAAGCCTTTAATTTAACTAAAGAAGCTGTTGATATTTTGAAAGAAGGGGGGATGAAGTTAAGAAAATTTGAAAGCAATTCTCAGGAACTTAGGAAAAAATGGGTTGACGAAAACATTCCTGTTTCTAGTCCCGAACCCCCAAATACTTCCTTGAAAATTTTAGGATTGATCTGGAACAATACAGAAGATAAATTAGGACTAGAATTACGACCATTGTTAGAAAATTTAAGCAATGATTCTTGTACAAAACGGAACGTTTTGAAAATTGCAGCTACGTTGTTTGATCCAGCCGGATTTATTGCCCCTTTTGTTATTCGTGTCAAATGCCTTTTGCAGCAATTGTGGATAATGGGAATATCATGGGATGAAAGTTTTTGTGGTGAACTAGAAAATAATTGGCAAAATTGGCTTTTAGAAATCCCTGATCTCACACACTTGAAAATTCCCCGACACTATTTCAACAACCTGATCATGGAAAAGGAGCATCTCCAACTGCATATTTTCACTGATGCTAACCCTAATGCGTATGGTGCAGTGGCATACTTACGGTATCCAATTTCTAATGATAAATTTAAAACTAGTTTTATAATGTCTAAGTCTAGGGTTGCTCCCTTGAAGAAGTTAACTCTTCCTCGTCTTGAACTCATGGGAGCACTTATTGGTGCCAGAATGGCAAAGTTTATCACGAACGTTATCCAAGTAAATAATACTATTTTCTGGTCGGACTCAGAAATTGTTCTTCATTGGCTTAAAGGGCCAAAAGAAAAATGGAAACCATTTGTTAGTAATAGAATAGCTGAGATTCATAATTTGTCTGATCCTAGTTTATGGAGACATTGTGATGGCAAACTTAATCCCGCAGATTTAATAACAAGAGGTTGTTCTGTGAAGCATTTAATAAATTCTCAAAAATGGTGGTATGGTCCTGAATTTCTTTCCCTTCCCGAAAATCAGTGGCCTAGGGTTAAAATTGCTGCATCTCGATTACCTGATGTTTCTGAAGAGAAGTCTAAAAAAGCAGCCACCATTTCTTGCGTTCTTCAAACAAATAAATCTGATGAAATTCCCATTTTTATTCTTGAAAAGTATAGCTCCCTAAAGAAATTGTATCGAGTAACTGCATGGATATTTAGATTTATTTCTAATGTAAAATTAAAGGTAGAAAAAAGAAAATTTTCAGAATTATCAGCTGAGGAAATGTTACATGCTGAAAATTTTTGGTTAAAGCTAGTGCAGGAAGAAAGTTTCCCTGAAGTTATTAAAAGCTTGAAATGTAGCAAGAGTATCCCTAAAGATTCGAATCTTCTACAGTTAAATCCTATCTTGTCAGATGAAGGTTTGCTGTTGGTACGAGGACGGTTACAAAAGTCTAACTCCTCATTTTATGAAAAACATCCCGTAGTGATTCCTTCAAAACATAAATTGACTGAATTAATCGTGAAAGATGCACATGAAAAAGTTTTTCATTCAGGAGTGTCCAGTACATTGGTACAAACGCGTGAAAAGTTTTGGATTTTAAGATCAAGGCAGTGCATTAAATCAGTCCTGAACAAATGTACAATCTGTAAGAAATTTAACGTACGCCCTGGTCAACAAGTTATAGCCCCTCTTCCAGGTGACCGTATTAACGAAGCTCCACCGTTTTCAGTAACAGGTCTTGATTATGCGGGACCCCTATATGTGAAGGGGAATGAAAATAAATATTATATTTTATTATTTACATGTGCTATCACAAGAGCACTTCATTTAGAACTAGTAAAAGACATGTCAACAACAGAATTCCTGTTAGCATTTCGCAGGTTTATCTCACGAAGAGGACTCTGTGCTGTAATTTATTCAGACAACGCCAAAACTTTCAAAAGAGCTGATCTTGAACTAAAAGAAATGTGGAAAGTAATCCACCATCCTGATGTTAAAAAATTTTTCGCCAATCACAGCATATCCTGGAAGTATATTGTAGAGCGTGCAGCCTGGTGGGGTGGCTTCTATGAGCGAATGGTTCGCTCAGTGAAAACTACCTTGCGTAAAGTTATTGGAAGATCTTCCTTAACATTGAGTGAATTAGAAACGCTTCTAATTGAAGTAGAAGCTGTAATTAACTCTCGTCCGCTGACTTACACGTATTCCGAGTTAGAAGAACCATCTCCTCTTACTCCTGCACATTTTTTAATCGGAAAACGTATCTTGTGTCTACCTACCATAAAAGTGAACGATTTAATTTTACCAACAACGAAAGAATCTTTAGTGAAACGCTTTCGTTTACGTGAGACTCTTCTAAATCATTTTTGGAAGCGTTGGAAAAATGAGTATCTTCTCAATTTAAAATCTGTTCACTACACGGACCAGAATAAATCTTCAGACTTTAAAGTGGATGATGTGGTGCTTGTACATGATGAACACTTACCCCGAAGTTTGTGGAAGTTAGGAAAAGTTACTAAAACCTTTATGGGCAGAGACGGCAAGATAAGATCTTGTGAACTCAAAACAAATAATTCATTTATTAAGAGACCTATAAATCTATTGTACAATCTTGAGCTCACAAACTAAAAAAAACTCTGAACTTTTTTATTAATAGAACTGAAAAAAAAAAAAAAAAAAAAAAAAAAAAAAACTCTGATATTATTAGAGACTCAAGAACTCTCTTGTTTATTGACTTAAAAAAAAAAAAAAATATTTTATTTTTTCACTTAAAAAAAAAAAAAAAAGAGTTTCTTGTTTGATAATATTTCTAATTTTTACTTTAATTTTTTTTTTGTGATGAATATTCTAGAATTTGTATAGATTTAAATTGTTCTTTCTATTTTTAGTAGCAGAAACTTGTTCTCAAATCTTTTAAATTGTTTAATTATTTTTATTGAAGCCCAGTATGTAAGTATATATTTTGATTTTGTATTGTATTTATGTATAGTGTAACTGATAATTTTTTAGAATAATTTTATTTCTACTTTAATTATTTTGAATCCCCATTTTGATGAACCCTTGTTCATCGGGGGGGAGTTTGTGGAATTTCGCAAACCCCTTCATCTCTCGAGCAATCAGCTAGACCTGCTTAGGCGCCAGTGATACCAGATCACGTGGCCTTCGAGAGAATTGATATTTAAAAACATTTTTCTTTCTTGTTCCTTTTTTTAGTTGGTTGTGAATGTAAAATATGAACGCAGTAAGTAGACTGCATTTTTTCTCTTGGTCTTCTAAAATTAGAAGAAATGTTGTTTTAATTTTAAAAAGAAAATTTATCTCGAGCATAAAATCATGCTATTGTTCTTTATGGCTTCTTAATAGAAGAAAATGGTTGCTGGAAATTTAATTGTATTTAGAATCATGACTTCTAGAAGGAGCAAAGCAACTAAATATGTTTCATCTGTAAATAATGTACATTATGTATATATTCGAATTGTAAATAATAATCTACAAAAGGTTCTAGTGATGATGATTATTTACCAATGATAAACACAAAAGTAAAAACCTTTATTTGTGAAATATGATGACTTTAATATGATTTAAATGGAATCTTGACTTCTTATACTAATGCTCTCCCTATAACAATTTCGTGAACTGTGATTTAATTGTGGAATAACTTGAAATTCTTCAATCAGAGAGGCAATAAAAACACATCCTGATTAACGGTAATAAAGTCAAAGTATCTTAAAAAAGAAAATAATATTGACTCTACCGGTGTTTAAAAAATCGGTTTTATCTAATTCCCTTCCATTTAACCCTTTATGTACTGAATTATGAATCCATGAAAATTTTATCTTTTAAAGCCTTTTTCGTGAATTGTTTAAACTACTTTAGAAGATTGCCATAATCATTTAATAAATTTTAGAAGGATTTTTGAAAGATTGACGGATTTAGAAGAATTAATTAAGTTTGAATTTATAGGGATTTTGTGCAATATTTATAATTCTGTTCAAATCTTTTATTTTAAATGTTTTTCTTAGTATTTTATAGAATTACGAAATGTACAAATATAATTTTCTTACAAAAGAAATATAGATATATTTCCATATTGAAAAATTCTCCCCCCCCCCCCCCCAACGCCAAAAAACTGAAAAGATGCAAAGGCAAAAGAAATCAACCTTTTAAAAAATACTTTTGTTTTGTGTATCCAATAATGCCTTTAGAACAAGCTAAAGTAATGTATCTATAACTCCTTCCAAACTGTATTACAACTAATCGATGTATTAAATGAAATTTATAACATGTTATTTTAATGGTACATATAAGTGCCGTCAGTAGATAAAGGGTTAAAACCAATTTTATAAAGAGCAGATAATTTTACAACTCTATTGTAAAGAGCATATTGTTATATGGAGCAGAAGGATGGAGAATTATGGAGACAGAACGAAAGAAATTAGCGGCAGTAGAAATGGACGCCCTAAGGAGATCATGCAGGATATCAAGAATAGAAAAAATAAGAAATGACAGAATCAAGGAAATGATGAAAATAAAGGGAACCATATTAGATGATATTCAAATAAAGCAATTAATCTGGTATGGTCATGTCAAAAGAATGAATGGAAAAACTAACCAAAATAACATTCAATTATGAAACAAACAAAATAAAAGGAAACGGGGAAGACCACGAAAGAACTGGATGGATGATATTTCAAAGGCAATGAGGGATAGAGGTCTGGAAGAGGAATGGAAAAAGACTCTTGTAGATTCTTCGGATGGCGGCATCTGATGCCATAAACCGAGTTTATATATATATATATATAGATAATTTTAATTATTTTATATTTGGCGTATAAAATTTTCAGCGTTGATAATGCCAAAATTTACGCATTACACTGTCAGGGAATTCGTCTTTATACACTAAATTATTCTTCATTTTTAAACAAATAATTTCCGTACTCCTAGAAAACATACTTTTCCGTTAATCTCAATTCTTTTTTTTTCCGTTCAAAGCCAAGTGGATCCAAGGAAGAAAGAGAGACGTATTTTTTAAAAATTCTTTTTTTCAGATTACGTACCTTTTCTGTCCTAGAATGAAAAAAAAAAAAAAAAACGTAAATTTCTTCAATTTTCAGATATATACTGGTAGCACTGCTGCCACGAATATTTCCGTGAATTGAAGAAATTATTTCAGACTGTGTATAACTATACAGTTCTTTTTAAAATAAAAATTAAAAAAAAAAAAGAACCCGACTGCATAAAAATCGAACTAATTAATTATTCCTCATGAATGGTAAACTATTTTTTATATTTCTTACTTATTTTTTTATTTATACTTTTATTGGTGACTTTTAAGTTGTGTTTAATTGTTAGTTCCTATCTATAAACACTGTTTTGATGGGGCCTATCGATGTCTATGATGGTTAGAGTTGCAGTAAAGCTTGAGATGCCTACACAACTTCCAGGTTGTGTAATATTTAAACAGAGATTCTGACTGTAAAATAAATGAAATATCGTCTTCATTTTGAAGCACCTATCCAATGATATGCCACTCGTGCGTAAACATTTTTTTTCGTCTCTACCGCCATTTTGTATTTTACGGTCGCCATTTTGAATTTATAAAAATAAAACTAGTCTATAACTATCGGACGGTTAAGACGAATCGATGGAGACCTCACTCATTAAAATCCATCCAGCCGTTGGGATGTTTCGAGCGTATAAAGGAATCCACATACCCAGATACACGTGAAACACATAACCCTTCTTGGCAGTCGGGTAAAAACCTATAATGCATTTGCAGTTAACCTACTATAAAAAATAAAAATTTGTATAGGTTTCTCTTTTACTTGCACCGTGTACCAATAACCGAAATCATCGTGCAACAGTAATTGCACTGCCTGCTTTTATTTAGTCATAAAAAAAAAAAAAAAAAAAAAAAAAAAAAAAAAAAAAATCCGTGAGAAAAAAGAAAATATACTGGCAGCAAAGTTGTTGTTTATTCTGCAATTTGGTATTCCCCGATTTAAAGATGAAAATTTTCCGCTATTCAAAACAGGAAAATTATATTTTTAGTAATAAATGTGAGCATTAGAGAAATGTTAAAAGATATATTACTGCTGTCTATTTACAGAAAACATGTTTCTTGCATTGAATACTCACTGTCAGAAAAATTCGTCTTTATGCACTCAACTATTCGTCATTTTTAAACAAATAATTTCCGTACTCCTAGAAAACACGTGTCATTTCACTATGTCTTTTCAATTTATGGTTAAAAAAAGGCTTAGGTGGCTGTTCCATAGGGAAACTGTATCAAAATCTGAAGTTTTAAATACGATCACCCAATTTGGACATCATATTTGCATTTTTCAGAATATTTTACATTAGGAATCCAGACAGGAAGTCATTTGGTAATGTAGTTTAAGAATTATGTCGATTTAAAATTATAAACTCATAATGCTAAATTTATTTCTATAAGTTGTAAAAGAAACTGAAATATGTGTAGTATTTTAAGCATAGCGCAAATACTACTTGCACTGTCAGAAAAATTCGTTTTTAAACATTAAATTATTCGTCATTTTTTAACAAGTAATTTTCGAACTCCTAGAGCAGTGGCTGAGAGGTTCTACTCTCGAAGCTGGTAGGCGGAAGGCGCTGGGTTCGAACCCAATCGCGCCCGTCGGCATAACCGTTTCTGAGTTTTTATGGTTTTCTTTGAAACCGTGGATTCCCATGCGTAAATACGGGTTAGGTTTCCTTAGAAAGACCCCCGCGGAGGGCACTCCCCCTAGGGCCTATATCCCTCGAGTTGCTAATCGGCCGTGAAAAATCAACCCAACCCGTACTCCTAGAAAATATGCTTTAACCGTTAATTCTTCCCGGAAGTATGAAAAAGAGGGGAAAATTCCCTTTATTCCTTGCACGCATGCGTGTTGGCTGTATAACAAAATTCGATTTTTTAAAAAGAAAAATCAAAAATTCAATAAATTAAAATTTATAATTTATTTAAAAACAAGCAGACAAATATAATGCTTTAGAATTCAATAAATTAGCAATTTTCTCATTCATTTAACCCATTAAACGCCACTATATTAAGCACGTTAAATAAATAATGCTTATATATATTTTTTAATACATAAGATGCCCTATGATGAGGCAGTTGAATTTTTTTTTAAAACTGTAACCGTTTATAATATATAACATATTCCCGTAGCGGGAGCGTTGGCGTCTAATGGGGGTTGAACCTTCCTCCGAATTGGAAAGAAGAGACCGTTATTTTCTTCTGCTAAAATGCAATTGCGGTTAGAAAAACATTAATAAAAACCTGATTTTTTTGGCATGTTGTAGGCAATTTTATTCAAACATATAAATAAATACTAAAAATACATAGATAAAAAAATGTAATAATAATATTTAAATAGGTAGCGATGTTTCTAGGAATATTTCCGTAAATTAAAGAAAGTATTTATGAGAGTTCTCACACACGTTTTATGGCCTTGCCTTCCTCCGGATGCGAACCAGGGTAATCGCCATTAGATGGTAAAATATTCGTTCCCTACATCGGCTGTCCACATCTAACGGCTTGGTTATATACCAAAACATTAGTTATGAAATTTTAACTGGAATTTTTCGTATATATATATACGAAACCCTTTTAAAAATGTAATATTTTTTGTTTATTTAAATATTATATTTAAAACAATGTATATTTTATTGCACATAATAACCCAAAGCCACCTTTAAATAATAAATAAAAAATGACATTTATAATACCATTAAACGTCTTAAAATCAAAATTACTTATATATTATACCTAATATAAAAATTACCTATATTCATGCGAAAAGTATTTGTTTTAAATGTACCCATTAATAACTTCTGCAAAACAATTTTTAAAAGCTACTTCGACAGCCACGTAGACAGTTACCATGCTTATTTTTCTCCCTTTCTTTTCGTGTCACAACAAAAGGTTATTTATGGTTATATTTGTCACCGAACAGAAAATGATAAAATCTTTTAGGCAAGTCTATTTCAAACTTACATTCTTAGTAGAAGCCTCATGTAAAATTTTCAGTTCATTACCCATATGAAATATCACGAAATTCGAAATAAATTTGATAATATATTGAACTGTTCCCTCCCAGTACCACTTGACTGAATGAAAATTAATGATACCTTTATGCCAAAATTTTCTCCAGTGACTCGACGTTTTAAAAGGACCTCGCTTCAGCTCTTCGCTACTTTGATTAATGAAGATGAAAATTTAAGCGATACTTTGCTGTAAGGCAGAAATTTACATTCTTAAATTCGCTGCAGATATTTTGGAATTTTTACTACGTCTCAAAAGAAGCTAAAGTTTTGTTAATCTTATTAAAAATTAGCGGCTTAAACATATGATATTTACTTTAGTATCGCTTTCAGTACACTTTTAGATTAAGGTTATTATAGAATTTAGTTTCTTGAAAAATCAGGACATACATTTCTCGCTCTTTTTCTTCAGAAATTAAGCCTCGAAAAAAGTTTCGTGATTAATTGATTTTAAGAATCAATCTATAATATGTTGTTTAAAATAATTACTAAAGGTGATATAATGTTTTTTTTGTTTTAAAAGCAGCACTAAGTATTTTAATTGGAATAAATTCATTTGACTTTCTTAGGGTTATACAGAAAATTTTTTAAAAGAAAACTATTATATAAAAAACAATTACCTGAAGTAAATGATGTATTTTAAGAAAATTTAATTTTTGATTGTCCAGTCAAAACTTAAGAAATATAGGGGCGATCAAATATATAAAATAAAAAACAAACATTTTTTGAGAATATTTATATTAATTATTTTTATTATAATGCTATTCTAAAATGTGTCTTTTGCTTACAGATTTTTTGCGATATTTGCATTGGAAAAGTTTCGAATTCAGGACAAAAGTTAAACTTTCTAGCTCTTTGTTATAAATTTAAAAAAAAATAATTATATGCATTTATAAAAAAGTATTATAACTATATAAATCATCTGTTCTGCCAATTTATCTCAGCATTAAATATACCAAGCTACAGCAAATCAATATACACCCAAAAATGTGTAGATATCAAAAAGTTTAAAAGTACACATTCTCTAAAACATAAATAAAATAATCGTGTAAGTTTAAAAGGATTCAAAAACCACTTTTCCACCTCTCTTACTGAGGAATCTTCAGTTAATGTTGTTAAAAATATCACATTATAGACATTATAAAACAATACATTTATAAAACTGTAAAAAAAAAAAAAATATATAACTTAAAAATATATATTGCCGGTGTTTTTTAATTATGTTATTGAATTCTAATCTATAAATTGTCTTTCTCTTAAGAATTTTTATGTATTTGAAAATAAAACTTCTAAATTAAAGACAAAAGTTAAACGTTCTAGCTCTTTATTGCAAATAAAAATATTTTAACACGAAAATTCATTTGGGACTACTTTACAGACTTCATTTAAGGAAGCTCATGTAATTTTGAAGTTCGAGTACATACTTCAAGAAATGCACAAAAGTTTCTTTTTTTCTTTATAAATATATTTATGGAATATAGCTAATTCTAAAATAAATATATCACATTAGTACAAACTGCATATCGCTACTTCTTACAATTTCGAAAGAAATTCATACAAATACCGAAGACAACTTGGGTATAGACTATCGTATTTGAGGAACTGTAAAATGTGAAGCATTTATAACAACTTTCCTTTTTACAATGCATCTGATAAAACGGATTCTGTTTGCGAAGTTTTTATATACGCTAGCGAGAAAATTTAATGAAAGAACTACAAAAAAGTATTTATGTAAATTCTATTGAGTAAAGTCCGATGAAAGCTAGTTGTTTGACAGCCCACATTCATACGGTATTTGCCTTCGATACACAGAAATATCCAAATTGGATGTACTTTTTTAGAGTGAAATATTAGGTATGTTGTTGAGAAAGCATTTCACAGATTGGGAGAAGTGGCGTTTAAGTGAGAGAATGGTAGAAGAACAGGGAACTTATAATTCTATAAAGATTGCATTTTGATCTGTGTTATTCACAAATTTTATAAATATTTTCGATGTATCGCTAAACAGTTTTAAAAAGTTACGTTATCTGTTCCCTACCCCACTTTATATCACATTTCCCATATTCTTATATAAACATTTTCTTGAAAACATAGGGTATTCTGCATTTTAAAAATATGGTCTGGCACGACAAAATAAAGATCTTGTGGAAGTTCTATGTTTTTAAGTGCAAATTCTCCAAGTTACACGAGTTTCATACTAACATTTTTTACCGGGAATGAGGAAATTGAACAAAAATATTAGATGAAAATAGGCGTCGAAAGGCATTTTTCTTCTGTTACTTTTACGCTGATACAATGAATCTCATAACCACCGCAGACACGCCAAATTTTCCTTTTTTTATTCAAGCGAAGTATGGAAATTCGAAAATCACGAGCATAACTAAAATGTATTTTAAGCACGTCCCAATACACTATGACAAAAGCATAACCCATTTAAAGTTTGAGTGACTCAAAAAGGGTTGAAAAAAGAAAATCCAATTTTAAACGTCTAGAATTTTTAAGACAACACCTTGTTTTCTATTGAAGTAAAATAATAATGTACAACAAAGTAGTTAGAAAAATCTTTGTTTAACTCTCCTAGTACCAGCTATTAATAGTTTCTGATGATTCTTAATTTTACGTGATTTGAACCTATGCCTATTTAATTTCATATATTAAGTATAAATTATTCATTTTTTCCAGGTTGAAACATAAAACTTTCATAATAGAAAATTACTGGCTAAAATAAGACCCCAGTAGTATTAGGAGTGTTAATATATGATATATAAAGTATAAAACATACTATTTTTGTTATTTTCACATTTTCAATCACAAGGCGCTGGTACAATGTTGCCAGTAAGCTACTTTTTTTAAATTTAAATTTCTTGATTGACACAACTTTCTAGAAATGGTAAAATTCCTTGTTTGCCCCTTAATATGTCATTAAACAAGGCGAATTTTACGATTTCAAAAAAGTGGTAGCAATCAAAAAACCCGAATTTAAGAAAAGTAGCGCACTGCAACACTGCGCTGGTAGAAAAATTTGCAATCGCCTTCAAAGCCAAAATATTGTTTGTATCGACTGTATATTGACCAATCTTGGTAATGATAGCCGGAAATTTTGCCCCAAAATTGTGTGTGTGTGTGTGTGTGTGTGTGTGTTTTACTATTATTTCAGTAATATTCCAAAGACTTATTTCGCCATTTCAATTCCGACATTCCCCATATATAACCAATATTTAACCAATATATGTAATTTATTGTATCTCAGATTAATCCTATAATACCCCACTTTAGTAAAAATTTGTTTGCTGGTAGGTCATTAATTTAAATTGATTTATCATACACACGCAATACATATTTAAAAATTAAAGGTTAACGAGGAATAAATAAATTTTTAAACAAGTAAAATTGTTTGTAAGTGACATAACCTATACTAATAAAAGAAAGTTTCGCACTGTGTATCTATCTCTATGTGTGTGTGTGTGTCTGCAATGGTTAGCGAAATATGCGGCATGTACGAGTCTGAAATGTTTTGTGAGGGTAGCCCAAAGTATCTCCTGATGCATCTGAGACACGTTTTTTTAAATTTCTAATAATTAGTTGTGTTATTAATTAAACATCGTAACGCATTCTCATTAAAAAGTCATCTAATTGATCCCCTGTCAAGGACAGTGCTTGCGCAGGCGCACAAACCCATATACGCATCGGAGGCTAGCGAAGAGCTGACTGTCAATTTTATGTGTGTTTTTTAATAGTATTGTTTTAAGCTAAATCGACCAAACTGCTCGGAACAGGTGAAACTGAAATACATATAACGATAAATCATACGCTTACGTCTAAAATGCCGCAATCAATTTGGAGAAATGTCGCAATTAACCCTTTGAAAAAAAATCAGAAAGGGTCGTTTTTCCGTAAAACGTTTCCCCCTTTATTACAATTCCTCTTCAGGGCACAATTTTAGAGGTACCGACAAACCAAAAATATGTTCTTAAAGCTGAAATCTTCTTCTAATCGATGGTAGAATCGGTTTTAAAAAATATATATTTTAATACTTTCAAATGCACCCGCGAACGCAGGCCACTTCACGCTTAACGGAGGCCATATTTATTTTAAGCTAAAAGTAACTAAACGTCCGCATTTCAACACAATCTTTTTAGAGCATCTGAATCGACCAGATTTACATCACCTACAAAAATTTTGAAATGTTCGAACGGGTGAAATATTTTGCCTCAAAATAAAATGTGCGAAAATGTAAACGAAATCAGGAAAAATCCAAGTGTTTCGTCGCGGTACGCATAGACTCCAATAATCAAATTACGTTGAAAACAAAATACCAAATAGCATATGCTTTCAAGTAAATATTTTTTCATCTTATAATATAAATGAAGACAAAATATTGTTAAAGATATAAAATTATATAAATTTGGTTCATTTAAGGGTCATTCATGACGGGCCCGGGCAAACCCGGGCAGGTCAGCTAGTCTTATAATAATTTGGTATTCGTTCGAAGATAATATTTGTTTTGAATTAACATAGATTTTTAATTTAAAAATAAATATTTTAATATATGCCGAATAAAATAACATCCGCTTTATCTAGAAAATAAGCTATTTTTCACGGTGTAATCCAAATACTGAATGCAAAATTGAAGAAATTAACCGATACCGAGAGTAATTAGGTGTCGTAAAATTAGCTCAATCTAAAGAAAAAAAAGTACTATAGTTAATAGTTAGTACTAGTGTATAACTAGAATTAGAACTAGTTAGTACAATAAATGCTCGTAGGGGAAGGAAAGGTAAAATGTCCACTCTAAAATTTGGTGAATTTTTATGATACCTTTTTTAATCAGAAAAGTTTTAGAAACAAACACCAATAGCAACTATAATAACTTTAGTTTCAATTGCTTTTTTACTTTTTTTTTAAGTTTATTTTAAATTTACATGTTACTTCAAAAGAAAAATTACAAAATGTCCACATTGTTCGCCTATGACGAGTAAAGTGGTGAACATAGGTAAATGAATAAATCACATTGATTCAGTATGTTTCTTTTTTAATCGACACAAGCTAAAGTAATAAACATTAACAATAAATATTATGCTTTGTAATATTTTAAATATTAAATCATTAAAGAATAAAGAAATCAGTAATGAGTGTCAATATGACGAACGAGGAATACAAGTTCCCCCAGCAGACATCCAGACTGCAAATGTCGAGAGTAAGATTTTCTCTGCGGAAGTTATTTCTCCGGCCTGTCTTCTTTCTTTCAAAGAAAATATTTTTGGAAAGTATTTTGTTATAAAGAATGAATACAAAATCTTTTCCGGGCAAAGTATTCATCTGGCCATTTTATCCGATCTCTTCATGGCAAATTTGCCCGGAATGACACCATTACAAAAACTGTAGCCTAGTATCAAATGTACACGACTTGGCGTTTTAAAACACACTTCATTTGAAAGGTTACTTCACAGTAATTAAACAGCAAAGAACAAATAATTATAACACTAAATATTATTTAGCTATAATCAAGAAATTGTACTACTTGCCTAAAATAAAAAAATGCGAAAAAACAATAAAATGAGTTCAGAACTATATGAAAAAGTAGCCTTTCGCGTCAAAATCGCAGCCAATACTACCAGCATCTTTGACGACTGTCCCGCCGCGCCGAGTCCTTGAGTGGCGGGGCAGGAAAAATCTCAAATGGACACTTCGTCCTCATTGGTCGCTTTACCCGTCCTTTACCATCTTTACATTTTGTGTTTTGTAAATGTATACCGTAAATTTAGCGTTGCCCAAGTTAATTTAAAACGAAGAATCATCGTTATTGTACATATGAAATAAACAACCACCCAGTGGACAATATCTTGATTTAAACTGGGGACAAACTCTTAAATATTGAGTCTTTTTTGCTTTTTCTATTGCTTGATTGATACCCTAATATAATTGTCTTATCTTTGCCATAATCTAAAATACACTGTAAAAAAAAAACGACATTTTTACCGTACAAAGTATTGTTCATCTCGCGCACAAACTCGATCACAGTGAATGTGCTGTATCTTTCTTTGGTTTCTTGACTATATTAGCTTTTATTAATTAATGAAACATGCGTTACTATAAACATTCATTTATAATTTAAACATTACAGGGGGAGTATCCACATTGGGGAAAACCTCTTGTTTAATATTGACGACACGATTCTATGGACAAGGATTTATTTTTCTTTGTTCATTGTTTATTTTTCGATCTGGGATAAGGTCTTTTTCCGGTATCCGAAAAATAAGTATGCGATACTATTGCGTTTTATTAAATAAAGTTGCATTATACCCATGAGAGTAACATTGTATCAAGTTCGCACTGAATTCATGTCCTTAAATTTAAAATCAACTTAAATAAAAAAAGGGTTTTTCTCGAAGTATAATATTGATTATGAAAAGAAACGAAGCCTGAGAAACGAAAGAGAAGACAAATTCAAAATTACTAGTATTAAAAATAAAATATCCCCTCTAACAACGCTTTTTCACTTAATGAATGATAAAGTAAATGCTGAATTTACATATGTTGCTTAATATCGCTTATCTTTATCTTTTTCTCGCTCTGCAATTTACGCATAAATATATGCTGAAAAAGTAAGTAAAAATATTTCTAAGCAAGATATGCTGTCAGCGATAATCAAAATACACTCAGTAGCCACGGTTTATTATTTATGTATGAAATATGCAAGATGTTTCATCTTTAATAGAAATAAGGAGAAAATTTCTTTTAATAATTCAGTAAAGGAAAAGAAGCAGATTTGAAATGAATAGTCTTAAATTTTTTGAACAAATGTCGTCCAGAGAATTATTCACGTTTCTCAAATTATACAGTATTTTATCGCGTAGTAGTCATCATCTCATGTTTTTCGTTTCTTCAATTTTTGAAATATTTTAAAAGAGAAAGTGTGTAATTTTCTCATAGTTAATCTAATATAATTTAAGTCGTAGATTGAGATCTCATGATGCATTTTTGAGTGGGTTGTTGATTTCTTATTTAAAACATACTTTAAAATATGTGTAATGTTTGTATTTATTAAAGGCATTTTGCTTTTGGTAAATGGCAAAAAGAATATTTCTTCAATACTGTCAGAAAAAATGTCAACACGAATGACGAAATAATGCAAAACAATTAGGTTTTGGAAGCGAAAAAACAGAACTTGACTGTTCAAAAACAGACATTTCTTAAAAGGAACATATTCTTTTGTAAATAAACGGGTTTTTAGGGTTATTTCAGTGCGTTTTTTCATATTTATGGAATCATTTTTCATAACTATAATTCATCATGTAACAGCCATTTAAATGACGCACTTATAACGCGAGAGTCGTAACAAATGGTTACAGCTTCAGTGATAATCAAAAAAAGCATCATATACCAGCACGTTATGTCACTCAGGTGTCCGTCACATGGTGACATTTTTGTCAATTACAAATTTTCCAGGAAATGGAAAATTATCGATTTGGCTATGACTTTGATTTACTACGTTACGTGACGGCAATGTGGACAGTAAGAGTTTCAAATAAATAACAATTTCACATTTTGGTCACATTCAGTTCACAAGCAAATAGATGTGTGCTACCACTTTGAACGTTCTCTTGAACATGTTACCAAATGTGATCTAAAACAGTGCATTGCTTTTTATGTAAAACTTCAGTCCAATCTGCAGAAAAGTGAGTAGTAGAAAAGTATCTGATAGAAAATGTCACATATTTAAATTTTAATTGAACGCAAAAATAGGCTTAATCACCACAGTGTAAGTGAACGCTTTGCAGCATAAATGCAAGCAGGCACGTCAGAACTTAAATCTGGAAGTTTGAGTAAAGTATGCAGTTAATCTGAAGCGCTATACCGAAATGTTGAAGTAAATAGCACAAAGAGAAAGAAAAAGTACAGCACATGCATTTTAATCAGCAAATCGTCCCAGAAAAGAACGGAAACATCCATTCAACTAGAAATTATCTCTCAATTCAAGTTTAAAATATAAAGTTAGTTGGGAGGCGTCTGCAAATAGAAATTCTATCTCACTTTGAAATTTTCAGTACCAGCGCTTAAATCTGACATCATTTCGGGATTTTTCGATATAATTTACATTAGGATAACTAACGAGTAGTTATTCAGGGATGCCTTTTATAATTTATGCACATTTACAATTTTGAACCCAAAATATTAAATTTATTATTATTAGTTGTAAAACAACCTGCAATACTTTTTAAAGTATAACTAAATTATTACATGGAAGAATATAGTGATATTTAAGATTCGCCTATTTGAAGCTTCTAGAAATAGAAATCGATTTCTATAAAAAAATGTATGGGTTACCATACATATTTATTACTATCATTAAATTCATAATACCTAAATTAAGAATAATAATTAATAATAATAATAATATGCAAAAAGATCTCATTTCTTTTTACTTAATATATGAACGAACAGTAAAAGAAATGCAAATATCATGATATAAAGTCAGTGCGCCTAAATATGATGACCCCTAAATGCGATAATGTTCTTTTACTTAAAATCTTAATGCAAGAATTGAAGAGCTAAGTTGAAGAACATGTTAAGTAACAAAAATTACATTTCAAGAAATTTGAGGAGAAAGTTTTTGCTGCAAATTTTAATGATTTATTTTCTGTTTGATACCATATGTTTAAAATATTAACAGGTATGGTACAAAACTTTCTCAGAAAAACTTATTCATATTTAATTTTCAAATAATAAAAATTATTAATATTACTGACATTATTAAAATATTAAATATTAATGAATATTCTCTTAAATCTTCAAGACAAAATAGAATCTTAGTATTTTAGCTTGACCATGTGATAGGATACCTCATAACGCTTTCATCCAAGAGATAAAAAAAGATTAGAAAATGTAGCATAACATGTTCATCCACTTAGCTCTTCAATTATAAATAAATGCTGTATAATGAGGCATCCAATCTTAATAAACAAAACCCGAAACATTTTTTTTCCCATTTAAAACGGTTTTTTTTAAATCTTCAATCAAATAGACATCATTCATTTTATTGCGCTCCCGTGTTTCGCAAATTTTCGTAAAAAAATACAAAGATTCCCGAAATTTGGTCAGAGATTTTCTTTTTTAAATTTTAAGCTCAAATAACCTTTCGAACGTCAAGAACTACGTTGTCTTTTTCGGTTACATGACTAGTTAAACTTGAGAAAAGAAGACCAGTTTTCGGATTAGAATTCAAAATAATCTACGCATTTTTGAGACTTTGTTTTCTGCAAGTACTTTATAACAACATACAGATTGCTGTAAATGCGTAGACACATTTAGGACCTTAACTAGGTACGCTTATATGGTATTATTAATATATTGTACTAAAATGATGTTTAAAGCAAATATTATTTTTAATTAAGCTGTGTTGAGTCAGCATAATCCTCCATTAATGTTTTTCTTTAACCAGGCAATTAAACATGTATTTTAAGATGATCGAAATAGAAAAGTACGCTTATATAAATATTTTAATTTTAAAAAAGGTATAAGAAACGCGGTGTATATTCAATAACATAACATAGACACATGCTTACGGAATTTGGAATAATTTCATATGACGGAAATTCTGGAAAATCTTGTGTAAAGTAAAAACTCTTAAATAATGCTTATTTTAATGCGGTTAAGTAAGTTAATTTTACCAACATTATGCCATTCGGTAACTTAAATGCTGTCTCTGAGTAAAGCAGGATGCAATTGAGTTATGTCCTGGTTTAGGAGTCCATAGTTTTTGTCAGGACTTTTTAAAAATCTGATATCTTAATTCTGTTTTCACTTTTTACTTATTATAATCGACATTTTCAAGTTTTAAATTAGAAAACGATAAAAAATAAATAAAACTATGTTTTTCTAAATGAGTATTTGTTTCCATATACATATTTTTAGGTACAGAAAATGTTCATTTTTTTTTAAGTGCAAGAAAAATGAAGAGGAATGCGGGAGCGGGGGACAGAATGCCAGGCACAGGGCTTATCTTTAGCTTATCCAGAATTATTAGAAATATAGTACGATTTTATCTATTTATAAGGCTGATATATTTATAATGTGACATTTTATAATAAATAAAATTATGTTTAATAAATATTTTTGTTAACAATGTTATAAATATCTTTGTTAACAATATTATAAATATCTTGTAAAAATTCTTTTAATCCGTAAACTCCACACTAATGCGAATTCGCACCAACGAACATGTCGGTGCTATTTAAAACGTGCTTTAATTAATTCGTATTTTTCCTTAACAAAATTAGACTTTTGATAAACTCCAATATCTCATTTGGATTTCTTATTAAATTTCGTACATGAATCATGTAGTTATATTTCATTATCACTAGATTGTGAGAAAAATTATGCGGAGTTGATGTTATGGGAACACAAATCGTTCTAGTGTAAAAATTATGGGTTAACATTCATGTGCGAATTCCGCGAATTTTAAACGAAGATTTTCGCGACAATAATTTAATTGTAGTTATGGCCATAGCTCTGTGGGAAAGAGGAATGAGAGTCATATTAGGAACAAGGCATTATACACAACATTTAAATAACAACACGGAGCTTTTGCCTATTAGCAGTGTAAAATTGGCAAACAGAACGGTGCTGCGTCGCCCGCGATAAACAATTCAAACTTGATGGATCTGTTGTAAAGTATGAATATTGAAATGTGCGATGTTTAATTACAATTTATTTAAGATTATGCATCTCACAGTCAGTTAATGTTTTATTATTTAAATTACCATTGAAATTTATTTACTAGCTCAATAATAAGCTAGTAAAATCTTTCAATTTTATGTATTTCAACACTTTATTAACCCTTAACTACTGTTAGCGGTCTCGCAGACCACTACATTTTTCTATGTTAAATTTGTAATTTCCTGGTAAGCTATGAGTACTAGTGAAATTTTCTTTCATTTGGAGCTCTACAACTGTTGCTAGAAATTCTGAATATGTGAAGTTTAATTATAATAGTCCTGTACTAGTTTAGTACAGAAATAGTACCTTGTGACTTAATAGAGCCTTTCATTCATCTTTTAATCAAGCGGTCTCGGAGAACACACTCATTAGTTATGCGACAATTCCTGTCACTTCAATTAAGGGTTAAGTAATTCCAAAAATAATTGCAATTAACCCTCAACTGCTGTTTGTGCTGCTTTTTTTTAATTTTCATTGTTTAACTTGTAATTTCCAGTTTAACTATCGACACAGTGAAATTTTGCTTCATTTGGAGTCCAAGTACAATTGTTTGAAATGTTTGAAAAAGAAAGATTTTATTAGAAATGGTACTCTATAAACAGTTTATTGCAAAATCAGTATTCATGATTAGTTGCGACTTTCATTCACCTTTCAATCGAATGGCTTCGAAGACCGTTCACAATTGTTGTATGGCAATTTTCTGCAACAGCAGTTAAGGATTAAATGAACTTTTTCAGATGAATTCTCATGTGTAAAATTCATTAACACATTTAGGACTATGGACGTCTCATTTAGGTTTAATTGCCGTAAATGCGACAAAAATTACCTAAATGCGACATTCGTATATTATGGTTTTATACTACAGATAATCATTAAATTTATACAAAACAGGTTAGTTTTGAACTATAGCTACAGTATTCAGTAATTTGATGCTTAATAAAATATATATTTATATAATAAAATGTCAAATATACCCTAAACTATGAGGAATCGCGTCTCATTTAGGTACAATGACCTTACTCGTCCGATTTCAAGCATAGTGTACTATTCATGATTTTCAGACATATTATGAAATATTAAAAGAAATGTTTCTTTTGTTCTTTTATTTTAAAAATAGATTATTTAAAAACTAACAATCACACATTTAGAAATTTCCTGATTTTGAAAAAAACGTATGCTATATTGTGAGAAAATGAAAGGAGATTTTCTTTTACTTTTTTAAAAATTCTTTATGTTTCTTTTTTGTAAGTCTGAAAGTGAAAACCTGACACGGACTTGACATATAAAGTCAACTTTGGTGAAAGAATAGTAATTGAAATACTTAAGTAAATTCAGGAGTAAAAATTTTCATGTGAATAAATTGCATTTGAACGTGTGCATCTGCGAAGACGTTCCTTATGTTATATTCCGAAGTAACGACTTTAAAAACCTACATTTACCGACTCGTTATCAAAATATTTTTTGTACAGTTAAGATTTTTATTAAACTACTCGATACGAATAAATATTGAAATGAGTATATTCAAATTTTTACTTAAAGAATAATTACTTTTAATTGTAAAATTTCGAACAAGGTGCTTAAACTTTAACCCTTGGAGCAGCGATCTACAACTATTTTAGACTAGAATTCGTCTTTTGTATTAATATGGACTTAAGTAAAGATTACTATATGGAAAGTGTGGTGGCTAACGACTCCCAGGTAAAAAAGATAGGCAACTCTAATTTAGAGAAATTTAAAACATTTAAAAAGCCTGATCACAAATATAATGTGTAATGAAGAAAAAACATTCACCAAAATCGAATTGTAAAAATAAATATTGGAAATGCCGTGCAAATATTTTCAATATACCGCTCCTTTCCAGAAAATAAGCTAATATGAAACATTATAGAAATGTTTACACCGTGCTGTTTGTTAAAGTGAATATATACATGGCACACCAAAAGATAAACCAAATATGAAATATTCATTAAGTATAAAATGTATATAGATGAAATAAATAATATGAGGTTATATATAAGTAATATAATAATAAGGTTACTTATTAGTTTTGTATAAAGTAAACTTAAAAATAGTTTAAATTTTAGTAGTGGGTGCTGCTGCAGTGTCTCCTTACATCTATAATGCTCAAAGTACCTCCAAACGCAAAGACATTTTTTTCACGTTTCAATAATTTGATCGTATTAAGGGTGCACACTGAATGACTTTTGAAAATGCTTGTTTGAGGCATTCATAATCGGTGACAAAGTGTGACGAAAATTTGATCTATTAAGCTGAACTATTAAGAAAGTGATAGAACGAAATAATTATACCTGTTGGGAAAAAATTAACGCTATTAAGAATGAATTAGAACTATTATAAAATAATTTAGAACTATGATGAAAGAATTACTGTATACAGAAATTATAATTTGTTTTACAAACACGTCGTTACTTCAAATTCATATTTAATATTGTTAATGTTTTTTTATGTAATTCGAGTGTTTTTTTTTTGGGGGGGGGATACCCTAAACATCTTTCATCTTAAGAATTTTAATATTCGTTTCCATGTCAATGATACAACATTAATTCAAAATTAGCTCCACCGAAAAAAAAATATATTCTTCCACAAGAATGGGCCAAATAAGAAGTTAAAAAATACCCTTAAATTTCCAACATGAACATTAAAATCCACTATTTCCGAATGTCCATTTAGGCATAAAATATTAAAGCACGCTAATCCTGATTATGTAATACATCTCTTGACATTAATTAAGCCCTTAATTATGATAATTAGTATGATAATTAAAGCAGTGGCACTAAATATATCCATCACGCTCACTGCCCACGCTTCATTAACAAAACGGCCTCCGGCTTATAGCTATAAACATAACTAAAGAAAATGATACAGTAGTTGCTTTCCACATTTTGTTCTCTATTATAAAACTATTTATTGCTTTAACTCAAGTTATGGTAAATGATTTTGTTTATCAGATGTTACTTTTAGAGAAACAAAGTATTAAAATATACAATATTTAGAAAAATAGTTTATTTTTCGATTTATAATTAAAATTATTAGAAAATCTTTGAATATTATCATTTCTTTAAAAATTATTGTCAGAGTTATCCTTAAGTTAAAGTTCTTTAAACATTATAATCAAAAGCCTGGAGACCTGTCTGAGAAAAGCCCAAGAGATTGTTTTGGGAAGTATTTTTTTTTTTCTTTTGCTTAAATGAAATTAAATGGACAATAAAATAAAATCATTAAATTTGTCTTATGATATTATGTTCGTTACAATGATTTGGGTATTTCTGAAATGCACAGAATTTTTATGCAAGATTTAAAATATATTGTCATTTTATTTTTTTTTAGCTCACAGGCTATCAAAGCCTGAGAGCTTATGTGCCCGCCGGTTCTGTATGTACGTATGTACGTACGTACGTAACGCGATAACTCTTGATAGAAACATCCCATTTGCTTCAATTTTTTTTATAGTTTCATTCTGATAAGGCGCGTCCCTGATTAATTTTGGGGGTTCATTGGTTAAGGATAAAGGGGGAAAAGGGGGTCTGTCCACCCCCCTTAATTCAGATAAATGGGTTTTTCATGCAGAATTATTCGATTTCCTCCGAATTTGGTATACCGGTTTATTATGTTAAGGAACTTCCCTGATTAGTTTTGGGGGTTCATTGGTTAAGATTAAAGGGGGGAAAAGGGGATTAGTCCACCCTCTTAATTCAGATAAATGGGTTATTCATGCAGAATTATTCGATTTGCTCCGAATTTGGTATACCGGTTTATTATGATAAGGAACTTCCCTGATTAGTTTTGGGTGTTTATTGGTTAAGGATAAAGGCAGAAAAGGGGTGTTAGTCCCCCCCCCCCCTTAATTCAGATAAATGGGTTTTTCATGCAGAATTATTCGATTTGCCTGAATTTGGTATACCGGTTTATTATGTTAAGGAGCTTCCCTGATTAATTTTCGGGGTTCATTGGTTAAGGATAAAGGGAGAAATGGGTGCTAGTTCACCCCCCTTAATTTAAATAAACGGGTTTTTCATGCAGAATTATTGGATTTGCTCCAAATTTGGTATACTGGTTTATTATGTTAAGGAGCTTCCCTGATTCGTTTTGGGGATTCATTGGTTAAGTATAAAGGGATAAAAGAGGGCTAGTCCACCTCTTAATTTAGATAAATGTTTTTTTTTTTTTTCAGGATTATTTGATTTGCTCCAAATTTGGTATACCGGTTTATTATTTTAAGGAGCTTCCCTGATTAGATTTGGAGGTTCATTGGTTACATATAAAGGCGGAAACGAGTGCTAAATCCCCTTCACTTATTTCTTTGAGGGGCGTTAACTTCTTTAAAGTAAGAGTATAATATTCATTTAGTGTGAATAGCCTGTGAGCTCAATGTCATCAGTTTAGCTGGGCACTTTTATTTTTTATTTTTTTGTAGAATATTGAAACAGGGACGAAGGTTATTATGCAAATTTTTTAGAAATACTTGTTGTTTTTTCTTTTTCAAAAATTCATATTTTCGTCAGATTTTTTTTATATAAAAAAAAAAACACTTACTATAAAACTTAACCCTGAAATGCCTGGTGTTGCTTTACGGCAACATACCCAATTTAGGCTTCTAAAATACTCTTAGAATAATATTCAAGCTATAATGCCTAATGTTGCCAATAAAATACATTCTGAAAATATTATTAAATCGATTTTCAACATGTAGATGGCAACACTTGTGCTGTTTAAGAATAAAGATATATTTATTTTTTCAATTGCTGCTACATGTTCTTTTTGTTTTGTTTGGAGGCTTGCGAAATACCCTATTTTGTTCTGCAGTAAGCAAGTAAAATTTATTTTTTATTATAGTTCCTAAAATTCTTGTGTGTTTAATATTATAGAATTTTATCAAGGAAAATTATTTTTCCAATTAAAGACCAGTATTGCCGATTAGTAACAAACTGTTTTTTACCCGTAAACCATACTTACAACAAAATAGGATTTTTTAAATTATTTTTCCCATGATTTATTTAAAAAATGAAAGTCAAAAAACATTGTTACAATGATTTTTGAAAAATCTGTCATTTAAGGATTAAAATGGTAAATAGGTAAAGATCTAATGTATAACAATAATATCGGAAAACTTGGTACCTTTTACATAAATAGAAAAAAACTCACTCGTCGTTCTTATCTATTCTACTTCAGGCATTCAAGTATTAAAGTTTTTATAAAAATATTTGTAAACGTTTAAAGTTTTAAACGGTGTTTATTATTTTTTATTTTATTTTTTTATTTTTTTAACGTATTGCATAGGAGTTAAACTATTCGAGTTTCGAGTTCCATTATATAGGAACAGAAATAGTCGATATATTATATGTCAAAAAAATGTGATTTAATAAGAGAAAGATTATTATTAAAAATAGTGGAAAACCGAAAGCTTTGGACGGTGTGATGTTGATTTACAAATTGAACTGAATCATATTGAAATTCCAATATTTTGGAATTTGAAAAATTATCTCTCTCTGTATACCTGTCTACAAATAATGATTATTATTAATAATATATTTTTTGATTACCTGAAATCACATGAAAACGTAACTGGCATATATAATGAGCATATACATTATTCAATCAAATTATTAAAAATGTATCCGTATAGATGAGGTGCTTTTTTAATAAGTCTTTAAGACAAATTACAGTTTCAGTTTTAAAAACATTCATGAAAAGTTCATTTTAGACGTAACAAAAATAGATTATACTTATAAGGACAAAAAAATCATATAGGAAACGGGGTAATTGAGGACTAAGGATATTTTAATTTTTAGCCCAAAATTCCGGGTTGAGAAAAAACTATAGATGTAACTTCATTCATCATCTCCCATTGCTATTTTTTTGTTTTATATTTGTCTTGAATTAAGAGGGTAGCGTTATATATATGTTTATAAACACTAATCCGCAATTACACCCGATTGGATTGTATATGTATATAGGGTAGACCGGGAAACGTTTACGCGAATTTTTGGATCATCTTCTTATAGTGCTTCCTAAGGGGGGTCCCTGCTTTTCAGTAGGGTACACCGGGCACGTTTACGCAGTGCAGTTTTTCCGAAACGAGTTATAACTGGCGCGCCACCAGTCATGAAAGATTGATGCTGCTCCCTAGTGGGTATTCTCACACGTTTTTGAGCGTCAGTCGAGCTTCGTTCTAGCATGCGGAAAAGGTAAGCTGTTTTCTGTCAAGATGAGTAAATTTTGTGCTGAACTTATTGAAACTTATTGTGAACTAAAAATACTTAGTTAAGGATAAATATATGAACATTAGCAGAATTTTATCCTTTTTTGGGAACTGTATTTGTATGAACAGAAATGTTATTAACTTTCGTAGGAGTTTAAAAATAAGTCCAAACATGGCGACGGGGCACGTTTACGCATTGACATCGGGGCACCTTTATGCACGATCAAAAAGAAGAAGTATGTAAAAATTTATTAGTTTCTATGGAAGAAGAACAAGAAGACAGCAAAGGAAAAAGTATGAAACCAAAAACTGCAAAAGGGAAAAAGTTGGTACATTCTGGAGAAAAAATAGTGAATGAATCTGACAACGAATATGAAAACTGTGTGTATATTTATTGTTTGAAATCATACAACTAATCCCAAAAAGGACAAGACTGGGTTCAATGTCTTAGATGCAAAAGGTGGTCCCTTGACAAGTGTACAAAAGGAAATACTTTATTTTTTGTTTTTAAAAACTGTGACGTTGATGATGAAGATAAATAAATAGTTTCAGTTTTTAATTTGAAATAAGCCCTATGTTTTTAGTTTAGCCTATAAAGTGTTCTTTAATTAATTCTCCTTATTTTTTTATTTTTAAACAGTGTTTTAAGTTATAAATAAAACATTTAAATTTGATTAAATATTTATTTCCTTTACTCTTTGATATTACTTATAATATGCATAAATGTTCCCCACTTGATGCGTAAACTTGCCCTACTCCCGGGGCAATTTTACGCAAAACACATGGACCTAAAGAAAATTACTATTATTATTATTATTTTTAACGGTTAAAATCACAAATTTGGCAAAACTGAATACACAGATTTTGACTTTATTAACTGCTTTATAAAGACACAATGTCTAAAATTTCCTAAGTTAAAACATAAAAATTAGAAAATTCATAGAAAAACAAAAACCCCACATAAACGTGCCCCGGTCCACCCTATATATATATATATATATATATATTACAAATCAAAAACACGTCCATGAGTAAGGCTAACGTCATATTGACGTTGGCATCAGTGGACCAAATAATGTTTATTTTACTGCAAATATTTTTAACTTCCAAACATTGCACAATTCCCCGTCAAATAGGAAAAAGAGAAAAATTCTTTAAATGCAATAGTTCGTCAAACTTTTGTCCAAAATCCCCTCGACCCTTTAAATGTTATTTGTACCCCTCTTATTTGTAAGATGTATCTAATTACCAGCATCTCCCACGTTTGACACTAGGTACAAAATCGTATTTTTAATTTTTTGACGGGTCTCTGTATAAAAAACTATACACAATGTTTCGAGTATTTTTAACTTAAAATCCTTCTTTAGTGTACTAAAAAATTAATGTAAAAAGGTAACATTTATATATTTTTTGTCATTGCTGAGAAAATTGAAAACATACTTATTTACATACATATAGACATAAAATAGAAGGTTCTTTGTAGCCATAATAAGAAGCTTTCATTTTTTGTAACCAAAATAAGAAGCTTCTATTTTTTTAAGTCGATTAAAAAAGAAGCCAGCAGGGATAGGCAAAAGAGAAAAATAATGATAGTTTTTCCATTCAAATTTTCACATAAATAAAATGTAATAACAGCCTTATTTTATTTTTAAATGCGTATAAATTTTCTAACATATATAAAGACGAATACCTAAAAAGGATTTAATTTCAAAGGAGGAACAGTTACAAAAATTTATAGTGCGGTTGATTTCATTTCACGAATTAAAATAAAATTCATAAAAATGGGAAGCTGCAATAGCTAAAATGTATCATGCGACGACACAAGTGAAATCTTTCGAAAACATATAAGGATTTTTATAGGTATTTTACATTCTTCTATAGTGACCTCGATTTTTATAATTCTTCATGTAAAATTTGCTTTGAATACTAAAAACGTACAAAGAGAAACTTAAAGTAGAAAATATATATAATCTAATCATTTTCGCATGCGTTAATACATCCGTAAATGTTGGTTAATGAAGATAGATTAGTTAAATATTGTTCTTTAAAGAAAAAACATAAACAAATTAAATGCATAAAATGACGTTTAAACCTCAACATTGGCAAGAATTAAAAAAAATGTAAATACAGGGTGTCTACAAATTAGTTTGGCAAAAAGAATGGTTTATTGAATGGAATTGACAGGGAAAAAATTAAAGTACAGTCGTGGAAAAAAAAGGAAACACCCCCTACTAACTCTTCAACAAATTATCGTAGACGGAAGTTACTGGTACCGAATGATTGGAAATAAAGTCTCCTTTTAAATGATGTATATAAAATTTGCTTAAGGGGCCATCTACATATTAAAACGAGCCAAAACTTCATTTTTTTTTCAATGGCAATACCCAATTTTAACGAGGTATTTCAAATCTTCGGGTCAAACTATGTCTAGCCAATTAATTTCAAATCATTTGAATGATAAGTTTTTGAATTATAAACATTCAAAATTTAGTGCTTCTAATGTTAAATTACATTTTCATATTTTTATTTATATCTCCTGAAATTATGCTCCTAATGTACTAATTTTTTGTGTAGCAATAATACTAATATGGCCAAACATAAATACGCTGAATATGCGATTTTTATAATTTTATGATAGGAATTATGAAATATGAAATTAATATTCGAAAAAATTATGAATTGCAACCTTTTTTTTTTTTTTTTTTTTTTTTTGTGGATTGAGATTTATTAAGTCCTGCTTTATAAAAATCCAAAATTTCACATTTTTCTTCCAAATAGTTTTCAAATTATGCTTAAAAAACGGCAAAATGATGATTTAAGGCCGTCTATGATAGAAGTGAGTAGATATTTTGAAATTTCTTCTGCTGTCCTGTTATCTAACAGGCTTCATTGACTGCTTGAATGATGCTTAAGGTGCCTTGATCAAGAAGGGGGCTCCCTCGGTTAACAATCAAGTACTGAACTTCAATTTGGATACAGCCCTTAAAATACGCTCCTTTTAAAATAATTTATTTATCGGAAACTTATGGTACGAATTGCATAAAAATTTGTTTTTGGACTAATTGAAGGGTGTAGAGTTCATTTATGCTGTCAGAATTGGGAATTGCCATTGGTGAAAATGAAGTTATGGTTCTTTTTAACATGTAGATGCCCCCCCCCCCCTAAGCAAATTCAATATATATCATTTAAAAGTAGGTTTTATTTCCAATCATTCGGTACCAGTAACTTTCTTCTACGGTAATTTGTTGAGGAGTTAGTAGGGGGTGTTTACTTTTTTTCCACGACTGTACATATTGTTGTAAGATAGAAAAATAGTTCAAGTTTACCATTATCATAAATGTTCGATGTGACTTCCTTTCGTGATTCTGCAAGTGACCCATCTATAAATCATTTCTTGCCACACATTTGTCAGCATGTTTCCATCGATCCAATTAATTGCAGTGCAGATTCTTGATTTTAGCACATGAATGGAAGAAGGTAGTGGCGGCTTGTACACTTAATTCTTTACAAAACCCCATATACCGAAATCAAGCGGTGAAAGATCTTGTGATCGTGGTGGCCAATTACCGTCTCAATACTCAAGGCCTCCGGACAGATTTCGTGACGTACCAAAGGAAGATGAGCCCATGAAGGGCAAGCAATTGCGTTTGTGTAATGCTTAATTCCCACCGGAAATTTAGAAAATTTTTATTTCAAAATAAGGAAAAGCAATTTTACGACATTTCTCCACTGAAGTCCGAAAACTAAAATTTCCTAAAATATTTCTCGTGCAAATCCTGATTAATTGTAGGTGGGATAAAATATATCTCACCGCCCCTCGTGGGGTTAAGGGGCGGCGGTATATATTATATACCACCTACGATTAATCAGGATTTGCACCAGAAAAATTTTAGAAAATTTTAGCTTTCTGATTTTAGTGGAGAAATGTCGTAAAATTGCTTTTCCTTATTTTGAAATAAAATTTTCCTAAATTTCCGGTGGGAATTAAGCATTACACAAACGCAATTGCTTGCCCTTCAAGGGGTTAATCTTCATTTGGTACGTCACGAAATCAGTCCGGAGGCCTTGAGTATTGAGACGGTAATCGGTGGCCATTGAATAACACCTCTGCTCGCTGAGCAGTAGCGTCAGTTATGACACCTAACTCCATCTATGAATGAACTTCGGCAATAGGAATACTACTAGTCTGACTTTCAACTAGTTAATTTCATTTAATATTTCGAAAGTTCTGAACTTACGAAATTGCCCAACTAATTTTTAGACACCCTGTGTTACCAAATGGCATATTATTATACTAGGATAAATTCATCCCTGAAAAAAGTTTGGTTTAGTATTTGCTTTCTCTTTATGTCAGACGTAATTATATGTTCCCGATGAATATGCACATTAAAATACTTCCCTAAAATTACTTATATATTATTATTTATACTTTTAGAGTCATACGAAACATCATTTAAAACACGTGTCAGGATAGGATTATAAAATATTTAATATTTAAGCTCTATTTTAGCAATAAGAGATAATACCAGAAACACTAATCGTTAGTTCTATTACGCGTCGCGATTCTAATAAACTGGCGAAACAATTTAAAGAAACAACTTAGAAAAGGTACTTTAACTTTATTCTATTATTTGAATCCTAATGAAGGGATGTAGGTTTGTAGGTCTTGGTGAAAGTTATCACGTAGTTCAATGGTATTCGTCTTCTCTGTACAGAAAATTTCAAATAAGATAAAACTTTCGCCTGTGCAAAGTGGAATATGTCCTTAAGAAAGCATTTGTCGATTTCTGAGAAACGGCGGTTAAGTGGGAGAATGGAAGAAGGACAGTAACTTTGTAAAGATATAAGTCTTAAAATGTAGTCAAGGATGGATACAAACTTTATAACAGTTTTCTGCGTATCTTTAAAATTTTTAAAAGTAGCATAAACATTTCATTACCCCATTTTATATCGCATTTCCTATATTCTTAATTAAATTTCTATTTTGCAGCTATATGATATTCTGCATTTTAAAGATATGTTAAAAGGGACAAAATAAAGATCTTGTGCCATGTTTCTAGCTAAAAAATCGTCAAAGTTACATGAGTTTTTATGAGTGCGCCTTTAATTTTTCCCGCCAGTGTATATGACTTCTTAAAATAAGTGTATTTTTACAGATAACTGTTTAGATCTTCTAAAACTAAAAAACGTAAATTACAGCTGATTTCCTCTTCAGTTTTATGTCTGCTGTTTCCACTAAATCACCCTGGTCACGTTTAACAAATCAAGCAGCTGAGGAAATTAATGTCGTCCGTCTTTAATGTTCAAAACATTTCGTTTCGCTCTGTCACCTCGTGGATTATTGAAACGAAAAACAGACTTCCATTGGTGTCACTAAGTAACAAATGTGATAGATGTTGTTAAATATGATGTTCAGATAGAATGTTGCTGGAGAACGAAATCCAAATGTGATTCCCTCATAAATCTTTTGGTTATTGAAGGAAGCATATATGACTGGTTACTTTCTGAGAAAAATGAAAGTAATTAAATGTTTAGTTACAAGATTTTTTTTCTGAACTTCCTTTATTTAAATATAACAAATAACTCAAAGTTTGGTCTTTTGAAGATGTTAATTTTATTTCATATTATTAAATTTTTATGCAACTTAAATTCATCAGATAATAATACTATTGATTCCTTTATAACTTTTTAATGTACTTCAATATGGTAATTTCACTGAGTTTTGCATTTTTTGAGTCATAATTAAGATCAGCCAGTTTTCGCAACATATTTTGCCTTACAGTTTCCTTTTCGTTTGAAAAAGAAACTCTTATCAACCCCTATATTTAATATTAAAGTGTGCTTTTCATTTTAATTCATTGTAGAATTTTATAATGCAGAGGTATTTAAGTATACAAAGACACTGAAAAACCCACAAATGACTATTGTTTTGTTGCTAAAAATATTATCATAATTTAAGCAAACTATAAGAAATTAGAAATAACAGAGAAATTAAAGGGTGAAATTTAAAAGAAATTTGTAATTTTTAAAAAAGACAGACAAACAAATGTGCACATTTACTAAACTTTTTGGTTAAGGTATACAGGATAAAATTTAATACAGTAATCAATTTCGATCTGTTAACTTTAAGCGAAAAAAATTGGATTTGTTCATTCACAGGCATCACCGCCTGAATTGAAGAAAAAGATATTTTTCGTACATTACACATACCAAAGCGTGGTTTACATCACAGAGTTACCTCTTATACACTATATGGCCAAAGGTGACCGGTCACTTACGATTTTAGACTTTTTGTTAAATATCTAGAAAAATACATGAGGAACTAACCTGAAAATGCATGTGTGTAAACAGTATAGTATAGGTCATATATTTACCTGAAGATTTTTTCCCGAAACCCCATGGGGGACCGTCAACAAATTAAAAAAGAACGAATATCTTTTGGATAACTCTGTAAAAACTAACGTAGCAAAAACCTTCAAACTAGGGATTATTAATAAGTGGCTCATTGTAATATATTGTGTTCATTTTTTAGAGGATAGCATGCATACTCATAGAGAAATTTAGGTTTTTATAAAAACAGTTCCAAATTTCGCCAAGTTTTTTGCTTATAATTTGCAGAGTTCTTAATATGAAAAAAAGTTATTTTCAGAAGATATGACAAACAACATTGTACACAATACCCTGTAATCAGAATGAAAAAAATAATAAAAATGGTATGAAAAATGAGTAGGTTTACTAAATAATGATTCACTGCGCATGCGCGAATGCAATCAAGATATAATGTGCATAATTTGTTAGCTAAATGTATAGAGCAACTTTTGTAAAATTTCCAAAAATGTAGTTTGAAAAGTCTGATAATAATCGTTTATAGAATAAGCTCAAAATCCGTTGTTCCGAAAATGAAGCAAAAAGATGAGGGGTTGTATCCATATATCCATTGATTAGTGCTGATATAGCATACACAATATTGTATGTACTACTGTATTTGGATACAGCCCCTCATCTTTTTGCTTCATTTTCGGAACAACGGATTTTGAGCTTATTCTATAAACGATTATTATTAGACTTTTCAAACTATGTTTTTGAGACTTTCACAAAAGTTGCTCAATACATTTAGCTAACACATTATGCAAATTATATTTTGATTACGTTCGAGCATGCGCAATGATTTATTATTTAGTAAACCTTCTCATTTTTCATATAAAAATTTTTATTTTTTCATTCTGATTGTAGGGTATTGTGTACAATGTTGTTTGTCATATTTTCTGGAAAGACTTTTTTTTTATATTAAGAACTCTGCAAATTGTAAGCAAAAGACTTGGCGAAATTTGGGACTGTTTTTATAAAAACCTTAATTTCTCTAAGAGTATACATACTATCTTCATAAAAATGAACATACTATATTACAATAAGCCACTTATTAATAATCTCGCGTTTGAACGCTTTTGCTACGTTAGTTTTCACAGGGTTAACCAAAAGATATTCATTCTTTTTCAATTTGTTAACGGTCCCCCATGAGGTTTCGGGAAAAAATCTTCGCGGAAATGTATGACTTGTACTATACAGTTTATATAACTGCAGTTTCAGGTTAATTCCTCATGTATTTTCTAGATATTTAACAAAACGTCTAAAATTGCAAGTGACCGGTCACCTTTGGCCATATAGTTTATAATGATATTATACATGTTGTTTCACACAGTCGTCCATAGTTATATTTTTCTTTTTGTTTCGCCATTGTTCGGGATATGTTAAGGTCAGCACTAATTCCGATTAGCATGGTTAAAATTTCTTTTTTATTGGATAATTTAAGGTATATCCCAGTGTTATGAAAAATATTACCATATATATGTTTTTTTTTTTTTTTTTGACCAATAGTTAATTCCTAAACTATTGGTTTTAAAGTATAGTTCCAATTCCAAAAAGGTTTCGAATGTTGTTCTTTATCATATGAAAAACCTTTTGCGTCAAAATAGTAATATTAAAAAAAAAAAATACGAAATTTAAAATTTTATTCTGTCCCTATTTCCTATAAGAGATATTAAGGAAAACTTTCTCCATGCTCTAACAAGTTATACAGTAAAAATTCTTTTATTTCTATGTCCAAAACTTATCGAATCATGATACTCTGAATTTTATACATTTTGGGCCTTTTCGTGGCGAAAAAATAGGAAGACGCTGAAAAGTGTTAACCCTTTCAGGGGCCGTGGTATGTTTATGAAACCACTTAATTTTCATTCCCAAACACCACAATGGTACCAGAATTTTTGTAAGATATTTTCCATTTAATATGTATATGAAATAAAGTCTTTTTCTTATTTACAAATACATTAGTTGGTAAATTATTGTGCCATTCATTTATTTCAACACTTTACCATTTACCATTGAAAATGCTTTGCCCCTGAAAGGGTTAAAATATAAAGTATCGCATCACAGTAAGATTTTGTTATATACGATAAGAGCGGGATTTTTTTTCTTGTAAGGTGAAGAAAGTTTTTCTAAATTTAATTTAGAAGAGTCAGGGGCAATATAAAAATTTAAATTTCGTAACCTTTTAAAAATCCCTATTTTCGACGTAAATGGAATTTTATATGATTTAGGACATTTCAAACATTTTTGCAATTGGAACTATAACTCAAAGACGGGCTTAGGAATTAACTATCGGTCAATGATAAGAATGGACACCTGTTTAGTTTAATATGAATTTGAAAAAAAGATTATGCTTTTCAATTTATGTAGCAACAATTAAAATTGCTATTTGTGAGATAATTGTAATTATAATTTCACAATTGTATTTTAGTACGCTTTAAAATTTAAATGTGTTCATTAGCCACATTACATGTGTATGTGTGCAAATTTGAAAATTACTCTCTAGTTATAAAAATTACGCGTTTGCCGTACAACTTTAACGGTATTTCTGTGAGCTTAGCTTATGAATGCAAGCGTGTCATTTGTTATGACTTCTGATTACTCACACCAGTCTATAAATGTGGAACAATATATGGATTTAACCGAATAGGCGTGTTATCGTAACTTCGTCATTTGACACAAAATCCTTGAATCGCAGGAATACTTGTAAGTAGGGAATATTACACATCAATATGTGTAAGAATATTACAAAGAAATATGTGTACTCATGTACAATTTCCAAATTAATCTGTCTATTCCGGACTTGTCAGAAAACATTTTACACATTTACGCATGTTAACGGCTTATCATAAAAATGCTAAGGGTAATGTGTCTTTTGGAAAATTTCACGGAGCAATTGACACGGAACTTTGCACATATAGTCAAACCGTTTTTGTATCATCAGAATATCGAGTTTCACACGCAAATTTTCGTATTTATTTTTTAAAGTGTATAATTTTCATTTCGGGCTACCGTTTCTGTTCATAAGATTTACAAATTGGTCGAAATTCTTTTGTTGTGTTCTCATGCAACTTGACCCTTTGAATGAGTACCTTATCACAATGTCAAGTATAATACAACGATGCGTTATCCGTCAAAGTCTGTCAAAACTTTTGGGGCTAAATAATGCAAATACATATTAAAGTCAGATTAGACATGTAACGATGCATCCTGCATTCTTGCCATTTTACTCTGATAAAAATGCATTACGTTATCCAGTGATTTTTGATACATAATGAAATTGTCTCGATTTTTTTATTACTTCACATTCTTTTCCCCAAACATAAGGTTAAATTTATACACAAATATATCTACAAATGCGGTTTATTCTGGCAACGATGATTTTTTTAATAATAAAATATAATAATATCTCGCTACATTTTCGTTATTTTCCAAAAGTGCATAACAATCCCTCAATCCTGTTTTATCCCTCATCGGCAAATATTTTTGTGCCAATATCTGATTTTTTTATCCTTCAAGAAACTATCAAAACATACCAATTAATTATTATTAACAAATCTAAAGGAAGATTCACATATAATTTTAAATACGATATTCATAATAAATGCAATAAAAATAATTCTCATCTGTATCTCGTGGAATATTTAAAAAAAAAAATTATTATTTTGCACCTCTTCAAAGTAGCATTAGACTGCTAAGTGTTGAAGAAGAATTTTGCTGTATATATCTACCTCTATGTCACGATCGCGCCAAATTGTCACGCAAATAATATTAAACATAGAATGAAAGTTTCTTTATCCAGCAAAAAAGTAATATTTTTAGACATGAATAAAAAAAAAGCACTATGAAATAGTACCTATTGTAGAATTGTTGAGATTTTTTCTTAGATCAACTTTTTTATGCTTACGACATGAACGACAATGACTAAATAAATTAAAGGATTCTTCAGCTTATTCAAAAAATGTTTCATATGATATGCAAAATATAGTTTCGGGAAATTAGATCTAAATTCATAAACATGAATGTACATTCGCATATAATTATTCTGTAATAATGCGAAATTATTGCAAAAAAATAATTTCATCTCCATTTCATCGAATGTTTTCTCGGAAAATTGACGCATTTCTTCACCTCTTCAAAATCACAAAGGACTGCTATTAAAAGGAGAAGAATTTTGCTATATATACCTACCTCTATGACACTACAGCTGAAAATTATGACACAAAAGATTCTAAGTGTAGACTGAAAGTTTCTTTAATCAGCAAAAAATCACATTTTTTTAACATGAATTGAAAAACTACACTGAAATAATTTTTAATGTGAAAATGTCGGGATATTTTCCTGGATCAACTTTTCTTTCATACGGCGTATATTACAAAGACTATACAAATAAAAGAATTCTAATTTATTTTTAAAGAGTTTCCATTTACAGAGCCAGATGCATAACTGATTTTTGTTCATTTGATTTTGAGAAATCCTTACATAGGAATGAAAGATTGTTTGAATGTACTTTGGTACTAATAGCAAATATTAAAAAAAGCAGTGCTGGGTATCATGATGATGCAAAAAATGTAGTTTTCCGAGGCTTGCACCACAAGGGCATTCCAAATGAATCTGTCTTTTCATGTGAAAATACATCTAAAAGAAGTATACACAATCATTGAAAATATTGATATTTGCAAAAATGACAAATTTGTAAAAAAAAATCGCTGCCGGCTAGACTTACATGCACAGGTAGATTTCGAAGTTAAGTACTAATTTCACCAACAAAAACTCAAGATTAGAGATAAACCTATTTTAACAATTTTATCTGACCACTTTTCACGAGTTTTTAATAATGGAGTTTAAGAGTTGGTTTTTTCAGAATGATGTTAATACGACAATTATTTTCATCTCTTGAGAATATTTTCAGTAATATTATCCATTAGTAGAGTTCATCTTATCAAAAACTTGTTACTACAAAAGTTATAGATAATAATCAGAAGAATATTATAAATTTAAACCGTGTAGTTGATTGTGAAGATGTGGATTTTTTTCCCTCTACAACATGTCTCTTTGTTTGTGTTAATATATATTTTTTGCTCTGTCGGTCCTATCAAAAACTTGTCAATATAAACGATGTAGATAATATTAAGAAGAATTATAATAAATTTAAGTGGATTTGACATATTGAGAACGGACGAAGTTATGAATTGTTTTTTTCTTCAACACCCGCCCCCACTATTTTTTTCTTTTTTGTTATAGTATAAGTTGGTCCTATCAAAAACTTGTCAATGTAAAAGTTGTAGATAATATTAAGAAGATTCATAAAAAATAAGTGGTTTTGATACCTTGTGAAATGACGAAGTTATGCATTTTTTTCTTCTTAAAACCCCATTTTTCCGCCCATTGAGGCCATTTTTAATGATATCAAATATCTGCATTACATAAATTTTTGGCCCTTTTCCTAGAGGTAAAAATAATTTTAAACTGATTCCGTATGTCTCATAATTAAAAAGTTATGGCTTTTTTTTCTGTTTTCACCCCCCCCCCCCCCTCCTTATTTCCCCATTTCCACCTCCTTGGTCCGATTTTCTCATTAACGAACATAACCGAGATTGCGTGTCCCTTGATTTTATGTATCAGTTTAGAAGAGATTTGTTCAGAATTATAGAAGTTATTGTGTCCATATAAAAGGGATATATATAGAAATAAAGTTTTTTACTGGGGGTGGTTATGGGTTCTAGGGATCATCATTGACGTCTGCAAGAATTTTTCAGAAATTCCAACATAGGGGATAATGTAATAGGTAGTTTTCCTTACGAAATCTACCTAAAATGGCTACTATTTTTCGTATAAAAGTTTGAATTTGTATATATGTTTAAAAAATACATTTGATCAATCTTAATAATCTTGTGTACTTTGATAGTTTTTGAGGTTGTAAAAATGTGTCGGTGATGGAATGAAAACTGTTAATGTTGCGCTACATGTCAATTTCAAATAGACGTTTCAAATCGCTGTATTGTTTTATAAATTGTATAATAATTTATATTTGTAAAAGATTTTAAAGATTGAAATAATTAATTTTTAAATAAACGATATAATAAAACATAAGGTATAATAAATACTACCTTTAAAGAAATTTTCATTTACATGCATAGTTTTCTCAAAAGCAATTATCAAAAATCGGTCTATTTAGGTGCGTTCGTAATTATATAAATACGTAGCACCTATAGTCGTCGTTCGGCCAGTCTGTCTGTCTGTCCGCCCGTTTGTCCGCATACAACAGTGAAAAAACTACCCAACCGAATTGTCTGAAATTTTAAATATATAATTTTTGCAAAATTTTGTCGAGTCATTTCAAGTTTTATGAAAATCGGATGTATAGTTTTATTACAGGCACAGTCGAAAGTTTCCCGTTACATTACGGCGAATGGAAAAAAATCATTTCAAGAGCATTTTAATGATGTTACAGCCTTTCGAACAGAATGAAATTGATATGCACTTACGAAGCGCACTAAAATATACATTCAGTACAATATGCGGGGCAAAAAATATTTATAAGACTAGTTATAGTACGAACGTACCTCATTTGACTCGTTTTGACGAGTAATTTCCAACTTGTTTTTTTTTTTTTTTTTCGGCTTCGTCCGTAGCGTTACCCCTTAAATAATTCACGACATATGCAAAATACAGTTTCCTGAAATTTATTATACATTAACAAACATAAATGTAAATTCACATAAAACTAATACGCCATTATTTTGCAAAGAAAAAAAAATCAATTTTGCTTTATCAATAGTTTTTTCAAAAGATTGACACATTTTAGGAAGATTTCGTATGAAATACTATCTATTACTTTCTCCCCTATGTTGGAATTTCTGAAAAATTTTTGCAGATCTACACCAATAATGAACCCTAGAATCCACAACCATAATCGGTAAAAAAAATTATCTGTCTATCTATCTATCTATCTATCTCTCTATATATTATATAACTTTCTTCTGGACACGATAACTTCCGTAATTCTGAAAAATCTCTTCCAAACTGATACATAAAATCAAGGGGCATGAAATCTCGGTCAAATTCCTTAATGGGCAAAATCAGACCAATGGGACGGAAATAGGTTTTGTGAGAACAGAAAAACCCCCATAACTTATTAATTCTTGTACATATGAAATCAGTTTAAAGTTTTTATACTTCTAAAAATTGGGCCAAAAATTTATGTATCACAGATTTCTGATAAAATTAAAAATGGACTTAAGGGGCGCAGAAAATAGGGTTTTAGAGAGAAAAAAAAAATCATAATTTCGTCAATTCTGAAGATATCAAATCCAATTAAATATTTATTATAAATCTTCTTAATATTATCTACAACTTTTATATTGACAAGTTTTTGATAGGACAAATTCATACCGCAAAAAAAAAAATAAATAAAAATAAAAACGAAAACAAAAAGGGGGAGTTGAAGAAGAAAAAATCCATAACCTCGCCAATTTACAAGATTTAAAATCCACATGAATTTATTTTATATCTTCTTAATATTATCTACAGCATTTATATTGACAAGTTTTTGATAGGACCAATTCTTACAGCAAAAACAAATTAAAAATACATAGCGATTGAAGAAAAAATAATCATCGTATTAAAGGTGTATTCAAATCAGAACTGCTTATTTTCTGACTCATTTTTAAATTCATTTTTGCTCTCAAATGCATCCAATTGGTAGATTCTCTTATTCAGAAACTGTATAATGTACCGTAATGATCGATTTTTTCATCGAGGCAGAATATGTTTCAAAAAAATATGTGAAAGTGGGCATTTTCAACCGAATTTCCCGAAGCGATTGTGTTAGAAACGAAAAATATTATCCTACTTAGAAAATAATTGTTTATAAATCAAGTTTTAATTAATTGAACGAAAAATAAAAACACAGGTCGCTTATAAATCTCTTCAAAAATCACACCAGCAAGTTTCATATTTTTTCTATTAAAAATGAATCTGAAAATGTGCCAGAAAACTTCGAGTTGTTGAGCAGGGAAAAGTATTTTATTGATTACCGCCTTAACGTGATTCTGATAAAACCAGCACTCTTCTAAAAATGAAGTAAAAACTCGACAAAAGCGGCCAAATAAAATTGTTAAAGTGGGTTTATCGCTAATCATGATTTAGTTTTTGTTGGGGAAATTAATATACTTAACTTCGAAATCTACCTCGCCTGTTGGCCGGGTAGGCAGAGATTTTTAATTCTTCAAAATCGCGTTGGACTGTTGAGAAATGTAGACTAATTTCGGTATATTTATCTACCTGTTTGTCACGATACTGGCAAATTGTTACGCAAACTGTACTAAATGTAGAATGAAAGTTTCTTTTGTCAAAAAAAGAGCTACTTTTTCAAATATGAATCGAAAATGTTCACTAAAATATTTCTATATGTGTCAGAATGTCTTCTTTAGCAGGCTTTTTTAAAAAATAAAACGTATGAAAATGAGTATAATTTCAGGCAATTTATTCCTAAAATATTTAAAATTTCGTATACAAAATATAGTTTGGTGAAACTTACTGTAAATGTACAAACCTTAATGTAGGTCCACATATAATTAATATAAATACTCCATTCTTTTGTAAGGATTAGTAACCCCATTAATAACATTGTACTTGCTAAGAAATGCAGACACATTTTGCTGTATTCATGTACCTGTGTCACGATCGAGGCAAATTGTCACGCGAACAATAGTAAGTGTAGAATGAAAATTTCTTTATTCAGCAAAAAAGTTACATTTTTTGTATTTGAATGGAAAAAGCACACTGATATAATTCATAAAATAGAAGTGACGGAATCTTTTATTAGATCACCCTTTTTTCATACGCCAAGAGTGACAAATGTTTCAAAAGTTAAACAGAATTCCTACACTTTCAGCTGAAATTCCAATAATTTTATGTAGAAAAAATCGACTTATATAATAGTGCAAGTGCAAAAGTCAAGTTTTCCTCTAAGAAAATACTGGTGTTTATCTGACCTAAAGTTAGGGAATCTCCTGACCTGTAGGTACCCTGTTAAAGGAACCTATTCAAGGTTCCTTTAATCCTTGTAATATTGAAGGAGTCAGGCGCCACTATTAATAATAAGAAATTTTATATTTAATTTAAAAAAAAAGAGAATTCGTAATCGCCACGTTTATTCGTAGAACTTGCAATATATTTCTGCACTTTTATAAGGGAAAAAACTGTTAAAAATTTGTGGTAGAAATCTGCGAAAATTGCCTTTTGCATAATTTTCTCGTAAAATAATTAATTTTTTATGCAGAACAAAATCTCAATAAACGTATTGTAGATTCAAAAAATTATATACAGATTCGCATATAATCATACATAAAATATTCTTTAACATGAAATACGATAAAAAAGACTCTTTTTTATGGAATCCTTACTGAAAAATCTGACGCAGCTCTTAACAATCTTAAAAAAATGTATATCATAAAGCAGAAAAAAAAAAAAAAAGCCGTTTTATGTATAAATCTCTGTGTGACGATCGCAGCAAATTGTCACACAAATGATATTAAGAGTGTAGAATAAAAGTTTCATTTGTCAGAAAGAAAAGATTTTTTGCACATGAATTAAAACATTGCAGTTCAAACTACTTCTAATGTAGAGATCGAGCCTTACGTAATTTTTTTTTTCCCGCGACATGTACGACAATGTCGATAAATATTGATGGATATTTATGGTTCATATTTTTCATAAAATAATTGATTTCCCATTCAAAAATATAGTTTCGCTAAACTTAGTGTAGAATTATAAATATAAATATAGATTCACTTATCTATATTATAAAGAACAAACGCGTCTGTTCATAACACTGATGCCATTTTGACGGTGGCAACAGTAGACGATTAAATTAAATTTCTATCAAGTTTTACTGCAATTTTTAAAATTTCTAAATACCGGCACATTTCAAATTTTTACGCCTTCAAATAGAGAAAAAAAATGCACTTTCATATGCAATTTGTTTGAAAAGTGTTTCGCAATTTACTCAATTTTTATTGTTTTTAATATATTTTTGAATCATGATTTGTTTTTAATGTGTCATTTACAGACATACGATTACAAAATATAAATCTGTTTGCACTTAAGTTAATATAAGCAAAATATAGTTCAGCATTTGTTTCCGGCATATATTCTTTAAAGAAATTACAACATTATCAAAGTAAAAATAATATATAAATTGATCACAAATTTAAGACATGTAATCGAACCACACTTAACCCCTTAGTTCTCACTACCGAGATATTCACGGGCTGTGTCTTTTATTTAGATTGTTTGATACCCACCAGTTTTATAAAATAGTACAATTAGCTTTATTGAGGTATCATTTTACCTGTCATTATATAAGTTGGATATTTAGTTTTCAAAAAGTGGTGACAATAAGCAATCTGAATGTTTAAACCGTAATTTAATGCGATCGTTAAGGGATTAACCCTTTAGTGCACAGCTTTGCATAAATGCAAACAACAGTGTTTTGAATTTAATAGATTTTTTAATTCGTATATACCTAATTCACACCAAAAAATTAAAATAGTAATATCTGCTTTAATTAATAACAGACATTCCGTATTTAAATAAAGCGAAATTAACCATTGAAACCTTATGCTGTAAAGTCAGCTTCGCTGTACTACGTAATTTCCAGAACGTATTCTATTTTGGGAATTAAAGGGTTAAAGGTTAAGTTATATAAAATAAACAATTATATAAAATAAGGTATTTGGAGGCATACTTATTAAAATATTTACTAATTTGCAATATTTTAGCATAAAACAGCCAGACGACAGTAGTTTTTACTTATATTGCAGATGTGCAACAGAAGAAAAGTTTAACGTATTATATGACAAATGGATCTCTGATTTTTTGCATTATTTTTTATATGTAATAAACCTTTCAGAAAATCATACATAATTTTTTTCGAAACAAAATAAAAAATCGCGCATTTAAGGGTTAAATCACTGAAATTATTAGAATAAATAAAAAAGGATTGCGATGTTTGACTATTTCTTCGATTGATAATTCCTATCACGGGCCAATACGAAGGAATCGCTTTTAATAAATTTCAAAATTTTATTTGAATCCAAAATTGCTATTTACACTATAAACATTATTGTTGGTACTTTTAGAGAAATATCTGAAACATACTTATTAAATGTAAAAAAAAAAAAAAAAAAAAAAAAAAAAAAAAAAATATTAGAGTTTTGAATTAAAAAAAATATGTAAATGATCTCCACCTAGATTTTGTAACACGGGAAGACCGGGTTAGAATTACTTGTAATTATAAATACGAAGTTAATTAGTAATAAATTCAATGAAATGGTGTCGCTTCTATTTTACCGAATATTTTGCCAAAAAATTCACGCATACTTTTAATAACTGAAAATCGCATTTTATTGCGAAGAAATGCAGAAGGATGTCGCTGTATTTATCGAGCTATATGTCACGAACGCGGTACATTGTCACGCAAACGATATTAAGCGTAGAATGAAAATTTCTTTACTCAGCAAAAAAGTAACTTCTTTTTTGAACATGAATCGAAAAAGTACACTGATATAATTCCTAAAATAGAAGTGTCGGGGTCTTTTCTTAGATCACGTTTTTCATACGTCAATTGTGGCCAATGCTGTAAAAATTAAAGGATATTTATGGTCAATTTTTGCATAAACTAATTGATTTCTTATGCAAAATATAGTTTCGCTAAACGTAGCATAGAATTATTAACGTAAATATAGTTCCACATATAATTATAAGTACGCAATTATTTAATAATAAATAAAATGAAAAGGCGTCCTTTTTATTTTAACGAATGTTATCTCAAAAAAATCACGCATATTTTTCATAACTGAAAATCGCATTTTATTGCGAAAAAATGCAGAAGGATGTCGCTGTATTTATAGAGCTATATGTCACAAACGCGGTACATCGTCACGCAAACGATATTAAGCGTAAAATGAAAGTTTCTTTACTCAGCAAAAAAGAAACTTCTTTTTTGAACATGAATCGAAAAGGTACACTGATATAATTCCGAATATAGAAGTGTCGGGGTCTTTTCTTAGATCACGTTTTTCATACGTCAATTTTGGCCAATGCTATAAAAATTAAAGGATATTTATGGTCATTTTTTGCATAAACTAATTGATTTCTTATGCAAAATATAGTTTCGCTAAACTTTGTGTAGAATTATTAACGTAAATATAGTTTCACATATAATTGTAAATACGCAATTATTTATTAATAAATAAAATGAAATGGCGCCCTTTTTATTTTAACGAGTGTTTTCTCAAAAAATTCACGCATATTTTTAATAACTGAAAATCGCATTTTATTGCGAAAAAAATGCGGAATAATGTCGCTGTATTTATCGAGCTATATGTCACGAACGCGGTACATTGTCACGCAAACGATATTAAGCGTAGAATGAAAATTTCTTTAATCAGCAAGAAATAAACCTTTTTTTTGAACATGAATCGAAAAGGTACACTGATATAATTCCGAATATAGTAGTGTCGGGTTCTTTTCTTAGATCACGTTTTTCATACGTCAATTGTAGCCATTGCTATAAAAATTAAAGGATATTTATGGTCATTTTTTGCATAAACTAATTGATTTCTTATGCAAAATATAGTTTCGCTAAAATTTGTGTAGAATTATTAACGTAAACATAGTTTCACATATAATTATAAATACGCAATTATCTAATAATAAATAAAATGAAAAGGCGCCCTTTTTATTTTAACGAGTGTTTTCTCAAAAAATTCGTGCATATTTTTAATAACTGAAAATTGCATTTTATTGCGAAAAAATGCGGAATAATGTCGCTGTATTTATCGGGCTGTATGTCACGAACGCGGTACACTGTCACGCAAACAATATTGAGCACAGAATGAAAATTTCTTTACTCAGCAAGAAAGTAACTTCTTTTTTGAACATGAATCGAAAAAGTACACTGATATAATTCCTAATATAGAAGAGTCGGGGTCTTTTCTTAGATCCGCTTTTCATACGTCAATTGTGACAAATTCTATAAAAATTAAAGGATACTTATTGTCAATTTTTTTCATAAAATAATTGATTTCATATAAAAAATATAGTTTTGCTAAACTTAGTGTAGAATTATAAACATAAATACAGTTTCAAATATGATTATAAATGCGGAATTATTCAATAATAAATGCAATGAAACTATGTCCTTTTTATTTTACCGAATGTTTTCTCAAAAAATTCACGCATATTTTTAATAACTGAAAATAGCATTTTGTTGCGAAAAAATGCGGAGTAATGTCGCTGTAATGTCGAGCTATATCTCACGAATGCGGTACATTGTCACGCAAACGATGTTAAGCGTAGAATGAAAGTTTCTTTACTCAGCAAAAAAGTAACATTTTTTGAACATGAATCGAAAAATTACACAGATATATATTTCCTAATACAGAAGTTTCGGGGTCTTTTCTTAGATCTCGTTATTCAAACGTCAATTGTGGCAAATACTATAAAAATTAAACGATTTTTCGCACAATTTATTCATAAAACTATTCATTTTTTATATAAAATATAATCACGGGAAACAAATTCTAGATTTATGAAATTGAATGAAGAAATACATATAGTTAAAAATACCCCATTGTTTTACATTGCCAACTCTTTCTAATTTATCAGATGCTTAATCAGAAAATTGACGCATGATTTTAATTCATCAAAACTGCATGTCTGCTATAATATGTTGAAGAATTTCGCTGTATGTATCTACCTCCATGTCACGATCGTGGCAATTTGTCACGCAAACGGTATTAAGCGCAGAATAAAAATTACTTTTGTCAGCAAAAAATATACATATTTTAAAAGGGAATTGAAAAGGTACACTAAAGTTTTTTCAAATGTAAAAGTGTCGGGATCTGTTCTTAGTACGGATTTTTTTCATATGACATATATGACAATATGAGTATAAATATTAAATGATTTTTTCACATAATTCATTCATAACCTAATTCATTTCATAAAACTAGTCATTTTTTACATAAATTATAATTTCGTGAAACAAATTCTAGATTTGTAAAATTAAATGAAGCATCAGATATAGTTAAAAATACACCATTGTTTTACATGAAATGCAATTAACAACACTCTTTCTAATTTATCGAATGTTTAATCAGAAAATTGACGCATTTTTTTAACTTCTCAAAACCGCATGTCTGCTATAATATGTAGAAGAATGTCACTGAATTTATCTACCTACATGTCACGATCGTGGCAATTTATCACGCGAGTGGTATTAGGCGTAGAATGAAAATTACTTTAGCCAGCAAAAAATATACATTTTTTAAACAGGAATTGAAAAGGTTCATTACAGTTTTTCCTAATGTAAAAGTGTTGGGATCTTTTCTTGGTACGGATTTATTCATATGACATATATGACAATGAGTATAAATATTAAATGATTTTTTCACACAATTCATTCATAACCTAGTTCATTTCATAAAACTATTCATTTTTTTATATAAAATATAATCTCGTGAATCAAATTCTAGATTTATAAAATTAAATGAAGAATCGAATATAGTTAAAAATACACCATTGTTTTACTTGAAATGCAATGAAAAAAAAAAAAACTCTTTCTAATTTATCTAATGTTTAATCAGAAAACTGACTCATATTTTTAACTCCTCAAATCCTCACGTCTCCTATAATATGTAGAAGAATTTCGCTGTATTTATCTACCTCCATGTCCATATCATGGTAATTTGTCACGCAAACGGTATTAAGCGTAGAATGAAAATTACTTTAGTCAGCAAAAAATATACATTTTTTAAACAGGAATTAAGAGGATACACTATAGTTTTTTCCAAATGTAAAAGTGTCGGGATCTTTTCTTAGTACGGATTTTTTTATTTGACATATATGACGCGTATAAAAATCAAGTGATTTCACAGAATTCATTCGTAACCTAATTCATTTCATACGCGAAATATAGTTTCGTAAAACTCATTGTACATTTATAATTATTAATCTTGGTTTATATATTTAATATAGAAACGCATTTCTTTTTTAATGCGCAGTAATCCACTAACCATCGATATGTATATGTGAAATTATTTAAAATTCAATGATATGTTGATGCGGTCGTAGAACTGTTTTCTTTTTCCCTTATATGAAATGCCATGCTGAAAAATTTTGTATTGTCCGGAAAGTTCGTGACAATTTTGAAGGAAAATTGAAGCGCAGAACATTTCAAGTTTAGTATACATTTATTAAATTATATAGGTGCCGTTATTTCAATTTTAGTATACCTTTATTAAATTATATATTTACCATTATTTCAATTTTAGGATACATTTATTAAATTATATAGGTGCCATTCTGTTCTACAACCTTCTGCCATTTGTCCAGAAGTCTCAAAACGCCTTCTTTCGAAAATATTTGTGATTTGATGGCAAGATGCTTATGTAGACGCTTTTTTATGTCATTCAAAGATTCATTTTTTTGGCGAAGAGAATGTTTGAGAAAAAGAAACAAAGAGTAGTCGGGTGGAGCAATGTCCTGAGAGTAGAGAGGGAGGGTCAGAATTTCTCACATGAATGCATGGAGCATGGACAATGTTGCCAGATTGGGGACTATATTGTCCCCAGACTGTTGATTGTCACCGCTTTTTTTAAATAAAAATATGGGGAATGTTAATTTTAAATAAATTTTAAATAAAAATATTCAGATTTTAGATAAAATTTCAGAATTTTATATAAAAATATGGGGACTATATTGTCCCCTGATTGTCACCGCTTTTTTTAAATAAAAATATTCGACCTATTTAAAAATCGATTAAAAATTCTGAAAAATAAGGCGAATTATATTATTTTAAAAAAAGTGGTGGCAGTCAAATAATCTGAATTAAGAAAGTTCCAAATCTGGCAACACTGAGCATGGAACTGTTAATAAAGAGGAACTGACATATCCTTAAAATAGTGAAGCTTCAACTGTAATCGCTTTTGCAGGGGTTGATTAATGCATGCAGAAACGTTCAGCAGTAAATTTAAGTAGAAAATTTCTCATTATTTAAACGTCTTATTTATGCGGAATTTCAGTGATAAATAATGGCAGAGACATATATTAATTTTTACTGGTGGAACTTAAGTTTACCCATAGTCAGGGTCTGCGTTTCCGCCGTATTATGACAACCTAGACAACCCTCTGTTGGTGTCAGTGAAAAACATTATAATGCCTCGGCAAACTGACACCAGTAAAAAGAAATTGAAATTTTTACCACGCTTATGAGAAAATATTTCCATGAATAAGGCGCTTAACTAAGACGAAACTTTCTATTCAAATTTATTGGTGGGTAGTTGGCCCAAGGTAATCAGAAGCTGTTAATCCGATTAAAAAAAACAGTCACCATCATGTGACAACCTCCCCAGTTATTTCACTCGCAGTTCATAGATAGTACAATATATGTATCCTCCTCATTATTCATAACTCCATTGCATGGAGTTTGTTTCTGACAGTCAAAGTTTATCTCAAAAGTTTGTTTCTCGACTTACGTGATATTTTAAATTGATCCCTCAACACTTTTTGAAAATAAAAATCTTTCACATATATTTTGACAACATCTGCAAAAGAATCATACTATAAAACGCAATTTTTTAAAAGTGTTACGAATAGAATAATAAATAGTTACCAATGGGTACGAATGGGTACGAACTTTCCGGAGAACCCACTAGAAGCTGCAACATTTGGCTTAACATGCCAACATGCTTAAAATGCGCCTCTACATTCCATGCTATTCCGTACGATTCTGGCGGAAGTAGATTACTTAAATATAATCTGTTGGTAATAACATCAAGACTGCACTGCCATGCAACACAGCAGATAAAACCTCAGATATAGGAAATTACTTTAAACATAGCTATTTATGAAATTTATTCAATTTCATTTAGATTATATTAAAATAAACAAATATTTAGAAAAACATAGATTTTTCATAAGGAGAATTCTTGGCTTGGACTATGGAGGATCATTGTAATTGTATATTTGTTTTTAGAAAAAGTTCCTAATAAATATGATCTACAAAGTACTTCATAATGTAATTTGAAAACACATTAATAAGCAAATAATATGCTCATTGTGCATTATTATCTCATCTCATGGGATAATAATCTTAAATCTCCTGCGTGATTTATAATTATCCTTAACATCATTAGCTACAAAGAACTTCCACGTATAGCATCATTAGTCTATGTAATGGTGCTAATCGCTCATATATAATACAGATGATTGCCGAGTAAGCTTGAATCGCCAGATACTACATATATGGCTGAATAAAGCATGAAAATTTATACAAATTTCACTGAATACCACCAAAAATATCTGTGTTCCCTATCGTTTTATACAAAATCGTTTTCTACAAAATCTTTTTTGACAAAATATTTTAAATTTACTTTCTAATGAATATCATAAATAAAAATGTTACACTAAATTTACATGCACATGCATTTGCATATGCAACGATTCACAGAAATTCATAATTTATTTTTACATTTCATATTGCTGTGTAACATACGAAAACTCAAATTATAAACTAGAAACATCCTGGAAAAATATTTAAAAAATGAAACATATTTTCGTTAATATAATTATATTTTAGAACTTTATTAACGGTAAATATAAAAACTAATAAATTAACAATAACAATAATTCGTGGTAATTAGCCCATATACCAGTAGTTTTTATTTTTATTTTTATTTTTATATATTTTTATTTTATCTTATTTCCCTTTTCTCCATGATGTTAAAAAAATTCTTAGTTAAGAAATAGTTCCTTTTCATCGTCTATAACATTTTGAAAGATAAGTTTACTTTTATTACATAATTAATTCGCCTTTTTGTTTTATATATCAACGACTCTTCGAAATTTTTCTCATATCTTTCTGCCATTTACCTGTAAAAATTTAAAACTATTCTTAATCCAAGATTGAAGATTTAAAGAAGATTTAAAATTATAGGATGTTAAATCAGTAATACCTTAAAGACTCTTGCGGGATATTTCCTATCCTGAGCAATACAGAGAAGCTCAAATACTTAAACTACATGAATAAAATAAATAAAATAAAGATGAATGGGTTTTTAAAGAATTTAACATTCCGTAATATTTTTTTAAGAGATATTTTAAGGAAAACAGTTTAAGATCATTTCAAAGAAATGCACCGTTAATATTTAAACTTTTAATATGCTATATTTGAAAGATAAGAAAAAATATGCATACGAACTGAAGTTTGAATAAATTCTCAACTTTTGAACCTAAGTATGTAAAAATCATTCACATGGCTAAGTAAGTACTTGATTAATCAATTCGTGTTTTTGTTTTAGATATCAAAAACTCTTTCGGGGGGTTTTCTCTATAAAATATTTTGCCATTTACCTGTAAAATGTTAAAACTATTCATAATCCAAGATTTATTTAAAAGTTATTGGAACAGTAATACCTTAAAGACTCTCGAAAATATATCATATCCTGAGCGATATAAAGTTTAATAGGCTCAAATCTTTAAACTACATGAATAAAATAAATAAAATAAAGATGAATAGATTCTTAAAGTGTTTAAAATTCTGAAATGTTTTATTTTAGGAGATATTTTTACGAAAAACAGTTTAAGATTATTTCAAAGAAATGCACCGTTAATATTTAAACTTTTAATAAGCTATATTTTTTAAGATAAGAAAAAATATGCATACTAATTGAAGTTTTAATAAACTCTCAACTTTTGAACATAAGTATGGAAAAATAATTCACATGGATAAGTAAATTATTACTTAATCAATTCGTGTTTTTGTTTGATATATCAAAAACTTGTGGATGTTTTCTCTATAAATCTTTCTGGCATTTAACTGTAAAAGTTAAAACTATTCATAATCCAAGATTTAATTTAAAATTATTGGATACTAAATCAGTATTACTTTAAAGTCTCTTGCAAGATATTTCCCATCCTGGGAAATACAGAGTTTAAAAAACTCAAATACTTAAACTACATGAATAAAATGAATAAAATAACGATGAATGGATTTTTAAAAAACTTAAAATTCCGCAGTGTTTTATTTTAAAAGATATTTTTACGGGCAACAGTTAAAGATTATTTCGAAGAAATGCACCGTTAATATTTAAACATTTAAGATACTAGATTTGAAAGATAAAAAAAAAAATATGCATACGAATGGAAGTTTTAAAAAACTCTCAACATTTGAACATAAATATGTAAAAATCTTTCACATAGACAAAGAAGCAATTACACAGTGATCTTTTGTTTATTTCTAAATCAAAGATATTTTAAGAAAATTTCTAAAAAGCCTAACTTAATACAGAATTCATATTAAGTATCACTAATATTAATGTGACAATAAGCAACAGCAAACTACTTCTGATGAAGGGTACAAAATATGGTGTCTCGGTGGTTTACAGTAAATATCAGTCAGTTTCAGCCACTCACTGTGTGTGTATATATCTATAAGTATCCCATGATCCAACCCAAGCAACTAGGGTTAAATATATCCGAGATATTACCCAGCTTACAGAACGTACACTTTCACAAAAATTTGTCTTTATACACTAAATTATTCGTCATTTTTAAACAAATAGTTTCCGCTCTTCTAGAAAACATAATTTTCCCACTAATTCTTCCCAGAAGTTTGAAAAAGAGGAAAATATTCCTTGCACGCATGCGTATTGGCTGTATTAATACCAAAGTTTGAATTTATTTTTTAAGTGAAAAACCAAAAATTCAATAAATTAAAATTTCTAATTTATTTAAAAACAAACCAACAAAAATAATGCTTTCGAATTGAATAAAGTACCAATTTTCTCATTCATTTAAATTTATTCGCATTTTTAAGACTATTAAAAAAATATTCGCATATAAAATATATTCTAAACGAACACATTAAAAAAATATACGTAGTACAATCAAGTTAAAAAAAACGATTGTATTCAAAAAAGAAATCATTTCTTCTCGAATTTAATTCAAAATATAATAATCATATTTTACATCTAACAATCTATTTATGTCATGTTAAAAATATGTCTAATATGTAGTAATTTTTATCGTCTATTATTCTATAAGTATTAAAACAAGAAATTCAACAATCCTTACAAAGCCCCCAATTGCAGAAAACACGTATCTTCATTTTAAAGTCACCCCCACCAAATGATCCCTGGCAGAATGGTTAAGATGTTCGGTTCGAAATGCTGGATCCCAGGTTAAAAACCAAGTGGATCCACGGTAGAACAAGAGACGGATTTTTTAAAAGGCTCTTTTTTGGGGTTTCCTTCATCTGACGAAACCCTATTCGTCTCACTCCTCTGTCTGTCTGTCTGTCCGTCCGTCACAGAGCCCGTTCTCAGAAACTATATGTATTGGAGACTTGAAATTTTGGATTCTGATAGCGGAACACCTCACATCAAACGGCAAATCATAAAATTTTCAAAAAGGTCTTATATTTGCCCGTCTGGCTCTAACTTGTGTATTTTAAGCTGTTTTTTAGTGTTTCGTTTATCTGACGAAACCCTTTTCGTCTCGCTCCTCTGTCTGTCTGTCCGTCACAGAGCCCGTTCTCAGAAACTATATATGTTGGAGACTTGAAATTTTGCATACTTATAGCTGAACACCTCACATCAAACAACAAATCATAAGATTTTGAAAAAGTCTTACATTTAACCCTCTGGGCTCTAACTTGTGCATTTTAATCTTTTTGTTCTAACTGAGCTCCTAATTAAGTTTAAGACATAAAATTTTGCATACTTATAGCTGAACACCTCACATCAAACGACAAATCATAAAATTTTGAAAAAAGTCTTATATTTAACACTCTGGGCTCTAACTTGTGTATTTTAAGTTTTTTTTTTTCTAACTGAGCCCCTATTTCAGTTGAAGACTTGAAATTTTGCATACTTATAACACAACACTTGCGATAACACAAAAAATCATAAAATTTCCAAAAATGTGTTATATTACCTATTTACCCCTCCGGGCTCTAAGTTGTGCATTTTAAGCAATTTTTCTAACCTCCCTCCATTGCACCCGGTGGGTACTTTTCTAACTTTTGCCGACACCCCTTTGACCGCTCATTCATATTATGCACATAGCCTTACATAATTCAGTTCCACTTTTTACCGCCAGGGGGCGCTTACCTATCTCGGGTGCTATGGGCCCGATCCCCTCGACTAATATATCTACGGATAGGTTGTAAAACAGAGTTTCGTTCGGATAGAGTGCGCCCCTGGTTGCGAAATGTGGAACTAGCAGATTTCGCAAAAGGATAAAGTGTTTTGAAAGGAATATTAAACGAAACCCTCTGTGCGACACTGTGTGACACCCCTGTGTCACACTTACCCACTTGTTTTTTCTAACTGAGCCCCTAATAAAGTTGAAGGCTTGAAATTTCGGATACTTATAGCTGAACACTTCACATCAAACGACAAATCATAAAATTTTGAGAAAGTCTTATATTTACCCGTCTGGGCTCTAACTTTTGTATTTTAAGTTTTTTTTTCTAACTGAGCCCCTAATTATGTTGAAGACTTGAAATTTTGGATACTTATAGCTGAACACTTCACATCAAACGACAAATCATAAAATTTTGAGAAAGCCTTATATTTACCCCCTCTGGGCTCTAAATTGTGTAATTTAAGCAAATTTCCTAACTCAAGCCCTAATTACGGTGGAGATGTGAAATTTTGAATACTTGTAGCAAAACACTTGCGAACACACGAAAAATCATATGATTTTCAAAAAGTCTTATATTATTTACCCCTCTGGTCTCTAACTTCTGTATTTTTAGCAATTTTTCAAACCTCCAAACTTTTCACTCGGGGTGAACTTTTCTAACTTTTGCTGACACTCCTTTGACCACTCTTTCATATTATGCACCACAGCCGTACATATTTTAGTTTCAAATTTTACCACCAGGGGGCGCCTACCGATCTCGTGTGCTATGTGCCCGATCCCCTCGACTAATGTATCTACGGATAATTTGTAAAACGGAGTTTCGTTCGGATAGAGGTTTGTTTAGAATAGAGTGCGCCTCCTGTTTGCGAAATGTGGAACTAACAGATTTTGCAAAAGGATAAAGTGTTTTGAAAGGAATATTAAACGAAACCCTCTGTGCGATCTGTGATCACACTTGCCCACTTGTTTGAAGATTATGGAAATTTCTGTCCCAGAACGAAAATTTCTTCAGTTCTCGGATATAACCTTGATAATGCTTTAACTTTGACAATAATGTTGAGGGTTTGTTATACATTATATCTGCAATATGTTCTTTAAGTCTGTGTTTAAATTTTTTAGTTGTCGTACCTATGTAACTGAGTTTCATCTGTTTTACTTTATTTTGTTATTGTGTTATCAACACATTTCTTCTACGGTTTTTATACTTTAAAATGTCATTTTATATATTTTTAGCACCTTTTTATTAAGATAAATCATAATTTTGATTTTCGTATATATAAATGTTTTTAGTATATGTATGGACTGAATTTCAAACTTTTCGGAGTAATTTAAGATCATCATTGAGGAACTTCAGCAGACATAATTTAACATTAAAAGCATTTATCCATGCACACCATTTATTTTTCAATGAATTAAAAAATATAATAATCCTTTGAAATCTTATAGAAAATCATTATCATGTAAAATAAATTTTTTTATATTTTTGAACTAATGAACCCTATTTATATAAATATAATGCTGAGTTCCTCATGATAATGCGAACCTAAGTATAAATAAACAGGATGCTATTTGAGACAGTTATTGCCTGACATACACATAAACAGACAGAAGCTAAAAACTTATCGGGTATCCACAGTAATATTTCCCTTGTTGTTTCTGCAGTTATAAACAGATACTGTATATACTCGCGTATAAGTCGACCCCCTAACTTTCGAATGCAAATTCTGAAAAAAATCACAAACCCGCGTATAAGTCGACTTCCTAACTTTTTGCTTCAATTTTGCACAAAATCAAACTAAAGATTTCACTTGCCAATGCAAAAAGGTAGTAAGTTAACAAAAACAAATCATTGAAATTTGTTTAAATGATAAATTATTTTTATTTGTATATTTTATATATTATTTTTCTATTCATACACATATATTGCCATATTTTTGCAGTATTCGAAGTTTTTGTTTTTGCTTTTTTAACTGACTCGCGTATAAGTCGACCCCCCAAATTTGCTTACCGAAAATTGGCAAAAATTCCTCGACTTATACGCGAGTATATACGGTATTTATTTTTGAGTAAATTTAAATTTGACATCATTCGGGTAAACAGTTTTGAGAAACATATAGATATAAATTTTAAAAGTCTAACGTTTCATCCAAAAAAAGCCTTATCAAATTTGTTTCAGGTACCATACACTCATTGAAAAAAGTATAATTTTACAAAAACTTTAAATTAATGAAACAGAAGCCCTAATTATTTTTCACATTGCTTAAAGATTAAATTTAGTTTTTTAAAACTATTTCCATTAGATGATTAAATAATATTTATTGGTAAAATTCATAATATATTTGAAACTTAAAGTAGCGATTTTCACTTCTGAGTCGACCCGCCAAATTAGCACAATATTTATTATCGAATATCTCTGGAATTATTAATAGACTACCTTTGTTTTCTGGTATCAATAATAGAAGTTTGTTTTGAAAATTTCAAAGTTTGTTACTCTTTCAATGTGGAGATGGCCCCTCAACCCCGTTGTTTAATGTGTAATTAAAAAGACACAATTCCCAATTAAATGGGCAATTTCGTTTTTCTCCTGGAAATTTATTAATACAAATATTAGGGTGAATTTTTATCGAGCCCGCGCCTTTTTCAGTTTAAAAATAAATGTTAATGTTCAAACAAACAAGACAACATTGGACGATAAACCGTGAACATTGATTTGTTTGACTGGGAAATGTCATAAAAACTGCGCCAACAGCTTATAATTTTTCTTTATTTGCAATGCATTTGCAGTATATTGAGATTGAAGAAATTAAAGGTCATCTATTTATGAAAACACCGTGTTTGATGACATAACAAGGATTAATAACTGGGTGTCCACCGGTCAGAGATCTTGTATACTACTAACTACGATTTAATATCTGTAGACGGAAAGAGCGGTATTCAAATTCAATTCCCTGACAGCTGATCACTTTAACACGTTCACGCCGGCGCAGTGGGTCACACTCGACTGTCTCAGAGTTGTCAAGACTCCGGCTTTTTGCACACCACTGTTATTTTAGAGAAACTGTTGTTCTTTTTAAATCGCCCAATTGTTCTAACAAAATAAAACAACAATTTCCGTATTAAAATACTGGTATCCAAAAAGCCGGAGACTTGGCAGCTCTGAGACAGTCGTGTGTGACCTACCGCGCCGGCGTGAACGTGTTAAATATCATATATTGGCAAAATTATTCTTGGTTGTAACACTGAAAAGCAGCTGATTAGAAGTAAAACGTTTAACTGCGCATATTGGTATTCTTCCTTCGCATTAATCTCTATATTTTTTTTATCTAAAATATATTTGATATCAGTTGTCTATAGGAATTAAAAAATTAAATATCTCTTATTAGTAAAAATGAATTTTTTTGATGCTACAAAATAGATTATTAATAAATATTGGCAAAATTAGTCGAAAATGCAATCTTATATATATATATATATATATATATATATATATATATATATATATATTACAGATAAATGTTTTCCAATTCTTTTAAGCAGTTTAACATTTATCATTACCCCCTTTCATTTAAAAAAAATTATTACAAACCTAATAAAAGCTATATTTCAGCAAAAGTTAAGATTGTTTCCTTTAGAGTAAATGATTTGAAATGAGCATTAATTTCCTCTCCTTTTGTGATGCAATACATCACTAACAGTCCATTTAGTATTGCCTAAAAATACGAGTATCTCATTTATATCTAGATTAATTATTTCACTATGAGGGAATTACATGTCATTTTAGATGTTATACAATATAGATGAAGGAAACTTAGAGGACTGAATTAATCATTTTAATGTACCAAGAAACTGCAGCATAATGTCGCGATCATAATAAACTAGATAGAACAATGAGAAACATGACAATCACGTTATGCGCATGTCTTTGTATTACGACAACCTCCCTTTAAACAAATAACCGAGCCGTTTTAATGAAGTGGACTTTGTAACAAAGTGCGAAATAAAAATTGATTAAATGAACGGTAATGTCAGTTGGCTGACTGAAATACAAAGTGGTGCGTTCTTTTAAAACAAATAACATGCTCTTATAAATTGAGGAAAGAAGTAATAAAAAAGAAAAGTGCCCAGCTAAACTGATGGCATTGAGCTCACAGACTATTCACACTAATTGTATATTATACTCTTATTTTAAAGAATAATGCCACTCAAAAAATAAGTGAAGGGGAATTAGCCCCCGTTTCCCCCTTTATACTTAACCAGTGAACCTCCAAATCTAATCAGGGAAGCTCCTTATCATAATAAACCGGTATACCAAATTTGGAGCAAATCGAATAATCTTGTAAAAAAAAACATTTATCTAAATTAAGGGGGTGGACTAACCCCCCTTTATCCTTAACCAGTTAATCGCCAAGACGAATCAGGGAAGCTCCTTAACATAATAAACCGGTATACCAACTTCGGAGCAAATCGAATCATTCTGCATGAAAAACCCATTTATCTAAATTAAGAGGGGCGGGCTAACCTCCCTTTTCCCCATTTACCCTTAACCAATGAACCCCAAAACTAATCAGGGAAATTCCTTAACATAATAAACCGGTATACAAAATTCGGAGCAAATCGAATCATTCTGCATGAAAAACACATTTATCTGAATTAAGGGGGGTGGACTAACCCTGTTTTCCTCCCTTTATCCTTAACCAATGAACCCCCAAAACTAATCAGGGAAGTTCCTTAACATAATAAACCGGTATACCAAATTCGGAGCAAATCGAATGATTCTGCATGAAAAACCCATTTATCTGAATTAAGGGGGTGGACTAACCCCCCTTTTCCCCCTTTATCCTTAACCAATGAACCCCCAAAACTAATCAGGGAAGTTCCTTAACATAATAAACCGGTATACCAAATTCGGAGCAAATTGAATGATTCTTCATGAAAAACCCATTTATCTGAATTAAGGGGGGTGGACTAACCCCGTTTTCCCCCTTTACCCTTAACCAATGAACTCTCAAAACTAATCAGGGAAGTTCCTTAACATAATAAACGGCTATACCAAATTCGGAGCAAATCGAATCCTTCTGCATGAAAAACCCATTTATCTGAATTAAGGGGGGGGGGTGGACTAACCCCGTTTTCCCCCTTTATCCTTAACCAATGAACTCCCAAAACTAATCAGGGAAGTTCCTTAACATAATAAACCGGTATACCAAATTCGGAGCAAATCGAATGATTCTGCATGAAAAACCCATTTATCTGAATTAAGGGGGCGGACTAACCCCCCTTTTCCCCCTTTATCCTTAACCAATGAACCCCCAAAACTAATCAGGGAATTTCCTTAACATAATAAACCGGTATACCAAATTCGGAGCAAATCGAATGATTCTGCATGAAAAACCCATTTATCTGAATTAAGGGGGTGGACTAACCCCCCTTTTCCCCCCTTTATCCTTAACCAATGAACCCCCAAAACTAATCAGGGAAGTTCCTTAACATAATAAACCGGTATACCAAATTCGGAGCAAATCGAATGATTCTGCATGAAAAACCCATTTATCTGAATTAAGGGGGTGGACTAACCCCCCTTTTCCCCCTTTATCCTTAACCAATGAACCCCCAAAACTAATCAGGGAAGTTCCTTAACATAATAAACCGGTATATCAAATTCGGAGCAAATCGAATGATTCTGCATGAAAAACCCATTTATCAGAATTAAGGGGGTGGACTAACCCCCCTTTTCCCCCTTTATCCTTAACCAGTGAACCCCCAAAACTAATCAGGGAAGTTCCTTAACATAATAAACCGGTATACCAAATTCGGAGCAAATCGAATCATTCTGCATGAAAAACCCATTTATCAGAATTAAGGGGGTGGACTAACCCCCCTTTTCCCCCTTTATCCTTAACCAGTGAACCCCCAAAACTAATCAGGGAAGTTCCTTAACATAATAAACCGGTATACCAAATTCGGAGCAAATCGAATCATTCTGCATGAAAAACCCATTTATCTGAATTAAGGGGGTGGGTTGTGGACTAACCCCGTTTTTCCCCCTTTATCCTTAGCCAATGAACTCCAAAAACTAATCAGGGAAACGCCTTATCACAGTGAACCTAGGAAAAAATTTTGAAGCAAATCGGATGTTTCTATCAAGAGTTATCGCGTTACGTACATACGTACGTACATACATACATACATACATACATACATACATACATACATACAGAACGGGCGGGCACATTAGCTCTCAGGCTTTGATAGCCTGTGAGCTAAAAACTAGTACTTCATTATCTCTATTAAAGGGGTAGTGTGTTTATAGTATGTTCGGTCTAAAAGGTCGATTTATTTTACTGTTTTTCATGACTAAACAATACAGAATATGTGAATGAAACGATTTTGAATTATTTAACACACTCACGCCGGCGCGGTGGGTCACACCGTTGCCATCGAAATACTCAAGGCCTGAGGACACGAGTTCTGGCGTCATCACTAATCGACCGAATTCTCACTACTATTGGAATTCTCACCGGAAAATTTTGAATAGCAATTTTATGTTATTTTATTTAGGGAATGTGTATCATCTTATAAAACAATACTAACTATTTAAACTTACTGGTGAGAATTTGGAATCCCTCAATAATAAATCAGCCAAATGAGTCAACACGGTGACATTCCCCATCTAGCTGATTTTTTATTTAGGGATTACGAATTCTCACCAGAAAGTTTAAATAGTTGGTATTGTTTTATAAGAGGATAGATATTCCACAAATAAAAGAAAAGAAAATTGCTATTCAAAAATTTCCGGTGTGAGATCCAACACTAGTGCGAAGTCGGTCCATTAGTGATGGCGTCACAACTCGTGTCCTCAGGTCTTGAGTAGTTCAATGGCAACGGGCACACTCGACTGTCTCAGAGTTGTCAAGACTCCGGCTTTTTGCACTGCACTGTTATTTTAGAGAAAATGTTGTTCTTTTTAAATTGCCCAATTGTTCAAATTAAATAAAACAACAATTTCCGTATTAAAATACTGATATCCAAAAAGCCGGAGACTTGGCAGCTCTGAGACAGTCGAGTGTGACCCACCGCGCCAGCGTGAACTTGTTAAACTTTTTATGAAGCTACGTCCCTTTGAATGGAACCGTGGCCAGGGTTGCCAGTGTAGACTCCATATTTATTCAGAAAATGCGAATTTATTCCAGAAATGAAAAATAGTAGTTTTTGCCTTATTTAATGATAGACATTTTTAGGGTACATAAAATAAAGTTTCTTCTTTCAAAATTTCCGGCGTGAATTCGAAATTTTGAAATAAAAATGGAGGCCAAACTGATCAACCCTGGTGTATGCTGGAAATCCATTTTCTCAAAATCACATTTGTTTTTGAAACGCGGTAAGCATGACTTTAAAATTTGTCATTCGATTACGAAACAATTAGTAATGTTTTAACCCATTTTTGCCTGGTATTTTGTTTTCTAAAATTTGTTGGTAAAATCAATTTAAAATGTCGCAAAAGGAAATAATAAAATACAAATATACAAATACAAATAAAATACAAAATACAAAAATACAAAAAATACAAATAATACAAAAAATACAAAAAAAAATTACGCAAACAAATTTTTTTGTATTTATTTGATAAAATGCTAGCGTACTAAATATGGGAATATGCAAAATATTTATAATAGTGTAATATTCATAATTCTATGTTTTGTCTAAATTTATATAAAATAAGCTTTAAAATTGTATATTATATACTGTAGTTAGTATTTTCATGAACTACTAAAAAAATATATTTATATTTTTTTAGAGACTAATAACATTATATGTATTATTATTAATAAACTAAGAATAATCGTATTTTAGGTTTAAAAACAACTTATTTCATAAATATCTTGAAAAGGACTTTACAAAAATAACTGTCCCCTAAATGGCTAATAAATATATGCACCCATTTTTGCCTAGCGCCCTATATTTTGTAAGTTACAACAATGCATACAAAATAGTCTTGAACATATAATTTCACAATTAAAAATAATACGTATTTCAAAGAAGTCTAGAAGCTAAGATTATGACTTATTTATTTTGATCCTTGACAGAAAAATTACAAATAAACTCTCTTTTTACATTTCGCCATCTTGAAAAATGAAAAGCCTATAAACACCGAAAAAAGTCTTCATTTAAGCAAATAAATATCCATCTTATGCAGTCATCTCCCGGTAACAGATAAAGACAATTTTAGACAATTTTTTCATACAATTTTCATGTTATATAGATTAAGAAATTTATACAAATTTATTAAAATTCGAAGTCTCCCAAAAATGGGACTCTAGGCATAAATTGGTTAAAGATGACAGTTTCGGGGGCATGGACCCGCGTAATGTTAATTAGTTATTTCTTAACTATTTTCCCAAGGCTTTAAAGTTCTATAAAAACTCTATATGTGTAGGTCAAACAAGCGTTTTTTAGGGTTATTTTCTGTGGGTAAATTTCTATGAAAATAGGTTCATGACCTAGCAAATTAGATAAATAAAAGCTTCCATAATTAGTACCGTTCTGGTGTTTCATATGACACTATATTTTCATATGACACTATCCTTCACTACGGGATGTCGAAAACGCTGCGCTGTCGCGTTTTAAGGGGGAGGTCCATTTAGAAATTTCAAAAAATCGATTCTCTTTTTTTTCATATTTCGGAAATATAATATCTCGAGAATATATTGGCAAGAGGAAAAATAAAAATTTTCAATATTAACAAAGTTATCCCACTGTTAGTCGAGCGCACCAAAGCCAGCATGTTGTGCTGTCGAAGATTAAACGAAGATCTTCATTCCTTACTTCCTCAAGAACTCCTACCAATCTACCAAGATTTATCTAGAGGTGACTCACTTCAAAGATGCTTGGGTGACCATACCCAGAACGCTAACGAAAGCTTTAACTCATCAGTGTTGCGGTTATCTCCAAAACACCAGCATTCTGGACTACAAATTGTTGAAATTTCAGCATATATCGATGCTGGGATATTTAATGAAAGCTACAATTCCGTTCTTAGAGTTATGGATAACTTAAATATTGTTGTTGGCACCTATGCCAAAGTTCTTTCCGAAAACCCCGACGAAGCGCCAGTAACGAGATAGAACCGGAAAAGTCTTTTTCAGACAAAAGCAGCTCGTAAAGCCCGAGAACAGCGGCAACTCGAAGAGAACCAGCTTTTCGAGGAATTCGAAGATCTATTATATGCATCTCGGATCGCTGATTGATCGGTAAGTCACTAAAACCAGTAATTTTATCAAACTGAAACTTTAAACATCATTATCTCGAAAGTATGTTTCCGAAAACTGCTCGTGCTGTAACTTAAAAAGTTATCAGTCGATTTGGCAGATTTTTGCTGAGGTTTTTCTTTATATCATTACCAGAAGGATGTACAGTCGTGGAAAAAAAAATAAACACCCCTACTAACTCTTCAACAAATTATCGTAGACGGAAGTGACTGGTACTGAACGATTTGAAATAAAGTCTACTTTTAAATGTCGTATATAAAATTTGCTTAGGGGGTCATCTACATATTAAAACGAACCCAAACCTCATTTTTTTCAATGGCAATACCCAATTTTAACGAGATATTTCAAATCTTCTGTTCAAAATATGCCTAGACACCAAATTTCAAGTCATTTGAATGGTAAGTTTTTGAATTATAAACATTCAAAATTTAGTGCTTCTAATGTTAAATTACATTTTCATATTTTTATTTATATCTTCTGAAATTATGCTCCTAATGTGCTAATTTTATGTTTAGAAATAAAACTAATATACCCAAACATAAATACGCTGAATTTGCAATTTTTATAATTTTATGATATGAATTATGAAATTAATATTCGAAAAAATTATGAATTGCAACCTACAATTTTTTTGATGGATTTAGATTTATTAAGTCCTGCTTTATGAAAATCCCAAATTTCACATATTTCTTCCAAATAGTTTTCAAATTATGCTTAAAAACGGCAAAATGATGGTTTAAGGGGCCGTCTATGATTGAAGTGAGGAGATATTTTGAAATTTCTTCTGCTGCCTTGTTATCTAACAGACTTCATTGACTGCTTAAGGTGACTTGATCAAGAAGGCGGCTCTCTCGGTTAGCAATAGAGAACCCACCTTTAATTTGGATACAGCCTTTAAAATACGCTCGTTTTAAAATAATTAATTTCTCGGAAACTTATGGTACGAATTGCATAAAAATTTGTTTTTAGGCTATTTGAAGGGTGTAGAGTTCATTTATGCTGTCAGAATTGGGTATTGCCATTGGTGAGAATGAAGTTATGGTTCGTTTTAATATGTAGATGCCCCACTAAGCAAATTTTATATACATCATTTAAAAGTAGACTTTATTTAAAATCGTTGGTACCAGTAACTTTCTTTTACGATAATTTGTTGAGGAGTTAGTGGGGGGTGTTTGCTTTTTTTTCCCACGACTGTACCTAAAGTTCAAAAGATTTCATGTAAATAAATATTTTTTTAGGGATGAAGCAATAGTACAAAATCCGAACATTTTTTGAAAACCGTACTTAATTTTTTACCCGACTGAAAAGAAGGGTTATGTGTTTCACGCGTATCTGTGTATGTGAATTTCTTTATACCCTCGAAACATCCCAATGGCTGAATGGATTTTAATGAATGAGGTTTCTATCGATTCGTCTTAACGGCCCGGTGGTTATAGGCTAGGTTTTGTTTTTATAAATTCAAAATGGCGGCCGTAAAATACAAAATGGCGGTAGGGACGAAAAAAAATTTACGCACCCTATTGAGTTTCATATCATTGGATAGATCTTTCAAAATGAAGACGATGTTTCATTGATTATTTTACAGCCAGAAGCTCCGTTACAATATTATACTACCTGGAAGTTGTGTATGTATTGTGGATCTCTAGCTTTACTGCAACTCTAACCATCATAGACAGCTATAGACCTCATCAAAACAGTGTTTATAGATAGAAACTAACAGTTAAACACAACTTAAAAGTCATCAATACAAGTAAATAAAAAAAAATAGGTAAGTAATATAAATAAGTAATATAAAATATATATATTTTTTTAAGTCAATTCCTACTTAGGTCAATAAGAGAATTTTTTTTCTCCCGTTCTTCTTTCCTTTTGAGTGGCGCTTAAAATGCCTTGTTCAAGAAGAGGGCTCTCTCGGTCTTAACATACATTGATCAAGCTCTCTCGATTATTGAAAATTAATTAATTTAATTTAATTACTGAATTAATATTTGAAAAGAAACTGGATTAATATCAAGTGTCATCCACTACAAGTTTTAAAAAAATTATTGGAGCTTGATTGGATGAATAATAAGAATTTTATTAACGATTGAAAATTTGAACAAGATATACAGGGTGTCCGGTCTCAACGGTGTCCAATGGCTAATTCCTAAACCGTTAGTCATAGACATATAGTTCCAACTACAAAAATGTTTTAAATCAGGTAAAGAAACATTTTAAAAGCGATTTGGGTCAATAAAAACATTTCTTAAAAAATTACGAAATTTAAATTTTTGTACGGCCCCCCGGTCCTATAAGTTATATTTAGTAATTTTTTCCTATTACAATGACAAGTAAGACAAAAAAAGTCCCATTTATATAACGCTAAAATTGAGCGAGTTATGAAACTTTAAAAATGCATGACTTATGCCACTTTTCTACTCTGAAAACAAATGAGTTCGGCTTGGCTTTGAGGGATCATATACCAAGTGTTTAAAGTATTCGAAGATCTTACTTCATGTGCATCTGCGCTTTCAAAAAAAATCCTACAAGTATTATGATTAAGTCTCAAATTGGCTAAAATAACATATGTTTTATTTTGTCAGGATTTGAGACTGTTTTTCTTATGATTTCTTTTAACAAAAATTATGTTTTTTTGTAAGATTTAATGTTACTTCAACAATCGCATGTATGTTTTTCCAGTTCAAAATTTGTACTCGAACTTTAACCCACTTTTAAATATCCGATCGAGATTGCATTTTACATACTGGCGCAAATCCGATAACAATCTAATATTATTAAGATTTTCGGTGGTTACCATTTATACTTATTTTACAGGATAACACAAATATTTCAGATAGATTTCTGCCAAGGAGTTTAAGAAAAAGTTTTAGATTAGATAATACAAGACTGCGACTGTTGGGTTTTTTAACTTTCATGTATTTTTTAGCACTGAATCCGAAAATTACCTTAATTTTTAACCATCATGTCAGGATATTTCGCAAATCATAAATTTTCAAATTTAAAGAATAACAAAAATCGAATACTATAAAGTAGAGGAGATGGTTGTGTTTTTTAACTTTTGATAATTTATTTTTACGCAATTTTTAGTACTGAATCTGAAAATGACCTTCATTTTTAACCATCACGTTAGAATTTTTTTGCAAATCGCAAATGTGTAAGTTAAAATATAGCGAAAATCTCATACTATAAAACATATGTAAAACATTTTTTATTTTATTTTATTTTATTTTATTTTATTTTATTTTATTATAAAATTTATTCGATATTTTTGCTTATCCTGGGATTCTTACAGCCAAACAGCTGAGTGGTCCGATGAGATGGGGAGGAAATTCAATTTTAACATTGAACTTCTTAACTTTGAAATTTGCAATTTGCGAAAAATCCTGATATGATAGTTGAAAATGAAAGTCAATTTCGGATTCAGCGGTACAGAATATATAAGAATCAATTATCAAAAGCTAAAAAACATGGCATAACCCAACTTTTGCAGCTTTTGCAGGCTAATAATATTCTAAAATACGTATCATTTTGTAAAGAATTCAGGCTGTTAATTTAGAATCATTTGATTTAACAAGAATTTTGTTTTTTCTTTCTTCTTAAATTTTTATTACAAATTGTATATTTTCCATTAATATGCCAGATTGATTAAAGTTTTCAAATTTATATTGCAATGTTAATTTTACTCCCAAAAAAATTTTATATCTGACGAAATTATATTTGGACTAAATTTGTGAATGACCCCCAATTTGCAGCAAAAAATATGCTCCAAATTTAAACAGCTATTACTCGGTCAATTTTAATCGTAGAATAACGGGACTTTTTTTGTATTACTTGTCAGTGTAAAAGGAAAATTCCACTAAATATAACTTATAGGACCGGGGGACCGTATAAAAATTTAAATTTCGTAATTTTTTAAGAAATATTTTTATTGACCCAAATCGCTTTTAAAATATTTCTTTACCTGATTTAAAACATTTTTGTAACTGGAACTATATGTCTATGACTAACGGTTTAGGAATTAGCCATTGGACACCGTTGAGACCGGACACCCTGTATATAGCGAGAGTGTGAGGTAATAAAAAATTGTTTCTCATTGATGAGAAATAATTAAATAGTTTGCTTTTTACGCAGTCGGTTTTTTTTATTTTTTTTATTTAATTGTTTATTACGTTATAATTTTTTATCGTTTTATAGGTTTATCCTTCCCATGCATATGTTAGAAAAAGAAGAAAAAATATTTTTTAAGATCAATAGAAAAAGGGTGACGAGTGCAGCACTTTTCGGCCTCGCGCCTGAGACGCCCGAAGAAAAAATTTGCCGAGCCGCCATTTTGTAAAAAAAAAAAATAATATTAATAAAATATTGTACTCCAAAAAGATGTAATAAAGTTATGTTACAGTTTCAAAATCATCCGATTATTTTATCATCTTTAAAAAAATTAATGATAAATGTCTGATTTTGAGGCGTCTAAAGGGACTTCCTCCCTTAATATATGGATGCGGCATCCAGTTTTATAATTTTTGCACACAAAGAACTGTCAAGACAGAAGCTGTCAAGCATGAAATTTCATACGGTAGCTGTAGTTAATCGTAAATGACAGCCAAACTATAAAAATTAACAAAAGTTTAACTATAAAAATAAATAAAATAAAATAGTGCCCATTTAGAAAATGCTCGGGGGAAAAATGTTAAAGACAAAGAGCACAAAATCTGAGCCTATTCGGCACCACTGATAAAGCATAAAAAGTTCAAACTGAACAAACTGTATTATACAAAAAAAAGTTCTCTAATTGAATTATGCTCAAAAAGTGCAGGTGCTGCCACCAGTGGAGCTTTTCAGAAGCATCTTTATTTGTTGACACGGGAGAATTATGCTGTTTTATTAGGTAGCTTTCTTTACAAAAAGCTACCTATTGCAGCCGTTCGGAGGAAAGCGATTTCAAAAAATTTTGGTATATTTTCATCGATCATGACCCCCAGACCCCGAAACCACCCTCCGTTCAAAATTGATATATATATATATATATATATATATATATATATATATATATATATCTCAATATATATATATATATATATATATATATATATATATCTGACATATGTCACACTGTAACTCTCGTATTTATGAACCGATTTGGATGTAATTCGGTGTGTACATAGTACATACGAATGTCTCGACCGAGTTCGTTGGCCAGCTTCATCGCCATTTTGTTTCAAAATGGCGGCCATTTAAAATTTTTTTAAAAATTTAAAATTTGAAATGTGGTACCAAAAAATTGAAAATGGAAAAATATTTTTTTCTTATGTATTTGAATATTATACAAAGACTCCGTAGCAATTTTTGTTTCGTCTATATCTTAAAAAATGGCTGAGTTATAGCAGTTTGAATTTGTAGCGAAGCTGACATTTTGAAACGTCCTGAATTTTGTCACGCGATAAAAGGCGTATTTATGAACCGATTTGGATGTAACTTCGTTTATACATAGTACAGACCAATGTCTCGACCGAGTTCGTTGGCCAGCTTCACCCGCCATCTTGTTTAAAAATGGCGGCCATTTAAAATTTTAAGAAAAATTTTAATTTGAAATGTGGTACCAAAAAATTGAAAATTGAAAAAATATTTTTTTCTTGTGTGTTTGACCTTGATAAAATGATTCGGGAGCAGTTTTTGTTTCGTCTATATCTTAAAAAATGGCTGAGTTATAGCATTTTGATTTTCTAGCGTGGCTGATATTTTGAAACGTCCTAATTTTTTCCACGTGATAACAGACGTATTTATGAACCGATTTGGATGTACGTTGGTGTGTACATAGTACATACATATAACTCAACAGAATTCGTTGGCCAGCTTCATCCGCCATCTTGTTTCAAAATGGCGGCCATTTCAAAAAATTAAAAAAAATTAATTTAAAATGAGATACTAAAAAATTGTAAAATGAAAAAGATTTTTTTCGTATGTGTTTGACCTTAATACAAAGATTCCGGAACAGGTTTTGTTTCGTCTATATCTAAAAAAATGGCTGAGTTATAACATTTTGAATTTCTATTGTGGCTGACATTTTAAAACGACCTGATTATTGTCACGCGATAACAGGCGTATTTATCAACCGATTTGAATGTAACTTGGTCTGTACCTAGTACATACCAATGTCTCGACCGAGTTCGTTGGCCAGCTTCATTCGCCATCTTGTTTCAAAATTGTTGCCATTTTTTTAAAAAAAATGTAATTTAAAATTTAAAATAAGGTATTAAAAAATTGGAAAATGAAAAAGATTTTTTTTATGTGTTTGGCCTTGATACAAAGACTCTGGAGCAGTTTTTGTTTCTGAAAATTTGTTCTTTTGTTTATATCTTCAAAAGTGGTTGAATTATAGCACTTTGAATTTCTATCATGGCTAACACTTTGAAACGATCTTGTATTTGTCACGCGATACCACACGTATTCGCCTATTTCGATGGAAGAAGGCATGTGGATTGTATACATAATATCTCGACCAAGTTCGCTGGCCAGCTTCATTAGCCATCTTGTTTCAAAATGTCGGCCATTAAATAAAAAAAATATATTTAAAGTGAGATGCAAAAAAAATAGAAATTGAAAAAGGTTTCTTTCTTAAGTATTTGACCTTGATATAAGGATTCAGGAGCATTTTTTGTTTATCCTTATCTTAAAAATGGCTCAGATATAGCAGTTTCAATTTCTAACGTGGGTGACATTTTGAAAAATCTGATTTTTGCCTGCGACAGCACTCGTATATATCAACCGATTCCGATGTGAGTGAGCATGTGCACAGCAATTACTAAGGTCTCGACCAAGTTCACTGGTTAGCCTCATCCACCATGTTGTCTTAGAAGGGCAGGCACTTTAAGAAATCGCCGAATTTGGCAGCCAAATATAAGTTAATTTAAATAAAAGCAGCTTGGATACAGCTGGCTAATTTCGCGAAATTATCATTCATAATGATTTAGTATTGATAAAAATTAGTATTGAATCTCCTACATTCGGTTTCCACTTAATTGAGCTTCGTATGTTTGTATAATATAAGTTGGCTTTTTTAAAATAAGGAATATGAAAGCTACCGCTTCCTCCCGGCACTGGCCGGAAGGACTTTTTTTTCTCCCCAAGGAAGAATTGAACACACAATCTAGGATATGGAAGTCCAGGGAGATGATTGTCTCGCCACTGGGGCCGTACTTGGACGGGATTTTAAATGCGGGTAATGACTGGTGAGGTTGATTCCGCTGTGTGTTGATATTTTTACAGTGAATATGATAAATCTCTGTGCTTTTGTAATTCGCCAAGTTTAATTAATGACGTTAACTTATTACTAGGGTTTTTTATGGCTAATGATTAATGATTAATGATTAATGAGAAATTTTCTTCAGTTAATGAATGGTTAGAATATGGTATGATTAATTCGTTTCCTGAGAAATAAGAATTTTTCCAGCGTACTGTCAGGATGTTTTGTCAATTTCAGATGGCGGTTTGGATTTTAATACTTTAGCATTTACAGGGGGAAATGTAGATCAAATTTTCATATTAGGTAGCTTTCATTACAAAAAGCTACCTATTGCAGCCATTCGGAGGAAAGCGATTTCAAAAAATTTTGGTATATTTTCATCGATCATGACCCCCAAACCCCGAAACCACCCTCCGTTCAAAATTGATATATATATATATATATATATATGACCTATGTCACACTCTAACTCTCGTAATTATGAACCGATTTCGATGTAATTCGGTGTGTACATAGTACATACCAATGTCTCGAACGAGTTCGTTGGCCAGTTTCATCCGCCGTTTTGTTTCAAATTGGCGGCCATTTAAAATTTTTAAAAAAATTTTAAATTTAAAATGTGGTACCAAAAAATTAAAAATGGAAAATATTTTTTTCTTATGTATTTGACCTTTATACAAAGATTCCGGAGCAGTTTTTGTTTCGTCTATATCTTAAAAAATGGCTGAGTTATAGCATTTTGAATTTCTAGCGTGGCTGGCATTTTGAAACGTCCTGAATTTTGTCACGCGATAAAAGGCGTATTTATGAACCGATTTGGATGTAACTTGATTTATACATAGTACATACCAATGTCGCGACCAGGTTCGTTGGCCAGCTTCATCCGCCATATTGTTTAAAAATGGCGGCCATTTAAATTTTTAAGAAGAATTTAAATTTGAAATGTGGTACCAAAAAATTGGAAATTGAAAAAATATTTTCTTATTGACCTTGATAAAAAGATTCGTGAGCAGTTTTTGTTTCGGCTGTATCTTAAGAAATGGCTGAGTTATAGCAATTTGAATTTCTAGCGTGGCTGACATTTTGAAACGTCCTGATTTTTGTCACGCAATAACAGGCGTATTTATGAACTGATTTGGATGTACCTTGGTGTGTACATGTCACATAGAAATATTTCGACCGAGTTCGTTGCCCAGCTTCATCCGCCATCTTGTTTAAAAATGATGGCCATTTAAAAAAATTTAAAAAATAAAAAAATTAAAATGAGATACCAAAAAATTGGAAAATGAAAAAGATTTTTTTTTGTATGTGTTTGACCTTAATACAAAGACTCCGAAACAGTTTTTGTTTCGTCTATATCTAAAAAAATGGCTGAGTAATAGCATTTTGAATTTCTATTGTGGCTGACATTTTAAAACGACCTGATTTTTGTCACGCGATAACAGGCGTATTTATGAACCGATTTGGATGTAACTTGGTCTGTACATAGTACATACCAATGTCTCGACCGAGTTCGTTGGCCAGCTTCATTCGCCATCTTGTTTCAAAAGGGTTGCCATTTAAAAATAAATGAAATTTAAAATTTAAAATGAGTTATTAAAAAAATGGAAAATGAAAAAGATTTTTTTTATGTGTTTGGCCTTGATACATAGATTCCTGAGCAGTTTTTGTTTCTGAAAATTTGTTCTTTTGTTTATATCTTAAAAAATGTTTGAATTATATCACTTTGAATTTCTAGCATGGCCAACATTTTGAAACGATCTTGTGTTTGTCACGCGATAACACACGTATTCGCCTATTTCGATGTAAGAAGGCATGTGGATAGTATACATCAATACCTCGACCAAGTTCGCTGGCCAGATTCATCAGCCATCTTGTTTCAAAATGGCGGCCATTAAATTAATATATATATATATATTTAAAGTGAGGTGCAAAAAAAATGAGAAATTGAAAAAGGTTTCTTTCTTAAGTATTTGACCTTGATATAAGGATTCAGGAGCATTTTTTGTTTGTCTTTACCTTAAAAAATGGCTCAGATATAGCAGTTTCAATTTCTATTGTGAGTGACATTTTGAAAAATCTGATTTTTTGCATGCGACAGCACTCGTATATATCAACCGATTCCGATGTGAGTGAGCATGTGTACAGCAATTACTAAGGTCTCGACCAAGTTCACTGGTTAGCTTCATCCACCATGTTGTCTTTAAATGGCAGGCACTTTAAGAAATCGCCGAATTTGGCAGCCAAATATAAGTTAATTTAAATAAAAGCAGCTTGGATACAGCTGACTAATTTCGCGAAATTATCATTCATAATGATTTAGTATTGATAAAAATTAGTATTGAATCTCCTACATTCGGTTTCCACTTAATTGAGCTTCGTATGTTTGTATAATATAAGTTGGCTTTTTTAAAATAAGGAATATGAAAGCTACCTCTTCCTCCCGGCACTGGCCGGAAGGACTTTTTTTTCTCCCCAAGGAAGAATTGAACACACAATCTAGGATATGGAAGTCCAGGGAGATGATTGTCTCGCCACTGGGCCGTACTTGGACGGGATTTTAAATGCGGGTAATGACTGGTGAGGTTGATTCCGCTGTGTGTTGATATTTTTACAGGGAATATGATAAATTTCTCTGTGCTTTTGTAATTCGCCAAGTTTAATTAATGACGTTAACTTATTACTAGGGTTTTTTATGGCTAATGATTAATGATTAATGATTAATGAGAAATTTTCTTCAGTTAATGAATGGTTAGAATATGGTATGATTAATTCGTTTCCTGAGAAATAAGAAATTTTCCAGTGTACTGTCAGGATGTTTTGTCAATTTCAGATGGCGGTTTGGATTTTAATACTTTAGCATTTACAGGGGAAAATGTAGATCAAATTTTCATATTAGGTAGCTTTCATTACAAAAAGCTACCTATTGCAGCTGTTCGGAGGAAAGCGATTTCAAAAAATTTTGGTATATTTTCATCGATCATGACCCCCAGACCCCGAAACCACCCTCCGTTCAAAATTGATATATATATATGACCTATGTCACACTCTAACTCTCGTAATTATGAACCGATTTCGATGTAATTCGGTGTGTACATAGTACATACCAATGTCTCGAACGAGTTCGTTGGCCAGTTTCATCCGCCGTTTTGTTTCAAATTGGCGGCCATTTAAAATTTTTAAAAAAATTTTAAATTTAAAATGTGGTACCAAAAAATTAAAAATGGAAAATATTTTTTTCTTATGTATTTGACCTTTATACAAAGATTCCGGAGCAGTTTTTGTTTCGTCTATATCTTAAAAAATGGCTGAGTTATAGCATTTTGAATTTCTAGCGTGGCTGGCATTTTGAAACGTCCTGAATTTTGTCACGCGATAAAAGGCGTATTTATGAACCGATTTGGATGTAACTTGATTTATACATAGTACATACCAATGTCTCGACCAGGTTCGTTGGCCAGCTTCATCCGCCATCTTGTTTAAAAATGGCGGCCATTTAAATTTTTAAGAAAAATTTAAATTTGAAATGTGGTACCAAAAAATTGAAAATTGAAAAAATATTTTCTTATTGACCTTGATAAAAAGATTCGTGAGCAGTTTTTGTTTCGGCTGTATCTTAAGAAATGGCTGAGTTATAGCAATTTGAATTTCTAGCGTGGCTGACATTTTGAAACGTCCTGATTTTTGTCACGTAATAACAGGCGTATTTATGAACTGATTTGGATGTACCTTGGTGTGTACATGTCACAAATAAATATCTCGACCGAGTTCGTTGCCCAGCTTCATCCGCCATCTTGTTTAAAATTGATGGCCATTTAAAAAAATTTAAAAAATAAAAAAATTAAAATTAGATACCACAAAATTGGAAAATGAAAAAGATTTTTTTTGTATGTGTTTGACCTTAATACAAAGATTCCGAAACAGTTTTTGTTTCGTCTATATCTAAAAAAATGGCTGAGTAATAGCATTTTGAATTTCTATTGTGGCTGACATTTTAAAACGACCTGATTTTTGTCACGCGATAACAGGCGTATTTATGAACCGATTTGGATGTAACTTGGTCTGTACATAGTACATACCAATGTCTCGACCGAGTTCGTTGGCCAGCTTCATTCGCCATCTTGTTTCAAAAGGGTTGCCATTTAAAAATAAATGAAATTTAAAATTTAAAATGAGCTATTAAAAAAATGGAAAATGAAAAAGATTTTTTTTATGTGTTTGGCCTTGATACAAAGATTCCTGAGCAGTTTTTGTTTCTGAAAATTTGTTCTTTTGTTTATATCTTAAAAAATGTTTCAATTATATCACTTTGAATTTCTAGCATGGCCAACATTTTGAAACGACCTTGTGTTTGTCACGCGATAACACACGTTCAAGAGTTATCGCGTTACGTACATACGTACGTACATACATACATACATACATACATACATACATACATACATACAGAACGGGCGGGCACATTAGCTCTCAGGCTTTGATAGCCTGTGAGCTAAAAACTAGTACTTCATTATCTCTATTAAAAGGGTAGTGTGTTTATAGTATGTTCGGTCTAAAAGGTCGATTTATTTTACTGTTTTTCATGACTAAACAATACAGAATATGTGAATGAAACGATTTTGAATTATTTAACACACTCACGCCGGCGCGGTGGGTCACACCGTTGCCATCGAAATACTCAAGGCCTGAGGACACGAGTTCTGGCGTCATCACTAATCGACCGAATTCTCACTACTATTGGAATTCTCACCGGAAAATTTTGAATAGCAATTTTATGTTATTTTATTTAGGGAATGTGTATCATCTTATAAAACAATACTAACTATTTAAACTTACTGGTGAGAATTTGGAATCCCTCAATAATAAATCAGCCAAATGTGTCAACACGGTGACATTCCGCATCTAGCTGATTTTTTATTTAGGGATTACGAATTCTCACCAGAAAGTTTAAATAGTTGGTATTGTTTTATAAGAGGATAGATATTCCACAAATAAAAGAAAAGAAAATTGCTATTCAAAAATTTCCGGTGTGAGATCCAACACTAGTGCGAAGTCGGTCCATTAGTGATGGCGTCACAACTCGTGTCCTCAGGTCTTGAGTAGTTCAATGGCAACGGGCACACTCGACTGTCTCAGAGTTGTCAAGACTCCGGCTTTTTGCACTGCACTGTTATTTTAGAGAAAATGTTGTTCTTTTTAAATTGCCCAATTGTTCAAATTAAATAAAACAACAATTTCCGTATTAAAATACTGATATCCAAAAAGCCGGAGACTTGGCAGCTCTGAGACAGTCGAGTGTGACCCACCGCGCCAGCGTGAACTTGTTAAACTTTTTATGAAGCTACGTCCCTTTGAATGGAACCGTGGCCAGGGTTGCCAGTGTAGACTCCATATTTATTCAGAAAATGCGAATTTATTCCAGAAATGAAAAATAGTAGTTTTTGCCTTATTTAATGATAGACATTTTTAGGGTACATAAAATAAAGTTTCTTCTTTCAAAATTTCCGGCGTGAATTCGAAATTTTGAAATAAAAATGGAGGCCAAACTGATCAACCCTGGTGTATGCTGGAAATCCATTTTCTCAAAATCACATTTGTTTTTGAAACGCGGTAAGCATGACTTTAAAATTTGTCATTCGATTACGAAACAATTAGTAATGTTTTAACCCATTTTTGCCTGGTATTTTGTTTTCTAAAATTTGTTGGTAAAATCAATTTAAAATGTCGCAAAAGGAAATAATAAAATACAAATATACAAATACAAATAAAATACAAAATACAAAAATACAAAAAATACAAATAATACAAAAAATACAAAAAAAAATTACGCAAACAATTTTTTTTGTATTTATTTGATAAAATGCTAGCGTACTAAATATGGGAATATGCAAAATATTTATAATAGTGTAATATTCATAATTCTATGTTTTGTCTAAATTTATATAAAATAAGCTTTAAAATTGTATATTATATACTGTAGTTAGTATTTTCATGAACTACTAAAAAAATATATTTATATTTTTTTAGAGACTAATAACATTATATGTATTATTATTAATAAACTAAGAATAATCGTATTTTAGGTTTAAAAACAACTTATTTCATAAATATCTTGAAAAGGACTTTACAAAAATAACTGTCCCCTAAATGGCTAATAAATATATGCACCCATTTTTGCCTAGCGCCCTATATTTTGTAAGTTACAACAATGCATACAAAATAGTCTTGAACATATAATTTCACAATTAAAAATAATACGTATTTCAAAGAAGTCTAGAAGCTAAGATTATGACTTATTTATTTTGATCCTTGACAGAAAAATTACAAATAAACTCTCTTTTTACATTTCGCCATCTTGAAAAATGAAAAGCCTATAAACACCGAAAAAAGTCTTCATTTAAGCAAATAAATATCCATCTTATGCAGTCATCTCCCGGTAACAGATAAAGACAATTTTAGACAATTTTTTCATACAATTTTCATGTTATATAGATTAAGAAATTTATACAAATTTATTAAAATTCGAAGTCTCCCAAAAATGGGACTCTAGGCATAAATTGGTTAAAGATGACAGTTTCGGGGGCATGGACCCGCGTAATGTTAATTAGTTATTTCTTAACTATTTTCCCAAGGCTTTAAAGTTCTATAAAAACTCTATATGTGTAGGTCAAACAAGCGTTTTTTAGGGTTATTTTCTGTGGGTAAATTTCTATGAAAATAGGTTCATGACCTAGCAAATTAGATAAATAAAAGCTTCCATAATTAGTACCGTTCTGGTGTTTCATATGACACTATATTTTCATATGACACTATCCTTCACTACGGGATGTCGAAAACGCTGCGCTGTCGCGTTTTAAGGGGGAGGTCCATTTAGAAATTTCAAAAAATCGATTCTCTTTTTTTTCATATTTCGGAAATATAATATCTCGAGAATATATTGGCAAGAGGAAAAATAAAAATTTTCAATATTAACAAAGTTATCCCACTGTTAGTCGAGCGCACCAAAGCCAGCATGTTGTGCTGTCGAAGATTAAACGAAGATCTTCATTCCTTACTTCCTCAAGAACTCCTACCAATCTACCAAGATTTATCTAGAGGTGACTCACTTCAAAGATGCTTGGTAGACCATACCCAGAACGCTAACGAAAGCTTTAACTCATCAGTGTTGCGGTTATCTCCAAAACACCAGCATTCTGGACTACAAATTGTTGAAATTTCAGCATATATCGATGCTGGGATATTTAATGAAAGCTACAATTCCGTTCTTAGAGTTATGGATAACTTAAATATTGTTGTTGGCACCTATGCCAAAGTTCTTTCCGAAAACCCCGACGAAGCGCCAGTAACGAGATAGAACCGGAAAAGTCTTTTTCAGACAAAAGCAGCTCGTACAGCCCGAGAACAGCGGCAACTCGAAAAGAACCAGCTTTTCGAGGAATTCGAAGATCTATTATATGCATCTCGGATCGCTGATTGATCGGTAAGTCACTAAAACCAGTAATTTTATCAAACTGAAACTTTAAACATCATTATCTCGAAAGTATGTTTCCGAAAACTGCTCGTGCTGTAACTTAAAAAGTTATCAGTCGATTTGGCAGATTTTTGCTGAGGTTTTTCTTTATATCATTACCAGAAGGATGTACAGTCGTGGAAAAAAAAATAAACACCCCTGCTAACTCTTCAACAAATTATCGTAGACGGAAGTGACTGGTACTGAACGATTTGAAATAAAGTCTACTTTTAAATGTCGTATATAAAATTTGCTTAGGGGGTCATCTACCCATTAAAACGAACCCAAACCTCATTTTTTTCAATGGCAATACCCAATTTTAACGAGATATTTCAAATCTTCTGTTCAAAATATGCCCAGACACCAAATTTCAAGTCATTTGAATGGTAAGTTTTTGAATTATAAACATTCAAAATTTAGTGCTTCTAATGTTAAATTACATTTTCATATTTTTATTTATATCTTCTGAAATTATGCTCCTAATGTGCTAATTTTATGTTTAGAAATAAAACTAATATACCCAAACATAAATACGCTGAATTTGCAATTTTTATAATTTTATGATATGAATTATGAAATTAATATTCGAAAAAATTATGAATTGCAACCTACAATTTTTTTGATGGATTTAGATTTATTAAGTCCTGCTTTATGAAAATCCCAAATTTCACATATTTCTTCCAAATAGTTTTCAAATTATGCTTAAAAACGGCAAAATGATGGTTTAAGGGGCCGTCTATGATTGAAGTGAGGAGATATTTTGAAATTTCTTCTGCTGCCTTGTTATCTAACAGACTTCATTGACTGCTTAAGGTGACTTGATCAAGAAGGCGGCTCTCTCGGTTAGCAATAGAGAACCCACCTTTAATTTGGATACAGCCTTTAAAATACGCTCGTTTTAAAATAATTAATTTCTCGGAAACTTATGGTACGAATTGCATAAAAATTTGTTTTTAGGCTATTTGAAGGGTGTAGAGTTCATTTATGCTGTCAGAATTGGGTATTGCCATTGGTGAGAATGAAGTTATGGTTCGTTTTAATATGTAGATGCCCCACTAAGCAAATTTTATATATATCATTTAAAAGTAGACTTTATTTAAAATCGTTGGTACCAGTAACTTTCTTTTACGATAATTTGTTGAGGAGTTAGTGGGGGGTGTTTGCTTTTTTTTCCCACGACTGTACCTAAAGTTCAAAAGATTTCATGTAAATAAACATTTTTTTAGGGATGAAGCAATAGTACAAAATCCGAACATTTTTTGAAAACCGTACTTAATTTTTTACCCGACTGAAAAGAAGGGTTATGTGTTTCACGCGTATCTGTGTATGTGAATTTCTTTATACCCTCGAAACATCCCAATGGCTGAATGGATTTTAATGAATGAGGTTTCTATCGATTCGTCTTAACGGCCCGGTGGTTATAGGCTAGGTTTTGTTTTTATAAATTCAAAATGGCGGCCGTAAAATACAAAATGGCGGTAGGGACGAAAAAAAATTTACGCACCCTATTGAGTTTCATATCATTGGATAGATTTTTCAAAATGAAGACGATGTTTCATTGATTATTTTACAGCCAGAAGCTCCGTTACAATATTATACTACCTGGAAGTTGTGTATGTATTGTGGATCTCTAGCTTTACTGCAACTCTAACCATCATAGACAGCTATAGACCTCATCAAAACAGTGTTTATAGATAGAAACTAACAGTTAAACACAACTTAAAAGTCATCAATACAAGTAAATAAAAAAAAAAATAGGTAAGTAATATAAATAAGTAATATAAAATATATATATTTTTTTAAGTCAATTCCTACTTAGGTCAATAAGAGAATTTTTTTTCTCCCGTTCTTCTTTCCTTTTGAGTGGCGCTTAAAATGCCTTGTTCAAGAAGAGGGCTCTCTCGGTCTTAACATACATTGATCAAGCTCTCTCGATTATTGAAAATTAATTAATTTAATTTAATTACTGAATTAATATTTGAAAAGAAACTGGATTAATATCAAGTGTCATCCACTACAAGTTTTAGAAAAATTATTGGAGCTTGATTGGATGAATAATAAGAATTTTATTAACGATTGAAAATTTGAACAAGATATACAGGGTGTCCGGTCTCAACGGTGTCCAATGGCTAATTCCTAAACCGTTAGTCATAGACATATAGTTCCAACTACAAAAATGTTTTAAATCAGGTAAAGAAACATTTTAAAAGCGATTTGGGTCAATAAAAACATTTCTTAAAAAATTACGAAATTTAAATTTTTGTACGGCCCCCCGGTCCTATAAGTTATATTTAGTAATTTTTTCCTATTACAATGACAAGTAAGACAAAAAAAGTCCCATTTATATAACGCTAAAATTGAGCGAGTTATGAAACTTTAAAAATGCATGACTTATGCCACTTTTCTACTCTGAAAACAAATGAGTTCGGCTTGGCTTTGAGGGATCATATACCAAGTGTTTAAAGTATTCGAAGATCTTACTTCATGTGCATCTGCGCTTTCAAAAAAAATCCTACAAGTATTATGATTAAGTCTCAAATTGGCTAAAATAACATATGTTTTATTTTGTCAGGATTTGAGACTGTTTCTCTTATGATTTCTTTTAACAAAAATTATGTTTTTTTGTAAGATTTAATGTTACTTCAACAATCGCATGTATGTTTTTCCAGTTCAAAATTTGTACTCGAACTTTAACCCACTTTTAAATATCCGATCGAGATTGCATTTTACATACTGGCGCAAATCCGATAACAATCTAATATTATTAAGATTTTCGGTGGTTACCATTTATACTTATTTTACAGGATAACACAAATATTTCAGATAGATTTCTGCCAAGGAGTTTAAGAAAAAGTTTTAGATTAGATAATACAAGACTGCGACTGTTGGGTTTTTTAACTTTCATGTATTTTTTAGCACTGAATCCGAAAATTACCTTAATTTTTAACCATCATGTCAGGATATTTCGCAAATCATAAATTTTCATTTATTCGCCTATTTCGATGTAAGAAGGCATGTGGATAGTATACATCAATACCTCGACCAAGTTCGCTGGTCAGATTCATCAGCCATCTTGTTTCAAAATGGCGGCCATTAAATTAAAATATATATATATATTTAAAGTGAGGTGCAAAAAAAATTAGAAATTGAAAAAGGTTCCTGTCTTAAGTATTTGACCTTGATATAAGGATTCAGGAGCATTTTTTGTTTGTCTTTACCTTAAAAAATAGCTCAGATATAGCAGTTTCAATTTCTATTGTGAGTGACATTTTGAAAAATCTGATTTTTTGCATGCGACAGCACTCGTATATATCAACCGATTCCGATGTGAGTGAGCATGTGTACAGCAATTACTAAGGTCTCGACCAAGTTCACTGGTTAGCTTCATCCACCATGTTGTCTTTAAATGGCAGGCACTTTAAGAAATCGCCGAATTTGGCAGCCAAATATAAGTTACTTTAAAGAAAAGCAGCTTGAATAAAGCTAATTTCGCGAAATTCTCATTCATTATACCGATAAAAATTAGTATTGAATCTCCTATATTCGGTTTTCAGTAAATTGAGCTTCGTGTGTTTGAATGACATAAGTTGGCTTTTTTAAAATAAGGAATATGAAAGCTACCTCTTCCTCCCGGCATTGGCCGGAAGGACTTTTTTCAAATCGATTGTTATGAATATATCAAATTAAAAAGTATTCATTGTATTTTGCAATTGAATTGACTAAATTTTCTTTTTGACGATTTTGAAAAACACAGTAAATTTATTAATTTCGAGTAAATTAAAATAATCATGCACCAATCGCAAGTGCATCTAAAAATTCTCAGTTGAAAGGGCATATCCCCTTAATTCCCTCTTAAAAATTAGCATTTGGTTCATTTTGAAGATCATGTGTTAAAAATATATCTCAAACGGGTGGTTCAAGGAATAGTTGAGTTCACGCGGCGGCGGTCTTAAAGTGAGGACAGTTCTAACTGAAGATGGGGTGCAAAAGCAGTCAATGAATTAAGGGGGGAGTGGGCGATCACAACCTAGCAGACCAACTCAGTATTGAAAACGAATGATATACAGTGAAACCTCCCCGTGAGACCACCTCCATTAAGCGACCACCTCCCTGAACGACCATTTTTTCTTGGAACGAAATTTATTCCCATAGGCTCAACTAATTTTACCTCCATTCAGAGACCATCGTAGTTCAATTCCCTTCCAGAGCGACCCATTTTTTTGAAGAAAATGAAACTAATTCCGTTTTTTCCTGGTCGCTTGAAGAAGGTTTTATTAGAAAAATGATTCTGGAGAGCGCATTATTCATAAAATTTCTAAACTAAGTTTAGAATTATTTATTCCGGTAAATTTTATGTGTTTAAACCCCTTTGTGCCTTTTTAGGTAATGAATTAACACTGATGTAAAATTAAGGATGACGTCAATAAACTCCCCTGCCTTATTCTCTGTAAGGAAACTCTCAAAGAAATAGATAAATTAATGAAATCGTCATTATTTGTTACCGTCCCCCCCAAAAAAAATAAAAAAATTGCGTTTATTTACTGAACTTCGCTAGGACTTGGAAAATGTTATAAAAGATAAAACCCTAAAATCAAAACAAGCGTCAATTTATTCATTTTTTAAACTCTGCACTAATTAATTAATTTTGGTTTTGATACTTAAATTTTCATGTTTTTTTCTAATGTGAAACATAAATTTTAATAGCATTAATTGTAAACTTTTGTCCAACAATTAAAATCTAGATTTAAACATGACCTCCATTAAGAGCCACCTCTCGGAACAACTAATTTTAATTGGAACGGAACGTGATCGCTTTAGGGAGGTTTTACTGTAGTTGTTTTAGAAAGTGCATAAAATCAGTTTTACACACTCTCACAGTGAACCTAGTCTGTAAAAAGATTCCATATATGAGAAAGTATGTGAAAACAGGCTTCCTTCACTGTAGGAGTAGATAAAACTGATTTTATGCACCTTCTATATGAAATATCTAATTTCTTTTCAAAATGGACTTGGTTTACTATGGTTGCGAACCCCTCAATTCATAACGGCGAAAGACCTAACCATTTTTCGGCATGCATTCCACCAACTGTCTGAGTGTCATGATAGTGGTAGCTAATGGTGACTATATTAATTGCTGTTTCTGTTTAATTTGACTTTAATTAATAAAAGAAATTGCTGAAATACGAGTAACGAATAATGAGCGGGTAATGACTGGTGAGGTTGATTCCGCTGTGTGTTCATATTTTTAGATGGAAGAACATAAATTTATCTGTACTTTTATGATTCGCGAAGTTTAATTAATGACGTTAACTTATTACTAGCGTTTTTTTATGGTTAATCATTAATAATAATATGGCTTGATTAATATAATTTATTACAGAAATTTTCTTCGGTTAATGAATGGTTAGAATATGGTATAATTAATTTGTTTCTGAGAAATAAGATTTTTATACTTTAGCATTTATAGAGGAAAAGGTAGATCAACTTTTCATATTTTCAAATCTATTGTTATGAATAGATCAAATTAAAAAAAACATTCATTGTATTTTGAAAGAGCATTTTATACACGAGTCAATTTTGTACATGCACATTATCAATGATGTACAATTTAATGCTATTTAGTTTGAAAAAATGTATAAAATTACACTGCAGCAACTATTCGTAACTTATTTAATATACTTTCCATGACGTTTAAAATGAGCAGTATAAATATCATGAACATAGCACTGAAATTGGGGTCAATAATGTTCGCTACATAACCAAAAGCAAAAGATATTATTTTCACCTTTGTTGTTACCAAGCTCTATAATACAGAATAAATGAAGAGAATTTCACAGTAATGCCAGCCAGGTAAAAATGTAATATTTTAGAATTATATTCTATGAAAAACGTTACATAAGATTTTAGCGATAAGAGAAAGGGAAATATAACAACATTTGTTCGTAAATTCTTGTGCTACTTCATTCTTATGATGTATATTAGAAAAATATATATCGGGCTAAAGAAAGAATAATAGCGTTTTGCCGAACTATGCACAGACATAACTTTCTATTATAAAAAATATCATATTTCATATAGAAATGATACTCTAATAGGTTCTAGAGCCAGAAAAGTATCTTTCTATAAATATGTATTTATACTTTGAAAAGAAAAGTAACATTATTGGAGAAAAATAAATGGACATTTCCGTTTTATCCTTAAGTCGTACGAAGTGAAAAAAAGGAAAACAAACTATTTAAAATTTTGGTAATGTACAATATCCATGGTGGTTATTTATCCCTATTAAATACAGGGTAAGTCAAAATGAATATAGCGATTACAAACGGCTATAACTATTTAATGGAAAAGAATTTATCGATGAGATTAATACAGAATGTAGACAGAACTCCAAAATTTCTTTACCTAAGGCGCAGGTGCATTGAAGCGGAAGCCTACGCATGCACACGTTGAAACTTCGCAACGACAAGAAACCTGTTCATTGCAGGCATCTCATTAGTGAAAATGGCGAGTCCCGTGCAAAAAGCATTCTGCGTGTTAGAATTTAACAAATATCATTCCGTTATTACAGTGCAGCAAGATGGAGCATTCCCATACTGGATTACGGAGGTTCGCACACTTTTAAACCAACATCTTCCAAAGTGTTGGATCGATCGAAGTGGAGATGCGAACGATGTCTTCTGCTCTTGACCACTAAGATCTCCAGACCTGACACCCTGCGATTTTGTGCTTCCCATGCCCCAAACAATTCAAGAACTCAAAGTACGCATTTGTAATGCGCTTGTGTCGGTGACTGAACAATTGCTTCAGAATGTATAGCGTGAAATGAACAATCGCCTAGATGTTGTCCGTGTGACCAAGGGATGTCACATAGAACATCTGTTACGTATGTATACAAAAATTTGAAGTTCCGTCTAAATTATGTGTTAATCTTATCGATAAATTCTTTTCTATTAAATAGTTATAGCCGTTTGTAATCGCTATATTCATTTTGACTTACCCTGTATATTTTATAATTCAATCATAATATTACAAAATTCGTTGGTATTTTTTATTGCATTTCTATAAATCGAAATATTTTCTTTACATAAATTGGCCATTTTATTTTTGTGTAAATCTATATCGGTATTTTTCATTGATTTGATTGTTTATAAAAAAATATCTAATTTGACGTATTAGCACATTTCCATGGCAAAGCACTAAACGGATATCTATTCACTCATCCTCAACTTCGGAATAATAAGCTGCTGAGATCGTTGCAGTTTGCATATTAATCCGTAGCTAGTGATTACTAATTTACAGTTGTCATGTGTGGATTATTCTGATTATACAAGCAAATATGTTAATTTAGAAATTCTTTAGTACATCAAATATATTCCTAGGAGTAAAGCAAAACAATAGCGGAATAAAATTGTTTATATCGACAATATCTTCGAAAATATCAGAAATTTTGTCGTGAAATACAGTCTTAATTTTGGGGGTTTAATATTTTGGCGATTATTGTTCAATATTTGTTAAAAGTATTCAGATATTCCATTGTCAGTATTTCCTGCCATTTAGGAAATATACAATATCATGGATAGATGTTTGTAAATAATTCAATTACTACCAAAATATAATTCATTGATATTTATTACAGACATGCCTACAGGGTGATTAAAAAAAGTTTACAAAATGGCATGGCAAATCAAGCATACAGCAAGGATAAAATATCACACAGTAACATAGGGTCGCAAACTACTTATTTAGTCGCAACTACACATTGTAAAAAAAACGGACTAAAATACGGAAATACTACTGGCAATCTAGATGCCAGTACTATTTCCGTATTTTAACGGAACCTTTTCTCGGTAAATTACAGAAAAAATTTCCGTTTTTTTGGAATTTAACGGAAAATTTTCTGTAATTTACCGGGAAATGTTCAGTTAAAATACGGAAATAGTACTGGCGTCTAGATTGCCAGTGGTATTTCCGTATTTTGGTCCGTTTTTTTTTTTTTTAAGTGCAGGGTGTTTCATCCTAACTGAACATTGTAATAAAAACATTGTAACAAAAATGCAACGATATGTACCTCGTTTTGTGTGAAATGTGATAACATCACGAAAAGATCTGGAAAAACATGTTGCTCAAGTAATCGATGATACCGTATGGATTGATAATCACAGTCCAAAATGTGGGACGTCAAGTGCATACTGCTGGCATGTATAATGCAAACTTCTACCACTTTTGTTTGGTGTTACCACATTTACAACCATAGTGAGAATGTCTGTTAAATATATATTTTTTAATAATATGCTTCAGTTTTCTGCAAGTTATTACAGTAATCCCAAATTGAGTTAGGATGAAACACTCTGTATTTGTGACTAAATAAGTGGTTTGCACACTATGTTCCGTACCACTTCCGTGCCAGTTCCGTACCACTTCCCACCCTTCCGTACCACACACAGTAAACCCAAATTGACTTAGGATGAAACACCCTGTATTTGTGACTAAATAAGTGGTTTGCACACTATGTTCCTATGTGATTTTTCATCCTTGTAGTATGCCTGATTTGCCATGTCATTTTATAAACTTTTTTTAAAATCACTCTATACAAATATATCTCCAATTATTTTTGACATAATCGCATTTTATTTCAAGTAATTTCGAAGTCAAATTTTCTGTAATAATGTCACTTTGCTGAACATAATTTAAATGTAAATTCATTATCTAAACAGTTTTTGTATTCCCTTGGAGGTGTTTTTGGTGAATGAATTATTGGCGCAATATTAAACAGCCATATGATGGGCCCACAGCCATAGTACACAAAGTTCACGTTGAAAAAAAATGAGATAGTTCATTTCGAAGGTGCATAAAATCTACTTTATTCACTCCCACAATGAACCAAGTCTGTAAGCAAATGCCATATATGATAAAGTATGTGAAAACAGGCTTAGTTCACTGCGGGAGTAGATAAAATATATTTTATGCATCTTCTAAATAGACTATCTCTTTTTTTTTACCCGACTGCCAATAAGGGTTATGTGTTTCACGCGTATCTGGGTATGTGGATTTCTTTATACCCTCGAAACATCCCATTGGCTGGATGGATTTTAATGAATGAGGTCTCTATCGATTCATCTTAACCGTCCAATGATTATAGGCAAGGTTTTGTGTTTATAAATTCAAAATGGCGGCCGTAAAATATAAAATGGTGGCAGAGACGAAAAAAATTTTTACGCACCCTATTGAGTGGCATATCAATGGATAGGTCTTTCAAAATGAAGACGATGTTTCATTGACTATTTTAAAGTCAGAAGCTCCGTTTAAATATTACACAACCTGGAAGTTGCGTAAGTAGGTTCTCTAGCTTTACTGCAACTGTAAACTTCATAGACATCTATAGGCCTCATCAAAACAGTGTTTATAGATAGGAACTAACAATAAACACAACTTAAAGGTCATCAATACAAGTAAATAAAAAAATTGGTAAGTAATATAAAAAAATAGTTTCACATTGATGAGAAATAATTAATTAGTTCGCTTTTTACGCAGTCGGTTATTTTAACTTTTCAAATTTAAATCTTATTCTTATTTCAAAATGCACTTGGTCTACTATGGTTGTGAGCCCCTCATACACAATTTTGTTTTCCTACTAGACATGTTTATTATGTTAAATTTTTCACTAAGCATGCATTATCTAAGAGTATATATTAATAATTTTTACTGACAAGACTATTATACTTGAGATTAAATTTTTATTTAAAGAATTGACACTAAATTAATGTAATCGTACATGTAATTTTACTTGATTTTTTAAAAGTTCTAGAAAACAAAATTTGATAAAGAAAGAACCGCATGGGTAAAACGTTTAGTTAGAATTTCGAGTTAGTAAAATAATAGTTAGTAAACAGAAAGTAAGGTTATCCTTTCAACATATAATCGTTCGTCATGTTTACATAGTTTATATAGCTTACAATATGCTTTTACTAGATATTTTTTAAGCAAAGTTTTCAGAATGTTCAAAGTATAGAAAGATTTTGAACTACTCCGAAATATAAAGCGTTTCATACAAGACTATATTTTCTAATAAAAGAATATTATAATGTTGGATCCATTCTTTAAACTATGTAAATACTTTTTCGCTTCACTATTGTAACACAAATATTAAAAAATTATAAAGAAGAAAATAATGCAAGTGTTTGCGGAGTGTTTTGTATTTAACACTTAGTATACCTTACGTTTCATAAATAAAGATTATAAAATAGCTCAAATAAGAGTGTTCTATAGAAATAAAATATGTTTATTATAAAATATACCATTTAAAAATAGTGTATTTTAATTTTTTATAGAGGGGAAACAATTTATTATAGTATATTTGTTAAATAAAAAACATTATTCAAATTTTAAATTAACGTAAGTGGAAAGACTGTAAGAACATTCATTCAAACTAGGGGCTTTTTTCTAACATTACTAACCCTCCCTTTTTTTAGTGTCACTTCATATTAAAATTTTGTAAATTTAGCTATATCCCTGATGCACAGACTTCCGTTAGTTCGGACTTCCAATAGAATCCGTTTTTAGTCCGCACTAAACAATGTAAACATTCGAATGGAATAAAAATAGTCTTTACGTTGATTTAATTGAGTTTGATTTTTTTTAAGACTTCAAATAGGTTGAAACTTTATGCTAAAAGAAACAACGTTCTTTCAATTTATTACTTTTATTTAAAAAATGCACTTTAATGACAATATTGTCAATACAAAAGAACTATTTATTCAGGACAAACAAGATATAACTTTGATGGTTGTAGACTGTTATATTTCTCTTCGTCTGCGCCAGTAACAATTTTTTGATGTCTCAATAAAAGATGCTGCATCAAAGTTGCTTTTTAAAAGGTTATTTGCAAAACGAGTGTTTTACAATTCTACGTGAAAAATTTGTCCACATTATCCTATGAGTAGGGGTCCCACTTGGTCCGTTTCTTGAACACGAATTTTTTTCCAAGAAAAATGTTCCTTATAAATTTCGTAGAAACTTACCTGGAAGCGCGCTTTTCTAGCAATTGTTGCGAAAACATACCACGAATATTTATCTTTAAAAATACAGGTTTTCGAAATACAAAGCAGTAGGAGACCTGGATGAGAAATACGCATTAAAATATGGTGTTAACCTTAATTGCTTTCTTCTATCTTCAATAGAAGAAAGTATTGTAATCGAAATTTTTTTCGACTTCCGGTTTTCAACTGATTTACACGTTTTAGGGGTCAGAGATACCAAAAAACATGTCTGTCTGTCCGTGTGTCCGTCCGTCTGTCGCCATTGTACCATCAAAAAGTGTATGAAGTTATGCATAGAATTGAACCAAATTTTTATTTTAAGTTTTTGGATATGGCAAGTAGGTCCTTCCTGAATTTGGAAAAAAATCGCCGGAAGGGGCGCTGTAATAGCGATTTTTGTGCGATTTTTAATATTGTACCATCCAAAAGTGTATGAAGTTATGCATAGAATTGAACCAAATTTTTATTTTAAGTTCTTGGCTATGGCAAGCGGGTCCTTCTTTAATCTGGAAAAAATTTGCTGGTAGGGAGCGCTGTAATAGCGATTTTTGTGTCATTTTGAATATTGTACCATCGAATAGCGTATGAAGTTATGCATAGATTTGAGCCAAATTTTTTGTGTTTGTTTTTGGTCATGGCACGAAGGTCCTCCCCCTGAATTTGGAAAAATTCCGCCGGAAGAGGGCGCTATAATTGCGATGTCTGTACCATTTTCATTATTGTACCATCGAAAAGTGTATGAATTTATGTATAGAATTGAACCAAATTTTTTGTGTACGTTTCTGGCTATGACAAACAAGTCCTCCCTAAATTTGAAAAAAAATCTGCCGGAAGGGGAGCGCTGTACTAGCGATGATTGTGCCATTTTCTTTATTGTACAATCGAAAAGTGTATAAAATTATGCATACAATTTAACCAAATTTTTGTGCATGTTTTTGGCTTTGGCCAACAGGTCCTCCTTGAATTTGGAAATTCCGCGTGGTAAAGGGGCTCTGTGATAGCGATTTTTGTATACTTTTCTTGATTTTTCGTAGTTCTATTGTCCATCGGCGGCTCGTGCAACAGCAGGAACTTGCTTCCTGCTAAGCCGGCTCTTCGCAAACATCTGATAACAACAGAATAATAAAAAAAAAACTATTAATTTTAACAAATATCATGATATAGATTAACTCGTTTTTAGTTCGTTTAATTGACTGAAGCAGAAATTTAAGATGAAAATCAAAGTTGGTATAGTATTGAACTAATAATATTGAAGTATTAACATGTGTAACTAGTTTTTGAAATATTAAGATTTATAAGATAGAAGAAAGTTTTGGGATTGGCACATCCAAGTACTTTTTAAAAGACAATGATGGGAAAAAGAAACTGTTCTCATTAACCGCAGGTACGCCTTAAGAGGAGACGCATTAAGGAGAGTACAGTATCTCCACTCAAAGTTCAAAAAGTAACAAAATGTCGTATCGGAGTATGGTTTAATCAATATGTTGGTGTTGGTGTTGGTGTTGTTTTATGACGGCCAATTATCAAGACGAGGGATAGAGGCCCGAAAAGAGGGGGAGTGCCTTCCATGGGGGTTTTTCTACGGAAACCTAACACGCATTTCTCAAGGAAATCCAAGGTTCGAAGCAAACCACAGAAAACTCAGAAAGATTAGGCCGACGGGTGAAATTGGGTTCGAACCCAGCACCTCCCGTCTACCAGTTTCGAGAGCAGAGCCTTTCGGCCGCTTGTGGGGCCTTAATCAATACGACTTGTCAAAATGTCAGAATTTTTGTTGCAAAATTAAAAAGTATAGTTTAAGGTTTTACACGCAGTTGCCGCCATAAAGGTCCATGTTATTAAAAGGAATAAGCACTATTGAGATAATATAAGAGGTATTTATTTGCATATGAGAATACTCTAAAAATCGTTTTTAACAATTTAGACTTATTCATTCTCAATTGATATATTTTTTTTTCGATCCATCCCTTAGAAGATTCTCTGTGAAATCTATTTCTAAAACACTACTATATATCGTTTAGGTCCAAAACTTGAGAAATATCACTTAAATATTTTATTAAAATAAATTAAAATCCCCTATTTCTTATTATTTACTAAATATTTTTGTTTGTTATTGTTTTCAGCATACCTTTACAGACGACCCAGCAAATCCTACTGGAAAACCTTGTTTCGTATCATATAAGTAGAATACATACTGCTGTTGTTGCTTTTTATGACGGCCGATTATCTACACAACAGACATAGGCCCAAGGAGGATGCCCTCTGAGGGGGTCTTTCTTAGGCATCCTAAGCCGTATTTAACAAGGTTTGAAGAAAAACACGGAAAACCCCGAGCGATTAGGCCGACGGTCGCAATTGGGTTCGAACTCAGCACCTCCCGTCTGCAGCTTTGAGAGCAGAACCCCTCAGATACTGGTGGAGTGTAGAATACTTACACAACATCCTATGAATATTTAAAAAAATACTATTGTAAAAAAAGCAAAGACTTCGTATCAAATTAATTATCAGATACACAACAAGATTAATCTATGCTATTCAACATACACTTTCAAAAACATTGCGTACGAATATTCAACAAATAACATAAAATTTCAAAAATACCAGAAAAAACTGACTTTCTTTTTCGGTTTATCCGGAAAAAGGAATGCGATATATATTTCTTCTAAGAAACTCAAGGGAGTAAGGTACCTGGAACATACGTGATAGATAAATATCTTGGAAAGTATGGCCAGAAGTAAAGATTGGGAATGGGACTCGAAGAGGTAGAAAAATAAGAGATCAAAGAAATGAATGGTCAAGATGTCGAGACTTATGAATGGAAATAGCGAAGCGATTGTACAGAAGGATAAAGGCAATGGCTATCGAAAAAAAAGAAGTCCTTTGAAACTGAGTGCTTGTAATCTATATGATCGATGAAAAGTAGTTTTACGCAAAACAAACTCTAAGATGTAGCATTATCTAAAGGGCACTCTATTTCCAACAAAATATATTGACCTTTTCCTTTGAAAAATTCACAAGTGTCTGTACCAAAAGATTTAGATAGAAGCAAGAAGAAATGTTCTAGATAACTTTATGCATATATTTTGTTCATTCGTATATATTTATATTATGCTAAAGATATATTACATTTTCCTTTGTAGCAAAATTTTAATATTTAATGATCCAGGAAAGGCAATAAATTTTTTCTTTGTGAATTGGAATACGAATTAAGATATGACAGACGCTTCACGAGATTTTGATAAGGCAAAAGTTAATGGATTTTTGTTAGAAAAGTATTTTCATTTCCAATTTTTGTTATGATTTACAAACAAAAATAATGAAAAATAAATAATGAGATTTTCAATTTTTTTCTGATTGAAAAGATTATTTTTTTCTTACAAGTTCTATACTCCGCCTTATTTGGTCTATTGAAACTGCCACTATCACACACTTGATATTGCAGTTTTTTGACGATGAATATAGCCTTTATCTTTAATATAACCCCATAACAAGATATCCAGTGAAGATAAGTCATAGGAAGCTAAAAGTCCTTCGCCAAAGCAAATCATGAAGCCATTTTTAGGGACACGATTATCATGGTTACTTCTTAGTAAGTCCAAGGCGCCTCCTGTTTTATATGGAGGAAGTTCATCTTGTTAAAAGGACATGTTTTGGACACCACACCCTGATTACTACAAGGTTCGTAAGGGTGCTTGAATTTCCAGACTAAAAAATTCTTCGGTACCAATATTTCATGATGGAAAGTATCTTCTGAAATAAGGCGAAATTTAGTCCGTTTAAACTAGATTAATTTTTCTATAAAAAAATTCTGATATTGGGCCTTGATAATAATGGTACCCGTACGAACCCTGTTACTAGTTTCACAAGCTGATTGTCTTCTTTCTATTATCCAATTAAACGTCTTTTATCACATTCCCATCACCCCCTTAATACTAGGCCTATGTTCTGACATCAAAATGACGGCTGTTGTAGAAGAATTTTCTTCAGCGTTGGTACGGCCCCTTTAGTTTGAATACCAATAATTTCGAAAAGCTTTCTCCGTCTTATTTTTCTGAGATTATTTAATGCTTAAAAAACTTTCAGAAAATGCGTTAAAAATAATTTGCCTACGACACCCGCCATATTTATGTCACTGCGTAGGCCTAGTATTCAAAGTATTGTGTTTTGAATCTAGACTTCATAGGCATGCATGTTCGCAGCATTTGCAGTCATAGTTCGAAGTCATAGTTCTATGAACAAAATTGGTCATAGTTCGAAGCGTTCCTATTTTTTTATTTTGCTTCGGCTATTTGAAAAATTATCTTCAAGGTAAAATCGTTTACCATCTGCAGTAGAAGAAATACTAGAAAATTTACTATTTCATAATAGTGATTAGCAAAGATAGTAAATTTTATAAACGTTGCGAACCTTGCAAAACCATCCTTTGCGATGTCCTGACTTATTTGTAAATGAACTAGACTCTTTTCTAAATATTTCAATTGTTCTCGGTTGAAAAAGATAAAAAAAATTGAAATAAAACAAAGTTTATCTTGACGCAGTTTTTTAAAGAAAGTACACTGTCTGTTTAACTCTAGAACTACCGGAAATTTAAGTCAAGTTTTATAAAAATATTTCACACTAGAATTTTGATTTAAAACAGATTAAATTTATTATTTAACGTTTTTCTTCTTCGTATATTTTAAACTTATTTCATAATCAAATTTCTGGTTTGAACCGAAACATATTCATAGGGTAGCCGTCAAAATGACGGTTCACGGTAGTTCTAGTGCTAAACGTGTTTCATTTGGACCCCTGGGTTTATACGCAAGCTTTGACAACCCTAATTGTCACACATAAACGACATATCAAACTAACAGATGGGAGAACTGCTTGGCATTTAATTGCTTGTATTGAACTGCTTGGCATAAACTATCCACGAAACCTTGTAAAGATTGATTTATAGAAAACTATTTATTTCAAATCGCACTAAAGATTTTCTTTTCTTTTTCAGAATTGTTAGGAAGATAATTCTTAAAAAGTAGAATAATTATTATAGTTATCACGGGAGTAATAGTATTGCTAATAAAAACATAAATCAGATATTTTTTTTATAAATTGTATCAAATTTTGAAAATTATTGCGTTATAATAAAATTCTTATGTTATGAAAGTAATCCGCACAATTCGCTCGTACAATTTTTTAAAAGAAGTTTTACGTGTAATATATATCAAAGTATTAATATTTTTATATGCATAGTTTCATATTTAAAACACAAAATGTTTCTTATAAAATAACTATAGTTGACAGCTTTCATATTTAGACGTAAACATTGAAGTATAATTTTTTTTTTCATATAATATTTGCATGCTTATTTTTAGAAGTTAGACAAATTTGGCCTTTGAGCTGGTATGTGCTAAAGAATTACCGTAACTTGTGTTCTATAGTGAATCTGCAAACAATAATATGGTTAAGATATATGCTTGTAATGAATTGTACGTTATATTATTTTTTAACTCAAAGCATTCATTGACATATAAATGGTTTTTAGCATATGCTGGCTGGTGGCAGATTCAGCAAAATAGTTTTATATAATTTATTTTTCATTATTATATTTATTTTTATCTATAATTAATCAAATTAAAACCTTAAATAAATAATGTGGAAACCAGAAAAAGACAAAGGTACAATAACATATTTAACGTATAACAGCAATTATGTAAAATCGCAATGATGTTTTTGTATTTTTAAAACCCTTAATCCTTTCAGGGGCAAAAATCTTCTACTCGTAAAATGCTGAAATGATTGACTGACACCAGAATTCACAACCAACTTTATTTAAAAGTAAGTAAAAGGTTTTCTTCGAGTAATTAATAAAAGCAAAACTTTGATTCCATAAATCTGGTGTCAATGTGGCATTTAGCAATTAAAATTAGGTGATCCAAAAATAAACCACCGCCCTTGAAGGGGTTAACGATTAGAATTTTTTCAGAAAATATATTTATCGACAAAGTGGCTGAAATCAAGCACAAATCAATTACTAATACATGCTTTAGACTACCCGTAATTGTTTTGGATACGTTTATAACAAAGCTTTACACAAATTATGAAATAATTTTTAGTTAAAATTATTTAGCATTTCTAAGATTTTTTAGGGCATTTTACTTTATAACAAAGAAATATTACTATATTTACAATAGTGTTACTTTTGCTACTTGCAAGGGCACTTAAGCGATTGCGATTTCGTCAATTACTTTTCAAATGCATTAAAGTTGCGTGTCGAATTATCTATTCAATTAAACGTGCTCCTCAATCGTTCACGAATTGTTCCACGGCTCAGTTTCATCAACCACCATTCATCAAGAAACTCCATCACAAAAGATTCCATAACATCAAAGTCATGATTAAATTGTTGGTAAACATTATGGGTTTAATAGGTATATTAATCAACGATTCTCCGTATCACGCGCCAATCAACGTAAAGATGTATATAGTGGCGCGAGAAATAGCTGGTACACTGGCAACACAAGCGTCTAGCGATCACACTTTTTCATTCATTTCGATCCTGTGATCTTGCGGGATCAGCGCGCTCCGCGCATATCGTTCAGCGCATGACGTATTTTGCATCATACCGATACCGTCCGCGCATGACGTATATTTGTTTATATTTAGATGTTACATAGATGTTTAGATGCAACATAAAATTAATAGAAACATATAAAAATTTATTACATTCATAATTTAAAGTGCCTTTAAATTATTAAGAATTAAATAAATTACTAAATCATTATAAAATTTCAAATTATGAAAAAAATATTAACAATTATTATTTATTCAAAATTAAAAGTTCTTTTAAAATGATGATAAAAATTAAAATTATTAAATTTAAAATTATGAAAAAATATTTAATTATTATTAAATTTAAAACATTCTTTATGATTTGTTTATCTTTACACCACTAGATGGCGATACTAAAAGCATTAAATCTGTTAAAACTACGATTACCATATCAAATATTTGGAAAATTCACAATAAAAAAAAAAAAATAGTGGTACAAATATTGAAAAATATAAATTTTCAATTTTTATCTTCAAAAAAATTTAGTTTTTTAAAGCAATCTTGACATTCATTTTCATTCAGCTCCGTAAGGAAACGAACCCATGCCATTTTATCTGAAGTTGAACGTCATACCACTACATCATAAAGTTCCTTAAATAATTTTGCTTTGAATATTATTTTACACAACCATCGATACGTTATGCGCGGAACGATATGCGCGGAGCACGCTGATCCCGCAGGATCACAGGAACAAAATGAAAAAGTGTGATCGCTAGACGCTAATCACTGACAACATCCATCAGCATAGCTGCCAAATTTTACGCTTTTCTGGTACCACTAAAATTTAATAGAGATTTTCGGCTTGTTTAATCATGAGATTTAGACGATTAAATAAGACAATATTTACTGTAAAATTTTAGTGGTAGGAAGAAAGCGTAAAAGTTGGCAGCTATGCATCAGTGATCAGGTAGCTGCTTCCTGAACCGTGGTAGCCACATTTTTTTACTCGTATAAAATCTTACGTTTTCCGTTTTATACCTGTTAAAATGATAACGTCGCATAGAAATTGCAGGTAAATTGTCCCACGCCCTAAGCAGTTAGTATTTTCAGAGAAGAAACTGTTTTATTAGTATTCTGGAGAAACAGTTAAATCAACAAAGCTTTTCCAACTTTAAACTTGCTTGTAATAGGACAGTCTTATCTTACTTAAGTCTATTTGAATTACGTGAAGTGGTTTTGTTTATGAAAATGAATGCATACTACTTTGTACTATTTAAGAAAAAAATTCGAACACATGAACTAATGAGTATGTTTTGCAAATTTCATATCAACATGAACCATATATCACCCTAAATAGCAGCCTAAATTGAGAAAACCTTTCGACCTCTCTGCATACAGGGTTTAATTTTTATCTTTTGGCAATATTAATCACCATGCTGTTATTTTTACTGCTTGAAAGGGCAATAAGTTGATTGCGCTTTTGTCAATTACTGTTCAAATGCATTAAATATGCACAGAGTTGCCAAGTCTCCGGATTTTTGAACACCACTGTCATCTTAGAGAAAATGTTGCTCTTTTAAATCGCCCGAATGTTTCAATTAAATAAAAGAATATTATCTTTATTAAAATACTGGTATCCAAAAATCCGGAAACTTGTCAGCTCTGTATGCATATCGAATTACCTATTCAATTAAACTTGCACCTTATTTGTTCACGAATTCTTTCACGGTTCAGTTTCATCGACCACTATGGATGCAAGAAACTCCATCACAAGAGTTGCTAGATCATTTATGTCACGATCATATAATTTCGTAAAATTATATGGTTTTCTAGGTATAATACTCAACGATTCGTCGTATCACTTGCCAACCAGTGTAAATATGTATACAGTGCAACGAGAAGTAGCTGGTACACCGCCAACATCCTTCAGTGATTGGGTAGTTTTTTCCAGAACCGTGGTAGCCTTATTTTTTAACTCTTATAAAACCTTCTGGTTTCGGTTTTCTACCTGGTAAAATGATAAACTGCTCTATTCTTTTGAAATTTTTTTGTCATGTCGCATAGACATTGCAGGTTGATTGGTCCACGCCATAAGCTCTTCGTGGGGTATTTTCAAAAAAGAAAGTGTTTTATTGGTATTCTGGAGAAACAGTTAAATCAACAGAGCTTTACCAACTTCAAACTTGTTTGTAATAAGATTGTCTGTTCTTATTTAAATCATTTTGAAATTTGCGAAGTGGTTTTGTTTCTGAAAGTCAATGTTTATTAATTTGTACTACTTAAAAAAATCTCGAACACTTGAACTAAAGTGCTTGTTTTCCAAACTTCATATCACCATGAACTATATATCACCATATATTAATAGAAGCCTGAATTAAGAAAATTTCGACATCTCTGGTATACAGAGTGTTCTTTTTATCTTGGACCAATAGCGGATTCCCAAAACGTTTCTTTCAGAGGTATAGTACCTGGTTAGTAAAACATGTCAAATGCTGTGATGCTATGAAAATATTTTTTAAATACTCGTTTTATCCATTTTAAGTGCCAGAAAAAGCCAAATATTCCTAAAATTCAAAGTATCTCAAATTCAGTATGTTTTAGTCGTGGAAAAATATGTCTCCTGTTTCCCTTGTAAAAGCATAGAGAAAGATTTCCTAAATAAAGTTATAGGATTCAGGGACCGTATAAAAAATTTAAATTTCATAACTATTTCGATAACAGCTATGTTGAGGTAATTAAATTACAATATGATGGAGATAAAAATTTTAAACGTTTTTGCATCTCTAAAACTAACAATTGATCAATTAACTTTTGGTAGACAATAGGAACGAACACCCTAGTTTTATAGGTGTTCTTTTGTTCTCCTGTAGAATAAAAATAAATTTGACAGATTTTTAAAAAATGTGCTTCTTACTGAATTTTTGTATTAAAATCGTGAGTAATGTAAGCTGTACTCACTTTCTTAAAATTGATATGATTGCGAAATGCCCATATTTGATATGTTACACGAAATTTCTGACAGTTTGAAAAGGATTTTTCTACAAGCGTAATATATTATTATATTTTGCCTTAGCCATGGGTTGTCTATGATAAATTACGACGAGCCCAAATTATTGGCTGCAGAAAGCTGAAATTTGGAATGTTTTAAAATACATTAAAATTATGAAAAAAAAAATTCTATAAATAAAATTTTTATTTTTTTTTCAGAGCTAGATTTAAATTTTACTATCTTTCAAATGATAATTAATGGAACACTGTGGGATTTTAATAGCTTCAAATAAAGGCAAAAAATATTATATAAAAAAGAGACGGCTTTATATGTGTGAGAGCTCTGTGATCCCCATGGGGCACTAAAACAATATTTTCTGAATTTTTTAGAAAATAAGGATAATGGCAAAATAAATTAAACGTATTTCCATACTAAAGGATATTTAAAAATGAAACGTTTAGCCATAAAGCAAATCTATTTACCAACTCTGAATTTGAACATTTTGGCGAAATTTAGATACACAAGAAAATAAAGCATTTTTATAAATCTGAAGATGTGATTTTATAGCGAAATATATTTTCGAAGCGTGGTCATATACAGAATAAAAAAACTAAAGAACTTCATTAATTACATCTTTCTAAAACTTTAGAAATGTTAAAACAAATCAAATTTATTTCCCAACTCGTTTAAAGTACTTTTGCAAATTAAATGTAAACAGGGCTCGTACGGGTCCTTGAATTTCTAGACTAAGAAATTCTTCGCTAGCACTATTTTCTTATAGAAAATCATTCCTTAAATAAGGCGTAATTTGCCGCGTTTAAACTAGATTTATTTTTCTTTTAAAAAAATACTGATATTTGGCCTTGAAAATAACGGTACCCGTACGAACCCTGGTAAAACCATATAAACAAACCAATGTACTCGTTTTAAATTTAAATATCTTAATGTATAGTATTTATAAGTAACACGGTAACATAGGGGAGAATAGGGAGGGTTGACCCACTTTTTATGATTTAAATGATTTTTTATTTTTTAAATACTGAACGTAGAATAAAGTTTTATACATCATTTTATTCGTTATACAATCAGTTATCAAAATAAAATTGCTACATAAGTATAACATATAAGAAATTTGAAAAATGATTGATTTTAATCATGAAAAAATAATGGGTCAAGGCTCCCCACATCTGGGAAGGTTGACCCGCTATATAGGGGGGGGGGGGCTTGACGCACTTTGTTTTATGTTGCACTATTTGTGAAGAGAAATAAAATCAGTTTAAAAAAAGCAAAATAACTTTATTCTACATGCTTTAATTATTATAATTTTTTTTTAATATGAGGCTTAAACAAACCTGTTAAGTCACAATTACAAGTCAGAGAAGGAAAAGATTATATTAAACAGGAATTTGTCTCAGTAAGTATAATTGCACAACAGGGAAAATGAAATTTTAACATTTAAGGCAGAATTCTGTTTGAGACAGGTTCCGTTTTCATAGCCTTTCATGAAATTATGTCCGGATTTAAGAGCCACTGTCCTGCTTTTTTTATCTCCTTGTTCTATTTTTTGTGACATTCGATCTGACAACTCTAGTTGTCAAATAGTTTGGCTTCATCTCACTGCATTCACCTATAGGTGAAATTTTTCTACATACCTTCCTAAAGTTTTTTGATCGATGCTATGTTCTTTTGCAACAGTATGAGCACTTATCATTAACATGATTTAAACCTTTAAGGGGAAAAGTACTTTCAGTACTAAAATGTTGTAATAAATGACTGGCAGCTTAATTTATGAACAAATTTATTTGGAAATAAGAAAAGGCTATATTTCACATACTTATTAAATGAAAAAGATTTTAGCAAAATTCCGCTGCAATTATGATGTTTCGTAATTAAAATTAAGTGGTTTTATAAATATACCACTGCCCCTCAAATGGTTAAGACTGCTACTTTCATTCTTTGTAGTCCTTTCTAGTCTTTTCCACAGTTTTTATTTACCCATTGTAAGCAATTTTTAAATGAAAAAAAAGTTCCTATCAACTTTCCCATTTTCTAGCAATTTTTCACATTTTTCTAATAGTCAGTTTTAAACATTTTCTTTTCAATCACACCATTTTACTGAAGTTTCACAGAATAAATTTACATTGTTTTATGTATATATCATTAACTTTTCATTACGCACAATGTATAATAAAAATATTTCCAAAAACACTTAATTAAGGGAGCCTTGAGCATCTGGTCAACCCTCCCTCACATTGACTGTGTCAATCCTCCCTACATATACCTTCTCTAAAGAATACCACATTGTTATATTAAGCCTAACTTACTGTACAGTCGTCTTTATGCCTGGAATGAAAGCTCGATATTTCTGCATTACTTTAAACCTATTTACTTAAATTTCTATGATGTAATTTATTTGAAAAATTCTTACAAATTATTTCTAAAAAACACAACTTTTAGGTTGAAAACGCCTCACAACTGATTTTTTCCACACCTATTTCTATTATCTGTATGAAATGAAGACTGTTGTTTGAGCATTCCAGTAGTTTGGTTGACACCTATTGATAAAACTCTGAAATTCTTTTAAATGTGAAAATTGATGAGTAGGTTAAGCCTCCCGTATGGTCAACCGTCCCTAGTCTCCCCTACATTAAAATTATAAATTTTATAACATGGGTAACAGAAAACTATATTTTTGAAGAATATGTCTATACACACGAATATAGGAGCTCGATTTTGATAATTTTATGTATTTCCAAATATCTGAATAACTTTTGATTTCCAAAACAACTAAAGTGAACTTCCAAACTGATTTAAAGTTTTCTTCAAATGAATGGGTAAATCATAAAAACCAATAAATAAACGCGCTTTCATTTTGAAATCCACATTTTTGTACATAATAATAGAAATAATTTTCATACTTATAAATCTAACGATGGGTTGAATAGCACAGTATGTTTTCGAAGGTTGTTTAGGGATCATACGGGTGCTTATTTTCCACTAACTTCTTTCTCCTTTGAATATTGGTATTTCAATAAAGGAATCTTTACTGTATGTAATCTGAGATTACATACATACGAACCATGTTGGTTATAGAGAATATGTAATAAGAACTCTATGGATAACGTCATTTATTTCCTCCTAAATAACTTTTGACTTCAATAACAACTAAAATTATTTACCTTCCGTTTAACCACTTAGCAGTTTCGCCTGAACGTCGCTCAGGCAACATTTTTTCTACATTAGTCAATTCATTTGTCCAGAAAAATTCCGCGATTTTGTTGTGAATAAAAATACGAATAAATTAAGAAATTTAACACGTTTATCAATATATTTTTTAATTTATATAACGGGATTTAAATATTAAATTGTTTACCAAAAAGATGCTTAACCCTTTCCGGCGCGGTGTCCTTAAAAAAGGACACCTAATTTTAATTCCAAAACTGACAAACGGCGCCAAGAATATTTAACTAAAATTTTCCTATCATAATGTACATGAAAATAAGCAAGTTCGTATTTACTAATAAATTCGTTTATAAATTGCGGTGTCAGTCCATTATTTCATCAGTTTATAAACAGAATTACTCCGCACCGGTAAGGGTTAATTTTGACAATCTGGCAAAATAATAATAATAATAATAATAATAATAATAATAATAATTAGAAACTGTTACGATGATTAAAGCGTTTTTGCTTTATTATGAGCATAAGTAAAATCATAATAAAGCAAATCGATGTTCTTGCTTTAATTTGGAATCCACTGAAGTATCTCGCCGTAAATAACAAAATAAGATACTTTAGAATTTTAGATTTGAAAATATTTTTTAAACAGAAAACTATATTATCGATGCATGGTTAATACTCAAGAATAGAAGAACTCCATTTGATAACTTCATTTACTTCCATCTTTCTAGATAACTTCGAAATTGTCAGATAACATTAGGGGATTGCATCCCGCACAAGTCGCTCAATGTTTAATGAGACAGATTGTTTGGGGAGAGGGGTTACACGATGACAAGACACACATTAGAGGATTCCTGAAAATTCATCGTATGTAATGCTTGTATTCCCCGCTTGGTAGTGTGCAAAGGGGTATGGAATGCAACGCTGAAGCTCTATTAAAGTGCAATCGCTGGGAGAGGGGTGGGATATATTGGCATTCCTTATCCAAGGAGCGGTCGTAACCCAGAACAATAGGAAATGCGTCAGAGATTTCTGTATACCTAAAATGCTGGAGTTAACTCTGTAACTATCGGCTACATGGAATTCACTTTTTTTGTTTTCTGTTACGTTCGTCACTCTATGACTGCATTGAAACTAATTTCCAGCATCTAGGGGCGGAATGTATACATTTTAATTTGTAACTGTAATATAAAATTGGAGTATTTTTTAATTGTAATATTTTAAGTTGGAATTGCCCGTTCAAAAAAACGGTACAAGTAGAGAGTAATGTACAGTTTGTAAAGTAATATAAATTAAATCAAATAAGGTCAAATTAAGTGGTGAAAATATGTACAGTTGAATGCAATTAAATTTAAACATGGATGACCCATTTGGATTGCACTAAAGCTAAAAAGATGTACAGCTTAGCCCCACCGAGATGGTTATACATTTATACATTTATTAGACAATGCTTATTAAGAGGCTACTTCAGTCAAACGAAAGGACCCGTTCGCTAATGCTAATCCTATGGAAAATAAATTATAAAGATATCTCGGTCGCATTTTAATATTTTTAAATGATTTCTTTTGCACTGAATAGTTGAGATCGATCTGTACAAAGGCCGTTGTTTACTTTTTCGATTTTATTTAGAGGTATTTCTTATGAGGACACTTTCTTTTTCGGAACCGGTTTCGAAAGTAAAAGCATCCTCATAAAAAATATCTGCAATCGAAATCAAAAAAGTAAAAACCGGCCTGCATTTAGATCCATCTCAACTATTCAATGCAAAAGAAATCATTTAAAAATATTGAAATGCGACCGAGATATCTTTATAAATTTCTTCCATAGGATTAGGCGTCTTTTCATTTGACTGAAGTAGCCACTTAACAAAAGAAAAGATATTGTAGCGCCCTGAGACACGTATGACATGAGATTTTTCTACGTTTTCTTTATAGAGCTCATCTTTTACATAAATTAACAAAATTCTGGTTTAGTGATCTACAAATTATAAATGATTTGCTTATATATAAAAAATAGTATAAAAAGTTACACTTAAAGTTTCATATAAAAGATTTTTATCTATTACAATAAAAACACATTACTTTAGATAAATGTTAAGATTTCTAGTTACAAAAATAGATCCAATTAATGATATTTTTCATATTATCAAAAATATTCGTTTTATTCAGAAACAAGTATTAGTATTTTCTTCGTGTACAGGGCTCGTACAAGTCCTTGAATTACCAGACTAAGAAATTCTTAGGTACCAGTATTTTCTTAGGGAAAATATCTAATTAAATAAGGTGAAATTTCGTCCGTTTACACTAGATTTGTTTTTCTATTTAAAAAAATACTGGTGTTTGACTTCGAAAATAACGGTACCCGTACGAAACCATGGTGTATGCCTTTGCCGTAATTAAAATTTTGATAAGAAAATATCGTTTCGACTGCGTAAAATAACTAAAAACATCTTTTCTATTTGTGCTTTTTTATTGATATAGTCATTATACACTGACGGGAAAAGAATGAAACAACTATCAAATTTATATCAATCTTACATAAATTCCATTAACCCCTTGAAGGGCACTGGTATAGCGACTAGAATACACAGTGTGGAAATCGGCTATCCTTGTAATACTTAAAAAAACGCTAAAATATTGCATCCCTTAAATGTGCAATGATGCTGCTGCAATATGCAGATCGCAGCGACATCTGCAGGACATTTTCTACAACTGCACGATATTGCTAGTCTAGACAATGTGATACTAGTAATACGGAAATCCCGCAGATGTCGCTGCGATCGACACTTGGGAATTTAGCAGTATCGTCGAACATTTAAGGGATACAAATTTTTAGCACTGTTTGGATAGCATATTTCCACACTAGGTATTCTAGACGCTGTAGCACCGGTATATTATATATACCACTTAATTTTAATTCCCAAATCCCACATTGGCACCAGCATTTAAAAACTAAATTCTGATTTATACTACATACTCGAAGAAACGCTTTTGGTTACTTTCATATAAATTTTCTTGTAAATCCTGGTGTCGATCAATCATTTTACCATTCTAGCAACCGAAGTACTCTGCCCCTCAAGGGGTTAAGTGAAGTCAAATGAAAAGCAGTATGTTGGTCGCTCATGGTCAACCTTATTACCAGTGTTGCCAATTGGAGACTTTTTTGTCCAGAGATTGTTGATTGTCACCGCTTTTTTGAAATGGAAATATTCGGAATATTTAAAACCAGATTAAAAATTCTGAAAAATAAGGCGAATTATACTACTTTAAAAAGTGGTGACAGTCAAATAATGTGAATTAAAAAAGTTCACAATCTGGCAACACTGTTTATTACGTATGCATTCCCGTTTGTTACACAGAAATATGCATAATCGGTAAACGTTTTGCATGTGGAAGTTTGAACATGTCGCCGAGAAGACATTCGACGGATTGTGATAAATAGCGTTTAATTGGACGAATGTAGAGTAAGCTTATAAATCTGAAAAACTTCCTTTTTGGTCAGCCGTGTCCACACACCTTTTTAAGTATCTGTAAAGTCATAAAATAAGTAAAGTCATGACTTTCAATAAAACCACTTTCATTTTTTTCTGTTGTTAAAAGGACCTGTGGCCTGTGACACATCATATTTAATTATTGTGATTTTTATGTTGTTTTAGCATAAAAACAAAATAATCGTTTTAAACCAATTTTACATAGTATTTCATATGATATTGCAATTTAAACAGTTTTCATTAATTTATGGGGAATCTTATTTGATGTTGTATATTAACCGAAAAATATATTCAAATAGAGAAACCATTTCCTTGTTGAAGACTTCAGAAAATAATTACTGTGTTCTTACAGGCGTGTATGTACACTTGGAGATTCATAGAGAAATTCTGAGATCGATTGATTTAGAAGAAATCTCAGGTTTAAATGTCAAACTCCTTCTTATTTTAAGGGTGATTTATTGATAATTAGACATCATTCGCAACATTTCATATACGGCTTAACCAATATCCAAATGTGCAGTGGATTTCAACGGATTATCAACAGCGGAATCGTACATTAGGTTTATATAGCTTAATTTCACAAAATAAATGTTCATTTAAATTTTTAGAAGATTTAATACTTTTGAAAAAAATACTTTTTCAAAAATAGAATTGAAAAAATGTAATATAATCAACATAAAAATGTAAAATCGTTTTATGTGTTTCAAAAAAATATAATACTTCAATAAAAATTGATTGATGCTCCATAGAATTCAATTACAATGTAGAGAAACTGAGAAAGAGTTGCAATTATAATTTCCAACTCAAAACCAAAGGATGAACATAAATGTTGGGAAATGAAAAATAATTAAATTAATTAATTAGTATTGGTTTAAAGAAATAATTCCATTGCGCATGGATACTTAAAACGTCTTTGATCCGAAAGCATCATTTCACCTGTAAGTGTAAGATTATTCAGAATTTAATATCTATTAAGGGGAGATTGCACTTTATTTGATCGATTGATTTTACTTCTATATGTTTTGCAAAGTTCGTAGAATATGTACCTAAAACGATCTTGTATTAAACAAATTATGTACAAAATTACGGCCCTTTGAACGGAACTTTACGGATGCTAAAAAGGAGGTTTGTTTGTTTTTTTCCAAAGATTTTGCACAAAATCATGTTTTTTAATACTCCATGAGACATCATAGCGTTTGAACTGATTAACCGATTATCAAATAATTAATTATTTTTGATAGATGATATTTTTTTGGAGACTCTTAAACCAATTAACATTAAATATCTTGTTCAAGTCTTTTATGTTGAAGAAACACGGCGAATTCATAGGTCGATATTAAAAGTAGAATCATTTGGTTTTCTGAAGAGGTAATTTCAATGAAAATAGGTTCATGGCTCTGCAAATGTAACTGGCTTTCTTAATCCGTATAGTTTGTATATTTCAGATTATTCTACGATGCACGATCCTGCATGGTTGCAGCGCAGGTTCCAGCGCAAAGAGGTTCACGCTGTACACACATGTTTTAAAATTAGGATACCGCCACCAATTTATATTTATGTTATTGTTTTTTTAGTGAAAACAATTTCCAAAATAAAGAAAGTTATGCTTGTTTAATGACAAAAAATCAGTTTCTTTTTTTTATGCTTGATTCAGAAAAAAAAAATCTTTAAAAAGCCTACTTATTGGCCTTATAAAGTGGAATATCTACTTAAACACATTCTTTATCAATTTCGCATTCTCATTTATGTCCATGCACACACTAAAGAAATTGCAATCTCATAAGAGATTATTCATTGTGCTGATTCCATCGTTAGCACTATCCTTCATATTTATTTTAGTTTGTTTTGTATTTAATAAATTTTCTAAATTCTAAAAAAAAAAAAAAAATACATTTGTTTATAAAATAACATGTAATATATGAAAACTCGCATACATACACAGAGACACAGACGTTAACACGTATACATGGAGATAAATCTATAAACAAATAAGAATGTAACTATAGTTACGGAAAAATATTCGCTGGTAAATATTTAGACCGATATCTATTAAATAAAACAACAGATGATATGCGCAAATTATTTTTTTAAATAACCTTAATTTCCATGCATGCAATATAATTTCGTGTTACTCTTTCATATCTTTCTAAACAATGAGTCTCATTAAATTCGTGCAAGTAGCAGAAGCATGTTTCTTTTTATTGTAACACAATCGGTGTTGTAAACTCCCTACGAAAGCTTCTAAAAATATGAGAACAAAAGCGGCGTTTTCAAAGATTTACTCGTTGCCTTTTGTCCATCATACAACCTACTTCAACACACACCGCTGAATTTATTCAGAATGAAAGGCAGTGATCAAAAGAAACATTTTTTGGCGGGAGGGAGCGGGAACTTCAACATACTTTTAGCACGCACAGAGAATTTTTTCCAGCACGTACACACGGATGTCGTAAAGAACATTTTGGAAGCCGGGAGTGCTTTTATGTCACTTGAAAAATCTGGACCTCATTCAAAATCATAAAACCTTATTTCTTTTTTCAATAGTGCACCACGCTGGACTTATGGAAAAGAAATAAAAAAGGAATATGAGAGTTTTATTTTGGAATACCGGATTATTTATATGTGTAAATAATTTAAAGTTTTCTAAAGATTTCTAGAGACATGATTCAGAAAAAAACTTTTTTTACGACGCATTTTATATCCAGAACTATGATCGATAATGATCTTGCTTTATTGTACAAAATGACATTTATGCGAAACAAATATTGATAATTACATTTATAATAAAATGATAAAAGTTTTTAACTGTGTGCAATTTACATTAACGTTGTACATCAATTTTTTATTTTAATTACTTTAAAAAAATCAATTTAAATCAGCTATTTTTTTTCTTATGCTGCATTATAAAAATGTAAACTGTTATTAATTAGTCATAACATAGTAATCTATACTAATAAAAGAACAAATCGCTCTGTCTGTCTGCGTGTCTGTCTGGATGCGATGGCTAGAGCATAGCTGCCAACTTTTACGCTTTTTTCTTACCAGTAAAATTTTATAGTAAATACTGCCTGATTTAATTGTCGAAATCTCATGATTAAATAATGCGAAAATTTCTATTAAATATTAGTGGTAGACAAAAAGCGTAAAAGTTGGCAGCAATGCTAGTGAAAACTACTGCACGTAGAATTCTGAAAATTTACACGTGAATAGTCGAAGACTGGCCTTGATGCACATGAGGCTCAGATTTTTAATTTTTTCAGGGCCAGGGACCCTGGGCCTCTTTTAAATGTTTATGCACTAAATTGCTAGTGAGATTCTCAAAAGGTGGGATCATTAAACATTAACTATATGTAATTTTTAAAATTTTCAAATTTAAGGCCAATTTTTTTTAATAGTGTAGTATTTTGTCTATAAATATAATATATAAATATTTTTAATAGTATGTCTACAAAATTATACAGAAACATTAGACAGCAACTATTCTGGAAAATTATTAAAGCATTTAATTAGCAGTTGTGTACGTTACAAATTTTGGACATTTTTTCGCACGTACGCTACAGATTTTGGACGTTGCTCTTAGTATTTAAAAAATTCTTAAGACTAAGAATGTAGTAAATGTGTCCTATAATTGTATGTGTATACATATATATATGTATAATTAACTTTTTGTTATCCAGTAATAATAATAATAAAATCAAATGCTTTGTTACGTACATTACTTTCGGACATAACAAAATACAAAAAAGTCTTTATAGAAAAGTCCTTCTATCTTCAAAAAAGCAATAAATCAGCCTGCCATCTCTTAAGGAAATTATTAAAAAATTATCCGTTTTCTTTATGCATTCGTTGTTTACCATTGGAACCACCTGGAAAAATGTTAAAACTCTTTTTCTTGGTGGTACATTGGAGCAGTTAACGTTATGAATGTCCGAAATTGGCCTCTTTAGCATAAAATAATAAAATTTTAAGATATTTATACAAAGCATTTACAATAAATTATGTCATTTTCTGTCTCTGAATAGAATTAAAAACTCAGTGTAAAAAAAATAATAATAATAAAGTCAATGATAATTAAAGTTATGTTTGAAAGGCTTAAAGTTATTACGTGTGTCCAGTGCCCACCTTGAATCGCCCGTTAATAACTTGCCCCCCTTCCATCCCATCTTCTTCATTTTGAACGACCTATCTCCATTTAGTGTTTATCGCCTTTTCACTTTTCGGTTAAGATCCTGGCCCCTTGGTGTTCGATACAAGGCCTCTTGAAGTTTTTGTGCAAAATATTTAATAAATTGCTTCCTTTTAATCCGAACTTCATTTTTGGTATCCCTTTTCCATTTAGTTATTCACATGTTTCCTCATTCCAGTTAAGACCTTGGGCCCCCCTGCAGTGCGTAGGCCCTGTCCAGGGCCCCTTGGATTTTTCATGCGCCAATCATTTTTAACCCCTATTTTTTTCATCTTCTTAGTGCATAATTTTAAAGTTGAGTCTTAGACTCTTCTTCCCAGTCGAACACCCTCATATTTTTATTGGGGCCCTAGGGCATTTATGGAAGCATTTACCCTATATTTTGTGCATTTCTTTAAAATGTTATTCTAACGAATAATTCATACCCTATGCTTAATTTTGACTAATTGAAGATCTAACGCGCTAAGTACTAAAGCCATTTTAACATGTTTTTATGTTAATGCCCTGTTTTTAACTATCAGTGGGCCCCTTTTGTTCTGCTTTCTATAACTCCCTTAAAAATGGACCGATTCACTAGCTTTTTTTTTCTAACAACTTCTTAGGCTTTCAAACTACAACATGAACGATAAAAAAAAATTTCAGACTTCAGCTACCTCCAATTTTGAATATTAATCTCCTTCTTGCGGCTCTTTGTGCAGCTTCTTTCAAAATTATCCGAATTGCTTGCAATTTTCTTAAAAATAATTCTAGCGTCCTCCGATTAATTTAATTTTGATTACATGAAGATCTAAAACGCTAACTACTAAAACATTTTGACATGTTTTCATGCTAGGGAACAGCTCTCAACTATCATTTGGACCATTTTGGGCCCCCTATTATAACTCACTTAAAATGATCCGATTCACTAGCTTTTTTTTTCCTAATAACTTCTTAGGTTTTCCAGAAACTACAATAACGATAAAAAATAATAATAATAAAAAAAATCAGACTTCAGGTGCCTCCAATTTTTAATATTAATCGCCTCCAAGGGGGCCCATGGTGAAGCTTATTTAAAAATGGTCGGAATTTCTTGAATTCTTCTTTAACATAGTTGTAGCGTCCTCCAATTACTTTAAAAGCTACTAAAAATATATTTATGCCCAACTACATACCAGTTGTGTCCCTGGCCCTTTGAAGTTTTTGTACCTTAAATTGTTAATAAATTGCCCCCTCTTAATCCTATCTTCATTTTTAGAACCCCTTTTCCACTTAGTTATTCTCACGTTTCTACATTCCAATTAAGACCCTGGGGCTCCGTGTGGTCCCGTAGGGCGGTCCAGGTCCCCTGAACTTTTTGTGCACCATGCATTTTTCACTCCCTAATTTTCTCATATCATCCGTGCATAATTTTTAAGTTGAGTCTTGGACTTTTCTTCCAGTACCAACACCCTCATATTTTTATTGGGGTCCAAGGGCCTTTTCTGAAGTATTTACCCATTTTTTTGTGTATATCTTTAAAATATTATTCTAACAAAAAATTGATACGCTATGCTTAGTTTTGATTAATTCTAGATCTAAATCGTAAGTACTAAGACATTGTAACATGTTTCCATGTAAGGGCCCTGTTTTTAACTATCAATTGGTCCCTGTTGGGCCCCGTACTATAGCTCCCTTAAAAATGGTCCGATTCAGAACCTTTTTTTTTCTAACAAATTCTTAAGTCCGCCATCTACTACATAAACGACAAAAAAAAAAAAAAAAAAAAAAAAAAAAAAAAGACTTTAGATACCACCAATTTTTTATATTAATCCCCTTCTTGGGGCTATTAATATGGGGTGGCAACTATGTATGTATACTTGGTGCAGCTTCTTTAAAAATGATCGGAATTGCTTGCAGTTTACTTTAACACATTTTTAGTATTCTCTGACTACTTTAAAACTACTAAAAAGTATCTTTAGACGCAACTACATGCCACTTAAGTCCCTGGCACCTTGGGGCCCGGTACAGGGCCTCTTAAAGTTTTTGCAACATAAATTGTTAATAAATTACCTTCTCTTAATCCGATTTTCATTTTTGGAACCCTTTTTTCATTTAGTTATTCTCCCGTTTCTTTATTCCAGTTAAATTCCTGGGGCGTCCTAGAGTTCCATAGGGCCCGATCTGTAGCTCCTTGAACTTTTTTGCGCTTCATGCATTTTCACCACCTAATTTTCCCGCATTACCAATGCAAAATTAAAAAATTGAGTCTTGCTCTCTTCCCCTTGGACCAACACCCTCTTATTTTTACTGGACCCTGGGGTCCTCTTTTAAGCTTTCCCCCTTAGTTTTTGCACATTTCTTTAATATTTTATTCTAATGATTAATTCATACCCTGTGCTTAATTTTGACTAATTGAAGATCTAAAATGCTAGAACTTAGACCTTTTAACAAGTTTTCATGTTAGGGCTCTGTTCTTTACTATTCCTCTTTTGTCCCTTTGTTATAAGTCCCTTAAAAGCTGTCCGATTCACTAGCTTTTTTTTTTCAACTTCTTAAGTCCTCCTGCTACCACATGAATGACAAAAGAATTTTTCTGACTTCAGCTACCACCAATTTTGAATATTTTTTTAAGCTTCTTTAAAAACTATCCGATTCTATTACATTCTTCTTTAACATAGTTTCAGTGTCATCCAGCTAATTTAAAACTACTAAATATGTTTCTTATACCAAACTACATTCCAGTTAAGACACTGACCCCCAAGGCCCGATCTTTCTTTATACCTCAGCTACCACTTTTTTCGAACATTAATCTCCTTTTTCAGCATCAACTTAACGTTTACTTAGTATAGCTGTAAATTAAAAATGGCGTTAATTTAAAGGTAACTTTAGATAATGGATTTCATCAGTTTATTAAATATCGTGTTAATGTTAAAAGTAATTCGTTAAATTTACAAGGGGAGTGGTCATCTTTCACCGCTTGGGGGTACATTATTTTCTCCGATTCTAACAACCTAATTTCAACGGGATTTGTCTCATTCAACGTAGATTACAACTACAGTTACTTTCTGTATTATGAAATTTTATCTTAGTCTTCAGTTAACAACATTTTCTAACATTAATGATGCATTCTTTTTTTGGATTCTATGGGCTTGATTACTACGAGGTTTGACTCACTCAACTTGGTTTTCGATTATCTACGGTATGTGCGGAGCACTTCTGGTACATGCTGCCTTAGGTAACGTGGACCCAGGTCACAGGTTTGTTCGGAAAGAAGTTTGTTGGGAACACACTAGACTCTGCAGAAGGCAGTGGGTGCCACTGAAATTCAGTTCATTTAAAATAATTTCAAGAGATATAAAATCCTACAAGCTTGAGTTTTGTTTAAGGTTATTATTTACGGGCCCAGGGCAACGCCATGCGGGTCTGCTATTCACTATAATAAGAAAAATTAACTGGTGTAATAAAACAGTTTTAAATAAAAATACTAGTGCAAAATATTTTTATAAAACTCGATTAAAATTTCCCGTCATTCTAGTGTTAAATATTTTCTCGTTTGGTAATATTGTCGAATAACACATCGCCTGATTCCCATCGAAGTTATCTTTTATTCACAGAAAGACTTCTTTCGCCGTTCTACGGCACACAAAATATTTTTTTAGCAATTTATAATGCTAATTTGATTCGCATGTTGATTTTCTGGATATTTTATGCCGAACTAGGTTAGGACACTCGATTGAAATGATTGTGCATAAATTCAAATTTAATATTTTAATGGCATCATTTGACAGTTTCTAACGAATATCCTTTAACAATAGACATTTATGATTATACGTTATTTCAAAACGAACCGTCGCACAGTGGAGTATTTCAAGCAAAATCCTGACAAAAATTATTTTTAATGTGTTTTACAGTTAAAATCATTGCTTTTGACTTGTTATTAGTAAATACACTTAATAAATGTTGTATACACATAAAAGTATGCATTTAATAAAAAAAATAAATGTATAATACAAAGTTCACTCAAATGTTTACTGTTCATAAGAGGAAGGTAATTGTTGATAGAGTTGTTTCACTTACAAGTAATGTTTAAACCCTTTAAGCGTCCTAACCGTGTTTTCCCGTCACGTAATCTTTGAATTCGAGGGCTGATTTAACGCAAAATTCATAGTAATGTTATTTTTTTGCATTGCATAAAATAATTAAATATGTAAAGTAATCATAAAAAAATTCTCATACAAATACTTTACATAGCTATTATTTTATGAAGCATTAAATAGACATAAAAAAAAAATTCTGCAGGACGCTTAAAGGGTTAAATGTGTTTAATTTTACTATATGTAAACTTTAAATTATTTACATCAAGCAATGTATTAATATATATACCATTTGCATTTAATATTTAGCTAAGTTGAGTCCCTAAAGTTGAGTTGTAATACAGACATTCTGATTTTTGAGTGTTATTAAGAGATTACTAAAACAATTCATTCTTAAAAACGGCAATGATATACGGAAAATATTTTTTTAATTGGTTTTCAAAACTGTAAGCAATACGACTTTACTTAAAAAATGGTCTACCATATCCCAGCACACATTTAAAAAGCTAATCTAAAAAAATATATATCTAAATTAGAGCTAAGAAGGCTTAAAAATAACACATTTATAATTTTAATTTTTGTTTTTTATATTAAAAATGATGTTATTGAGTTCAACAATATGTAACACCACAAAAAAATACGTAACAATAAAGCACGTCTTCTCGCAAAGTAACCTTTCCTTCAACTGAGGTCAGGGGCCACTGGATATGGCTCATGCTCCTGAAATACAGATAAATCGATGTTACCGTCCGCCAGATATTAACCCTTTCATGGGCAAAGCAGTTTCATTGTTAAAATGTTGAAGTTAATGATCGACAATTGATTTGTAAATAAGAAAAAGCTATATTTCACACACATACGAAACCGAATTTTTTTTAACCAAAATTCTGGTTTCCAATGTGGCATTTGGGAATTAAAATTAAGTGGTTTCATAAACATACCACCGCCCCTCAAGAAGTTAAAAATATGCTTTTAACAATTGTTGAACAAATTTTATTTTGCTTTTTGGCCAGGTTTTTGGGTCAAATACTCCACTGCGCATCGTCAGTTTTTCGACTTTCTACATCGCATTATTTTCGTCACATTTGCAAGATTTTGGAAGTTACCACTGACACATATTCTTGGTAATCCAATAATTTTTATGTTTTATTTGTTGGACTAATTATGGTGAGATTTTTCTAAGAATCTCCATCGCGCTCTTGAAAGATAATATTTGTTCTTCCACTCTAAAAACCACTCTAAAGAGTTTCGGTAACCCATCGTCTTCGTAAACAACATATAAAACAAAAGATATTGAGAAACTCACTGGTTGCAATTCGGAGAAATTTAACAACAGCTTTTAAATGGATAAAAGAAGGGAATAAACATTATACTGCAAAGAATTTGTTTATGTCTGTCTAAAACGCGAATATTTTGTTAACAGATATCCTCACAATAAATGTCTTATTACGAGCGTCTATAACTTTAGAAAACAGCATTAAATTATAAGATTAGGGTTGCCAATTTACCCGACATTTTAATTCAGAAACTCCGAATTCATACCGGAAATGCTGAGGAAGAATTTTTATTTTTTATAATATCCCGAAATGTAATGCCATTAAATAAAGCAAAAACTACTATTCCTAATTTGTGGTATAAATTCTGAATTTCTGATTTTTCTAAGGATCTCCATCGTGCTCTTGAAAGATAATGTTTGTTCCTCCACTCTAAAAAACCACTCTAAAGAGTTTCGGTAACCCATCGTCTTCGTAAACAATATATAAAACAAAAGATATTGAGAAACTCACTGGTTGCAATTCGGAGAAATTTAACAACAGTTTTTAAATGGATAAAAGAAGGGAATAAACATTATACTGCAAAGAATTTGTTTACATCTGTCTAAAACGCGAATATATTGTTAATAGATATCCACACAATAAATGTCTTATTACGAACGTCTATAACTTTAGAAAACAGCATTAAATTATAAGATTAGGTTTGCCAATTTACCCGACATTTTAATTCAGCAACTCCGAATTCATACCGGAAATGCTGAGAATTTTTATTTTTTATAATATCCCGAAATGTAATGCCATTAAATAAAGCAAAAACTACTATTCGTAATTTATGGTATGAATTTAGAATTTCTGAATAAAAAAGAGAAGGCCAAACTGGGAATCATATAAGTGACGTGACTCAATTTTGCAGTAACATTCTATTTTTGGAGCAAGCCCCACTTAAAAACGTTTCTCTTTAGAAACTCTCGTCATTTATTGTGAAAATTTGATAGAGGGAAATTCATGGAGTTCAGAAAAATACTCCATATACTAACATCGTACAGTAGAAAAAGTAGTTAAGAAACATCGCACAATAGATTATCCAAAAATTATCATGCATATTAAAAGACAATTTATCTCAGCTAGTTTTGGTCCAAGTATACGGATAACTCTCAGGTTAATGATACCGGTACTGAATGTGTGTACAAAATATACTTTCGTCGGAAAAATTTTTTTTAAGTGTTGATGAAAAAGTCTTTAGATTTTTTTATAGCAGTAACTTAAAATTTTTAATAGATTGTCATCGATTACTGAATCAGAATTAACACTTTAATTAATTATAATAAATGTGTCATCCAATCCACAATATCCGACTGATTCGAAAATTAGATTTTAAATTACAAAAATCGTTGTTTTTTTCCAATTTACATAGAAAATCATAAATTTTATTGGATACCTTCATGTATGCATGCGAATTGGAAGAAATTGGTGCATATGCTCATGAAAAAAGACACAGTGTGATACAGTCTGGTCAGGCCGGTACCACTGGAATCTAGCAATAATAGTTTTCAGAAGAAAACAATGATGTTGTTAACAACAATTTCAAAAGGGTGTCCAAAAACAATGTTTTCAATAACATATAAAATTAGTAGGAAGACGATTTGGTCACCGCCTCATGAATACTAGTCCTGAGCTGTTGCCACCGAAATACTCAAGGCGTGAGGACACGAGTTGTGACGTCATCACTAATCGACCGAATTCTCACTACTGTTGGAATTCTCACCGGAAAAATTTGAATAGCAATTTTCTTTCATTTTATTTGTGGAATATGTCTTATCTTATAAAACAATACTAACTGTTTACACATACTGGTGAGAACTTGGAATCCCTCAATAACAAATCAGCCAGATGAGGCAACACTATGACATTCCGATTCTAGGGGAATTTTTATTTAGGGATTCCGAATTCTCACCAGTAAGTTTAAATAGTTGGTATTGTTTTATAAGATGATAGACATTCCACAAGTAAAAGAAAAGAAAATTGCTATTCAAAAATTTCCGTGTGAGATCCAACACTAGTGAGAAGTTGTGATGACGTCACAACTCGTGTCCTCAGGCCTTGAGTATTTCGATGGTAACGCCTGAGCTCTGTCACAAAAATGGCGGCTGCCGCAGGTGGAATTTTTTCAGCGTGTGTACGGTCCCGTAAATATTCGAACCAATAATTTTTTTAAGTTTTTTCCACTTTATTTTTCTAATATTAAACAAGTCGGAGAAATCTTTTACAAAATACTGGTGTGAATATATGAGGAACAGTACCTGCGTTAAAAAAAATCCGCCTTCGGCAGCTGCCATTTTTGTGTCAGAGCTCATGCCTAGTATTCAGGGGGCGGTGATTTGGTAAGAAATTGCACAAAAACCCTCTCGCTTGTTTTAGTGTCAAAACAGGCCACAATTCCGTATCTATAGTCGGATATCTGAACACGCTGATCATCACTCAAACTGCTTTGTGCCGTTCTTAATACTGTCGTAATTAATATGGATGACATTCATACTCGAACTAGTTTAGACAAAATCTTCCAAAGCTTAAGTTAAGTTTGCTTTAAGAATGGTATCACACAAACTGTTAAGATCTAATTTTTCAATTGTCTTATTATGATGCACAATATTTTTTTTATCATGCTGAATAGCTATCGCGTGTTTTCATTTTTCTTTTGTGTGCGTGTGTATGTGTTTGCTGTCAAATTCTCTGCTGCGTTGAGGAATAAAAATTCAAAGGCACAGTTTCTAATAAGAGTCACCTTTAATAAGGAAAAGGATTTTCCTGACAGTATTTTAATACAGTTTCTTGTGAAAGATAACCTAATAAACAATTTGATGATTAAAACTGCTTATTTACTGTAGCATCTACAGATACAAGCATGGTAATGAAAATAAATTAAAAATGCACTTTCTTTCCAGTGTAAACGTTATTAACGTTGATTTTAAAAAGTAATTATTTAAAGTTAATTCCAATATAATGTTAACGGTAATAAAAATATTGAATTAAAAATATCAAATTTTAACGCATACTTTTTGAGTAACCCTTGTTTACTCTATAGAAATTTTTTTATTTACGAATTTACATCTTTAATATATCATTTAATACTACTAAATAGAGAAGAGCGTAATTTAATAAATACTTGATAACGCAGCATTTTTTAAAGCTATAAATATTTCGGGTTTATTATTAACTTTTTAGAATGTCAAAGTTTGTAAAAGTAACTACATAAAAAATTTAAGCTATTATTATATTATCGCAGTCTTTGAAAATCTCTAATTTGCCAACTTTGTGATTTGATATTTTTAGTAGTACTTTTCTAATTTTATTTTATGGCAAAGATTTAACAAAAAAGATGCCGTTGTACTTTCAGAATGGTTTTTTAGCTTACATATATTGATTTTCTATTCTTCTAGTTTAAGAAAACCTAGAATTTTGCATGCCTTTAAAGGAAAAAAATAGGTCAACCACTTAAAATAATTAGAGATAATTTTTTGTCATAAAGGTAATGAATCGATTTTTGTTAGAAAAATGAAAGTTTTGTCTGTTTCAAAATACTTACAAAAGGTATTTTAAACTTCAACAAAATCTTTGCGTTATTCAGCCTTAAAAGCAGTATTTTTGTGAGAATTAATTGGGGTTATTTTAGTCGCTTATCATAATAAAGAATATTCTTTGAAGAGAGAGGTTTGTTATTTATTCATAAATACCTTATCCCCTGGCCTTTTTAGGGAAAGGTTTCGGCTTATTATAAAAATGCCAAATGAACATTACGCTATCTTCGTGGGCACTCTTTTCGGACGAAATATTGTGTGTTCTTAACTTTGTGGTATGTGGGAATCAAGTGAAAATATTCAAATGTATGCCAAAGTTTATGTCATTGAAAACGTAAAAAAAAAAAAAAAAAAAAAAAAAAAAAAAAAAAAAAAAAAAAAAAACTAACGCTGAAATTAACCTGATAAACCTACATTCTAAAAAAATTGCGTGAATGGAAGGTTTTTTCCAATTGCTTTTTATATCATTAAGGGGTCTCATAACTCTTAAAGTTTCAAAAGTTTCGAAATTTTAATTTTTTTTTTTAGATGTTAAACTCCTGTCTTTTATGAACGTTTTGATATAATTATTTCCTTCAAATTACTATTAGAACAGGACTTATGAATTTTAGAATTATACTCTCTGAATAGTTGAAGCGGAGTTTCCAAAACTTTGGAGACATTTTTCTCCAAATGACGTCTTTTGGGCATAATGCGCAGCATATTTCAAAAACTTCTGGATATTTTTTCATGAAAATTTTAAAATATATGTTTCACTTTAGTCTGTATGAACTGAACCTAAAATTTTATTTTTATTGTTTTAAAAAATATATTTTTTTAGGTGATTATAATGTTGAAATTTTTAAAATTTTGCATTAGCCAAATACACTGGTTATCAAAAATTAAGGAAAAGTCACAAAATGCTAATTTTCAAATACGCGAACACTCAAAAGGAAATAATATAATTCGAGTAATTACTATCTCTACCACACAGCTAGCCCATATAACATCTCATTCATGTCACACATGGTCACAAGTGTCACAGTCACTACGGTGAAGCAAAAAAATAGGAAATTCCATACATCTCATTATGAGTCTCAAATTATCACTATATGTGACTCCACTGAGAAGTCAATGTGAATGCTGCTTTGTGACGAGTCACCAGGTGACTTTACAATGTAGTTAAATTATGACCCTCATGTGACTGTCATTTTGAGACTCAATTACATAGTCATCATGAACGTTGCATTATGATAAGTCACCAAATAATATCATATTATAGTCACACGGAGACTTTTACCAAACGAGCACAATTGTGACTTCACAGTAGTCTCTCTGTCACCTGAAAGTCATCATGTGACATTAATGTGGCATTATTTGGTAACTTATCACAATGCAGCATTCACGATGACTTTGAAATTGAGTCTACAGAGACTCAATTTACTACAGATTATTTATACTTACATATTTATTTTACTTATATACTTATATTACTTATTTTACAGAGACTAATGACAGTCACATGAGAGTCACAATGTAACTACATTGTAAAGTCACACGGTGACTCGCCACAAAGCAGCAGTCACAGTGACGTCTCAGTGGAGTCATATATAGTGATCATTTGAGACTCATAATGAGATGTGTGGAATTTCCTATTTTTTTGCTTCACCGTAGTGACTGTGACACTTGTGACCATGTGTAACATGAATGAGATGTTATATGGACTAGCTGTGTTGTAGAGATAGTAATTATTCGAATTATATTATTTCCTTTTGAGTGTTCGCGTATTTGAAAATTAGCATTTTGTGACTTTTCCTTAATTTTTGATAACCAGTGTAGAACTTTGTATTAAGAATAGGAAAATGCTTTAAATACCACTTTATTTAATTTGAGGGTAATTATTACAATCTGAAGTATAAATAGGCATAAAATATGTCATCCTGCGCGAAAATAATTCTTCGTCATGCAAATTTTTAAATACATGAAATGAAAGAACATACTTATATCTTTCATAGCAATAAAAATAGTGTCTTTAAATCATATGCATTCTAAGATATTAAATGTTGAAAATGGTCTTTTTTCTTTGTTGTTGTTTTTTCTAATTTTAAGAGTCCTGAAACCCTTAAAAACACAAACATTTACGCTTTCATTTGCCCATTTTTGTAAAAAAAAAAACCTTATATAACGTTAAAAAAATCCGAAATCCTCTAAATTAAGCTGCATTTTCATGATATGAGAGAAGTGCTCCGGCAACTTTGATGCTTGATATTTTTTTCTTACTAGAAACGGATTTTATACGTGTATCTTTCTCCCTTCTACACATAAACAATTACCAAAGCTCAAAAAAGCTAAACCAAAACTCAAAATTTCTTCCAAATATACAGTCAAAAAATGGAAAATTCTTCAAATAGCAAAAAAAATTTCTTCTAACTACAAGGACGTCCTGGCAACTTTCGGCCTCCAGTTTTTACAATTTTTTGACGAAATTGTTTTTGACAGTATAATTTATCATGCACAATATCAGGTTCACTTGCGGACTAAATCCAGTCTTTAATCATAGATGCAAGTTCTCGTCATGGTATATTAATCAAGTAACTTTATTTATATTCTTGTAAAATAACATAATGAATTACAAAAATTGTGGGAAATGCTAACTATACAATGCAGTTCTGTTAGAACACAATTTCCGTTATAATACCATTTTTTTACATTGCCCGGCAAATTTTCTATTAACCCGGGATTACACGACAGGGTATGACGTACCCAGGATGCGCACGGTTATTACATTTCTCATAATTAATTTTCAAAAAGTAATCTTAAAATTAATTTGTGAGCAATGTCAACGATTAAATAAGATGACGATTTTTGTTTGATTTTATTGGTGGTAAAGTATAAATGGTACATATCCTGGATATGCGCGAGCAATCCTGGGTTAATAAAATTTAAATTTATTATAACGAAATTTTTTGTACAACTAATGGATTTTCAGTATCTTTTGTAGTCATCTTTATTGAAAATTGACATAGACTGTAATATATACGGTAGTAGGTTATGCTTTAGCAAGAGTGTTGTTCAGTCCATTATGGCTACTCTGTGCGTTTACAGCTTAGTAGCAATTACCCAAATAAAATTCTAAGATAAGGCCAATTAAGATACCGGCACATCGAACAGTACAATAAAAGACAATGTTTGACGGCCCTCCGTGTAATGTACCGTCTCATCTGTACAAATTTCTAAGCCGTAAGAGTGTGGGGTGAAAATTAAAGCAAATTGTTTAAAAAAAGGGAATAAAACCCAATATCACAACCTGATAATAAAATCATTTTTTTTTTAAATTTTCGTTGATTTGTTATTTTGTTTAAACGCTGATTGATGAGTTACATGTTGGACAGTTAACCGTACAGTTGCAGTCGCTCGCCGAATATGTCATGCCATATCCTAGGAGAACTTTTTAGTAGATATCCAGTGGATATAGATAATAAAAATAAATATTTATAATGTCCCTTACAAAAACGTCATTATAAGAGAATATAGAAATTCATAAACTTTGAACTTATGTGTAAACAGCCTTATTCTGAAACTACTTATCACTCAAAGTGTTTTTTTTTTTTTTTTTTTTTTTTTTTTTTACGTATTGTACGTCGACTAGTTAGGTTCACAATCTTAAAGTATGAGTATATTCAGAGAAAGTTAATAGGATTTTTTTACTCGTTCCAGGAAAATCTTGAAATTTTTACACATCTGGCCGATTTTAATTGCGACAAATGAAACAAATGAAATGGAGGTCAGAGCTTTCTCTGTGTCAAAAACATTAGCTTTTGGATTTCGTGAAAACTTTTTTTGGAAAGCGTAATATGGCATAGCTGCGAACTTTTACACCTATTCCTTACCACTAAAATTTAATAGTAAATTTTGCTTTATTAAATAGCCGTTAATCTCCTGATTTTATAAAACAAAATTTTCTATTAAATTTTAGTGGTAAGAAATAGGTGTAAAAGTCGGAAGCTATGCTAAAGTTATAGCGTCTGGAAGATAGAGTCTGGCAACCAGCTATCCAAAAAGTGGTAAATTATTGAATCCGATAAACGTCCAACGATACTGAACAATAAATGCTGATCCCAGCGACATCTGGTAGCTCAAACGTAAATATTATACAACTGTATTGAGAAAACGATTTTGTCAGTAAAGACTAGCTGCTGTCGATGCAAATCAACATGTGTTGTTCAGCAACGTTTAACATTTATTGCATATAATTTTTTAGTGTTTTTTAAAGTGTTATTTGAACAGCCGTTTGCTACACTATACAGTGATGGAACAGTGTAGCACCAGAGAATCAATTGACACCACAAATTTTTATGAGTATTCCTCTTTTTAATTTCAAGACAGAATTTCTGAGATTTGTTAAAGGCAAAGAATACTATTAAATTTTAGTGGTGACAATCGCCCAACTACTGCGCCTCTATTCCATCATTGCACTACAGGGTAAGGTGCCCTATTATCGTCCCCCAGTCACTTTTAGGCCCTTGGAAGCTGTAATTTTCAGTGAAAATCCACCAAATTTGGATATTACATAGACTAACTACCCTCGCACATAGAAACGTAGGTAAATATCGTACAAAAAATTTTTAACAATGCAAAAAATTGTTTTTTCAAAAGTATCCAAAAAATGCAAAAGAAAAAAAAATGGTCCCAATTTCGTCCCCCCCCCCCCACCAAAAAAAAAAAAAAAATCCAATACTCCAAGCATAAATTATAACTAAATCATTTTTTTTCTAAATGAGTAAGTAATTTAATTTACATTAAAGTAATTTACAAAGAAATGCACTAATTATCAGTGGAAGAATAACATAATGAAACATTAGAATAGCTTCCAACCTCCCGATTTTTTTCTTACCAATATTTTTATGCAGAAATACTTGCTTTATATAATCGCAGCTTTAACGAAATTAAATAAAGAAAACATTTCTGTAAGATTTTACTGGTATTCAAAAAATCGGAAAATTGGCAACTATGCCTTAGCCATCCAAACATGAGGGAAAAATTAAGAAAAATGTTATGAAAAAGAATTCCTAATTTCGTCCCCGGGACGAAAATAGGAATTTCAAGACAGACTTGCAGTTCTGTTAAAACAGAATTTCCGTTATAATACCATTTTTTTACATTGCCCGGCAAAATTTCTATTAACCCGGGAATACACGAGCAGGGTATGACGTACCCAGGGACCAGGACGCTATAACTTTAGCATAGCTGCCGAATTCCAATTTAATTTCAAGACAGAATTTCTGAGATTTGTTAAAGGCAAAGAATACTATTAAATTTTAGTGGTGACAAATCGCCCAACTACTGCGCCACTATTCCATCATTGCACTACAGGGTAAGGTGCCCTATTATGTCCCCCAATCACTTTTAGGCCCTTGGAAGTTCTAATTTTCAGTGAAAATCCACCAAATTTGGATATTACATAGACTAACTACCCTCGCACATAGAAACGTAGGTAAATATCGTACAAAAATTTTTAACATTGCAAATTTTTTTTTTTCAAAAGTATCCAAAAAATGCAAAAGTAAAAAAAAAAATGGTCCCAATTTCGAAAGCGATTTCGAAAGTCCCAATTCGAAGCGGAGAAGTTAAGGGGGAAGAAATTAGGGCGAAATTAGGTACGAAATATGGGCACTTTACCCTATCTTCTACGCTATACTATAGGGATTCAGTAAAATAGCTAAAATAGATCTTAAAAGTTTTTAAAAATCTTACGTTATTTCCAAAGAAAAAGTTACTATGTAAGTAAAAATTACAGATGATACCAACGTAAAATACATGCAATGAATAAGAAATAAATACTTACAGTACAGTAAATATCGTTCTACAAAAAAGTAATAAGAACTCGGGTCTTCTCAAAATAGGAAAATCGCCGTCTTTAATTTATGTATGCGTCTTGGTGAACGAAACTTTCAACACTGACTTCTTTTACTTTCCATCCCCTGTGCCTTGCATCATAAGTGACGCCACTTTCGCAGAAGCGGAGAAGTTAAGGGGGAGGAAATTAGGGCGAAATTAGGTACGAAATATGGGCGCTTTACCCTATCTTCTAGACCGCTATACTATAGGGCTTCAGTAAAATAGCTAAAATAGATCTTAAAAGTTTTTAAAAATCTTACGTTATTTCCAAAGAAAAAGTTACTATTCATCAGTTAATACGTATACAATTATAACAACTGGATGCTAAATTTTATTAACATATAAAAAAAAACCAAAAAAAAAAAACAGAAATTACAAATTCAATTGTTTATGAATTTTATTAACTTTCCTTTAACACCCGACAGTTTGACGAGAAAGAAATGTTCGTAAATATAAACACAAACCTGCTAATATGCATTTACACATAGATAAGTAAATATGGGAGCTTATCTGTTGACAGAGGAATAAATCAATAAATTTTTAACTCAGAAAATATGGCAAGTAGAGCGATCGAAAACAGAAGCAGTGAAAAAATGCAAGATGATGTATTGCCTTGAAAACTGACAAGTTAATACTCAAATTTTTCTATTTTTAGGGTAAAAAATATTTTACCGTAAAATAAATTATGATTCACACTCAGCGAAAGTATGCGAATTATTTGATATCGAAAATATTTTTAAGTTTATTTACTGTTATGTAAAAAGCGCGAGTTTTATAATTAATAAAAGAATGTGAAGAAAGTTACAATATAAATATTATATGCATTATTTGTATTGAAGCAATATAAATAAAATAGTTATTCCCACTAATGTAAATTAAAGCAAAACATTGTAGACCTTTTTGAACAGCATTATTCTCATCATCGTCAGTATTAGCAATCTATTAAAGTTACCATGGCTGTAAGACTGATCCCCAATTTTCACGGTTGACTGTAAGCTTTATAAATATGTCCAGAAATTTTAGTAAGTATTTTTGGTGTAATAAATGTCGGTTTTTTTCTCTAGTAGCAAACTAATATTGGTTCTAATGGGCCCGCTTTTTATCCAATATTAAGTTCGTCAATATTTCTTTATGAATTTCTGTTGATCAGGCCCCTACCTACGGGGCTATGGCCCTGTTGAACGGGTATGAATGCCTGGTAACGAAGCGAAATCGCCTGATCCCCGCATGGCAGGGGTCTGCAGGACAAGCACGTATGCCGGTCTGCTAGACAATCAACTATGCCGTCTTACTGCAGCTTAGTTTTATTTTGCTTTATTTGTTTGTTTTCCGCTTACTTAAAGTAGATTTGCTTGTCTGATTTGACACTGCACGACACACCTATTCATCATGCCGTAAAATTCGTCAATATTTTTCTAACTTATGGCCAAGCTCCTTCCTGCCGGTTGCCCATTCTGAGTGAGTTTGATATCTGGTATCGGGGAGGGTGATCGCCTAATCACCGCATAGTGGCAATAAACCTGTCGAGCGCCCAGATCTTCATTCTATTGGCAGTGCTACTGCTTAGTTGTGAACATTGTTGTGCCGGTTACTTAATATTTTTATGTTGTTGTTTGGCACCTGCACATTGCTACTGAAGTTGACTTCGTAATTTAGAGCATTGGTCAGGTGACAAGACCTTCGCTTGGCAAAGCACTTCCATACGTATAATTCGTAAGTACCTTGGAAGACTTTGCACCCACGATAGATTTTACTTGCACCACACGCTAATAGCGTACATGGCGTACATCGACTGTTCTTGAAACCGATGACCAGACCAAATCTACCTGAACGTGTTTACCTGTCTGGCATCGGGGCGATTGACCGACTGATCACCGCATGGCGGCCATCTACTAGACAGGCGCCACAGCCGACCTAATTGTAGAAACTGTCGCTTTGTTGATTTCTCTGTTATGCCGGTTGCTTAACTAATTGGCTCTGTAGATTTCGCTCCTGCCCATAGCACACACAAATCCTGCGTGGTGAGGGCGGAAGCTGGATTTTAGATGTGTGATAGGTGGTGGGTACTTGTCGTGAAAAGTGGTTCATGAACCAATTTAGAGTGTGGGAAAAAGAAAACAATGGTTGCCGCTAAAAGACAAGTTTCACCCTAGGAAATTTTGGGAGCGAAATGCGGTCTGACGTTGCAGGGGGACGAGAGTCCGCCTTTCTACCTTACCCCAGCGGATTAAAATGGCTCCATAGGCTGTCCGGTAGCTCGTGCAGGCCGCAGCCTGTGTGAACCTAATAAAGAGGAGGCAGTAAAAAAACTGAAAGGGAAAGGGGTTAGTTGGACATGCTTATTACACTTTTTAACTTTAATATTAATTTTTATTACTTTTAAATGAATTTTAATTATCCTATGCATTAGGTCAGAGCTATCTAAGTATAGGGGTTGCAATACTTACATAAATTACTAGTACTTATTTGATATTAGTTAAGATTACTAACAGACATTAACTTAATTTAATGATAACTATGGCTAATGACTGTGAGGTTGAATTTACAACTTAGCAGGGGGCACGGATATTGATTTTTTCTGACCTAGTTGATTAGAATTAATTTACTATTTAAAATTAAGAGTAGTAGTAAATTAGCAGATGAATATTAGACTAAGACTATTGGTAGGGTCGCTTTGCCTTGCCCCACGATATGCGAGGAGGGGGTGGATATTATACACTGGAGGAAAAATTTAGAGGAATAAGTATAAAAAGGTACATTACATTAATTTCAATAAGTGAAAGATAATGAGTTAATATCACTCACGTAGTCCAATGGAATTCACTTTCGCTACACAGAAATGTGAAAATTCGATTTAATTTACGAGAGTTCAACGTGAAACATGTTTTTAGAATGAATGTGACGGTTTGTGGAAAATGGCGATTAATTGGGAGAATATAATTAGGGCAGTAGGCTTTTAAAGCTATAAAACTTGCGTTTCTTTCAGAGGTGTCCACTCATTTTATACATAATTTCTATGCATCTCTAAAAAGTTGTAAAAAATAGTTCCTGACGCCACATTTTATCAAACTTCCTGTATTCGTATTTAAATATATTTGTTGTAGAAATAGGATATTCTGCATTTTAAAGGTTTGTCGGGCATTACAAAATAAAGACCTTATGGATGTTCCATGTTTTTAACTGCAAAACCATTCAAGTTACATGAGTTTAGCCGTTGCCATCGAAATACTCAAGGCCTGAGGACGCGAGTTGTGACGTCATCACTAATCGACCGAATTCTCACTACTGTTGGAATTCTCACCGGAAAAAATTGAATAGCAATTTTCTTTTATTTTATTTATGGAATATGTATCATCTTATAAAACAATACTGACTATTTAAACTTACTGGTGAGAATTTGGAATCCCTCAATAACAAATCAGCCAGATGAGGCAACACTGTGACATTCCTCATCTAGCTGAATTTTTATTTAGGGATTCCGAATTCTCACCAGTAAGTTTAAATAGTTGGTATTGTTTTATAAGATGATAAGATATTCCACAAATAAAAGAAAAGAAAATTGCTATTAAAATTTTTCAGGTGTGATATCCAACACTAGTGAGAAGTCGGTCCATTAGTGATGACGTCACAACTCGTGTCCTCAGGCCTCGAATATTCCGATGGCAACGGTTTAGCTAATATTGCTTATATGTTAGTTTTAAATTAGAAATATTTTCAATTAAAAGTCAATAGTATTAGAATATTAGCATTATAGAGTGAATCATTATAGACCTTTTTTTTAGATAAATCTTTTCATTAGAAATGAGCGAAAACATTTGAATATTTTACATAACACTTCCACGATTATGGAATATATTATACTTGTCCTCATCTTAAATGGCTTGGAAATCATGAACGTAAACTAATATAGATTTTTTTAAATTAAAGTATTTATTAATACTTAATCCTGTATACAACTCTCATGATCTTAAGATAAAATTATTCGTCATTAAAATTATAGTTATTAAAATACTTATATCATTCAAATACACAATGTTAATCCCTTCAGCAGGGGTGGGACGTGAAGGTTCACACTGTTTTATTTTTTTACTACCAAATATATCAGTCATAAACTGTGGCTTTCGAAATCGTAGAATTCTTGGTATATATATATATATTTTTTTTTAAATAAAGATAAAAATAATATACATAATTTCTGAGATTAGAAATTTAAATGTTGTTAAATAACAACCGATTTAAAAGTGTGAAATAAAAACTATTGATTGAGGAATGACTTCGTATGGAACGGTTTTAACAACATTTGTGCATATGTATTCAAGAACACAATTATAAGCTTGAAAAGCTACATACATTTAATTATTATAATTTTATTTTTAATGCACAAGTCGATTTTATCACATCATTAGCTCAAACCTTACATAAAATCTTGATATAGGATATATTTTGGATAACGGAGGTGCGTGAAAATGTTACATTCGGATAATGCTGAATCACAATAAAATATATAGCAAACATTTTTGAGTGCATCATTAAAACTTGTCTTCAGAAATAATATAAATTGCAAGTTTCTGTATTGTTCTTATTAGAAATAAATCATCACTTTTCTCACTTAAAATCTATCAAGGTGTTTTCGAAAGATTTATTAAATAATTGCATTTAATTTTTTAGCATCTTGCTTGTTGCTCTCCTACCTGTTTCCGAATTCAATTACACATCTCGCAAACTAATATTTAAAGCCGACAATACTCATAATTACTTACAATATTCAAATTAATTAAATTTTAAATCGCTTAATAATAGTTTCGAGCATAACATTATAGTGTTACTTCATACACTTTATTTCATTATCTTCCTAAAAAAGATTAAAATGATAAAACGAGGTGCTCTCTCCTTTTTAAGTTGATCGAAAAGTAATTCCTTTATACAGTAGCCTCTCGTAATATCGCCCTATCAGGAGACAAGAAAAAAGCACGGTATATACGAAAGCGTGATAAAACGAAGAAATCCTCGAGGATATCAGGCCCCACCAGTGGCTGAGATGTTCTGCTCTCAAAAACTGTTAGACGGGAGGTGCAGAGTTCGAACCCAATCGCGTCCGTCGGCCTAATCGTCCGGAGTTTTCCGTGGTTTTCTTGCGTAAATACGGGTTAGGATCCTTTAGAAAACCCCCATGGAGGGCATTACCTCCTCGGGCCTATATCCCTAGTGCAGATAATCGGCCGTCATAAAACAACACCAACAGCACCGAATGCGTGATATATCTATGAGTATTAAAAAACTAGGAAAGTCAATAACTTATAAGTAACTGTTTTATATTTAACTGCAAAACTTTGGTTTATAAGTGCATTTCATATTTCAGAATAAAATGTAAAGTGATTAGCTCACTTTCTTGATGATGATAATTCCTTTTATGAAAAAAACTAATATTAGGTAGAAAATGTATAATATCTCATATAATAACTATATTACTACATATGTAATCTTCATTAATATAGAAAAAGTTTCATTAATAAAAACTTGCGGTTGAGTGTAAAAATTATCCAGATTGTTTCTTTTTAGTAAAAAAAAAGTCGGTCGGGTGATTATTTAATCAGATTTTAAAGGGTGTTTCTCAGGTTTATTTAAGATTACTATCCTCAAAATTTGACCACTGTTAATTCCATAGAAAAATTCCCAAAGTACATAAATTTTATTATTTACAAGTCTTAGCATCCAGTTAAACCCATTTAAGTACTTCGCATTTCAAACTTCGAGATTATTGCTGATACTTTTTTAAATTAATTTTTAATTAACTGCACTATGCACGTAAAAAGACTATTAAAAAGAATTTCGTATAATACATCTATTATCGATGTGCGTTTTGTATGTGTATAGAAAAAGGGATTTTTAGGTCAGAAATATTATGTATGATAGTCAAACTTGGGTGTTACTATTTGTAATATATATATATATACAGGGTGTTCCGTTAAAGGGGTCCAATATTAATAGGGGTAATAGAGGAGATCACATGGAGCATAAATCAGTATATAAAGCCTGGTCGGATCTCAATAGTTTTCAAGTTACAGCAAATAGAATGAAAATTCGGAAAATTGTAAAAGAACCCTCATTGCTAAACTATCGATAATGCTACATAAAAACGAAGCACATATTTAGAAAGAGCAGAAAAAAACCTATAAAATGACATCAATTGTATCAAAATAGCAATATTTATTGACGAGTTACAAGCCCTGAAACAGTGAAAAAAGTACGAAATCCAATATACATCAAAATAGTTAATCGTTAATTCCAAAAAGACAACTCTAGCTACAACAAGGAAAATGTAGTAAAATTTGGTCCATTCCGAAAACTTTCGAAAAAGCTTACAATGAACCATATCGGTTTAATTGTGTGAGAGAAATTAATCAGTTTCTTAGTTACAACTCGCTTTCTTTGACACTAGCAAAGGTTAAACTCCGCCCATCACGATTGGAAACACCGCCTTTTTAATTACTCTCAACTATACATTTTCGATCATGCTTCTTCTGAGATGCAACATTTTTAATTATTCAAGAGTTGAATGAACCAAAATAACTTTACAATAATAGTCTACATTTTAAAGTGGTCTTTTATTGATATAAAGCTTAAGTTAAATTCTTTAAAATTAAATTGGTGGTGAAAATTCGGAAATAATTAAAAATATTGCGATTTGTAACTATGCAAGAAGTTTCAGTACATGTTTTACATGGACAATTATTGTATGTATATGTGCATCATAATTTATGATAGGAAATAATAATAACAAATAGCATAATAATTTTATTAATTATAAATTTAAAAAAGACACTAAATTTTAAATTAATTCATACAAACTTTGTAATTTACAATTTGAGTTCACCACAGTCTGTGACTTACAAAATACTGTGCCAAAAAGTGTTGAAAATAAAAGAAAAATGACAAATAAAGAATTACATTCCACGTACTTTATGACATATGTGAAGCATAGTCTTCTGGCCTGCGCTGCACAGTTCAATGTCGGAAGGCAGACGAACGGACATTATTATAATAGGTGTTCGAAGTTGCGCCCATTAACAGAATCGCACAGCCGACAGCGACGTCGTAAAGATTGGCGAACACGCCGAAAAACTCCGACGGAGTTGGGAATGTCTCCTGCAGCGACAACGATTCGCGCTAGTAAATCCTCCGGTGTATCCACAGGCGTTTCATACACCAGCGATTTAAGGTGTCCCCAAACAAAAAAGTCTAACGGATTGAGGTCTGGAGAGCGTGCAGGCCAAGCAACAGGTCCACTGCGTCCAATCCATTTCCCAGGATATGTTGAATTGAGGTGATTGCGAACACCTATGAAAAAATGTGCCGGTGCGCCATCGTGCATAAACCACATATTGTGGCGCAATGTTGCTGGCACATTTTGCAGTAACTGCGGTAAGATATCCCGTAGGAAAACCAAGTACGTACTGCCATTGAGTACATCTGGGAGTAAATATGGTTCTATGAGATAATCGCCGAGGACACCTGCCCATATGTTCGCACTGAACTTTTGTTGTGCGTTCGACGGGAAAACAGTGTGCGGATTTGTATATGACCATGTGTGCATATTGTGCGTGTTTACCACGCCCTCTCTCGTAAATGTTGCTTCATCAGTAAATAAAATATTTTCCAGAAATTGTGGATTATTTTCTGTTACATTAAGCAACCAGCGTACGAATTCTGTCCGCTGAGCACAATCTGTTACTGATAACAGTTGTACCCGCTGCACATGAAAGGGGTGCATGTTTTCTGCACGCAGAACACGCCACACACTTTGGTGAGAAACACCGACTTCAGACGCAGCAGCTCGTGTACTCGTGGAGGGGTTATCTTTAAAAATATTCAGTACATCTTCTTCCATTGCAGGTGTTCGTACATGTCGAGGTTTCCCTGCATCAATGCTTGCTGTATTAAACGATCCAGTCTCCCGTAATCGTCTATCGATTTTTATGAAGAGTTTCGAACTTGGGCAACGTCTCCTTGGAAATTGCTCACGGTACATGCGCTGTGCTAGACATGCATTTCCATGAGCTTGCCCGTACATCAGATGCATGTCCGCATATTCTTCGTTAGAGTATTCCGGCATAATTATTATACATCAACTTACTACAATCCCACTTACAACAGCCTCCCTTTAACATAACGCCCACTGATGACTGCTGTTTTATTACACTTTTCTTCCTATACACATAGAAAATTTGCATAAAAAGTACTTCTTCTTCATCATCCTGAAAGTTCATGGAGGAAACGCAGCAGTCACGGAGTTTGCTTTAAGACAAGGCGAGAGCTGCACAATATGTCATTCACTTGACCAGACTGAATAATGAAAGGGTATTGATAGAGGTTGATCAGAAATGTATAATTGAAAGATATTAAAACGGGGTGTTTACAATCGTCATGGGAGGAGTTTCGCCCTTTCCGAGCGTGCAACAGTACAGAGTTGTAACTAGGGAACTGCTTGATTTCTCCCATGCAATTAAACTGATATAGTTTATTGTCAGCTTCTTCGAAAGCTTTCGGAATGGACCAAATTTTATAACATTTTCCTTGATGTAGGTAGAGTTGCATTTTTGGAATTAACGATTAACTATTTTGCTAAATATTTGATTTTGTATTTTTTCACTGTTTCAGAGCTTGTAACTCGCCATTAATTCTCAATATTCTAAAACAACTTATGTCATTTCGTAGGATATTTTCTGCTCTTTCTAAATATGTGCTTCGTTTTTATGTAGCATTATCGATAGTTTAGCAATGAGGGTTTTTTTTACAAATTTCCGATTTTTCATTCTATTTGCTGTAACTTGAAAATTATTGAGATCCGGCCAGGCATTATATACTGATTTATGCTCCGTGTGATCTCCTCTATTACCCCTATTAATATTGGACCCCTTTAACGGAACACCCTGTATATATATATATATATGTCAGTTACAGTTTTAGAATAGACATATCACCCCTTTTTATTAAATCGCATTCATTTTCTCATTCATTTCTCTTCTCTATCATTTGTTCTGATATCATTGTAAATATGCTACGAATATATATATGTGTTATTTATTTTTTATGAATTGAAAGAGCGTAATATAATGATAATTTCATTACCTTTATTGTTGATAATGATGGACTTCATAGGAGAAAAGTGCTAAAGCACTGCAGACGGTACGCAAATTATATCCATGTTAGGACCAAATTTACAACATATGTTATATAATTATGTATTCACTATAGACGAAACATTTTTAATCAAGCATACACACATTTCTTTAGATACGAAGGTGAGTCGGAAAATAAGTTTCCCCTGGCAAATGTGGACAAAGGTGTGTATGAAAGACAAAAAATGTCATGAAACATTAAAGATAAGACGTAACCTTATTTTTCTACTTAAGTGCCAAGTGAGTTGAGACATTTGTCATACACTTTATGAGCTTCATAAAGCCCCCCAGGTAAAAAACAGGGCTCTGCATGCAAAAGAAGCATTGAACGGCTTGTGTGACTTCAGCATTGCATACAAAGAAGTAATTAAGCATTGCTTTCGTCTGTAGTGGCCGTGTACGTCCGTCAAGGTCTCGGTCTGTCCAACACTTGCTGACGCCCTTCACTGAATTGGCGGCACCATCTCCGCATCATTTCTTTCGACATCACATCTGGCCCATAGAATCCCACGTGGCGGTTATGGATTTCTAGTCCCAATACTCCACATGCCCAAATCATAGCAGACAACCGCTCTCACTTCCTCCTTTGACCACGAATTCACAACGCACTTTCTCTCCATATCTACCGGGAACAGAATGATGCAGAGCTCTGATTTTTTCAAAGAGCGCTTTTTGAAGCATATAAAGGGGTATGAAAAATGTCTCAACTCACTTGGTACTTATGTAGAAAAATAAAATTACGTCTTATCTTTAATGTTTCATTACATTTTTTGTCTTTCATACACACCTCTGTCCACAGTTGCCAAGGAAAACTTATTTTCCGACTCACCCTCGTATAAGAAATGTTCACGAAAATTCAGTATAACTCCGTATTTATCCATGAATCCGAAACTTTTACTTACCTTTAGAAACCTTCAGGAAAATAATTAATGAAACACCAGAAAGTAATAGGTGACCGTAATTAAGATAAACATTTTCAAATATATCCCGAGGAATAGAAAAAGGCCCTTTTATTCAGTGTTGCCAGTGGGCTGCTTTTTTAAAACTCAGACTTCTTGTTTGGCACCACTTTTCTGAAATTATAAAATTCCCCTTGCTTTAATTAATATGTCATTAAATAAGGCGAATTTTACAATTTCAAAAAAGTGGAGCCAATCAAGAAATCTGATTTTTAAAAAGTAGCCCACTGGCAACAATGCTTTTAATTAAAAAAAAAAGCTTCCATAAATCTCGGAAGACTATCTGTTTACTGGCTATTTCCATGAGTATTTGTAGTGTAAGTCACATACTACGATTTTTGGCAGTCAGTATTTTAAAACTGAAAAATGTGACTTATTTTATCGCAGATGTATCTTTAACTGAATAAGGCCAAGCAAACTTTTCGAAAATAACGGTGGCCAACAAGCATAGCAGTTATCAGTAATGTGGCTTACAGTGCGTCTCAAAAGTATATGGACAGGCGATTTTTTGAAATTACAGTTCAAAAAATGAAGCAATAATCACGAAAAAATTATTAACATATGGAATCACACTATACGTTTATTACAAAACAGAAATATCATGTTTATTGCACTGTTTGTTTCTAAAAAAATATAGTTCAAAATAACCTGTCTCAAAAATATATGGACAATGAAAAGAATCGCTATTATTAACAAAGTATAAAAAAAAATTGCCTATTTTGCATTCTGTACATGTAATGTAACCACTTTTAAATATAAAATACCTGTTCGTTCGTCGGTTGTCGAATACTTTAAAAGTGTCTCGCAATGTTCAATTCTCTGCAGCTGATATAGCCAAAATTTGGTGAATAAAGGCTCAAAACATTAAACGTTTCCGATGTTTCTAAACAGATAAAGTGTAGAAGATCTACAAGTTGTGAAATTTTATCGAAAGTGGACAATGATATTGCAAAAACGCGTTCAGATCGACCAAGAAAATCATCTCAGCGACAAGATAGAGAGATTTCTCGACACTTTTCAAACCAAAAGACATATTTTCTTGAATTTCCGAGGGCTTTAGGGTTTCCTATATCTAGATCTACTGATCACCATCACATACTGACAAGCAATTTTTATAAATATTGCAGAATGTGGGCTAACAAACACATAAATTGGAGGGATGAAAAGTTAAATGTTTTCTTCTGTGACGAAAAAAAATTCAATTTGGATGGTTCTGACGATTCGCCATACTATTGGTATAGTCTACGACTAGAATCTTGTAAGTTCATTAGTTGACAACAAAGAGGGATTTTTATCATGGTGTGTGGTGCATTTTATTTCAACGGAACAATGAATATTGCTTTTCCAAATGTTGGAAGGTGCTCAGAGGATTATTAAAATGTCCTCAAAAACATATACTTCTATTTTTAAATAGCTTAGGAAGGGAAAACTGGAAATTCCAACAGGACAATGCGCCAATTCACACCTCCCACTCAAAAACAGCATGGTTTACGTAGAATCAAATGATTGTTATAAACTGTCTATGGCCAGCCATCAGTTCAGACCTGAATCCAATTGAAAACCCTTGGGGAGTAATTGCACGAGAGGTGTGAACCCATATTCGTGAATTTTAGACTATTCAGGAACTAAAGCAACTAGTAGAGCAGAGTTGGTTCTCTTTACACCCCACATTCTCCAAACACTAGTTCGAAACATGCCTAATAGGATTTTATGGATAATTCAAAGGGATAAATCCAAAACTTGAATTTAAATACAAATACCCGAAAAGTCCATATATTTTTGAGAAAGCCTATTTTGATTTTGATTTTTTTTTTTTACAAAAATTCCGTCAAACTTATGCTGTTTTTCTTTGTTGTAACAAACTTATGTTATGAGTACACATACTTATTATTTTTTTCATGATAATTGCTGCATTTTATGAACTGTTATTTTAAAAAATTGCCTCTCCTGTTCATATACTCTTGAGACGCACCGTACACTACAAAAACCCACGGAAGTAGCCTACTATGTTTCTGGTTGCTCTTTCTGCAAATTGTTTGTAGAATAGTGGATAACAACCAGGTTATACTGAATTTTCCAAAAATTATCTACAATATCAGGAAATATCTTTTGTGATTTTTCCCAGTATAATTTTAAGAATTTCTATTCAGTTGTTCGTTTTGGTTCGTTTTTGACTTGGTAAACTGTATGTATAAATTATACAATAACCTATCCTTTTTTCCGAATTTAGCAAAATACAAATATTTTAAACAATATAAAGAACCTTTTTTTATATTTTTGTCAGTGTAATTTTAACATTTTCTACTTAGTTGTAATTTCAAAATTCGTTTTTGACTAATTCTATGCTGATATAAGAGTAAAACGAATGCATATGTTAAGCAATAAAAAAATTCTTTTCTTTTCCGAATTTAGCAACATACAAATATTTTAAATTTCTATTTATATACCTTTCACAGCATTTAAATTTTAATAAATGCTTGCACAGGCAAAAATACTAAATTTAATTAATTATACTGCTACTATTGAGGATAACAATAATTTAATAATTTTTATCTCTTGTATGTTCATTACTCAGCATAAAATGATAAGAAAAAGAATTTTTAGAAATCTTAGCAGTCACTTTGAAAAGCGTCAACAGAATCATGAATAATTTATAAATACATTTCTAATTTGTGATAAATATGCTTAAGTGTTACTTTATGCAGGTTAGAAGATAACGTCGCTTTTAAATTTTCTTTACTTTCTGTATTATAAGCGTCGGCTCGCTGTGTTAAGTAGGTGCTTTTTTAAATAACTTTATAATAGAGAAGCATATCGATAATGGATGAATCAATACTTAAGAAGTTTGAAACTTCAGTAGTTTTTAAGCAAAAGGTTTTAAAGGTCATTAATTTTGTCAAGGATAAGCAAGTTTATATTTTATTCCTAAGATTAATGACATACAAAATTATTTAAAAAATATGCACACTGTTGTCGCATAAAATTATTTCAGTACTTCAGAACCTTAATTATTTACCCTTAAAAACGAGTAAATAGAATATTGTTGAAGAATTTTTAATATGCCTTACAATGTGAAGAAAAAAGTTCTTTTGTCAACATGAATATATGAATATTTATTTTTATGATGTTTATTTTCTTTTTCAGATACTTCATTCTTCGGGTTGGAAAAAAGATTTCCAAAGACTTTCAAATTATTAAATTCATTTAATTTTCATTAAAAATATCATAATGTAATAAAATATAGTTCAGATAACGCTAACGGAAATTAACTAGGAGAAAATCAGGCTACTTTATATTATACTAAAAATCATAAATCTGTCATATTTTCTTACTGTTATAGATAGATATTTTAATATAGTATTAGGGTTAAACGCGGTTAAATAGATAACAGGTAAATGTAATCAGATCGATGACGTGTATCAAAATGTTACTTGGCAAGATATCTTACCGGCTAGTGAGTAACTGCAAATGGAAAGACAATTATAAACAGTCTCCAAGAGGGCACAATATTTATATTGAAAAAATGTTGATCATAATAGGAATATTCAGGAGAAGGTACACAATGTTTCGTTAATAATCACAGCGTAACATACTAGAAATTTCAGGACTAATTATTCCAAATCGAGACCTAAAATTTTTCCAAAGAGCAGCTATAAAGATAGAATAAAAATTAATCTTAAAGTATCAAACTCAGTTAAATGAGAGCAAAATCTACTTCCACTATTGCAGCTTCAACCTTATGTACTTTGTGTCCCAAAAATGACCGATGATTTAAAATTCAATAACTTGCAAACGGTGACAGATATTTAAAAATTTTTTGCAGGAGGTTTATGTATGATGTCAGCAGCTTTTATACTGTGATTTTTTATATTAGTTCAAATTTCAAACAATTGATGGCGCTGAGAGCAATAGGTGCTCAGTCCAGACCCGATTTTTGGTACTTCGGGATCCATTCAATACATTTTAATCTTTTTTTTCACATAGAAGAAGAGAGAGGTCGAAATATCAAACATGGATTTAGCGGCTATTGCTTGCAGCGTCATCTATTCATGCTATTTGTAACTAAAACTCAAAATCGCAGCATACAAACCCCTCAAATCTTACATAACACTCCTGCAAGAATTTTTTTAATATCTGTCACCGTTTACAAGTTATTGAATTTTAAAATCAAAGGTCAGTTTTGGGACACCTGGTACCACTGGTGCAACGATGATCATCTTGAAAAAAGTGTGTCTAAAAATGTCCATGAAAGTCGCGTTCCCATACACTAAGCAATGTACGTAATGGGCATGGTACATTTCACCACATTCACCCATCCTCTGTTCCATAAAAAACTCAGGCATTTTTAGTCTTAATAATATCGATAACATTGCCGGCATTATAACTGGTATGCTATGCAGAGCCCACCAGTAAGAAATTAAGCTTCAAAATCTGGAACAATATCCAGCATAAAGTTGTAAAATGTAATTGCGTGAAAATCATTTATTAAAAGCTACATTTTGCTTAAACTGAATTTCGCGTGAGCGTTATGGAATATTAACAAATACCGAACCATTCAAAAGTAGTGGCAAATATACAGGAGCCATACGGTGCATGGGCTTAAGTACCACTATTTCTAGGTAGTATATATATTACGTCATATATATTAATCGCCTTTAAATAAGTCAAAGATTGCTCTCCGGAAACAGTGGTATTTAAGCTCATTGACCGCACGAACACTCATGTATTTATTATGGTAGTAAACTTTAAACAAAATTCTCTTGCCTATTTGTTCAGTTTTGTGAACATTGTGTTTGCTATTGTCTGTACTTGTATAAGTGGTAAATGTTTACGTTACTGTTACATTTAGATCGCCGGTACAAAATAAAATATGATTATTTAGAATTTAAAACTTATTAATTCACACACACACGTGAAACTTTTTTATCAAAAACTTTCTGTTACATTAATTAAATATAAATCTAATTTTTTTGTCCTCTGTAATTGCGTATTTCTTTAGAATTCTTCATTAATCGGAAATAACGTATTTATCTTACTTTTAACAAGTACAATTTTAATTAAGTTAGGGTGTTTAAAAAATTATTTTTAAACCTGTAAGAAGAAAGTCTTTAACACAGGAACACATTTTGTAATTTGTAATGTAAACTATTATTTATTGCTATAAAAATGAATAAATTATTTTAAGAGTTTATTTACGTGCTCTATAAATGACTATAGATACTTAGGAGGGAATATGACAATTTCAGTGAAATCTCGTAGTTACCAACGATTATGGAAAACTTTTACATATCCGTAGAAATCATTTCGGGAAGAACAGTAGGAAGAATTAGAAAATGATACGTTTCAGCGCGTTTCTGAAATAAATAATGCTTTCAGCTACCAGTAATTTGCCAAGAAATATTCTTCTGTTAATCTTTCAAACCGAATGTATTTCTAATTGTAACCTTACTTCTGAATTTAAGGCAATGGTTTCCATAATTAAGTGCAACTACCAGTTGGATTTCGGCACACTTTTTCTAAGTCAGAAAATTTTCCGATTTTATTGCACATTGTGGATGCAACTTAAGAACAACGTATAGATAATTCTAAAAGTAATTCATTACGATAGGTAGAAACATTTAATATTATTTTATTCATTGCGTCCAATTTCTGACTTCTGTCATCGAAGATTTAAAAGATATCATGAACATGACACTTTTATTTCACATGCTACCCGCTTATACAGTAAAAATCTTCTTATATATGAAACGTGGTTTATTACGCATGCGGCAATAAAATAAGCTAGTTCTGCTTAATAATTAATCTCCAGCAAAGAAATAATTCGCAGAAAATTATGTTTTTCAACCTGGGATCATCTGTTCTGGCGGTCTTCGTAAACGGTATCCGGGTCTTCTCAACCCAGTGATTAGCATATTGGCCGCAAAATGGGGAGTCTGGACCGATGTTCACTGGTTGGTATCCAGCAGGATCTCGGTGGAGTGATTGCAGAAGCTTTTCAGAGCTTCTCTTGTAAGAGAATGGTAGCTAAAGTCACATTCCCTTCAAATGTCTTCCATGTAGGCATCTATTCTATAGCATTGCGGCCACATCTGGCCATAGCTTATCAAACTCCCCTCAATAATATTCTTCACAGAAAGTTTCAACTTACTGTGATACTTTCTGTTCAGTATGTAACGCATAGGACCACGAACTGTGACCCGCAGACACTGGAAATTATTTTGTGATTTGTGGAATCGCGAATCATGGAATTTCGTTTAACAACCGTCTTTAAAAATTTTAATATAAAATTGGTCATTTGCTCTTTTTTCGGGACTTCATGTAGCCCGAAGATGAGCCTAAATGAAACAGCCGCCTTTTTATGTTATCGCATCTCTTTACTCAAGCAATTCCTATCACCGGGAAAGGCTATTGCTACATGACACTCTTTGGTAAAATCACGGCAATATTTCTTATAAGAAATATTCAAAAACGTGCAATAGATTTGAAGGAAAGAACGTAAAAGAAGATGGACTAAAATTTATATAAAAAAAGCGGAAATAAAATCTATTTTAATCATGGAGCTGATAATAAAGAGGAACTGACATACATGAAGCTTCAACTGTAAACGTTTTCGCAGGGGTTGATTGCCGCCGAAGAAAACTTACACCAGTAATTTTAAATAAATTTTTTCTTCTTATCTAAACGTCTCATTAGTGCAAACTTTCAGTCATAAATAATGACAAAAACAGATATACATTTTTACTGGTGAAAGTTTACTTCGGCGGTAATTAGGCCCTGCGTTTCCGCCATATTTTGACAACCTTGACAACGTCCTGTCAGTGTCAGTGAAAAAGATTATATTACCTGGGTAAACTGACACCAGTAAAAACAAATAGAAATTTTCTATGAATAAGCCCCTTAAATCAGACGAAGTTTTCTATTCTGATTTACTGGTGGAAGTTTGCCCCAGTGGAAATCAGAAACTGCCGATTTTATTTAAAAAAAATTGTGATAACCTCCTCAGTTACTTCACTCGCAACTGGTAAACGATACACTATATGTTTCTCTTTATTCATAGCTCCATTATTTTAATCTATTTCAGTATTCCAGGACTAATTTGTACTAGTAAATTTGTTGAGTAACAGAAGATAGAAAAAAGTATTCTATGCTAGATATAGCTATTCTAAAGTTGTAGGAAATTTCAAAATATAATAGGGGAGACTAGGGACGGTTGACCATACGGGAGGCTTGACCCACCCATCAATTTTCATATTTAAAAGGATTTGAGAGTTTTATCAATAGGGGTCAACCAAAACTACTGGAATGTTCAAACGACAGTCTTCGTTTCATAGAGTTAATCCGAAATAGGTGTGGAAAAATCAATGGGGAGGTGTTTTCAACCTAAATGTTGAGCTTTTTAGAAATATTTTGTAAGCTTTTTTCAGATAAATTATATCATATACATTTAAGTATAGTAGGTTTAAAGTAATGCAGAAATATCGAGCTTTCATTCCAGGCATAAAGATTGTACAATAAATTAGACTTAACATAACAATGTGCTCCTCTTTAGAAAAGGCCTGTGTAGGGATGTTTGACCCAGTCAATGTGAGGGAGTGTTGACCAGTTGCTCAAAGCTCCATTAATTGAGTGGTTTTGGTAATATTTCTATTATGGACCGTGCATAATGAAAAGTTAATGGTTATATATATAAAATAATGTAAATTTATTCGGTAAAGCTACAGTAAAATGGTGTCATGTAAAAGAAAATGTTTAAACCTGACTAATCAAAGATGTGAAAAAATGCTAGAAAATGAGAAAGTTGATAGGAACTTTTTTCCATTTAAATATTACTTATAATAGGTAAATAGAAATAGTGGAAAAGACTAGAAAGGATGAAAACAACATTCTTTACCCTTTCAGTGGCAGTGGTATGCTTACAAAACCACTTAATTTTAATTCCGATACGTCACAATGGCACTAGAATTTTGCTAAAATCGTTTCCATTTAATATGTATGTGAAATATAGACTTTTTCTTATTTCCAAATAAATTTGTTCCTAAATTCCGATGTTAGCCATTTATTTCAACATTTTAATACTGAAATTACTTTGCCCTTTAAAGGTTTAAATCCTGTTAATGATAAGTTAAGTACTCATGCGGCTGCGAAAGAACATTGCATCGATCGAAAAACTTTAGGAAGATATGTAGACAAATTTCACCAGGGTGACTACAATGAGATGAAGCCAAGCTATGTGACAACTAGAGTTGTCACATAGTTGACATTGTCATGTCGAGTGTCAAGAAGATAGGACAAGGAGACACAAAAAAACGGGACAGTGACTTCTAAACACGGACATAATGACATGAAACACTATGACAACGGAAACTTTCTCTAACAGAATACTACCTTAAATGTTAATATTTCATTTTCCCTGCTATACAATTATACCTGCTCATACAAAATCCTATTTAGAACAAAATATTTCTCCTCTGACTTGCGATGGCGTCCAAACAGCTTTGTTTAAGTATCATATTTTTAAAAGCATTTTTTTTTATAATAATTAAAGCATGTAGTATAAAGTTATTTTGCATTTTTTAAACTGATTTTATTTTTCTTCACAAATATTGCAATATAAAACAAAGTAGGTGAAGCCTCCCATATAGTGGGTTAACCCTCCCATACGTGGGAGCCTTGACCCATTATTTTTTCATGATTAAAATCAATCATTTTTCAAATTTCTTATATGCTATACTTATGTCGCAATTTTCTTTTGATAACTGATTGTATATCGAATAAAATGATATATAAAACTTTATTCTACGTTCAATATTTAAAAAATAAAAAATAATTTTGTAAAAAGTGGGTCAACCCTCCCTAGTCTCCCCTACATGAGATTCAAACTATGAAACTTCTAAAACATAAAAACTTTTAAAAAATTTAATACTCTATTACAAAGTTCTAATATATATCCACCGTACGCATGTTAAAATTTTATGCTTATAAAGATTATTAATATTATTGTAATATGTTCACTTCAGCTACAGAACTTTGAATAAAAATACAACCATCAAGTTGTAATTTCGTAAGTTTTTATACATACTTGTTCTTAAATGCTGAAAAATGGACACCTTTTTCACGCGATCTATCCACAATATAAATTTTAATTCTTTCATGTGATGCTACTGCAGTCAAAAAAATGAATATCTTGAATATTAAAAAGAAACTCAAAAGCGAAAACTATCCCATTTCTGAATAAATTATGCAAATATACCAAAAAACTAAATTATGGCATAAAAATTCAATTCTTTCCCTGCAATAGTTTAGAATGGGATACTTTATATGTAATGTCCATATTTCTCATGGAGTAAAAAGTTCTTTTTGAAGAGTTATTGTTTTTACCCCTTTAGCGTCGCGCCCGATAAGTGTCGGCAACTTTTTAAATTTCAGATTGCTTGATTGCTACAACTTTTTTGTAGTACAAATATTCACCTTACTTAATGCCATATACCGGGTGTCCCAAAAGTGACTGATGGATTTTAAAATTAAATAACTTGCAAACGATGACAGATATTAAAAAAATTCTTGCTGGAGTGATATGTAAGATGTCAGGAGTTTTTATGCTGCGATTCTCAGTTTTAGTTACAAACAGCATAGATAGATGGAGCTGCAAGCAATAACAGCTAAATCCAGGCTCGATTTTTCGGCCTCTTTCTTCTTCCATGCGAAAAAAGGATATTAAAATATATTGAATGGATCTCGAACGTTACCATCGATATACTCAATGCTTGAGGACAAGAGTTGTGACGTCATCACTAACAGACCGACTTCTCACTAGTGTTGGAATTCACACCGGAAAATTTTGAATAGCAATTTTCTTTTATTTTATTTGTGGAATATCTATAATCTTATAAAACAATAATAACTATTTAAACCTACTGGTGGGAATTTGGAACCCCCCAATAAAAAATCAGCAAGGTGCGGTAACACCGTGTCATTCCGCATCTGGCTAAATTTTTATTTAGGGATTCCAAATTCTCACCAGTAAGTTTAAATAGTTATTATTGTTTTATAAGATAATAGATACTCCACAAATAAAATAAAAGAAAATGGCTATTCAAAATTTTCCGGTGTCAATTCCAACACTTGTGAGAGGTCGGTCGATTAGTGATGACGTCACAGCTCGTGTCTTCTTGCCTTGAGTATTTCGATGGCAACGATCTCGAAGTACCAAAAATCGGGTCTGGACTTAGCACTTATTGCTCTCAGTGCCATCTATAGTTTGAAATTTGAACTAAAATCAAGAATCGCAATAAAAAACTCTGCACATCATACATAACCCTCTTGCAAAATTTTTTTAATATCTGTCATTGTTTGCAACATATTTAACTTTAAAACCCATCAATCATTTTGAGACACCCGGTAAAATGGTGAGAGAATAAAGCCAATTATACTATTAAAAAAATGGTAGTATTCAAACAATCTGAATTTTTTTTTTTTTTTTTTTTTTTTTTAAGTAGGCTGCAAAGCCCGTAAAAATCACGGGTGCGAGAAATAAGGGGTCAAAGTGTTACAATTATAACAATGTGAGGTTTGATAAAAATGTATACCCCGGATTTCAAATGTCAAATACTTACTTTGTTTTATTAAAAAGTTCATAAAACATTTATCTTTAAACTTTTACATAAATAATTAGAAATATTCTATATTTTTTTTTATTATTGAGAGCGAGGAACTAAATATAATAACAGCACTGCTTTTTGAGAGATCGTATAATTTTTGAGAAAAAGATGAACACCACAAAATTTTCATAAATGTAACAAGGGTTTACTTTCTTGCATAGCGCCTAATTTTTTGCTTTTCCTGTGGAGCGGCCTTGGCGGTTTTTTGTATGCTTGGCGCACTGCGGGCTTCTGAAAGTGAGATATGTTACCAAATGATATAAACCGTTGTGAAAACAAAGCTTATGGACTTTAAGCTTGTTTTATAAAAAATTATAATGCGATAAATTTAATTTATGTCTCTATTGTTTATGTTTATTGTATACAATTTACTTAAACTTTTATAAAAAATAGGTACATGGCTTTTTATATTAAATAAATTTTATAAATTAAAAAAAAATTCTTCTTTATGTGAAACAGTGAATAGGTTTCAGAAAATACGATGCGAAATTTCCTTCTCCTCTAAGACCATTTTCATTATCTCGCCAAGGCCCCTATACTGGAAAAGTACCCATATATTTCTTACAGTATTTATCCCATTTTTTTAGCATTGTTCTATCGCTATAGCGTTAACAATATTTTGTATAATGGTTTGTAAAGCATTAACAAAATGTGTATTAAAACTAAACCTTAAATTACGAATTTCAGTTGCTATACGATCCCTCAAAATAACTCATGTTTAATATTAAATATATCAGGAATTAATCATAACAGCACATTTCAAATTTATATATTGACTAATTTGAGGATCAAGGTTTATATGATGGTATCAAGATCAGATCTTTGTATTTAAATTTTTAAACTTCATTAATTTTTTAAGTGCGGACGGCCACATCAGCTAGCTTTTTAAATATAAATTTAAAGAAGATATATTTATACATTTAATAGCTATTGTCATATTTTTCTTTGATAATTTGGATATTAACACATTACCGACGGGTAATTTTTATCATATCTGAATATTAAAACAGCGGAAGCTCCTCACTGTTCTGAGAGTCTTTTGTAAACTGTTGTTCTAGGTAAGTTTCCCAAGTTTCTGCTTAATGTAATGACTTTCAATGTACGAATTTAATATAAAATGTCTTAAAAAATATGGACAACATGATATGAATGCATTTTCTGTAAGGTAGAAGCCACGCTCAATCAATCATATTTAGTCAATGATGTTTTTTGAATAAAAACCAGAATTGTCGTTTGCCGTCGTGAATGTGTTAACCCTTAAATGCGCGATTTTTTATTTTGTTTCGAAAAAATTATATATGATTCTCTTAAAGGCTTATTACACAAGAAAAATAATGAAAAAAATCAGAGATACACTTTTCATATAATACGCCAGTCTTTTCTTCTGTTGCACATCTGCAAAGCAGCCAAAAACTACTGTCGTATGGCTGTTTTACGCTAAAGTAACGCAAATTAGTAAATATTGTAATAAGCATGTCTCCAAATACCTTATTTTATATTATTATTTATTTTATAAAACTTAAAATTTAACCCTTTAATCCCCATGATAGAATACGTTCTAGAAATTATGCAGTTCAGAGAATCTGACTTTGCACCAGAAAGTATCAATGGTTAATGTCGCTTTATTTAAAAACTGAATGTCTGATATTAATTAAAGCACATATTGCTATTTTAATTTTCTGGTGTGAATTAGGTATATACGGATAAATTATCTATGAAATTCAAAACACTGTTGTTTGCATATATGCAAAGCTGCGCACTAAAGAGTTGAGGAGTTTTTACGTTTGCATTCTTATATATTTACCCAAGTGTAAAACATAATTGTTTAGGTTCCAAACAATGTGGCAAGTAATACAAATAATTTGTGATAAGGTCACGTTGTTACCGAAATAATTTTCAACACTATGTTTAACCCATTTGCTCTCGAGAGATGATTCTCACTCACCAACCACTAGTGTTACAAGGTGTCCCCCAAAATCGCGGCTCCAAATGCTCTGGACACCAGTATTTTAAATTAATTTTCTTTGCCTTATCTAACGGCAGAATTATCTGCGATTAACCTCTTGTGCGGCAGTGGGATATATTATATCCCACTTAATTTTAATCATGATTTGCATCAGAAATTTTTAAGTAAATTTTACTTTTATAACTTTGGAGTAAAAAAGTTGCTAAAGTGCTTTCCCTCAATTACAAATATTTTTTTTTGCTTAATTTGAAATATTTTTTTCGAAAACTCCGGTGTGAATTCAGCATTGCAGAAACACAATTCCCTCAAAGTGTTAAAGATGGCGAAATATATTATGTAATCATGGAGCTCGGATTTACGAGGGACACTTGACAATACTAGTAGTGAGTGGGAATCACCTCTCGAGTGCAAAGGGTTAACAATTTCCACATATAGTAGACATTTTTTTTTTAAATAGAAAAATTATTGATTTTTCATTTTGGTATAGTCACCGAAAAAATAAAAGTAAACACCCCCTACCAACTCCTCAACAAATTATCGTAGAAGAAAGTTACTGGTACCGAACGATTGGAAATAAAGTCTGCTTTTAAATGATGTATATAAAATTTGCTTAGGGGTTTTTGCTAATTTACATATTTAAACAAACCAAAACTTATTTTATTTAAATAGCAATACACAATTCTGACAGCATAAATGAACTCTAAACCCTTCAATTACCATAAAAACAAATTTTTACGCAATTCGTACCATAAGTTTCCAAGAAATTAATTATTTTAAAACGAGCGTACTTTAAGGGCTGTATCCATATTGAAGTTCCGCACTCGATTGTTAACCGAGAGAGCCCCCTTCTTGGTGAAGGCACCTGAATAGCCACACAAGGAGTCAATGAAGCCTGTTAGATTACAGGACAGCAGAATAAATTTCAAAATATCTATTCACTTCTATCATAGGAGGCCTCTTAAACTATCATTTTGCCGTTTTTTAAGCATAATTTGAAAACTACTTGGATGAAAAATGTGAAATTTTGCATTTCCATAAAGAAGGACTTAATAAATCTAAATCCATCCAAAAATTGTAGTAGGGTTCATACGGGTGCTTGAATTTCATGACTAAGAAATTCTTCGGTACCAGTACTTTCTTATGGAAAATCATTCCCGAAATAAGGCGAAATTTTGACCGTTTAAACTAGATTTATTTTTCTATAAAAAATTCTGATATTGGGCCTTGAAAATAACGGTATCCGTATGAACCCTGTTGTAGGTTGCAATTCATAATTTTTACAAATATTAGTTTCATAATTCATATAATTTCACTCATATCATAAAATTATAAAAATTGAAAATTCAACGTATTTATGTTTGGGTATTTTAGTATTATTGCTGCACAAAAAATTAACACATTAGGAGTAAAATTTTAGGAGATATTAATAAAAATATGAAAATGTAATTCAACATTAGAATGTTTATAATTCAAAAACTTATCATTCAAATGTCTTGAAATTTAGTGTCTAGTCATAGTTTGAACCAAAAATTTGAAATATCTCGTTAAAATTGGGTATTGCCATTGAAAAAAAAAATGAAGTTTGGATTCTTTTTAATATGTAGATGGCCCCCTAAGGAAATTTTATGTACATCATTTAAAAGTAGAGTTTATTTCCAATCGTTCGGTACCAGTAACTTTCGTCTATGATAATTTGTTGAGGAGTTAGTAGAGGTTTCCCTCGACTGTACCATACAGCGTTTGACTAGTGACCAATATGTCGTAATAGTCAAAACTGATGAAAAAAAAAATATGTTGTGTTTTATAGGCACGGATCATATACTTTTTGCGATCTTCAGACTTAAACATGCCTCCATGAAAAACACAGTTATGCATATGTTTGCTTTTATTATCAAACCGTGTTGCAAGTTTGGCCTCCATTTTCAGTCAGAAAATTTCAATTCATACCAGATAATGCAAACAGCTTTATTTAATGACGGGCTTTTCGTGATTACCTAAGGTAAAAGTTATTCTTCAAAAAGTTTCAGTCTGAAGTCGTTAAATTCAGGATAAAATGGAAATGGAGTTATGAATAAAGAATAGGAGACATATAGTGTACTGTCTACCAGTTGCGAGTGAAGTAACTGAGAAGGTTGTCACAAGATGGCGATTGCTTTTTTTTAAAAACGGATCTACAGTTTCAAAACACCGCCGGGACAAACTTCCCACCAGTGTAATTGAATAGAAAAGTTTGTCTTACTTAAGCGTCAAATTTATGGAAATATTTTCTGGCAAACATTTTCTGGTGTCAGTTTGACTTGCAAAACAATCAGATTGCATATCCGGTTGTCACAATATGGCAGAAACGATGGACCTGACTACCGCAAATGTAAACTGACACCAGTTAAATTTAAAATCTTTTTCTGTCATTATTTATGACTGAAATTTTGCCTTTAAATACGGAGAAAATTTCTATATAAATTTACTAGCGGAATTTTCGACCCGAGGTAATCAGCCCTTGCGAAAACGGCTACAGTCGTTGCCATCGAAATACTCAAGACCTGAGGACACGAGTTGTGACGTCACCACTAATGGACCGACTTCCCACTAGTGTTGGATCTCACACTGGAAATTTTTGAATAGCAATTTCCTTTTCTTTTATTTGTGGAATATCTATCATCTTATAAAACAATACCAACTATTTAAACTTACTGGTGAGAATTCGGAATCCCTAAATAAATATTCCGCTAGATGCGGAATGTCACAGTGTTGCCTCATCTGGATGATTTGTTATTGAGGGATTCCAAATTCTCACCAGCAAGTTTAAATAGTTATTATTGTTTTATAAGATGATACATATTCCATAAATAAAATAAAAGAAAATTGCTATTCAAATTTTTCCGATGAGAATTCGGTCGATTAGTGATGACGTCACAACTCGCGTCCTCAGGCTTTGAGTATTTCGATGGCAACGCTACAGTTGAAGCTTCACTATTTTAAGGATATGTCAGTTCCTTTTTATTATTACTTCAATGAAAATGGAGGCCAAATTGGCAAACCTGTTATCAAACAAATTTTCCGGTTTTGGATCCCGAAAATAGGTTAAATAATTCAAGAGTACAAATGAAAACTCTTTGTTTGGCATGATTTTGGGACAAGATATGTGAATCTTATCCAAGATATTTAAGGGGTCTTAGGACTCTTAAAATTGAAATAAAGACAATTTTCAACATTTAATATCTTAAAATGTATATGTTTTAAAAAGATTTTTTATTGCGACTAAAATATATAAGTATGTTCTTTCATGTCATGCATTTAAAAAATAGCAAGATGCAAAATTAGATTTTATAGGGGGTTCCAAACTGTCAGACATTTGTAGAGCAGAAAATTGGTATAACAGCTTAAGAGCAGGGTTACAAAATAAATTTTGCAAGAAGAATTAATTTTTTTGTGCCTACTTATACTTCAGATTGTAATAATTACCCCCAACCTAAATAAATTGGTATTTAAATCATTTTTATATTTTTAATACAAAGTTGTATTTAGCTAATACAAACTTTTGAAAATTTGAACGTTATAATCACCTAAAAAAATATTTTTTTGAGCAATAAAAATGAAATTTTAGGTTCAATTTATAAAGACTAACATGAAACATATGTTTTGAAAATTTCATGAAAAACTATTCAGACGTTATGGCCAAAAACATCATTTGGAGAAAAAGGACTTCAAAGTTTCGGAAACGCCACTTCAGCTGTTGAGCGGGTATAATTCTAAAATACATAATTTCTGTTCTAATGGGAGTTTCAAGGAAACAGTCATATCAAAATGTTCATAAACGATACAAGTTTAACGTCTAAAAAAATAAATTTCGAAAATTTTGAAAATTTAAGAGTCCTGAAACCCTTTTTAAATTAAAAAATTAAAAAAAAGTAACATTCAATTAATCGGAGAGACAGTGGAGAACAAAACTAATAAAATTTGCACTGATAACCTTCTAGCAAAAAATTGTCGCGCAAATTCAAACCTGCTCGCATTAGGAAACATCTAATGCTTTAATGCATTTTTTTTTCTTTTTAGGGTTTCGTTCATCTGACAAAACCCTATTCGTATCACTCCTCGGTCTGTCTGTCTGTTACAGAGCGACAGAGCGCTTTCTCAGAAACTATATATGTTGGAGACTTGAAATTTTGCATTCTTATAGCTGAACACCTCACATGAAACGACAAATCATATTTTTTTGAAAAAGTCTTATATTTACTCCTCTGTTCTCTAACTTGTGTATTTTAAGTCTTTTTTTCTGAGTCCCTTATTAAGTTGAAGACTTGAAGTTTTGGATACTTATAGCTGAACACCTCACATCAAACGACAAATCATAAAATTTCGAAAAAGTCTTATATTTATCCCTCTGGGCTCTAACTTGTGTATTTTAAGCAATTTTTTTTAACTCAGCGCCTAATTATTTTGGAGATGTGAAATTTTGCATACTTATAGCAGAACACTTGCGATCACACAAAAATTGTAACATTTTCAAAAAGTTTTATATTATTTATCCCTCCGGGCTCTAACTTCTGTATTTTTAGCAATTTTCTAACCTCCACCCTTTTCACCCGGGGTGCACTTTACTAACTTTTGCCGAACTAATTTGACCACTCTTTCTTACTACGCACCATAGCCGTACATATAATAGTTCCAATTTTTACCGCCAGGGGGTGAGTACCTATCTCGGGTGCTATGGGCTCAATATCTCTACGGATAGTTTGGAAAACGGAGTGTCGTTCGGATAGAGATTTGTTTAGAATAGAATGCGCCCCCTGGTTGCGAAATGTGGAACTAACAGATTTTGTAAAAGGATGAAGTGTTTTGAAAGGAATATTAAACCAAACCCTCTGTGCGATCTGTGATCTTACTTACCCACTTGATTTTTCATGGTTTTCTGTCGACATATCTATATTATAAAGCAAAAAATATGTACGTGAGTAACGCTGACGTCATATTGACTGTCGCAACAATATGACCAATCTCTTGTATTGTATCTTTAGTTCCATAACATCCTACAAATTTCAACGAATAGAAAAATATGTTGTTTCAAATACATTTTTTTAACTGAAATATGAATTTACTAATTCTTTTACTGGTTCAGTATTCAAGAATGAATATTTAAAAAATCTATCTCTGCCGCGTGCAGCCTGATACTAAAGATTCATCCGTATCCGGTTATTCTTAAAATGAATAAAAATAGATCAGAATTTGTTTCCGGCTAATACTTCTTAGCGAAATAAAAACTTTGTAAATAATAACAGCATAAATTTGAAGAAACTTAACTGATATGCAATTGAACTGCGCACTAAACACTGAAATAATCAGAAAAAGACTGTTTTAAGTAGCAAAGTCGCTGGCGATTTCTTCGGCTTTAACCCTTAAATGCCTGATGTTGCTTTTCGGCAACATACCCAATTTAGGCTCTAAAATACTATTAGAATAATATTGAAGCTATAATGCCTAATGCTGCCAATAAAATACATTCTGAAAATATTATTAAATCGATTTTCAACATGTAGATCGCAACACTTGTGCTGTTTAAAAATAAAGATAAATTTATTTTTTCAAATTTTGCTACTTGTTCTTTGTTTTGGTTGGAAGCTTGCGAAATACCTTATTTTGACCTGCAGTGAGCAAGTAAAATTTATTTCTTATTGTAGTTCCTAAAATACTTGTGTGTTTAATATTATAAAATTTTATCAAGGGAAATTATTCTTTCAATTAAACACCAGTATTGCCGATTACTAACCAACTGTTTTTCAGCCGTAAACTATACTTAAAAGAAAATATGATTTTTTAAAGTATTTTTTCCATGATTTATTTAAAAAATTAAAGCCGAAAAAAATTATTACAATGATTTTTGAAAAATCAGGCATTTAAGGGTTAATTTCTGTCATGCGGTTGATACAAAAGTATCGCTTTTAGTAAATTTTAAAACTTTATTGGATACATAATATTTTTTTTTCATACAAAAATGCTTTTTTCTGTTAATGTGCACTCTAAAAATATATATTAAGAGCAAAAAATTTATTAGACTTTTAAATAAAAAATATGCTTTGTATCCCAGGAAGCAAGTGATTCCCTGGTTTACTAATTTACTGTGGGAACTTCAAACACGTCGAAAATTGTACGTCAAACGTGGCTAATGCATTGCACTCGTACTACAACTAGTTTTATAAATATTCAGATTTTGGTGCAATAGCTGCTGCACTCTTATGCAAAAAATGCATGAATACAAAATTTATTACAATTATATCTATTAAATTCAGTAATACAAAAATAATAGGACTCCAACTTAAATATGACGTAATCACCTTGACAACCTAGAATCATTACATATCATGGGATATCATTGAAGTTATTACGTATGATAGGATTTAACAGAATCCAGAAAACTTTTATTAATGTTTTATTCACTTTTATTAATTAATATAAGTTTTGATTTGATTTTCATAAAATTTGAAATGGCCCGACAAAATTCTACAGCGCTGTCATATGCGGTCAGGCGGACAGACAGACAGACGAACGGACAAGATGACGACTATATGTGCTACGTATTTATATAATTACGAACGCGTCAAAAATCGATTTAATTATCTTACCGAATATATAAATGTGTAATGCTACGACTGACAAATGTGCATTGACAAAAGAGTATACATGCTATGTTAACTAAATGTACTACCCAGATAACAATTATTTGTATCAGATAAAACCATTAAAAACATATGTGATCGATGGGAGGTTTTGGTTAATCCACATACAGCACTAGAAGTCGAAGGATTGTCCATTGTTAAAATTAGTTCATTGTGACATATTTTAGATATAATTAATTGTCGTTTATGAAATAAAATTTTAAGAATTCTGCAAAATAATATTGTGTCTATTTCTCAAATATGTGTTATATGAAATACATTTGAAAATTAAAGAATTAATTTTTATGCACATTTAATAAATGCCGCTTAAAATAATAAACGCCATCAGATGGTTTTCTCGCATCTTCTAAAATATCGTATTATTCTTCCTAATTACTTATGCAAAATGCTAAATTAAACATTTCTTGCCCTAGCACTTTTCCATCGCCGCACTCTCTTCTGAAATGTTTATTGATTCTAAAAACCATTATTATAAATGGAATTCAAGTAAAAGCAATCCTCTCTGAACATTCCGTGATATTATGAGATACGCTAAAGCATATTTATGGCCGGTCCAAACAGATAGGAAGAGTAAATGAAAATTTTTAGCATTCAGGCGTTGAAAATGTTTGCAATAATCTGAAACGTATGTAATTTACATTTGTAGGGAATGGCAACATTAGTAAGATGATGCTCAGAAGTTTATGTAGCAGATATAACTCAAGATGAAATGAAATTCGGAGTTTTTATTATGGCTACCAGTGGTACAATTTAATGTCTTTTTCATGTCACGAAATTTAGGCATCATCAGATAATATTGTGTTAGGAATATTCTTAAACTTTAATGTGCATTGGGGTATTGCCGTGTAGATGCAATTTTAAAGTTTTCTGTGTCTTGCTTTTAGTAATTTTAAATTTTTCTTTTCCTTAAGTGTAGAGTTGCATTAAGTTTTATATCCACGTATCAGATACTCAGTTAATGCATACGCAATGATTTCACTTTAATCTAGTCAAAATAATTCACAAACATCTTTTTCAAAAACTGAAGAAGTTTTAATTTCTTAACAAGTTTTGCATATATACGTGCATTATAAGATGTTTCACTGTACGTGGAAAACATTTTTAAAAATAAAATAAAATAATAGCGTGACTTTTTCTCAATAATGTTTTAGATAAAACATATTCAGCAAAAGAAAGAAATATATTTTTATGTACACAATTTATCTAAACATTTCAAATAACACAAAATGATTGAAAACCTGTTTTGAGCAATTATAGGCCGCATTTTGCAATGTATTCAAATTGTTTTATCAAATTTACATATCTATATATTTCTGTGCACATACCGCACATAGATATGAATTTAGATATATTATATTCAGTCGCGTAGTGTTAGTGGGGGATCAATCATTTTACTTCCAGTATTATTGTATGCTAAACTTTGCTTTGTTTAATCATATAACGTTCAATGATTAAATAAAGCCAAATTTTCTAAATATAGGGAGCAAAATGAACGACCCCCCCCCCCCCTCCCAAACGCTACGCCACTGATTACATTTAAAGTATTATACAACATTACACTATAATATAGTAAAATTGATTCCAGCACAAAACACGAATCACAGTTATAATCGAACTTTCAGAATCTTCTTTAATAAAAAAATTATTGATTCAAGTTGTGATAGACAGTCCTTTATATATATATATATTTAATTTTAAAATTCTAAAATTTAGTTTATGTTGAAAACGTACTCTTTCTCATTATCGCTCATAAACAAAACTATATCTTAATTTTTTTATAGCCCTGTAATAGAACATTAACATTAAAATATCTAGCCCCAATTTTTTATATGAAAAGTATTATCGTGCGCTCTATAACGCATATCAATTTGATAAAGCAAAGTTTTAACAATTATTGATTGTAGATAGTAATTCAGTCGCTCTATTTGTGTAATCCTAATACATCAGCAACGCGTGGTAAGCATTGCATTTTCTATAGGAAACAATATGTAGTAATAAATTTCGTGACATTCCATGAATATTTACGAAAGTTAGAGCTCAGAGAAATGAGGAGACGGATAGATGGACAGACGGACACATACAAATCGAAAAGATGAACACTTAGTAACTATTTTGGAAATGATAATAACATTAAAAATAACTAAAATATGAATTAATATTTGTGTTTCTCAGTTTTTTCTCTTTCTATTCGTGTATTTCAACTATGTTTGAACGTTAAAAAGCGTACAATGAATATATTGACTCTTGACTGGATTTACCATTTATATTATGAAAGCAAAATTCCAATAAATTAATGACTGTTTACTTCACAGTTGAAATATTTAAGTTACTTTTTTATCAATACATACCTGCAGATTTTCAAAAGATTCAAAATGGATATTACATGCAAATAGACTTGGACTTACCTAAAAAATAAAACAAACACATAATTTATAATATTGAAAATAACTAAAATATGAGTTAATAATGATGTATCTCTATTTTTACGAATTACTTAAAAAGTATGTATTTTAAAAGTTATTGCTTAGATATGTGTGCGAATACACCACTGTTTAAATGAAAGATGCAACGAAATACATACTATTTAACATTTAAAAAAACACTTACCACTTTTGATCAATATTTTCATACAGTGTCTGTGTTGTGCCTATTATTTTTTATTGTGTAAGAGTTTGCAAAACTAATAAAACATGAAATCAGATCTGCGAAACTATAGCCTCTTATCGCTAATTTAAACGGGCATTTCTTTAATTAACTTTAACGTAAAAAAATAAAATAAAACAATATTAATTGAATAACGCAATTTTTCATATAGTTCCCGAATATTCTTTAAGTATGAGATAATTTCTGAAATTTGATATGTAGGATGATAGATTCAAGTGGCATATTCAATTTCGGGATTTTAGGACATTCAAAGTCTTCAGATTATTTGATGGCATAGTTGCCAACTCTTCCGCTTTTATGTACCACAAAAATTTAACAGGAATTTTTGCCTTATTTAATCTGCAGATTACGACGATTCATAAAAGTAAGATTTACTATAATATTTTTGTGGTACAAAAAAAATCGTAAGATGTGATGGTCTTGCAAAATGATGTTTCATTTTGAAAAAAAAAATGCTTAATTTTAAATATAAACATTATGTTTCGTTAACTGCAAGGTCCGCACACTCCTTGGTATTTCATAAGAGTCTTCTTTCCTGTGCGCACTAGTCTCCTTCATATTTCGAAAGAATTTCACACCAATATTTCAGATAATAAAATTACTATTTAATATCTCAATCGCAATAATTTTCGTCAACGCGATTAATCTTAGTTATTAAAACGTTTTTCTCCAAAAAAGCTTTAATAAGGCGAAAATTTGTGTTAAAAAATCGTGGTAGTATTGTACGCACCCTGAAAACATGAAGTTTAATTCTTTTTAACACTAAAGATCTCCGTTGCACACTCTTTGCGGATTTCCCGGGTGTAATTCTCTGGTGTTGTAAATTTACTTGTGCTATCTCGCCATGTATATTGACGAAATTGTTATGTCTGATTTCTATAATTATTTCTGTGTATAAAAAATAAAGGATCATTCGTGGCGACAATCATTGTAGCTATACGCCCCAAAGAAATCTATACTTCGGTGAACTTCAATGTCAATGCTAAGGAACACTAAATATACCGACAATATTACTCAAGTTTTATAAAAATATTTCATACCAGGATTTTTATTTACATAATTTATTTAAATAATATTTTTTCATATTTAAATAAATCAAATATGAGGCTTAGTTATTTTTAACTTTAAAATATGCAAGTAATTTTACTCAAGTTTTATAAAAATATTTTATACCAGAATTTTAAACTTAAACTATTTAACTTTTTTTATTTAAATTATTTCTGAGGGATTTATAGTTTATTTATTTTACGAAGAAATTTCTTGTTCGAATCGAAATCTTTTCATTTTGTACTGGTCAAATGAGTGGTTTGGCATATTTAGTGTTAATTTTAAGATATCGCACGGTACATAACAAATATATTTTTTAATTTTTTAGAACTGAAATATCATTTACTTTTACGGTAGCGAAGTCAAATGACCGCTTTCTGATAGCTTTTCGGTTATAGTACACTAAACATAAATATTAATAATTTAACCCATTACCCGCTGTTGCGTTCACGCAATGGTCAAAATAAATGCACATATTCAAATTATTTACATACACACCACTATTTTTCAATTAAAAAATTGGCCTTATTTAAAACATAAAATTTTAAGATCATATAAGGGGAAAATTATCTTTCAGAGATTTTGGTGGCAAACGACGTTCAGCTAAAAATTTAAAAACCTCAACCTTGTAAGGTTAGTTGCGGCAACTGGGCCATGATTTTACAATGTGACTCTGGAGCTTCTGACAATTCTGCTTAAAAAAGCTAATGTTCATTTTAATTAAAGTCTGAACTTCTGTAAATGTGTTCAGTTAGGTTCCCTCTATCAGACGGAAATGTTCAAAATTGCATTTCAATATTTAAAAATATAAAAATATGCCTATTTCATCTTTTTTTCCTCATGGGTCCAGATGCCCAATAAAAATGGGGTAACTGGACCAGGAGGATCTATGTTCCACACGCGTTTATTTTTTTTTCATGTGGGATATCATGTCCTATTTGAAAAAGAGTAAACATTTTAAACCAGGCCGATCATGTAAATTATATGTCAATGAAGAGCGCTGTAAGGGAAACCTTTGCTGTCAATGTGTCGGAAAAAAGCACTAAAAGTGAAAATATTAGACTTATTTACACCAAAAACTTAAAAATTAAGTAAATACTTATGTACTTTAGTATAGGTAATAAGTATAAAAGTCACATGGGTATTTCATGGAATAAATAGCGAGGTAAATCTATCAACAAACGGCTACGTAAGTGCTTAAGTTACTTTATCTGTATCCTGGAATCTCATTATATAGGGAAACTTTTATGGTTCCTACCAGAACCCTTAATGGTCTACATTCATGATCATTTTATTTAACATATTCTAAAGAAAGGTAACGATGAAGATATTATTTTCAAAATAGTGATAGGAACAATAAAAGTCTCCCTATACAATGCGACCCCTGTATCATACAATTTCAAGGTTTGGCTATCTCGCTTTCAGGGGCAAGGTATTTGCCGTTGTAAAATGTTGAAATAATATAATGACACCAGTATTTACAAGAGAATCTATTTGAAAACAAGTAAAAGTATACTTTCGCGTACTTAATAAAGGTGAAATTTTCATTATAAAATTCCCGTGCCAATGTGGCAATTAGGAATTAATATTATGTGATGCCATATCGGCATCACCGCCTCTCAAGAGGTCAAGAAATTTGGTTTGATATCACCGAACCACCCAACATGCTTTTTTTAAATTTTACTACGTAATTTTAATAAGGTATTCTATAATTTTCTTTTTTGTGAGTAAAAAACAATGGAGAAATTTACTTCCCGTTGTAAAAGAAACTAAAAAAAAAAAAAAATATTTATAACTATTGGGGTAACTGGGTCCAGCATGGTCCATTTACCCCGGATACATGTCCCAGTTACCCCATTCTTGAAAAATTTATCGGGTAACTGGGACACCGGGCTTACATTTGAAACAAGAAGTAAATATGTATAGATACCTAATAATATTAACGTAGTTATATGCCTAATCTTAAAGAAAAGATTGTTTAATAAAAGTACTTACTGTATTTTAATAAAAAGCCGAGGAAATTCAACCATATTGATGTTGTTTTTAAAAAAGGAAACTTAAATTTTAGACAATCTGTCAGAGAAAAGAGAGAGTTATGATTGAGTTGACACACATTGTTTTAGAAAGTAGAGGTTAAGAGGCATTGTTCACAAAAGTTAAAACTTAAAATACATCAACGGTTTTTTTATAAAATAGCCTATGGCCCAGTTACCTCGTGGGTCCAGTTACCCCAACTAACCTTAGTTTTGGCGGTTAATGGGTTACAATGAATGCCAAAAACTTTAAGTCTGAAAAAATTAAAATTAAAAAAACAATTCGGTGCAGAATATTTTGGTTACATTCGCCCAATATCTTGCTAATATTACTTCCATCGGAAATACTTTTAAAGAAATACAATATTGGTTAATTATTGGCTTTACATTTGAAACCGTGTCACCGAAACTCTACTGTAACGTAAATCTTGAAATTAATTTTACGAAATATATATGCTAATATTAGTGGAATACTGACAGAATCTAACAACACCAATATCGGAGCAATAATTCATGTATATATTCCAATACTAGCCAAGATATAGCCAATACATGAGAAAATATGAAATAATATTGACTCTGCATTGTTTTGCTATTAATGCTTAAACACTCTGTAACTATAGAGATAGTCTTGATGCAGAGAAGCACCTTTTACATTTTTATGCCTGATGAAGGAAGATAGATATTTAAATTGCCCTTTTCTCATTTTCTACAGTATTTTTAAGACTTCATTCTTTTGTTTTGAGTCTCAAACAAGTACTAATAAATTATCCTTACCAGGTAGTAACTATTTTGCAATGAGTATATTGAAAAGATATTATAAAAACAACCCACCTTAGTAGCTACCCTTGTGTCCTACTCCTTAATAAGAAAATACACGGTGTCCGAAAATTCCAGAATACATTTTGAAATTCAATATAAAAATATCAAGTAATTGTCGCACATGATTACGGTTTGGACTAAAATGCCTCTTAGGATCAAAAACTTTCTTCAAGCCAATGAAAATAATTAGTTCCAAATTTCGATTATAGATAGCGCCATGTGTCCGTACATTTGCTTTCAAACATGCGTTTTTTTTAGATTTTCGGAATAATTTTGACGCTGTGACACAGAAATGGCGACTACCAGCCCTGGGAGTTGTCATTTAGGTGTCACAGCGTCCAAATTAATCGGAAAATTAGAAAAACGCATGTTTGCAAGCAAAGATGCGGACATGTGGCGCCACTAGTATCGAAATTTGGAATTAATTATTTTCATTTCTTTGAAGAAAACTTTTCATCCTGAGAAGCATTTTAGTACAAACCGCACTCCTGTACGATAATTACTTGATTTTATATTGAATTTTAAAATGTGTCCAGGAATTTTCGGACATTCTGTATTTATTACGATAACAAACTCAAATTCAAATCAACGAAAATAAAGTTTTGAATACTACTTTCTTTCAGTAGGTCACGTAAACAACTTTGTTCCTTTGATAAAATATTACGTAGATTTCTTAAACGGTGCGGTCTAAGATGAGAACAATTCCTTTCACAAGTTTACTCAATTCTGGAAAGTTGCCAGACGCATAAAAATGATTTAAGCTAAACTAAACCCCTCTATTTTTAATATATTTTGAAGACCAAACATTCTCGCCCAGTGTACTCTACGTTCCTTAATTACGACTAATATATTTTGGGTATTTTAAAAGAGAGGCTATAAATTATTTCGCCATGTTCATAAATACCCAACGTAATGTTTATGGTTCAAAGATTCGGTTCATCTGAGCGTTGTTTAAGGAAGTCCCTTTATGACCAGGTGTAATTTAAGAAATGACATTGCTTCTTAAAAAATATTTAAATATCTTGTCTCATTAATGTGTTTTAGAGATAAAATGTATAAAATTATTCTTCACAATATCAATGCTTTTAATGTATACAATCAAAATCCCCCCCCCCCCCCAAAAAAAAGATCAATATTAGGCTTAAAACAATTTATGCAATTTTGCTTGTTTATGCTTGTGAAAGGGTATAGCTAAAATAAACATTTTTAATAGCTAATAAGACAATGTAATAAGTTTATATCCATTAATTGTTTTTTCATTAAGCTTTACGTATTTTATAAGCATAAATTAATTAATATGAAAGCTTTTTGTGTCATTCTCGTGAAAAGTTAAACATAATACTGACTTCATTTGACATTGTGTGATATACAGTACAATTACTATTTTTATAAAAACATGTTAGGAATAGATTTTTTGTCTAACTACTTTATTAAAATGAAAAAAGAAATAAACTAAAAAAAAATTCAACTAATAAATGAAAATATTTCGGTTAGTTTAACTTACTCTTTAAAGAACAAACTCTATTACTACTAAAGGACAAACTTTAAAGGACAAACTAGTGGTTAGGGCAGAGTTCGCTGGACAATAGATGCCAAGTTCGAATCCCGACTCAGGTATGGAATTTTGTAGTTAGTCGGATTTCACTTTAAAAAGAAGTCCCGATCTGTTTAGCCCTCACGTGCGAAAGATGACAAATTGCCTTAATCAAACCAAGTACATACTCTTTAAATGTTACGAGATGATGATTAAACCATTTTTCACTGTTGTAGCATTATTGGAAAGGTAATTCACTTAGACATATTTATCTTAATGACGTATGTAATTTTTTCTTTATGCAGACTGCTTTGTCGCGTCTTGACCGCTTTCTAAAACCAGAGGGTACAACCTAGAGCAGGGCTATCGAGTGGCGGAATCAATGTCGCCCTTTCTATAGTTTCTTGTTGCTAGCTTGTTTTACAACAAGATATATAGAGATATAGTTATATAGAGAAATTCGATGTTTCTCTATATATATGAGGGATGTGATGGAGTTTCGTTACTCGACTGTATATACAGTGTGCAAAGGAAAGTCACTTTAACCTAGTAATACTTGCGAACGGAGAGAGCTACAGCTATGGAAGTGAGGTAACGACATAGTAAAACGACTACGCCCGATTTAATGCAAACGACAGCAGCGCCCCTAGTGGAGAAATTTGGAAGATAGCCATTGTAAATCGAAAACGAAAAGAGATAGAGCAAAATGTCCAGTTAGAAAGTTTTAGAGCATCTATTAATTAGTACGAAACGACATTTGGTTTACATGGATAAGATAAATATTCACCTGTCTACCCAAAAATGTCCGAAATCGATGCTTTCCATTTTGTGTAAATGTTTGAATGGAATAGCCAGAAGTATGAAGAAATGCGCGCAATTTATGGTATAAATATACGTACTTATCTCAATACATTTTGATAACATCACACAAAAAACATAAAAGACAAACTGTCTCACAATGATAAAAAATACAATATTCAGTATGTTCTAAAAGTTCGCCATTGCTCACGATACACGTTTGTATTCGTCAGAGAAATTCTGCATGCACATTTCTCAGCATGGAATGCCTATTGGAAGCCTCCTCAATACGACGACATAGAACAAACCCTTTCAAGGGCGGTGGATAGACGGCCAAGCCACCTAATTTTAATTCCAAAACTGACAAATGGTACCAAGAATATTTTAATAAAATTTTGATTTTGTAATGAAAGTGCAAATTAGCGAGTTTTTATTTTCTAAGAAATTCGTTTGTATATTCTGATGTCAGTCAATTATTTCATCAGTTTACGAACAGAATTATTTTGCCCCTGAAAGGGTTGCTCTAAAATTTTAAATGCATTAGAAATTAAATTTTTACAAACATTACAACATAGTACAATAGCACAATCTGCAATTGTGCACTGCTACATTTCCGGAATGTGAATATGCAAAGTAGAATCGTCACTCATCGATTTTGGACATTTTTGGGTATACAGGTGACGATTTATCTTATCCGTGTGAACCAAATGTCGTTTCGTACTAATTAATGGATGCTCTAAAGCTTTCTAAATGGAAATTTTGTTCTATCCATTTTCGTTTTCGATTTGCAATGGCTATCTTCTAAATTTCGCCATTAGGGCTGCTGCTGTCGTTTGCATTAGGTAGAGTGTAGTCGCTTTATTATACCGTTACCTCACTTGCATAGCTGTAGCTCTCTCTGTTCGCCAGTATTTTCAGGTTAAAGGGACTTTCCTTTGCACCCTGTATATACCGGGTGACCTAAAAAGGACTGACTGATTTTAAAATTCAATAACTTGCAAACGGTGATATATATTTAAAAAATTCTTGCAGGAGGGTTATGCATGAGGTTAAAAGTTTTTTTTTTTTTTTTTTTTTTTCAGTGATTTTCGATTTTAGTTCGAATTACAAACAATAGATGGCGCTGTAAGCAATAAGCGCTAATTACAGGTCGTTTTTTGGCCTTTCTCTTCTTCTATGCGGAAAAATGAGATTAAAATGTATTGAGTGGGTCTCGAAGTACCGAAAATCGAGCCTGAATTTAGCGCCATCTAAGCGCCATCTATTGTTTGTAATCGAACTAAAATCGAAAAACACTGTAAAAAAAACTTTTGACCTCATGCATAACCCTCCTGCAAAATTTTTTTAAATATCTGTCACCGTTTGCAAGTTATTGAATTTTAAAATCAGTCAGTCTTTTTTAGGACACCCGGTATATACACATATGTATGCACGTACTAAATTTGGTACACACGATAAAAGTCGCAAATATGCACGGATCATCTTCAAATTCACCAAAAACTTTCAGATGTCTAATATCTCGGCGGGGATTTCAAATGGGCAAAATCTCCCCAATGGGGTGGAAATAGGGGGGGAGGTGAAAACCAAAAACCCCATAACGTCTTAATTATAATACATATCAAATCAGTTTAAAGATATTATTACTTCTGGGAAAGGGGCCAAAATTTTATGTATCAGAGGTTTTTGATAAAATTAAAAATGAGCTCAAGGGGAGAAAATAGGATTTTAGAAAGAAAAAAATCATAAGTTCGTTAGTTAGCATAACATCAAATTCACTTAAACTTATCTTCTTAATACTATCTACAAATCTTCTTAATACTATCTGCAAATTTTATATTGACAAGTTTTTGGTAGGACCAACTTTTGCCGCAAAAAATAGAAAAAAAGTTGGGTAAAGAAAAAAAAAATCATAACTTCGTCAATTCACAAGATATCAAATCCGCTTAAAATTATTATAAATCCTCTTAATATTATCTACAACTTTTATATTGACAACTTTTTGATAGGACCAACTCTTACAGCAAAAACAAATTAAACAGAAATAGGGGTTGAAGAAAAAGTTATCGTATTAACACGATTCTAATAAAATATATCTATCTGTTACAGAAAAATGAATTAAAAACTCGTCAAAAGCGGCCAGATAAAATTGTTAAACTAGGTTTAACTCTGATCTTGATTCAGTTTTGTTTGGTGAAATTAGTACTTAACTTCGAAATCTACCCTCGCGTTTCGGCCAAGCTTGCAGGGATTTTATTTTAATTGTGCTTACTAATTCTCTTGAACTGTTCATTACTTTTATATGCAAGCTCACGGATTTATATGTTATATTTATATCTTAAGATTGAACCTAAATATATGTATGTTTTTACAAATTTCATATTTTAAAAATAAAGATGAAGGTAACATACATTATTTGTTTACGGAATTTTTTCGGCACACACACACACATATATATAGACATATATACGTATGTATATATATTGTACATGAAACTATATATAATATTTAGGCCCAATTTAAAGATAGATATATAATATGTATAAATATCATGTGGTTCAGGGTCCTTTTGTGCAATTCTGAAAAAACACATTTTCAGATAAATCAAATTAAAGTACTCCTTATTAAAACTTGACCAGGGGAGGAGGGGGGAGGGTTGATGCCCGTAAGTCAAATCCTATAATGCGATTATAATTCAATTCCGGGGCTTGAGTTGTTTTATTTGGAAAGCAGTTTCTAATAGATACTTCTCATAGGTGTTAAATTTGAACTATAAAGTGTTATTATGATATCTGAAAAAAAATCTAATAAAGTTAATTACAGAACATTAAAAAAAGAAAAGAAATCTTGTTCTCTTATGCAAGACAAACAATAACTTCAATTAAATTATATTTCATTATATTCATCATTTACCATAAATGAAAGAATAATGGATATTTAATGAAAGAAAATGAATATATGGACATTTAATGAAATTATCATGCAAGCCAAGAAATGCGATGAATTTTAACATGCTTTAAAGAGGCAAGCTTTTCACTTAATGTAATAAATGGATTTAAGTTCATATACCGCGATGAAGATGAGCAAAAATTAACAACAAAATAGCGTTATTTTTAACAAGAAGAAAAGCCTTTATTTATTTTTTTTTTCATCAGCCACATGTAATTAAATCTAATGCAAGAGCCGTGTTTTATTACTCTTTCTCATCTTACTCTAAAAGCTGGCTAATTTTATTGTTTTTATCTTATATTCTGCCGTTTTTTATTCTAGCTTTTAATGTAAATTAGGGCGGAAACACGGTACTTTAGAAACAAAGTACATTTTACAGCTTAAATCAGGTATTCGAAATGACCTCTTAAGCTCCCTTTAACGAAACAGTTTTCTCATCTAATTAATTTATTCAATGTTGAACTTGAAAATAATCTTTGTTAAACTAATTAATGATGAAGTTTCAATTAGTTTAACATACGCATTAAAGTTAACGAGGAAGCTGTTGCTTAAAGATATATTTTTTTAAAAATTCTGAGGAAAAAAAAAACAACAGAAAAATAAAAATCATAAAATATAAAAAATACTAGATGATTTTAAATAATATTTTAAACATATGCAAAAAGTTGGTTTTTAAGATTATCTTGCCATGGTTCGTACGCGCCAAGGGATTTTAAGTGTTTTAGTACGAGAAATTTCTTAAAGTACTGGTAGCTATATCTGAAGATAGAATCTTTTCCCATTAAATAACCCAAATATTACTTTACAAAAATTCTGATAAAAGGTGCTTGAAAGTTCTTGAAGTGCACGAGCCCTGTTAGCACTTATATTAGCACTTTCTATGACCATAAAGAACAGAAAGTGACATCAGTCTACCTTGGATTCATAGTGGATTCGAACACTGGACCTCCACTTTACATATTTATAAAATTACGTGAAAAAATATAAAAATTAAAGAACGGAAATTCTAAAAAAATATAAAAAATACTAGATGCTTTTATATAATATTTAAAGCAACTGTAAAAAGTTGGTGTTTATGATTATCTTTACATTTATATAAACAATTTCTATGACTTAAAAAATGCGAAACGAGCCCAATCTATTTTCCAAACATTTGATAGAATACCTTTGATTCAGAGTGGAATCAACCGGATTCGAACACTGGACCACCCGTTTACATAAAAAAAAAGTTATGAGAAAAAAATTAAAAAACCACAACTTACACAAACTATTAGACGATTTTATGAAATACAGTAAAACCTCCCAAAAGCAACCACGTTCCGTTCCAATAAAAATGGGCCGTTCCGAGAGGTGGTCTCTTAATGGAGGTCATGTTTAAATCTAGATTTTAGTTGTTGAAAAAACGTAACAAATAATGTTACTAAAATTTATTTTTCATATTAGGAAAAAATACGAAAATTTGAGCATGAAGTCAAAAGTTAATTATATAAATTAATAAGTGCAGAGTTTAAAAAATGAATACATTGACATTTGCTTTGCTTTTGCGGGTTTACTTTTATTTCCAAGTCCTTTCAAAGTGCAGTAATTTTTTTTTTTTGGGGGGGGGGGAGGGGGAGACGGGAACAAATTATGACGATTTCATTAATTTATCTATTTCTTTGAGGTTTTCCTGGCAGAATAGGGCAGGGGGGTTTATTGACCGTCATCTTTACTTTGTCATCAGAGTTAAATTCATTGCCTAAAAAGGCACAAAGGGGGAAACCTAAAAACATTTAAAAGGTACCGGAATAAATAAAAATTCTAAACTTGTTTAGAAATTTGATTAATAATGAGCTCTCCGAAATTATTATTCTAATAAAACCTTCTTCATGCGACCAGGAAAACACAGAATTTGTTTCATTTGCTTCAAAGAAATGGTTCGCTCATGGATAGAGTTCAACTGGGGTGGTCTCTGAATAGTGGTAAAATTAGAATTGATTCTATAGGAGTAAATTTCGTTCCATGAAAAAAATGGTCGTTCGGGAAGATGATCGTTCAGGTAGGTGGTCGCACATAGAGGTTTCACTGTATTTTAAACAAATGTAAAAAATTGTTTTTATGAATATCGAAACATGTATATTACTTATATAAATGTTATTAGGATGAGCGAAGCGTATCCTCAACTAGGCTACACAAATTACCCTTTGTCGTACACTTAAAAAAACTATTCAGTATTTTCACTTGAAATTAAACATAAAAATAAATTATGATCTGTAGATTTGCACAATATTACTTTTTTACAGATTAACCTTAAAAAAATTATTATTTTAATTAATTTATTTTATATGTTTTTCCATTACGGATGCATTTTTTAAAATAAAAAAATGAAACATGGACATTTTCAGAAGAAAACATAAATTATGGAGTTAGTCATTATAAATAGAATCATGATTAATTAAATAGTTTTACGATTTCTTTTACGAAATTTTTAAAATACCCTTTTTTATGAAAATTATAGCATATTTTTAATGAATTAAAATTAAAATTTGTGAAAATTCATTTATTTACATTCAATTGTAAATGTTTTTTTCAGTGTTAAGAATTCAAATACACAATTTATTCTTATTATGTGAAATTATTTAAGCAGGCGATACTTACGCATTTTAAAAGAGTCATATTACGATTTTTTTTGTAAAGTGGCAACAAAAGAATTGTAAACAAATAAAATTAATTGTTAAATTCTTTATATCATAAATAAAAAATTCCAAGGAAATTCTTCGTTATTTGGCTGACTTTACATTTCTAAAATTAATGTGTGCCAAAACATAAAATAACATTTTTACTTAATAAAGATGCAAAAATAATATAAAAAATACTTTTACTTTCAAATATTTGTCTTATTAAATAATGCTTCGCGAATCCAAACAAAGCATGGTTTTTGCTAGTACTTCATAAATGCCGAACACTGGACCTATGGTTCCCAATCTGTAGGCGTTGCTTCCGAGCCAGTATTTCTTGACTTTATCTCAGCAATATTTATCACTTATACTTTGTCATGTTTTAATGTGATTTTCCCTGAATAATCGGAGGTGCAAATGGTTTGAAAAAGGATTTTAAGTAGTTTAAATTACTAACCTGTTGACCTATTTGTACGAAAATCTGTACAATTTTCGCTGCAGCGGTCAATAATACACTGTAAAAAAAATTCCGTTAAAATACAGAAAGTGTACTAGCAGTCGAGACGGCAGTACAATTTCCATATTTTAATGGAATTTTTTCTGGAATTTTCTGGAATTTTTGGTGAACAGTGTATGTTTGCGAAGCAGGACGTACTTTTTAAAAACTATCATGTTCACTAAAACAAGCATACATCTATATTAAGATAATTTCCTTACAGTATGTGTTCGGAAAATAAACGACATAAATAGTTTCAAATACTTTGTGTTATACGTTTTTTATCTCATTGCAAATCACTTATTAAATACAATAACGACATAACGCGAAAAGCATGATCTTGTAGAAAATGTAATGTAATGTTTTAATTATATTGTACTAAAAATAAAATATTTTAATGCAAATTTAATCCTTGTAGAGATATTTAGTAGCAAGGCTTAAGTTCTTAAATTTAATAAATAAATAGTTTTGCATTCTTCTGACTTATTCAGGGAATTATTTTTTTATAAAGGGAAAAAATTTCCTAAAAATGCGGAAACTGTTCTGTCGAAATCATTTTTTTGTTCTTAATGAGCAGCACTAAACGAAGTATGTATTTCAGATTTTAGACAAGACTGTTCCCTTATAAAAGTTTCAACGACATGTTTTAACCCCTTAACGGTCGCTTAATTTTCGGAAAAACCATAAAAAAATAACTATTTTTTTATTACAGAAATTGAATAATTATAAGGTTTCTATATAAATATGCAATTATTTTTTTAAGGCGAAAAAAAAAAGATGTTATAGAACAAATTCACATTTTTGGAAGAGCCATCATGCGAGAATTCTGTGTGTTAGTGTTTGCTTTGCACCATACAAATGAATGCGAATAAGACCTTTATTTTTCACATCTTAGATCTTTATTTATCATCATCAAACAAATTTTTACAAATAATGTTAGAAATAATACAACATACGTTAAATTTTTATTAATAATATTTTTTTTTTTTAGTGTGATACATTTCGAAACATGCAATACAAAGTTCAACATCACAATCAGCGCCAAAAACAAAACTCGGACGCTAATATTCAAAGACTTCACACCGAAATGCCAGTTAAATTTTTCTGGTTTCAGAAGTTTTTTCCAGCAATAAATCTCCAGCCCTAAAATATGACGGGCACGAGAAATAACGAACGGCACCTCAGACCGTGATATTGACGGGAGCGAGAATTAAGGAGTTAAACAACTGAGTGTACTATTAATTAATGCCTAAAATTATTATGTGTAATTTGCTAAAAAACTCGTTGACGAATTGCTTATTAATTGATTATAAACTGATTTTAAGTAAAGTTAATATTTTGGTAGTCTTAACTGTTCCTTAACCGTAAAAATTATTTACAAAACAGTTAGTATAAAACTATTCAAAATTATTTCAAAATTATTCAGGAAATGTCTTTTACAAAGAAAACTATTTCAGTAAATATACGGAAACTCTACTGTTAAAATATGGATTTTTTTCTCATACTGCGCAGCGGAGAATAAAGCATAGATGCCAACATCAGTTAATTATTCCGGAGTCTGATCCAAGACAAACATATTTATAACCGGAAAAAATATATAAGGAAATGTGTCCTGTTTTAGTAAGGTAAATTTTGGATTTCATTTTGAAATTTTTGTTTAAATAAAATTTTCGGTTGAAAACATGTTCGTCTTGGATCAGACTCCGGAATAATTAAGAGATGTTGGCATCTATGAATAAAGATGTACTTGTGATTTTACATAAGAATTTTCTGCTATAAAAACGTCAAATACAAGTTTTAAACAATTGAATAGACTTATTCAATCACTGCATAAAAAATCTTTTTTGTATTTTGACTTTAACTTCGTAGAAGAATTGCTTATTAATGCTTATAAATAGTTTTTACGTAAAACTCATTTCAAAACCTTTAATTTTTCCTTCATAGTAAGAATGATTTACAATTAGAAAGAAATCATTTAAAATTATTTTTAAATTATATTGGAAATGTCTTTTACATAGAAAGAAAATTTTGTAAAAATATGGAAAATGTAGTGCCAAAATGAAAAGTTTTCATTCTTAATGAACAACCACCCCCCTGAATACAAGGGCCCTGAATACATACAGCCTTCGGCATCCGCCATTTTTTTTGTCAGCGCTCAGGCCTAGTATTCGCGGGGCAGTGGTACAGCGATAAACGAAGAATGTACTGCCAAATTTACATAAGGCTGTCCTGCAGGTCACATTCAAAATGTTAGAATAATTACATTTTTTTTTTTTTTTTTTTTTTTTTTTTTTTACAAATTGAAAATATCGATTGATAATTTAATGACTTTTAATGCAAATATGCAAACGGTATTTCTATTAAGAAATTATTGTTGATTAAACTTATTTATTATCTTAAAATTAATATAATTTTTGAAAAGATTAATTGAAAAAAAAAATATTTTGAAAAGTCAAAATATTAGAATATTTATTCAAGTGGTTCAAAATATTAGAATATTTCACATTAATTTTCCTTTAATTATTACCAATTCATAACTGGTGGCATCATTGATTAAATTCAGACGATTTTATTTAAAATCAGTTTTCTTTCTGCAGTTTGTTTGCTTTTTAGTTTTAAAATGGGTCTTGTGAGTGATATTCCTGAATCTACTAAACTTCATTTGGTTGATTTGTATCGGCACAGTAAAAATCAATGTTATATAGCGAATTATTTACATTGTTCGCAATCAAGCGTTAGTAAAATACTAACACAATATTTAAAAAAATGGAAATTTTCAGAATAATCGCCGAAAACTAAAAACATCTGCTAGAGATGACAGGAAACTGAAGCGTATAGTTAAGAAAAACCGTTTTAAAAGTGTGCGTTTCTTGCACCGAAAATGGAAAGAAGAAGGATTTGAAGTTTCTACATCGACAACATTAAGACGTCACTATAAATTTAAGTTTTAATCTCGTGTACCGAAAACAAAACCTCTCATGACTGCAAAATAAAAGCGTATAAGATTGAATTGGTGTAAATAAAGACGTTTATGGGGAGAAGAAGATTGGAAAAATATATCATTTAGTGATGAAAGTATGTTTTGTGTTTCATATGGTTATCAAGGTATTCGAGTTTGGAGAATGAAGCAAGAAGCATTTGATAAAGAATGCTTTAAACGTTCGTAAAATTTGTGGCTAGTATCATGGTTTGGGGCTGCATGTGTGCAGAAGCACCTGGAAAGTTATACATCGAAGAAAATGCATATAAGAAAAGGTTAACTCTCAGATATATCAAGAAATTTTGGAATATTACATGACTCCATCATCAGAAGATTTATTTGAAGATAATTTCATCTTTCAACAAAATTCATCGACATCTTTCAACTAGAAATTGGTTCCGCCAACGCAACGCTAAGATACTTCTTTGGCCACCAAACCCACCAGACATTAATCCCATCGAAAACTTATGGTGTATAATGAAGAAAAAACTCCAATAAAATCCTCCTTAGAGTAAAACTTAGTTAGTGGCAGGTATAAAGTCTGTTTCGGCTAAGATTTATAGAAATGTTTGTAAACACCTTGTATATAGTATATAGATTGACTGTACGCTGTTGTGAAAGCTAAAGGGGATGCTACAAAATATTGACTACCATTTACTTCATATTTATAAGGTAATATTGTTTTGTAAAATGAAATATTCTAATATTTTGAACCAATCTAAATTTTATTCTAATATTTTGATGTGTTTCAGAAAACTGTATACCTAATTTATTGTACTGTATTTTATATTTTTAAATGTTAAAATCTTATCTAAACATTCCAGCTTTAATTTATAAGAAATTTAATTGCATTTACTTAGTATCAAAAATAAATAAATGAAAAATAATTTTTTGTTATTACTTTTTCTCAATTATTGTAATATTTTGAATATGAGCTGTATTATAAAAGCGCCAAATACAAGGTTAAACAACTAAATATACTTATTTAACAAATGCATATTTTTTTTCTTCTGTATTTTGACTTAAAATTCGTAGATGAAAGTTCATTTTCTATTTCTAACAGTTTTTTAAGTAGTTTGTAAAAGTTGTTGTAACAGTTTAACAGTTAGTATGAAAATATTTAAAATTATTTTGAATATCTATTTTTTCAGTTTTCAATAAAATTAATTTTTTCCACTGATAAAAAAAAATAATAAATACTATGAACTTAATATTACTCCTATCAACTGAGATTCTATAATGTTAATAAAGTGGTTATGCTTCAATAATTTCAGTACTTTATTCCACCCCGTAATTTTAATCTATATAGCAGAGATTGGAATTAGTATCCTAGATAATTATTCACATTTATCGGTTAGGAAAAAATCCTCTTAATATTAAGACAAAAAAAAAAAAAAAAAATATATATATATATATTCGAAATTAATTTCGGTCATGTGCTCTCAGAATATAAATTATTTTTTAGCACGATTCTTTTTTAACGAATAAATTCAATTTTAATATGCTTTAGAAATTCAAATTGATTCTTACTCTGCTAAAATGATATTAACAATGGCTCTCGAGTGTAAATAATATGAGCTCCGCTAAGCAAGTCTTTCCTAAGAATTACTTAATTTCAAAGCTATCCAATCCATGTCAAGTGATTTCATGGAAAAAAAAAATATCATATTCGTTTCATTTTCGTTTGTTTGGAGAGTTCTTCACTTTTGGTTATCGACTATCGGCTTAGAGTAATTCTGTTTAAATGGCAAAAATTAGTTGTTTTCACACTGTTTGAGACAGGATTTTCAAATTCTCTTTTATAATCCTCTTTAACTGAAATTCCTTGTAAATCTTTAATGTTTAAATTGAGAAAAGCTGAGTAAAATTTAATAAAAACAGGTAAATGGATTTTGATTGTATCAGCAACTTTTAACTAATGTTGAGTGAAAAGCATTTATCCGATTTTTTTTTTTTTTTTTTTAACATGAAAGTAATTCAGTCATTAGTTAGCCCTCGGAACAGTGAATAGCATTAAATGGATCAATAGTTTTATATTTTAAAGTGGGGTTTAAAAAAACAAAAAAACAAAAAAAACAATATTAATATTCTGTTTTTATCTCGTGTAGTATTTTTTTGTGTGTGTGCCTGTGACATATATGTTATTATAAATTTAAATAATTACGGTTCGACAGGTCGTCTTATTTTTCAAATAAGTTTCTGAAAAGCTTGAAGAAAAAGAACGTTTTTAAGGGAGTGGGATTAATTTTTAAATTTAGTTTCATAAAATTTTTATATATCAGGTCATCAAGTAGGAAATTTGTGGCTTCGAAAGTTCCAGATAATCAACGGGGCAAACTTCCACCAGTAAAAAAATAAATTTTTTTATCTTATTCATGAGAGTACTTTTTCATGAAAATGGCGTTTATAAAAGATGAAAATGAAAATGAAAATATCTGTTAAAATTTACTGGTGGAAGATTCCCCTGTTGGTAATCTGGCCCTTTTGTAATCACAAGTTTCATCACCGCCCCCCTGAAAACTAGGCTTTAGTGCTGGCACAAAAATGGCGTCTGCCGTAGACGGTTTTTTTGTGTGTGTCTGTACGGTCCTTTGGAAGTAAATACCAATAATTTCTAGAAGTTTTTCCGCGTTATTTTTCTGAGGTTCAATAAGTCAAAGAAAATTTTTATTACTATTCTGTAAATTCAGGCGACCTACAAACGTTTAGAAGAATCTGCCTGCGACACCGACATTTTTGTATCAGCGTTTAGGCCTAGTATTCAGGGAGTGGAAATTCATAATTGATGACCTTATATACAGGGTGTCCGGGCTATAAGTATGCAAAAGTAATGGCTTATTATTCCGGAACTACCCATTAGAGTATAATAGACTTCACCTCCGTGGATTGGAAACCCTTGCGAGATTTTAAAACATTGAACAAAACAAAAAAATGAAACTTTTGATGAGTGGAAAAAGCCGTAATTATCGTATCATAGAAGCAATTTGTCTAATAACTCCTGATATGCTACGAAACATATGGGAGAACAGGATTACCGTTAAGATGTTTGTCGTACTACCAATGGTGTACACATCGAAGTCTATTGATATTAAAACTTTGTGACATGCTATTTTTGTTTAAATATATATTTTTTAATCTAATAGGTAGTGCTGTAAAAATAAGCCATAACTTTTGGATACTTTTAGACCGGATATCCTGTATATACATATAATATTAGAGATTGAACGCGTCAGATATGTCACATTGTCACCAGAATACTAGTCATAAAAATAGAGTGATGGTAAATGGTAAATTTGACCCTTAAATGCCTGGTGTTGCTTTTCAGCAACAAACCCAATTTAGACTCTAAAATACTATTAGAATAATATTGAAGCTATAATGCCTAATGTTGCTAATAAAATACATTCTGAAAATATTATTAAATCGATTTTCAACATGTAGATGGCAACACTTGTGCCGTTTAAGAATAAAGATGAATTTATTTTTTCAATTGTTGCTACTTGTTCTTTTTGTTTGGTTTGGAAGCTTGCGAAATACCCTATTTTGACCTGCAGTGAGCAAGTAAAATTTATTTCTTATCATAGTTCCTAAAATTCTTGTGTGTTTAATATTATAGAATTTTATCAAGGGAAATTATTTTTTCAATTAAACACCAGTACTGCCGATTAGTAACAAACTGTTTTTTAGCTGTAAACCATACTTAAAACAAAACATGATTTTTTTAAGTATTTTTCCCATGATTTATTTAAAAAATGAAAGCCGAAAAACATTATTACAATGATCTTTGAAAAATCAGGCATTTAAGGGTTAATTCATTAACACTTTCATTACACGATAAGACTGGCGGCTATTTTTATATTTAATCGCACCAAAGTTTATAAGCATTTTTATTTCTGGAAGATTTATCTTAAAAATATCCAGATATAGGTGATATAGGTGTGTGGGAATGATTATTTTTCAAAAATTGAGACAAATAGAATAAAAAAATAGTCTACTGGGATATATATGTCCGAACCCGTTTTCAAACGGTTAACAAAATTTCTATTAGATTTATAGACCTTGAATAATACCTGATTTTGTCAAGATAAATGTTTATGAAAACAGGAAAATGTAATCAACTTTCTTCAATTTATCCTACTGAATTTTAGGCGAATATTTTGTAATATAACTTTTTTTTCGAAAAAAAATTAAATTTAGTTCTGTTAAGATTATTAAGAAAAATTCTAGTTAAATTCGTTCAATGCGACACGTAAAGAGATAGTTTGAAGTGAATATCGCTTATAACGGGTAATTTTAAATGAGAATTCTTATGTTCTGATATGTACTGTTAGCATATGGGAAAAGCACTTAGAGATGGGATAATTTTTAGATCCGAGATATCTCCGTTGTAACTCAATTTTGAGCAGAAATTTCGCGGGTTGTAACTCTTAGTTTTAGGACAAAAGATGTAGCGGCCCTTAGAATATCTCAATACTGCCAGTTATGTAGTTTCTGAGTTTAAAATTTATTTTATGATTTTTTTTGTTTGAATTTTTCTAGTCTTTAGAATTCTTAAATATGCACGCATTTGAAGTTACTGAAACATTTTATATTATTATGTGCACGATATATAAAGAAGATTAATTTCCTACAATGAAAATGTTGAAATTGCTTTTAAAGGATTATTATTTTTAAGGCTTATTTTTCGATTCATATTCTCTTTGAATAAAACCAAATATCCTACATGGGATAAAAAAACATATTAGAAAGCAATAATTGAAGAGCCCGTAAGCAATGTTTGGAATACCCAGCAGCGCGGTCGATAGCGACAGCTGCTGTCATAGAGGGGGACTAGGTTCGAATCCTCGGGTAAGACATGGATGTATTTGTGAATGTCCGTTTGTAGTTTTATAAATATGTAATGGAAAAAGAAATAAAAATTGTTGTGACTTGTTGTTGTTTCTGTGTATAATAAGGATCATTCGAGGCGAAAAATCATGGTTGCTATAGACACCAAAGCAATCTCCACTATGGTGGAATTCAATGTCAATGTCAATGTTTGGAATAAAAGGCAGTTAAGTCTAGATGGACAAGAGTGATTATATATTTTTTTTTCCAAAGCTGATAAAGAAGTGGATTTCATTTCAGCCGCTTCTCAAATTGAAATGAAGATAATTAACCCCTTAACGTTAAACATTAAATCATTAGACTTATAATTGAAATATAATTAGTTTAGTTACTTAGTTAAAATCGAAAAAAAAAAAACATAATGTTAATTTTTAAAAGAAAATCTAAACAAAATACACAATATGAACATTAAAACGCTCACTGTTTTACTTAAAAAGCGACAAAAATAATAATAATATAGATGTGACAAGTTAAAAAATATACACTTTATATGAAATTTCTTAGCAGTTTCTGCAACTAGACTGTAATAGACTCTCCTGTTTCAAACGAAGAGACGTATTTGTATGAATGGAACAGCAATTAATACTAAAAATATTCTCTGGCGATGACTTCGGGAATTGCAGGCCGAAAGTACTGAGAAATTTTAAATATAATGTATATTTTTAAACTTGAAACATCTATATTACTATTATTTTCGACACCTTTTAACCCTTACCGGCGCGGAGTAATTCTATTTATAAACTGATAAAATAATGGACTGACACCGCCATTTATAAACGAATTTATTAGAAAATATGAACTTATTTATTTTCATGTACATTATAATAGGAAAATTTTAGTTAAATATTCTTGGTGCCGTTTGTCAGTTTTGGAATTAAAATTAGGTGTCCTTTTTTAAGGACACCGCACCGGAAAGGGTTAAGCAGCGAGCTTTTTAAAGTTCATATTGTGTATTTTGTGATTTAATCAAGGTGGAATATTGCATTTTGTCTTATAAAAATCTAAACTTTTTCATTTCCTATTCGATCCACCTTGTTTTACTCCATCCATCGTGTAAGACCGCCGGTGGCGTATGACTGGATGGTTTTACTTGTTATAAATGATCATTTATTTGTAAAAATGGGACTAACGAATCATATAATTAAATTGGAATGATGGTAGAAGTATAAGTGCAGAAAATGTTTGAAAAATTACATTAGATTCTGTTAGAAAATCTAGTTTCAAGAAGTAATTAATGCACACCTGCCATCTTTTACGCTTTTATTGGCTATTTTATTACGCTTTCATTGACACTAATTATTAATAATGCATTTTTCCTTATTTAATTGCGTAGTTTAAGCATTAAACAAGATATAAAAAATACTAACAAATGTAGTTAGTGGTAACAATAAAGCATAAATTTTGTTGTCTATGGTATTAATAAGGTATGGGATTTTACTCTACATCTCCCTATTCTTAAAGGGACCAGAAAGGTTTGAAATTACGAAAATGTGTTTTTTTTCTTTTATTTTTATCTATTTATATAAAATCAAAGTCTCAGTGTGATCCTCGCAATTCCGGTTGGACCGTCTGATTGATCGTGGCCATGTTAGGCTTGGTTCAACTTACGTAAATCCAATTTATAATTTCTTCTATCTTAAATCACGTCTGCTCGGCACATTTTTCTATAAAGTATTCAAAATTTAAAAAAATTAATGTTTTGTGCTACGTTAAACTATTTCAGAAGCCGTGTTTAATTTTACTAATTTAAACAAGTGCTGAGCTGTCATGGTGAGTATTCACATTTGGCATTTTATTAACATACATCTGACCTGTGCGCTTAGCGTCAAGATCCCGCTTATAAGTCATTGTCAATATATACCGGGAAGAGATAGCATACACAAGGAAATTTACAACACAGAGAAACACAGCAGGGAGCTCCACAAAGAGTGTGCAACGGAGCCAGCGTGGTTCGAACCCGCAACCACCTACACTCTCAAGTGATTAGCGATGACCTTGACTACTCAGCCACGGTGGTCACGTGAGTATTCATATTTGAAAATTGTTCACATAAAAAATTTCGCGCATTGAATATCTATTCCGCCTCACATTTAATACGATTTTAACGACGTCACCGGCGGTCGCAGCGCCACAAAATAGTCTACATCAGAAAAAGAGAACCGATGTTGGCATCCATCCAATATTGAATTACCCTATGGTTTTTACAGTGTTTATTTATTTTTTGTTTCATGCAGACAATAATGCCAACTCAAAAAGACAACGGTTGTTTTAGGTTTGTTCTATTCTTTGAGTGGGAAAATAAGTATTTCAAAATGAAAAGAGGAACGGCAGTTAAAAAATTATGTCGAAGATACTGAAGTGCAAGGTCAGCTTTTAAATATTGAAAGAGGTTTTTCAAAAAACATCGTACATCCTGAAGTTTTGTGACAAATTGCAATTAATCCTTAAATTTCATTTTTTATTTATTCATTACATAGTTTTTCATAAATGTGTTTCTTTTTCAAAATGTGTCATTTCACCTATTACTGAGGAACAAGCGAGAAAAAGTCATATTCTTGCACATGTGTTGAATATATCTTTATTTGTTATTTTCAATCATTTTTGGCGGGCTATCTTTCTAGTTATAATTATAAAGTTCGAAGATTATCGTGTAGGGGAGACCGGGGCTAGTTGGCTACAGCGGTAAGCAGCCGCAGTCTTCATAAATCGCCTGTTTGTGGATAGATTGCGCAACCAGTCACAGAGTACCTTTCTTCTTGCTTTTTACAATCATCATTGTAGTTTTGAAGCGTTACCTACGTGCAGTGGACATTTATTACGATTTTTCTGTTTTTTGCACTCACAAGTAATTTTTTGTTGCTTCATTCTTTTTCTAATTTCTAATACTTATCTTAATAATTGCGATTTAACTTGTGCAGTTTTTCTTAGTGTATGATTCACTGTACCTATCCCATATGTGATTTACTTGGATTATTCATGTTTAGAAGTTTACGTCTCCCTTTTGTGAAGAAATGTATTATGGGGCTAGTAGGCGCATTGAACACGGGGTAAGTTGGCTCAGCGTCTGGTTTGTGCTGGTAGGTTGAAATACAACAAACACAGTGAAAAGTGGTTATAATGTAAGATTTTGGGCACATGGGGCTTGCCCAAACGGAGACACTCGATTTTTTATTTGTGACAACTTTAACTCTGATGATGATATCGAGTAAGACAGAAGTTACTCAGTGTTAATGTTTTATTCATTATTTGTATGTCTGTATAATTTAGAATTTACATTGTACGGCTATAACGCCTTTGCTTAAACTTACTGGTAATAATGAAATTGATTTCTCTTAACTGCGTGGCTTATTTGAGTTTCATTTAAATTTTTATAAAGCGTGTGCCACCTCACTCCATATGTATAAGCAACTTGCCCCGTGACGGGGTACGTTGGCGCACAATTTTCCTTTTAATTTAGGTTTCCGCTAAGCATAAACTACAAGAGTTACGAACTCATAACTCCGGGTATTTATAGCCAAATGTCAGTTCATTAAAAGGGCAGTTAAAGTTTGTTAAAAAACTTAAACAAAAAAATTATAAAAATCAATAATTAAAAACTGAGCCTACTCTCCCCGGTCTCCCATATAGTTGGTCTGATTGAAAAATCCCTAAATAATGAACCACGCAGAGACGTGATAACTACTAAGGGGAGCATTTTAATTCAAATATCTGGAAACACTGATTTTCTATAGCTTTGCCGCAATACAGTTTCAGCAACTTAACAGATTTACGTGTTTCTTCCCAGCTAAAAATGAATTGCAGTTTTTCTACAGAAGTGAAGTATTTTTGAGGTTTTTCTATAGTCAACTATAGATTTTCTGTAGTGCAATCTCGACTGTAAAAATACTTTAAAAATTCTTGGCTAATGTGGCGTAATTTTGTAGTACTTTATTTCAAAAATACTCAGTGCTATTAACTTCAAAAATTCTATAGTTTAACTGAAGTCATCATAAACTTTTAAAATAATGGTATTTTGCGTCTGTAGTAACACTGCAGTATTGAAGTAATTTTATCTCTTTGAATTTATCAGTTCGTCTTTTTCTCTTAGTGTTTAATTATTTTAGTTGTCCGAAAGGAATAAATTTTATTATGTGTTAATCAGAGGAAAAGAAAATTTAGTTAAAATTAAATATCAAAATCCGGGAGGGAATGCCGTCCTTGGGTTACAGCTCCCCCTCCCCTCCCCCCCCCCAAAAAAAATAACGCTGTTTTTAACCTGATTTTACGATAAAGTTTAAATACATAAACATAAAATAAAACTGACCGAAAATCAACTACCAAGAGTGAGATATAGGGGGGTGAATCTCTCCCCCAACAGAAAATTCTTAGTTTATGTTTAATTTTAAGTTATTCGGAATAAATAAATTTTACTATATTTGTCAAAATCGGAGAAAATAAGATAATTCCGTTAATTGAATTTCAGACTTCAGGAATGGCAATGGGCCTTCCATCCCCCTCCTTTACGGGATTTTTTTATTTCCTTTATTTTAAAATATTGAAAAAGAATGAATTTTACTATGCATTTCATAAAAAAGAAAGAAAAAAAGAAAATTTAATTACTTAAATTTCAAAAACCAGGGTAGGGAAATGGCTTTTCTCCTATCCCCCTCGCCCCCCCCCGGCGCAACTTATATTTCTGATATGCTGTCCCTCTTTTATTTTAAGTTTCTGCATATAAATAAATTTTACTATGTACAAAATCGGAGAAAAAGAAAATTCAGTTACATATATGTTTCAAAATCCAGGGAGCGGACTCCCCTAGGCTAACGGAAAATTTTTGGTTACCTTAATTTTTAAGTTACACGCAAAGAATAAATTTTACTGTTTTTCAAAACAGGAGAGAAAAAATTGGATTACTTAAATTGAAATATCTAGGCAGGAGCAATTAGTCTCCTATGCCACCTTCCCCTAAACAGAAAATTCTTGGTTCCATTTTTTAAAGTTACTCGAAAAAAATAAATTCTACTATGTTTTCAAAATAGGAAAAAAAGAAAATTTAGATTGTACCGTTTCAAAATCCAGGGAAGGGCAATGGGCCTTCTATACCGCTCCCACAACTGAAACTTTTTAGCTCCTCTCTTAATTTAAGTTATTCGAATTAAATAAATTTCACTATTTCAAAATCGGTGAGAAAAAAAAATTAGTTACTTATATTTTAAAATCCAGGGAGGAACAAATGACTGTCCTATGACACCCCCCCTCCTCCTAACGGAAAATCCTTGGTTTCTTTTTTTTTTTTTTTTTAGTCACTGCAAAGAGTAAATTTTATTATGTTTTTCAAAATAAGAAAATAAAATTAGGTACTTACTTCAAAATCTAGGGAGGGGTAGTTGCTCTCCTATGTCCCCCTCTTCTCCTAAACGGGAAATTCTAGTCTCCCTTTTTTTTTTTTTTTTTTTTTTTTTACTTACTGGAAAAGAATAAATACTACTATGTTTTCCAAAAGCAGATTTTATTTAACTTTAATTTCAAAATCCAGGGAGGAGGCATCCCATCCCCCTTTCTTCTTTTTCATAGCACACCCGCACTCGGATTTACTAAATGTACAATTTGCCCTTCTCCCCGAAAAGACATGACTCCCAGTGCGTATGAAAATTACTTCTACTTTATAAAAACGAATGAAAAAAAAAATTCTTATTAAATATTTTATTTTAAATTTGCATTGGAACATTTGATTATTGTTCACGCAGCTGAGGCTGCATTTCTGACTGTACATAATTATTTATTATTTAAATTAATTATTAATATAATAATTAATATAATATTTATTAATAATATTTATAATTAATAATTATTGATATTTATTAACATATAAATTATATAATATTAATATATAATATTAATTATATATTACATAATATAAATAATATAATATAACTTAAATAATTAATAATAATTACTTATAACTAATAATTATTAATAATATATAATGAATTAATATCATTTAAATAATTCTTTTTATTCTAAATTCTGTCCGGGATGCAGAAAGATTTTGTGCTGTTAACGAAACGAAATTGACCAATCAGAAGCTCGCATTTCGCAAATTTTTCCCTGCTTTAAGGAAGCAAGTTTTCTGATTGGTCAATCTCGTTTCGCTAACAGCGCAATATCTACCTGGATCCCGGCGAGTGAAGCAGTAGTGCTCGAACTTCTCACCTCAACTCTCGATTTCGCGGAATGTTTTATTTACAATACATGTGACTCGCGATTCTGCTTTCGTCTTATTTTTTATAACCCGTTTTGTTACTTTCACGTTATTTATTTATTTTTTTTTTTTAATGAATGTATATTAACTAACATTGCGAATATTATGTACCGAGCTAAAATTTGAAAAGACTGACACAATCCATACCCGTTCGGTTTTTGCGATTCTGCGTTCGTATACTATACGAACTTGCCATAATATACATTTGCCAAGTCTCCTATATTTCGGTAGGGGACTCCTGATTTTTGCTTGTTTTTCCATACTCTTGATTTTTGACATATTTCTCCTGATTTTCTGACACATTTTTTCTCATTCTTATTTTATACTTAAATATGTTAGAAAAATCTTGAATGTTTATTTCTTTATGTTTGATTAGTGCTATTTGATATGATAGAAGTTCCGATCAAATATGTAGGATGCCTCTTTAAAACTTTGACTCTTAATATGGGCAAATTTACAATTTTCATTTTTAAATACAAAAATCTGTTACAATTAATTTTATTTTCTATAATGAATAAATTGTAACTTTATGTTGCAAACATGTAATTATTATTATTTTAATGGAATAATCATGTATCATTTTATTTTTAATAATTTCTTTATTAATTAAAAATTATCATTCATAACTTTTATAATTGTTCAGAGACAATTTGTATAAGAAGACAAAATAAATTCCTGGTATTTATAATGATGAATTTTAAATTGTTTTGAAACTTTTATGTCATTTGCTTGATTAAAAGCATTTTGAGGCCCCTAATTAAAAACGTTTTTAAATTATTAAGTATATATAGCTATTATATTATTTCAAATAAATTAATTTATTATTGTTATTTTATGTTTGCATTTAAAAATGAAAAAAAAACTTCATTGAAAAGTCTCCTGATTTCTTTTTAAAAATCCCCTCATTTTTGCCCTTTTCACTCACATGAAAAAGCCTGCCCTGTAATATTAATTTTATAAGAGAATTTTTTTAAGGTATCTCATTTGCCTTTCCATATTTCGAAATTATTCTGTTTGCCAGCTGAGGTCGATCTTTACAACAGCCGTTTTTTAGTTTTTTGATTTTGTTTGCAGGTTTTTTTTTTTTTTTTTTTTTTTTTTTTTCTGAGGCTATTTTTGTCTGAAAAAGATTAGGTATAACGTCCTCATAAAAAAAAAATACTATTTTAGAGATTGACTTTAGCTACCCAATGCAAACATCATGTAAAAACATGGATACTTAAAAAAAAAAATCTCCAAAGGATTAAGATTAGAAAGTGTGTGTACTTGCATGGGCACAGATGTCATATACGGGCGGGATTTTTTTCCGATGCCACTTTGGCGAAAACATCAACAGCATAAACAACAACATCTGTGTTACCATATCAAGCAAAATAATGACACTTTTGCGCCAGTTAAGTACCCGTTGAGTATATGACATCGGCGTCAGAAAAAAATCCTGCCAATATGATGTATATGACACCTGTGCCCTTGCGTGAAAGTGCATGAGCAAAGTAGCAAAATAAAATGAATTTCACTATTTTGAAATTTTTAAGGGTAGGGTTTCTTCTAGGTTTAAGACAGGGCATGCTGCTACCGGTGAGAAAGGTCACTTTTTTTTTTTTTTTTTTTTTTTTTTTTTACTCATTCTTTTGATTTTTAAAGCCTTTGAAGACAACATCGAATCAATTTTTACTATGCAAGTAAATTTTTTAATGCAAAAAGGTGAAAGGGCAATTTCTTTTATTGAGTTGCAAGAATTGTGCAAATTTTTTGAATGAGGAGCAAGAAGTTTGCTATTTTTTTGAATGAGGGGCAAGAGGGGTGCTATTTTCTAAGCCAAATCCCCCCCCCCCTTCCTAAACTGCCTATTGGAAACTCTTGTAGGAGTACATTTTGCCAATTTAAAAAAGGGTAAGGCACTGCACCCGTAAAAAAATATTCTGGAGGGAACACTATATAGTAAAATATATTTCATTTATAAGTAGTATTACAGCAAAGCCGGATTACCATTTCACCTGTAAGTAATTTATTTTCTTTTTAAGAACAGAATTGCACTTGATAATTTGTTTAATAAAGCAGTTATGTTTCCATGTTTTGAGCAGCTTCGTGTGTTTTGTTAACTGTATATAAATTTTATTTTACGTAATTTTCTTTTGTTTACATTGTTTAAATCGAAGTACACATGGGTGGTGTTTACATTATGCCAGTCTATTTCCTTTATTTAGAAGTAATTTGCTTAATATTTCTGAAGATTGTTTTTTTTTTTTTTTTTTTTTTTTTTTTTTTTTTTTTTTGCTTATGTGTACTGAGGGCTATTTCAAAGATTATATTTTTTATATTTACAGGGCTCCCAGCATTATGGAAATTGAGGGAATTTCAAATTAGTCAGGGAAATTTCAAACTATATAGGAAAAGTTAGGGAATTTACAAATATTTCCTAAAAAGTGTTGTAGAAAAAATAAAAAGTGATACGAAATTTATCAAATAGTCTCGGGGGGGGGGGGAAATCACAAAGTTCATCAAGCGATCATAAAAAAAAAAAAAAAAAAAAAAAAAAAAAAAAAAAAAAAATTGAGAAATTTGAAGAACGATCACACACAGAAAAAAATCATTAATTTTGATAAAGGATTGTAAAAATAAGTAGCAAATTTCGTTGTATGCCCATTTTGAGTCGGGGAATTTTTTGATTTGGTTAGGGTATTTGCCAGACATGTTTTGCTGGGAACCGTTATTTATGTTTGAATACCTTAAATAATTTTATGTAGTTGAAATGCAGTAACGACTATAGACCACTAATTTATTTTCTAATCCCGTTTGTGAGGGGTTTTTTTTCACATGGCTGATGGACGAATTTTGCTGTTTTTTATGTGACTGATGAATTTCGCAATATTTTTCTGTGACCAATTGATGAATTTAATGGTTTTTTCATGCAACTGATTGACAAATTTCGTGTTATTCATGCGACAAAATTAACGATTTTGTTCTCTACAACCGATTATCAAATTTTGCAACATTTTTTATGACTGATTTGTGAATTTCGCATTTTCATCCTGTGACAGTCACAAAACTTGCATTTTTTCCCATGTCTGACTGAAAAAAATAATTAACTTTTGATCTGTCACTGATTAATGAATTTTGAGATATTTTCATGCAACTGACTGACAAATTTTGCAAAATTTCTTTCGACGGAATGATATGACATCTGCTCTATCTTGACATTAATGTAAACATTACCCTTAATCTCTGATTCATCTAATGTAAACAAACAGCTATTATTTGTGACAACAGTTGTAGATTTATCCCCAAACCACTAATTTATGGGCATTTTAGAATTTTTTCAATTAAAAATATAGAATTGTGTTTGCTTGATATATGAAATTATCTAAAAATTAGGGACACATTACTTTACATTACTTTTCTCCTCAAGTGGGCACACATAGACAATAGTGTCAGAACGAACAAAGTAACAAAGATTAATTACTCTGAATTACAAAGATTACTCTAGTCCTTATGACGTAATTTTCTTTGAAAAAGTTTTGTTATGTGCAATTTTATTTAAGGAAGTTTTCGGATTTTTTTATAGAAAAACTAAATTATGTGACATTTATCGTATTTTATGAAATTCATAGTTTCAAATTTGCATCGATAATTTCAGTTCTGTTCAATTTAAAAAAATTGACATATTGTATCTATGTTTGCTCTGTTTTTTTTTTTTTTTTTTTTTTTTTTTCTTAATTTGTACTGAAATCTATCGGAAAAATTTGAGTAAAATATATTTATAAATTTCATTCTTCAATTTAAATGTATGCATTATTATCATTATATATATATATATATGATGTGGGAACACTGTATCGCCTGACTGGATTTATCCCTGTGCATTTGTTATGGTGAATACTTTTCATTAGGTGTGTTCTCAAATCCAAAGCGGCAATTTTATGACATATGTTTTAAATTATTTTTGTTCGGAAACGCATGAAACTGGCAGGTGTTTGTATTCAGAAACTATATAATCGAAAGATGCTTTCAGACGTGTTAGTTTGGAGCAGAAATGTGGAATTCCGCTTTTTTGGCAGTGAATTTTATTATTCCTATGATCGATGAAAATATGCATTAAAATTTGTTGACATTTTTAATGGGGGAAGGGATGTAGTGGGAGTGTATGAAATATAACAAAAACGTGAGTACGAACTGCGTCAAATTGAGCATAATCGTCAAAGGATCATGGAAAAAACGCAATTAACGTCAAAGGATCATGGAAAAAATGAGATTTTCGTCAAAGCATTACAGGAAAAAATGCTACTTCCGTCAAAGGATCGCTGTGAAAAGCAATTTTTATCAAAGGATCACTAGGAAACGCGATTTTCGGCAAAGGATTGTAGGAGAAATGAAATTTTCGTTAAAGGATAACGAAAAAGACACAATTTTCATCAAAGAATTGCGAAAAAAACGTGATTTTCGCCAATAGATCGTGTAAAATAAGTGAATTTCTTCAAAAGATCGTGCGGAATGCTCAAATTTCATCGAAAGATTGTGTAATATGCGAATTTCTTCGAAAGGTCGTGGAAAAAATGCGAATTTCGTCAAAGAATCGCGAAAAAATGGGATTTTTTGTCAAATGAACGCGGGAAAAATGTGAATTTCATCGAAAGATTGTGTAACATATGCGAATTTCTTCGAAAGATCGTGCGAAACAATGTGATTTTCTCCAAAGGATCCTGTAAAATATCAGAATTTCTTAAGAAGATCGTGCGAATTTCTTTGAAAGGTCATGGAAAAAACACGAATTTCGTCAAAGAATCTTAAAAAAAATGTGATTTTTGTTAAATGATCGCGAAAAAAAATGCGTATTTCGTCAAACGATCGTGTAAAATATGTGAATTTTGTCGAAAGGTCGTGCAAAATATACGAATTTCTTCAAAAGATCATGCGAAATACGCGAATTTCGCCGAAAGATCATGTAGTATGCGAATTTCTTTGAATGGTCGTGGAAAAAACTCTATTTCCGTCAAAGTATCGTGTAAAATAAGCGAATTTCTTCAAAAGATCGTGCAAAATATGCGAATTGCCTTGAAAGATCGCATAATATGCAAGTTTCTTACCACTTATTGATGTTATGCACCTCCGATGACCCTCCCTCACTTCCACACTTAGGGGGGCACTTTCTAAATTTTGCGACATCCGTCATGTGACATATCGTTGGAAAGGTCTGTGGCCGCTTATTTGTGTTATGCACCTTCGGTGGCCCTCTTCCCGCTTGCTCCTCCCCACGGGAGGGCATTTTTCTAAATTTTGCTGTCGCCCCTCATGTGACATATCGTTGAAAAGGCCTGTGACCGCTTAATCATTTTATGCACTTCCGGTGCTCTGCCCACCGCTTTGCCCCCTGTGGGGCACTTTACTAAATTTTCCCGACACCCATCATGTGACATATCGTTGGAAAGGATTGTGACCGTTTATTCATGTATGCACCTTCGGTGTCCCACTCCCCCACTTGCCTTACACCCGCGGGAGGGCCTTTTTCTAAATTTTACTGCCACCCATCAGGTGACATATCGTAGGAAATGTCTGAGACCACTTAATCATTTTATGCATTTCCGGTACTCCGTCAACCACTTTGCCCGCCAGGGGGCACTTTCCTAAATGTTACCGACACCCGTCATGTGACATATCGTTGGGAAGGCCTGTGACCACTTAATCATTTTATGCACTTCCGGTACTCCCCCACCCCTTTGCCCCCCAGGGGGGCACTTTACGAAATTTTCCCGAGCATTTTCCTAAATTTTGCCGATACCAGTCATGTGACATATCATTGGAAAGGCCTTTGACCGCTTAATCATTTTATGCGCTTCCGGTACTCCACCCACCAATATCCCCCCCAGGGGGGCATTTCCCTAAATTTTGCCGACACCCGTCATGTGACATATCGTTGGAAAGGCCTATGACCGCTTAATCATTTTATGCACTTCCGGTACTCCACCCACCAATTTGGCCCCCAGGGTGGCATTTTCCTAAATTTTGCCGACACCCGTCATGTGACATATCGTTGGAAAGGCCTATGACCGCTTAATCATTTTATGCACTTCCGGTACTCCGCCCACACCTTTGCCCAGCGGGGGGGGGGGGGCTTTTTCTAAATTTTCCCGACACCCATCATGTGACATATCGTTGGAAAGGCTTGTGGCTGCTTAATCATTTTATGCACTTCTGGTATTCTGCCCGCCACTTTGCCCCCCAGGGGGGCACATTCCTAAATTTTGCCGACGCCCGTCTTGTGACATATCATTGTAAATGTCTGTGACCGCTTAATCATTTTATGCACTTCCGGTACTCCGCCCACCACTTTACCCCCAGTGGGGGTGCTTTACTAAATTTTCCCGACACCCGTCATGTGACATATCGTTGGAAAGGATTATGACCGCTTATTCATGTATGCAGCTTCGTTGTCCCACTACCCACTTGCCCTCCCTCGCGGGAGGGCCTTTTCCTCGAAATTCTCCCCCAATCGCAACGCATGCTTTTCGACAGACAACTCTTTATACACGGTTCCAACGACAATTGCCTTCATAAAGTAAACATGTCACACAATAAACTTAAAGTATTTTAGAAATGTTTAGATTTTTTACTTAGGATTTTTCTATTTCAACAAATTTCTCAATCCAGAGAATATAATCAGGAGTCGATGCAGGTTTTTATTTTTGGGGCCCATTTTGTGAAAGGTAAAAGTTATTTTTGTGAAAAATAACATTTTGTAATGAAAGGTAAAATCCAGTTACTCAAATTCTTACCAAGCATTTATTAACAAAAACTTTTTTAAATCCTCTTGCTAAAGTTTTTGTTTTTCGTGACCTGGTTTTATTTAGAAACTAAACATTTTAAAATTGTTTTTATGAAAAAGAATTTTACGAACGGGCATATTTTATTAAAACGAATTTTGTGAAGATGCCTGTTTTATTAAGTTCATTTTTGTGAAGGGGCCCATTTTATTAAATTTATTTATGTGAAGGGCCCATTTTATTAAATTTATTTATGTGAAAAGGGGCCCATTTTATTAAATTTATTTATGTGAAGGGGCCCATTTTATTAAATTTATTTTTGTGATGGGGCCTATTTTAATAAATAGATTTTTGTGAAAGGGACTTAAATAGGCCCCAAATTTTGCCTGGATCGACCCCTGATAATGTTACAGAAACCAGGTTTGAAATGATACTCAGTAAAAAAACTACAACATTTTTGAGGTCGATATAACTACAAAAAAACTGCATTTGGAAAAATGCGGTGATTTGGCCGATTCCACTACAGAATTTTTGCGGTCAATAGAACTGCGAAATTACTACAGATTTTTTAATATTGATATAACTATAAATTTTCTGTAGACTTTTTGTGGTTAATACAACAGCGAAATTACTGCAGTTAATAAACTGCGGAAATTTTGTAGTTGTATTGACCACAAAAAAACTGTAGTGGCATCCTAAAATTGGAATTAGTAGTGGTGATAGCCAAATCACAGCAGTTTTCCAACTGCGGTTTTTTTTGTGGAATTTCTGCAGTTCATTTTTAGCTGGGTTTTTTTTTTTAATAAATGAAATTGAATTCTTTATAAACTATACGTGAAAAAGAAACAAAATCATATATTTCAAGTTATAACACAATTATGTCCAATATTTATGGCTTTTGAAATTTTATATCATAAATTTTAAAGATAATCTTTTTTTTTTGTTCAAATAATTGAGGAACGACGCAATAAACAGTATTAAAAAGCAAAGACGACACAAAAATTTGGAACGTGGATATCAAAATCGTAACAAAACTAGTTTGTAAGATTAATTTTGTCGTACAATATTTAATCTTTTGATATTGTGTCTTTACAATTTAAGAAATATTTTTTTTTATTTCTATAAAATATAAATTAATAAATACAAAAAGAGTAATAGTTTAAATGAATTACAAGCTTCCAATATCTACTTTCTGATTTCATTAAAAGTATTTCAATGTTATCCCTATTTAAATAAATTTGTCTCCTACGTATGCAGTAATCTTAGGCGGTATCAACAGGTTTTTAAAAGTTTAATTTAATAGACTTTGGGTATTTAGGCGCAAATAATTTAATATTGAATGTTTTTCTCAATATCATTCAGAAAAATAGTCTGTAGGGGTGAAGGGGGGCACATGTGGCAGATGTGGATTAACAATATTTAATCAGTCATCCATGCTTCCCCGCTCCCAATTTAATTATTTTCATTTTATAACTTTTGCTTAGACATATCACCCAGAAAGTAGAGAAATATACATATAATTTTTTTTTTCCTTTTTGGTGAATTTAGCAGATAATATAGCTAATGATTATGCTGACAAATGAATAACAGACTAAACAGCATGACAATGGATATTTTTTTCTTGCGTTCACATGTGCCCAACGTGCGTTCACAATTATACTGCCGGTGGGGCACATGTGAACAATTTTTTTGAATTTATAAAACTATTAAAAAAGTAATAAGAATTATAAAGAGGATTAAAAAAAAATTGTTTACTATATTGAGTAGTTTATTGAATTTAACACAATTTTCTAATAGTTATTGTATGTTTTCTTTTTGAAAAAATTCCAAAGATGGAAATAACTGTAGACATTTAGTGAAAATATTTTAAAGCACTTTTACTTTTTTTGTCCTCAGTAGCCAAAACACTGTTTATAGATCTCAAAAGTAAACTATCAGTTCCAACTGGAGAAGCGAATAAATTTATTTATTTATTCATTTAATTGAATTTTAATGTTTTAATATATAATATGAATACTAATATATAGTTTCGATAAAGTTTTTATTTCTTCTAAAATTGAGAAATGATAATGAATTATCAATTTAACTCTAGCAGCCACGTGCCGCACTTGTGAACAAACTTGTTGGGGCAGATATGATCATTTCATAAAATCCCCAATAATCATAATGATTCTGTTCATTTCAGTTAACTTCATGAGAAATGCCTTTAGCTCCAATATCTATAATTTTCCTGTAATAGAAGACATTTCTGTCATACAAAGTTGATGTTGTATTGAAACTTCCACAAACACATCTGTCAGCAAGTACATAAAGAACAACAAGCTCGTTTACGTTCAATTGTAATTTAAAGAAATTTAATGTTTTCTAGAATGCAATAAAGCATTATATACTATTTCACTAAATGGTTTACAATAATACTTTTTATGTATTATTTATACAAAAAGTATTACATTAAACAATTTTGCAAACTTTTCTATTTCAATTGTTCTAAACATGCAATAATGGCTTACTTACATGGCTGAAACATCTATGTATATATTTGCTCTGAATGGAGACAGATATTAGTAATATTTTAAGAAAATAAAATTTTTAAAGGAATAACTGCCGTCAAAGATTGCAACCCTCCCCCTCTTTCAAAAACAAAATAAATTTGTAGGGGTGGGGGCTTATGATCGCGATTTAAAAAAATATTTAAAAACACCCTTTTTTATCATTAATTTATTAGCAAATAAAGCAAATACAGTGGTGAGAATCTTTTGTATTTTGGCAGATTTCCGATAAATATTATCTAAATGCCCCTTCCCTAAAATTTTAACCAAACAAAAACCCCTGAGCAAAATTTAAAAGTTTTATTTTTTTTTAACTTGCTTCTTTGTTTTTTACTTTATTGCAACAATATTTAATCGATCATCCAAGCTCCGCACCCCCCCCCCCCCAATGTACTTATTTTCATTTTATAATCTTTTGCTTTTACATATCACCCAGAAAGTAGAAAAATACACATATATATATTTTTCTTTATGGTTAATTTAACAGATAATATAACTAATGATTATGCTGACAAATGAATAGCAGACTAAACAGCATGCCAAAGTATATTTTTTCCTTGTGTTCACATGTGCTCAACGTTTGTTCACAACTATCCCGCCCGTGGGCACATGTGAATTTTTTTCTGAATTTATAAAACTATTAAAAAAGTAAAAAGAATTATAAAGGGGATTTTAAAAAAAATATCATGAGTAAAAAAAAAAAAAAAAAAATGTTTACTATATTGAGTAGTTTATAGAATTTAACACAGTTTTTAGAAAAAGCTATATCTATGTGAACTGTTCAAATGTGCCCCCATCTCCGCTACACCAAATGTAGTCAGTTTCCTTTTTGAAATCTTGCACTGTCCCACGTCTTTGATCATTAATCCAACACTGAACATTGATTCATATATTAATCAATTAATATTATGTTCTAATAAATAAATTCTGTTCCGAGCAACCACTACATATAAATAAAAATATACGCTTTATGTAATCACAGAAATCTGCTTTTAAATAAGGGGAATAATTTCTTTTTAAAAATTTTGGTATCTAACTGTAAATATGAATTAAGAAAACATATTTCCAAAAGAAAAATACGCGCAGTGTAAGGCTAAAGATAAATTATATAGGGGTATGAAAGTATTCACACCAGCATAGCAATAAGCAAAATAATTTAAGAATCCTAACTTGTTATTTTGTGTGCTAATGCGTATATTACTTAATGCAACATGAATAGATACTGATTCTAGCAGAGTATTTCCCGAGAACTCATCTCTTAAATTTATGCTATCTTTTAATAAAACTGCCAAACCTACAGACAATGTTGGCTTAAAAAATCGTTCCACTATTGATCCTTCCTTGGAGAAACGCAACCATCAGTGTATTACAGGGTTTGACAGTTTGGACTTCTGCTATATTCAAAGATTCCAAATTGATAACAGAAAATCTAAATAGTATTTTTTCCTTTATTAAATGACGGACATTTCGTGATCACCTAAAATAAAAATACTGCTTTCAAAATTTCCGGTATGAGTTCATAATTTTTGAATAAAATCGAGGCCAAACTGACAATCCTGCAACATTCACTGATAATAGTAATTCAGAAGAGTAACTTGATGCAAGAGTCTCACTGCTCGGAATTTACTGAGAACGAACTAGAAAGAAACTGTGTATGAAATATGAGTACACTATACATTTGAAAATGTGTATTTCAAAACATTCATTTAGAAGTTATTACTGTTAGTTCCAAATATACACTGTCAAAAATAATTTACTTAAAAATGAGAACTTCCATGTACTCGTATTTTTTTAAGTACAATTGTTTCAAAAAGAAGTACATTGCTAAAAATAATCTTCTTAAAAATAAGCATTTCTATGTACTCATATTTTTTAAGTACAATTGCTTCAAAAAAGAGCATTAATCTACTTAAAAATGAAAATTTCTTTGTACTCAATTTTTTTAAGTACAATTAATTCAGAAACGAGTACATGATATTTTGAAGTTGTGTATACTTATACTTGATTTATAAATGTATGCAGAAATGAATACATATATTTTGTATTTTAAAGTATTAATATTCATGTTTAAATCCTATGTGATCAAAAATATGAGTTTTCTGATAAACCGTTTTCTTATACCGAATTGACAGTAGGGATTTCCAAGCTTTTATTTAAATAAAAGCTATAATAAGCTATAATAAATAAAATTATAATAAAGATATATCTATCTTTGTTATAATTTTTAATTTATAATACACACTTTTCAAATTTATTTACAATTTCATTAGAAACGTTAAAGAAGAAAATTTAGTTTAAAAATTGTTTTATTAGAAATTAGAATATTTAAGAAAGGGGAAATTCATCTCTGTTGTTAACGATCTTCCGTCGCTGATTCATAAAAGGTGTCATTTGGGAGAAGTTGGTAACTGCTCTTATAGCACAGTCAGTACAATACTGTTCTCCCAACTAGAGGACTCGGGTTCAAATCACGGGGCGGCTCATACACAAAATTTCAAGAATTAAAATTGTAAATTCGTTGTTCTTTACTCCAAAAATTGTAGTTCTTCGCAATTAAAAATGGTGATTTGTCGGTTCTCTGTAATTTTGCTTTTTTTTTTCTTATAGCGTATGTGTGTTTCTATACATACTAATTTTCGAGTTTCTGTGTGTACTCAAAAAATGAGTACATGCGTTTCTCAAATTTAAGAGTTAAGTACTCGGAGCTATTATAAGATCGGAAAGTACTCAAAAAATGAGTACATTTTGCTTATTTTTAAGTATCCAGTTTTAACAGTGTATTTTTTGGAGAATCTGAAGTTCTATCGGAAGGCATAACAGAATTTTTCTGTTAGCTGACAATATTTAGGGGATATTGAAAACATGGAAAAATTGTAAATAAAAATATATTGTTTCCATTTATGTTACTAGCGAATCTATGGCTTATTTTAGAAGAACTTGTATTATTTGTAGAAAACAGATCTCATGCAAATTTTATGCTGACATTCCGATACAATATCATTTATCATAAATGTTGGTGGGACGTTTCGAATTTTGAATCTGCCTAAATTACAAACTGTAAATGAAACCTGGACGCTCGTTAAATATATGATCTCCAAATGCACTCAACAATACATTTATGAAACTTTATTAAACACGCCTATACGAGTCATTTGACTGATAAACTACAGACGTATGCTTTAGTTTGATAGATTACAAGAATTATCGATCTCGATTCCACGTTATTTAATAGACCATTCATCAACAATATCTTGAGAATGCTTTCCATTCGTACAGAAATATTTACAGTATCCTTTAAAATATTTCAGCTCTTAACACAATGAAAAATCTAAACATTTTAAATTAAAATTATACAAGTCAGAAAACCTACGTCAAACGTCGAAAATGACTTGCGTTCGTACTATAAGTAGTTTGATAAATATTCAGATCTTGGTGCAATAGCTGTTCCACTCTTATACAAAAATGCATAATTACAAAATATATTAGAATTAGATATATTAAATTCAGTAATACGTAAATAATAGGACTTCATCTTAATATGGCGTCATCAACATGGCAAACTAGAATCATTACCTACCATGGGATAGTATTTAATTAAGTAAGTACGATAGGATTTAATAGAATGAAGAAAACTTTTATTAATATCTTTTTAAGTTTTGATTCGATTTTCATAAACTTTGAAATGGCTCGACACAATTCTGCAACGATTCTATATATTAAATTTCAAAACATTCGTTTGGGTAGTTTTTGCGCCGTTATATGCGGACAGACGGACGAACAAGACGGCAACTATAAGTGCTACGTTTTTATATAATTACGAACGCACTTGATAATGATTAAAAAGTAAAAGGAAGATTTTATAAATTCTCACCCCTCTTTTTTTCAAAGGAAAAATGAAAAAAACAGGCATCTAATGCATATATTTTTTTTTTTTTTGCATAAATATGATAATTAAAAATGTAATTAAAAATTATTATTAATCTTTCACACTCTCGTATAGAAAATTCACTATTACTATCCCGGAACTTTAGAGATGGGTAGTTGCGTGAAGATTTCAATACTTCCATTGCATGAAAATGTGAATTTGTCTCTTTTATGGTCAAACGATCTCTCTAAACGCACTGCAAATTTTATATACTCAAATGGTGACCGATTTCAACTAACACTTCTCCAATATTCTCATTTCGAGTTTCTTTTTAAACATCAACAAATATCTATAATATACATGTGCATTATCATAAACAACTGCTTCTTTTGGTGGTACACTCTCTGCTAATGCTTTTCCTATTGACAGAACAGCACGCCATATGACGTGCTTTTCCATTGTAATATAATACAAGATCATTATTAGCATGATCAATATTTACGGTATCTGTTATTTACAGTAAGTAACTGTTGTACAGTTGTTTTATGAAAATTGTTTTCTATAAGAATTTGTGTAAAATTTTGTATATAGATTATATATATGTATGTGTGTGTGAATAGGGACAAAAAATTTGCAAACATTCCAAAAATTCATAAAAAGTGAAGGAATAGGTTTATTTGAATGAGGTTTGGGACAAAATTATTTTAATGAAGGAGGATTTTTTTTTTCTGATAAAAAAAAACAAGTGCGTAAGTGTGATCATAGATCGCACAAAGGGTTTTGTTTAATATTCCTTTCAAAACGTCCAGTACATTTATCGCCATGGAACACCTTGTAAATTTTGGCAAACCCTTCTTAAACTATCGTAAAGTTTCAAACAGATTCGCCTTGTTATATTTCCTAATTTTGTTCGCCCCCCCTTCGGAAATGCTACGATATATCACATGACGGGTATCTGCCAAATTTAGAAAAGTGCCCCCCAAGGGGGACGAAGTGGGGTAATGGTCACCATGATTTTTGACGCGGCCTGATGTTTAAAATTTTTGTTATGTTTTATAAGCTATATTAAAGTTTCAAACAGATCGTCCAGCTATATTTCCGAATTTTGTTCGCGACCCTCCCTCACCCCCCTCGAAATGCGACACGCCATTCATCTTTATATTTTTTTATCATGTGTTATGAAGTATCTTAAAGTTTAAAATAGATCGCAATGTTAGATTTCCTACTTTAAATGAAATCGCGGTCTGTTAGTTCCGCATTCCATCACCAGGGAGTGCACTCTATTCTTAACAAAAGCGTATCTGAACGGAACTCCTTTACACAACTTATCAGTAGATATGTTACTCGAGAGGGTGGCGGTTTTCAGCAAGAATTTAAGATGTTTGTTGAAATTACTATTCGGAAATAGTGGTAATTTAACTTTTGACATATTTATATTTAATAAGTAGTATGTATCTGAGGACTCCGTCAAAAATACGCACCTGAAACGGCATGAAACAAAAAGATAAAAAAAAGAAATATTTAACCCCTCCCCCTCTCCCAACCTGCCCGAAATTTCACGCCCCATTTTTTATAAACTTTTTTTATGTGTTATAAACTATCTTAAAGTTTCAAACAGATCGCCTCGTTATATTTCCTATTTTAAATGAAATCGCGGTCTGTTAGTTTCAAATTCCACCACGAGGGAGCGCACTCTACTCCTAACAAAACAGTATCTGAACGTAACTCCGTTAAACAACCTATCAGGAGATATGCTAGTCGAGGGGTTGGCGGTCTTAGCCAAGAATTTAAGATATTTGCTTAAATTACTATTCGAAAATAGTGGTATGAACACTTATAAAATTCTTTATATTGTATAAAAAATAGTTTTCTCATCACGGCATAAAAAAAAACGCACGCAAAACAGTACAAAACGCCCTGTTATACTGCCTAATTTTGTTCACGCCCCCCTCACCCCCTCCAACCGGAATGTGACGCGCCATTCTTTTTTATAATCTTTTACTATTTGTTATAAACTATCTTAACGTTTCAAACAGATCGCTTTGTTGGAATTCCTACTTTAAATGTAATTGCGGTCGGTTAGTCCCACATTCCACCACCAAGGAGCGCACTCTATTCTTATCAAAAGTGTATCTGAACGAAACTCCTTTACACAACCTATCGGTAGATACATGGGTCGAGGGGTTGGTGGTCTTAACCAAGAATTTAATCTATTTGATGAAATTACTATTCAAAAATAGTGGTAACAATACTTCTGACATTTTCATCTGGCATATGTAACATTTATGCTGTATTAATAATCGGACACCGTTCAGAAGAATACTGCAATGAAACATCACGTGACTGCCTTTTAAAAAAATGATATAATAGAAATAAATCAATTAGTGAAATTAGTGCCCCTCCCCCCCTACCCGAAATTTCACGCGCCATTTTTATAAACTTTTTCTTATGTGTTATAAACTATCTTAAAGTTTCAAACAGATCGCCTTGTTATATTTCCTAATTTTAACAAAATCGCGTTATGTTAGTTCCACATTCCACCACCAGGGAGCGCACTCTATTCTTAACAAAACTGTATCGGAGGGAAACTCCATTAAACAACTTATCAGTAGATATGTTACTCGAGGTGGTGGCGGTCTTTATAAGAAATTACGATATTTGCTGAAATTACTATTCGGAAATAGTGGTAACTAAACTTTAGACAATTTTATATTAAATAAGTAGCATATATCTCAGGACTACCTCAAAAAAGGCACATAAAGCGGTCAGGAACGCTAACTTTTTTAATAGAAAACTAGCGCCCCCCGCCCCCTCCCCGGAATTTCACGCGTCATTCTTTTTTACACTTCATCTTATGTGTTATAAAATATCTTAAAGTTTCAAACAGATCGACTTGTTAGATTTCCTAATTTTAACAAAAGCCCGTTATGTTAGTTCCAGATTCCACCATCAGTGAGCATCATCTATTCTTAACAAAAGCATATCTGACCGAAACTCCTTCACGCAATCTTTCCGTAGATACATGGGTCGGGATGGTGGCGGTCAGAACCAAGAATTTAAAACATTTGCTGCGGTATCAAATACTAAGATTTAAAAAAAAAAATCTAGCTCCCCCCCCCCCTCCTCAAAATATCACACTCCATCTTTTTTACAATTTTTCCTATGTGTTATAAACTATCTTAAAGTTTCAAACCGATCGATTGGCGGTCTTAACCAATAATTTAAGATATTTCCTGAAATTACTATTCGAAAATAGTGGTATGAATGCTTGTAAACTTTCTGATGATGAATGAGTTAGACTTATCTCATAGCGCTGTTCAAAAACTACACGCAAATTGTTAGATTTCTTATTTAAATTATTTCGTGGTTAAAAAAGCACTTGTCTCTATTTTAATCGACACATTTGATAGCAATAAACCGATTAATTAAATGATAATTAATATTTCAGATTGTAATTAAGATATGACTTAGAAATGGGTATCAATGAAATCAGCGAGAAATTTCACATCGGGATGCCAAAAAATTGAATCAAAAAATTTAATATTTAAAAAAGTTAAAATTTAGTATTAAAATATCCTGCTATGGAAAACCACAGCGTCGTCATGTCTGACACCTGCGTTCCCGCCGAAATGAAATCTTTTTTCCTTGTCTTTCCAATTAAAGAAATTAAATTTTTATCGATCGAATTTTAGTGGATATTTTAACTAACACATCGCAGAAATGTGAACTTTATACCAAATGAAAGTAGATTTTTTTCCGCGTCTGCCTATACCATTTACAAATTTCTCGGACTAATGCTTTCTGATATGCGATTTCGCTTTAAAATGTCCACTTCATTTTTCGGCTTAATTTCCTCCGTGGTAACCGTGCATCGGCTGATTTTACTGGCAACCCTTAGGAGAAACTCCGATGATTTGGAGAAAGTCCGGTTGAACCTGCTTTAAAAAGGTGGATTGGTTAATTTTAGAAGTTAATTAGCCCGTAATTCGATTAATTACCAACTTTTTCGAAATTTTATGATTTGTCGTTTGATGTGAGGTGTTCAGATATAAGTACCCAACATATCAAGTTTCCAACATGTATAGTTTCTGAGAACGGTCTCTGTGACGGACAGACAGGCGGACAGACAGACAGACAAATGAGTGAGGCGAATAGGGTTTCGTCAGATTAACGAAACCCTAATTAGGGAAATTTTTAATCACCTACGGCTCTTCAACATTCCAATTATAGGAAATATACAAAATATATTCCTATAAAATGCAAAGTGCTCGTTTAACAGCTTATTTCAAGATTTTCTCTTAGTGGTGCAAGTGTATATCTTTCAGTGCGAATTGACGTTGGAGGATAAGTCAATACTGGTTAAGCTGTTTTACCTTATCCAGGAATCGAAGAACGAAAATTTACAACAGTTTCGGACACAGAAAAGAATGAATAATTGATAAAGTCCAACAACTCCTTTTTTCATATATCTCTCGTTCAATGTTTCGAAAAAACATGCATCTCCCGCATCCATTCGAATATGCTGCATGCCTCAGTTAACTCTGTTCTCGCTCGCTTGGAAAGTGTAATTCTTTGTTCTGGCGAACACGTGTAATATTTATTGCTATAAACTTGTAAATATCTGCATACAAATAAACGTAATTTTACAGGAAATTTTATGATTTGAATGCTGAAGTGCTTTCTATTGACAAAATATTTCACTATTTTTTTCTGTACCGAAACAAAATCCTCCCCGCCCCCTCGCATGAGAATATATTTGTCATAAACCGCCTTCAAATAAACAATTCCTTCAGATTTTATGGAATTTTTGAGATGCTAATATATTTACAGGACACCCGGTATATATGAATATAGATACACATATAGTTTTCTTGCTTGTTTGCTCTGAAATTGCCTGTAGGTTTTGATGGCTTTCATATAAAACACTTGCCTAATGAACTACAAACATAATTTTATGTACTTTTATGTGTGGTTGGGTTTTATATTCGTACTGTAATATTATCTGTTTTATAAAGTAATATATCAATCATTTTTGTATTTTTACGTCCGAAAATAATGTTAGTTATCAAAGGGTTAATTCAGTGCAATGTCCGACATCAGAATGCCTAACAACGGAATTTATATACAAACTGTATATTGCTGGTGCAACATCGAAAAATGCATCCAAAAATTGCACAAAAAAATTGATGACTTATTTTCAAATGAAAATCACAATCAGATTAGAAAAAATTGAAAAAAAAAATCTATAAAAAAATAAAATTAGTTTGCTTATCAGAAAGCTAAGAACAATAAAAGTTTCCTGGTTTCTTTTTGGAAAGTAGGAATTGCAGTTTGGAAACGGAAATTCTGAAACAAACAAGGATTCCTATTTTAAAATTGAATGTAGAAATCAGGAAAACTATTCATTTTCACAAAAAAATTTATTGATATTATTAATTTAAATTTAAAGTTTTATTTTGTAAAGATAGGAAAACAATTTTTGATATCAAGTTTCTCAAGAAAAAAGTATGAATTTCAAATCGAAATTTAATGGTACAAATGATAAGAACATCTAAAGTGTAGCTTACTTATATATTAGAGGTTCACAGCTGAATTACTGGTTTTCCCAAAATTCTCACCAGTTTGAGAAACACCATTTTGAGATAAACACATTTAAATGTTTTGGAAACGATTATAATGCTTTGGCAGTCAACGCAAACAGCGCGTTATTTTTTAATATTGCGCTGAGCAAGGTAGTGTTGGAAACAGAAATAAATATAAAATAGTTTAGGCTATAAATTTTAAATTTATACACCGGCACAGTGCCTTAAATGTTATGCTATAGATAGGTAATGTTTTTTTTCCTAACAGTTAGTATTCATAGCCTTTTCCCTAAAGTTTCATAAAGTATTGAAATTTCTAAAAAAGAGGAAGAGAAACATCAGTTAAAAATGCACAAAATTTATAAGGCTATTTGAATGTATTATACATTAAGTATTTTATCTTGGTGTTATGATATAATGATGTACAAAAACTTCCACTCTCATAACTTTTTAGTGATTTGAATGGAAATATAACTAATAGATCCGGAAAGGAAATTGGTATTTAACGAGCAATGATCTAGATATATATTACTTTTGCTAACTATCAAGATATAACATGAAATACGAGGAATTTGGCATGTTTTGATCTAGAAAGATATTTTATTTTATAACATTAACTCCAGAGCATGCGTGAAATAAATCGACATAAATAGAATTTTTTTCCATAAATTTTATCGAAAAAAAATTGTAACGATTGCCTGTGATTAAACAATCGAGCATAATTATTTCGACGTACTGGGGCAAATTAAAAATCATACTCACTCTATGTATATTATGTGTTTAAAGTAGCTGTATTATCGCAAAATAAAGAAATACCTTACTTTCCATTACTCTTTTTACATGTACATACAAGGTAAAATCCTATTCAAGATTTCGAAAAGTATAATTTTGTAAAGAGTCTAATATACGCAAAACATGTAGACTTTTTTATAAGTAGGAGAATTAACAAGCATTATCTACATAAAAACTCTAATTACACTGCCATAAAATAGGTATCTGTAATCCAATAAATCGATATCAGAATGTTACCAAAATCGATAGTAGAAAGTAAAGGTATATGCTACAGACAAAAAACAGAGAATTTATCAACCTTTTATCTTTATGCATTTGCATATTGCTTTATATTTTATTCCTAAAAATATTTCATAAATAGATTCTGTTTAAATTAACAATTACAGGGCTATTACAAATGATGGACACGATTTTAAAAAATCATATTTTCGAAATTACTGCACATATTACAATAAGTGATACACGAATTTAAAGAGAAATATACCAAATTTTTTTCAGTTATAAATGTTCGATGTGTGACCCTCTTGTTATATGACATACGTCCAGTCTGTAATGCAGTTCATCCCAAACATTTTGTAGCATCACTCAGTCAATGGTTCTCAATTCTGCACAAATGCGTTAAGTTCTGACAGTGTCAAAAACATTATTTATGTACCACCAACGCCGAAAACAAAGTGTTCAAAACTTAAAAAAACGCATTTGTGAAGCTTTCACAACCATTGGCAGAGTGATGCTACAAAATGTTAGGAACGAACTCGATTACAGATTGAACGTGTGCCGTGTGACAAAAGTATCACACATCGAACATTTGTTACTGAAAAAAAACTTAGTATATTTCTCTTTAAATTCATGCATCACTTATTGTAATATGTACAGTTGTTTCGAAAATATGTTTTTTTTTTTTTAAATCTGGTCCATCATTTGTAATAGCCCTATATATCGACACTAGTATTTCAATGATCGTACAATTAGGGTGGAACTAAAAAACGAAGTTTCGAATTTTATATTCTAATAGTGATTATATTTTTCATTTTTAACTCCATAAAAAGAAAATATTTTCTTTTAATTTTAAAATTATATTTTCCAGTTCCTCAAAGCGTCTGATTTTGCATAAAAAACTAATAAAAAGCCAATAATTGCATGAAAAGTGTTTTAAGCTTATTGTTAAATTTATATTTTGCAAAATTAAATTAATGAATTGTTAATCTCCTGTAATAAAGAGAATAATTTAGTTTGAGTGCCATAGAAACGATGGCCCCACTTTATTTGACTTTTATAGAAGCCAGCGTATAAGTGGGCGTCGGCTTTCATTATCTCTGATTTATTTGGTTGCGACTCATAACAAGTTAGTCCGATTTAGTGTGTGTTAATAGTTTCTCCGATTATTTTGCAATAAACAAATGTGACAATGTCTGCTAACCTGCCTAAATTTAGAAAATTGTTGAAATATTTTGTATTTCGCAAACCAAAACTATTAACATTAGACTGTCATTCTTGGCGAACATATGAAAATGTTATGAAACATTTTTTATGACTCCAATTTAACTTGAAATCTGCCTGCTGGAATCTGGAACACTCTGATTCTGAAATGTCTAAAGCTGTTGCTGATACAATTAAAAGTATATTGCTAAGACCTTCGATTCCAACATATTCTGATACACAAATCATAAAAAAATTATTAGACTATCGTGAGTAATGTCAAAATTTGAAGAAAAATATTAAGATTAGAAAGAATAATCCCACATCCAATACAAAATTGCAAAATGTTAGGTAATCGTGCAAAAAACTTTTCTTTGTGTAAATGCACTACATATTATCATGTATCAGAACAACAACGTCACTTTCTCATAGACCAAAGACAGACGGGGTGATTTCAATAGGATCAATAGATATAAAAACTACAAAAAAGTATGTAGTAAGACTGGAACAAAAAATATGAAGGAAGGAAAAAGTTATTTTAAAACAAAAAAGTGATGCAAATAGTTCGGAAGGAAATAGTTCAATCGGTAGTTCTTCTAATCCTGAATTTGACAATCAACAAGGTGAAAGAACCGGAGTATTAGACAGAACAGCAAATATTATTGCAAATGGCACGCTACAAGGTACGGGTATTTCTGATGATAATAAAGAAAAGGTCACTGAAAAAAGACTTAAAAAAGACAAAGAAAAAGAAAAGGAAATATTTGAAACAACAAAAAGACGAAATGAGTTAACCCTTTTCACTCCAGAGATTAGTCTCACTCACCACTAGGCCCCCGTGTAAATAGAGGCTCCAAATGTTCTGGACACCAGTTTTTTAAAGTAATTTTCTTCGCCTTACCTAATGACAGAATTATTGGCAATTAAAGATAGCTAAATAAACAGTAAGAAATTAGTGGTGTCCAGAGCATTCGAAGCCCTGATTTCCGCGCGACGCCTGGAAACACTCTGGAGTGCAAAGGATTAATTTTAGAAGGTTTGTATTTTGATGGCAGAAAGGATAACACTATGATAACTGAAGTAAAGGAAAAAAAGTAGTATAACGAAAAATCATTATAGAAGAACACATGTCTTAGTTAAAAATATATTGGTCATATTTCATTGATATTTTGTTCTTATATTAATATAGCCACTAATTTTTTGGTGAATTTTCAAAATAATAATACGGACATTTCAAGTTTGAAATTTATTGTGTGAAACAGAATCGCCGTCAATGCAAGACGCAAATCTGGACTTGTCAAAACATTGGATGCAAGACTGTAAAACTTTACAATGGATGATTTTCTTATTACATGCAAATGAACTGGTTTTTAGATACTTAAGAAAGAGATGGCTTTATCTTTGTAAAGTTGAATTCCCGCGTTTCCCAGTAGGTTGAATATTCAATTGAATTAATCCATAACAAAGACATGTAAGGAGGGTGGAAGTCGATATTTAGCCACCTCCTCGTGATGACTTCTGGGTAGTATTTGCTTAATATAAGCAGATATGAGTTAAAAGCTACGTTGTTTACTTTAAGTTACTTTATACTCAAATTTTAAAACTTTGACATCCTTGAGGAACCAGAAAACGAATTAATTTTAAAAAACCTTTTCAGACAAAAGTTTACACATCAAAAAGAAAAAAAGCTTTCACTATTTCACACTAAAACATTTTTTTTTTTTTTTACCCTGTACTTAAGTTCCACCATATCGTACATATTATTTTCGATGTCATCATACTGTTTTCTATGCACGTACAGAAACCACAACGATAAATGAAGTAGTATGCGAAAGGTATGTTACCATGCTTTTGATTTTGTACACTCACATTTAGTTAACACATTTGTTTTGAAAAAAAGATGCAGTTAATTAAAAATTATTTTTTAATAAACAAATAAATTAAAATATTGCAATTCGAAAGCGTCGCACGCATCCACTGGAATGGACATAATTTAAATATTTTTTTTCCACATTGTAGCACATATTGATGTAGTATTTTCGCGATCAGGTTTTCATATAAATGCGTTGAAAGCTATGGGATTTTTGATAGAAAACAAATTTGCGCTAAAAAATGGAATTTGTCATCGATAATTTGAACTGTAGTGGTCCCGAAAGCACTGACTGGTTCTAATTAAATTATCACGAGATAGAAATCACGGCCAAAAACTTTTTCAATGCTCCGTAGAGTATTTTATGGCGTCTGAGAGCAATGTTTACTAAAGGCATTCTTTCAACTATGCGAAACCGCATGTTGGTATCAAACGTAGTTATTGTGCCAATAATGTTTTCGTTATTAACACTAGAACCTCCACTGCGTTCATTTTTACCGATAAAAAATTAAAATATTTCGATTCGAACCAGAAATGTTTTTCTAAAATAAGTTAAATATCTATCAGGGAGGTATAAGTTAAAAATATAAGTTGTTTTAAATAAAAATTTTGGTGTAAAATAGTTTTATAACACTTGAGTAAAATTTCCGGTGGTTTTAGTGTTAAATAAAGTTTACATGTCTTTCTGCACATTCTAGTGAAAACCGAATCTTGCACTTGTGTATAATTTTGATTTATTGAATATTTATATCTTTTCCTATTTTTGGATCTCCCGTTATGTTCTGATACTTATAAAACATTAATAATAGTAATTAGATGCTTATCATAATTGTGTCATTAATGTAGATTAAAATACCTATTTACCTAGATTTTATGGAATTTAGTTTTCTACTATTTGCATTTCTTTTTATATAAAATGTCGTTTATATAAAATCCTGAAACAGTATCTTTCTCGCTATAATTTAATACTCTTGTTAAACTAATTACATGTTCAAAATTAATTAGTTCAAAAAACATCACTTTCCATCTAAGAGTTAAATTAGTTAATAAGATGAGAAAATTATATCGTTAAATGTTATACATACTTAATTTTTTAAACACAGTGTCCGTTTACTAAATTAAATGGATTCAGTTTCCAATATTAAATTAAAGCTTTGTATCCCAATCATTCTCAACGTTTCAAAATTAAGAAATGATTTAGATAAGGGCATATAAAAGCTGTCCGTTTATGGATAATTTCTGTAAAATTGTGGCAATTTGACCCGTATGCCATAGATGAAGATAAATAAGAACCACACATACACACACATGTCACATTTCATGAAATAATTTTCTTTTTAGAAACGTTTTTATGTTCTATAGAAGATATCCGTACAGTTTTACGTAAATTATCGGTATATCTTCAAGAAAGAATAGCTTTCAACGTAACGATAATTTCCATGAAATAGTGTCAAACCCCAAATAAACATATTTTAAATCGGAAATTTTGCAATAAATGAAATTAAATAAAAACCACAAAGAAAAACGAGATATTTTAATAAATAATTTTTGTGATTCAAAACAATTCAAGTAAATTTCAGCTAAAGAGTTCCTTACAGTTTAACGGAAACTACCAGCAAGTCTTCAAGTATGCGTGGGGTCCTACAGTACCGTAAAATATTGTCGATTTGACCACCGAGCATCTTGAGGGCTTTCCTGCATTTTCGTAAAAATGCTTATAAAAATAATCTTAATGTAAATTTTCTTTACCTGTTTGTTTCTAAAATACACTTCATGTCCCTTTATTTGATATTTAAATAAAGTTTTAAACCTTTTAAAGTGCAATTGTGTTTAAAATATTTTTTTTTTCTACAACAGATTTAAGTTGGTTTTGAGAAACGGAAAAATACGTCCAAAACGCTCACAGGGTTAAATAGATATTTTCTCTTAAGAGGTCATACTAGTCACACGAATAAACTCGAACGCTAATGTAAAGTCTATGGGGGTGTTATTTTCAAATTTCTCGCTTTGATTTTAATATTTTTGGATGATTCGTTTGCATAGGATAGCTAAGGACGATCTACAACCGGACGAATTTTTACTTTTCCGATTTTAGTTTCAGATTAAGAAAAAAATTCTTTAACTTTCGGAATCGGTTGGTTCTGAAATTGAAACTATCCTAATATAAAAAAAAACTATAACCAAAATCGAGAAAGTAAAAACTACCCCGGTTGGCAGACCGATCTCGGTAGCATTGAGTTTAACGTCTTCAGTGAAAATTAATTTGCTGAAATTTGTTAAAATTGCAACATTCTTGGAATATAATTTTATTCACGAGACTAATTTGGAAAAATCATGGCCTAACATGTCATACTTGCTAACCTTCAATTTAACTTCCGTATAATGTAGATTAATTTGATCCTGGTTAAAGACGTTTTGAACCAGAAGTATTTTAATTCATTATTGAATCCAAATAGTTTCCTAATGGAAACATGAAATAAAAAATATGTTACATTAACATAGCTGCCAACTTTTACGCTTTCTTCCTACCACTAAAATTTTATAGTAAATATTGCCTTATCTAATCGTCGAAATTTCATGATCAAACAAGGCAAAGATCTTTACTCAATTTTAGTGGTAGCAAAAAAGCGAAATAGTGGTTGGCAACTATGCATTAAACACATTTTCTGTTCAGAAACGTCTTTAACTTGGATCAAATTAATCGACATTTTACGGAAGTTAAGTTGAATGTTGGCAAGTATATGGCATGACATATAATACATAGCATGCCATATATGCCATGTATCTTCCTAAAAAATAATTAATAACGAGCTAAAGTAAAAGCTACAATTTTATTAATATAAATTAGTGCTGCTAAGGGTGAACAGACCTAAATGCAATTGGGTCAGGTTGTGCTTTTTTTTTCTTTGTGTGTGTGTGAGGGGGGGGGGGGGTTAAACTTTTGTGTTAAACTAAATCACACCCTATAATAAGTAAAATTTTTATACACTTAATTTTTTTACTCTTACTGTTCCATTAAATTAAATATATTAGGAAAAATAACATTTTATTATATATATATATATATATATATATATATATATTAAATCTCTAGTGGTAAAGAAATCGATGGTTATATCTCAAAATCTAGGCAGTGGTATGCTCCTCACAATCTTCGTCAGCGCCCATTATTATCCATAGTTGCCCAGTTTTACGCTTTTTTCCTACTACTAATTTTTAACAGAGAATTTTTTCTTATTTAATCATCAAAAACATAGGATTAAATAAGGCAAATTTTTCTGATCAAAAATAGTGGTATGAAAAAAGCGTAAAAGTTGGCAGCTGTGTATTAGGATATTAATTACGAAATTGAACTCATTTTGTTTCTTTGTTTTTTTAAAGAAGTGTCGAAAAAAATAACTGAGCAGATAGTTACTGTTTAGTTTATAAAGAATGTGATATACAGAGAAAATATGACAATTACACTCCTATTTTATTTTAATGTACTAGTTTAACAAGTATTAGGCATAAAGCGCTCGATAGCTTTTTGAAGTGCCTCTACTATCTTCCATTGTTATCTAATCACTTTTTGGCTACAAATAACACAAAAACAAGAAGGATAGAATTGTTTTCTTGGGAGGAAGAAACACATGGATACTCACAAAAGATGGGTGTAAATATTTTAAGGTTGTAAAGCATTTACTTAGGTAGTATATGAAATGAAATTTCGTTAGTCATTCAGTTTTTCCCTTTTGTTTTAGATTTTATGAATTCTGATTAATGTGCATATTTGAAAAAGAATAAGTATGTGTCATGGTTTAACTTCAGTAAATGCAGAAGATTTTCTTTTGTGTAATTGCTATTTTGTTAAGGGGGCGAGACATTTCAGATAAGGAAAACTTAACCAAAAATAGCATTTTTGGTGTTGTTATTTAATAGTTAAAGTTATTAATACACAGAGAAAAAAATATACCGCCTTCATCTAGAATGAATACACTATTAAAAATTTCTGTAAAATCACAGAAACAAAATCGAGACTCTCTGTAAATTTACACTAGTTCTTGGTTAAATGCATTCGATCGAGTTTCTCGGTCAAGACTCTCTGTAAATTTACACCAGTTCTTGGTTAAATGCGTTCGATCGAGTTTCTCGGTCAAGACTCTCTGTAAATTTACACCAGCTCTCGGTTAAATGCATTCGATTGAGTTTCTCGATCATGACTCTCTGTAAATTTACACCAGTTCTCGGTTAAATGCATTCGATTGAGTTTCTCGGTCATCGATTTACAGACATTTACCTTATCTTGTATCTATTTCCCTGTAGGGATTTCCATGTTTTTATTTAAAAATATTTTCAGCTTTGTTAAAACTTGTAATTCAAATACACACGTTTAAAATTATTTTGCAATTTTATTAGAATTATTACAGAAAAAAATTTAGTTTCAATTTTTTTTTCCATTCATTTAGTTAGTTAGAATCATAATACATTTAAATACATTGCTTTTATAAGAATTGTGATATAACCTTAAAAGTAATTTTGGTTAATTAATCTGATTATTTTTGTAAATATTTTACAAAAAATGTTATAATTACCAATATATTTAACCAGTTTTAATGAAAAAATACACCTAAATATCACATTATTATTATTTAAAATTCTAGTATATCTTCAGATATTAAAGAAGATAATTATTGAGAAGAAGCAATTTCTTGATAAATAATTCCGTAAATAAAGGATTAAAAAATTAAATTTGATTAAAAAAAATAATAGGTATTATGTTTCGGTCCAAACTAAATTAAAATAAACCGTTTAAGAAATTTTCTAACGAATATATTTGAAGCGAAATCTTTGAAAAGCACAAGTACAATAGATTTTTTCCCCGCTTTATTATAAAGGATATCCTTTATACTCCATAGCAACAGCTCCTATGGCGCAGTCAGTAAGGTGCTCTTCTCCTGCCCAGAGGTCTCGGGTTCAAACCCCAGGCCGGCCAGAAGCAAGTTGTGTAAAAAAATTAATTGGCACAGCAGTTCAAATTTGCTTGAATAACTCTGATACTTCGACGTTCTAAAATTCGCTAATTTCAAAAACTAGGTTAAATAAATTTAATTAAAAAATAAATTGATTTACAGAGTCTTGCGTATTTTTAACGATGTTAATTTACAGAGTCTTGTGTAAATTTACCAAATAACTTCTCTGTTATTTAACAGAATCTCTGTAATTTTACATAAGACTTAAGATAATGGATTACCCGTAGATTGTCTGTAATTTCGCAGGAAAATTTTTAACAGTGTAGTTAGTTATTTTCTCAATCTCTAAACTAGAAATATAGATTTCTGAGCTATGCTAATAGGGTAAACAACTAAGCTGAATAGACAAAATGATCTAGAATTTCTAGTATCTTCTTTTCTAGGTGAAGAAATGATAATGAATCGTTTCAGTAGCGCGTCGCTTGATTCCTGAAATGGTTTCATAAACTAGAATTATAGTTACTAAAACTAACCTCTTGTGTTCGCATTTATTTGCAGAGATTTTTAAATAAATTGGACACGAGAATATAGGAAAAAGCTCTTTAATTCTAATCGGACACTCTAGAACTCTCTAGTAAAGGGGAATAGAATTTATAGGGATGACATGGTACTATTTTTTCTAGAGCTACAATTTAGATTCTAAATGCCAGAACAATATTTTTTTCTCAGTGTATATTGCCATACATTTAAAGGTTCATTTTCATGCTCAAAAAGGTAAATATGAAAAGTAAAAGTTAAAACAACATATAATGATAAAATTTTCGTTACATTTAGAATTTAAATGCTCCTTTTTGTTCAATAATTTTTGTATCTAGATACATTACTAAAATAAATCAGTATACTTATGTTTTAAAACGATATAATAACGAATTAGTAATAAAATCTATTAAGATGCAATTTTTAAATAAAATTCAGTTCCCTTTTTTTATAATTTTCTTGGGATTAAAGAAGTGTATCCAAATTCTTTTAAACAAAATCCTTTGAAGTAATAAGAAAAAAAATGAAGAATTAAAAAAAAAAATTAACTTAAGGACCAGTTAATTTTTTAAAACTAATTAATACATTTCTTAATTTTTAAACAATTCGTAAATTCATATATTCTTTTAAATATATCTTCAATTTACAGTACACTTCTTTGTAGAATTTCTTGTTGGAATATGATAAATAATGAAAAATATTTCTTTAAATCCACCAGCCATGTAACTTTTATGAAAAAGTGTGATATAAATTAATACTTACTCTCGTTATTTAGTATTAAATGTAAAAATCTTTCAAATTTTAAACAAGAGTTTTCATTCATAATAGCAGTTTCTTTTATAATTATTGAATATTTGACAATTAGGCTATGAATTAAAAAAAAAGAAACTTTCAACTATATTATATTGCAAAGTCACGTTCAAAAATCTTTGCTGTAGGATATGTTTTCAGTAAAGGCAAATAATGTTACTTCAAGTCTTAAACAAATAACATTTGTGGCGATTCCGCATCGTGTTGAGGAATAGATTTTATCCGAATATATAGTGTAGTCCATTTTTTTTTCTGCAGGTCGAATTCGGATTAGAACCTTCATTTAGGTGGAGTAACCAGATTTTATCAAATCGGGCTCACGCCAGGTTTGTGTAACGCCTCGGTGCCGGAACAGATGTAAGATCATCAATTCGAACGTTAACTCTTATTTATTCAGGTGTCTGATCTAAAACAAACATGTTTAAAGAAGGAAAGTGGTATATAAGGAAATGTGAATTCTTTTTCTTCCTTGAAAATATTTGACTAGCAGATCTAACCCTTCTTCGCTCGTGTCAATAATAAGTGTCCTCCAGGGTAAAATACATTAAAAAGAAATAATACGGCAATGACAATAACGGAGATTGGTGCATTCCCGTTCACGGATAGTTAAAAAGATCAACCAGAAATGTAAATATAAGTAAAATAATATTAATTACGTCAACTGTTAACTATACCATAATAATATATATTCCAAACAAATGTCAAAACATATATTAAAATACAATTATTTGCTTAAAAGACGTCATTTCAATAATAAAATAAAAAAAAAAACGCTAAAAATACAAAAAATGTACATGTTTCGACTCTTTCTTTGAGTCATCTTCAGAATATACAAAAAACAACAAATACATTGCCAATTGTGAAATTATACGGATGATGGCAACGACTTAACCCATAAATTGTGCCTTTACTGAATTTTTTTTTAACATATGAATATCATAAATTTTCTTTTTTCACACTGTCGAATAGAAAAAGTTCTGTCAAACGAAATTTATTTGAAAATTGCATCTCAATTTTTTTAATTGAATGGATTTTAAAGTAATTTTCAATCATGTATATTTATAAATTTGCATGCAACCCAATTACCAAAGATATACCTGTTTGCTCTTAATGCAATATTATAAAGAAAAGACATTGCTATGAGTAACTCTAGCATCATATTGTTGGAGGCAACAACCCAACTCAACCATAAATTTAACTTTTACTGCAATTTGACCTTTAAACATCGCACATTTGACTGTTCCAACGTCTAATAGAATATAAAAAGTACTTTTAGTAGTATTTGTTTGAAAAGCTTACTCAATTTACAGATTTTTTATGTTTTTTAAAGTAATTTTCAAGTTTGAATTTTTTAAAATATGGCTGAAACCCATTTACAAAAGATTAAATTAATTGTTCAAAAACTTTGTAAATAATTCAGTATTTGTTTGTTTTCGTGTACTTTTACATAACTAAATTGGCAAATTTCAGTATTTGTTTTCGTGTGGGAATCTCATTCCGGCTGCTTATAACTTGGTTCTTCTAAAAAAAATTAATTCAGCTTGCACTATTAGTTTTTCAGTTAAGCTTTTGGTGAGTAACATTGTTATTCGCTGATTAATCATAGAATTGTAGGGGGAAATTCCATAATCATCTGGAACCCGATTATGAAAGATTAGTATTTTTTTAAATTCTGAATGAATTTCATTGGAACTTGCATTGTTTGTTAGATAATTTTACACGGAGGGATTTAAAATATTGCATATAGTTTTATGTCGCTTTGTTATAAAATTATGGAAGAAAGTTCGATAGTCAGGTGAGCCCGATCCTAAAACATTAGCATTTTTTAAAAGTTCTACTGGACAGATTTTGATGACATTTGCACTGTTACTTTGAACCCAAATTTTTGGAATAGTTTTAGCATATATTTCGTTTTACATGCTTTGTTTTAGAATTAGCTGAAATGTTCTATAATCAGGCGAAACCAATGCTGAATAATTAGCCTTTTAAAAAGTTAGATAATTTTTGAGAAATAGTTTTAGTATATTGCATATTCGGCTATCATTCTTAGATCAAATCCTACTGTTAATGATCAACTTAAAAAAATTGTCCTTAACAGCCGAAATTTTGTCTTACACATTATAAAATATTATAGCGCAGTGATGATCGTATCGTATCCATCAATATGGAAGTACATTTGAGATAAAGATACATATTGCTTTAAAATGGCAGATCAAATTCATCGATATATTTCCTTTAATTCAAGATTTGTTCCGAGAAACTGATCACTGCAGCGGGCGAAATGTGCTACTCAGATAAATAAGTGCTCACTAAGACAAAATTGATCACTAAAACGAAAATACAAAAAATACTTTTCTCTGTATTTGTTGAGAAATCTAACAAATATACTAAAGGTTAAAAATATATTCGCGTTTCAAATTAAAAACGATTTTTATTTATGTTCTATTAACGTGTAGCATATCAGGTATCTTTAACACATGCATACAAAGATTCATTGCCGATCATTTTTAAATGGAAACTCATATTTCCATTGATAAAATCCAATTCCACAGCCGTAAAAATGAAAATGACATCAATTTCCATGTCATGAAATTTTGTTTAAAAAGAAGAAAAAATTACTCAAAAAAATATTAGCTATGCTATAATTTCTATTTAATATAAATCTTAGAAAAGTCGTGTTTTATATAACCGTATTCGACATAAATCGTAGAGTGTTATCACTGCATTTCAAGTATTAAAATAGTTATCTAAATGATATAATTAAAGATTCAGCATTACAAAGAAATAGGAAATTAATTGTAGCCGCCGGTTTTTAGAACCAGTTTGAAATTATATTGACGACATTGACGTCATATCTAGCAAACGATTTTTTTTTAATTATTATCTTTTACCTTAATCGATTTCTTGATATTGAAACGACTTCATTAAAATAGATTTTTTAATTTCAGAAACATTCAACTAAGGTACTACGTCATTTTAAAACATTCTTAGTTAAAGTTTTTACATATACATATGAAAAATGTGCATTTTCTTCTTTGAATGACGTCAATTTCAAAAACAGCAAAAATATAGTGAGTCAATCTTTATTTTTATTGGCTTATAAAACAAAGTACTCGAGTTATCATTTTTTTAAATTATTGAGCAGTTTTTTAGATGTGTGGCAACAGGAAAGAAACTACTGGATTTGAAAATTTAAAAAGAGATATTTCTATAATGTTAAATTATGAAAGGTGGTAGAAAAAAGGAATAAATAGATGATGATATTTTAAATTAGACAGTTATCTTTCCCACGTCCTAAAACGTATGTACATGAAGTTTCGTGCAAATCGGTCAAAAATTGAAGATTTGTATAAGGGACATATACAGAGAACAGCTTTTATATATATAGATTTGACTTTTAAATTTTTGATTAAGTAGAATTCTAGGTAGAAAGCATACTCGATTTGGATAATTATGACATGTTACCATTTATGCTATTGAAAAAGAAACCAGTAGACACAAAAAGGTTGAGGTGGTGAAATCTGATCTTCCAACCCGATGCAGGTTCCGATTCCTGTCTAAAGAAAAAAAAATCGACCCATTAAGGTCACGTCTGGTCCGTTTCGGGTAAAATCTGGCCTCCCAACCTGATGTATATTTGTTTTAAAATTCAGACATTTCGCAAATTGGACACACTGACAAGGAGAGGGCCAACCTTGTTAATCACAGATTTTGATTATTTTAATATATGTTGTAGGATAGAGACCCCTTAGTGTCAGGTTCAACGTATTTTATCCAGCGCTCCTTAGTTCTTGAGAAACCGGGGGGTCTAATAAGTGTACACAACTTAAATACTTACATTGCAACCGCAGTGATAGGTTGGTCGTTGCTCAGTTGGAATGGCGTTTGCCGGCTGCTCCGCAGGTCCGGGTTCGATACCTGAATGCGCTACATTTGTTTTTCTCATTTTTTGTTTTATAAATATACTTGTAAGTATAATTAATAATCTCATTGTCAATTAAAATTTATAATATTGTATATCAATTATAATTTTAACCTATTTAATGTTTTACTTTTAACTAAATAGTTGTATAAAACATCATAAAATTGTTAATTTTTTAAAAATCACTTTTAAAATGTATTTCATGTATTCTTTATCGATGCAATGATATTGAGCAATTGTGTCAACTCGTGATTTTAAAGAAACATCATTTACGCATTGCTTTAACAAAAAAAGTCAATGCGATAATACTATTATTCTGTTTTTAACACTAGAAAGACGGGGAATTTTACTCAATTTTTATTTTAAATTATTTCCTTATTTATTTAACTAGGTTTTTTTTCCTTTTAACTTTTAAACAAATTTTATAAAAAAATACTGGTTTAAACCTAAATGTATTCCTTTGGTAGCGGTCAAAATGACCGCTCGCCGTCTTTCTAGTGTTAAATTAACAAGCATAATTATGAATTAAATTACAACCGATTTTTTGCATATTAAAGATTTTTAAATTTGTAATACGTATGCTTGCGCTTTCAATTATTTTGCTTTCACCTTTATCTTCTTTCCGCTTTTATTTTAATTTTATTTGAATATTCTTTTATTTTATCATAACTAGATGGCACCACAACGGATTTTGTCACGATTTTGGAATTTTTATCATTCAATAATAGATCCAATTTCTTTTTAAACCTTTAAAAGATGAGAAATAATAGTTTAAAAATAAAAAATGATAAACTTAAATTTGTTAACATTATAATTAATGTATGATATTAAAATTTTTTATTGAAATTATTAAATTATAATTACAAGTATATTTATAAAACAAAAAATGAGAAAAATAAATGTAGCGCGTTCGGAAACCGAACCCGGGCCCGCAGACCAGCCAGTACCGCCGTACCAACTGAGCTACGACCAGCCTATCATTGCGGTTGCAATGTAAGTATTTAGGTTGTGTACTATTATTAGACTCCCCGCCCCGGTTTCTCAAGAACTAAAGAGCGTTGGATAAAATCCGTTGAACCTGACAGTAAGGGCTCTCTACCCTACAACATATATTAAAATAATCAAAATCTGTGATTAACAAGGTAAGCCCTCCCCTTGTGAGACTTAACAATGTAGCCTTCGTGTAACGTGACAGAATTGTATAAAACATACCATAACGCATTGACATCCACGTTACGTGACGTCACATCGACGGCCACAAAGTCACACAGTAACGTTTCCTTGATGTCACAATGCTAAGCGTGCTTTATTTCTTATATCAGAGCTGCCAAGTCTCCGGCTACTTGGATACTAGTATTTAATACAGAAAATGTAGTTTTGTTTAATTGGAACTGTTGGGCGATTTAAAAAAAGCCCAGATTTTCTCATAGATAATAGTGGTGTGCAAAAAACCGCAGACCATAAGAAAAAGTACAACACTGCTTATATTATTTCCTTGTTTATAAGATATGTTTAAAATTTATTTTATACACTTTATTCAAAACCAGTGCTGCCAGATTGGGGACTTTTTTGTCCCCAGATTGTTGACAGTCATCGTTTCTTTGAAATAGAAATATTCGGCCTACTTAAAAATGGATTAAAAATTCTGAAAAATCAGGCGAATTATGCTATTTAAAAAAATTATGATAATGAAATAATCTGAATTAAAAAAGTCCCCAATCTGGCAACAATGTTCAAAGCGCATATTTACTTGCAGTACTTTTAACATTATAAATAACTAAGACAAACTTGCGGACAAACATAGCCCAAGTAAGGTATTTAAATTCCTTTTATATTGATACCTAATTGTATTTGCAGGTAAAATATGTTGTGCATCTTTCATTAGTCAAGACGAGGTGGGTATTTTAAGGAGCATTTACGAAAAGCAATCCTTCATTTAAATCAAAATATCTTACGTCACGTCAATAGGAATTGAAACTGGTGTTCCATGTTATTTAACAAGTAATGTTGCACAGGTTGTTTGTAAATAACGTTAAAAAGTAAAAGCATAATCTGAATAATGAAAATCTAAATAATGGGTATAATTTTGCATTGGCATTTAATGTTTAGAATTTTCCATTTTCAAAAATTTACGATGTTGGCGGCCATAAGAAAAAGTAGAACACTTTTTAATAGTAGAAAAAAAAAAAAAAAAACAATTGCCATCGCTTGTAACAAAAGTGGTAACAATTCTATTTGCCAGTTGGTGTTAAATTATTTTTTTCAAAAAAAGAAAATAATGCTATACATGATAAACTGAATATTATCATCGCTTTAATTTTTTTGCATAATATTTTCTTTCAAAGCTTTATGGGTCTCAGGACTCTTAAAGCTTCAAAATTTTCGAAGTTTTAATTTTTTTAGATGTTAAACTTCTATCTTTTTGAACATTTTGATATGATGGTTTCCTTGAAGTTCCCATTAGAACAGAAGTTATGACAATTACAATTACCGTAATTTCCGGCGTATAATCTGCTGATCAAACAATTCTGTTTAGACCCGGAAATTTTATTTTTTATCGAAGCCAAATACTTACCGCGATTTAAAAAGTTACATTTTATTTAAAAAAAATTTCTGGGCCGAAAAATGATTGTTTGATCCGCGGATTATACGACGGAAATTACGGTATACCCGCTCAATAGCTGAAGCGGCATTTCCGAAATTTTGAAGTCATTTTTCTACAAACGACGTTTTTGGGCATAATGTGCAGTATATCCCAAAAACTTCTTTTCATTCTATTTGCAAAATTTATTTTGTAATCCTGCGTGTAAGCTATTTTACCTATTTTCTGCTCGACAAATATCTGAAAGTTTGTAGCCCGCTATAAATACTAATTTTGCATCTTGCAATTTTTTAAATACATGAAATGAAAGAACATACACTATATGGCTAAAGGTGACCGGTCACTTGCGATTTTAGATGTTTTGTTAAATATCCAGAAAAATACATGCGGAATTAACCTGAAACTGCAGGTGTGCAAACACTATAGTATAAGTCATATAATTCCGTGAAGATTTGTTCCCGAAACCCCACAGGGGACCTTCAACAAATTGAAAAAGAAAGAATATCTTTTGGATAACCCTTTAAAAACTAATGTAGCAAAAGCATTGAAACTCAAGATTATTAATATGTGGCATATTGTAATATACTGTGTTCATTTGTATGAGGATGGCATGTATACTCGTAGAGAAATTAAGGTTTCTATAAAAAGTCCCAAATTTTGCCAAGTTTTCTGCTTTTAATTTGCAGAGTTCTTAATTTTAAAAAAAGTTCTTTTCAGAAATGATGACAAACAATATTGGGCACAATACTCTGCAATTAGAATTAAAAAATAATAAACATTGAATGAAAAATGAGCAAGTTTACTAAAAATGTTTCATTGCGCATGCGCGAATGTAATCAAAATATAATGTGCATAATATATTAGCTAAGCACATTTTAAGATATTAAATGTTTAAAATTGTCTTTTTTGTTCATTGTCTTTTTCAGTTTAAGAATCGTGAGACCCCTTAGATTTGGATTTTAATTTTAAAGGCGCCCAGAGCAACAATGTGTAAAGGAACACTAAAATGAAACTAGGAAACGCATCATGCCAAAAATAATTTTGTAACATTTTTTGTCCCTCTCTGATTTATTTTCTGATGTGTATATAATAAAATCGTTTTACTATTGATAGGATTAGTTCGTTTTAACATGGTCTACGTAAATACTATATATGTTAGATGAACAATGATATTAAATTTGTATTTTAGCGCCTAATTTAAGTTAGATTGACAGTAGAATTTGAAACATGTTCTGACGGGAAATATAGGCTATTTCCCACGATGTGTCTAAAATTAATTAGAAGCATAGCAGGCGTTGACTGATATTGATTAAGTAAAGTGTAGAAAATGCCGAGCAGTATCACTTTAGAAAGTATAGCGCTTCCTCATCATCATCATCCCATGTTTCATAAAGGAACTGTCTTTAATAAAGTTTCCTTAGATTTCGAGCTTCTTGTCGCAGCGAGTAAGTTGAGGTTCTTTTTAAAAGTATCGATAATTCTAAGAAAAATCGCAAAAATTAAGAAAGATTGTTTTGAAAATATTTGTAACGACATCAAAGTCTTCCAGGAAAATGTAATTAAAATGTTTCAAACTTTTACGAAGTATTCATCAAATACTCTTTTTCTTCATTATAATTTTAATACTGTAGACACTTCAAGATAATTTCCCTGTGTCAAGCAAAATATTTAAGTTAAATTTTGATTTAGAGTTAAGTTTAGTTAGAGTTAAAGTTAAATTTAGAGTTAAAGTTAAATTTAGAGCTATGTTTCTATTATATTTATTTACATAAATATACATAAACAATTTTGTATTATTTGTTAATATGATCCTTTCAAAAATTGTTCCAAATGAATTATCGCCAAACTGCTATTTTGAAAGATAAAATTTCTTCAAACAGGAAGTGAGCGTCAAAAAATTAAATAATTTAACAATTAAAGTTTCGGAAAAAAAGTTTATTTTCTTTATTCTAGTTTATAGAGGAAAAAAAAAAGATTAATTTTGGAGTAGGATGTTCAATTATTGAACCAACAGAATTTGCTTGAAGATCACGTAAATTATTGACTTGTGTTGACAGTGGACTACTTTTAAAAAAATTCAGATATGTTAATTGGCACCATTTTTTTTTTTTTTGAAATGGTAAAAATTCCCTTGTTTTGGGCTAATTAAGATGTAATTAAATAAGGCGGATTTTACCATTTCAAAAAAGTGGTGCCAATCACAAATTCTGAATAAAAAAAAGTAGTTCATTGGCAACACTGGTATTGACCAAGTTCAGTACTTGATCATTGATTGGAACAAAATAAGAAAAAACTAAAAATGATTTACGGATATCCTGATTTTAGCTGGTAGAGAAGAGATATAACTTACGTACATTTAAATTAACAAATTATCATATCCAGAATTATTTTGTTTCATTTTTTGTATCTCACTAGTAAATTACTATGCCTGGTCACTTATGGAACATTCATTCTATATTTTTGAAAGCTTACATAACGGCTAAGACAATTACAGTTAGTGCAAAACTTTGATGAAACATTTTTTATAAATATTTAAATATATATAATACTTCAAACAATGGATGTACTTCTTAAAATATAATGAAAATTTAGAAATTAACATAATTAACACTCAAATCAGCTTCAAACTGCTTTTTAAACTAAAATATATGCGACTAGCTCAAGGAATTTCACATGCAGATTACTGAAATATTATGTAACTTAAGTTTCGACGGATTGCTGGTAAAAATTTATTTCAAGATGGACTATAAATTTAAATTTCGCAATAATCACATATTGAATGGAACCTGAAACAATTATATAATTAGAAATTATCTATAATTTTTAACTTGCAATTTTGCGCATTTTTATTTTTTATAAATCCTTCAATTGTTCCCATACTAATTTTCATGCGGAAATAACGTCCCACGACAATAACTTACTAGAACATATACTGGATCTGCGTCTATAAGGTCACTTCTTTGATAGCACCGCTATCAAAATCTTATGAATATTTAAACGCCCTGTGAGCAAAGCGCAACTCGTATTGTCGTAATTATCTACCCGTGGAAGACAAGTCGTATGTAGAACATAGTACCATTTTACAAAGAGCAGAAACATATTTTATGGTATATGTGACGAAGCTAAAAAAATATTTCACTAGGCCTTCGAAGAGGCGTTGACTTGAGTCATTATATGATGATTTAACGAAGTACACATTTTGGCAACCGTTGTGACTATGACAATTTTGACGTCATAGTGACAACACACCAATTCTATGTGTTATAAAGGCATTTTCTGGCCATTGTGTATCAAAAAATCCATACAACCTAATAAAACGATTTTTGAAGTAGCATATATTAATGAAGATTACAATATTTTGAATGTTTTTCAATCAAAACTTCATAAAATTTTCATTGTCAGAGCATAAACAAGTACGATAAATCATGCATCAGGCATAGTTTATGAATTATTTTCCAATGCTAAAAGAATATATCTTAAAAATTTCTTTTTTTCATACAATGAAATAGCGTATAAATTGCCCTTTTACTGGATACGTTTGTGCATCTCCGTAAATGAAGATAAATGCTACGCACTCTTTAAACCTTTATCTACTGACGGTACTTATAAGTACCACCCTATTTAACCCTTAATTGCATGAATTATTCTTTTAGAACCGTGTTTTTTTATTTTTATATTAAGGATTAGACACCAGAAATCTTAAGATAGATTTTTAACTTTATTTAGTAGCATATTTTTGTAATTTTTAGAGCATTAATATTTCTATATAAATATAGTGGTTGTAAGAACTTAATTTAGGTATTAAAAATTAAATAAAAAGGTGATGGAAATTTACATCACTATGCAATTAAGGGTTAAACTTCTATACCATTGTGAATATTACTAATATTCTAATGGTACTTTGCAAAAACTCTCTTTTAACTCCACTTTATCCGAATACATGGCAGCAGTAGTTCTCGGTTTGTTATTTTAGAGAGGAATGAGGCTATCTTTGAAGCAGTCGATGTGTTTTGTGCCGACTTTTGTACAGATTGCCACGCTCTTCTTTTTATTGCTGCAAACACAGTAAAGGATATAAGATAAGCGTTGGATTTTTTTATGTGTTTATTATGACCTTAGAATACAATTTGACTAGCTATTTTAGGTGAACGATGTATGTATTTAATTTAACAGTTGAATCACTCAGTGATACTTATAAGTACCGTCAGTACACTGGGTGTTGGAGAAAATCTTCTTGTTTACTTTTCGTCTGTGTAGTTATTCATCGTTTTCATCTGCTTTAAAATGTAATTACTAAAATGTAGTGTAATAATTATTTCCCTGGTATTTCTTTTGTGTTTCATTGTTATTTTTTATAGGAAATCGGAAAAGTTGTGGCACCGGCTTGTTTTTTTCTATGGTAGAAATCGCATATGTAAATTCATATATTGCATGTGTGGAGATGCGAGAGAACATGTTCTCCCTGGAATATAGACGTCGCATAACTAAAGGGCTGCTAACAAGATCGAAACCTAAAAAAAAAAAAAAGTTTATTTTAACCCTTTCAGGAGCAAAGCATTTCAATTCGAAATTGTGGAAATAAATTGTTGGCACCGGAATTTTCCAAACGATTTATTTGTAACCAAGGGAAAAAAAGCCTATATTTCACATACTTATTAAATCGAAATATTTTCTGGTATCAGTTGAAGTAACGTGTGGGTTTTCTCTTACGATGTTTTAGTTATAGTTTACTGACGGTACTTTAAAGTACTACTTTAATTAATTAGCTCTAAGTAATTAAGTTTCTGACGAGTGAGTATTTTTTTTATGTTTATCCTTTAATTTTCATTGTAGTAACTGAAAAAAAAATATTACATGAAAAAAATTGCAGTAGATCATAATGCCGTAGATAAAGGGTTAATCTATAAAAAACACTTTGTAGTGAACCTTAGTGAGCCTTTTTTCCACTTTCCAACACAGTTGTTAACACTTTCAAATACAGATAAAAGTTACAATGAAATAATAAAATTTTGTATAAGTCACCATAAAATCTAAAGAACACACAGGACGCGTTTCGGTAGGGAAATTAAAACAGCCCTCCATCAGCCAATGTAATCAGCCAATGTAACCAGCTGTTTTAATTTTCAGCTCGAAACGCGTCCTGTGTGTTCGTCATATTTTAAGGTGCTTTTACAAAGTTTTTTTCTTTATTTCATTGTTATTTTCGGTGCTGTTTCAACAGATGAAACTTTTTTATGAATTCAGTTTGTCTGTCCCCTGTCTTTCTTTCCGTTCTCTAACACGCTTAAATATATTCGGATTTCCATGAAATATTTATGTGTTAGTTAATTTACTGTAGAATGTGTGGTATTGAAAATGACCAAAATGAAGTACGCAGCATTTATATTTCGTTTACAGTTGACGCACAGAGGAACGTTACATTATGGGGTCTATGTAAAAAAATCGTTTTGCTGTGTAATTTATTGATATCGCGATGTTAAAAATAATAATGACATTGATTTTAATCACGGAGATAAATTATAACATAGTTTTCTCAGGAGTATAGATTAAATAGCAGTTATAGTTCGTATGCAAGTCCACAAAAAATACTCCTTTCATATTATGATCAAAAGGGAAATATCGGTTGTGGTACAATTTATTGATGTTATGTTAATTCAAAATTAATGAAATAACTGAATTCCACGTCAAAATGTTTTATATAGATTATGGAGTGCATAGCATTTATATTTTGTTTTTTTTAAGAAACACACAAAATAATAGGTTACTTGACCAAGATTGATAATTGCTGGAAGTGCGTTTCACTCTATGGTATGCATTTTTAAACCTATCTAATTTTTAGTGTATTTGGTGGTATGTATAAATTCTATACATATCTGACAGGGCTACACGAAAGAACTTGCGCAGTATTTCCAGATATGAACAGCAATTGCTGAAAATGAATTTTTCCTGAGTTATGGATTTTAAGTTGCTTATGATAAAACATTTTATCCTAGAAATAAACTGAAATTTCTTTAAAATATTATGTTACTATTGGAAAATGCTTGACAATAAATTTTCATCAAATAATCATTATGCATGATTTTTCGTTCTTGTTAATTTAATTATGTTTAAAGTACCATAACATCATTAAAATGCATCGCTAACCATTTTTTCCTCATGGACCATAATGTAATGGAATTATTTTTGCATCTCTATAAACGAAATATAAATGCTACTTGTTCTATATTTATCACAAAGTCATGCATCCGGCATATATTACAATGAAATCGATCATAGTCCGTTTGTAACTGAAAAATTCTGTGCGTCTCTTTAAATCAATATAAATATTACGCACTCTTTAATCTACTGAAAACATGTTGTAGTTTTACAACTTCAGTGACCTTTTTTAATTTTATCATATTGGGAGCATCATAACATCATTAAATTGCTTCGCAAACGAGTTTAGCTCATGATCCATAATGTAACGGCATTATGTTGTGTAATGTATCATACTGTGCATCCCTGTAAACGAAATATAAATGCTACTTATTGTAAATTAATAAAAAATCATGCATCAGGCCTATGTTAGAAAAAACTTTCCAACACTAGCAAAATATTATTAAGAAATTTCTTTTTATCAAACAATGAAATCGATCATCGTCCATCCTGTAACAGAATTCTTTTGTGCGTCTCTTTAAGTCAATATAAATTTTGTCCACACTTTAATCTATTAAAAACATCTTGCTGTTCAGTAATGTCAGTGATCCTTTTGAATTTCATCCTATTGAGAGCATCATAACATGATTAAAATGTATCGCAAACGATTTTACCTCGTGGTCCATAATATAATGGAATTATTTTGTATATCCCTGTAAACGAAATATATATGAGATTTATTCTATATTGAAAAAAATCATGAATTAGACATATATTATGAAAATATTCCCAACACTAACAGAACAATATTACGAAATTTCTTTTTTCATACAATGAAATCGTTCATGGTCCGCCCTGAAACAGAATTCTTTTGTGCGTCTCTTTAAATCAATGTAATTATTACTCACACTTCAATCTATTGCAAATATCTTATAGTTCTGTAACCTCAGTGATCCTTTTTTATTTCATCCTATAGGGGGGCATCATAATATGATTAAATTGCATCGTAAACGATATTCCTCATAGATTATAATATTATGAATGATTTTGTAAGTCCCTGTAAACGAAATATAAATGCAACATATTCTACATTAATAAAAAAATCATGCATCAGGCATATATTATGAAACACTTTCCAACACTAACAGAATACTATTAAGAAATTTCTTTTCTTTCATATAATGAAATTGATCAAAATCCTGTCTTGTAACCGAATTCTTTTGTGCGTTTCTTTAAATCAATATAAATTTTACGCACACCTATTGAAAACATATTGTAGTTCAGTAACCTCAGTTTTCCTTTTTTTTATTTCATGAAATTGGGAACATAATATCATGATTAAAATGTATCGCAAACGATTTTTCCTCATAGACCATAATGTAATGGATTTCTTTTGTGCATCCCTGCAAACGAAATATAAATGCTACTTGTTCTATATTAATGGAAAAATCATGCATCATGCAAATATTATGAAACATTTTCAAACACTAACAGCATATTATTAAGAAATTTCTTTTTTTCAAACCATGAAATCGATCATAGTCTGTCCTGTAACCGAATTCTTTTACCATCTCTTTAAATCAATATAAATATATATATATATATATATAAGATGTTGTAGTTCAGTAACCTCAGTTATCTTTTTTAAATTTCGCCTTATTGGGAGCATCATCACATCATACTTGCCAACTTTCCCTTAAACTTCCGTAAAATGTGAGTTAAATTGACCCCGGTTAAACACGTTTTGAACCAGAAATTGACTAAAGAAATTAGTTAAGATAGGTTTCATAGAGAAACATGATTTTAAATGTATAATGATACATCAGATAAATTTTCTGGTTAGTAACGGGTATAACCTGGGTCAATTTAACTCACATTTTACGGAAGGTTAGTTGAATGTTGGCAAGTATGTCACATGGTAAAAATACATCACAAATTAAAATGTATCACAAGCGATTTTCACCCATAGACCTTAATGCGAAGGAATAATTTTGTACGTCCCTGTAAATCTATATAAATATTACGCATTATTTAATCTATTGAAAGCATATTGTTGTTTAATAACCTCAGTGATCCTTTTTAATTTCGTCATACTGAAAGCATCGTAAAACGATTAAAATAAGTCGCAAAGGCTTTTTCCCCAAATGGAATTATTTTGTACGTCCCTATAAATGAACTATAAATGCTACTTATTCTGTATTTCTGAGCAAGTATGGATTTGTCCAACTCAGTTATGTGTATGACTTTCATTATGTTTGAAGTATTGTAACTATCATTATAAATCATCGGAAACGATTTAGCCCATAAGCCATAAAGTAGCAGATTTATTTGTTTCTCCCTGTGACCTAACTATAAAGGCTACAAATTCCATTTTCAATTCGGAACATCCTGTATTAAACATCAATAATATATAAAAATCCGAGTATCTTTACTACTGTAAGAGCATGAATAGAGACAAGCAGGCAAACCGAATGCACAAACACTTTTCAACTATGTTGGAAAGTGCTAAAACATTAATTAACTAAAGTTAGTTCCAGAAAAGCTATAATAAATAAACTGTCAAGTGAGAGTATTACTTCCCCTCAGAGTGTTCCGTACAATAAATATATGAATTGGTAATTGCATTATTAAAAAAAAAAAGTTGCTAAAAGAATACTAAGACTTTGTAAAAAACTATACAACGTACGGTTGGGCACACCTGCATACAATAGAAAAGTATGGATGGGTACAACATAAAAGTTCAAAGAGATATGAAGCCTAAATAATATCAAATATTGCTATTCTGTATAACACTTTTTTAAATCTTATCCTAATCTGTTTATGATGAACTTAATTCGGTACTGACTATAAAAGTAGTGCATATTTAAACTTCATTTGGCATTTCATAAAACTAAATCCAGCGTAGTAATAATCTTTTCTTTTTACAGTGTTGCTAAAACTAAACCCTTGTTCAAAGTTTAAACTTGGCATATGCTAAGCGCTCTTCGAAGCGATGTCGCATAATTGCAACGGCGCCTTGGTTCGTGCCGCGATTTTTACGATAGGTTTTTAACCAACTTTTAAAGACACGGAAGGCGTATTGAGAGATCCACTCTATGCAGACTAGTCACGAATCCCATAGTACTTATGTGATTAATTCTAATTAAATTAGACTTTTTTAAACAATTTGACGTTTATTGCTTTTATACTGATACTGGGCATTGCATTACACAAATATACCATTAAAAGTTTTTACTTGGGCTTTAAAAGCCTATGGTGTATAGAGTACACCACTCCTGTCATTATGTTAGTCCAAACCGTCCGTGTCTTCAAGGGTTAATATCTCGGCTAATTACCAACGATATTTTCGAAAATCATTATCAACAATGATTTTATACTTCTGCTACGATAGGTACTTCTAGAGCGCCTCAACATCTTTGCTGAATGCCTGAAATCGAAATTTGTATGTAACGGAAACATGTGCTTTTCTTCCCCAGAAATAACGCAAAATATATAATCTTATAAAATATTATGATATTTGTATTAAAAGAAATGTCAGTATCTACTTTGAATCGTAATTAAATAATTTGTAATTTTTTTTTCTGAAACATTTTATGAGTGTCTTCACACAGTGAGCCTTCACACTATTTTTTTTTTTTTTAATGAAACAGAACATGTTTCTTGTTTATGTACATTCAACAATCTTTTATACAACTATTCTAAGTCCGACATATTACCTTTATCAGGTCACCTAACATACCCTCTCTTTGTGTGTACATCTGTTTGTGCGCGCGTGCGAAACTGATTTATAGATTCACTTTTATTTCATCATAGATTATCTGTTTAAAAAAAAAAAAAAAAAAAATCTCGACCAAAAGAAAAACGTATAGAAAACAATAAAAATAAGGCAATTTTATTTTGATTCCTTATCCAATAATTTTTTTTCAAATATATATATGTATATAACATTTACTTCGATCCACACTTCTGTACTCTTTAAAACTAAAACGTGAGTACAATACTGTATCTCAGCAGATTTTGCTTCAAGATCATTCAAAACGTAAGTATTACACTTGAAGTGATGAATCTAACTCTAAGAGATATTTCTGGTCATAGCCCAGAATGTCACGTATATCTTTAAGTAGTCCGCATCTTGACTTAATATTGGAAACGCTATCAGTTGCACCATTTGCTTCGCTTCTTTCAAAGCTAAGATTGCTGGCTTTAAGACTAAAAGCATCTTAATGTCTCCTGAACATTAGAGTTCTGGTATTATTTACACATTCAAGCAAGATCGATGGAGGAAATATAAACAAATGTTAGGCAAAAGAAATATAGCCTAAAAAAGGTTGGATTACGGCCTGAAAAAAAAATGTGATGCTGAAAGTAATAGAAACATATTTATGCAATAGCGAAAGTGTCGAACTTGTCATCGTATTACAAATTTGGAAACTCATTACGAAAAATAATAATTTATTGAGTACAGCTTCACGTTATTTTCGTTGTTATCCAATAAATCACATTTTTTACATGAATGGATAAATCAAATGTTTATTTTGACAAAATGTGCATAATAATTCTATTGTTCTGCGAATTCTTAGCTCAATTTAAAAGAAAATTGTAGAAACTAAAATTATCAGATATTTTATTTTATGCATAAGCATTAAAATACATTTTCCAATAAATTATTGAATCATTAAAACTTTTAACGTGAAAGTTTATTTACGTAGAAATACACGCCGGATATTACACCTGTATATCACAAGACATTTTAGAATATGTTGAGAATTCTTAAGAATATAATCTATACTTAATCCCAGTCGTAATCATATTCATCTTTATCATATATATATTTACTAAACGTTTCCAGTTTATAACATTTATAAAGAATTTTAACTAAAGAAGAGAGTTTTAGATATCATCCATCCCATTGAAAAATTACGCATATAATTTTTTTCAGGAACTACAAACATGTTTTTTTTTTTTTGCCATTTATGTTTGTTTTTGCAAACTTTTTAATGCTAATGTATAAAAAACCTTTACTGTGCACATTACAAATTAATTTGGACTCTTTTTTATATGTAGTGTAATTGAATATGTCCTGCATAAAATTGAGTATATTAGTATAAAGGTCTAATTCTTTAACCGCCATCTATGCGTGCATTATATACTTTCAATTTCCAACGATTTCGGTCAGCACATTATAACACTGTAGAACAGTTAAATTGCTTCTTAAATGAAATAGTATATTTCTATATGCAATAAACTTACTAAATGCGGTTGTCACCTTGGAAAACTCCTACTGGCTCTTATTTTGTAAATACTAAAGATGTGTAAATTGAAGATATTTTTGATTTGTTACAAATATAATTATTTTTAAAAATTTAGTTATAAAAAGTGAGCGCTTTTTTATGTAACGTAATAATAAATCATGGCAAATATACTAAACTTTAATAAATTTGTATGCAATGGCGCTGAAATAAAAATATAGCAAGCATTTTCGCTTTGCATAGGTTTCACTTGCGGCTCACAGGGGATGCTCTTAAAACTAGTAGTCGAGAGACTTTGGGTTCGAAGCCCTATCGCGCTCGTCCACCTGATTATAAGTGATTTTCCGTGGTTTTCTTTCACACTTCATAAGTACTGGTTAAATACTGTTTAAGTTCCCTAAGAAAGACTCCCACGTATTGCAAACCTCTTCTTGACCTAAATGCCTCGTGCAGATAATCGGTCGTAACAAATAACACCACCATCTCTGCATAGTACAGAGATTTTAGTGATCTTACATTAGGTTAGATGTGGAAGTATTATATTCATTGTATAAAAACTGTGGCCTCTTGGCGACATCTAACACAGCGCATTTACATTTGTTGTTTCTGATTGTATTTATTTACAAAGAAGTCTAGTCTAATGCACGCGATATATAGCGTGAATTCAGCTTATTATTGTCATTTTCATATTCAACACAGCCCATTAAGCATTAGGTTTGTAACAGAAGCATTAACCCTTAAATGCCTGAGTTTTCAAAAATGATTTAAAAAATGTTTTTCGGCTTTCTTTTTTTAAATAAATCATGGGAAAAATACTAAAAAAATCATATTTTGTTTTAAGCATAATTTACGGCTAAAAAATTGTTTGTTACTAATCGGCAATACTGGTGTTTAATTGGAAAAATAATTTTCCTTGATAAAATTCTGTAGTATTAAACACGCAAGAATTTTGAGAACTATGATAAGAAATAAATTTTACTTGCTCACTGCAGAACAAAATAGGGTATTTCAAAAGCTTCCAAACAAAACAAAAAGAGCATTTATCAACAATTGAAAAAATAAATCCATTTTTATTCTTAAACAGCACAAGTGTTGCCATCTAAATGTTGAAAATCGATTTAATAATATTTTCAGAATGCATTTTATTGTCAAAATTAGGCATTATAGCTTCAATATTATTCTAATAGTATTTATAAACCTAAATTGGGCATGTTGCCAAAAGGCAACACCCGGCATTTAAGGGTTAACTTCATCGAATTTTGCTTCATAATGATAAAATAAATTAATATAAAATTCATTTAATACATCAATTAGTAGTAATACAGTTTAGAATGAGTTATAGATACATTATTTTATCTTGTTCCAAAAGCATTATTGGTTACACAAAACAAAAGTATTTTAAAAAGGATGATATGTTTTGCCTTTGCATCTTTTCAGCTTTCTTGGCGTTGGAGGGAGGGAGGGATTTTTCAATTAGAAAATATTTCTATTGTAAGAACATCATATTTGTACATTTCCTAATTCTACAAAATACTAAGAAAAATATCTAAAATAAAAGATTTGAGTTGGATTATAAATACTACACAAATTCTCTATAAATTCAAATTGAATTAATCCTTCTAAATCCTTCAATCCTTCTAAAATCCTTCAAAAAATTTTTATACGATTATGTAAATCATCTAATGTAGTTTAAACAATTCACGAAAAATGCTTTAGAATATAAGATGTTCATTAATTCATAATTCAGTACATAAAGGGTACAAAAATCGTGAATACAAAAGTGCCTTATTACAAACGGAACAATCTTTCACCAGTAAATTTTAATAGAAATTTTCTTCTTATATAAACGCCATATTCATGAAAGAATAGTCATAAATAACACAAAAATGTCTATTCTTTATCGCTGGTGGAAGTTTTCCAGGTTGGTATTCTGGTTCTTTTGTAATCAGAAGTTTCATACTTGATCACCTGATATATTAAAGCTAAAGTGCCAGGTTTCTAGTTTGTCTTGAGGATCTGATATAGTATTTATTTCTATGTAATATTTTAATATTTATTAATTTAAATTATATTAACAATTTTTAACATTTTAAAATTAATTGTTAATAAGTTTTCCTGGTCATTTAGTACCACCTGTTAATCCCTTAAGGGATAAAGTAATTTTGTTATTTAAATGATGGAATGATAGAAAAACACCAGAATATTCCAAATAAATTGATTCAAAAATTAAAAAAAAATTCTTCACGGATATTTAAAATGCAAAATTTTATTCAAATTTTTTTATGTAATTTTGCCAGATGTGAATTCAAATTAAGCGATAAAAATAATACACCTCCACCTTTCAAAGGTTTAATATATAAAGCCTTATGCTATGAAAAATAAATTCAATAAAATTTATAACAAAAATATTACTTCAGTTTTCTTGAAATTTAATATTTGTCCCATAATATTTTCTCTTCATTTGTCTTCGAATATCATCGCATTTTTTTTTTTTTTGAGAAAACTGCGACTCGTTTAATCTTTGCCTATATATATATCACTGGAATTCTATATTCGGATTCACCGGATACGTTTACCCTCTTGTTACTAAACTATAGAAACCCCGAAGTCCATTTCCTTCCAACAATACCGGGCTTTCAGAGGGAGAATTCGCGCAATCGCCCCTCTTACCGTAATACATGAGCTTAAATGAACATAATTCATACCAAAAATCGAAGTTCATTTTCTGTACAATAAGCAGCCATTCAGTTTTCGCTAAACTAATTAAATGTTGCCCGGAGCAGCAGCCTTTCAGTTCCTGTGATGGATTCTATTCAATATAAAAGGGGTTGTAGGAAAATCAAAACAGGCGACTCAACTCCACTCAGAGTGGATGATGTTGAATTGTCGAGTCAACAAAGCTTGGAAATAACAACAACAGGATAGATTAATTTACTCCTATTTGTGAAACTTAGAGGAAGACAAAAATTACTGAAGACTTCATTCATTCAATTTTATCAGGCTAAAACATACGATTCCAACTTCTATTTAAGATGGAAAAATGTAATTGTTTCCACATTTCAAAAATCTTCGAAGGTTATTTATGTTATTTTGCGCAACTGCCGTTATGTGAATTTTTGAAATAGAAATTTTGAGAATCGTAAATATACTAGCTGACTCGCCCGGCGCACGATGGGTGATTTACCGATTCTAGCTTGCCAAAATTATTTTTGGCGTCAATATAGTCGCATCGCCATAAAATTGAAAAATGTTATTGATATTCACTATTGAATGTTAGGTATTGCAAAATGTAGCGTACAGAAGTCATAATTTCGTTACAGGAACATTCAAAATTATTTCATTACATTACGGCCTATGGGGAAACATCGTTTGCGGTGGTTTTTAATGGTGCTTCATAATTTTAAACACTTTGAAATTCATATACATATCTAAGAAGTACACTACAAGATGTTTGCTATAGAATATTGAATGGATAGCATTTATCGATCATTTACAGGGACACTAAAAAAAATTATGTTACATTAAGGTCTATGGAGAAAAATTGTTTGTGGTGTATTTTGTTCATGTTACATGATTTAAAAAGTAATTAAATTGATATATCTCCGAGTTGCTGTATAAGATGCTTACTATTGAATATGATGTGCCATTTATCATTGATATACAGGGGCACACAAAATAAATCAGTTATATTTTTTCTGTATGAACAATAATTGATGAAAGTGCGTTTTCAGTTCAGAACACTTTTCTAAATTATAAAAATTGCATACTATTCAGTGTGTATAAATTCTATAAATCATATACAAAGCCACACAAAACATCTGACGTACATTTCCGTTTATTGACGGAATTTTGCTGAGGAGGAATTTTCAACTGTGCTATGCCTTCACTAAGTGTTCTAAATTTTAGCATATTGTGAATTATATGATAAATCTATAGATCATATACAGGGATGTAAAAAATGTATAGCTATTTTTTCGACTTTGGTTGAAATTGTGTTTTCAAACTTGTTATATGTTTTACAAATTATTACTTAGACATCATTTTTCACGTTATTAAGCTATGAAGTTTTATTATAGTAGTCCGAATGCGTTGAAAAATAATTCATAATCTGATTGTGGCATAATTTTACGTTCTTCTTGATATTTTTATTGATACTTTCTTAGCGGTATGGAAGCTACAGTGATAAAACTATTTTTGTATTATTATAACAAATTCTAAAATTTCTTTTTCTAAAATTTAAGATACTGGGCAACATTCGACAGCTTTAATGTAAGTTGCTGTGTTGTATATTCTGTTGTACATATTTATCTCTGCACAGAGGAACCTTATGTAAAAAATAGGAATCATAAGATAGGGGAGAGTAGCCTAATTTGGACCACTTCGCTTATTTTCAGGTGTAACTCACTTAATTTGTGGAATATCTGAAAAATATCACTACACGGGGTCAATCAATTCATCCACTAACTAAACAAAACTTTAGATCATTTTCTTTTTGGAAATCTTAAATTTTATTTTAATTTGAAAAATTTGTCAAAAGTGGTCCAAATTCAGTAACTGGTCGCCTAAGTTGGACCACCAACCTCCTAAATTGGACCAAATAAAATCAGGTTGTTCAGGTTGTTTTAATGACTAGGGAATATAACAAATTTTATTAAAAGCAAAGTTTGCGGTTATTGAAACAATCAAACAAAATAACAGCAATGAAATATAATGAAATCAAATATCTGAAAATAAGTGTAAATGTTTTAAATCAAAATGTATTCAAAATCTAAATCAAAGTTATCAGTAATTAAAAATTGAAATTATGAAACTAATTGCCAGTTACTTGAATATCATTTAAGGAGTGATGCAAAGCTTACACATGAATTTCGTTTATTGATTTTTTTTCCAGCACACACAACTTGGAACCATATTTGGCAATATGAATACTGAATCATTTCTGCTGTTTTATTTTCTTACAAATCAGGCAAAACCATTCATCACTATTTAGATTTTTCTTTTTAGATTCTGAATTATTAGACTTTTTTTTTTTGCAACAGAAGCTTTCTTTACATTATGATTGTAGTTCTTCCCTTTCATCATTTCCTTGATAATTGCATTACGCCTATTTTTTAAAACATGATGTTCCATTTGCTTTTATGCTGTGATAGCATCCTTTTAGTCGATTTTTTGCGTTTTTTCATTTCAAGGTTTACTTTATATGGCGAAGATGTTAACACAACTGTTTTTTTTTTGCTCCCTCTGTACTTTTAAAAACTAAATTTAGCAAAGGATATAATATTTCTAATGATTTTTTGGCTTTTGGGGAGGATTTATAGTTACAGCCTTATTGGAAGTCAATTTCTTCACAACTTACTCTCTCCTTTTTATTTCCTATATCTTTAACAGCTTTTGCTGTCACCAGTTTTTTTTTTTTTTCAGACAGCTTGTCCGTGTCTTTTTCAACATTTTTAACATTATATTATAAAAGTGTTTAAAAAAATACGCTACTATTAGTTATACGCAAACATTATATATTCAACAGCATTGAATTCACTCCCCTCCTCCCGGAAGGTTTGAGGTTTTATGAGTTTTAATGGCAAAAAAGTGTAATTCCACCCTCCAGAACTGTAAAAATTCTGCCCTTCCTAGGGGAATCGCAAATATCCTCCAGGAAGAAAATGTTTGAATTCAACTCTGTAAACCAAATACGCCGTAGGAATAAAGTATTCAAAGAAAATAAATACATATACATACAAGATAAAAGAAATTGCAAACAAAATTTATTGCATAAAAATGTAAAAATATTTTTTTTTGTTTCTATAGGCCTAAACTGTATAAAAAAATTAATCCAGATATAATCCCCCCCCCCAAAAAAAAAAAAAAAATTGCATGGAGATAGTAATCCATTGTAAAATATTTAAAAAATTAAAAAATTGTGTACAAAGTGTACCGTCCTCGAAATTCATTACTTAATTTTCAAAATTTATGATCGCATATCTGGTCCAATTTAAGCAACTTAAAATGGTCCAATTATGGCGAATGCGCCATTTTCAAAACAGATAAATTCAAGACTAAGAACAAAAACGAAATCAAACAAAGCCGCGTGAGAAATATGCGCAATTAACAGATGAATTTATATATGTATATGAAAACATAACAACTTACCTTAGTTTTAAAGTATTCACTTACGTTTAGTAGGAAAAAAGTAGATCAAAACAGCTAACTTTAGGTTTTTTTAAATTGCCTGAAAACAACACGTGATAGGCGGTTGCTTCTTCTAATCGTGAGTGATGTCATTCTGATGAGTAGGATTTCAGCGGTAGATAGCGTCTCTTCCTGTAATTAACGGCAGAATGGCAACGATCCAATTAAAGCGGCGGTCCAAATTAGGCTACTCTCCCCTACTATGAGAAAATGCCTACATTATATATTGCATTTTATCAAATCTGAATTTGGAGAATTTGTCTGGATCAATTTTGTAACCACTCAAAATTTGCAGCCAAGTAATATATTTTACATCATTTTGTCCTGAGATATCTACATACAACTGGCAATTTTTGTCCAAATTTGGTCATGAAGTTAAACATTTCGCTCTTGCAAAACTTCATGTGATCTTCATTGTAATTTTCCTCTACGGTAATTCCATGTTTTATGCCGCATATTTTTTTGAATTTGTGTATAAAATCCCATGGTGGACATAAAATAAAACAAATCATGCTGTGCCGTTTAATGTTAAATATGCAACACGTGTACTGCGACAAAAAAAAAAAAAAAAAAAAAAAAAAAAAAAAAAAAAAATCAAAACAAATAATTAATATTTTTTAACAATTTTTTTCTAAAACATTACACGGCGACGCGTTACCCGTACAGGTTGAGACGCCGCACTTGTTCGGTATTTATGCCGCGCTTGAAATGAGAACAGAATGAAATTATAAATAAAAATATTCAATAAAATATTCATATCTGGACTATAATTAACGATTATACTAACCAAATGAAACTAAATAAGTACAATGAAACGCATTAGTGGAGTCAAATTAATAATTGTTTGTCTACTTTCACTATTAAAATTATCGACTTTTTTTTTTACATTAAATTTTAATTGTTACTTCAGCAACAACGTAACATCATTGTATTAGAGAGGGAAAAGAATAAAAGTAAAATTGTGTTTAATTAATTTATTTGTTAACCCTTTCGGGACCAGCGGCTTTTACTCTAATTTTATTTGGTTGGCACCACCTTTTTAAATGAAGTTACTTTTACTTAAATAATCATGAAAATGCTCTAATTAAAGAACACAAATATTACTTTTCTTTTTTACTGGTGCCAGAAACAAATTTTGTAAGCATTTTATTAAGGTGCTTATATGCACCCATGGTCCCGAATGGGTTAATAGACCTGTTTTTTTTTTCGACCACAATCTACACAAAAAGTGTCGAAAAAGTACAGTCTTTATGTAACTACATTTAAAACATGATGCAATGAAGCCAATTACACTTCCTATTTTTTGGAGTAGTTTTCTAAACATTCCTTGCAAAGAACGTCTGCGTTACGCGTAATCCATTTTTTCATTATTATCATCTTGATTTGCATCTTTCTTACCCTTCTTACTTTTTATTTTTCCGCTGTTCTCCTTTGGTTTTAGTAAACTTGATAACATGCCTAACTTGGTTAGTCCGTGCAAAAAGAAAAGGAAAAGTTAACAACACTTAATCATACCGTACAAAAGACACTGCGGCATGTATACCGGAATCGCAGTGCGGCATGTATCCCATTTTGCATGGTACAGACGTCGCACGTCACAGTTGCCTGCCTTTGCTAAGGAAAATGGCGTAAACATACACAATGTACTCTATACAAACGCTGCACTTAGTTTTGACTACGAAATCATGCATCCATTTAGCAATTAGCGTATAAAAAGTATTTAAGCACAACGTGATTAAAAAATTGGACAGTGAAATCATGCACTTACTTAAAAATAAAGATTGTACATCTACAAGTAAACATCGAAATGGGATTCACATTATACACTGGTTAAAATAATCTCATTGCGCACCTATACTGCGCGTTTGACGACCATTTATAGATAATTACAAGAAATATAAGGGGTGCGCCGACTCTCCCTATAAACAAAATATTTTCAACCAAATTCATATTTTCGTAAAATTTTAAATCTTGCTGCAGTTGCATAATGGTGCAAAAGTTTACTTATGCGACTAAATTAAATTCTGCGTCTTTGATAAAAAGAAAATTGTATTTTAACAAACATTAAAAAAAATTATTTAGACTTAATAAGCTAAAAACAATTCTAAAAACAGGAAGGGCATGTAAGGGCAAACAAATTAAATTGGAATGAAAAGGTAATAATCTAAACTATTTAATCATATCAAAAATTGACCTTAATCGTGCGTTATCATATAACTTTTTCTATATTAAAACTGAAAAATTGTAAAAAAAAAAAAAATAGTTTTTTTGCGACATTAAATATGAAATAACAGCTGATATGTGTAAAATTTACGCACATAAAGTCGATAAGATAAAGTCCATATTTTGTTTGTTCGAAAGCGTCCATAATCGAGTAGTATATTTTATTTCAGCTTCAAGCGTAACAGATTAAAGATCTATACTCAAATTGGTTGATTCATTCCCAACTAAGAAGCACCAAATTTGCACTAGTCTATGGACCATACAATTATATTTATATCAAAACCAATAGCAGAGTACAGGCCCTAACTATTGAACTATAACAGGCAAAAAATAAATTACGCTAGGATAAACTTTTAAAAATCGACTTTTGGCCAGCTAGAATCGGTAAATCACCCACCGTGCGCCATTGCCCGTGACCGTGATAACAAGCTTATTTCTAGCTGAAATAAGTGTTGAATGATTGCATTTTTTAGAACAAAAGTCTAAGTAAAACGTATTCGCAAGAAGCGTTCTTCTAATTTTTTTTCATCGACTACATTCTCATATATTTAAATTGCAACAAATTTTTTATTGTAACCTTTTTTTTACATCGAAATCCGGTATTAAAAAGCAAAATTTGCCAAAAGTAACTTTCGAAATTAATTTTTTTCAAACGGTTTAGATTCTTATTTTTTTTTAAAACGAATTTCACCTTTGGAAAGGAAAAAGAATGTACATGTTAGATTGGTATTTTTCTTTTTTCGTCTTTTGATTTCCGATGCCAACGAGTAATTTTGAATTATGCCGCAAAAAAGGGAGAAAGGGAAGTCGTCGGGCACACTAAATGTGTAAAAAAATAGCTTTCATACTCCACTGTTTTAATTTTTTTATTAATCAAAAATATAATTTTTCTGTAGGCTGTGTAAGAAATTTGTGAAACAATATTGATATTTAGTGGGAAAAGCACTAATAAGAAGACTTTTTATTACGTCGGATCGTTTAATAGTTAAAAAATAGTTCTTATTGTCGTAATTCTTGGCAATTTTTATAGGTTATAAATATAACGGTATTGAAGCTCGTGTAAAATACAAGTGAAAAAACAATTAATTGTAAATGAACTGTGCTTTTATCTCAATTTTCTTTTCGCTTCAGGCTGGTCATTTAATATAAAAATTAATAAAAATTCTTATTGCCCAAACAAGTTGGAGATTTAATCAGTTATAAATAAAACTTTTTTGAAACCTGCGTAAAAATTTCGTGAAAAAGATTGTCGTCTAAAGGATGCTCAAAACTTTGGTTATAATAGTATATACTTGTACTTTTAAACATCGGTCACCATTCATTTACCGCACCCTTTCCAATGATATCGGCAGCCATCAAATTCTGTCTTACTTTCTCACGTTTAATGCATAGCTATTTATCGTCTATTAGTTTTTTCATCTAAATTTAAACTTCCCCATGTATTCCAAAGCAATGGTCATCCGTTGACAAGATCTGTGTCTTAGCCAATATTTTACTTTCGCCCAAAATTTTACGAATGAAAAATGTGAACAGCGTCATTCTTTGCTTGCACCTCATGATGTAACGATAAAATTTGATTTTTGAGTGTCCAAGGAGTCACTTGCCCCTAACAAATAAATATCCCCAAATAAATATTCAGCCAAACGCGGAATGCCATAGTGTTGCCGCATCTGGCTGATTTTTTATTGGGGATTCCAAATTCTTACCAGTAAGTTTAAATAGTTATTATTGTTTTATAAGATGATAGATATTCAAAAAAAAAAAAAAAAAATAAAAAAAAATAAAACGAAAAGAAAATTGCTATTTAAAATTTTCCGGTGTGAATTCCAACAAGTCGGTAAATTAGTGATGACGTCACACACGTGCCCTCTGGCCTTGAGTATTTCAATGGCAGCGGGTCACTCCGAGGACGCCTGTGTGACTTCTCTTATCTTCATTAAAATCTACTTTTTGAGCTACAAGTACGTTTTTAATCATCTGAATCGTGTAATTGTGTATTCGATTTTGTGCAATAGCATGGAAAATTCACAGTTTAATTCACGAATGCAAAAATCATTTTTCATCTTCTTTTCATCCGAAGTTCTAGAAAAACATTATAACAATAATCTCTACTACACATGCAGTGTACATTTATTTCAACCTTACTTTTATCTAAGGTGTAGCACTGAAACGCAATACATTTCTCCTTAAAATTTAAAATATTTGCCACTTTATATTTGAACGTAAAAGAATTCGATGTTTATTAATGAGCTAAACAAGGCAAAAAATGCTTTCGGTGGAAGACGGGGGGGGGGGGGGGGTGGCATAGTTGAAACACAATACCGAATGATGCATCTTTTAACATATTTAGTCCCATCGAAAAAGAAAATTGAGATATCGAAAAATCAATTTTACAGCATTTGAAGCTCTCCGTCGTCAAAAATTTCGATCGCTAGAAATCCGTAGTTTCGGTTTTCTACTCTACGCGTGGGTGATTTCCTTAAATAAAAAAGGAAAATAACGCCCGGAAGAAACTTCAAACTTTAAGTAGTCCAATGATTTTGCATTAACCGCCCTAGACATTCAAGAAGTGTCGAAAAACTTTTTTTTTCAAATATGTGGCGAATAAATTCTATAACCATCAAATAATGGTACTTCGATAACCTGGAAAATATTAGAGATAAAATATTGAAAAAGGATCGTCTGATAAAATAAACAGAAGAAATAAAATGCATAAAAATATTAACGGCATACTTATCTTTTATTTATTTTTTATTGTTGATGTTTGAGAATGATATATTACGCTAGATTTGACAGGGAAATGCACGAGTTTAGATCAAGCCTTTTGGGTTCATGGTAGGCCAACAAAACGGAAATAGCACCACAAGCATCTTTAGGGGACATAGGTCTTGCAACCATTATTTTAAAATGACAGATAAGGGCTTTGAATATCCGGTAGAATTCACATCGTGTTCTTTTCCTCCTCGCATCTGTTTGAAAAATGAGGAGAAAAAACTTAAAATAGTGTTGATTTTTCTACGATAGGAAAATATTCTTTATCCTTCTGTTTTTCCCGTGTGTTTTGCATTGTATGAAGTGCCTGGAAATGTGCTTTTAAAGGTAATATTGTTCCTATAATTGGGGTCTCTGTCTTTTAAACTATTTGTTTATTTATGTATTTTTTATCATTTTAACATATTATTAAATAATTTTATGAAGTAAAAGGATTTAACAAAAAAAGTTAAAGTTGGAAAGTTTAAAATTTTCAACAAAATTAAATTAAAACTTTATGAAACTTTTGCTTGCTTTCAGGATATTCTTAAAAGTAAGCTCGACTTCCGAAAAGTTAATTGCTTTATTTTAAACGGTAACTAGTTATACAAAATCCAAAAAGTTATTTAGTTTAAAGAAAAATAAATAAGTTTCATAATGCAAGTAAAAATACGTTAAAAATGACTACTTAATTAACACTTTTATTTTTAAAAAGTAAACCATTTTTAAGGTACGTTAAAGAAATAAGGCCATCACCCTATATCTTGTACGGAACGGGCCGAAAAATGGAACCATATAGCTGATAGTTTTTGTGTTCTTCACATGTACGCATAGTTTTAACCACAACCACAACCGATATCGGCTTCCTCGTCCTTTTCGGACCATTGAGTCTTAAACATGTATCGTTAAAAACAGTAAGTAAACTTTCATATGAATTCCTCGTAAATCATCGATTGATTTTTTCCATTTTTGCACGACGTTTGAGACAATTAACGATGTTTTAGAATGCTTATTGAAATATTCTTTATTTTTAATTCTGTTTGTGTTTAAAAGTAAAACATGTGAAAACAGAACGCCCCTAATAAGGTTAGTCAGCATCTCAGAGTTGAGAAGTAGACACCGAATCCCATTGTTCTTTCGGACAGAATTTGAAGCTTATACAGCTTTGGTGGTGATCCCTTTATTGGCAACTATTCGATTTTATTCATGCGAAAGAAACACAGTTTCAGCGGGAACCGGAGGGAAATTCCGAGGCGATTTTGACGGGAGAAAAACCGGATTGGCGCGTTTTTTCTGCCCACCATCACGTGACGGTGGGCAGTGATCCCGGTTTCAAGAAAGAGTTGCTATTTCTCAGTCCAGTTATATGAGAAATCTATGGGCAGTATAAAGTTTGTTCTGTTTAAAAGACCTTATATATTATCATTACATAAGATAATTATACTCTTTCTGTGTCAAGATTTACATGAAACTATGGAATATCTCAAAGCGGTCTTCAAGACAGCTCAATATAGAGCGAAGGGTAATTGGTATAAGCCGTTTTGTGACATAGTCTCAAGTAAAGTAAACACAAAATATTGTATTACAAGGAGAACTCTTTATTTTGTTCTATTTTTGGTGTAATGCCTTGAAAATACCTGTTAATTAAAGTTAACACTTAAATGCATGATTTTTTATTTTGTTTTGAAAACATTATATATGATTCTCAGAAAGTTTTATTACAGAGGAAAAATAATGAAAAAAAAATCCGAGATACCTTTTTCGTATAATACGTCAACCTTTTCTTATGTTGCACACCTGCAATACAACTAAGAAGTAAAATATTGCAAATTAGCTAATATTTTAATTAATGTGAATCTAATGATCGTTTTCGAAAGCCGCTCCTAGCACTCTGACAGGATTCTACTGTCTAAAGGGCTGTTACGCTGAGATGAGTATTTTCCGAAGGTCTACTTCGTCGTTCACTTGTACGTTGTCATTAAGATTGGTGCTCAAACAAACGCAGTTAAACTCCCCTCACCCCTATTTTGATGAAATCAAAGCAGACCTGACGCATGCGAAAAAATGCAGAGGGTTTCGCTTTCCGAAAACAAACATTAAATACTTTATTTTAAATAATTTCTTATTTTATAAAACTTAACCCTTACTTGCATGAGTTAATCTTTTAGAATTGTTTTCTTTATTTTTATATTAAAGATTAGACACCAGAAATTTTAAGATAGATTTTCAACTTTATTTAGTAGCATATTTTTGTAATTATTACAGGATTAATATTTCTATATAAATATAGTAGTTACTAAGAGTTAATTAAAGAGCGATGCAGATATGCATCACTATGCATTTAAGGGTTAAATCATACATTTAAAAAATTATGGCCTTATTCGGAATGTATGCTCCCAATAATGCCACTTTAGCCCATAAATGCCGGAATTACTTTTCTCGCTAAAATATAAATATTTCATTTCACACCCCCTTTTTCAGAATAGAAATTTTTGTCTTATTTTATCGCGGAGATTTTAGTCATCAAAGAAGGCTAATATTTCTCATCACAACTACTAGTTTGCAAACAACAAAGTATTAGTAGATATGCTGTTACACTAAGGCAACGCTAGCGTAATATGGGTTAACGTGTTTTGTTTCTTTTTCAATCTCCTGGTCACAATAAAACGGCGACACATGTATCCATTATTAATTGCTGTAAAATTATGTATAAATATTACATACAAAATTATTTAAAATGTTAATTCTGATTTAACCCTTTCTGCACTGGCTTCTCTTATGCAAATTTTATTCGGTTGGCACCATTCGTTTGAAAAAAGTTACCTTCAGTTACATAATTTCGAAAATACTCTAATTATGTAAGACAAATATTACTTTTCTTTATTACTTGTGGCAAAAACAATTTTTTGCAAAGAAAGATGATGTCGAGTCAGACTCGAAGTTGGAGCTCAAAGGGTTAACACAGTTTATTGCGTTCTCGAAACTTAATACTAGCTTATTTGGCTAAAGTACCATTTTACTGAAATTCCTATTCTTAATTTTGTAAAATGCACTTTGGGATCGCCCATAAAAAATACCAAGTCTATTGAAATGTATATATAAAACTTTATCATTTTGATAATACGGATGTATTTACAAACACAGTGCTAACTTTTACGATTTCTACGAATCCTCTTAATCTACGAAAATAAAATAAACTGCGTACAAAAATGTACAATACTCTCTTCCAACTTACCCATGATTCCGAAATGCGTCTTTTATCTTCAGAATCCTCCGAATCTAATATATTTTCCAGATTTAAAGTTGTATTTATTTAAACGAAATTTCTTTTGTCGTCACTGATTTTCTAAAATGTTACCGAGAAGTTATTCTGGTGTATTACTCAGTTTTATCAAACCGGAATATTGGTTTTAGTATGCTATCAATTTTCAATTAAACAGTTTCAGCAGCTTAACTGACATTAAATAAGTAACAGTAAGAAATTAGTATTAATTTTAATATTAATATTAATGCTGTTAATGTATCATGTTTGTCTTAAAACATGTTTGTTGGAAATAAAAAAGTGTTTACTTAAGACTTGATGGCATCCAAAAAAAGTGTAGACCGTACGTATAGAGTCATTAATAGTATAAATAAAACTGGTAAACCATTTAATGTACGACCTTTTATTTTGTTCGGAAAACATAACATTTGAGTCTATTTTTGTTAATTATCCACTATAAAATAGTCAAAAAAGTTATTTATGTCTCTGTTGGACATAAAGCCATAATGTCATTCCTGACAAGGATGGTCTCCTTACTGGGCATACTCAGAATATTTTGAAAAAAAAAATACCAATTAAACTACTTATGTATGTAATGAAAGATCAGTCAAATTTAGCGGCGGAATTACAGTAGAGAGTCTGTAGAAAAATAAAACACTTTAGAGTATTTGGCGCGAATAGACGAAAGAAAGCGTCATGCGATTTGGCGAGCAGTACTTTTCCTCGCCAAAAGCAAGCGATTTTAATGCACCTGAAAATTGTTTGTTAATTGATTTTTAGAATGCGTGTAAAAAAATATTTAATGAATTTAAACATAAACAACGAGAGAGTTTAATAAATACATTTTTGTATTACATATTTATGTTGCTATGGTTATTTAATTTTATTACTTTAAAAACAATTTCATATATAAAAAATACTTTCATATATTTAAACGTGTTCCAAAATAAAGGCAAGATTCATTTACTAGTTATTCATTTCATTATCAAAGAATTCGTCGTTTCCATAGCAACAAAATTGAATCGACAGTGCTAAATTGGACTTAATTTTGAGATATTGAAACAATTTTAATTTATTTTAATTTTGTTTTAATTCATAAAATCTGATAATTAACTTTCATTGTAAATATATATATATATATATATATGACAAAACTATAGTTAAATCAAACTAAAACTGACAAAACTAAAGTTATTTACGTTAAATTTATTTAAACAAGTTCAATATGAAACATTTTTATCTTTAAAAGTAATTGACATAAAAAAGTATTTTTCGAAATTTCATTTTATCGCCAACTGATGATAAATCGCCAAATAAACGAAATATTCATTATTTTTTTACGAACGTTCTATCAAAGTTCCGCCAAAAAAATTTTTTATAAGCATATATATCCACATGAGAAGAACACTGTAATTTTTTCAGACTTTTCTGAATATGCCCGTATGGAGACCTTTCTTGTGAGTTACAAAAAAAAAAAAAAAAAAAAAAAAAAAAAAATTGCTCAAAAATGATAATTTTAAATTAACTTATTAAACTTACTTTAAAGTACTACACAATACCACAATTTACTGCACAATAACAACAATTCCACGAACTAATATGTTATCAAAAGTAAATAACACATAATAGCTCACCAAAAGACGAATAGAAAGCGCCAAACGGCAAAAAAGAACATGTAACTCCTGAGTTACAGTATGCATTTAAGGGTCAATATACTATAAAATCTACTTGGAAAAGTTTCCGAAAATCAGTGACAGAACAAGAATCTTTGCTTATAATTAGTTTCTGATGTTTCCAAAGAAAAAGAACGCTTTTCGGAATCTTGGGTAACTCGAGCGAGGTTATTTCATAGCTGCCAACTCTTCCGCTTTTTCAGACCACAAAAATTTAATAGAAATTTTTGCCTTATTTAATCGGCAGATAACGGCGATTTAAAAAGATAAAGTTTACAATAAAATTTTTGTGGTCTGAAAAAGCGTAAGATGTTGGCAGCTATGTTATTTGATATTTTCATTTGTGGATATTTTTCCTATATTACAGGGTTCGTACGCTATTAAGCCACGTCCAATTTAGTAAGGACTCTACCACCAGTAATCGCATAAAACTGTGTTCTATCTAATGAATCGTGAAGAAAATTATCTTTATAATAATTCTGGTGGTAGATGCCTTACAAAATGGGACGTGGCTTAATAACGTGCGAACCCTGTATTAACCCTTTAGTGCGCAGCTTTGCATATATGCAAACAACAGTGTTTTGAATGTAAAAGATTTTTTTATTCGTATATACCTAATTCACACCTGTAAATTAACCCCTTAATTCTCGCTCCCGTCATATTCTCGGGCTGTGTCTTTTACTCAAATTGTTTGATTCCCACCAGTTTTATAAAATAGTGAATTTGGGTATATTTTGGTATCGTTTTTACTGTCATTAAATAAGGTGAATATTTCTTTTTCATAAAAGTGGTGCCAATAAGCAATTTGAATTATTCAACGGTAATTTAATTCGAGCGTTAAGGGGTTAAAATAGCAATATCTGCTTTAATTAACAACAAACATTCCGTATTTAAGTAAAGCGAAATTTACCACTGAAACTTTCTGGTGTAAAGTCAGATTCTCTGAATTACTCAATTTCTAGAACGTATTCTATCATGGGAACTAAAGAGTTAAAGTTTAAGTTTTATAAAATAAATAATTGCATAAAATGAGGTACTTGGAGACATACTTCTTAAAATATTTAGAAATTTGGAATATTTTAGCTTAAAACTGCCACACGACAGTAGTTTTTACTTGAATTGCAGATGTGCAACAGAAGAAAAGATTGACGTATTATATGAAAAATGTATGTGTGATTATTTTTCATTATTTTTCCTGTGTAATAAACCTTTCAGAGAATCATATATATTTTTTTCGAAACAAAATAAAATATCGCGCATTTAAGGGTTAAGAAACATTTTTCAGTACATGAGTTTTTATATTTTTTCCTTTAATTTTACTCGTTAGTGTAATAAAAATATTTTGACCATATTTTGTAATCTCTGCGATGGTGTTCCTGACTTGATGTGGCGGTAGATCTTGCGTGCACCAATGATCCGGAGAACTATGCCGGCGGTAGGTTAGCTACTGGTATGGTCACCCAAGCCGAGCACGTCGAAGGGAAGGGGCCAGATGAAAATGAATACCCTAGTCCTCCAAATTGGGGGTTTTCACGTTTGTCCAGCATCCCAACTGATAGAAAAAACAAAAGCTTCGATACCAAAAGCAAATATAAATGGGATATAGATGAGAAAAGGTTGAGATGGTTTGGACATATGTAAAGGACTGGAATCAATAGATTGCAAAGGCCGCTAATGAACTGGGAACAGGAAACAAGGAACAGAAGAAGAAGACCGAGAAAGCGTTGGAGCGATAAACTTAAACGAAATATGGAAAAATATGGACCGAGAGAGGAAAAGGCGGTGAACAGAGTTATGTGCGAATGAAGTTAAATTTAGCTTTTGGTTGAGGAAAACCCGAAATGTGGGAAAACACCTAAAGAAGAAGAAGATTTTCAATATCGTAGAGTTCAACTCAAAATAAACAATTAATAGTAACACAAAGAAAGTTACATATGCGTAATTTTGTAACTCAAAACAATATGAATTAATTAACGATTATAATCAAACAGTAATTAATATTAAGATTTTACCGAATTTATCAAAAAGTTGTTAATGAATTGTGAACACAAAGGTTAGATTGACAGCTATTACATTACTGACTAGTACATTAATAACAGATATTGCAAACTTCTTGATAAAATTGATAAAATTTTAATTCGAATTATTATTTGATTAATAACATCTTGAACTTTGTGCACTTTACTCATATGTTGTTTGTTTCATGAAAAAAAAAAAAAAAACTTGTTGAGTTGTACTTTATGAATATGTAATAATATTTTTCGACATGTTCTTAAGGTATCCGAACACCTTTAAAACGTAATTTTCGGTCAAAATATCGAATTTTCATTTTTGCAATAATATTAAAATTGAATCTTTTATCTATCGACATCTGCTTGAATTTTGTCCGTATCTAAAATAGAAGCAGATTTACAGCCGTTTAAAGTTACAGCTATGAATAACAGCTTTTGAATTGTGTTTAAGGGGGTCCAGGGTTAAAAATTCTCAAAAAATGCAATTTTTTTTTAATTATTGGCTTTAAAAAATACTGAGTTTTTAGCGTCAAATACCGCAAACCGCATGCTTTTATCTCCATTAGATCCAGAGATATAACACAATTTGCCTTGAGAAGCAATCAGGGTTCGCAGCGTTCCTAAAATTTTCGCACATTGCTACCAGTATTTTAAATAAAAATTCTTCGTGGTAGATTCCTTGAACATCTATAATAGAATTATACAATACAGATTATACCGGGTGTCCCAAAAAGGACTGACTGATTTTAAAATTCAATAACTTGCAAACGGTGACAGATATTAAAAAAATTCTTGCAGGAGGGTTATGCATAAGTTCAAAAGTTTTATTACAGTGATTTTCAATTTTAGTTCGATTTACAAACAATAGATGGCGCTGTAAGCAATAGTCGCTAAATACAGGCTCGATTTTTGGTCCTTTATCTTGTTCCATGCAGAAAAAGGAGATGGAAATGTATTATCCGGGCCACGAGGTACCAAAAATCGAGCCTGAATTTAGCGACTATTGCTTACAGCGCCATCTATTGTTTGTAAATCGAACTAAAATTGAAAATCACTGTAATAAAACTTTTGACATTATGCATAACCCTCCTGCAGGAATTTTTTTAATATCTGTCACCGTTTGCAAGTTATTGAATTTTAAAATCAGTCAGTCCTTTTTGGGACACCCGGTAGTTTTAAAATAGTGGTAGCAAAGGGCGAAAATTTTAGGAACGCTGCGAGCCCTGAGCAATGCATTAGCTGCCCTCTGGCGAGAACTTTAACTTCATTTGTATCTCAGAATGAATTTTTTCACGATTTGTCGACTTTAAAAGTTACTTATCTTAAAAGTTACTTACTTAAAAGAACTTATCTAAAGTTCCTTACAAGATATATGTATGAAATTTTAAACAGAGATTTTATGCTATATTTCCAACAAATCGTTTTCAAGATTTTTAATTCTGAGTGATAATTGTGAAAATATGCTAGTGCAAAACTCACTCATAAAAAAAAACCTTCATTTTTTTACTTATTTTTTTTTTTTTTATAAAATTCATAATCAATATTTTAAGAAATCCTGCAGACAAATTAAAATGACACATTTTCTGTACACATGTGTACACATTCTGTACACATTTTCTGTACACAAGTGTAAAGATTTTATAAATCGAGTAAATACTTCCAGAGTTATATCAAAAATTAAATATGTTTAAAATTTAAAATTATAAATTTCTTAAAAAATATTTAAAATTTGTCAGATTATTTTTTACATGCAATATTTCTATTATATTAAAACATATTTCAGAAAACAAATTCACAACAAAATATCTATAAACAAAAAAAAATTGAATTTTGAGCCCCGGACCTTGTTAAAAGTTATTTTTTGCACTTTCTCAAAATGAAGTTTTTCAGATTTTTACTATACGCAAAACATCCTAAAACAAAAGATTATGCATGAAATGCAACGAAATTTTCTGCACTACTTTTACAAATTTGAGGGAATAGACTACACGTATGATAATATATTAAATAGTTTTATATTTACACTGCTATAAATGACAAACGTGAGACAAATTTTGCGAATTTTTCATTACATTAGTACTTTAACTGCCATATCATCCGAGATAGAGATGCGATTATAATGCGAGTATTCTAAGTCCTAGAGAAAAATTTTCTGTTTATTATGCAATTTACACAATGTCAATACATTGTTTCATTTTTGATTTATCACGTTTTGCGGAAATGTCAATTTTTGACATAATTTTCACTATTTTTCTCTTTAAAAAATTATTTCTGGGTAATTGCTCAAATTTTTATATTTTTTTCAAAGTTTTAAAGTAAATGTCATTAAAAAAATGGATAGAAAGAGAAAATTTCAAATGTTTCAAAATATAACTTCCAAAGGTGTGCGGATACCTTAAATAAAATGTGATGAGGTAAAGAAAGTCTGACATTAATTTATGAAACACCTGAATTTTTATGTATTTTTTGTTGAAAAATTTAAAGCAGAAAGTTTCAATTCCTAAAAATTTCTATGCATAAAATGTCAGTCCATTATATTTACAGTGGCGGTCAAAAGTTTCCGGCCAGCATAAAATTTTTGGTTAATTTGTAAGTATATCCATATGAAGAGGAATCTCAAAGTGATACTTATACACATTATTGACATAACAGTTAAGCACTTATTTATCGAATAAAAATTAAATATTAATAAATTTAATTGACAAAACTAATTGCTAAAGAAAACGCATGTTCTCAAAAGTTTCCGGCCACCTTCGCAAGTTTGGAAAAAAATGGTGTTTTAACAGAAAATAACAGTGATGAACAACATTTAGAATTAGTATTTTGTATTCATACATTTAGCAATAAGTACTGCGGCGCAGCAACGTGGCATCGATCCAATGAACGCTTGTAGATCATCAATGTTACGTTTTGTCCACGGTTCTTACAATTTTTGTGAAAATGCTGCTGAATTTGAATATTTATAATTCCATACATGTTTTCCAGTTAGTTTCAAAGATTTTCTATTGTATTCAAATCGTATGATTGGACTGTCGATGTCAAAAGCGGAATTTTTTTTGTGCGAAAGCCACTGCTTGACGAGCTTGCATGTATGCTTATGGTCGTTAACATGTTGAAATAAATAGTTGCGACCACAGTTTTTTTTCCAATAAGGCAGCAAATGATCTTGCAAGATATCCTTATGCATTTCACTATTCATCTTGCCGCAGATTTCAAATAACGGACAGGCGCATTTTCCAGAAAATGCTCCCCACAGCACTACGTGTCCTCCTCCGTTCTTCATTGTAGGAATAATGTATCTCGCATCTTATCTTTTGTTTTTAGGTCGTCGGTTATAATGTTTTTTATCACTACCAAAAAGATTGAACGTCGATTCATCGGAAAATAGTGCTTTTTTCCAGTTTTCACTTGACCAGTCTTTGTATTCCTTGGCAAACGCCAGTCGGCCCCTCTGAATTTTTTTATTTGTGAAACGTTTTTTAACACCGACTGTTCCATAAAGTTCTACGTCACATAAGCGTCTTGATACTGTAGACAGACTTATTTTGAGCTATATTTTAACACCGTAAATCGCGTGGAATTGCAGCGGCATTTTCACGCGGGTCGTCAACTGCTTTTCTTCTGATAATTCTGTCTACAAGAATAGTTGTTTTCCGAAGTCTTCCGGACCGTGGCAAGTTCCGAAGGCCATGACCATCTTTATATTTTTTTAATATATCGTTTACAGCAAATTTTCCGATCGCAAACTTTACCGCAATCTCACGAGAGGATTGTCCCTTTAGCGACAAACAAATCACTCGTTTAGGAACAATAAATTGTTAAAATTTTCAATTTTGAATTTCAAATGCATTATTCACGTTGATTAATTAACAAACATGGCCAAAAAAAAAAAAAAAAAAACACTTTAGCGATAGCAAAAACTAATGGATGACTAATGGCCGGAAACTTTTGCACGCGCGAATTTCGAATTCCTCCCCTTTGCATCAAGTATCTTAAGCATCCAATCAAAATGATCACGTGGTCAGAGGTACTTTACTTATTCCTAACTTTTGGAGAAATTGTGCTTCTTCTTCACTAAAACGTTCTATCAAACAAATCAAAGAAACTAACTGGCCGGAAACTTTTGACCGCCACTGTATACGTTTCTAATTCTAGAAACCTATAACAAAATATTTTAAAAGAAATGATTTGGAAAACGCCGTAAATGTTTTACAAGACACTTATATGTAAAGAGTTAGTTGATAAATCTTAATAGAGGATTTAAAAAAATATATATTATTTTCAAATATTCATAAAAAAAAAAAAATGCTTTAGAAGGTAAATTTTTATACCGTAATTTCTCGCGTATATGCCGCAGCTCAGATAATTCGAATTCTTACCAGAATTTGTTTTAAATAAAATGTGACTTGTTTTTGCTTAGCATTTATTTCACTTCATTTTTAAAATAAAATTTCCGGTATGAAAAAGACTTAACTAAGCCGCGGCGAACACGCGGGAAATTACGGTAATTCATAATTTGTTACATGACGTGTTAAAAAGGATTAAAAGTTAATAGTTCTACATTTTTTTTGTTGTTGTTTACAAGGAATTAATATGATAGTGATTTCAAAAGCAATGATAATGTTAATTTTCATGAAAATGGTGAACTTGAAATGATTATTTATCATTCATTTTAATTTTAATATAATGTGTAAAACAGAAAAACTTTGGAAAAATAGGTAAAGTATTACACGATTTGTCGTACTTATTAAAATTACTTGACAAAAAAAAAAAGTAATTTTTACAAGAGCGAAAAAAAAACTTTGTAGAGTTTAATAAAAGTTTGTTTTTTTTAAATGAATGAGTAACCGACAGGGAAAATACATAAGATTTCATAATAATAATGAAGAAAAACGAAATCGGCTCATCCGTTGACGAGATTGTTTTAGTAACTTTTAAAAAAGAAAATGTTTTCAGAGACTCACTTTTAAAATATCATTATAATCAACGTTTTTATCACAAACATTTGATTCATACTGAGGTACAGTTCTATTCTCCTTAAAAAATTTACTAGTTCAAAAAATTCATCGTTCCAATGCAGAATTCGTCCTCGTCAGGGGATTCAAGAGATTTAAGGGGACCTTCTAGATTAGGTGACCAAAAAAAGCACTTTTTATGATTTTTTTGTAAGAAAACTGCTTGATGGATCTTTTTGAAATTTTAACAGTATACAACCGCATTTTTTGACACGGTGGGCAAGATAAAAAAAACTACTCAATGGATCATCTTGATTTTTTTTAATTAAAGCTTATTTAATTGCTTTCGATATGAATTAAAGCTTTTACTAAAATCATTAAAAAAAAAGTTATTACAAATAAGAACGAATTTTTTTAACAAAATATATGTTTTTTTAATCAGCCATTACATAACTTTTTTTAATAAATTTATGGGTTCCTTTAATTTAACTAGAAGCTACACTCACGAAGTTTACGAAAAAAAAATTATTTTTGTGTTTCAGATAATTCTACAAGGCGCTATCATGTCCACCGTCCAGACGAAATTTTCCAAAGCAGTTGAACATATTTGTTCATAACTTAGAGTAGAAGCAACAAAATCTAATAAAAAAAAAATCTTGTGTATACCTTAAGTTATGTACAATAAACTGTTAAAATTTCAAAAAGAACCTTCTTGCAAAAAAAAAAAAAAAAAAAAAAAAAAAAAAAATCATAAAAAGTGCTTTTTTTGGTCTCCTAATGTAGAAGGTCCCTAAACACAGAATTTCCGTTTTTTAATAGAGCAAGTATTAGTTCATAAAATTTCTGGAATTCTTCTACTGAAATGTACGAGTCCTGCAAAAGCTTGCAATTATCTTTTAAATATTTTACATTTACAAAACGCAGCATGATTTGTCATTATTTAGTAAACTCAAAAATATATCACTTGGAGGCAATCTTTTTCAGCCAAAAAAGTAGAATGTACAGCTTTTCAAAAATAATTGCAAAATTCCGTAAAAATAATGTAGATTGAAAAAATGCAATACGTATTGATTGGGAAACATGTAAAACTTACAAATGGTGGTTTTCGAAAAATAATTCATGTTTTTTTTTTTCTATAAAGATCGTTATAAGTTTCGTATTGCACGTTTTGATTATCTCTTTTTTGTATCGTTGAGTAGAATAAGAAAGAACGTCGATAATGGTAACATTTGTTTTAAGAGATAAGAATTTTATCTATCAAATGATTTTTTTATAAAATTGGAAAAATATATGTCTGGCAGAAAATACACTTCTCTTATGAGTATATACGATTGTAAGCATAGCGTAAAATTTTATTGAATGAATTTATTGCAGTTTTGTTTTATTCTTTATTTTTATGAATTGCACTGAAGAAAATAAAAGAAACGTTAACCCTTTAGTGCGCAGATTTGCATATATGCAAACAACAGTGTTTTGAATTTAATAGATTTTTTTTTTAATTCGTATATTACCTAATTCACACCAGAAAATTAAAATAGCAATATTTGCTTTAATCAATAACAGAGATTCAGTATTTAAATAAAGCGAAATGAACCATTGAAACTTTCTATTGTAAAGTCAAATACTCTGAACTACGTAATTTCTAGAACACACTCTATCATGAAATTAAAGGGTTAAAGGTTCAGTTTAAAAAAATAAATAACTATATAAAATTAGGTATTTGGTGACATGCTTATTAAAATATTTTAACGTAAAACAGCCACACGACAGTAGTTTTTACTTGTATTGCAGATGTGCAACAGAAGAAAAGATTCACGTATTATATGAAAAACGTACCTCTGATTTTTTTCATTATTTTTCCTGTGTAATTTTTCCTTTCAGAGAATCATATGAAGTTTTTTGGAAACAAAATAAAAAATCGCGCATTTAAGTGTTAAAAACTACGGGTACTTAACGTTTTAGAAAGATTTATAAAGCATTCTAAAATTTGATTTTATTATCTAATTTTACATGCATTTCTAAACCTTGAGTAACAAATATCTCTTTATTTCAAATTTTTGTTGCAAGATTTGTCTCAGAAACCTTTGCAAGACAAATTCACATATAGGAATATTTACAATTATTCTACGCTTCACCTTTTATTGCTTTAAAAATGATATAATACCTTTTAATACTAGAATGTTTTTAAAATATCAACCATTAAAATCTGAAGACATTTTTTATAGGATTTATATTTCCAATTGGAAGCTTGTAAGTTTCAGTAATTGCTAAATTATGATAATATCAGTAACTTTAAAAACAAATCAAATTGAAAGAAAATATATTTCTGATTAATAGTATTATATATTACTTTCTTTTAATAACTGAATCATTTGAAAGCACGTCTAACGATATTTTAAGATTAGTGGAACTAATTTTTATTCCACAAGCTCTTTAACGTTCGAAACTGTTAATAAACAATTAAATTTAAAAAATCAAAAACCCGTCTCCGTAAAAAGTGAACTAATTAATTATTTCTCATCAATAAGAAACTTTTTTTTTCAATTCCTTCTATTAGCTCACACTCTCACTATATATATCTCGTTCAAATTTTCAATCGTTAATAAAATAGTTATTATTCATCCAATCAAGCTCAAATAAATTTTTTAAAACTTGTAGTGGATGACACTGATGTTAATCGAGTTTTTTCAAATATTAATTCATTAATTAAATTATATTAATTAATTTTAAATAATCGAGAGAGCCCTCTTCTTGATCAAGGCATTTTAAGCTTCACTCAAGAGGAAAGAAGAATGGGAGAAAAAAAAATTCTCTTATTGACCTAAGTAGGAATTGACTTAAAATATATTTTTTTTATATTACTTGTTTATATTACTTACCTACTTTTTTTTTATTAACTTGTATTGATGAGTTTTAAGTTGTGTTTAATTGTTAGTTCCTATCTATAAACACTGTTTTGATGAGGTCTATAAATGTCTATGATGGTTAGATTTGCAGTAAAGCTAGAGATCCTACATACACAACTTCCAGGTTGTATAATATTTTAACGGAGCTTCTGACTGTAAAATAGCCAATGAGACATCCTCTTAATTTTGGAAGACCTATCCAATGATATGCCACTCAATATGGTACGAAAAAAAAATTTCGTCTCTACCGCCATTTTTTTATTTTACGGGCGCCATTTTGAATTTATAAAAACAAAACCTAACCTATAACAATTGGGCCATTAAGACGAATTGATAGAGACCTCATTCATTAAAATCCATCCAGCTGTTGGGATGTTTCGAGGGTATAAACAAATCCACATACACAGATACGCGTGAAACACATAACCCTTCTTTTCAGTCGGGTTAAAAGTCGGAAACTGTACGTCAAACATGGAAAATGTGGTGCATTCGTACTATAACTAGTTTCATAAATATTCAGACCTTGTTGCACTCTGCTTATGCAAAAATGCATGAATACAAAATTTATTACTATTATATATATTAAATTCAGTAATACGGAAATATTATGAGTCCATATTAAATTGGACGTCATCAACATGGTAACCTTGAATCATTACCTATTATGGGATATCATTGAAATCATTGCGTATCATAGGATTTAATAGAATGAAGAAAACTTTTATTAATATCTCTTTAAGTTTTGACGTGATTTTCATAATATTTTAAATGACTCGACAAACTGCTGCGACGACTATATATATTAAATTTTGAACCATTTAGTTCGGTAGTTTTTGCGCTGTTATATGCAGACAGGCGGACAGACAGACAGACGAACGGTCCAGACGACGGCTACAGGTGTTACGTATTTATGTAATTAAGATCGCACTTAAAAATGGCCTTTTTAGTAATTTTTTATATGCTGTAGAAAAATACATGTTTTTATAAATCTAAAAATATATAATATCACCACGAAAAGAAATATAAAATAACATCATTCGAATTACCCATGATTTCCAAAAGTGTTCTTTATCTTTAGAAAACTTAGAAACCAATATATCATAAAAAGTAAAGACACATACATCAAACAATGTTTCTTTTGCTGCAACCGATTTCCAGAAACTTTTGCTAATAGTTTTTTAGTCAGTTTTCTCAATCAGTTAATATAGATTTTTCGGATTCTATCAGTTCTCAAGTAAACATTTTCATGCTTAACAAACATATTTTACAAACAAACATGTTAAGGCATCTTCTACCTTTTAAACGGGAAGAAAATTTGAATTAGCCTATCTTCAAAAACTTTTATGTATAAACATGAAATTTTGGATATTGATTAAACAGATTGTGCTTTGTAATATGCTACCATTAGAAATTTATCAGCCTTTTACAGAATTTGTGTATTGTTGAAATAAAAATAGCTCTTTTTTTTTTTACTGATTATTATATACAAAAGACATTTCGCTGTGCAAACGCACAGCCTAATCAGTACAGATATCAACTACAGAGACAACTACAATTTTTTTTTCAATCCTGGCTTTCGTTAGAGTGTCTTCCACTCGGGACGTGGCTGGGGACCTACGATCCTTGCTTCCGCAAAAGAGTCGGAATAAGGTGAAGAAATAAAGGGTTGCGTACGCTGAGGGGCCGCTCGCCGCGGCGGTTGATGTATACCAAGGATAAAGAATGCATTTCGGAATCATGGTAACTCGGCAGATGTTATTGTATATTGCCGTGCGTGATTATATTACCTTTCGTAGATTAATAAACATTTTTCATTTTTACACTGACATTTCCGTTTAATGACTGAAATGTATTTTTTTTTTTATTTAAAAAACCCAAGTCATATTTCTGTTATAACTGCGTACATTTTCGAACACGGAATCGAACATCTAATTGGAAAAGTCAATTAAAAGTTAAATTTCACTAACAAAAAAAATAAAATTTTAATTAACTGTAAAATTTGATGTTCACAGTTGGAAAGACTGTTGTTCAAAATGTTATTTTACCATTACTCTTTTTCAGTTCCCGAATAGCAGAAAATTAAAATTCTTAAAACAAAAGCAGCAATTAAGACAGATTTATCCAAAATGGGAAACTCAAAACTAATATCTCTGAAATACACTGTAAAGAAAAAAAAATCGGCCTGTATATTTTCCGCATTGTATAAGGATTTTGTTTCGGGTATTTCGTGATTGTGTCATAAATTATGAATTTAAGAATATCGTTGATATATAATTTTCAATTTTACTTATATTTTAAGCAGAGTTATTTTTAACTACAGTACAAAATAAACAAAAATCCGCAAAAATCTGGAAATTGTACTGTCAAAATATGGAAATTATTTTGAAATAGTAAAAATATAAGAAATTATAAAGCCTTCGAGAAAACAAGAAGTCTACTTGACTTTTAGCACTGTTATTTGTTAAGAATATTCTTACATACATATTTGCTAATTTCTAACACATTCACAAAATCATAATATCGGAAAAAAAATAATTTATCCGAGAAAAAAAAATTCGTAAAAATCCGTAAATTGTACTGGCAATGAAAGAAATATTCTTTGTAGTGTACTCTTGATTCTTTATCAAATATTTCTGTATGCGAAATATCATCCTGGATTTTAAGGATGTTTGATTGATTCCAATTTAACCCTTTATGCTCCAGTTATTAAACTCATTTACAGGGATCGGAGCATGTAGGACAAATTCTATTGTTCTTACCTGTATTTTTTATCAATAATCTTCAAGATACATTTTTATAAGGTATGCAATAGGAATATATCATGAAGATTATTGATGAAAGATACTGGTAATAGCAATAAAATCTGCCCTATACGCTCTGACCCCTGTATTTCAACATGTTGAATGAAAGTTACATAATTTATTACACGTTATCGATACTTTAATTTATCTTTTTACAAAAGAATTATTCGTTGTAGTAAAAAAAATATTTTTAAATGATTTCTTTACCAAAATAGAACTGTTTCCTTTTTCTTTATATTCTAAGACATGGACTGGAAGGATTTAATCCTGAAAAATTCCTTTATTTTTATGGGGGTCATTATATTTATGCAATTTATAACTCTATAAATTATCAAAAATAATATTTAAAATAATTATTTGGGTAAATTTGTAAATATTCTACAAAATCCATATAAATACTGATTTAGATTATTAATTTACAAACACTATAAAAAATCATTTGATGATTGCACCTTTCTTTTAACACATTAAAGAAATTCAGTAACAATGCTTTTTATATCAAATTTTCATTGATTCATAATGAGTTAAAACATTTCTTCTCTTTGGGTGTTGATCAACGCTGAACATAATTAGATTATTATTATTATTATTATTATTATTATTATTATAGGCCACAATTATTAATCAGAACCTTATCAAGGATGAGTATTTGTATGATCCGAAACGTTTCTATATAGAATTTTTAATATTCTTATGACTTTCTAAAATCAAGTTTTTTTTTTTTTTTTAATCTTAATCTAATTTATCGGTTTTACTTTTTTTACAACTTTTTTTCAGACACTATTGAGATTTGCTGGAATATTACTGAGACATGTGTAAATACAACCAGATGTTTTATAATGAATTCACCGCATTTCTTCATGATTGGAGTAATCAATTGCAAGAAATGAAAAAAAGTCACAAACTATTAGCAACGAAAAAAAAAAAGACTACGAAGCATGACACATGACATTACATCCCTTACTTAAAATTGAACTGAAGCGAAATAAAACAAAAGACCGAAGATTCCTTTTTTTATGACAAGATCGAATTATTTCAGAATTTAGAGCAGTGCGATTTCATGTTTCATCATTCCAATTTTTTTCTTTAATTTGTTTATTATTTATTTAGCTTCGGAAAAATCAATCTAGGATCGATAAAAATTAGCTTTGTATTGAACTCGTTATAACAGCAAATTTTTGCTGTATTATTTCTATAAAGTATTTTATTTATATGAAAAATATTAATATATTTCCTAAGTAGTGTACAATGGGAAACTATACAACACATTTAAAAATTACAAGACATTAAAATGCATGACGTTAAAACATTGAAATTATATTAAAAAATTCCCGACAGTTTCAACCAACATACTTGGACTTGTTCAAGGGTTACTACAGAAACACTGGCAAAGGGACACAATGTGGGAAGGAGGAGAAATGAAACGGAAATAGGGTCAAAAGAGGGAAAACTAAGGGGAGGAAAAGGCACAAATCGAGGGAAAAAAAACAAAAAATTGAAAAGGGGGAGGGAGGGGGATTAAATAGGCTTTAAAGAATTGAACCAAATAATTGGAATATTAAAGGATAGGTTATCGTTACAAACATTATTTTGACGTGTAAAAATCTCAATTGATTCTCTAACTAAACCAAGGAAGGGGTTATATAATGCACTATTTTGTTATCGTTTAGAAGAATAGGTATCTCATTTTCACCTGAAAACCGGTCGGTGTAGATACCTATGATATACCTTTCCTTCTAAACGATAACCAAATATTGCATTATATAGGTGTGACTAGGGGTAAATTTTCTGAGAGATTGAAAGAGCACAAGAGGGGCATTAAATTTAATAAGTTAACTACTGCCCTTGCCAGGCTTTACGCTGAAAATAAAGTTAAAAGTATTGATTTTGACAATGCTAATATTATTTACCGACAATTTAACCCCTTGCTTGCTTTAGTAAGAAAATCAATTGAGATTTTTACACGTCAAAATAATGTTTGTAAAGATAATCCATCCTTTAACATTCCAATTATTTAGTTCAATTCTTTGAAGCATATTTAATCCCCCCTCCCTCACCCTTTTGAAATATTTAGTCTTGTCTTTCGACCTCGATTTTTGTCGGCGCAGGGCGCCACTTGTGCAATCCCCCCCCCCTAGTTTTCTCTCTTTTGTCCCTATTTCCGTTTCATTTCTCTTCTTTCCCTCATTGTGTTGGAGAATGAGCCTTTGCCAGTGTTTCTGTAGTAACCCTTGAAAGAGACCAAGTATGTTGGTCGAAACTGTCGGGAAGTTTCTCAATATCATTTCAATGTTTTAATGTCATGCACTTTAATATGCCCTGTAATTTTTAAATGTGTTGTATAGTTTCCCATTGTACACTGTTTAGCAAATATATTAATATTTTTCATACAGTTATCATACAGTGTAAAGTCCTATCTTAAATATAGTATTTTATTTTATAAAAGTATTATTTAGAGAATTCCTATTACAGGATACATATCGGGAATTTCTAAAATTTCCTTCTGATTCCGAAAGCCAATTTTGTTTCCAAATATGTACTGCCATTAGTAATCTTGAAAGTTGATTTTCTTGCCAAATATCACCAATGTCTTCAACATTTTGCCAAATTAGGCGATATTTGGAGAAATGTTGCCAACTTTACGACTTCGTTTATTGTCATCTCTTCAACAACTTAATAACTATTAGATTAATATTTAACACATTTATTCAATTGGTAAATAAACAATAACCGTTGTAAAAATTGTTATGATTGAGAAACAGTTAATTAAGTTGTAACAATTGTTTACAAATGTTATAACTTAAGAACTGTTTCAACGGTTATTCCCGTTGAAATCCGTTAACCGTTAGTGAAACCAAATTTACCTATTAAAGGAATTTTCTCGAAACATGTGACCTAGCCCAAAGGTATTCTCGTAACTCAAAACAGTAAGATATAAAATTTAGTGAAAATCGTTGGAGCCGTTTTTTATATCAAATTTGCATATGAACACACACACGCGCACACACACATAGACACAAGATTTGCTCGTATTATAATATATGATTAACAGTTATTATGTTTGGAGATGAATAATTGGAGCATGATTAGTTTGGAGTCCAATTATTTTGGAGATGAATGAGAGATTATATGATGTTACATCTTCATAACTTCAATGTAATATATTTTTATGGGTTTTGGAGATTTCGGTTATTGCAGAAGACATAATTTAGATGCATCTATCCTATGACACTCGAACAGTGTTTCCAGTAGGCTACTTTTTTAAAATTTAGATTTCTTGATTGGCACCACTTTTTTGAAACGTTAAAATTCCCTTTGTTTTCGCCTTAATTAATCGGTCATTAAATAAGTGGCACTTTACCATTTTAAAAAAGTGGTGCCAGTCAAGAATCTCAATTAAAAAAAAAAGTAGCCCGTCTGGCAACACTGCACTCTAAGAGCGAATACAAACATTTTGATATCACGTTTATTAAAACCTATCTACCCGTTCCTATTTTATCAGCGTATAAAAAATTCTACATTGCCCACAGTCATAGACACCATCCTGCTTTTCTGCGAATTGTCAGGTAAAAAAATAAAAAAAGCAACTTATTAAAAATGAATATGTATTTCATACAGATATTAAGTTCTTTCTGTATAATAGTCTCAATATGGTATAGTTGAAAATGGATCCTGTATGTTTTAATGCATGTCAGTCCAAAAATGGACCACTTCTGTTTTCCTCTGTACTGTGCTTTTCATTATTCCATAAAACATAATTAGTGAATGGAGTTACAAATAAAGAGGAGTAGACATATAGTGCATTGTCTACCAGTTGCGAATGAAGTAACTGAAGAAGTTATCACACGATGGCGGCTGCTTTATTAAAAAAAGGAACAGTTTCCGATTATCGCTGGGGTAAACTTCTACAATAAACTTGAATAGAAATGTTCATCTTATTCAAGCGCCTTATTCACGCAAAAGTTGTCTCACAAATACGGTAAAAAGTTCTATTTGTTTTTACTTGTGGCAGCTTGCCAAGATATTATAATCTTTTTACTGACACTGACAGGTTAGGTTGTCTCAATATGGCGGAAAGGCAGAGTCTGACCACCTCCGAAATAAACTTCCACCAGTAAAAATGAATAGCTGTTTTTTCCATTATTTATGACTGAAATTTTGTCTTAATACGGTGTTTAAAAAGGGAGAAATTTTCTATTTAAATTTACTTGTGGAATTTTGCCCAGGCGGTAATGAACCCCTGCGAAAGCGGTGACAGTCGAAGCTTCACCATTTCATGGATATGTCAATGCCTATTATTTACTAGTTCCTTGAATTAGTGATGCAGCTTCTATGCGATTACCTTGTTACATTTTCTACATAATATACTGAGCTGTAAAGAAAAGATTTACAAATCGTTGCTTTCAAATGGCAACACAGGGCCCCACCAGTGACTGAGAGGTTCTGCTCTCGAAGCTGGTAGACGGGAGGTGCTGGGTTCGATCCCAATCGTGCCCGTCGGCCTACTCGTTCGGAGTTTTCGTGGTTTTCTTCGAGCCATGGATTTCCATGCGTAAATACGGGTTAGGTTCCCTTAGAAAGACCCCCACGGAGGGCACTCCCCCCTCGGTCCTATATCCCTGGAGTAGATAATCGGCCCCTCAAAAATCAACCAACCAACCAACCAATCAAATGGCAACACAAGCTAGCATGTAATGACGTAAATCTCATAAAAACTTTCATCTGATTTTACAAAAGAGTTAATGAAATTCTTAAAACATCGACATTTTGAAATAACGCATATTTTTATAATAGTTTCAGCGGTCGGAGCATAAAGGACAAATTTTATTGTTCCTAGCACTATCTTTTATCAGTAAACTTCAAGAGACATTTTTATAAGATGTTCAATAGGAATATATCATGAGGATTATTGATAAAAGGTACTTGTAAGAACAATAGAACTTGTCCTATATGCTCCAACCGCTGTAGTTTGATTATTTTATATTCTAATTTCTAAAGCAGGACAATTCCACAGAAAATCATCATTTTTTTTTTTTTGGGGGGGGGGGGGGTAATCAAATTTATAATGTTTAATTTAACGGTATGGCGGGAAAACTTGATATTTTTATGTTTTATAGAAAAATCCTAATAAAAAGGCATTGTAAATTACTGTTTACAAACTAAGTTAAGTACCATTATTGTCTTTATATTGTCATAATGTTAAGTCAGTTACACAATAAAAGTTACGTCAGTTACACGTGTAAATGCCATTTTTTTGTTTTTTATTATTCAGAAATTAATTAAAGAAGTTACTGTTATAATTTGGCATTACTTAGTGTTGTTGAGAACATTAAATCACTTTTTTTAACTGGATAGTTTTGATAATTTTCACACTTCTATGAAGGCAGAAAAAATATTTGTATATTTTATGTTACGTCAGTTACATAATTTTGAATTGCAATTTTTGGGACTCAAAGAGAGATTGAAATAATCTGCAGGTATTTGGGTATTAAGAACTTAGTAAGAAATATTTTAAATTGTAAAAATTGGTTCTAGCCTTATTAGTAAATTTTCTACATAGATTTGAAAACAAAATTCGATGATAAAATGTTACGTCAGTTATGGTGGAATTGCTCAGCAACTACATCACATGTTTAAAGAAAATCCATGTAAAAAATGTTAAATGATAAAAAACAGAATTTGTAAAAGCAATCTGAAATCTAGAAAATTTTGTATATAAGAATTTTAGATAGATGCACACATGGCATGTTAGTATTATTTTTTTAAATACCCGAACATTTTCCAAAATAACATGCATCGTCCAATAATAACGCCTTTTACAAAATCTGCTGTTTTCCATTTCTTGAACACCAGTTAAAACTGAATTCTGAATTATTCTCCCAGTTAAGAATTAGAATGTATTAATTTTATTTAATGTAGAATGGTGAAAAGATAAATCATTTTTTATTCATGAGACAAAAAAAAAATGTTAAATGGATCATTTTTTATACTCAGCATTCTTCACATTTCATGGCAATGACTAAAACATTGCACAAAAAAAGGGAAATAATTCCACTCACCATTAAGCACATTTGTGGGTAAAGAATGTAAAATAACTACAAGGAAGTGTTAAGTTATGGTCACAGTACGTGAGAAGAATCTTGGATGGACAGTTAAGTATTGCTGTTCCTGAAATGTTGCAGGACAGAGTAATATATTAGCACGCAAATTTACGCCACTTATTTTCGTGAACTAGAAATATTGAATAAGGTAATCCATTACTTTGAAAATAACCCCAAAACTGTCAAGAAATATCAAAATGTGTTAACGTGACTGATAACTTTATTATCTTTTAAATAAGGAGAAAATTGGTATACTTTCAAAATATAAATATACAAATCGAGCTTTTTTTTATAGTTGAAAATGATTTTGCTCATATATTTTTATAGCAACTATCAAACATTTTTTTATTAGAAATATTTTTATCATAAATTAATACTTATGTATTACTGTCAATATTTTACAGAAAGACTGTTATTAAAAAAAAAGTACTTTTCGGTGATTCTCGAAATAGTAAAGACACACTTTAATAATACAAAAATCTTAATATTTATGCCATAGGGCCACATTTAGTGTGTATTAGGACTGAATTTAATTATAAAGTGTTTTGTACTATATTTATGGATGTTGACTATTGGTATGTTATACCAATCCTAATCGTGGTATCATGAAAATTCCAGTAAAGATGCTGATGAAAGATGTTAGGTACAGACAACATTCTAAAAATAAAATTATATGAAATCCATCACATTGAGATCAGGGTATTTTGGTGACCTACGGAAATGTCGAAATTCGTTGTCTCGTTTTCCTACCTCCATGAATAATACAGGGTGATTCCCTAAAACGTGTACAGCTTTTGAGGGGTGGTACAGCTCACTACACTGGAAAAAAAAATGAAGTACTCAAAAATAAGTAAATCGATGTACTCTTATCGAATTGAGTATGTTTGGATAAAAAATGAACCTATTTTTTCTCAATTTTAATCCATCACATGTTATCAAACCCCCCCCAAAAAACCGATAATTGTGTACCATGTAATGATTTATTTCATTTGTGGCTTCAAAAAAGATGTTTATTAATGTAAATATTAAATTATGCACAGTATTCTAAAATAATTTAAAAGTGCTTGCAAATAATGCTCTTCTCATTTAAATATTCGATTTGGGTGTTTTGCTAATAATTTTGCTGTTTTTCTTAATAAATAATCAATTAAACATTTCTTGTTAATAATTGTGAACGGAAAATAAATGTCAGTACATTTTTACTTTAATTTGCAGTTTCAGGGGTAGTGCATAACGATTTATATTTGAACACAACCATGGAATCAAAATTGAGTACATGCGTTTCTCAATTTTGAGTACATTTGGATCGGGGCTATTACGAGTTTGTGATGTATTTAAAATTCAGTACTTTTTACTCAATTTTGAGTAGTCATTTTTTTCAGTGTAAGAAAACCATTTTTTTTCGTATAGAAATGCTGGGTCGCAATCTACTTATTCAGTCATAAGTACGGGGTGTGTCACTACAAATCGAACCGGAGTTTTCGTTCCCAACTTTAACGGTAATGAAAATATTTTACCGATATGTTCAACAGACATACTTTATTTTGTGCCAAAGGTTGTAGATATTACAAGAAGTCCACTGTACTTAGGTCAATGATACCGTGAGCTTCATTCGAAATTACGAAATGTCTAAGCCAGTGTTCTTTAGACACTGATCGTAACCATTTCCAGTAAGTCTTAGGATGTTATTACAATTAATAATAAAAGAAACATGTCTGTTGAAGTATCTAGAAATTCAGAAAGTAGACAAAATTTGCAACAAATTAGATATATGACATTATGACTTAGAATGAAGGGGAAGGAGGGATCTGCCTCGGAACATGCGCTGCGGTGCTGCGTGGACTAAGTTGTGCAATTCCACTTAACCACTCACACGTTTAAATTCGCCCTCCCATCTCCCCTCCGAACTTTCTGTATAAGGTTTATTTTAAGTTTTTTGGGTCACTGAATCCGAATTTTTCAACTTACCCCCAAAATTCCCCCCGACCCCCCCCCCCAAAAAAAATAGTTGTTTTTAAATAAATTTTTTTATTGTTTTAGGGGAAAACTATGTAGAAATTCAGAAAGTAGATAAAATTTGCAACAAATAGGATATATGACATTACGACGTAGGATGAACGGGGAGGGAGAGGGTTGCCTCGGAACATACACTGCGGCGCTATGTGCACTAAGTTATGCAAGTCCAGGTAATAGGGGATTTTACCTGGCAAAATTAATGCTAGTTCTGAATTTCAGCTCACTTTATGTTTTTTGAGTCGCTAAATCCGAATTTGTAACTTCCCACCAAAATTTCCCCCTGCAAACCTCCAAAAAATTGATTTTTTGAAAAAAATTGGTTTTTGAGAACAGTGCGGGGGGAATGTTCCGAGGCAGCCCCCTCTCTCCCGGTTTATCCTACGTCATAATGTCATAATCCTATTTGTTGCAAATTTTGTCTACTTTCTGAATTTCTACATAGATTTCCCCTAAAACAATAAAACATTTAAATTAAAAACAACTATTTGGGGGGGGGGGCTAAACAACTATTTTATTATATAAACAACTATTATCAACAACTATAAATATTTTATTTGTGTTTTATCTTCCGTTTTATTCTAATGCTATTTAACCCATCTGGCGTTGCATGGGTCCGTGATAATAAATTTAAATATAACTAAAATGTGTGTTGAATGATTTTATATTTGTAAAATCTTTCTTTGTGCATAGCTGCCAAGTTTTACGCTTTTTCCCTACCACTATTTTTTAAAACAGAAATTTATCTTAATTAATCATCCAAAACGTTTTTACATGCATATTTTTATGATAAAATGTAGTGGTATGAAAAAAGCGTAAAATTTCGCAGCTATGTTAGTGTACTTAATCCCGAGAGTCACACTGTTTTGGACAACGAAAACCCTCGTATTTGTACGATTTTATATTTGTACACGAGAATTTGTCCAAACGAAACTTGAGATTGGGACCCTACAGACTTCGGCAGCGGGCACCGTGTGATCTACCCACGCACCGGTCTGTTTCGAATTTATAATTGTAAACAAAAAAACTTTTTAAAAGACTCAATGTCGTTGACTTTAAACTCTACAAGAGGGTACTGCGTCAAATTTGTATGTAGTGAAGTCCACAGTAGTCGAGATTGTTTTGGGGTCTATAGCAGCTATGGCTGTTCGCCTCGAATGATCCTTATAATACACATATCAAACCACAATTTTTATTTCCTTTTTTCCATTACATATACGGACGAGATAGTCACAAGGAAAATTTACAACACCAGAGAAATACAACCGGGGGCTCCACAAAGAGTGTGCAACGGAGCCACTGGGAGTGGAACCCACAGACCTCCTACGCTCTCAAGCGATTAACGGCGTGGTGCCTTAACCACTCGGCCACGGAGGCCCCAATTTGAATGTTTTTATATTTTTTAACGGAAATATATCCAAAAGAACTAAAATGCTCCCCTTATAGTGCTTGCCATTTATTTACAGTTATTTAGCTATTTTGAACTTAACCCTTCAATGCCGGGTGTTGCTTTTCGGCAGCATACCCAATTTAGGCTTCTAAAATACTATTAGAATAATATTGAAGCTATAATGCCTAATGTTGCCAATAAAATACATTCTGAAAATATTATTAAATCGATTTTCAACATATAGATGGCAATGCTTGTGCTGTTTAAGAATAAAGATAGATTTATTTTTTCAATTGTTGCTACACGTTCTTTTGGATTTGTTTGGAAGCTTGTGAAATGCCCTATTTTGTTCTCCAGTCAGCAAGTAAAATTTATTTCTTATTATAGTTCCTGAAATTTTTGTGCTTAATATTATAAAATTTTATCAAGGAAAATTATTTTTTCAATTAAAGGCTAGTATTGCCGATTAGTAACAAACTGTTCTTAAGCCTTAAACCATACTTAAACAAAATATGATTTCTTTAAGAATTTTTCCCATGATTTATTTTAAAAAGGAAAGACGAAAAACATTATTACAATGATTTTTGAAAAAATCAGGCATTTAAGGGTTAAATTTATGACCAAAAGTTAAAATAATAATAAACGGATACCATCCGCTGATTCTTTGAAAACTGGAAATGATATCCAAAGCATAATTCTGCTAAACGGAAAACGATATCTTCAAAGGACACCAGAGGAAAAGTAAATCATTTCTGTTTTCTTGAAAAAACTCCCAAGATTTCTTTTTTTTTTTTTTTTGTAAATTTAAAATAACAAGGGAAGAAGTTTGTTTCTGTGTCCGCTGAGTTCGGAAGCGACTATTGCACATAGAGCTACAAAATTTGTCAGGAAGCTACAGAGTGTGTGTACAGCTATGTGTGCAGTTATGCACCTCAAAGCCCAATTTCGGACTTTTTCGTTATGTTTTTTCTTATATAATTTTTAGGCGGTTGCGTTTTATCACATTTTGCGGCAATATTTTTACCTTATTAAAATGAATAAAATTTCAATAGGTTAGCCCGATATAAAAAAATTTGTCACCTTTTCGATAAAGTTTATTCGGAATTTAAAGGTCAATTTTTGAATTACTCCCGAATAATTTTATATGAGTTTTACATTTTTTTCTCGATTCGTGACGAGTTTTTCAGATTGAGGAAAGAAATTCGGTTTCAAATTTTGTAAATTTTGTCAACCGTGTTTTTTTTTTTCATTTTTAACGATTTTTAATTCAATTTTTTATGAAATTTTTAGCGATTTTTTTAGATTGTTTGCGTTTCGTTGCCATTTTTTGACATTCCACAAAAGATTTCGTTTAAAATGTTTAGCCCACTATGATAATATTTTCCTCTCCGAATTTTTAATGTTATTGTTTAGCAATTTTTAATGCAATTTTTAGCATTTTTTCCAATTTCCGCGCTTTTTTTCGGACATTCTTGAAAGCAGTTCTCTTTAAAATATTTCGCCTAAAGAGTTTGTCCTATGAACTTTTTAATTTTTAAAGGTTTTCAGTACGATTTTCATTTCAAATTTCAGCATTTTTTTTTTTTTTTTTTTTTTTTTTTTTTTTTTTGGCATTACACGTCGATTTTTTACTTTCGTAAAAGGAATTCGAATTCAAACGTTAGCCCTAATATAGTACATTTTATTCTCTGCGAGTTTTGAAAATTAGCGATTTTTAATGAGATTTTTAGCATTGATTTGTGTTCCGCGATGATGTTTTCGCATTCGTCAAAGGAATTTTGTTTTAAATACTTAGCGCAATATAGTGTATTTTGCTTTTGGCAATTTCTGAATTTTTAGCAATTTTGAATGGGATTTTTTGCGTTTTCTCACGTTCCGCGACGAGTTTTGTCATCCGTAAAAGAATTTTAGAAAATTGCAGTAAATTTTCTTATCTGAAATTTTATAATTTGTATCGATTTTTTATATGATTTTAAGCAGATTTTTGTTTTGAGTTGTACTGCATTCAATTATGTCCACTTTTGAATAAATTTTTTTCGGATTTCGTAAAGCGATTTCAGAATTTTTCGCAAAATATTTTGTGCGATTTTCAGAGATTTTTCGATTTCGATGGCGATTTTTTGACTTCCTTTAAAAGAATCTGATCTTAAACTTTTAGTCCTAATCTGTACTTTGTGATTTTTTATGGTTGGTTGATTTATGACGGTCGATTATCTGCACTTGGGATATAGGCCCTAGGGGGGAGTGCCCTTCGTGGGGGGGTCTTTCTAAGGGAACCTAACCCTTATTTACGCACGAAAATCCAAGGTTTTGAAGAAAACCACGAAAACTCCGAAACGGTTAGACCGACGGGCGCGATTGGGTTCGAACCCAGAACCTCCCGTCTACCAGCTTCGAGAGCAGAACCTCTCAGCCACTGGTGGGGCACTTTTTTTTTTTTTTATGATGCGAAGATATTTTATGCGATTCTATAATGATTAAAGATAAAATATTTATTCATTTTTACTGGTGGGAGATTTCCAGGGTGCACAGTGGAGTATTTGAAGCAAAATCCTTGTCAAAATTGTTTTTCATGTGTTTTACACTGAAAGTCATTGCTCTTGACTTTTTGTTAGTAAATACACTTAACCCCGTAATTCTCGCTCCCGTGGATTTCACAGGCAGTGTAGGCTACTTTTTTTATTCAGATTCTTCGATGCCCGCCAGTTTTTTTTTTTTTAATAGTGCAATTGGCTTTATTCTTGCATAATTTTATTTGCCATTAAATAAGGTGAATATTTCTACTTCAAAAAAGTGGTGGCAACCAAACAATCTGAATTTTTAAAAAAGTAGCCTCAAATATCAAATATCAAATAAAATATCATATATCAAATATCTATTGATTAGTGCCAAGATAGCGTACTACTATATTTGGATACATCCCCTCATCTTTTTGCTTCCTTTTGGGAACATCTGATTTCGAGCTTATTCTATCGACGATAATTTTCAGAATTTTCAAACTATATTTTTGAGACTTTCACAAAAGTTGCTCTATACATTTTGCTAACACATTATGCAGATTATATTTTGTTTACATTCGGGCATGCGCAGTGAATCATTATTTAGTAAAACTACTCATTTTTCATACGTTTTTTATTATTTTTCCATTCTGATTGCAGGATATTGTGTACAATATTATTTGTCATATTTTTTGAACAGAACTTTTTTTATATATTAAGTACTCTGCAAATTATAAGCAAAAAACTTGGCGAAATTTGGGACTGTTTTTATAAAAACCTTAATTCCTCTACGAGTATACATGCTATCCTCATGAAAATGAACACAATATATTACAATAAGCCACTTATGAATAATCTCGTGTTTGAACGATTTTGCTACATTAGTTTTTACAGGATTATGCAAAAGATATTCGTTCTTTTTCAATTTGTTGGCGGTTCCCCATGCGGTTTCGGGAAAAAACCTTCGCGGAAATATATAACCTGTACTATATTGTTTACACACCTGCAGTTTTAGGTCAATTCCTTGTGTGTTTTTCTAGATATTTAACAAAACGTCTAAAATCGCAAGTGAACGGTCACCTTTGGCCGTATACTGTATATATTGATTTGCTCAAATATATAGGACAGAAGAGGATATATTTTTGAGAAACTTTCTAGCGTTATTTGCACTGAGTGTAGTGTGCTAAATGGTACCGAAACTAGTATGCTTTAAAATTAAATGTTCGGGCGATATTAAAGCTGTATTTTCTATTTATATTATATTGCTCCAAATGTCATCTTATTAATCATTGATGTAACATAATTCTGTAAGATTTTTCCAGTACTTTTTTTTTTAACAAAATGCGTATTAAATACAAAACGCAAAATACATGTTATCCCAAAATAAAGTTCACATTACTGAAGGAGAATGAAAAAAATATTCCTCTGAAAATCACGAATTTGGGGAGTGTCGCAAAAATATAATTTTTTTTCTAAGCAAAAATATTATTTAATGGAACAAGAACGTCTCTATTTTTTTAGTATCCCTTTCATTTATTTATATTCTATTTATTTTGTTGTATTTATATCGTCTTTAAAGTATTATCCTATTTCGCTTCATTTTTGTTCCATAATTTCTTTTATTACTATTTCTATCAATCTATAGTTTCTTTAAATGCTCTGGCGGTAAAACAAAAAAGTAATGGTTTTGGTTCTTCATTTTAATGCAAGATCAATAATGAGCTACGCTTTTAAAAACAGATGTAAAGAAATGTGTAATTATAGATTAAACCATATCCAATAGCTAGTTTCTTACCCTAAATTAAATTTTCTATGTTTGTGCGCTTCAAAGGAAAAATGCAGATATATTTATAAACATCAAAATGTAAAAATAAAAACATTACAAGAGTGAAACTTTCGTTTGCCTCATTAGATACGAAAAACATATTTGTATATGTGATTTAATGGTTTTTTTTTTTTTTTAATGTAATATAAAAAAAGGAGGCAATTCATACATTAATCTGGAGAGAAAGTTTTATCTAGGAGAGATATATTTTGCATAAAAAAAAGAGAAATTGTTCATCCGTTCATCCATAATATTTATTTCTACATTTGTTTATCCGAATTATCAATTTTATTTTTAAGCTATATGTCTGAAAGCGAATTTCAGAATTTTATTCGAATGAAAGCCCGAGTATTAAAAATATTTACTTTATCCATGAATCAAGTTTTTACTTAATATACGTAAAGGTCATCCGTTAATTATATCACACAAATGTCGTGGATTTTAATCCCTGTCTCCCCCTATACCACAAGATATCCTAGTTGATGGATCCCCACCGCCACCTGAATATTAGGCCTGAACGCTGACATAAAAACGGCGGCAGTTGTAGGCGGATTCTTTTAAACGTTTGTACGGTCTCCTGAATTTACACACTGCTGTTTTATATATAAAAAAAAATTCTTTGACCTATTGAAACTCAGAAAAATAAGGCGGAAAAACATTTAGGTATTGTTGATATTTATTCCCTAGGGGATGTAGAAACGATTAAAAAACCCACCTGCGACAGCCGCCATTTTTGTGTCAGCGCTTCGATCTAGTATTCAGGTTGGTTGGTTGTGGTTGTGTTGATGATGGCCAATTATCAACAGGAGGGATATAGGCCCTAAGGGGGGAGTGCCCTCCGTGGGGGTCTTTCTGAGGGAACCTAACCCGTATTTACGCTTGGAAATCCAAGGTTCGAAGAAAACCACGAAAACTCCGAACGATTAGGCCAACGGGCGCGATTGGGTTCGAACCCAGCTCCTCCCGTCTACCAGCTTCGAGAGCAGAACCTCTCGGTCACTGGTGGGGCTCTAATATTCAGGATTCGGTGACCTGAATACGATGACTCTGCAGATCCCTGTTCTGACGTCAGCTATTTTGCAAGATTTAAATTAGGCTTAAATTTAATACAGTAATATTGCATTTATAATTTTTTTATTATTATTCTGAATTGCGTAAATATAAAAAATCTTCAAATTATTTCATATTTCCATTTGGTGTAATCCTTAATCACGTTGATTTAACATGTTTCCATTCCAATCACCTAATCATTTTCATTGTTAAGTTGTGATTTCACAAAGTTTTACAAGCACACATATCCTGTCACACCGTGTGGATCCCCAAGTCCCTCATCAAGTGTGACATAGTAAATGCATGGTGATTAATGCATAACCCATTACCTTTATCTTTAGTAATACAAAAAATAATAAAAATATATTTGTCTGTTGGCGATGAATAGGAAAATCTATTACATGTAGAGATCTGCAAAATGGAATAAGGATTGACGCAGACAGGTCCCAATGCACTTAAAACTTGGATTTATTCTTTTAAATAATTAGGTGATATATTACTATAAATATATCATCGAACGCTTATGAACGAGCTTTCATTGTCTTCCCTTCGCCGGCGTCAAAATTGGCTTGTATGCATGCCCAGGAACAAGTTTCATATTTCAAGCGCAGGGAGAAAAACGATAAGTCGTTTTACCTTCAGTTTAAAACCAAGAACCTTGGTGAACAAATAAAACGAAAAAGTATGAACATTTGTGAATAATTAGATCTTTCTCGGTGCCGATAATACTTTTCATTATAAAAATCTGAATGTTTAGTATTTCCAAAAATAATTTTCTGAAGATCGTTTTCATGTTTTTCGCTTTTTGTACAAATTAAAATCGCAATCTTCGGGCCACAGATGGAAAACAAAAATACCAACGTTTACACGGTATTGTTGTGGTACTTTAATTAAAAATGTATTTTTTTTTTACTATTTTGAAAAAAAATTATTTTCTGGAGTTAGTTTTCTTATTTTAAGTTTTTTGTAAATATTAAAATTGCAATCATGAAGACTCGGATGGAGCTATAAAAATAAAACATATCAAAGCCCTTGAATAATAAGCATGCGCACTACGCGTTAAATTTGCTAGCGCACATTAGCGCTACGTATCGGCCGGTGTTCTAAACATAATTGACATTCAAGTGCAATATACATAAATTTTGTTCCCAAACATGTGCTCCACACTCCTCTCATGCGACTAGTTGTCAAAGGATAAGATGTGGGGAGATGTGAACAGCAACAAGTAATTCTTAGATTACATGTCTATCTCAATGACTACAACCTAGCAAGAGATTTCAATCTAAGATCCATTGATTGATCTAATTCACTTTTCTAGTTGGATTAATATTTCTCAATTTCTCTTTAAAATTTTCTGGTTTCAACTTTTCATTTTACATCATGCAAAAAGAACACCAGTTGCAAGAGGGCGCTGTTTTCAGCTTGTGAAATTTCTTCCATACATCTGCTCCGGCTTATTTATATAATGGGTTTGAAACATAAGCGCTATAAGTTCTTTGGTATCATTTATTTAAAAATGCATGATATTTAATAGTACCTAGGTAATTAGGGTATTTATAGGGTAATGAGGATCACTTAAGGGAACACATGAATAGCTAGTCAAATTTACACAAAAAATTTTTTTTAACGAAGTATGACTCCAAAGCATAAGGAACAGTTTGCAATCAATTACATTGCATAAAAGGTTTAGGAAATTTTTTTATCATTTTATTAATTATACTATGAAATGAGCGGTAATGCCCGACATGGTAGGATAATTGCGCTCAAAATTTTGATACAACATTTAAGTACGGCAAAAGTCACATATCTAGTCGCGTGGGCTGTTCACACCAATACAGGCTTGATGCGACCACTTTCCACATATTGTGCAGCGAAACCATGTTTCGTTATCTCTCCTGAATACTCCGCAGAAACAGTAGATATCTGTCTCCACAGCCTGTCCGATTAGAAGCAAATCATCTGTTTCTTAATCATCACGCAACTGCGACTCATCAATATCTTCATCTTAGCTGGTGTCATATAGCTTCCTTTTTGCAACCTTACGTTTCTTTGTAAGTTTGAATTCTTCGCAGTGTTGCCAGTGGACTACTTAATATTCAGATTTCTTGATTGGCACCACTTTTTTGAAATGGTAAAATTCGCCCTACTTAAAGATATATATTAAGGTTAAAACAAGGGGACTTTACCATTTCAAAAAAGTGGCGCCAATCAAGAAATCTGAATTAAAAAAATGTAACCGGCTGACAACACTTTTTTTTTTCGAAGCATTTTTCTTTGTCTTGTTTTATTGGGATTTCTCATGTTTTCCCTTTTCAAACTCCTCCATTTTTTTAACCCATAATGATGTATACCTGCGTCACTTTTTATTTAACTCTTAGCAACCACTATATTTGAATAGAAATATTAATTCTGTAAAAAAATACAAAAATATGCTACTAAATAAAGCTAAAGATCTATCTTTAATATAAGAATAAAAAATACAATTCTATAAGAATAATTCATGCATTTAAGGTTTAATTTTTACAAAATAAAAAATTATATAAAATAAGGTATTTAGATTCATACTTATTAAATTATTTACAAAATTGCAATATTTTAGTTTTTATTTGTATTTCAGATGTGTAACATAGGGAAAGGTCGACGTATTATACAAAAAATTTATCTCTGATTTTTTTCATTATTTTTCCTGTGTACTAAACATATCTGAGAATCATATATATTTTTTTCGAAACAAAATAAAAAATCATGCAATTAAGGGTTAATTAAGAAGCTGTTGAAATTACCGAGTGGTTTTTTTTATTGTTGTCATATATTCCTGTTTGAAGGACAGGAATAGGCGAAATCTGTACTGCAGCTAGTGGACTTGTGTTTGATTTGAAGTATGGTTGCCAGTTTGGCCTCCATTTTCATTTCCAATTTTCAAATTCCCACCAGAAATTTCGAGAGAAGATTTTTTACTTGGAGTAGTAATGAAATTTGTGTCATTAAATGAAACAAAAAATTCTATTTTTATTTTCTGGTATGAATTTGTATTTTCTGAACAAAAATCGAGGTCAAACTAGCAAACCTGATTTGAAGGGACAGAAAGGGATGTAGGCCTAATATCCTCTACAGTCACTGGTCTTTGCGCCTGATTTGAAGAGCTAGCATTTGTTCATTAGGCCTAATTTGTTTGTTATTTTCATTCTGTAGTACTTCTGGAATTCTACTCACGTGAGCGCTATTACCCTTCATCGCCATGTTGGATTTTAATGCGTTATAGTTGGCATAACAACTTACTACAAAAATAAATAAAATCATGAAAGTATAGCTAAATGTATATATTTTATAGACATAATGAGTAAATTAACATTTGAAAATAAGAGTGTACTTTTACTTTCAAGTTAAATGTTGTAGAAATTTATAATAAAACAATTGCAAACTAATAACGCGAAGACACAAAAACACTTAACTTCCGACGGTCACTAAATTCTTAGTGGGAATTTAAAATGATGTCCTCTTGGTTGTAGTACCGAACGCGCGTTTTCAATTCTATTCTGGTTAAAGATATTTGAGTGAGCGGGATTGCCCGCTGAGTGTGATTTCCCTACTTTCCCCTAAATATTTCACATGTTGCGTATTAATAATGTACTTGTTTTGTATTTGGCATTATTCAAATTTTAGTCACATTATGTTCATGACTGTACGAATTCCTTAGTTGGAACAAAATTATAATTAATTTTTAATATTATGTTTGGTGGTGCGTATAATTAGAGGGATTTTAAATATATTGTTATTATTATAATATTTTGAAATAGAAAGACTAAATTGCACTTTTCTTTATTTTGCGTATTTTAAAAGAGCAGTATTTATTTCGGGGTATTTAATATATCTGTGTTAATTTAGTAAACACTTTCCAGTTAATTAATATTAAGTTTTATTATGAAATTCAGAACAATACCTACGAACTTGCTTTTTCCCTTTCAGGGTATAATTTGCAAACTTTTATGCTAAACATCCTATTATACAGCATTACAGTATATTGTTTTTGTATTGCTGAATTACTTAAAATATTTTACATATCTTCTTTCACCCAGAAGAATATTTTAGCAATGTAACCCTTTGTAAGTCTTTGGAAAACTTTACCGGGATTTATGGTGGTAAATGTTTGACGCCCGTTGCTGTCCAGTGTTGCCAGTAAGCTACTTTTTAAAATTCAGAATTCTCGTTTCGCACCACTTTTTTGAAATAGAAAAATTCGCTTTATTTAATGACATATTAATTAAGGCGAAAACAAGGGAATTTTACCGTTTCAGAAAAGTGGTGCCAATCAAGAAATCTGCATTTAAAAAAAGTAGCCCGCTGGCAACAATGTTGCTGTCTTTGGCCCTTAACAGGCCTCCAAACTGAGATGAAGTTAAGCCAGTATAATTTCAATAATTCGGCATCATCGGGACCGGATTTTTGAAAATTTCGGATTTTTGAAGGAATATCAAAAGCAGAAATTTTGAATATTAAATGTAGTACTATATTCTTAATGTTGCTTTTAGCCATAGTTTAATTCATTATTAGGGGATAATTATGTAAGAAAAAGAGAAAATAAAATAATTAAAAAAAATGTTTTATATGATATTTTCTATGTTACAGAAAAAAAATCTAATAAAGAGTGAAATTATTTCTTCTCTTGTAATTTCGGAAACTTTGTTTGCTTCTTTTTTTTTTTTTTTGGTCGTTCTTTAGCAAGTTTTTTTTTTCTTTTTTAAATACAAATGAAGAATGTCCATTTCGGAAATGAAGTTTTGTTTCTCTAAAGCATATAATAATATTCCAGTCAAATTTATGCATTTTTCTAATGAATCCTTTTGCTTCTGTCGGTTGTTCATCCTCGTCTTCTGAGCTGCTACTAGCATTATCCCCCGATCTATTTAGCACAGCGTCAGCGATCTCGCTCTCCATTAAATTGTTTATTGTTGATGCATTTTTGTCCATGCTTAGCCAATGATCCGTATCCCTTTTTTCGACAATTAATACATTTTCAGATTTTGCATGTTCATTCAGCTCATAAATTGCAGCCTTTTCATGACAAATTTGAAAGTATGAAAATTCTTCCTCATCATTGATGTTGCCTTTACCGAAAAATCGTTCCAGCCATATATTGTGCCTAGCATTCGCCAAAGTTGTCCACAAATTTGTTCCCGTTGCTATGCAATAGCGCAGCTCCCTAAAAATTTGTGCCGAAAATAACCGCCTCTGATAAATGTAAAAAAAGTCAAATATTCTTTTTTTGCATTTTTACTTTTGATCTTGAAGTTTTAAATTCATAAAAAAATTGCTATTTCACTTCTCCCATAACTTGAAAGTGTAAAAGAAAAAGGAAGGAAAAAGATGGTTTTGATGCCGGATTTTTGAAGTTGCTGGATTTCTGGTTGGTTGGTTGGTTGTGTTTATGACGACCAATTATCAACACGAGGGATATAGACCCTAAGGGGTGGAGTGCCCTCCTGGAGGTCTTTCTAAGGGAACCTAAGCCGTATTTACGCGTGGAAATCCACGGTTCGAAGAAAACCACGAAAACTCCGAATGATTAGGGCGACGGGCGCGATTGGGATAGAACCCAGCACCTCCTGTCTATCAGCTTCGAGAGCAGAACCTCTCGGCCACAGGTGGGGCGCTGGATTTCTGAATGCCGAATTTTTGAAGTCACACTGTATATCATATTTCACCTTATTAAATTATGAAGTTTGCCTACAGTGTTCTGACTGTGTTCTGAAAGTGTTTCATTCCGACCATGGGTGGTTTATATGCTACATTTCATATGCTACATTATTTCTCAAGAAAAAAAAATGCATTCGTATATAAGATATATTCGTATTCTTACAATTATTTATTACAATTCATACTCTTACAATTATTATACATATAAATACTTCGAATAGAAACAATACCATTATTATGTACATTCTTTTATAATTATAGAAACAAGAACAGAAAAAGTTTTTCTTAAATAATGCAAGCATAGCTGCCAAATCTTGCGTTTTTTTGTAAGACAAAAATTTAATAGTAATTTTCAACTTCTTACACTGAAAAAAAAGGGGTTCTCAAAACTGAGTAAAAAGTACTCATTTTTAAATACGTCACATACTCAAAACAGCTCCGATCCAAATGTACTCAAAATTGAGAAACACATGTATTCATTTTTGTTTCCATGGATGTGTTCAATTATGAACCGATATGTACTCATTTTTGATCCCATGTATGTATTCAAATAAAAACTTCAAAGTAATTGTTCTCTGTTAAATATTCAATGCATAGTTTTCTTATGCTATCAGCTGTATCTTCAGTAAATATTACATTAATGCAAATATTAAATTATGCACAGTATTTTAAAATAATTTAAAAGTGTTTAAAAATATCGCTTTTGTTATAAAAATATGAAGTAAAACAAGATGGCTAACAAGATTAGTAACACGTGCGAAACCAAGATAAGACACTGGGGTAAAATACACACATTTTATAAAACACTTTCAAAACTAAAATAAGTTAAATAGGAAAAATAATTTTCTTGTCAAAGGAACTCCCCCCCCTACCCCACCCCCAGATTTTACTACAAATTAAAGTAAAAATATTCTGATATTTATTTACCGCTGAAAATTATTAACAAGAAACATTTAATTGATTATTTAGTAAGAAAAAATAGCAAAATTATTATCAAGATACGCTAAACAATTACTTTTATGACAAGAGCATTGTTTCCAAGCACTTTTAAATCATTTTAAAATACTGTGCGTAATTTAATATTTACATTAATATAATATTTACTGAAGGTACAACAGATTACATTAAACAAGAAAAAAATGCATTGAATATTTAACAGAGAGCACTTACTTTCAAAGCAGTAGGCGGCGAAATATTGATGATCCCATTTTTATAATTTTTGTTTTCACGAACAAATCTATCTCACTTAGCACACAGACACAACCGAATTTACGAAGCACTGATAACAACAAAAACACAATGTAAAATTACGCGTTATAAAGAAGACCCGGCATATAGTTTCTTCAGAGGAATAAAAATGTAATATTAAACCTCTAATTTCCATGGTATATTACTTTGTTTTCCGATTTAAAAACATGTTTTAAGACGCCATGAATGAAATAAACCACTACAAAATACAAAATTATCGTTTCATTTGGGTTTGATAACATGTGATGTATCAAAATTGAGAAATAACAGGTTCATTTATCATCCAAACATACTCAATTCGATACGAGTACATCGATTTACTCATTTTTGAGTACTTCATTTTTTTCAGCGTAAATCGTCGTAATCTGCTGATTAAATAAGGAAAACATTTCTATTAATTTTTTGTGGTACAGAAAAGCGTAAGTTGTTGGCAGCTATGTGTAAGATGCAAGAGTAACACCCATATGTGGAGCTACCTATTTAACCTCTTAACGGTCGCATTAAATTACGGTTTCAAAATTCAAATTCCTTATTGGCACCACTTTTTTGAAAAAGAAATATTCACCTTATTTAATGACAGGTAAAATGATACCATAATAAAGCCAGTTACACTATTTTCTAAAACTGGTGGGAATCAAATAATCTGAATAAAAGACACAGCCCGTGAATATCACGGCAACGAGAATTAAGGAGTTAACCCTTAATTGCATGAATTATTCTTTTAGAATTGTGTTTTTTATTTTTATATTAAGGATTAGACACTAGAAATCTTAGGATAGATTTTTAACTTTATTTAGTAGCATATCTTTGTAATTTTTAGAGGATTAATATTTCTATATAAATGTAGTGGTTGAGCGAACTTAATTTATGTATTAAAAATTAAATAAAAAGGTGATGGAAATTTACATATGCAATTAAGGGTTAAAAGACAAAAATTAGAGGACATGAATGTGCTAAATGGTTAATATATTAAATCTGAAGTTGCAGATGTTTGCTTAACCTTTTATGCTCCAACGTAAATTTGATGTAACAATAAAAAACATGTAATATAAAATTTATCTAACCTGTCTATTATTTATAGTCGATTTTAATTTCCATACAAGATATTTTGCTGAATCGCAGTTAGAAAGCATAGCGAAGCAGTAGAACTTAATACATTTTTGAAGATACTATTTTCTTAACGTAGGTGTAGCTTTTCTTGTATAAGAAATATTATTAAAAAACAATAGAAAACAAAATAGCCTTTCCCTTTACAGAGAGATTGGCAATACATTTATTTACATTGTTTAGATAAGAATTGCAGTATTTTAACCCTCCCACTGCGCATCCCGCGATTTCCACGGGCAATTTAAAAGTAACGAAATTCGCGCAACCCGCATGCATTTAATAAAATTAATTTTCAGAATTTCGCTTTATATGCTTGTTTTTCAAATTCAGTTTTGTGACAATCTTTTTTTAATGCTCTAATGCTATATTTAAAAAATAATAATAATCTTTTACAAAAATTTTTACACATTTTAACTCTAAAATATACATAGATTTGAAATACGTGATAAAATAAGTGTGCAATTTTTGAATCTATTTTGATAAAAATAATTATGCAGCGAAAGAGTTAATAACATTAGTTACTTTTTTATTTTAATCTAATTATTCCAAATATAATATAATAAATATTTTATAAAACTGGTTTGAATAAAACAATCTGAGTAAAAGACACAGCCCCTGAATATCACGGGAGCGAGAATTAGGGGGTTAAACAAAGTAGATATGGGAAGTATGTATACTTACATTTCTTAACTCTTGCCGTAGTTAAAATTCCTGGACCGTATTGTCATCGCCTTATAGAGTTTGTAATAATTCAAACAATTGGTCCATTGAAAGTAAAAATTTTTTTCGTCAGAAAATAGGATTTTATATATTTTTTTTCTTTCGCAAGCAATGTGAATGACTATAAAAACAACAAAAATTTTAAATAATTTTTACATTTTCAAAATATAAATAAATTCTATTTATTATTCGAGCAATTATTTCTCTACAGAAAATCAGTTTTGGTAAATAAATTTTTTCGGAGAAGATCAAGGAAGACATATTTTTAGTCCATGGTTGCCACACACAAATATTTTAAAACTACTGTCTACAACTGTTTCAAAGCAATGATCTTAGGGGCAGATTTCTGCTAATCTTCCAGATAGACATTGATTTTTATAAATATTGGAAGGGAAAATAATAAAACAGTAAAATAGTCTCTAGTGGAAAAATAGCAGCCATGTTAATCTGAATCAAAGTAAGGTAAATTAGCCAAGTAGTTAATCTGAATCAAAGAATACATTATTGGTAAATTTTCTACAAGGAAGAAATATAAACAAACTACTAACTTCAATACATTGCCGACGGGCAATTTTTATCAAATCTGAATTTTAAAACAGTAAGAGCTCCTCCCTGTTTTGTAAATTGGTGTTATAGGTAGGTTTCCTAAGTTTATGCATCGGTAAATATCATTCAGTGTACGAATTTAATATAAAATGCATTACGATCTAAAGAAATTAGGACAAAATGATATAAATGCATTTCCTGTAAGGTAGAAGCCAAGCCCTTAGTTAATGATGTTTTTTGAATAAAAACGAGAATTCTCGTTTTCCGTCGTGGATGTGTTAAGAAAACACACCGTCGAGAGTAATGAAACAATGTGGAATGTATTACTTACAGTTTACAAAAAAATTAATATCTTGCTTATGTTAAAGAACTGCTTCTATTTTTCTATAAAAAGATACTTTAACTCTCCAGCCGTGGGAGACATTTTCAGTGGGTTACTTTTTAAAAATTAAAATTTTTTTATTCCCACCACTTTTTTTTAAGTAGAAACAGTCAAATTATTTAATTACTGATTAAATGATGCGAGATTAATCCGAATTATACGCTTTTTAAAAAGTGGTGGGAATCAAGCAATCTAAATTTCTAAAAAGTAGCCCACTGGAACGCGAAAATAGCATTTCCCGCGGCTGGAGGGTTAACCCTTTAGTGCGCAGATTTGCATATTTGCAAACAACAGTATTTTCAATTTATTAGATTTTTTTTTTTTACTCGTATATACCTAATTCACACCAGAAAATTGAAATAGCAATATTTGCTTGAATTAATAACAAACATTCGGTATTTAAATAAAGCAATATTAACCATTGAAACTTTCCGGTGAAAAGCCAGATTCACTGAACTACGTAATTTCTAGAGCGTATTATATCATGGGAATTAAAGGGTTAAAGGTTAACCCTTTAGTGCGCATCTTTGCATATATGCAAATAACAGTGTTTTGAATTTAATAGATTTTTTTTATTGACATATACCTAATTCACACCAGAAAATTAAAATAGCAATATTTACTTTAATTAATAACAGATATTCCGTATTTAAACAAATCGAAATTGACCATTGAAACTTTCTGGTATAAAGTCAGATTCTCTGAACAACGCGATTTCTAGAACGTATTCTATCATGGGAATTAAAGGGTTAAAGGTTAAAATTTATAAAATAAATATTTATATAAAATAAGGCATTTGGGGACATACTTATTAAAATATTTACTAATTTGCAATATTTTAGCGTAAAACAGCCACAGGACAGTAGCTTTTACTTGTATTGCAGATATGCAACAGAAGAAAAGATTGACGTATTATATGAAAAATGTATCTCTGATTTTTTTTATTATTTTTCCTGTGTAATAAACCTTTCAGAGAATCACATATAATTTTTCGAAACAAAATAAGAAATCGCGCATTTAAGGGTTAAAGGGACAAGGCACCTTCAAACTCAATTTTTTTCACCTTAAATATTATTCAAGGGCACACTGTATGCATTGTGGCATATATTTATCAAACAAAAAAAAAACGATGTTTTTTTCTTTTTTTGTGAAAAATTAGGAATTTTCTTGAATATTTTAAGCGTTATGCAGGAATTTTCAAAACCACATGTCCATTCCATATCAATTAAAATACCCGATATTTTTTGTAGCTGTTTGTTATTATATATGTCTCAAAACTGTGAATCTTTTTTTAAAAACTAAATATAATTGGAAAAGTTAAAGGTAGTCAATTGCAGAAATATGATGCAAAAATGCTGAATATTTCACGAAATTTGTATATACATATTTTTTTACCTTTCTATTCAAATATATAAAATTTGATTCACACTTTTATTTGTATATATAAAACAAACTCACAAAAAATATTGGGGATTTTAATTGATATGGAATGCGCATGAGACATTTTGAAATGTTCTTCATAAGGTTTAAGTATAAAATATTCAAGCAAAATCCTTATTTTTCTCAATTTTTTTTCTTGTGTGATAAATATATGCCAAAATGCATATAGTGCGCCTTGAATAGTATTTATATTGAAATAAAAAAAATAGAAAAATGTGTTTGAAGGTCAATTGTCCTCTTATACAGTGTCTAACACAAACGATACAGTAACTACTTGATTCAGAAATTAAAACTTCCATATTAATACTAATTAGTACAACAAAATTTTAAAATAGTATTAAATAACTATAGAACTACTAACAGAACTCCTAATAGAACTACTAGTAGAACTCTAACCATTAGAATTCCAGATTACTATTTGCACGTATATTCAGGAATGTATAAAATTGTCTTTTATATTAAAGCCAGAATTTTTAAAAATCAAATACATAGTAAAATTTTGTTTCTGTGCTTTGAAAATCAACATATTCATACCATTTAAAATGAACAAAACGTTAGCTTAAAAACAAAAAAATAATCTTTATTATTCCTTATCAAAAATCTTCAGTGTGAAATTTTGTTACATAGAAATGAAAAATGCTAAATAACAAAACTTTTTACATGCAAGAATGCATCAAAGTGCCTTTTATATTAAAGCCAGAATTTTATATAATTTATACATAGTAAAATTTAGTTTCTATACAGTGAAAATCAAGTATACTTTTTATGTGTGTTCGTAATTATATAAATACGTTGCACCTATATTCTTTATCTGGTCTGTCCGTATATAAGAGCGCAAATCTACCCATAGGAATGTTTTGAAATTTAATATATATAATCGTTGCATAATTTTGTCAAGTAACTTCAAATTTTATGAAAATCGAATCAAAACTTAAAAAGATATTAATAAAAGTTTTCTTAATTGTATTAAATCCTATCATATGTAATTAATTCAATCATCACCGCCCTCCAAATTCTAGGCCTGAGCGCTGACACAAAAATGGCAGCTGCTGAAGGCGGATTTTTTTCAGCGTGTGTACAGTACCTTAAATTTTCGTACCAATATATTTTTTAAGTTTTTTACGCTTTATTTTTCCGAGATTAAATGAGTCAGGGAATTCTTTTATAAAATTCTGGTGTCAACATTTGAGGGACCGTACCTACGTTAAAAAAAATACCACTTCGGCAGCCGCCATTTTTTTGTTAGCGCTCAGGTCTAGTAACGGTGCAATTATATCCCGTTATAGGTTAATGATTCTAGGTTACCAAGGTGATGACGTCCTACTATTTCCGTATTACTGAATTTAATATATACTAGGAGAAGCAATGCTTTGTTTGAATTCGCGAAGAATTATTTAATAAGATAAATATTTGAAAGTAACAATATTTTTTTATATTATTTTTGCATCTTCATTAAGCAAAAACGTTATTTTATGTTTTGGCGCATTTTAATTTTAGAAATGTAAATTCAGCCAAATAACTAAGAATTTCATCGGAATTTTTTATTTATGATATAAGACTGGTATAAATAAAAATATTTTCGAAGCAAAAATTTACAAAATATTTTTAAATTTTCAACTAAATGCTCTTTTAAAGATGTTTTTACATTTTATTAATTACAACAATTAATTTTATTTGTTTACAATTCTTTTGTTGTCACTTTACAAAAAAAAAAAATAATAATAATAATATAATTCTTTTAAAATGCGTAAGTATAATTCTTTATAATATAATTCTTTTAAAATGCGTAAGTATAATTCTTCATAATATAATTCTTTTAAGATGCGTAAGTAAGTAACTAAAAGCTCTTTTAAAGATGTTTTTACATTTTATTAATTACTAAAATTAATTTTATTTGTCTGCAATTCTTTTGTTGCCGCTTTACAAAAAATAATCATAATATAATTCTTTTAAAATGCGTAAGTATAGTCTGCGTAAATGATTTCACATAATAAGAATAAATTGTGTATTTGAATTCTTAACACTGAAAAGTACTTTTATAATTAAATGTAAATAGTTGAATTTTCAGAAATTTTAATTAATTAAAAATATGCTATAATTTTCATTAAAAAAGGTATTTTAAAAATTTGAAAAAAGGAATCGTGAAACTATTATATGGTTAAAAGGAATGAGCATCAAAATATGCGCCATTTCCAACCTAACTTAATAAATTTTTCTACTAAATTTTTTATTTTCCTTTCAAATAACATACATTTTTTAATATAAGAAAGTTTACGATTTTTTTTTGCAAGAAATCTTGATGCAACGATAATATTTCACGTACTTAATCATTCATGATTTTATTTATATTTACTGACTCAATGATTTTTATTTACTGCAAGAAATGCGCAGGTTACATTATCGTTAAAAAAAAAAAATCCGTATAATAGAAGAAGATACTCAACAAAATAATAAAAAAAATGTTTTTTGTTAAATCATTCGATAAGAAATTAATACTGTAAGAATCTACAGATCATATTTTATTTCTATCAAGTCCAAAAATATTTCTTTCCTTAATTAAATTTAAACAAGATAGAAAAATCATGCTTCAAGCATAGATTATGAAACGCTTTCCCACACTTCTTGAAATCTTTTAGAAAAATAAGTTAAATAATATAAGTTATTAAACATTTTAGGAAACAGACAAAACATTTGAAAAACTGATTTCAGCAGTTACCGTCCATAGACAAATATGTATGCCAGTTCTTTTGAACAGCACTGTATTTGATCTGTAGGTTGATATATATACTATATAATGCAAAACTTTTGTTTAGCAAGAAAAGGCGTAATAGGATGAAAATTCTTTTTCTGCAATTTATACTAATAGATGGAAACATACTTGAATGCTTTTGTTCCGCCTTGTAATTTACCTAGTACCTTTATTACACGTTACTTTTTAGCTAAAATATAATTAAAACTAAAACACTCTTAAAACTAGTAAAATCACATTTACAGAAATTATCATACAGGGATGGCCATGTATACAATTCTTTGCGTTGCCCTGTATATCATTGTATCTATATTGTAAAACCATTCCTTCGTATACTAAATGCAGTTAGAGTAAAAATGCATAACTCATTTAAAAGCCATCTTTAAGCAATTTGCGCTCATACCCAGTAATCCTTACGAATTCTTTTGTGTAGCCGTGTATATGAATTATGGCATTTATACACATCATATAGTATGTATAAATATAGTGAAAATAAAAAGCGCATATCATAATTAAAACTGCATTTCCAGCAATAACCACTAATATACACAGTACTTCGGATACAATATAGTATCCGAAATCTTTTGCGTATCCCTATACACTTGTAAATACTATACACTTCGTATTATACATGAAATAAGTTATAGTAAACCTCAGAGATGTATATCGATATCATTATACAGGGTGTCCGGTCTCAGTGGTGTTCAATGGCTAATTCCTAAACCGTTAGTCATAGACATATAGTTCCAATTACAAAAATCAGGTAAAGAAATAATTTAAAAGCGATTTGTGTCAATAAAATCATTTCTTAAAAAATTACGGAACTTAAATTTTTATACGGTCCCCCGGTTCTATAAGTTATATTTAGTAAAATTTTCCTTTTACACTGACAAGTAATACACAAAAAATCCCGCTATTCTACAATTAAAATTGACCGAATAATAGTTGTTTAAAGATGGAGCATATTTTTTGCTGGAAATTGGGGGTTATTCACAAATTTAGTCGAAATATAATTTCGTCAGATATATTAAAAACTGGTTGAGAATAAAATTAACATTGCAATATAAATTTGAAATCTTTAATCATTCTGACATATTAATGAAAAATATACAATTTGTAATAAACATTTAAGAAGAAAGAAAAAACATAATTTTTGTTAAATAAAATGATACTGAATTAACAGCCTCAATTCTCTACAAAATGATACGTATTCTAAAATCTTATTAGATTACACTAGCCTGTAAAAATTGGGTTATGTCATGTTTTTTAGCTTTTGATAATTTTTTCTTATTTCTTCTGTACAGCTGAAACTGAAATTTACCTTCATTTTTAACCATCACATCACGGTTTTCGAAAATTTCAAAGTTAAAAAGTTCAAAGTTAAAATTGAATCTCATCCCTTATCTCATCTCACCACTCAGCTATTTAGCTGTAAGAATCCCAGGATAAGCAAAAATATCGAATAAATTATTGAATAAAATAAAATAAAATAAAACAAAAAAAGTGTTACATATGTTTTATAGTATGAGATTTTCGCTATTTTTTAACTTACACATTTACGATTTGCAAAAAAAGTCTAACGTGATGGTTAAAAATGAAGGTCATTTTCAGATTCAGTGCTAAGAAGTACGTAACAATCAATTATCAATAGTTAAAAAACACAACCATATCCTCTATTTTATAGTATTCGATTTTTGTTATTCTTTAAATTTGACAATTTATGATTTGCGAAATATCCTGACATGATGGTTAAAAATTAATGTAATTTTCGGATTCAGTGCTAAAAAATACATAAAAGTTAAAAAAAAAAAAAAAAAAAAAAACACTCGCACTCTTGTATTATATAATCTTAAACTTTTTCTTAAACTTCTTGGAGGTAATCTATCCGAAATTTTTTGTGTTATCCTGTAAAATAAGCATAAATGGTAACCACCGAAAATCATAATAATATTAGATTGTTATTGGATTTGCGCCAGTATGTAAAATGTAATCTCGATCCGATATTTAAAAGTGAGTTAAAGTTCGAGTACAAATTTTGAACTGGAAAAGCATACATACGGTCGTTGAAATAACATAAAAACTTATAAAAATAACATAATTTTTGTTAAAAAAAAATCATAAAAGAAACAGTCTCAAATCCTGACAAAATAAAACATATGTTATTGTAGCCAATCTGAAACTTAATAAATGTTAACTTAATCGTAATACTTGTACGATTTTTTTCAAAGCGCAGATACACATGAAATAAGATCTTCGAATACTTTAAGCACTTGGTAAGTGGCCCCTCAAAGTCAAGCTGAACTCATTTGTTTTCAGAGCAGAAAAGTGGCATAAGTAACGCATTTTAAAAATTTCATAACTCGCTCAATTTTAGTGGTATATGAATGGGACTTTTTTTGTCTTACTTGTCACTGTAATAGGAAAATGTTACTAAATATAACTTATAGGACCGGGGGACCGTATAAAAATTTAAATTTCATAATTTTTTAAGAAATGTTTTTATTGACCCAAATCGCTTTTAAAATATTTCTTTACCTGATTTAAAACATTTTTGTAATTGGAACTAGATGTCTATGGCTAACGGTTTAGGAATTAGCCATTGGACACCGTTGAGACAGGACACCCTGTATATGAAATAGTTTAACATAATTAAAATACGCCGTAAACAATTCCCTCCACCCCTATATCATTATGAAACAGAATTTTTGTGTGGCTCTGTAAATGAATAATAACTATTCTTCGCACCGGAAATTCTGCATGATGCATATTTTAGTGTATTTCATAAATGCATATGTGTTTTATTGTGTTTGAAAGCGTGTAATATCATTAAAAATCATTTGAAACGATTTTTCCAATTGGCCGTAATGTAACGGAATACTTTTGACTGTCCCAGTAAATGAACTAAACGTGCTACAAACTTAATTTGAAATAGGGAACGCGCTATGGTAAACGTCAAAAACATGCAAAAATTTCAGTGTAATCCGAGTATTTTTACAAGAGTTAGAGCGCGGGCAGTCGGCCATACGGTGAGACAAACCGAAGTCATAAACACTTTTCAACTTTCTTGGAAAGTGTTAAAAACATTTTTTGAGGTATTTTGGCGGAATTATGAAAATTTATTTTATTTAATTAATTAATCATGATTCTATCTGTAATAACTAACTCCATGATTTACTTTTCCTTCTATAAATACACGTGTTTCATTTTTCTTTCAAAAATGCGTCCGTAATGGAAAAACATGTAAAATAAATTAATTAAAATAATAAAATTTTCAAGGTTATTCTGTAAAAAAAATAATATTGTGCAAATCTACAGATCATAATTTATTTTTATGTTTAATTTCAAGTCAAAATAATGAATAGTATTTTTGTAAAGTGTACGACAAAATGTAATTTGTGTAGCCTAGTAAGAGGATTCGCTTCGCTCATCCTAATAATCGTAATAAATTTTGTATTCATGCATTTTTGAATAAGAGTGCAACAGCTATTGCACCAAGATCTGAATATTTATAAAACTACTTATAGTAGGAACGTACCTCATTCGCCACGTTTGGCGTACACTGGTGTGAAAAAATTAAGGACCAATCAAAAAATGCTAATTTTCAAATAGGTGATAGATGACTTTCAGGTGACAGAGAGACTACTGTGAAGTCACCATTGTCCTCTTTTGGGAAAAGTCCCCATGTGACTATAATGTGATATTATTTGGTGACTTATCATAATGTAACGTTCATGATGACTTTGAAATTGAGTCTAAAAATGACAGTCACATGAGAGTCACAATTTAACTACATTGTAAAGTCACCTGGTGACTCGTCACAAAGCAGCAGTCACATTGACGTCTCAGTAGAGTCACATATAGTGATCATTTGAGACTCATAATGAGATGTATGGAATTTCCTATTTTTGCTTCACCGTAGTGACTGTGACACTTGTGGACCATGTGTGACATGAATGAGATGTTATATGGGCTAGCTCTGTTGTAGCGATAGTAATTACTCGAATTATATTATTTCCTTTTGAGTGTTCGCGTATTTGAAAATTAGCATTTTGTGATTGGTCCTTAATTTTTGCACGCCAGTGTACAATTTCCGACATTTTTAAATGAAATATGCGTTTTCTTAAAAACAAAAATTAATCTTTATTATTCCTTATCAAAAGTTTTCAGTAGGAAATTTTGTTAAATAAAAATGCGTTGCTTACATCACAAGAATAACAAAATATTTTTAAAAAATGAATATGGAAATTTTAGAATTTTTTAAACTTAATAAGATATTTTGACAGCAACTTTTGTTTTCACAGCGGATTAAGACTAAAAAACAATTTGTCTGCAGAATGTATTATACTGATAAAAGAAAAACTTAAAAATACAATTTTAAGGAAAAACAACAGGTGCCAACAACAGTTTTCCTAATAAACATAAAAAACAGACAAAATACTATTTCCAAGGCAGCTTTACTCCGATTTATCACATTTATTATTTTTTTCTCGAGTTGCTACTGTAAAATTTAAAGCTACAATCACTTCTGGTGATTTAAAAAGTAAAGCGACATTCATTTTTTAGAAAAATTTTATTTTATTTTATACTTGTTGAGCTTAAGTAAGAATACTTTAATGCCCGAATGAATAAAGATACAAAACTGCCAAGATATGGAAAAAGAATAAAATTTTAAGGAAGTAGAAGTGCTTGGAATATTGCCACAGGCTTCTAAAATGACATTTCAGTGAAAATATTCAAGCAAGCTTTGTATAGCTGACAGAAAAAAAATGTGCGAGGTATTTAATCATGGCAGTAAATAACACTGTCTGTTTAACTGTCAAATTATAAAGATTCAAAAGATCACATACTTCAGTAATTAAAGTGAAGAGATTAAGTTTTAAATTCCAAAAAGTTTTTTTTTTCAGTAATTTCAAAGATTTTAATTTGAATCTGAATTCAATGAAGCATATAGCTTTTAATGCGATCTTTTAATATATGACTTTTCTGATAATGAAAGATTTTAAAGAAACTTAGAAAGCTGCCACTGTTTTGTTTACAGTATTATTTGGGGATTTAGAATTGGAATAAAGCGCATCACTGAATAATTAAAATAAATCTACCTGTTACTAGATATTTGTTATTTCCATTATAAGTAGCTGCGTAAATTCCTATTTTTTCTTAATTCAAAAACGTACTTGGCACCATAAAATTTATTTAATTAAATTTTTAATTATGTAAATTGTTTCTTCGGTGTACTTATTTCATATCATTTCTTAATAAATATTTCTAGTTTAAAGTGGGTTTGATTGACTTAAAAAAAACGAAATGTTGGCAACTATGTCTTAGGCTGCGTTTAAACGCTTCTTTTGCCTTCATTCAACACTTTTCCTCCTTTCTGTCGTTTATTCATAAAATGATGGAGACAATCAATAATTGGTCTGGAGATAAGAAGAATAGCTAGACTTATATTAAAGGTTTTTCTATTGCAGGATGTCCGTCAGTTTCCTTTTAAAGTCATTAACCCCTTGCGTTCTGGATGTCTGTCATAAATTGTTTCTTTGGTGTACTTATTTCATACCATTTCTTAATAAAAATGTCTAGTTTAAAGTGGGTTTGATTGACTTAAAAAAACGGGATGTTGGCAACTATGTCTTAGGCTGCGTTCAAACGCTTCTGTTGCCTCCATTCAACACTTTTCCAGGAAAAAGTTTCTTTTCCACCCTTCTGTTGTTTATTCATAAAATGATGGAGTCAATCAATAATGGGTCTGGAGATAAGAAGAATAGATCGACTTACATTAAAGGTTTTTCTATTGCAAGATGTCCGTCAGTTTCCTTTTAAAGCCACTGACCCCTTGCGTTCTGGATGTTTGTCACTAGCCGCTAGTGCAGGGCTGCCACAGACGACTATTTTTTAATTCTATCTTGCACCACTTTCTCAAAACAAAAATCTTTCATATACTGTTTGAAAACATTTTCAAGAGAAATGTGCTACATAATTTCTATTTAAAAAATAATGGTACAAATAGAATATAAAAATAATCGCAAAGTTAATATTCAAAATGGAAATCGAAAAGATACATTTTTGTCATGTTTAGCTATATGAATTTAAAATAAAAGTGACTGTTGGACATGCTATAAAAATATCCAAGACGTTTATTTGGATAGTGCTCCCGCTCTTAGGATAGTTAAAAAGTTCTTTTTTCGATCTCGAAATGGCGATTTTAATATAAACGATAAAATTAGCTCTGGGTGAACTTCTGGCATTGATAATGACTTAATCCGTAATTTGTTGAATAATAATACCCGGATTACTACTGAATAACTAGCTGAGAGACTAAATGTTGACAAATGGACAGTATTTCGTCATTTAAAACAACTTGGGTACACTTCGAAACTCGATGCATCGGAAATCAGCAATGTTGCCACATCTGGCTGATTTTTTTTATTTAGGCATTCTGAATTCACACCAGTAAGTTTTAATAGTTAAATTTTTCTTTATAAGATAATAGATATTCTATAAGTAAAATAAAATAAAATTGCTATTCAAAATTTCTGGTGTGAATTCATTATTTCTAAATAAAACATTCTCCAGATGCGGCAACACTGGAAATCGGGCACGAATTTTTGCTATCAACCAATACTAGAATTTTAATAAATAAAAAGCTTACCACGAAACGGGTTTCTACGACCATGGTACTATTAATAAAAAGTAACTGGCATGTCCTTAAAATAGTGAAGCTTCAATTACAACCGCTTTCGCAGGGGTTCATTACGGAAGGAGAAAATTCCACCAGTAAATTTACAGGTTGGCTTCTAAATACCAACCAAATATACACAAATTACAAATATTCAGTCATTTTATTTCCTAAACAGAAAAAAAATTAATGATAAATACACAAATAGGATGAACATCAGAGATGAGGGTTTACCGGAAAAAAATTTTACTCGAATCGACAGCCATCTTTTTCGATTACCAAAGATAATCTCTTATACCATTGTCCGACTGTGGCATGAATCATTTTAACAAGTAATCGGTCTCATTCACAACATATGAAAGGTTTGAAACAGTCCAAACTTCTGTGCTGTTTGCTATTTACTTTAGCTTCTAAAATCCCCCAGACGCAATAACCTAAAGGATTTAGATATGGTGAAGAAAGTGGCTGTTTTCTTGCATGATAAATTTCGGGCTATTGGCATGGAGCCTGTGTTGATTTAGCTCGGTGCGAAGTTGTAAAATCTTGGAGAACTATCCAATACTTTTTGGGGTATAAGTTGTCAGCATGTGGCAATAAATGTGTAGCCAATATGTAGTGTTTGTAATATTCCGAATTGATTTTTATACATTTATCGATGAATTTCAAAACCAATTTTCCATTGTTTGATACTGCAGACCAAACCATAACAGAATTCTTATTCTGAAAGCGTTTAACAGTTCGAAGGGTTTCAGGTATATCCTCGACGGTTTCTGAATATGCGCATCATTTTTAGCGGTTATAACACTATTCACTTTTCAGTGCAAAAGAGATTCTCATTTTAAAATATTATTTCCTTTTCCTACCTTGCCGTTTCGTAAATTTCTTGCATCTTTGTATTCATTTTATTCTTTGTGCTACAGTCAATAAATTTGTTTGGATATATAGATGGCCCCCTAAACAAATTTTATATACATCATTTCAAAGTAGGCTTTATTTCTAATCATTTGGTAACTTTCTTCAACAATAGTTTGTTGAAGAGTTAGTAGAGGGTTTTCACTTTTTTCCCATGACTGTGCAATTGACTGTTTTCAAGGTTTAATACAGCGAGTAATATCTCGTTTTGAAAATTATTAATGCCAAGTTATTTTTTATCTATACACTCCTTATAAGAAAAAAGAAGAGGTAAGAAAATCATTTCAGAAAAACCGTAAAATATCAGTGATCTGTAATATTTGGTGCAGTCTCTTTATACTATCAAAGATAAAGATGAAAATATTATATGTCAAGTATTGAGGTAGATAGAGGGTGCGGTTGTCTCATGTGATTGATTGACTGTCTCTTCACTCGCATTGACTTCTAAGTGCAAAAAAATCAAATTACAAATGACATGATGTCGAGCTTTGGAGTGAAAAGAAGAGGCGATTCTTGATTGCTTATGTAAACTATAACAAAGAAATTAGAAAAATTTACATTACGTTAATGGAATACAAGAATTCTTAGCAATTATTGCTGGATTGCAGAAAGAAGTGAAAAGTTCATGCAGAAAGTTATAACTAATTTGAAGAAGTTTCGACGAAGCTACTTTTTTTCACATTGTGTATTTTTTCTCCCTTCTATGTCTTAGTACGTCGGAAGTGTATTTTGAAATTTATCAATAACTGGAAAAATTTTTACCATTAAAATTAATATCGAAAAAAAACAGAAAAAGTATAAAAACACATTTTAGTAAAACTTATAATTATCAATGCATTAAAAGATATTTTCTGCATTCATTTTAGAATCACAACGATAAAGATGAAAATGTTAAATATTACATATAGCGGAAAATAAGGGTGGGGTGGTCTAATGTGACTGATTGATTGTTTCTTGGCTCGCATTGACTTCTTAGTAAAAAAGAATCAAATTGCGAATGACATAAGGGCGAGCTTTGGGATTTAAAAGAGTGGAATTTCTTGCTTGGTTGTGTAATTTGGGAAGTATAGCATCAAAGTATTTACATTACTTTAGTGAAACGCAATAAATATCAGTAATTATAGATAGATTTCAGAAAGAAGTGAAAAGTTTCTGCAGAAAGTTGTAAGTAATATGATGCATTGGTAGTTTGGAGATAGCTACGTTTCTTCACGTTATTTGAACGTGCAGCCTATTATGAAATATCTATAAATTAACATCTAGAAATCGTTTATCAATAAAATCTTTATCAGAAACATGAAAAAGTTCCGAGTTCGTTTTAGAAAAAAACATAAAATATTAGTGATCTGTTAGATATTTGCTGCAGCCTCTTTATAATTTCAAAGATAAAGATAAAAATATTTGATATTAAACATAGCAGAAGATAAGGGTGGAGTGCTTTGACGTGACTGATTGATTGTCTCTTAACTCGCATTGACTTCTAAGTTCAGAAGAATCAAATTGCGAATGACATGATGCCGCCGATCTCTGGGGTTAAAAAAGAGAGGAGTTTCTTGCTTTTTTGTGCAATCTAGAAAATAGAACTTCGAAATATTTTTGTTAGTTTAATGGAACACAAGCATTATTAGAAATTATTGATGGATTGCAGAGAGAAATCTAAAGTTCTCAGAGAAACTTATAAGTAATTTAATGCATTGGAAATTAGGACAGTGTTGCATTTTTTCAGGCTGTTTACTTGTCACTCTGTTGAAATAGCCAAACAAAAAGTTTTATTAATGTACTGGATATAACAGTGTAATTTAGAAGGAAAGTTTTCTAAGCATTTTTGTTTTCCTTTTGATGTAAATTTTATATTTCTATTTTTTTTTTTTTAAAGTCAAATAAACATAGTTTGAAAAGAAAGTTTATTTAATAAAATGTGTCGGATTTCTATGGTGCGTTTAGTTCGTTTCATTTATTTAAAAGAAGATAGTTTAAAATATATTTATTTGAGTTGAAAACATCGTATCGTTGGCAGAAATGTAATTGATCAGATGGCATAACAATTATAATTATATTCCAGAAAATAGAACGTTGAAATATTTAGATTCGTTTAATTGAATTAAAAAATTATTAGAAATTATTAATCTATAACAAAAAGAAATTAAATGTTCTCTCGAAAACTTATACATAATTTGGTGCATTGGCAGTTTAGACAGAGCTACAGTTTCTTTCGCGAGGTGTCGTTTTTTACTATTTTATTCAATATCATGAGAAAACGTGTATGAAAAATAATTTATGTAACCCAGAAAATTATCAGAAAATGGTATTAAATATATTTAGATGTTTATTTGGAGTAAATTTGTAATTGATCAAATAACTGTCACATTTATACTTAATCTTACTTTATAACAGAGTTGTCAAACTGTGGCCCGGCGGATACCATTAAAATTTTATAGTAATCACTGCCTTATCTAATCATCGATTTTCTCCGATTCAAGAAGTGAACTATTTCTTTAAAAAATTAGTGTTATCCGGTGGGACAGAGTTTGACACCCCCGATTTATAAACTAAAACGTTAAAATTTTTTCCTAATCTTCATTTCGTATTTGCACTCAAAATTAAAGTTTTTCGGTAAAACATTATTCTGGTACAATTATGTGGGGGATCTAGGTTTTTTTTCAAGCAGTTTTCATAAAGAAGGGTAATCTTGTTTAACGCATGCCTTATTTTTTTTATTATATTGCAATAAATGCATATAAAAAAATCTTGTATGTTTGAATTTGAAAACGTTTGATTGACCATTGGGTATGGAAGCTTCAGTTCATAATTTAATGATATCGACAAAACAAGTATTTTTATTTTCAATGCTAAATGGAGGATTTACTTTTTTGTGCCAAAATTTTTGATTTCTTTTTTATTCTTTACATCCTTTAAGTATATAGATCGTTGCTCTAAAGCAGTTTCGCTATATACAATTCCTTACAAGCTTTTTTGCTTCTTAAACGTAACGACGACGATTGTTGCACCTAAAGTTATGGTAAAGCTTTAAACCTTTTTTTTTCTCGAAACCATGTTTCAAAAACTGTGTGGACATTTTTCTCGAGAGCTCTTTGATTTCCATTTAAAAAAGAAGAAAAGTAGTCGTTTATGCTCGAGCTTATTCAACCGAAAAGTACACTTTTCATTCGATGATTATTTTTCTCAAGCTCGTGAAACAGGGTTTGTACTGGTCCTTGAATTTCCAGGCTAAAAAATTCTTCGGTACCAGTATATTGTTAAAGAAAATCTCTTCTTAAGTAAGTCGAAATTTCTACCGTTTAAACTAGATTTATCCTTCTATATATAAAAAAAAGTTTTGATTTGGAAATGGACCAAAGAAAATCTGCGTAGATATTCCGGGTAGATCCACATCCAATTTGAATGCTTAAGCATGGCCTTTCATCGTTAATATTAAAAAAAACTGTTGCCTACAAAAATATGAAAATCGGTGGTATTATAGAGAAATGTTTGATTAACACGCTGATGTTTCAGTTTTCACAGATGCACAGTTTTCAAATCGAAGAATTATTTTAAGAGATATTTAATGCTAAAGTTGGACAAAATCGTTCCATTAAAAAAGTTTTATTGGAGCAAAATCTATGCATGAGAATTTAATCATTTTTAGATCATTTTATACGTTACAAGTTCCCGGTGTGAAGATGGTATTTACTTTTCTTATTTGACTCATTGTTCGAGGTTTTATTTCAATTTTAAATTCAAATTTTCAGCATTTCGAGAGATTTTTTTTTACAAATTTTAGAAAATGTTATTAATTTAAACTGTTGCCAGTTGTATAAACAGCGCAAACAATGTTTACTTCAAATTAAAAAAATTATTCTACACGTGACTATTATAAACAGAAAATATAAAAAGCAGGAACTCATTGAAAATTACGTCATAAAAACTATAATTACACGTGAATTTTAAAAGAGACAGAATATTGTAAAATAATAAATTCATAAACATGCGTTAGAAGTCTTAAATAGGAGAATTTACGTCACCTTTACGTCACATTACGCTTATTATATAAAATGAACAAAAAATAATATTGCAAAACAGTTTAAATTTAAAAATTGCTCGAGACATTATTTGATATTTTAAGATGATCATAATATTTCATTTCTAACAAAAGTATTTTTACGTGAATATTGAAAAGAAAAAGAAAAGTTTGGTGAAAATTACGTCAGATTATAATTCTCAGATTCAAATTATAATTCAATCTTCTGAAATCTTTTTAAAGCCGATCAAATTATCATGCTGTTAGAGTCTGCGGTGTCTGAACGGGGGTTGACGAGCGTAGCTCGTAGGGGGCAGAGCCCCCTAGTTTCTTTATTAAAAAATACTGATATTTGGCCTTGAAAATAACGGTACCCTTGCGAACCATGTAAAATGTAAAAAAAAGTGAAAAATTAACTTTTTTGTGCTAATGAACCCCGTTTTGTCAAAAATCATGTTTTTAAACTAAATGTTGGTATAAGCTCCAGAAAATTTAATGCTCTTTCATATAATTGCAACCACATATTTTTCAAATGCTTGTGACAGGACAAAAATGGTCGCCCGATTGGAAGTTCACAACTTTTCTTTGTAACTGAAAAAGAAATGGTAAAAATCACGGGAATTTTAGATCTAAGTGGTAGAACTTCCCCTTAAATAACTTTTAGAAATAAGTTCAATACCCAATTAATTTAAAGTGAGAATGCTTGCGTTCAATAAAGAAAGATAGTACTGGATGCGTGACGACACGATCGGGCCAACCATCTTGAAAAAAAAAAATCCATAACACATTTACATTTTTAACAACAAACAAACAGTTTAAACTATTATTTTAATACAATCAAACTGATTGGTAAGGTTATCATACGAATTCAATATTTCCAACTGAGCGAAAAAAAAGCACAGGCCGGGAATCGAAGGGTCCAGGCCAAGGATCTGAGTTCGATTCCCGGCCTGGCATTTTCCCTCTCAGTTGGAAATATTTAATTCATATGAAAACAAACAATTTGTTTAACATTTTTAAAACAGGGTGAGCAGTTGAATGCATGAGCAGTGTTGCCAGATGGGCTACTTTTTTAAAATTCAGATTCTTGATTGGCGCTACTTTTTTGAAACGGTAACATGCGCCTTATTTAATGACATATTAATTAAAGCGAAAACAAAGGTAATTTTAGCGTTTCAAAAAAGTGGTGGCAATCAAGAAATCTGAATTTAAAAAAAGTAGCCCATTGGCAACACTGTGCATGAGGGTGATTCTACGCAAATGGGCCATAATGGTGAAACTGGAGAATATTTAATTTCTTTTCAAGAGAAAAAATGGCCCACCGTGGCAGAGTGGATAAGACACCACGCCGCTAATCGCTTGAGAGCGTAGGTGGGGGCGGGTTCGAAACCCGGCGGTTCCGTTGCACACTCTTCGTGGAGCGCCCAGGATGTAATTCTGTGGTGTTGTAAATTTCCTTGTGCTATCTCGTCCCTGTATCTCGACGATGACTTATAAGCGGGCCCCGGTGTCAAGCACACAAGTCTGATGTATGTGTTTAATAAAACAAACAAACATTAAAATTTTTATAAAGCGTGTGCCAACTTACCCCACAGGTATAGGCCACTTGCCCCGTGACGGGTTAGGTTGGCGCACAATTTTCCTTTAGGCTTCCGCTAAACATAAACTACAAAAGCTACAAACTCAAAACTCCGGGTATTTATAGCCTAATGCCAGTTCTTTAACCCGGGAGAACTCGCTAGTGAGAATGCTTAATTGCTTTTCTTTTACTTTACATTCATGTAATATCAACTTTTTTTGGTTGGCTTAGTACTTTTATTCACAAAATAGGTAAAATAATTGTAAAACATTTTGAAGTTTTAATTAAAATGAAAAATGATTTAAATAAGAGTCTTAAAAATGTACGACTGTGAGAGAAAATCTCATGCAGCGAGTTCTCCCGGGTTAACTCTTTCGAGGGCAATGTGCTTCTGATTAAAAAATATTAAAATGATTGATTGACACCAGTGTTTATAGGGAACATTATATGGAAATACGTAAATTCTGATCTTCACCTACATTAAGGTATCCGAACACCTTTAAAATCGCGCCCGTCGGCCTAATCGTTCGGAGTTTTCGTGGTTTTCTTCAAACCTTGGTTCTCCAAGCGTTAATACGGGTTAGGTTCCCTTAGAAAGACCTCCACGGAAGGCACCCCCCCCAACTTTAGGGCCCATATCCCACGTGCAGATAATTGGCCGACATAAATACAACCAACCAACCGAACACCTTTAAAACGTAATTTTCGATCAAGATATCGATTTTTCATTTTTGCAATAGTATTAAAATTGAATCTTTTATCTATCGAAATCTGCTTAAATTTTGTCTGTATCTAAAATAGAACCCGAGTTACAGCTATTCCAGCTTTTGCATTGTGTTTAAAAGTTATTTTTAGCTTTTTCTCAAAATGAAGCTTTTCAGATTTTTACTATACGCAAAACATCCAAAAACAAAAAAATTATGCATGAAATGCCACGAATTTTTTTGTACTTCTTTTACAAATGTTTTTTGAGGGAATAGACTACACTCATGATAATATATTAAATAGTTTTATATTTACACTGGTATAAATAACAAACTTGAGACAAATAACAAACTTGAGACGAATTTCACGAATTTTTCATTACATTAGTACTTTAACTGAAATATCATCTGATATAGAGATGTGATAATAATGTGTGTTGTCTAAGTCCTAGAGAACGTTATTCTGTTTATTATGCAATTTACAAAATGTCAATAAATTATTGTTTCATTTTTGAGTTATCATGTTTGCGGAAATGTCAATTTTTTACATAATTTTGACTATTTTTCTCTTTAAAAAAATTATTTCTGAGTAATTGCTAAAATTTTTATATTTTTTTCAAAGTTTTAAAGTAAATGTCATTATAAAAAATGGATAACAAGAGAAAATTTCAAAGATTTCAAAAAATCCCTTCCAAAGATGTGCGGATACCTTAAAGAAAGCAAAATTTAGTTTTAAAATATTTGTGTTAGTGTGGCATTTAGGAATTAAAATTAAGTGGTATATATAATATACCGGTGCCCTTCAAGGGGTTAAAAGTACAGTTAAAGTATCATAAAAAACTTAAACAAAAAATGAATAAAAATCAATAACTAAAAACTGCGCCTACTAACCCCGGTCTCCCCTACAAAAACTTTACAAATTAATAAATAATTTTATAAAAAGGAAGTCAAATATCATTTTTGAAGGTAATCAGGGCCAAACATCTCGATTTTGCAATTTTCAATGGAAAATATAAAACCACACAGCAATGTCTGTAACATGTTTTAATAAATTATCTTATCTTTTAGACAATTTTATAAATTGTACTATAAAGCAAAAATATTCTACACAACAAAATAAAGAGTTTACATCTGGCAAATAAGAAGTCTTCGTTTTTGAGGGGAAATTGCGAAATTATACTTATTATCATAAATTATTAATAAACAACATTAACTAGCAGAAAATGCTAATAAAATGTTTCTATCTTCTGCTTATCAGAAAAAAGATAGTTTTAGTTCAATAAATGCAGTAGGTCAAACTTCACCTCTGGTCAAACATCCCTAGTTTCCCCTGTATGTGTAAAGCATCTGATCTGAGGTGACAGTAAAAATCTGTAAACATGCTGTTCCATGATTTGAACAGCATTGCAGTTATACACTTCCAGCATTTAACCAATTAACACCGATCACATATTGAATAAAATACGCAAGACTTGTGTAATTATACATTTACTTTATGGTATTGTTGCATTTATATCTATGTTTAACGAACTTGTATAGCTACATTTCAACTAACCAATCGTATTCTCGTGTTCTGTTTCATGTACATCAAATTATATTACGGTATCTTGTTAAAAAAGTTGTGTTTAATGACAGGCGAGTATGTACATTTAAGTGTCCTTCTAACGGTCAATTTTATTCATTTAGGTAACTTCATTATTCATGGATGCATTTAAGATAAGAGTAAAATCTCAATTTGAAAGCGATTGTTATACTGTTCCATAGATAATTTTTATTTTATGAAAAATGACTTATAATTTATCTGTTTTCCAAGTAAAAAAAAATCAAACACTTTTTTTTTTTTTTAAACTTAAATTCCAAGCAAGATTAGCTCTTAAAAGTTAAACACTGCTTTAATGTTCTTTAAGTAAATATTAACACATTCACTAAAAAAAATGTAACACTACAATAACTACAAAAACTAAACATTTAAAAATTTGGTTAAATGCACAATGTTTCATTTGCGGCATAAAATGTACCTTTCTCTATTTTCACAAAAGTTTTATTTTGTAGTCTTCATAAGTCATTATATACTTGTTTTATAATCTTTCAAATGTTGTGACTGATTTTTCAAAATGTATAAACTTCTAGGAAATACTTCTCTGTTTACTCCCATTCTAAAATTAAGGTAACGAGAATCATAAACTGTTTAACATGAATTTAGAAAGCGAAATTCAAGATCAATCAATGTAATTGGAAAGAAAGCAGAGCAACTGAAACTGTCTCTCTGTGTAATAAAATCACTTGTACAAACGTAATTTGCATTCATAATTCATCATAATTAAAGGAAATGTGAATTTGACAAGCAACTTTTACCAAATTTAATTTATCAGGATTTAAACTCTTAGGTTTATGCAGTATTTCCCTATTACTAACAAACGAGGAAATGACAGAATTAATTACTTCTTAATACAGCGGCATTTTAAACCTGAATAAATTAGCTTATGTATAGAACAATTTATTCTTTACCATTTGAAGAAATGATATTCCTATTCATTCTCTTTAAACTGAGATTTCATCAACCTTCTAGAAAAGTTACCTCATTATTTATAGAATTTAAAATTCCCGAGAAAACGGAACAAATTGTTTAAAACTTGTGCTCTAAACTTATTAATAATTCATACGCCCAGTTGAACTTGTGACAACTTTAGACAATTTGATTTGGCTGGAGTTTAGTCGGAGAAACACACAAGAGAGCTCTACTTAATAAAGATGCTATCGCTGAGATATATCTTTCATGGATTAACGTGCATCTGAATTAAACATTAACAACTTTTCAAAGTTATTTTATTTTTGATAGAGCATTAATATTTAAACAGATTTACTTCGCTTCTGTAAATATAAATCAAGATATCCTCTGAGAATGGGAACAAATAAATGTGATAAACATCCAAATTCAAATTAAAGTTTTGTATTCTTGCAATTTTAATTATTGAGAAAATTTATATTACCTTAATTCAAGTATTTTAGTAAATCTTTAATATTTATTTCCCTTTTGAACGAACCAACTTCTCTAAATTTTAAAGAGAACTTAGCCATGGAAATTTAGAGAAAATTGTTTTAAACATCATCTCAAGTTTTGGTAAAATAATTTAAATTTTTCCACTTCTACCACAGCGAAAAATATCTGAAAAGAGGATAAGTTAGTTAAAGCAACAGTTTTGAATTTGATAAAGAAAAATAATTATAATTTGTAAAATAAACCTATATTCTTAAATAAATCAAACTTTTCTGGAATTAATATACACAGAAAAAATGTATACTTGCTTTATTTCTTGTAGTAGTTTCAAATACTTAATCAAGAAAGAACATCATTTTGGCTCCCGAAGGCATAGCTGTCAACTTTTACGCTTTTGAGAAATGCAAAAAAGTTGGCAGCTAGGCGAATGATTTTTTTGTTGAAAGGTGTGAGGGTGGACATAACAATCTAATTATTTAACATCGTATACAATGTATAAAATGTATAGATTTCAAAAGTTATGGATAAAATTTTCATCATTCTGCTGAAAATTGCATCATTTTAACCAGTAGATTTTTGCATATTATAAGAGATTGGATACGTATTTCAATCTTCATAATTTTTACTGAAATTTTAATACTACTAATTCCCTCCAAACTAATCCTTACATGTATAAAAATAATTATTTTACGTGAAATTGAATAATTTAAAAGTTCTTAAAATCTATGTTTGTTTATTTCGACGATAGATTAAATGACGTAACTTTGTTTAAGTAATTGATAAATTAGTTTAATGGTAATGGTGATGTTTTGTCAATGGCAAAACACCAAATAGTTACGGTTTGGTTTTAGAAATTGTGCTTTAGCAGCATATGGTCAAAGACTATGAACAGATACAGTTTTCAACCAAACACATTTTGTTCGGTTCTTCTATTAATTGAGAATTGAGATTTATTTTTTAACTTTGGAATTTGTTGATCGACTACTCCAACGACTATGCTGACTACAGGAATATCTTGATTTTTCAGCGACAATTTTCGAGTTTAAAATAAGATTATTTCTCTTATATATAGTTAAAATCTTTCTTCGTAATTTTGAGGTATATGATGTTTACGTTCTTAACGATTCAAAATCAAAACAAGTATTTTTTAAGAAAAAAATAAATCACACTTCAAGATATTTCTTCATATCGTCATGTTATCTGGCGACACGTCATTTTTATCTACATTAGTATCTTGCACGTATTATACACTGAAGAGACAAAACATTATGACCACCTACATTATAGCGCATTGGCCTACCTTAGGCCCGCAAAACAGCTGGAAACCGCCTTGGCATAGACGTTTCAAGTCCTTTATAGATGGCTGGAGACAGATTGTACCAGATTTTTACTCAGGGATAACGCAAATCCGGGATATTCCGGCATGGTAGATTTTTAGCGCTAAGGTGCCGTTCTATGATACCCCAAATGTGCTCTATCGGATTAAGATCCTTTGAGTTAGACGACAAGGACATTAACGAGAATTCAGCATTACATTCTTGGACTTCACCAGCACACTTCAAGCTTCCTGGCATGGAGTGTTTGTCCCCTGGAAGATTCCCTATCTAGTTGAGAAGTCAGACGCCATGTAATGTGTAACTAGTCCGCAATGATATTCAGATAGTATGTAGCTTTCATGATCTGTTCTTTCAAAACCATTGGTTCCAGAGACGCCCATAAGAATATCCCCAAAGCATAATACCGCCACCACCGGCCTGTGTATGAACTGATGTACATTGGGGGAGCAGCTGTTTGCCTGTATGAAGGCATACATTGACAAAGCCATCGACGTGATGAATGACGAATCGTGATTCATCCGACCAAGCAACTGTCTCCCACTCATCCTTGATCCAATCAAGATGTTTCTGGGCCCAGTGTAGGCGTAGTTGTTGATGACGCTTAATCAACAGAGACACACGAGTGGGACGTCAGCTGTATTGTCCCATATTCAACAGTGTCCGCTGAGCTGTGTCCTCCGAAAGAATCCTATTGGGACCTGTATTGTATTGGGTTGTTAGCTGAGTTACTGTCTGGTACCGAATTTGTTTCACCAAGTGGAACAGCCTCCAACATTCTTTTTCCTTGGTAACACGTGAACGCCCAACACCACGCCATATACGTCTGGTTTCACCTTCATTCAACCATTTTGCATAAGCACAACGGAAGGGTCGCGAAAAAGCCACAAGTCGCACAGTTTCGGAGATACTCGTTCTGAACCGCCATGCCATTACAACATGCCTTCATTCAAGCAGCCTTCCCCATCACACGCAGAGGTAAGCGCAAGAATGATTCCTCGGAGTCCCCAGTGGCACATAAATACCATTCTCACTTGATCACGTGTCCTCCACGTCTTCATTGTAAAATATGGACATGGTCATAATGTTTTGGCTCTTCGGTGTATCTAATTTGAATCCTAAAAATCCTCTGAACCAGAAAAAAATTCATTCATTTCAAACGAGCCCGTCGGAAATTTTTCGTCAATTCGTAACCTATCACAAACCAATAATGAAATAAACTTAACTGAGCCTATAGTTAGACCTCTAAAATAAATTTTATATTTTATGTAAAAAAAGAAAAATATGTCTTTAAATATGTATGTTCAAACATACAGTTTTATCATCTGAAGCAAAATGGATTATCTGACGAAATATCGTGTTACTAAACCCAACCCGAAAACTGTCTGATCCTGCAATAATAGGAATCAATTTTGCATAACCCGAAAAGCCAGACAGGTCGTGTTAAAAAAAAACGGGTTATCCAACCAGATACAGGATTCCAATTTAAAATAATTACCATTAGTGGGAATAACGCTTATTTTGTCATACAATAGATGATGACACAGTTAATACAAATGAAAGTTCTTGATGTTATCTGTTGCCATCGAAATACTCAAGGCCTGAGGACATGAGTTGTAACGTTATCACTAATCGACCGAATTTTCACTACTATTGGAATTCTCACCGGAAAAATTTGAATAGCAATTTTCTTTTATTTTATTTATGGAATATGTATCATCTTATAAAACAATACTAACTATTTAAACTTACTGGTGAGAATTTGGAATCCCTCAATAACAAATCAGCCAGATGAGGCAACACTGTGACATTCCGCATCTAGCTGAATTTTTATTTAGGTATTCCGAATTCTCACCAGTAAATTTAAATAGTTGGTATTGTTTTATAAGATGATAGATATCCCAGAAATAAAAGAAAAGAAAATTGCTATTCAAAAATTTCCGGTGTGAGATCCAACACTAGTAAGAAGTCGGTAAATTAGTGATGACGTCACAACTCGTGTTCTCAGGCCTTGAGTATTTCGATGGCAACGTGTTATCCCGTAATAAATAAATAAATAAAAGAAAAGAAAAGCTGCGCGCGATTTGATGACTATTTTTAAAACTTAATGTAATGCTACTCAACCATAGCTGACAACTTTCACCCTTCTTTCTTACCACTGAAATTTAATAAAATAATTTTGCGTATTTAACAGCAGAAATTTTCTTATAAATAAGGCAAAAACTTATAATAAATTTTAGTGGTAACAGAAAAGAATGACAGTTGGCAGCTTTGCTTTAATACTGCATCAAATTCGTAATGATTGGTGAAGTTTTACGAAAGTATAAACCTGTAAGGTAAAATAAAAACAAAAAACACTGGAAAACAGAGATTCGAACATACCATTTTTAGATCCGAAAAAATGAATCATCAGCAGTGCGAGACCTTTATGTCTAAGAATAAATGTGAAAATTGCTGCGTCAATTCAAAGGTTATGCGTGGACATATAAAAACAGGAACGAAAAATCATGCATTATGCATCAGGCATAGTTTATGAAACATTTTACAAGAGTATCAGAATATAAATAAGAAATTTCATTTTTTCATATAATGAAATGATAACACACAACTCAGTAAAAATTCCGTTTACGTCAATTTCTGTTCATAAGACAATAACCATACATAACATAAGTAATATGTTCATTTCTGTTCATTTGTGTTAATTCTGCCCTTCTGCCCGGTATATGTTTTAAAGAATGTATACAAACCACGTCATACATTAAATATTAGATAACTTTAAAATGCATACCACAGCGGAAAACGCACTTCCGATCGAATTATTGATCACAGTGAATCCTGTACCTTAATTATGTGCGTCTCTGTAAATAAATGATATGTGCTACGGATTTCAGGGTCTATCGAAAATATGTCGCAGTACACATTAGTGCTCTTTTATAATTTCACATCATTAAAATGACCGCAGCCGATTTTTCCTGATATGTGAAAATAGATAAAACTCTTAAACGAACTGTAAATGCTTCATTATATACTACTGACAAATCATGTTGTATTCCACCTCAATCATGTATATCAATCTCATTAGTTTTAAAATATCGTAACACCAATAAAATTCATCGTAACTTACCCCCTATAGAACATAATGTAACGAAATTATTTTGTGTGCCCTGTAAATATTATAAATATTGTAACTATCATTAAAATGCATCGGAAACGATTTAGCCCCATAAGTCATAAGGTAACAGAATCCTTTTGAGTGCCGCGATGAACTAACTATGAATCCTACACACTTCATTTTCAATACAAAACATTCAGTTCTAAACAACAATAATATATAAAAATTATATTGCAATCCCTATATTTTTACGAGAATTAGATCACGGATATACAAACAACAAGTCAAATTCATAAACACTTTTTTAATTTGTCGAAAAGTCAATTGTATAATCTTTTTTCTTTGAATTTGTCTAATAAATTCAAAAATATATTTATCATTTAATATATCATTTTAAACTAAAATTATTCAGACATAAAGCATTAGTAGTTTAATCTGATATAGATAATTTCTCTGAAAAGTATCAAGTGCATTATAAAAAGATAAAAGCGACCTCTTTCGTAGGTTAAACGCAATAAATAAATATTAATAGCCGCGATATAATATATATAACAGATGCTCCATAGGTGTTTTTGCTCTTTAAATTTCAAAGGGATTTCAAAAGTTTACAAAATTTAACAAAAAACCTTTTTTGAGTACGGATTGCACTATACGTTTTGGCAAAGAGTCGGATTGTTTTCTGGGAATGAAAAAGGATAGTTGAATTTTTCACCGATCGTTGGTGCTATTAAGCTCTTCAGGGATAATTTTTTTACGCTGAGAGAAAAAAAATGACTTTTTTTTTTACCATTTATATTAATAGAAATTCAAAACGCAGAAAAAAAGGGAAAAACAATAAAAATTCACAAAACAAATTACGTCCATATTTGAGGCCGCCGAGCGTTAATGGTAATTTACTTGCAGACCTTGAAAATACCATCGTTAGAAAGTGTATAAAACTACTCAATTTGTTACTTAACCTCTTAAGGGAAGATTGTTTTATGGTGAAAAAAAAATGACTTTTTTTTTATGATTTATTCATTTTATATTGATAGGAATAAAAAAAAAAACGATAAACGATAAAAAATTTTAAAAAAAGTGTTCACATTTGTGGCCGCTGAGAGTTAATTGTAATTTATGAGTGAAATGATTTCTTATAAAATAAAAAAAACTAACAGTAAATTTCTTTCTTACATTTCTACAAATTATTAAAACTTAATATATTTAATATATCTGATATTATTTTTTTATCAAATATTAAGGACTAGTTCAAATAATCCAACAACACTGACTGCCGAAAAATTACTTCACGCTTTATCTCTAACTGCACATTCGAATATCATTATCATTGCAGCCAAACCATAAAATTTTTAATTCTCATGTTGATGGATTCTGTAATGATTATGTTATTATCAAATTTTTGTTCTTTTCCTTAATGACATTAATTATAATTATAAAAAATTAAACGTCCACATACGTGGCCAAGGGCGTGAAAAAGGTTAAGGTCCACGTCAGTAAAGTAAATAAAAATATTGATATTATACATATACTTTATTCTCAAGTATATATTTATACATGTTTCTGGTATCGCTTATTGAAATATTTTATTTCTTTTGCCATAAAAAATCCAATTTTTTGGCATACAATCCACAGTATGAGAACTTGTTAACTTTTTTTTAAGGAATTGTGGAATCTTGACACGGCTTAAGGGACGCCAGAGTTTTAATCTATCCAAATTTAATTAAAAAACCCATAATTGTAATCTTTATAATTTAACCCATTCTTCAGCAAATAATTATGTCACTGCAATTTTGAAAATAAATAAATGCAAGTAATTTCACCTATATTGTACAAGCAAAAATTTAATCAAAACTTCTGTTGCAAATTTTGATAATAATTATGCGGTTTAAATAAAAACCGCCACCATTCAAACTAATAAATTCAAAAACATAAAACATCCTCCTTTTAATATATTAAAAGAACAGAAATAATAAAGCCCTAACACACTCACTAACATTTATTCCCCACTATCATTTCAACTAAACATTAAGTTTTCCCGTTGTCATCTATAGTAGGTATAAGATTCATGCTTTGCTCTCCCTTAATAATCCACTTTCATCTCCAGTTCTATGAGACAAATTTATATTTATAATCCTTTGCTTACCGGTATGTCAAAGCCACCGGATATCCGCGTCATTAAACTAGATGGTTATATTCACCAATAGTTTAATAACGGGATAAGATATCATCTGAATCATCCCAAATGCATTTGTATGTGCGAAAAATTTTCAGAACCGGAGAATTTCCTCGGTGCTGCGCAATTTCTAAATGGCTCATTTGAAATAAATATATCAATGAGAAATATAATGGAGGTTCAAGGAAGTACAGAGAACATCATGAAAATTCATTAAATTGTGAATGGAAGGCCATTAGCTGCTATTTATTTATTTATAATACAGATAGTAGCCTATGGTTCATTTATTATATTGGCATATGTAGTTAATAACGTCAGATGTAAATAGTATTTATTGCGCAAAATGAATAATCCTTTTGTCCATTCACCTTGCTCGGACATTCAGTGAAATATTTAACTTAGAAAGCCTGTTTTAGAAATGAATTTAAAAGGTTCTTTATATTTTCAAACTGGTCGCGTATTATGCGACGTTTACCAAAATATATTATTTGAATTTTGTAAAAAAAAGGCATAGAGAACAATTGTAGTGTAGAGGTTAAACGGATAGTTCAACCGTTGTTACAAACTTTCATATCCTAAATTATGAGTATATTATAGTGACAATGAAAGAAAAAAATATATAATGATGGAAATGTAATCATTATTAACACGGGAGGACGCGCGCCGGTCCTTATAGACTCAGAGTGAGTATGGTTTTTTACAATGGTTCAACTTATTTTATCGCAAAATTTTTAACAATTATCTCCGACTAAATAAGGCGACGATTATTATTTGTATTTATTTGTGACTAAGTAAAAACCATTCATACTCTGGGTATGCGCGCGTTCTCCCGGGTTAAGGGGGTAGGATACCTTTAAAACTGCAAAATTTTCGAAATTTTTTTAATACATATTTTGATTCCGTAATCATTTCTGAACAATATGCAAAAAACCGCATTAAAAAATTCCCATTAGTTTACTAATTATGGCTGTTTTATTAAGACTAAATATTAAGACTACATAGGATAATTAAACTTTGAGTTGCGTTTATTCAAAACGATGAATTTTGATACTGCGCGCAGGTTTACTAAAAAACTATGCATGGCAATCAAAAAAACTTTTCACCACATATTCATTACTGTATTATCTATAACTTAAAACCAGAAAAATGTAAGATTTGATTTTATTTTTTGTTTTTTACTTTCAAAATATTTTAAAAAAAGTGACTTTTTAAAATTTTTTGTTAATTTTTTTAATTTAGTCAATATGTTTTACAAATATTCTGGTTTTAGTATAAAGGTAACAGTATTATGTATTTATTTTCACCAAAATGGCCTCTTTATATGCATATTTTCAGATTTTATCATGCGCGCAAGATTTTTTTCTCTCATTATCATATATTTTTAAACTTATAATTTCAATATTTATTTATGAATTTATAAGTATATATATTTTTTTAAATATAAATATAAATATGAGCTTTACATTTAAATGAAGTTTGATCTATTTTTGACTTATTACACAAGTTTTGAAGCTTGGAACACAGTGGTATTTTTTCCTTTTTCGACGTGTTCAAAGGTATCCCACCCACTTAACACTATACGGGCCTCAAACAGTATTTCCAAATCTGGCGGATTTTTAATTCAGAAGTTTTGAGTTCATACTAGAAAAATTTTAATACTAATTTTCCTTTATTTTATTCAAGAAATATGTACCGTTATAATAACCAAAAATAAACTTTCGTATTGAAATTTAGAAATTCTTAACGATAGTTTTTAAAATGATGTATAAATACGTCAAACGGCCTGTGTAGTGTTAACATTAAAAATAGCGGGAATTTTACTCAAGTTTTATAAAAATATTTCACGCAATAATTTTTCTTTAAAACTATTTTACATTTCTAAATTTATATTTTATTTACTTTGTGAAGAAATTTCTGGCTCGATTCTAAATGTTTTCAAATGGTACCAGTCAAACGACCTGTTGTTAGAATATTTAGTGTTAACCTTTTCCGGCGCGGAGTAGGTCTGCTGGTAAAATGATGAAATGATGGACTGACAACAGAATTTACAAACGAATTTATTAGAAAATAAAAACTTGCTTATTTTCCCGTACATTATAAAAGGAAAATTTTAATTAAATATTCTTGGTGCTTTTTGTCAGTTTTGGATTTAAAATTAATGTCCTTTTTTGTGGACAGAGCCAGCAAAAGCGTTAAAATATATTTGAATAATACACTCAAGTGCCAGAAAAGCTGGTACACCTGGATAATGAAGTATAGGACTCCCACGAACTCGCAGAATTGCCGTAACACGATATGGCTTGTACTCGGCTAATGTCTAAAGATATCCTGGAGGTAATTCATACCATGAATTCTGCAAGGCAGCTCACAAATCCATAAGAGTGCAAGGAGATGGAGATCTTTTCTGAAAAGTACATTGCATGTCATCTAAGTTGTGCTCAATAATGTCCATATCTGGGGATGATTTAGGTGTCCAGTGGAAGTTTTTTAAGCCGAAAGAGTACTCCTGGAGCCACTCAGTAGCAACCAATAAAGCGGGGCTCAAAATTCTCTGGATATCAGTAATTTAACCCTTCTTTGCATGATGATGGAAATTTTCCTCATAACATAGAATCCCCAAAAATTATATAAAAGAACAAGTTCACTTTAAGTTGATCGTATCTGGATACCTTTTTAATGTCCATTGCATAAAAAAAACATAGCTGTCAAAAAAAGACTTCTCCAGCTCCTCCACCTCCAAAAGATATAAGAACAGATGGTGCGAAACATTGGTCAACCGTGGGTGGGTCACTCCGGTGCAAGTATCCTAAATGTAAAGGGTATTCTACAATTTCTTGTAGTAAATGTGGAGTCAATTTGTGTCTAAATAAAAATAATAATTGTTTTGTTAATTACCATAAAAAATAAAAAATATCCAATGATATCCTCTTTTATTTCTATTTAGTACTAAGCTAATGATCTAACTTTGCATGATGATGGAAATTTCCATCATACTGTTTTTTGCTAAATTTATATTATAAATATATACTAAGATTTTGTTTTAACCATTTTTCCTTTTATTTTGAACATGAATTGTATCACCTTGATTTATTTCATCAATAAAGAAAAAATAATGCAAAGAAGGGTTAAAATTAATTTCTGTCGCCTTGTCTAATAGCTGATTTGTCTGCGATTGAGGAAGGTGAAATAAACTGTAAGAAATTAGTGGTGACCGGGTCTTTTGATGCCCTGATTTACTCGGGACCCCTGCCAACACTAGCAGCAATCCTCGGCGGGTGTAATCGCACAGTCTTGCTGGAATTGTCCAAGTTCGACGGAATGCACAATGATATGAATGGGAGTAGGTTATAGGACTTGACGCTTACGTACCCGTAACCTGTCAAAGTCGTTTGTAGACGCATTAGGGGACCCATATCACGCCAACTACACACGTTCCATACCATCACAGAGGCTTCACCAGATGAACATACCCCTGTTAATATGTAGGGTCCATGAATTCCTGAGGTTGTCTCCATACCCGTACACGTCATCCACCCGATACAATTAGAAACAAGACTTGTCAGATGAGAAAACGCAACGTGTTTCCAGTGATAAATAGTCATATGGAGGTGTTGGCGATCCCAAACGCGGCTTAAACCTTTAGTGCGCAGTTTTCCATATATGCATACAACAGTGTTTTGAATTTAATAGATTTTTTTAAATTCGTATATACCTAATTATCACCAGAAAATTAAAATAACAATATTTTCTTTAATTAATTACAGACATTCTGTATTAAAATAAAGCAAAATTAACCATTGAAACTTTCTGGTGTAAAGTCAGATTCTCTGAACTACACAATTTCTAGAACGTATTCTATCATGGGAATTAAAGGGTTAAAGGTTAAGTTTTATAAAATAAATATTTATATAAAATAAGGTATTTGGAGACATACTTATTAAAATATTTACTAATTTGCAATAATTTGGCGTAAAATAGCCGCACGACAGTAGTTTTTATTTATATTGCAGATGTGCAAGAGAAGAAAAGATTGACGTGTTATATGAAAAATGTATCTCTGATTTTTTTGCATTATTTTTCCTGTGTAATAAACCTTTCTGAGAATCACATATAATTTCTTCGAAACAAAATAAAAAATCGCGCATTTAAGGGTTAAAGCTTCGTGATGTACAGCCAATAACGGTACACGAGTGGGACTGCAGTTCCAAAAGCCCATATCAATGACTGTATGTTAAATAGTTTGGACGCTGACATTTGTTGATACCCAATAATTGAAATCCGCGGTAATTTGAGAAGTGTAGCTCGTCTATCTCGTTTAATGATTCTCGTCAGTCGTCGACGGCCCCGTTCTTTCAAGGTGTTTTTTTTTTCGGTCGCGCTGCTTTCTGCGATTTTATGTTTTACCGGATACATTACACATTCCTACACACTCGTGAAATGTTTGTGTGTGCGAAATTCCAAATCACATGGCTACTTCGGAGATGTACCCCTAACATGTCAGAGTCGTCTCTATCTCTCATCTTTTGTACTCCGACTATAAAGACACGTTCAAAGCCACTTAAATCGTGATAACCTGCCATTGTTGTAGCAGGAACCAATCTAACAGATTCGCCTTACTGCTGCTGTCTTATCGCTTAAGACTGTACCGCGTTATGCTGATTTGTTGCATACCTCCCTTATTTGCATGTGCACGCCTGTACCAGTTTTTCTGCCCCTTCAGTGTACGTAAAAAAAGTTTTATACAAATTGAAATTTTATTTTTTGAATTACATAAAAATTTCGTGTATACTGTATTATTTAAAATATCAGTAAATCCTGGAAAATAATGTGATACATTTTCTATCACTCAAATTCATTTTTGATGAGTTTCATTAATTTAAAGATGGCCTTACAAACGTTTTAAGATTTTAAATTCACTTCTATGAATATTACGTGTACTAGAAACACACATATGAACGTTTGTGATATTTGTTTTGCAAATAGTTGTGAATAAAGAGAATTTAATAAAAATTAGAAAGCAAAATACATATTTATTTCGAGATACAGCATTTTACATTATTTGTGTATTCACGCATCAACATAATATATTATGTTACTTATTCATGTTCGTGAAAACATGTGACTAAGCACATGCCTGCAGGTAAAAATTCCAGCATATAAAGAAAAATGTACCTGCACATATGTTATGTGAGTGATGAATGTTTATTATTAATAAATAGTCATGTATGTGTGAAACATTCGTATGTGCATTCTCATGTCTGAATGTTAATGTGTTCGTATGAGCTTATTTATATAAACTAACAAATGTGCATTTGTTTGAGGAAGAGTCCAGTTGTGTGTGCCTGTATGCGGGCATTCTTGTACATAGGTGATAGTATCCTTCTGCGAATAATATGTGCGTGCTTGCTTAAACTCATGTGTGCATGGAAAAATAGGGATGTTCATAAGTGTGTAAGCCCTGATCTATTGTTATTAATATACATAGATAAAGCATTTTATGAAAATCTCATATTTTTCTGGGAGAACTAAACAAATTTCATATCAACGGCATTAACTTGTACAGTGATGGTTGTCATACGAAAGTGGATGAAATTAATGAATAATGTAACCTTCATCGTCTTTTTACGAATTTATGAAGCGTTTATTCAAATTAACATGGGGGAAAATTACATTCCTAATTGTATGTTTTCATATCTCGTTATCATTACGTGCGCTTAAAAAGATTTTTTTTTCTGCGTGACAAACATTTATAATGCTTATATGCTTACAGTATAACTTAAGTAAGTTAAAATGTTATAAAGATATTAACGGACGATTAAGTGATATTATGATCTTAACCCTTAAATGCGCGATTTTTTATTTTGTTTCGAAAAAAATATATATGATTCTCTGAAAGGTTTATTACACCTGAAAAATAATGAAAAAATCAGAGATATATTTTTCATATAATACGTCAATCTTTTCTTCTGTTGCACATCTGCAATATAAGTAAAAACTACTGTCATGTGGCTGCTTTACGCTAAAATAATGCAAATTAGTATATACTTTAATAAGTATGTCTCCAAATACCTTATTTTATATAATTATTTATTTTATAAAACTTAACCTTTAACCCTTTAATTCCCATAATAGAATACGTTCTAGAAATTACGTAGTTCAGAGAACCTGACTTTACACCAGAAAGTTTCAATGGTTCATTTCGCTTTATTTAAATACGGAATGTCTGATTTTTAATTAAAGCAAATATTGCTATTTTAATTTTCTGATGTAAATTGGGTATATGCGAATAAAAAAAATCTATTATTTCGAAGAAAAATTTCGAAGAAAATAAAAAGGTTTAGTGGTAAAATGGCAAGGAAAATTAAACTCGCAAAGTTTAATTTTCCATAGCATAAGTTTAACATAAACCTCAGTTAAATAAAAAAAAATTGTTGCTGACCATTTTTTCTTTATTTTGAATCATTAAGGCATTTGTCTATCAGATTAAAATGATATTCTAGCAAGTTTACTTTCGCCAGATTTTTTTCCCCAAAAGTCAAAAGATTGTGAGAATGCCTCATATAAGTATGATAAGGCCAGCGATGCACCAACAATATGTACTACATGGGATTATATATTTATATACTATATAAAAGGTACAATTTGTCGATTACGATATTCTTCTGCAAATGGTACTAATAATGGCGACCGTAAATGGCAGTTGCAATAAATTTGAAATACATGTTCAATGAAATAAAACGTGTAAATCGATTATTTTAAATATTCATAATTCTAAATTCAAGAAATAAGTATTAAACGAATATCTATTTTTAATCTTTTATTGAAGTATTAAAAAAAGTGTTAGATCCTTAATTTCTGACAAAACAGTATCGAAACGATTTTAACTAATGAATAAAAAAAGTCATTTTAGTTTTCAGATAAAATAGACATAAAAAACTAAATATATATATCTACACTATATTAAATGAGTGTAATTAGAAAACAGAATTAAAATATGTTTTATGCATTAAATGCATAAATTTTCTGCAATTATATATTTTCTGCATTTTCTGTTTTAAATTAATAAGTGTTAAGACAAGCTATGTATACAGAGTTCGTGCGGATACCGTTATTTTTAAGGCGAAATATCAGTATTTTCTTATTAAAAAAAGTAAATCAAGTTCAAACGCCCGAAATTTCTCCTTATTTCAGGGGAGATTATCTATAACAAAATACTGCTATCGAAGAATTTTTTGGTCTGGAAATTCCAGTACCTGTACGAACCCTGGTATACTTCAATGGAGCTCAGCTAATACATCAATAATTTTCCCCGCGTAATTTAAATTGAAATATTTTATAAAGTATCGCTGTGGAGTAATGTATTCTTTTAACTTAAATTTTAAAAATCGCTGTATTTTAGGGATGAAATTTTTTAAGATATCATCACACAATTTCTTCGGATCATTGATAAAATTCTTGGATTCCGTCTCAACCTTAATATAATGTTAAGATCATAATAAACTCTCTTACTAGTCTTAAAATATCAATCTTTAGTTTTAAACATTATTATTCTATTGTAAATGTACATCTCAATTTTTCTTTAACTGACAAGAGAATAATTGAAAATCTCTCCCAGTCTTCCTAGTGTGGGAGTTTTGATTAAAATGCTGTTGTAAGTTTCATGATTTGTACTCGCATTTAAAAATCTGAAGGAGTCCATATTTCAAATGAAAGACTCGTATGTACGATTATATGAATTGCTTAACTCACTCAATTTTCTATATAAGCTAACGCCATTAAACAATAACATACATTAGAAAATTAAAAAACACTTACTAATTATGTTAATTAGAATTAGTGAAGGAAAATAATCAAGGTATAATTTCAGTTTACTTTCGTAATGAGGTAAATGAAAGAAAAACTTTAAAACAAAACTACCATACAATGACAGTCAATCATGCTATATGAAATCAGTCAATATTCAATCATAATCACCAACAGCATTTTGTTAGCCCCCGATATTCTATTTCTTTCAGGCAACAATTAAAAAGTCACCCCTAAAAAATAACTTTACGTTACATAAGCCAGCCGTAAAAAGAAGCAGATGCATCATTGTACGTTTAAATACTAACAAATTCTACTGCAATTTTTCTAAGCAACTTCTAAGCATAGCACATTTTCCATTTTTGCACCTTCGTATAGGGGGAAAATGTACTTTTAACTGCAATTTGTTTGAAAACAGCACCTCAATTTATTTTTGATATATTCATTTTATTCTGCCGTTTTAATGCCTTTTTCTATAGTGGTGGCAACTGAAGTACTCCATTTTTATAGAAAGTAAAGGGAAAATAGTAGATTATTATATCTTTGTTGACATTTTCTTATAACAACTGAAAAAAATGTAATTAAAATATGCGACAGTTTGAAAAAATATAAATGAATGATTTCTGATAAAGCATGCAGCTATTATACACTATATTAAATTTTAAGCATCCGTATTAATGTTACAAACAAATGAAGGCATATGAATCATTAGATAGCCAATTTTTTTGTCGACTTTACAACATCGCTTTTTTGCTGGGTTTGTGTATTATTCCGCGATAGTGACGTGATATGCCATATCGCGAGGCTAACGAAAAAGGACAGGCTACGGAGGTTCATCTCAAGTGTCTTTTTTTACAGACTGCTGGAATCACGTGATGCTCGAAAGCACCAATGCATGTGTACGAAAAGTGCCTCACGTCACTCTAGCAGTCTGTAAAAAAAGACACTTGCGTTGCACCGCGGTAGCCTGTCTTTTTCGTTAGCCTCGTCATAACGTCAAGTAGAACAAACACAAAAAATTATACGACGCAAGAACATACCACTATTTACGCAATCTTTTCTAATAAAGTAATGAGAACTGGCTGATAAATGACTACTTACAGTTATCTTATGGGTACGGTAGAATAGACTGTAAATAAAAGAGAATTAAGTCTTGAGTTTCTGTTGCTTATATATACTATAAAAAAAGTTAAAAATAAAATAAAAGGAGGATACTTTTAAACCTGCAAAATTTTCGAAATCTTTTTAATACATATTTTGATTCCGTAATCATTTCTGAACAATATGCAAAAAACCGCATTAAAAAATTCCCATTAGTTTACTAATTATGGCTATTTTATCAATACTAAATATTAAGACTACATAGGATAATTAAACTTTGCATTGAGTTTATTCAAAATGATGAATTTTGATACTGCGCGCAATGTTACTAAAAAACTATGCATTGCAATCAAAAAGACTTTTCACCACATATTCATTACTGTATTATCTACAACGTAAAACCAGAAAAAGTTAAGATTTTATTTTAATTTTTGTTTCTTATTTTGAAAACAACTTTTACAAAAAATGGAAATTTTTAATTTTTTGTGATTTTTTTTTTTTATTTATTCAATATTTTTTTACAAATATTCTGGTTTTAGTATAAAGGTAACAGTATTATGTATTTAGTTTCACAAAATTTTTCTCTTTATATGAATATTTTCAGATTTCATCATGCGCGCAAGATTTTTTTCTCTCATTATCATATATATTTAAACTTAACATTTCAACATTTATTTAGGAATTTACAAGTATATATATATTTTTAAATATAAATATAAATATGAGCTTTATATTTAAATGAAGTTTGATTTTCATTTTTGACTTATTACACAAGTTTTGAAGCTTGGAAAATAGTGATATTTTTTCCTTTTTCGACGTGTTCAATGGTACCCTACCCCCTTAAAGGGGTTTTTTCATCGGAGGCGACACTAAATTCTGAAAAAGTAGAATCCCTGCTTCCTGCTTGTGTTTACATTCTGGTTGTGCTTTTATTTTCTTAATTTATCATAGGTTAGAGAGGTCACTTTCCCCCGATACCTCTTTTGTGTTCCCCAATTTCTAGCATTAGTATTTGCCCTTTCTTTCATAATCGATGCACTTACAGATTAAATCTCACGCTATTTTACCGGTTATCGAAAGCAATGTCTATTTTATTCTTAAAATAAGAAAAGATTTTCTCTAGCACAATAAGTATTCATAATTGTTAATTTCACAAAAATCACAATATGTTTTTCTTCATAATGAAGGGAACGAATAATTTTTCCAACTGGATTAAGTCATAATCGAGGTTGGAGTAACACAGTTGACGTTTATTCCAACAGAGCTAAAAATGTCCAGACAAGGAATGTTATTAAATAAATGTTTTACATTGGAATGTTTATACTGAATTTATATTTCTAATTCACCTTGTGTTACGACCAATACCGAGACAATTTTTCAAGTGGGAGGCAAATGTTAAACATTTTCCCTCAATAAACTTTTATCGACATGTCTTTTCCATATTATTCGAAGTCCACTGCATATTTCATTTATCATGATACGACAGTATTCCGAAACTATTATTGCAAATATATATTTTAATGTTCAATTAAATTTACATTTCAAAATGCGAAATAATTAAGTTACAAAACTACACTATATGGCCAAAGGTGACCGGTCACTTGCGATTTTGGACGTTTTGTTAACTATCTAGAAAAATGCATGAGGAATTAACCTGAAACTACAGGTGTGTAAACAGTATAGTATAGGTCATATATTTCTGCGAAGATTTTTTCCCAAAACCCCATAGGGGACCGTCAACAAATTGAAAAATAACGAATATCTTTCGGATAACTCTGTAAATACTAATGTAGCAAAAGCGTTCAAACTCGAGATTATTAACAAGTGGCTTATTATAATATACTGTGTTCATTTTTATGATGATAGCATGTATACTCGTAGAGAAATTAGGGTTTTTATAAAAACAGTCCGCCAGGTTTTTTGCTTATAATTTGCAGTTATTAATATAAAAAAAAGTTCTTTTCAGAAAATATGACAAACAACATTATACACATAATATTGCACGTACTACTATATTTTGATACAACCCCTCATCTTTTTGCTTCCTTTTGGGAACAACGGATTTCGAGCTTATTCTACCGACATTAATTTTCATAATTTTTCAAGCTATGATTTTGAGACTTTCACAAAATTTGCTCTATATACTTAGCTAATACATTATGCACATTATATTTTGATTGCATTCGCGCATGCTAAGTGAAACATGTTTTTGTAAACCTGCTCATTTTCCATCCTTTTTTTTTTATTTTTTTAATTCTGATTGCACAGTATTGTGTACAATGTTGTTTGTAATATTTTCTGAAAAGAACATTTTTTTATTAATAACTCTGCAAATTATAAGAAAAAAACTTGGCGAAATGTGGGACTGTTTTTACAAAAACCTTAATTTCTCTACGAGTATACATGCTATCCTCATACAAATGAACACATTATATTACAATAAGCCACTTATTAATAATTTCGAGTTTGAACAGTTTTGCTACTTTAGTTTTTACAGGGTTATCCAAAAGATATTCGTTATTTTTCAATTTGTTGACGGTCCCCTATGGGGTTCCGGGGAAAAATCTTCACGGAAATATATGACCTATTCTATACTGTTTACACACCTGCAGTTTTAGATTAAGGCTTTGTGTATTTTTCTAGATATTTAACAAAAAGTCTAAAATCGCAAGTGACCGGCACCTTTGGCCATATAGCGTAGTTGGTTTCATTTACTTTTACAAAACTTTTTATGATATTACCTAAATTTTAACTCCCTTTTCCCTCAATAAATAACACATCAACATGTCCTACCTCAGCATATAATACAACGCCGACTGAAATTTTCATCAATTACGATATGATAATTTTCTTAACGTATTATTGCAAAAATGTACTTTAATATTCAATTTCATTTACATATTAAAATGTGCGATAATTAAGTTACAGAAGTACTTGGTATCATTTAATTTTGAAAAAAATATTATACGTCATCCCTGAAACATATCAAAACGAAATAAATTTCTTCTACACTAGCATAATTTAAAAATCTAATCTTTCGTATTCGTAACCGTAAATAACATGCTTAATAAACATGTTATTTGTTGTACATGCTGAAAGTGGTACATGTTATTTGTACAAGTATTAATAGTATTTCTAAATGTATAAGATTAACATATTAATTAAAATATATTTTAAATGAAAATATATTTAATAAGACTTTTTTTAAATATAGTAATTCTTGGAGGATATATTTTTAGTAATATATAAATTATATTCATTTTTAAGGCTTTTTTAAGGTATATGCCATACACTGTTTAATGTCTTAATAAATTTTCATAATACATTATCCTTAAGAAATGACAAAACAGCATATTAGGTAAAAGTGAATTTATTAATAATCAGAATAAGTAATTTTATTACAATTTCATAAATATCTGAAAGCATTCGGTGAAAAATTTCTTTTACTCGTGAATTAAACTTTGAAAAATAAACAAATAAGTTACGCAGATACATTAAATTGGCAATAGCGAAAAAGCGGAAATATTATTGTAAATAAAGAATGCAAGCTGCCGTTTTACATATTTTTCAATGAAAGCCATTCCAGAAAAAAAGACTCTGAAAGTATGAAAGAGGAAAAAATGATTTCTCGTAAAAAAAATACCACTTTTGTATCTGAGGCAGGCAAATCAGTTTTATTTAGGCAGACTGAAATGTTCTTTGATCTTTGCCTTCCACTCTTCTTATGCTGCAACTGGAGTTGTACAGAAAGTCATAGCTTATTGCGTTACCGACACAGTTCCTAACCTTGTAAAAATCTTTTACTCTCCACTCTTACATTTTTTAGATATACTTATTTATATTTATTTATTTCGTTGGCGCAGTTGGGAATAAGTGCAGTTATATTTTCGATTCAGAATTTCCGCTTGAAGGAACGCAAGTCATATGCTGGATGAAAGTTCAAGACTACAACAAACTATCTCGCATGTTTTGTAGACTTTTATTATTATGAAAAGAAAAAGAAACTTTTATTAGAAGAGTTTGTTTATTTATTCGATATGTAGATCTTTTCTTTCTTCTTTAGCGTTTTTCAATTTTCCGCGAGAAATAAAAAGTACTTTCTCCAACATAGCTTGTTTGAATGGGAATAAGATATCATTTACTTGAAAAAATATATATATATATAAATGTTTTCCAAAAATTTTAGAATTTAAATTTCAGAAAAATGCATTAGTGCAACTTCTCTAACAGTTAAATATGCATTTATTTAAAAATCTGTTTAAAAAAATGGTTTAAGAATCACTAACATTCGAAAGTAAATTGATGTAAATGCACCCTTATTTTTGCTTATTTTTAACAGTTATATTAACGCGTTCAACATAGACGAAAACAATGTGGGGAGTAGGTTAAAGCATTTCCTATCGCAAACATATTTACACCTTTTAGTCTTTTTTGTGTTATTAAAAGATATAAAGTGTGTGTTGTAGGTGTCCAACTGGGCGATAAATGACCGGATCAGGCTTAGATCCAGGGATCTCTTTGCTGAAGCTGCCACCTTTATGCCAAATGAGTTATCTCGGCCGAATCTGGAAGACCTAATTGTTCCAGTTAACCTATTGGTCACAGCATCTGGTCTAATATATGAATCAGCTCAACAGAATAACTCGCAGGTGATAGAACCGCAGTAAACGCTGGAAACGTAACTATACTACATTAATTTTAACAAAATTATTCTAATTGGTAAAAGAATAATCTAAGTTGTAGTTTTAGCCGAGTGGTTAGGGGGTTGAATTCGGAATTAATTAGGGGAAAGCTGGAAATTGTTTTAATCCCTTCCGTTCAGGTCTAGAATGAATATGCTATGTTTTCCCCTCGTACTAGGTGAGCGTTAGGAAATATGTATAGATTTATAGTCAAAAAACACGTTTTTTTATATACCATAACGGTATCTCCAAACAACTAATTCTGTCAAAAAATTATCAATACAAATGTTGTAGAGCTTAAAATTTTGAGTAAAATGAGTACCTACATTTAATATTTTTGTTGAACATTAAGGTCACAATTCCACTTTAAAATTTTAGACACGTGGTCAGGGGGTTGAACTCAGAATTAATTAGGAGAAAACTGGAAATTGTTTTAATCCCTTCAGTTTAGGTCTAAAATGAACGTACTATGTTTTCTTCTTCGAACTTGGGTGAATGTTAGAAAATATGTACATATTTATTTTCGAAAATCACGTTTTTTTTTAATTACCTTAACAATATCTCAAAACAGCTAACTCTATAAAAAACATTGTCAATACAAATGTTGTAGAGCTCAAAATTCTGAATAAAATGAGTACCCTCATTAATATTTTTGTTCAAGATTAAGGTCGCAATTCTATTTCAAAATTTGTCAAATCAAGTGCTTGAAGCCAGGAGAGACCAAGTTAACTTAACAATATCTCAAAACTGCGGCCTTAATATTTAACAAAAATATTAAGTGTAGGTACTCATTTTACTCAGAATTTTAAGCTCTACAACATTTGTATTGACAACGTTTTTGATAAAGTTAGCTGCAATGTTTTTGACAGAGTTAGCTGTTTGGAGATACTGTTATGGTATGTAAATAAACGGTCAAGTGCGAGTATTACTCGCCTACAGAGGGTTCCGTACAATAAATATATGAATTAGTAATTGTATTATTTTTAAAAAAAAACGTTGCTAAAAGAATACTAACACTTTGCAAAACATTATTCAAAGTAGGGTTGTGTATAACAGTATATACTAGAAAAATGTAAATGGATATACCATGAAAGTTCAAAGAGATATGGAACCTAAAAAATATCAAATACGGCTATTCTGTATAGCTCATTTTTACTTTCTTCTATCTTTACAGGAAGAAAGTATTGGATTCGTGAAAATTTTCGAATTCCGGTTTTCGACGGATGTATACTTTTTAGGGTACAGAGGTAATGAAAAATATGTTTTTACAAAATGTCTGTCTGTGTGTGACACAAATATTGTGGGCGCTCTGTCTTAAGAACTATTGAACGGAATTTAATAAAATTTTAGATTGATTTAGTCCCTGATATAAATTGGTGCTGATTACTTTTTGGTGTAAATCGCCCAACAGGTAGCGCTACTATGCTGCAATTTTCCCGATTTCCGCAATAGCTGTATCTCAAGAACTAATGCAAGAATTTTCATCAAACTTTAGATTCAGTTAGTCCCTGATATGAACTGATCCTGATAAGTTTTTGGTGTAAATTGCCCAAGAGGTGCCACTCTAACTCAGAACTTTTCACGATTTCCGTAATAGCTCTATCTCAAAACTAATGCACGAATTTGCACCAAACTTCAAATTCAATTAGAAGTTCACGAAAGTTGTCTCTGATTAGATTTTGGTATAAATCGCCTAACCGGTCGCGTTGCTGTGCTGCATTTATCAGGAAGTATTGACATGTATGAGACAGAAGAAAGTTTTGGTATTGATACATCCGACTAGTTTAATATTATTTTAATATCTTTATAATGAACTTAATTCGGTACTGGCAATAAAAGAAATGCATATTTAAACTTCATTTGTCATTTCATAAAACTTAATTCATCATAGTAATAACCTTTCTTTCTAAAGTGCAGCTAAAACAAAACATTCGTTAAAAGTTCACATTTGGCATTATGCTAAGCGCGCTTCGAAAGGAGGTCACAAATTTGCAACGCCGCCTTGGTCCTTGCCGCGTTTTCCAGATAGGTTTCTAATTAACTTTTAAAGCCACTTGAGGCGTATTGAAAAAGCAATTCAATGCAAATTGTCGGAATCCCATAGTATTTATGTAACTCATTCTAATTAAGGGGTCTCAGGATCTCAAAAATTGGAAAAAAATGAAAAAAAGAGACCATATTCAACATTTAATATCTTAAAATGCATATGATTTTAAAACACAATTTTTATTGAGATGAAAGATAAGTATGTTCTTTCATTTTATGTATTTAAAAATTTGCAAGATGAAGAATTAGCATTTACAGGGTGCTCCAAACAGTCAAACATTTGATAAGCAGAATATTGGTATAACAGCTTACGCGCACGATTAGAAAATAAATATTGTAACTAGAATAAAAATTTTGGCGCCTACTTATACTTCAGATTATAATAATTACTATGAACCTAAATAAATTTGTATTTAAAACATTTTTATATTTTTAATACAAAGTTGTATTTAGCTAAAAGAAAATTTAAAAAATTTGAACAATATAATTACTTAGGTGGTAGCAAATATAGTGGTAGCAAAGTGATGCAGCATCCGAGGATGCTTCGCCACTGCTAGTGACCGTACTGTTCACGGAAACAAGATGACTGGGGATATGTGTATTTTGTGACATTGGTTTAAGACAGAGATAAATAGCAAAAATCGAGCTCTAACGTTGCCATCGAAATACTCAAGGCCAGAGGACACGAGTTGTGACGTCATCACTAATCGACCGACTTCACACTAGTGTTGGAATTTAAACCGGGAAAATGTGAATGGCAATTTTCTTTTATTTTGTTTGTGGAATATCTATCATCGTATAACACAATAATAACTATTTAAACTTACTGGTGAGAATTCGGAATCCCTAAATAAAAATTCAACCACATGCGGAATTCCAGAGTGTTGCCGCATCTGGCTGATTTTTTTGTTGGAGGATTCCAAATTCTCACCAGTAAGTTTAAATAGTTATTACAGTTATATAAGATGAGATATATTCCACAAATAAAATGAAAGAAAAATGCTATTCAAAATTTTCCGGTGTGAATTCCAACACTAGCGAGAAGTCGGTCGATTAGTGATGACGTCACAACGGGTGTCCTCAGGCCTTGATTATTTCGATGGCAGCGACTCTAACAATTGTGGTTCCAGAGACAGAAATTCGAAAATTTCGAATGGCAACAACCAATTTGTTTCATCGCAAAATGACCTTCCAATGAAAAACTTTATATGTAATTTAAAAAATAATTTTAGCAGTAGAATTAGTGAAATAAAATAAACGCAAAGAAGACCATTTCGTGTTTTACGCGTGATGCGGGACCACCTCTTTGGACATTGTAATCTAGAGCAATATTGCATTTCCGTGGCCGGCAGAGTCATCCAGATACATTTCGGTCACAATTTCATTATTCGTGTCGTAAATGGCGTAAAATACAGTTTAAACTTACTTAACACAGTGTACGAGATACGGTAATGTTACATTCTAATATGAAGCTATATATATACCTGATATCATATTACATGGAATATTTGAGTGTATAATTAAAAAATATATTTGCTATACCATAATCAAGGGAAAATGTTTCTCGATGTAGTAAGAAAGTTTTCAAAAATAAAATATAACATATTTCAAGTTTTCCATGATTCAGAAAACTTTTCCTTTATCTTTAGAAACCACATAAACCAATAGAATTATGATATTTAGTAAAGCCTTTTTGACCGTAATTTTTTATCAAAAATTCACATAGTATTTTTGACAGTGTAATAATAAGCTTTTTCAATCCATTATCAACATGAAACAACCGTTTTTTGGATGCTATTAAGACCAATGTCAGACGGGCGTCTTTTTTGCTTAAGTATTAACATTCACAATGCTGTAGCATTGTGAATGGATAATACTTAAGCAAAAAAGACGCCCCCGTTAAGCAAAAAAGCAGCAAAAAAGCAGCAAAAAAGACGCCCGTCTGACATTAGTCTTGTACTGAAGTAAACACCTTCAGCTGCATAACAAAATTTATACCTGAAAGAGTAACAAAATAATGTTCTTTTTACGCCTTTTTACAGCATGTTTTTTTCTCTTGAACTTGATTAATGAATATAAAAATTAAGAATTGCTGTCATCCGAAGAACCGTCATTACCTGTTGATACCGGATTGAGGAAATTAAATAATGCACAGTAAAAATTATTTTTGTAACTTTTTTGAAATTTGCGGGCAGCAAAAAATAATTTTGTTTGAAGAATGCTTCTTTAACTCTTGTAAATCAATTTTCCTAAGGTTTCTAACAGTAAAGAAATTCTTTTCGGAATCGTGGGTAATTTGGAGGATTTTTTAAAAATTTCATAAACTGACATTATTGATCAAGAATGGTTCCTCTTTTTTTGCACAGTGTGCTTGACAGAATAAGTTGATTGCTACTCTTGTTACCTGTTCAAAAATTGATCGTCTTTATGGATACCATCATTCCCCATATTGTTTTATGAACCAAATTACAAGCGCTATTTAATGCATAAAATACTGTACATGCCTCAAGTAACAAAGCAAAGTTTCATCAACTATTTTTACATTGGTTTTAAGATATATTGACTTTCTGTTTAACAACATGTACTTTAATTCTAATAAATTTATCAGATTAATAGTTTTACGCCATGCAATTGGCGCCATATACATGTTCCTATGGTGGCCCGAAACGCAGGCAACCTTCGGAAACAAATATGGAGTAATAATATAATGTAGTGACATTATGAAAATTTCACTTTAACACACTTTCAAGGGCGGTGGTTAATTTTTGGACCAATTAATTTTAATACCTAAATGCCACTTTGGCACCAGAATATTCGAATGAAAAATTTCCTTTTATTAAAGACGTGAACAAAAGCTTTTCCTTATTCTGAAATAAATTTGTATATAAATTCTGATGTCATTCTCTCATTTCAGCATATTGCGAAAGAAGTACCTTGCCCCTGAAAGGGTTAAATATTTGAATAAACTTATTATCTTTTATTGTCACTTGTTGTCAGACTTTTCAACAGTTTCCACACAACTGAGAACACCAGAGATGCCACAAAAGAAGTCAGTAACTCAAGAATGTAAGCCCTCGTGCAGAAAAAGTGGTTCAATGTCTTTTTGTGTCAGAAGATAAGAAGATTATGAAGAAAAATTCGGAAGATATCATAAGAAAGAATGATCAGAGCATAATAATAATCAGCATAATATGAAAATAAAAAACCAATTCACTGCCAAAGGAGGCTTCCAAACAAACTGATATTACCATGCCTGACATAAGTGGTTGCCAGCCAATAGTAAGCCGGTTTTGTCATTTATGGAAGAAAGACAAAATAATGGAATGCGATTGTATAATCAATGCTTGCAATATGGGGATGAAGAGTGTCAGGGACTCACTAAATAAGAAAAAAATCGAAAATTTCAATTTTGAAAAATGTTTATTGTAATTTTTTCCTTGTAAATACCTTGGATTTAAATACTTTCTTTTAACACTGGAACCGCCGGAAATTTTACTGAAGTGTTATAAAAATATTTTACACCGGAAATTTTAATCTAAACTACTTAACTTATTTATTTTACTTATTTCTCCGTAGTACATTTTAAACTTATTTTAGAAAGAAATTTCTGGTGATAATCGAAATATTTTTATTTGGTAGCGGTCAAAATGACCACTACGGAGATTCTAGTGTTAATTGAGCATTACTCTTCTAGAAGTAAAAATAGTTTGCCGAGTATTTATTTCACATATTAAAAGTGATTGCAGTATATGTGCCAGCTTTGGAACAGACACTATGAGCAAAAGGTGGCCCACAAGCAACAATCTTGAAATTGCATTATAAATATGTCATAAAAATATATCATTAAATTTTATTTTAGGCTAATTCCATGGGTTTTGGTAGTGTAAGTCACATAGCGGATAACTGAAATCCTCGTTGGCCACCGTTATTTTCGAAAGGTTTTCTTGCCTTATTCAATGAATGAGATATCACCGATAAACTATGCGACATTTTCCGTTCTAAAATACTGGTAGCCAAAAATCACAGCCTGTGACTTACACTACAAGTACGTATGGAATTAGCCTTTACAAAGAAAAGTACACTTGATATGTGTCAGAGATAAGTGTAAAATTTTACCAATACAAATTCCGCTACATGCACATAACAAGAAAATTATGAAAATTCCCCAAAGCTTAACATGGCCACGCTTGTCTTATCTACTTTATATACTGTCAAAATAGGCACATATTTCTTAATATACGAAAATATAACACAACAGCAAAAGAAAATATACAATAACCTTATCGAAATACTCATGACTCCGAAAAGCATTCTTTATCTCTAGAAACAAAAGACACCAATATATTTTTAGATTTAAGGTCCAATTTATACATTTTTTTTTTCTGCCACTGATTTTGAGAAACGTTTCCGAGTAGATTTTGTAATGTATAAATCGGTTTATCTCAAACCGAAATATCGGTTTGAAGATGCTGTCAATTCTCAATTAAATGTTCTTAGCTACGTACTTGAATTTATAGGTGCAAGCGAAACAAAATAATATTACTTACGTTAGAATAAATTCTGTTAATATATAATGTTTATCTGCAAAAGATATTTGTTGAGGCTATTTCCATGAGTGCTTGTAGTGTAAGTCACACGCTACGATTTTTGGCTACAATTATTTTGGAACTGAAAAATGTGACTTATTTTATTGGATATATCTCATTTATTGAATACGGTCAAAAAAACTTTTAAAAAATAACGGGGGCCAACAATCATATCAGTTATCAGCTATGTGACTTACACTACAAAAATCCATGGCATTAACCTTGAACATGAAATCGTTTACTTAAAAGTTGATAGAATTTAAAAAAACCTGATTGTTATTCATTGTTTCTCGGAAACACGTCCGAAAATCCGTAGCAGCAAAATATACTTTGTTTTTATAAATGCTTCATTAAATCTCGTAAATATATGGATTTCTGGGGTGTATAAATACGAGGAAAAGTCAGTAATTAGGTCTCAAACCAATATGAGAGGTCGTAAATTAGTAGTAAATTGTTTCAAAATATGCCAATAGGTGGCAGCACTGTCCAACTGTAAGATGTCAATTTCGAATTATGAGACAACAGTTGTATAAGATGAGCAGGGACGTGCAAAAGTTGTTCATGAAGAACGAAGTGGTCGTCCTGTTGAGATTGCGACAGAAGAATTACTGCGGAAGCTTGAGGAAATGGTTAGAACTGACAGGGCGAACAATAATAGACAGCATTAGCAACTGCAAGAGGGTGTTCACATGGTTTAGCTTACAGCCGACGGATGCAGACGTTGAATGTGAGGTACACAGATGGGTGAGTATGCAGTCCAAAGAGTGTTATGCAGCATGTATTAGAAAACTTATAAAGCGATGGGACAAATGGATCAATATAAATGACGATTATATCCTCCATAGACGTGGCATCCATTTAAATGGATGTTTTGCTTTCTCCTTCTATTGCGTTAAATTTCATTGTAGCAATCTAAAACCAATTGGTTTTGGTAATGTATGAATCAAAAATCAATATTCAGCTTTTGGATTTTGGCAACGGTAACTACTTTGTTTACAAAATGGCGTAATAATTGAGTCAAGTTGGAATTCTACTTTCTGCTGGTAATTTTCGTTTTTATGTTATTTTAATTTGTTTAACCCTTTCCGGCACGGGCAATTTTTGTTGGAAAATGAAGAAATGATTAACTGACACCGGAATTTTAAAACAACTTTTCTAGAAATTAAAAACATGTAATTTTAACTATTCATTGTAAAAGCAAAATTTTACTAAAATTTTCTTGGTGCCGTTCGTAAGTTTGGAATTAAAATTAGGTATTCCGACCCGGGCACACTGTGCCGGAAAGGGTTAAACTATTTTTATTTTGCAATTTTAAATAAGATGTTAATACTTGCCTTATGTTCTATATAATAAATTCTATCATTTCCCATACTTCTCTCATTTTTTTTATTACTTTAAAGCAAGTTATGGCCTGAACATCCATTTAGATGGATGTGCTGTAAAACAAAATTAAAAAATCGAAATTTATTCATTTCTTTAAGAACGTCATTTTTTATGCCTATTTGTTGAAAAAAACTCATATTGCACAAACTTTATGCATTACATTTATTTTAAGTATGTATCTTGGTTTCTCTTTTTTATCGACTTTTGTGACCTTCTTACTGACTTACCCTCGTATAAAGAGAGGTTTTCAGAATAGTGAGTGTCTGGGAAGAGTTTATTGTATATTATAGTTCATTTTTATATGATTAAACTCTTCAGGGACAATTTTTTTATGCTGAGAAAAAAATGACTTTTTTTACAATTTATTTATTAGGAATTCAAAAAAAGGGGGGGGGGAAAACAATAAAAATTCACACAAAAAAAAAAAAAAAAAAAAAAAAACCATCCACACTTGTGGCCGCTGAGCGTTAATGGTAATTTATGAGTGAAATGATTTCTTATAAAATAAAATAAAAACTAACAGTAAATTGTTTTCTTAAATTTTTACAAAGTATTAAAACAATGTATCTGATTTTAATATATCTGATATTATTTTTATCAAATATTAACGATTTGTTCAAATAATCCCACAACACTGGCTGCCGAATAATTACTTAGAGCTTTTTTTATATCCCTAACTGTACATAGATGCAGTCAAACCATAGCATTTTTACTTGCCCTGTTGAGGGATTTTGTAGTGAACGACTTACTATCAAATTTTTGTTCTTTTTATTATTGACAGTCATTCAAATTACAAAAAACTAAACCTCCACATTTGTGGCCAAGGACGTGAAGAGGTTAAGAAACATTTCACTTTTTTTTTTTTTTTTTTTTTTTTTTACAGTGTAGGAAACCAGAGTCGAATTCTATTTATTCAGTCAGAAGTACAAGGTGCCTTGATTTAATTTGAAGCCTAAATTTTGTTTATAACTTTAACAATAATGATGATATTTTAACTAAATTCTGATCACGCATGCCTGCTTTGTGTGAAATATAACGATATCATAGTGGAATTGGATGGAAGTAGCTACTATTCACATCCAAGCAGACAGGGCCGAAACTAACGGGGGGGGGGAAGAGGGGGTATGTGCCCTGGGGATCAGAACGGAAGGCGAAGGGGATAACAAATGAAGATATCGTTTGTCGTTTTTTCTTACGTGTACTATGTTTAGCACGGCTTTATTAAAATCGTCCTTTCTGGGGTATGTCAAAGCATAGAAGAATCTAAGCATGATATGGAATAAGGATCTTTTATAATGCGGAATACTTTTCCATTCATTTCGATTCCGTTTTAAAATTTTCAATGAATCAATATTTTCAAAAGCTGATTATGTGATTCAGTATTATATGTTTTAAAATTTAAAATAATTCGGCTATTAGAAACTTAGTAAAATTCTCTTTGCAAATTTACTTTGTGGAGAAGGACGGGGGGGGGGGGGGGAAGCAAAATCCATGTTTGCCCGGATTAAAAAAAAGGCTAGTTTCGCCCTTGCAAACAGACACTTCATATTTCGGAATGTAGTATAAATTATATACGCTGCAAATGGCAAAAATAGTGCGCATTTCCAGAATTTACAAAAACATAATCTCATTTCACATTAGGAAATGTAAGTTTTTTTTGTAAATTTTGTTAAAACACATTTAGTATTGTTAAAGTTATGGAATAAAATAAGGATTCAGAGTTAAATAAGGAACCCTGTATTTTTGAATGAATAAATAGACTTCTGTAGCATATTGTATCACTGCATCAACTTTGAAAACCTGACATTGAGAAATGTTGCATATACAATATAATCACTATTGGTTTCCTATTATGGGCATTATTGAGTAATGAAAGGGATTTAGAAAATGCTATTGTTACAAATTAATACAAAAGATCTCTAATTATTTAGAAATTAGTTTAAAGTACATAGGTACTACTGCTCTACTACTGATTTGAACCGTATTGTTAACACAAGTCTGTTGATTATATTATATTCCGTTACATATATCATGCTGCATTATTTATAAACATAATACAATCAGAGCATTAGAAATCTGTAACTGTACGTAATCAGTTCGTTATAGAAACTGTTATTTCTAATCTTTAAGCCGATTATTTCGCATCGTAATCTGCCTGTTAACGTATCGAAGCGAACATTTTGAGTTAAAAGCTTGTTCTTCTTTGGAAGTAAAACATAATTTAAGAGTAAATGAGATTTACAAAATATAATTATTTACTAATTTTAAATGCATTTTTATTAAAAGGCTACTTACTAATTTAAAATATTGCAGCATTTTTTTTTTTTTTTTTTTTTTTTTGTATGAATTTATTTTATTATTTTGTGTGATGTTGGCAAATATTTGCCAAATCTCTGAATAAAATATCATGTTTAATTCATGATGCTAAAATTTAAATTGGGTCTTTTTAAATATTTTTTCTTCTGTAATAACATATGATTACAATTATTATTCATTTAACCATTTAAATGTAGTTTAAACAAAACAATTTGGAAAACATATAAAAAAAAGGAACATCTTGTTGGAAAAACATTTATTGTAACAAATTTTACGCTATATCGTTCACAAAACTCTAATATTTAAAATATATAATCTTTTATTTTTTTAATTCTTTCAACATTTCGGTAAATACACCCTTGTAATCTTAATTTATATCAATGAAAAAAAAATAAAGACTAAAAGTTTATGATACTTTATTCTTCATAAATAAACGAAAACAATTTCTATTCCATAACACTAGTTCAGTCTTGATTAAGGTGTCACACGACTTCCAAAACTTCAAAAAATTCAATCTTTGGAAAAATATATACAGGGTGTCCACTCTCAACGGTGTCCAATGGCTAATTCCTAAACCGTTAGTCATAGACAAATAGTTCTAATTACAAAAATGTTTTAAATGAGGTAAAGAAATATTTTAAAAGCAATTTGGGTCAATAAAAACATTTCTTAAAAAATTACGAAATTTAAATTTTTATACGGTCCCCCGGTCCTATAAGTTATATTTAGTAAATTTTTCCTATTGCACTGACAAGTAAGACAAAAAAAAAGTCCCGTTCATATAACACTAAAATTTACCGAGTTATGAAATTTTAAAAATGCATTATTTATACCACTTTTCTGCATGTGAACACAAATGAGTTCTGCTGTGCTTTGGGGGGTCATATACCGAGTGCTTAAAGTATTCGATGAACTTACTTCATGTGTATCTGTGTTTTTAAAAAAATCGTGCAAGTATTACGATTGAGCTAACTTTGATTAAGTTTCAGATTGGCTAAAATAATTGTATTTTAACATATGTTTTATTCTGTAAGGATTTGAGACTGCTTCTCTTCATGATTTCTTTTAACAAAAATTATGTTATTTTTATAAGTTTTTATTTAACTTCAACGATCGGATGTATGTTTTTCCAGTTCCAAATTTGTACTCGAACTTTAACTCACTTTCAAATATCCGATCGAGATTAAATTATTCGTACTGATGTAAATCCTATGACAATCAAATATTATTATGATTTTCGGTGGTTACGATTTATACTTATTTTACAGGGTAACACAAAATATTTCGGATAGATTAACGCCAAGAAGTTTAAGAAAAAAGTTTTAGAATAGATAACACAAGACTGTGATAGTTGTGTTTTTTAACTTTTATGTATTTTTTACCACTGAATCCGAAAATTACCTTAATTTTTAATCATCATGTCAGCATTTTTCAAAAATCATAAATTGTCAAAGTTAAAAAATAACTAAAATCGGATGCTATGAAATAGAAGAAATGGCTGTTTTTTTTTTTTTTTTTTTCTTTTTTTAATTTTGATAATTGATTTTTATGTAGTTTTTAGCGCAGAATCTGAAAATGACCTTCGTTTTTAACCATCACGTTACAATTTGTTTGCAAATTGTAAATGTGAAAGTTGAAATATAGCGAAAATCTGATACTATAAAACAGATCTAAAACATTTTTTGATTTAATTTTATTTTATTTAATTCTATAATTTATTCAATTTTCTTGCTTATACTGGGGATTCTTACAGCTAAACAGCTAAGTAGTCCGATGAGTTTCAATTTTAAATTTGAACTTTTTAACTTTGAATTTTACAATTTGCGAAAGATCCTGACGTGATGTTTAAAAATGAAGATCGTTTTCGGATTCAACGGTAAAAAACATAAAAAAAATTATTAAAAATTAAAAAAAAAAAATTCACATCTAATTTATAGTATCAAAGTTTCGCTGTTTTTTTCTTTTTTTAACTTTAAAATTTACAATTTGCAAAAAATCTTTACGTGATGAAAAAAATGTAGGTCAATTTCGGATTCAGCGGTACAGAATACATAAGAATCAATTATTAAAAGCTAAAGCACATGACATAAACCAACATTTGCAGGCTAGTGTAATCTAATAGCATTTTAAAATATGTATCATTTTGTTAAGAATTGAGGCTGTTCATTTTCATCATTTTATTTAACAAAAATTCTGCTTTTCTACCTTCTTATACGTTTATTACAAATTGTAAATTTTGCATTACTATGTCAGAATGTTTGAAGATTTCAAATTTATATTGCAATGTTAATTTTACATTCAACCATTTTTTTTTTAAATATATGTGACGAAATTATATTTCTACTAAATTTGTGAATCCCCCTTAATTTGTAGCAAAAAAATGCGCCAATTTTAAACAGCTATTACTCGGTCAATTTTAATCCTAGAATAATGAGACTTTTTTGTCTTACTTGTCAATGTAACTGGAAAATTTTACCAAATATAACTTAAATGACCGCGGGGAGCGTATAAAAATTTAAATACTGTATTTTTTTAAGAAATGTTTTTATTGACCCAAATCACTTTTAATATACTTCTTTACCTCATTTAAAAAATTTTTGCAACTGGAACTATATGTCTATGACTAACGGTTTAGGAATTAGCCATTGGACACCGTTGAGAGTGGACGCCCTGTATATTAAAAAGTTATCCCTTCTGACTGCTTTGAAACAAAATGAATGAGACTCTTAATAGTTGGATTATACCTTAGTCAGGAAAACAGATATCATTTTGAGATTTAGTGTCGATAAAAGTATAAATTTCATTTATTTCGTTTTATGCTCCGAAAATTATTTTTTAATTTGTAGACGGTTAATAACGGTAATAACGGTTTGTATGGTGTTCGCTTATGGTCACGCTTGAATAAATTTGTATACAAATATCATTCCTATCGGAAGATTAGTTCTTGTTATTCATACTTTATAATGCTTCTATTGTTTAATTCCATCTTCTACCTGTATGTATGTGTATTAATATTCTGCTGATAAACAGAGCCGATAATAATTACTTCCTAACTACAGTCGTGTGGACTGTTTTTATTCAACGTCAAGTGCATATTTATTGATACAGATTTTACCCCTAGTTTAAATTATTTATATATAACAACGATATTTTAATGCCAGATATTAATCATTTTGTTTTAAAAAATCCAAATAAATCTAAATATATTTTTGTTGTAATGTTTAAAATATATTTTACACTTTCATAGAAACAGTAGCAAAGGTAACGATAGCAGAACTGCGCAAAGTACAAAAGTATTCAAAGTTTAAGTTTACTCCTGGACAAAGCAGAAATGAAAACCGAGAACTATTTTTTATGGCAATTTATAAAAAATAATTTTAAAAGAAGACATTTTAAATGATTGGATAACACATTCGTTAGAAGAAATATTAAAATAAAAGAATTTACAAAGGATACCTTCGTTATGAAATAATGTAGGATGAATCTCTGAGTAAGAACAAAAAAAGTTTAAAAAACATATATCTGAAGCGATATGAAAGAAAACCTCGAAACATTAAAGAGTACTTCTCCACAAGTGTTTTAGGACTTGCTGATGAAGATTTAAAATGCCGGAAAAAATCTTTTGATTAATCAGATTTATTTCTGGAGATATGAATTTTGTAGAATCATCTTAATCTAATCTTTTCTCAAGGTTTTCTGACACCTTACATTTGCTAAATCAACAATTGATAAATTGTATAAAAAGAGCTCATTAATCTAGAAGAAATTTTCATTGATAAGCGTAATTTGCTTGATTGTGTCGGGACTTAAAAAAAATCACATAAGACAGGAAATGCTAACTGATCAAAATTGATTTTAAGATATTAAGCAGGTAAAAGACATCATATACATCGGTTTAAAAATTTTGAAATGAAATTCAAGGTCTTTAAGAATATTATAATAAGATTGGCAAAGAGGCAATATTTGAAAAAAAAATTAGTCTTTATTGATTTTAGTTATCATAGTACTTTGCATAATTGGAAGCATTTTTTTTTTTTTTTTAATTAACGAATATAAGAATGTTGTGGCATTTCTTATAAAACATTTAAAATTAAGAATGCATTCGAAATTATAAATTTAAAAAGGAATATGTATATTCAGGGATGAAAGCGCTCCGACCCAAATAACTGATTACTACCACTTAATTTTAGTAGTATTTCTAGCATTGTTTAATAGCAGAATTTTTGAAATTTAATAAAGCAAAGAATACTTTTAAAATTTAGTGGTAGTAATCGGTCATTTGGGTCGGAACGCTCTCATCCGTTGCCATCGAAATACTCAAGGCCTGATGACGCGAGTTGTGACGTCGTCACTAATGGACCGACTTCTCACTAGTGTTGGATCTCACACCGGAAATTTTTGAATAGCAATTTTCTTTTCTTTTATTTGTGGAATATCTATCATCTTATAAAACAATACCAACTATTTAAACTTACTGGTGAAAATTCGGAATCCCTAAATAAATATTCCGCTAGATGCGGAATGTCACAGTGTTGCCTCATCTGGCTGATTTGTTATTGAGGGATTCCAAATTCTCACCAGCAAGTTTAAATAGTTAGTATTGTTTTATAAGATGATACATATTCCATAAATAAAATAAAAGAAAATTGCTATTAAAATTTTTCCTGTGAGAATTCCAACAGTAGTGAGAGTAAGGTCGATTAGTGATGACGTCACAACCCGTGTCCTCAGGCCCTGAGTATTTCGATGGCAACGTCTCATCCCTGAATATATATATATATATATATATATATATATATATATATATATATGTTTTTCACCAATAATTTTGTAATATTGCCCTTGAAAACGAGTTACGAATCCTCAGTTCCAATTTTATTCATAATTGTTCTCTCATTTTAAGTTCATTTTGTAGTTTTTCTTTTTGAATTAATGAATTTTCAATTTTAAGATCATACATTTCGTGCAAAAGATTTGTTGATGCTGACAATCAGGGCTTAATTTCTATCAAAAAAAGTACCTGAGCAGCCCTAATATTCTGCGGTTCCGGCACAGTAATCGAACCCCCCCCCCCCCGTCACTCCAATTTGCATATTTATATTTCGTACATTATTTGCAAAATTTAAAGCATTTTTTTTTTCTTTAGCAAAATAAAAATTTTAAATATATCTATCAGCATCTACTTAACTGTCAACTATTCCACATTTTAGTTATCATTCCTTCTGAATAGTAACCTTTGCCTAATTTTAATGTTAATTGCAGAATTCTGCGATTAAATATGGTAAGTATTATGATTAGGAAATAGTGTTAACACAAAAAAGGATTTTAGCAATGCATTTTTAAGAAAAAAATGAATGAAATTTACAGAAATTAATATTTATATGCTGAAGAATGGAACAATGCTTTTCAATTTCCTATAAAAGGTGCATATCTTAAACTACAATCGATTGCTACTGCATAACAATCTTTTGTGGTGACTCCCTGAAAATCAGATTAAATTAAAAGTTTGACACCGTTATCGGAAAGAATCGATGCTTTTATAGAAAAATGGGAAATACTGGTCGATTGCTTTCTAACAGAATAACAATACATGGCAATTATATCTACTTACAAATGACATTATCTTCGTAAATGCGCAGAAGTAAATTATAGCCGGTATCCCTATAGCCGGTAGCCTTAGCATGTGTACCGTTCATGATACAAAATTAATAGAAAAATCACTAACGAGATTTTTATACTCGTATGCAATAGAAAACAAAAATCCTTAAAACAAACAAAACCTCAAGCTTATGCTCGTTGGCTAAAACAGAAAACATTATTTTCGGATTAGATTAGATATCTAAAAAAAAAAAAAAAAAAAAATCCATCCAATAAAAAATTATCCCAGTGTCACAAAAGAAAATCGAACCGAAAGCAAATTCATTTTTCAGTCTCTTGAGTGGCACCGTATCAGCACATCGGCGACATAAATTTGAAATAGAAAAACACGATTTCTGTTCCCCCTTCATTCTGATCAAAATAATATTAAAATGATTTGAAATAGAATATAATACGCAAATTTAAAGGAGGATTTTTTTTCTCTATACATGAATAAATAAAATTTTAAATGTAATGCAGATTGAGCTAGAGTCAGTCCAAGTCCAAAAACTGATATACACATTGATTCTGTTTTATCTCCATATCCTACGTGTGCTTACGTCACATATAAGTGTTTTGGTAAAAAAAAATGCAAAAGCTTGAAGATAGGAAGGAAAGGAAAAGGTAATTTAGGCTTCGATTTTTCGGAAGCGTTATTGCACTGGGCTCCGGAGCCCTGTACTTATGAGCTCCGGTGAATTTCGACCAATATTTAAATATTTACTACAAAAATAGAAGTACCGGAGCCGTGCTCCGGTGAGCTCCGGCGCAAATTAACCCCTGCTGACAATGATTCATTATTTCAAGTTTTTTTCATTGGTTAAATTGTTTTAGTTACGAATTGTTTTACAAAATATTTCAAATATTTAGGATTTCCTACATATATTTCTTTATTTACTTGTTCTTTTTGTGAATTCGCCTTCCTGTTGATTTTCCTTTCGCCAATTTTGAATGTTTTAATTTTTTAATACTTCATATATTGATGATTAGGATATAGGTTTATTAAATTAGAAAAAAATCATTAATGATTAGTTAAATTAATAACAGTTGATCAGGATTTATTATGTATACTCTCAGTGTAATGTATTGATACTCAATTTATTAATTTATATATTTTTTAAAGATGATGAATTGTAATATTATATAATGGTTATATATATATGTACGTAATTCTAATTAGGTTTAAAATATCGGTCATTCGATTATTTAAAGATAAAATTATTTACTCACTATTTTTCGTGAAAAATGTAATACTGTTGTTCTTAATAAAGTTCCAAATGATACAAAAAATTGCCACCTTTACCAATTCCATATACGTACAATTAACTTTTCTTTCTTATACTGTTGCATTTTAATTCCAGGGGACTCGCTACCCTTCATGGCAAAAATATCAACTTTCAAAATTGTTAATTAAATTGTGCTTATACATCCCTAGTATATTCTGTAAAGTTACGTAAATATCCTATTATTATAAATATGTACAAAAAGCATTAACCTAAATCCATATTATTTTAAATGGTTTAGAGTTACAATTTTAAAATTCACTATTCTGACTTCGAGTTTTTCGATCTATCGGTATGTTCAAAGTGACAAAATTTCATGTATGTTTCAATGTACTCTAGGCTTCAAATCGGTCCGTTTTTTTAAACACCACTTTATTTCAGAGAAAAATGGTATTTGCAATTTTTGTCGAAAGCTACCTCGAAAGTCGTTTTTGTTGCTATAGTTGCAAAAAACTACCACTATTTTTTCTATGAAAATATAGGGGAGATGGGGGCACATGTGAACATCGCAGTTTTTCGATAGTTACTATAAGCTTTTTTATTTGAAAAAAATTACTAAAGATGATAGCATCTGTAGACATGTGGTAAAAATTTTTTGAAGCTCTATGACATTTTGTTTGTCCTCTGTAGCCAAAACACTGTTTTTAGATCTCAAAAGTAAAATCATTGCCCAAAGTTCATAAGCGAATAATTTTATTTATTTATTCATTTATTTGAATTTGAGTGTTTTGCCATATACTATGAATATTAATAAACATTTTTGATAAAATTCTTTTTCTTTCAAAATTGAGAAATGTTAATTATTCATCAATTTAACAGAAGCAGCAATGTGGGGCACTTGTGAACAGTCTAGTTGGGGCAGATATGAACACTTCATAAGTACCCCAATAGTCATTCTGTGATTCTGTTTCTTTCAGTTAACTTAATGAGAGATAATGTCAGTTCCATTATCTACAATTTTCCTGAAATTGAAGATATTTTCCTCTCACAAAGTTGATTTTGTATTGAAACTTCCACAAACACATCTTTCAGCAAATACATAAAGAACAACAGGCTCGTCTACGTTCAATTGTACTTTAAATAAATTTAATGTTTTCTAAAATGCAATAAGTGTTATATATTATTTTACTAAACGGTTTACAACAATATTTTTTATGCATTGTTAATACAAAATTATTACTTTGAACAACTTTGCAAATTTTTCTTTTACATTTGTTCTAACCTTGCAATGATGGCTTACTTCCATCTCTAAAACATTTATGTATATGATGCTTTGAATGGAGATAGATACCAGTAATATTTTAAGAAAGTACAATTTTTAAACTGATAACTACCGTAAAATCCCGATTGTACCCCCCCCCCCCTCATTCAAAAGCAGAAGAAGTTGGGGGGGGGGGGTTATAGTCAAGATATTTTTTAATCCTTAAAAAACTCTTCTTTATCTATAATTTACAAGAAAATAAGGCAAATACAGGAGTGAGAATCTTTCGTATTTCAGCAGATTTCCGATAAATAGTATGTAAATGCCCCCTCCCTAAAATTTCCCCCAAACAAAAACTCTTAAACAAAATTTAAAAGTTTTAATTTCTTTTTTTAAATTGCTTCTTTATTTTTTTATTTTATTGCAACAATACTTAATGAATCCTCTAAGACTCTCCCCACCAAATCTACTTATTTTCATTTTATAATCTTTTGCTTAAACATATCACGCAGAAACTAGAGAAATATACATATATATTTTTCTTTATGGTGAATTTAAAAGGTAATATAACTAATGATTACTATGACAAATGAATAAAGGAATAAAAAGCACATTAAAGGATATTTTTTCCTTGTGTTCACATGTGCCCCACGTGTGTTCACAACTACCCCGCTGATGGGGCACATGTGAACAATTTTTTGATTTTATAAAACTATTAAAAAATGTAAGAAGAACTATACAGGTGATTTTGAAAAAAAAATACCATGTGCAAAAGAAAGTTCTGTTTACTATATTAAGTAGTTTTTGTTTATCGAAATTAATCCAGTTATGAGAAAAAGCTATATTTATGCGAACTGTTCACATGTGCCCCATCTCCCCTACTGGTTTAAAAAAAAAACGGACCAATAGCAGTCCTGTGTACTAGCTATTTTGTACTGGCATTCCTTATGACGTGCATTATGAAATTAACGATTGGGTTTGCAATATTATAAATGGTTTACTTTAAAAAAATAAAATTGTTAAAATAAATAGTCTTTTTTGCTTTATATTTACATGTGTTCTACATTTACATGTTATTTCCTTTTCATTTAAACCCGATGACTTTTTAGAAATCTGCTAATTAGGAACATAAAACACACCAGTAAAATGAAAATAAGTGCCCAGTTAAACAAATGGCTTTGATATTACAGGTTGTTCTTACTAATTGAAAAAACTCTCTGAAACTCTCTGACTCTGGGGAAATAAACTCTTATTATTAATCTCTTGATACTCTTATTTCAAAGAATAATACCTCTTGAAAAATAAAGAAATAGACAGAAAACTCCATTTAGCTAAATTGAGAGGGAGGAAAGGGGACTAGCTCCCCAATTTCCCCAATTTATGCTTAACCAATAAACCTCCAAATCTAATCAAGTAAGCGCCTTATCAGAATAATCTGGTACACTAAATTTGAAGCAAATCAGATAATTTTGCATCAAAAACACGTTTATCTCATTTAAGGGATTTAGCCCGCCGTTCCCCCCCCCCTTTTATACTTAACCAATGAACCTCCGAATCTAATCAGGGAAGCCTCTTATCAGAATAAAGCGTTTATACCAAATTTGAAGCAAATCGGATAATTCTGAATCAAAAACACATTTATCTAAATAAAGGTGATTATCCCCCCCCCCCCCGTTCCCGCCTTTATACGTAACCAATGAACCTCCGAAACTAATCAGCGAGGCGAATTATCAGAATGAACCTATATACCAAATTTGAAGCAAATCGGATAATTCTGCATGAAAAACACATTTATCTGAATTAATGGGGATTAGTCCTCCGTACCCCCACCCCCATTATTCTTAACCAATGAATCCCCAAAACTTATCAGGAAAGCGCCTTATCAGAATGAATCTATGTACCAAATTTGAAGCAAATCGGATATTTCCATCAAGAGTTATCGTGTTACGTACATACAGAATCTGTGGGCGCATTACCGCTCAGGTTTTGATAGCCTGTGAAATAAAACAATGTTACGGAATGTTTAAAACTGCAGAATTGCGGTTATGAGCCTTTCTCATTGTTTTTAGTTAAAATTTTCTAATTTTGCTATCAGGATTGCTTTGTTTGTTGATTAAATCTGCTTTCCTCATAAAACCATGTGATATGTCAAAACCTCAATACAAAATACTAAATAGAATAAAATAATATTTCAAATGACACCGAATATCCTTAGTAATGTTAATTTTCAATTTAAAGTTTAAAACAATTTTACACAAAGTTCTGTTTTTTGTATACGACTATTAAATATATTTTATTCTATCTTCTCGTATTCTTACTTTGCCTTAGTATCGATTTTTTGAAAGAAAACAACCTACAAAGAATAATTTTTATTCTGTAAACTGTAGTTGCAGAAATATGCATGAGTTTTGTATCAACAACATGAATTCTGAACCGCCCTTTTGCAACATTACACTCTGAAAAGAGAAAGAAAGAGTAAATTTACACGAAAAAGTATAGTGTAGGTTTAGAAACATAAAGCGGCATAGTCCTTTGTTCGAAAGTAAACCTTTGATCCAACAACTTTATCTGTAACGTTAGTATATAATAAAAAGCTAAAAAAAGCTTTTTGTGTACACGTATCACTTCCTATATCTTTCTTTGATATGAAAGTGCAAACATGGTATATGTATTATATTACTGCCGAGTAAAATGAAGGAAAAATTGTAAATATAAAGACGAATTAACCCTTTATCTACTGACGGTACTTATAAGTACACTAAAATATTGCAAATTAGTAAATATTTTAATAAGTATGTCTCCAAATATCTTATTTTACATAATTATTTATTTTATAAAACTTAACGTTTAACCCTTTAACCCTAGATCTACCGGGAATTTTATTCAAGTTTTAATAAAACGTTCTACACCAGAATTTTTATTTAAAACTATTTAACTTATTTATTTACCTTATTTTTGTCTGGTTTATATACTTAGTTTATTTTAAAGAAATTTCTGGTTTGAATGAATATTTTGTATGTACCTGTCGGGTCCAATGGACCCGTCTGGTAGACGGAGGGTTAATTCCCATGATAAAATGCGTTCTAGAAACTTCGTAGTTCAGGGAATCTGACATTACACCAGGAAGATTCAATGGTTAATTTCACTTTATTTAAATATGGGATGTCTGTTATTAATTAAAGCAAATATTGCTATTTTAATTTTCTGGTGTGAATCAGGTATATACGAATAAAAAGTCTATTATACTCAAAACACTGTTGTTTGCATATATGCAAAGTTGCGCACTAAAGGGTTAATTACAGGCCACTGACAGGGTTAATAAAATGTGTCTTGCTTCGATGTAATACTTATCTAAATAGTATGTTTTATTAACTCTTTATCTACTGACAGTACTTGTAAGTACTTTTAAAATAACTTCTTATAAAGTTAATTTAATACATCGATTAGTTGTAATACAGCTTAGAATGAGTTATCGGTACATTACTTTATCTTGTTCCAAAAGCATTATTGGTTACACAAAACAAAAATCTTTTTTAAAGGATGATTTCTTTCGCCTTTCCATCTTTTCAGCTTTATTGGCGTTGGGGGATGGGGGGTGTAATTTTTCAATTCGGAAATATTTCTATATTTCTATTGTAAGAACATTATATTTGTACATTTCCTAATTCTAAAAAATACTAAGAAAAATATTTAAAATGAAAGATTTGAGTGGGGTTATAAATATTGCACAAAATCCCTGTAAATTCAAATTTAATTAATCCTTCTAAATCCTTCATTCCTTTTAAAATCCTTCTAAAATTTACTAAATGATTATGCAAATCTTCTAATGTAGTTTCAATGATTCACGAAAAAGGCTTTAGAAGATAAAATTTTCATGAGTTTTTAATTCAGTATATAAAGGGTTAAAAAGATGTACACATTGTCGTAGCTGCCAAATTTTACGGAATTTTTGTTACCAGTAAAATTTAATAGAAATTTTTGTATTATTTCATCGTTAGAAATTGTTAGATTTCAGCGATTGTTTTAGGTAAAATTTACTAATAAATTTTAGTGATGAGAAAAAGCTGTTCAAGTTTTCAGTTATGTATTGTATAAACTTCTTTTAACTCCTTGAAGGGCACGGTATATTATATATACAACTTAATTTGAAATCCTAAATGCCACATTAACACCAGAATTTTACAACTAAATTTTGCTTTATTTATTGTAGGTCAAGATAAGCTTTTAATTATTTACATATAATTTTTCTTGGAAATCCTGGTGCCAGTCAATCATTTTAACATTTTTTTTTTTCTCATCAGATGTACTGTGCCCTTGAAAGTGTTAAAAGTAAACATAATATGCTACCTGAAACCTTTATAAATTACCTTCATTAATTTAACACTAGAAGCGCCAGAAATTTCACTCGAGTTTTATAAAAAAAAAATGTACACCAGAATTTTTGTTTAAAGCTTTTAACTTATGTATTTAACTTTTTTTTTTTTTTTGTGTTATGTATATGTTTAACTCCTTTTTTAAAGAAATTACTGGTTCAAGTTGAATTGACTGTTCTCGCCGCTTCTTCTGTTAAAAGTAATAATTAAATTATCTGTCTTATCGTTACTTATCGATTCTGAAATATATTCAGTGAAAATATTGTAACTACGTGCAGAAAAACAGTATAAGTGTCCCAAAAAACATTCTTTAGATGAAAATCTGGATGTTATTTAAAATACTGAAGTTTAGAAGTTTGTTTCAAATGCTAGAACACTTTTAATTATTAAATGGATAATCAATGTGATCTATGGATTTCCTCGTAGTTTTAAACTGTTGAAAGTTATCTTTTAATACAGAGAAATTCGCTTTTTAACACTTTCCAACAAATTTGAAAGTGTTTATGCATTCGATTTCTCTGTCTGTCTATGCTCAAACTCCCGTAAATATATTAGTATTATCCTGCAATTGATAAAAGTTATTTAAGTTCACCAAGGCATGTTTGGAATTGTATATAAAGTGTGCGGGATTAATAGTTTATTTGCAGGGGCACTCGAAAGATTTCGATTACATTATGGTATATGGGAAAAAATCTTTTGAAGAGTATTTTAATGATATTACGCTATTTCAAATGTATTACAACTGTTACAAATCACTGAATTTCACTCTAAGATGTTTACTACAGAATAGGGCTTTCAAAAGCATTTGTCGTTCCTTTACAAGGACACGCAAGACACAAAAGAAATTGGTTACACTATTGTCTTTGAGTAATAATAGCTGGAAGTGCGTTTTAAGATCGGTATGCTTTTTTCAATAAAACTAATTTTTCGCATGTCACTCGTTGTATATAAATTCTATACCTCCTATACAGGGCTGCACAAAATAATTCACATACCATTCTCTTTAATAGCGGGAATTGCCGGAGGGGAATTTTCAACTGAGATATATGTATTTCGGAATTGAACTAAATTTTGGCATGCGTGTAGTTAATAGATACAAATCTATATATCATATACAGGGCTGTTCAAAGAATTCGGATAATTTTTCGATTGTAGATGGGAACAGCTGAAATTGGGTCTTCAAATGTGTTATGCGTTTCCATATGGTTGAATTAGACATAATATTTTAACTTATTAAACGGCGCAGTTTTGTTACATTATTCTAAATGGTTTGGAAAGTGTTTCACAATCTATGCTTGACGCATGATATTTTATTTGTTGTTTAACAACGTAAACGGAGAGTAAAAGTTTGTTCGTTATGGACGCATTTCGTTTTAACCTAAATTTTTACAGTACAGTAAGTAATCTCTTAAGAGGCTACTTCAGTCAAACGAAAAGACGTGTTCGCTAATGCTAATCCTGTGGAAGAAATTTATAAAGATATCTCGGTCGCATTTCAATATTTTTAAATGATTTTTTTTACATTGGATATCTGAGCTCGATCTGTATGCAGGCCGTTTTTTACTTTTTCGATTTTGATTGCAGATTTTTTTTATGAGGATGCTTTTACTTTCGAAACCGATTCCGAAAATGAAAGCGTCCTCATTAAAAGTATCTGTCAACAAAATCGAAAAATTAAAAAACGGACTTTGTACAGATCGAACTGAGCTATGCAATGCAAAAAAATCATTTAATAATATTGAAATGCAACCGAGATATCGTTATAAATTTCTTCCATAGGATTAACTTTTGCGAACGGGCCTTTTCACTTGACTGAAGTAGCCTCTTAACATTCGCGAGGATTATTTTCGCGGACACCTCCGCGAATGTCCAGACTATCTTCCCTACTATAAAAGTGGGTTAGGTTTTATAACTTTCTTTTATAGAGAAAAGAGGAATTGGGATTCAAAAAGTATATTAAGCATTATACATAGAATATACATTAATACAATTAATACATTAATAACATTAATAGAACATACTTTGAATACATTTGAATAATTATAAACATATTGTACAGATGTGGGAAAAAAAAAAGTAAACACCTCTTGCTAACTCTGCAAAAAAGTAACGTAGAAAAAAGTTTCTGGTACCACACAATTGGTAATAAAATCTACTTTTAAATGACGTGTATAAAATTTGCTTAGGGGACCATCACATATTAAAACGAACCATAACTTCGTTATTTTCAATAGCATTACACAATTCTGACGACATAAATGACTTTTACACCCTTCAATTAGTCTGGAAACAAATTTTTATGCAATTCGTATTATAAGTTTCCGAGAAATTCATTATTTTAAAATGAGCGTGTTTTAGGGGCTGTATACAAATTGAAGTTCCATACTCGATTGTTGACCGAGAGAACCCCCTTCTTGATCAAGGCACATTAAAAACTGCTAGATTACAGGATAGCATAAGAAATTTCAAACTATCTAGTCGCTTCTATAATAGATGGCCCCTTAAACCATCATTTTGCGCTTTTTAAGCATAATTTGAAATATACTTGGAAAAAAAATGTGACATTTTGGATTTCTGTAAAGCAGGAATTAATAAATCTAAATCTATCAAAAAAATTGCAGGTTACAATTCATAAGTTTTTCGAATATTAATTTCATTATTCATAATTCATATCATAAAATTATAAAAATTGCAAATTCAACGTATTTATGTTTGGATATTTTAGTATTACGGCTACACAAAAAATTAGCACATTAGGAGTATAATTTCAGGAAATATTAATAAAAATATGAAAATGTAATTTAACATTTGAAGCACTAAATTTTGAATGTTTATAATTCAAAAACGTATCATTCAAATTACTTGAAATTTGATGTCTGGGCATAGTTTGATGCGAAGATTTTAAAAATCTTGCTAAAATTGGGTTTTGCTGTTGAAAAAAATGAAGTTTGGGTTCGTTTTAATATGTAGATGGCTCCGTAAGCAAGTTTTATATACATCATTTAAAAGTAGACTTTATTTCCAATCGTTCGGTACCAGTAACTTTCTTCTACGATAATTTGTTGAGGAGTTAGTAGGGGCGTTTACTTCTTTTTTCCACGACTGTACAAAGTTTATTTTCTAGTTGATGGCTGAAATTTTTTGTTATGTACGGTTGTTTGGCAGAATGGATCTTGTGTTTATCAATTTACATATAAGGAAAAGATGTGGCCTCGATTTCTATTTTAAATTTAAGATTCCTCATCAGTCAACGATCGCACTCTATTGCCTTTTTCAAAAAGTTGTTGTTGATGTTTTAAAATTTCCCTCACAATTTTTGCAGAAAATATTTCAACTGCAAAAAAAATTTGAATTTTAGAAAATTGATAATTTTTTTTAAAAAATCAGCATAAAAAAATAAAGAAAATTACTGATCTATATTTTCCCTCACAATTTTTGCAGAAAATATTTCAACTGCAAAAAAAATTTGAATTTTAGAAAATTGATAAATTTTTTAAAAAAATCAGCATAAAAAAATAAAGAAAATTACTGATCTATATTTTCCCTCACAATTTTTGCAGAAAATATTTCAACTGCAAAAAAAATTTGAATTTTAGAAAATTGATAAATTTAAAAAAAAATCAGCATAAAAAAATAAAGAAAATTACTGATCTATATTTTCCCTCAACACAAGGGCTGAAGTTCTTGCAACTGAGGCCATACAGTAATACAGTATGCTGTACAGTAGATAGGTGTCCAGTATCATGCAGTTCATAGAATTGGTAAAACAAAGTGAGTTTACTTTGTAAAAAAATATTCTTTATAAAAAAATTCGCAAATAACCAAGTTAAGTATTCGCAAAAGTTTAAATGTTCTGCATTTTCTATTTCGCGAATAATTAAAACTCCAGAATGTTAAGGGTTTACTGTAATTACAACATTTAAAAAAAATATTTGGTTTGTTTACATTTAATAGGAATAAGATTTAGAATAATATATAACACCAAGGTATTGAAATTAAAACCCTATATAATTTTTATAATGATTTTAGAAACCTGAATTAGATTTCTCTAATTATACTTTCAGTTATATCATTTGGTACTAATTATATAATTTCATCGTAACCACAGAAAGTATGTCGGAATTCTTATTTATTTTTTTTTTTTTTAAAGGGACCAAATTTCACTTTGTGCGTATCAGCATTTTTCGCTCATCACAACTTCTAGTGATTATTTAATAAGATTAAAAACGTGTACGTCTTTACTTTATTAAGAACTGAATTCCGTTACAAAATGTAAACAATATTAGTTATAAGAAAGTAGACATCTAGTGATATTTGATTATAAGAATTTCCTATATGATAGCTCCAACGACAGATTTTGATATAAATTAAGGCGATTGTTGGAGTATTTCTCTATGTAAATTACAGCATACTCATTAAAGTTTCACATTCTGTAAAATACAATCTGCTGTAACAAATGTTACCAAACTTTGAAATATAAAATACGTCATGAGATATTTATATTAGGCAAATATATATATATATAAATATATACAGGGTGATTCATAAATATCGAAACAATAGGTTATCTCCTTAATTAATGCCCCTAGGCACATACTTCCAATTGCAAAGTTTCATAAAAAAAGGTGGAAATTTTGATGAGATAAGTTACAACTCCATGGGAGGTCCATTTGAGAAAATACGAAAATTAAATTTTTATACGGCCCCCGTAGTGTAAAATTTCCAATAAGAATTTTTTCCTTATCCATTCTTGAATTAAACACAAAAAGGTCCATCTTCATATCTGCAAAACTCATGAACTTATGCCTGTTTAAATAATTCGTCAGGTTTTAATTGTTTAGACACAAATTGAAATGCGTAATTATTCAAGAAACAATGTTACTTTAAAAGATTCAGGATACATGTAAAAAATATATTTATTGAGTTAGAATTAGAGTTTTCTGTTTTTTTGTGATGAGTAACCATATAATTTGCAAATAAAATCACATCCTAAAGTTTCTCAGAAAGTATAAATTTTTTTTAATTATTGTTATTTTTTTAATTGGGGTAATTTAAAATAGTTATAACTCGAAATATTATCGTCGAATTTCAAACATTTTTTCATTTAATTAAAGAGTAAAATATAATTTTAATTTTGTTGCAGGATGTTTTTAAATAGTAATATTAAAAATGTTAAAAACACAAATAAAAAAAGGGGATGTAACTATTTTTTTTTAAATCATATTTTCAAAAATAAATATTTTTTCAAATTTGCCGAAACAAAATGAATGTAAAATAATCAAAAAGTTCATGTTGCGAGTTTTCTCCCTTTTTTTTTTTTTTTTTTTTTTTTTTTTTTAACAATTCTTGGCTTAAAAATGTAAATTAATAATTTAAATTAAATTTATTTTAATTTTAATTGCGCATTTGAATTAATAAATTTAAATAAATTATTTTTAACAATTTAAATTAATAATTTAAAAAGCATTTAACATTTTAAACAAAGATTGGCTCCTAATAAAATGTTTAAATGCTTTTTAAAAGATTGCAGGTGAGTATGTAACTCTTACTTGCAGCTTAAACTTCCGATTCAGTTTAACTTTTCTCCTTTCCTTCTTCTTTTTGTACTATTTAACCCCTTGAGGGGCGGTGGGTTAAAATATATCCCACCTAATTTAAACAAGATTCTCACCAGAAAATTTTAACTAAATTTTATATCTTTAACTTTGGAGGAAAATCGTTGAAAAATTGCTTTTCCTTATTTAAAAATAAAAATTTTCGATTATTCCGGTGAGAATTCAATATTTAGAGACATTTTTTGCTTGCCCCTCAAGGGGTTAAAAGAAGATATTTTCTAACATACAGATTAAGAGTGTTTTCATAATTTTAACCCTCGCAACTTCAGGTTTTATATCATCCCGGCGAGCGGTTAAAAAAGTCTGTATTCTGGGGGCAGACCAGTCTCGACCGGGCCTAATATATTTTTCATACCGAACCAGGACTGGCTTCCTTTCTTCCTAGGTCTGCACGAGGCGAAATTTTCAGTCCTGGTCTCGACTCAACTCGTATTAAAATCATTCTATCTGACTCACCTAATCCATGCAAAAATCGGTAAAGTTTGACTCAACCCAAAAAATTCACAAAAATGCATATATTTCTAAATTGCCATTACAATTAAAACATATTACTATTTACAATTAAACTTTAAAAATCATTTTTAAAGGATAGTAGATTTAAAAGGAAAAAAAATCCAGTAAAACAGGTGAAAAAGGACCTGCCTATTACGGAATCCTGTCCAAAACGGAGTAATTTTTGATCCATGGAGAATTAATATAGTAATGCTTGAGTAAAGAATAGAATACATTTGCACCTCCTAAGATGGGAAATTGTCTATAAAGGCAGTTTTTCCTTGTCTGTGTGATTCCGTCTTAGAAGGTTTTACTGTATAATCATTTTTGAAAGTCTCCATTACATGGATTATTTTTTAAAGATATTAAATGGAAAGTGAAACATTTACAAACAAATAGAGATTCATTAAAAAAAATAAATATCACAGCCATTGACGCTTCTTTAAAAACGAAGATTATAAACATATAAAAAGAAAATCTATAAGCTATTATAAAGCTATAAAGCTATTTTTGGTCAGAGCTCTTTCAAATGAAACAATTTTTAACCATATCAATCAAGCCGGACCAGACTCGGGCTAAGATTTAAACATTTTTCTAGGTCGGGACGAACTTTTTTTCCTATGTGTCGGCTCGAGACCGTGTCTGGATATTTCGGCCCGTGCAGACCTCTAATAAAAGCCTCAAGCATAATTTGAAAGAACGTTTAACTTAAGATCTACACGCTGCTATTTTATGTCCAAAGGAGAGGCACTGTCTTAAATCGACTTTTAATAACGTACAATTTGTGGATTATCCCTATCTTGCATTCAAAATGAGTCAATAACTCGTCGCTCAGAGGCATAGGAAAATGGTGTAAGTCGCGAAATTTGAATTTTAATAACTCTGCGAGTTTTGCAGATACCGAGATGAATTTTTTTTTGGTTTAATTCAGGAAGGGATAAGAGAAAATTTCCTAACTGAAAATTTTACCCAACGGGGGCCATATAAACAATTAGTTTTCGTATTTTCTCAAATAGACCACCCATGGAGTTACAACTTATGTCATTAAATTTGGCACCTTTATTTATGAAACTTTGCAATTGGAAGTATGTGCCTAGGGGCAATATGTAAGGAGATAGCCTATTCTTTCAATATTTATGAATCACCCTGTATATATATATATATATATATATATATATATCCACAGCCGGGTGGAGAATTGAATTTTTTTTCCCTTATACGACATGATAACAGATTATACAAATAACAGTCATTACGCTATATATTCAGTGTGATGTCAATTTTTTCTTGTAACCAGGTTAAATCGCAATATCACACTCTCTGCAGTAGTTTGATGCATATTAGCCCTTTTGTTATGAATATAGATATTACGTTAAAACATCTATAATACTACTAAGATAAAAAGCCGCTTTACAGATAACCTCGAAATCAGATGGGTTGAGTTCCTCTCCCTGGTACTTTTTGAACTAATTAATATTTTTTGCTGTCTATAATATTCTATGATATATTTTATAATGTATATACAAGTTTAGTGAGTTTACGTCTACAGGGTTTTAAGCGTATTTGAGAAATTTTATTGTTACTGTTACTATGCCCAAACAATAATCTTTGGAGTAAGTTTCTTTAATATATGCAATAGACATTTTTCATGAAGATATGTGTTCCGAAATAGTGGCAAGAACAGTAAAATTTCTCCTATTTTATTCGAGTCCTAGGTCTAGAAAAGTTCATTCTTTTACAGGTTTTAAATGTAATATTTTATTAAATTTAAAATGTACAGATGATCAGAATTAAATTTTCTATTGCAAAGTTAGCTAAAACTTTCTATTAATACTCTGCAGGGCGATGTTATATTATTTATACAACTTAATTTTTATTCTAAACTACGAAATTGCATTCACGATTTCTTAATACAATTTCTTAACCCTTAAATGAGCGATTTTTCATTTTGTTTCGAAAAAATTATAGATGATTCTCTGAAAGGTTTATTACACAGGAAAAATAATGAAAAAAAAATCAGAGATACATTTTTCATATAATACGTCAATCATTCCTTCTGTTGCACATCTGCAATAGAAGTAAAAGCTACTGTCGTGTAGCGGTTTTGCGCTAAAATAATGCAAATTAGTAAATATTTTAATAAGTATGTATCCAAATACCTTATTTTATATAATTATTTATTTTATAAAACTTAACACTTAACTCCTTAAATCCCACGATAGAGTACGTTCTGGAAATTACGTTGATCAGGGAATCTGACTTTACACCAGAAAGTTTCAATGGTTAATTTCGCTTTATTTAAAAACGGAATATCTGGTATTAATTAAAGCAAATATTGCCATTTTCATTTTCTGATGTGGATTAGGTATATACGAATAAAAAAAATCTATTAAATTCAAAACACTGCTGTTTGCATATATGCAAAGCTGAGCACTAAAGGGTTAATACATGTTGAGTGTGCATTCTGGCGGTCTTGGCCAATTACAGCAGGAAAATGCGACACCACGCACATCGAGATTTGCTACCGAGTGGCTGCAGGAGCAATCTTCTGGCTTTAGATACTTCTATTGGCCAACTAAACTTCAGAAATGAACATTATTGAGTATATCTGGGATGCCTTGAAAAGTTCTGTTCAGAAGAGATCTCCACCACCTCGCACCCCTATGGATTAGTGAACTGTGCTGCAGGATTCATGGTGTGAATTTGCTCCAGGATACCTTTAACCCTTTAATGCGCAGCTTTGCATATATGCAAAGAACAGTGTTTTGAATTTAATAGATTTTTTTATTCGTATATACCTAATTCACACCAGAAAATTAAAATAGTAATATTCGCTTTAAATAATAACAACCGTATTTAAATAAAGCGAAATGAACCATTAAAACTTTCTGGTGCAAAGTCAGATTTTCAGGACAACATAATTTCTGGAACGTGTTCTATCATGGGAATTAAAGGGCTACGTTTAAGCTTTATAAAATAAATAATAATTTTATAAAATAAGGTATGTGGAGACATACTTATTAAAATATTTACTAATTTGCAATATTTTAGCCACACGGCAGTAGACCGTCAGACACACGACAGTAGTTTTTACTTGTATTACAAAAGTGCAACAGAAGATAAGATTGACGCATTATATGAAAAATGTATCTGTGATATTTTTCGTTATTTTTCATGTGTAATAAACCTTTCACAGAATCATATATATATATTTTTTAAACAAAATAAAAAATCCCATATTTAAGGTTAATCATTCTCAAGTCCATGCCACGTGATGTTGCAATAGTTCTGCTGGCTCGCGAGGGTCCTTAATGATATTAGGCAGGTGTATCGGTTTTTCTGGGGCTATAGGGTATATTATATAGCTAATAAATTTAATGTTTTTATATGGTATCTTATCCCATAATTTGTATTTAGAAAAGCATTCTCCTTGCTACGAGTAAAACAAAATTTAAAAAATACGTTTTGTATGAGTAAATCTTACACAGTTAGAAGATTTTGAATTTCATTTCAGCTTGTTTCGGCGCTAAAAACGGAAAGACGAGATATGTTCTTTATTGTGGGAAAAGCTGGAAGCTCGTAAAATTCAAAGTATCATAATTCAGCAAGTTTTGTCGTAAAAGAATTGAATTTTATTTTGTTTTACAATTTAGAGAGTCAAATAATTTTTAAAAAGTAACTTATCTATATAAATCAGGATCCTATAAAAATTTATTTTTCTTAACTTTTGAGAAAATAATCATTTTGACTTAAGTGTCTTTTATTATAATAACCACTAGTCCGATTTTAGAATAAATTTATTTCTGACAATTAGTCTAGGCAATAGATGGAAGGGACTCTAACTAGCAAAATTAATGGAAGTTCTGGAAATAGGCTTACTTTATGTTTTTAGGGTCGCTGAATCCGACTTTGTAACTTCCCACCAAAATTTCCCCCGACAGCCCCACAAATTTTGGTAAAATGCCCCCCAAAAAAGGCTTTTATTTAGAAAATTTTTCTATTGTTTTAGGGGAAAAGTATCTAGAAATTCAGAAAGTAGACAAAATTTGTAACAAATATGATATATGACATTATGACTTAGGATGAAGGGGAAGGGGGTATCTGCCTTGGAACATACGCCGCGATGATGCGTGGACTAAGATGCACAATTCACTTAACCACTCACAAGTGTGCATTCGCCCTGCCATCTCCCCTCCGAACTTTCTCTATATCTCATAATTTCAGTTAGCTTCCTAACTTTCTGTTTTAAAACTGCCCGACAAATTTTAATCTTGCATAATATTTTCTTTTTTCATGTAACCACAGAACATACTTGCATTTCCCTTTGCCAGATTTTTATCATGTTATTATTTTTTTTAAACTGCTTAAACAGTTTTATAAGCGGATGAAATTTGCGACTTTAAAGCATAAAAAAGTAAAAAACATACATGTGTAATTAACTGCAAAGAATTTCAAGAAATAATAATTTAGACTTCTTGAAATTTTTAAATATTAATTTAGTTCCGTGGCTGTCAACTTTTACGTTTTCCTCTTACCACTAAAATTTTATAGTAAATGTTGTCTTATTTTGTCGTCGAAATCTCGCGATTAAACAAGGCGAAAATATCTGTTAAATTTTAGTGGTAGCAAAAAAGCGTAAAAATTGACAACTATGTAGTTCGTACTTTGCGAGGTGTCACCTTATAACAAAAATAATTGTCAATTCCAAAAATATTAATTTTAAAGCTATCTTTCAATTGCAAAAATGTTTCCAATGATGTTTCTCATCATATCCCTATTCGAGGCTAACGAAAAAGACAGCATACCGCGGTGCATTCCACGTATCTTTCTTACAGACCGCTAGAGTGACGTGACACCTTTTCGTGCACTTGCATTGGTGCATTTGATCATCACGGTACTCCAGCAGTCTGTAAAAAAAGATAAGCGTTTAGCACCACGGTAGAATTTCATTTTCGTTAGCCTCGATCTCTATCATACAGGCATCCCACTAGGGATTTTATCACCACTATTTCCTAATAAAAATCATCATTTTAGATTTTTCTTGAAATTTACTAGGCGCTTACGCGGAACATGATTTTTGTTGTAAATGTTAATATCTAACACCAAAATACATTTAGTCCAGGCAATAGGGGATTTTACCTGGCAAAATTAATGGAAGTTCTGGAAACAGGCTTACTTTAAGTTTTTTGGTTCGCTGAATCCGAATTTTTAACTTACCCTCAAAATTTCACCCCCCGCCCCGAACCCCCCCCCAAAAAAATAGTTGTTTTTAACTTAAATTTCTTATTGTTTTAGGGGAAAAGCATTACGAAATTTAGAAACTAGACAAAATTTGCAATAAATAGGATACATGACATTATGACGTTGGATAAACGGGGAGGGGGAGGGCTGCCTCGGAACATTCCCCGCGGGCTTTTCTCAAAAACCATATTTTTTCAAAAAATCAATTTTTTGGGGGTTTGCCGGGTGAGATTTTGGTGGGAAGTTACAAATTCGGATTCAGCGACCAAAAAACATAAAGTGAGTCGAAATCCAGAACTAGTATTAATTTTTCCAGGTAAAATCCCCTATTGCCTGGACTTCATAACTTAGTGCACGTAGCGCCGCAGTGCATGTTCAGAGGCAGGCCTCTCCCTCCCCGTTCATCCTACTTCATAATGTCATTTATCCTATTTGTTGCAAATTTTGTCTAGTTTCTGAAATTCGTAATGCTTTTCCCCTAAAACAATAAGAAATTTAAGTTAAAAACAACTATTTTTTTGGGGGGGGGGAGAATTTTGGGGTAAGTTAAAAATTCGGATTCAGCGACCCAAAAAACTTAAAGTAAACCTTATGGAGAAAGTTCGGAGGAGAGATGGGATGGCGAATGTAAACGTGTGATTGGTTAAGTGGAATTGCGCAACTTAGTCCACGCAGACCCGCGGCGCATGTTCCGAGGCAGATCTCCCTTCCCCTTCATCCTAAGTCATAATGTCATATATCTAATTTGTTGCAAATTTTGTCTACTTTCTGAATTTCTAGATACTTTTTCCCTAAAAGAATAAAAAATTGATTTTTTGTAATAAAAACCTTTTTGGGGGGACATTTTACCAAAATTTGGAGGGGTTGCCGGGGGTAATTTTGGTGGGAAGTTACAAATTCGGATTCAGCGAACCAAAAAACATAAAGTAAGCCTATTTCCAGAACTTCCATTAATTTTGCCAGGTAAAATCCCCTATTGCCTGGACTTAATGTATTTTGGTGTTAGATATTAACATTTACAACAAAAATTATGTTCCGCATAAGCGCCTAGTAAATTTCAAGGAAAATCTAAAATAATTATTTTTATTAGGAAATAATTGTGATAAAATACCTAGTGGGATGCCTGTATGATAGAGATCGAGGCTAACGAAAATGAAAGGCTACCGTGATGCTTTACGCTTATCTATCTTTACAGACTGCTGGAGTCAAGTGATGCTCGAGTGCACCAGTGGAGATGTACGAAACGGTGTCACGTCACTCTAGCGGTCTGTAAAAAAGATACGTGGAATGAACTGCGGTATGCTGTCTTTTTTGTTAGCCTGGAATAGGGATATGATGAGGAGCATCATTGGAAAAATTTTTGCGATTGAAAGATTAAAATTAATATTTTTGGAATTGACAATTATTTTTGTTATAAGGTAACATCTCGCAAAGTACGAACTACATAGTTGTCAATTTTTACGCTTTTTTGCTACCACTAAAATTTAACAGATATTTTCGCCTTGCTTAATCGCGAGATTTCGAAGACAAAATAAGACAACATTTACTATAAAATTTTAGAGGTAAGAGGAAAACGTAAAAGTTGACAGCCACGAAACTAAATTAATATTTAAAATTTCAAGAATTCTAAATTATTATTTCTTGAAATTCTTTGTAGTTAATTATACATGTATGTTTTTTTACTTTTTTATGCTTTAAAGTCACAAATTTCATCCGCTTATAAAACTGTTTAAGCAGTTTAAAAAAAAAAATAACATGAGAAAAAACTGGCAAAGGGAAATGCATGTATGTTCTGTGGTTACATGAAAAAAGAAAATATTATACAAGATTAAAATTTGTCGGGCAGTTTTAAAATAGAAAGTTAGGAAGCTAACTGAAATTATGAGATATTTAAAAAACAAATATTATGTAACTTTTCAAATTTTAGTAAGAGTAATCTTATTTTATTCTGTTTACATGAAACATGAGTGACACGCCTATTTATAAAGAATAATACTCAGTGTAATTCCAAAACTATTAAATTAAATTATGCAACATGTATTAAATTAAATGTTAAGTAGTATTTTAAACTATTATCCACCCCTATATATTTTTTTTTTACATCAGGGTTCGTACGGTTTCTGGTATTTTTAAAACAGAAAATTCTTCGCTACCAGTATTTTGTTATAGATAATCTCTCCTGAAATAAGGCGACATTTAAGGCACGTTTGAACTTATTTATTTTTTTATAAAAAAATACTGATATTTAGCCTTGAAAATTAATGTTCCCGTACTAACCGTGTACGCTTAAACAAAAGAAACAATCCAATTTTTTTATGATTAGCTATTGTACGAATTTCGAATCTTACATTAGCAATGACTTAAAAAATATCCATCATTTAAAAAGGAATAAATTTAAGAATTGTACAGCTTTACAATATTTTCTATTTGACGTTTAAAAAAAATAGCACAGTATTTATAAACTATATTAGAACAAATCCAATTTCTTACATTAAAAAAAAAAACTAACAAGGTAGCTAAAGTTTTATCCTACGATGCATATTCGAATTTCACTGTTTTTTAGATTTCGAATTGAAACTTTTTATGTGGTCATAGAGGAGCTTCAGAACCCACATCACGGAAAAACAAAACTTTTTGTTAAAAGCAAAACAACACCTTAAAATCTTTTCCGGCAAAATGAACCCATTATGCCGTCCGTGACTAAATTTCAAGATAGACAAAATGACAAAGAAAGAATGGAAGAGAAATCAAGATAAAAGCAAGCCCTGTTCCTCTGGCTTTGATATGAATCTGTGGACGTTTGTAAGGACACGATGCATAAAACATAAAACACGAGCTGTTTGTAGTTTTTATTTGGGAAGAAAATGAAGAAATTCAAAGTTAAAAAATAGAAGATTACACAAAAACACTGCAGCATGTCAAAATTATATATATTTTAATATATTTAATTTTTAATATATTTGATATTTTAATATATTTTTAATTATTTTTAATAGAAATAATACAGAAGCAATTGGTTATATTTTAAAACTATATAAAGAAATAAGTATAGTTAATTAAAACTGCAAGTACACAGAATAAATAAATAAGCAGAAAAGGCGCTAAAAAACGCATTATGAACTACACTAATGTCTGGCGAACTACTGGCATTCGACGAATTTTATATTGAATATAAATTTGATTTTATTTTTTTGCTGGGGATTATTACACATTTTATATAACTGACACATTTTTTCATTTGTATATAACAGTGTTGCCAGTGAGCTACTTTTTTAAAATTACGATTTCTTGATTGGCACCACTTTTTTTGAAATAGTAACATTCACCTTATTTAATGGCATATTAATTAAGGCAAAAACAAAGGGAATTTTACCATTTCAAAAAAGTGGCGTCAATCAAGAAATTTGAATTTAAAAAATGTAGCCCACTGGCAACGTTAGTATATAATAGAAAATATTTATGATCATACTGAAAACATAACATTTTTATTCACACTTTAATTGGTGGGATTGAACTGAAAAAAAAAATCTCTTTTTTGGCTTGTGGTATCCATAATGTTATAAACATCCTTGTATTCCAAAATTTCTCATTCATGCCAGAAAATTCCTATACTATTCTTTTCTTTATTTAAGACAGACATTTCACGATTACGCGAACAGAAAATTCTTCTTTGAAAATTTCGGGTGTCAAATCGAAATTTTTGAATTAAAAAAAGCAAAACTGGCGAAGCTGTCAAACACAGGAAATACATGAAAAGAAATAGAAATTGAGTTCTTTTAATTCAAAATTTTCGATTTCATACCTGAAATTTTCAAAGAAGAGTTTTTTCTTTATGTAATCATGAAATGTCTGATTTAATATACATAGGAATAGAATAGGAATTTTCTGGTATGAATGAGAAATTTTGAAATACAAAATGGCCATATTGCCTCCCTGATGTTTGTACCTCATCGCGTCACTTGTGCCCATACATTCCTATACAATAAATGATTCTGACATTGTCCTAAAACAACCCTTAGAGCTTGTACCATGAATTTGGAATCATCCTGTATTTTTATGTATTAAGTTTAGTATCTAAAGAAAATAAAGTTAAGTTGATAGTGTATAATATCTATAGTCAAAATAATATCAAATGTTCAGTAAGTGCACTAAAATAACACGTGAAAAAAAATATTAAAAGAGGCAATGTACTGCAATAGAAGGCGAAATGGGAATGGAAAAATAATAAATAATCGTACAGTTATTTTATTGCAATCACATGTGAAATCATTTTCAATGCAAATATCTTCGATTATTTTCTTCCAAATGTCTCATTTGATGCGTGATATATTTGATGGCAGAAAAGTATTGCATGGCGAATAATAGTGAAACATGTAACAATTTCTTTCCTCTTATGATCACAAATTAGTCTTTTGAATACCACAGTTTATAAAATTATATTACAGATAAACGTCATAAAGAATATAGTCAGGCATATCTGCTGCCCAAGATATCTTGACTGTGTTTCTAAAACTACAAAAAAGAAAATCAGCTGCTTAAAATAATTTATTTATGAAAGACTAAGAAAAAATGTGAATTTTACGCTGCGTATTTAGCATGTTTTTATGTTGAAGATATTTGTTAAAGAAAAAAAAAATAGAATTTTTGAAGAATGATCGCAAAAAATATATAGGGTAAAGTGCCCATATTTCGTCCCCTTTCCTAATTTCGTCCCTCTTAACTTCTCCACTTCTGCGAAAGTGGCGCCACTTATGACGCAGGGCACAGGGGACGGAACGTAAAATGGGTCAGTGTTGAAAGTTTCGTTCGCCAAGACGCGTACATAAATTAAAGACGGCAAATTTCCTATTTTTAGAAGACCTGAGTTCTTACTACGTCGTTTGTAGAACGTTATTTACTGTACTGTCAGTATTTATTTCTTATTCATTGCATGAATTTTATGTTGGTAAGGTGCTGACAGTAGCATACAGGGAGTTTTAGGACGCTCAGTTCTTCTTACGGGAACTGAAAATCCGTAATATCGGGAAGTAGAGCGGTCCCAAATTCTCCCCCCTTGCAGTTCTTATTTTCGTTCCGGGGACGAAATTAGGAATGCTTTTTCATGACAATTTTTTTAAATTTTTCCTCGTGTTTGGATGGTTAATGCATAGTTGCCAATCTCCCGATTTTTTTTGATACCGGTAAAAACTTACAAAAATGTTTTCTTTATTTAATTGCGTTGAAACTGCGATTGTATAAGGCAAGTATTTCTGCATAAAAATACTGGTAGGAAAAAAATCGGGAGGTTGGCAACTATGCATGTTTCGTTAAGTTATCCTTCCACTGATAATTAGTACACTTCTTTGTGTTTTATTTTAATATAAATTAAATTATTTACTCATTCAGAAATAAATTTGGATTTAGTTATAAGTTAAGCCCCGGCGTATTGGATTTTTTGGGGGGACGAATTTGGGACCATTTTTTTTTTCTTTTGCATTTTTTAGATACTTTTGAAAGAACAATTTTTCGCATTGTTAATTTATTTTTTTGTACGATATTTACCTATGTTTCTATGTGCGTGGATAGTTAGTCTATGTAAAATCCAAATTTAATAGATTTTCTCTGAAAATTAGAATTTCCAAGGGCCTAAAAGTGACTGGGGGACGATAATAGGGCACCTTACTTTATATGTATGGCCAGTGATGGAACACTAGCGCAGCAGTTATGCGATTGTCAGCGATAAATTTTAATTGTATTCATACCCTTAAAAAATATCAGAAATTCTGTCCTGAAATAAGACGAAGAACAAAATTAAAATTTAGTGGTGTCAATTAATTTTCTGGTGCTACACTGTTCCATCACTGTATATTTCATGATGATACCAGGTTGAGACAAAGTATTAATATACTGTAAAAACAGCGTCATAAAGTTTTCGAAAATTACGTGCAGTAAAAGCGATTTTAACTTCAGAAATGCTTCTTGAAATATCGGAAATCTCTATCGGAGATTTCCGAAGATAAAGGTATCCTTTTTGGAGTCATCGGCAAAAAATTTAAATTGAAAACTATTTTTTTTTTTTACCAGTTTTAAATTTAAACTTTTTTGCGAAAATATTTGTAACATTATAGATCGTAAGAATGTTGCCGACATAGCAACGAAACATATCGATCTGAATAAATTTATTATCTGGTATTTATTTGCCTTTTAAATATATTTCTATCACTTTTAGGAATATATTAAGCTACACTGCTCAAAAAAATGAGGGGAGCAAGCAAAAAAGTGAAAAGAACATGAAGAGAACAGCACAAGACAGCTATGTATGGGCATAAAATGAATAGTACACGTGTATCAATGCGCAATACAGAAAAAAAGACGCAAAAAATTGTAAGGGAGCTTTCATTCTTTGAAAAGATGAAATGAACATAAAAAGATGGTTTAGGGCAAAAATTTGTTTTCATGTAAGTGATAAAAAAAAGTATTGTTTAGAAATAATGCAAGATTTTTAATATGGCTTGTGATCTCCTCGAACAGCTAAGACTGCTGCACACCTGTTTACCATGGATGCGATGAGGTTATCGATAAGACTTTGGGGAATACTGTACCAATGCTCAAGAATTGCAATCTCCAAATCCCGGAGAGTAAAAGGAGGCCTCGGCCTCGCAGCAAAGTGTCGCCTGAGTATGTTCCAAACATGCTCGATCGGATTTACGTCAAGAGAGCATGCATTATCATGCATGGAAAAAAAAGAAATCACTAATTTCTGCAACATAAAATACGACATGAGGTTTCAGTATCTCGTCTGTATAACTTAATTCCGTCAAAGTGCCATTCCGAATGATATGGAGGACCGTACGGCCACCTATGCTGATTCCAGCCAATAGCATCAACCCACCTCGTCTATAATGTGATCTTTCACGAACGAATGTGGAATTATTTTGAGTGCGTCTTTCTCTCCATGCCAAAACACATCAGATATCACATCCAGATGGAATCGGGACTCGTCTGTTAACAGAATTTGACTCGAACAGCGTTGCCTCCAAACTCGATGTTCAGTTCCCCAACTTCTTTGGGCCGCACAGTGGCTTGAGCTCAACGGAATACAGACCATTGGCTTACGTGCATATAGACCACCCTGATGAAGCCTATTTTGGAGTGCTTGGCTGGACACCCATCGTCCTGTGGCCAAGAACAACTGTGTTTGCAGTTGAGTAGCATTACCCGTTCCGACTCGACGAGCTGTTAACAGGATATATCGGTCATCAGTCTCTGTGTTAGCACATTTTCGACCTTGCACTTGTCGATGACTACAATTCCATGTGCCTTGGAATCGATTCCACTGCCTCTCATTGACACTTTTTGCGACTCCAACAGCGTCCACTACACTTCGTTGTGTTTCGCCAAATTCAACTGTCCGGATAACACGCCAATACATGGATTGCGGTAAATCATGTTATTGTGACATTTTCAAGCCACCTTTATTCAAAACACAAGCTGAGCAATTGAATTTTATAACTGAGGTAGTGAAACAGACGTTTCTGCAAAATCCCGATTTCTGCACTTATCTCCTTTTTCTAGTTTTTGACGTCATAAACTTTAATTTACATGTGAAGTTTTCTTTATCTGTTTTCTACAACACTTTAAATTATGGACGTTTTATTTTACGCTACTTATCGGTGTAAATATTTGCGTAATTTCGTTAAAACCATGTGCTCCCCTATATGTTTTGAGAAGTGTAGTTTATGATGTGTTGACAGTATTTTCACGGTTTAACACTATTTTGTGAGCATTTCTGCCCATCAGCTATCAAGTCGCCATTCTTTTATATATCAATTAAAAAAATAAAAGGTCAAGTGCGAGTATTACTCGCGCACTGAGGGTTTCGTACAAGAAATATATTAATTAGTAACTGTATTATTACAAAGAAATCTTTGCTAAAAGAATGATAAGACTTTGCAAAAACTATACAAAGTTGTAGGGTATAGCTGAATATAAAAATTATAAATGGATATACTATGAAAGTTCAGAGAGATATGAAGCCTAAATAGTTCCAAATATCGCTATTTTACTTAACTCTTTTTTAAATTTTATCCTAATCTGTTTAAGAGGAAATTATTCGGTGATAACAATAAAAGTAGAGCATATTTAAAATTCATTTGGCATTTTATATACTAAAATTCCGCGTAGTAAGAATCCTTTTTACAGTGTACCTAAAACAAAACACTTCTTTAAAGTTTAAACTTAGTATTGTGCTAAGTACGCTTCAAAAGGGGATCGCAAAGTTGTAAAGCTACGTTGGTTTGTGCCGCGTTTTTCCAAAAAGGTTTTTAATCAGCTGGTAAAGACGCGGTTAGCGTATCGAGAAAGCAACTCAAAGCAAACTAGTCTCGAATCTTATAGAAATTATATTATTAATTCTATTTAAATTAGCCTGTTTTTAACGGCTTGACATTTATTGCTTTAATAATACTACACTGTGAAAAAAATCTGTCGAATTGACAGGAAAAAAACTGCCAATTTTGGCGTCGGTGGAAAACCGTTTAATTTACAGAAAAAACCTCTAATTTTTCATTAAAACAGTTTTTTTCAGTAAAAGATACAGATTTTTTTCTGCAAAAATTACGAAATTCACTTTCTTTTACAGAAAAAAACTGTTTTGAAGAAAAACAGTTTTTTCTGTAAAAAATACAATTATTTTCTGTAAAAATTACAGTTTTTTTTTACAGTGTACTGGGCATTGCATTACACAAATATATACTTAAAAGTTATTATCTAGGCTTTAAAATCGGGTGGCGCATAGAGTAAGCCGCCCGTGTTTTTATATGTATGTCGAAACCGTTCGCGTCTTTAAGGGCTAATATCTCGGCTAATTACCGCCATTTTTTTTTCGAAAATCATTGTAAACAATACTTTTATACTTGTGCGACGATAGGATCTACTCAACACCTTTGCTGAACGTCCGCAAATCGAAATTTGTGTGTAACGAATAAATGAGATTTTCTGAAAAAACTATGTGACGTAGGGTAATCGCTATAGTTTTCCTGCAAGGTTTAAATTAACACACAATTTGCGGCCGCTATTTTTTGTGAAGTTTCATTATTTTTCCCACTTTTTTCCTTTTTGAATTCATATTAATATAAAATGAATAAATTGTAAAAAAAAAAAAAAAAAAAAAAAAAAAATTCTCACCAAAAAAAAAAAAAAAAAAAAAAAAAAAAAAAAAAAAAAAATGCTCCTGAAGATGTTAATTAGTTCGAAACTCGCTACGTTAGTTTTCTTTTACTGTGTATTTAAAAAGTGTCTTTCCTTTTTATTAATGGAGTAAGATTTAGACGTTCTTGTTACTTTATCCTTCTCAAGATATTTAGAAAACAATTTCGCTTAAATTCAAACCTTAAAATATTTTGAGTATTAGTGTAGTTTAAGACGCACAGTAATATGCCGACATCTAATATTATATTAACCAGCACAGTGACACTTCTCTTTTGTAGGCACATAGGCTAAAACGTTTAAAGATACTAAAATATTTGGATTCAGAACTAAGGAAAACCGTTTTTCAAAATATATTAAACTGAATTTTAAAACACTGTCCCTATTATATTACGTGAAATGCTGTGAATTTTTATACTATTTTTTAGAGATTCGATTAATTTCTGCTTTCAATTAACACTAAAACGACCGTAAATTTTGCTCAAGTTTTATAAAAATGTTTTACACCGGAATTTTTATTTAGATCGGTTTAACCTGTAATTATTTAACATTTTTCTTCTTTGTGTCTTTTAAACTTATTTCACAAAGCAATTTCTGGTTCGAACTCAAATATATTCATATGGTAGGGGTCAAAATGGCCCCCCCATGGTCTTTTTAGTGTTTAAAAAAATTCTCTTTAAAAATAAAATATCTTAAAAGTAATATATATATATACGATATACCAATCCTTTTCGTTTTCCTTTTCAATCCTTTTATTTTAAAAAAAATAGATTTATGAATACATTAAAATTTAATGGAACATATAAAAAGCATTCTAAATATAATATAATCAATGTTCAAACGTAAAAACTGATAAAGAGTAATAGTATAATCGTTACACTGTTAAGATCAAGTAGAAAATTATCACAAAAATCCATAGAATAGGAAAAACTAACATTTTATCAGAATATTTATTTACCATATGCCACATTAAAACTAAAAACATGGCCTTAGAATATTATAATAGGAATGGGAAAATACCGGACTAGCTTTATGTCTTCCTCAAAAACGAGAAAAACCGCGCCTTGAGCTGATATGACTAAAGTAAGTAGAAGTGTGTAAAACCTAATGATCCACAAAGATTTATTTTTATTTCTCAAGTTCGTATATGTCACTGCAGCAATAATTTAGTTCTACTATATCTGAACAAAATTTATAATAGTGTGAAAGTTTCTTTGACAGTTAAATATGATTGCGTTATTCGAAAGTTAGAAGAAATTTACACAAGTATTCACAAGATTTATAATAATGTCTCAAAGGTAGATTTGGTTTAGAAGTAAGTTTCAGTAAGAAACATTAAACTTGAAATTTTTCTTCAAATTTATGTTTCAGGTATTTTATTCGGTTTGGATATGATTAAAGATACACAAATCTTAGTTACTATGTACTAAACTATCCAAATAAATTCTTTATCATATTTATTAATCTTGAAAATTGCTAGAAAGCTTACTCATAAAAACAAAAAATGATTTAAATAAATAATTAACCTGTGAACTCGTCGGTATTTCTTGAAAACATTCTATCTTTAATTTACTTTTTTTTATTAACAAACGGAAGTTTTTGATAAAAGTGAATATCACAATTCAAATCCTCATTCAATTTTCTATAGAAATAAAATGTTATATTTTATTATCACTATTTTTGAAAAAAAGTTATATGCAGTTCGAGTTATGGAAACCCAAATCACATTAGCGTGGATTGCGTGGGTGCGAAACCAAAATTTGGAGTTCGCAAATTAAAATTATTTTAAGGAATGAAGCATCTTTAAATAGATTAAAATGTATCACTTTTAATTCAGTCATACTAAAGTTTAGTAATTTAGTAATATTTTAATCAAAACTGAATTTTAAAAAATCTACTAGTACAACATTTATGGTATAGAAACCACCAGGTACCATTATATACGGCCAGAAATATGCTTATTTTTAATCTAATTTTATTCAAAAGGGTCATAAGCGTGCACAATTTACAGTGGGTCCAAATTCCGAAAAGCTGGCTAAAATATGGCAACGCTCAAATTGCACGAAACTTTGTATGCAGGTGTTTCTCAGGATATTAATTACAATTCAAAAGTTAAAATTATAAAAAAAAAATAGAGGATCCAATATGGCGGACTAAAAAGTAAAAATCTTTTAAAGTTATTTCGTACACAGGTTCTTTTGAGGATGCTAGTTCAGATTCAAAAGTTAAAATTTCAAAAACAATTGCGTAATTAAAGTAATTTATTTATACTAATTTTTGTATTTTTTTTTTTTTTTAATTTAAGAAATTTACGTCAGCTCGAAATGAAGGAGTCTGATGAGATGAAAAGCCGTAAAAACATGTCTTTCGTCGTTTAGTCCTAATTCATTTTCTCGAGAAATCGTCTCAATACCTTTTAATCAATGTGTTGCACGATTCTTGCGCGTCTTCCGATATTTGCACGATTGGTAACGCAATTGTTCTAATTATAACATAATAAATAAAATTATTACTTATAAAGATAAGATAATGTTACTCTATCGGATCAATGACTGATAATTATTTACTTTTTTATTTTACTTAACTTGCTTATAAAATTCATTTATGTTTATGATTATATAACTTATCTATAATGTAATACATAATAATAATCTGTTACAAAACTGAATAATGGAAAATATTAAAATATTTTCCAGATAAATTAATGTGAAAAGTAATTAAATTCAAAATTTTCTACGCTACTAAAAAAGTGAAATTTCTGCTTATTGTTTCAAAAGCCTACACACTGTAAATTAAAATGTCTGAAATTCAGTCACTTAAGTGTCTGAAACGGAGTGTTCAATTTTCAGACATTTTAAAATGTCTGAATTTTTTCAGACACTTTTTGCGACTGAATTTCAGACACTTGAAACGTCTGAATCGCAGACATTTTTTGTAAGCATTTTATGTAGCCATGTTTGACCACGCTGAATACTGGGAAAATATCTGGCCGTTGTCCTGCCCCCTCTACCCCCATACCGCCTGATTTTCTGGTGCTCCCAATTTTAGTATGCAATTTTCATAAAGCTGATAATTTAAATCTTTTACGACATTGTACTAATTATAATGAGTATTTTGTTTCAGGAGTAGAATAAGATTAAAAAGAGAAAATATTTATCTAAATATTAGATTTTTTAAAATTTTGTTTTTAATCTTACTTTACTTTAAAAGTTCAAAATATTGATTATAATCAGTACAATTTCGAAACAGATTTAAAATATAAGCTTCGCAAATATTGCACATGAAATTTGGGGGAACTAAAATCGTAAGAGAACGGGGCACTACCCATGCTTTAATCAAGGAGTCCTTTTGCAAAAAATGCAACCCTGCAGTATTGTTAGCTAAATACAGATGCCCGGTATTCGGGAGTATCCGTTATGGAGGTTAATGGACATTCCCGAATAGCGGATACTTCGATTTAGCGAATACTTTTTTGATCCGCAAGGCATACATATTTGTATTATTTTTACCTCACAAAAGCAGGCATCTCCGATTATCCGCCAAATTTCGCTGTCCCGAAGTGTCCGCTATTAAGGGTTTTTAAGGTATATGGATATATATATATTTTTTTTTTTTTTTTTTTTTTTTTTATCTTTTCCTACTCTAAAAGTTCAAAATATTTATCATAGTCGGTGGAATGTCGAAAGAGATTTAAAAAATCCCGTGTACGCGAAAATGGGCAAGAAAATCCCCCTCCCGTCCCGCCCCCCAAAAAAGGAAAATTCATATAATTCAAAAATTAGATTTTGCCCCATAGGCAATTTTACATATGCATCAGATGATAATCACAACAGCTATATAACCATGAGTAAATAATAAAATAGTAAATAAATATTCTATTTTAATAGCATTGAGAAAAAAAAAAATACTTCTAATTTCAAAACTTAGCCATTTTTGTATTTGTCATTTAAGTACATATAAATAAAATAGTTAAGTCATTTTAAGTAGTAAACATGTGTAATATTTTTTTTTCTTTTTAAATATGTGGTAATTTGTCATGCTTAGTTAAAAGTAAACACCAGTTTGGTATCTAATTTTATATATCATTCTTCGGAATATGTATATAATTTTCTTTAAACATATTCCGTATTCAATTTAAAATTTTCACCCGCTATTGCTTAAAAATGTATATCATTATTATTCTTTTTTATGGAACAACACGATATAAGTCATATTTAATTTATTTTATTTTTTATTCCTGTAAAATTTGTATCCTTTGAATATGAGCTAAATAGATTTTATATATTTGATAAGAAAATAATGATCTAAGAAATAGAAAAAAAAAAAAAAAAAAAAAAAATACATCAGACAGTATACGTACTATTCTTAATTGTTTGAAAAACGTTTTGAACATAAAAAAGCAGTTATTAAATGGCTTAAAAATATATTTAATACTGTATCATATAAGTAAATACGAACTTTTAAAAATATAAGGCAGTTTTATACATAAACTTCATATCAAGGCATAAACAACTCTTTATTTATGTCTAAATTATCATGTGTAATTTTTTTTAGTGCCAACAATTACTTGTACCAGAACCGTTGCAAATTCGATTGCAGTAAAAGGAAATTTAATAATTATTTCTCGCATTACTCAATTTTAAAAATTTTAAATCATGAACAAAATATCGCAAAAAAAAGTGCTTGCATATAAATTACAAAAATTAATATACCAATTTAAAAAACACAAAAAATATTAATTAAACTTTATAATTATACTGCTAAACAGCAACGTAAACTGCAAAATATGAATAAAATGTTTCTCCGTTTGTTTAATGTTTCGAAAATTTTACTGGATGATATAAAAAATTCATATTATTTTTAGAAATTTGGTAAATGTTAAATCTGAAACATTGGATATCAAAATTTACGATTTTCAATAATAAATTAAAAAATCAATAAGAATAAATCTTTCCGTGATTAAAAACTGCAATATATACAGTCAAATTTCACAATATTAATGCTTTTTTTCAATCTGAAAACTTTTCCTAATATCATAATAATATGAATCATCATATTTAGCTCCAAAATAATAATAATAACGAAAAATAAAATACATGCCTGATGTCATATACTACAAGCGTTTATAGTCAGTAAACAGTAAAAAACATAGAATAAACACAGTTACAAATGGCTTCAATTTAATGTTTTTATCTCTGATAAATGAAGCGATGAATCATTCAACTTTTCAAACCTATGTTGCAAGTTTTGTTTTTGAGCAAAGACAAATTATAATTATTTCACATCACCCTATCGAAAATGAAGATTAAACTATCACTCATTCGTTTATTTACAAACGTCAAGCAAATAGAATTACAGCATTGCTATTTAATTTTCAAAACAATTATATTTCATTCCGTTACATTAAGAAGGCATATAACAGACGACCGTTAGTGAAATCAAAAATTTAGCATTAAACTATAGAAAAGAGATAAATTTTTATAAACGATTTCACTCATATTCAAAGGTTAGAAATCTATCGGAATAAAATATTAGAATTAAATATGACTTACTCGTTCGTTCTATAAATACCCAGATTAACACATATCCTTTTAATCCAAGCAATGGCGGCGGTGAAAATTTAATTCTTTCTGTTCTTATCTCATGAAGGTGCTGCAGATGACACGCGCGGAAATCAGCGTTCTGATTGGCTGTTAAGAATAGTACCAAAGATGATGTTTAACTATCGCTTGGAGCGTACCGTCTTAAAATCAGACGGTTGTTGGATAATTTACACATGTTTCTCGGTTCGTTTATAGCATGATCATAGTAAGACATTTATGTGTCTTAAATTTAGACGTCTGTTATGTCTGAATTTTCAGATTCAGACACTTAAGTGACTGAAATTCTTTTTCAGTCACATATGTGTCTAAATTTAAGATGCCTCTATTTGCAGTGCACGAAATGTACAATAGCAGTTTATAACAGCTGATTTTTTTTTTTATTCATTAGATAGCAGTTCATGCTATTAGCTAGTAAATTTCGTTTTCGAACTCTGTTCGTAAACTTTTCTATGTTTTAACACTAGAACGCCCGGAAGGAGTCGATTAGACTCCGACCATGTGATTAAATGCCAATTGGAACCAGAAATTTTTTCATAAAAGAAGTTAAATTTTACACACGCAGATATACGTTAAATAAATCAATTAAATAATTTTAAATAAAAATTCTGGTGTCAACTATTTTTATGAAACTTGAGCAAAGTTTCCGGGCGTTCTAGTGTTAAAGTAAAAACAAATTACCGTAATTTCCGGCGTATAATCCGCGGATCAAACAATTCTGTTTGGACCCATAAATTTTATTTAGTAATTGAAATCAAATATTTACCGCGATCTGAAAAGTTACATTTTATTTTAAGAAGTTTCTGGGTCGAAAAATGATTGTTTGACCCGCGGATTATACGCCGGAAATTACGGTATTTTGTTTTTTAAATTTTATCAAAAAGTATTATGAAATTATTAATTTTATGTTTCTAATATCATTTTTGTAACACATGTAAACAATCTATTTACCACTATCGTGTAAATCCATTTTAAAGCATTAAAATCATATGATATGGCAAAATGTTACACATGTTATAGGAACAGTTATTTTGCTGTGCTTAACTCCAGAGCGTCACATTTGAAATGGTGCAGGTAGTTAGGGTGAAGGGAAATCCTTTTTCTAAATATAGATTCTGACTCTCGAAACATTATTATATCAAAATGTATAACCAAAATTCCCTAAATAGTAACTTTAATTTTCAACTTTTGCACAGATTTTCGAGATTTTGCCCCACTGTGCGATTTTGCGAAAAGGGATAGCAAACTTTTAACAATGCGTATCAAAATTATAACCAGTGTTGCCAGTGGGTTACTTTTTTAAAATTCAGATTTCTTGATTGGCACCACTTTTTTGAAATAGTAAAATTCGCCTTATTTAACAACATATTAATTAAGGCGAAAACAAGCGAAATTTTACCATTTCAGAAATGTGGTGCCGATCAATTAAATCTGAATTTTAAAAAAGTAGACCACTGGCAACATTGATTATAACCCCAACTTTTTAAAATAAATATTTGTAATTTAAATAATGTAAAACAAAATATGTAAACTACATATAAAAACATGTAAAATATAGAAATATTATGTGAAATAAATATTTTACACATTCACCTTATTTCAATATTATTTATACGTTTTAACAAATGCAGTCTTAAAAACGTAATTAATAGAATTAAGCTTGAATTTGTATCCCAAACATGGCTATTAAGAATGGAACAAAAATAAAAGCGTTAAAATTTTAAGCGTAAAATTGCTTTGCTGGATATATATATTTTTTTAATGGCGTAAGCAGTCGCGCATGTAAACAAACTGGTTATAGCAGGGTCAACAAGTTGTTGTTTTCCCGTTAATGGGGCCACAGGGGTTTGAAATGTAGAAAATTGACTGAGGTTTGGTGGTGAATTGAAAAAAATGGAAGTATGGAAGAAGAAAACGGAATAGAAAACGGTAAAGTCCAGAAGGGGAAATTTTCAAGGGAACGAAAAAAAGAAAAAGTCCTTCCGGCCAGTGCCGGGAGGAAGAGGTAGCTTTCATATTCTTATTTTTAAAAAGCAAGCTTATATTATTCAAACACATGAAGCTCAATTTAGTGGAAACCAATTATAGGAGATTCATTTCTAATCTTTATCAACATTAAATCATTATGAATGAGAATATCGCGAAATTAGTCAGCTTTATCCAAGCTGCTTTTATTTAAAGTAACTTATATTTGGTTGCCAAATTCGGCGATATCTTGAAGTTCCTGCCATTGTAAGCCAACATGGTGGATGAGGCTAACGAGTCAACTTGGTCGAGACCTTAGTAAATCCTGTGCACATGCCCACTCACATCGGAATCGGTTGATATATACAAGTTCTGTCGCAGGCAAAAAATCAGATTTTTCAAAATGTCACCCACATTAGAAATTCAAACTGCTATATCTGAGCCATTCTCTAAGATAAAGACAAAACAAAAAATGCTCCGGAATCCTTATATCATGGTCGAATACTTAAGAAAGAAACCTTTTCCAATTTCTAATTCTTTTGCACCTCACTTTAAAAATTTTTTTTTATTTAATTTAATGACCTCCATTTTGAAACAAGATGGCTGATGAAGCTGGGAAGCGAACTTGGTCGAAACATTACGATATACTATCCACATGCCTTCTTACATCGAAATAGGTTAATAAATACGCGTGTTATCACGTGACAAATATCAGATCGTTTCAAAATGTCAGCCATGCTAGAAATTCAAAGTGCTATAATTCAACCATTTTTTAAGATATATACGAAACAAAAACTGCTCCGGAATCTTTGTATCAAGGTCAAACAGATAAAAAAAATCTTTTTCATTTTTCAATTTTTTGATAACTTATTTTAAATTTAAAATTTAAATTTTTATAAAAATGGCAGCCCTTTTGAAACAAGGTGGCGGATGAAGCTGACCAACGAACTCGGTCGAGACATTGGTATGTACTATGTACACACCAAGTTACATCCAAATCGGTTCATAAATACGCCTGTTATCGCGTGACAAAAATTGTTTCAAAATGTCAGCCACAATAGAAATTCAAAATGCTATAACTCAGCCATTTTTTTAGGTATAGAAGAAACAAAAACTGTTCCGGAATCTTTGTATTAAGTTCAAACACATACAAAAAAATCTTTTTCATTTTCCAATTTTTTTGGTACCTCATTTTAAATTTTAAATTAAAAAACATTTAAATGGCCACCATTTTGAAACAAGATGGGGGATGAAGCTGGCCAACGAACTCGATCGAGACATTGGTATGTACTATGTACACAGCGAATTACATCGAAATCGGTTCGTAAATACGCCTTTTATCGCGTGACAAAAATCAGGTCCTTTCAAAATGTCAGCCAAGCTAGAAATTCAAAGTGCTATAGCTCAGCCATTTTTTAAGATATAGACGAAGCAAAAAATGCTCCGGAATCTTTGTACTAAGGTCAAACACATGAGAAAAAAATATGTTTCAATTTTAAATTTTTTGGTACCACATTTCAAATTTTAAATTAAAAAAAAATTTAAATGGCCGCCATTTTGAAACAAAATGGCGGATGAAGCTGGCCAACGAACTCGGTCGAGACATTTGTATGTACTATGTACACACCGAGTTTCATCCAAATCGGTTCATAAATACGAGAGTTACAGTGTGACAAAGATCAGATATATATATATATATATATATATGGATATATATATATATATATATATATATATCGATATATATATATATATATCAACTTTTGAACGGAGGGTGGTTTCGGGGTCTGGGGGTCATGATCGATGAAAATATACCAAAATTTTTTGAAATCGCTTTCCTCCGAACGGCTGCAATAGGTAGCTTTTTGTAATGAAAGCTACCGGAAACTCCTACTTCTCGTACCTAAAGCGTTTTCCATTTCACTCCTTTTCGGCTCTTGGTACATACAGCATGGTACATACTTGATACACTTCAGTCCATTTGGGCTCGTAGTTCAACACTTTAAAATATAGGTACCTAGCTGCTTTTCGTTTAGTGTTTAAATATTTACTATAAACATTTGTAAACATTTATTTTATTATTTATTTAATGTATCACCTTGCTTAAAAATATCCCAGTGATGTAAACAGTAACAACATGATCAAGTTGTGTAATGCCGAGCATCTTATCACTGGCACTTTGAGCGTTCCCCACTTAACTTCGTGTGGCACATTCAGGGTTCTCCATTTACTTCGTGTAGCACTTTCAACCAATGACATTTTTCTACTCTTTTTTGAACTATTTATACTAGGGTTGGCACTTCAAGGGTTCTCATATTGTTAAGCTTGGCATTTAGGCACTTCAAAGGTTCTCGTATTTGTTAAGCTTGACGTTTCAGTCATTTTTTTTTTTTTCGTTTAAAAAAAGATTTTCGATTTTTTGGTACTTTCAGGGTTTCCGATTCTTAGTCCTCAATTATAGAGTATTACATTCTCTAGTATTTATAGAGAACTTTTATAGAGAAAAAAAAGTATTTCTTCAATCGTGACTAAAATAAAAACAAAATTTTTAATATTATACGGCAAAATTATTCTTCTAAAATTGCCGCGATTTTGAAGTCCGTATTCTGTTGTTATTTATTCTTTATATTGCTTATTACGTTGTTTCTCAATCATACCTAAAAATGATTACAAGAGTTTTAACAAAAAAAAAAAAAAAATCCATAAAAATGTACATATTTTTGTTGTAACTTTAAAATATATGTTTGTTTTTCAGGTGTAGTTTGTAGAGACTTCTCTTTTCTTTATTTTAAAAAAAAGGAACATGTAAATCTGTTAACTTTTTCAAAAGTTACCTTGAAATGACCGCTACAAAAGGCCACTAGATGCCTTCACAAGTATCGCTGGTCTGCGCGACTCAATTTCAAACTATTCTGATACCCTTAAAAAATGAAAAAGTCGAAAATATTTTCAGATGTGGAGGCATTAAAAATCTGGAGTATGAGAGCAAAATATAAATCCGTTTCTGATATACCTGTTGTTTTACAAAGTTCGAAATGGAGAATTTATCAAGTTTTTGCTCATGGGAAAGATTTGGAGTAACCACCTTCCATGAAGACCGGCACATCCGAAACTTGGCTTCAACTGCGATTTATTCATTTTTTCGAGTTAAATATAGTTGCAAGACAAAGATAAAAAAATCATAGAAGAGTTTTAGAATCGGGGCACATGAACAACCTTAACCCTCTAATTCCAATGGTAGAATACGTTCTAGAAATTCCGTAGTTCAGAGAATCCGAATTCACACCAGGAAATTTTTGTGATAAAATTTCCTTTTTATTTAAATACGTAATGTTTGTTATTAAATAAAGAAAATATTGCTGTTTTAATTTACTGCTATGAATTTGGAATATCCGAATTTAAAAATGTACTAAATTCGAAACACTGTCGTTTGTAGATATGTAACCCTGCGTATTAACGTATAAGGTGGCTTGATAATCAGTGGAGTTATAAATAAAGAGGAGGAGACATATAATATAGAGTCTATCAATTCCAAGTGAAGTAACAGAGGAGGTTGTCGAAAGATGACGGTTGATTTTTTAAATCGGATCAACAGTTTCTTATTACTTCCGCAGCAAACTTCCACCAGTAAAATTTAAAACGAAAATTTCATCTTATTTTAGCAGTTTATTCAGTCAAAATGTCTCCCACAAATATTGTAAAAATTTCTATTCGTTTTGACTGGTGGAAGTTGGCCCAGACATTATAATCTCTTTCACTGACACTGACAGGAGTTTGTCTAGGTGGTCACAATATGGCGGAAACGCAGGTCCTGATTACCGCCGAAGTAAACTTCCCCAGTAAAAATATATATCTGTTTATGTCCATAATTATGACTGAAATTATTCATTAATAAAGCGTGTGACGTTTTATCTGAGCTCACTCAGAGACCAGATGGCCATAGCGTAATAAACATTTTTAATTGGGACCTCCATATACCTATCTATAAAATTCACATGTCAATGTTTCACAAAATCCAGATGGAAAGTGTAAACAGATTTAATGATGTAAATATCTTGAGAAGTGCTGCGTAGCATTCTGAATTTGTAAGAACTGAAACTTTTGACTAAGATGACTCAATATACCACGTGGGGTGGCTAGGAGATAGACTGATCTCTCGAAAAAGGCCCCGTGAATGAGATGCAGCTGTGACACGACCCAAGGCTGTCAGTTATCGGTTCTGCTGGAAGAGGGATGCGCTCCTAAATGATCAATTTTTTTTATGTTAATACTGTGTGTGTTTGCTGATGTGTGTGTCAGTGTTTCGTCAATAAAAAACTGTAAAAAATGAACTCAAAGTTCTTTTTATTTGAGTTAAGAGAAATTCCTTAAGTTAGATTTTATTGGCGTTACAAGCGTTTAAATAAGGAGAAAATTTCTATTCAAATTTACTGATGGAAGTTTGTCCAGGTGGTAATGATTTGCTACGAAACCGGTTACAGTTGAAGCTTCACCATTTTGAGGATATGTCAGTTCCTCTTTATTCATAGTTCCATTTGATAACCATGCTTGAAATCATATCATAACGAAGCTCGATTTTAATGGACAGAACAGCGCATGCCATTTGGTGATAAGTGATTGACTGTCAAAATGAGAGGTGAAAAAAATGCAACTTAGACAGCACTGGTGGGTTTGCATACTACTAGCATGACCTCCGAAAAGAAACAAAGAGTTTGTTTTGTAGACTATATTATAGTAGTTTTGTAATTGTATGGCGGGGGCAGTGTTGCCAGTGGGCTACTTTTTTTAAATTCAGATTTCTTGATTTACCACCACTTTTTTGAAACGGAAAAATTACCTTTGTTTTCGCCTTAATTAATATGTCATTAAATAACGCGCATTTTATCATTTCAGAAAAGTGGTGCCAATCAAGAAACTGAATTTTAAAAAAGTAGCCCATCTGGCAACACTGGGCGGGGGTGCGTGTTATTTCTTTAAATGGTCAGACGCCCTAGCATTTAACAACAATCCTTAAAATTCTGAAAAGTATCAACTCTTGTCAATAATTTTCTTCCTGTCTAAAGGAGGTGGGTTGATAAGGGCTATTTTTCGCCCATCATACACGCAAAAAAAAAGTTTTGGTTTCCGAAATATTTTTGTGTCCTTAAAGATATGTATTTTTTTTAATATAAGATTTACGTGCTAAATAAAATAGTAAGTCATAGAAATTATAGCCCAAAAATAGAGTGTTTCGGTTGTTTCCTACATTTTTGTCAGTTTTTTCATCTTTGAATTAGTTTTTCTTTAAGAAGCGTTCCATGAGCCAAATTAATTTTGACATACAATGATAATACTCTTGATAAGCTTTCATATGAGCGCCTCAACCTATTAGAGAAAAATATATTTCGTGCGAGTATCATAGACTTCTCAAGGCGAGTATCAGTTGCACTGCTATCGCAGCGTGTTTGTTTTGCTGCGCTCAAAAAATTATTTGCGTAGTTCAGATGTTAATGTTGTGTTCTAAAACTGTTGTTGTAAATATTTATTGAAAAACTTAATAATAAATAATTCCTGGAAGTCAGTGTGATTGTTATAAAACGTGGCGGAAAACAAAGAGTGATTTTCTTATCTTTTCTAACATAAAAGTTATGTCGATAATTAAACGTTCTAAAAACTGCAATCTACAGAGTGGTTATAAGTTGTGCTCTAAATGCAGATCATATCCATTTCGTGTAGTTCGGGCTCAAAATACTCCTATTTCTTTTTCTGTGGTTACAAAAAGAGATCGTGCGTCAACGACTACTGCCATCGACACCTCAAATAAGCAGCCTAATATAAAAGCATCACTACCTCATTACCGCAACTCTAACACATATTGTATAGGGTACACGACATTTCGGTCCCGACACTTCGGTCCCGCCATTTTGGTCCCGCCGTTTCGGTCCCGAGACATTTCGGTCCCTGGCCATTTCGGTCCTGAGACATTTCGGTCCCTGGCCATTTCGGTCCCGAGACATTTCGGTCCCTGGCCATTTCGGTCTTGAGACATTTCGGTCCCTGGCCATTTCGGTCCGGAGACATTTCGGTCCCTGGCCATTTCGGTCCCGAGACATTTCGGTCCCTGGCCATTTCGGTCCCGAGACAATTCGGTCCCTGGCCATTTCGGTCCCTGGCCATTTCGGTCCCGAGACAATTCGGTCCCTGGCCATTTCGGTCCCCAGCCATTTCGGTCCCTGGCCATTTCGGTCCTCAGCCATTTCGGTCCCTTGTCATTTCGGTGCCCACCACCTTATAACTCGTATTCTAATTGTCGTGGGCCGCGAAACGCTGTAATTTAAACATTATTTGGGACCTTTTTAAATTTTTTTAACACCCCCCACCCCCCAAATTAAAAAAAAAGCTGAATATAACAGTCCGATAAATTTAAACTTTTATAACTCGTGATAATGAAATCACAGCGAGCTGAAAATTTGTTTGATTGAACAATGTGATATAATTTTACAGGGGACATTGTCTTTTTATTATTATTATTATTTAACAAAATGGATTTTTTAAGCTTTATTATTTGTTATTAATATTAGGTATTTTATATATACTATAAACTGCCATAGATGATTTTTTGGTTGTTTTCATACGTTTTTTAGAACCTTTAAATTATCATCATTAATTAAATAATTTAAAAAACTGTTTTTATTTTTTCCTTCTTAGAATTAGATTAATAATAAATGTCTTCAATAATTCAATTGGACACTTATAAGCTATTGTAGGTAAATATTTCCTCAAATCATTCTTCTACACCCTCTCCTTTAATAATTCAGAAATGAGATATATTTATTGAAGCAAAAATATTTAATTTTTCTTATTACTTTTATAATACAAAGTTATAATTTTGTTTTCATAAGTTACTTTACCATTATAAACATTGGGAAAACAATAGTGATTTGGTAATTAGGTGTGCCAGGAAAAATATTTTGTTGTCAGAAAACTCCAACCACCGCTTCATTTTTTAAAAATAATTATTGGTTGCATTTTTAACAGTCTTCTCACCCATTGCAGACGATTTTTGTGAACTAGTTTTATTGAAACTGGGCCTATTTCTTTGTAATAAGATGATTATTTTTTATTTTATGTAATAGTGTAAGTATTATTTTAATTAATTTTATTTTCAGTTTTTAACTGACAAAACTAAGGTTTTTAGGTGCGTTCGTAATTATATAAATACGTAGCACCTATAGTCGTCGTTCAGTCCGTCCGTCTGCCCGTCTGTCTGTCCGCATATAACAAAGCAAAAACAACCCAACCGAATGGTCTGAAATTTTAAATATATGATTGTTGAATAATTTGGTCGAGCCATTTCAAATTTTATGGATATCGGATGCATAGTTTAATTACAGGGACTGTCAAAAGTTTTTCTTTACATTGCGGCCAATGGGAAAAATTATTGCAAGTGCATTTTAATGATGTTACAGCCTTCCGAATGGTCTGAAATTTTAAATATATAATTGTTGCAAAATTTTGTCGAGCCATTTCAAATTTTATGAAAATCGGATGTATAATTTAATTACAGGGACAGTAAAAAAATTTCCGTTACATTACGGCCAATGGGAAAAAATTATTGCAAGTGCATTTTAATGATGTTACAGCCTTCCGAGTGGTCTGAAATTTTAAATATATAATTGTTACAAAATTTTGTCGAGCCATTTGAAATTTTATGAAAATCGGTGTATAGTTTAATTACAGAGACAGTCAAAAGTTTTGCGTTACATTACGGGGAATGGTAAACAAGTGCATTTTAATGATGTTACAGCCTTCCGAGTGGTCTGAAATTTTAAATATATAATTGTTACAAAATTTTGTCGAGCCATTTGAAATTTTATGAAAATCGGTGTATAGTTTAATTACAGAGACAGTCAAAAGTTTTGCGTTACATTACGGGGAATGGGAAAAAATTATTGCAAGTGCATTTTAATGATGTCACAGGCTATGCACTCATGAAGTGCAAAAGAAAAAAAAATATACATTCAGTACAATATGGGGTGCAAAAAATAATTATAAAACTAGTTATAGTACGAACGCACCTCATTTGCCACGTTTGACGAGCAATTTCCAACTTGTTTGTATTTGTCGTTTATTTATTGATTTTTAATATTACCCTTTTCCTCCCACTTTCCCAGAAAAAAAATTAATAATTTTTTATTTTAGTTTTATTATTAATTATATTAATAGTTTTAAATTTCGGTGACTTTAAATATAAAATAAATAAACATGTAAAAGATAAATTTCAGTTTATAACTACTATATGATAAATTGAATATAAAATGTATTATGTATTGAGTTTATTTTAAAGTAAAAAATGTAATGTATATTAATAATGTTATTAATTTAATAAATTAAGGATACATTAAATAAAAAATATATTTAATAAAATATTAATTTAATTTTTATACTAAAATTCCTAACTTTTTTGAGAATTAATTAATAGCAATTATTAGTAGCAATTATTAATAGCACTTAAAGTTTTTATTCAAAAGTTTTAATTTATAATTTTCAAAAAATAATATAGGAATTTTTTGAAAAATCAGCCAAAAACATAAAGTCTAAGTAATAATTAATTAATTAATTAAACATAATAATAATAATAATGCAACATTGTACAAATACGTAAAAATACCTCTTAACAGTGTTAGGTGATATTATGCAGATTTTAATTTTTTAAGTACAGTTATAATTTACAATTCGCAAAAAGTAAGAAATTATTAATTAATTATAATTAAAGAGCAAAAATAATATTATAAGCTAAATAATAAATGAATAAACAACATGTTTATCTTCAGAACTCTTATCACTTTTATACATCCTAATGAAGTTAATAACGTTATAATAACCGAAAATTAAAAAAAATATATATTTGCATTTTCCCTATAAAAACTATTATATAGTTCATGTAATAGCTTTTAAACAAGCAATTGATAAATTAGTTATCTAAACAATTAATAATTAAAATAATTTTGAATTGATATGTATGTTTAATAAAAAAAATTTAATTTTTGAAATTTTTTTTTACTTAACAATATAACTATGAGTGTTTTCAACTTGTCGTGCAAGTTAAATTCATGCTGTATCAAATTTATTGCAAACTAACGGCAAACAAGTAATCAAAAATACTGCAAACTTACTGCAAAGTAGTAATCTTTCCATATCACACTATAAGTTTAACCCCTTCGAAGGGGTCAATAGACCTGATCAGGTCTATTGATGCGAAAGCGCCGTCAGAAGGCGCATGCATAGGTTTTATCACCATAAACAAGTTTAGGTAATATTTGTACTTTTCGTTTCGAGCATTTTTTGGTATTTAATAAGTATAGCGTTTAGAAAAAACGGTGCCTACCGAATAAAATTTCTGCAATTTCTGCGTATGTGCTGATTCTCATTGTTGTTGAGTCTCTCAACAGAGAGATTTTTTGCTTTCGTCACTTTCGTGAATTAAAGACAGTCTTGCCATCAGTTTCACAACAAACTACTCATGCAAGTGGGTGATGGTATACATTGCGGGAGATTTGCTGCGAATTTCTCAATTCAAATTTGTCACGGCAAGATAATACCAGAAAAAATCAAACTTTCTGCTAATGTTCATGCTATCTGGGTTACCTCAAAAATTTCCATGGGGAGTGCGGCGGATCGCATGAACGGCTCATGCGATTGACACTTATGTGAAATCATTATCCAATATCTATTACAGCACAAATTCTTAATTCAATGGCAAGAAATTAAACATGAAAATTGCTGTTTTACACTTAACCACTTGGCCCTAACTTTATTGTAGGCAAATGTTATGTAATATGAAACTTAATTTAACCCATTCGCTGCCAAAACTAAGAATTTTCAAATTTTTTGTTGAAGGTCGTTTGCCAGCACAAATTCAGAAAGATAAATTTTGCTTTACTAATACAGCGAAATTTCTGCCAATAAATGAGGCTTTTTTTTTTTAATTCTAAAATAGTGGTGACAAAGTAATCAATAAATTAAAGCCACGAGTATACTCGTGAATGACAACGAATGGGTTAATTAAATTTAACTCTTCAGTATGCGCTCAGCTTTTTACATCATAAGTGAATCTTTTTCACTGGTAAATATTAATGTAACTTGAATGTATTATTAGTTGCAGTTATAGAGACTGGCCTTATATTTTTTATCCATGCTTTTTTTTTTAAATTAAGAAATTAAATAAGGATATACATAAATTCTTAAGGTTACTCGAACTACTTCTATCATATATACACAGTCAAGACAAGATTCCAAGCACTGGTAAAAAGCTCCATTTTAGACAGGCTTCCATTTAAAGAAGTGTAATTAATTATACTTCTAAGATACACTGCCTCAATAAGATCTATTGTTCGTTTCGCAGGGATTCTGAAACTCTTCCGTTTGAGACAGGCTTCCGTTATAGAAAGATTCCGCTTTCACAGGTTTCACTATGCTTCACTAAAGAAGGGTGAAAATCCCCTTTTCAGACAGGTTTTCAGCAAATTTAATTGTATCGCAATTCATATTAAGACCATGTAACGCTTACGTTAAAGACAGGATTCTATTACAGACAATTACTATTTTAACAAGTTTTATTCTATTCATATGATATAAATAAGTATATTTATATAAATACACAAAACTTTTAAAAATGGAACCTGCCTATAACGGAGTTCTGTCTTAAACATAAATGTTCCATATTGCTACGGAAAAGAATACTATACAAATACACCAAATAACTTTTTCACAGGTAAAACGCTTTCACAGGTTTCATTATGCTTCACTAAAGAAGGGTGAAAATCCCCTTTTCAGACAGGTTTTCAGCAAATTTAATTGTATCGCAATTCATATTAAGACCATGTAACGCTTACGTTAAAGACAGGATTCTGTTACAGACAATTACTATTTTGACAAGTTTTATTCTATTCATATGATATAAATAAGTATATTTATATAAATACACAAAACTTTTAAAAATGGAACCTGCCTATAACGGAGTTCTGTCTTAAACATAAATGTTCCATATTGCCACGGAAAAGAATACTATACAAATACACCAAATAACACGGAAACCTGTGTAGAACGGAATTTTTCACCAATATTTACAATTTCATCTTGAGAGGTTTTACTATATATATAACATGAAGGGAAAATTCTGGACCCTCCCCCCCCCCCCGAAACGAAATGCTGGCTACGCCACTGCATGTCATCCCAGTTTTTTTAAGCCATTAAAGATGAAAAATGCCGTGTGGCCACAAAAAAGCGCCGGCTGACTAGAACAAAGAGAGCGCGAGTAGAATAATTCTTCTACCTGGATCTTTATTTAGCATAATCAAATGGGGGAAGCCAGGACATCTACACTTGACATATATATATACATGTATAATATTCTTTTGAATGAATAACATATAGATATCAAGAAAAGCCAAATATGTTTTCTAAATTTCCAAATTTTTTCATTGGGATATATTTATAAAATTTCTTAATTTAAAATGAAATTTTACGTAAAAGTGATTCACTGTACATTACTATTTTGAGATTTTATGTTATTTTTTTTTTGTATTTTCATTTTTATTTTTTATTTGTCATATTAAAACATGTAGGCTGCTTTAATTCTAAGTATATAAGTCAAATAAATAACAAAGAAATATTTGAAATACAGAATTAATTTTAAATACGAAAAGAATATTTTATGACAATAGAAATTTTAAAATTTTGATTTATGTTTATTGTGCTTGTAGTTTTTGAATGTAATAAGCATATAAAAGTCTTAAATGTATTAAAAAGGATTTGTAATTGTTGCAAACCACTTCACCGTCGACAGGTATGGGGAAAAAGTGCTTTTATCCCCGAGTTATCTCGGGGAAAACGGTGAAGTGGTTCAAAATTAAAAGTATTTTTAAACTTGTCATTCGACACCGGTAGAAATAGCGGTAATATTATTGTTACATGTAAAAAGATTAATGCAAACTTTTAAATAGTTTTTCAAAAAATAGTAAATTAAAATAATTATTAAAATAAAATAGAAAGTTCTAGTATGTTCCGGTGCAGAATTTAAACAATAATGTGTCTTTATCACAATTCCATGTTAAGAACCCTTTTTTAAAAAAATATGTAAAATGCAATACATTTAAAATTGATGCGCCGTTAAATAATAGGATAAAATAAAGATTTGTAAAAATATTTGCAGATTTTTTCATTATTAATCACATAGTGTGCAAATTATATACAATTGAATATGTGCATTTTGGCATGGGCATTTGCATATGAAAATTAAAGCTCGACTTATAAATATTTTTAAATTGTCTGGACTTTATATTTATGATAGACTAAAATATGAGGAGCTTCTATAAAGAATCCACAGAACTCTCTCTTCCCCCACTCCTGAAAACGATTACTTCTACCATATAAAATTTGCATGGGGTGCTACAATTTGATTGCGAGTTATAAGTGTTTGCGGTTTTCGGGCCCTTATATTCGGTTGTACTAAAATTTCAAGGGTTCAGTTAAAAATCTTATAATGTACCTCCTTTTTTAAAGATTACGTTTACCGTACAAAATATGAGTGTGATTACGATAATTACAGAGAGAGTTATAAACGTTTTAATTTATCAGGACCTTATACTTAAGATACACTAAAATATATAAAAAGTCAACAGAGCCCCCCCCCCCCCTTGCCTTATAAAACGATTATGATTATCATAGGAAATTTGTGTGGGCTGCGACAATTTTGATCTGTGTTATAAGTGTTTGCGTTTTCGAGTCCTTATATTCGAGTTATACTAAAATTTAGGGAGTTCAGTTAAAAAATTTGATAATGTCCCTCCTTTTATAAAGATTGCGTTTACCATACAAAATATCAGTGTTTTGCGATAATTATAGATCGAGTTATAAATGTCTTAATTTATCAGACCCTTATACTTATGATACACTAATATATAGAAAATGTCAATCCCCTCCCCCCTTGTTTTTTAAAATGATTACCATACGAAATTTGTGTGTGTTTACTAAAATTTTAAGGCCTTTATTTAAAAAATTCTACAATGTCCCCTATAAAATTGTCACCTATTTCAAGTGCACAAAATTTCAGCTTGCTGGAGAAGGGACCGAAATATCTCGGGACCGAAATGCCTTGGGACTGAATTGTCTCGGGATCGAAATGTCTTGGAACTGAATTGTCTCGGGACCGAAATGTCTTGGGACCGAAATGTCTTGGGACCGAAATGTCTCGGGACCGAAATGTCTTGGGACCGAATTGTCTCGGGACCGAAATGTATTGGGACCGAAATGTCTCGGGACCGAAATGTCTTGGGACCGAATTGTCTCGGGACCGAAATGTCTCGGGACCGAATTGTCTTGGGACCGAAATGTCTTGGGACCGAAATGACTCGGGACCGAAATGTCTTGGGACCGAATTGTCTCGGGACCGAAATGTCTTGGGACCGAAATGTCTCGGGACCGAAATGTCTTGGGACCGAAACGGCGGGACCGAAATGGCGGGACCGAAGTGTCGGGACCGAAACGTCCTGCTTCCTATTGGGGTATATGTAAGCTTAAGAACTTCCTGGTAACTGTACTGAAAGCAGCTCAAACGCAATCCTTTTAGAAACTAGAATCTATATTTCATCGGGAAAACGATGCAGTAAAAAAGTCCTTCGGGGCAGTGCCGGGAGGAAGAGGTAGCATTCATATTCCTTATTTTAAAAAAGCCAACTTATATTATTCAAACACACGAAGCTCAATTTAGTGGAAACCGAATATAGGAGATTCAATACTAATTTTCATCATTACTAAATCATTATGAATGAGAATTTCGCGAAATTAGTTAGCTTTATCCAAGCTGCTTTTATTTAAAGTAACTTTTATTTGGCTGCCAAATTCGGCGATTTCTTAAAGTGCCTGCCATTTTAAGACAACATGGTGGATGAGGCTAACCAGTGAACTTGCCCGAGACCTTAGTAATTGCTGTGCACATGCTCACTCACATCGGAATCGGTTGATATATACAAGTGCTGTCGCAGGCAAAAATCAGATTTTTCAAAATGTCACCCACATTAGACATTGAAACTGCTATATCTGGGCCATTTTTTAAGATAAAGACAAACAAAAAATGCTCCTGAATCCTTATATCATTGTCAAATACTTAAGAAAGAAACCTTTTTCAATTTCTAATTTTTTTGCACGTCACTTTAAATATAATATTTTTTAATTTAATGGCCGCCATTTTGAAACAAGATGGCTGATGAATCTGGCCAGCGAACTTGGTCGAGATAATGATGTATACTATCCACATGCCTTCTTACATCGAAATAGGCGAATACGTGTGTTATCGCGTGACAAATACAAGATCGTTTCAAAATGTTAGCCATGCTAGAAATTCAAAGTGCTATAATTCAACAATTTTTTAAGATATAAACAAAAGAACAAATTTTCAAAAAAAAAAAAAAAAAACTCCGGAATCTTTGTATCAAGGCCAAACACATAAAAAAAATCTTTTTCATTTTCCAATTTTTTAATACCTCATTTTAAATTTTAAATTTAATTTTTTTAATGGCGACCCTTTTGAAACAAGATGGCGAATGAAGCTGGCCAACGAACTTGGTCGAGACATTGGTATGTACTATGTACAATGAAAGTTACATCCAAATCGGTTCATAAATACGCCTGTTATCGCGTGACAAAAATTAGGTCGTGTTAAAATGTCAGCCACAATAGAAATTCAAAATGCTATAACTCAGCCATTTTTTTAGATATAGACGAAACAAAAACTGTTCCGGAATCTTTGTATTAAGGTTAAACACGTACGAAAAAAATCTTTTCATTTTCCTATTTTTTGGTATCTCATTTTAAATTTTAATTTTTTTAATTTTTTTAAATGGCCGCCATTTTGAAACAAGATGGTGGATGAAGCTGGTCAACGAACTCGGTCGAGATATTTGTATGTACTATGTACAGACGAAGTTACATCCAAATCGGTTCTTAAATACGCCTGTTATCACGTGACAAATATCAGGACGTTTCAAAATGTCAGCCACGCTAGAAATTCAAAATGCTATAACCCAGCCACTTTTTAAGATATAGACGAAACAAAAACTGCTCCCGAATCTTTTTATCAAGGTCAAAAACATACGAAAAAAATATTTTTTTCAATTTGCAATTTTTTTTGGTATCACATTTCAAATTTAAATTTTTCTTAAAAATTTAAATGGCCGCCATTTTTAAACAAGATGGCGGATGAAGCTGGCCAACGAACTCGGTCTAGACATTGGTATGTACTATGTATAAACGAAGTTACATCCAAATCGGTTCATAAATACGCCTTTTATCGCGTGACAAAATTCAGGACGTTTCAAAATGTCAGCCACAATAGAAATTCAAAATGCTATAACTCAGTCATTTTTTAAGATATAGACGAATCAAAAACTGCTCCGGAATCTTTGTATAAAAGTCAAATACATAAGAAAAACATATTTTTTTCAATTTGCAATTTTTTGGTACCACATTTCAAATTTTAATTTTTCTTAAAGATTTAAATGGCCGCCACTTTTAAAGAAGATGGCAGATGAAGCTGGCCAAAGAACTTGGTCGAGACATTGGTATGTACTATGTACAAACGAAGTTACAGTAGAATCCCGCTAATTCGGACCCCGTTATTTTGGATCTCCGGATAATTCGGATCGGTCTGATCGATTTTTTTTTCATGTTTGAGACGCGATCGGCAAATTTCCATAACATTCATTTATTTCCTCCACGTATTCTGAATAAAAAAGTGTTTTCTGAAATCTTTAGAAGAATACCTTAAGCATTCTAATTTAACTCTTTGATGTTATCCTTCAAAGAAACAACAATGTATCACTTTAAGTTTTGCAATTTTATGGTTCCGGGTGTTACAAAATATTTAAAATCGTGCAACTTAACGATCAAAGCTGTCCTCCTAATTGATAATTCCTCGACACACCCCGAAGAAATTCAACTGACAAAAGGAAACATAATGGAAAAGTTTTTACTAGTATTTATTTATTTATTTATTATTTTTTTTATTATTTAACTTTTATTTGGCTTTTGCGCTGACTGTAATGTTGGGCTTTGTATTGCATGTTTCGAAATATGTAACACTCAAAAAATTATTAATAATCAGAATTTAATGTATATATATTATTTCAAATACTATTTGTAAAAATGTGTGTGATGATGATAAATAAAGATCTAAGATGTGAAAAATAAAGGTTTTATTCGCATTAATTTGTACGGTGTAAAACAAACATTAATACGCAGAATTCTCGCATGATGAATTTTCTACAAATATGAATTTGTTCTGTAACATCTTTTTTTTTTTCGCCTTAAAAAAAACTAATAGCATATTTTATTTAGAAACCTTATAATTATTCAATTTTTGTAATAAAATAAATAGGTACTTTTTTTATGGTTTTTCCAAATATTAAGCGACCGTGAAGGGGTTAATGAAGCACCGTCTCATTTAGAACAATTAATGGTTTCTTTTGAACGTCAAGTGGAGACTACACCCAATGAACTACTTATGCTTCAAATGGATGCGTGACCGTGCGGCCCACAAAAGGTATACAAAACTGGCACAGCAGAAGATTACAAACTTCATAATTACAAAGTAAACATTTTTTATGTCTGTAAATATTCAATATGTTTAATATAGAGGTGATTTTCTGTAGGTATGTTTTATTTTATTTCATTTTTTCTCATTCTCCGGATAATCCGGATTTTCGGTAATCCGGATTGGGTCTGGTACCAATTAATCCGAATTATCGGGGTTTTACTGTACATCCAAATCGGTTCATAAATACGCCTTTTATCGCGTGACAAAATTCAGGACGTTTCAAAATGTCAGCCACGCTAGAAATTCAAAATGCTATAACCCAGCCAATTTTTAAGATATAGACGAAACAAAAACTGCTCCCGAATCTTTTTATCAAGGTCAAAAACATACGAAAAAAATATTTTTTTCAATTTGCAATTTTTTTTGGTATCACATTTCAAATTTAAATTTTTCTTAAAAATTTAAATGGCCGCCATTTTTAAACAAGATGGCGGATGAAGCTGGCCAACGAACTCGGTCTAGACATTGGTATGTACTATGTATAAACGAAGTTACATCCAAATCGGTTCATAAATACGCCTTTTATCGCGTGACAAAATTCAGGACGTTTCAAAATGTCAGCCACAATAGAAATTCAAAATGCTATAACTCAGTCATTTTTTAAGATATAGACGAATCAAAAACTGCTCCGGAATCTTTGTATAAAAGTCAAATACATAAGAAAAACATATTTTTTTCAATTTGCAATTTTTTGGTACCACATTTCAAATTTTAATTTTTCTTAAAGATTTAAATGGCCGCCACTTTTAAAGAAGATGGCAGATGAAGCTGGCCAAAGAACTTGGTCGAGACATTGGTATGTACTATGTACAAACGAAGTTACAGTAGAATCCCGCTAATTCGGACCCCGTTATTTTGGATCTCCGGATAATTCGGATCGGTCTGATCGATTTTTTTTTCATGTTTGAGACGCGATCGGCAAATTTCCATAACATTCATTTATTTCCTCCACGTATTCTGAATAAAAAAGTGTTTTCTGAAATCTTTAGAAGAATACCTTAAGCATTCTAATTTAACTCTTTGATGTTATCCTTCAAAGAAACAACAATGTATCACTTTAAGTTTTGCAATTTTATGGTTCCGGGTGTTACAAAATATTTAAAATCGTGCAACTTAACGATCAAAGCTGTCCTCCTAATTGATAATTCCTCGACACACCCCGAAGAAATTCAACTGACAAAAGGAAACATAATGGAAAAGTTTTTACTAGTATTTATTTATTTATTTATTATTTTTTTTATTATTTAACTTTTATTTGGCTTTTGCGCTGACTGTAATGTTGGGCTTTGTATTGCATGTTTCGAAATATGTAACACTCAAAAAATTATTAATAATCAGAATTTAATGTATATATATTATTTCAAATACTATTTGTAAAAATGTGTGTGATGATGATAAATAAAGATCTAAGATGTGAAAAATAAAGGTTTTATTCGCATTAATTTGTACGGTGTAAAACAAACATTAATACGCAGAATTCTCGCATGATGAATTTTCTACAAATATGAATTTGTTCTGTAACATCTTTTTTTTTTTCGCCTTAAAAAAAACTAATAGCATATTTTATTTAGAAACCTTATAATTATTCAATTTTTGTAATAAAATAAATAGGTACTTTTTTTATGGTTTTTCCAAATATTAAGCGACCGTGAAGGGGTTAATGAAGCACCGTCTCATTTAGAACAATTAATGGTTTCTTTTGAACGTCAAGTGGAGACTACACCCAATGAACTACTTATACTTCAAATGGATGCGTGACCGTGCGGCCCACAAAAGGTATACAAAACTGGCACAGCAGAAGATTACAAACTTCATAATTACAAAGTAAACATTTTTTATGTCTGTAAATATTCAATATGTTTAATATAGAGGTGATTTTCTGTAGGTATGTTTTATTTTATTTCATTTTTTCTCATTCTCCGGATAATCCGGATTTTCGGTAATCCGGATTGGGTCTGGTCCCAATTAATCCGAATTATCGGGGTTTTACTGTACATCCAAATCGGTTCATAAATACGCCTTTTATCGCGTGACAAAATTCAGGACGTTTCAAAATGTCAGCCACGCTAGAAATTCAAAATGCTATAACTCAGCCATTTATTAAGATATAGACGAAACAAAAACTGCTCCGGTATCTTTGTATAAAGGTCAAATACATAAGAAAACAATTTTTTTCCATTTTCAATTTTTTGGTACCACTTTTCAAATTTAAATTTTTTTTAAAAATTTTAAATGGCCGCCATTTTGAAACAAAATGGCGGATGAAGCTGGCCAACGAACTCGGTCGAGACATTGGTATGTACTATGTACACACCGAATTACATCCAAATCGGTTCATAAATACGAGAGTTACAGTGTGACATAGGTCAGGTATATATATATATATATATATAAATTTTGAACGTAGGGTGGTTTCGGGGTCTGGGGGTCATGATCGATGAAAATATACCAAAATTTTTTGAAATTGCTTTCCTCCGAACGGCTGCAATAGGTAGCTTTTTGTAATGAAAGCTACCTAACACATATTACGTTATTGGTATTCAGCGATTTGGCTCTGGAAGCTTTACGCCCTGTAAGTGAGAATACATCAATGTATGAAAAATACATTGAAAGTCTTTTAAATAATATCTGAATAGTAACAAAGAAGAGAGTTCTCGATTTTGACACACCATAACAGCACATCGAGTCCGATTATTATACACTTATGGGTAATCCATGTGTGATTTTAACTATATTTTTGAACTAATAAAATCCAAATTGCGTTCCTTAAAAAAGAGGTCATATTGACGTGCTTGGTAGTTTTACTTGTAAAGCTTAGAACTTGTCTCTCTAATGGTGTTCTGTCCACATAATTCAATGTAAGAAAAATTATAATAACACCTTCTGTGCAATGCGCACGCAAAAAGAGATCTGGACTAATCTAATTGATACAGATCGTCAAGATTTTCCGGAATATACCAACTTAAACAAAGCCAATCTTACATCCAAAAGCACTTAAATTAAGAAGGTATTTGCTCTCTTTACATACGTCGTGAAGATGATTCTGTCCTTCGATTTCTGTTACGATCACGACACACAAATGCGAAAAACTATTATATAAAAACAGAGCAAAGCAACATCACACAATGGTACTGTCAATGTAAAGTAGGCGTAAGGGTCGTAGAATGCTGTACACGTGTTGCTTTCGCATCATGGTTTCTGGCTTACCGCCACCAAAACCGAAGTTATAAAAAGTCTTGAATATACTCACACACTACAAGACGCCGACGCTGGATGGTCCAGTAGTGATTTGGGTAAAGAAAGCAAGGAGGAAGACTAATCTAAAACACATTCCCGAAAGTGTCTGAAACTGTACTTATTTTCCGTTATTGATTATTTCCGATAGTTTATACATTGAAATAATAGTCTTAATAATCTCCATTCATCTTCATTTTGCATTTAGTGTTGTATTTACTCATGTATTTACTCATGGATTAAAGCAAATGACAATAGTTTTTATGTTCATTAATGTACATAATACTTACTTAATTATATATTATATTTTCCCCACCAATTATAGAACTTTCATTCAAAATATTTTTTTTTCTTATTTGTTATGAGGTATACAAATGAAAAAAATCCCTGCCGGCTCGGCCTAAAGGCCGTGATAGATTTCCAAGTACTAATTTCGCCAACAAAAACAAAATCAAGATTAGAGATGACACAGTTTAACAATTTTATCAGACAGATTTTGACGAATTTTTAATTTCATTTTTCTGTAAGAGCTCGTTTTATCAGAATTATATTTAGGTGCTATTCAAAAGAATGTTTTTCCACGACCAACAACTCGAAATTTTCTGACACATTTTCAGACTCATTTTTAAAAGTAAAAACATGAAACTTGCTGAAGTGATTTTTTTAAGACGTTTATAAGTGACGTATGTTTTTTGTTTTCGATCAATTAATGATAATTTGATTTTCAATTATTTTTTTCAGTACGGCAATTTATTTCGTTTCCAGCACTATCACTTTGAGAAATTCGGTTCAAAATGCCCACTTTGACAACATTAAAATATATTCTGCCTTTATCAAAAACTTGACAAATACAGGACATTATATAATTTTTGAATAATCGAACCTGCAAATTGGATGCGTTTGAGAGCAAAAATGAATTTTAAAATGAGTCAGGAAATAAGTCGTTTGGATTTGAGTACACTCTTAATACGATCATTTTCTCGTCAACCCCTATTTTTGTTTAATTTTTTTGCTGTAAGTGTTGATCCTATCAAAAACTTGTCTGTATGAAAGTTGTAGATAATATTGAGAAGATGTACAAAAAATTTAAGTGGATTGGATATCTTGTCAATTGATGAAGTTATGAATTTTTTCTTCTTCAATCCCCCCTTTTTGTTTTCGTTTTTGATGGTTTTTGGCAGTAAGAGTTGGTCCTATCAAAAACCTGTCAATATAAAAGTTGTAGATAATATTAAGAAGATTTACAATAATTTTACGTGAATTTTATATCTTAAGAATTGACGAAGTTGTTATTTTTTTTCTCCTAAAAACCCGCCCCTTGAGCCCATTTTTAATTTTATCAAAAATCAATGATACTTAAATTTTTGGCCCTTTTCCTAGAAGTAATAAAAACTTTAAACTGATATTTGATATGTATAAAAATTAAGAAATTATCGGGGTTTTATCGTTTTTCACAAATCCCCTCCATATTTCAACCCCCTTGGTCCGATTTTGTCCATTAACGAACTTAACCGAGATTTTTTGCCCCTTGATTTTATGTATATAATATATATATAATTTTTTACTGAAGGTGGTTTTGGGTTCTAGGGGTCATGATCGGTGTAGATCTGAAAACAATTCCAGAAATTCGAACATAGGATAGAATGTAATAGTAGTATTTCATACGAAATCTACCTAAAAATGTATGTCACATCAAGGGGCTGATGGGTGAAAAATGGCCCTTATCAACCCATCTCTTTTATGTGGATAATACAGCCTGAAAACTTCAATCCATACCTCCGACTCAATGTCATAGTGGCTCAGGTCGAATGTGGTTCGGTTTCGAACAGCCAACATTTAATCCAGATCTAAATCCAGTAAAAAACTTAAGTAGGGGAGGTAGAGGATGAATGGGACATTTTCACAAAAATATTTTTTTATATTTTTCTTTATTTAAGTTACTATCAATATTATATATCACATTTCATACATTAGGTATTTGCAAACATATATGAACAATATTTATTCTAGATTATGATTTATTCATAAAAATATTAAGAAATCAATAAAACGTTCCTCCCTGTCCCAATCATCCCCACAGCAGGGATGAATGGGATACTAATAGGGATGGATGGGACACAAAGATTTTCCTCCCTGTATTCAATTTTACCAAATTAAAATTTATAATTATAACATTATATGAAAATTATATTTGTAATATACGATTTTACAGCACGAATCGATATGTTTTTTTTTTTTTTTTTTTTTTTTTTTTTTTTTTTTTTTTTTTTTTTTTTTAATAACTTCTTTTATTGCAGTTTTAACTTTTAATGCGGACTTCGGCTATCAACCTGTTCTTTTTTCCCACTTATGAGGCATTTTAGATTTGAAATGAAAGCGCAAAATGTCTTTTAAATATAGCATAGCTAATAATTTTCAATCATAACTTATTAATTAATATTAATTAAATGTATCGTAGAAACATGCAGAACGGAAATTATTATGTCGATCGGAAAGTCATGTCGTGTTGGGATAATCAATTCGTACCGGAAAATTCTCCCCGATAATTATTAGACATTAGATATCGGAATCAATGTCTAATAATTAAATGATTGAATTTTCCGGTATGAATTGATTTTCCCAACACGACCCGACTTTCCGATTGACACAATATGTTAGGGGTAGGGATTTATTTATGCAACATTTCAAAAGTCAATATAATTTCCCCCATTTGATCAATACACATGTACTATTTTTATCAATTTTATCTATTTTGATTAAGTTTTAGTACCATTTTTTTAATAATCCATTAATAATTATTACAATACAATAAGTAACACTCAGAAATTTTAAACAATAACAACTCATGTAATACTATTTAATACTATTATTTGACGTAAATTATTGATTTATCATCTTATATAATACTATTTAATTAATAAATAAAATTTTCAACATCTCTAGGGAGGAGTGAAAATGTCCCATTCATCCCCATTTGAAATGTCCCAATCATCCCCATGATGCATAATATCCCTTCTCAGCCATTTTACCCCCAAAATTATTGTGTCACAATGGTTACTATTCATTCATTTTAATTATTGATATTGAACCTTAAAATAAATAACTACAACATAGCTTAATTTTTTATATTGTATAAGATATTTCACATCTTCAAATGTAAAAAAAAAAACTTACTTTTAAGCAGAGATTTCAGAAAATGCAACTTTGAAGGAAAATGAAAACAGCAATGTGGTCCTACTTTTAGTTCTGAAGCACACTGTGGTGGAGGTATATGGGGTTAGGAAGCAATTTAAAATAAATGTTTATTGCCTGGAATATTGAGAATGTCCCATCCATCCCTTGTCCCATGCATCCCCTAGCTCCCCTACATTCTAACACGCCGAGTTTACCAAAATTATTAGCAATATACATCAATTGAAGACTTGAAATCAATAACTGACAACACTTGGATTTTAATCAAGCCAGAAACATTACAGAACATGTTCTAATCGATAGAATGTCGTGTATTTAAAAAAATGAAATATAATTTAGCAAATAATAAAGTTTTCAATTTTTATTATTTTCCTTCAGTTAAATATATATATATATATAGCTACTGTACTTCACATGCTAATGTTTGTTCTTTTTTCTAAAATGGATGGTTTCAGATAAAATTTAAAGAATAATTAAGTTAAAAGTATTTTTAACATATGAACATAGAGTACAAATTAAGATTTATTTTAAAGATGGCTGTTGAACTTTTGACACACAGTTTAAAAATATTCTTAAAATAAGTTTCATTATATATTTGTAATGTTCCATATATTTATTTTTTATTACTTAATTCATGTGCATCAATGGAGCATAAGTCGTCGTCTGGTCCTTCCGTACGCAGCTCAAAAACTACCCAACCGAATGTTTTCAAATTTAATATATATAATCGTTGTAGAATTTTGTCGAGTCATTTCAAATTTTATGAAAGAAGAATCCAAACTTAAAAAAGATATTAATATAAAGTTTTCGTCATTCTGTTAAATCCTATCATACGAAATTAATTCAATGATATCCTATGATAGGTCATGATTCTTGGTTGCCATAGTGATTATGTCCTATTTAAGATGGGGGTCTTATTATTTCCGTATTACTGCATTTAATATATATAATCGCAATAAATTTTGTATTCATGCATTTTTGCATACGAGTACAACAGCTATTGCACTAAGATCTGAATATTTATAAAACTATATATAGTACGAACGTACCTCATTTTTAACGTTTGACAGCTTCCGACTTCTCACTTTGTTTTATCAGCAAACATCTGTCCAGCTAAATTAGGAAATCCTGGTATGAATTCGTAAATTTCTAAATAAAGAATTCTAGAATTGCACGCTCCGGATGAAAATTAGTTAAATAATAAAATTGTTTATTTGACAGTAGGTCACTATAAATTGTAATAAAATTCTAATAAAATACAACCCATATAATTTTTGTGTGTTCATATGTGAGTGTTATCCTGCGCGCAGTGCATTCATTCTTGCAAAAATATAATTAATTATGGAAAAGTAAGGTTACGTGGGGCATTGGGCCATGATTTTAAAATGTGACTCTGGAGATTCTGGCAATTCAGCTTCAAAGGGCTAATATTCATTTGAATAAAAGTCTGAACATTTGTAAATTTGTTCAGTTAGGTTCCCTCTATCAGACAGAAATGTTCAAAATTAAATTTTAATATCTAAAAATAAAAATACATATATATATCATCTTTCTTTCCTCATGGGACCAGTTGCTCCATAAAAATGGGGCAAGTGGACCAGGAGGGTATAAGTTCCACACGCCTTTTTTTTTAAATATTGGGTATCAGGTCCTGTTTGAAAAAGTTCAAACAACTAAAAAAAATGTAAACCAGGCAGATCATGTACATTATATATCAACTAAAGGGCGTTGTAAGGGAAACCTTTACTGCCAATGCATCGAAAAAAAGCACTAAAAGGGAAAATATTAGATTTATTTATACAAAAACCGTACAAGTTAAGTAAGTACTTATGTACTTTAATACAGGTAATACGTATAAAAGTTACATGGGTATTTTAAGAAAAAAAAACTAACAAGATAAATCTATGAACAAACGGCTACGTAAGTACTTAAGTATCTCATTCTCTTTTTTATTTACCACAATAGAAGTTTGATATGTCCAATAAACCTGTGGAGAATGTAACCATAATTGTATATTGAACAGAACTATTTTTTATTCGTTTCGATAATTTTCAATAATCTCACTTTGCCTTATGTACGCCTTTTCATCTGTATCATAAAATTTCGAGCTACAGTTATCACACTTAAGAAATTTCGTTTGATACCCCAATATGCTTTTTTAAAATTTTATTATGCAATTTTAATAAGGTATTATATAATTTTCTTTATTGCTAGCAAAAAAAACAATGGAGAAATTAATTTCCCGTACTAAGGGAAACTGAAAAGATATTTATAACTGTTGGGTAACTGTGTCCCATATGGTCCAGTTACCCCTGATACATGTCCCAGTTACCCCATTCTTGAAAAATGTACGGGGTAACTGGGACATCGGCCTTACATTTGAAACCTGAAGTAAATATGTATAGATACCTAATAATATTAATGTGTTTATGTGTATAATCTTTAAATAAAAAGATTGTTTAATAAAAGTACTTACCGTATTTTAATAAAAAGCCGAGGAAGTTCAGCCATATGGTCGTTGTTTTAAAAAAAGAAGCCTAAAATTTCGGCAAACTATCACAGCAAAGACAGAGTTATGACTGACTTGGCACACGTTGTTTTAAGAAGTAGAGTTGGGGGTGCAATGTCGACAAAAGCTAAAACTTAAAAAACATCAACGGTTTTTTATTAAATAGCTTATGGTCCAGTTACCTCGTGGGTCCAGTTACCCTAGCTTATCTTATAATTAATTCTCCGAAATATGTAATTAATTTTAAACATATTAATTTGTTTAAAAGTTAAATTCAAACGAGTACAGTTATTTAAGTAGTACATTAATGATTTGTACAGGGTGATCTAATATAATAAACCTTTAACTTTCGCTAACATGTGTCATAAATGTACGAGAATTTTACACTTTGAAGTGTAAATTCATTGAAAACGTAGTTTGTTTTTGTATCAAATGGTGTTAAGCTGATCTGTTTTAAGTCCTCGTCTACATCTGTAAATGTTATATCGTTTCAAAGCTGAAACAAGAAACTATTTTTCGGGCCTGAATGTTATTCAGTTATTCTGTTACACATCCAAAATCCTCAGTTAAATGGTTTTTGGAATTTCGGATCGAATATTATACATATGCGGCACTACTTGCACTTATACTGATGATTTATCTGAAGCAAAGCCGAATTTAAACTATACATGACCATGTTTTCTAAGATATAATATGAGAGAAGGAACGTTGGTACATAATAAAACTGTGTCTAATTGCGTACCGTAAAATTGGCATTTATTCCATAATGAATACCATTTAAGTATATTTTACTTTAATATGCTTTTATGTATTTGAGACATGCACACACTTAGGGAGGAATCACCGTTCTCATTATATCATAACATGACAGACTCCAGTGTAAGACATTTATTAAATTTTAAAGCACTCTACAATGCGAATATTGATGCATGCACTGTTAAAAATTTCTGTGAAAACACAGAAAAAAAATAGAGACTCTGTAAATTTACACCACTTCTCGGTTAAATGCATTCGATTTAGTTTCTCGGTCATAGTTTTACAGACATTTACATTATCTTGTATCTAATTCCCTGTAGGGATTTCCATGTCTTTATTTAAAGATATTTTTATCTTTTTTAAAACTTGTAATTCAAAATACACACTTTTAAAATTCTTTTTGAATTTTATTAGAAATATTAAAGAAGAATATTTAGTTAAAAATTGTTTTTTAAAAATTAGAATATTATAGAAAGAGAAAATGCGACTCCTCGGAGTTCGTCGGGATTTTTATCAACAATCACTTTGCAGTTGGTTCCTTCACCATATGCCAGAAGCTTGGTAATATTAAATGTAAATTGCTTAGTATTATTTCAAAGCTATATATTTATTATTATTATTGTTGTTATTATTATTATTTCATTGGTAAATGCGCTATAAAAATATATTAATCTTCTAAAAACTTATATCACAAATTGAATAAAATAATGAAAATGTAAAAAGTCACTTTTAAGTAATAAATTACATTTTTTTCTGTTTATTTTGCTCTTATTTCTTACTAAATTTTATTTTTTTTTTAAATATTAGCGAATTAAAAAATTAATAGTGTGCGACAATTTCAAAAAAAAATCTCTAAAACATTATTGTTCTAAGAAACGAATTAGAATAAAAAAAAAAAAAAAAAAAAACATTGAATTTTTTTATTTATTACTTAAACTAGTGTAAACTAGTATTTATTACTTAAACCCTTTATGCACTGTTGGTACTTTTATGTACCTTTTAAGAAAATTTAATATAAATTTTATTTACTCTGTTTATTAATAAGTATTTTCCTTCTTTCTAAATAATATACTCTACTGAAACAAATTTAGATAGAGTAGATAAAAAGTCTAAACTAAATATTTCCAAAATGTGATATTTTAGTATCGTTTTAATAGGTATATTTTTTCTTAAAAAAAAGTTTATATGAAGCATTTTCAACTGCTAAAGCCTTTCCATTTACAGAGAGGATCATGATACATTTAAATACATTGCTTTTATAAGAATTGTGTTAATTCCATAAGAGTTATGTAAGAGGAGATATACATTTATACAATATACATTGCATATACATTGTGTGAATTTTTGGTTAATCTGATTATTTTTGTAAAAAGTTATAACTACCGATATATTTAATCAGTTTTATTGGAAAAAGATATCTAAATTCACATTATTATTATTCAAAAATTCCAGTATATCTTCAGATATTAAAGAAATTAATTATTGAGGTGAAGCAATTTCTTCATTAATTCCGTAAATAAAGGTTTGAAAAATTAAAATTGTTTAAAAATAATAATAGGTATTATGCATCAATCCTAAATAAATTAAAATGAACCGTTTAAGAAATTTTCTGTTCAAACCCCAGGCCAGCTAGAAACAAATTGTGTAAGAAATTAATTTGTACAGCAGTTCAAATTTACTCGAAAAATTCTAATTCCTCCAAGTTCTGAAATTCACTGTTTTCGAAAGATATATTAAATTATTATTATTATTATTAAAAATAAATAAATTTACGGAGTCTTGTTAACGATGTTAATTTACAGAGTCTACTGCAAATTTACCGAATAACTTCTCTGTCATTTAACAGAATCTCTGTTTTTCAAATCTCTGTAATTTTACATAAGATTTAAGATAATGGATCATCAGTAGATTCTTTGTAATTTCAAAGAAAAAATTTTTAACAGTGTGGATGCTCAGATATTCAGTAAAAATCTTGTCATGTACCACATTTCAGAATATTCAAATTACTTCGGCCGAAAACAGACCTGTCTTAATGTGTACATATCTGGTGCACATTAAGACAAATGCTAACATTATTTTAGATTATTTTTCCTGTTTCTATTTATACGTTCTTAATTTGTTATGCAAGATGGTTTGTAGGTATGATTTATAGGTATATCCAATAAAGGAAATTTCCTCAATTTGTTATATATAGCACTTGATTAATGTTTATTTACAAAATTGTATCAGTGTATAACACTCTCCTCTGCGAGAAACTTAATCAAAGGTCTATTTAATAACATAACAGTTTAAAGTTACTTGATAATTATTATTCAGAGAAACGGTTTTTATTCAAAATAAATTCTTTCAAGGAAACAAATTATCTAGATTTTTTAACTAAAACTTCTTTCATTACAGATATAAAAGACTGAGATTTTAGTGGGATAGATTTCATGAGTAATAGCGGATGATTCATGAAATATTTCAGAATCCATTAAGCTATCTCTAAATTGATTTATTAACTGTTTTAAAACTCGCCCTCAAACTATTTCACTAGATATGATAGTAAAAAAAAAAAAAAAAAAAGAGTGAGTAAATTATGATAATTGTTTTGTGACAATTATGATTGCCTTTCTAAAGTCGCGTTGTTTTGAAAATTTCTATTCCATATAGGTATTTATTCCTTTATACAATTGATAAACAACCTAAGTAAAACTAATCCGTTATAATTTACTAACACCTGAGTACAAATACACAGTCAGAAAAAATCGTCTATATACATTAAAATAGTCCTTATTTTTTAACGAACAATTTCCGTGTTCCTAGAAAACATGTTTTATCCGTGAATTCTTCCAGAAAGTCTGAAAGGGAGGGGGAAATTCCTTTCATCCCTACACCGCATGCGTATTGGCTCTATTAATACTAAAATGAGAATTTATTTTAAGAACGAAAAACGAAAAATTCTATAAACTAAGATTTTAATTTTAATTAAAAAAAAAAACTAAATTAACACAAAAGAAAAGGAACGTTCTCGAATATAAAAATACAAAACATTTAATTTTCTTATTCATTTAAAAGTATTCAAAATGTATTTCTTTAAGCTATAAAAAATATATTTACATTTAAAATATATTTTAAACGAACACATTAGAACAGATATTTTAATTAAAATATTAAATGGCTAAAAATCGATTTTACTAAAAAAAATGATTTTCATAAAAAAATATAATATTCATATTTTACAGATAGCAATATGCATAAAAATATTTATAATTGATATTTTTATCCTATTTTAATACTAAAGTATTAAAACCCCAGGGAAAATCTCATTAAAGACGAAATCTTTTCTCAAGTAACTTCAAAATTCAAAGCCTTTTAAAGAAATTGATCAAGCCATACCCATATGAGGCAAACATACTTAATTCAAAGAGGTAAACTACTGTACAACTGTAGCCGAGTGGATAGAGTACTGGTCTCGATCTAAGGTAAGTAAAGCTAAGCTGGTTCGACTCCAAGATGAACAACTTTTATTTTATCCCAATTTTCTTGAATTCACGTATATTTTACATCCTGTAACAGATAAAAAAGAAACGGATATTCGTCTATAAACGAAAAAATCCTGGTAGCACTGCTACTAGAAAAAAAAAACCCGTGAATTGAACAAAGTAGTATTTCGAATAGTGCTGTGTTCGCACAGGTACCGTTATTTTCAAGGCCAAATATCAGTGTTTTTTTTAGAAAAATAAATCAAGTTTAAACGCCCAATATTTCGTCTTATTTGAGGATGTATTTTCTATAAGAAAATACTGGTAACGAAGAATTTCATAGTCTGGAAATTCAAGGATCCGTACGAACCCTGGAGTGTAGTGAAATTACCCCCAAAGCTAAAAAAAAAAAAAATAAATAAAAAAATATCTCTTAGCCTTTTTTTTTTTTTTTTAATGTCCGTATGCAATTGAAAAAAAAATAATAACATTTAACAGTAAAAATAAAGGATGTCAAGAAGAAGTATGAAAATTCTTTGGCCAAAAGTTTCACTGCAGCATTTTTTTTCGATGAATATTTACTCCAGAAGCTTACTTGATAGTAGAAAATAATTTAAGTAGAAGTCTTATGGGTTATGGAAAAGTTATTGAATTTCAAAGAGACAATGGAGAAATGATTTTCAAACCGAATTTCATGTATCTAAAGTATTTTTTTAAATGATTATACTTATCAATATATTTAAAAATAACAAACTGGGAGGTCTCGAAATATTGCAAGCCCAGAAAGCCGGTTAGTTATTTTTAAAATTTTCACGATCACGAAACTAGATCATAAAAAAGGAGAAACGATTTTTATCTAGCAAGAAGATTTCCTAAAATATAATAATTCCAGTTATAATAATTCCAGTTATCTGCTATTTCGAAACACATCCTTTTGTCTACAGAAACCACGAAAACAAATAGTATCGAGATTTAGAAATGCATTTCAGAAACTAAAGTTTCCTTTGCTGCCCGTTATTTTCAGACACAATTAAGAGTAGCGTTTATATTGTATCAATAGATTTTTTAATTCGGTATGAACTGGATACATTGGTTAGCTGGAGTCTATCAATTATCAAGTAAACACTTTCATATGCGTATCTGGTTTTTTGTACATGAAAAATCAACAATATAATGTTCATTTTACGCTGTTAATTTTGCAATGTAAATTTGGCAACTGATATTTCGTGTGGATATCAAGTCGGTAGAGCATGGTTGCCCCTCAAAATTTATAATACGATAAAATACTTCTTCGGGTAAGTGGTTCAGCAGCATGGTTGACAGTGCACCGGATTACTGAATTTTCTCTTTGAGTACAAATCCCAGATAGACTGTATTTTTTCGCAGCGAAAATGTTTATCAATTATTTTCAAGCCGCAGCTGAAGGAAGATACATAGAAACTGTAATTTACCTGAAATATAAATTAAATATATATTTTATAGCATATGAGTACAGTTTTAACCTTGAAATGTTGCATGTATAAATATTTAATGAAAAGTAATGAAGAAAGAGTAGAAATTTTTTATTTCTATAGAGCAGAAATGTTTGCTTTAATTTAAAATTAATTACATGTATGTAAATTGGCAATTTCCTAATTTTCAACAGAGAAAAAAAAATACGTGATATGAATCTATAATATATTATTTAAATTTTGTTTCCTTCTACAAACATTTGAAAATATTTTTTTTTTTTAAATATGCTTTTAGATATTTAATATGATTATTTAAACTTTTGGATTCTTGATATTGTAATTACGAAAACTGGCTGTGCAATAATTATTTTTATGAATTTAAATTATTTTTACGTTTGTTTAATATGTTTTTTCGCATGCAAAACAGGTTAAACTATGATGTTTTGAGTGATTATCTGTTTAAGGAAAATTGAAGATGAAATAAACAAATAAGTAAAAAATTAAAATGGCGACAAATGATTCTATATACCACAAAATTGTCGTGTTTTTAATTTATTTTTCTATTATTTACTTATATTTTTCACAGTGAAATAAATTAAAATACGTTATGAGAAATTAAAACATCCTTCTTTACTTATTTTTCTTTTATGGTAATAAGTTTCAAAAATACGTTTTTTTTTTTTTTTTTTTTTTTTTTTTTTTTTTTTTTTTTTTTTTAACAAGTAGCTTTTAAATACCAATTTTTTTTAAATCTCGGATTCTTGTGTTTTGGATTCAAATAACTGTCTAGGTACTTAAAAATAAGTTTTGGAAAGGTATTTAAACTGCCATAAATAGTTATTACGTAGGCAGTAACTACAAAACTAAGAATCTGAGATACTTAAAATGTCATATTAAAAGTTATAAACAACAATTTTTTTTTTTTAATTAGGAAATTTTTGGATAAAAAACAAACTGAAACAAAATTAAAATAACATATTGTATATTTATATCGCCTATTTTAAGTTTTGTCTGTGAAAAATAGTAGATCATTCATTGCAATAACTGTAAATAATTTTAAATAACATCGAAAATTTTTGGTTTAACGCGTTCACGCCGGCGCGATTGGTCACACTCGACTGTCTCAGAGATGTCAAGTCTGTGGCTTTTTACACACCACTATTATTTTAGAGAAAATGTTGTTCCTAGGGTTCGGTAGGAAAGACGGTTGATGATTTTGAGCTGCACGGTTGATGATATCTGCGGAAAAACGTGGGGGGGGCGTGTACTTAATAGTAGCTAGGTGTGTTTGTGTCTTCTCGGGTATTGAGGTTGGTGTTTTCTTGTTTTGTTTTAATTTCTGGTCTCCAACGGGGTAAGTCTTTTGAATTGTTTCTTGATAAGTTTTTTTTTTTTTTTTTTTTTTTTTTTTTTTCTGGATTTAGGTTACTTTTTTGAGTCAGTGTTGTAAGGTATTTTGTGTTTGTAAAAAGTGTTTCTCGCCGGGTTGGCGAACTCAATTATAAATATAGTAGAAGATAGTACTCCGGAAATAGAGTCACAAAATATTGAAATGTTGGAAACGGATGAAAATAATGTGCAGTTTACTGATATCAATCCAAACGTGTTTCGCAATTCAGCTTCGGTTGAAACATTAATACTGATGGCTGCAGAAAATGGTGCAAGGAACTTTAATATTTTCATAAAGAGTGTTGAGTCTAAGAACGTTCCTAAAATGGACCCACGCACCGTTCAAATAGAATTACAAGCAAGAACTGTTCAATTCAAAAAGGTTGAAAATGTGAAGTTTACTCGCACGGGTACATTTATAGTGAGCACGAAAAACCCAGAGTGTGCAATTGATATAGCTAAAATAACTACCTTTCTTGGGGTTAAAGTCTCGACTAGAGTGAGTTGGGAGAATATCTGTAATAGGTTTCTACTATTTAACATGCCGGTAAATATTTCTTTGGCTGACATTGGGCAAGAACTGTCTACGGAAAATAATCTTCAAATTTTGGAACTACGAAGATTTATAAGGCGTGAGAGCACAAATGACGTTTCTCCCGTGCTAATCACGGTTCTTGACACCTCTATCCCCCCTGAAGTTAGGATTTGGCTCTCAATACAGAGAGTGTGCCAATTTATAGACAAGCCCAGGCAGTGTAAGAAATGCTTTAAATATAGCCACTCCCAACAAAAATGTAGTTCTGATCAGTTATGTGTGAATTGCAGTCTCCTCCACACTGGTCCCTGTACAAACCCAGTTAAATGTGCTAATTGTGGGTCTGAACACAGATCAGACTGTAATCAATGTTCGGCTCGGCTTAAAGAGGCTGAACTGTTAGAATTTAAATGCAGAAACTTACTAACTTTTGTTGAAGCACGTCGGAAATTTACGTATAAATCCGAACAAAAATCCTACGCGACTATTACTAGTAAACAGACATCTGATCTGGATCAGTTACAAAAAATATTTGAAGCTCGTACAAACGCGATGTTAAAAATTATCATCGATCATATCTCCAGTCATTCGGAGAAAGTTGTTGAAGCAATAGCCTCTCTAAGCAGCACTATTATGAACTGTTTTGCAAAAATAACCGACACGTCGCCTGAAAGGCGTAATCGGCCTAACAAGCATGCGAGGACATATGACTTTAAAAAAAAATGTTTTTTGGTGTTTCTATTGTTTGGTTTGCTCTTTGATTGTTCTCTGCTAGGGGCAGTTTGTTTTTCTTGTCAGATTCTTTCTATTTTTGTTTCACCTGCTGCGCCTGTTTTGTCATTGTTTCTGTTTTGCTGTTTTTGATGGGTATAACTATTCTACAATGGAATTGCCGCAGTCTGTTAAACAAGCTCCCCTAGTTCTATTTCCCCCCCTTCTCTACTGCTGACATCCTGGTCCTTCAGGAGACATTCCTTACCCCTGAAAAGTCTGTAGATATTCCTGGGAAGATAATATATCGTCTGGACAGAAAGGGTCGCCCGGGGGGTGGCCTGATGATTGCGATTAAGGCGACTTGGTCTTCTACTGTTCTTAACTTTGGTTCCCTCAACTTCTCAAATGAGGTCTTGGGCATTCAGGTGTCTTTTGATAATATGTCTCTTAACATCATCAATCTTTACTCCTCATTGGGTTTCAGTGGTCGAGGATTTAACTAAAGTGACGCAGTATATCTCTGGGCCTTCTCTCATAATAGGTGACTTCAACCTTCATCATCGCCTGTGGGGTTCCCTGGTGTCCTCGCGCGACGGTGAAGCTTTCGTTGACTGGATGGCAAACAGTTCGTTCTGTATGATGAATATTGATACTCCTACCCATGTATCTCCAAGTGGCTCTAGTTCCCTGATAGATATGTCTATTTGATCTTTGGATATTTACTCGAAGACCACCATACAGGTGGATGAGGACCTCTTTGACAGTGATCACTTCCCAATCATTATATCAGAGGATATTAGCACAGGATCCCATAATAGGCCTGTTCTTTATAAATGGCCAAATATCTGTCGGAAGATTGATAACAAGCTTCCTTCAGTCTCTAATTTAAACTATGACTCATTCTGTCAGGTGGTTCAGAGAGCGATGGAGAAGCACAGCACCGCCCATATAAAGTCACAGAAGATCCTCCCGGCCTGGTGGAACTCTCGTTGCAGTAATCTACGCAAGCAAAAGTTATTTTTTTCTGAGGAAAGCTCGCACCCTGGCCTCCAGTGAGTATTGGGTTAAATTCAAAAGGACCTCTGCTAAGCTCCGCCAAGTGATCAAGGATTCTAAACAACATTTTTGGGATTCGGTGACGCAAAAGACCCCAGATTATTGCACAAGGTCTTCCGGAAAATATCCAGTATGTCTAGCTCCCTGATTGATGCTCACCTTAACCTTCAAGTTGATGGTATGTCCAGCTCCGAAGCGGCGTCTCAGGCAGAACTATTTGCTGATCATTTTGGCGAGGACTCTGTTCATGAACCAATCCCTTTAACTTGTGGCTCTGATAGTGAGTCCAACCTCAATAGCCCGTTCTCACTTGCTGAGCTCAAAGACGCCATCCGCCGTACCAAATCCACCTCCCCGTGAGAGGATAAGATCAGTGCTGCCCTGTTTAAAGGCTTGGGTGACCGGTCCTTGAACATGTATAATGATATTTGGATTACGGGCGACATTCCTCCTGACTGGGATTCTGCTGTTATCCTGCCTATCCTTAAGCCAGGCAAATCAAAGAAACTTGTCGATTCCTACCGGCCTATTGCGCTGACTGCAGTGGCTTGCAAGATTTGCGAGATCGCCAACCGGATTAATCATTATTTGTTAGAAAATAAAATTCTTGACAGCCGGCATTTTGGGTTCCAGCCGTTTCAGGATAGCCATGCTACCTTAATCAGGCTTCATCAAGACATTGTCAATGCTCGGAGAGAGAAGAAGTACATTCTTGGCATCTCCCTTGATATCCAGGCCGCCTACGACTCAGTGTACATTGATGGTATTATATACAAAAGTTCTCAAATCGGCATTACTGGGAGAATTCTTCGTTGGCTCCATAAGTTCCTCTCAGGGAGGTCCAATAAGGTCTGCTGGAGGAACGTCACGTCGACATCTAGAGGTATTGGTAAAGTCGTCCCGCAGGGGGCGGTCCTTAGTCCGACTCTTTTTACCATTTATATGTCTGATTTCTTTGAGGTCTTAGAGTTCCTCGGTGTAAAGTTTTTAACCTACGTGGATGATATATTCATCTACTGTGAGGAAAGTTCCCTGGAAAGCTGCAGAGATAAGCTACATGAAGCGCTCCGGCTTATTTCCCAATGGTGCTCTTTTGGAAGTTATCTATTAGACCGGACAAGTGCCATGCAATCAACCTGTCGAGACGCCTCTGAGAGTGCGATTTTGAATTCAGCATTAATGGTGGAGTAATAGAGTGGTGCTCAGAGCTTAAATTTTTGGGCTTTTACTTTGCTCGCCGCGGTGGCTTTCGGAGACACATAGAGTACCTTCAGAAGATAGCGTTCATTAAACTTAACATCCTCAAGGCTTTGGCCCACAAACGGTATGGGGTAAGTTCCCATCATCTGCTCACCCTGCCCTTCTCATCGATTCGAAGCGGTATTGAGTACGGGGCAGCGATACTCAACTCGGCCTGCAACTCACTTTTTAAAAAGTTGGAGGTCATTCAAACTAGTGCCATCGGAATTGCTTTGGGTCTCCCGAAGTGGACGCCGAACATCATCGTATGGAAGCACGCGGGCGCTATCCCCATGGCTGATAGAATAGGCTGTCTTGCGGTCAAGTTCTGGCTAAAGCACCTGTCACTGGGAAGTTGGTCTCCGCTCTGGGACATCCGGGGAGACGGACTGGATTCGTTGGTTACAGACATTCATTGTGTTTCAGGGTGGCTCGCAAAGCTTGGCAGTACACCAGACCACCTTCTTCGGTTTCAAATTCCTCTTCCCATGAACTTGGAGGCTGTCAGGTTCTGTACTGGGGGTCTCCCTTTCCAAAGCACTGACCTGGATGCGAGCATGGTTTTGCAGTATTTTGCTGATTTTATTCAGGATTACTCTAACTCTTGGAACACCATTGGTACGGATGCATCGAAAACAAATTCTCTCACCTCAATAGCAGGTTGCTTCTCAACGAACCATTTTGTTTACATAGTCCACTCAGTCAACTCAATTTTTACAGCAGAAGCCTTGGCGATCGGAACAGCGCTGGACGAGCTGACCCACCAGCGGATGCATAGCGTCATGCTTAGCGACAGCCTGTCAGTTCTATCTGCTTTACAGGCTGTTAACTCAAAGTCTCCCACAGTCGTTATCTGGCTCCATAATAAGATCATTAGAGTTGCAGGGTTTGCTTCGAACATTCACTTCTATTGGGTCCCGGGGCACCAGGGAATCCCTTTAAATGAGAAAGCTGACAGCCTTGCTAAAGGAGCGACCTTTTCTGATGTTTTTATCGATTGGATTTCTCCTGAGGACATCAGCCATGCTTACAAGCAGGATGTGTGGGGATGTTTCAATCAGTTATACAGCAATAGTAAATACAGTGTATCACATGGTGACATTCCTTCTATTAGGAATTCTTATGTATGGGCTCGGAACAGAAGGGAAGATGTATTGATTACCCGACTTCTGTGTCGGATGTTGATTACTCCTGGTATGCTGGCGAGGTTCAACCTGCTTGATGATGGTAGGTGTAGTACATATGGTGTTACGGACTCCATGGATCACATTCTGTTTACATGCTCCAAGTATCAATCTCATCGTAAGCGTTGCTGGGATAACAGTGTTTTGAATAGTGGGTGTTTTAGTTCTTTCGGATGGTTTGTGAGCAAGTTTGCTTCGTCCAATAAGTTTCGTAAGGCTACGACGAAGTATCTTTTTAGTATCGATCGTTTTTAGCTGGTCTGTGTTCTCCCCTGGTGGGGTTTTCTTTTTCCTTTTTTTTTTGGTTGTTCTTTTGTGGATCATTCGACGCTACAGCCGTGCAGCTTTAGGCCTCACCCCCCCCCCCCTTCAAGTTCAAGTTGTTCCTATAAATCACCCAATTATTCTAATTAAATAAAACAACATTTTCTGTATTAAAATACCGGTATCCAAAAAGCAGGAGAATTGTCAGCTATGAGACAGTCGAGTATGATCCACCGCGCCGGCGTGAACGTGTTAAGGAAAGGAAAATGCCCTTCTCCTTTTTTTCTAATGCCTTCCATTAAATAATTATACATACAAAATTTCATAATTAAAATTGTTCTTATGTGCAATAAAGCATATATTTTATTTATATTTTTCGTAAATTGCAATTATTATAGGATAGTGCCATACGTACTTGCAGTGTAAGTCACATGCTACGATTTTTGGCTACCAGTATTTTAGAACGGAAAATGTCACTTAGTTTATTGGAGATATCTGATTCATTGAATAAGCCGAGAAAACCTTTCGAAAATGACAGTGGCCAATTAGGATTTCAGTTATACGCTATGTGACTTACACTACAAAAACCCATGGAATTAGCCTATACTACATATCATCGGTACCCTGTCAAACTATCCAATGTGAAAACAGTTGGCTACTTTTTTAAAAAATTCAGATTTCTTGCTCATCTCTCTTTCAACTTTTTTGAAATAGTGAAATTTGCCTTATTTAACCTTCTTTAATGATATATTAATTAAGGCAAAAAAGGGAATTTTACTATTTCAGAAGAGTGTTGCCAATCAAGCAATCTGAATTTAAGAAAAGTAACCCACTATTTTCACATTGGATATTTTGACATGGTACCGACGATATATTTTCAAATATGGTTCGAAAATAAAAGATAAAAGTTATCTCTGAGAAAAATATGAATTTCACTAGAATTCGAACTCAAAGACGAAATTCAGAATTCTAGTTTGTTGCCAACAATTCTGCTGATTGCTTGTCAAAAAAAAGTAATTTATTCTATTAGAAACGGCTATTTAAACTTTCCGGCTTATTTTCTCCAGAACCCCTGGATATTTCATTATATGGCTTTTAAATATTTATATACTCAATATATTCTATCGATACATAAACATTCACCGCATTCTGCGTTCCCGATCACGGAATTTCCCCTTGGAAGTCACGTAATATCAGTGATCTGAGTTGGAATTTCTGTGTTAAATAAAAATTTTATTTTGATAATGTTTTCAGTTTATGAATAGCTGTCTAACCTCCCCCAACCCACCTCTCTCGTTGAGTGAATTTAATAAAAAAAATAAGAAAATTTTGATTAATTGTTTTACAAAAAAATTCGTCTTTAAATTGTGTATAATTAGTATAATTTAAAAGTAAATTGTGTATAATTTAAAATTCGTTTTTTTTCCAACAGGTGCAAATCATACTCCGGTAGCTCGCGCTACCACTCGACATGTCTGAGGTTCGTCTCCGGATTTGGGTGATGTTCACTCAAAAGTCCTTTCTTTCGGGGCTACTAAAATGAGTACTAAGCTTACTTGTGCAGTTAACACTGTCGATTCTGCATTAGAGGGGCCACGTGTTGGGGATGTATGCTGCATAGCATCTCAGGGACGATGGTCACTACAACGCCGTTGCGCACAGTCGGTCATAATGTCGGATCCTTAATGGATTATTGCGGAGTTCTATGTAGCAACCATAAAAACCTTTATCAGTTCTCGATTACTTTTGTTGTCTCATTACAAGAAATAAAGTAATACGAATAGAAACCCTCCAATAAAAAAAAACATAAAAAACATGGATTTACTTTTTTTTTACAACTAGGTGAATATCTACCGCATTATTGCACATCTGACATTCGTAATTAAAGGCATTCAATATTTTAGGTGCAAAATGTACGTTAGATATCAGGCATGATAGTTTCTCCCCAAAAAACAGTGAAAAAAGAAAAATGGAAGTGTAATAAATTACGTCATAAAGTGAATGTAGTATTCTTGCAAACTGATTAAAAGATATAATTAGACACACACACACATATACATATATGTATATATATATATATATATATATATATATATTCAAAAGATTATTTAAAGAATCTAAAGTTTCATTTTAAAAAAACGTGAAAACCGGCATTACTTATTGAATACGTAGAAAATCTCGACATTTTTTTGCATGTTATGCAAAAATATATTCAATTTCCGAAATTTGACATATACGGGTTAAAAAAATTCATCTTGAATTCTAAAATGACATCAGTATAAAATATAAAATGTATAACGTTCGAAAATATTTTTCGGAAATTCAAATATACCACTAGCTTGTAATCAGTACTCACAGACAAATTCGAAATCCACTTTCAGTTTTATTTTAACACTGATATAAGGCAAGGAAGGATTTTCTGAGTTTTGCTTTCTTTTTTACTCTATATCCACGTTTCTTTATTCAATGTTGAAAACAGAAAAGAGTGGTTCACATGCTTCAGTTCTGAGATTTGACATCTCAACATCATTGAAGTTTCATAAAATGATATTTGAATCTGTTTTCCAATTTATTGAAAACGAAAATCTAGTGGTTTTATGTTGCGGAGTGCAGGTAAAGAAACGTATTTGAAGGCCGCAGTTTGTTGAAGAAAGAGAATAACAGACGAAAGTATTCTCAATGTCTGCAGAGGGGAAAAGCTGAAATTGGATGAAGTTTCGCATGTTTTCATTGCTTTTTCTTGTAAAATATTCATCTATTTCAGCATTTTATACTGCATTATAAGGAATTCGATTTTCAAGGCGATTTCTTTTTATTATCGTTCGTTACGTCGTTACTCAGATATTTCAGAATACCTGATATTCAGGTGACTTTTTCTAAAAGATAGAGTTTAAACGGAAATAGTTATAAAGTATTTTTTTTTTTTTTTTTACTTTAAACATATGTTAGAAATACTATAGTTGATTTTTAAAGATTTTTAAAATATGCACGCACGTAACGATTGTTGTCGAAATTGGTTAAAATAATTACAGTTATATAACATTTAATTCGAATATTGATGCAAATGAGTACAGTTTAAAAATCATTGTATCGAGATTCATGCATTTGAATTAGTGATATGTACGTTTTCTCTACACCAAAGACAATGAGATTGATTGTGATTTATAAATAATTCCGTATTTCAAGTTAATAATATTATTATCATTCGTTACTCACATGGAAATTTATCGAAAACCTGTATAAACATTTCTAAGATAGTTTTTATCGTCAAGATCGTACCAGGATATTTTTTTAATTAATAGTGTTTTGAACAATTATTTGATTGAGAAATTGTGCCACGTCTATGTCAAAATCGGATTCTTTATATTTTGTGCAAGTTTAGTATAATAAAAGACATTGTTATACATGGTGATGATAACAGCGATATCGAATTTGAGATTCTAAATGAAAGTTTAAATGCTAAATCTTGCAGTATTATTAAAGTTTCTAATACTTATATTAATAAAAAAAATATATATTTGCCTATGTGCCTGTCTAACGTTTGGATTGTTCGCGATGACTAGGAAAATCTATTGCACGAAGAGGTCTGGAATTTCGGTTTCGAATAGACAAAGGCAGACCTCACTACACCTGAATTTCAGAGTTTTCATTTTTTTACGAGAATGTTCTTGTATTTTAAGTTAAACGGGACAATTCTCGTATTCACTGATTATCTAATTTTGCATCGATTTTGACGCACTAATAAAACAATCCAAATTCGCAGATATAGTAAGTTTTTCCTCTTTTCAACAAAGTGCCTTCGGAAGTCATATAGCGTTTTTGGAATATTTTCGCTATTTTTTAGACGTCTCCATTTCGTCGAAAGTGAGTTTTTTTATTAACCGATATCTATTTCAGACGTAATCCATCAAATCATTTAATTTATACACCTGTATGAAACATATATTCTGAAATATATTTAAAAAAATTACAAAACTATGAAATAGTTTTGTAACAATGTTTTTTTTTCTTCGACAAGTTGGTCAAAAGGAGATGATGTTCATTTGGGATAACGACTTGGGATGGGATATATATTTAAGGAAACCACGGGAAAGAGCAAAGTCATTTTAGCCTAGATGAGTGGGTCTTTTTTAGGTGATTTTGGAATTATATAAATACATAGCACCAATAGTCGTCATCTGGTCCGCCCGTCTGTCCGTCCGCAAAAACTACTTTACCAAATAGTTTGAAATTTAATAGGGTAACTTGAGGTGAGATGTTGTGTTGTACAAGTTGCCGTATCACGTAGTTTTCATATGCATAGGCTCTGTAAGGAAACGTCGCTCAGTTGCAAGGAAGAGGGTTCCCTAGAGTACTTTAATTTCCGTTTGCGTTCTTTTTTTAATTTTTAAGTGGTGCTTTTTTACTGCTATTTCGTCTTAATAATTCTGTTTAGTGTCCAAAACCTTTTACGTGACTTCTTTATTTGCCTATATAATAAGTCTTAGTTTAAACAGCGGAAAAATAAATCTGATGTTTTTTAGAGAGTACTGGTACCTGGCCTTTCTGCAGAGCATAAATTGCGGACGGTTCGGTTCCCGCTTCTTCAGTTCAGTGGAGGACCGGCGTCTTACCCAATACTTTAGGATGAGTCGACAAAAATTTTTGGGGCTAAGATGCCAGTTCTTATCCCTTGGGGTAAGATGCCAGTTATTTTCCGTTGCGGTCAAATGCTTCGTTGTTTCTTCATTGTATAAATTACTCTTGGCTATTAACTAACTTGCCAACGATTTTAATGTTATAATTAAAATCAGTGATTAAATCTGATTGAAAAAAATGTCACTGATTAAAATCATAAATTTTCTAAATGTTTAAAATGACATAAAGACATATCAAATCTAAATTGAACATATTGTGTAAGGTTTCTAAATTTATTCTGCCTTATAAATAAACTTTATTGGCCTTATAAATAATTGTTTAATAACTATTAATTTTAATAATTGTTAAAAATTTGATGTTAAATGCAGTTATAAATAATTTTAATAAATATATATATATATATATCGGTAGTATATAAAATAGTTTTAGATAACTAGGGGTTTCTGGCCCCTATCTGCCCCGCTCGGCAATCCCCATCCGGACACCGCAGGCTCTAAATACACGCTAATGTGATCAGCTTTGAACAGATTACGGAAGATTAAATCGTAATTAAACGACAAGTGGCAATCTTCTGCAATTTAGTTAATTTCCATTTGGCTGAGGAATTTTAAGGCTGAATCAATTGCTGTCGAGACAGCTAACGGCTGTTTTCGTGATTTATTATATAAGATCAACTGAACAATTTAAAATTAGTTTGTACAAAAGGGCAATTTTAAAAAGACGCTATAAGAAATTTATTTTAAATTAAACATTTTAAATGTACCATTTTAAATATGACGTAATTTTCAACAAAGTTTTGTATCTTATTTCAATATTCACATAAAAATTATTTTAAAGGCCTATAAAAGCCAAACGAAATCTGTGTGATAATAGCAGCTGCAAATTTCTAGGTGTCTCAAGTATTTCTAAAAAGGAATTAGATAAGAAGAAGTCGAAGGCTAGAAACAGAGAATCTTCAACAGACGATGATATGGATGATTATTAAATTCCCTACCAAGGTTCAGAAGATGAGGATTTTTTTTAATTAAATGAGAATGAGTGTTCAGAGTGTCTAGCAGAGTGCAATAAAACCTCGCAAAAATGATAGAAATGAAAAGAATAAAGGAACATATGAAAAACGTCAACAAAAAAGCTGGACTCTAAAGTACTTTATCACAGTGGCTTTACCGTATTTAAACCTGTTATAATGTTTAAAAATAGGCATACTTAAGAGCTATAATTCTGTTAAAATAAATGTTAAGTAGAACATAACCCTTTTTTCAAATATTAGTTTGTTCTTTTATTAAATTTACAGAAATCGCTTCCGGAGAAAAACGTCTGAATTCAACGCTTATTTTAGGTATATTCGAGGTTATTATCCGAGCACTGTAGTGTGAGACAAATAGTAAATAATAAAAATGTCCAAAGTACTGCTGATAGTAATTTAGGAAAGGATTCTACTAGTATCAAATTAAGTGAAATAACTTCTAGTTCGGGAAATTGTGTTGAAACTTGTTATTAACTTCCCCGAGATAGAGAAAATGATTATGCAATAGAAATACCGCGAGCCGTCATTTCGATGCTACCATATGAATATGTTTCGGTTCAAACCAGAAATTTGATTATGAAAGAAGTTTAACCCTCTCACTGCGTAATTGTTTTATCAAAATAGCTACAAAATTTGCGTATTTAACCCCTTTGCGACGAGCGTCTTTTAAGAATTTTTATTCTTTTGTCACCCGTTTTTCAAAACAGAAATTTTTATCTAATTTAATCGGGAAAAGGCTCCGATTACATAAGGCAATATTTACAATAAAGAAAACTGGTGGGAATAACCAAGGATGTTTAATTGGAAAAAAGTGCATCCCCGAGGAAATCTCGGGTTGCGCTAATTTAGCTACATTTACGTTGTCCAAGGAAATCTCGGGTTGCGCTGCGAAAGGTTTAAAAGATACAAAGAAGAAAAATGTTAAATAATAAAGTTAAATTGTTTTAAATAAATATTCTGGTGTGAAATATTTTTATAAAACTTGACTCAAATTTCCGGTAGTTCTAGTGTTAAATGAATTTCATAAATTAATGTGGCAAACATTTGCATGACCGGAAAGGAAAAATTAGTAATCCAAAGTGAATTTAAATTGAATAATTGGGAAAAATTGAAAAAGTTATTAGATTCTGAAGTTTGCCCCGTTAGGAACGCATTTGAATTGCACTTAGATATTTACATATCGTGTAAAAAAAAGGAAAAAAATAATAATTATTTTATAGAAAATCTTATAGAAAATCTTATAGAAATTTTATAGAAAATCGTTAATTTTAAGAAATGTATCTTAGGGAACGTCCTTAAAAAACAAGTTATTTGAAATACATATATTGAAATTTTAGCATTTTTATTTTAATGATACGTATGTTTAACGGTGTCAGAAAGTCCAAATTCTCCTAAAAATACATTTTATTTCTTTCTAATAAAATACTATAAAGTTAAATGAATTTAAAAAATGGCAAATCTCGTATTTCTAAAATTATTACATCAGGAGATATTACAATTTTTGCGTTGTACTATCAGTTCTGCCCTGCACGAACTATAACTCCAAGTCCATGTATCTCAGAATGGAATTTTTCACAATTTACTACGTTTAAAAGTATATATCTAAACTTTGATGCGAGATATGTGTATAAACGTTTGTACAGAGTATTTATACTATGTTTTTAATACATTGTCTTTAGGGTTTTTAACTACATGTGAAAATTTTAAAAATATATTACTCGACGTAAAAATTGCTCTCAAAAATTCTCTTTTATTTACCTTTAAATCTATTATAATTTTTATACTCCTGATGTCAAATTGACAAGAATAGTAAATAATATAATATATAATAATGAAATATTTGCAATGAAAAGCTGTTATTGCAGCAATACTCGATTTACATTAAAAATAACTCCAATAAAATGGCAAAATATTTCTTACCAATATCGGTGCAGTATTGGCAACATATAAATAGCCCAATGTTTCTGCATTATTTCATGCTAATATTGGCTAATATATAGCCAATAAAATTAATATAGGACTAATAATCTTTTATTACTGGCCTATATGCCAATCGGGCTAGTTTCAGTTTATAATTTCCTTTAATTGGAACATGTTCTAGTACCTAGTAGTTAAATACTTTTTGTTAATTTTTACATAAATGTGCTTGATTTAAAAAATAATGAAAAATTAAAAATGCTTAAAACACTAAGGAAACTTCTTTTTGGATATTTTCATTCAGTACACAAATATTTTGCCATTTATATAATTATACGTTAAATACGTTATTAAAAAAGTGATATAAAACAAAATATTTTGGTTCTTAATTTTATAATGATTTTTAGTTAAGCTCTAAAAAAAAGTGAAAATTACACGAAATTTTGACATTTAACCCTTTAAGACCGGGAGATTTTTTGGTAGAAATTTAAAGTTTGGGCGGTTTCCACTTACCGATAGGACCGTATTTGATTGAAAAAAAATATTTAAAAAAATACCCCATGTCAGGTTATGCCAAGGGAGGACCCACACAATTGTGTGGGTTCGGGCTTAATGCAGCCATTTTTGGGCTGTATCTACACAATTGTGTAGTTTGGGATTACGTGTGCAAATATCTAAAAAGAAAAGTTTAAGCAAAAAAAGTTGTTGTTTATTGAGATAATTTTCATCAGCCACAATGAAAATGTTTGAAACAATTTTTGTTTTTGGACAGACTACTACCATTTCTTTTTCTGAGATGTGCTCAATGCTCGCACCCCTCTTAAGAGCCGTTGACAAATGCATGCCCTTCACTCCGTTTGGATTGTACCTGATCCTTCAAATTTCTTTTTTTAGTTTTTCCAGCAGCGGTATTTTGTTGAAATACCGATCGAAGTACATAAAACTAGGTCTGAACCAGAGTAAGGACTACAGCATGTCCTAAGCCCAGATCCTTGTGGACTAGGTCTGTACTTCCCCACTGGTAAACTACGAAATTTACAACTATCCCAGGTGATACTGTTACAACAGAGTGTGGTTTGTTTTTTATATACTGCTTTACTGAAGCATGTTCTAAAAAAAGGAATCGTCTGCTCCTCTATGGAAACTTTTCCCTGATCTCCTGGTAAATTCAAGCAGACACTACGGAATCTGTCGAGCATTTGCTGAACTTTCCATAATTTATTATTTATTCCTTGTGGCTTACTTGCTGTGTCGACAAAATGGAATGAATTTATCAAACTTAAAAATCTATCTCGTGATATGCATATAACTCATATAAAACTTATAAATCATATATGGCATCTATAACTCATAGCAGAAACATACCGTTCGTTACATGTGCATATTATACATCTAATACTATCAATTTTAAATAGAAATAATGAATATTTTAAATAGAAATCATGACTAGTACAAACCTATTTAAAATTAATCCGGTTTAAAAATGTAATTAATAAAAAAATAAATTGCTAAAAACACAAGTTTAAAAAAAATCACTTAAAAATAAAAATTCTATATATTAGGAATTGTACCCATTTTGGAAACGGTAAAACCTGGACCCGCACAATTGTGTGGTTCATTTGTTTTTCAACATTTGTAAAGCCTAATTAATTTTATCAAAGACAAAATCAATTAAAATCATGAATAAAGTATATGAAAAGAAAAATTAAATCTAAGCAAACATTAAAAATCATATTTAAAAGAAATTACTACCGTACATACTTTTTGTATATTGTTGTCAGATGATATAGTCTTTTTAAAAGCAGAAAATCTAACCCTGTATTTTAGTTAGTGCCCTCTAGTGGTGTCTTATCAAAACATCTGAAGCCAATTAACTCATATAAATGTGCAGATTTGGTTTTAAATCTCACAAAAACAGGAAATAGTCATTCTCTTTTACTTTAGTATCACCCCCACAATTGTGTGGGTCAGGGCATAAAGGGTTAATGAAAATTACACGTCGAAATGAAAGTTACGCATTTACAAAAAATCCCTAATCTTAGGCATTAAAATAATAAAAAATCGCACTTGAAGGCTATAGTAGCCTGTAGATCAACAGCTTGTACAGATATCCACTATTTGTATAATAGTATAGAAATAAAAAAGAAGTCAGGAAACAACTAGACAAAGAAAAAAAAAGGACTCTTCGATTGTAAGTTCTAAAATGGCATCAAAGGAAACCTACTTAAAAAATTAGCGGAAAGGAACTGAAAAACATTGCATACTTAGAAAAGAAAAGTTGAAAAAGATGCAATATAAGTATGAAAAGAAAATATTAAATGCGATACTACCAGATATATGTTTCCATATCATATTAAATTTCCAGTCAACCGAGTGTATAATCTGCTTCACATATGTACAAATCTATAAGCTGAAGTTTTGTGCTCGATAACGCAGCTTTATCTAGTTTACTGGCTGTGTTATGTTTTCAGTATTTTCATTCAAAGAAATTGAGAAACAGGGCAATATGGCAAGACTCGCCGGTACCTACTATACCCTCCACCTTCCCTCACAGGTATTACAAGCATTTATAAAGCATCAAGAAACTACGTGGTTTTCTATATACAAAAATATAACTATCTATTTAATTTATTACGAATTCCTTATAAAATCTGCTTTTGAGCATATGAAGCAATACTTTAAGATATAAAAGAAATTACAAAATCTAAGCTTTCTAAACTTCGACATTTCTACCTATTCATAGCATGATATAACACCTATACCTCATTGGTACTGCAAAGAACATATTGCCGTCCCAAAACCTTAAAAAGGCCATCAGTCGATACCCCCAGTAGTATTTTCGAGAAAGTAAAACAACCTCAAACGTTTCTTCATAGAAAACAATAATACATTTCAAATAGTTTCTCTACGTCTTCATTGTCGTTCGAGAGTCTTTGAGTACGAAAAGAGTATCAATCAACTATGAGTTGTTTACTTCTTTGAAGAATTTTGAAGGTGGTCTCTTAGTTTATAAAAGCGAAATAAACGTTTCGAAAAGCAACATGTACTTTCGGTTACGACATTTTTTTTTCCTGTGTATCCGTAAAATTTCGATTTTTTATTTCAGTTATCGAAAGAAGGTACAATTTTCAACAATTTATTATGTAATGAGTACAGCGAATAAAAACGTAGTCTAATATTTTCTGCACGCACAATACCAAACGTAATATTTTCAAGAATTAAGTAGTCCATTTTAAGGAAAGACTAAAATTTTGTTCAAAAAAGAAAAATAATTAACAACAACTTTAAATAAAAGCAAATTTTCTTTAGCTATTTCGTGCTTATATTATATGCAATGAAATATTATACCTTTGTTTCTTCAATAACACGTAAATTCTAAAATGTATCCGTAAAATTTTCTTAAGCATAAAGCTTAACTTAAAAGTAATGATAAAATTAGGAATATAAATATTTTATTTTATTTGATGTTTTATAAATAATTCATTTAATGTAAATTTGTATTTAATCTTTTGTTGTGAAAATATAAACGAAACAAAATAATTGTGATTAGAAAGATTTATAAACAAGTGTAAATCATTTATTATAGTACATGAATGTGATATTAGAAGAAAATTATATGAATTGTTTTTTGCTTCATTTCATTATCGATAATTTTCAAAGTTGCTTTTTCTTCTTTTCATTAAAAACAATTTTCAAAGCTGTTTATATACGTTAAATTCAATATAATATTTTTGAAAATGATATGTTATTGTCAAAGTCCACTTTTGTTTATTTCAAAATCTTTATAGTTTATGAAAGTAGAAATCTTTATAATACATCATACTGTATTAAAATAGTTTGCATTCTTTTATTTATGTAAGTAAATACAAAAATATTAAATACGTAATCATGGACTACTTTGGTAAAATAACACATGAGATCGTTAAAACAGGAAAGGCATTTTCTTCAAAAGCTCAATTAATTTTCCTGTGACTTGATAGGTGACATTGATTTATTCAGAGGCAACCAGTTGCACATCTTGAAAAAAATAAATGTAAATGATAAAAATATTTAAAAAAAGTAAAAAAAAAACGATATCCACAGAGTCATGCCAAAGAAATTTTTAGATGAAAACTCATCAAATATACATTATATCCTTTAATGTGTGTGAGAAAGTAAGGTAAATATTTTTGTAAAATTGCATACCCTCCCCCTCTACTTAGGTAGGTGGGGAGCAACAATGGAACTATGAATAAAGAGAAACTCACATATTCTGAAAACGGTGAAGCTTCAACTGTAACCGGTTTCGTAGCAACTCATTACCATCTGAACAAACTTCCATCGGTAAATTCGAATAGAAATTTTCTCTTTATTGCCTTATTAATGCATAATTTCAGTCATAATTATGGGCAAAAACAGATATTTATTTTTACGGGTGTCAGTTTACTTTGGCGGTACTCAGGACCTGTTTTTCCGCCCTATTTTTGAAACCTAGACAACCTATTATCAGTGTCCGTGAAAGAGATTATAATGTGCGGGCCAACTCGCTGCCATCGAAATACTCAAGACCTGAGGACACGAGTTGTGACGTCATCACTAATGGACCGACTTCTCAATAGTGTTGGATCTCACACCGGAAATTTTTGAATAGCAATTTTCTTTTCTTTTATTTGTGGAATACCTATCATCTTATAAAACAATACCAACTATTTAAACTTACTGGTGAGAATTCGGAATCCCTAAATAAAAATTCAGCTAGATGCGGAATATGTCACAGTGATGCCTCATCAGGCTGATTTGTTATTGAGGGATTCCAAATTCTCACCAGTACGTTTAAATAGTTAGAATTGTTTTATAAGATGATACATATTCCATAAATAAAATAAAAGAAAATTGCTATTCAAATTTTTCCGGTGAGAATTCCAACAGTAGTGAGAATTCGGTTGATTAGTGATGGCGTCACAACTCGTGTCCTCAGGCCTTGAGTATTTCGATTGCAACGGCCAACCTCAACGAATAGAAATTTTTACCATATTTGTGGGAGACATTTTGCATGAATATCCTGCTAAAATAAGTTGAAATTTTCGTTTTAGATTTTACTGGTTGAAGTTTGCTTCGGCAGTAATAAGAAACTGTTGATCCAATTTTAAAAATCAGCCGCCATCTTGTGACAACCTCCCAAGTTACTTCACTTGGAGCTGATAAACTCTGTATTATATGTCTCCACCGCTTTATTCATAACTCCATTGGAGCAACTTATGCATTTCAGTTAAAGATTTGTATGATACCACCCAAATTTTCATAATAGAATTCGAATTTTAATAATACTTCCAGATCTATACGATAAATTAATCATGGATTGCTAGAATACGGAATTTCTCTCAATTGCCCTTTTTTTCGTAAAGAGACCAGCGCAATAATTTAGTTTAGTGATGGTATGTTGACGAGAAATAGTACTTAGATTTTAAACACGATGTAAATTAATCTCTAATTTTTATGCTATGGAAAATGCCACATAAAAGAGCTTGAATTTAATGCAACGAAATTCTTTTTTTCAACAAGATGTAGAAAATCATATCACATCATATTTTCTAGTTATAAGAATGGGTAATATACATAGCAGATTTGTGGAAATTTTTTCAAAGTAAATTTTATAACTTAAGAATCTGTAAAATGAAAATTTTGATTCAGTTGGCGTATTTTGAGAAACTTTTGATACTGGATTACCTAGAAATGTAATTCTATGTAATAGTGATGATTTTCCTTATAGTAATAGGCAATATTTAAAATGCCAGATCATTATTTTAATATTGTGAGAAATTACTTTAAAATTTATGACAACATAGCTTGTTTTCCAAAGAATAGCATTAATAATGATAATAAAAGATTTGAGATGCAATGTTGATTAAAATTGTCGGGCTACACGTCTGAATTCTGTGCGTAAAGTCAAGTTACCCCACATCATAAAATGCATGAAAAACTATTTACTACTAAATTTTTACATTTGTCTTATAATTAAATCTAGTAAAACTATAATTACAAATTCCAGTATTGTCAAACATTTGTTAGAAATATGGGAACACAATAATTAGTAGCATAATATTCTTAAGTATTATTAAATAAAAGAAAATAAGTTAAAACTGGTGTGAATAAATAAGAACAGAAAAACTTCTTAAAACACCATAAAAAATTATTAAATGCGCTAGGCCTTTCGAAAGATCTGAGTCTTTCTTCGTCAGGTGCAAAGCAGACATCCTTCTACTATGAAAGCAGCAGGAAGACTGAAATGAGAGATAAGGGAAAGGAAACAAGCTGAAGAAACAGCCAATAGAAGTTAGAAATGAACAGCCAATAGGAAAGTAGAAGACAACAGACAATCACAGAAGAGTATAATCAAAACAAAAGAACACAGAGTAGGAGGGGCAAAAATTGGGAGGGGAAAATATTTAAATACAAATAATAAAAAATGGGAACACATGAAAAATAAATAAATAAATAAATAAAATATAAAAAACAGACTAATATTAATTAACACAAAAATAAATTAAATGGTAGCACTGAAAAGGTTCAGATTTATCATTAACAATGACATCACGATTAAGATAAATAGCTAGATTTTCAAGGAAGTCCAATTCAGAGATAGTATTGGCATTAGAGATAATTTTAGCATTTTGAAAATTAAAACTATGGCCAGAATCACAAGAGTGCTTGGCAATAGAAGATTTGGAAAATTCTTGATTGATTACATAACGAGAGTGTTCTTTTAAGCGGATTTCGAGATTTCTTTTAGTTTGACCAATTTAAGATAAATCACAACCATTACAAGGAACTTTATAAATTCCTCATTTACTTCATGCTCTCTCAAATCATCCTGTCAACCAAAAAATCGGTGTTTTTTACACGTATGTAAATCGTGCTCTCAAAATTTGTTCCGATTCTGTATCCTTTAAGGAAGAACTTAATTACTTAAAAACTGTTGCTGTCAAAAGAGGTTTTAATCCTTCTGTTATCAATAATGCTGTCAAGAAATTCAATAGACCATCTCATAAATCTACTCTTTCCAAATCTGTCAAAAGCAAACCTGATAATTTGGTTGCCCTCCCCTTTTATCCTCCTTTATGTTTCAAGTTACCTAAAGTTTTACGACGTTTCAATTGTAACATTATCTTTAAACCTGTCAATAAATTCATTATTCCCTCCACTAAATCTCCTGTTCCTAATCTTTGTAAATGGGGAATTTATAAAGTTCCTTGTAATGGTTGTGATTTATCTTATATTGGTCAAACTAAAAGAAATCTCAAAATCCGCATAAAAGAACACTCTCGTTATGTAATCAATCAAGAATTATCTAAATCTTCTATTGCCAAGCACTCTTGGGATTCTGGCCATAGTTTTAATTTTCAAAATGCTAAAATTATCTCTAATGCCAATAGTATCCCTGAATTGGACTTCCTTGAAATTCTAGCTATTTATCTTAATCGTGATGTCATTGTTAATGATAAATCTGATTCCACAATTCTCTCTGCAGCTTGGAAAAACCTTTTCAGTACTACCATTTAATTTATTTTTGTGTTAATTAATATTAGTCTGTTTTTTATATTTTATTTATTTATTGTTTTTTTTTCATGTGTTCCCATTTTTAATTATTTGTATTTAAATATTTTCCCCTCCCAATTTTTGCCCCTCCTACTCTGTATTCTTTTGTTTTGATTATACTCTTCTGTGATTGGCTGTTTTCTTCTACTTTCCTATTGGCTGTTCATTTCTAACTTCCTATTGGCTGTTTCTTCACCTTGTTTCCTTTCCCTTATCTCTCATTTCAGTCTTCCTGCTGCTTTCATAGCACAAGGACGTCTTCTTTGCGCCTGATGAAGAAAGACTCAGATCTTTCGAAAGGCCTAGCGCATTTAATAATTTTTTATGGTGTTTTAAGAAGTTTTTTTTGTTCTTAGTATTAAATATTCACATTAATTCATAAGTATAAGTTAAAAATTTGTTATAATGTTGTATTATTCGTTATTTCCTTTATATAAGCATCCTTTATATTTAATAATAAGGTGAGAAATCTACGCATAGTAAACTAACATTCATCCATTCATATTTAAAAATTTTGGCACTAACAAATTACTAACAGTACGTATGAAAACAGTCAAATTATTTTAACAGTAGGGCAGGGTAGAATAATTTAATTTATAAGTACCTATAAGTCTAACTTGTTTTTTAAGTTAGGTTTAAGTAATATCTCATATCTCATTTCGAAATACAGTGATGATATAAAAATATATACTAGTATGTTGTGGCCATCACAAAACTTTCTTCTATATAAATCCCGTCAATTAAATCATTTAAATAGTCCAAGGAATTACATCAATTTAGCACCAATTCATATCAAAGTATATCTGAATTTGAAGTTAAACATTCGTGCCTTAGTTCTTGAGATAGAGCTATAGCCGAAATTCTGAAAAATGTAGCATAGCAGAGCCACCTGTTGAGTGATTTACAACAATACATAAACAGCAATAATCTATATCCAGGTATACATGGATCTGAAGTTCGTTGAAAATCCAAGCATTAGTTCTTGCGATAGAGCTATTGCGGAAATCACAAAAAAACATAGCTGCGCCACCTATTGAGCGATTTACACCAAACTGTATAAAATGTCAATTCATTTCAAGGACTAACTGATTGTAAAGTTTGATGAAAATTCTTGCATTAGTTTTTGAGATACACCTATAGTGGAAATTCTGAAAAATACAGCATAGCAGTGCCACCTGCCAAGCGATTTACACCAAAATCTACAAAATCTCAATTCATGTCAAGGATTAACTGATTCTGAAGTTTGTTGAAAATTATTGCATTAGTTCTTGAGATACATCTATAATGGAAATTCTGAAAAGTGCAGCATAGCAACGCCACCTGTTGAGCGATTTGCACCAAAACACAAACAGCACTAATTCATATCAAAGTATACTTGAATCTAAAATTTGATGAAAATCCAAGCATTAGTTGTTGAGATAGAGATATTGCGGAAATCGAAAAAAAAGTTAAATAGTAGCGCCAGCTGTCGAGCGATTTACACCAAAATGTACATACCTTCAATTCATGTCAAGGACTAACTGAATCTGAAGTATGATGAAAATCCGTGCATTAGTTCCGGAGATTGAGCTATTGCAGAAATCGTGAAAAAGGCTGCATAGCAGCGCCACCTGTTGAGCGATTTTCCCCAAAAACTAATCAGCGCCAATTTATATCCGGGACTAACTGAATATAAATTTTAATTCAATTCCGTGCATTAGTTCTTGAGATAGAGTGCCCACAATTTTTGTGTCACATACAGACATACTCACAGATGCACAGACGCACAGACAGACATTTTGTAAAAACTTGTTTTTCGGAATCTCTGACCCCTAAAACGTGTAAATCCGTCAAAAACCGAAAGTATAAAATTTTCACGAATCCAATACTTTCTTCTTGTAAAGACAGAAGAAAGTAAAAATTGCAAAACCTATTCAAAATTTTTATCGTTGACTTAGAATTTTTTTCAGAGAATGCATTAATAGTCCAGGCAATAGAGACCGTATAGGGACTCTACGTAGCAAAATTCATGGTAGTTCTGGAAAAAGGCTTACTATATGTTTTTTCGGTTGCTGAATCAAAATTTTTAACTTCCCACCAAAATTTCCCCCGGCAACCCCCCAAATTTTGGTAAAATGCCTCCCAAAAAAGGTTTTTATTAAAAAAAATCATTTTTTTTCTATTATTTTAGGGAAAAAGTATCTAGAAATTCAGCAAGTAGACAGAATTTGCAACAAATTAGATATATGACATTATGACTTGGGATGAAGGGGAAGGGGGATCTGCTTCGGAACATGCGCGCGGTGCTGCGTGAACTAAGTTGCGCAATTCCACTTAACCACTCACACGTTTACATTCGCCGTCCCATCTCCCCTCCGAAATTTCTCTATAAGGTTTACTTTAAGTTTTTTTGGTTGCTGAATCCGAATTTTTAAATTCCCCCCCCCCAAATCCCCCCCGAACCCCCCCCCCTAAATAGTTGTTTTTAACTTAAATTTCTTATTGTTTTAGGGGAAAAGCATTACGAAATTCAGAAACTAGACAAAATTTGAAACAAATAGGATACATGACATTATGACGTAGGATGAACGGGGAGGTGGAGGGCTGCCTCTGAAAATGCACTGAGGCGCTACGTGCACTAAGTTATGAAGTCCAGGCAATAGGGGATTTTACCTGGATAAATTAGTAGTAGTTCTGCATTTCGACTCACTTTATATTTTTTGCGTCGCTGAATCCGAATTTGTAACTTCCCACCAAAATTACACTCGGCAACCCCCAAAAAATTGATTTTTTGAAAAAATGTGGCTTTTGAGAAAAGCGCGCGGGGAATGTTCCGAGGCAGCCCCCTCTCTCCCCGTTTATCGTACGTCATAATGTCATGTATCCTATTTGTTTCAAATTTTGTCTAGTTTCTGAATTTTGTAATACTTTTCCCCTAAAACAATAAGAAATTTAAGTTAAAAACAACTATTTGGGGGGGGGGGAATTTTGGGGGTAAGTTAAAAATTCGGATTCAGCGACCCAAAAAACTTAAAGTAAACCTTATAAGGAAAGTTCGGAGAGGAGATGGGAGGGCGAATGTAAACGCGTGAATGGTTAAATGGAATTGCGCAACTTAGTCCACGCAGTACTGCGCGCATGTTCCGACGCAGATCCCCCCTTCCCCTTCATCCTACGTCATAATGCCATGCATGTAATTTGTTGCAAATTTTGTCTACTTTTTGAATTTCTAGATACTTTTCACCTAAAACAATAAAAAAATTGATATTTTTAATAAAACATGTTTGGGGGGTTGTTTACCAAAATTTGGGGGGGGGGGAGTTGCCGGGGGAAATTTTGGTGGGAAGTTACAAATTCGGATTCAGCGACCCAAAAAACATAAAGAAAGCCGATTTCCAGAACTACCATTAATTTTGCTACACTGTTAAAAATTTTGCAGCATTCTGGCAGGTCATTCGACCGTTTTTTGAAAAAACGGTTTCATAACCTTAATTTAACTATATTCTGACCATAAAATGGCAAATAATATGGTCAGAATAGTGTTAAATTACGGTTGTGTAACCGTTTTCGGAAAAAACGGTCAAATGACCTGCCAGAATGCTGCAAATTTTTAACAGTGTAGGTAAAATTTCCTATTGCCTGGACTATAAGAATACAATTAAACGCGTATAAATCTAATCATACCTCCAAAGAATCAACCGGTGATAAAATATGTATTACTGGATATGATTATTTCTATTTAGTTTTTAAACACATACAAAAATATCTTAACATCCTTTATTAAAAGTAGAAATTATTGTTAAATTTCTATTTCAATGTTATCACAAAGAATTAAATGCCATAAAACCAAGAATTGTTCACTATTGAATCAAACTTTCTCGAATGCTCAACCGAAAATATTTTCTTTTTCATTGCGTATAACGTAACATACTTTTCTTTCCCGAAAAAAATCTTAATTTCATTCTTAATGATTTTCTTGAATTTTTACACGTATTATACATTAATGAATTGCTGATAATATTAACACACTTATTTTTACACGAAGGAACGTATCGACTCACTTCTACCGTTATTTTACATAATTTAAAAGGAAAATTATATCAAATATCTGTAATTTATACTCAAATGTGAATAAATAATTATTTCGTTAAGGTTTATAAACTATTTTTAATCTCTGTAACTTTAATTTCATAAAAGCTTATGAAAGATGATACAGAATGTTTAATTATACCATCAAGTTTTCAAAAGATAATACGCAGTACAAAAAGATAGATGTTTATTAATCGAGCAAGAAAGTTTAGGAAAATATGATATAAACACTTCCGAGTTACCCACCATTCCGTAAAATGTTCATTTATCTTTAGTAAACTTAGAAACCACTAGTTTTTCAAATTTAGAAAAGAATTTCTGAAAAAAAAGTTTTTATTTCTACACATAATTTTTGGATATGTTACAAAGCGGTTTTACTGAGTTCTAATCCCTCTTAACGTGAGAGCAGCTAAAAATATCGGTTTCACGGATGCTATTAATTTTCATTCACGCATTTTTAGATGCCTAACAGACTTTTTGCATTTAAAAGAAGCATATTAATGTTTATTACCCGACTGCCAAGAAGGTTTATGTGTTTGACGCGTATCTGGGTATGTGGATTTCTTTATACCCTCGAAACATCCCAACGGCTGGATGGATTTTAATGAATGAGGTTTATAATGATTTGTCTTAACCGTCCAATGGTTATAGGCTAGCTTTTGTTTTTATAAATTATAAATGGCGGCCGTAAAATACAAAATGGCGGTAGAAAAAACATTTTTACGCACCATATTGAGTGACATATCATTGGATAGGTCTTTCAAAATGAAGACGATGTTTCATTGACTATTTTACAGTCAGAAGCTCCGTTTAAATATTGCACAACCTGGAAGTTGTGTAGGTAGGATCTCTAGCTTTACAGCAACTCTAACCTTCATAGACATCAAAACAGTGTTTATAGATAGGAACTAACAATTAAACACAACTTAAAAGTCATCAATACAAGTAAAGGAAAAAAAAAATAGGTAAGTAATATAAAACATAGTTTCACAGTGATGAAAAATAATTAATTAGTTCGCTTTTTACGCAGTCGGGTTTTTCGATTTTTTAAATTTAATATTTACTTGTTTTACACTGTTAATTTAGCATATTTGTCTGTTGAACACATTTGTTCAAGACGGTTATATTTACTTGAGACTTGCCAACATTTAACAAACTCATATTTCCTGTTGATATTGGTTTCAGAAAAAATGGTTATTACACTGTTAAAACTACTTTATAAAATTTCAAATAATTGCGGGCACCTAACGAATTTGTTTTTTAGACTTGCTTCTTTAAATCTTGGAAATGTTTTCGTTTCTGAGGTTTTCAATACAAAAGTACGCTTATAAATATCCTGTGTAACTGAAAAGAGTATATAATATATTTTTACCTTCTTCTATCTTTAGAAGAAGATTGGATTGAATTTGGATTCATGAAAATTTTTGAATTCCGGTTTTCGACGGAAGTTTTAGGGGTCCGAGAACCCGAAAAACATGTTTTTACAAAATGTCTGTCTGTGAGTCAGTCTGCCTGTCTGTGAGTCAGTCTGTCTGTCTAAGAGTCAGCCTGCCTGTCTGTCTGTCTGTGTGTATGTGACACACAGCGCTCTATCTCAAGAAATAATGAACGGGATTTAACAAAACTTTAGATTCACTTAGTCCCTGATATAAACCGAAGTTGATTACTTTTTGGTGCAAATCGCCCAAAAGGTGGCGCTGCTATGCTTCATTTTTCATGATTTCCGAAATAGCTATATCTCAAGAACTAATGCACGAATTTTTATAAAACTTCAGATTACATTATTACTTGATATAATTTGATGCTGATTACTTTTTAGTGTAAATCGCCCAACAGGTGGCACTGCTATGCGGCATTATTCATGATTATCGCAATAGCTCTATCTCAAGAAATAATGAACGGAATTTAACGAAACTTTAGATTCAGTTAGCCCTGATAAAAACTGGTGCTGATAAATTTTGGTGTAAATCGCCCAGCAGATGGCGCTGCTATGCTGCATTTTTCACGATTTCCGAAACAGCTATATCTCGAGAACTAATGCACGGATTTTTATAAACTTCAGATTCAGTTAGTCCCTGATATAAATTAGTGATGTTTAGTTTTAGTGTAAATTGCCCAACAGGTGGTGCTGCTAAGGTGCATTTATCACGATTTCGGCTATAACTGTATCTCAAGGACTAAAGCATGAATTTTCATTAAACTTCAGAATGAGTTAGTACCTGATATAAATTGGTCCTGATTAGTTTTTGGAGTAAATCGACCAACAGGTGGCGCTGCCATGTAGACTTTTTTGCTGTTTTCCGCAATAGTTCTACCTTAAAAACTAATGCACTGATTTTCATCAAACTTCAGACTCAGCTGCAACTTGACATAAATTCTTGCTGATTAGATTTTGATGTAAATCACCTAACCGGTGACACTGATATGCTTAATTTTTCAGGAAATATTAACATGTATGAGATAGCAGAAAGTTTTGGAATTGCCACTTTCGACTAGTTGTAAATTTTCTTACTAGATCAACAACTTTTTTTCTTTTCTTATAGTTCGTAGAAATAATGTATTCTTTTTTATTAGTATTTAATTACGGCAAGAAATTGTGGATGGATTGATGAACATTCCTTTCTTTTAAATTTTTAATGTATATATATAGTGTAGAGTTTTTAATTCAAATTCTTTATAAAAACGTATCCGAAGCTGCCAACTTTTACGCTTTTTTCTTAACACTAAACTTTAATAGAAAAATGTTTCATATTTAATCAGCGAACACTGGGATTCAAGAAGACAGAAATTTTTGTTAAATTTTAGTGGTAAGAAAAAAGCGTAAAAATCGGACGCTTTGCGTATCCTTTTAAAAGTTATACTAAAATAAATACATTATTTTATGCAAAGAATCCCATAACACTGGTCAAAAAATTTGAACTTTTGCTCTGTCCTAAAACAGAAATTAGTTGATTTTTATGCGGATTTTTATGCTGATTCCAAATCTAGTTTTAGATTTACTCCAGCACGTCAAGTTTGAGAGATATATGCATATTTCAATTTATCCAAATTTAGTAAAATTTACACAATTATTTGCAAATTTAAGGTATAAAGCTATATCAGACAGGGGTTTTTGTTTTATGTTATGATTACTAATTAATTCACTTCGCAAAAACCTTGTTTCTGAGATTATACTAACATGTGACTGTAAAATATTGTACCTAATTTGCATATTTTTCATGTTTTTCTAATAATGTTTCTTGACGTTCAAATATTTCTGCCTTACGAGTACGATGATATGTTTCTAAACCAGTTTTTTGAGCTGATTTCAAATCTTGTATCTGTTTTCTTCTATCATGTCTAGTTTTTGAAAAAAGTGAAATTTTAGTTTTTGGTCGAAAAAGCCAGAAATAGCTTTTTATGATACTTTGTATGATAAACTTCAACTAGCTAGGATAGATTCTACTACTTAATTTTTTTTCGATTATATAAATTTTTGTTTATGTCTCTGATTATGAATCTGATCCTGTTCACCTTCTTGTCAATGAATTACACACCCCTGAAAAGCATCTTATATCAAACCTGTGTTAATGCCGTGCAAAAGCAGAAATTAATCTTACTCAAAAACTACATATGACATAAGAAAACAGACTGCAGATTTGAAATCAGCATAAAAATCTAGTCTAGGAAAAAATTACGTCAATTCTGTGGCAACAATTTTAAAGTTGATAGTGATGTAAACATTACACCATTGAAAAATATGCAAATTAGGCTTAATAACTGATAAATAAATGTTAAGAATATGCAAATAGTGACATTTATCTGAAGCAAATAGTCCAGTAGTCATTATCTAGAAAACGTAAGTAGATGTGACATATATTGTATCTAAAAATTGCATAACATAGCACAAAAAAGCTTAAATTTGCATAAATTTAAATATGCAAATTTCTCAAAACTTGACCACATAGAGATAAACGGAAAGCATATTCGGAATCAGCCCCAAAAACTGATCTAGAATCAACTAATTTTAGTTCTTGGACAAAACCACTGTTCTACAGTGTAATAATTTAATGTTTTACAAATAATTAAATATCTATGTGACTCTTAGCAAATACACAGCATTGCTATTCATTTATTAAACTCTCATACAGTTTGTTTCTTGTAATGAACTAACAAAATTTCGATCTGATTTTACTATTATTAAAGTTAATTTGTAATAATAATTTAGTCATAAATTTATTCATTTAATACCTAAATTGAATAAATGAATGATTCTTTACATAGAAAACACTTTACTATATTTTTAATATTAAATATCTTAAATATTAAATTTAACGTCTAAGCAAGTTTAATTATGCCATTTCGATAACTGAAATATAGTGTAGATATGGAATAGTGTTTTAGCTCAGTGTTGGAAAACAATGATAGGTCAATGGATAAAATCTTAATTTTGAAACTTTAGCATCTGCAACATTTTTTTGATTTCTGTTTTCGATTTTGCATTTTAAAGTGCTATGTAAATTTCTTCTTTTAAAACTAACACCAAAGTAACTGCATAGGTAAAGTTTTATTAAAATATGTTTAACCCTTTATGTACTGAATTACGAATTCATGAAAAATTTATCTTCTAAAGCATCTTTCATGAATTTTTGAAGTTAATTAGAATGTTTGCATAATCATTTAATAAATTTTAATAGGATTTTAGAAGGATTGAACGATTTAGAAGGATTTTGTGCGATATGTATAATCCCACTCAAATATTTTATTTTAAATATTTTTCTTAGTATTTGTAGAATTAGGAAATGTACAAATATAACTTTCTTACAATAAAAATATAGAAATATTTCCGAATGTAAAATCCCCCCCCCCCCCACTCAACGCCAAGAAAGCTGAAAAGATACAAAGGCAAAAGAAATCATCCCTTTAAAAATATTTTTGTTTTGTGTAACCAATAATGCTTTTGGAACAAGATAAAGTAATGCATCTGTAGCTCATTCTCAACTTTATTACTACTAATCTATATATTAAATAAATTTTATAACAAGTTATTTTAATAGAACTTATAAGTACCGCCAGTAGATAAAGTGTTAAAACTTTAGAAATTTGGATGAATATTTCGGTCAATCAGAAGAAGCATTGTTATCCATAAATTTGGATTGATTTAACAAATAGTTTCGAGGACAAAGATGTCTTTTAACATTCCTATTAGAAATAATAAGTAATATTTGTGTATTTCAAACAATTTCTCCTATGTTTTTAAAAATGTGAAGTTTTTAATTTTCGTTTTTTAAATGAAAGATTTCAAAGCACTAATAAACTTTGAGAAAAATGAATTTGTAGTCTAAAATATTACTGCTCTACTTATATAGATATAACTCAATTACACGTTATATCTCTACATCTTAACGCAGAAACGAAATAAGATACGTTTGTTACCTATCTCGCAAAATAATATCATGTCCAAATAAAACTAGTTGGATGTGCCAATCCCAAAACTTTCTTCTATCTCATGTCAATTTTTCATTTTAATTAGTTTTATTAGTATTTTTATTAGAATTATGCATATCTTCATACACTTTTCGATGGTACAGTATTGAAAATTGCACAAAAATCGCCATTACAGCGCCCCCTACTGGCAAAATTTTTCCAAATTCATGGAGAACCTTCTTGCCATGGCCAAAAATATACACACATAATTTGGTTCAATTCTATACATAACTTCATACTCTTTTCGATTGTACAATATTCAAAATGCACAAAAATCGCTATTACAGCCCCTCCTACGGCGGATTTCTTCCAAATTCAGGGAGGACCTGCTTGCCATAGTCAAAAAACTTAAAAAAAAAATGTTTCAATTCTATGCATAACTTCATACAATTTTTGATGGTACAGTCGTGGAGAAAAAAAAAAAAAAAAAAAGTAAACACCCCCTACTAACTCCGCAAAAAATTATCGTAGAAGAAAGTTACTGGTACCGAACGATTGGAAGTAAAGTCTACTGTTAAATGATGTATATAAAATTTGTTTAGGGGGCCATCTACATATTAAAACGAACCATAACTTCATTTTCTTCAACGGCAATACCCAATTCTGACAGCATAAATGAACTCTACACCCTTCAATTAGCCTAAAAACAAATTTTTATGCAATTCCAACCATAAGTTTCCGAGAAATTAATTATTTTAAAACGAGCCTATTTTAAGGGCTGTATCCAAATTGAAGTTGGGTACTCGATTGCTAACCGAGAGAGCTCCCTTCTTGATCAAGGCACCTTAAGCAGTCAATGAAGCATGTTTGATAACAAGGCAGCAGAAAAAATTTCAAAATATCTACTCACTTCTATCATAGACGGCCCCTTAAACCATCATTTTGCCGTTTTTTTAAGCATAATTTGAAAACTTTTTGGAAGAAAAATGTGAAATTTTGGATTTTCATAAAGCAGGACTTAATAAATCTAAATCCATCAAAAAAATTGTAGGTTGCAATTCATAACTTTTTCGAATATTAATTTCATACTTCATAATTCATATCATAAAATTATAAAAATTGCAAATTCAGCGTATTTATGTTTGGGCACATTAGTTTTATAGCTACACAAAAACTTAGCACATTAGGAGCATAATTTCAGGAGATATAAATAAAAATATGAAAACGTAATTTAACATTAGAAGCACGAAATTTTGAATGCTTATAATTCAAAAACTTATCATTCAAATGACTTGAAATTTGGTGTCTAGGCATAGTTTGAACCGAAGATTTGAAATATCTCGTTAAAATTGGGTATTGCTATTGAAAAAAATGAGGTTTGGGTTCGTTTTAATATGTAGATGACCCCCTAAGCAAATTTTATATACATCATTTAAAAGTATACTTTATTTCAAATCGTTCGGTACCAGTAACTTCCGTCTACGATAATTTGTTGAAGAGGTAGTAGGGGGTGTTTACTTTTTTTTTCCACGACTGTACAATGGCGACACACGGACATACGGACACACGGGCAGACAGACATTTTGTATAAACATGCTTTTTGTGATCTCTGACCTCTAAAAATTGTAAATCCGTCGAAAACCGGAAGTCGAAAAATTGGGATTACAATACTTTCTTCTATTGAAGAAAG